>OVBN01000015.1:0-4800000 GCA_900406565.1 Turritis glabra
ACCCTAAAAAACCCTAAACCCTAAACCCTAAACCCTAAACCCTAAACCCTAAACCCTAAAACCCTAAACCTAAACCCTAAACCCTAAACCCTAAACCCTAAACCCTAAACCTAAACCCTAAACCCTAAATAAACCCTAAACCCTAAACCCTAAACCCTAAACCCTAAACCCTAAACCCTAAACCCTAAACCCTAAACCCTAAACCCTAAACCCTAAACCCTAAACCCCAAACCTTAAACCCTAAACCCTAAAACCTTTCACATCATAAGTTATGGAGCGATTACTTCCATTTATCTTTGCAGAACTCCTAAACCGGAATATCTACTTTGCGTTATCAGGTACTAATTAATTACTTAAATTTCGAAAGTAATAATTGTTTTCTATAGTAATTAACGTCATTAACCTATGAATATATTGTAGGGATTGGAGCATTTTTCCGGGACTTATGTTCGAGAACTTTGCATACAAGTCGCGTTCAAATTCTAAAACAGAACATTGTTTAATCCTCTGCAATTTAGAGAAGATTTTTCCACCATCATTTTTCGATGTGATGGAGCACCTTCCTATACATCTCCCCTACGAAGCTGAATTAGGAAGACCGGTCCAATATAGGTGGATGTATCCTTTTGAAAGGTTTTTCAAAACTCTGAAAGGAAAAGCAGAGAACAAAAGATATGCGGCAGGATCAATTGTTGAATCATATATCAATGACGAGATTGCTTATTTCTCAGAGCACTACTTTGCCGCGAATATACAAACAAAATCTAGGTAAATTACAAAATTAATCAAGGAAAGACTACTTTTATTGTGCTATGTTAATGTGAATAATTACTTTTCACTTATTTGGTCAGGTTAACAAGATTTGATGAAGGTGAAGTCCATGTATATCATGTCCCTGGAGATCCTTCTATATTTACTCAGGTTGGTCGTCCAAGTGGGGAAATGCATGAAATATGGCTTTCGGAAGGAGATCTTCAATGCGCACATGCATATGTTTTACGAAATTGTGGCTATTTTCAGCCAATTGAGAGGTATATATATAATTGACATCTCTCAAATTACTTACGTTTTAATATATATATTCCACTATATAATTGATTTCTCATATATTATTGTCGGTCTTGTATATATAGTATGTTCGAGGAATTTATTTCAGCAAAAAATCGAGGACTTACCGAAAAAGAACTCTCCGCGAGAAGAGCTGACGAATATCATTTATGGATTAAAGAATATGTAAGTCAAAACAATATTTATTATATATATATATATTATATATTTTAGTTGTTGCTATTGTTTAACATATCTCTGTATATATTTATATATATTTGCAGGTTACTTACTGGAACACCACGAATCCATTTCCTACTTGGGTTCAAGAGATAGTGCATGGACCTTTGAACAAAGTTAAAACATGGCCAATATATTTAACGAGAGGCTATTTGTTTCATACAGAGAATCACGGCGCTGGACGAAAGACATGTAACTATGGGGTATGTGTAAAAGGTGAAAATTACACAGATGCATCTGACGCAGCGGATTTCTACGGAACCTTAACTAATATCATAGAACTTGAATATGAGGGTATGGTCAATTTGAGAATCACACTTTTTAAGTGTAAGTGGTATGACCCTGTTATCGTTAGAGGCACTCGGAGGAGCAATGGTGGCATTGTCGACGTTCTTTCATCAAGAAAGTACAATAAATACGAACCATTTATTCTAGGTACGTATATATATATATATATATATACATATTAATTATTGTCGATATCATATATATAATGTGTAACTTCTACATGTTGATATTTCAAACAGCCTCTCAAGATCATCAAGTTTGTTATATTTTGTACCCATATATAAAGAAACCGAAGCAACTGTGGCTCAATGTTTTAAAAGTGAATCCGAGGGGAAATATTTCTGGAGAATATGAAAACAAAGAACCGACTCTTTTGCAAACAGAAAATGATGATGTCGTATTGATAACTACAATAGAAGATCTCGTAGTTGACAATTTGGAAGAGGGAGAAAACCAAATAAATCTCGATTACGATGTCGGAGATGCAGAACCTGAAGATGAATTCCAGTGTAATTTATCTTCGGATGAAGAAGTAGAAGACGAAGAACCCTGATAATGTCAAATTTGTGCTACTAAAATATGTATCTTATGCTTATGTCAAAGTACGGTGTAATATATATGTCAAATTATGACTTAATTTCACAAATTTGGCTAATTATACCCGGTGAACCAAATCTATTTTTTTTTTTAATTCCTATAACGATTGATGTTTTAAAAAATTCCAAAAATTTTGGTCAAATTAAACTCAAGAAACGTAATTAAACTGATTATGACCACCAATTAAACTCAAGAAACGTAAAATTTGGCTTAACCAATTAAACTCAATTAAACGTAATTAAATTTGGTCGACTAATTATGGAACAGATTATCGCCAATTGGGTAATTAAACCGTGCTTATGACCACCAAGCCCAATTCATGCGACCCAAAAGTTTTATTTCTCTTATACAATTTTGGGCCCAAAATTTAATCAACCCTAATTTGTTGTCTCGCTCTCTCGCTCCGTCGGTCCCTTCTCTCTCTCGCTTCCTCTTTCTCGGTTTCTCTCCGTCGCTCTCTCGCCGCTTCGACTCTCCTCTCTCTCTCTCGGTCTCTTCTCTCTATCTCTTGGTCTTCCTCTCTCTCTCTCTGCCGATCTGCTTCTCTCTCGCTTCCTCTCTGTCAGTCTCTCTCGGTCTCTCGATCTCTCGATCTCTCTCGCTTCCTCTCTCTCAGTCTCTCTCGGTCTCTCTCGGTCTCTCGATCTCTCTCGCATCCTCGACTCCTCTCTCTGGGACCCTTCTCTCTCTCGATCTGCTTCTCTCTGTCCCGTCGGTCCGTTATCTCTCTCGTTAAATCAGGTAGTAATCCTAAAACACGTCCTCGACGCTTGGCTTAACCAGCCTTATGCGAAGCTTAACCAGTCAAATTGTTTTTGGTATGTTGTGCAGGTCACCTCCGATAACATCTCGAATCCGCAGACATAGTCCATCGCCAATTTGTAGACCTTGCAAGGTAGATATTACCCTGTTCTACTTATATTGGGAAGAAGATTACTGGGTTTCTAGGGTAGAAATCCATTTCTGATTGGGTAGAACAGGGTTATATTGGGTAGAAATCCATTTCTGATTTCTCTAAAGATGTGATATTAACCCGCAATTTTAACGTTTCTCTATACGTACGTGTGAACCTCTATAACATAGAATCAAAAGCTTTATAGTATTGTGCATAAGATTAACTTTCATACTTGAAAGTTGAAATAGAACTAATTATTTCATTAATCCCCATACCAAACCACTAACACTTCGCCAACTATGTTGGTTAGGCCTAAATAAATAATACATGCATGGACACTTCCAGGTGAACATTCTCCGTCCCTCCATTACTATGTAGCACACTTCAATCTATGTTATTCTCGTTGGCAACACCTTCATCGGTTGATTTATTAGCTTTTTTATTGAATTCCTCAAGCTTCATATTTTCTGAAATTACCTTGTCACAGAGAAAATTTAGAATAATGGCAGAGAATAAACCATTGATCGGTCTTAAATGGGAACCAAAGCTTCCAGGCTTATCCTTAGACTTGAAAACTGGTTCCAGTTCAAGCAAAAGAGCTGAGAGTCACGAAAGTAGTTCACTCTGGACGTCTAAGTCAGAGCTTGTTGATGGTCTTTGTCTTCCACCTAATGATCCAAGGAAGATGAACAAGATGATTAGAAAGCAACTCAAAGACACTAGTGGCTCAAACTGGTAACTTTGCTTTCCTCCACTCGGATTATATTACCCTATTTGTTTGATCCGGCGTGATTAAATTTATTTCAAACTGTGGATAGGTTTGATATGCCTGCTCCAACTATGACTCCTGAGCTGAAAAGAGATCTTCAGTTGCTTAAGGTAATAGGTTCTTTGCTCTTTTGTTGTTGTTGTTGTTGTTGTTGTTGTTATTGTCTATTTTGGTTTCAACGTCATAACACCATTCTAATTGTAGTTGAGAACTGTAATGGATCCTGCACGACACTACAAGAAATCTGTTTCGCGGTCAAAAATAGCTGAAAAATATTTCCAGGCAAGTTTCAAGAACGGCAAACTAGATCAAAGACAAGAATTTTATTTTCGACTTCTGTCTTAACACCAACTCTTGTTGTTTCCTTTGTGTAAAAAACAACAGATTGGCACAGTAATTGAACCAGCTGAAGAGTTCTATGGGAGATTGACAAAGAAGAATAGAAAAGCAACTCTTGCTGATGAGTTGGTGTCAGATCCCAAAACTTCTCAGTACAGGTTAGTTACTACCATTTTCTATTAAGAAACAATGTATAGGATATGCTTAAATTCTGTATCATAAACATAAACAGGAGCATGTCTTTTTCGGCTAACTGGTTGCAAAACCTTTAGTTTGTGATAAGTTGAGTTGAATTCATCTAACTCTGAACCTGATAATGGAATTGGACTTATGTGGCTATGTTAATCTTAGAAGTTTTCAGCCCTTGTCCTGGTGTGTATATTGTTTGTTTCACTTCCATGGATAGTGGATTGCAATATTGCCTACGTTTCTGTCAAGTATTATGATAGGTGTTAGTATAAGTGTGTGGTTGTCCATTCAAATAATAGGAATTTGTGTCTTGAGAATTAAGATGTTGTAGCTAAGAGCAAGTGTGCAATCTTTGCTAAGTGAATGTGTTTGTGTTGATTATGGTTTTACAGGAAGCGTAAAGTTAGGGAGATTGAGGAGAAGAATAGAGCTGTTACGAATAAGAAATGGAAGAAAAAGGGAAACCAATCCAAGAACACAAAGCAAAGAAGAAACTGAATTACTTTTGTTAGAGTCTGATCATAGTTTTGGGACACATTTTTATATTTTTATTAGAATATGATCATAGTATTGGACACACTTTCTTGCGGTGCTATCGTTGTAATGACTTGTTGTTTTATGGGCTTCGTTAAAAGGATTTGTGTTATTGGTTACAGCTTTGATAAGTGAATAGCTAAAACTTGATAGAACCGAGAAGATTTTGAAACTGGTGCTTATGTCATGTATATCCAAACCAAACCTTGTCTAGAGCTACTACCTGGGAAAATGGTTTCAGCAAGACTGAAATTGCTAGATCCAGTCATATTAATGGCAGCACAGCAAAACTTTGCAGAGTAAATTTGGTATTCAGCAAGATCTAAATTACGTGACTTTCTTCTTCATGATTTGTTGTACAATTTGTGGCCTATAGATAATTCTAGCTTGTCAAGATGTTCTAGTGAACCGTGACCTGATGGTATCAAATTTATACTTTTTATGTGACAGGTTTGGTGCTCATGAATGTCTAAATCCGTTAAATAGTTTTCGGCCTTTTTTGTCCGAAGAATCTTGGTAGAGGATTTAGACGTGGCAAGTTCGACCCCTAACTTATTTTTTTCTTTTTTTTTCTTTTTTTTTTTAATCCACTAATTAGTGGCCTACGAAATAATTTTTGCTTGTGGTCCATTTATAGTCTGGGCCGGTTTTAAAAACCAGTAGTAATGGAGTTATAAATTGATCTGATCGTTCTCATAAATCCTTTACCTTTAATATGCATATATTCTTAGTTGATGTGTGTTTTCGTTATTTAGATGAATGACAAAAAACGACAATTTTATTCACCAAAATAAGAATTTCTAATTTGATCATTAGAATGAAACAAATGACAAACAGTGTTTAAAAATATGATTTTATAAATCTAAAATATGATTGTAATAAATTAATAAATGATATTAAACTAAGAATTTGACTTACCTAGGATTTGTAAGTGATTTTTATTATTATTATGATGTAATGATTTTGTTTTTGACATATATAATTTGTTGTTTGATTTTATGAAACGATTACTGAATATGTGGAATACTTATAGCTTTTACTCCAAAAAAAATTATATGCTCATAATATTTTCAGATTAAGAGAACCTGTTAAATTACTATTAGTCGTTGTTCAAAGTCAAACTAAGACACTTCTCTTTAAATAGTCAATTAGACTACCGGTTGAGCTACCAATGCTAGATTGTAGATTTTATTTTTGACAAAGACATTTTGTAGTTTGATTTTATAAAACGATTATAGAATATGTGATATATTGTTAGTTTACTAAAAAATATTATTATCTCAAGAAGATTCATATCTAGGTTCATAATATTTTCATTGTGAAAGAGTAGGCTAAATGGAAATTTAAGTCACTTTTTCGTTATTGGTGTTCAAATTTCTGATTTTGTTAAGTTTTGGCATCTTTTTGAGATCATGAAACTGTTGTGTCTTGGTTGCTTAATCAGATGATATGTTCAATTAAGAGGTGAAGTACTAGTAGGACTGTAGGAGTTTCTAAAATTTGAGACTATTTGTGATTTTTAAAGTTAAGTGGTCAATTAATTAATATAAAAAGAAAAAGATTTTTTATCATCTTTTTGTCTTTTTATGTAGAGCTAACGACACCGTTCTCTGTTTCACACAATTAAGGTTTTTGTTGGCCGACACTTCCAGGTGAACATTCTCCGTCCCTCCATTACTATGTAGCACACTTCAATCTATGTTATTCTCGTTGGCAACACCTTCATCGGTTGATTTATTAGCTTTTTTATTGAATTTCTCAGGCTTCATATTTTGTGAAATTACCTTGTCACAGAGAAAATTTAGAATAATGGCAGAGAATAAACCATTGATCGGTCTTAAATGGGAACCAAAGCTTCTTAGCAATAACACTCAGTACTAGATCAAAGCTCTTTTGATAAACAAAAGAAATACACAACTGCTCCTTATATAATACGGAGACTTGTTTACAGGAATCAATTAACGAAAACAACAACTCCTAAAATTATGCACGAGTACACGACTCGATTCTAACAAACTTAAACAACTAACTTGAAACTAAAGACTCGAACACGTCTTCAAACCTGAAGACTTATTCAGACTTTGACCACTACCAATATTCCTTCCCCCAAGTTAAATGCCCATGACATTACGGCTTGCTCTGAAGCATCTGAATCCCGAGCAACTCCCTCATCTTCAGAAATGTTTCCAGCTTCAAGGGTTTGGTCATTATGTCTGCCACTTGGTTTTGAGTCCCACAATGAACCAAACTACTTCTTCTTCTTTCACTAAGTCACAGAGAAAATGAAACCTTACCTGGATGTGCTTTGTCCTTCCATGGAAAACAGGATTCTTTGAGAGTTTAATTGAAGAGCTGTTGTCACAGAGAATCGTTATACACTTCTCCTCCTCGGTTTGATTAAAACTCTTTAAGTATTTTCTTCATCCAGAGACACTGAGTTGCACATACAGAGGCTGCAACATACTCAGCTTCTGTTGTGGACAAAGTAACCACTGGTTGCTTCTTTGAACACCAAGCCACAGCTGCTCCACTCATGATGAAAGCATAACCAGAAGTACTTTTGCCACTATCTATGTCACCTGCAAAGTCACTATTTGTGTAGGCTTTAAGATTGCCTTCCCCGCAACTCTTGTACATTAAGCCCATCTTCAAGGTTCATTTGATGTACCTTAGTACTCGTTTTACAGCAATCAAATGTGTCATCTTTGGCTGCAACATAAAGTGACTCAGGAAGCATACTGCAAACATAATCTCTGGTCTGGTGGCTGTAAGATACATAAGACTCCCAATCAATTGCTTGTAAATAGACGCATCTACAACTTCTCCTCTCATCTCCTTAGATAACTTCGTACCATGGACCATTGGATTGTTGACCGGATTGCTGTCTTCCATCCCAAAACGCACAAGCATCTCTGCAGCATATTTCTTTTGACATAAGAAAATGCCTTCTTCACTTTGCTCCACCTCAACACCAAGAAAATAACACATCTTCCCCAAATCGGTCATTTCAAATTCTCTTTGCATCGATTCTTTGAATTCTTCACACAAGCGTAAGTCATTACCAGTGTAGATCAAATCGTCAACATACAAACTTACGATGAAAACTCTACCTCCAGATACGTTTTTGACGAACAGGGTATGTTCATATTCACACTTGTTGAAGCCTTCTTTGGTGAAGTATTCTTCTATCTTGATGTACCAGGCTCTTGGAGCTTGTTTAAGCCCATAAAGAGTCTTTTTCAGCTTATACACTTTGTGTTCTTCTCCTTCTTTGACATATCCTTCTAGCTGCTCAATAATTATTGTCTCCTTTAAGATCTCATGCAAGAAAGCACTTTTAACGTCCAATTGATACACGCTCCATCTCCTTTTAGCTGCTTCCGCTAGCATTATCCTGATCGTATCCCATCGTGCCACTGGTACAAACACCTCGCTGTAATTGACTATGTGAACTTGCGAGTAACCTTTAGCGACTAGTCTCGCTTTGAATTTATCGATTTCCCCCTTTTCATTTATCTTGGTCTTGTAAACCCATTTAACACCAATCTTCTTCATTCTTTCTGGTAGATCGACCAATTCCCAAGTTTCATTCCTTTCAATTGATTTAAGCTCAGCCTTCATCGCTTCTGTCCACTTTTTCTCACCAGCAGCATCCCAATATGTGATTGGATCATCATTCGTAGTGTATAACACCATATACTACAGCTCTTCTTCTTCATCTATTTCATCCCGCTAATGTAATCCTGCAGATACCTTGATGGAACTCTTTGCCTTGTTTGAATTTGTTGATTACTCAGCTCACTTTGCTCTCCAACACTTGTACTTGTCTCGCGATTGATCTCAGGAAATCTCACTGTTTCTTCTGTGGTTTTATTTTCGCCTTCGTCAGAGTCATCTTCATCATCAATGACCAGTGCATCGCTGGCTTCTTCATCGCTGCTCATTCCCCAGTTCCAACTCTGTTTTTCGTGAAAAAGCACATCTTTGCTCACGATGACCTGATTTGTTGTTGGATCGTACATCTTATATGCCTTTGATCCTCCGCCTATCCCTATAAAAATACATTTTTGCCCTTTGTCGTCAAGCTTGACTCGCTTTTGACTAGGAACATGAGCGAACCCAACGCATCCAAAGACTTTTAGGTGATCGATGTTTGGCATATCCCAAGACCAACACTCCTGTGGTGTCATCCCTTTCACTGCAGAGGTAGGACATCGATTCAAGATGTGATTTATCCAAGTCACTGCTTCTCCCCAAAATCTTTTTGGCATCTTTCTCTCCATCAACAGACATATAACCATATTCCTAATTGTTCGATTCTTTCGCTCAGCCACGACGTTTTGTTGTGGTGTGAATGTAGCCGTTGTTTTTCGCTTGATGCCATGAGAGATACAAAACTCGTTGAACTCCTTTGAGTTGAATTCGCCTCCACGATCACTCCTCAATCCTCCTATCCTCACTCTCGTTTCATTCTCGACCATCACTTTGAAACTTATGAACAGTGAAAAGGCTTCATCTTTGGTCTTAAGAAGGTAAACCCATGTCTTTCTACTGAAATCATCAGTGAAAGTGAGGATGTACCTTTTGTCTCATATGGTATTCGGAGCGATTGGACCGCAAAGATCCGTGCGCAGGAGCTGTAGCTTCTCGGTTGCTCGCCAGCTTACTTGTTTCAAAAACGGCTCTCTGTGCTGCTTCCCTTTTGCGCATATCTCACACAGATCTTCAACCTTTTCAAACTCAGGAAGTCCCAATACCATCTGCTTCTTTTATAGAAGCTGTAGACTTTGATGGTTCATATGGCCAAAGCGTTTATGCCACAGATTGGCATCGTTTTCTGATACTTGTAGACACGATTCCGATGGCAAATCCGCAGTCAGTACAAACGTCATGTTTGTAGTTATCGATATGTGTATGATTAGCCCCAAATCTTCATGATAAACTTTGCAGCACCCGTCTTTGATTAGAATTGCCAACTTCCTCTCTTGCAATGGCCCAATGCTTAGCAGATTTGTTGTCAGCTCAGGAACAAAATACACATTCGGAATGATGTGGTTTCTTCCTTTTAGGCTCATCTTTATGCTCCCTTGTCCCTCTACTCTCATCCGTGAACTGTTGCCTAACTTTACTGTGTGCATCGGTCACTCATCCAACTCAGTGAACCAGTTTTGATCTCCGGTCATGTGGTTTGAGCACCCTGAGTCCAGGAACCACACACGATCTCTCTGTGAATTCCTTTCTTCAACGAACGCCATCAGCAATATCTCCTCTTTCTCATTTAACTCGACATAGTTTGCTTTGCTGTCCCAAGTAGGACATTTTGATTCAATGGTGGCTCTGTTGCTTCTTCTACGGCCACGTCCTCCTCTAAAAGTTCCTCTAAATGATCCTCGGCCTCTACCCTCATAAGAAACCTTTAAAACCTACTCTTCTTCTACATCGCTTCTCATCCGTTGCTCTTGCACCAGGAGACTGCTCTGAAGTTCATCCAATGTAAGTGTGTCCAAATTGTTTGATACTTCAATTGAACACACTACGTAGTTGAACTTCATTGTCAGAGATCTCACAATTTTCTCCGAGATGTTTTTTTCCTTAAGATCATCTCCGTAAGCTCTCATCTTCTTAGCGATCGAGAGCGTCCTTCCAAAGAAGCCATTAATGGTTTCTTCTTCCTTCATCTGGAGCATCTCGTATTCCTTACAGAGAGCTTGCAGTTGTGCTCTCTTCACCTTGGTTGAGCCTTGAAATTTCTGTTTCATACTTTCCCAGATCTGTTTGCTAGTCTCCGTGTTAAGAATTGTGTCAAGAATTTCTCTATCAATCGATTGATACAAAAAATTCTTGAGTTTTAGATCCTTCAGCTTTTGTTCTTCGATCACCTTCTGCTGCGCTTCAGTAGGATTGACCCCTTCAAAACTACTGATACCCTTCTCTATGAGATCCCAATACTCCTTCGAGCGAATAAAATTCTCCATCAATCGAGCCCAATGATCGTAAAAACCATCGAACCTTGGAATAGTAGGGGCAACAAATCCTTTTGTGCTACTGTTATCTCCCATTTTAATTTTGTTCTTTTTCTTCTCTTTATGTAATGCAGCTCTGATACCAATTCTTAGCAATAACACTCAGTACTAGATCAAAGCCCTTTTGATAAACAAAAGAAATACACAACTGCTTCTTATATAATACGGAGACTTGTTTACAGGAATCAAATAACGAAAACAACAACTCCTAAAATTATGCACGAGTACACAACTCGATTCTAACAAACTTAAACAACTAACTTGAAGCTAATGACTCGGACACGTCTTAAAACCTGAAGACTTATTCAGACTTTGACCACTTCCAACAAAGCTTCCAGGCTTATCCTTAGACTTGAAAACTGGTTCAGTTCAAGCAAAAGAGCTGAGAGTCACGAAAGTAGTTCTCTCTGGACGTCTAAGTCAGAGCTTGTTGATGGTCTTTGTCTTCCACCTAATGATCCAAGGAAGATTAACAAGATGATTAGAAAGCAACTCAAAGACACTAGTGGTTCAAACTGGTAACTTTGCTTTCCTCCACTCGGATTATATTACCCTTTTTGTTTGATCCGAATAAACCAGTTGAATCGGTTTGGTTTTCATGTTTGATTTTGAGGAATAAAGGAAAACCGTAATCCGTCATAGAGATTGGATAGAAAACCCAAACCCGGACAAACTAGTTAAATTGGTTTGGTTTTATTTTCTCCAATTCGAGCTTCTGGGATATTGGGTCCATGAAATTGCGTCTCAAGTTCTTTGAAAAATGTGATTTGTTATGATTAAGTTATGGACTTTGCCTTTTCTTTTTGTCAAAGCCCAAATTATATTATTTGAGTCCTAATTCCTTTCATCTCATCATCTTCTTCTCATTTCTTTTGGTAAAGAACATACAGCATTTCCCACATACAGTATATGAACATATATATATTGTGTAATATTTAGAATATAAAATATATTCTCCGTTGGACTATTAAAAATTTTTGGCGAAAACAAAATGGGTATGACGAAAAAAAATTTATCTATATCTCTTTTGCCAAAAAAGTATCGAATGTTAATTTGATGAACACGCTCTCTAATCTCTAAAACTATTTCCAATGGGATTTTTCGCACTAAAAACTCTTTAATGGAACACTAAGAATCACACTGGTACACTCAGAACTGCACTATTTGAAACACGAAGAATCCCACTATCTTGTGAAGCTATAGTGTTACACTAAATTTACACCATACACTATTCACTTGTTTATTATAAAATGATAAAATTAAATAAACATAAAATAATAGAAAACTTTCAATTTGATAATATAATAATAAAAATAGTTTTTGATGTTGTGGTTAGAACTAAAATGATGTAGTTTCAACACTAAAATAGTGTATAACCATGAAGATGTTCTAAAACTCACTCATTAGATCTAAACGACGGTGGTTCGTTGGTAGGAATAGGGAAGGAACAAGTGGGCTAGTGGTGCTGATATATCATGGTTTTTACGGTTTTTAACCATGATATAAGTCCTGTTTTAAGAGTCTTTTGGTGTTTTTGAGTCTCTATCGAGTCATTGTAGGTTCAGGTACGTTTTGGACTCATTGGATGCATATTGGGATCATTGGAAGCATTTAGCATTATGTTGCTGAGAAGAGCAACACGGAGACCATAATGGGTGTTGGTGTCGATCGACACTGCTTCCTAGTGTCGCTCGACACCGGTCGCCACTACTTGTTGCACACGAGTTTTTAAAGACTTTTGAAGAATTGTAAAATTGCCCAGAAGTTTTCTCTAATTGCAAGACAAGTCTCTGACGTATTTTATATATACTTAATTGTTTTTTTAGAGTTAGATATATCTTGGACTCAAAGCATTATCATTGTACTTCAGAGCTTCTTTGTTTGAAAGGAAGAGCAAACAAGGTTGAACAACCGCACCGATTTGTTTGTTCTTCCTTTCTCTGCTCTAGATCCTGATGGTTCTTACCAAGTTTCAAACGAGAATGATTCTTCATTAATTTGTTTGTAATATATCTAAGTATGTATTCGTAATATTCACTATTGCAAAATTTCGTAATATTTATTTCGTTTTCTCTTCTTGTGAGGGTTTGGACTCAATTGATAAACCACTTGTTTAGGCCAAAACAGGGTTTCATCAACAAAACAAATCAATAGTAATGAGATGGGCTTTGTATATAAGCCCATGTCAAATGTAATTAGCCCATGTGTATTAGGTTAACTAAGTTTTAGAGATGGTATATAAGGAAGTGTAATGGTCATTTGATGAACGTGAGAGAATTTCCAGAATTGTGCCTCTTCTTGTTTCCTTCGTGTTCTTGTTCTTGAGGTAATATACAATTCTGTCATGGTATCAGAGCTTTAAGAGCTTAGGCTTTGTATTAGAAGTTGATTTCTTCTTCATTATAAGGGTGATAGTGTGGTTTGCTATTAATAACCCCTAGAAAGTTTGAAACTATTAACAGGAGAAATATGAGAGATTGCATTTTATGAGAAAAAGACCTTTTGCTATTTTAACGAGTAGAAAATGGAAAGAATTAGTGTGATGAAAAGAAATAAAAATCGTGATATATATACTGATATATTCATATAATAAAGTGTGAAACATGCTTTGTGTATCTTCCTCTTATTCAGAAAAGTTGTTAGAGGATTTCCCTGAGCTTGCGAAAAAGAACACTGGAGGGACCTCAAAACGTGTGGAACTCTCGCTACGGACAGACTTTAAAATTTCATCATTTTATCATTCTGGGAAAGTGGTTATAATTAGGCCATGTTTTACAAATATATATTGGGCCTTAAGATGCTGCTTTAGCCCCAATAGGTCAATTCAGGTTCCGAGAATTGAGCCTTACTATTTTTCAAAGAATTGGTTAGTGTGGAATACATCTCCTCCCTCTTTTTCAGGTTGGCTTTGAATTGAGCCTTTATTTTATTTTAATTAGTTAGTTATACCCTGTCTCTAATGTCAGGTAGACAAGCTTCGACGTCTTTATAAACTTTCTCGCTTTGTTAAGATTCCGTCATATGGTCTCTCCGCTACCCCCTGAATCCCATGGATCTGGTCCACCGGCTCCAAATCTGGGCATATACTTCACTGGTCATCTGCCGTTGTCCCAGAGAAGAAATCTCCATTGCCATTGCTGGTCGAAGCTTCCTTCAGATCTCCTGCAATTGGTATTTGACCGCCTTGGCTTTGTAGATTACCAACGAGCTAAATCCGTTTGTTCATCTTGGCAATCAGTTTCGAGAAATTCTCAGCTAAATAATCAAATCCCTTGGATGATTCGATTCCCCGAGGGCAGACAACAATTACTGTCTCTTGTTCAATCCTGAAGAAAAAGACAAGATGTACAAAACACAAAATCTCGGCAACGATTTCGCAAAGAGCTTTTGTGTCGCGACTTATAGAAGCTGGCTTTTGATGCAACCTCAATATGAATACATAGAAGAAGACCATCAATTTAATCTATATATTCTAAATCTTTTAACCCGCGAGAGAATCAATCTACCGACTTTCGTATCAGAGTATGGACTCACCTCTCCGATATTATGGATGGATGAGAAAACCAAAGATCACCTAGTTATTGGAATGGCTGATGAAGACTATGCCATTTCTTTCAAGAAAGGAGATAACTCGTGGAAACAAATTCCAACCTTGTCAGGTATCGAAGAGTGTTTTAGCATGGTTTACAAGGATCATAAGCTTTACTGTCTCAACTATTCTAAACTCAAGGTCTTCGATTTTTCCGGAAATATTCCGCTCAAAGTTTTCAAAACTAGCGTCAGTGGGTGCTTAATACCACCCGGAAGTTATGGCATGAGAGTTGCTGGAATTCCATATAAGGACCGGTTGTCTCACTTTAAGGATAATGTGGTAGTCACTCTAGCCGGACATGTCTTAATTGTTAAGTGTCGTCGTCCCAGTATGTCCAAAATATGGACATTTGAAATCTATAAGATGGAAGGGAACAACAAGTGGGAGCAAATTGTTTCTTTGGGAGACGAGGCAATTCTTTTGGATTTGGGTATGACTGTGCTCGCCAACGACATGGAAGGAATCAAGAGCAATTCCATCTACTTCTTCAATGCTACTCTCTTTTTTGAAGATCAATATGACAAAAACGAAATCTTTGTATTCAACCTCGATTCAAACAAGGTTGAACAACCGCACCGATTTGTTTGCTCTTCCTTTCTCTGCTCTAGATCCCGATGGTTCTTGCCAAGTTTCAAACGAGAATGATTCTTCATTAATTTGTTTGTAATATATCTAAGTATGTATTCGTAATATTCACTATTGCAACATTTCGTAATATTTATTTCGTTTTCTCTTCTTGTGAGGGTTTGGACTCAATTGATAAACCACTTGTTTAGGCCAAAACAGGGTTTCATCAACAAAACAAATCAATAGCTATTACATTTTGTTTTAAAAGCCTAAGTTTGATAGAGGAAAGAAGAGAGCAGCAGGCATACCAAAAATGTTACTCCTTTCGATAACAACTGCTATCTTTCCTTTGATCTCAAAGTTGTACCGGTGTAACAGCTCGAGGCATCCACAAGGTACCTCATAAGCTTTGGAGTTGAACTGGAGTGGAACTTATATTTCAGAAGATGATATGTCATATGTCAGAAGATGGTTTTACCCCTTATACCTTATAGTTATAGAATTGATGTGTGTTTTGACTCTCACATAATGGGTTCTTGTTTCTTAAGCCTTTTTATTGTTAAGTACTTAAGTCTTGGCATCTCAATTGCGGTATGCGGTTTAATGGTTTTAAGTTGAACTGGAGTCGAGCTTTACATGTTAAATCATGTGAGACGGGATAGTGTATTAGTAAGGAGAAGACTCTGACGGGTCGAAAAAGTTTGCCTTCATGTTGAAACTAATCTCTTCTTGTTTTGTGTAACGGAGTACTTTTTTTACCATTGGTGTACTTCTCAAAGCTCTCGTGTTTGTGAGAAGCTCAAGGCTTGTGAGATAGTGAATTGATGGGCACAAGCTCCACGCAGATAGGATCAAAGTCGTAAAGCCTAACGTAATGGCCATATCATTAACCATGGACGTGTACATGTAAAATAGTTTCTCAACTTCGCCAGCTATCCAGATCAATATTTCTTTACTTGCCAAATTACGAGGCCCTCGTGGAGGCCATATTACGCTTTAAATTAGCCAACAAGTAGCCTTACAGGATATTTTACACAGTTGGAAAACCAATTGAATAGTTTGACGTACATGAAACGTTCATTCAGAATAACCATCCTCATTACCATCACTATATTGATTGGCATCTTGTCCCGGCTCGTGTTTCCAAGATCTACCAAGGCCTTCTTCGTCCTCTAACCTTCTCATCTTGGAACTCGAAACACCAACCCTAGAAGAGTAAACCTACATCCAAAGCCCCAAAGTCCAAAGAAATTGGCAAGAGAAGTAGAGAACTTTCCACATACTTCTTGTGTTACTCTTTTAAAGGTTAAATGTATGGATTTACTATACCCCTGGATCTTTATGTTCTATCACTGATACAGTTGATCTTCGCCTTACAGTCACCCTTGAAGGTACTGGAAAGTGTTCAATCTCATCAGAAGATCTTCCTTCCCTGGCCCTTTTCTTCCTCAAGTTCAGCTTCGTGGGTAGGGGCTGCCAAATTCTCAAGGGTCATCCCCACGTATTATAGAAAGAAAAAAAAGATACACAACTGGAATATGTAACAAAAACCGATGCAGGTATAGTTTAGGGAATACCAGATAGCTAGCGGTCCCATCGTCAAATGATACCAGGTATGTGCCAGGATCGTTTGCATCGTCGCCACGTACCTGTAATAACATCAGGTAACATATTTATTTCAATCTGCGACTCAAACAATCAAAATTTTACTCAAACCACATTGGCTATGGTACATACATCCCAGTGGTATTCGCGAACCCAAGTGTAAGAGATATCTTCGTTTTCATCATGCATATCCTTAGACAACTGGCACAGCAACATAAATTGATAACGCATCAATCGAATTGAACTTTTCTTGACTTGTCAAAACTTGTATAACAGAGATCAGTCCGTGAGAGGCATGTCTACCTCATCCAAGGAAGGAACCATGTACGCCAGAAATTTTTCTGGATTGGCAGTGTCTGATCCAGCCACCACATAGCTTTTCAAAATGGCCTGTGAGAATGAGGTCAGAGCTCGTCATCAATATGAAAATAAGGCAATCAACCATTGTCAAGATTCGGCCCCATATCTCATATATCCCATCCTCATTCGAGTACACTTATGGCAACGAAAGCGATATAGTTTATAAAGTCATCTTGTCTCTCGGGAACAAAGCATACATATGATAGAGAACAGAGATAATTGGACCATGCTCACGGATATGGGTAACTCATAACTCACCCGTGACTCATGTTCATCACGAATTGATGGGTCCAACTTGCCAAAGAATTCAGAATCAGCTGTAGGAGCACTATCAAAATTCGCTACCACAAACTGCTCATCGTACCTGTATCGAAAAAAGAAAGGAAAAGTCAAATGTATTAGCATAGTATGGTACAAGTTCAGTGAAAATTATTGTGATTTTTCATCCAAAAGGCAATGCACTAAAACTCTAGCAAAGAAACATTTGAACAAGACATGGAGCAAAGAATAAAGACCAACATCTTTCTTAAATGTTGTATAGTTAGACCTTAACAAGGCTGGCTTTCACATCCGATTGATTACACTATTCTATAGCAACCGGAAAACTATAGGTGCATGTTTACCACCACAGGAGATCCTTCACAGAATGCCAACATACAGATAAACCGTAAAGTGTCAGCTTTCAAGCGCTTTATTGTTGTGTCTACACGCATTATGAGAAAAATATGCCTGATTCGGGATTTCAGATTTAAGATTGTCTCAAAGGGAAGATAAGGAGCATCAAACCTATCAAAATATGGCAACAGTGGTAAAATGTCAACTGGCTGCAAGTTTTTATTGGTAGCATGAACTGGTTGAGACTTGCATGCCTCAAAGGATGCTTCAATATCCTTGATTTGTCTCTCTCTAGCAACCAAAGAAAAAGAAACCATTAGACCTTCTTTTATCACTTTCTTTAGAATTACACAAATTTGAAAAACAACACACCTATTGTTAAGATTTTGCAAGATGTTGATGCCTCCTTTCATCTCTCGCAGTTCCTTTGCTTGTTTCTCAGTTAGAGACTACATATGGAGAACAAAGGAGATTGGAAACAGTTCTGACAAGCTATATATCACAAAGAAATTTCCAACAACTGAGATTGATACCTGTCTTGCCGATTCATTATTAATTGAAGAAATGTATTGTGTTTTCACGAGCCAGGAAACACCTTTATCAGTTGGTCTTTCTTTTCTCCTGATGCCATCTTTCTTGATAGGTGTAACAGCATCATCATCACGCAACAGTAGTTCATCTTCAGGGGCAAGAGGTGCCTTGACTCTGGGAGGGCTGAAAGAAAAGAGCTACAACAGTAAGTATCCTCGTAGATGAGGTAGGTCTCTCTCGCATTAAATTTACACAAAAATAACTTTTTTTATATTGAGAGATGGATCATACATACTTGTATACACTTAGGTCAAGCAGATCCAAGGGTATTCCAAGATCAGGCTCGACAAAGATTTTTGGTTTCCATAATTTCTCCAGCGATGTGATGGTATACTTTGTAAATCTAGTGGGATCAAATAGCGGTATCAGATTTAAGAAGTAAGGAAAGGAGAATAACAACACAACGGTTTCTGCATATTCAAGAAATAAAATTCGATGGTAACATACTGATCTTTATCCCGTTTAATGGTCATAAGCTTAAGCTGTGCACTAGGGTCAGGGAGCTCATTCCGGAACCTTGAAGAAAGGCAAGAAGATTATCAGCCATAGAAACGTAAAGAACCTCTCTATAGGTATAAGATGAAAATTACGTAGTCGTTTGCTTGTTGTCTCTAGAAGAAACGATGTGATTACAACAGTTGCAAAGGTAAATTGGAAGAAAGGGGAAGGAAATTAGAAGTGGGAATACTGACTTGAGCTTGCAGATGAAGGTGGTTGGTTTCTTTAACCTATTCTCGACCCTGTCGGTGGTGAGTAGAGGCGTAGGCTTCCTCTCCTCCTTGGGGATCAGCTGAGACTTATTTTTCATCTGCTGTCGTCTAATTTTATCTTCTTGCCTTTGCTTCTCTAACTCCCTCTTCTTCCTAAGCCTCCTCTCTTCTTCGGTCTCGATTTTCTTAGTATGGGAAAGATGAGGCCTATGGTGCTTCGATGGATCCGGTTTAGCACGATCCCGCCTGGGGGGCCCTTTGTCGCGGTCATTGGCTCCTTGGTTTCTAGGAGGAGGATCGGGTACGAGGGGAGGAGGAGCTGAGGGTGGTGGAGGAGGAGGAGCTTGGAGCTGACTGAATTGAGGATAATGGGATGGCTGCTGATAGTACACATGAGGAGGGGGAGGCGGCGGAGGAGGATAAGAGTACGGTTGATGATGCGACGGTGGTGGGGGAGGAACAGGAGGGGGTAACGACGGCGGAGGAGGTGGAGAGGGTAAAGGATTTTGAGACGGCGGCTGGGGAGGAGGAGGATACGGCGGCCGGTACGACGCCATTCTCGGTATACTGTGATCTGATGAATTCCCTTAACGAACAAAGACGAGTCTTCTTATTATTATATTAAAAAGATTCACCTATTTCCTTTTATTTTTTTGGGGCCTCATTAACGGCCCAATAACTGATATTATCATATGGGCTTTCCTAGCACGGTTTCAACACAAACAAACAAAAAACAATCTTAATTAAGCTCACCGTTTTATTAATCCCACCCACCCATTTTTGGCGGCAATTAACATATCAACATGGGTTAACCCGGCACGCTTTGTACAAAGTTCACACATAACAGGTATTATTTTGTTTTCTATATTAATCATATCATTACTTATACTTTATAACAAAACATTATTATGTACAAAAAATAGCGAACGAACCGAGTTGTGGTTAAACACTCAAAACGTCCGACGCCGGAACAGCTCATGAAAACCTCTCACTTGGGCTTCACAAGCCGAAGATGTTATGGTCGTTGGCACTGAAAATAGCACCGCCAAACTGCCTGGTGTTCAAGTCACCTCCATCAAGGGCGGACCCAAAACGGTCTAGCCACTGGGCAGGGCTGGGATTCTCTGCCTCTTCCACCCACTCCGACATCGTGTCAATGTCCTCCAGGGCAATTGGGTCTGCCTCCAGGGTAATCATTCTCCCTAACTTTAGATTCTGATTCACGTACGCCAAGTTGTTCAATATTTCTCTGTCAATCTTGTTTCGCCTTTCCCAGTGCATCTGCTGGAATGTACTCCATTGGCGTTCCAAGTTGTAACCGCTGCAAACTTGGCTCAGTATCCTGATGGCCACCCGCTGCAAAACAGGTGCTGAGTCACCAAACTGCTCCCACCAGAGACCTGCATTACTAAGCAAACCATCATTAGATATCAACTTCTAGTGCTTAGTTACCAATTCTCAAGAACCCAGACCATAGCCCTACAGCTAGCATGTTAATGGGAAGATATCTACAAGTTTTGCAATTTGGTTTACTATATGCCAGGCTATATCAATCTGGACTTAATTACTTGTGTATTAAGATTATAGCTTTAATTGCAGTCATATATATGTGGATTAGTTTTCTCCCGACTCAGACTACCTAGACAACTCTGTTCACTAGTCAGGTTGGTTTAAAATCCTGTATTAACATTCCAAAGTTACGAATAGCAACCCTTGGAATTTGACTAAAAATTATATTCATGATTTTTAAAAAATATAAATGTATTGTCCATACCTGGAAAAACTGAATCCCTCGCCTCCATCGCCAGGTTACAGCCGAACATTCCCTTTGCCCTAGTGAAAGTGAATATCTGATTTGTAATATCACGCCGTAGATCGCTAGTGGGAAGAAATTTCTCCAACACTTTGAAAAAATCTTCTTTCAAGGAAGTGAGGAACTTTATCTCCGGGTTATACTGAATACTGGGGTTCAAGAATGCTGCTGCTGCATGAAGAGGTGAATGCAAATGGTCACACCACTTTGTATCAACTATGTCAGAAAAGACCTTATGCTTATTCTCATCCATGATGTAGTATGTCCGTATTGACTCCTTGGCCTTCGACATTAACTCATATATAGATCCTACAGCGGGCTTTCCACTAGATACTTCCCTCAACACTTTCAGGATAGGCTCGGAAATAGCCACACTTTCTTCCACAGCTCTCCAAAAATCATTATCCTCTAGGATATTCACGCATGACATGCTCTGTGGTTTATTAGTATTTGTGGTATACTCTGGGCTATTGAACATGTGTTTTAACCTTGCTTTTTGTTTCATCATTGACTGTAATGATAGAAAATTGGAAACAGACCTTGTGACACCGCTTCTGATAATATCTTGCCCACATGTTAACTTTCTCATCAAATCTAGCACGGAGCTATTGTTGTACACAAACTTAGATATTACCTGCGCTTGCAATATACATTGGTTGACCCAATCTACCTTGGCGAATTCTTCTAATATCATGTTCAAACACTGAGATGCACAAGGGGACACGAAAATGCTTCCATAGTTTTGCAAGATATGGTTTGAGATACCTGTGTAGCTGAAGCTGTTGTCCATAATGATTTGCACTATATGCTCCTGCCCAATATCTTGGATGATGGAATCAAAGAGATCAGCAAGGCATTTTGTGTTCTTAAAATATGAGGAGGCGTCGACAGACTTGTGAAAGAAGATTCTGGAAGGTGATGAGACGGAGAAGTTAATCAGTGCTCGTGATTTGTTGTCGGTCCATGCCTCTGCGATGATAGTACAGCCTGTGGTGACCCACTCCTTTTGAGTCTCTTTCAGTTGTAAAGTAACATCTGATTTAACCCTGTCCAGCAATTCAGTCTTGAGAGATAGAGGAGAAGGAGCAACAAATCCAGGACCACACTTGACAATGGCATCGAGCATAAGGTGATAAGAGGGTGAGCGGGCAACACCAAAGTCAATCTTGTTCTCAAAGAAGAAAAGAGAAATACTCCTCTCTGCAATCTCGTGGGAATCTGGAGAAGAGGGTGGCGGTAGAAGGATACTAGGAAAGAGTAGTTTGGAAGCAGAAGCAGGAGAGAGAGCATCAGGAGGAGGCATGGAAGCAGATAAAGGTGGTGGAGGCTTGTACTTGTTGGTGGTGATTGGGGAATCATCCTTGGCAGATAAAATGGATCGGACTCTATCAGTAACATCGTCCCTAACCTTGGCACAAGGATTGACCCCTTTACTGGGAAGGCGAGAGAGGTGATGCTTCAACCTGCTAATGCCGCCATTAAGAACTCTAGAGCAAAACTTGCATTTCACCTTGTTACCATCTAGTTTCTCTGCGTATTCCCAGCAGATATCCTTTTCTCGTACCACTGTCAGATAATAATCGAATGTATGTGCAAAATATTGCAGTTATATAATAGTTTATAGCTTTCCATCATCATCTAATTAGATGCAAAAATATCAACCTAAGGAAAACAAATAAATAGAGTTACTTACTGGGTTGCCTGGTTGGGGGGGGGTGCAGAAATGTTCTTCTTCTTCGTCAGCTTCCACCTGCCAAACACACAACCCTAGTAAGGTAAGGATAACAAAATAAGAAGAAATTGCGCGACACAGTGGATGGATCCAGTGAATGAATATATATATATATATATACATATATCTATCTATAAGGATTCTAGATTTCCTCTCGAGGATTGCCGGAAAATGAGAAAGACACATGACGAAACCACCGGTGTCGCTCGGAGGAACAGAAGAATCAAAGATCTAATCTAATCGGAGAAGACTTAATAATAAGTAGCTAGCAAGAATCAAAGAGAATTTGGGAGAGGTATATAAATATAAAAAGGCTGCTTGCTTACAGAGAGAAGAGAAAGTTGCGGGAGAGAGAGATTCACTCCTTCTCGCCGGAACTTCTCAGAGAATTCAGCTTAATTTTTCGCGATATTTTGCTCTCCTTTTTTTTTCTTTTCTTTTCTTTTCTTTATATCGTGTTCCTTTTTTTTACATTCCCTTCCTTCCTTTAATTGTCATTTCACTCTTTAATTTAAAATTACTTTTTCTTTAATTGTTTCACATTCTCCTTCACTCCAGTTTCATCCTTAATATTTTGTTCACTGCATTCATCGATTTACACCCAACCACCAAGATATTGGCTCATCATTACCACTCACTTACATATGTTTTAGGGTAATTTGTAGTTTCCGATCACCATATATGATATAACTTTCAAGTATAAAACACGTTCACAAAAAGATAAAATAAAAACAACAGAGCCAATAAGATCGTGAATATTTCCTTTAAAGAAAGCAAACCATTAAATACCGTATGCAAATCAGTAACACACATGTTTCTACCAAGACGCTAACATACACGGGTACGAACGAAGATAGCCCAGAGAAACAATTTTCAATAGGATTATTATGGACTTGAAAAGAAACAAACAGGACAAACAAGAGAGACAGTGATTACAACACAGCTTTTAATATGCTGACAAACAAAACAAGAAAAAAAAATCTCATGGAAAGAGAGGAAGGTGAAAGATATAGGAGAGGAGAGAAATGGCTATGGGAGTCGTATGAGAGATGACAAATGAGAAATTAAGCTTATCCTCAGCGGTAGCTTCGATATGAAGGGCTGTACATGCTGCTCTCAGCACACTGCTCCAGCTCCTTTGGCCGAGGCAACCTCGTGGCCAATCCTATATATATATATATATATAAGGAAATGTAATGTTGTAATTCACACTTTATAAAAAACACTTTACATTAATAGTGTGATTCACACTTGAAACACATTTACATCAGCCAACACAACTACTTACCCAGTTCATAGGCCTTGGCAGCCACCTTAGCTGCAATACGAGCTGAGATTTTTCTGATATTCCTGAAGGGAGGGTATATCATCCCCTTCTCATAGTGCTCCTCCGTCAGTTGCTCAGCCAAAGCTTCTGATGCGGCCAGAAGCATATCATCATGGACACGGATGGTCCCTGACATTATTAGCCCCAGTCCAAACCCAGGGAAGATGTATGCGTTGTTCGCCTGTCCACACAAACGTCAAAATCAACTCTCTTAAATCAGTTGTCAAATCCTATTCTATATATTTGTTCACAACCTGTCCAGGCACAAACGTCTTTCCCTCATACTCTACTGGCGCAAATGGGCTTCCACTTGCAAAGATCGCCCGTCCCTGTAAAACAAAAGGTTGACTTTGTAACCCAACGAACAAACCTCCACTTCTCTCTGATCATGAGAAATCACAATCTTAGCTCGTTTACCTGACTCCACGTATAGGCCTCTTCTGCCGTACATTCTGACTGAGAAGTTGGGTTTGAAAGAGAAAGAATGATGGGTTTCTGTATGCACCAAAATTGACTTTATGGTAAGGACCATGCGCTCCTAGACAAAATGAATACGCAAAAATGCTTCTTTCTTTTTCATGCAAGTCTATGCGGAAAAAGTATACCTCATTTAGCTCTGCCATGGTTTCCACCACGTCTTGAGTGAATGTTTGACCTACTCCCGATGTTCCAATCAGAACTGTCGGCTTGATTGCCTGAAAAAAAAAAAAGAGTTCAGTTTTAACACTGAGACTTCAAAGAAAAGGCCTCGTCTGCAATGATATCTTCTGCAGCAGAACAACAACCAACACACCTTGACGGCATCAACAAGTTCCCTTATCGGTTCATGGTCATGAGCCCAGGGCTTTTTGAAATGTTGAATGGATTCATTCCGGGAACTGACAATCAATCCCTACATAGATAAAAATGTGTGCTTAGAATTCAGTACATGCAAAAGAAAGATGAATCCACATCTCATAAATTACCTTCGAATCCACAAGCCAAATATTCTTCCGAGCCTCTTCCAATGGAATATGGGACTACAGCCACAAACAAATACTTTATATATGATATAGCTTAAGATAGCAAATGAACACAAGCGTACAGCTTACCTTCTTTGATATCTCAAGAGCAATTAGTTCAGCTATTCCAGTGCCAGCCTGCATCACAAAAAATGGGGAAGTAAAACCTTGTAACAAGCCTGCAGATTATTCCATCCCCATAGAGGAAATTAATAAACATATTGACGGAATGGATTTCACTGAAAGAAATGCCAACCCTTACCTCTCCAGCACCTAGGAAGAGGAATCTGTGGTTTGACAAGGATCCACCCACAAATCTAAGAGCAGCAATAAGTCCCGCAAGCACAACTGATGCCGTGCCCTATATGTGAAATCACAGTTTCACAGCTTGGTAAATATGTACTTCAAGCCAAAATTACCTCGTGTATCACAACTTAATCAGGACATACCTGAATATCGTCATTGAAAACAAGATGTGTTGTACCATACTTAGCTAACAGGTCAAAAGCATTATGGTTGGCAAAGTCTTCGAACTGCAAATTATCAAAAGAAAAACGTCTAATTACAAAATATACAGATAGGAAACTTCTAAGATCTAACCAGCAGATTCATATTGGTGGAGTACACTTATCCATGTGTCAAGCTAACCTGAATAACGACTTTCTCCCCATAGTTCTGCTTGACTGCTGTCATGAATTCATGCATAAGTTCAGAGTATTCCTGTAGAAAGAAGAGGATTAAGGGTTAAGATTCATCATAAATTTCACAGGACTGTTTTACTGAAAGGCGCAAGATGCCAATTACCTCTCCTGTAGCTCTCCTTTGGCGGAGCCCTATGTAGAACTCATCGTTCAATAGCTTTTCATTGTTTGTCCCAACATCGATCGTTACGGGCAGACACTGGCAACCAATATAGAGAGAGAAAGATGAGCGAATGTGGTTGAATGCAATAAAGCTGATGCATAAACTATACTTACGGCAGATGGCCGGACACCTCCAAGGGCTGTATATAAAGAAAGTTTCCCAACTGGTATTCCCATTCCCTGGAGACATTAATGATGGCATGTAATGTGCAAATTAGTAAGAGGATAAACCCTGACTCACCACTCCCATGATAGCAGAAAAGAACCAAACAACTTGCCTGACATCCAAGATCTCCTAACCCTAAAATGCGCTCCCCATCAGTGACAACAATGACCTGGATGTTCTTCTCAGGCCAGTTCCTCAGCACTTCATGAATCTTACCTCTATTATAGAAAATTTTATTCTCAGTTAAAAGATGAGCACAAGAATTCGGAAAGTGGTCGTTGATTTCCGTATAAAAAGACTCACTTTTCTTTCAAGCTGATAAAAAGCCCCTGTGGACGCAGGAAAATGCTACCATACTTCTGGCAGGCTTCCCCAACCGTTGGAGTATAGACAACTGGTAGCAACTCCTCGACGTGATCAATAAGCAGCTTGTAAAAGAGCCTCTCGTTGGTCTCCTGAAAGACAAAAGCATTGTGAAAGAAGTTGGGTAACGAAGGCACCTGGTGTTGTTCAGAGAGCGAAACTTCCTAGTCTTACCTGGAGATCCATCATAGCCATATACCTCTGCAAGGGAACTTGATACTGACGAAGAGTATGCATCATTTTTTTAACCTGTTAACGAGCGTGCAGTAAAAGGATCAAATTTCCAGTTCGATATAGAAAGGGTATGTGAAACCTGACAAGACGGGAAACCTGAAGATCTTGAGAGATAACAGTGGGGGGGAGGAGGCCGCGTAAATAGTGAGCGTCACGTTCCCTGTGGCTAAAGGCAAGGCCTTTGTTGTGATGTGGATCACGCAACAACGTATACCCACTGCAGCACATTCACATCCATATTTGTTGGCCAGCTAAGCTAAGGACTAGAAACTCCAAAAAAGGAAGAATTAAGGGTGGTACCTGGCGACAGAGAGAGACCAAGGAGTGATAGGCATGTCCTCGATGGCAGCATCCTCGCCGTAGACATCCTGAACACCACCAGAGACGGTGGATTTGGGAACAATGTCGGCGGCGGAGGTCTCGAGAGAGGAGGATGAAGTGGCAGTGGTCTCAATCAAAACGCTGCCGTTGGGATCCCGGTTAGATCCGAGAGAGGAAAAGACTCTGAAGGAAGCAGGAGAGGTTATTAAAGTTCTCGGCTGGCGCATAGAGAGGTGGGTGGAACATCCATCCGTCTTGTTCTGAGAAACCAAAGCAGGCAGGGACATTTAAAAAGGGAAGACATGGATTGGATGGATGTATAAGAATGGAGAAAGAAAGATATGTAAATAATACCAGAAACGAAGAGGGACTGAGAGAGATCATTGCGCCTGAAGATGGCTTGTTTCTTAGACGGAGGAGGAGGATGAGAAGGGAGGAGACGGATAGAGTCTTCTTCTTCAGCGTGGCCGTGATCGTCTCGCTCACTTTCTCTTTCTCTCTCTCTTGGAACTAGAAAGACAACAGAGCCTCTCTCTCTCTCTCTCTCTCTCTCTCTCTCACGCTCTAAATCTGAAAGCTTCGCAAATGGCACATAACCTCCATGGACATTGTTGACGTGTCTTCCTTTTCTATCTCTTCCCAAATTGCGTCTCCACTCCTTGGTTTCTCCCTTTATTCACCAATTTTCCATTGCCCAACGGTCCCTATATTGGTACGCTTTTTTCAGTTTTAACCCACAAAATCTAAATTGTATAACTTTTCTTTGACTCTGACCTCTCTTCCTTGGCGTTTCTTAATTTATTCAATTGAAAATTGAGACCAAAATAGCAAAAGGGATTAGCTACAGACAATATGACCAAATGTTTCAAGCGAAAATGCAACTACCATCAATTGAATCTAGTAGATTTAGTTGGTTTGGAATTGGAACGAGAGACACTGACCCACCACTTGCACCTCCTCTCTACTTGACATTACTTTTATTTTAATGTGTGTGACCGAAAAAGTCGTCTCCAACTTGGATTTGTGTCACACTAGATGACACGACGCCCATCCTATGCGGATCCACGTCAGTTGGGTAAACAAAAAGGCCGCTTAAGGCCCAAATTGGGTCCATGGATAATATGATGAAAATATTTGAAATGTCATTATATTTGAAATGTGATAAAAGAAAAGTTGAAATGTGTGATAAAGAAAAGGCAAACAAAGAGAATTGCATCTCATCATTATGCTCTTGCTTTATTTAACAAAACAAACTTTTTTCTTTCTCCAATGATCGATCCTTCCTCTCCTCTACATAGTATTATTATTATTATTAAAAGCAACAGAGATGTAAATCCCAAACCAAAAAAAAATGGGAGTTTCTTCTCCTGACTTCCGAGCTCCTCCTCCATCCCCCGTGGCATCCAGCCGCCGGGCCTCCTTCACGGCCAACGAAGACGTCCTCTCGGAGTTCCTGGACAAATGTGGTCGAGTCCCAAATCTCGTATTGCCCGATAAAGTCTTCCCCAAGCACACATTTCTTGTGAACCCTCCCACCTTCGATTTCCTCCGGTTGGGCTCCCTCTCCACCCTGCTGGATGCCATCGCCACCATCGGTTGTTTTCAGCTCGTTAACCACGGTGTTTCAGAGTCTATGGTGAAAGCCGCCATGGACAAAACCGTTTTCCACCATGAGATGGAGGAGTTCGTTTTTTATAAAGACGATATTGCTGATGATGTTCACACGGCTTGTTATTCCGATTTGAGGTAATTAAGGCAGCAAACCTACTACTACTAGTATTTGGTCAAAGATTATTTATATTGTTTAAAAGAAACTAGTAGTAAGTAATGATATTAAGATGCAGGGACTTGATGGGTGAGGCAGAGAGGATAGGGAAGGCGGTGAGAGAAAAGCTAGGAGGAAGAAGCCAAAAGGAAGAGGAAGAAGGGGTAGGGATTTGCTACGTGAAGAAGCATAATCTTAGTAGCAAAAACGAATCAAAGGAAGAAGCCATAAGGATGCTGATAAGAGGGTATGACGAAAGACATTCTCTGTGTCTCAACTTCTGCTATGCAGAGTTCCACGTCTACTCCAAGAGAGGTTGGTTCTCCTTCTCCCCACGTCCCGATGCTGTGGTTGTAACGGTCGGAGATGAAGGCTGGAGCGGCAGATTCAAGGGTGTTGTGGGAAGGCCCCTTCTTTACAAATCAGATCTTCATCACAATCTCATTTCTATCTCCTTTCTCTACACTACCACCACTCTCAACAACAACACCAGCAGAGGAATTACCAAAAATAAGAAGAAGACCATTTCCCTTTCCCAGCAGCTCCTCTTTGCTCTCTTTCTCACACTCCTCTTCCCTTTCTTACTTCCTTGATCATTTCGTACTTGTTGCTTTCTTTTCTTTTTCTTTGGAAACTAAAAAACAAGTGAATCAGTGTGTGTATCTCAATCTTGTTTTAGCCTTTTACCCAGCAATGCATGGCCCAATCATTCAAATCCCACTGTATCCAAATAATGATATTTGACCCTTCACCCTTCCGCCCTGTTTTGTAACTTTATTATTCGTTCATTCGGTTATTAATCTCCTTCCTAATCCACTTGTCACTTGACTGGTTAATTTGTAAATTTCGGTTAGTATGGAGATTTTGACACTGCACAAGAATCAGATAAATACTCTCCAGCATTGATGTCATGTTCATTTGTTCATACGATATTTTTATCTAAATCATCTATTCAAATGATCTATCCAGATGCTCTATCTGACTGTTATTTGTTTTGATTTTTGATTGTTCATCTCAATAATACATCTCAATGAATTTTTGTTTGTTTGGTTAGTCTACATCTTCATGTAGATGCTTTTACTAAGAAAATGAGTAAAATGTCAATGTTTTAATTTAACCATATTTTTTTATTTTTAACTATACTAATCTTTAATTTGAAGTATATTTGCAACAAATAATGTTCAAATTATTATGTTTGACAATTACAAATTGATTTTGGTTGTATAAATTCATAAATTGATATTCAAATATAATTTTACGGTTTTGGCGGAAAAATATAATTTTATGGTTTTTGGCGTGATAACGAAATTTTAAAGTTTGACGGAAAAACATAATTTATCAGTTTTAATGGAAAAATGTATTCAGTTTTAACAAAAAAAAAGCAGAACTTAGCGATTTTGACGGAAACACGTGATTTTTGGTTATGACGAAAAACATGATTTTACGATTTTGGCAGAAAAACGTAATTATGCGGTTTTAACAAAAACATGCGACTTAACGATCTAAGTTGAAGTTGTTTTGGTCGGAAAACGTATTTTCCCGTCAAAAATATGATTTTCCAATTACCGCCAAAAATATGATTTTCTGTTTTCCGTCAAAACTGTAAAATGTGATTTTGTTGTTTTGACGGAAAAATACATTTGTGGTTTTGACGAAAAAATGTGATTTTGCAGTTTTGACGGAAAAATATGATTTCACGGTTTTGGTTGGCAAATCAATTTTGCGGTTTTTGCGAGAAAAAAGGATTTTGTGGGTTTGCCGGGAAAATATGATTTGACGGAAAAATTCAATTTTGCGGTTTTTACGGGAAAACATGACTTTGCAGTTTTGGCGAGAAAATATGATTTTGCAATTTTTACGATTTTGCGGTTTTTGGCAGGAAAATACGATTTTACGGTTTTGGCGAGAAAATATAATTTGATGAGAAAATATGATTTTGCGGTTTTGGCGGGAAACATATTTTTGCGGTTTTGACGGACAAAATATGATTTTTTGCAAGATATTTGTAAAAATATTATTTATAATTTTGTAGATAAATGGATCATTTGGATAATTATGGTATATTTGTCCTTTGTTATTTTTGATTGAACCATTTTCATCCAAATGGTTCAATTACGTTCAGCCAAATTAGTTTGAAAATTTTGGCTAATTTTAAAAATTTATTGAGATGATCCATGTAGATGATGATCATTTTTACACAAAAACGAATAACAGTTTGCAATTTTATTTAGATGATCCAGAACAAACCGGGCTTTATTTCTCCAACCCGAGAGGCGGCGCAAGCACATATCCACCTTCAAGTATTTTACTGCAAGGAATCGTAACTTTTATATGCATTTTTTTGTACACTACGTATGTACGTGTAACTATAATTGACAACGCATGCAATGTAGACAACAATAAATATAGAGAGTTCTGTGGAATTAGCTACGTATAATATACAAGATATGTATGCACGTGAACTTCCTCCCACTTTCCAAGTTATCGAAAAGTGAGTTTAAAACAACCCATATCTTTTTCTTTTTCTTTTTGTTGGGATTGATAATATTTACAATAGTTTCAACTTTTAACTTCATTATGAGTGGTCTTCCTCGAGTCCATGTTGTTCCTCTCTTTCATGTGTGGTTAGACAAAACTCACACACACGTGACCTATCATTGTCTTTGGGATCCATATAGTTCCTTTTACTTACCTCCACACAATTCTTGAGCGCTTGCTTTTGCCACTTAATTGTTTGTATTTTCACTTTTGACTCACATACCACATATGTATATTTGCATTAGCTTATCCGATTTCCTTCCATGATTCAGATTTCAGGGTACGAAATGTATCTAATGTTTTGTCCATGGGATTGGCAATCTCTAACGAAACTACATTAATAAGAACGCAATGGCTTACCAAGTTTACAGTTCATTAAAAAAATGACTTAAGTCTAGTTGAGATTAGCTAGTGCCAGACAAATTAATTAAATCATGTGTTTGTTTATATTTATCCCTATATACGAACTCAATATATAGAGAGATATATTATATACTTTAGAAGAGTTTTAATTTAGTTAAAGGCTAGTTGCCAGTTGCATTGTAGCACGTGAATCGGTGGCTTCATTAATCAGTATTGTTGTGAAAAGTAAAACAAAAAGTAAGTAAAGAGGTCGCTATTGCATGAGCACGTACGTGAGATGGCAATGCTGAACCACACATGAATATATTAACTTGACCGCACCCTCTTATAAATACCAAAGCTTAGAGTAGATGCACTAGACAAAAAAACAAAATAATATAGAAGATTGGATGGCACCAAACGGGAGAAGGAAGAGCGTGAGCGGAAGCTTGGTGAAGCCGCCGCCGCCACCAAAGCTAGCGAAAGAGTCACTGCATAGGACCCTGTCAGACATATCTTTGGATTTCCACAGAGAAGAAGAGAAAGGACTCGGGACGATAGTGGAGGTGGAGAAGGCAAAGTGCGAGTGCTGTGGGATGAAGGAGGAGTGCACGATGGAGTACATAGAGAGGGTGAGGGAGAAGTTCTTTGGGAAGTGGATATGCGGTCTCTGCTCAGAGGCGGTGAAGGAGGAGAGGGAGAAGAGGGATGAGGATGGGCTTGAAGGGGCCTTGAAGGAGCACATGAGCGCCTGCCTCAGGTTCAACAAGCTCGGGAGGGAGTATCCTGCTCTCTTCCAAGCTGATGCCATGAGAGATATGCTCCGGAGAAGCACGAGGGGTCAGTCTGTTAGCCCTAAACCCACTCTTCACAATAAGCCCGCCATTTCCCGTACTTCAAGCTGTATTCCTGCGATCACCAGGGACCTTAATTAATTTAATATTCACTTTTAATTTATATAGTCCCTAGCTAGCTAATATTCTAAAACACTCATATATATATATATATATATAGTTAATAAAATGGTATTCTCCTGATCCTGGTCAAGTGTACGTTATATAATTAATTCCTATATACTTTCGTTTCTTTCAAAACCAAAGGGACCAAATACTTTCTTTCTCTGTATAGTGTATATATACAATATATTAAAGGCACTAGATGCCGATATAGAAATCTAAACAGTGTAGGGATGGATATGCACGTCTATATAAATTAATTAACCCCTCTCTTTCCCTTTCTTTGCTTTTTCAGTAGTATAAATTTACAATTCAAAAGAATATTGTTTGTGTGTGTTTCAAAATGAAAAAGAAGAGAATAGATGTGTTTCCTTTCCATGGGTCCATTCTTGCAAATCTCTGATTCAGGTGAACTCATGATCACCGCGCTAGCTAGTTCACACCGACTGTGATTCTCTCTCTCCTACTTTTATTATTATTATTTTTTTTTAATGTTAAGATACCCTCTTAGAAATTGTCGATGAAGCTGCTCTTATGACGTGCCAAGTTATTATGACACGTGTAAACTTTTCTTTAGCTGTGTTCCCTATCCTTTTTGTGTGGGATTGTTACAATCACTAGATTTTACCCGTAGATTTTTTTTAACTAAAAAATTTAAATTTAAATTGTTAATATTGTTTGTTTTGTTTAGTGTTTAAAATTTTTTAATTGTATTTTAATTGTTAATTCTAGAATTTCACCTACGATATACCATCTCGTATTAATATCGATTCAAACATGCACCGCCATATAACTCCGTCCTTTGATATTTTAATTTTTCTAAAAAATTAAATATTATACTTTAAACGTTTTATAAAATTTAAATATTTATAATATTTAAATTTATTAGAAAATTTAAATATTTATAATATTTAAAATTCTTATAAAGTTAAAGTATTTATAATATTTGAAACTTCATAAAAGTTTTAATATTATAAATATTTAAAATATTTTATAAAGCTTAACTTATTAAAAATTTAAAATATTTAAAATATTTAAATTTTAATAAAGTTTAAATATTTATAATATTTAAAATTTATATAAAGTATAAATATTTATAGTATTTGAAATTTTTACAAAGTTTAAATATTTATAAAAATTTTGAAACTTTTTAAAAGTTTAAATTCTTTGAAATAAAGAACCGGAATAAAACGAATAAAACTTTTAAATTTGGACGCATGATAAATCAAGCTTCCTGCTCATTTGTATTCGGAATCATTTTGGTCTTTTTTATAGTATGACTCTGAACTATTGCCCAATTTTTCAGGCGATGTAGGACATTGTACACATATTTTTTTAATTCATTTATTGAGTAATATATGTCTGTTTAAAAAATTTTAATCACATCATATGCAAAAAAAAAATCTCAGATTTTATTAACTAAATGTATTATATAATAATTCAAAATAATTAAAATATAAGATAAAATAAAAGTGAAAGGAGAATTATATATTTATGTTTGAATTAGGTAGATATATTTTAGGAAATTAGCTTAATGTAGTTTTACTTAAACAAATTGAGATTAATGTAGTTTACTAAACCGAAGATTTGAAAATAAATTTGTTTTGATATTATATTTTTAATTTCCAGATTTAACCTTAATGAGTTTATTATTTTTATCTTAAATGTGATGACATTCTATATAAATATTTACTAAAACAAAGGTTACTTTACAAAATGTACTTCAAAAATGTTAATATAGATTTATTTATTCTGTTTGTGTGTCGCATTCCGTATATATATCGATTTAGGTTTAAGTTGTTGTGGCACCCTATGTTATAACATATCCATCTCAAAAATCTAATTGCCCCTGATTTTGATACACCTATAAATAAGTGTTAACATATCGTCCACATACACATATTGATGGTGAAGGAGGAGAAATGTGAAAATTATGAGAAAGTAAATACAAATATCATTCAAATTTAATTTGGTTCATTTGCCATTTGCGTCTTAATTAGCTGAGAACATGAGACCCGCTAATTGTACCTGACTCATGTACATAGAGATAGACAAGACCTAAAAGAATAAATAGAGATGTTTATTTTTCCATCCTTTTTTTAATAAAAATATACATATAAATATATAGGAAAGGAACGTGGCTTGAAATATGGTAATTCACAATTTTCGTCTTTTTTTCTTCTTTCAACAAATACAAAGTCGTAGAAAAAAATAGAGAACGAAAGAGGAGAGGAGGAAGCAACACGGAAAAGGTGGAGGAGAAAAAGGGAGTACTTCTTGTGGTATAAAAGAATGAAGGAGTGAGTTTGTGTGTGAGTTTTATAAAATAAAAGGGCAGAAAACAAAACAAAACAAAACAAAACAAAACAAAAAGTAGAAAGGGTTCGAATGAGGAGAAATGGAGAGGGGGAAGACGTGGTGGCGAAGAGGAGGAGGAGAATGAAGGAGGTAGTGCAGGTGGCTCTCAGGGGAGGCTGCTTGGCCGCTTCAGCCACTGCCATGGCGGTGATGCTGACCGCCACTGAGGAGGGAGTGGCAGACATCTACGGCTTCAAGCTCACTATCTCCTCCAACTGGTCTTTCTCTCCCTCCTACCAGTCAGTCTTCTACCATTCTTCTTCTTACGAGCATTATTAGGGATAGTCTGTCGATGAGATTCTTCTTTATTTGACTTCCCAAATCCGAATGCATATAATATAATAATAAAAAGAAAGAAAGCAGCAAAACAAAAACTGTGTGTTCAGATGACAGGAATTCCGGTGAACAGAAACACACCCGTGAACCAAACAACAACATGACATTATTGTGTGCAACACTTTTGAACTTTGAGATTAATTATATATAGTAATAGTATTCATTCATCTCATTAAGAAAAGTTTGGTGTGAAGGTATGTGGTGGGGGCATGCACAGCGACCATGCTCTACTCCCTGTTCCAGCTCTGTTTCGGTGTTTACAGGCTCCTCACCGGATCTCCCATCACACCCTCCCGCTTGCAAGCTTGGCTTTGCTTCACCTCCGATCAGGTACTTCATCTTCCCCTCTCCATTGGCTTTTCTTCTGATTGTGTGACCCAAAGATTTATCGTGTGTGTGCGTGCGCAGCTCTTTGGTTATTTGATGATGAGCGCTGGATCAGCCGGTTCTGGAGTTACCAACCTCAACAAAACCGGCATCAGACACACCCCTCTCCCTGACTTCTGCAAGACCCTTTCTTCTTTCTGCAATCATGTCGCCCTCTCTCTACTCTTAGTCTTCCTCTCCTTTATCTTCCTCGCCTCCTCTTCCTTTCTTACTGTCCTCCTGCTCTCCACTCCTTAGTCTCATGGACTCTCTCTCTCTCTCTCTCTCTCTCTCTCTCTCTCTCTCTCTCTCTCTCTCTCTCTATTCTTGTTGCTTTATATAATCCAACAAAGACTCTACTTGCATCCCAAAACAATGTACTTTTCTTTTGAGTATTTCTTTAAAGTCATATAAGCTTATGCAATACATCCAAGATGCAATACAAATTACAGTTTACATCCATATCAAATTTTGGGTACAGAGACGTTGATCCCTAGATGTGAGAGATCCTTAGCTAGGGAATCTGCATTCTCAAAACATAATCCACCCATCCCTATCTCTATTGCACACTTGACGTTGGTTGGCCTGCGTATCAGACACTCCCTCGGATCAAAAATGATTTCTTTAGATAACCACTGATGAGCTCAGATACAAAACATTTATAGCTAACCTGTCATCGATGAATATACAGTCGCAAGGTTCAACTCCGAGATGTCCCACAACCTCGAGATAGAACTCTGGATCAGGCTTTCTCTTTCCTGAAAGATAAGAAGATGAGGACGGTTTTGAACTGAAAAAGAATTAAGTAGTAAAAACAGGCAAGAGATGTGTGTTGTACCAGCATTACAGGAACAGAACGTCCATGATAAGTAGGCTGAAAGCTTTAACTTGTCTTCGATCATGTTATACCTATGAAAGACAAGCGTGAAGAGACATGAAGCTAGGCATATCCCTTATATATAAAGACTGTTTACCAGGTGAGAGGGAAGGGATTGTAACCAGATGGGATAATTGGTGAAAGCATGAATCTCGAAGTTGTGAGCTGCCAAAGCTTGAAGAAGCTCTTGCATGCCATCCAAGTAGGAGTATCCTGACCTCATGCACTCCTTTAGCCCTGAAAAATGCAATTTCTTGATAAAGAGGATTGAAGAATTTAATAGGTACCAGGCAACCCTATCTATCTCTATATCACCTTCCAAATCAAAGTCCCTCCCATCTATAAAGAACTTTCTTGCAAGCTCCTCCTAAAACCAAAACTCAAAACTCAAACTCGAAGTCCAGGCAGAGAATATGATGAAAGAGTGGGAGATTTATGTTGGTACCTCATCAATCAAACCCTTTTCAAAATCGATCCAGGCCATCGGGTGCTTGCTCTCTAGTACTTCCTTCATTGGCATTCTGATCCACAACCACAGTTTTTTATGAGCGGATGGATCGTGAATCGAGAGTGGGAATTAGAAAAGAAATTGAGTTAGGATTCACATTCACCCGAAGAAGGCCGGAACGTCGTGGTAAAAGGGGTCACGGACGATGGTGTCCATGACGTCGAAGAGGAGAATCGGAAGCTTCCTTTTCCGAGAGATATCACCAGTGCTGGCCAGACAGCAAGAAGAACGCAAAGCCCGATCTGGCTTCTTCCAGATGTTGGGTTTCAGACTGAACAAGTCCGTCGTTGTATGCATCGCCGCCGCCATCAGAAACGCCTAGTTCCGATCATTCATCATCATCATCGCAATAGGCAAAGAAAATCACACCCACACACAGGGGAGTCGAAACGCGGCGTTTTGAGATAAAACCGCTAAGGAGAAGCTGATTGGTCCACGTCATTTAATTAGGTTGACGTGGTCTCAAGAAGTGGAAGGTAAAGGCGCCATGACTTGCACGAAGGGAATAAAGAAACCGTTCGTTCGTTCGTCTCCACGACTCACGAGAGCTCAACCGCCACTTCCCTCCCTTCTCTCTCTCTCCTGCCTTTATATAAAGCAGAGCCAACCATTTTACAGCCAAACCATCAAGCACTCAAACCTAAGAATTCCTCTCAAACATACTATATATCTACTCACAAACAAGATGATGATGATGATGATGAGATCTCCACGGTCGACTTGTAATCTAATGATGCTGTGCATTTGTGCCCTGGTGGTGGCCATGGCGGCGGAAGGTCCTCCTAGGGTTTTCAAGGTTGGAGACGAGTTCGGGTGGAGCGTCCCACTCCAGAATGATACCGCGGTTTACAGCCACTGGGCGAGCAGCAACCGCTTCCACATCGGTGATTCACTCTGTGAGTTAATTATTCCAACTAGCTTAATTAGTTATCTATTTATTTTTGATGATCTCGATCGGATTCGGTTTGGTTTCTAATGATCAAATATATATATATTATATGCAGCCTTTGTGTACGACAAGGACTCGGTGATGGAGGTGGACAAATGGGGGTTCTACCACTGCAACGGCAGCGATCCCATTACAGCCTTTGACAATGGAAACAGCACACTCAACCTTGACCGTCCTGGTCTCTTCTACTTCATCAGCGGCTCCAACGAGCACTGCATTAGCGGCCAGCGTCTCATCGTCGAAGTCATGCATATCCACCACCATGACGGAAATGCTTCCATGCCTCCATCCATGTCGCCTCTCTCCGCCTCTCCCTCTGCCTCTGCTGCCTCCTCCCTGCTTGCGGCCTCTATCTTGCCTCCCTTTGCTGCATTTCTTTTTCTGCTGCCAACCATAGCTAGCTCTTGTTTCATTTCTTAGTCAAGATTGTGGCCCTTCCTCTCCTTCGATTTTGGATTGCTGTTTACTTACTTTTTTGTTGTTGTTGTTATTTCATTCATATCGAACCTTTATGATATAATCCAATTCCAATTTATGTTCTCTTCATTTTCAAGTTTTCTCTCACTGTTTAAACAAAACAATCGAATAGTTAGAGACCGCGGGCCTAAGAGTTAACAATTTTTGTAACAGATATGGCCCTTTCGTAACTGATATGGGCCTTTTAATTGATATTGGCTAATCTTGTGTGTATGGTATGGACCTTGTGTAAATGTTAATACTTAGTATGGGCCTTTTGAAAGAGGATCACACACACACACTCCACCGCAAGGGGGAGAGTAGATTGGGAAGGAGTGGTGGATGGCGCTTTCTCTCAGCCTGCCTCGACCACCAACCCTTAGCCTTAGCCTTAGCCTCGTCGTTCCTAGGAGAAGGTTGGCTTGGATCCGATGTGGCCCCCGTGACAACCGCGGACCTCTTCTCAAAGGTCGGATCCTGAGCTCCGAAGCCATCCAATCGATCCAGTCCCTAAAGCGAGCCCACCGCACGGGCTCCCTCTCCCTTAGCCTCCCTCCTCTCTGCCGTCTCCTCAAGTCCGATCTCATCTCCGTCCTCCGTGAGCTTCTACGCCAGGACCACTGCACCCTCGCTGTCCACGTTCTCTCCACCCTCCGTTCTGAGTATCCTCCCCTCGACCTAGTTCTCTACGCCGACGTCGTCAACGCCCTCTCCAGGAACAGGGAGTTTGAAGAGATAGACCGTCTCATCAGCGAAATTGAGGGAATTGAGGGCGGCTACCAAAGCGACAAGGCCCTCGCCAAGCTGATCAGGGCGGTGGTGGGAGCCGAGAGGAGGGAATCAGCGGTGAGGATATACGCCTTGATGAGAGAGAGCGGGTGGGGGTCAGAGTCGTGGGAGGCGGACGAGTACGTAGCGGAGGTTCTGAGCAAGGGCCTCCGGAGGCTAGGGGAGCAAGACTTGGCCGCCCAGGTCGTCGCCGCCACCACACAAATGGTCAATTCTAAAGGTTTTGGGAATGGAACAGAGTAAGAATAGAGTGGTACATGATGTGATGTGATGAGAATTTAAGTTTGATATATACTACTCTTGGGAACTCGGGTTAAACCATTCTCTTCGAATTCCATGTTTCAGCGGATTCTTTTGTGGCAAACTTGGCACTTTATTCTCCTTCTGTTGTTTGTTACGGTTACAATTTTCTTTTTTAGGTACACAAATCCACCTCCTGTTTAAAATAATACCATATCAGTACATTAGTATTTATTTTACTTATCCACCAAAGGTCAAAAGGCTCAAATGCTTATATCTAAGGAATCTATCCATTACATTCGAACGCATAAAGCTTGAGAAATAAATTCCACCTGTATTGGCTAAGTCTCCGCTCGTTAAGAAATAAATTCTTATTATGGAATTCTTCTAACTTTCTTTGAGATCCCACTTAGAATTTGTTAGATCTATACATCAACAATTTAGTTTTTGGAAAGGACAAGACATAACAAGACCGGAAATTCCCATTAGAAATCATAAAAAGTTACTTATGAACGAACAAAAAAGGATCAATCATGATATTTGCAATTTTTTTTGGGTTACATGTTATAGTATTAGAGTTAAAAAGATACATATGCTACTATATAATACAAAATTTTATAATTTGGTGAATTATTATTCTTCTACAAAGACAAACAATATTGTGAAAAAAGGAAGAGAAAAAAAAAGGAGGAGAAAGAAAACATGGAAAGAGGAAGAAGTGGATGAGAAAACATCTCAAAAATCCCTAAATCTAAAACTAAAATCTCAAAACTCCTCCTTCTAAAAACAATTTTTTTTTGAATTATTTTTAATTTCAAAATTGGTTGTATTACATCTAATACCTAGGTTTTTTTCCACACAAACCCGAGCCCCCAAACCCAATCGGATCTAGAATCAAAAGAGAGATTACAATCCCTAATTTCTCTCCAAATTGAAAAACCGTTATCTCTCTCACGCTTTTCTTCTTCTCCTCTCTAACTCCCTCTATTCGTGAAACTACTAGGAGAACTAGGGACAACTACTAATCGTGATCAAAACTCTTTCTCTCTCTTTGATTTTTGTGTGAGAATTTTTTGTTGTGAATTCGATCGATTGTTGGGGACGAAGATGGATAGGACAAGGTGGACCACAAAGAAGAGGAGAAAGATGGAGAAGGATAGACAAGGTTCGGATCCGGCAGCCACACGTGTTGAGGAGGAGGAAGTTGAGGAACGCCGGACGAATGAAGAAGATGAGAGGGATGGTGATGGTGATGGAGATGGTGAGGACGAAGTCGGAACGAGTGAAGAAGACGATGAGAACGAGTCTCCTCCTCCTCCGGTCGATAATGTTGAGAGAGATGATGAGGAAGTCAGAAGTAGTAAAGAAGAAGATGAGAGCGAGCGAGATGGTGAAGAAGAAGGAGATAAGGACGCCAACTCGGAAACCAACTCGGGCGACTCCATCGACGAAATGGTAAGAAGTTGGATTCGATTGAACAAGTAGAACTATGGAAAACTAATTTGTTTTTGTTAGAAAAAGTATCTGGAATTGAATATAGATTTTTATGGGTTTGTAATACTTGTATAAAAAGGTAGAACTATATGTCTTTGTAAAACTGATACAACTAGGTAGAACTATGTTTTAGTAAAACTGGTACAACTAGGTAGAACTATATGTCTTTGTATAACTTGGTAATACTTGGAAGAAAGAAAATTAAAAGGTTTCCATCGGCAGGGAAAATGCGTCCAATGACACAAAATAAAAAGCGGCCGAGATAAGCACTACAATGGTTGTTATTTGGAGCTCGATTTGGTGTTTGATTTTATATTATGTTTTGTAGTACTATATATTAGTTTGAACAACTATGCAAAACTGGTTTTTCCTTATGTAATACTATATTTTGGTTCTGGGTAATACTGGTAGAACTAAGGAAAAACTGGTATAATTGTTGAAAATAATAATTATGTTTTTTTTAACAAAACATAAACCAATAGTACTCAACAGACTTTTTGGGTTCGTAAATGTTACAATATGTATTAAAAAAGAAATTACAAAACTATATGAAAGTAGGTTGTTATGAAAGAATCTAGAGAATATGTTCCTTACACTTTTAATGTCACTTCTTAAATAATATCCAACTTAGGATGAAAAATTTACAAAAATCTATGTTTGAATACTATGTTTGAAACATATGAATACATAAAACACTTATAATTATATGTTAATCCACATAAATCAACTGTACAACTAGAAAAACAAATTTTAAGAGTGTGTAATACTGATTAAAATGAAAAACAGCAAAAGTAGAAGTATGTGGAACTTTGGTAGAACTACTATCTCTGGTATAACTATGTGTTAAAAAAGCTGCGTACATATGGGTAAAAAACGGCGCACGTTGGAAAATTCTTTTGCCAGAACTCGGATGTTTTTTTTTTTCGTTTTTGTTTTTTATTTATTTTAATTAAAAAATTAATTAAATGAGGGGAGAAAGTAAAATGGTAAGATCACATTTCATTAAAGTAAAGAGGAGTATTATGTGTTAAAAAACTGCGTATATGTGGATAAAAAACGGCGCACGTTAGAAAAATCTTTTTACCAGAAATTGGACTTTTTATTTATTTATTTATTTTAATTAAAAAATTTAATTGAATGAGGGGAGAGGGTAAAATGGTCAGATCACTTAAAGTAAAGTAGAGATGAGTACGAAGATAAGAGATTTTGTTTTAAAAGAAAAAGAGTTTTTGGACGATGGCTCGAAGTAGATGAATCTGTGTGTGCACAAGAGAAGAGAACAAAATAGCTAAGCTATAGATTGGAAAAAGACGGTGACACCCTCGTCGGTCGGGGCTTTCAATAGACTTTGGCTTTGTTGTCTGTCAATTGCTTGCCGGAATAACAAACCCTAGCCCCTGCTACACCGCGCGAATGACGCCGCCTCCGCCTCCAGACGATGCTTGGATCCGCTCTTATCACCGCTTGCTCCCCCAATCGCAATCTCTTCTCGCCTCCCACAGGGTATGATGCTCTTCGGTTCTGTCTAGTAGATTTACTGATTGCTTCTTTTTTTTTTTTTTTTTATGGGTGGTTATCATCTTTTATGGCAGTCAGTTATACCGGTTGCAATCTCTAGAGTGAATCAGTTTGACGCTGCACGACTAGATGTTGAAATGTCAGCCATGTTGAAGGAACAGTTGGTTAAGGTTTTCGCTTTGATGAAGGTAAGGTATTCCAGAGAGCTTCTTTGCCTTTTATTATTCAGTCTTCTTCTACCATTTTTTTTCAATTCCGTGAGCAGAGAGCTTCTTTCCCCTATTCACTCTTCTTCTACTATTTTTACTTAAACGTTTTCTTGGCTTCTCTTTCTTTTTGGCATATTAGCCAGGAATGCTCTTTCAGTACGAACCGGAACTTGATGCTTTCCTTGAGTTTCTCATTTGGAGATTCTCTATATGGGTTGACAAACCCACCCCTGGAAATGGTCTCATGAATCTAAGATACAGAGATGAAAGAGTAATAGCTGAACAATTAGGGAAAGGTATATTATTATTATTAGTACTTCCGCAAACAAGTGAGATAGAAGCATTTGAAGGAAAAAGCTATACGATTGGGCGAACTCTTTCTTTCTTTTCATTGCTCGAATGACCATTCCCAATTTCTTCATTCTTTTATTGAGCTACTTCGGTCACCTCCTGCATTGGCTCTATCCACCTTCTGCTTCTGGTTTTTTTAACTCTTCCTCACTCTTGTACTCTCGTATAGTCAGAACTGGACTGGAAGGACCCGGACTTACTGCTCCTCAAAAGATTTGGTACTGTGTTGCCTCCGTTGGTGGTCAGTACCTCTTCTCACGTTTGCAGTCATTTTCTGCTTTCCGTAGATGGGGTGATTCTGAGCAGGTCTGTTCCTCATCCTCACTCCATCCAGTTACTCTTCCTTATTCGCTCATCATCATAAGGAATAAGGATGGTTGTTTCTTTTTTCCTTGCTCCTGTAGAGACCATTGGCAAGGCGACTTTGGACCCTCATACAACGAATCGAAGGCATCTACAAAGCTGCTTCTTTTCTTAACCTATTGTCTTTTCTTTATACGGGAAGGTACAACTTGGTACATGGACTCGGTTCATTTTGTCTACATATCCTGATACATAAACACACAGCTGTGCAGTTAGTTGATATGACCATTGAAATCTGACGCAATTCCTTAGATGCACTAAGAATCAACTAATGGCTACTATCTGCTAGGACAAACAATTTATTGGAATTACAAGAAATTTCACATTTTATTAACTTCTATGTTCACCATGAAAGATTGAAACAAGAACCAAAATCACATGCAGAAACATCTTGATGATTCTCACGTCAGTTAAGCTTCTTTTTCTTTCTTGATCCAGATATAGGAACCTCATTGAAAAAGCTTTAAAAGCTAGGCTCGTTTATAGAAGTCCCCATATGAACCGATCTGTCAGCTTTGAGTACATGAACCGCCAACTTGTGTGGAATGAATTTTCGGTAGGTCTTCTTCTGTGTGTTGCTTACATCTGCCAAAATCAATTTAAAAGTTTGGCAACCTATCAGTTCCGAATATCATCCTTGACTTGATTGTTTCTGGCATATGGTTGATACTCACTGGTCCCTAACATATTCTTGACTGATAGTATCTGTCAGCTTAGCTTTACGTTGACTTTGGAAGATACACTTTTGCTGCTCGAACTTGAGCTTTGAAAGCTGAAAACGTTTTGTGTCCATATCTGGAATCTGAACTAGGTAGAGCCTGTAACTCAACAGTTTCTTGGGACTCCAAATATCTTGTCTATGTTCAAAACAATGTATTTGTTTTTTTTTCTCTCTATCAGGTATTTCAATAAGCCAAAACGTTCTTTTTAGACTTTTTGGCTCAATTGATGTATTTGTCTTCCCTGCTGTCAGAAACGTTTTGTTGGATCTGATTTCCTGGTTCTGTTTGGCATTCAGCTTTAGATTTGTTTGGTGATATTCAGGAAATGCTTTTGTTACTTCTTCCGCTGCTCAACTCTTCAGCTGTTAAGAATATTCTTAGTCCATTTGCCAAGGACAAGTCCTCAAGCACTAAAGAGGATACAGTGAATTGCCCTATTTGCCTAGTGGATCCTGCAATTCCTTTTATTGCTCTGCCTTGCCAGCACAGGTATGGTATTTTTCGGTGTACCTCTGCAAAAATTTTGGATCTGAATAGGGTAATTACCTCTTCCTGAGATGTGTAGTATAACTAATTCTACTAGAAGCTAAGTAATTGCCCATGATTGCATATTTGAGGAATCATGGGGGTACAATCCACATAAAGTTAGAAAGACAGAAGTGATGTTATTGGAGATGGGTGAAGAATTCAGAGTATGTGCTATAGTTGTTACTTACGCATAAAAGAATGACTTGTGGCAGGTACTGTTACTACTGCATAAGGACCCGCTGCGTTTCAGCAGCATCGTACCAGTGTCTTAGATGTAACGAGCCTGTGGTTGCCATACAGCGGGAAGGTGTTTCAAGTGGCAAATGAGTGGAAGTGAAGAATTGTTGAGTCATGCCACCAAGTCTTGAAGAGTAAGCAGATGCAAAATACTGGAAGTGTAAAAAGCTAAGGCAAGCAGCCGAAAGCAGAGAAGAATCTGATAGGTGTTTGTTTGCAAACAGACTATACAATAAGGGAACATCATGCATGTGATGCAAGAAAGATGTTTAGATAGGTGCATTTCTGTACATGGGTTCAGAAACTACCATTATTGAAATTGGGTCTATCTTATTATAAATCAATTGAAGCGTTGGCTATACTTGAATAATATCCATTTCCTTACATGTCGTGGCTAATTATACTCACTCCTACTTCCATATTAGTAGTACATATTTTACTTGTGTAACTTCTCAAGGAAAAATAAGACGAATTCTCGGAATAAAGAGATCACTGGGTGGAAGAGAGCAGACTGATTTCTATCTCTTGGAGGCTCTTTCCTTTAGTCTCGATCACGTTCTTCTGCACAAAGATAACTGCCACCACACAGAAGAACCCAAAGATTGCATTAAGAAGCACCGAACCTAGTTGTTCCAGCATTCTCAGAAACAGCAGCCCCACGAAGAAGTTTATAACCTGTCGTTGCGTGTCATCCTCCAAGGTTATTATTTCAACATTATCCAATCCCTAATAAGTCCACAAAAAAAAACAGCCATACCCAATGAACAGCAAGACAAACAGCCAACGCTGTTGCCCGAAGACGACCAGGGCATATCTCAGACAGGAGAAGACTTGGAACAGGACCCGCTCCAGTTGCAAACGACAACACAAACCTGCATTTTCATCATCACACCCCAAGTTTATCAAAAAACCTTCCCCCCTTTCCACACTATCGTGGTTGTTATTGAAAACTTACAGTAGCATTCCTCCAACCGAGAGAAACAAGGTTCCAAAGGGTGATGAAAGCGAAGTATATGCCATTGCTTGGAGACCCAGCGATACTGCCTGTTAAAGATGATACACATTTATATCTACATACATGGAGCGTTATTAAGTATCAGCTGCGTAAAGTTTGATTCAAATAGCGCTTTTCACTCTCAACAATTACCATGCCTGCAAAACTCCCGATAAGCAACACTTTTCTCCCCAGTTTATCCATTAAAACCACTGCTACAGTTGAACCTGTGAAAGAGCATGAATGATGCTCACATTCGATTTAAATACAATCATCATTTCGCTTGACATATATCAATATGTTGAAAGGAAAGTTACCAGCTCTCTACTTTATAATCATCTTTGGGATAAGAGGAAGGTTGTTCACTTAAACACGTAATTAGTTTACTGTTCCTAATGTCGCGTTGGTATTCACACCTCCTCTACTGAGAAAATAATGGAGGAGGACTGTATTTCGCCTACTTACTTATCTAGCTTATCGTAAAGATGATGATGCCTTTCAAGCCATAGTAGAATGTACAAGAAAAAGTCGCACTTCAATACCTAAGAGGTTGCAGACTCCTACACATATGTTTGCAGAGGCTGAAGGTACACCAGCTTTCTTGAAGACAGTTGATGAGAAATAGAACACAGCGTTTATCCCAGACAACTGTTGTAAAGCAAAAAGGGTAGATCCAATGAAAACCACTGCAAACGGAGAAAATTGAAACGTAAAAATGAATGAAATTAAGAAGCTACAAATGTCATCCATATGTTTTTGGCAAATGACAATTACTTCTTTTTTGGCTACGAATCCAGTTTAGCCGGCTAACATACCTTCCGTGCAGATGATTAAACTCTTTCACGATCAAGTTTACCCCAATCTCATTTCATCACCCGTTTAGGCTCAATGGGAATCAAAATCTAGATCTAATATTTCCGGGATATTTGATTTCAAACTATGCCACACATTGTCAAGAATCTTGTTGGTTTAAAGATCACACATACCTCTAAAACTGCGCCCGAAAAGCAACTCCGACAATTTGGCAGAATCTGCGTCATCTCCCCTGTCCGACTTCATTAACTCTGCCATAGCTGCTTTGACGTATGCCCCTCCCAATAGCTTCTCAAACACGGCTTCAGCTTCAGCTGCCCTTCCTCTCTTCGGTTAAAACAGAGATAGAGAATCAACAGAAGAAATAGTTTATAAAAACGTCTTTAAGAGCTATGCGGGTTAAAATGAGAAAGTAACCTTAAAAAGCCACTGAGGACTTTCCACGCAGAGTTCCATGAAAACAGCAAGCATTGCAGCTGGAACTGTGGATATCCAAAAACATATACGCCACCTAAAACAATCAAGAAAGAGAAACCTATTTAGCTGGTACTTCAGCCAAATCGACCAAGTAGACCAAAGCATGTGATCTGCTAGTAGCTTAGAAACTCCACGATTCCTTTCCCTGCAAAGCCGGTTCTCATGTCGAAATCTACTAATGAATTTGCAGCAAAAGATGAGGAAATTCCTATAGAGTTGCAGCATTTCAAACAAGACACTAGAAATTCATATTGCAGATAGGTGGGTTTGGAATAGACAACTGCGATCAAACATGCTACCTAAAGCAAGCAAAAAGGGTGAACTACCATGCGCTTGAAAGTCACAAATGGCATAGATTTACAATCTTCTCAACCTCAAAGATATAGTTGGTTAGAGGCCTATCGGAGCCATAAACTTCACCCACACAAAACCAGTTTTAGGGTTAAGTTTAAAGAATTAGTTGTAACAGGCCATATAGGCTATTAAGTCCTGTATTCCTCGAGTTCTTATCAATATCTTACCAGCCCAAGTTATCTTTTGCCGGGATTCCAGAAAAAAGCGAACCTAAGAGTCCAATACATGTCGCAATTTGGGTAGAACTCCCATATGTACCTCTCACATAAGCAGGTGACACCTGCAAAGAGAAATTGTGAGTCTTGCTCTAAGTAAGAATGTAAGATGGATTGACAAGTGATATTTTGTGCTTAGAACCTTCCTTTTCACATTAGGTAAATCCAGAAAGACGAATAAAGCTTTCAAGATTGAAGTTCTTATCACAACAATAATGAATATTATGTGCGTCAATGAACGTCTGCATGTTAATGGTCCAAGTTCATATATTTTTATGTCTGAAACATACATCTATTTACATTGACCCCAAACATCTTTTGACATAATTATAAAGATTTGGTATGAATCCCATCCGTAGAAAAGTTTTTTTTGATAAACGCGTTGAATTGGATAATGAAATCCTAGACTCCCACCGAATTGTACATCAAGTTATATTCACATCAAGAGTGAGGAAGAGATTTCATGTAGCAATCCTATTAAAACAAGTGCAAAAAGAAAGACTTCAACGTATATGTCAAGTACCTCAGTGACGTAAAGAGCCGTAACAGAAGGACCTATGCCCATCCCAATTCCGACCAAAAACCTACCCAGGAGCATGCCCTCAAGACTTTCAGTTGATGCACTGCAAACAATACACTTGTAAGCACAGAGATCTCCTGATTTTATACATGGACTCTGACCAAAAGAGAAACAGGATGAATTAAACCTAACTAGTGAGTACACCTTGGGATAAGTGAAAAATGACTTGAAACCAAATATATTCAAATGAGTAGCCAAATTACCCATATCCAATAGTCGGGATAAAAACATCCAAGCAGGAAACTACTATGAGATAATCAAACTGCATAGTGACTAGCCTAGAGCACAATAGCAAATCAGCAGGCAATGATTCAAATCCGAAATTTTCAAGTGACCACATAGACATTCAACCAAAAATTTACCATGCAATAAGAATCTTAAACTAAACACACTGAAACGAGTACCTAGTAATGCATATTGAACAGCCTAAAGGCCCTAAACCAAAGAGTAACCTGAACAAGAAAATCACCTCACTGAAGCTCCAACAATCATTGGTAAAGCGCTCAACTGGAAAGCTCTACGGCGCCCAACACCATCGGCGACCAACCCACTAAACAGAGATCCAATAAAGGCGCCGCCTAAGCACGTGCTAACCACAAGACCTTCATCCATCAGAAAAAGGTTTTTGGAATGATCAGACGAAAGGATAGACACAAAAGACTGGATAAAGAGAAAAATAAGTTCTCTTCTTGAACAGGTAGGTACCTTCAGCGATGGTGTTCCCACTAAAGCCAAGGTCAATTGATATGCTTTCGAGAGTTTCATTAACAACCCTGCGTCCAGAAAAGAGGCATGAATTACCTATTCTTCCCAATTACATACATTTAAAAGAAACCAAGTCATTGAGATATATCGATAAATGTGATCGAATGCTTTTTAATAAGAACAATGGCATAGAGAAGAAATACAACTTAAGCCTGTCAACTAAGCTAACAAAAGAAAAAGATAACAGCCTAGCAGCATAACAATAAGTAAATTATTATGTTTGTTGTGTTAATGCACACATGAAAGAAAAGGAAAAGAGGAGAAGAAATGTCACAAGGAGAGACCCGAGATGATAGCCGAATAAAAGCGAAGTCAGTGATGCAACGAGCACGTGAGGCAAAGATCGCTTCCAGGAAGGATTCCCATTGTCTTTTCCCGTGCCAGTGGGCAGACGTACTGGAGTTTAAAAAAAAAAGTCACAGTCACAGTCTATGGCAGAAGAAGAAGGATCAAGAAATCTTCATTTTATCTACGACAGATATAAATTGAAGAAACAAGAGTGCGAGTAAAAAATTGGCAATGCTCTATGGCTAAGGCACGCACAAACATCGATATATCTGTGTGTTCAGAGCAGAGCTCCAAGGGTTGGTACAAGCAAAATATTGGAATATAAAGTTCATGAGCACAGGCAAGAAAAGATCAAAGTCCTCTTAAGCATAACACATGACGCGGTGTGCAGAAACCATTAAAAAAAGAAAAAAAAAGCAATAATCTTACGTAATTAGAGTAAAGCGATCTTGAGTTTCAGGGTCAGATAGATATAATATTAAAAAGAAAAAAGATTAAACCTGCAGTTTCAGCTTTATCAAAAGCAGAGAGAAACTCTTTAGAAGGAACACGCTTGTCTATGTGACGACCTCGCATGATGGTGTAAGTGCGTCGAACAGAATCCATCCCCTCTGGAAAGACGCTACTAAAAAATCAAGTTCAGTGCTGAGTCACAACGTGCAACGCCATAGAAGAGCTTATAGAAGAAAAATATACTCATGGGATTCATTCGACATACAATGGATGTGAAAGCAGAACGGCAATTTATAAATCAATTAATTAATTAAGGAAACCTTCAACAAGCGCTAGTGTTGTGTGTGTGTATGAAGTCCAACGATCACTTGCACATAATCAAAACCACCCTTGCGCATAGTCAATTTAAAATTCAAAGCACATGTGACGTGAGCTAGTAGGAAAAAAGAAAGAAACAAAAAAGCTGACGGATGATGAGAAAGTGAGAGATCGTCGGATCTGACGCCAAACATGGCAATGTAAATGAGAGAAACAGGATTTTTTTTTTTTTTTTTTTTTTGAAAAAGGGTTAGACACTGGATTTATTTAGATTCAAAAAAAAAAATATACAAAAAGGCAATGGCAGATCTAGCAGGAGGGATGATGATGATGATGATGATAGTACCTCCTTTACCTGGAGAGCTGAAATGATGATACCAACGACGAGATAGGAATCGTCGAGTCGAAGAAAAAGCTTTTTTTTTTTACTTTTTAGGAGCCTTAATGAATGAATGATATTTATTTATGGCCACACTCACTCACTCCCCCAGATGCTCTGGCTTGCTTCACTCTTCTCCCGATACACGATGGGTTTTAATCTCCTGCTTCCCCCTCTACCTTACCATTTATATAAAAATGGAAGCTCAACAAAAAGCACAGCCAAGAACATTCTATAATTCATTCATGTAGGGGAAGGGCGCTCTTGGGGCGTTGGGCTTTTATTCTGATACAAGATGGCCCTTGTTTTTTATTCATCATTTCTGTCACTCTTATCTCAGCCATTTTTATTCACTCGTCCATAGCTCAGGTCCATTCGAGTCACAATTTTGCTATATGATTTGTTTATATAATATATATAACTTAACTAATCCTTAACAGACATGTTATATACGACACAGCCAAGTCACACAGGGGCACTCTATATATTCTTTTCTCCAAATTAAATTACGAATAAACTGTAAGAAAAAAAATCTTCTTTCGAGCAGCAACAGTTTTGTTTTTAAAAGCCTCAGGTTCAATACCTGAGACAAAAACGACAATAGTGGGCTTTTAGGTTGGTAGCTTATAGCTATACAATATTGGGAAATAGAGGATTAGGGTGGTCCTACTCATGAGCCTGAGCCTGCCAAACACTTCGACTAAACTTGTTCACCACCATCTTCCCTTCTCCCTCATTGGATCTGCAAACCCAAAAATGCACAAACCCATGAGCCTGAGCTTGTCAACAACACTTTGACTAAACTTGTGTATGTTTGCCTTACCTTGTTCACCAGCATGTTCACTTGCTCCCTGTACATCTCCTTCAAGTCCACTATATCCGCTCGAAGTTCCTCCAACTACCACCCAAATTACCCACTTTTTAAACTCAACGCCTACCACTGTTAATGCTGGATATACTACTACTATTTTATTCGCATATCTTACCTCCTCATCTCTTTCACCCATCAATTCCAGAGCAGCGGCATGCCTTTGCCTTAGTGCTTCCAGCTCTGCCTTTATGCCCGGGACCCTATCCGCCTCCCCCCGTAATTTCTCACACTACATCCACAGTCACCAGATATAGAAGACGCCATATCGTTATAACACTCAGTAGAATATATCAACTCTAAACTCTCAGCGCTATACATACCTCTGCTGTCATTTTGACTAGTTCTTCAGCCAGGGAATCTCGGATAGACTCCATTGATGCCTGTCCCAATTCAAATAGAGTTTTACAGTTAGATTCAACATTAACAATGATACTAACAACCAGCCTTTATTACCTCGATGAGTAGAGCTAAATCTTCTAAACCAGCTTATAAAAGAAGGCTAACCATAGTCTGCAACTAACCCATAATTTGTCAACATGATCCCTAAACCCATAGTGGCCCACTATAACCTATCCAAGGTGAGTCGTTGTAAGGACTCTGAGATAATAAATTGATGTGAACGTCAATCCCATTACTAAGCCAATTGCCAAAAGCCTACCAATAGAGTTCCACAAAAATAGCCCAGTTGGATACTTTCTAGACCTACCAAGCGAGACATGTATGAAGCAAGTTCGCCCTCTTTCTGTCGAAGTGTGGCTTCGTAAGCACTCGGTGTGATGCTCTTCATGTAGTACGGACTCATATTTGCCTCAGGTGTGCTTCTCTTCTCAGAAAACTTATCTGACGAATCAAGCGAAGCTTGCAGAAAATAGCTCTCCTCCATGCTTCCAAGGCTGCTTGCGCTTGAGAGCTTTCTTGGCAAGCCTCCTGATGACATAGATAATGAATTACAGATGTGCAAAGCCTGATTTATTGAGAAGTAATCTAGATCGAGATGCATCACCATTCTCAAAGGCAGAATTTTGCCTTGCTATAGGAAGTTGTTCAGAGACAGAGGTATTGATACGGGCTGTTCTTTCAAGATCCAAACGTGAAGCCTTCTCCCTCTCTAGGTCCTGGAAAAAATTCGGCCATTTTAAGAAACAACTTGGACAATAAAGAAGAGTAATAAACTGGAACAGTTTGCATGCTAGTAGAAGCTACTCGGGATGAACAGGTTTGGGAAAGCACTACTTTGATTGATTTAACACCCACTAGGTACTTCAGTCCAATTCGTAACTGATGGGGCATTTATCATGGGACTAATTCTTACTAAATAAACTTATGTCCGTAAAACTATGTAGCACCTTTTGAATAAGCTCATTGTGGAGCAGCACATCTTGCAGTTCTTGCTTATGTTTTCTCCGAAGTTCCCTTATTTCCACTTCAAGTTGGTTTGCTCGACCTTCTAGAGTATCTGCTTCCTCCTTAGCTGCCAGATACTCCTGTCTATTTTCTGCGGCTCTCTGCCTCTCTTTCTCAAGCGACTTACTTAATTGGCCCTGTTCTGCTCTGAGGCATGAAAGCTGGATAGGAGAACTGGGTAAGCTAAAATTTAGAGAAAGCACGTGAAAATTGATGAAACACAGTGTCAAGGAGCATCGAAAACCTGAGCCTCTAGAACATTGATCCTTGATAAGGTTTGAGAGAGGCGTTCATTCACAGAGCGCTCTCGTTCTTCAGCTGTTGCAGCTTTAATTTCTGCTTCCTGAATATTTGTAGAAAGTGAACAAAAATATAGAAAAAACAAAATAATTGGCTGAATATAGAATGAAGCAGTGTTGTTCATAAACCTGCAGTCGAGCATTCAGAGTTCTTTCTACAGCAGCCCAAGCTTCTGCTCTTCTGGCTGTAGTTTCCTATCGCCAATCAGATAAGAAGCATGCAATGTTACCAATTATTTTTAAGATTCTAATCTCAGGAAAAGTTCTGCAAAAAAAAAATCATAAGGATCAATTTTTCTACCTGCATAGCCTCAATCTGTCTTAGGAGAGGCCTTGTAGACTCAGGAACCTGAGTGATCAATTCCTCACACCTTCGCTCACTAGCCTACAAGAAGGTTAGTTTGCAAACAGTAAACAGAACACACTATTAGTAACCAAAAGACCATAAACAAAGAAAGAAATATGCATAGAGACAACGAAAATCTTGATTTACCTGATAACGTCTTTGAAGGTCTTCAATTTCTCCACGGAACATGTCTTCCCTAAATACTGCCTGCAAAAATCAGAGACCACCGACTAAGTATATATAAAATGATCAGATGAGATCCCAGTAGTATGCAATCCCAAATTAAATCGAGTAAGACAAACCTGTTGCTCCTTTTTGCTTAAGGTTTGCCTCAATTCTTCCAGCGCCTGGACTAGCATAGATTCCCGCTCGCCAGCCTCCTTTAAACGACTCTCTAACTCTGTTCTCGCTTCATTGTTGGTGCGCTCCTCAGCTAATGCTTGAGCTTCCTTCGCTGCAGCTAATGCATTTGAGTAATAGTCTTTCTGAGAAGTAAGTTCGGCTTGATGTTTTTCTATGGTCTCTTGCAGCAGCTTTTCTGTAGCTGTCTTGTCCCTTTTAATGCTTTCGACCTTATTTTCTTCAGACTGACAATTGAAAGGAAAAATTAATGAAGCTTAACAAACTTGGCCAATACTTTAGTCATTTAGATATTGATCCTGCCTACAAAATTTTCGAACCAGCCTTTCACAAAAGCTTCTGAAAAATCAAGACAACCCTTTCATGCAGATTCATTCATTAATGACGTGGTTAGTCATTAGTGAAACAACAAAGGTATCGCTCGCGACATCAATTACCTGAAGCTTTGTGATCAATCCTTTCTTCTCTTCTTCGACCTCTCTAATCTAACCCTCAAACAAATAAGGTAAGAGAAGAACCATGAGATTGATGGTATTAATAAAAATGAAACACGTAGACATTGAATATGTACCTGAGCCCTTAGCTTCCTGATCTGAGCTTCTTGAGCTGCCTGTTTCTTTGAAAGCTCTTCGCCTGAAATGCTGGGCATTAATATATAAAACTCAAGCTGAGCAAGAAATGATGCCCTTTCATTTTTCAGGCATGTTCAAAAGATTACAGTTCGCTCTCGGGAGGCATAAAACCATTTTTCTTAAACCGAGAAAAGTATGATCCATAATTCAAGCATTCCAAACGGTTGCCTTACCTTCAGCCATAACTTGATTTATTATTTCATCTTTTTCCTTCAAAAGGGCCGCAGCATCACTTTTCTTGTTCTGTTCTCTTCTAAGTGTATCCCGCTCTTTGGTGAGAGCATAAACCTACAATGAAAAGCACCGTGAAGGCATATTTATAATGGAAAGAGGAGAATGAAAAGAGATGAATGGTAAAAGATATAATACCTTCCTCTCAAGAGTTGCAACTCTCTGATGGTATTCTTCTCGCAAAGACTCAACTTCAGCTTCATTAGACTTCCTCTGTTCCAGAGTAGAGGGTATTAGAATTTAGATTTAAAATCAACCCAAAGGAAAGGAAGATGGTCGGAAGACTGGGGTAACAATTAATCCTTCATCTAATAAGATACCAACATTCCGCATACTCTCTAGTACCTTCAAATCCTCAATGACAGATTTTAGCTGCTCATTTTCATGCATCAACTTCGCAATCTCATCAGCCTTTGCCTGTAAACAAATAACCAGAAAATTGGTACAGAAGCACCATATTGGTAGCACAACCTGTCAAGGGAATCTAAAGATGTACCTGAGCTTGCCTTGCAGCACCTTGTAGGGCATTTTCCAACATTTTCATTTCCTTTTTGGTCTTCTCTAATTCCAGAACAACATCAGCAGAGTCGGAAACATTTGTAGCAGAGCTTGAACGCTGGCTTTCATTTAATTCACTAGCATCCAGTCTTGAATCTAGTTCACGAGAAACAAAATCTACAATTTTCTCTGAAATTTCATCTGAAGCAGATCTCTCTGGTACAGAAGACTCATAAGGAGGACCATCTGACTCAGAAATTGACGGATGAGCATCAGGAGACTCTGTCCTGTATACATTATTTATATCAGGTGAAACTTCAACATTTATAAACGAGGTTCTCTCTTCCAGATTTTCACCCTGACTTTCCTGTTCATTTGTTGTCTCATCCGTATCAGGAATCTTATGGAGTCCATCTAACACAGGGGAGTAAACTGAGTCTTTGTTTTCTACAGTAAATTCTTTTGTTCCAGATTCCTCTGGCTGTGATTCCTCAACCTCTGATGCAGCATCTCCTGACTTGGGTTGCTCGGGCTGTGAATCTTGAGAAGCTGTCATTTCCGGCTTTGCATTTGGTTCACTACTAGTCATGAAACCTGATGATTCAGGATTCTGAAGAGAATACTCAGAAGACGACTCTTCGAGAACCATCTGAGATTCAGGTTCATCATCTTTGAGATCTAAAACAACAGTCTCTGTTACCTCAGGATTTTCTGCATGATCAGCTTCTCTTCTCACATTTGTTTCTTTCTTTGCTTCAATAGATAGTGCATGTTCAGTAGCAAGCTTAACAGATCCTTCTTCTGTTCCTTCGATTTGAGACGGATTATCTGTACTCAAGGAGTCTTCCAATGTATCCGGTTTCTCATCAGAGGTGTTACCCATGAAGGACATTACAGGATTAAAGAGACTTTTGGTATCAACTGCAGGTGGCCACATACTTGAAGCTGCATTAGAAGAAAAAGAAAAGGATTTTTGTTGTGAACACAAACCAAGGTACAAGAAACTCATGACACACTACAGAAGATACTGATTTTTACCAATGTTAAATAAAAGCAGAATACCCCTGAAACCATAGCCAGTCTAAGCTGTCACTAACTAAACGCACAGATCCAAACTATGTGTTTCCGTACTCACGAGAATGATGCATGATATTTAGCCTATTCATTGGGAAAAAAAAAAAGTGAGAAGAAGAGAACCTTCAGCGCCAGAATCGGACTTGTCGTCAAAGCCAAGAGCGTTGTCGAAATTCTTTTCAATGTTTTTAACGCTCTCCTGGAATTTATTGACAGCCCCGGTGAGATCTGGGAATCCTCCCAGATTAACTTTTCCACTGAACCAAGCCATCTCCAATCTGAAACTTGTTCCACCCTCAAAAATCACCGGACCAGATCCATCTCCAGACCTGCGCTTTACAAGGAAATCAATCAAGTAAGAAACTGGGGTCCTCGTGATCTAGGATCGAGCGTGTGATGAAGAGTTTGAAACCCGAGTTTAGATCCCGCAACACGTTTAAAAACGCAAGATCAATAAGATTGCAATGCACACAACACAAGGGAAACCAGAGAGATTCAATTACAGAGAAGAAGAGAGCTACTGGGGATCAGATTCACGGGGAAGAGAAGGCTTACGAGAAGGAGAACGCGTCGTCCTTGCCGTGATTGATGAATGAGCCGTCGTGATCGAGTTGCGGAGGAGAGACCCCAATTAATGTCTTTAGCTTCTTCTTTTTTTTCTTTAGATCCAAATCCAAATCCTTTGTTTGTTTTTTCTCTGCCACCGGCGGCACAAACGGCGTCGTTCCACTAATCAAAAACGTTCTGTCATAAATAATATGCTCCCAAATCCCGATTTGTATCATTTTAATTTGGTCTGAATATACTATTTTATTCAACTAATAATAATCAAAACTAATTTTTGTACACATGGCCGTCGTGTCCGTGTTTGTTAAGTGAAAACAATTGTGTGGTCCAGCCCAAGTAACAAAATTGGGCCTGTAAGAGTCCACCAATTTTGGGGCCAGTAAACCAAGGCACCCTCTGCACGCTCACAAACATGCATATGATTAGTTTTTTATATTTTCGTATGAAAAAATATGATTAGTTTAGAAGAAACTCCCACATAATTTGATTGCTTCGTCCGCTTTGTTTGTTGATATGTTTTGATAACTCATGTAAAATTCATATCCTTTTACGTAATTTAACTATCCTCATTCAGATCACGGTTATATCTTTACGTTTGCATTTTCATTTATAATTCTATTTGAATGTTACAAACAAACAAAAAAATTAATTAAAATACTGCAACAAGTATACACAAACGTAATTGGAATGATAAATGATATGAAATAATTATGGATCCAGTGTCTGTTTAGCAGAATCTGTAGTAAAATTCAAGGTATATGTATCCCAATATGTGCATTACAAAAAAAAATGCAAATTTCCGATCACCATTTCTAACAAAATCAGTGGTCGAAAAAATATCAATAAATTTTTGAATAATTTTCGACTAATTTCTGACGAAAAATCATTATTCGAAAAATCTTTATTCGAAAAATATTTGGAAGTTGTCAAAAATTTTCGACTAAATGAAGTTGGTCGAAAATTAGTTAAAAAACTTCGTCGGAAACTCCGTGGTCGTCAGAAAATTCGTCGAAATGTTTTATTTTCTAATATTTGAATTTTTTTTTTTAAATGGTTGGAAATTTGTCAAAAATTTCCGATGAATATTTTATTTTATTTTTAGTTTTTGAAAAAAAAATCTTCGGAAATTAGTTAGGAATTAACGACTATTTTCCGACTACTATTTAATTTTTTTATTTTTTAAAAAATATCATAGCAAATTTCCGACGAATTTTGATCACTTTGTAATTATTTATTTATTTAAATTTTTCAAAAATATCGTCGGAAACTAGTCGACTTTTTAATTTTTTTTAATTTAATATTTTTTTGTTTTAAATAAAAATTACACATATCGTCAGAAGTTCTTCGACACTTTTATACGTTCGTCGGAAATTCGTTATAAATTTTATTTATGTTCCCGCGTTTGTAAATTTACCGCGTTTTGCGGTTTTCGACAAAAAAATTTACGAAAGTTTCGTCGAAAATATTTTTTATATATACGAAATGAGTATTCACCAAATTCACAATTTAAAACACAACAAACACAATTTCTAATAACATCTTCTTATCTCTACTTCGAAAGTTATTTTCAATTTTCAAAAGTTCATCATTTACTTTCTCTTTTTCAATTAATAATTTTCATTTATGTGTATATAAAAATATATATTAATTCATTTTAACTAATTAAATTTTAATTCTAATTTGTAAATAATAAACATTTAGTTAATAATAATTGTTTTTAACTATAATTAATTTAGTTTTAATTTTTATATTTTTAATTTATTTTTGATTTTTTAAAAAATATATAAAAGTAATCAAAAATATTTTTTTAATTATAAAAAGGGTTAGAAATTTCTATCAATATATGAATTTTCGTAGAATTTCCGACTATTATATAAATTTTTTGTTGGAAACTTCTGATAAATATTATTGACGAGTTTTCGATCAATATTTTTTGTCAATAATTTGTGACGAATATTTGTATCCAACCAAAAAATTCTAACGAATTTGATTTTATTGCAAATTTATCAGAATATATTATTTCCAACAAATTTCTGTCTTTTAGTTTTCATCTGAATCTCTCCAACTAACTATTCATCTTTTGTTTTTGTGGTTGGAGGTACCAAGAATATTAGGAATGTACGACTCTCCTTTGTATAAAAGTGAATAAAATGCATTGTATTAATTGTATAAGTTAGTATATGGAGCAAGTTGTCCTCACTGTCTTTATCTGGCACAATCTCCTATGCCACCATTCCCTATTCACACGTGTGCACACTCAATGTCACATTTGTATAACACGTTTTGCTTTCAGCCTGAGATCAGAATCCATTTTGGTGGGTCAATTCTCTTTCTATATTGTAATTTGTAAGGATGTAAATTAAAAGGGATAGTCAGTTGTTGAGACCAAACAACAACAAAAAAAAGGGGATAGTCAGTTGCATCTTGATATCAACTTTAAGGGTTGTCTTAATTAATTTGGTGGACCCTACTTCCAAAGTTAATTAGTTGCTTTCAATTTAAATATTCGCCTGAATAAGAGAAACCAAAAAAGAAAGAGGACTGGTTTTGGAGGTTGCCAACATGGGTAAACAGATTTATATCGTGAAAAGGGAGGTTTTTACCCAAAACCGTAAGTAGTAGAGAGGAGAGCAGCCAAAACCAAAAGGTATGAAAAAGATGAAAAAAATAAAGGAATATATAGGCAATATTTAAGTAATTAATATAGATAGAGCGAGGAGAGGTTAGGAGGCATTCATTAACTAATTAATTAATTAATTAAAGAGCATGTGGTGAACGTAAATGTTATGGTTGCTTCCCTCTCTATACATTATGTATCTACCTTTCCTAACTAACCATTCCATCGACCGTACGACTAACAAAGAAAAAAAAGAAACTGATGAAGCTTTTGAATTGCAGATATGTATATATATATATATATATATATCTATATTCCAGTAGTTATACCATTATATTTTACTTGAAATTTAATTAATCCATATACTAATATATATCCTTCCCTACGTCGACGTGTTCCCCCATCCATTTACGTACGTATTGGGTTTAACCTAACTCTCTATTTTTAATTTGTAAGTAACTCACAAACCATGTAGCTGTTGTGATGTGTCTTGTAATATGTCCCGGAGTTTGCATATATGATAGTATCGATCAATGTTTGAAACTGTACGTATTATATAAATCTTGACGTTTGATATAATTATACGATAATCAAAATTTATTTTGTCAAATATCAAACCACATACACATGTGCATATATAGGTGGCCTTATATTTGTCAAATATACACACATATTTATATAAATATATATATATATATATATATATATATATATATAGAGAGAAAGAGATGTAGGTAGTAATAAAGAGAGGGTGGAAAATGGAAAGGGGTTGGAGGCAAACCCATAAAGAGCATTCATTTCCTTTTAAGGTCGCTGAAATTAATGAGTAACGATCGGTCAATGCCTCTCGCTGACCTTCTTTTAAAAAAATCCGACGTCTCTTTCCGCTGCATTATATTTCCCCGCTCACGTCATCTTTACTTGCTCTTCATCCAATTCTTAACTTTCTAACTTATATTCAACAACTCTTCCTTCCTGCCTTTACCGTTAGTCTTATTGTTTAAGGACTGATACTGCTACTCTACCACTAGCTAGTGTATTAGATTCGATTTGGATTCCAGGAATATCATATAGTCTCTTTTAAAACATGGGAGCACACAGGCCATTTAAGGTTTCCATGTAGCTGTAATATTCTGTAGTCGCTCTCTCTTACCAATGCTTTCCAGTTTCCTATGCTGACGCAGTTACTTGCCTTCTATATCCAAATTTATAATAATATACTCAGTGCCGGTCCGAGGATATTTGATGCTTGAAGCAAACTATAAATTGATGTCCCAAAATTTTTTTTTAGCAGAACAAAATAACATGAAACTTAATTTGTTTACAAGAGTTAAACAGAAAAAATGTTAACAAGCAAAAAAGACAGAAACATTAGTTTTCTTCATCGCGACAGATAATCCTCTTTGCTTTCATTCCTGCAAATTCATTCATCAATTTTTGGTAATCGAGCTTCTCAACCAGTTCTTGTTCTATAGATATCAGTGCCAAACCATTCAATTGCTCCTGAGAAATAGTTGAACGTAGATAATTTTTTATGAGCTTTAATTTTGAAAAACTTCTCTCCGTAGAAGCAACTGAAACCGGAATGGTGAGTAATATACGATAAGCGATCCATGTGTTTGGATAACATCCATCCATTCTTTTCAAAAATTCCAACACTTCGACCGGTTTTGTAAACTCTTTTGGTAACACGTCTCTTAAAAGTTTTAGCTCCATAAATAGATCTTCTCCATCTACATCTGAATGCAAATAATGCTTCAAAGAAGCTTCAAGCATCATACACGATGTCCTCAACTCATCATCTTTTGCTAACTTTAATCTCTTTACACCAAACAAAAATCCAAAGATTTTCTCATAACATTGGAATTGCTCAAATCTTACCTCAAGAGACATTATAGCTTGATCCATTATGTTGATGAAGTAATCAACTCTAAAACTCTCCTCCGCAGTCTTACTTTCATCAGCCTTCTCAACATCCTCACCAAATTGCTTCTTTTTTTTCACCAAACGCTTCGGTTTTGTAGGAAACACAGGCTCAATCTCCATCTCAATGGCAATTTGTGTAGCTTCAGCTTTGGCTTTCTCGAAACCTGTTTCTCTATAGTTTTTCAAATAAGCAATAAGCCCTCCTAACTGAGAAATAGTAGCCTCAAGATCCATATCCTCCAACTGTAAAGATTTGCTTACTATATTCACAACAGAAAGCAAATCGTACCAAATTACCATTCCAAATAAAAATTCAAACCCTCCAATTCCATGTATCTCACTCTCAGCAAGAGACGCAACATCACTTCGGTGTCCTGGATTATCACTGTATTCTGCCAAATAAAATAGTGCATCTCGTATCTTTGAAGCTTGAAATCTTATTGGTTTAAGACTATCAATGCGACTTTCCCAACGCGTTTGAGACAACGGTTTAAGTGTAATACCATTCACCATTTCTCTGAACACTTCCCAGTTGTTGGTTGAAGCTGCAAATAGACAGTATATTCGCTGAACAATGCCAAAAAAAGAAATAGCTTTCTTGGATGACGAAGCCATATCACAAAGTGCAAGATTAAGACTATGGCATCCACATGGAGTGTAAAATGCCCTTGGATTTATATCAAGCAACCTTTTCTGAACTCCTTTATGTTTTCCCTTCATATTTTGTCCATTGTCGTATCCTTGTCCTCTAATATCATCGATATTCAACTTCAGATCAATCAGTGCATCTTGAAGAGTCTTAAATAGTCCCTCACCCCTCTTATCTTTGATTTCTAGAAACGTCAAGAAGAGCTCCTCAACCTTAGGTGAACTCGTTGAAACATCCACACATCGAATTAAAAAGGACATCTGTTCTTTACGGCTAACATCGGGAGTGGAATCAAGAATGACTGAAAAATACTTTGCATCTTGAATCTTCTTTAAGATCTTCAGCTTGATCTCATTAGCAAGTAATTCTATCAACTCATTCTGAATTTTATGACTGAGAAAATGACAATGAATTTCACCTTCATTAGCCCGCCGAATGTGTTCCTTCATTACCGAATCAAAACCTCCAATCATCCTAATAAATGCCAAAAAATTTCCATTATTTGGATCATTAATCTTATCATTAGTTCCACGAAATGCTAAATTTCTTTCAGCTAGAGTCTTTACCACTGCAATTATTCTCAACATTACTTCTCTCCAATGCTTTTTCTCTTTCTTAATTGCCTCTTGCATATGATTATCAATAGTTTTATTCTTTTGCAATCTCACTTCTAGCTCCATCCAACGAGTCATGCAAATAATATGACGATGAGTTGTTTCATGTCTTTTCAGCCTTTGTAAAGCATTTCTCCAGTCATTAAACCCACTACTTGCTAATAGAGTAGGACTTGTCTCTTGATCAAATAATTTACAACAAAAGCAAAAGATCTTATCTTTAACTTTTGAGTAAACTAACCATCTTCTAAGTTGTTTCTCTCCATTACTCATTCTTCTTATATAAGATGAATAAGTGAAACATCTATCAATACCATCTCTTGGAAAACGGTAATCAGATGGTGGTCTTAGAGGTGGTCCTTTCTCAACCAAATAATCTCTCATTTTCTGATCAATCTTCTCCCAATTTGCAGGATCAGTCATATCTACATTCTCATAAAAAACTCTAATTTCATCAACTTTCTCATCAACTCTCGTACCTTCTTTCATGTTTTCACTCTCAAACGGTTTTTCTCTGTTCTCATTCGAACGACCTGCATCATCCTCCACCACTTTATCTATATTCTTCTCATATGCATTCTCTTCCATATTAATAAGCCCTTCATCTTCCTTACCTATCTCAGGTCTAGCAGTCTCATCAATTCCAGAATTTTGAGTTCTTGTAACGTACCTTAACATATTACCAATTTGAGATTTCACTACTTCGTCTCGTCTGTTGTTTCTCTTCCTATTATCAGCTCCACTTGGTTGACTTCTAACTCCCGGTGGCATTATACTACAAATAATAATAGCTAGATTTCAGAATGAGAAAACAAAAATAGAAACAGAATTATTGAGCCATCGTTTATCATTCAATTATTGAGCCATTGTTTATTCAATTATCACTTTGAATCTTTGACTAAAATTTCCAGTCTTAATCATTCAATTATAGAGCCTTAGTTTATTAATCTTTTTGATAAAGTGCTAAGTGAAAAAAGCTGCAAACGATTCAAACATAGAAAAACAAAAAAATAACTAAAGAGATTGACAAACTTGATAAGCAAAAAAGAGAAAGAGAAGAAGACATACATGAATAAAGAAGAGGTCGAAAATTGAAGATAGAAGAAAACTGGTGTCAATGATTAAGGTAGATAAGAAGCTGAATTTTTTTGATAAAGTTTTGATGGTGATCGGTAGAGAAGAAGAATACAAATCGTCACTTGTAGAGAAAATTAGGTTTTTGAAGTTAAATTGTTTAATAAATAATTATTTAATTTTAACTAATAAAAAAAAAATCGTTTATATATATGTTTTAAAAATAAAAAGATGAAAAAATGTATTTGAAAAGTATAATAAGAGGGATTCGAACCCTTGTTTAGAATACAAAAAAAAATCATTTAACCACTACACTGTAATACATTTTTAAACTGATGCCCCCAAAATTATATCTAAAATCTGTTGCCTAAAGCCCTTGCTTGTTGAGCTTCTGCTCCGGGCCGGGCCTGAATATACTTATAGATAGGTTTTTTAAACTATAAAATAACACTACATACGTATTAAGATGTGATATGTTAGCGTTTTGTATAAGTTACCAATTGTTTGAAAGAAGTGATCACAATAATAGATAGTACATACTGTATTAAATCATAACTACTAGTAGTAGTAGTATATAGTAATAAATAAATACATGTCATAATAAGAAGTAATGATGATAATTAAGGAGGGAAGAAGAAAGCAGAAAATGCGGTTGGAGAATTAGGTGCTTAAAAGTTAGTTGAGTCCATCCCAGTATCTAACGGTCAACTCTCTCTCTTCCTTATTTTGTAGATAAAAAAAATTAAGAAATCTGACATTATACATATGTCTTTCTCACTCTAATCTCTCTACACACAATTCAATTAAAGAAGAGACAGAGAAGTTCGTCTTTTGTTTTTATACCCTTAAATCAGTCATGCAACCATTCTCTCATTCCTTCTCCCCGTCTACAGTAATCTATAGAACCGCCGTTATGTAGTTTTAACGGATAAAATTCATGATTAATGGCAAAATTATAGTGTATATGTTCAAGTTCAACCACATGATTTTCAATCGTTAAATTTGATTCCAACACTTACATTAAAATTAATTAGTAACTGAATTTGAAGGGTGATTTTCCATATTCAAATTTAATTTTTGCTCATAGAAGAAAAAAGAAAAATCGAATATTAATCATAAGAAAAATGAAAGTCTATCGATGGCTTCAATTTGCTGTAGCTGGCCATGTTTTAAACTAATCAATTGTCGGATTGAAGTAGTCAATATATAAAGAAAACTGTAAAAGTACTAATTAAATGGATATTAAAAACTAATTATAAAAGAAGAAGCACCTAAAAGTCAAGCAGTAGAGAAATAGGAGAAATATCTGAAAAACGACCGATTATATAACTGGAATTGAAGAGGCTATCTTAGCTTATATATTAATTTAAAAGTACACTTTGGAATATTAAAAAAAAAAAAAAAGGAAAAAAAAAAGAGAGAGATATATAAGGAAGAAGGAGTGCGAGGAGGAAGAGGGAAGAAGAAGATAAGCAAATTAAGAAGGGATTGTATTTGTATGTCAATGGCCGTCGAGATGTCATCGAAACAACCCACAAAAGATTTTTTCTCCTCTCCAGCCCTCTCCCTCTCTCTCGTACGTATGCTCTCTTTTCTGTATAAACTCACATGAACATATAATACTATATTTTTTTATATTGATTTTAATGGAGACATATATATATGTGTATGTATATACAGGCTGGGATATTCCGGAATGCATCTTCCGGCAGCACCAACCCTGAGGAGGACTTTCTGAGCAGAAGGGTAGTTGACGATGAGGATCGTACAGTGGAGATGAGCAGCGAGAACTCAGGACCCACGAGATCCAGATCGGAGGAAGACTTGGAGGGTGAGGATCACGAGGAGGAAGAGGAAGATGAAGACGGTACAGGAAACAAGGGTAACAAGAGGAAGAGGAAGAAGTATCATCGCCACACCACCGATCAGATCAGACACATGGAAGCGTACGTTTTTCCTAATTACCTAGCTACTAACCCTTTTTAATAAATATTTATGCTTTTTCACCCTCATCCAGACAACTCTCTATTAGTTTAACACTAATTAGGGTTTCAAACAAGGAACATTTCATTAGTTGGTTTTTGCCCTGTACGTCTTCATTTCTGGATGTATGTGACTATGTGACTCACCCTTCCTCCAAACCCCCACCCCCCCCCCCCCCCCCCCCCCCCAATATATATTACCCATCTCCATATATTAATTTGACCATGCCCTATATATAGTACTTAGTAGAAGGAGGAGGGTGTCTTGCGCTGAAGAGCAATTCACACGTTAATTTACGCATCTCCACTAATTTCACACGTATACTTAATGTATTCATAATGTATTGCCGATGATGATCCAGCATTAATTTCAATTCCCTTACATGTTTTGCCTACGCTTACTCTTTATTATTCTCCCTCTTCTCCAGACATGACTTTAGCTGGACACGTAAATTTAGCATTACGCTAAATTCAAACGATAAAGTGTTAATTTGTTTCATTCGATCATAATTAAAGCCGAGTGGTAGTATACAAATATATGCCTAGTTAATTAGGGTTCAGTTGCTTGCATATGTTATAAGAGTTTCATCTTTTAGAAAACAACAAACAAATGTAATTAATGGTTATGTCTGAACTTGAGGTTGCAGGCTATTCAAAGAGACACCACATCCGGACGAGAAGCAACGACAGCAGCTGAGCAAGCAATTAGGGCTGGCTCCTCGCCAGGTCAAGTTCTGGTTCCAAAACCGCCGCACCCAGATCAAGGTATGTATATCTACGTACGTGATATGCATTTGTGGAAATGAATTAGACTAGTAGCTATTAGTTTATAAATCAGACATGAACAGGCTATCCAAGAACGGCACGAGAACTCGCTGCTCAAGGCGGAACTAGAGAAGCTGCGAGAGGAAAACAAAGCCATGAGAGAGTCGTTTTCCAAGGCTAATTCCTCTTGCCCCAACTGCGGAGGCGGCCCTGATGATCTCCACCTCGAAAACTCCAAACTGAAAGCCGAGCTCGATAAGCTTCGTGCAGCTCTCGGACGCACTCCCTATCCCCTGCAGGCTTCATGCTCCGACGATCAAGAACACCGTCTCGGATCTCTCGATTTCTACACGGGCGTCTTTGCCCTTGAGAAGTCCCGCATCGCCGAGATTGCCAACCGAGCCACCCTTGAACTTCAGAAGATGGCCACCTCCGGCGAACCTCTGTGGCTCCGCAGCGTTGAGACTGGCCGTGAGATTCTAAACTACGATGAGTACCTCAAAGAGTTTCCCCAAGCTCAAGCCTCTTCGTTTCCTGGAAGGAAAACCATCGAAGCATCCAGAGATGTGGGGATTGTTTTTATGGACGCACATAAACTTGCCCAGAGTTTCATGGACGTGGTACTTTTTCTATTTATTACTAGTTACTAGTTATATATATGATTTAAAATGTGTATAAAAAGGATGCAATATAATAATTTGATGTGTGTAACGCGCAGGGGCAATGGAAAGAGATGTTTGCCTGCTTAATCTCAAAGGCGGCGACGGTTGATGTAATCCGTCAAGGTGAAGGGCCTTCACGGATTGACGGTGCCATTCAGTTGGTGCGTACTCAACTTTATATATGCATAAGTGATAATTAATTAATGACGACTGAGCTTATACATGGGGATGGATATTGGTTAACTCGCAGATGTTTGGGGAGATGCAGCTGCTCACTCCGGTCGTCCCCACAAGAGAAGTATACTTCGTGAGAAGCTGCCGGCAGCTGAGCCCTGAGAAATGGGCTATTGTGGACGTCTCGGTCTCCGTGGAGGACAGCAACACGGAGAAGGAGGCTTCTCTTCTGAAATGTCGGAAACTCCCCTCAGGGTGCATCATCGAGGACACCTCCAACGGCCACTCCAAAGTCACCTGGGTGGAGCACCTCGACGTGTCTTCCTCCACGGTTCAGCCTCTCTTCCGCTCCTTAGTCAACACCGGTTTGGCCTTTGGGGCTCGACACTGGGTCGCCACACTTCAGCTCCACTGCGAACGCCTTGTCTTCTTCATGGCTACCAACGTCCCCACCAAGGACTCTCTCGGTCTGTCTATATCCCTGGATCCTCCATTGACTCTCTTTCTCTCTATCTTTCTATACATATAATCTTTTAACTACTTTTAAACCCCATCTTCATATGTCGATGATCAGGAGTTACAACGCTGGCCGGGAGAAAGAGCGTGCTGAAGATGGCGCAGAGGATGACACAAAGCTTCTACCGCGCCATTGCTGCATCAAGCTACCATCAATGGACCAAAATCACCACCAAAACTGGACAAGACATGCGGGTTTCTTCCAGGAAGAACCTCCATGATCCTGGCGAGCCCACAGGAGTCATTGTCTGCGCTTCTTCTTCCCTCTGGTTACCTGTTTCTCCAACTCTTCTCTTCGATTTCTTTAGAGATGAAGCTCGTCGCCATGAGGTATATTCTCAAACCCACACACATTTACACAAACCATAAAACGGGTTTCCACTCATATCTCTAACCATATATATATCATCAGTGGGATGCTTTGTCAAACGGAGCGCATGTTCAGTCTATTGCAAGCTTATCCAAGGGACAAGACAGAGGCAACTCAGTGGCTATCCAGGTGTGTTTATTTTGTCTGCTCATTTCTCTCAATTTTTCTCGGCCTCCATAATCTGGATTTTATCTATTTGCAGACAGTGAAATCCAGAGAAAAGAGCATATGGGTGCTGCAAGACAGCTGCACCAACTCGTATGAGTCGGTGGTGGTATACGCTCCCGTAGATATAAACACGACACAGCTGGTGCTCGCGGGACATGATCCAAGCAACATCCAAATCCTCCCCTCTGGATTCTCAATCATACCCGATGGGGTAGAGTCACGGCCACTGGTAATCACGACTACACAAGAGGACAGAAACAGCCAAGGAGGATCTCTCCTGACACTCGCCCTCCAAACCCTCATCAACCCTTCTCCTGCAGCAAAACTGAATATGGAGTCTGTGGAATCTGTCACAAACCTCGTCTCTGTCACGCTACACAACATTAAGAGAAGCCTACAAATCGAAGATTGCTGATGACAACGCACAGCAGGTGCTACTCTTATGAAGATATTTATTACTTAATAAATAAGTATATGATAAATGTATAGCAGTGCATCAAGTTTTGTACAAAAACGAGCAGCTCTCTCTTCTGCAATCATATTATTATCCAACAGTTGTTGGTACATTAAGCGCATCGTACTTGACTGAAAACTGAGAGATTCCATTTGCATATATGAACGAAGAACCGAAGAATTAACCAAAACAAAAAAAAGGGTCAGGAAGGATCACTGAGACCAGAATCCAGAAGTACAAAGTCCATGATTAACGATTAGTACTTGCACTAGACAAAGAAGAGATTACCAGCACAGATTTATAAATCATTCACATTCTACCAACACTCTCAATTCCACTGGAGGTGAAGATGAATTACCACCAAACAATTGGTACTCGGGAAACAATCATCACATCACATTCATGGCATAAGCAATGAAAATCACAAAAGCATTCCGTAAATTACAGATACACAACAAACAGAAGCAGAGAGCATATCGGAAACGGGAAAAAAAGACAGCTTTACCGAAGGGAAACAACAGACAATCTAGTCTCTAAGCCGCCGGCTGCTGAGATTCCAAGGGAATGCCAAGGAGGAGGTCATCTTCTCCGGATTGGGCTTTCCTTGCGACGACAGGAAGGGCCACAAATGATTTAGTCTTACTGATGGGTCTGCTCTTTTCCAGCCTGACAACGTCTCCCAACTTGAACTGATTATCCGGGTCATGCGCTTGGTACTTCTTCTTCATCCTCACGCGCCTCTTGTACTTGGGGTGGGGAGCCAGCCTGACCACCTCCACCGCCACAGTCTTGTCGTTGGTCGCGCACACCACGCGCCCCTGCATCGTTTTCATCGCTCTGATGACCGGAACTAAAGCGGGCATTCTACTAGGGTTCGGGAAGGAATTGGGCTTAGAGAGAGATGAGAGCGGAGTGGAGCCATGGGCGAAGGGAGACGAAAGCTTCAGAGCTTGCAGAGATGAGGTTAGGGACGTCATCGTTATCATCCCCCTCGATTTGGAAGACAAGATGATGGAGAAGAAGATGAAGATAAGGCTACTTTACTTGCTACTATATAACTAAGAGACAGATATGGTTGGTTGGTTGGTAAAGATGAATGGGTTTACAATCAAATGGGCCTAATCTTAAAGCCCAATCTGTTTATAAAAAGGAATTACAAAAGCCCTTTGAGAAGTTTTGAATCCTTAAAAAAAAAAAAAAAAAAAAAATTTCTTCGCTCTTTTCCCCTAATAGAATTATTTTTTGTATATGTATGCAATTCTCCACACACTCACTACCGATCAATCAATGCCGCGCCGTTGGACTCTTGACGCCGCCTAGGGTTTCGAGGTATGAGGTCTTCTTGGTCGTCGTCGTCACTACGCTTAGCTTCTCCTTCACCAACTGATCTTCTGGCATATCCTTCTTCGGCTCCAAGTCGCCGTTCCCCTGATCGAAGTCCCATCCCATGAAATCCGACAGCGTCATGCTCCCCACCAGCGTCTCGTCCTCTGATTCCATCGGCGTGCTCCTCTTTTTCCCGGCTCGGTCTGCCTCCAAAACGTCGTCGATTCTCGACAGTACTGTGTACGCCAAGCTCTCGAGTATTCTCGAGTAGCTCTCCAGGACCGCTTGACCCACGTCCTTGTTGAACTGGATTTTACTGATGTCGAGTGTAGACTGAGAAATCCCTGGGTATCTTTGCTTGATGATGAGCAAAATGGTCTCAGCTCGCTCTTCGAACACCTCTCGCTTCTCCAGACTCACTCCGGACGCCCATGGTGCCGATGATTTGCTGTCTTTATAAACCATTTTGCGTTTCCATATCACGATCGATGCCTCGATTCTGTTTTTCAGGTCGACGATCTTGTGCTCCGACGACATGTCCATGCTGCTCAGGAACTGATCCGGGTCAAAGAAGTCCACCGTTATATTCTTGTACATCTGATCCCCGAGACTCGCCCTCCCGTTCTGTATATTATTTTGCAAAACTAAACAAGTGAGTACATTCATCAACTCTAATCAAATCCCTAACAATTGTTGGTGTTGTTCTTTCACCTTTGGGAGAGAGTCGATGTAGCTCTCAGGTATCTCCATCTCGAACAAAACCTGTGCGTTTATGGCCATGGCTGCCTTTAGAACCTGGTTTACACAATCTTTCTGGTACTGCAAGAACCTTCTAGAAGCTTCTGATAGACCATCCGGCGGTACTTTTACTGTCGGAATCCACCATTTGTCGTCATTTCTCTTATTGTTCGAGTCAGGGGAGTCTTTAGAGACATAGCTGAACTCGCTTTGGTCCTTGAAATTTTCTAGACAGTCCTAGGTAGAAAAGAGGATGATTGTGATCCTAATTGGAATTAAAGTAGTTACATTTGTTCACATTGGTCAACTAAAAGAACTCATATATATCGCCTTTCAAGGTTGAGAGAGGTCTTACGATGAGCATGGCGTCCAGTTTCTTCAACGCGGGGATGTTCATATGGAGGTCAGTACGTTGGCGTGTGGTCATTATCTGTTACTCAAGACCAATAATTAAATTAATTAAATCATGGGATCGATGTTAATCACCAAATGAAATGCAGCAGCAGGTAGACAGGTAATATATAACCTCCATATTTGTCCCATCTTTATTTTTTTGCTGAGATGGAGCAAACTCAACAACGTAGTCGGTCACGGAGAGAAGCCAATCAATCTCTTTTCTCCATCTTGCTCTCCTCTCTGCAGGCATTGGCTCCAAACGCCGTTGCTCTCCGAACACGGAAGCTACCAACAACATATAACATCACACATATCACATGGTTGGTTAATTAATAATTGTATAACAAAGGAAAAGAGGGTACCTAAACCTAAACCTACCTGCAAGGTTTGTGATTGCGTTTGAAAGGGCGAGCGCAGAGGACACTCCTTTGCCTCCACCGGAATTGTCCTCTCCCAGCAACAGCTTGGAGAAGCGCTCTTTCATCTGCTCCATGTCTGACATCATCGCAAGCCAACTTTAGCTTTAGATAAGAAAGCAGGACATCATATGGAGACGTCAAAGTGAAAGGGGAAGAGAAGAGAGAGACATGCCTGCCAAAAGCTGCTTTTCTCTAGCCTGTGCGGCGGCGAGCGCTGCTTCATCCGCAGCCGATCTTGAAAGTGGCGGGCCATTACTAGGATGAATTATAGTCAACGGTTCGGCCTCGTTAGATCCGGTGGCAGCCTCATCTAGACCGGTCTCGACGCTGAGACTTTTGGCGTGTCTCGATGCATTGTTGTTGTCGCTGTTCCTCCATTTGAAATTGAAGAGCCGGCTCCTATAGCTGCTTTCCTGTTCTTGTTCTGATGCACGAACCATTCCTTGGTTTCTTGATCGCACGAGAGAATTAGAGAGGAAGGAGAGAGAGAGAGGATCAAAAGGGGCCTCTCTTGAGATGGGAGAATCAAAAGGGAGGGGGAGGAGAAGCTAATCGAGCGGCAAAACAATAAAGGGGAGATATGCCTAATCGTTACAGTGATTTTGGCTCAAGAAAATTGTGGAGCTTCTTCTTTCTTTGTTTCCTTTTTTTGGAGGAGCTAGGGGACGTGGGGCGCATACATGTTTTAGACCACAAACTGTTAATTATAACTAATCATTATTTAGGGTTTTATAATTAGACATAGAGAGAAGTTTGAGTTAAAATGTTATAATAATATAATGTTTGTGAATTGTGATTACCATTGCACTGGATTCCCTGAACATGCAATGTCAACGGGGAATCTGCTACGTTTCCATACGCATACGCATACAGATACAGTGTCTTTATTTTATCATGTTCATGAATATGATTGCATGAATATCAAACGTGGTGCAATGTTGTCCATAATTCTGAAAAAGATTTGGCCGACAGCTTACTTGTGATTATTATGAAATGGGTCAAGAAGAAACTTGAAAAGGGTCATTTGTGTCTTTGTGGCCCATTACTACTGGGTAATTTCAGTTATGGGCCAAAATAGAGGCCCATCTTTAACTCTACAAATTATCGACGCATCCTCCCCTCTGTATATACCATTATTACCGACCACTCACTCCCAGAGTCGAGACTCTCTTGTGCAATTCCAAAAAAAAAGGATGGAATCAATCGGAGTCCTGATGATGTGCCCCATGTCTCCCTACCTCGAGAACGAGCTTCAGAAACGCTTCAACCTTGTTCGCTTCTGGACTTCTCCTGAGAAATCCGTCCTCCTAGACACTCATCGGGATTCCATCCGCGCCGTCGTTGGAAATGCTTCTGCCGGCGCTGATGCTCAACTCATCGAAGATCTGCCCAAGCTTGAGATTGTCTCCAGCTTCAGCGTCGGCCTCGACAAGATCGATTTGGGGAAATGCAAGGAAAAAGGGATCCGCGTCACCAACACTCCGGACGTTCTCACCGAAGACGTGGCAGATCTCGCGATTGGGCTTATCCTCGCTCTCCTCCGACGGCTGTGTGAGTGCGATCGCTATGTCAGGAGCGGAAAATGGAAGCAAGGTGACTTCAAACTCACTACTAAGGTTCTCTCTCTCTCTCTCTCTCTCTCTCTCTCTCTCTCTCTCTCTCTTCACATAAGAGATCCACGCCTGTATATGTAAAATCGGATTTTCATGTAAAAACTGAAAGTCAATGATTGAAAATGAATTTAATGGTCAGACTGAAAGTGATGATCGTAATCAGACTTTCTCTTTCTATTCAGATTTGTTGTTGCAGGTTTAGTGGATTAGTATATCTTGTTGTGTTAAGCTGCTACCAGTCATAGAAAAAGAGGTCCTCTATCTCTGCTTTAGCTGATCATTCTTTCTTCTTGTTGATTCAGTTTAGTGGGAAATCGGTGGGCATCATTGGTCTAGGTAGAATTGGGACTGCCATCGCTAAGAGGGCTGAAGCCTTTAGCTGCCCAATCAATTACTACTCAAGAACAGTGAAGCCTGATGTTGCCTACAAGTATTATTCAACGGTCGTTGACCTTGCTAAAAACTCAGACATCCTCGTGGTGGCATGCCCCTTGACGGACCACACCAGACACATTGTGAACAGGCAGGTGATGGATGCATTAGGAGCAAAGGGTGTGCTGATAAACATAGGCCGTGGACCACATGTTGACGAGCAAGAGCTTGTAAATGCTCTAACAGAAGGCCGGCTAGGTGGGGCTGCCCTGGACGTGTTTGAGCAGGAGCCTCACGTGCCCGAGGAGCTCTTTGCCCTTGAAAATGTGGTTCTCCTCCCTCACGTTGGGAGTGGCACTGTGGAAACACGGAATGCCATGGCCGATCTTGTCGTCGGTAACTTGGAAGCGCACTTTTCTGGGAAATCACTTCTGACTCCGGTGGTGTGAAGTGGTGATACGCTTGGGATTTGGTATCATTTGAAAGGCTTTTTTTTTTTTTTTTAATGTTAGTAAACTAACGGAAAGGGTAGTTGGCTCTTCCAAATAAAGTTGCGCTGTAGTATATAAGGAACGGAATTGAACACTAGAGTAATGCTCTCTGTTTTATATCTCTCACTTATATTTCTTTTCCCCAAGTATTGTTGAAGCATTACGAGTGGCGCATAGGACAATAAGTTAAGTCGTTAACCATCCCAGACCAAAAACGTTTACCAAACTACTCATAGACGACAGTATGTCGTCAAGTGAAGCAATATCTAAGTCGAGAAGAGTATGATGACATAACACAAAACCCAAAACTTTATTAGGGCTCCTTTCGAGCCTTCTTAGTCCGTTGTGCACTTTCAAAACACTCATCTTTGCCTTTTTCCTTTTTGTCACCTTCTTTCCTGATGCACATGAACAAAGAATCTTGGAGTTAGGTTGGTAAACAACCAATGATCTACCAGGTAGATACATGTGAACAAATGCGTGCTGTACAAGCCAAGTCCCAAGTATAATGAATAGACAAGGTTTGGTTAGATGTCATACCCTCCTCCTTCCGGCTCAGCTGATGATAGTCTTTTCCACAACTCTCTCTCCATCTCCCCTGAAAGCATTAGTATGCCAGTCATTTCCAACGTTTCTATGGTTAACTCCATTTTTTGGCATGACAAACTCAAGGGAATTGCCACCTTACCATTCACTGCTTCTAAGGCTACTGAGAAGTTATTCTTCACAACTAAACCTCCAACAAACTCCACAGCCGCACGGGCTATCATTGCTGTTTCTGAATCTATGAAACAAACGTAACCCGAATCCAATCCACGAGAGTATTCTATGTACTGCAATAAGCACAAGAAAAGATGATTGCTCAACAATCACTTTTGAGGGGATTGGTGGTTGGAAAATGTTTGCAACTTACTTTAACGCTGCCAAATCTTTGAAATATATCCTTGAGAACCTCAGAGCCAACAGAATCACTGTTGTTCCAAGGGGGAACCACAAGTTGATCAGCGTTGTCGATTCTATCCTTGCACAAGCTAGCACATGATTTATCTGCCAGCGAATCTCCAGTTTCCTTCTTTCTATCATTTCCTTCCAATCTTTCAGCAATGCCTGCCTCCTTATCTTCATTCTCTCTGATTTTATTTTCCAGAGTCCTGGGTTTTTCTGCAACCCAGAGAAGTTGCTTAGAGAGCAGTTCGTATGTTTTTTTAGAGATCAACAGTCTTGAGAAACGAGAAAGTACCTTTGTTTGTTACTTTTTCTCCACTGGCTATCCATTGCAATGTGAATTTTACAAGCTGACCTCTGCGGAATCTGTAGCAATTTATATATGAGCAGTAAAAATGAGTTAACTTGCATTTCAATCAAGAAGCGTTTTGATCAGACAAAACAGACAACAAACTGACTCGTTGTGGGAGGTATCTCTAGGACTTGACCCTGATTTTCCGAGTTGCTTGATCATACTCTCTCTTTGACAGTCAAAATCACTCCTGTATATCAAACAGGAATATATAGTTAGGTCATGCCAATCTGCTATATATCAATCAAAACACAAACCATCCCCCACTTACTTTGGTGTTAATACTAAGTGAGCGCCTGCATAGACCAAGCTCTGCCTCAAAATATCTTGAGTGTCATGTTCAGACGAGAATTCAACCAAGGCAGTGCCACAAAAGTGTCGTTTATCTGCGATGTGGTGAGGGAGCCTCACACTGTTCACCTGAACAACTCAAATAAAGATGAGGAAATTCAAAAGGCTATAGTTTGGAGATCATTATTAGACGCAAGTGAAGAAGAACCTTGGCATATTGGGAGAAGAAAGATGCTACATCCTCCATCTTAATGCAGTACTCGAAAGGTGAAGCCGCAATGGTTCTTCTGCGGACTTATTCAAGCACCTCTTCCGGTTTGGAAAGTTTTGTTCCTCTACCGACCCTTTGTCCTTGGTTATTTGGATGAACAAGGTAAAATGTCAACAAGGAGATCATAATTCGCAGACAAAACAAGGGAAACGAAAGAGAGTACCATTGTTGGAAACTTTAAGAAAATCAGAGGTGCGCAAGAGATTAGCTACTTCCTGCACAGTACTGGCAGGGATGTCTTCTCGTTTGATGTTGTTACCGAGGCCAAGGAGGTTCCTCATACGAGAGAAGGAACAAACCAGAGGCAGACTAACCACTGGGTTAGGGGCATTCACGATCCATCAAGGAAAAAATAAAAATTATGTAGAGAATCTGTGTCTGTATGTATGATACAATATAGATAGGATACGACCATCTTTGCTCTTGGTGACTTCCTTGTTGAGGAATTCATCTCTGGGTAGATTACTGTCACTGAAGTAGAACTCCACCTTCAACATAGTATAAACAAGAGATTGTAAATCAAATCGGGGAAATCAGAGATGCAAATGAAGGAAGAGTAGAGAAATCGCAGACCTGGGTACGCAAGTTGTTGGCGGTTTCTTCGTTCAAGGAAGCCATAGATTAGCTCTGCAGGCAATTGGATGGGGAAGAGGGAAGAACTGATGCATTAATAGGGCCCATCCATTAATTGGGCTTAGAACCACATCATAGTCAAACGGACCGTAGAAAAGAGAGGGGATAAGAAGCCCATTGAAAGCTGAGAAGTGAACTGGGCTTATTCCATAAAAAAAGAAGGAGTTATTCTTAGCCCCGCATCCAAACAAGCCTCATCTTCTTGGAAATCGGCGGCAAAATGCTGCTCCCACACCATGACCATCCCATGTTTTTGTTGGGTTGGGTCATCAAATCAAACCCTCCAAATTGGGAAACAACGGAATTGGGAGTTTTTCTTCAACTAAATGACGGAAAAACGAGAATTCCCGGCGTTTCCGTACAAGCCGTACCCGATCCAAATCGATTTCATGAATGCGCTCTATCAGTTTCTGGACAAAGGAGGCGTTTCCATGCTCGAAAGCCCCACTGGTATATATATATATATATATATACATTTCTTTGTTTCATTGGATCAGTTTACTATTAGTATTCACTTAGGGTTTGATCTCTCAGGTACTGGAAAATCTCTAAGCATTATCTGCAGTGCTCTCCAGTGGTTGATTGACCGCAAGGAGAAGGGCAAGTCTGATTTGACACAAGGATCCGACGACAAGGTTGATGTTGAGGACGAGCCCGATTGGATGAGAAATTTTACTCTCAATGCAAACGATACTAGAGCCAATGATGATGACAAGAGCATCAAATCCTCATTTTGGCGGCTCAGCAAACATGCCAAGGAAAGAGTTCCCCAAGTTTTCTCTACCTCCACGGAAGATGGGGAAGGGGAGGTTTCTGTAAGCAAATACGAAGCTGAGCTTCACGATCAAGCATTCTTGTTGGAAGAATACCAAAGCCAAGATGAACCATCTCCAGGCGGAGGGAAGTCAAAGAGAAACCCCGCCCGAGGTTTTGACAGTTCATCAGAGGGCGAGGAAGATGAGAATGAATGCTCCGATGACGACGAACAAGGACTCAGGGTTTTCTTTTGCAGCCGAACACATTCACAGCTTTCCCAGTTTGTCAAGGAGTTGAGGAAGACTGTGTTTGCCGAAAATATCAAAGTTGTTTGTCTAGGCTCCCGAAAGAACTTGTGCATAAATCAAGGTTTCCCACCATTTCTCTTTCCTCTTTTTCATTATTTGCTTCATACTTACACTTATACAGATGTTCTTATGCTTGGTAATGTGGCCCGAATCAACGAGAGGTGCCTGGAGTTGCAAAAGAAGAAGATATCTCAAGTCTCTAAAAAGAAGGTCACACGCTATCAACTTGTTTAATGATGACTTTTTTCTGTAAAGCGTGTTCTATCTTGCATTGCCTGTAGCGTCTGAATTCTTAATCCAGGCTTCTAACATTAAGGAATATGTGCTTGTTTCGTCATTGTGCATGGTCATTTAGTTTAGTAGAATGAACGAAAGTTTTTGCTAACTAACGGAAGCTTCAACATTTCAGAATTTAGGTACAAATGTAAGGATAAGACGAACCAAAGCTTCTTGCAGATGCCCTATGCTTAGAAAACATAAACTACAGAGAGAATTCAAGGCTGAGAGTTTTCAACAAGAAGCCATGGACATTGAGGATCTTGTTCAGCTTGGACGAGAAATGAGAACTTGTCCATACTACGGTTCTAGAAGAATGGCCCCGGCAGCTGATCTTGTTATTCTTCCATATCAGTCTCTTCTATCAAAGTCATCACGAGAATCTCTTGGCCTTAGCTTGAAAAACAGTGTTGTTATCATAGACGAGGCTCACAATTTGGCTGACACTCTTCTCAGTATGCACGGTGCAAAATTAACAGTGTCACAGGTAAAAATTTCAGTTTCATCTGCTTTTAGCGCACAGGTTGTTTTAATAGGATTATTTCAAAGCTGCTTTGCTGATACTTCACACAATGTGGAGTCATGATTTTTAAATGATTTGTTTTGCAGTTGGAGGATATACATTGCAGCATAGAGAGTTATCTGGGAAGATTCCAGAATCTCTTGGGAGCTGGAAACCGGAGATATATCCAAATTCTGTTGATTCTCACCCGAGCTCTCCTCAAACCTCTTACTAGTGATAGGAATCTGAACAGCTTAAATGTTGGACTTGATACAGGAAACCCCTCTAAAAGCAAGCCTTGCGGTGCTTGTTCGATGGCAATATATGACTTTTTATTTTCTCTGAATATAGACAATATCAATTTGGTCAAGTTACTCGCCTATATAAAGGAAAGCAATATCATTCATAAGGTGAAGTGGTTCTTAATATTTGCCCCTTTCGCTTGTCCAACTCTTTTCTCCTGTCCATTTCCCTTTTTCTTAACTTTGCTACAACTGTGTCCAGGTCAGTGGATATGGAGAGAGAGTTGCTATGTTGCAGAAAGATCCAGTGGCTCATGAGGAAATGAGCAAGTTAACAAGTTTTAGAGCTTTTTCTGATATGTTGGTGGCGCTCACTAATAACAATGGTGATGGGCGGATAATAATCTCAAGGACGAGTTCGTCTCCCTCTGGCCAACAAGAAGGGTACATTAAATATGTCATGCTCACTGGAGCGAAATTATTTTCGGAGGTTGGCCCTTGCTTAAATGAGTTTCTTTATTTTTGACTCCGTAGTGGTTTCCGCAATTCAATTAATTGTTAATCAAACCAATTTGTAGGTGGTGGATGAAGCGCACGCTGTCATATTGGCCGGTGGGACTCTTCAGCCTATAGAAGAGACAAGGGAACGACTCTTTCCATGGCTACCATCAAATCAGCTGCAGTTCTTCTCATGTAGTCACATTGTTCCCCCTGAGAGCATAATGCCAATCGCAGTTTCACATGGCCCTTCTGGTCAGTCTTTTGACTTTAGCCACAGTTCAAGAAGCTCAGCAGGAATGGTGGGTGATCCAAAAGACGCTAGTTTTTCATATGTTTTATACCTTGAACATTAATGAGATTCAGAAAGAGTATTTAGAGTAACTTATGCTTTTGACTTTCCGGGAATGGTTGGCAGATACAGGAGTTAGGACTCTTAATGAGCAACCTGGTGGCAGTGGTTCCTGAAGGAGTTATCGTCTTCTTCTCCTCCTTTGAGTATGAAACACAGGTGCACACAGCGTGGAGTAACTCAGGGATACTCAGAAGAATAACGAAGAAGAAGCGTGTGTTCAGAGAACCCAGAAGAAACACTGAAGTAGAAGCTGTTCTCAGAGATTACAAGGAAGCAATAGAAAGCGAAAGAGGGGCAATAATGCTAGCTGTGGTTGGTGGAAAGGTGTCAGAAGGAATCAACTTCAGCGACAGCATGTGTCGTTGTGTTGTGATGGTTGGTCTGCCGTATCCCAGCCCGTCTGACATTGAGTTGTTAGAGAGAATAATGCATATCGAAGGTCTTGGAGATTCAGATTCCGCAAAACCTTCTCTGACTTTGGGTGATGATTCTTACTACAGTGGAGATGTTCAAGCTGGATTTGGCGTGTTAAAGAGCTGCAGACGGAGAGGAAAAGAATACTATGAAAATCTGTGTATGAAAGCAGTTAACCAATCAATAGGTGAGTTTGTGGTTTCAAATATATGTTGTGTTTTATTTAGTGTTGATGGGACTGAGACAAGATGTTCTTCCCTGGTTGCTTTTCAGGTAGGGCCATCAGGCACATAAAGGACTATGCAGCCATTTTACTGGTAGATGCTCGATATTCTAATGATCCATCCAAAAGAACATCTCATCCATCCAACAAGCTCCCGAAGTGGATCAAAGATCGTCTTATGTATTCCACCAAAGGCTACGGAGATGTTCAGAGACTGTTGCACCAATTCTTTAAACATAAAAATGTTGAAAATTCATGCGAAATCAATCAGCAATAGTGACCTTGTCTATGAGAACATGTTGGAGGAAATCCTTGGCGCTCAGTTTGGGTATCTACTGAAACCAATTAGCAAAGAAGTGGAAAGAGAAAAGCATATAGCAAAAGAAGTCATTTTATCTGTTTTCTTTGGGGTTTGTAATAATTTTTGAATGTCACTGTGATTTCCTTAAAAGCGAGTCATGCAAACCAAATCCGCCTCAAACTATGTGATTCCCTATTAACTAATGAATCTTCTTTGCCTTTCTTTACTCACTTTCCTGTGACAACATCAGCGGATGGCAGTTGAGTGAATAAACACCTCAAGGCAACCTCATAAGCAGCAAAAATAGCACCGTTGACCACAAAGGCCCTGGCAACTGCAGTCCCGAGGCCACGCCAGAGAACACTATAGCCTTCCTGTTTGACGCTCTTGCGGAAACAATCCGCAATGCCCTCGTAAGCCCCGTTACCTTGTTGAAGTCTGGTCTTGACGACATCGAGAGGATAACAAGCGACCCAGCTGGCGACACCAGCAAGCCCACCTGCGGCCAACATGGTGGTGAGGTTTTCTTCTCCAGTCTTTCTGCAGCCGGGATGAAGCCTTTCTCTGACGTACTCATAGGTCCAGAAGTAGAGGCCGTGAGCTGGAGCATCCCTGAGCACAGTTATGGTGAGCCCTTTGTAAATCCCCTTGAGCCCTTGTCTCCTAAGGATGGTCTTGGCCAAGGTGACGGGACCACAGTCGGTCTGCTGCAGCTGGAGACGAATCTTGATGAGCTCGACAGGGGTGAGCAAGAGGCTCTGCACAGCACCGGTGGCAACACCTCCAAGAGCAACGCCTCTGTAGGAAGGAGGCTCTTCCAGAGGAAAGGAGGAATCAAAGGAGCGAGAGAAAATGGCGTATATCTGGAATACCATAGCATTCTGCAACAAGAACAAAAAAAAAAAACACAAAAAAAGAACAATATGAGTAGCACAAATGAATCAATGCGATTGCAAAGAATATCTTTTTCATTATAATTTTTAATGGTGAATATCCCCTGACTGAGTAGGAGATGTGATCCTGCTTTTGAATCAAAAAAAGAAAAAAGGGGAACCTGAAAAGTGACGGAGGCCAAAGGCGCAGCCATGCCTCTGTAGAGAGAGGTGGGACCCTCAGCGGCGAGCATCCGGCGGAGAATGGATAAGGCAGAGCCAGATTTGGAGCTCTGTTGCTGCCGGATTCTGAGGGTGTCCAAGGGATAGCCGGAGATGATTCCGGCAACGCCTCCGAAACCACCGGCGACGAACTCTCTTCCCCAGCTGCTCGCCATAAACTCCGGCCAGAAATCCATCTCCTAAGGAAGGAAGGGGGTTGTACCTTGTACCTACGTCTGCAACAGAGATACAATAAACTACTATCCACTATCTTTTTGGATTGATTAGAAAGAAACGTGGTGGATCGGAATACAATAAACTATCCACTATCCGGGAAATTCAGTTTGGGAGTTTAATAGAAAGAAAGAAAGAAGATCGGGAAAGTGTGTGTCAAAAGACTCAGATGGAGATGGAGCTGCACCGTCCTTTTCACACTATGTATATATCTCTCCCAACCCACTCTTGCCACCTACTCAAAATGACATCTCCTGCCAAAACTCTCTCTCGTTTCCTCTTGTTTTCTTTTTTCCTGTAACAATCAATCGTCTTCTTATTTATTCAATGAAAATCTTAATTCATTGTCTAATGTTTTTTAACTAATCTAATCTTCTGTTTATTATATTAAAATCCTCATTCATTTGATATAATCTCGGTGCTCCATTTCTTTATTGCCTTAATAATTAAACAACATTTTCAAAGATTACCAAGATAAACAACAAAACGTGGGATCTAATTTAAAACTCATTCAAATGGATTTTTTTTAAGGAAGAAGTAGTGCACGTAATCCCCCATCATCACATATTAAAGGCACATGAAGAAGAAACGTACAGTACACAAACATTTGGTATCTTTTCATATAAATAAAGAGAGAGGCAGAGAGAGAGACAAGAAAGCCATATAGTTGAGTTAAAGAGACACGTCAAGTTACACTTGTGTTTTCAAAGGAAACGAGTTTAAGACAACAAACAGATCATTCATAACTCTTGTGTTTTCACATCTTGCCGCTCTTCTTCAGCCCATTCCCTCCAAATGATCCCTTCTGTAAAGCCTTTGCTCTTAATTTTTTAAGGGCCTCCTTTTCTTTATTAATTCAATCACATCATGCACGCGTATTCTTTGTAGATCCTTGTTTGAAACACAATTACTACCTACGTAGAAACAAGCCAAAAGCACAAGTGTGGGAACTCACCTTCTCTAGCTAGATCATGCTGCATTCACACCAAACGAACAAGAAAAGGTTACTAAAACGATGAGAAAATTCGAAGTTTCTAAACCATGTCTTTTTTTTTTTTTCTTGTTTCAGGAAGATTAAACACCCAATAGATTTGAAATCATTGAACAACCATACCTTTGCTTTGAGGACATGTCAACAGATTGGGAATGACCGGACACTTTTATGCAGACGCGGTCAAATGGGCTTCGCTTATGTTCTGGGCCCAATCGATATAGTTTCCAAAAAGAGATCACATTTGTGTTTCCTTATTGGTTTGAATCGTCGATGGTTATATAAAGACCGAAACAATTTCAACTAAAATGGTCAAATGTTTTGAATCAATCGATTATGATTGATTTGATTAGTGATCAGTGATGACTCACTCACCTTCGAAATAACGAAGAGGTTAACTAAAAGAGAGTTGAATTCCGAAACTAACCCTAGTCAACTCCCTTCTCTTGCGGGAACTCCAACCCTGTTTTAGTAAATTACAGCTCCCTACCCTAATCCAAGCGCGCGCTATTTTTCCCTTTATTTTACTTTTTTACAAGATTATTTTCCTTCTTCTCTCTCTCTCTCGATAAAAAAGCGGAGACACAGGTTCCATGGTTTTCTTGCGACACAAGTCCGTTTCTTCAGATCTCATGTAAGACCGAGCTTAGCCAAGGTCGTTTCTTTTCATTACCTCTCTCTTTCTTATAAAGCCAAAGCCCTTCCCTTAAAGCTCCATCTTTCCCAAAAGGACGACACATTTCTTCTCTCTCTCTATCTCTCTCTTTCTCTTGCACGAAAGAGAGAGAGATAACCAAAAAAACACAAAAACCAAAACAAAAAGAAGAAGAAAACATTCTGTTTTTTTTTTCCGAAAAAGACACAATGTTTGATGGGCTGTTCAAACCCAAATTCTATACAAAATGGTAAGTAAGCCTTTTCTTTTCCGTTTCTTGGTTTCGTTATCTTCGTTGATTGCATACATCACATCGTTTATAATTTCTCAGCAAGTCGTTGGTCAAGATAACCAAGACAAGAGTAGAGACGGTGAAGAGGAAGAAAAACTCGGTTTGCAAATATCTCAAGAACGACATTGTCGATCTCCTCAAGAACAGCCTCGATTACAATGCATATGGCAGGGTACTTCCCGTTTTGTTTTCTTTACCCGATTAGATTCTTGCGATCAACAAGTCATTTTTTTTCTTTGGAGTTCTAGACCCGTAATTCATGTCCTCTATCGACTTGTCGTTTAATTGGGTCACGGGGATCTGATTGGTTCTCCGAACGTGAAAGCAATTACATGTCCAGCAAAAAAGAACAATTTATTTTTCTAAAAGAGGGTCAACGATGGTTTCGTTAAATCGTTGTTGGTTCTATTTTATGAAAGCAATGCAAAAAAAAGAAATATATATATCATTTTGATGCTGTCACCAGCTGGTTATAACAGAGTGACTTGTTGCTTAAGAAACCATCTGCCCATTAAATTCTTAGCTCCTGTCTGTCTTTCTAAGTTAGTCACATGAGTTGGTACATAGAGATGGTTCTGATCACATGTGTGTATGTGTGTGTGACAGGCAGAAGGGCTTATTGAGGAGAAAAGGAGGCTGGCTTGTTATGAAATGTTGGAGCAATTCTGCATATGTGTTGCATCCAATGTCTCTCTCTTACAGAAATCCAGGTAAACCCCCTCCTCTAATTGGCCTCTACTTGCTTGGATTCATTCATCTAACTATGGGTCTTGTTTGAGCAGCCGGTGCCCTGATGAGTGTCGCGAGGCCATCTCCTCCCTTGTATATGCAGCCGCTAGAGTCTCTGAAGTGCCTGAGCTACGGGACCTCAGGTCTTTATTTGCTGAGAGATACGGGAATACAGTTGAACAGTTTGTGAATCCTGAGGTATTCTTTGATGACTTTCTATGCTCTCTATAAGCACTAATTCCTTCCTTGCTGTGACACCAATTGGAATGGTGCAGTTTGTAGAGAGATTCAAAGCAGAGCCGCCGTCAAAGGAGATGAAGGTGGAGCTGCTGCAGGAAATCGCCAGAGAATACTCCATAAAATGGGATGCCAAGTCATTAGAGCAGAGGTTGTACACACCACCTCATCATGTGAGTCTCCTTCCTTGTCTCTTGTCTCTGCTTTTAAATACATGTCATTTCATTTGAGGCAAACTCTCATGCCCGTACTTGTGTGTGTTTGCAGACGGAAACTGAACAACAAAAAACAAAGAACAAAGACCCCAAAACAAACATGGAATCAACCAGAAGCAGCCTTTCGTTTCATGGGAGAGAAGACTCTTTGGATGACAGCAACAAGTCCATCATGAGTAGAAGCGAAGAAGACTCCATGAGTACAAGCGGGAGTTGTGTCACTGGGCCGGAGGAGGATCTTGAAACGAAACCATTCTACTACAGATTCATGCCTGCTGCGCCTTACAGCAAACCCAAAATCGAAAAACAGGAAAGCCTTCCGGAGAAGATGACCAAATCTGATCTCATGGCCGAGGACGCCGGTGAGTATCTATCTCTAAAGCAAAGAATACAAGTTTTTTTTTTCTTTATTGCAAGCAAGCACTGATGATGATGATGATGATGAAATTATATGTTGGTCTTCAACAGATTCGCCCACTGCCGGGAAACCAAAGCCGAGATCAGTGAGACGAAGATTCGCAAAACCCCCGCCCCCTGAAGCGGAAGTGGAAGCGGAAGCAGTGAAACAGAGTAAGAACATGAGATCAGATTCGATGGAGAAAGCAAGCGGAGAGGGGATAAGGAGGATGAGTCGTCGAACAGCCTCGTGGCAGCCTAAGCCCTCCTGCGTCCCCGATTTTGATGAGGTCGCCGCTCGCGTCGATGCTCTCTCACGAATTTGATTTATTTATTTTTTCTCCTTAGTGAATTAGGAAAAAAAAAAAAAAAACAAAATGGTGTTTTTCTTCTTCTTCTTCTTGTAGTCGTCAGTGTGAATTCTTTGTAAACTTATAAGCCGCCGCCATTTCTTGATTTCGATGCAAAAAACCCTAAAAAAATCCTTAAAGAGTCGACGATTGCCACTCACTTTCTTCTTTACGGCCATCTCCATCTGCCGCTTAGATTGATTCGCACTGAGCTAGAAAAAGCTCTAACTTACATACTTGTTCGCCTTCTCTCTCTCGCAAACTCTTCCTCACTGTTCAATCGTTGATGGGTCAAAGTGATTCTTAGATCCATCAAAGCTCGGAAATGGAGGATTCAGAGGAGATAGAGGTGATGAGCGAGATTCACCTCGGTTGCCCACCCGCAACTAACCGACCCTTTCTTTCCCGTTTCACCTTCTCTTTTCCCTCCACTGATCATTGTGTAGATAAAGATGGTGATCTTCTTCTTCCTAGACGCAACACTTGTAATTGTAAGATTGATTTTCCCCTTGACACTCACTGACTGACTGACTCTCTCTCTATATATAACTCTTAATTTTGATGAGCAGCCCACTCTTTGTTTACTGTCACTATTCAGCATTCTATCACATCAACGCTCCCTCATGTTGGTCTGCAGGTAAAACATCCTCCTCAATCTATCTATCTCTTGGCTTTCCCACGCTGCTCATCACTACCACTCTCTCTCTCTCTCTCTCTCTTCAGGTGTGGAAAGCACAACTGGTCTTATCAGAATTTGTGTTGCATAAGATTTGCACCTCATCTGAATTCCATGACATTGTCTGTCTGGAACTCGGTGCTGGAACAGGTCATTCTCTCATACATGATGAATGATGCTCTTACATTCCATTATGTGTTCATTCTTCTTATCTTTTCTTTGTTTTCTTCTCCTTTCCCAGGGCTACTGGGTATATTGCTTGCACGGGTCGCCAAGGCAGTTTTCCTTACTGGTGCAGCTTCATTACACATCTCTCTTTCACATGCTTTAGTGTTCAAGCTGTATCTGGTCTCATGAGGCTTTTCTGTTTTCTTCCTCCTACAATAGATCATGGAGACGAAATTCTTGGCAACTGTGCTAAGAACGTGGAAATGAATTCATCCTTGTTTTACCCCCACACTGTCGTAAATGTTCGTCACCTCAACTGGATGAGCGAATGGCCTATTGAAGACTGCCATGCTGACTGCAGAGATCCGGAAAAGTATGGATAATCCTTCGTTCTCTTCACTTGACATACTTATTATGGCGTGTGATCCCTTCACATAGCTGCGTGTCCTGGTTTATGTTAAGGTATCGTTGGAGCTCGCAGGACTTTGAACAAGTAAGAAGTGCAAGCTTCATTTTCGCAGCAGATGTGATCTACAGCGATGATCTAACCATTGCGCTATTTAGCATGTTAAGGAAAGTGATGTCATTCGGTTGCGAGAAGGTAATAGTTGGATCACTTTAAAGGCCTAAAGCAACCACATGTACATATATAGACCAAGAGACATCTGAAAATGGCAGGTGCTCTATTTGGGATTGGAGAAACGATACAACTTCAGCCTGGATGATCTCAACGTTGTTGCCAATGGCTACGCCTGCTTTAGAAGCTACATCAAAGAAGATGGACTTTGTAAGATGTGTCCTTTGTGCTTTCCGAAGTTGAAGATAAAGGATGGTTTAATATAAGTGGTATGTAACAGGTGAGCAAGAGAAGGGGACTTTTGTGGGCAAGCGCCTCGACGTCACGCAAATCCCTCGGTACATAAAGAGTTATGATAGAGGAGAAGATGTTGAGCTTTGGGAGATCAGATATGTACTTTGATTAGCACTACAATGTCTGATTTGCATTTCATTTGCTGTTAAAAACAGTCCAATGTAGAACGAATCCGCATTACACTCAACAATAATGAAATCGCAGAAAACAAAAAGTAACAAGACCTTCAAATTAAAAAGAAACCACAAGGAACAATTAAAACATACTTCCTAAAAAAATGTTATCCAAAGGAAGAACTAAATATAGAATCTTTCGGGGGATAATAGCAAACTAGAAAAAGAGGTTCCACTATGTGACTAAGAAAGTAAGAACAAAACCGATACAACACCATCTAGCTCTCGTGATTGATTTAGGCACTACCTTCGGTGGGATTCTAAGTCTCCATTGGTTCGGCAGAAGCTGGTGGCTGTGGCTCACTCTTGCCCTCATCCACGGGCTCACCTCCCTTGGCTTGTGGTGCCTCTGCTTTAGCCGGCTTTGGTTTGGTCATTATAGGCCTGCAAAATCTGCAAAACATCCAAAGCAGGTTCACTCTCTATATCATATATAGCAATTCTATTAGGAGAAAAAATGCAAAGAGCCTTGCTTACTTGTCCAATGCCTCCGCTTTGCTTGTAACGTCAGCTGACAATAGAGCCGGTGTGGCATACTTGGGAAGCGTGTCCTGCTGCTGCCTCTTCTCCCGCAGCCAAGCTTCTGCTTCCACACACTCGTTCAAAACCTTCATTATTGCACAACAACAAAACATATCAAACCATTTTTCACATGCCTGTAAAATTCACGATTTTTTCTTCTTTCCAGATGAGCCGATTCATTACCTTTTGCTTCTCTGCCAATTCAATGTGGTCAAACTTGGGATCATTGGACATAGCAGCCTCTCTGTAGCTGTTAATACAGTAACCAAGCTGATCAATGACCGACCCTCTTTCCAACGACTCTTTGTATCGTACTTCAACAGGATCACCCACCTGCAAACGAACAATACCCAAACCTCTGTTAAAACAATATCTTCAAAAATGATTTTTTTCTGCACAACAGTGTGTCATCATATGCAATACCTTTTTGAGCTCCTCGAGCTTTGCAACATAAACACCTTTAGTCTCATCTTCCCCATCTTCATACAACCAATCCTCCACTTCCTGTAACTTCGCCAGGAATGCTTCCCTCTCCGAATCAGTGATATATTCCTGGTATTTGCCACTCAGCTGAAAACAAAACATGTCAGTACCCAATACTCTAAACCTTATAAATGCATGCACACAATGCAAATGAAGTAAATAAGGATTCTCACTTTGTTTCGCATATCATAAACATAGGACTCAACAGCATTCTTCCGGTCCTTGGTCTCCTCCATAACTCTGTCTTGCAAAGCCATCTCAAATTCCTTCTCTACCGCCTTTTCGACCTCCACAGATTTCAAGGCACCATAGACCAATTCTGACAGAGGTACATTTGTTTTCTTCACCTTCTTCTTTGGAGCCTCAGCCTGCACATCCCATTAATAAATGTTCATTTCTTAAAGTTCACAAGCGAATGAATAGAGCAAGCAGAAGTAAAGAAACTAGCCTTTGAATCAGTTTCCATTTGCACCGGCTTATCAGCAGACTCTGGAACACCGTTTTCAGTACCAGCTGCATCACTGGTTTCCTTGGCGTCGTGCATGTTAACATCAGAGTCACCAGAAGCAGGAGCTGCCTCAGCAGAAGCAGTCTCCATCTTAGTAGTTTCCTCTGATTGTTCTTTTGCGACCGGAACTTCAACTTCTTCCTCTTCCAAAAGCTGCATTGAGGGCAGAGAAGAAGATAGCATAAGTTAAAGGATCCCCAAATTCATAAGGGAAGGCACGACTCTGAATGATTAATTTGTAATCACTTAATAGAGAGAATGAGCCATTCAATAGTTCACATAAAGAAACTTACAGTTGCTGATTCAACTGAGACAATTCCGTGCAGGTTCAATCTCACTTTCACTTTAAGCTTTGCCCTCTCGCCTTTTGATGACTGGAAGGGTCCAATCTACAAAAAGGAGATCAACCATGAGAAACAAGAGCGCTACAGTCATACGTAGTCATGACATTGGGGAAGAGATCAAACCGTGTATGTGCTGATTTTTGGAGGTGCTTGCAACTCGTTCACATCACTGTACTGCACATCAACAGAGAATGTTCCAGAACGATAAAACGTTAGAGCCTTGACACTAGGAATGGGATTTCCTTTGGGAAAAACAACGGTGCTCTGCTGATTCTCAGCTCCTCCATTTTGCGTTTCGGAAGCTGCTCCTTTCCACGCCAGCGAAATTGAGAAAGGGAAGCTCTCATGAACCTTAAGAGAACAACAAAAAATCATAATATGATGTCAGATAACCTGGAGTACAACAGTTCTCGAGTTGCTTATAGGTATACGAAAAAACGACATTTACTTAAGCATAGATATGCACCCATCACCTGGAATTCACGAACTTTAAAGGTCGGACTGAGAATAGCACACTGCAAGGCACATCCCCTTGACACACACTCACTTGCATTCATTGTACGCCTTGGCTCCTTACCAAAAAACTCAGTTAGGATCTTGATCATAGCAGGGACACGAGAGCCAGAGCCAACAACCTCGACCATATGTACATCTTCAACTGTGAGGCCTGCATCAGAGAGAGCTTTCTCTAGAGGCCTTTTAACACGCTCCAAAATCGGGATGCTGATCTCTTCAAACTCTTCCCTCTTGATGACACCCTTAACATCTTTCTCATCCATCAAACACTCGATATTCAATGGTGCCACAGGATTTGCGCTTAGAACCTTCTTCAGTTTCTCGCAGGCAGCGCGGAGCCTGAGACAAGCCTTAGCATTCTGGGAGACATCAATCTTGTAATCCTCCTTAAACTTAGCAGCAAAATGATGGAAAAGAACTTCATCAAAATCCCTTCCCCCCAGCGAGCGATCGAAACCGTGAGACAAGATTTTGAGCTGTCCTTTTTTGAAGCCTGCAATGCATGCTTGCATGCTTGCATGTCCGATGTCAATGAAAGCGACATTGAGCTGTTCATTCTCCGGCAAATCTGTCTTATAAATTCCATATGCCAAAGCTGTTGCTGTTGTCTCGTGGATCAAGTGCAACGGATGCAAGCCTGCGATTGTTGCTGCATCCAGAACAGCCCTTCGCTGGAGGTCGGTAAAGTAAACAGGAATACCAATACAGCAGTCGACCACTGCTGCATTCAAATTCTTCTCAGCAATACCTTTCAAGTTAGACAACATCATTCCCATGACCTGAGTGGGGGTAAAGGCTCTTATCTCTCCCAAATAATTAGCATGAATCAAAGGATACCCATCAGGCCCTTCGGTGACAGAAAAGGGCAGAGATTTGATATCCCTTTGCAGCTCAGGATCGGAAAATTGGCGACCAATTAAGCGCTTGATTTGGGATATGGAATTCTTGGGGTTCATCATGGTAGAAGCAGCACCAGAAGTCCCGATGAAGCGCTGCTTGTCACCAAAGCAGACAATAGCGGGAGTCTCACGATTGGACTCATCATTAAGCACGACGTCGATACCTCTTTGCCTTGCAACAGCAACAAGGCAATTCTCGTTTCCAAAATCAAACCCAACTACACTCATTATTCAGGCTTTGTGTATTTCTTCAATAATAATGGGGCCTCACAAGTAATTTGATAGCAACCTTATAAATCAATTGAAAAAAAACTATGAGATTAACAACAACAACCGTGAAATAGCGATCAAAACAGACAAGTCTTTCAGCTCAAAAGATAACGGGAGAAGACGAATTGGTGTTAAGTCAGGTCAGGGACCCCTAAAACCATCTTACTGAACCTAAATCAAACCACCAGTTTTAGATTCCAATACAAAGTTCAAATACGAGCGTAGAGAAACAAGTAATCGGGGAGGGAAACCACAGATAGATCAAACCCAAAAAGTGACATACACGAAAAAGAGAAGGTACAGATCTAGAAGATCTGCAACTAGAGCTTCAGAATCATACCTGGATCGCGAGAGGGGTTCGCGTTCTGGAAGCTTCTACACAAATCTGGGTGAGTTGAGTTGAGTAATCGTGTCGCAGCGAAGAATGAAGAGCAAGAGAGAGAGAGAGGTTTTATTAAGGAGGAGCAGACACCACCACAGACAGGGTTTGGGTTCGTCTGGAATGTTCTTCTCCTTTCCTTTTTTTCTTTTTCCTTTAATACACTTTCATTTCCTTTTTATGTTCTGATATTTCGCCTTCTTTATTTTCTTAATTTTTTTATCCCAAAGTTTTTCTCCAATCCCTTTTTCGACTCTACATAAAATTATTTTAACCAAATGTATAAATTTACTTAAAACTCACTGCCAAAAGAAAGTTATTTCACACAAAATATTTGTTAATCATAAGGTAGGTTTGGGTCATGGGTGGGGCAAGTTGTACATGATATAACAAATAAAACTATTTATATTTTGATAAACTATAAAGAAATTACAATTTTTATGCATGTGTAAGTACCTTATATAGATAAGATGTGCACCTCATCTGAACTCGATGGCATTGTGATGTCTGGAACATGTCCTTATCTGCAGCATCTCCGGGATGATGTTCATGAGTCTTAGAGCATTAGTTTTCCCTACTGTTGCAGGTCAATCACATGTAGCTCTATCTCCTTCACATACTTTTTTGTTTTAACCCATAGGTGGTCGTGGTCTCATACTCTCATTGACGCTTTTTCTGTTTTCTTCTTTATACCATGGAGCCGATATTCTTGGCAAATGGCAACTGTCCTCAGAGCGTGAAAATGAATTCATTGTTGTTTAACCCTCAAACTGATCGAGCTCAACTGGATGAGCAAATAATGGTCTATGGACTATGGTCACCACATATATCTGGAAAAGTATGAACAAAGCTTCTTTCTCTTCGCTTGACATTTTATGACGTGTGATCCCTTCACGTAGCTGCGTGTCCTGGTTTATGTTCAAGGTATTGTTGGAGCTCGCATGACTTTAAACAAGTAGAAAAGTGCAAGTCGCGGCAGATGTGATCTAACCATTGTGTTGTGTAGCATGTTAAAGAGAGTGATATCATTCGGTTCTAAGAAGGTATCAGTTGGATGATTTTAAAGGCTCTAACAACCACAAGTACAAAGAGAGAGTGAGATAGATCTGAAAATGGCAGATACTATATTTCGGGTTGGAGAATCGATACAACTTCAGACTCGATAATCTCAACGTAGTTGCCAAAGGCTACGCCTCTGCTTTAGAAGCTACATCAAGGAAGATGGACTTTGAAAGATGTGTCTTTTGTGCTTCCGATGTTAAAGCTCAGAGATGATTTAATAAAAGTGGTAAGGAACAGGTGAACAAGAAGAGTAGTTTTGTCGGGCAAGTGCATAAACGTCACACAGATTTCACGTACGATATAGGAGAAGATGTTGAGCTTAGGGAGATCAAATATGTCCTTTAACGCTCCAATGTAGGATCAAATGCATTTACTGTTATATAAACAGTCCAGTCCAAAACGAATCCGTATTACACTCAATAACAATTATATAGAAGAACAAAAACAAAAGTTTCAAATTTAAAAACCCACAAGGAACAATAAAAAAAGATGCTTCCTAAAAATTGTTATCGAAAAGGAAGAATTAAATATAGAATTTTTCGGAGAATAACAGCGAAACCAGAAAAAGAGGCTCCACTAGGTAAATAAAAAACCAAGAACAAAATCGATACAACACCATCTCGCTCTCGTGATTAACTTAGGCACTGCCTTGGGTGGGATTCTCAGTCTCCATTGGTTCGCCAGACGCTGGCTGTGGCTCACTCTTGCCCTCATCCGCTGGCTCACCTCCCTTGGCTTGTTGTGCCTCTGCTTTAGCCGGCTTTGGTTTGGTCATTATAGGCCTGCAAAATCTGTAAAACATCCAAAGCAGGTTCACTCTCTAATATCATATATAGCATTTCTTTAGGAAAAACAAATGCAAAGAGCCTTGCTTACTTGTCCAGTGCCTCCGCCTTGCTTGTAATGTCAGCTGACAAGAGAGCCGGTGTGGCATACTTGGGAAGCGTGTCCTGCTGCTGCTTCTTCTCCCGCAGCCAAGCTTCTGCTTCCACACACTCGTTCAAAACCTTCATTATTGCACAACAACAAAACACACATCAAACCATTTTTCTCATGCCTGTAAAATTCACGATTTGTTCCGCTTTCTGGATGAGCCGAATTATTACCTTTTGCTTCTCTGCCAGTTCAATGTGGTCAAACTTGGGATCATTAGACATAGCTGCCTCTCTGTAGCTGTTAATACAGTAACCTAGCTGATCAATGACCAACCCTCTTTCCAATGACTCCTTGTAACGCACTTCGACAGGGTCACCCACCTGCAAAAGATCGATCCCCAACCTCTGTCAAAACAATATCTTCAAAAATGATTTTTTTCTGCACAATAAAGTGTCATCCTGTGCAGCACCTTCTTGAGCTCCTCGAGCTTCGCAACATAAACACCTTTAGTCTCATCTTCCCCATCTTCATACAACCAATCCTCCACTTCCTGCAGCTGTGTCAGGAATGCTTCCCTCTCTGCATCAGTGATATATTCCTGGTATTTGTCACTCAGCTGAAAACAAAACACGTCAGTGCCCAATACTCTGAACCTTATAAATGCATACGGCCAATGAAAAGAAAAAAAAGGATTCTCACTTTGTTTCGCATATCATAAACATAGGACTCAACAGCATTCTTCCGGTCCTTGGTCTCCTCCATAACTCTGTCTTGCAAAGCCATCTCAAATTCCTTCTCCACCGCCTTATCGACTTCCACAGATTTCAAGGCACCATAGACCAATTCTGATAGAGGTACATTTGTTTTCTTCACCTTCTTCTTTGGAGCCTCAGCCTGCACATCCCATTAATAAATGTTCATTACTTAAAGTTCACAAGCGAATGAATAGGTCAAGCAGCATCAGTTAAGTAGAGAAACTAGCCTTTGAATCAGTTTCCATTTGCAGCGGTTTATCAGCAGACTCTGGAACACCATTGTCAGTACCAGCTGCATCACTGGTTTCCTTGGCGTCCTGCATGTTAACATCAGAGTCACCAGAAGCAGGAGCTGTCTCAGCACAAGCTTTGTCAGTGTCCATCTTAGTAGTTTCCTCCGATTGTTCTTTTGAGACTGGAACTTCAACTTCTTCCTCTTCCAAAAGCTGCATTGAGGGGAGAAAAAAAAATCAGCATATATTAAAGGAAGGGAAGGCACGGCTCTGAATGATAAAAATCTGTAATCAGTTATTGGCGAGAATGAGCCTTTAAATAGTTCACTTAAAGAACCAATTGCATTGGATGATAAACAAATGGCTCTAAAATAACAACAAAAACTTACAGTTGCTGATTCAACTGAGACAATTCCATGCAGGTTCAATCTCACTTTCACTTTAAGCTTTGCCCTCTCGCCCTTTGATGACTGGAAGGGACCAATCTACAAAAAGGAGATCAAACATGAAAAACAAGACTGCTACAATCTTACGTAGTTATGCCATTGGGGAAAAGATCAAACCGTGTATGTGCTGATTTTTGGAGGTGATTGCAAATCTTTCACATCACTGTACTGCACATCAACAGAGAATGTTCCAGAACGATAAAATGTTAGAGCCTTGACACTAGGAATGGGATTTCCTTTGGGAAAAACAATGGTGCTCTGCTGATTCTCAGCTCCATTTTGAGCATCGGAAGCTGCTCCTTTCCACGCCAGGGAAATTGAGAAAGGGAAGCTCTCATGAACCTTAAGAGAACAACAAAAAATCATAATATGACTAGTCAGATGACCTGGAGTATAACAGTTCTCTAGTATACGAAAAAAACGACATTTACTTAAGCATAAATATGCACCCATCACCTGGAATTCGCGAACTTTAAAGGTCGGACTAAGAATGGCACACTGCAAGGCACATCCCCTAGACACACACTCACTTGCATTCATTGTACGCCTTGGCTCCTTACCAAAAAACTCAGTTAGGATCTTGATCATAGCAGGAACACGAGAGCCAGAGCCAACAACCTCGACCATATGTACATCTTCAACTGTGAGGCCTGCATCAGAGAGAGCTTTCTCTAGAGGCCTTTTAACACGCTCCAAAATCGGGATGCTGATCTCTTCAAACTCTTCCCTCTTGATGACACCCTTAACATCTTTCTCATCCATCAAACACTCGATATTCAATGGTGCCACAGGGTTTGCGCTTAGAACCTTCTTCAGTTTCTCGCACGCAGCGCGGAGCCTGAGACAAGCCTTAGCATTCTGGGAGACATCAATCTTGTACTCCTCCTTGAACTTAGCAGCAAAATGATGGAAAAGAGCTTCATCAAAGTCCCTTCCCCCCAGCGAGCGATCAAAAGCGTGAGACAAGATTTTGAGTTGTCCTTTTTTGAAGCCTGCAATGCAGACTTGCATGCTTGCATGTCCAATGTCAATGAAAGCAACATTGAGCTGTTCATTCTCCGGCAAATCTGTCTTATAAATTCCATATGCCAAAGCTGTTGCTGTTGTCTCGTGGATCAAGCGCAACGGATGCAAGCCTGCGATTGTTGCTGCATCCAGAACAGCCCTTCGCTGGAGGTCGGTAAAGTAAACAGGAATACCAATACAGCAGTCGACCACTGCTGCATTCAAATTCTTCTCAGCAATACCTTTCATGTTAGACAACATCATTCCCATGACCTGAGTGGGGGTAAAGGCTCTTATCTCTCCCAAATAACTAGCATGGATCAAAGGATACCCATCAGGCCCTTCGGTGACAGAAAAGGGCAGAGACTTGATATCCCTTTGCAGCTCAGGATCGGAAAATTGGCGACCAATTAAGCGCTTGATTTGGGATATGGAATTCTTGGGGTTCATCATGGTAGAAGCAGCACCAGCAGTCCCGATGAAGCGCTGCTTGTCACCAAAGCAGACAATAGCGGGAGTCTCACGGTTGGACTCATCATTAAGCACGACGTCGATACCTCTTTGCCTTGCAACAGCAACAAGGCAATTCTCGTTTCCAAAATCAAACCCAACTACACTCATTATTCAGGCTTTGTGTTGTTCTTCAATATTGGGGCCTCCCAAGTAATTTGATGGCAACCTTATAAATCAATGGGAAAAAACTATGAGATTAACAACAACAACAACCGTGAAATAGCAATCAATACAGGTGTTAACTCAGGTTAGGTAGCCTTAATACACACATAAATAGATACACCAAACAAACGGGGGAGGCAGAAGAGAAAAGAAGCTAGAAATGTCCCAATACAAAAAGAGGCACGAGTGTATGAGTTAAAAAGAGAAACCTAGTGGAGTCAAATTCAAATCAGGGAAGGGGAAAGCCGCGAGCCATTAATCATACAAAAAGATCAAACCTAAAAAAAAAACACATCTACGAAAAAGAGGAGCTTCAGATCTAGAAGATCGGCACATAAAGATTGGGAAACATACCTGGATCGCGAGAGGTTCTGGAAGCTTAAACCCAAATCTGGGTGGTGAAGTTGAGTTATATAGACTCGTCGCAGCGAAAAACGAAGAGCAGGAGGTTGTCGAAAAGGAAAAGGAAGAGAGGAGGAGGGGTTTATTAAGAGGAGGAGCCCCAGGGTTGTTGTTGGTTTCGTTTGGGTTCCTCCAGAATTTTCCTTTTTTCTTTTTTCTTTTTCACACTTTCTTTTCCTTTTTCCTTATTTCAATTCCTTTTTTTTATTATTATTTTTTCTGATATTTTTGCCTTTCTCTTCTTTAATTTAATTACTTAGGTTTTCTTTTATCCAAAAAAATTCCGACGACTCCTTTTCCGAAGATATATATATATACTAGTGAAAGCACGGCCTATATATAATTTGTATTTTTTTTTATAACATTTAGTTAATAATAAATATATAATGATAAAAAATAGTTTGAAAAAAAAAAAACTTAAAATTTAAAAACATATAACAATCGTGAAAATATAAAAATTGGGATTTTTGTCACGTGGCAGAAGAAAAAAATAAAGTTGGCAGCAAAATAACTTGTGAATTATATTATAAAAAATTATTGATTCGATATCAAAAACCAAATTATTTCTAACTTTAACTTTTATTTATTAGCTTGTGTCGAGTTGTACAATACACATAAATTTTTTATACGTTGAAAAAATTATAACTAACGTTGTATGCGTAAATTTATAGATACCATATCTAAACTAATTAAAAAATATATAATGATATTTGAGTTGGATTTTTATGTTTAGATATGTAAAAAGTCATGGCGGTGGTGTTTGTTGGAGAACATACTCGAGTTTAGCGAGTCAAAAAAGGAAACTTCAACATGAAGAGAAAAGAAACTCCGTCCTCTGAAAAACGTTTTAGATTTCATGTTTCAGAGCTGATATCTGAAAATGGTTTGAGCTTTGGACAAAGGCATGCGAATAATATTTCCTTCTATAAGGGAGAGCGAGCGAGATCTTTAAAACAATAGTGGAATAATCATATGATGGCTTCTCCAAGGCTCCCTCCCCAAGTTTTCGATCATAAAAATTAAAAATCCATGCGACTTGTCAAACAACTATTAAGTCAAGAGAATAAACGAAGATACTAGAGCCTAAATCAGGAGGTGATCTATATTTTGTTTGTATGTGAGTTCATAATAAAGGAGCTTTGAAAAGTAAAAATGTCTTCTCGAAGGATGACTAAGTGTCGATGGCCAATGATATTACAAGTGTTTTACCGTATATAAGGAGAAAATAATGTCTCACTGGGTTACTGGCATTTCAATGTTTTTGTTGCACACCTTAGTTTGTGAATTGTGAGTATTTATTGAATACATATTCTAAATGTTTGCATATACATATATATATATATATATATTTCGGTATCACTTGCTTCTTTATCTGCAACTTTATTACATGATTTTAAGTTTATTCTAGCTTTTCGGTTAAAATTCTATCGCAAACTTGCAATGACGTATAACACTATCCATTGTTATGTTAAACCTAATGAGATATTTTACGAGTGTTGTCTATGTATCATAAATAATCGAAAAATGATCCAATAATGAATTTTAAATGATAAGGAAAATGAGAATAGCTTTCTTTTTTTGGTTCTTCAATGTCTGTTGTTTATTTATATAAATTAACATTTGAAAAAAATAAGGATTGATACAATCGAAACAAGCAAAATTATGTGATAATTTCTTTTAAATTTTTTTATTTAAAAATGTTTATTTAAACCGTTTACGTGATAACAACATCTAATGTTAATTCATATAAGTTTTATTTTCCCTCTGATATATATTAGACTTTCAAATGATTCTTTTGGTTTTAACGGTTCATCATTTACTAAATTACACCAAACTTTCGAAATCCTATTTAAAATCGTCAAGAATTGGGAATTGATTTTTGTTACACCATAGAAGAAATTGGTATCTTTGAGTTTATAAATTCGACTGGGTTTGATAGAATATGGAGATTGAATCATCCTCGGTTGAACAATACTTTTTTGGCTAAAAGAGAAAGAATTACTATAAAACTAGGATTTAACCCGCGGTACACAGCGAAACAATTTTTTTTACAGCATCATAATTGAATCAACTTAATTTGATATGTCTAATATTCTAATATTGGTGATGTTAACAAACTAATAAAATGATGATATAACACGTGTTAATGATATTTTGAATTTATATTAATGTCGATCCAAACCTGTCCCATCATATAACCCGCAATTTAAGTTTTTTTTATAAGTTCAAATGTTTATAATATTTTGAATTTTTTATAAAGTTTAAATATATCAATAATAATATTTTAATTTTTTAAAAGTTTAAAATTTATTATGTATGATACAACTAAACGGTTCGACTAAAAACCAAATTAAACCGATACAAACGTTTAAATTTGGATGCTTATTAAGTTAAGTTTTTTGCTCACTCAGACTTAGATTCAGTTTGATTTTATTTATAATATGACTTTGAATCATTGTCTAAAAATTTTAGCCAATGTGGAACGTGGAACACACATTTTTTTCTTTATTAATTGAGTAATATATATCCGTTTTTGTTTTTTAAAATGCGAATCATAACATATACATAAATTATTTTTAGATTTTTATTAAGTTTATGTATTATATGATGATTTAAAATAATTAAAAAATTAAACAAAGATGATAGGAGAATCATAATTTTAAATTTTAAAACAATCTTTTAAATATCTATATTATTAATTGTGAAACTGTATATGAATATTTCTAATTTTATAATTAATAATAAAATCTTGTAATTGTGTTTGGTTATATGGATAATAGAAAATTAATTGTAAATGTTATTTGAATACATGAATATAAGTATTTTTTATTTCATATTTATTTTTACTGAGCTTCTTATTTTTTAAAAAATTAATAATATTTTTATAGTATCTTACAAACAAAATAATTTTTTTTTAAATGTACTTCAAAGTTAATAATATAGATAGAGGTGATGTAATGAGTTGAACGTTAAGAAAATTGTTAAAACAATAGCATATAATTTGAGAGGGATTTTAAAGAGCAAACATGATCCATTTTTGTTTTTTTAGTTATTTTTCTTAATTTATTAAAATTCGTTTTCGTTTTGTTTTTTAATTTGGAAAATTTTGTTTTTCTTTCACGACAAACTTTGATTTTTAGTGGTGAGAGAATGTAAAAGAGAAAAAATGAAAATATTATATAGTAAAGGGATTTTTATCATTTTAATTGAGAAGGTATTAACTAAATAGCAGCAAGTAAGAGCGAGCGAGAATCAGAAGAGAAGCAAAAAAACTGCAACGCCGTTTGTTGCTCTTCCCCGATCTCTCTCTCCTAAGCTACCGATTTGATCGATCGTTAGGTATATCGGGTGAGCTTCTTCTCGATTTTATCTCTGGTAAGCTTCTTCCATTTTCCTCTCTGGTTCGAGTTCATCTTACACCAATTATTGATTTTTGCTTCCTTCCTGTGGTTTCGTTTATAAACCGTTAGTTTTCTCACTTTTCTAAGGTTTGTGTCGATCTCAAAGTGCAGGGATTGATATACCTAATCTTTCCCGTTAAAACTGTTTGAAATTTTTACCGAGATCTGGATTAGTTGATCGCCGTGATGTAGAATCCCTAATTTCAGTGGCCTTATGCAGCGCGCTGTGTGCACACCCTCAGATCCAGCTTTGATTATTATTGCAGAACATGAATATTTTCTATCCGCTTTATTTTGTGTGTGTGTGTGTGTGTGCAGAATCTCTGATCTAGAAGAGTCCAAAGATGGCGGCGTCAGAAGAGAATAGCGCATTGTTTCCCATTTTTATCTTGACGATAATGGCAATTCCATTGGTGCCTTATACCATGGTCAAGTTAAGCCAAGCTGTCTCCAAGAAACAAAGGACCATTCATTGTCAGTGTCTCGAGTGTGACCGTTCAGGCAAATATAAAAGATCCTTGTTTAAAAAGGTAAGTTTCCACTGAACCTGGTCAATGTCGATAGCTTCATTGCATGTTCGAAACCGCTTATAACCTTTTGAGTTTTCTCTGCAGATCTCTAACTTCTCTACATGGAGCAACTTGACCCTTGTGCTACTATGGGTCGTGATGATTTTCTTGATTTATTACACCAAGAACATGAGCCGTGAGGTATTATTATTCTCCTCAATCCGATTGCCTGGTGTTGAGAATTTTCTAATCTTGGATGTAAATCAACAAATCTTATTTACCTTATTGGGTGGTACAGACTCAAGTTTTTGACCCATTCAGTATACTTGGACTGGAACCTGGAGTTACAGATTCTGAAATAAAGAAAGCATACAGAAGGCTGTCGATTCAATACCATCCTGATAAAAATCCTGATCCAGGTCGAAATGCTTTCTGGTCTTGCGGTTGATAGTTTTTCCTTTTGATCGGAATTATGGTTGCAGCTTTTGATCCTGATACTTTTTCTCTTCTATGTTCATATTGTTGATCTGTGTATTGATGAACTCTACAGAGGCCAATAAATACTTTGTGGAGTTCATATCTAAAGCGTACCAGGCTTTGACTGATCCAGTATCCCGTGAAAATTTTGAGAAGTATGGTCATCCAGATGGCAGACAGGTAAATATACATCTCATTTCCCTTGACATGGGCTCCCGTCTCTTTGACAAGCCTATTGAGACTAAAATATTGTAATGTGATGCAGGGATTTCAAATGGGCATTGCTCTTCCTCAGTTTCTTTTAGACATAGATGGAGCATCCGGTGGCATATTATTGCTTTGGATAGTTGGTGTCTGTATTCTCTTGCCCCTTGTGATTGCTGTTATATATCTCTCGAAGTCATCAAAGTATACCGGGAACTACGTTATGCATCAAACACTCTCCGCATATTATTATCTAATGAAACCCTCTTTGGCCCCAAGGTATATTCACTCATACCCATATAGACCCGAGTGATGTTATAGGTGCATGACAGATGGTCTTTGTTTTCGTTTGTTTGTATGACATGTTTAAAAATCTATTTTGTCCAGCAAAGTTATGGAAGTTTTCACCAAGGCAGCTGAGTACATGGAGATCCCAGTTCGTAGAACTGATGATGAACCTCTGCAGAAGCTCTTTATGTCTGTTAGGGGTGAGCTAAATTTAGACCTGAAGAACATGAAGCAAGAGCAAGCTAAGTTTTGGAAACAGCATCCTGCCATCGTGAAGGTGAATTTTAAAATTACGCAACCGTAATGCTAAATATTTAAAAAACTGAAATATTCACTTCCTCATTTTCTGTACAGACTGAGCTGTTGATACAGGCCCAGTTAACTCGTCAATCAGGGGTCCTGTCTCCAGCCCTTCAGGGCGATTTCAGGCGTGTGCTAGAGCTTGCACCTCGCCTCCTTGAGGAGTTATTGAAGGTCGAGTCTCTATTATAATTGCATATTTTCTGATAAAGCGATGACCGGAAAGTGCTAACCTGTTATGTAGAAGTGCTAACCTGTTCTGAAAGTGCTAACCTGCTAACCTGTTATATTGAAGGTTAATATGTCAAATGGATGCCCTTCTGGGCCTATCTAACTCATTTAATTGTTTATTTGTTTATTTAACTCATGTTAATATTGATGCTTTTGGTTACAATTGTGGGTTTTCTTAACCACTCCTCCATTATAACATTGTGAGTTTCTTGCAGATGGCGGTTATACCGCGCACTGCCCAAGGGCATGGATGGCTGAGACCTGCAGTTGGAGTAGTTGAGCTATCTCAGTGCATTGTTCAGGTATTAAATTACTCTCATCACTTATCTTCTAGTTTTTATCTTCTTTGTGAGCGAGCTTTCAGTTCTTTATGTCTCTTTTCTCCACAAGATTTTACTTCTTTCCAAAAGTTTAAGAAGTACTTAGTGTTTTTGTCGAGGAAGATGAACTAAAATTTCAAAATTGCAGGCTGTTCCTCTTAGTGCAAGGAAGTCTTCTGGAGTATCTTCAGAAGGCATTTCCCCTTTCTTACAGCTCCCTCATTTCAGTGATGCCATTGTCAAAAAGATAGCACGGAAGGTATACAAATACTATCAGATGTGTCAAGTGCAGTACTTGCGATAATATCTAGTTCCTTATCATGTGCATTTTTCTCTCACATTTTTCGAGACCTGAGAATCTTCTCGGATTCTGCTCTTCAAATAAGTAGTAGGTTGCTTTAGGTTGGTTTACTTAAAGGTCTAGTCTAAAGACATATATAAACCAGCTTTTTGAGCTAACATGTCATTGTTTTTCCTATTTTCAGAAGATTAAATCATTCCAAGATCTTCAAGAAATGAGGTTGGAAGACCGTTCTGAACTGCTCACCCAGGTAGCAGGTTTGTCAGCAACTGATGTTGAGGACATTGAGAAGGTGCTGGAAATGATGCCGTCGCTCACAGTCGACATCACATGTGAAACAGAAGGGGAAGAGGGGATCCAAGAGGGAGACATCGTGACCCTTCAAGCTTGGGTCACCCTGAAACGACCCAATGGGCTCATAGGCGCTCTTCCTCATGCACCCTACTTCCCCTTCCACAAGGAAGAAAACTATTGGGTTCTTCTTGCGGATTCAGTGTCGAACAATGTGTGGTTCTCTCAGAAGGTTAGCTTCATGGATGAAGGTGGAGCCACAACGGCTGCATCGAAAGCCATCAGTGAGACGATGGAAGGTTCAGGAGCAGGGGTGAAGGAAACGAACGATGCAGTGAGAGAAGCCATTGAGAAGGTTAAAGGCGGGTCAAGACTGGTAATGGGTAAACTCCAAGCACCTGCAGAGGGAACATACAACTTGACTTGCTTCTGCTTGTGCGACACATGGATCGGGTGTGACAAAAAGACATCGCTGAAAGTCAAAGTCCTGAAAAGAACGAGGGCTGGGACCCGTGGTTTGGTTTCAGATGAGGGTGCGATTGCAGAAGAAGGTATGGAGGAGGAAGATGAGATTGAAGAGGAGGATTACGATGATGATTACGAAAGTGAGTACAGTGAAGATGAGGATGACAAGAAAGATATGGAAGAGAAGAAAGGGTCGAAGAAGGCCAATGGGAGTGTGAAGAAGAAAGAGTCGAGTTCTGAAGAGTCGGGATCGGAGGAAGAGTGAAAGAGAAAGGAGATTTACATTGATAAAAAATACAATACTTTGTCATGGAATCTTGACGGAACTCGGCAAAGCAGCTACGCAGTGATGTTCAAAAAAAGACTTTGCCGAGTTTCCTAGGTCTTTTTCACAGTTTTGACATTCTTCTCATTGGCGCTCTTCTCTTTTCTTTGTCTTTGTGTATCACTCACTACTCCTCAGAGAGATAGATACAACTACAAGGCAACGTGACTAGGGAGAAAAACGTAACTTGGTAACTCTGACATGATTTTGATACACACACGTTACAAAATAAACTAATTTTGCTTCCTGGGAATAAGTGTGGAATTTGGTGAGGTCATTCCAAGGCAGAAGACCAGAAGAAATTCAGGTTATGGGCCTTGCTAGCAAATTAATGGGTTAGAATGGGCTTTTACGGTTGTTTAAAAAAGTGGAAGCCCTAAAAGGCGGGTAAATCAGAAGAGGCGCGTCTACACCTGTCTTCTTCTTCTTCTTCTTTCTTTCCCGGTGAACTTTCGGCTCCGTTGGTGCTGTGTTATCGGAATCCGACAAAAATGCCAATTTACAGCATCAGAGGAATCGATGTTGATTTCCCATTCGAGGCCTACCAGTCTCAGATCGTTTACATGGACAGAGTCATCCAGTCTCTTCAAAACGTGGGGTTCCCTCTTTACACCGCAACTCTCTTCTCCAACTGTTTTGATGATGATATTCTCTCTCTCTCTCTCTCTCTCTCTCTCTCTCTGTTTGTTGTTTTTTTGCTTTCCCTAAATTTATATCGCTTTCTGGACTCTTTAGTGTTCCGCGTACAATTGATTGAACTGTGCTTTGTATTGATTCGACCATTTGGGGTCCGACCTCTGTTGCATTCTTCATCGATTTGATCCTAAATTAACGCTGAATCGCTACACCCTTTGGTATATTGTTGCTTTAGTTCCAGCTTGACGGGGAAAAAAAGAACCAATTCTTCACTAATCTTTTCAGTTTGCCTCTTCCGCTAACTGTGTCTAAACGATGCTGCAGCAATGTCATGCGCTTTTGGAAAGTCCTACTGGAACTGGGAAAACTCTTTGTCTTCTCTGTGCCACCTTAGCCTGGAGAAAGAGTCTCGGCTGTTTCTCTACCCGTAAGGATCGGAAGAACAGTGAGATTCCTTGGACAAATTCAGATGACCTAATGTCACAATCCGGAGGAGGAGGTTTTCCTACCATTGTTTATGCGTCCCGGACTCATAGTCAGCTCCGCCAAGTGATCAAAGAACTTAAAAGAAGTAGCTACAGGTCAGACCACATTCTGTTTGTGTCTGATTACCATTTAGCTGCTAATCATCTATTCTAAATTTCTAATCTTTCTGTATCTCAATAACTTTAAGGCCTAAGATGGTGGTGCTAGGATCACGGGAGCAATTATGCGTTAACGAGGAAGTTAACTCCCTCCGTGGAAAGGCACTCACAAATGCTTGTCAGTACCTTTGCAAAAAGCGCGGAAAACGCCAATGCAACCATTTCAATCGGATCCCAGGTAGACTGCATGGCCTGGGCTGAAATCTCGTATTTATTGCCACTTTTCAACATGAAACAACAATATAAAGCCTTCATGTTTACGATTACTATTTCGCCGCTCTATAAATCTCTTGTAGATTATTTGAAGCATAACCCTCATATTGGCGACGAACCAGTTGACATAGAGGATTTGGTCAATATTGGAAAAGATTCCGGACCGTAAGTTCCTCTATTTTTGCTACTTCAACTTATTTGTTTCTTGTTTTATAGATGGTGTCTTACGTTGCTGGCTTGTTCCATCTGTACCATATTTGTATTCTGCAGATGCCCGTATTATATCACCAGAGAGGTTCACAAGGACGTGGACATCATATTTGCACCTTACAACTACTTGATCAGCAATGGGTATAGAAAATATTTGAAAGTCAACTGGAATAATAGTGTCTTGATTTTTGATGAAGCTCACAATCTGGTAAGGAGAATAAAGGTGTTCCAGATATATTTTCTTCTGTGTTCGCTGGTCATCATGAACTCTTCGTTTCTTGGGGTTTTGTTCTATTTTTCCAGGATATCCTATCTCAGAACGATTATACTGCTTCCAACTTTTCGAAACACTCAGTTTATCTTTAAATATGCGCAGGAAAGTTTATGCGCAGACTCAGCTTCATTTGACCTTCCTTCTGTGCTTTTATCGGCTTGCATTTCTGAAGCACAAGAATGTGTAGAACTTGCAGCAGCAAGAAGGAATTCATTAAATGACGTGTCCTTGAACCCTGAGAATTTTGCCATACTTAAAGGTCAATCTTGGGGCCTTGATTGAGAGTACAATGTTCTGTTATAAGTGAAAGAAAATGACATGTCTGTCTCATTTATGCGTTGTTTTTCTCTTGCAGGACTGCTTCTAAAGCTGCAGGAATTAATTTCTAAAGTGCCAATTCCAAAAAGGGATGAGGGATTTACCAAGCCTGGGCCGTACATATATGAAATGCTTAAAAGCCTTAACATCACTCACGAAACTGCTCCTAAACTCATTGGTACAGTTGAGGAGGCTGCAGTGTTCCTGGAGGAGGAGAAACAACGAACAGCAACCAATGCTGGAAGCAAACTAGAAATCATTGCTGACATGCTTAAGCTGATCTTTAGAGAAAATGGAAGTAACCACGCAGATGTTTATCGTGTAAGTTTTAAGATAACTGTTCTTTATATTCCGTGTCAAATTTTAATATTAAGTTGAAAACAAATTTATCTCTCTGCTGTGCTATCATTTGCAGAAATCCTCTTTTGTACTCCTATCTTTCACTTACAGTCTCAGTATTCGTTCTTTGATAGGTTCATGTACAGGAGCTTGAGCAAAATTCTACTGATGTGATAAAAGGTAAATAAGAGTGGGATTGTCTACAGCCCTTAAAACAAATCACTGTTGCAGTCCCAAAGCATTAACAGAAACTCCATTTTGCTAATATGAAAATATAAATAATCATTCTTAATCTGCTTTCCCTGTGGAAACAGTGTTTTCGGACAAAAAATTTATTTGAATTATTCTGTAGGCAAGGTATCAAGAACGCTTAGCTGGTGGTGTTTCAGTCCTGGGATTACCATGCTGGACTTAGCAAAAAAAGGTGTTGGGTCTATCATTTTAACATCGGGGACCCTGTCTCCCATGGATTCATTGGCTCAAGAACTAAAACTGTGAGTCATATTGCTAATGTTTTCTCTCACTATGCTTGTCTATCTGCCTTTTCCCCCAGCTTTCAATGGAAACATCTTTTTCTGGAAAATGCAGAGACTTTCCTGTTCAGTTGGAGAATCCCCATGTTATATCCTCAAATCAGCTATGGGCTGGAGTTGTAAGTACTGGTCCATCAGGTTACGTTCTCAATTCTAGCTACCGCAATCGTGATGTACCAGAGTACAAACAAGAACTTGGGAATGCCATTGGTAAGTGATTTGCTATTTGGTAGTTCATTTTGGATGGCCTGCACGTATTACTCTGACTTTCTGATGCGTGAACCGAGTTCTAGAATCTGGGGAGCTCTCAAAATCGAAGCTGCTATCCTTATAGTGATCAATTAATTATTACGTGTTTCTACTCTGCAGTTAACTTTTCCCGAGTCGTGCCTGAAGGACTGCTGATATTTTTCCCTTCCTATTACCTTATGGACTCTTGCATTTCATTTTGGAAAAATGGGGTATGGCCGTTGTTAATTTTCTCTGAGTATGAAAAATTTGTTAATCTTTAGCTTGAAAACCTACCGTTTCTTCATCGTTCAGTGTCACAGAAACTCAATGACAGTATGGGAAAGAATCTGCAAACTCAAGAAACCTGTCATTGAACCTAAGGATACTTCTCTCTTTTCTGCAGCAATGCAGGTTAGCAACAGATGCCTCTGATCTACGTTTTTTTGCTTCCAAAAGACGGAATATAATTAATTTAATCGTGTCTTCTATTTTTTTTCATGGTAGGACTTTTCAGAAAAATTGCAAGACAGATCAACTTCGGGTGTGGTATTTTTTGCCGTTTGTCGCGGTAAGGTATGTTTTCTTCAACCTGTATGAAATTTTATTCTTTGTATTAAAAGATATACAAAGTAGTATGAGGATGCTGGTACAAGAAATAGGAGGTTAATAAAGTTTCTCTAGTGTAGTGTCTTCAGTATGGCTGGTCTCTGTTGTGTTGTCAGGTCAGTGAAGGACTGGATTTTGCTGACGGTGCTGGCAGAGCTGTCGTCATTACTGGGTTACCTTATGCCAGGGTGACAGATCCTAGGGTTTGCTTGCTCTATCCTTTACTGTTTTGTTCTGAAAATGTATCTAGGCTCATTAGCTAAGTGGTAGCAAAAACCAGTAAACGGTTTGCTCTTTTTAATCTGTCTTCACTTTTATATAAACTGGCACTGAGACGTCACTTAGCTTTGAATTTTATGCTGCTACTTGCATTCCAGCATCGTTAACCCATGTGTAAAACAGGTTAAATTGAAGCGAGAGTTTCTGGATGAACAATCACAACGTGCAGTTGTCAAGGTGAGTTCAATATTTATATGACTCTTGACACATCAAGGTTATGATATTTCATGCATTTTTTAGGTTTCAAGATCAACCCTTCTATCTGGAAGCATGTGGTACAGTCAAGAAGCTGCACGGGCTGTGAATCAGGCAATTGGACGTGTAATCCGCCATCGCCATGATTATGGGGCTATCATCTTTTGTGATGACAGGTTTTGTTCATGCTATCCGTAGCTTTTGTTTTTCTCGCTTAATACAAGAATGTTCTTTGGACGAATAGATAGTGCATGAAATATTTTAGTTAAAGAACTGCCACTTTTAGTCAGGAGATGTTTGCTCTTTATTTGAGATTGCTTTTGGTTGATATTGTGTCTGTCTTTCTCTTTCTAAACTTTACTCCATATTGACAAGAACTATGCTCGATCTTGGGTAAAAATATATTCATTCTCATTTTTGTCTGATTATTTTGTACATTGGCTATTGTTGACAGATTTGAACAGCCGTCCCAGCAATCCAAGATATCACTTTGGATACGACCTAACGTCAAGGTATAAATTCTGATTTGTCTTGCCTTTGCCTTTTTATGGAGAGTAAGTTTGTTTCTGGATACACTGGTTTTGCAGTGTTACTCTAGATATGGAGAGGTCATTTCTGAACTTGCTCGATTTTTCCGGACTGAAAGATCAAATTTTCCTGCAAGGCTTGTAACAGAACAAGAGAACAATATAGGTAATGCATCTTGCAGCCAAAAGATAACTTTCATTGGGCGTTACCACATCTTAGTCTGCGTGCCCTATTATCTCCCATCCTGTTTCTTTCCCTGTGATCTCAACTATGGGTTGTGTTGGGTGTCGTGGCATGATATAATTGCTTATCTTGTATCCACAAGAACTATGTGACCCCTCGGTTAATAGGTTGGAACAAAACAAAAAAAGAGTACAGTCAAGAGTATTAGCATATATGCAATACTTTTTCATAGCTAAATGCTCTTATACCTCAAGCCATATTTTTAAGTATATGTTGGACATCCATTGTAAGCCAAATCTTTTTCGATACAGTTTCAACATTGTTACCAATGGAATCGACCAAGGATAATCTTACACCAGCCTCTGGTCAGTGATTCATTTTCCTTTATTCTCATGGCTGAGCAAAGATGTTTTCCCTTTTGCATTTGGTTATAATGTGGATCTAACTTCAACTCTCTATGTTGCAATTTCGCTTTGGGTATTGATCTTTTGCAGGTAATAGTAATTTGAAAAACGTTGGGATTGCACAAAATGAGTTGAGTAGACTGGAAGCATTTCCTCCTGCAAATCGGGCTTCACCCTTGGAGCGTGATGGGAATAATGTTAAATGGAAAGGCCTGACCATTCTTAAGCATACGGGCAAGATACCTCGCATTGTAAAGGGAGACGTTATGCAGGGTTGTTCTTCACGGAAGACTAAATTAGTGGAACTAAGTGATGATGAGGAGACTCCGGCAGAGAGGAGATGTGAAGTAGTCGATCTAGAATGCGACAACTGTGAGAAGCAGACTTGTGAAACAGAAGTGCTTGCATCGAGCACATGTTTCAACACAATGGGACTAATAAAAAAGCGAAAGGTTTCAGAGAGTCAGGGAAGTGCATCGTCATCAGTGTTGACAGCGAAAGGGAATGAAGGTGGTGATAAAAAGGAAGCAAGTGCATCAGCGAAAGGGAATGGAGGTGGTGATAAAAAGGAAGCAAGTGCATCCGCATTTTTGAGTCAAGTTAGATCTCACCCTTTCTCTCTCCATGTTTCTCTTTTGTATATCAAGTTATCTGTTTACACTGGAAGACATGTGCTGATGATTTTACTAGGTCAAAGGAAAGCTCAACACAGAAGAATATAAGAGGTTTATTGGATACATGCAAGCACTGAAGAAAAAGGAGATTAAGTTAGCAAACGTGATGCAGTCCATTGTGCAACTTTTCTGTGGAAGAGAGAGGAATCATCTTCTCATGGGATTTAAGGACTTTGTGCCAGTAAAGTATCGTCCAGCATATGAGGAATGCATTAAAACGAGAAAAAGAGAAGGATGATCATCTTTGCTAACTCAAATTAACATTGTTACTCGCTCTTCATTCTTTTTGTAAGTAACACTAACAGCCTCAAGTGTACTAAGGCTGCTGAGAAGAAAGTAAGGAATGTAACTTTTTTTTTTGTTTTTGTTTTTTTGATATGTAATAAAAGAAAAGGAAAGTGCATGAGAGTTAGTTGTCACTCATGATCATCCTCGTCCTCAGCCTCTCCCTGGCGGCGCGAGTACTGAGCGACCTCACAAGGCCTTTCCTGGTGATCCTCTTCTCCTTCTCACGGAGAGCAATGATGAGATCCACGAAAGCGCTTAGTATGAACTGGTGTGACTTCTTGTCGTTGAGGTCCAGATAGCAGAAGAGAAGCTCCTCCATCAAGTCCCAGTCCACTTCCTTTTCCCGCATCCCTAACTTGGACTCCATCATCTCCACCATTGAACGCCTGAAATCCTCTTGCGGCTCATCCGTGTATCTCAGCACCGCGATACAGTTTTCTGGCAGCACCAAGGAGGATCTCGATTGCCTCTCCTCCGAAGTTGACGTCGTTTCCATGCTAGGCCTGCCCTCCGATGATCCAGGCGGTGGAGATAGTCTCTCCGTTGTCCGCAAACCCGGGGGCTGTTTTGGGGAGTCGTACGCGGCCGGTCCCCATGTCCTCTCGAATCTATGACGATAGTCATCATCGTCACTGTCGTCTGATGACTCCCTTTTCTCCTTGTTTTTTGTTACCCGGTCTTCATGCTCTTCCTCCTGGTCGTCTCTGATGCAGAGGGATTTGAAGTTTTCCTCAAGAAAACGATCAATGTCGGACAAGGTGGCGGCGTGAGTGGAGGAGTCCTGGTAAACGTGGTCATCTTTGCTGAATCTGGTCTTGCTGCTGCGTCTTCTGTGCTTGAAGGAGAAGGAGAGCTTCTTGGGATGCTTACCAAGCACCCAATTCTTTGAGGATGAGAATGAATTCGACGACGACAGTTGCAGCTTCCCTGTCTCTCTTTTGATCTTTGACAGGTAACCATGCAGCGATTTCTGCAATGGGTTTGGCATATCTATCTATCCCTCTGGTTTGCTCTCTACAAACAACTCTGCATGATGAAAACAATATAGATTATCGCTCTCAGATTTTTTTTAACCAATTCTTGGATATAAGAGGGAGCGGGGTGAATTGGTCAAATCTGAAACTGTTCAACGCTTTACGTTGTGGGTAATCTCATTAATTCATAGCAAGTTTTTTCTTAGATTTCTTCTGTGTTAAATCTGTTTCCATAAGTTCCAGATTCTGCATTGAATGCATCGTTGAATAGTACTAATTAATTTTTTGTTTTTTTTGTACTGGAAGTGAAACTCACGCGCTTAATCTACTCAGACCGGCCGTAGATCCTATCGAACCAATCAATCAATCAATTCAATGTTAAGTGCCATTATTAAAGGTTTTACCCATTGACGATTAACGTATAACATCTTTACAAAGCGGAAACAAATGAAGGAAGACCCGATAAAGTGAATAACAACAAGTAGCAAAACTGTTTTCGATTTTTATAAGGCCCAACTTGTGAGGCCCAAGACTGGAGTGTAATTGAGGAGGGGGCGGTGCGTGTTTTTGTCCCACATCGCTTGTGAGAGTTTCGAAGCACAGAAAACTTCCGCTATAAATGAAATCTCGCATCACCTTGTAAAAAGCATCTTTGCGCTTGGGGCAATGACGCAGCTTATGAGGTTCTAACCGAGGCGCGTCTATTGCTGGTTGAAAACTATTTCCAAACCCCCTCATGGGCCTGGGCTTGACCCACGGCCTTTGAGAATTTCTGGAAGGGCTCCCTTCGGGGTAAAGCCCTACAATTCTTCAGTTTAATATTTTAATTTTAAATTTTGGCTGCTATCTAGTATTTGCTTAGAATTTTAACATAAAGCTAGCCATAGAATTTGGGAAAATAATTAATTACATTCCACATCGGAAAAATCACATACACTCATACTGTAATCTAATATTTTTCATAAATTATTCTAATTAACAGATACAAAAACCTATGTTGTTACAAACAAATCTAAGCTAGTTTATGTCATAGTATGGTAGTTAACTAGTAAATCATTTACATCCTGTGTACGGAAATATTGAGAATCATTATGTACAATTTAAGGAATCAAACAGGTATATTCTGAGGAGTATGATCTCATGTTCAAAGGAATAATATTCAAGTTGCAATGCTCAGTTTGTCCGTAACTATAACTATATGTATTAAAGCACAATCACATATGAGTTATTAATCTTTTTCAAAAACATCCTTTGTGTTCATATTAAGTAATAATAATTTCACACTCGCTTTAATAGAAAATTAATATGAAAAAATGTTTTTTTTATATTTTAAGAGGAACCGCGGATTGTGGGTTTGAAACAAGAGCTCCTCTACTTTGGATGGGCTGCTGAAGCCCAACAACAAAGGAATCTGTCCTTTTTCTCAGAACTGTTGTTATTCCATTCAGAAAGGAAAAGCTCCTCTACTTTATCTCGCAAAATATATATATATATATATATACATTATATGTATATGTATTATTATTATCAATATAATATCTACACAGATTGCATAGTAGCATTTTTGTTAATCACCTTTACAAATTTGATAATTATTCTGCCACGCCTACAATCTACGTTTGCATGTCACATCAACATACTAATAGTCATAAGAACTTTCCAGCAACTGCCACCTAAGCTTTTTTGTGTTACCAGAAGTTGAATAAAACAAAATAAATAAATAAAACGATATTCAATTCCTAGGAAAAGATTTTGAGTTATATTACATATAATATTTGAAATTAGAACTTGACATCACATTACTTGATAGTGTGATGAGTAATCTTATACATATATATATATATATATATATATATATTGTTTGAATCTACCAGTTGAGGCGTAGTCAATTTAGCTTTGTGTATTATCTGCAGATCTACTCTCAGACATTTGAAGGAAGATCGTGCTAGGATGTTCGAGTTTCGCATTCATTGTGAGTTTTAGGATTGTGCTAGGATGTTTATCATGCTTACAAGGAATACATTATAAAACATGGTGCAACATTCAATCTGGATAACAAGTAATTTCAACCGCGAGGATTGTTGCTTGAATTTTTGAATTTACTGAAATTGTTGGATCGTTTTTTGACTTTGCTAATTGACTTTAGGATTTGCTTTATGTGTTTTGAATATCTTATTGAGTTTGGTTAGCGTTCTTGTGAAATGGTGAAATCTGTAAATGTAAATCACTATTCTGTAGACAAAAACTTAAATAGGTAAACTAAAATCTTAAACCATAATGTCTTAAGTCTATAAAACGAAAGAGAAATGTGTAAATTATAAAATAAAACTAACGACAAATGTGTAAATAGGAAAATTTAACTAAAGTTTACGCATAATTCATAAAGTCTATGAAACGAAAGATTTCCTTGTAGATGAAACAACTCTCGCATACGTTGTCCATTTCTCCAACAGCGCAATCATCACCAATGTTAATTAGACCTAGGACCATGTTATATTCCTGAAATTGTCTAACACTCAACTCTAGAATAACCGGTCCGCGATTAATTTGGCAATTCTTAACTGCATGAAATCTTTGCTTCCTCCACAATTTTTTAAGCATGTTGGACCCTTCAGAGAGTTCCCCTTGATTTATTAAAATCATTCCAAAAAGATACATTTCTTCAGGATGAGTTGTTCTGCTGCTTGCTTGAGTAGACTATATCCTGTAATAGTAGATTTTATATAATATAATTCAATTAGACCACATAAGAGCATCATTATTGATAACACCCTTAAAGGGTGTCAAACAATTTTTTAATACTATATTTAAGATTAAAAAATTATTTGACACTCACTTTGTAACGCCCGTGTCCCAGATTATACTGTTGGATGGAGTATTGGTCTTGTGTTAGACCGGGAAATCATTTGCTAGGCAAATGGTAGAAGAAACCGATCGATTTTTGGAAGTGTTTGTCGATCAGGTTTGGTTTGGGCTCGGTGTCGAGCGACACCAAAGGCTGGTGTCGGGCGACACCAAAGCCTGGTGTCGAGCGACACCAGTGTTTTCTGAGCAGAATCGGTTTAGTGGTTCTCCGGTTCTACCTGCCAAAAATCGTTTCCTTCTTCTCCGTTTTCTTTCTTCTTCCTCGAGACTTTTTCTTCTTCTGCGGTAATTCAGAGGGTGAGAGAGAGTTTGTGAAAGAGAAAGATTGGGTGTGAGTAGAGAAGGATCTGAGCTTGGTTCTTGGGTGTGAAAGGAGAGAAGGGAGAGTTTGGGCTTGGTGTGGCTTGGAGAGTTGCAGAGGTTTGTTGCTGAGCTGGGGGCGTGGAAGAAGAGTCAGCTCTGGTCGTGGGGTGTTGTTCTTCGCCGTTTCGTCTGTTTTCCAAGGTGAGTGTGTGAGTTTAAGTTTATCTAAGCAAGAGGAAGTTGTAGATTCGATTGTGTGTTGTTGATTGATAGTTTTGGTAGATCTATGGTTTTGTGGTGCTTGTTTCTTGTTGTAGGGGGTTGGGTGATTGTCTAATCGTGGTTAGGAAGCAAGTTTGAGGCTTAAAGGTGGTTGCTTGGCCGTGTTCGGCCGTGGGCAAGCCAGATTCGTGTTGCAGGTGGTGGGTGTCGACTGCCACCAGTGGTGGGTGTCGATCGATACCAACACCTCACCGTTTTGGTAGCAGAGGTGTCTTGGTGTCGACCGACACCAGTGGTGGGTGTCGACCGACACCAGTGCTTCTTTGTTTCTTGCCAGTAGGGTCTTGGTGTCGACCGACACCAGAGGTGGGTGTCGATCGACACCAGTACCTGCAGTCATTTGTCATCCTTTTAGTAGGGTTATTAGTTGAGTTTGTATTTGTTTGGTTGTTGGTTTGTGATCCTACCTCTTGCTTGTGTGTATAGCTTGTAGAAGGAAGGATCGCCTCGCTAAGTATTTGTGATAATACTTACGCATCTCTGTGTGTTCTTTGAGTTGCAGGTAAAGATAAAGTGTGATCGTGGAATCAGGGCGAAGAGAAGGGGATGATTAGGACTCGGTTGTTGTTGTGTGTTGTTGTTGTTGTGTGCTGACCTTAATGGAATTGTTGTTTGAGTTCTGTTTGTTGACGGTTTGATAAGTTTAATAAAATCCGAGTTTTATTGTTGTTATTCCGTTTTAACTATTATGTATAGGCGTAATAGTTGTTTAAAAAAAAAAAAAAACGGGTGTGGTCGTTTCAATTTGGTATCAGAGCGTAGACGGTTCTAGGATTTCGTGTTGCTTGGTACATGTGTTTGAACCGTTGACTTGTTGTTGTTAGAATCGTTTATGTGTAGTTAGACAATTTATTTGAGCATGGGGTCTTAGAATCATCCACGGTAGGTTATCCTTACTCTGTAAGTTGTTTAGTATCTTAGTCTCTGTTCTTGCTGGTTCAGATGGCTAGAGGTGCTAGAGGTCGTGGTAGAGGCCGTGGCCGCGGTAGAGGTCGTGGTCGTGTTCCAGTGGTGGCAGAGAGTGTAGCGCGGAGTGCTACGGTTGAGCGAGGTGCGGTTTTGCATGCGTATCAGGAGAGGTCTGAGGGTGTGGCTGGGGTTCCAGCGGGTGCTGCGGGTTTAGCAGCGGAGTTTGCTCAAGCTCGAGATGACCGCATTGCGGATTTGCTGGCCTTGCTGTTGGAGCGGTTACCAGAGAGGGTACCGGTGCAGGCTCCTGTTGTGCCACCAGTGGTTGAGGTGCAGCCGAGGGCTGCGGTTGCAGAGGAGCTCCCATCCTACCTGAGGATGATGGAGCAGTTGCAGAGGATTGGCACGGAATTCTTTTCGGGGAGTGTCAATCCTGAGGTTGCGGATGCATGGAGAAGGAGGTTGGAGCGGAACTTCTTTTTGATTAGGTGTCCGGAGAGATACCAGGAGGACCTGGCAGTTCATTACCTGGAGGGTGATGCGCATCTCTGGTGGAAGGGTGTGTTGGCCAGGAGAGTTCGGGCGGAGATGGCCTGGGAGGATTTTGTCGAGGAGTTTAACTCCAAGTATTTTCCTCAGGAGGCGCTTGATCGGTTGGAGGGTCGGTTCTTGGAGTTGTCTCAGGGGAACCGAACCGTCCGTGAGTATGAGGCGGAGTTTCACCGTCTCACTGTGTTTGCAGGTCGAGTCTTGGAGGGTGAGCGGACCCGAGTTCGAAGATTTTTGTTGGGTCTTCGGGTTGAGTTGAGGAACCGTTGCCTGATGAGAGTTTTTGGCACGGTTGAGGAGTTGGTGGAGGCAGCTGCCTTGCTGGAGGAGGGCTTGAGAGAGGAGGCGGCGCTTGTTAGCCCCAGTTTTCAGGCGAGGAGGCAGCAGCAGCAGCAGCAGTCCGGTCCGAGCAGAGGCGGCAGGCCAATGCAAGGACAGAAGCGGAAGATGGAGAGTTCTTCCAGTGTTACCCAGGGTGGTCCGGGATGCTTCAGGTGTGGAAGCAAGGATCACAGGGTGGCGAGTTACCCACAGAAGGGCGAGACGCGTGCGGATACGCGTATGTGCTACCATTGGAGAGAGGTGGAGCATATCAAGCCGAGGTGTCCCAAGTTGCAGAGGGAGGCAGCAGCAGTGTCGCCAGCTAGCCAGAGTGCAGTGGTGCCCCGAGTGTATTCCATCGTGGAGACGGGAGGCCCGAGTTCCAGGCCGATCACAGGTATTTTTGTTAAACTTATCCGAGTTAAATTCTTGTGTTTTAGAATTTTTGTCTCCGTGATGGGGTGTCAGGGTTCTGAGCATATGAGAATTATGCAGGGACCCTGGTTGTGGGAGGTGTTGAATCTCACATGTTGTTTGATTCTGGAGCATCGCATTGCTTCATTACTCCAGAATTTGTCGAGAAGGGCAAATTGCGGGGAGCAACCGAAGAGCGGTTGGGTTTTGTTAGAATGGCTGGAAGAAAGCTGCTAGCTATTCACGGTCGAGTTGTGGACGTGGATGTCCAAGTGTCTGGAGAGTCTATGCCAGCGGATTTGGTCATTTGCTCGGTGGAGCTGTATGACGTTATTTTGGGCCTGGACTGGCTCGGGAAGTTCCGGGCGCATTTGGACGCGTTGTCTTCGAGAGGAAGGCAGGGAGGTTGGTTTATCAGGGAGTGAGATCGACTTCGGGGAGTCTCGTGATCTCGAGAAAGGTCGCGAGGCGTATCTGGTGACGATTGTTACATCAGAGACTGTTGGAGCAGTTGCGGTTGGAGTTATTCGGGTTATTCGAGATTTTAGGATTTCTTTCAGTCGTTGCAGGGATTACCGCCGTCTCGGTCTGATCCTTTCACGATTGAGTTGGAACCCGGAACGATGCCGATATCTAAGGCACCGTACAGGATGGCTCCAGCAGAGATGGCAGAGCTGAAGAAACAGCTGGAAGAGTTGTTGGGTAACGGTTTTATCCGACCGATTACTTCACCGTGGGGAGCGCCGATGTTGTTTGTGAAGAAAAAAGATGGAAGTTTCCGATTGTGCATAGATTATCGGGGACTGAACCGAGTCACTGTGAAGAACATGTATCCTCTCCCGCGGATTGATGAGTTGTTGGATCAGTTGAGACAGGCTACTTGGGTCTCCAAGATAGACTTGGCATCAGGATATCATCAGATTCCGATTGATGAGGCGGATATCCAGAAGACGGCTTTCAGATCGAGATATGGACACTACGAGTTTGTGGTGATACCATTTGGGTTGACGAATGCACCAGCGGCGTTCATGAGGTTGATGAACAGCGTGTTCCAGGAGTATCTGGATGAGTTTGTGATCATCTTTATCGATGACATTTTGGTGTATTCGAAGAGTCCCGAGGAGCATAAGGTGCATCTGAGAGTTGTTCTGGAGAAGCTGCGAGAGCAGAAACTTTTTGCTAAGTTGAGCAAGTGTAGTTTCTGGCAGCGAGAGATCGGATTTCTGGGTCATATTGTGTCTGCAGAGGGAGTTTCTGTGGATCCGGAGAAGATTCAGGCTATCAGGGAGTGGCCGAGGCCGAGGAATGCTACTGAGATCCGGAGTTTTCTTGGGTTCGTCAAGGGTTTTGCGAGTATGGCTAAGTCTATGACGAAGCTGACAGGGAAGGACGTTCCTTTTGTTTGGTCTCCGGAGTGTGAGGAGAATTTCGCAAACCTGAAGACGATGTTGACTAGTACGCCAGTATTGGCATTACCTGAGCCGGGTGAGCCTTACGTGGTGTATGCAGATGCTTCAGAAGTTGGTCTGGGAAGTGTGTTGATGCAGCAGGGAAAGGTAATTGCTTATGCTTCGAGGCAGTTGAGGAAGCATGAGGGCAACTACCCTACCCATGATCTTGAGATGGCTGCGGTGGTGTTCGCCTTAAAGATTTGGAGGTCTTATCTTTATGGCGGGAAGGTTCAGGTGTTTACGGATCATAAGAGCCTGAAGTACATTTTCACTCAGCCTGAGTTGAATTTGAGGCAGAGGCGTTGGATGGAGTTAGTGGCGGATTATGATCTGGAGATCGCTTACCATCCTGGTAAAGCGAACTTGGTCGCTGATGTTTTGAGTCGCAAACGTGTGGTTTCGGCTCGGAAGCAGGACATGGAGTCGTTGGTGTGTGAGCTTGGTTCGTTGAGGTTATGTGTGTTGTCTCAGGAACCATTGGGTTTGGAGGCAGCTAATCAGGCGGATCTTCTGAGCAGGGTTTGGTTAGCTTAGGAGAAGGATGAGGGTTTGGTTAATGCTTCCAGGGAAGCGGGTTCAGAATATCGGGTCTCTACTAATGGGACTATTTTGGTGCATGGGCGGGTATGCGTACCCAAGGATGAGGGTTTGAGGCGAGAAATCCTGAGTGAGGCTCATGCGAGTATGTTTTCGATTCATCCGGGAGCGACGAAGATGTACCGTGATCTCAAGAGGTATTATCACTGGGTCGAGATGAAGAAGGATGTAGCTAACTGGGTCGCAGCGTGTGATACGTGCCAGTTAGTGAAGGCTGAGCATCAGGTTCCGAGCGGATTGTTGCGGAGTTTACCCATTCCAGAGTGGAAGTGGGATATGATTACGATGGATTTCGTAGTGGGGTTGTCAATTTCTCGGACTAAGGATGCGATTTGGGTCATTGTTGATCGTTTGACCAAGAGTGCACGTTTTCTTGCCATCAAGAAAACCGATGGAGTTTCGGTGTTGGCTAAGAAGTACGTGCAGGAGATAGTGAGACTTTATGGAGTACCGGTGAGTATCGTGTCAGACCGGGATCCTAAGTTCACTTCGGAGTTCTGGCAAGCGTTCTAGACGGAGATGGGCACGAAGGTGCATTTGAGTACCGCGTATCATCCTCAGACGGATGGGCAATCCGAGAGAACGATCCAGACTCTTGAGAATTTGCTGAGGATGTGTGTGCTGGATTGGGGTGGTCATTGGGTGGATCACCTGAGCTTGGTAGAGTTTGCTTATAACAATAGCTACCAGGCGAGTATTGGGATGGCTCCATACGAGGCTCTGTATGGGAGGCCGTGTCGTACACCGTTGTGCTGGACCCAAGTGGGGGAGAGGAGCACATTGGGTGCGGATTTTGTTCAGGAAACTACGGAAAAGATCCGGGTTTTGAAGCTGAACATGAAGGAAGCTCAGGATCGGCAAAAGAGTTATGCCGATAAGAGGAGAAAAGAGCTTGAATTTGAGGTGGGAGATAGAGTGTACCTCAAGATGGCGTTGTTGCGAGGTCCGAACAGGTCCATTACCGAGACTAAGTTGAGTCCGAGATATATGGGTCCGTTTAGGATTGTTGGTCGAGTTGGGCCAGTCGCGTATCGGTTGGAGTTACCGGAGATTATGCAAGCATTTCACAAGGTTTTCCATGTGTCGATGCTGAAGAAGTGCTTGCATAAGGATGACAAGGTGTTGGCTGAGATTCCGTCAGATCTTCAGCCTAATATGACCTTGGAGGCGAGACCAGTGAGGGTTCTCGACCGGAGGATCAAGGAGCTTCGTCGGAAGAGGATTCCGATGATGAGAGTCTTGTGGAGCTGTGACGGTGTTCAGGAGGAGACTTGGGAACCAGAGGAGCGGATGAAAGCTAGATTCGAGAAGTGGTTCGAGAAGCAAGCTGAGGCTTGAGTAGTTTTTCATCGCTGGTTCGAGTTTCAGAGTTGAGTTGTTTACTCGTTGTATCATTTTGTATTTCGTTTTGGTGTGTAAACGATTAATACATTTGATTGTTATTAAGATGTGTATTTCTTATTGGTTATGACTTGTGGTGTAAGATAAAAGTTTATGAGAATATGAACTGGAAATATCATTCGTATTTGGATATGAGAAACAGTCCTGAGAGACTGGCATGTTTCGAGTTGACCTGAGGTGTGGTCATGGTTGGGATGATATTCCGGGTGTGGAATATGAGTGGTGACGTATTGCATTGCGTTGCAGTCCGTAGACCATGAGAGGTAGTTTTGGTCGGAGGTACTTATAGGCGTTTCGTTAGACTTTAGTGCTCTAAGGACGGTTTGGTCCTGTACAACTCGTGAGGAGAGGTTTAGTTCCCTGATACCCATAGCTCAAAGGACATATGACCGGAGGGTGAGAGTGGTATGAGAGTTATCCATAGCCCGAGGGACGTGTGGCCTGAGAGGACGAGTGGTATGTGTAGTACCGATAGCTCGAAGACTTTGTGTCTAAGAGTGAGAGTGGTACGGGTTTTGTGCCGATAGCTTGAGGGACTTTGTGACCCGAGAGTATGAGTGGCATGTGGTACCGAGAACTCGAGGGACTTCAGTCCTGAGGGTGGAGTGGTAGGAGTACGAGTTGTGTTAAGAGTAATAAATGTCTAGGACGTGGTTTAAGTATAGCGACTAAATGGTAACCTCGGAGGTTGTTAGTGTTCAATTTTGTGTTGTGTTGTATGGACTGGTTTGGTCAAGGTTAAGAGAATCGTTGCGACGATTAGGAGTAGGGTTCATCGTAGATGAACTATGCCAAGGATTCGAGGACGAATCCAGGTTAGTGGGGGAGAATTATAACGCCCGTGTCTCAGATTATACTGTTGGATGGAGTATTGGTCTTGTGTTAGAACGGGAAATCATTTGCTAGGCAAATGGTAGAAGAAACCGATCGATTTTTGGAAGTGTTTGTCGATCAGGTTTGGTTTGGGCTCGGTGTCGAGCGACACCAAAGGCTGGTGTCGAGCGACACCAGTGTTTTCTGAGCAGAATCGGTTTAGTGGTTCTCCGGTTCTACCTGCCAAAAATCGTTTCCTTCTTCTCCGTTTTTTTTCTTCTTCCTCGAGACTTTTTCTTCTTCTGCGGTAGTTCAGAGGGTGAGAGAGAGTTTGTGAAAGAGAAAGATTGGGTGTGAGTAGAGAAGGATCTGAGCTTGGTTCTTGGGTGTGAAAGGAGAGAAGGGAGAGTTTGGGCTTGGTGTGGCTTGGAGAGTTGCAGAGGTTTGTTGCTGAGCTGGGGGCGTGGAAGAAAAGTCAGCTCTGGTCGTGGGGTGTTGTTCTTCGCCGTTTCGTCTGTTTTCCAAGGTGAGTGCGTGAGCTTAAGTTTATCTAAGCAAGAGGAAGTAGTAGATTCGATTGTGTGTTGTTGATTGATAGTTTTGGTAGATCTATGGTTTCAAGTTTGAGGCTTAAAGGTGGCTGCTTGGCCGTGTTCGGCCGTGGGCAAGCCGGATTCGTGTTGCAGGTGGTGGGTGTCGACCGACACCAGTGCTTCTTCGTTTCTTGCCAGTAGGGTCTTGGTGTCGACCGACACCAGAGGTGGGTGTCGATCGACACCAGTACCTGCAGTCATTTGTCATCCTTTTTGTAGGGTTATTGGTTGAGTTTGTATTTGTTTGGTTGTTGGTTTGTGATCCTACCTCTTGCTTGTGTGTATAACTTGTAGAAGGAAGGATCGCCTCGCTAAGTATTTGTGATAATACTTACGCATCTCTGTGTGTTCTTTGAGTTGCAGGTAAAGATAAAGTGTGATCGTGGAATCAGGGCGAAGAGAAGGGGATGATTAGGACTCGGTTGTTGTTGTGTGCTGTTGTTGTTGTGTGCTGAACTTAATGGAATTGTTGTTTGAGTTCTGTTTGTTGACGGTTTAATAAGTTTAATAAAATCCGAGTTTTGTTGTTGTTATTCCGTTTTAACTATTATGTATGAGCGTAATAGTTGTTTAAAAAAAAAAAACGGGTGTGGTCGTTTCACACTTAGTTTTATGTAAATACATATGTGTTTAATGGTGACATTCGAGTAGGGTTCTAAAAAATTTAAAAATAATTTAATTTTGTTTTTAAAAAAAAAAAATCAAAATAAAAGAAATTCAAACTATTCTATATAAATATTAATATATAAAGAAATTCAAACTATTATAATTCGTAAAAACATAAAATGAAATAAAACATTTTAAAGGAAGATGAATAACAAAAATAACTCGGTTCTAGTCTTCAGTTGTGCCAAATTTTTGCCAAATGTGCCAAATTTAACAAAAATAACTCGAATCTAGTCTTCATTTAACCGAAGTTTCTGAGAGAGAACAACAATTGTTATCAGTTAATGAAGTAAATGGTGCTACTAAACATAACATAAGCAAAAAAAAAAGATCGAAACATACAAGTCATCAGGTAGGGTTGGAGTCTCAGCATCATTTAAGCATGGAAAATGCATGGCCAGATTGACTTGGAAGAATTATAAGAGATCCCAAGCTGAAAACCCTTCTATAAGCTGAGACCCTTCGAGTAAAAGCTCATCAAATGTGTCATCTCTAGCCTGAGTATGCGTAGAAGAAACATCAATCATAGCATCAGAACCTCATACAACCTCCTAAGCTATCCAATGTTACTTAGATAATAACTTGCCACAGTAGGTACATAACAATTGAATAAGGCAGTCAGATACCAAGAAGTTTGAATTTGTTCTAGGAATAGTAGAAAAAAGTTTATGAAACAAAACAGATCGTGTCTCACTATGAACTTCCAGTTTCCTGTTCGTGTCCTCTGAAGCCAAACACTTTATGTTACAAACCATCATTAAATAAGCATCAGGAATTAAAATAATAACTTGACAAAAAAAGCACAACCTGTTGTGACATGATAACCCAACTCGCTACACGCCTTCACAGGAGTGGTTTCATCATCAAACATGTACGAGTGATCTTCTTGGTTTAATGTGACTTCAGTCATCGTGCAATCATGCACATCCGCTGGAGTTAAGAAAACAATTCAATCATGCTTGTCAAAGTGTTGTAAGAGTTAGTTGATGTAAGAAAACTTACAGAAATGAGACTGTGGTTGGTGATTATAGTTCTCCACTTGCCAATTCCATGAGGTGCTACTGCAAATTTTCACACATCACATAATCAAATCCAGAGTACACTTACGTGTTTTAGAGACAACTGTTTAGTAATCTAGTCTACTTGGAAGCTGAAAAGCCTCAACCAATGAGCACACGAATCAGACTAACGAAGCACAAAATCGAAGAATGCGAAACAAACTAATCAACCGTACACTAATCAAAAGCAAACACAAACACACAAATCCAAACGAAAAAAAAACCCAGAAACACATCAAAATCAAAAATAAACCAAATCGAGATGAAATAAGCAGAAATCTACCGATCGTCGTCTCCGTAATCCATCGATCTTCTTCTTCCACTTCTCAAAAAAAAAACCAATCGAATCGGAAGAGAAGAAGAAGTAATAATCCAAAATCAAAAGTAGGCTTGAAGATTACAATTTTGAGCGATTGTGGGCAGAGACTTGGAGGTTCAAGACGTAGAGAAGATCCGTCGAGAGAGAGAGAGAAAGAGAGAGAAGAAGAAGAAGCGTCGAGAGAGAGAGAGAGTCGCGAAAGAGAAAACAACAAAACACTTCAACAAATAAAAATCTGTTATGTGTCCCGAAGAACCGTTTCAAGAGGTTCTATCTACTGAACCGTTTCTTTACTTATTACGCTTAAAATATACAATTTTATTAGTTTTTATACGCTGACACCGTTAGAGTGTTAGCGTTAAAGATGCTCTAAGAATATGGCATGAACATTCCCATATTTTGCTCACTCATAAAGTAGTTTTGTATTCTCCGATATCTTATTCCATGGAGGTGGATAAAGATCATCAAGTTTCAGCTTCTTCAAAACATCTAGAAATTTGGTCACTTCACGTTGGAGACTGGAGAGTCGAAGGGAAGCTTCATTTAATCAAAGTTCAAATCTTGAGTTTGATGATCAAGTCGATATCAACGAGGTTGGCTTAGAGCTCAGATTTGGTTAGAAGCTCTGACAAGAACAAAAATAGATAGCATTATTATCGTAACTGTCTTTTTTAATTAATAATTTCACTATTTATTTACAAGGAGAGAAAAAAGAAAGAAATCGTCTATTGGCTAATAAGTGTATAAAATTTGGTATAAGAATAAATCATTATGTTATGGTATATTTAAAAGAAGTCTGAACGCATTTTAAACCAAACAAAAAAAAAAGTTTGAATCGCGTTACTAATAGTTGTTGATGTCTCATAGTGAGGGTATTTCTAAGAGGTTTTTTTCGAGAAACAGAAATATTATGATAATCTTAAAGTTATTATATATTACAATCACACCATTAGATTAAATTTGTACTCATTAAAAGACAGGTTGCATATCCAATTTAAACTATCAATACTTTTGTATAACAGATTATAAGAAGTATTATTTACTTTACAGTTTTTATTCTTCAAATATTAAATTTATATATGAATTTTGGTTATCAAATACTATGTTTAAACCACTCAGTTATACTAATATTTATTTGTGGTTTTAAAATATGAACTTAATATATATGATAAAGATTATACTCCATGATTGGTATATAGTATTTTAAAACCACATTTCCAACATGTTATTACTGATTATAATTAATTTCTGTTTCCTAATTTTTTATAAAAACAAGTTTTTAATATTAGAAAAATAAAAAAACATCTCATCTATAAAAATAATTTTAAAGATGTATTTTGAAACAAAAATGTACATAAAATAACAACACATAGGTTTTGATGTTTTCAGATTTCTTTACTACTATCTTAAATATAAATATTATACAAAAACCAACAATATAACAATACATAACAAACAACAATCTAAACATTAACATTACAAAAAAATTACATTAAAAAAACGTATAAAAAAACCTTGCAGTATCGCGCGGGTATTTACCTAGTATCTTTAAAAAGTGTGACATTTTGGAATTAAACAAATAAGAGAAAAAAGCTCAAATTTTTGTTTTTGGTTGTTATTGTTGCCAACAAATAAGTCCCTTATTTTATTTAGACGAAAAATAGGAAATAATTGATTATTAGGGATAATGGGCGACACGATCACACTCGTATGCGTTGCTTCCGGTGTGAATGTGATACATATATCTTTCAGAGAGTAAATATATATATATATATATATATATTTGTTTTTTTTTTTTTAAATACAAAGGGGGAAATCAGTAAAATACAACAGTGGCAAACAATACTAACATTGTACGTATTCTCTCTTTCTTTGCTTTCCCTTAGTAAATCAATCACAGAGAGAGAGAGAGAGTACCACCACCACACCAGCCAAATTGTAAGAGAGAGAGAGAAGATAACGACGACGAGAAGAAGAAGAAGAAGAAGCCCCCAAATTTGTCTCTCCCTCATTCTTCTTCTGTAAAATCGAGCACACCTGCTTGCATTTGGCTTTCCTTTGAATCTGGAAACAAAGAGCATCCATCCATCCATGGTAAATGCTTCTTTTTTTTTTTTTTTGACTCTTTCGATTATCCCAACTCCCCGACTTTGAAACTTGTACTTTTGATCATTTCACTTTATGCATTCTAGATTCTATAGCTACCACTCGTTTGATATCCATCCTTGTTTTACTAGTTGGAGTTTATTATAATGTTCATCGATTACAAACCATAAGTGTGTGTGTGTGTGTGTGTTTTTTTTTTGGTTTGCGTCTCCGGCATATACTTTGATTATCCATCCATGTGTGTGATTTGAACTCAACTCAAACTTGTCTGACCAATTCCTCCCGGTGTTTTCCGATTTTCATGTCAATGTTTTCCTTCCTTCCTCTTCTTGGATTTTAGGTCTTTCAAAATAATTCCCACCACGAATTCATTCGGTAGAGATGGTGGCTGCTGATTAGTTTGTAGGCTCAATTATTGGATTTTACTCTCTGTGTGTGGATTGAATGAAGCATAATATTGAAAAAGATTTGAGAATTAGATTCCGTTTTTGTTACCAGATAAAAGCAAAAACATCCTCAAGTATTGTTTCTGGTCTCTGTATCCATCGAGTTGCCCCAATCATATACAGCAATGTTACGACGACTATATTATTGCTACTGAATTTTTGTATCAATCAACATAATATATTATTTGTGTGTTTTCGTAGGAATGAGTTTTCGTGAATCATCACTCCAGGGCAAAGTAATCTAATTATTTCATGGCTGAGGCTGATCCAGATTCCTCAGATGCTGTGGATCTCAAACAGCACATCTTTAGCATCCCTAGCTTCTTTGTTGGTTTTGGTACCAAAGGGACCCCCGACTCTGATGCCGGACGGAGCCCTACTTCTCCCCTCGACTTTGGAGTTTTTCCAAACTTTGGCGGCCTCTTTAGCCCCACGTCATCATCCTCACCCAGATTTGGCCACCGAAACAAATGGCTTTCTGACAAAGTTGGGCTTTCTGTTCTCAGCTCCAGCTTCGGACAAGGCGATGAGGCTCAGACTGATTCATTCAGCAGGGACAACATTGTCCTTGCCCCTCAGATCAAGGCCAAGCTTTCCACTCAACTGTTTGACCCTTGTGTTAAATCCAATTCGCTGCCTAAGAACTATGCCGCTGTAAACATTCATCCTCATCCGTCCGACGTCATTGTGGAGGATCATACCTCCCCAAGGAGATCAAGCTCATCCCCTTTGGATATCATCTCCAGTCAGGCTTACTCTCGCTCCCTCTCTGGCCGTGAGATGGCACTCTCTGAGGACTATACCTGTATTATTTCTCATGGACCTAACCCAAAAACAACTCATATATTCGGCGATTGCATTCTAGATTGCGACCCCAAGGAGTTGGGTGGTTTAGACACCAAGGAAGACATTGAGAAACCGGAAGGCGGTTCACTGCCTACTAATTCCCCTGTTGATTCTTTTAGCCGGCTTTGCTTATGCACAGGAAAACCTCAAGATTGCCAGAACAGTCATATTCACAGGTCTGTAGATCAAACTCATAAAGCAGTGAGTGGTCTTTAATAAGATTTACCTTGAAATAACATTTCTGATCCGTTTTGGTGACTGAACAACAGGGAGCTATCAGCAGAAAAAGGAAGTGAGAAGGGCGGTGTTGAAGATTCACTGGACATATCGCCTGGATCAAGTTACAATGAGGATCTGTTTCCTATGGCAATGCCTCTTAACCCATGAGAATGTGGAGGAGCTACCCACACCTTTTGATTGGAGAGCTGTTCTTGAGAATGGTGAGTTGAGGTTTTTTCTTATGGATGCAGTGGGGTTTTTGGCTTGTTGAGTGTGACTTTAGTGTTGTAAGGATAGGTTTTGGGATTTTTTTTGTGTGAGCTGAATAAAAAGCTTGATTCGGGTGAGTTATGCTGTGGCCTGATGCCCCGGCTCATCCCTTTTTTCTTCTCCTTGTTTTTATCTCCAACTTTGTACGGTTGTGTTGTTGCACTTATTCTCAATTGATGGACGCACTTGTTGTATACTCTGTTTCAATTGTTTACCGTCTCTACGTTACCGACTAGAATTGATTGGGCTTCTTTTATTCTATTTTGGGACACGAAAGTGAGAGAGAATAATGGAAAGAAAAGCAAAGTTGGAAAAAAAACGTAAAAGAAGGAAGATCGACCACAGTGGGAGTCGAACCCACGACCTTTTGATCCGAAGTCAAACGCGCTAATCCACTGCGCTATGCGGTCATTCTTGTTTAATTTGTCGTGAATAGTTTTCTAAGCCCAAACTTTCTTCTGTGTTTCGAGCGCTACCACCAAGGTTTCTTTCTTTCTCTCTCTCTCTCTCTCTCTCTCTCTCTCTGCGAAATCGCTTTTGTTTCGAGGAAGGCCCGAACTTTGGCTGTATCGTTGAGAATCTCCGATCTGGCGTTGGTGCAATTTTAGTTGTGCCGATTCAGCGGATCCGGTTTCATCTTCTTCTTACATCCCGAATCTGGAATTTTGTATATTCCTTGCGTGATCGTAGGTTCGTTTTCAATTGATCGTCCGTTAGCAATCGTGTAATTCAGGTGAAACCAGGGCTTTCGATATTGTATATTGATTATTACTTTGGTTTGCAGCAGTTTTTAGGATATATATAGCTAGGGTGGGATTTCTTGTGTATTTTTTTGAGAGCTTTATTGTAATATTTTTGCTGCAGCCATGTTCTATGGCACAGCTGTTTGGGACCCTTGGCTTATTGTTGGCCAGATTATTTGCCTCCAGTGCTCTTACTACCTCACCCTTGGACTCTTCACCATGGTCTTTCTTGGCCTTCGTGTTCCTCGCCTTAGTCTCGTCTACTTCTTCGATTACGCTACACTCACTACTTCTACCCTCACTGGTTGGTGTGTCATTGCCTCATTCCTCTTCTCTTCACTGGCAGGGTTAGTACCATTTTCATATATATATATATATATAGATATCCCTCTGAATTTTCTTCCCCTTTGGTTTCTCTTTATTACTTTGTCTGATTTCTTCTATTCATGGCAGGGCTGTCTACATGATTTTTTTGGTGGAACGAGCACGGAAATGCTTAGATTTCTCTGCAACTCTCTACATCATACACCTCTTCTTTTGCATCATGTATGGAGGATGGCCTTCGTCTATGGCATGGTGGGTTGTTAATGGAACGGGACTCGCTGTTATGGCTTTGCTAGCTGAGTACTTGTGCATCAAACGAGAGCAGCGAGAGATTCCTATGGATCGTTTCCACTCAAGTAAGATGATCATTCTTTCTTTCACCTGCTAGAATCCTAAATCTGCCTTCCATGAGTAGAGAAACTTGAAATCTCAGTTCACAGCATATTTTTCCTTTACTTTCTCATGACTTTGATTACACTTAACACTTTGGTTGCCAATGCTGCAGGGGTTTGATGATTTGTGTATGAAACAAGTGATGAAGATTCTTGTGGGTTATCAGGGTGACTCATAGAGCCTACTCTTAACAATTGTCATGTACAGAGATGAAATCAGAGGATTAGAATGGGCAAAAGAAGTTCAGCCAGCCAAGTAACCATGTTGGTGAAAGGAGTTGCAATTTTTAGTGACTTGAAAATTTAAGACATTGGAATACGTTTCAATTTGTTCTTTTCTTCTTCCTTTTTTTGGTATGAAAAAACCATTAGACTCGAATAGGTTTTTATGATTGCTTTCTGCGGTTAGTGCGTTCATGTTGCATCTTGGGTGACCCATCCGAGTCCAACTGTCGGCTCTTATTTTACTGAACGTTTCCAATCTCGTCTCCTGGCTCCACCCGGTATAACTTTGTGTGTTGTTGCGATCAGTGTTTCATTCATAATACTCTTATCTACCACCAATTTGAATCCTCAAGTCCAATTTACTTGGTGATAAAATCGGTACTGTAGGCGGACCTTTGAGGTTCAAACTTATGTCGTAAGTACTAAGTACGTAACAGCAACAAGGATCGTCGAAATGTAACATCGCGCATCGCATAACACAGTACGTGTGAAGTGAAAGGAGAAAGGGATAACGCGTAATAAAAACGACGCCGCATTGGAGGTACACAGCCAGATTCAGATCCAAATCGCCAACGCGCACTGGAAGTGGGGATCACCACCACTGCCCCTTCTTCTTCTTCTTCGACATCTCTGATCCTCGCTGCTATCAGGGGCCGACGATAAGCCGATCTCTGGTTCAGACATTCGTTTGGACTTGCAAAGATGGTCAGTGATATGATCTCTCTCGTTTCTCCTTAGATCTACCTCTCAATCTCTTTCAATTTCTCATTTCTCGGCTAGTCAAGTGTTCCTCATTGCATGAGAATTTTAAATTCATTCCCTAAATCGAACGCGGTGTTGAACATGCTCTTTACTGTGAGATCTCTAAATGCGTTTTTCTAACTATGGTTTCTAGTAATGTTGCAGTCGTTGCCGTGTTTTGGTTTCTCGCTGTTTTTGTTTTTTCTCTTGGGCACTAACTTACGTTTATTCTGCTTTTGTTTTAATTCTGTTGACAGCCTCTGAGACTTGAAATCAAGGTAATGCAGTCTCTCAAAAGATCAAACTAAGATGGGATTGGATTTTTTTTTGGAGTGACAACTCTTTTATGTTTTTATCAGCGGAAATTTGCTCAAAGATCAGAGAGAGTCAAATCTGTAGATCTCCATCCAACAGAGCCATGGTAATTTGATCTCATTCTTCATTATTGCATTTTTATCTGCTTTACATCATTCTTAGTTTATTTTTTGGTTACGGAAACTACTAATCCATAGATTTGTACAGGATTCTGGCAAGTTTATATTCCGGAACTGTGTGCATCTGGAATTATCAGACCCAGGTTAGTATCATCTGTTGCTTTTATCTTACTTGCTATCTTTTTGCCTTCCTGCTTCTTCACTCTGATATTTTGTGCTCGTTCTCTATTATTGTTAACCCAAAATCACCATATGACTTTGCAGACAATGGTAAAATCTTTCGACGTGACTGAATTGCCAGGTATGATATACACCACCTCGTTGTTTCTGGTTCGTCTTATGCTTGCGCACAGCATTCTTTGGTCCTGCATATCTGAGTCTATGTCATTGTTGTGCAGTTCGGTCAGCAAAGTTCATTGCACGGAAGCAGTGGGTTGTAGCTGGAGCTGATGACATGTTTATTCGTGTCTACAACTACAACACAATGGATAAGATCAAAGTATTTGAGGCTCATGCTGATTACATTAGGTGTGTTGCTGTTCATCCCACCCTTCCCTATGTGCTATCATCATCTGATGATATGCTCATCAAGCTCTGGGACTGGGAAAAGGGTTGGCTTTGCACTCAGATTTTCGAAGGGCATTCCCATTATGTTATGCAAGTGACTTTCAATCCAAAAGACACCAATACTTTTGCTAGTGCATCCCTTGACCGTACCATAAAAGTAAGATTAGTCTTGGACTTTTAAGACGCATGTTATTCGTTCATTTCATGTTATGAGAAGCTAACCATTTTCCCTGTATTTACATCTTTTCTTACCTAGATATGGAATCTTGGTTCTCCGGATCCTAATTTTACTTTGGATGCACATATGAAAGGCGTAAACTGTGTAGACTACTTTACTGGTGGGGATAAACCATACCTAATCACTGGTTCTGATGATCATACTGCTAAGGTATGCACTGAGCTGTCTTGCTTCTTTGCAAGTTGTTTGCTACATGTGTACTTGTATGTATCTCCATTATATTGTTTGTATATAGGTCCGTGCAGGGTTTTCTATTGTTCATAAATGTCTTCTGGAAGCAGGTGTGGGATTACCAAACGAAGAGTTGCGTTCAGACACTTGAAGGCCATACACACAATGTTTCTGCGGTATCTTTCCATCCAGAGCTCCCAATAATTATTACAGGATCTGAGGATGGAACTGTTCGCATATGGCATGCCACCACTTACAGGTAACTCGTATGATGTCTGTATTGGAGCTACTATTGATTTGGTATTTACAAATTTCCTTCAATTTTTCAAAAATCTTCCTTTAACAATTTTACTTGATACTTGACATCTAGGCTTGAGAATACATTGAACTATGGCCTTGAGAGGGTTTGGGCTATTGGACACATTAAAGGTTCACGCCGGTAAGTTTCTGAACTCTAACTATGACAATATTTATTCCCTACTAAAGGTATATTTATCTTCACATAATAATTATTTCTTTGCGTAAATTTATGTTTCCGACATAACTTACAATATGACAATACCTTATCTTTTTCAGGGTTGTAATTGGTTATGATGAAGGATCCATAATGGTAAAACTTGGTCGTGAAATACCAGTGGCTAGTATGGATAACAGCGGAAAAATTATTTGGGCTAAACACAATGAGATACATACTGTAAATATCAAGAGCGTGGGCGCAGATGAGGTTTGGGGTTTAAATGATGAACACTTTTATATTGTTGCTTTATTTCTATGAAAATAAGTTCATGTTTGGCAATGTTTATCATTTGGTCCTGAACCTACTTAGGTCACTGATGGTGAGAGACTGCCTTTGGCTGTTAAAGAGCTAGGGACCTGCGATCTTTATCCTCAAGTAAGTGGCATCCTTCTGATTGTATAGATTGTCACTTTATTTAAATAATGAAGGAAATATCGTTTCATTTCTCTGGATTGTCATTTCTACATTTGTTGAAGATCTAGTGGATATGTAGTGCTAACGTTTTTTTTTTTAATTGCTGCTTCTAGTTATTTGTTTTTGGGGCAGTTTGATAGATTACTGGTATTAGTAAGAAATATGACCTTAATCATTTATTACTTTTGTGACTACCTACTGTCACTTATGCTTCTATTATTTAACTTTTTGATTTTCAGAGCTTGAAGCACAACCCTAATGGTAGGTTTGTGGTTGTTTGTGGAGATGGTGAGTATATCATCTACACTGCCTTGGCATGGCGAAATAGGTCATTTGGCTCTGCACTGGAATTTGTTTGGTCATCTGATGGGGAGCATGCTGTCAGGGAAAGCTCGACAAAGATCAAGATCTTCAGCAAAAATTTCCAGGTTTGTAATTCCTTTTGGCACGTTCCTTTTCCCACTGATTAACTCTAAAGCTTTTGTCTTTTGTGTCTGATTCTGTTATCTGAATTACACTAACCTGTACTGACAGCCTTAATAATATGCAGGAAAAGAAGACTGTGAGACCTACTTTCTCAGCAGAGCACATTTTTGGTGGGACGTTATTGGCAATGTGCTCAAGTGATTTTATCTGCTTCTATGATTGGGCGGAATGTAGGTTGATTAGGCGAATAGATGTTACTGTCAAAGTAAGTGCTTATATACCAGAAGTAGCTCTATTAGTTTCTACAGGATAATGGTTTACAGGTTACGGTTTTAGTAATATTTTTATTGGAGAAATACAAAAGAGTTCCTTATCTGGACTTTAAACGCAAAAGCAGAAAGATACTGCTCTTTTTTGCAACACAATCTCTTATGCACGACTAACGTTTTTGTTTATTGAATGTCTCAGAATCTTTATTGGGCAGACAGTGGTGATCTCGTTGCAATTGCCAGTGATTCATCATTCTACATTCTTAAGTTCAATGTGAGGATTTTTTTTTAAACCTTGGTAGTGAACTAGAACTCTAATAGAGTTTCCTTAGTTTATTTTCCTTGTACTCTAATAGTTTTAAGCTTTTTATTACTTTTCTGCTCTAGCGCGACATTGTTTCCTCTTATTTTGATGGCGGTAAACAAATTGATGAGGAAGGCATTGAGGACGCCTTTGAGCTTCTCAATGAAACCAATGAACGGGTTCGGACTGGCTTATGGGTTGGGGATTGTTTTATCTATACCAATTCTTCTTGGAGGCTTAACTACTGTGTTGGTGGTGAGGTAAGGCTCATTTCTAGGTTTTTGGAAAGAAACGTTTTTTATTTTGTTGTAAATGAAATTCAATACTCTACTTATATTACAGGTAACGACAATGTATCATCTGGACCGTCCTATGTACTTGTTGGGTTATCTTGCAAATCAAAGCCGGGTTTATTTGATTGACAAAGAGTTCAAGTAAGCAGATGTTTTACTGTTGTTAGCTACAGATGTTTTACTGTTATTATTGTTAACAATGTTTTGTAACCTTCTGACTTCTGTCTCCACTTTATTGTTTACAGCGTTATTGGTTACACTTTACTTTTAAGTTTGATCGAGTACAAGACTCTTGTGATGCGTGGAGATTTGGAACAGGCTAATGAAGTCTTACCTTCAATTCCTAAGGAGCATCATAATAGGTATGAGAGTGTGTTTTCCCTCGCATTATGGTTATAGCTGGATTATGATGTTAGTGAATGCATCCTAAGTCACAATGGTTTAAATTTTTTCCCTAAATTCACTCATTCCTAATTTTCTGATTCCCAACTTCAAAAACCTGCTCCTGTTGTCAGCGTGGCACACTTTTTGGAATCACGCGGTATGATAGAAGATGCTCTGGAAGTAGCTACTGACCCTGATTACAGATTTGAGTTGGCCATACAGCTCGGTAGATTGGCGGTGGCAAAGGTTAGTCCGTAGTTTTTACCATTTGAGAAGCTTTATTTCCATGACTTACCAATATGTTGTTACTCAATTCTCATATTTTGACAGGACATTGCTGTAGAGGCACAAAATGAGTCTAAATGGAAGCAACTTGGAGAATTAGCTATGTCCACTGGGAAGGTGACTATTTTTTAGCTGCAATTAGTGTTCTAGGATTCTTACAAAGGTTAAAAGCTAATATGTATTTTTCTTTTCATTTTCCTTCCCATGCTTGGATTACTTAGCTGGATATGGCTGAGGAATGCATGAAGCATGCTATGGATTTGAGTGGACTGTTACTGCTTTATTCTTCACTGGGAGATGCAGATGGATTGATGAAGCTGGCAGCACTTGCTAAAGAGCAAGGAAAGAATAATGTCGCTTTTCTTTGCTTGTTCATGTTGGGTCAAGTAGAAGACTGCCTGCATCTGTTGCTGGAAAGGTACATTGTTACTGTTTTTCACATTGGGAACATATATTCCCGCAATTTGTTATGTTCTATGCTGATATATATCTGGTTACAGTAATCGGATACCTGAAGCCGCTCTGATGGCACGATCTTACCTTCCGAGCAAGGTCTCTGAAATAGTGGCATTTTGGAGAAACGATTTAACCAAGGTTAGTGGTAGACACTTCTGATGCACCTTTTGACTGAATTTCAAACCTTGCTGTTGAGTACCCACAGTTTTTTCTTGATCCTCTGTCAATCTGGATATAGATAAGTCCAAAGGCTGCTGAATCTCTGGCTGATCCTGAAGAGTATCCCAATCTCTTTGAGGACTGGCAAGTCGCCCTGTCCCTTGAAAATAGAGCTGCAGAGACAAGGTATCTTTCAGACGTTGTTGCCGCCATTAGCTTGCTGTTAAAAACAGTGCTCGTAAGAAAAGTTTTTATTTAATCGTGGGACTTAACCATTTAAAGTCATGTGTTTGCATTAGATGGCGAAGTAGCCGTCATGTGTTTGCTTATAATTTGAATTTATACCCCATATAAACATAACTCCAATACTCCAATATTACCACGCCAATTGGAAGTTTTCAGGATCCTCATAAACAGAAGTATTTGTGTTGACTTATCTTGCAGGGGCGTCCATCCTCCTGCTGGGGATTATTGTAGTCATGCAGACAGAGATCATACAACTTTGGTGGAAGCTTTTAGAATTATGCAAATAGAGGAAGAGGGGCGACTTGAGCACGGGGATGTTCTAGACGAGGTATGCATGGTTTCCATTACATGCCATTTGAAGGGTTTGGTCTTTTACCCCTCATGTCCAATCCAATTGCTAGATTTTGAGGTTTCTTGGCCATAACCGACAATGCTAGGATCTTTTATTTGACCGTCGCCGCTACATATGTTTTTGTGAACAGGTTGGGGAAGAGGGGGAAGATGGAGAAGAAGAGGAGGAGGAGGAGGGGCATCAGGAAGAGAGTAGTGATGGGAGGCAACAGAATGTGGAAGAAGAGGCTGTTGTGGTGGACGCTGACTCTACGGATGGTGCTGTGCTAGTTAATGGGAACGAGTCTGAAGAACAGTGGGGTAAGATTAGTGAAGGAAACCCATCAGCCATATAGCATTTGTGGTTTATTAAGATGCTGCTGCACCAAAGCATCTCACTAATTCTATTCTTAGGTCGTTTGGTTCCCTTGTATCTGCACACATGACATATATCATAGGGCTTCTGTTTGCATCTGTCCATCATGTTTCCTCATCTGTCTCACTATCTGTGTCTCCCATCTTCTTTTTATTTTTGATGTTGAATGTCTTTAATTAGTGCTTCTCAGTTCCATTTACTTTTATCAATCTGTGGACTGATAAAATCTTTGTTTGTTGTACAGTTCTAACACCGCCACAGGAGTAGGGTTGGTGAAGACATACATATATTCTTGGCTTTGAAACTTGATACATTCAACAGAGAAATGAGGCAGCAGAGAGAGAGAGAGAATAGTTACCATTGTTAAAAACTGCTCTATTATCTGCTTCCGCTTTGTGCTTTTTAATATAGATATATAAAACATGGTAATATGGGTTTTGGGACTCTTATAGCCTTAACTGAGAGATTTCACTTGTAGAATGTTGATTCCAACTGAGATGTTTCGATTCAAATCTTATCAGGTCAATGTTGATAGCATCATTAATCTTATTTGCAAAACTCACACGAACAATTCATGACGGGAGGAAAAACTTGATGAATAATAAACGTGAAGGGATAAATTGGGAAAGAGGAGGATGGGCATTATCATCTGGAAACATCTCTATAAGCAAGCATACATACATGGACCCAATCATATACGCCTAGGCATAGTTTATTGCATTCTTTCCACAGTCTTGGCTTAACTTTCCTGTCGCAAACAAACATTACCCATCACTATAATATTCTTGGGATTAATTTTCAATTTTCTTGTTGCTTCAATTGCAACTATTTAACTTATCCATTATCAGAAAAAGGAAAAAAGAAATTGAATGCAAATCGGGGTCGGGGGGGGGGGTGGTGGTCACATACACTCATAAACAAGTTGTTGTTGTTTGTTAAAAGCCAGCGGCTGCTCCATTCGGAGGTCTCCTCTTGTACATACACAAAGAAGTAACCCAAAAAAACAAAAGGGTTTTATTATTATTATTATGAACTTGTGCGGATGGATCTCATGAAACCCTGATTCGATTCAAGTCTCTCGCTTTTTCATATCTCCTGGTATTATTATTAGGGCCCTCTCTCGCTCGATTCTTAGGGCTCCTCCTCTAATCTATATACACATACATATCCTCCACCTTCTTAATTCGTTTCCGGTGGGATTTTGTATGTATCGCCTTTTTCACTGATTGCTCTTTTTCAACTTCTTCGTTCGTCTAGGGTTTCGTTCTCCGATTCAGGTCTCGAGGGAGAGGATTATGGCCCCAGATGGCGTTGAAGATCCCGATTATGATAGTGATCCCGAGGAATTGAAGCGCTCCTTGGCAACACGGAGGAGAGAAGCTAGCGATGATGAGGATGAAGGGCTTAAGGACGACGATGACAAGCTGCTACGAAATCAGATTGATTCCGATCATCAGAGTGGTATCGTGGAGTCTGATTATGACGGCCAGCAAGGATTGCACTTAGAGGGTGACGATGGGCCTGATACTTATGACGAAGAGGAGGACGACGATGTTGGTTTTGGACATTTTGTTGACGATGTGGATTACATTGCGGATTATGATGACAATACTAGTGTGGCCGGCAAGCCTAAGGCAGTTGAAGCTGATGGCACCAACGGGACCGACGAGACTGCCACTGATCTTGTTGATGGAGAGGAACAAAAGATTAAGGAACCCTTTGCAGTGCCAACTGCTGGAGCCTTCTATATGCATGATGACAGATTTCAGGAAATGGATGCCGGCTCCAATAGGTTAACCTATGTTTTTAACTCATTTTGATTAGCTATCAGATGAAGCTATGCTCCTAGGCTTAGCTGGCTTTTCCCCAAAGTAGTTATTAACTAAACTATCTTTCAAATGTATCGATATGGTCGGAGAGTATATTGATAGGTGAAGTTAGCAAACGACTTTCTGTCGTGCAATTTTATGATGTAGTTCAAATAGATTGGAACAGCTGCAGTTTTTTGGTAATCTTATGTTTAACTTTGATCGTGAATCCTAATGTATGAATTCATTTGCAGATGTCAACAGAAGATAAGCACTGCTTATTTTTCTACCAAGCACTTTTGTTCAACCTTCTGTTTAGTTTCTGTGCACACAAGTTACATGGTAATGCCAACTGATTTATGTTTTGATTTTGTTTGTGTAGGCGAATGCGTGGTGGTAGGAGGCTCTGGCAATCCAGAGATGAAAGAAAATGGGGACATGACAAATACGAGGAAATGAATACACACGAAAAGCAATATGATGTAGTTATCTTATACCCTCTCTCTCTTATATATCTTTGTATGTTTGACATATTTCCTCTTGCGGTGTTTACACATTTGCCACCTATTTTGTGTTTCCTTTTAATTTAAAAGCTGATTGATAGAATTTGTGAACATAGAGGAGGTCTTCGAGAGGCCGAGTCAGAGGTCGTGGTCAGGGTAGGGGTCAGGAGCATGGATATTCTCGAGGGAGCAATTCTAAAGCGTTTACCGGCAATGGACACCAACATCAGTTTCCTAAGTCTGTCACAAAAGGGAGAGGGCCCAGAAGATACGAGGTTGCATTGAGAAATGGCAATCAAGCACCTTCTGTGCAAACCAAACAGTGAGTCCTTAATTTTTGTTTCCTCTCTAGTCAACACACGAAGGCTCTTTCCCTAATTATAGTGTCTCGCCTACTGAATCTTTAGGTCCCAAAATTATTTTGTGAAAGTGTCACACGCCAATTCAGGGCGTCCACCAACAGAAACAGCTAGCTCAGAGACTGAAGCCATCCAACCCAAAAAGAATGTATTAGCTTCAAGTTTAAATTCAGCTTCTCCTCCATTTTATCCTTCAGGATCCTCCAACAGCTTGGCACAAACGGATTTACAAGCTGGCATGGGTAGACTGCACATGAATGAAAACCCTACGCCATCTGGAAAGAAGTTTGGGAACCCAAAATCCAGCTCTTCGTGGGTACGTACTGCTCAGCCTTCTCAGACAAGTCATGGTAGAGGTGCACCTCCTCCTGGACAAGTGCTTTACCAGCAATCTCCTAATCAAGGCGACAAAGTTTCTTCACCGATGCAAATCCGGGGAATGCCAAAAGGCACTGACCAAAGCTGTACCCAACCCCCTGGTCAGGCTTTTGACAGTTTGCTGCATTCTTCTCCACCGAATCCCGGCTCATCAAAAAACCAGTATCGTTCTGGTGAAATAGAGTCAGCTGCAGAAACAGGTGCTTTGGTTGCCAAGGGAAAAGGGTCACTCCAACCTAGTGGAAGAGGATCTTTTATGTATGGAGGGACACAGTTTATGGGGCCTGCTGGGAGCATGGCAGCGGGTCATGGCAATCAAAATTTCCCTGCTTTTCTGCCTGGTAAGTTGTTTTTGAATATCACTGTTCATCCTACATTGTAATGGTTGAAAGACATCTTTTGGATTCAATTCATGCATGCTAGTGAAATTTGAAAGCTAATGATGCTGAGCCGCTTGGCCTGGTTACCCATGTCTACGGATGCTTGAGATCAGCACCTTCTGTATGTGCAGGTGCTAATATGCATGCCTGACTAGTTTAAACTTCTTTGTTCATATTTTGTCTTGTTCATTTTCATGTTCAGTTATGCAATTCGGTGGCCAGCACGGTGGGGTTCCGACCTTTGGAATGGCTCTTCCAGGATATGTCCAACCAGAACATGGTACCGGAAATCCCGAGATGACATGGTATGCAGTCCTTCCTTTTTGCTGTACCATATTTATGGATCTCAGTTTTTAGTTTCCACATCTTTACATGTTTTGAAAGTTATATATTTGGTGTGTTCTTAGCTGACTTGGTGTATGCTTTTATGATTTGAGAGGATTTACATCTAATTAGTGTTTTGCTGGCCCAGACAGAACCAGAATTATTGCTTTCACTCGTCTGTTGTTTGTTGTTTGTTTTATTTCCCTAGCTCTCTATCTATAGTAGTTCCTGATTACTGCTATTATTGACAGGCTGCCAATTTTGACTGGCCCCGGAACATTAGGAGGTTCATATTGTCCACCTTATGCTGGCATTGATGGTTCTTACCAAGCACGCAAACCAGAATTACCTTCCTCTGCGGGATCCTCCAGGTTTATAAAATAGTTTTCTTCATTTTCTCAGTATTGTTAATCAACCTGTCAGTTTCATATGCTTATGTTTTGACTCTTAGCTTTTACCCTAGAAGAAGAGTAGTACAGGAATGTAGCTTTAACTAAAGCAACCGTATGTGAGATTTTAGATTTGTGATCTCTCTTATTCTATTTCCACTGCAAAATGCTTGTTACCTACCCGTTAGATTTACATGCGTTTCTACTATGTACACTCAGAAACATGTAGCATTCATTTACCAGACTCACTTTCATGGTTGTTAATCTTCTGTGACTATGAGTGAAAGCATTTACACAATTACCAATTTTTATTGGCAGCCAAGAGAACAGTTCTAATAACCCTAATGATGAAGAGCCCATGGGGAGACCTGGTAAGTTTTTTCCTTGCCATTTTGGGCTGAGACCAGTGCTTTGACACCAGATGTTTGCGGTATCTTGTTAAGTAGGGGGAAGCATCAACTATAGTTGATTTTATGAGGAAATATGGAAGATTAGTTACTCTGTTGTGATTGGTAACGAAAGAAAAGAATATGTTCGATATGGTTTCTCAAGTATTGTTTATCTAAGTAATAACTCTTGCCAATCAAATGGGGTCGTTATCATGGATTCTAAAGATTTTGTTGTGTTTTGGGGAATTAGAAGTTCGAATTATAACATTTTGACCAAATGAAAGAGAGTAACAATTGCAAGGAAATTGATTGTTTGGGGGTTTATTGATGTAGAGGTTGCAAACAATGGGAGTTCACAACGATCGAATAGCAACCCAAACAAGCAGCCTCGTAGGTGAGTGTTGAGCTATATCTCATACAATTTTTTTTTTTTCAGTTGATCTTACGTTTGACATGGAAACACCTTGAATTATGATGGAGAAAGTATTACAGGAGTAGTTGGGTACCATATATTGTGAAAAAGAAATGTTAATTCATATATATATATGTATTGGATGAAATAGCATACTAACCTGCACATGTTGACTGAGGGATGCAGATACTCGGAGATGAGCTTTAGCAAGTGAGTGCACTTGTAAAGAAGAGTAGAAAGGAAGGTCCTCTTGTTTGAATAAGTGGAGAAAGGAGGTAGAGAGAGAAGCTCCATTGTTGCAGGCCCCTGGTGCTTCTCCAAGCTGCTTTACGGAGCACTTTGGGCTGCTATTGTTGCCTTTATTATTAGGTACGCAATTTTAAGTTTACACAATTCAAGAGAGTTGTTGGGGTTTTTTAATGTGGAGGGAAAGAAACAAGATATCGAAAAGAATAATATGAAAGAGTTGAGTTGTGTGGTGTGATACCAATTGATATGGACTTGGTGTATGTTGTTTGTTTTCAGGAGGTTGTGCAAAATTATAAAAGAGTTTTTGTGAGAGAGAGCTTGAGCTTGAGCTGTGGGCTTCCTTCATCTGTAATTTATTCTTTGTCCTTTTGGGTTCCTCCTCTTTTGTGTTTTATTTTAATTGATGATATTTTTAATGTTGATATGTGTTATGTTTTCTCTTTCAACTTTATCAAGGTTTTGTGCCCATTTTGAGTATTTTGATAAATAGTTAGTTAGTTGCTCTCTATTTATTATATTCGACTAAAAGCTATAAAAACAAATGCGATGAAAAAGGAGGTGGTGCCCTAATTGCTGAAAAATGAGTATTAGTGGATTGTTAGACTAAAAAAGGGCAAAAGTCTATTACAAACCGAATTTTGTCCATCGTGCATAAATCGAAGGTGATCTTAAAAAATGTTAGTCAACCATTTATTGTGCTGACTAGAATAGTGATCTTCCAAATCGACGTCGTTGTGGTCAGATATTTTTTTTTTTAAATTGCCACTTGAGAAACTCGATATATTTATTACCATACGTGTTAACCACCTGATCAAAATGACTTTCTGTATTAATATCATTAGGTTTATATTATGCATGCAAAATGTATAATCTTTTAATTAAAAATATCATAAGTTTTAAATTATATATTTGTATCATTAGCTTTAGGTTGCTTTAAATTTGCTTTAAATTATATATGCAAAATATCATCAGCTCTAAATTACTGTTGATGTTTTGACAAAATTAGTTGAGTTATGTATTACGCTAATATATGCTTTAGTACATATAAAGCAAAGCATAGTAAAACTCGAAGACGTTCAAATTTGTGGTGCGGTTACCAAACTCTTCGTTTATTATCAAAAACTCATTTTTAATAAAAATTCTAGAAAATTCGTGAATGCCAAATTTTTACTTTATTGAATATTATATAATATATGATTAATAACAAAAGAATATTTTCTTAGAGAATCTTATAAATATGTGAAACTTGTTACAAATATCTTTCTATTTAAAATGGTTTAGGACGTGGTGTAAATTTGTTTTTCTACCAAGTTCGATTTCATTTATGCAAATTAGACATTTGGTATGGAAAGTCATTTTGGTTGGGTGGTGAAAGTGTTTGGAGACACGAGTATCACTATCTGAGTACGAGTCTCTCAAGTGACAAATGTTTTTAATTTTTGTTTTTTTGGGACTAAAACGACGTTTTGGAACATGTGATGCCACACAGTAAATACTGTCAAAATTAACTTTGATTTAAATATTTTGGGTTATTTGATTATTTTTTTTGGTTCGGATTGAAATAAACATTGTGAATATAGTCGTATATGAAAAAGAAAATTGTAAGAGGTGCCTCGGCTCTCTCTGCTTATTTATTAATGCGACGAAAAGGCAGCTCGAATTAGTTATCATCTTCTGGATTGCAAAAGTGGTGTCCCCAATTCCAAATTATGGATGATTCAGTTTTGAATTTACCCTAAACAGATCGATCGTTACGCAGCAGTGGTGAAATTGATTTCAAGATTGATGCTGCTTGAGGTGAAATTAGGATTGTTGGTTTAGAAGAGGCGAAAGGAAGGATGATCGGTAATAGCGTCTACTCACCCTCCGATCAGTCTCTCTCCTGCTCGCCCAACCCTAATCTCTGCATCACGGTTTCTTCTTCTTCTTCTTCTTCTTCTCTCCAAGTTTTGGGTTTCCGATTCTGCGGATGCAAATCAGATTTGCCCTTTTTTAATTTTCGTTTTGCTGGATTTCAGATGGAGGAGGAGGAGGCGTCTCCGAGCAGCGAGCATCAGCTGGTTGTAGAAGACGACCTTCCAATCGACGACAACCCTGACCTCGATATTGTTGACCTTGAAGACGACGACTGTGATGGATTGCTTCAGATTGCAGCGAACACTAATCATCACGAAACTGGATGCGACGCTTTTGCTAATGAAAAGTGTGTCATGCCTCCTCCTCCTCCTGCTGCTGGAATGGAATTCGACTCCTACGATGATGCTTACAGTTACTACAACTCCTACGCTCGGGAGCTCGGATTTGCTATCCGTGTCAAATCTTCCTGGACTAAGCGCAACAGCAAGGAGAAACGTGGTGCTGTCCTGTGCTGCAACTGCGAAGGTTTCAAGATGGTTAAAGAAGCTAACACCCGTAGGAAGGAGACGAGAACTGGTTGTCAGGCTATGATTCGCCTTAGGTTGATTGATTTTGATCGATGGAAGGTCGATGAAGCCAAGCTCGACCACAACCACTCCTTTGATCCTGAAAGAGCCCAGAATTCTAAGTCTCACAAGAAGAAGTCCTCCTGTGCTTCAGCCGAGAGAAAACCAGAACCACCTCTCCATGTCCAAGTCCGCACTATCAAATTGTATAGAACCCTTGCCGTTGACACACCACCGGCTCATGGGACTTCAAACTCTAGCGGGGAGACCAGCGATCCCAGCCATGATCATTTCCACTCTTCAAGGCGTTTGGAGCTCCGAGGGGGTTTTAGGGTCTTGCAGGATTTCTTTTTCCAGATTCAGCTTACCAGCCCCAACTTTCTTTACCTCATGGATCTTTGCGAGGACGGCAGTCTGAGGAATGTGTTCTGGATTGACGCTCGAGCTAGGGCTGCATACTCTCACTTTGGCGATGTTGTTTTGTTTGACACCACGTGTTTATCACACACCTACGAGCTTCCCCTTGTGGCGTTCGTTGGAATTGACCACCATGGAGATTCCATCTTGCTCGGCTGTGGTTTGGTTGCTGACCAGAGCTTTGAGACCTACGTCTGGCTCTTCAGAGCGTGGCTAACGTGCATGCTAGGCCGTCCCCCACAGACCTTCATCACAGAACAGTGCAAGGCAATGCGGACTGCACTCTCTGAAGTTTTCCCAAGGGCTCATCATCGTCTTAGCTTGACCCACGTCTTGCAGAACATCTTTCAGAGCGTTGTCGAACTACAAGATTCTGAGTTGTTCCGTATGGCACTGAACAGAGTGGTCTACGGTTGTCTCAAGGTCGAAGAATTTGAAATAGCTTGGGAAGAGATGATCATTCGGTTTGGGCTGACAAATCACGATACCATCCGGCACATGTTTCAAGATCGAGAACAATGGGCCCCAGTTTACCTCAAGGATACATTTTTGGCCGGTGCGCTGACTTTTCGATTGGGAAATGTGGCAGCCCCATTTGTCTTCAGTGGCTACGTTCATGAGCACACATCCCTGAGAGAATTCCTTGAAGGGTACGAATCTTTTCTGGATAAAAAGTACGCAAGACAAGCCTTGTGCGATTCAGAGTCGTCAAAGTTTATCCCCGAGCTCAAAACAACGCACCCCTACGAGTCTCAGATGGCAAAGGTTTTCACAATCGAGATATTTAGAAGGTTCCAAGACGAGGTCTCGGCAATGTCATCATGTTTTGGAGTAACGCAAATCCACTCTAACGGCTTGGCCTCCTCGTACGTGGTGAAAGAGCGGGAGGGAGAGAAAGTGAGAGACTTTGAGGTGATCTACGAGACAAGTGGAGCAGCACAAGTACGTTGCTTCTGTGTCTGTGGTGGTTTCAGCTTCAATGGGTACCAATGCAGACACGTCCTCCTCCTACTCAGCCACAACGGCTTGCAGGAAGTCCCGCCTCAGTACATACTGCAACGGTGGCGGAAGGACGTGAAACGTCTCTATGTGACGGATTTTGGGTCAGGTCGTGTGGACATAATGAATCCGGATCAATGGTATGAGCATTTGCACAGAAGAGCGATGCAGGTTGTTGAACAAGGGATGAGATCAAAAGAGCATTGCAGAGTTGCCTGGGAAGCGTTTAAAGAGTGTGCGAATAAGGTTCAGTTTGTGACAGAGAAGCCTTCTTAGATACTTACTACTGTCTTTTTGTACGAGCTGATTAGAATATACAATCATACTATCCAGGGTTCGACCTAATTAGGGTTTAGGGCAAATCTTGTAATAGATCCGAATGATCAAATTTGTGGTGGTTATTACTTATTTCACAGGATCTTGAAAACATGACATTTTAAAACTTCGTGTACGAATAATGGCTATACATACAATTTTTGTGCTCTAGTTTTTTTTTCTTGTTATTGGGCTTTTTCAATTTATATGGGACTGTAATTATATGAAAACTTAGCTATTTGAAGCCCAATGGGCAGTATAAAAGTCAGCCCAAACGAACTACGAAATACAAGTCTCTTACCCACTCGCACAATAAGCGCGTCGACACCACCTCCCCAAAATCCCTGCGGAAATTGCTGCTTTTAGTAAAATTTAAAAACGAAGCGCGTGAAGGTCATTTTTAATGAGGAAAAAGGAACGGGCTTTGACCAAAAACTATATACTTTAGCCTTTCGGGCCTATTTTTCAGGCAGCTCATGTTCGTTTTATTTGTGGTAAAATGTCCATAAACCCTAATAAAACAAAAAAGCCCATGTAAATCATGTTGCTCGAACAAAACTGAACAAACAATACGCAAATAGATTCCAGTTTCTGGAAACCAAGTCGGAATCAGAGTTTACATCGTAACATGTCATCTGCCCCAGAAATAACAAAAGAAAAACATATATGTATGAATAATTCATTACTGACCCAGAAGATTGAGAGACAGAGAAAGTAAAATAATTTCTACGATGTTAAATTGTAACATCAATTCAGCATCAATCACAACATTCATAAACAACCCCCGAAAGAGAGATATGGTAGAAAAGCACAAGCAAGAACAAGGCTAAGAATCCAGATTAGCCTACAGTGACCAAAGGAAAATATAGTAAGCTTAAACTAAATCTAAGGACAAGGAATGATAATAAGGAAACCTCAAGATTCCCTCTTCAGATTGTTTTCTGAGGTGGAACTGGAGGAGCCGTGCTTGAACCACTCCTTGGCGCAGAAGAGAGCTTCCAAGGTCACATGTCGAAGGGAGCTCCTGTAATTGTCCATCTTTTTCACCTCCGTGTCAAACACAGAATCTGGAGAGACAGTGCAAAACGGTAGGGACAAAACGTCAGCCGCCATCTTGGAGAGGGTAGGGTATTTGGTTCGGTTCAGGCTCCACCATCCTAGAACCTCAAAGTCCTGTGATCGCGGTATCAGAGATTCCTCCAGGTATTGGTCGAGCTCCGATTTCATCTGTTGGTGACTGCCTACCTCAGATATGTAAAGCTCAAAGTCTGAAAACCCATCTCCAATGGTGATGAGGGGAAACTCCTGAGAAGATGCTTCAAGGTGGTGGCCTTCTTGGAGAAGGACGTCAACGTGGTGACCTTCTTGAGAGATTGTAAATGTGGCTTCTTCCTGTGGCATTGCATGTGATCGAGAATCATGGTGTGCCTCTTCTTCCTGTGGCATTGCATGTGATTGAGGATGCTGGTCTGAGGCTATACCCTCATCTGATTGCTGCTCTTGTTGTACAGCTTCACCTTCTCGAGAATACTCTTGGCAAAGATTACCATTAGCGCTTTGTGGGTTTTGGCTGTGTTCAGGAATTTGCTCCACTGGCTGTACCTCCTGTGCCACTTCCTCAACTGGCTGAGTGTCCTCTAGTATTCCCTCGACTGCCTGTGTCTCATGTCCTGCATCCTCAACTGGCTGAATATCATTATGCTTTTCCTCCACCAGTTGTTCCTCCTGACCCACTCCATCAACTGGTTGAGTGTCCTCGAGTAATTCCTCCACCGGCTGTATCTCATGTCCTACTTCCTCAACAGACTGAATGTCATCATGCTTATCCACCTGTTGTGCCTCCAGAGCCACTTCCTCAACTGGTTGAGTGTCCTCGAGCATTTCCTCCGTCGGCTGCATGTCATGGGTTATATCCTTGTCGTCCACTTGCTGGTTTTCCAGCGGCATTTCCTCAATGGGATGACTCTCAGGTGGTATATCCTCCACTGTCCGGATAACCTGTGATGTTTCTTCCTTGACCACTTCTTCAACAGGCTGAGTGTCTTCGACGATTTCCTCCACTGGCTGTGTCTCCAGCACAGTTTTTTCCCCCAGCTGGCTGTCTTGAGTCATATCTGTATCCTCCACTGGCTGACTCTCCTGTGGTATTTCTTCCACTGGCTGGCTCTGCAGGGGTATGTCCTCAGAAGGCTGGCTCTCACACGGAAATTCCTCAACCAGCTGGGTCTCATGGGCCATCTCCTCAGCTGACTGGGTCGCATGGTGTGTTTCCTCCATTGCTTGGCTCTCATGGGATGTCTCATCTGTTAGCTGGCTCTCCTGTGCCGGAGTTGGCTCCACATTGGATTGCAGATTTTCTTCTGTCAGAGGCGAATCTTGTGTCAGTCCCTCTATCGGTTTGCTCTCTTCCGACAGCCCTTCCACGATAAGGCTATCCTGTGTACCTGCAACTCCCAAATGGCCTTCTTCTTCTACTCCCTGTGTGATATTGCCTCCCACCGACACTGTCCCCATCTCCAGACCTTCTCCACATAATCCTTCCATAGGCTGATTCTCCTGTTGTCCCACCCCACCTGACTGATCTTCCTGGAGATGAGGCTCAGCAATTTTCTCTTCTTGGGCATGGGGTAAGGACTCAGCTGTCAATTGGTTTACCTGAGTCTGAGCATTTTCTTGAGACTCATGACCGTCTAAAACATGGTCTCTTGGTTTTTCATTCAGCTGATTGCCATCTTCAGGCTGTTCATATACTTGATCATGTGAAAGCCCGTTTGAGTGGTGGTATTCATTAGGCATTTCATGATCGAAGTGAACTTGAGACATATCTGTTTCAGAAAAGCCATCATTCCCGTGGCCTACATAAGCATCGAGCAGGGAGTGACTCTGTTCAGCATAGTCAAGGTACAGCTCATGTACAGCATCATCAACACTCCTGATCCATTTATCTGCATCTTCCCCATAAGCCTTAGCGAAACTAAACTCAATAAGCTTCATTTTGAAGCGCGGATCCATCACCACCGCAACTGCCAGAAGCAGGAAACATTCTCTCCAGTACTCGTCAAACTTTTCTTTCAGTGGGTTCGCCAAGTTTCTAACATCTGGATCTTCACTCATGGCTGTGTGGCTTAGCTCTAGCTGAAGCTTTGTCATTTCATGGTACAAATCGTTTGCTGTCAATCGAGTTGAGCCAGTCAAAACACTGGCCGCGTCAAAAAGAATCTTCAAGCACGAGCAAAGAATCTCAATCTTTCTCCATTCTTCAGGATATGTTGACATTTTATAATCAAGATCGCAGTTTCCCAGACAAGAAAACACTTCTTTGTGTTCACAGGCAGCCAACAACATGTTGTAACTTGTGTCCCATTTCGTTTGGTTGTCAATGAGGAGATCTTTTGTAGAAGGGGTCTGAAGTTGTCCCTTCAGTTCATCAAACCTCTCTCCGCAACTGTCTTTGGTCTTCACATACTTCACGCTATCACGGACTTTTTTTATGGGTGTTTTAAGATCCTCAGCTCCAAGCAGGTCTTGCGCCATACTGCTTAGGAGGCGAGCATAGCAACTACCCAACAACAACTGACCATTCAGTACATGCTGGTTCCTGGCAGACAAACAGCATCTGAGGTTTTCAATAGAGGTTTTATTTACTACTGATTGCCCAACAGTGAGACTGGAAAGCCTTCTCTCCAGATTCCAGTCGGATAAACAAGCTGCAATAGGCTGATTTAAAGCAAAATCGGAATCAGGAGAAGGAACGACAGCAACATTTAGAAGCCTGTGAGTTAGATTCCAGTCCCTATCAATGAAGTGTCCCGTCAGAAAGGCATAACCCACTGATTGATTTGATGTCCAGAAATCTACAGTAAGGTTAACTCGCCCAGGAATCTCACTGATGAAGTTTGAAAGTTTATGCTTCTCGGACAAGTACATATTGACACAATCACCATGAATGGTATTGAAGCTTGCCATACTGAATTGGGGACGAAGGGCCTGCACGAAACCAGTAAATCCAGAATGCTCGACCATGTGAAGGGGATATTCATGCATGATAATCATCTTCGCCATCTCATTGTAGCAACGATCTTGATCTAGAGGGATGTTCATATATGCAGCAGAAGACCTCTGGCGTTTTTTGGGAGGACCAGTGCTAGGATCTTTGGATTCAACGGTTTGTGCGAGCTGACTGGTGTCTCGGCTCATGGGACAAATACCCAGCTGAATGTGACGCTTAAGGTGGCTAGTTCCAGCCAACTTTTGGCCAGTAATGTAGGCGAATGATTTCCTGCAGTGCTTGCAGCAAGCTTTGCTAGATCCAGGGCTAGAAGTTTCAATGGTGAAGTGCTCCCAGACCATAGACTTCTTCCTCCTGCGCTTGGCGGGTAGTGTGGCAGGGTCAGGGAGCAAGCCATCATCAGTGTCGGCATTAGGTGCATCCTCATTGGGCCGTGTGGGGGTGAACAAAGTCATGGAAGGGCTATGGGAGGGATCGACATCCATATGGGATTGGTCATCAATCTCAAAAGAGCCATTGTTATCAATCAGCATCAAGGAATTATTATCCATATCCTTCCTAGGAAGGAAAGGCCTGCACGAGAGAAGAAAAAATAGAATCAGTATATCTCTTCTTACATACTGAATTACTTGCTAGCATATCAGCACAGGGGACAATTCGGACCACAAACAAAGGAGCAAATACTAACTGAGCTAGTAGTGTCCAATAGAATTCAACAGCAGAGAAGATCAATAAAAGGAAAGAGTCAGCTCCAAGATCGTAGAGTTATATATCACCGTCACATCATCGTATAAAAATAACAGATTTAGAGAGAAATTATAATATATATATATAAATATATATATTGAAAAAAAATAGGCGGAGATCTGTTAATACCAACCTCAGAACCAGACAGCGGCCGGGGAGGAAGAGATAGTTAAATTTGTGGAGAATAGGACCAATTCACGCGATAGAGATCCGGATTAGCCTAAACCACTGGAAACCCACAGTAAATCGAATCAGAAGCGAAGCTCGCAAGGCTAGATCTAAGATGGAGGAGATAAGAGTGAGAGACACAGATTAAGACACCTCACCACTCTCACAAATTGAAGCGGCGGGAACGATACGACTGAGGGAAGCGCGAATCGAGGCGACAGAGAGAAACTTTGAAAAATCAAAAAGAGAGAGAGAGAGAGAGAGAGAGACGACGAGACGAGGCTAATGGGCTTTGGGATGAGCTCAGTTCGGCTCTGCTCTTTCTTTTGATCGAAACCCTAATAAGATTCGATTCGAGAGAGCAACTAAACTGTGTTTGGACCTTACGGCTAGGGTTTTGAGCTTTTTTTTCGGCCTTTTCTCATCAGTTTCTACTATATATATATATATGATGATACGATCAAAGAGGGCAAAAACGGTATTTCCAATGGATTTGGACCTCACAGATCTCTCTCTCTCTCTTATCCGCCGTAGATCTATGGATCTCGCTTCTTCTACTTTTATTTTTCCTTTTTAAGTCGTACCTGTCACATTTTACTAGAATCAATATATGTAATTTATCTAAAAATTAGCTTACCGGAAGAAAAAGAAATAAGGAAAATCCGATGCAAAAATGGGAACGAAATTTGTTAAAAATGGTAAAGGGTTGGAAATAGGATGTGCTGAGATAGCATTAATATATGTCACTGTGTCTGCTCTGCTCAATCTTAATTGAATTTCTAATTGGTATGGCTAAAATGGATATATAGAGAGAATAACTCGAGAGGTTTGTATTTCTGATAAATCATGTCACAAAATATAAAAATAAGCTTTCTTGGAGACTTTGATCATGAGCCTTATCCACATGTTCCATCAACATATGCGGCTTCTGCAACCATTTCCTCAAGACGACCCCAACAAATAAAATGGAGCGGTTTAGTAAAGATCAATTTCTCTGATTTTTTTTACTAACACCAACTCGAAAAACCGGTTGTATCTCTACTATTAAAAGAAGTAGCGGTAGGCAAAGTAGAACCTCCCTCTTCCCACAATCTGTGCATCAAACTGAAACTAAAGGAAAAAAAAAACGATGTTTTGTTTTCGCAAAAGACCCTCAGATTAACAAATAAAACAATGAACATTTCTACATTGGTACCATGAATGCAGCGGATAAAAGCTTTAAAGCACGTCCTATTAGGTGAAGATGAATCTCTAGAGGTTATCTCTCAGCCATTTCAGAGCTCCATTTGCGACAGACCTAACAAAAACAAGTAGCAGAACTGTTTTTGAGAAGAAGCCATTCTGTACTTCAGATTTAAAAGAACACAACAAAAGCTGGACAATTCACTATATAATTTCAAAAGAATCGAAATCAAGGGCACAATCTTTATTATTGAATTACCCTGCAAAATCTTTGATGTTCTTCCACAAGTCGTTTTCTTGCTCCGGTTCTTGATTTTCCTCCTTAACTTCATCTGTCCTGTTTTCTGAGCTACTGGTAGCAGTGCTCAGAGCTGCAAAACCATAGGTGGCATATACACATGAGGTGGTCCATCAATGTATACGTGTACCAAATAGTCTCACATCCATGCAGATGCATAGAAGATTACAAGAGGTTCCATTAATATTGGCATAAAAACACAAAGTCATCCGCATTAGAGATTTGACAACTTACTACTGGGTTGCTGAGGCTTAGCACGAGTTCGTGACCGCTTGCTGGGCGTGTCCTTCAGAGATGCAAGTTCCTCCAGCAACTCCCGTTCCCCAGCACTGTTCGTAGGATCCAGAAAACGAATTAAAAGAAGGAATCGACAGACTCACAAACCTTTGTTTGGTTAGTTAAAATGGCCACAAGACAAGTGTAGACGGTAATACCTTATTTGATTTGGTATAGAAACTTTGACTGTAAACAAGTGGTCACCACGGATAGACGGTCTATTCAATTTTGGTACTCCTTTCTTTGCCAGGACAAGCACATCACCTGGTTGTGTACCCGGAGGTATCTGCAGTTCAGTGTCTCCTTCAACTGTTTTCACCTACAAAAATGTTCTAGATTAATAATATGATGAATGGACAATTCTGTGGATATCTACATGTACTTAAGTAGAACGTACTTATTGGATATCTGATACAAAGAACTAAATCACCTTAACAACCGCACCCAGTATAGCATCAAGGTAACTGATCGAAAGGGTAGATAAAAGGTTTATGCCATCTCTTTGAATTCCCCGGACATCTTCAACATCAAGATATACATACAAATCTCCTGGAGGGCCACTAATGGAATCAGAAAGCCAATTACCAAAAATCAGAACCATTAAGATTGCCATAACAGAAAGAATGGTTTTCTAACTGGTAATTTATCAATCGGTAATTTTCTCAACATACCCTCTGGGACCAGAATCACCTTCTCCGGCAACTCTAAGGATGCTACCTGCACTGACTCCCGGGGGAATTTTGACTTTGATGCTTTTTTTTATACGCACACGTCCTTCTCCAGAGCATTTCCGGCAATTTTCAGAAATTACCTCACCATCTCCACCACAGTTAGGACATATAGAAACCTAAATTGAAAGAGACCACACATATAGGAAACTATTAGTAAGTTCGGCTATAGAAGGTAGGTAGTGTTACCAGCAAAAACAAACTTTCACAATCAATGAAACCACAACCGGATTCAACCAAATTCCTAGCGAATTCTCACTTCTGCACTTTCTACAAACCACGACACATATTATTTTGAGTGAACTGTATATCGACATTAATTCTGATGCTCCAGTCAGATGCCATTTCAGACATCAGACTCGAAGTAACTGCAACAGAGAGAAAGCAAACAGAAAGGAAAGAAATCAACTGCAAGGACCTGTGAAAACATGCCAAATGGTGTTTGCTCAGTTCTCATAACTTGACCCCGCCCACCACAAGTGGAGCATATTCTCATCTTGGATCCTGCTTTTGCCCCGGTGCCAGCACAAGCTTCGCATGTCTCCAGATGCGTAAGATCAAATTCTTTCTCAGATCCAAAAATAGCCTCCGACAGTTCTAAGGTGATGTCATACCTAAAACGCAACAGAAGCAAAAATGTAATTTAATCACTTTTGGTGTTTTCAAAGCTTATGCAGGTAATAAAGAGCAAGGAAAAACTCCAAAAGAAAAAGCAAGCGAATGGACATACAGACACAACCCTGCTCTGCTTACTCATTAGAGTCCATGCTAGTAGAAAACTTCAGGACACAGGGTAAAGTTAGGAGACACTAACAATATTTTTAAGTAAATCGTTGAATAGTATCTTATCAGCAAAAGTGAATGCTGTTATGCTACCAAAGAATAAAGAAGAAATCATTCGGCGGTGAATCAATAAATGCGTTGATTTCTAATAGAAAACTCACCGTAAATCTTCACCTTTGGTAACCCTACTGCGGCGGGTTCTCCCAAAATCAGCTTGGTCCATCCCGGGAAAGCCACCCATACTCGCACCAAAGAATGTCTCGAAAAGGTCAAAGGGATTTGTCTGGTTGGAAATGTAAGAGAAAGTAAATGTCAAGGAAAAGTATCGCACAAGCACAGGAGCTGATGGCCAATGCATATCTCAAATCAGGTTTCAACTGCTAGCCCATCAGCAGCAAGAGAAGAAACGCACTAATTGGGCCTAAGCTAGCCAGTCATGCGCATGATTAAGCACAGACAGAAATAGATAATGTGTTACCGTGTAAGTACCAGAAGCTCCTCCTACCGTACTCTTGACTCCGGCTTCACCATATTGATCATATAATGCTCGCTTTTGCTCATCTGATAGCACCTGACAGTGTTGTAGTTCAGTGACCAAAATGCAAAAATGCTGAGAACCCACGTTACACGTTTACATATTCCAAATCTACTGTAGCAAAAAATCTGTAAAACAAGGCCTTGTAATCATGAATTTAGATGAAAGCTAACAACAAGAAAACCCAAATGGAACCGGATTTTGTCTTAGCGATAAAGAGAATCGAACTGGGGACCTTAGCTTTTGGTGCATACCTCATAGGCAGCACTGATTTCCTTGAACTTTTCAGTTGCTCCAGGTTCCTTGTTCACATCGGGATGGTACTACATAGAAATTTGATAATCAGTTGTATGATCTTAGCTCAATAAACTAGAAATAAAAGGCGCAGCTTAAAAGTTGAGTAGTAGATTAAAGTAATAATAGCATATCCATGTTCTCTCGTGTGGAATCATTCGTTGTCTCGTCGACCTACTTTGCACATTACAGACCCCAAAATTTCAAAAACAATTAAAATGCTAACATAATACCAACTGGGAGCAAAGGAAGCAGGAATACGAATTTCGAGAAATAGAATCGGAGGAGGTGTACCTGACGAGCGAGCCGTCGATAAGCAGCTTTAATCTCCTTGTTATCAGCAGATTTAGGCACACCGAGAGTAGCGTAGTAGTCTCCGGAAGCAGCAAACACGACGAGGGAAGGGCGAGAGAATCCTCGTCGATTTCGATTAGACGAAGAAGGAGATGAAACGACGGATAAGAAGCTCTTGTGATACCTGAGATTGGTACCGCCGTCGGAAAAGGCCGAGAAACTAGAAGAGAGGGCGGCGGCAGAGAAGCAGAGAGAAGAGGGGATTAGGAGGGAGGGAGAAGCGAGGGCAGCCATTAGAGAGACGCAGGTGAGAGGACAAAATGGGAAGCGGAGATGGAAACGAGCTTCTCAGGCTACCAAGAGGAAGCGGAGAAGCTTGGCAATGAACATTGTGTGCAGCAGATAGAAGATGATTCAAGTTCTCTCTCTTTGTCTCTCGCTTCTGTGATTTTGTTTTCCTTTTCCGAGTGTTGAATGAAATTCGGGATTTGTGGTGCCAACCTCGCTCACGTGGATTTCCCTTTCTTTTTTTTTTTTTTTCTTTTTTTTTTTTCATTTCTCTCTCTTCCATTCCATAAAAGATTTCTCAAATCATATATTGGTTGATCCGCTTAAAAATTTACACGACTTGTCAGACCAAGTTCCATGGGACATAGCACAATCCGCCACAAATATTCAGAGAACAATGTTCAATTCTACATCCCTATACCAAAACACATCCATGATTTTCCCAATTAATGCGCCTGAGGAACAGTCAAACAGCAGCAATGAAAAGCAAAAGAAGAGAAAAAAAGGAAAGGAAACAGATGTTTGTCCTCACTACACAGTAATACAATGCAAAAGCACTTTTGTTTTCTAGTTTTTATCTCTCTCTCTCTCTCTCTCTCTCTCTCTCTCTCTCTCTCTCTCTACTCTCGTTTATTGCCGCCTTCTCCTCCTGCAAGTGTCCTTGTTTCTTAGACAGCTTTAGAAGACGTCCGGATTGAATCTTCCTGGCATGGAGTTGCCATGTTCCACTTGCTGCAGCTGCATTCTCAACGCGTAGTTGTTCACCTGCATTTTGTAACTTTTTTCATTCTCTCTTTACTTATGAGGCATCAAATTAAGGAACATCTGCCTTTTACGTCACCATGTCAGACAGATTATAATTAAAAACGACCAACACAGACCATTCAAGGCAATAGCAAGAGATACGTAGAAGCTCTCTAATCTCTATGGTTTATTGCTTACCTCCAGAGTTCTGAGCTTTTCCTGGTACTGAGGAATCAGGTGTTTCAAAAGTTCTAGCTGCTGGTTCGCATCTTCGAATGCTTTCTGCCGCTCATGCTGGATAGCAACAGCACGTTTGAGGACTGTGTTATCCTTGATCAAGGCCTCCACTTGTTGCTGCACTGCCACATTCTCCTGTAAATCACAAGAGGGTGTTAATTTGATACAAGAGATGCCCCAAAATTCCTAAGAATTATCTACTATATGATAACTTTATTTCCCAGACCGAAAAACTAACCCTCTTAATTTCGTAGATATCATAGTTTTGACAGAACAAATGGAGGATGATTGTCCTTCACAGTTGATTCCTCAATGCCATAATACATAATTGTGCTTAAAGCCAACAAACTTGTAGTCAATGACGACATATGAAGCTACATAAGAGGTAACTACGGTTCAATCTATGCCTTACAGCAACCCTGAACTCGAAATTGTCTTCCATGCCTAAAGCTCAAAGAATAAATATGATCACTACTCATGGTCTAATACCAGCATGTAATGCACAAGGTGGCATATGTAAGGTTATATTTTGAATGGAACACATTAAAAAGAAACTTAACAGGTTCAATGGTGGTAAAAAGAAACATCGCTTTACCTCATGGAATTTTTTCCCTACATCTTCACGAGCGCGTGCCATTAACATCTTCTCTAAGGCCTCAAGGACTCTTGCTGCACGTACTTTTGCATCATCTGTACCAGTAGATTGAGTCACTTCCCTCACTAACAATTCAACCCAGTCATCACCACTGGCCGGGGGATTGTCTGTAGGAGTATAAGTTGCACCAGCAACGGCATCAGTTGCCTGATTAGCACCTCCTGCGGCCAATTCTTCAGCTTTCTTCTCCTCAGCGGATACCAAAGAGTATAAGCTTTTGATAGCAGCATTAAGATCACTCCCATGTTCTTCCAGTGCTTTGACAAGAACCTGAGAAAAACTTGCAAATCTAATTAAATTTCCCAAGCTACAAGAGAACCTAGCTACTGCAAAGGTCAAAATTAACTTGAACCAATTATATAAAGAACAAGTGCGGACGAGTCATGGAAAATTCGATTCAATTGTACAGGCGGTGGAAGAAGAAGAGAGATATTATCTACATGCGTTCTGACAAGGCCTATGATTGAGTCGGGGAGCTAGAAGGTAAAGCTAGATCTGTGTGGCTTGATAGATAAGATAAGATAAGATAAGATAATGAAGAGAGAAAAAAGAACAAGAAGACATACCGTCAGTTCAAGGTGCGGAAACGCAGTGCGAAGCTGATCGAGCGATGAGGAAGGAGAGGACCAGATAGGAGAATTGGAAGGCGAAAAACATCGGAATCTCTTAGAAGAGGGCGGAGAAGGAATATCTTCGAAGTAATAAGATCTCTTGGTTCCGCAATATACGGCAGACATGGCTGTTTCAAAACCAAAAGAAGAATCGATCCAAGAATCGATAAATTAGGTTTTGGGTGAAGAAGAAGAAGAAGAAGAAGATGACTCTTGATGAAAGGGAGCAATCTAATCCCGACGATCGAGAGATTTGGGGAAGGAGCGTAGAGAGAGGGGTTTCGTATAATGTCAAATCGGGTTTAGGTCTCTTCTACGACTAGGGACCCTCATTTACACACAAAACTTTATGCGGCAGGGGCTCTTTCGTACTTTCCTTATCAACATGGGCGCGTTGCGCGTGAAAACCCACCCACCCACCCAACGTTTCTTTTCTTTTTATTTTTTCTTTCAAAATAATTCCTTTCTTTTTCCCCTTGGTAAAGTCATTTCCCTTAACAATATGATAAAAATTATGTACAAAATGGGTCAAAAGACTCATAAAACCTTATCATCCTAACATCGATCCAAGGTTATATACATGTGAGGGATAGATCGATATGCATTTCTTTTTTCTTTTTTGTGTGCAAAATATCGATTTGCATTTTTTGTTTTGACACATCCAATACAATAGCAGATCAAACCCAAAATAGACAATTCTGAAACTAGAAGTTTTGAACTAAGGCAAGCTACATGCATATAGAGTAGCTTGTAATTAAAGATGTTATATAGAATTCTAATTTAGGACCGGTCTGAATCCGTTAAAATTAATGTAAGTCCTAACTTTGAATAATTGAATATGAAGAACTTTGGACTAATATAGGGTTTTGGTAAAAAGTCCTACACTAAAACAGGATCGGCCCTATTACATGAAAAAAAAATTTCTCGCAAAAATTCATAAATTAATATTCAAATATAATTTTACGGTTTTGGCGGAAAATATAATTTTGTGGTTTTTGGCGTGAAAACGAGATTTTTTAGTTTAATGGAAAAACATAATTCATCGGTTATAATGAAAAAATGTGTTCAATTTTGACCCAAAAAAACAGAATTTAGCGATTTTGACTGAAAAAATAATTTATTTTTGTTTTGACGAAAAACATAATTTTACGGTTTTGGTAGAAAACATGATTTTGCGGGTCTTGGCGGAAAAATACGATTTTGCGGATTTGACGGAAAAATATGATTTGATGGGAAAATTCAATTGCGGTTTTGACGGAAAAATATGATTTTGCGGTTTTGGCGAAAAAAACGATAACTGAAATTATTTATAAGTTTATAATTTATATGTCTGTGATGTTCTAGTGTTTCTATTTGATAATTAAATAATAGTGTTATCAACATAATTTTTTTGTTGAAAAAATATTTTTCTTAACTATGAAAAAAAAAATTGGAAAATTATAAAAGACCAATATATGGCTCAACCCTGTTATACAAACTTTTAGGACTCAAAATGGTTTAGAACTCATTCAGGACCGAACTTTTAAATAAATATGATCGGGCTGGGCCGAAAAAACTTATTTACCATTCCTATTTATAACAAGAGAATCTCGACTTTTCCACATCTATTGTTATCATAAACCGGTTGATTCGAATCTGGATTGATGTAGCATGAACCATTAAAACACATGGAGCCTAAATAGAATATTAATCAATCTTTCCTTACAAAAACTGATTATATTTTTGTCATAATCGTTGATTTTACATCTAGTTCGAACTTGGAGATATGGATGGAGATGACGACCGAATAGAAAGAAAAAAAAGGCTTATAAGGTTATTTCATCAAACTTGGCTTGGCTCGGCTCCACTAGAACGTACAACGGCTTTCCGTTCAACTTACACTCTCCCTGCATATCGCCGAAACAAGTGTTATGTATCTTCACGTCTATCAGTGAATGGGCCAATATACAGCCCAAAATATTATTGGTTCGAATTTAAAAGACGAAACGCTTTAAAATAGTAATACGCACCTTAAACTTAGGCAAACCAACAACGCAGGCACATTCCACAACTTCGGCCCCAGCGCGCTCTACAGTGCATAGAGGCTCGTTAGTTTAACAATCGATATAGAGTATTACCTTTTCAAAAGGCCTATATATATAAATTAATCATCTTGTTTAACATAAAATTTTAAAAAAAAAAAATTAGAAAGATATTACCCAAGAGGTTAATGGAAGCGGAGAGTGTCCCACCAGTGGCAACTAAATCGTCAATGACGAGAGCTCGTTCGTCGGTTTTGACAGCCTCTATACTCATCTCTAGACGATCACTTCCATACTCAAGCTCGTACTCTTCGCTTATCACTCTCCCTTTTTTAATTAACACCACAACAAATAATATCCTTCAACCACAACTTCTCTTATTACAATTCCAACAACACGTTTTAGTCTGAGGTTTTATCTGCATGTATATAAGTAATCGTACCGGGTAGCTTTCCCGGTTTGCGTAGTGGAATGAACTTGGCACCTATGGCTAATGCGATGGGAGGTCCAAATATGAATCCTCTCGCCTCAACTCCTGCATACATCAATTTATATGTTGATCGGTTTATATAATCCGCAAAATCGATTTTTAAGTAAACATTTTTCAGTCGCTTATAATTGAATTCCTAAAAGGGTCACTAAAAGACAAAAAAAACCAGAGGCAGAGACTCGCAGACTAACGACAATAATAAAGATTAAAGGGATAAGTAATTAGTCACCAACCACACTAGACAAACTAGTATATGAGTGTAAAATCATTAATCCATAAAAGTTATCTATTGTTTATTCAATCTTTTCATATTGGGAGATATGATTCCGCTTCGGATTCTACCATAAAGGAATTTGAGACTATTATGTCGTTTTACAATATAATAATAAGTATTATCTATATATGCGTTGCCTTTCAGGCTGAATGCTCTCATAAGGATATCGTAAAAAAAAAAAAAAAATAATAATAATTCAGGAATTAATAGAGCTGAATTATTATTTTGCCGGTTTTGTTCGTGTGTGCCGTTGGCAAAAACTAAATAGAGCGACTTTAAAAAAAAAATTTTAAAAAAATAAAAAAATTATGAGACAGTAAAAGAAAAGAAGGGAAAGTGAAAGGAACCCGCAACGAGAGAGATGTTCATGTGCTTGTAACGATCAACGAAGATATCAACGACATGTTTAAAGGCAACTGGATCCAGCAACAAAGTTGTTATGTCCTGAAACATGATCCCTGCAACACAAACACACTCTTAAGTTAGTTAATTTCTTCTAAGCAAGCGAAAAGAAAAACAAAAAGCACATAAAGAAAGAAAGAAAAATAAAATGGACCAGTCTTGGGGAAGTGAGGAATGACTCGAATGGCGTCGGAGATGGCCTTCAATCTTGGGTCTCCCTGCAACCCATTCTCCACGGCAAACATCTCTCACTCGTGCGTGTGCGTGTCCAAGAAGAAGAGAGAAAGGGGTTGGCTGTATTTATAGCATTTATTTATCGTTCTTCCTTTCTAATATCTCTCTCTCTCTCTCATTTTCCTTCACCCACTCATCGTACGTCTCCATCCGAAGTTTTTATTTATTAAAATATTTAAAAATTTGAAAATATAACAATAACCAAATTAAAGCTCACTTGTAACAAAGTGGTTGGGTTTACTCTTTAGATTAAGAACCAATGTTCAAATATCTCTCAATGCTATTCAATAATGGTTGATTTCTATGAATGTATTAAACGGCAAAAAATATCCCCATTCTTTCCCTAGCATCGAGGATTAGTATGAGCTTCCGCTGAGGATCATAACTTATCAAAGAAGAAAAATCTCCCTCCAAACAATATTAATATGAAATGATTTTTCGCATAAAAAGATAATCGAGTGTATGCATTTACAATTTTTTTTAAAAACAGATTTCGCATGTCTTTGATAACAAATATTATGTTATTTTACACAATAACATGTTATCTTTCATGATATATCACTAACTTATTTAATCACACACGAACTATTTATGGTTTTGCTACCATATATATATATATTCCAATTTTAGCAGAAAATTCGGTCATCTAGCAAAGAACCCCAAATTTATAGTCCTTTTTATGATGATATGATTAACTTTGTGGCTTCTAGATCAAGGCTTTTGTGTGATGGATTTTTACATAAATTATAGTAAATGTGTTGTGGTTTTGATCATATGAAATCGATATTGTGTGACAGCATGCAATGCATGCATGCATACATACTTGTAAAATATACATTAAATAAATAGATTGAAGTTGTTTAAATAATTTATTTTTTGTCTATTCCAAAATCCTCCTCATCGAAAGCGTGACCGTAAATAAACGAATCTTTCTTTACCAGAAAATAAACAAATCTTTCTCGAAGATATGAAAATGTAAACTTGAGCATTTATAGTAAGAGTGGTTATGACATATGAGAGAAATTAAAGAAGAGGTGCGAATCCCGTATTATCCCATCTATCTCTCCGTCTTTTCCCAAAACAAATCAAATAAACCAAAGAACGTTGAATATTTTTTAAAAACATCGATTCAATTATAAAATTGGTAAAGAAAGTTTTTTCCGGGGGAAAAATAGTTTAGTAGAAGGATTCATTTTTGAACAGATCAGAATGATTCATTTTACACACAACAAATAATAAGGAAAAAAGGTAAAAGAGGAGGAAGGGCCCAGATGAGAGAGAGTAGGGAGGGAAATAGATAAAAAAAAAAAAACGTACGAGAGTGCCTATGTCGACTGTTGAAGCGCACGCCTGCTCAGCTCACTCTTCTCTCTCTCTCTCTCCCCACTTATCTTTTCTTTTATCTGATTTTCTAATCATTACTTTATCATATAGTAAAGGAATAATACCCAATTTAATTCAAATTGTTATATATTTTGTGTGCCCCCACACCCATGTTATGGACTCCATCTATGCCGTTTTCTAACCAAATTGATTCAATTAATTTTTGTTTTTTGTTTTATCAGAAATATATAGATTTGGTTGGATTTAGATTTCGTGTAGATATTCCGTTTGTCGTTTTAAGCTCCGCACTACTTCTTACCCTATCGTATTAGATAGAGAGATTACATCACCAATTACATGTTCCAACCACTGCTTTGTTCCCCCCTATTTCCCAATAAAATCCATTAGATATTAAGAAGGCCGATAATTATTATTATTATTTTCCCAGAGTAGACAAGCAAAAGGAAATGTTTTAGAAAATATTGAATCTTGAATAAAAAAAAAAAAAAAAAAGACACCCACCAGAGGAGTGGTCCATAATTGGACTAGCTTTTGGATACTTCCGGATTCAAAGAAATATTTAGTAGCTGAAAACAGATGAATAGGCAAAATCAAAATCAATCAGATGAGATTATTATCCTTTCCAGTCCACTATTCGGATCTGAACCAAAAAAAAAAAATGCTTTTCATGATTTCATCTACATACTATGTCTACTATCATTAGACTCTTATCTTCTCTTTCACAATACGACAACAACACTCAACTCAATTATTATGGTCTTTCAAATCCAACTTCAAAACACAATATTAAAAAAAAAAAAAAAAACAAATTCAAAAGGTAAATATATATATAAGTGGCCGAGTTCGTGGATGTTAGATCTTGGTAGGATTTACTGAAAGTTCTGATTGGTCAGTTTATTTAAAGATCTTGAAAGCTTTAAACGAAATCAAAGTAACTTTGGTTACATAAACGGGGAATAAAAGAAGAGTGAAAAAAAAAGGCAAAAGTAGGCTGTAAGAGATGATGAAGTTTGAAAACGAAACACAAAGGAATGCGTACCTCACAAATATCTTTCGTGCAGTTAATTTCAAAAGAGACAGAGAAGGACACTAAATCTTAGGAGGACAATCACTACCCAAGATCTCCTCTGCATCTCTTTCATTTACTTCGAATAATATATTTTTTTTTCTTAAACATAAAAACAGTTGAAAGAGAGGGACTTGACCATGTGACTCCGTGCTCTCCTCTAATAGTGACATCAACTCTAATTAAAATGGGAATCAAAGATCCCACTTCTTTTGCGTTTTTACTGTTGGCAGATAGTGTAAGTTACTGTATGCACAATGCTCTCACCTTTTGATGTTACATTCCAGTGCATGCAGGACAACGAGACTATCACACATCCAATATTAGATTAGACCCACATGCAGAGATCCATCAGTCATACCAATTTCTTTAGAAAGTAGAACCCTGACCTGTAACAACCACAGTGGCTGTGCCTTGGAGATTACTTTATTGAGTGGTATTACTCTTCGTGGATCACAGAATGCGGAAAAGATCGAGAATGAAAATCTTTGAGCCAGGCTTATGGATTGACACTCACTGTCTACTTCTGCACTTGCTTCGAAGGTTTCTGCATTTCTTCACTTTACCAGCCAAGAAAGCAAATACAAAGAAACAAAGAACAAAAAACAAAAAGTATATTATTAAGACAAGAACAAACCTTTACACTCGGCCAAGAATTAATCCGATCATCAACAGTGTCAAATTTCTCCGAGTGTTTATGAAATTAAAAAGACAATGCTCTATGAGCGGATTCTTCATTTTCTCAAGATATGGAAGGAAACAATATTCTCAAGTTCCTAACAACTTGTGAAAGTGTTGACCAGCTCACATATAATAGTAATTCAATGAGATCCTGGTCCATTGGTGGAACAAACTTGAAAAATAAAACTACTAGGAAGGTTTCAAACTTTTAATCGTGCTCCTAAGAAGAATCAAATGAAAACATAAAATCATATGTAAACCATGGCACCCTATGAATCCAGATTTTCAACAAGCTAACTTCATACAAATAAAAACATGCAAATATGACAACGATAGACAGTTTTTTTTTATAAAAGTGAGGCAAAAGAAGATGAGCATAAGCTAGTGGCGGGGCGGGTCGGGTCATTCTTAAATTCACGGGTGGAACATAGGTTTGACCAGCAAAATGGTGAGGCCAATAATTGGGCTCAGTAGGTTGGTATGGGTTTAACCATTTTCAGCCTGTATAAGGTTTACCTTGTCATTTTACTTCTGAATTATTCATAATCAACACATACTCAATCTATTATTGTTTAATTACAAATCAGATGATCTTACTACTGTATTCTAGGCTGAAATTATGCGAATAAAAATGTACCTTCTTCCAGCTTTCGTAAAGCATGAAGACTAGAAAATTAGATAGGAAATTTGTAGAACTATGGATCTTTTGAATCAATCCTGGACAACAAATTCATAAAACAATAATCATTGTAAGAAAGGAGGAAATTTAAAAGTATACATAAGAAGAGGCTGTGACTTACGATTTTACATCTTTGGTCTGCCGCCAAGATGCTTCAAAGAAAATCTGGAAGGACCACTGCGACTCTCGGGTCCTTTACTGGACACTCCCCAACGTCCAGCATACGGCAACCATCCTTTAATTAAGTTAACTAGTCTGAATTCTGCTGCTGGTAACTCGTCTTGTGCTCCTGGATAACACTTCTCAGCTACATTATCCACACCGTTCTGGTTTTGGTTTTGTATTTGGATTTCGTTGGCGTTGGATTCCACTTCCAACCTACCATACAAGGCTTCTTTAGCAGAGCATCGAAATGCAGAGACGAAATAGGCGGGTTGTTACAAAGTACTTACTCAAGGTAGCGCTTGCAACTCGGGCTCTTGGATCTTTTGTTCATAGGAGAGTGGTCTATGGACAAATGCCTTACGAAATGTAACTGAAAGAGAGTGAAAGGGATGTTAAAAATTTCAAAGCAAAGAGAATGCGTGCATAGGATTCTTAAGTAGAAGTGAGATGGAGTTTTACGTACTTGGTCCCCATCATTGAGACCGAGACAACGGATGCTTGTTTTGTCATTGACTAATCTCTGGTCTCGATAACACAAGCAAAAATGACCCCAGACGTGGGACCTGTAGGCAAAGATCAAAGTGAACGACTGTATCAGATAGGTTAAGATGTGAGAATCTCCAACTTTCATATGAACTGATGATGTACCATGAAATCATGCCGTGACTTTCCTGAGGAGAAATGGAGAATACTTCTTCCACAGCTCTTTTGAGCTCTGCCACTGAGCAATCCTTTGCGACTACCACATCTGTTGAATCGTTGGAAACCATTTTAACTTGCTGAGAAGCCATATCAGAATTTCACACACAGTACCTAAAAACACTACTTCATACTGTATTATGGCAAGATTGTACTCTATGAAGCCAAAATTAATTGTCTATTACGACTTAAACAATGATTTCAAACGGCAACAATAAATTCCGGACGCACAATAGAAACCATTAAAGCTCGATTAGGGTATCACTAAAGAATTCCGAGAGAATCTGACGATTTATGTAAGCAAAGCAGGAAAATCACAGAGAGAAACTTGATCTTAAAATTGTTAATTTCCGAATATGGATAAGCAAAATCGTACCGAAAAGGGAACCGTTGAGCTTAACGACGGAAAGCTTGATACGACCCTGAGGAGGAAGTTTCAGGTAGGAAGATCTCCGTCCAGAAACCGAACCACCACTGTCGTTTAAAGCAAACGATGACAAGAAGCGTGGCTCTATCAACGACCTCAGTCCTCCACTTCGACGACCATCCCTACCCGGATTATGTTCCTCTCGCATTGCCGATTCTCCCAGATTTCACAGCGATCTTCGACAAGACTCTGCTCTGAGAGCGAGAGAGAGGAGATACGCCAGAATCGGGAGAGTTTGTTTTGCGGGGAAGATGCAATTACTGTGCTTCTATATAGCTCCCCAGCCAAAAAATCAAATCAAAGTTTGTCTATCATCAATCACGGCCCAAATCTAATAATCAAAGGCCCATTAACTTGATTCAACGATAAGTTTATATCAGTGACTCTAGTCTACTACTAAGCGGGTTTGGAATTTGGATTAACCGCCTAAGCATGTCCTCGACACCGCCTGAATTTTTTTTTTTTTTTTTTCGTTGTCTAATAAATAAATTTTGTTAATGTAAAAAACATTTACATACTCCTCCTCTGTGTGCTGATATAAGGCCGAACGAGGAAAAAAAAAAGAAGCGACTCAGCCGAAAATGTTTTAGGGTTTTATTTTTACTCGATTAAGCTCACCAGTTCTTTCTTCGCAACGTAGATAGAGATCGACACTGGCGCGGTGTTTAGGGTTTAATCCTCGGCGACTACGCTCGGCGTTTCGATTTGGAACCCTAAGCTATGTGGAACAACAACAACGATGGTATGCCCTTGGCTCCTCCTGGTACTGGCGGCTCGATGATGCCGCCACCGCCCGCTGCACATCCTTCTTACACGGCGCTTCCGCCGCCTTCTAATCCGACTCCTCCGGTGGAGCCTACTCCTGAGGAGGCGGAGGCTAAGCTTGAGGAGAAGGCCAGAAAATGGATGCAGCTAAATTCCAAACGGTACGGCGACAAGAGGAAGTTTGGATTCGTCGAAACCCAGAAGGAGGACATGCCACCTGAGCACGTCAGGAAGATCATCAGGCGAGTTTTTTTTACTTTTGAATGATTTCCTGCTCTACGATTTCTATGATTTGGTTAGAGGATTTACTTGGATTGAGACTGAAGCTGCCATTTCTTTCTTTCTTTCTTTCTTCAGGGACCATGGTGATATGTCATCCAAGAAATTCCGTCACGACAAGCGTGTATACCTTGGAGCCCTTAAATTCGTTCCTCACGCTGTTTTCAAGCTCTTGGAGAATATGCCTATGCCCTGGGAGCAGGTACATTCTTTTTTTACCTTAAAGTGGTTTCGGCTTAGCTTCAGCTGTTCTCTTCGTCTGTTCATTTATCTAAATCCCCATTTTCTTCCAGGTCCGAGACGTGAAGGTTTTGTACCACATCACCGGAGCTATTACATTTGTGAACGAGATACCATGGGTTGTGGAACCTATATACATGGCTCAGGTGGGCTAATAGTCTCTCTCTCGCTCTTTTCTTGTCTATGTGCATTGATGGATTTTCGAAAGATGTTTCTGAGTGATGGTTATTCCATTCTGTCTTGTTTTGCAGTGGGGTACTATGTGGATTATGATGCGAAGGGAGAAGAGGGATCGTCGTCATTTCAAGAGAATGCGGTTTCCCCCATTTGATGATGAAGAGCCTCCACTAGACTATGCAGACAACTTGTTGGACGTGGATCCTCTAGAGCCAATTCAGTTGGAGCTAGATGAGGAAGAAGATTCTGCTGTATACACTTGGTTTTACGACCACAAGCCACTCGTCAAAACAAAACTGATTAATGGTCCTAGTTACCGGAGGTGGAACCTCTCACTCCCAATTATGGCAACCCTTCACAGGCTTGCAGGCCAGTTACTGTCTGATTTGATTGATCGCAACTACTTCTACCTCTTTGACATGCCATCTTTCTTCACAGCAAAGGCTCTGAACATGTGCATACCTGGTAAGCTATTTTCCTTCTATACTCCACTTTTGATATCTTCGCTGCAGTTCCCTTTCTTTTGTCCTTTTCTAATGCATCTGGTATTCTTTTTCAGGGGGACCTAAGTTTGAACCTTTGTACCGTGATATGGAGAAAGGGGATGAGGACTGGAATGAGTTTAATGACATCAACAAGCTTATCATTCGTTCCCCTCTGCGAACTGAGTACAGAATAGCTTTTCCCCATCTCTACAATAATCGGCCCAGGAAAGTAAAACTGTGTGTGTATCACAGTCCTATGGTTATGTATATAAAGACCGAGGATCCTGATCTTCCTGCATTTTATTATGATCCGTTAATTCACCCAATAAGCAACACTAACAAGGAAAGGCGTGAAAGGAAGGTTTATGATGATGATGATGATGAGGATGACTTCGCCTTACCAGAAGGAGTGGAACCTTTGCTAAAAGATACCCAACTCTACACTGACACTACAGCTGCTGGCATATCATTATTGTTTGCTCCACGACCTTTCAATATGAGGTCTGGGAGGACGCGCCGGGCAGAAGATATTCCTTTGGTGTCAGAGTGGTTCAAGGAGCACTGGTAAGCTATTTACTTTTATTCTACTTTGGGTCTCCTTGCCTTTCCAAAATTTACTAGTGAGTGTCCTAATACATTTTGTGAACTCATTAACTGCAGTCCTCCAGCATATCCGGTTAAAGTTCGGGTTAGTTACCAAAAGCTATTGAAATGCTATGTGCTGAATGAGTTGCACCATAGACCACCTAAAGCTCAGAAGAAGAAGCATTTGTTTCGATCTCTTGCAGCTACAAAGTTTTTCCAAAGTACCGAATTGGATTGGGTTGAAGTGGGTCTGCAAGTCTGCCGGCAGGGGTATAATATGCTGAATCTGCTGATTCACAGGAAGAATTTAAACTACCTGCATCTTGACTACAACTTCAACCTCAAGCCTGTGAAAACTTTGACCACCAAAGAGCGAAAGAAGTCACGTTTTGGGAACGCTTTCCATCTCTGTCGTGAGATCCTCCGGCTGACAAAACTTGTAGTTGATGCAAATGTCCAATTCCGACTTGGTAATGTTGATGCCTTCCAATTGGCTGACGGTCTGCAATATATTTTCTCTCATGTTGGGCAGTTGACGGGTATGTATCGTTATAAATACCGACTGATGAGGCAGATTAGGATGTGCAAGGATTTAAAGCACTTGATATATTATCGTTTCAATACTGGTCCTGTGGGTAAGGGACCAGGGTGTGGGTTTTGGGCTCCAATGTGGAGGGTATGGTTATTTTTTCTTCGGGGAATAGTTCCTCTTCTTGAACGATGGTTAGGAAATCTTCTTGCACGTCAGTTTGAGGGGCGTCATTCAAAAGGAGTGGCGAAAACAGTTACAAAACAGAGAGTTGAAAGCCATTTTGATTTGGAGCTTCGAGCTGCTGTCATGCATGACGTCCTTGATGCCATGCCAGGTTTCCATTCTTTCAAACTTGTTTTTCCTTATGTATCTCAACGATGGAATTGCTTTGCTTTATTCTTTTTGTTAACATTTTCCGCTAATGTGCAGAGGGTATCAAGCAAAATAAAGCGCGGACTATATTGCAGCACCTTAGTGAGGCATGGCGGTGCTGGAAAGCTAATATCCCATGGAAGGTCCCTGGGTTACCTGTGCCAATTGAGAATATGATCCTCCGTTATGTCAAGTCTAAGGCTGATTGGTGGACAAATGTTGCTCACTACAATCGTGAGCGTATCCGAAGAGGGGCTACTGTTGATAAGACAGTTTGTAGAAAGAATCTCGGAAGGTTGACTCGTCTTTGGCTAAAGGCAGAACAGGTCTGTCCATTGTATTAATGGCGTTATCATATTTACTTGAACAACATTATATGAAATGGCTTTATATATTGATCTGAATAAATAAGATCCTGTTATCTTTGATTTCCCAGTTTTCTGATTCGTTATCCTTGTAATTATGTTACAGGAACGACAGCACAATTACCTGAAAGATGGTCCGTATGTCACTCCAGAAGAAGCTCTTGCAATTTATACAACTACTGTTCATTGGCTAGAATCAAGGAAGTTTTCTCCAATTCCGTTCCCTCCATTGTCATACAAGCATGACACAAAGTTGCTCATCCTTGCCCTTGAGAGACTGAAGGAATCATATAGTGTAGCTGTGAGGTTGAACCAACAGCAGCGAGAAGAGCTTGGTCTAATTGAACAAGCTTATGACAATCCTCATGAAGCTCTGTCACGAATAAAACGTCATCTTCTCACCCAGCGTGGCTTCAAAGAGGTAACTTGATAATTCACTCTATATTGTAGCAATGGATTGAACATAGGTTGTCAAGGTTACTGTAGAAAAGTGATGGTGAATACGTTTTTTCTGCAGGTTGGCATAGAGTTTATGGATCTATATAGCTACTTGATTCCAGTTTATGAAATAGAGCCTCTAGAGAAAATTACCGATGCCTATCTTGATCAATATTTGTGGTACGAAGGTGACAAGCGCCACTTGTTTCCAAACTGGATTAAGCCAGCCGACTCAGAGCCACCCCCACTTCTGGTTTATAAGTGGTGCCAAGGTATCAACAATTTGCAAGGCATATGGGACACAGGTGATGGACAGTGTGTGGTGATGCTCCAAACTAAGTTCGAAAAGTTCTTTGAGAAGATCGATTTGACGATGTTGAACAGGTATCTATCTCATTAATACTTATAGATAATGAGCCACGACTCTCTGGAGTAATATTTTGTGTTGTTTTTTTCAGGCTTCTTCGTTTGGTTCTTGACCACAATATTGCAGACTATGTGTCTGCCAAGAATAATGTAGTCCTGTCGTACAAGGATATGAGTCATACTAACTCGTATGGTCTCATTAGGGGACTTCAGTTTGCATCGTTTGTTGTTCAGTTTTATGGACTATTGCTTGATCTTTTGCTTCTTGGTTTGACTCGAGCAAGTGAAATTGCTGGGCCACCGCAGATGCCTAACGAGTTTATGACGTTTTGGGATACAAAAGTGGAGACACGCCATCCCATAAGACTCTATTCTCGGTATATAGACAAAGTTCATATAATGTTTAAATTTACCCATGAAGAGGCTCGGGATCTTATTCAGCGCTATCTTACTGAACATCCCGATCCCAACAATGAAAACATGGTGGGATACAACAATAAGAAGTGCTGGCCAAGAGATGCAAGGATGCGGTTGATGAAACATGATGGTATGCTCTTTCTTTTTATATAATTCGATTGACTATCATTTATGGATTAGATGATGTGTCTCATTGATTATCCATTTTTCAGTCAACCTTGGTAGAAGTGTCTTCTGGGACATGAAGAACCGTCTTCCTCGGAGCATCACAACTTTGGAGTGGGAGAATGGCTTTGTCTCTGTTTATAGCAAAGATAACCCTAACCTGCTCTTTAGCATGTAAGTCTTTTATTTGAGCATTCTAGTGCATCTGTTAATAGTGCTAGGCCTTCGTTTAGACTGTAATTTGGTACTGCTACTGACATCAGTGACTCTTTCACATCTTGCCTGCAGGTGTGGATTTGAAGTCCGCATACTTCCAAAAATCAGGATGACCCAAGAAGCTTTCAGCAACACAAGAGATGGTGTGTGGAATCTGCAAAATGAACAGACCAAGGAGAGGACTGCAGTTGCTTTTCTGCGGGTTGATGATGAACATATGAAGGTGTTTGAGAATCGTGTGAGGCAGATCCTTATGTCGTCAGGATCAACAACCTTTACTAAGATCGTCAACAAATGGAATACAGCTCTAATTGGTATAATCCTATGAGCCCGTTTTGGCAGCATTGTTAGCTTTTTATGATGTGTGGTTTAGCATAAAACTGATCACATATTTTTTTATAAACAGGTCTCATGACTTACTTCCGTGAAGCCACTGTGCACACGCAAGAGCTCTTGGATCTACTGGTCAAGTGTGAGAATAAAATCCAAACAAGGATTAAGATTGGGCTGAACTCAAAGATGCCTAGTCGGTGAGTAAAAGCTATTGTATTGAATTATGGTCGACATAGCAGAGCTGTGTGTTTATGTTTCTGTAACCTGATTGTTTAACTTTCTCCTTGGCAGATTTCCTCCTGTTATCTTCTACACTCCAAAGGAAATTGGTGGGCTGGGAATGTTGTCAATGGGTCATATTTTGATCCCACAAAGTGACCTCCGATACAGCAAGCAAACAGATGTTGGTGTAACCCACTTTAGGAGTGGAATGAGCCACGAGGAAGATCAGCTTATACCAAATCTTTACCGTTACATACAGCCATGGGAAAGTGAGTTTATTGATTCACAGCGGGTGTGGGCAGAATATGCTTTAAAGAGGCAGGAAGCACAGGCCCAAAATAGGCGTCTTACGCTGGAAGATCTGGAAGTAAGTATCATTACTTGTGTGTTTGTTACCTCTTTACTTAATGTCGAATTTTGAGAGGAATATCAGCGTACTAGCTTGCTTTCTTCTGGTAGTCTTGGAAGTAGTCTTTTGTCTTTGCTTAACAGAGGGTTTTGGGAGGATATCAATGTGTTGACTTGTCCTCTTTTTGGGAGAATTTTATTTGCTTCTAGAATATCTGATCATTGATGGGAGAATAATAACTCATGTATAAAAATATGACAGGATTCTTGGGATAGGGGAATTCCTCGTATAAATACACTGTTTCAGAAGGATAGGCACACATTGGCATATGATAAAGGTTGGAGGGTTCGGACTGACTTCAAGCAGTACCAAGTCCTTAAACAAAATCCTTTCTGGTGGACCCACCAGAGGCATGATGGGAAGTTGTGGAACTTGAACAATTACCGCACTGATGTCATCCAAGCTCTTGGAGGTGTTGAGGGTATTCTTGAGCACACGTTATTCAAAGGGACATAGTAAGTCTGCTTTTCATTTCTCCTTAACTAATTATGATTTTTGTTTCATAATAGCATATGATATTCAGTTGCTCACAGCTTTTGTTCTCAGCCTATCACATCATAATTCCTAATTTTTTCATGCTTTACATGATCTCAGTTTCCCGACATGGGAGGGTCTTTTCTGGGAGAAGGCATCTGGTTTTGAGGAGTCGATGAAATATAAGAAGTTGACTAATGCGCAGAGGTCTGGTCTGAACCAGATTCCAAATAGAAGATTCACACTTTGGTGGTCGCCGACAATTAATCGAGCGAATGTCTATGTGGGTTTCCAAGTGCAGTTGGATCTGACAGGAATATTTATGCATGGAAAGATTCCTACACTTAAGATATCTTTGATTCAGATTTTCCGTGCCCATTTGTGGCAGAAGATCCATGAGAGTGTTGTTATGGATCTTTGCCAAGTATTGGACCAAGAGTTGGACGCTTTGGAGATAGAAACTGTGCAGAAGGAGACAATTCATCCAAGGAAGAGTTATAAGATGAACAGCTCTTGTGCTGATGTTCTTCTATTTGCTGCCCATAAATGGCCAATGTCTAAACCTAGCCTGGTTGCAGAGTCAAAGGATATGTTCGACCAGAAAGCTAGTAACAAGTACTGGATAGATGTGCAACTTCGATGGGGAGATTATGACTCCCATGATATTGAGCGTTATACTAGGGCCAAATTCATGGACTATACAACTGACAACATGTCTATCTATCCATCGCCAACAGGTATTTATTACTTCTTCCATTTTGCTTTGTTTTGTTAGTCTTTGCTTCTCTGCAGTATGTTTAAATTTTTTACAAAATCCGTGCAGGTGTAATGATTGGGCTTGATCTGGCATACAACCTGCATTCTGCCTTTGGTAATTGGTTCCCTGGTTCAAAACCTCTTCTTGCTCAAGCAATGAACAAGATCATGAAGGTACTATAAATTTTTTTCGGGGTATCTTTTGCAGGACCCTTTTTGTTTAGATATGTGACTTATCGTTTAAACTTTACATATTGCAGTCAAATCCGGCTCTATATGTGTTGAGAGAGAGGATAAGGAAGGGTTTGCAGTTATACTCGTCTGAGCCTACAGAGCCATATTTGTCATCTCAAAACTATGGTGAAATATTCAGCAATCAAATTATATGGTTTGTTGATGATACCAATGTCTATCGTGTTACGATTCACAAGACATTTGAAGGAAACTTAACGACAAAGCCAATCAATGGTGCGATTTTCATTTTCAATCCAAGAACTGGGCAGCTGTTCCTGAAGGTATTTTTTCCTCTCTCGCACTTTACATTAAGAACAGGCATACGTTCCACAAAACTACTATATCTTCTGTTTAAGTCTAATAACATGCTCTGGGATCTTAAGTGACACTTTTTTTGTCATCTAGGTTATCCATACAAGCGTTTGGGCTGGTCAGAAGCGTCTTGGCCAGCTAGCGAAATGGAAAACTGCTGAAGAGGTTGCTGCACTTGTGCGATCTCTCCCTGTTGAAGAACAGCCAAAACAGATTATTGTCACGCGGAAAGGAATGTTGGATCCCCTTGAGGTTCATTTACTGGATTTCCCTAACATTGTTATCAAGGGAAGCGAGCTGCAGCTTCCGTTCCAGGCTTGCCTAAAGATAGAGAAATTTGGTGACCTGATTTTGAAGGCCACAGAACCGCAGATGGTCTTGTTTAATATATATGATGATTGGTTGAAGAGTATTTCTTCATATACTGCCTTTTCAAGACTTATTTTGATCCTTCGTGCGCTTCACGTGAATAATGAGAAGGCTAAGATGTTGTTGAAGCCTGACAAGTCCGTTGTCACTGAGCCTCATCACATCTGGCCCTCTCTCACTGATGATCAATGGATGAAGGTAACTCTTCTGCCGCTTTTCAAAGACTTCTTCATTTAGTTTGTTTCTTGCTATATTATTTTATTTGATAGGATCCCTCTTTACACTACATCACCTCTGTATCTGCTGTTTTTACTCACTAGTGAATTATATTATATAACGCTTTTACTTTATTCCCTCTGTTTGAATAGTCCTTCCTTATTCACGATCATGTTAAATTCAGGTGGAGGTAGCACTTAGAGATCTTATCCTTTCTGACTACGCAAAGAAGAACAATGTGAATACCTCAGCTCTGACACAATCAGAGATCAGAGATATTATTCTTGGAGCTGAGATTACTCCACCCTCTCAACAGAGGCAACAGATAGCTGAGATTGAGAAACAGGTACTCTTAACTGATACTTCTATCAGGTTTTCAAACAAACATTGAGAGAGTAGATCTGTGCCTATTATTCGTTGTTCACTGTAAATCTATTTCCTATTTGCAGGCAAAGGAAGCCAGCCAGCTTACTGCAGTCACAACAAGAACTACAAATGTTCATGGTGATGAGCTCATTGTCACCACCACGAGCCCTTACGAGCAATCTGCATTCGGTTCCAAAACAGATTGGCGTGTACGTGCAATATCAGCTACTAACCTTTACCTCAGAGTCAATCACATATATGTGAACTCAGATGACATAAAGGTTAGAATCCAATTCACTCTTATTCACTTTTTCAATTAAGTAAAAGCCTTTGAGGTTTCGCCCTTAAACATTGTTTCTTGTTGTTCACAGGAAACCGGATACACCTACATCATGCCAAAGAACATTTTGAAGAAGTTCATATGCATAGCGGATCTTCGTACTCAAATTGCTGGATATTTATATGGTATTAGTCCCCCGGATAATCCGCAAGTGAAGGAAATCCGTTGTGTTGTGATGGTGCCACAGTGGGGAACTCATCAGCAAGTTCACCTGCCGTCGTCTCTTCCTGAGCATGATTTCCTAAATGATCTTGAGCCCTTGGGATGGTTGCACACACAGCCTAACGAGCTGCCTCAGCTGTCACCACAGGTATAGATATACTTTATCTATACCTTAATTTCAGCCTGTTAACCCCATTGCTAACTGATTTTGCTTTGACAGGATGTAACCTCTCATTCCCGTATTCTGGAGAACAACAAGCAATGGGATGGAGAAAAATGCATCATCCTGACCTGCAGTTTCACTCCGGGCTCCTGCTCTTTAACGTCATATAAGTTGACCCAAACTGGATATGAATGGGGGCGGCTTAACAAGGACACAGGCAGCAATCCTCACGGTTACCTTCCCACCCATTATGAAAAGGTTCAGATGCTGTTGAGTGACCGGTTCCTCGGGTTTTACATGGTGAGAAACACAGTTTTCAGTTTTGCTTTTGTCTTCGATGATATAAACCGTTGAAATCTTATTTTTGTAACTGTTGTTGTGATAGGTTCCTGAGAATGGACCGTGGAACTACAACTTCATGGGAGTGAAGCACACGGTGAGCATGAAATACAGTGTCAAACTCGGATCCCCAAAGGAGTACTATCACGAGGAGCATCGACCCACTCATTTCCTGGAGTTCAGCAACATGGAGGAGGCTGATATTACGGAGGGAGATCGTGAGGACACATTTACTTGAGAGTATATACTCACTTTTCTTACCTGTGTGTAACTTCCTCCTTTTGGCTTATTTAGCTTTATTTTGCAATAGAGACTTGTAAGACGTACTACGGACCGAGTTTTACTGTCTTGTGCGTTACTGAGATAGATTGTTTATGTCCCTAACTCTTAAAAAATGTTTTGCCGCTAGAATCAAAATCTTGAATGTGTTGCATGAGCACATCTGATGCAATCATTCATACGTTTGTTGGGGAATTTTGAACTTTTTAAGGTTTTTCCCCTTATTAAAGAAAAGCCAAATGATCCAAACATGGAAGAACCAATACAAGTATAGTCTCCAGAAAGTTAGAGAGTTCAAAGGCAGCATAAAAAACAAACTACACTACGATAGCTGCTCGTTGGAGATTGGATATTTTTTGTAAACATGACGGCGAAAATCAATTTTAAGTTAAAACAAAAGGAGAAAAAACATCTAACATTAAACTCGGAAATATGTACAGCAGTTTTATTATCCCTTGATCCCTTCCCTAACTAGAAGATAAGCATAAAAATGAAGCTGAACACAAGAAAGAATGCAGAAAGATTGGAGAACCCCAAAGACTCGGAACTGCTTGACACGACCGTGGCTGCGTCCGGCATATCACCGTCTTCTCTAGATAGATGCTGGACCGCACCGGAAGGACCTGGTTTCGGCGTTTTTCCATCACACAACCTGACACTTGAACCAGATGTTGAACCGAACGCATCATCCAAGTCACTATCCCGGTTCACACACAAACCCGCATTGTTATACAGCCTCAGCTTTCTCCTCATCCTCCACACTGTGTCTCTCTCGAACGGTACTGGACCTGTGAGACTGTTATCGTTGAGCCTCAGCTCGCTTAGATGCTTCACGTCCCGAAACTCCAAAGGAATCTCTCCAGTCAGATTGTTGCCCTCCAGGTGAAGGACCCGAAGACTGTTTAACCGAGTCAATGATTTCGGTATCGAGCCCTGGAGATTCATATTCGAGAGAACAAGAATCATCAAGTTCTTGAGCCCTTTGAACGCGTTTTCAGGAATCGTTGCAGAGAATTTTGTATTGCCTTTGAGCATTAAAGCTTGAAGAGAGTTTAGGCCTTGTAGAGAAGGCGGGAATGGACCTGATAACCGGTTATAGCTCAAATCCAGAAGCACTAGTTGGTTGAGCCTGTTAATCGAGTCCGGGATGGGACCAGTGACTCTGTTTCGGCTAAGATCGATTTTGATCAACGATCCACAGTTCGAGAGTGTGGCTGGAACCGGTCCGGTTAATAGATTCTGGTTCAAGTCCAGAACGTTCAGCTCCCGAAGAAGAAAACCGGGAATCGAACCAGTTAATCTGTTCCCACTCAAATCAAGCGATCTTAAACCGGAGAACCGGTTAAACGACAAGGGAATGGAGCCGTTGAGGTTATTTTTATGCAAATCAAGAACTTTCAAATTGGTGAGATTGCCCAATTCGTCAGGGAGAGGACCCAGAAACCCATTCTCCCTCAAAACCAGCGTCTGCAGACTCGAGCCGAGGCGGCCCAGAAAGGCCGGTATCCGCTGTGGGGCGCGGCCTAAACAGCGGTAAAAGAACAAGGCTTTGAGGTGCTTAAGCCTCGTGAGGGACTCAGAGACGTAAGAGCGTTCAGGGTCACAAGTTGGGAACGCCGTGTCGTCTGAGAGCGCTCCGAACGAGAGAGAGACGACGTGGTAGACGTTATCCTGGTCCGGCATACACTCGATCCCGTGCCATCGGCCTCGGCACACGTCCGGGATCGCGGCAGCCCAGTCGTTGCCAGTCGCACGCATAATGTCGTAGACGGCGTCTTGCTCGTCGGGCTCCGTGCGAGCGCCGTCGTTGGTCATCGTGAATCCAGTTTGTGGGCCGTCAATAAGAGCCGACGGCGCAGTCGAGTCGGAGGTGATCACGGTGAAAGATCTGACCAAAGGAGAAATTATAGACAAGACAATGAATATTTGGCGGAAGAGACCAGCCGGTTGTGCCATTTCTGTTGTTGTTGTTGTTGTGTGATTGCGGTTTAGGTTCTAAAATTGAATGTAGTGCGTGTGTGTATATATCGCTTACACAATTTTATTTTTTTTGAAGAAAAATGGGTGGGTCCAAAAAAAAAAAAACAAACGTTCGATAATATGTCATTATGACTTTCACGGGATATAACTCGAGGAGCGAAATAGAACCAAATTCCTGCATTTATTGCTTTCACGAGATATTCGCCTTGGGTTGGGCTCTGGATCCGACCCGTTTTATGAACAGGACCCGACTTCTTTTTTATCTCCCTTCATTCTTTTTCTTCATTTGGGCTGCATTTCATATTCTCTCACTCGCATAGCCCATATTCTCTCATTCATACAGTCATACTCATCATATTAATCAATTTCACATAATTATATATGGCTATTATTATTCAATTTGATATTTTGGAAATTGGGCACTGTATTGTTTTATGTAACAAACAGTAGATACTTAATCAAAAAATTTCATGTGTTTGATTGTGAAACTTGAAATCATTATGTTGTTGTAACACGAGACTCTGAATAAACGGACGCGTGGTCTGAGCATTCGAAAGGCACATGCCATTGGAGCAACACATGTAATTAATACGTGCCATCTTCCTAGTAACGTGACTAATCTGGATAATGAAGTAACTATGAAGCATCCAAACAAAGAATTGAAAAGAATGATAACAAGTTTATCAGCATCGTCCCATTTTATTCGACTATCTGTGCACTCACCCAAATACAAAACCTTCATGCAGTCGTCCAGCCGTCTGATGGAGTTCAAGGTCAAAGATCTGATGGTCGACAAGCGGCGGCTTGTTGAAGTTCCTGATAACGCCACTCTAGCGGACGCCTTGAACACCATGGTAAACCACAGCTCTAACTCTATTTGTTCTTGGAGTTGACCGTTTGAGTATCAAAAATTACTAACACCACTGTTCTTCGTATCAAACCGGTGGCAAACCGAGTTAGAGCTGTGCCGGTGGCTGCGAAACCAGGCCAGTGGCTAGGAGCTGGCGGGTCAACGATAGTAGGGTCGGACAAACAAAGCGGAAGTGCAAGCAAACAGTACATAGGAATGGTGACGATGCTCGATGTTGTGGCTCACATCGCTGGAGACGACAGCGAGAGTGGGCTCGATAAGAAAATGGCTGCTCCTGTCTCTTCTATTATTGGTCATTGCCCTGAGGGTCTCAGCCTTTGGTCTCTCAATCCTAATACCAGGTTATTAATATCGAAGATTGCAAAATTTAAGATTGCGGATATGAACTATTTCCGTTTCATATAATATTAGATAGTTTACGCTTTCCCACATATATAGTAAGAAATTTTTTGCAACATCTATAGTATTATATACCCCAATTTCTATCATTCATTATTAGTCGTTTCATTTATTATAACTCCAACTGGTTTAATAGAAGGAAAAAAAATGTTGACAAAAAAAAAAAAACTGGTTATTAGAAAATGTTATGCAAATTTTTGCATAGAAAGTGCAAAACACTTTTTTTGTGAAACAGATTTTTGTTTTTTCTAAAAGACCTAGTATATATAATGAAACGGAGAGAATACTGATCAAAGATGGTCGTGAACTCCTGATGAAAGCAGCATAATGGATTGTATGGAGATGTTGAGTAAAGGAATCCACAGAGTATTGGTTCCATTGGACAGTAACATAGAAAATATCTCAGGGCCTGAGTTGGTAGAATCGGCTTCTTCTTACGCAATGCTGACTCAGATGGATCTCATCTCTTTCTTCCTCGACCGATCCTCTGATCTCCAAGGTATCCTCTCCCACACCGTCACTGATCTCTCCGCTATACACGACACCGTTTTCGCCCTCACTAGCCAGGTAAATCAACCAAGTCAAAATTTTCATCTTCATTCATCAGATCCTAGATTAAACTTGTCTCCGTTTTACAGGCCAGAGTGAAGGATGCAATTAAATGCATGAGTATGGCAATGCTCAATGCCGTTCCTATTGTTGAAGCCTCCAGCGAGGAAGAGGATCATAAGCAGCTCGTGGACGTACGTGACTTTACTTAAATATCTATATATCATCTTTGAAGATCAATGTAAATTAATTTGGTGTTTGCTAGTGCAGGGGAAAAACCGGAGAGTAGTGGGAACGTTCTCGGCGAGTGATCTGAAGGGATGTCATTTAGCCACGTTGCGTTCTTGGTTGCCGCTAAACGCACTAGAATTCGTCGAGAAAATCCCAAGAACTCCCTTGTTCACCGCTGCTCCGTCAACGCCAGGGAGGGAGCTCGTGACGTGTCAAGTGACATCGATCTTGGCCCAAGTGATCCATATGGTCACCACGAAACGTGTACATAGAGTTTGGGTCGTGGACCAGAACGATGGGCTACAAGGCCTTGTTTCTCTTACTGACATCATCGTTGCGGTCCGATCCGCTTTACTCTCCGGAGCTCAGGATCTGTAACTCCCAACTTTCACTCTTCTCCTCTATCGGATTTCTCAAATTTTCTTATATTTGTTTCTTAGAAATCTTTCGCAATTTTATTTCCTACTTTTTTCTGCCAAAGATAACAAGGGCGTTTCTCATCCCATCATATCGAATGTTCACAGCTCAGTTACTTAACCATAAGAAAATGTTCGGAAATAGAAGAAAATTTGTCAAAGCAAGAAATGACGAGTATTATTGTTGCTTGACAGAGACTCGACACTAGCCGGAATTTTCCGTCATTTCGAATTTCTATAAAATTTCTATAAAAGATTATTTTATAAAACTACAAAATACTATGATAGCAAAATTGTATGTGGAACAAACAAAAAACAAAACAATGATAGGAATTATGATATATTGAGAGTGTAGTGGATATTAATGAATAGGGTACTCAGGCACGGGGCGCAAACAAGCATGGCATACGAATGAGACAATTTCAGCTTTCTTCTATAATTCCATAATCATAATTTAATCACTAGTTTTAATCGGTAATATAACCTTAAAAAGCATCTACTCATTATGCGCTCCACTTTACTCCTTACTCTCATAACATGAAAAGTGTATGTTTATATTTGTTTGTTCTGCTTCCAAGCACGCTCTTTCTTCTTTTCAATAATTTTTAACTGCATTTACAATACTATATAGCTGTTTTCATATATCATTCTATAGTAGCTCACAATAATTCCGTATGAGCACGCTTTTTGTGCTCTAATAAAATTCTTCGTTAATTACCGCTACATAATTATATACTTTTCGGTTCCACGGAGACTGATTAATTAGGAAGATGATTAGTGCCTTATTATACGTGTCACAAGTATTTGTTTGTTGTTTATATGTCATGAACTCATGATTCATATATAGTGATGTATTAATACCATGTTATGAGATATCACGTAACCAGAGGTGTTGGAAGTTTGCTATAAACTTACACTAGTTGATACATACAATAATGAAATACTGTAAGATATTTTGTGTGACAAAACATATTGGTCGGAAATCAATTATTTTGTCCTTCTTTCAGGTTTAAAATACTGACCAAACCCCATCTCTATATATGACAGTTTGTTTTATAAAAAAAAATTGATAAAGGTCTAATATATGACAGTTGGTGTTTACTATGTGTATGTTACAAACATTTTCTGTCAAAATTAATTATACTGACATATTAAAAATAGTTAAAGGACTTGTAATCTGTGGTATTTAACTACTGATAAAATTTTACTTTATTTGAAGAAACAATTCACGCATGTTTCTGTGTTGTGCTTGTGTTTCTTGTAATCTTGTGTAGTTGTTCTTATAAACATATAAGTTATTGATTAGATCGAGAAAGAGAAAGGCCTTTTTAGATAGAAATAGAGAAGGATGGATTGAATTTGAAGCATGGAGAATAGCGAACACTCACTGCGAAGTTAGTGGGAAAGTCGCGCGTCATACGAGGGAGCAACAAAGTGTGGGCCTCTCTTTTACAGTCTCAGAAACTAATGCATGCCCACATTTTCAATTTCCATATAATATTTACTATTATCTTGTGCCAATAGTAGATTCATTATGATATAGTTTAATGTACATCATACTGTTACGTGATTATAACTTGATAGACTATAATCGTTATATGTGCATTCATCTTCCGTCAATCGGAATCAGATTGATCAAACCTTGTTATTCAAATAAAAAGAGAGATTAATTTCGGTTGTGAGAAATTAAAATAGAAAGTACATTAAGGTACATATTATTGCTGTCAAGTTGTTGATTTAAGGCAAATAGAGGCTGCGGGTGGCGTAACCTGATCTGACAGGGATAAGCCGGTCGCAGGGTGTTGTCGGGAGGAAGAACGCCGCTATTGGCAGAGTCACGCGGGGTAACCGGCTGGCGGCTGTAGCCGGTCACTGAGTCTAATTGTCTACCAAGTACACTTGTACAGTGTTATGAGTTGTGCTTTTCCTGTGACGGTCCCGTTTATTCCCCACACTCTCCTCGATTGTTACCCCTTTCTTCCACTAACCCTTATTTTACACGCGCGTGAAATATATATTCTCACGGAAATAAATTTTACTAACAGAAAAAGAGTAAAAGTGGGGAAAAGGGAAACCTGACTCTTAGAAATTTGAATAGAAGTGGGTCACCTCACCTCAGTCATGCATATAATTATAAATACCACTGCAGGAACCCAAAAGCGAGTTATAAGCCCTCTAGCTAGGAGTTGAAGCAAGACCGGTTCAATAGTAAAAAAGAAGATCGAAGTGGAAAACGGGACAAGACGGGTGTGCCATTGTGGATGTTGGGGTTGGGTGTGGACCGGCTTCAAGCCGACATCAACCGCCTTCTAGCCTCCCTTTTCCACCAAGGAGTGCTGGACGAGCAGTTCTTGCAGCTTCAGCAGCTTCAAGATGAGACTTCACCAAACTTTGTGTATGATGTCATTAATATCTACTTTGACGAATCCGAGAAGTTACTCCGCAACCTTAGATTATTGCTGTGAGTTTCTTTCTTTTTTTCTTTACATTGTGTTTTCCGTCGACCTCTATTATTTGGTTCCAGAATTAACGATGATTGTATATAAATGAACAGGATGGATAGAGAGTTTTCGGACTACAAGAAAATAGGATTGCACCTTAATCAGCTGGTGGGAAGCAGTTCCAGCATTGGTGCTCGTAGGGTTCGTAACGTCTGCGTTGCCTTTCGCTCTGCTTCCGAGCTTAGCAACCGCCCAGGGTACCAAAACGCTAGTTCTTTGTATTACTTGGGAAAGTAGGTGAATGTTTAAGTCAATGCTTTTGTTTCTAAATGCGATGATTCTTCAGGTGCTTGAGAGGATTGGAGGTAGTAGAGCATGAGTATCATTACCTCAAGAACATGATGCATGAACTATTCCAGGTACTTATTTCATTACGTACACACACAACAGGGTATATAATTTTGCCGACGACCAACAGTACATATAAACATGATGAAACTAAAGTGTATCTTAATAATGATTAATGTTAACAAATTTGTGGGGCTTAATTTTAATGGTTTCAGCTGGAGCAGCAGAGGCTATTAGCTGCAGGAGTCAGATATCCAATGTAGAATTATAACTGTCATAAAATTCTCGATAATTAGAAAGCTAATTTAGTGCGTGATGATAGTTTGTTGTAAGCTACGGAAGCCAAAACCCTTTCTTCTAATTCTAATGCTTTGTACTCTCTTCATAAATAATAAAATTATATTCCCTTTGTATTTTCCAGAATCGACATATGGGAGATCTACCAATCTTAGTCAACAATAGAATATTTCATCTGTAAACGTAAACATCTACTAGAAACAGGAACTGGGCTACGGGCCAAAGCGAATTGGAAGAAAAAGGAAAAAAAGTATGATAGTATAGCAGAGAAGCTTTAACTTTCATATTATATCATTTTTGTCTGGAATGTAACGAGAAAATGATGATGTGGATAAGATGTAAACAAATAAATAATAGAATTAAAATGGGTAAGATAATAGTAGTTGGGAAGGAAAGAAAAGGGAACATGTGGGTTGCTTACAGAAGAAGCGAGTAAGAAAAAGACAGGTGTGCTTCATCCCAAAGTCTTCCTTCCACAAAAATATCCAGTTAAGTTAAAATGCAAAAATAGTATAAATATATAAAAACTCATTAATAAATGTGTGGGACGAGTACGACTATATAATTGGAGTGATGCTTTGCTTTTATACCTTGACCGGATCAATCAAATATCAATAATAAGCAATGAATAATCTGCCCGAGGACTGCATCGCCAAGATCCTTTCTTTGACAACTCCTCGCGACGTGTGCCGATCATCGGCGGTCTCCAATATCTTCAGATCCGCCGCCGACTCCGACGATGTCTGGAATCATTTCTTACCGACTGACTTCCCCGCCGGCTTTGCGGCAACACCGGCTCTCCCCACCAGGAAACAGCTCTTCTTCTCCCTCGTCCATACCCCTCTTCTTCTCAACGACGCCCATTTGGTAACCTTTTTTCCGATCAGTGGATCAGATCCGATTTCTAGTTTGTTTTGACACAACCCACGTTGTCTATTCTAGTCAACGTTGTATGTATCAATGGTCGAAATGGATGAGCTTCATCTTCGTAATTACATCTTTCGTAGATTTTACAAAGTAGAAAGTTCTGTTCAGGCAAATCCTCCCTCTGTAACATGTAGTCAAAGACCCAAAAACCTGTGGAATCAATTAACCTAATGGGGTTTAAAGCTTTCGTATCTTCAAGATAATTGGAATGTATATCTTCTTCTTCTTTTTTCCCTGTGATAACACATTTTGACTGCTTTATGTTATCAAAACAGAGCTTTTCGCTGGAGAGAGAGAGTGGTAACAAGTGCTACATGATGGCAGCGAGGTCCTTGAGTATTGTTTGGGGACATGATCAAAGATATTGGCACTGGATCTCTCTTCCTAATACCAGGTCTACTTCTTGTCATACAAACTAGCTTCCTACTCTTGTCTAGACGTTGACCTGAAACTTCCTCTTCTGCATTGCTTTAACAGGTTCGGAGAAGTGGCTGAGCTGATCATGGTCTGGTGGCTTGAGATCACCGGGAAGATCAACATAACCCTTCTCTCTGATGACACCCTCTACGCCGCTTACCTTGTCTTTAAGTGGAACGATACTCCATACGGTTTTCGCCAGCCTGTAGAGGCCTTCCTTGTCTTGGCTGACACCGATATTACTGATGATGTTCAGCCTTCCCTGGTGACTCTCATGCAAAATCCAGGCAGTCAAGAAGGTCACTGCGCTGAGCTGAGAAGAGACGGTTGGTACGAGGTGGAGTTGGGACACTTCTTCAAAGGGAGAGGAGATACGGGTGAAATAGAGATGAGCCTCAAGGAGACAAAGAGGCCTTTTGAGAAGAAAGGCCTTATTCTCTATGGAATCGAGATTAGGCCTATGCCCTGATTATATGATTATATCCTACTGGCTATTGCTAAATACCTTTGCAGTTTCCAGTGTTCTCTTGATCCTCAATCTTGTATTGTTTTCTTCTCTTTCCCTGCCTTTTCTTCTTCTCCTTTTCTATATTGATGCAGAAAATTAAAGTTTTTTTTTTTTTTTTAATGTTTCTATTTGAGCTGGTGTTGATCATTCAGATTATGACAATCAATTTATGGTTGAATTTGTCTTGGTTTGCAATAATATTTGGACAGTTATGTCCGAGCAAAACAAACAAATTTTAGAGGGTAATTAGACTAATCATTGGCCGTCAAAAAAAAAAAAAAAAATTAGACTAATCATTGTTAGTCGATAATGACCGGTTGTTGGTTGTTCTTTCCCACAACCGTAGATATTTGTGTTAGTATTGTTGTTATATTAACGCGCAAACTAAAATTCACATAAAAATTTGTACGGTACATGTTATGCTATTTGACGGACAAAAATGATACTGGCACGTATCTAATTTGAGAAAACTGAGTGCACATGCTGACATGCGTTAGATATCATTCTCATAGTGCTGGTCCTGCTGGAGGTTAGAGACCGACCTTACCAACGTGTTCATTATGTTTCCTACCCGTTTTCTTCTTTTTACTCAATCGGGTCAGTCCGAACGTTGGACTTATAAATCCAAAATTAGCTAAAGTTAGATACTTGTTTATTGAAACAATCCTGAATCCGAATTCAGGTGTACTTTTGACCTAATTAGATATTTCAGCAAAATGTCCCTAAAACCAAACAAAAAATATCAAGAAAATATCCCATTCTCGTTTGTTTACTACATTGTTTATTTTCTCAAAATAAATTAAATCCGAACCGAAACTAAAATGATTCATTGTCACTTACATCTGTGATCTGTTAAATGAATTTCGCAATGGTCACGACATAAATAATTTTACCAAGTTAAAAGAGAGCAATAAAAAATTGGAATTCAGTTATATATTTGTTTTATATAGAGTGTAACAACTAACAAGTAATTAATATACAAATATTGGTCAAAAAGCTTTTTACGATCAAATTATAGTTATATAAGTTCTTCACAATCCATGATAGTGCTTATAAGTTTCACTAGATTGTTATCATACAAATGAAGAAAAAAAATATTATATGCTAGTTCTGTAACATTTGATGAGAACGTTAGTATTATGTCATCTTCAATTATGGAGTGAGAATCTTTGTTCCGGGCCACTACTGATTGTATACCCAATTGATGGGTCTATTTGAAATAATGCAAATAGATACACACAACAAATATGTGTATTATTATATCGCTCCGGGATAACACACATTTTCCACAGTTTTGATTCGTTTTCTTTCGGGACCAATTTTTAAAACAAGTTTGTTATTTTACTATTGACTAGCTTAGCTGCCCTGGATGGTATATGGAAGGTTCATATTTTATATAGAATCAAAATAATATAGAGTATAAAATTTCAACGACGAGATATGAGAAGATTTTTCTTTCCTTTTTTTGGTTTTAAGATATGAAAAGATTTTGTAAAGCTGTATAGTTTATAAAAGTTGAGATGCAATTCAGTGTCTCCATTCTTTTCAAATCTACTAATACTTAGCTACTTAGTTATCATAATGTTAAACGTTATAAAAATGAGATTTAAATTAGTTACAGTTAACTAATCTTAAAGGGGAATCAATAATATGCAACTTTTATGCCCACACTGTTAGATGCTTTATTTAAATAGAAACAAAAGTACCCTTTTGATCTGTACTGATCGTATAATCGTTCAATAATACATGTGGAATATTGTTAGAATCGGAAAAAGGAGTGAAGGAGAAACAGTGATCGGAAAGAAAGAAGTAATGTAAGGTTATAACTTTGCCGAAGACCGTCAAACAAGAATCTTCAAAAGTAATATATACTACCATGTAATAACTAAGTAATTAAAAAAAAAATGTTTAAAATATTTGTTTTGTGTGTCAACATGCGAATTTGAATTTAGAGGGTGACACATCGACGATAGAAACATACAGTAAATATCTAATATCTAAAACATACTTTAGCCATAAATTGCAAGTCTATAGAGAAATGATCATTACTCAACGTTGATAGTTGACATCAGATTATATACTGATTAGAGTAAATAAACTACAAAGTAATCCCTCTTCACCCAAAAAGTAAAACAGAAGTTCAAATACGTAAAAGCCAATTCAAAGAAGCACATGGAAAATATTCTTATTTAAAACACGAATTCATCAATCCCCTATGTATCTTAAACTCTTTAACTGTGTCGCACATGAAAATACGCGATGGTACATTTGATATGTTTAACGTGACGTAAAAAAAAAAAAAAAAAATTAATGGTAAAGTGAAGCGCATCTATATGTACTTAACAACTTTTTGGTAGGAATAGTAAGCTCAGGCGACGAGTCAGCGCCACGTGTCAAGTTAGCATTAGCTTAAACTGTAAATTCGTGGGGGTGAGATTCTTAGCCCTTATAAATCTTGCACTCGTTGTCTTCCTTTTCCCCAACCTTCACTTTCCTCCCTCCCAATCTCCAATAAGTAGTATACGCTAATCGAAAGCTTACAAGCATCATCACAGCAACAAAGACAACCCGGAGGCCTTCTTAATCGAGTTAGTTAGTTTCTGAGCTTTTAATCGATCCGCAATCGAGGATGAAAGGGGGTTTGCTTGTGGACGATGAATTCATACACGGAGAAGAAAAGAGCCTGACTGTTCGAAAAACTTCTCTGTTTTTCGCCGGCGATGGTTTCACGGTTTACGACTGCAAGGGCATATTGGTGTTTCGGGTGGACTCTTACGGTGGCCCCAACACTCGCGACACCGACGAGGTTGTTCTCATGGACGCTCACGGCCGATGTCTCCTCACCCTCCGACGAAAGGTGCCTCCTTTTTATATCTTGGGATTGGCTTAGGAATGATTTTTTTTTTGTATAAACGGTTCACAAAAGCTGAAACTTACTCTGTTTATAGATTTGAACTTCTGAGTCAACTCGCTCACTGAGAGTTGAAACTTACTCTGTTTTTTCTTTTTAAATTTTCCAATCGTTGAAACAGAGGCCGAGTTTGCGACGGAGATGGGAAGGGTATCTCGGCGAGAGATTGGACGGCCAGAAACCGATCTTTGGGGTCAGGAGATCGTCGATAATCGGGAGGAACAGCGTGACGGTGGAGGTTTACGGGGACTACCAGTGCGCCGAGTACCTGATCGAAGGTAGTTTCGGACAAAGGAGCTGCACGGTGGTGGAGGCGGATACGAGGCGGAAGGTGGCGGAGATACGGCGCAAAGTGGACGCGTCAACGAACGTGATGCTTGGGAAAGACGTTTTCTCGTTGAACGTAAAGCCCGGTTTTGATGGAGCCTTTGCCATGGGATTGGTTCTTGTGCTTGATCAGATCTATGGCGACGATCTCATTGAGGTTGGTGAAGAACAGGTGCACCCTTCCGCAGATGATCACTGATTTGATTTTTCTCCTTTTTCTTTTTTTGGTGGGACGCAAAACCGAGTGGAAAAAAATAATCATCGATCTAGTTGTTTCTGTCGGCTTGAAAGGAACGATTTGGACACATTTATTTCGTCTTTCACTTGATGTAATCTGGTTTGAATTACTCAATTACAGCTGTTTAATTTGAAGAAAAAGGGTTTACGAAAGGAGTTAGTTGTAGATAACATATCTTTTGTCTAATTAATTTCGCTTTTGTTGGTGAGTTAGGCAAAGCGGAGTTGCAAATTTTACAATTAGTCAAAAATATAAAAGCGACCAAGAAACGTAGCCTTTATATGACGGTTCAACTATAATACTCCAAATCTATGGGAGATAGGGATAGTATAGAAAATTGTGTCAAACAGTATTCTTTTCTTATTAAAAAAAACTATACATTTAACATACTTTCTTGTCATCGAAAGAGTGCATCCTCCCTACACACGGAGATGGAAGCTTTATTATGGGCAATGAAGAATATTTTTACAAGAAGGATTGACTGTCAGGAGTTTGAAACAGATAGTTCGGAACTAGTTGCGATGGTGCGATCTCCAGACGAATGACCTGCGTTCTCCAATCTTCTAGACGAGTTTGGTTTGCTCCGTGTTTACTTTCCTTTTTTCTCTTTATCTTTTATTCCTCGTTTATATAATATCAAAGCGGATTACCTAGCTAGATCATCAAGATTAGTTCATCTGAGATTTCTTTTGTAAACTCTCTTCTTCCATATTAGGCAACCAATAATAGAATTTCATTTTAATAAATATTTGGTTGACAAAAAAAAAACAATTATTATTTTTCACTATTTATTTTCTTAATACAATTATATCCTCAATTATCGTTGGGTTTAGTCAATGATGGATCCAACAAGACAGATTCATGTTCTACGATGCTAATCTTCCTTTATTATTTTTTTCTAGCCTCATCCTTAGTTTCCTTATCTGTGGTCCTCCGTCTCTTCTTTCTCGTCGGTCGGTGCTAATTTCGCAACCCAAATTCCAAATGGTAAGTTTCAGTTCTTCGTTGTATGATTTCGTAATGCATGTGCGGATAGAGATTTGACGGTTTCCTTACTTTTTGAATCAGGCTTCGGAGAAGAAGCAATCGAACCAAATGAGATATATTAAAATGCAAAAGCTGGCTCTAAACATCTTCGTCGGCGATCGTCTCACAAGAGCTTCCAAGGTTTCTTGTTTACCCATTTTCTGGTTTTTCACTTTGTTATCGCTTTGTTAAAATCGTTTGATTCGTGGTTACTTTTCAGGGTTTGAAACAATTGTGGCCAAACTTCTGTTTTCTCCAAAGATAAGATTTTGCTTAGTTGAAGTTTAAGACGATGAATGGGGTAAGTGTTTAGTGACGAATTTTGGGATTTTTGAATCCAATAGGTCCCTTATGTTGTTGTTAATGATTATTGGTAAGCTTACCAATCCAAATTAGGATGAATTTAGTCGACCTATTTGTTTCCCCTCTCCTGGCTTCTGGGATCGTTGTATTGTGCACTCTCTTTATCTAATTGGTAAGCTTACCAATCCATGTGGTCATCTTGTGACCTATAACTAACATTAAGAAGCATTAAACACATTTTTAAGAATCAACCAAGAGCTTCAAAGTTGAAGAACAAAAGACTGAACGGTACTTATGGATACAATGATATGGATATGATCATGTGGATAAGGTGTTATGGATACCGATGTATACAAGCCAAAGAACCATTAGATAAACTCATGTATACAAAACTAAGCTTACTTACTTTTAGTAGAATTATCTGCAATCTTACATAAAATAAACGTAGACCTACAAGGGAAAGACATGGAAAGAGAGATGATAATCTGCAAATCTCACCTTGATCTTGTTTTGAAGAAGGAAAAGGCCCTTGTTAAATAGGCTAGAGCTTTTATAATCTCTTTTTAGCCATACATATACTTTAATTCTAATGACGTTGACTATGTGAAACTGATAGCAGTAGAAGAAGCTTGAGTTTCAGGACAAAAACCTAGTGTTAAATGGGCTAGATCAGAATGTGATAAGCATTGGGAGAGGGTGAACAACATTGTGTTTTATCAGGCTACATACGACAAGCTTTTCACTGAATCTCCCAAGTCCAAGCTCATTGCCCCTTCAATTCTCTCTCACCGTATGAGGGCATATATCTACTTTTCTTTCCTTCAATATACTAATTCATTTCTCAATTAAGTAAACTCACGTGTAAGCTAGGTTCATAGAAAATTTTGTTTAGCTTAATAGATATGTCTATTGTTTTATATAGTATGTACTCATGGATTAATGCATCATCTCCATTCTCGGGCTTTGCATTCTTCTCACTTTCGTTTGGAATCTCTATGGTTTTCATTTTGGTTATGAATCTTGTTACAACTACTCTAAAACAACAAAAAAGTAAACGTGTTATTATAAGTAAAATTAGTATAAGAACACGCGAGAAAACACAAAGATAAGCTCTCGCATACAATTGGTACACAAAAAATTGGTCAAAAGAAGATCAATTGGTGCAACAAAGACCAATTGAACACAAAGTCTTGCTGCAATTTGATAAGCTAGAAGCATATCTGTAACCAAGAACCAGAAGAAGAATGAGGTAAGAGAGAGAGATGCGCCGTTAATGGCGGAAACTTAAGGAAAGAGAGAAATGAGAGAAATGAGAGAAATTATTAACTGATATTCATCCGATAAGGAAACCTAATCGTAGAGTATCCTTTTTGTACAGAAGCTTAATTTAAAACGACAACACTTTACTAACCGATATTATTTATTTTATAAAAGTGAAGTCTTCTTTCCAGCTAGAGTATTTCGACACTTAGCCACATTCCATAAGCTTCTTCTTCATAAACCTTTCCCGAGCTCTAGCCTTTCTTCCACTCGTCCTCAGTTTCTTTTGCATACAAGCCAGAGGAACCCTTAATCTATCAATACTCCCTCTTAGAAGACTGACCTTGTCCTCAAGGTCAAAGTCTGGGAATTGGATTACCAGAGCAGCAAGGGGTTCCCAAGTAGATTCCAAATCGGGTAGTCCTGCCCATTGAACTAGCACTTCTGCTCCTTTACCATTTTCAGCTTGTCTAATGTCTAACAGCTTCTCAGGTTCTGTTGCCCATTCCAGAGTTGGTGTTAATATCTTGGGTAGCTCTTGTGGTGTGTATGAACCTGGAACCGCCAATTTAAGTTGTGACACGTGGAAAACTGGATGTATGCGACTATGTGCTGGTAACTTCAGCTTGTAAGCAACTCTTCTGTTGCATTCCACAATCTGGTATGGCCCAAAATATCTTTGGGAAAGCTTTTCATTCCTCCTTAAGGCCATTGAACCATGCCTATATGGCCTCAGCTTCAAATAAACCCACTCTCCAACTGTGTATTCTACATCTCTCCGATGCTTGTTAGCAGCCTTTTTCATTCGGTTTTGAGCAACTTCCAAATTCTCTCTTAATCCCACCAAAATGCTATCCCTATCTTTAAGCAATTCATCCACATGAGCATTTGGAGTAGGAGTATCTCCATACCTGAGCAGTTTTGGTGGTTCCCTGCCATAAACAACAAAGAATGGAGTAGTTTTGATGGAAGAGTGGTATGAGGTGTTATACCAGAATTCTGCCCATGGAAGCCATTGGATCCAAGAAGCTGGCCTCCTACTTGCGAAACATCTCAAGTATGTTTCTAAACAACGGTTGACCACTTCGGTCTGTCCATCAGTTTGCGGGTGATATGCCGTGCTTTTGTGCAAAGATGAACCATGTAACTTGAATAATTCAGACCAAAAACTACTCAAGAATACCTTGTCCCTGTCGGACACCATAGTGGCTGGAAACCCATGTAACTTCACAACTTCTCTGATAAACGCTTCAGCTATGTTCTTAGCAGTGAATGGGTGCTTCAACGGGATGAAATGACTGTATTTGCTGAGCATGTCCACTACTACCAAGATGGAATTGAATCCCCTTGAGGTTGGTAACCTTTCAACGAAATCTAGACTGATGTCAGTCCATATTTGTTGCGGAATTGGCAGCGGCGATAATAGCCCTGCAGGAGAAAGTGTTGCATATTTGTTTTCTTGACAAACCTGGCAGCCAGTGATAAAATTTACTACATCCTTCCTCATACCCTTCCAATAAACCTCCTGACAAAGCCTTTTAAATGTTTTGAGTGCTCCCTCATGTCCTCCCATGGCACTTGCATGGAATTGCTCAAGTAATTTGGGAATGAAAGGAGATCCAGCTGGTATCACTAAGCAGCCTTTTTTGTATAACAACCCTTGATCTAAAGTAAATTCAGCACCTGCGAGTTGCCCTTACTCTAACCCACTGATTATCTGTCCCAACTCTTTATCTGCCCTTATGTCTTTCATCAACGCTGGTTTATCTAAGGACTGAGGAGCTGTTAAGGTGAGTTGGTAGAGCTCCTCGGTTGGCGGTTTCCTGGATAAGGCATCAACCACACGGTTTTCAACTTCTGGCTTATACTCAATTCTATACGTTAACCCAATCAACTTAGATGTCCATCTCTGTTGTATAGTGGAGACTGCCTTCTGATCCAACAGATGCTTCAAGCTTCTTTGATCCGTTTTAATGACAAATTCCTTACTAGCTAAGTAGTGTTTCCATTTCGTTACTGCCTTTACTATGGCTAGTAACTCCCTCTCATACACCGATTTACTGCGACCTTGTGGCGAAAAGGCTTGGCTTAAAAAGGCGATTGGTCTTCTATTTTGCGATAACACTGCTCCAATGCCAGCTCCTGAAGCATCAGTTTCTACTGTGAACTCCTGCTGGAAATCTGGAAGAATGAGTACCGGTAAGCTAGGTACTGCATTCTTCAGAGTTTGGAAGGACCCCATTGCAGCCTCATTCCAGGAGAATCCATTTTTCTTAAGGAGATCAGTAAGTGGCCTTGCAATTTGCCCATAGTTCTTCACAAACCTATGGTAGTACCCTGTCAAACCCAAGAATCCCCGAAGCTCTGTCACTGATTTAGGTACAGGCCATCCCAACATTGCTTCAATCTTTTCAGGATCAGCTGCCACCCCTCTTGATGAGATAATGTGACCCAAGTAGGCTATCTCTGAGTTGCCAAAAGAACATTTCTTGGCATTTGCGTAGAACTGGTTCTGCTGGAGAAACCTCAAAACTATCCCCAAATGCTTCACATGAGACTGCAAATCCGGGCTGTCCACAAGTATATCATCAAAGAAAACCAATACGAACTTATGCAAATAAGGCCTGAACAAGTCATTCATCACATACTGAAACGTAGATGGGGCGTTGGTTAACCCAAAAGGCATGACCAGAAACTCGTAGTGGCCTTGGTGTGTTTTGAAGGCCGTCTTCTCAACATTACTACCTTTCATGCGAACCTGATGATAGCCCGATTTTAAATCCAGTTTGGAGAACACGGCAGCTCCACCCAATTCATCTAAGAGTTCTTCTATCACAGGTATTGGATACCTATCAAGAATCGTAGCTTTATTCAATGCTCGATAGTCCACACAGAATCTCCAGCCTCCGTCTTTCTTCTTGACCAATAGTACAGGACTTGAGTAAGGACTCACCCTCGGACGTATCACTTGAGCTTCCAGCATCTCTTATACCAACTTCTCAATCTCGTTTTTCAGCCCAAACGAATACTTGTACGGTCTCAAATTGACTGGTGAAGTGTCCTCATACAGTGTGATAGCGTGTTCACGGTTTCTTGGTGGTGGCAAGCTTTTAGGCATAGAGAACACCTTATGATACTGATCTAGCACCCTCTGTATCTCTAGGTTTGGAGGGGTCTGGGTCTGCGGCTCCTGGTTATCAAATAGAGTGGTTAACTCCAACAAATAAGCTCCTCCGGTATACTTTATAATCCTCTCCATTGACTGCAGGGAACTTGCTCTTTACTCATAGTTGGATCACCTTTGATGGTTACCCAATATGCTCCAACTTTCCAGCTTAACGTGCGTAGTCCCCAGTTGGGTTTTGGTGTCACCTAGAGTAGCCAACCACGCAAATCCCAATACCACATCCAGAGATCCCAGGTCAAACAGCAAAAAATCCTCCATAATCTCTACTCCTTGAATCTCCAATAAGACCCTCGTACATTTTCCTTTGCTGCGAATGATCTGACCTCCTGCAACATGAACATCTACTCCACATGTGTCACTTACAGCCCATCCCATCTCCTGAACAAACTCTTCTGAGATGAAATTGCTTGTGTCCCTTGAATCCACCAAGATCACCACTTATTTACCCTCAATGCGACCACTCATCTTCATAGATTTTTCAGTTGTCAATCCGAATTTAGAACTAAGATTGAGAGTAACCACTTCCTGCTCCTCCTCTAGTTCCTCTCCCATCTCCTGTTCTCCCAACTCAACCATTATTCGATTCTCTTGTTTTTCCTCAGCTACTTCCAGGCATTTCAGTTTCTGCTGCCTACAACGATGTCCTGGAAACCATTTATCGCCACAGTTTCGACACGGGTTGGAACCACGTTTCTCAACATTACCCACAGATTTTTTATCTCCTTGTTCTCACTACCCATCAGCGGTTTCCTGGAGTAATGATTTTGATTTTGGCTATATTGACCGGTAGAAAATGAAGACCTCGGGAAAGATCTTGCTTGATAACTGTTGTTCTCGTTCTCTTGGCATTCAATGAGTCGCGCAACCTCCACGATATCAATTAAGTTCACTGGCATGCATCTAACAACTTGATCTTTCAGACTCTTCTTCATTCCTTTTAGAAAAGCTGTTTCTATCACATCATCCGTGACTTGAGGTAGTTCTAACGTGATTTCCTCAAATCTATCCCTGTACTCATCAATAGTACCAGTCTGTACAATGTTAAACAACCTATCCAAGGTTGAGCAACCACGACTAGGTTTGAATCTGACCTTGAACTTGTCTCGAAAATCCTTCCACGATGTAATCCGCTCTCGGTACCGAGCTTGCAACCACCACGTCACTGCTATTCCCGTGAGGCAAGCCACAGCTTCTTCGAGTTTGTCCTGTTCCGGCGTCTGCTCTCTAGCAAAACACTTCTCCACTCGAAACAGCCACTCATCCGGGTTATTGCCTTCGAATAGTGGTAGATCCAACCTTCTATAATGCTTATCCACCTTGTTTTGTGGGTACTCATTCCTCTGATTGATAGGTGGAGCTGGAAGCAACCCTCCATTTGGTCTAGGATTTGAAAAAAGAGAATCCGCTCCTGCCGGTTATGTTCCATGCTCGTCGTAGCTGTCCCTGGAGTCTGTGGTAGAGCTCCCGAAATCGGGCTAGAAAAGCATAGAGGCGGTGTTCCACGATTATCTCTGAACACCAGAGTATGAACGAGATTGGTCAAGTTGCCTATGGATTCTCGCATCAACATCATTTCCTTGTCGCGGCGAGCCTCACGCTGCTCCGCCGTCTCTGGTGGCAGGGGTGTATCAGCCACCACTCGTGACTCGAGTTCCGCCGTGTTCTGTCGTGGATCCGGTGTGGAAGCCATAACCTCTCAACGAAAGCACCAATGATAAGCTAGAAGCCTATCTGTAACCAAGAACCAGAAGAAGAATGAGGTAAGAGAGAGAGATGCGCCGTTAATGGCGGAGACTTAAGGAAAGAGAGAAATGAGAGAAATGATTAATTGATATTCATCCGATAAGGAAACCTAATCGTAGAGTATCCTTTTTGTACAGAAGCTTAATTTAAAACGATAACACTTTACTAACCGACATTATTTATTTTATAAAAGTGAAGTTTTCTTTCCAGCTAGAGTCTCTCGACACTTAGCCACCTTCCATAAGCTTCTTCTTCATAAACATTTCCCGAGCTCTTGCCTTTCTTCCACTCGTCCTCAGTTTCTTTTGCATACAAGCCAGCGGAACCCTTAATCTATCACAATTTTAGGAAAACCACAACGCAAAATTACCAATTAGGTCACTCAAAATCGCAGCACAGTTACATATCCTCTTGGTACACAAAAGCGTTAACATACATCTCTGGCTGTTTAATCGTATATGTTTCCATGGAAATTGACTTTTACACACACAATTAAATCCATGTAAAAGAAGCACATACAGAGATTTAAAGATTCACAAACAAAGAAATACACATAAATCAAGAGAATCGAGAAAATTTCGAGAACAGAGAGACCTGAATTGCTAAGAATGATATATCTATCCTTATGCATCGTAGTCTACGTCAAGACTAGAAACCCTTATTTGGCTTGTTGGTAGCGATCAGATCTTTTTCGCCACTCGCTAAAAATCCTACGAAAATCTACAGTTAGATACAAAGATCTACAAGATTGGTCGGCTAGGTTAAATTGAAAGATAAGATATGTGCAAACGGGCAAACAAACCGAGAGGATGTTCTTGCTTGAAGGAGCTGATCGCTATGCTTCCACGAGTTTTACTGCGAGAAAAGCAAGAGTAGAAGGATAAGGAGAGTTTCAGTGGGATATCGAACAAAGAGAAAGAGAAGAAACCCACCAAAATTGTGTGTGGATCGTTCTCTCTCGTTTTTCTTCCTTTTCCAGTTGCTTCTACGACGACGGAGGAGAGAAGAAACCTTAGAAAATTCAGAGAAAGGGACGACGGATGAGTCGCTTGTTTGAGAAACGAGTTTAGTTAAAAAAGAGGAAAAAAATTGTTAAAAGAACAGTTAGGGGTAGTGAAGTAAAACATTAAAAAAGTGTGTTGTGGTAAAAAAAAAATGTGTGATATAGTGTAATTGAGTTTCTAAAAAGTGTGGTAGAACACAAATCTTCTTTGATGTTTTGGGTGTCTTTTCTTGTTTCACAAACATTGATGTTTTGTGACAACATTATTATTATTTTTGTTGATGATCAATAAAGTGAGAAAATATATATATATATATATATATATATATTAAACTAAAAGAAAATAATTAAAAAAATGTAAATGTCACTTTATTTTGTGAAAAACTAAAACATCATTCTTTTAAGACCAGAGGAACGGAAGAAGTATATTTTATGGTACAAAGTCACAAAAGTTTCAACTTCTGAGAAAAAAATGTCGGAAAGCCTGTCGGAGTATGACCAAACACTAGTAAATAGTTAACAGTAAGGAAGTCTCAATGTACGAATAACAAGTTTTGGTTCATACAGTGTATACTTCCTCTCTAGTCTTAGCTGGACATAACATTTACTATTTAGAGAGACAGAGCAAGATGTGAACAACAATCTCATTGCATTTCCACACTTTTTTTCTAGAATCATTTTCTTGTTTCGTGGAATGGTCCACATTAAATTAAATTATGGCCCATTAATAGCCCACTAAACATGTGCAGCTTTCTTAATCGCTTACTAAGGAGAAGTCGAGAAATCAAACGCTGAGGCCTAAGTACGAACAAGATATTTTGTTTTTTTTACTCCAAAATATCTGTAGATTGGCTAAAGTTTATTTTATTTATTTTATTTTTTTTAGATTGGCTAAAGTTGGTTGATGTCAAGTTGTCAACTAAATCGATTTGTATCAATCTATCATACTTTAACAAACAAATGCCTAGTATCTTGTCTATTTTGATTATAAGATAGGACCAGTAAAGTTTCATACTTTACAAAACAAAAAGGACACATATATACTGCAAATAGAAAAACATATCCATATTATAAAGTCCACAGAACATATACAATATTCTTAACATGTATTATACACGCATATTGCATTTGCATATGTGTATTAAACATGCATCTATATGTTTTTTTATTTAAATACGAACATACGGGAAGGTGTACACATGTGTCTTACGATGATGCGGTAATAGAAGTATGATGGGGAAAATCACGGAATATGGTATCTGGAGGGACATGGCCGATATCATCACTCCTTTGTTCTTTTTCTTCTCCTTCTTCATCTTCGTCTTCTCCTTCATCTTCATCCTCTTCCACATCCCACAGAAACCTTGCGTATGAAGCTTGCACATAGCTGCACCATTATTACAATATTGTTATCATCAAGATCTTTGTCCTTAACTTGAGAAATGGTTTAATTATAAAAAGTAAACGGTGCAAAATTACCAATCTTCGGGGGACATTTTGACGGCTTGTTGATAGTACGAGTGGGCTCTTTCACGATCTCGGTGGTTGTGCAAAATGAGATCAGCATATAGAGAGAGAACGTTTCCATCGTTGGTGTTACCCAAAATCGCTCTTTCACAATACTCTTCTGCTTTCTTCATGTCTCCTTTCACCTGTTCATATACATATATTTTTTTCGATGAGAACGTTTCTTTCCTCTCTTCTACGCTTTCCCTGAAACTAAACATGAAAACTATGATTTTTTTTTGTCTTGGTATGCAATACAATCCTGACACGTGGTTGATCTTCTACTAATTAAATATCTTGTATAAAATATCCCATCTAAAAGAAACCATAAATAAACGGCCAATAAAGATATATTTCCTTGGTAAAATCCTACTCAACGTATTACCTCTTTCAAGAACTTGGCGTAGTTTCCGGTCAAAAGCGAGTTTCCTGGATTCAAGTCGATCATCTCTTTGTAATACGTTTCGGTAGCGTCCTCACTCCCACCGCCGTCAACACCACTTTCACCGAAACCACCACCGGTACAAATCTTACCGCCGCTGCTCCCCATCCCGCCATCACCACCACTCACAAGAGTCTCCAGACGATCATCACTACTGGCCTTCTCTCCCAGTCCAGAGCTCGAGAACAGCCTCTCTACTAAGAAAGTTGGCGACCGGTCCATAGTCTTTTTCGTGTAGCGTGTTTCGTCTAATGATGACCTGCGTTGCCTGCGTGGTATTGGAGTTTCGTTGTGGTTCTCGTTGCTTCTTGATTTAAGAACACTATCCTTACGCTCGGAGAGAGCTTGGTGCAACTGCTCACCAGTGTGTCCATCTATGGACTTTGATGAGAAAAGAGACAACGATCTTGACCGGCGCTGGAGCTGTGAGTCCGGCTCCGGAGACGATTCTCTCGAGCAGTGTTGTGGAAGCCACGAGTTCAGTATCGGAGCGGATGTGCTTCTCAATAACATGATGATCCACTCGGTTACCAAATACTTTAAATTAAAAACTCCATTAAACTAAAACCACTCATGAGTATCTTGATAGTGTGTATAATGAGTAGTCTACTAGACGCTTTATATAATGGTAAGCCGCATAATTAATTTAGACTGTAAAAGATAAAGTGTATGTATTATTGGTCTCTAAGTTGACACCAGCCAAGTGAAAAAATAGTGAAATTATTCTACGGGACCATAGATTGATAGAAAGGTCGTAATAAACCGAGAGCCTCTAGTACTTTGACACGTTGACCACAACCACATGGGCAAATGTGGGACCCACTTTTCATCCTTTTGTTCCCATCATTACATAGTTTCCTTACAGAGAATTGACGGTGCTGGGTTGCGTAGGAGATGGAGACAAACTCTAAACGTAACTGTCAGCTACAGTGGTTCTCTCGGGTCGAGACAATAGTCGACACGTTTAAGACTTCAGCTGACGAATACCGACAAAGACGGAGACGTTATAGCGGTGAGAAACATTCATCATCACTCTGGCTCTGTTCAACTACGGGCTCTGTTCAACTACGGGCTCGCTCTTGTCACGCTATGGATTAAATGTATCCAGTAGATAATAACGTTTTTGAGGGTTTCTTTCGAAGCTTTGAGAAGAAAAAGATACGTGCATGACCCACCCTATACATAAGATTCTGATCATTTTATGGAGGTGATAAATAATTCATTATGAATCAGATTTATGAATATTACAAATATTTAATATATGTATCTGATTGGTCCTTATATATATATATATATATATATATATCCCATTTTTACATGAACATAAGGAATCATTAGGATGTGATGCCTGAGGTTGAAATGTTCGATGATCAATTTCTTATTTTGGTGGAGGCGCAGTCGCGAGTTATTCGTAAATATAAATAAGATGCGATATTGAGACGGTCGTTATCTGACAGACGGGTAACCCAACACGTACGGTGAAGAATTATGGTTTGACTTCAAAAAAGGTCTTCGTTACTGGAGTTTGAAACTTTTACGCTAATTAGTAGGCCCATATCCTCTTTTTATCTATTACGGCTGTTCTTTTTAGGCCCACTAAAAATCAGGCCCAGTTTTGAAACGCATGTGGATGGTGCATCAAACAACATGCATGATAATTGATACATATAGGTGCCGACAAACACATCATCAGTCTTTTTCTTCTTAATACACACCATCATTATCTATGAACACATGCGAAGCGAGGAGTAGATGTTTACCTGATTAGATATTGAAAGATTGTATAATCCCGACAATTAACAATGAACCGTCATCATGATACCATCAAACATGGATGATGGATCACCATGAACGTCCATGAGAAACAACACACTAAATACATAATGTATATATAAAGACTATTCTTAAGGTTCAAATACTCCGTCTCTACATCGACACATCCACCTTACCGGATAATATGGTTCACTATCATCATCATCATGAGCACTGTGACTGTCAAATAGAGAAGGAAGGCAAGGCTTGCAGTTCAGGCACTTGTTCGCACACACGGGAGGCTCTGAACCCAGAACCGATTCCTTCTTTTTTGGTTGATGATCATGAGCCCCTGTACGTATTAAATCAGAGAGGGATTAATAAAACAAATTTCTTACTCAAGAGGCAATGATATTAGGGATTTGGATATATAACTATACCAGATACGAAGTGTAGAGATATGAGAGAGAAGAAGATATTGACAATGAACAATGCAGCTCCAAAACCACATCGTTTATATTTTCTTGACGTGATCATTTCTTCACTTTTTTATCAAATCGCAAAGCTAGAGTTATATAGCATTCACATGGTTTTGAACATAAATATACACACATATAAGCATACACATACTTTGGTACATAAATACATATATATATATATATAGGCGCGTCAGCGCGTGTATATAGTAGATACACCCTAGCCATATACATTTGCATGGGAAAAAGAGCATGCTCCCTTATTCGTCATCATGTTAACTCTCTCTCTTTTTTTTTGTTTTGTATGTTATAAAAACTACAAACCTATTTTCAACGAAAAGTCTTTTTCTCTGATTTTATTTTTTGAAAATAACAAAGTCGCCGTAGCTATTGGTCACCAAGCGTGTAATTGCATGCCACTTATACGCCCGCAATTTTAACATACTTTTTTGTGTATTTAAACCATTCCATTTATTAGTGAATCGAATTAGTGGGATCATACCTCATTGAATGGATTTAGGGTATTGGTTTGTGTTGGATGTATTTTATGGGTTTGGGTAGGTTCTACATGTCTTTTTTTATTAATTTCTATCTCTATTGACGGTTTTCGTTATGGTTAAACGAAATTGTCACGCCCGTTACAAAAAATGTAATGTTTGATTTGTGACAATATCACCATGTAGTATACCTTCTTGTCCGTTGCATTTTTGTTGGTTGAAAAATGTAGCCAGGGAGTTTAGTAGGTGCAGATAACATACAAATTTTTTCCCCATAACTGAATGAAAAGTGAAAACGTAAGTCAATGAAACATTTAGTTATGTTGCCCGGTGTGGTCATCTCGAGACGATGTGAGTTAGGAGAGAAGACAAGAGACATGTCGAAGGATGCCCATTGGATCAGATGACGACCAATAGAAGATTAGCTTAAGTTTGTCGGAGGAAATCCCACAAGTCTCTTTACGCAATTACGTTTATTCCACTTTGGGGGAAACGTTGCTGTTGACTTAATACTACATTTTCAAGTCGAGAATCTCAAGACATAACCATGAATTTTTAATTCGTGGTCTTTTGATCACATCTGGTGACAATAAATTCATCCTATCTACATCTAGAATATGTTTCAAATTTTAACATCTATAAAGACTAAAAGAGCACATGTTAACGTATGGGTTGTGAAATTTGAATTGCGGGGTAAAGAAAGTTACCACCAGATTTTGTAGATCATCAATACCAATTAATGTAGGATATGGGCTTGGGCCAAGCCCGTTATTATTTGGGCCCGAACGCAAGTCCGTTACTATTTGGGCCCGAACGCAAACCCGTTACTATTTGGGTCCGAACGCAAGCCCGTTACTATTTAGGCCCAAACGCAAGCCCGTTACTATTTGGGCCCAAACGCAATCCCGTTACTATTTGGGCCCGAACAGAGGTCCGAGACACTGACACGCTTTTGTACTCACAAAAGCGTCCCGTTAGGCTCGAGGCAGGAAATTACAGAAGACCCACAAAAAAAACCGCACCTCAAAGATTTTTTTATAAATAGAGGAAGAAGCTATTGAGAAGGGGTCGGAAAAATCTCCAGAAAAGTTACAGAGAAAAAAAACCTCTCAAACAATCATATAAGATTTCGAATCGTATGCAAGTCAAAAACTGTTTTCTACTTCGTACTTTCGTATCAATTGTCTACTTCTGTAATCATCAACATCGTATCGTTAATAAAAGCGTTCGCTCCGTGCGATTCCCGATAAAAATTCATATTATTATTGTTGTTGCAACTTCGGTACGAACAATTGGCGCCGTCTGTGGGGACTCAAACGAAGCGTTCGTACTTTCTATTGACGACTTAGCACGATGATGCCGATAATTCCGGAAGAGTACGAGACGACGCAAACTTCAAGCGAAGCCGGAATCGAATCCGCTTCACCTCCTACATTGCTCAACCAGCAATGCGAAGTTGGACAGTTTACTCGCCAACAAGGCGTTGAATTCTCCGATCCGCAACACACTTCATCGTCAACTCACATCGAACTTCCGACTCGACTACAAGACAACGCACGACCTCAGTCTTCAATTTCTACCGCAGCTGCTGCAGATGCAAACATCGAAGCTACATACGATGGAGTATCCAGGAGACCCGAAGACGGAGTTACCTCAAGGGGAATCGGAGTCGACGAGCTCTTGCAATCCCTCCTCGACCGACTTGACCATCAAGATGCAAGAATGACCGAAAGACTAGACGCAATCATCGCCGCCCAGGAAGTCTTCCAGAACCAAATCGAGCAACTTCAATCATACGGAGGACGTATCGCAAGACCGCAAAGCGACGAGGAGACGATGCGGCCACAACGAACACCTCAAAAAGAGCATCCAACTCGACGAGCAAGGCCAGCTTCAATGATCATCGGATCTACCGAAGAACGCGATCACGAAAAACGAGGCCAAAGGTCGCACAACGATAAGCGCCCACTCCCGAGTGAAGAGGAGGATACTGGCATACGATCCCGAGAGTTCGAACAGCTAAAGACGACGATGAAGGACATGTTGTCAAATATGCATCGCGTCACCAGCTCGGCACCCGACATAGAGAAAATGTTAGAAGAAACGCAGCGCTCTCCGTTCACTCCGCAAATCTCCAGAGTTCGTATCCGATATATCAGCAAGCTCAAGCTGGAAAACTACGAAGGACTCCGCGATCCACGATCGTTTTTGACATCAGTAAGCATTGCGATTGGATGCGCCCACTTCTCAGAAGAAGAATTAGATGCCGGAAGCTGTCAACTCTTTGTAGAACATCTAAGCGGAGCCGCGCTCACTTGGTTTTCTCGCTTAGAGGCTAATTCAATCGATAGTTATCAAGAACTCACCACCAGCTTCCTTAAGAACTACGGAGTGTTCATGCAAAAGGGAGCTTCCAACGCTGACCTCTGGACAATGGCGCAACCCAGAAGGCATCTCTTCGAACGTTTATCGGACGATTCAAAGGAGTTGTCACTAGCGTCACCATACCTAACGACGCTGCGATCGCCGCTCTCTGAAACGCTCTTTGGCATGAATCGAGATTCAGAGAAGATCTCGTGTTGAATCAACCAGTAACCTTACCGGATGCGCTACACCGTGCTAATCGGTTCATCGAGATGGAAAAGGAGAAAGCTGCCATGGCAAAGCGGTTAGCACCAGCAAAGGCCCCGCCCGTAAGAGAAAATATAAAAGAGGATCATTTCGAGCCTCGTCAGCATTACGATGCCGATTATCTTCGGGATGACAAGGGGAAAAGGACAGCAGCATACTACGTTGGTGACTCATCAAACAATCCCGGAAAACATTGGAACAAGTGGGAACGAGAGACTGATCCTAAGGCTGAGCAAACATACTGCGAATTCCACAAAAGCTTCGGGCATTCAACAGACGTGTGCCGACAATTGCAAAATTTGCTAATGGCAAGGTTCAAGAAGGGAGATCTTGATATCGAGATCAATAGGCAACGGACGTCTCCAAGAAACGAAGATCGCCGAAAAAATGACTATAATCGGGATCGACGAGATGACAGGCGCCAACCTGACGAGCTTGTTCGCAGAGCAGAATGTTCTCGCAGCAGAGACCGTCTAGAACATCCTAGACGAGCTAACGACGAGCAAGACAGGTGGATGACGAGCCAGTCCCACAGCGACGAATCATTTAAAAGCTAATTTCGGTCCAAAAAAAAAAAAAAAAAAAAAATAACGGAAAAAGGCACGACAGCTCGACGGCTCGACTGCGGCCGAAAAAAAAAAAAAAAATTTTAAACGAACTACGAATGGCTTGATCCCTTCCAATGGGTACGTAGGCAGTCTTTTATATGGCACAGCTATGACAAAAAAAAAATCCAAATTTCCGCACTCACATCTCGTCATCAAAACGACCGCGCCCAACTCAACGATTCCCAACACATGATGCGCCACACCTTCAAGATAGTGAACGTTTTCTCAAACGATACTATCAGCACGTCAGCGTGCAAGCATGCCGTTACCTCCGAGTTTAACCTCCGGGCTTAAAACTATGCGAGTAACGTTTGTGGTCGTCACATTGTCACCCTGGCCAAGAGTACGATTTTTAAACGCGTTCCCACATGGATGCAGTGGTGAAATAATCCACATCTTTATTTAAGTAACCTAAAAGCTTACACTTAAAGATTTTAAAGCCGACCCCGATTCGCACCTATTAAAGCTAACAGGCGACCGAACGAATGTAAGCCGAGTCCGCTCGCATGTTCGTGTCGACCTAAAGGCACCCACAGGGTAAGCCGGACTCCAGCGCTGCACCTATAATGTACGACGAGCTCCGGCTTTCGTACTTCATGTAAGCCTTGTTTCTCGGAAAAAACATATACAGGATAAGCCAAGGGACGCCTTGCTCCATAATATGTTCCGAGCCAAGCTTAAACACCAAGGAAACCTCGCCAACAGTAAGCCGAGGATAACCTTGCATGAAGAACCAAGCTCCGCGAGTTGATCATAACAAATTCATCTTCTCGCTGTGTAAGCTAATCATCATTGTGTATTTTCAGAAAAGATAAGCCGAACTGCAGATCGCACCAACTCTGAAAGTGTAAAGTATAAGCCGAGTCCAACCTCGCAACTCTAACGAAGATCATCGTATAAGCCGAGTCTAACCTCGCAACTCGAATGACGATCATCGTATAAGCCGAGTCCAACCTCGCAACTCTAGCGAAGATCATCGTATAAGCTTAGTCCAACCTCGCAACTCTAACATAGATCATCGTATAAGCCGAGTCCAACCTCGCAACTCTGACAAAGATAACCGTATAAGTCGAGTCTAACCTCGCAACTAGAATGACAATCATTATGGCCATCCGATCCATGAAAGCAAAGTCCGCGATGGCCAACTCCCGCGAAGGCCAAATTCCTGCAACAGCCAACTCCCACGACGGCCAAATAGGCAAAGGCAAGGCTAGACCAAATCGACCAAAGGCAAAGCTCGGCGTAATCGGCGAAGGCAATGCTCTTCATATGGTGTTTATCAAAGTTTATCTTTATACAACAAAGAAAGAGAACACATTTACGACAGACTCATTCGGATCGTGACTTCATAGAACATTATTCACCAGTACGAGCTCCGCGCTCTCTGAAAAGCGTGCCCACGGCACCAATCTACTGTACGAGCTCCGCGCTCCTGGAAAAACGCGTCCACATGAACCGTTTCTTCCGTAAGACCTCCACGTTCCGCACAATGTCTCACCCCTTAAACAACGTAATGCTACGTCTTCCTTACATCAGGAACAAACACGTGTCCGATTCAAAGAACCACGCTCGACAAACTCGAGCAAGCTCGTATTTACCGAACTAAGGGGGGGACTATTGTAGGATATGGGCTTGGGCCAAGCCCGTTACTATTTGGGCCCGAACGCAAGCCCGTTACTATTTGGGCCCGAACGCATGCCCGTTACTATTTGGGCCCGAACGCAAGCCCGTTACTATTTGGGCCCGAACGCAAACCCGTTACTATTTGGGCCCGAACGCAAGCCCGTTACTATTTGGGCCCGAACAGAGGCCCGAGACACTGACACGCTTTTGTACTCACAAAAGCGTCCCGTTAGGCTCGAAGCGGGAAATTACGGAAGACCCACAAAAAAACCGCACCTCAAAGATTTCTCTATAAATAGAGGAAGAAGCTATTGAGAAGGGGTCGGAAAAATCTTCAGAAAAGTTACAGAGAAAAAAAACCTCTCAAACAATCATATAAGATTTCGAATCGTATGCAAGTCAAAAACTGTTTTCTACTTCGTACTTTCGTATCAATTGTCTACTTCTGTAATCGTCAACATCGTATCGTTAATAAAAGCGTTCGCTCCGTGCGATTCCCGATAAAAATTCGTATTATTGTTGTTGTTGCAACTTCGGTACGAACAATTAAGATGCAAACAAAGATGAAGACTGTGTCACAGACTCGCAGTCCTCCCTCCCTTGAGTAGTCGTGAATCTTTTGATGTGTAAGGACAATTGTAACAGCAAAAAAAATGTAAGATTTGCTTTCATCGGTGCGTTTAGATTTGCTTTTCGATATGGATATTGACCCTTTGTACTCTCGATCTGATTATGATTCTCAATCCTAGTATTTCTTGGATTGCTTCAGGATTGGATAATTAAAGAGGTATTAATGTTGTAGGGACTTCTGGAGAACACAGACAAAGACAGTATCAAGCGACTCATAAGATTGAAACCTCATACTGAGTTCTAGTTTGGCGGTTGAGTTACTTGGAGAAGAGGTTCTTCTTCTACTGATCATACTTTCTCACTAGGCTCTTGAGTTGTGAAACCTATTGTTTCCAGTTTCCTGAAGAAGATAATGTTCTACTGACTGCTGCGAATCCGAAGTCATTTTTGCTGCTGTTCTTCGATTGGATCAAACAAAAGCAATGTAAAATGTGGCTAGTGATTCTTGAATCACGGATCTTTATGTCAAACAAGAAACGTAGTATTTGTGATAAGATCCAGAACAGAGCAACTGAATATCATCACATCGTTTGAGTAATCCAATCACCTTAATTTAACTCTTAGTTAAAAAATTTAGCAACTTTGAAATATTAATTTTAAAATAACAAGAATGTCCACTTAATATTTTGTTTCCTTTATAGCTAGACAATTCATTGAACTAGTTTTTTGTTGTTGTTATAACCCAAACGGCGCCAAAACCTACTCCAACACGTAAGGAGATTAATAGCGTTCCGATGGTAATCGATATTAATGGAAACTTGAGGCAATATTATTACAAATGAAATACAGAGAATCCTTGGATGCTAACATATATCCATAAATAGAAAACCCAACAGAGTGCATGCATTTGTATCCAATCTTGTTATGCTATCAATGTGAGGCTTGAATCAATCCCTTATGTTGTGTCCTTATATACGCTTAAGATGATCTGATATTAACCAAATATCAATCTCTGCTTAGATCGATCCATTTCTCGTCAAAAATGGTAAGACTATCTTACTTTCCCTGCTAAAGTTGAACATGAGATTTCAAAAACTAATCCTCTTTTTGTACGAATGCGCAGGATCGTGTTTTGATTTTACTCGTTGCAATTTTAGGACTTCCCGGGCTAAGCTATGGTGAATCGGTGATGAAATATGGAGCGGTGGGGGATGGAATTGTAGATGATACATCTGTAAGTTATTGACGTATAGACATCACAAGCAGCTTCATTTAATCATCTTATTTATAAATTTTTAACTTCTACTAAAAATCTTTTGACATGTTTTGTGGACAAAAAACAAGGCGTTCCAAAAGGCGTGGGAGAATGCTTGTAAGGGAAGCTCCAAAACGGGAAGTGTATATGTACCAGCAGGGAAGGTTTTTCTACTCAACTCCCTCCACTTCACGGGTCCTTGCATACCCAAACCTCTCCTTTTCACTGTAAACCCCTCCATCACTTTACTTAATTAATATTACATGAATAATCGAATATGAATCTCTTCCACGTTAACTATGAACTTGTTTTGTTGATATGCATATATAGATCGATGGAGAGTTGATAGCGCAGAGTGATCCAAAGAAGTGGGCAAAGGGTGAGAACGGGGTCATACCATGGCTCATATTCGATCAAGTGGAGGGACTTGCAATCGCAGGACGCGGCTCGTTGGACGGCCAAGGCAAAGCATGGTGGGACATTCATTGTAGAGACCATCCCGGACCCGTAATTTCCTTTATTTTCACGTCACATCTCCTTTCTAACTTATTATTTTTCTTTGTTATAATGTATCCTAACTAACTATATCTATGTAATACATTTTGTACTTATAATCCATCTCAGAATTGCATCTGGCTTGCACCAACGGTGAGTCATGTTATTTACAAAAGAAAATAGTATATAGTAAACCTGGACGTCTCAATAAATATATATAAAAAAAATTTCCCGCAGATGATGACATTTAGCAATTGCGGAAATGTAACAGTGAAGAGTTTGAGATTCAGAAACAGTGCACAAGCACATGTTCTTGTGATGGGAAGCCAAAATGTGTATATCAATGATATCAAAATAACCTCACCGGAGGCTAGCCCTAACACCGACGGTATTCACATCACATCTTCCACCGCCGTTTCTATCAATCATTCTGACATCGCCACTGGTAAATTTTCCTTACATAACCATAACAATAACCTTGATCCATGGACACGATAAAAGTTTTAACTCGCTAATTTCTTTGTTTTTTTCTTACAATTCCCTTAATTAACTAGGTGATGATTGTGTGTCTATCGGAGATCAAGTGAATAATATGAATGTTTCCTTTGTGAACTGCGGACCTGGTCACGGTGTAAGGTGGCTAAAATTTCCCTAGCAACCTGGCAATCTTATATTTTCAAAAAAACTAATAAGAATTATTTGAGACAGCATTGGGAGTTTAGGTAGAGGAGGAACAGAGGTAGCAGTGGAAAACATTCGTGTGTGGCACGTTAACTTCACGAGAACAACAAACGGAGCTCGAATCAAGACGTGGCCTGGAGGAACTGGTTACGTCCGAGGAATCGAGTTCTTCGACATTCGTTTCTCGTCCGTACAAAACCCCATCATCATTGATCAGTTCTATGGTTGTGCCCCTAAATGCGCTCAGACTGTAAGTATCTTTGAACCATAAGTAATATTTGAAATATATGAAAATAAGCTAATGTTTAATGTAGTATATATCAGAGAAAGGCAGTTCACATAGAGAAAGTGAGATACATGAAGATGAGTGGAACATCGGCTACAAAGGTGGCGATGAAGCTCCAGTGTTCAGGGGAGAGTGTTCCATGTTCAAACCTTTTCATGAGAGACATTGAATTATCTCCGGCCACTGGGATTGATTCTGTCTCCTCTCTCTGCTCTTTTGTTCAGGGCTCCGCACAAGGCATCATCCGACCTTCCTCGTGTCTCTAACTATATCAATTTGTAAGTTTGGGTGTGTAAAATAGAAATACAATGTAAGTAAAGGGGTCAAATTGGAATAAACAAGAATTTGAAGTTAAAAAGGCCTGATATAAGAATGCAAGCCCAAATAGAAAAAAGAAAAGAAAAAGATGTGAGCCCAAAAGAGCCCACTCAAATCGTTTTCTCAAACCCAAAAAACCTAAAACCTTAAACCTCCGTGTGTCGTTAGCCTCCTGTTAATCTCTATCTCAGATCGAAATTTCTCCCTTTTCCGGTCACAGCGACATGAGGTAGATATGGATGTCGAGGGTTTGCTCAACTCTTCGCTCTCGTATTTTGGGAATTTCTCTGTGAAGCTGGTTTTTATATTATTTTATAGATTGGGTTTGCAGATCTTACAAATTGCATAAGACTGGAGATTTAGGGGTTTTTGAATAAAACCTACATGTTATCGGTTTCACTATACGGGCATGTTTAGGCTCGAGGGAGGCTCTGGATCATGCTATCTCTGCGAACCATTCGCAGATTCTGCCATTCTTCTTCCTCTGTAGCCACGGGTATTGCATCGAGCTCTCGTGTCTCAACTGACTCCAATCAGATCCAAGGTTTGAAACCTCTTGAGGAGCCTGCCCTTGTCAAGCTTAAATCTGAGCGAGACCCTGAGAAGCTATTCAAGCTCTTCAAAGCTAATGCCACTAACCGTTTGGTGATTGAAAATCGATTTGCTTTTGAAGATACGGTTTCTAAATTAGCTGGGGCTCGTCGGTTTGATTTCATTGAGGATCTGCTTGAGCATCAGACGACACTTCCTCAAGGTAGGCGTGAGGGTTTCGTTGTCAGGATTATAATGTTGTTTGGGAAAGCTGGAATGACGAAACAAGCACTCGATACTTTCTACAATATGGATTTATACGGGTGCAAACGAACTGTTAAGTCCTTCAATGCCGCACTTCAAGTCTTATCTTTCAAACCTGATCTACACACCATCTGGGACTTCCTTGACCACGCCCCATCAAAGTATGGCATTGATATTGATGCAGTTTCTTTTAACATTGCCATTAAATCTTTCTGTGCGCTGGGTATTCTTGACTGGGCGTATATGGCAATGAGGGAGATGGAGAAATCAGGTTTGAAACCAGATGTAGTTACATATACTACACTTATTTCCGCGTTTTACAAGCACGAGAGGTGTGTGATTGGAAATGGACTGTGGAACCTTATGGTCCTCAAGGGCTGTAGGCCTAACCTCACCACTTTTAATGTTAGGATTCAGTTTTTAGTGAATAGGGGGCGAGCGTGGGATGCAAATGATCTGTTGCTGTTGATGCCAAAACTCCAGGTGGTACCGGACAGCATAACATATAACATGGTTATCAAAGGCTTTTTCCTTGCGAGGTTCCCTGACATGGCTGAAAGGGTTTATACAGCGATGCATGGTAAGGGGTACAAACCCAATGTGAAGATCTACCAGACGATGATTCACTATTTGTGCAAGGCAGGAAATTTTGATTTGGCTTATACGATGTGCAAGGATTGTATGAGAAAGAAGTGGTACCCAAACTTGGACACTGTTGATATGTTGCTCAAAGGGCTTGTGAAAAAGGGTCAGCTTGATCAGGCTAAGTCGATCATGGCGTTAGTTCACAAACGAGTCCCTCCTTTCAGGTCAAAGCAGTTGGTCTCCCTTAAGTCCATTTTGTAATGTTTACATGAAATGGAACAGATTTGCTATACACCTACACGACAATGCGGCCAAAGGATTCTTTCTTTATTTCTCCTGAGTTTCTTTTGTATAGCTGTGGGGGAACTGGAAATTGGATGTAGCCCCATATTAGGAGGCACATTTATCTTGTTATCAGATTCAACTATTTGTTGTTCCATGATAATAAAGCCCAGGGCGATTTGGAAACTCCAACGGATACCCAGTCAGTAATGGATGTCTGTACTAAATTAAGTATTGATTGTACTGATCTAGTTTACCTTTTGTTATGCTAACTACAAACACCTTATTTCTTCTTTTGATTTCAGCTCGAGAGCAAAATGGCATACACAAAGTAGTAACCATGTGCTGAAGAGAAACCAATAGGATCTTTGTCTGATAATGCAAACGCTTCGCTAAAGCAATTAGCCCTGGAAAAGTCAGTTATGTTTTTAGCTTCTTCTAGCCAAATTAAAAGGCATTAAACATGAACAAAGGCGATATCAACGTTCATAGTGTTTCCTGCTATTGCACGAATGTAAACAACAGAAACAGAGAACAGAGATAGCAAGCGATGAATATTTTTTAGTACTTACGGAATTAATACATTTTATTTGTTTGTCGAAACTTTGAGCCCACAAATGACAAAGCAAACAAAAGTTGCATGTTTTTCTCTACTCAAAACGTCTATTTAGATAGATGCCTCAACACTATGGCGGTAACGGTAGATTTATGGCGGGCGGTAAAAATTTTAGGATTGTCATTTGAAATTTCTTTTACGTAAGAAACAGAACTCCAAATTAGTTTTTTTACAAAAAAAAAACATTAGGGGGAGTGATGTAGGTTTCGTTGATTCACGTGTTTTTTACGATTGAAATTTCTGAATTTGAAGATCCAAAATCAAAGATATATATACGACGTATCCTCAGTTCCAAAACGATGAATGATACCTTGGGTGACAATGATACAAGACAACAAAAAAAACTGAAGCATATAATAAAGTGTATAAAACATAGGCATCATCGCCATCCTCAGATAAGTTCCGTAGTTTACTCGATCACGACACATACACACACACACACACACGTGTACATTGAGCCAATTCTAATTAATATCATCTTCCTCCTGAATCAATAATCCTTAAAAATTCTTTATACGCAACGGCGTAGATTTCGGATTCGAAGCTTTGTTGGTACGATTGAGCCGGCGTTCTGTTCTGTTCTGTTCCTGGGGGAAGATGAAAGAAAATACGGGAAACCCTCTGCATATCAAGTCGTTGAATCACATCTCTCTTCTTTGTCGATCCGTCGAGGAATCCATGAGCTTTTACCAGAACGTTTTAGGGTTCCTCCCGATTCGCAGACCTGGCTCTTTTGATTTCGATGGCGCTTGGTACATACATACATACATGGATATTTCTTTTGAAATGTGTTTGTTTCCTAATAATGAAATGGTGTGTGAGTAGGTTGTTTGGACATGGAATTGGGATTCATCTTCTTCAATCTTCAGAACCAGAGAAATTACTGAAGAAAACAGAGATTAATCCCAAGGATAATCACATTTCTTTCCAGGTACCTTCTTTTTCTAAAACTTATTTTCATTTTGACCCCAACATACCTTTTTACACGCTTGCTCACTCTCCACAGATTTTAGCATAAATTGTGGTTTATTTCAGGTTATATATTGTGGTAGTAACTAGTAATTATGAAGGTTAGAGAAAAAGAAACGAAATCTGAGACCACATAGTTTGACACAAAATGAATGACAAGAACACAATAACGAGGAAGGGTGGGGCTTAATATATAGGGTTAGACAGAGCCAAATGTTGTTATTAGAAGATATTTGTGTGTTGAATGCAGTGCGAAAGCATGGAAGCGGTGGAGAAGAAGCTTAAGGAAATGGAGATAGAGTATGTGAGAGCAGTGGTGGAAGAAGGAGGAATCCAAGTGGACCAACTCTTCTTCCACGACCCTGATGGCTTCATGATTGAGATTTGCAACTGCGATAGCCTCCCCGTTGTCCCTCTTGCTGGAGAGATGGCTCGTTCCTGCTCTCGAGTCAATATCCGCCAGCTGGTCCAGCCATCCCATCCAACTCAGATCCACCCCTAGTTCTCTGTCTTCTCATCTCCCTATGGTAAATAATTGTGATGTGTTTTGTCTCTTTGATTGCGTGTGAATATTGCGTGTAATAAGACAGGTTGATGTGATTCCTTGGGCGGGAAAATGACCATTAGTTGAGAAACCAAACCCTCTTTTGTTGTTTCCTTCTAAAACTTGTGGTAGCTTTATGATATTAAGAAATGTTATGATACAATTGAAATCGCCTAAGCATAGAAAGATAAACAAGATTATGTTATCGGTCAGACGTGACATGCGACACCTATTTTATGTATGTGTAATATATCAAAGACCTCCTCTAGGGAGGATGTTATCGCACTGAAGAAGAAGCTGTCGCCGGAAGTTTTGGATGAAAGCTTCGGCGCATTTGTCGACATCATGAATCGTCGGCTTGCCCTCTAGCTTATTGCCGCCATTTGAAGGGATTGTCACCGATCTTCTCTTCTCTGTAATGACCTTGGAGTTGGTACTGTGCACAGAAAGTTGTTGTAAGGAACTCATTTTCCTGATCTTTATGTGTTGGATGGTGGTGAAAGTTTTGTGCGTGTGTTTGGGGTGTATTTATAGGATTGTTTGTATATTTTATATGCCTAAGTCTCTTTTATCCCTACGGAAGCAACTTTGAATTATTGAAAGGAATATAAATAAGTAAAAAGAGATCGAATGCTGAATTTGACGTTTAGTATAAATATAATTAGCGCTAATATTAGTAAACCATATCCTTTCATACTTATCCACTTAAATCTAAACCAAGTACAGAAAAAATATCAGCAATTAATTAAATCTTGCAACTTCAGCTTTTGAGATATCCTATAGATCAAATGATATAAATACGTATCTATTTAAATAAGGAAATTAAGCATCAAATCTAAGGTTCTCTTTGAAAAAGGAAAGGCGTACATGAAATCTAACCTAACAAGTGGAATTGATTACTCATAGACTACAAGTGTAGAACCTAACGGCTAGAAGATAAGCCACCGAAAGTCATCGTCCACAGCGGTCGTTTTCGTAGCTCCGATGATGAGTCGGTGACTCTTCCCTATCTAATTTTTATTTTATTTTTTAATAATTGTAAATTCGTTTATTTTGTAAGTAACAGATATACACATAATGGGCCGGTTTTTTCACAGTTGTCTTTGTTTTGTTATATTTAGGTGTTCTTATAAATGGGCTACATTGACCCGAGCCCCTTTTAGGCTCAAAAGGCCATTTTTACGAGTTCTCCATTTTAGTTAGTCCGTGGCTGATACTGGATATTACAAATGTTCCCTGAAATTTTGTTTTTATTGCATTGCAAATGTACCCCTCTATTTTTATTTTCTTACAGAAGTTTATTACAGTTTTAGTTATTGCCTCTGCTCCCCTTTATTTTCTCATAGTTTTGGTTATACATATGTACTCGATTGTTTCATCTATTATGTCTATAGTGTTTTGGTACTGATCCCCAAGTTTTGACTTGATTTTTCATGTAATAGGTTGTGATCTCCCAACGACCGTGAGCTCTACATCCATTGTATTGGTCGTAAGGTAATTTTTGTTAGCTGAATTTTTTCAATACGCTGAGTGCAAAGCCCCGGGATTCATAAGAGAGAAACTCATGATTGGTGAAGTGAATTTGCTAAAACGTGATTTTCATATATATCAAAAACATTTGACGTATGCACTGACACGTGGCAGAATCGCAATCTGAAAACATGAGTTCAAAGGTATGCAGATGTGATCCCGGACTGAACCGACTGTTCCAAGACGTTTGTCTCATCTGAGAGGCAAGGAGGAGGGTACACTTGACCCGAACTCGAACCATAAGCTTCCCAACAGAAAGACTCTGTGAAACCACCACCGTTTAATGGTTCAAGATCAATGTCTTGTAGAAGTATGTTGCGACATGGTGAACTATCGCTGCAAGAGATCTTGATTGCTTGTTTTGATGCTGAAGTGCCCCTCACGCGAACAAACGAGATGTTCTCAACGCTAACAGCTGATGTCTGCAGTTTTTGAGTTTTGACAGTTTTACAGGTTCGATATTGCGCTTACTAGAGAAAGAAATGGCACAAGTGTTCTTTACCTGATTCGCACACGGCTTCCGGGAATCGCAGTAATACTGATCGATGATAATGGGGTTCCACACATTGTTCATCTTGATGTTCCTAAATATGATTTTTGAGACCAAACCACTTCCTCCCTGGTTAAAACTTAAAAGAGTGAGCAAGCAAGTTAAGTTCTTTCAATCTCAGAACGTGAAGTGAAGCTTTGATAGGATGAAATCACCTGCCATGTTTTGATTCGAACACCATTCTCAGTGTCAGAGATGGACGCCGTATCAACCACTACGTCTTTAACTTCTTCCCAAGATTTTGATTTTCCTAAGCTTCCAATGCTACAAAACAAGTTTAAGTTAGATTATGCTTTACCTGTTTGTTATCTAACTGGCTGTAGTTACCTTATGCCATGGCCAGGACCACATACAATGTTGCTGATGGAGATCTGTGACGAGTTTTTAACTATCGAAACACAGTCATCTCCTACTCAAAACAGATCTGATTAATCAGCGACTAAGAGAATATAAGATTCAAGGTCTGGTTAAGTGCACTGACCTGTGCTGACAGTGGTGTTGTCTATCACGATACCACGAGAGACGCTTATGTGAATTCCATCTGTATTGGGACTACTAGAAGGAGCTATGACCTTTAAACCAGAGATGGTTACACGGCGACAGCTGGTGAAGGCAATGTGCATTTGTTGACTATCAATCACACTGAGGTTTTCAACTTGCATATTCTTGCACTTGTGGAATGTTAATGCCTACACAACGAACAGAGACTTACTTACTTGTATAAACAGTAACCACACCAACAGAAGAAACTAATAGGATGCTAATTACCGTTGGAGCGCCTCGACAAGGCTGCAAAAGAGATGGTTGAAACAAGAGTGAGAATTTTCTTCTTTAATCTCTGAAGATAACATATTGAAAGAAAAAGAAGCAACTAACGTTGGAATGATTGTGTTTGCAAGATCTCCTCCACCATTCTTGCCCCATTCCATTGACAGTGCCGCCTCCTTCGACGGTTAAGCGGCTCACGCCATGGAAGTATAGCCATTTCCGGCGGCTTAGACCTTCCCAAGCATCTGGATCATTCGGAGCAATGATTGTACCAGAGATCTAATGGGCAAGAAAGAGCAGAAAGCAATTAAGACAACAGAACAATGTGAAAATATCCTACAAGATTCAAAAGATCAGTGGAAAGCTTTACCTGCAGTGTGAGTCTTGCTTTACAAGGTCCAGAAAGATCAATGGGCCGGACAAGTGAAGTGTAGTTTTCTGGCACCAAGATTCTGGATTTGACTTTGGAAGAACAAGCTGCCTTCCAAGCATCTGCAAACGCCTGCGTACCGTTATCACGTTAATCATTCCGACACAATGATCGTATCTACCGAGAATGTCCTAGAAGTTTACAGATTTTGACATAATTCAAATTCAAGATCGTTACTTTAGTGTCGTCGGTGAAGCCATTGCCTTTGGCACCGAAATTGCCGACGTGGAGGAGCCGTTCGGATCTGGGTCGGGTCGAGCGCGACTGTCTTCGCGGGAGCTGGAGAAGCGATTCGAAGGAATTCGCGTTTGCGGTCAGAGCGAGTGAGAATACGACTAGTAGTAATACTAGTAAGAAACGATCGACAAGAAAACCGCATAAATAACTCATGATTTCTCGTGATGTTGTTTTTAGGACGACGACCCGAGTGTGGTTTAAAACCCGATAATTTATTTACAACAAGAAGCAAAGGTGGGCACGTAGCACATTAATTAATTAAAGTAAACAGATGCACATTTATAAACGAATTACAGATCTAGATTCTCTTTACCTTGGGATTTAGTTTTCCTGATTGTAGTGATGGCGAAATGACGTTATGTTTAGCCACAAGGAAAATGGCAAGAGATCTTCAAATTTTCAGGGATTTTAGTAATGACACTCTTTGATTTTTTCCATACATTATTGATTGATTAATGTATTGTAGGTTATCAATTCAATCATTGTAATCAAAAAACAAAATGCAAAGATATACAACAATAACGGTGTGAGATCTTTTTGTAATTCGGTGGTTATGGGCTATATGAAGCCCAGATTATCACTAAATTAAGCCCATAAGATGTACGAGGAATAAAAACTACATTACAGCAGACCCTAGCCTTATCATAAAACTCCATTAATGATACCGCTGACTAAATGATTTCTTTCAAAAAAAGCATTCTACTCCCACTGGAATCATTATATCATGTCGCGCAAACTAGTACAATTTACGTATTAAGCAAAGAAATTAAAGAGTTTGTTATTGGTAGCAATAGGTAGATCAATTAAACCAAACTAATTTGATTACAACTACAGTGTATCACATCCTAGACTAACATATGTGTTTTATTTTATTGTTCTCGAACTTTTGGATAAAGAGAAAAAAAATAAACAACAGTGGATGGATGGAACTGTGGTGCCATGCTTCATCTGGACATGACATAGTGGCGACTAGCGACGCTTTAAAACCGGATGTGGCCGTTTGTCTTGCCGGAGGTGGAATAGTCATTTTATATATTTTTCGAAAAAAATAATGAATGAGCTAAATCACACATGTAAGCAGAAATTAGAGATAAGACTATAAGAGAATCACATTCGTCCTTTTATCACAGGCAGAAATTTCAGTTTGTTACATATTCTTTTTGTCAGGTTCCAAGTCCACTTTAGCAGCCACAGTCAGCTGCCCAATTTTAAATTACAGTCGAATCCAAAAAAAAGAAAGATAATCAAAATCAAAATATAAAATATTTTTATATTTGAATGTTTTTGTTAAATAAATAAAATATTTTAGCTAAAGATATAAATTTCTTAATTGTAGATCCCAAACCATTGGTCATTTTATTTTCGTACAGAAGATTGGATTTTTCTTGGGAGCTAAGATAAAAGACACTTAATTTACAATACCCACAAAATCACAAGTCAAAAACTTCTAAAATCAATCGGCGAAAATCGAAATCAAACAGATATAAACATCGTCCGAGTTAAAAACTAAAAGCAAATAACACAAACAAAAAACAGAAATAATAAAGAGATTCATTTGCAGTATTATAAGTATATATACTCTTTGTTTTTGTTTTCTCATCTTTGTGTGTGTTCTTTACTTTGTTGTTGTTCATGCATGTCTTACATGGATCTGCGCTTTGGTGGTCTTTTCCTCTGACAAACCTTCTTCCCCGGCTGTTTCTTCCCGAAGGCAGAGCAGCACCCAAACGCCGACAGTCTCGGCGACGGCGGGTCTACCGCCGGAGGTACCCTCCCTGGGTTTCGATGGTGGCGGATGGCTCCTCCGCCGTTAGATCGACTCCTCTCCATACCCCCGGCGCCTCCATCAGTTCTGATCGGCTTGAGTCCTTCTCCGGCGATCGGTTTGGCTGTCTGCTCTTGTCCTTCCGACGTAATCATCAGCTTAGCCTGTTCGTCATGTTCTTGAGTTTCGCCTTTCTGATCGTTGGCTTGTTGGCTTAGCTCGGCGATGAGACGATCGTCCCATACTATACCAGAAGAGCCCTGTCGCCGGAAAGAGATGGTGGATCTCTGAAGACCCGCCATGGACGGCGCTAAATGTTCCTCCTCCGTTTTTTGTTTATTTCTCTCTGAGACTTTGTTTTCGTCCTTGTATGTGTTTGCTAAAAGTGGTTCATCATTGTGTTTCAAAGTACTTATTCATTTCTCTCTTCTTATCTTCTTTATAAGTTATGTCTTTTCTAATTAACTCCTTTTTGTCGTCTTATTACTTTTATATATTTCTTTCTGCTTCTTGAATTGTCTAAGCAGATATTATTGCGATTAGTGTTTATTAGATGCATAACCATTGTATTTTATTTGTTACGTAGTTTAAACGGGAGATAAAACTGGGTCAAAGCAACGGATAATTATGGGAGTAGAAACTGGTAGGTGTAGAAAATTAAAAATCTTTTTTTATTTTAAACATTAAATTTAGCCACTTCTCTGCCAAAATGATACTAGTATTTTCCAAGATTCACATTGCGATGATCGCAAAGCATATAGTTTTATCAACCATAAGTCCAAAATGGCTTAAATAAAGAAATCCACCGTTGATGACTCGTTATTCATGCCTGATTTGGTTGGTTGATAGTTGGACAATTCTCAGTAGATGACTGATTCTTCGAGATTAAAAAAATACTAATAATCAAACAAATTCGAACCTAATATTTCCATAAATGGCTTAAAAGTATAAGATTTTGAAAGGTGTGCATTATTTTGTAATATATCTTGTTACATGGCTTGCTGGACCAGCCCATTTGTATTCATGTGCCACTTTTCATATGGCAACCAAATTTGCGTGGCCATATCGTAAATCCCCAAATAAATCTACACCGCGAATCTAATATACCCACGCATGCTATCAAATTCCCTTTGAAATCTCGCTACAATTATGGAAGATCTTGAATTGATTTCAACCAGATAAAAACGTACGCATGCGAACAAAACGGCTTTAACTTAAAAAATTTGATGATGGTTGGAAAGAGATACCAAAATTGTTAGAAAAATAAGAGGGCGTCTTATCAAATATCAGTAACTGAAGATATGAGGGAACACCAAATATTTTTGTATCAATTTCACACTGAATTCCTGATGGTTATTTTGGCAAAGACAAGATGGTCAACGGGTTTTCTCTTTGTTAACTGTCAGCCTATAGATACAAAACAGAGACACACACACAAAAAAAAAAAAAAACATAATAATAAAAGAGAGAATTCCATGTATATTATATGTGCGCACGATGTCAATCGCATCACTACCAGTCAAACAGATCATCCTTATCTTCAGACCCAAAAGATTACAAACCACTTTTAAAATTCAATAACACCCATACATGTACGCATGTATAGAGAGACACACATATAACATCCAAATGTTGAAAGAGGAAAAAAAAAATCAGATTAATGTTGATTCATTCTAGAACGCTCTGATAGTTGATAATTTTATTTAAAAAGTTTAAAATTTGAAAAAAGAAAGAAAAAGATTAGTGTATTTATCAGTGACGTGTAATATAAAGCTCAAATTCCGTAAATTCAAATTTTTATAAAAAAGAAAGTTAGGATATTTACAAAAGGTCTAAAATCGTAATTTGAGTGTTTTCGAAAATGGTTTTAGTGGACGAGACGAAACTAATAAAAAAAATGAAGATCCATGGCTCTCGCGCTAAAGCCCAAAAAATTCCCACAGAAATAGTTTTCGAGTGTTTGCCGCCATTGCTTGATTTTATTCCACCATTCTCTGGAATCGATCGCCGCCGCCGCGAGAATTGAGATTGTTTTGGTGCAGATCCATCGCCGCAACCGTATTCTCTAGTGGTACGTTTGATTCAGATCTAGGGTTTTGCTCATCCGTTGATTCGGCGAAACGATTTTACTTCACCCACAACCGACTAGGTTCGATTCACATATAAGCCTATTTGTTCTCGAAAATAGATGTCTAGTTTCGCAAAGTGAATCCTATAAGAGATCCGCCGCCATGTACGGGAGAAAAGGGTATCAGCTGGTGAAAGATTTTGCCAGCGGAGAGAAAGGCCAGCTCAAACCTTTTAACGTAAGTCCTCAAGCTCTGTAATCTACACGACCACATCTCTGAACTTTTCATTTTCATCTTCCCCCTTGCTCTTAGTTTCATCCCTGCTTGTCGTCTTAGTTAGTAGACAAGTTCTTTAATCTCTTGTATTTCTAACAGAGCAAGCTTTTTGACGAGACAATTGAAGAATGTGACCAGAATCACCATCTTATCCAGTCCTTGATAAGGTTTTTTTTTCCCTTTCCTTTTTCACAATATATACACTGGTGCCTTTTGCCAATCCACCAGAAACGACTTACTTCTGATTGATTGAAGTTGACGTTTCCACTTACAGGAAAATGCAACAAGAAGGTTTGGATGTTCAGAACAATAGAAACGCAGACCACTATGGAGCACTGATTCATCACCTTTCTTTGATCCGGAACAAGCGCTGCCTCATGGCTTATCTGTGAGAACCACTTTCTCTATCAAGAAAAATCAGGACGATTTTTTTGTGAATAAATAGCTGCAACTGGTGTCGCTATGCAGGTACAACCGAGCAGAAATTGTGCGTGATTTGGCATGGAGAGTAGGACTTGAACTTCTCGACCTTCCCTCTGAAATCCAAGAGAAGCTCACTACACTGGAGAAGGAGTACTTTAAGAACCATTCGGTAGCTCTAAAATCATACATGGGAAAAGTAGGAATCGAGTTGAATGTCGTAAGTCCTCTTTCCACCACCCTGGCTTTCGGATATCATAACATTAATTAATTGGATTTTTCTTATCTGATGGACTGTAACGAGTATTTTCCTTTTGATCCATTTCTTGAAGGATATGGTGCCTCCAAAAGATCCTTACATCAAGGTCAGAATTCTGGATGATATTGATGAAGGAATCGTGCTCAGTGACAAAACAACAAATTTTGCCCGTCATTCTATGCATTTCCTCAAACGAACTGATGCGGAACCATACATTGCTCGGGTCAGTCTTTTTGTTATTCCCTCCCCTAAAACTAGGATGAACCTAAGCCCATAAACTTCCTTGTTTTATAATTGAGAAATTCAAAGAATTTAAGCAAAAGCCTTGTTCGAATTCACAGAGATGTAGATAGAACCTTGATTACAGCCTTCCCTAGCAGGTTTAATAGAAGAAAGATTATTGCCAAAGATAAATTATAACTGAAAAGCAATACTAAAGAATTCCTGAAAAATCTGAATAGTGATGCAAGTAGAAATTTTAGGTTTAGTAATAAGTTTAAAATTGATGCGTGAAGAATTGACCGGTCACATTTCTTTGTACCCTCAAGATTACAGAAGGGCGAACCATTTCATAAGCTGTGAAAGTATTGGTTTGTTTGGTCTCCCATTTGATGTTTTTTCGTAGTATATGCCAAAGGTTGTTTGTTAATCAAATGCAGACTGATTCCATTGCCAAATTTAAAATGGTTCTTGTGTACCAAATCCTTTGGATTGAGTGTTTCTAAATGTTGAGATGTGAATGGGATAACAGGGCCAAATGGAGGAGCTGACAGGTTGATTGATCTAATCAGAAGCTGTGGGTGGGCTCAGATGAATGACGGTCTGGTCTGTGATCAAAGAATGTAAGCTTACATAGCCTTGTATAATTGTAAGACAGGAACATGAAACCTCATACTCAACTCATGTAACAAATATTTATCTTACAAAGTTACTTCTCTGGTGGATAACATATACTGGCAATAAGGCAATTTCGACAGCTCAAATTCCAATGAGCAATAATCTTTCAAGGTTTCAATGCTCTGTCCCGTTTTCACTATAGAAGTAAACAGTGCAACTAAAAAGATACGAACCGTGCAGAAAAGTTGAGAGAATATGTCATGTAGAAACAAAACCTACCTGAAGATTAGGTTGCATTCAATAGAAGAGGAGGCAGAATGTAGTTCCCATCCACAAAGAGATGAGGCATTTACTCGAACGACGATCATTGTCACATATCTGATTAATATAAACGATCGATCAGGTGGGAGATAATGATAATTAGGTATAAACGGATTCTTGATGTTTCCATATAGTTTTGACCGGTACGAGCTTCTGTATGTATGCGTATTAAAATCCATAAACATAGGCAGATATTAATCACAAGTTAACAATGTAAACAAAAGAGGGTTACTTTGACTGATAGTGGTGAATGTTTTGCAGAAAGGAGGGATTTCTTCCATCTTTTGAGGAATAGAGTTTTGACTTTGCTTTTAAATTGTGTTCTTGTTCTCCTCTTGCCTTTTTAGTTTTTTACCACCACACCACTACTTCTTCAGTATTTATTTCCTTATAATTCAAACCAAAAAAAAAAAAAAACGTGGGGGCCGTTCCACAATTCGCTCAATTCTTCCGTCGGAATCCAAATGGCTGTTTCGAAGAAATGGGCTTCGGTAATCTCCGTTATCGCTTCTTCTCTGTTTTCGTTCCTCATCGTCTTCCAGATTCCTCTCTTCAGGTATCAGTCATCATTTCCAAACCCATTCATCTCAATTCTCTCGTTTTGTCATCTAACGGACGCAGATACAACAAATGCACGATTCGAATTTGATGGGAAATATCTACCAAATGGCTTGTGGCATTTAGGGTTTCTCTGTGTGGCGACATCGGATTTTTTAGATTCTCGTATGTAGCAGCATTTCATTAGGGATTCGAAGAAATGTCTTGTCTTAGACCATATTCCTTGGTTCACGTTTTTGATTGCGGTTTGTTTGTTTGTTTGTGAGCAAACTTGTGCAGAGTAGCGTGTAGGAACAAGAGGTGTGAAACACCATTGGAGGTTCTATCCTCTGAGTTGATTGCTAGTGAATTGGTTCCTTCATCTGTTGTCAAGGCTCTCCTTTATCCTGGTGCCTTTGCCAAGTCTCTCATTGCTGGCTCCAAACTCCCCAGCTATCACCACTTGTTCAAGTTTTACGGTTTCGACCACATGTATCGAGCCTCCTTTTCAACCGATATTCATCATCTAGAGGTTTGCTTCTTCGATTTCACTCCATCCATACATCTGGTTGTAACAACACCTCTAGTCCAACAATCCAATCTGCTTCAGGTGTTTGCTGGGAGTTGTTTATGTCTACTAGGCGCTTTACTGAACCTCTTCAAACCCACAAGAATTAGCTTCATCGGAACGCTTTTGATATATTGGGGTCTTCTCAGAGACATTCTTCTATTGGACTCAGCTCATGATTGGATAAGCGCGCACAGAAACTCTGTTCGTGTCTACCCAACGCTGTTTCTCGTATCACTTTCTGCATTTCTCTCCATGCGAAGCGACGTCAGGAAGATCATCAGATGTTGCAGATCTATGCCCCTCTCCAAATCCACTAAAGGAGACTAGTCTTCTGCTTCACTAACTTTAGAGATTCCAAGACGTAGAACAACTCACATTTTCCTTTAGAACAACACAGAAACTGTTTACTTTTTTTTTTCTGAGAAAAAGCTTTCTGTAACTTAGAATCTTTACAATCAATTTTCATAATGAATGTGCAATTAAGGTTTCACTTTTTCTTTCCCATCTCATATTCATTATGAATTTCATATATATATGAATACATATATTACAGCATCTCTTGGAAAAAAGTTAATCTTCCATGAAGAAACAAAAACCACTTTATGCTACAGATGGGTAAACTACGAACAGATGTCTGCATATGATACAATTGTAAGAAAACAAATGTCTACATAGAAACATACACGAAGAGGAAGGCATGTGCCTTTTGGTCGCAGATCTTTCTACGATCCTCTTCTGCTTCGGCTGCCAGAACCATGAACCAGACGAGATGGTCCCCCACTCGTCTCTGCTCCTTTAAGCTGCTGTGCTTCCAGAACATCAGCTTCATCCATCAGCGATGCTAACTGCACAACACACAACAGGTTTCAAACCAAACAGAAATACAAGTATTCATATGAGGAGAGAGCTTATAAGGAGAAACATACCCGGATCTTGTTCTCCCTCAGCCTATCTTGAAGTGCATTGATGGCGGGACTCAAACTGTAAAAGCATGAAGCCCATGTAACGAATGACAAAACCATGTATCAAATGTTTTAACACGCTTCACTAACCAGTATTCCATCAGCTTGCACATGGAAGCCTGATATGTCGATGTGTTGTGGATGAAAGCAAGAGGATGAACTCTCCCGTGTCTAGAGAAGAAACGGAAGTAGCTTTTGCACTAAAAACCTCTATGATTAGATATGAATAAGATTTATCAAAAAGATGAATCGAAAACCTTATGCTTTGCTGCACGGACTGGTGGTATGCTGCTCGTTCCTCCTCGTAGAGTACTCTTTGCAGATCCTTAAAAGATGCTAGAGGTGAATTGAGTTGAAGAAGCGATGAAGTCGGCAAAATATGAAGTGGGACTTCTTTTCTAACATTTCCCACACCACTGCACGTAAAATCTCTAGCTTAAGTAATTACATAAATGAACGGAGCAGTGTTCATAAGCCCAAAAGTGCATGTTGAGAAATACCTGGTTTCTAAATTAGAACGGAGCATTGCCTCTTGCATACTTTCAGACATGTCCATTGGGTCAATTTCTACAGCTGAGCTGCTGAGATTTCCTGAGCTGTAGTTTCCACTTGTTCCATCTCTTCTGGTGCTGTTGGCGTCAGCATTATTGTTAACAAAGAAAGCCCCAAAATCTGAAACTCGTCCTCCACCCTACACGGCCATACACACATACAAAGCTCAAACATCAATGTGTATATACATATCAGCCAATGGTTCAGTCAGAATACCATGATTGTCTCAAGAATTTGGAAAATGAGTTACTATACTATGCACAAATTACAATCTGATAACTTTCATTAAGCTCTAGTGAATTTGTATAGCTTTTGGCAAAAGAGACCTTAGATCCGGAAGTTGTAGCTGTATCACTTGTGTCTTGCTCAGGAATGTCTCGCCGACCAGAAGAGGATCTCGGGAATATCGAGTCTGAAGAGCTTAATGACGATTCCAAATCGATGACAGAATCTTTATTTGCAAGTACCAGGCTCATTGATTTAGGAGTAGTATTTGGCTTTCCATCAGAGGACTGGAAAGCGATAACTTGGATTCTACCAACCTGGAAACATCAACTAAGCCAGTTTAGCAATGTGTCCAAGCTGAGAAGAACTATTCTTGAAAAGTTTCAACTTCCTAATCCACTCGTAACAAATACCAACCTTGTTAGCATCTTCACTAAAACAGGAAAATATGAGGCCAATAAACCCAGAATCTAAAAGCTGATACATAGCTTGTGTGCGAACATCTGCATCAAAAACAGGACATATAGATATGAGGAACAAGATAAAACCATATGCTACTAGTCAACCATAACCTAGCTAAAAACAGCATAATTACATAGGTAACAAAAGCTGGAATGATTTGACCATACATACCGACATGGGAAGGAAGGACGGTAATATGAGGATGGGAGTGGTACCATCCAATCACCCGTGTTGTTCTGCCTGTTGATATGGTCATTCTGTGTCGAAGTTAGTTAAGGAAGATTATCAAACACACTCTTTCACTCTTGTTTTAACCAAAACCGTATCTAAAAATACACAAGAAGCACCACACATCTGACCAATGTGGGGCACAGAGAACGAAAATGAGCAACTATTTAAAGGATATATCAGCCTGAGCTGAAGCAGCAGCCAACTGTTCAGGATTGGTTTCGACTCGATCTTTCTGCCGATCAGACCGTGACTGAGGCGATGCTCCCCAGATCAGAGCTGTGGCACTTCCGTTTTTGGAGTACTGGTCAATTTCCAAAACCACAATGAAGAATCAGAACACACAACAAGATTTGATTATCTGGGAATTGGTCAAGCCTTAGATACTATCAATAAACAGAGGATTACAGAGGCAAAGACAAGCTTTTTGGACTGAATTGAGACAATTCATCAAATGAAACTAGAATCTGAAGCAATATCGAAACCAAGACAAAGTCGAAAGTTCTCTGTAGAGTATAATAAAGGAAAAGATCTGAAATTGAAAGGGAGGATGAAGAGAAGAGAGCGGGAGAACCTCGATGTCGCCGAGAAGGAGACCCATGATTTCTTCGGTCTCGGTGGATAATGCGTGAGTGAGGCAAGTCAACCAGACATCCTCGGACATATTTACGCATGTCAGAGACATTATTAGTTCTTCAGAACAGATCTTTCCAGATGTTGTTATTTGCTTCTTCGCTTTGATTGCCTCTCTTTAGATTTGATGATTTATCGGACGAAACTGACTGGGAAAGCAGAAGAAGAAGAAGAACAAGTCCGTACATTAAATGTATTTGGTATATTTCGCACTCTTCGGAGATGGCGCTTATATGATACGCGCGGTGTACGCTGTTCCCCATTCACTCCTCAAATCTTGACCGTACACATTCTGAGTCTTTTTCACCCTTAATCGATTCTTTCTTGCCTTTCTAATTTGTTATTTTTCTTTTCTTTTTCAGAAGTTTCTTTAAACAAAAAGAGTATCGATAATTCCAATTTAAGCTTTACGACCAATAACAAATCATATTAGGCCTCGTAATGGGCCTTTCTCAGTTGCTTTTTTCACTCTTTTCTACTTGTATTTTTTTCATTTTTCTTTCTCTTTTTTTCTTTAATAATTTATTATCATTGTTTTCACTAATGGTGGTGCCATACTATCTAAATTTAAATTACGTAAATTGTATGTGTTTTTACTCTTTACATTTTAGTTATATGTTATTTTCATTTTAACAAGTGTCGGCGCAGCATTATCTAACATATGAATTAAGTAAGATATATGTATATATACAATTTGTTATATAATAATTTTGACTAGTATCTGCGTCATATTATCTAAATTTAAATAAAATTATGTGTTTTTACTAATTTATTATTTTTATTTGACTGATGGCAGCGCCGTATTGTTTATATTTTAATAAAATAAAAAGCTATATGTGATTATAATAATATATTATCTAAGTTAAACAAAAAGTTTTGTATTTAGTAATTTAGTATCTAATCGGCGCCGTATTATCCAAAATTAAAAAAAAAAGTAATGTGATAAGTGAAAAAAACAAATTTAAGATGAAACATCATTTATGGATTTATTTCTTTAATTCACACAAAAGTAACTAAAAAGTGATATTTGTATAGGTTTTGAAAATATTTGTCTAGTTTGTATGAAATGGTTTCTTTAAAGTTTTAGATTATTTACTTTTAACTTTTAACTTTAGTCACAAAAAGTTGTGATTTCTTTACTTTTTTAATTTCATTTCATTGAATTTCCTTGTTAAATTTCACTCTCTTTTACTAAAGATTTTTTTTTTGACAGCAAAATAAATAGAAAATAATTAATTTTGTTAAGAAAGACAATTATGTTTTCTTTGTTAAGGAAAACGAAAAAGGTGGAATACAAAAGAGATAGATATTTTGGTCAATTGAGATAGAGGGGCACATGAGTAGCTTATAAAAAGCTATAGAAATCACATAAACATAGACTCAACATCAAATTTTCAACCAAACTCCATTGTTTACATTTTCCTCCAAAATTTAAGAATTAATCTGACCAAACTATATATTTTCCTCCCTTTTGTTTGATCCATGGTTATGTTTTTTCCAGATTTTTTATATCTCATAATGATCTCACTATATTGAAATTTTGAGACGATTCTTCTGAAAAGTGGCTAATACAAGTTGATGTAGAGGGTCCAAAAAATTTCCTATACATGAGGACTCCTCTTGTGCTTTTTTGAATAAATTTCGTTAGTGAGATGATCGAAAATTCTACTAATCTCGTTAATGAGATGATCAAAAATTCACAATTATTTATGATAAAATGATTGTTTAATCATGATTTTTCTGTCATATGTCATCCAACTATGTTTTATTTGGTTTTATATAATTTGTTTTTTGGCTTAAATATTAATGAATGTTGTTTTTGGTTAATGTTGAAATTATTTAACAGGAAAAATGCCTAAAGAAAGTTGTATAATGTGCGAGTCAGGCAACATGGTTAGAGTATCGCCATACCCACTTCGGTCTTCTAGAACCAAAAAGCACAAAGCTATTGAGTCGTTGATTGAGTTAGAATGGGAGGATGTGCGGTGTGTGATCTGTATGGAACCACCACACAATGCTGTCCTTTTGACATGCTCTTCCTCCCTTAGTGGATGTCGTCCTTACATGTGCGGCATACGTGCTCGCCACTCTAACTGTTTCAAACATTTTCGCAGAAATAACAAAAAAAAGTGCTCAAACGCCAAAACATTGCATTGCCCTCTCTGCAGAGGAGAAGTCTTTGAGACGATAAAAGCACCATGCACTGCAAGAAGATTCATGAATGCAAAGTCGAGATCTTGCCCTGTAGATAACTGTGAATTCTCTGGAACGTATTCTCGGCTTAACAAACACTTGAAAACTGAGCATCGCGCTCTTGGCTCACTAAAGGTCGATCCGCAAAGGCAATGGAGGTGGAAATGGTGGAGAGACATGATGAATATGTTGAACTACTCATGACTGCAGTTGGGATTCCGCATATGCATGAGGTTGTGCATCATCATTTTTCCAACAATCATCATCTTCCAGTGTTTCAAACGAATGTTAATGGAACTGTGCCAAACTTTATTGGTTCGAGTCAAGTAAGGAACGAATTTGGCCCCGCCAACAATGCCACAACCTTCATACCAGACTGCAATTTCATCCGATGAACATGTATCGCGGTAGGACTCCATGAAGAATTCTAACTTGTTTAGTGAGAAATTTTGTTCAAAATTTTGATGTCTCACTATCTTTTTCTTTTGTCAATTTAAATCCGTAATGTTTAAAATTCAATGTGTTGGTTGTATATATAGCAATATCATAGTTGTTAAACTCATATCGTATCTTTCAAATTTATGTTTTTTTTTTCCAACGACTTACTATGTTATTAAAAGAAAATATTATAAAAATACACCAAACTATTTGATATATGTCATTCCTATATCTCTAGTCAACTTATTAAATTTACATAAAATAAAAGTAAAAAAAAAAGTTTAAAAAACTTAATTATTTGTAGAAGCCACTTTGGCTTAATGGTTGACCAAAGGTTAATTAATGTTTCTACACTAAAAGGTACGAGTCCCAGATGATGCAATTATTAACAAATATGCAGATTAATAGGGACAAGTTTACATGAGATCTCCAATATTGTGCAATTAGAACCATTCGTTGTGATTCTACGTATTGAAGGTGTCCATCATAAGCATAAAGAAGGAAATGTCGTTTGTTGTGAATCTAATAGGGTTGAAAGAAATTGTCTGTGGTAGAATCGTCTATGTAACAGTTCTCATAATTTGCAATAATTAATAAATCTAGACGTAAAAAAAACTTAAGTATTTATGAACCTAATGATATTAGAATATATTAGGACTCGTGTGATACACGGGTTAATCAATACATCTTTAAAAAAAAAAAACTTTAGCAGACTTTATTGTAACTATATATAAATATTATGTTGAAGTTCAATCAAACCAAGTAACCAGCCATGAATTTAAACATAAAAATTTTGGATTTAAAATCTCAAAATATGCATCTCAACATCTTAGGTATTTTGTTGACATCTATATTTTGTGGAGTCCATATTCCCACAAATTATATTACTAATCACTAAACAAAACTCTAAATACAAACAATAGTGAATGCTTATGTTTTGTCACAAACAACAAAAATTGAAAATAACTAAAACCATCAACTGCTTCGACATAAGAGTCTTACTTCATGTTTCTGATTGCTCATCATAATTCAAAAAAAAATCATTGGCCCATCTCTTCTGTTTGCGCACACTTACACATTATGTTAACGACCAACTATGATTAATAACAACGAAAGAGAAAACCTAAATACACAAAAATATGTGTATATATATATATAGTGATATATATGGATTTGAGTGAAAAGAGAATAGTAAAAACTTTTATTTCTTTTTAAATAAATTAACATATATTTTTTGAATATAAAAACAAAATTAATTTTTTACTTATTTATATATTTTCTTTTTTAGATAAGATTAGAAAATTTTCTATTTTTGTTTTTAAATATATTAATAAATTTAGACTTTGACACGTGGTGACATCTTGTGACGATCATGTTAGTTAACAATTTTAAAAACCAAGTTTTATATAATAATTTGAAATTTTCCATTTTGTTAATGATATGCTAATCCAATCCATTAGTAATTTCACTGCACTGCAGCAAACCAACGTACTTTACAACTACAGTATTACCCTTATTATTTGTCACCATTAAATAGTTTTCTTTTTCGTTAACACTATATCTTTGAGATCACATATAAACACAAATCGTTGAAGAGCATAAGAAGAAAAAATGAATGTAGTAGCATCTCTCAATTATTTGGCAAAAAAAATAAAAAAAGGCGATGAGAGCCTGAAGATGGACATCTATGTTCGTCTGTTTAAAGCAATCGCTGAAACAATTAGTACAGCAAGCAGGGAGAGTGAGGTTAAAACAAAAAACAAAACGAGGCTTCACGTTATTCAGAAGCCACACTGTTTCTTATTACACTAGATTGTTTCCTTTGGATCAGACATGGTCATCGCCATGTCCGTCAGGAGGTCCTCCAGGGCCGACCACTTCAAGCTATACTCAAAACCATTTTGCAATCATCGGTTAATCAACTCCACCAGTATAATGGACACTATTCATGGATAATATACTATGCTTATGGCTTACCTTAAAGTACTGTGTACACACAGGGCATTCAAAATGTTTGCCTTTCTCCAGCCAGAACCAGACAACATCATGCTCGTCCTCTGTAGTTCACAAAAAGAATGAAAACCATCATATATCCTTTGGTCTATCATGCACACAACATTGAAAGCAAAATAAAGACCCACCTCCTTCACCTCCAGGGCAACCAACTATTCTCATGTCGTAGTAGGATTTGACTATAGCAGGAGCTTCCTGTAAAGCAGAAAACATAACAGTGAAACAAGACTCGAGAGAGCTTTGCTTATTATATATAGACTATCCTTTCAATTACACTAACCTTTGTTCCAAAAGGCCCTTCGGGAAAGTCTATATCGTCCAGCTTCCTTCCCTGTGAAAGGTAAACTAATAGCAATCAGATAGAGACCCAAAAGGTATACTGCCTACATAGTATATCTTTAACAAGACGCTCTAAAGCAACAAACGAATGTTGTCTAGGCTAATCTCCAATCATCTGATTGATAACTCAACAACCAGACTCCTTAAGTTACATTTCAGTATCATCCGTGTAAACCAAATAAAGGATTAGGCAGAAAAGTACCTCCAATTCGGCTTCTAGTTCCTCTTTCTCGTGACCAGTTGCAATAGGCATCACATCTTCCACACGCTTCTTAACAGCAGTATCCCCTGGAATCAACCCCTCGTTGTTATATTTCTTTTAATCTATCTTCCAGAAACCGAAACTACAGAATCTGGTTTCACAATCTAAAAACGATCTAACATAAAGATGAGGGAACTCTCCCAACAAGCCATTCATCAACATCGAAGACAAAGCACACAATAAATCATCAGATAACAATCGGGATCCGTAAATTACCTGCAGCGGAGCCGATTTGACGAGATAAAATCGAGGAATAGGCGGGAATGGAGGATGCACGAGTCGAGAGAGAAAGGTGAGTGGACTCGGCCACGGCGTGTCTGCACGACGGACCCGCGCATGAGCCAACGGCGGATATGGATTTAAGATGCGATGAAATGATTCTCCTCCACATAATGGTGTCGTTTCTGGGGAGGGAATTAGGTATATCGTTCCGATCTCAGATGATTCTCAGTCTCCGACTGCTTGCTCCTGTAAACGGAAATGATGATTGAAGAAGACTTCGACCTTTCGGCGAGAGGGCCCCTGCTGGGCCTGGATCAGCGACTTGTTGACCCATTGTCCTCTTTATTTATCGAATTTTTTTCCAAAAATATAAAACAAAATCAAATTTGGAAAGAATATAATATTTCACTATTCTAAAAAATTACAGTCGAGATTTTTAAATAAAATATCTAGATTATATTTTTCTTATATAATTAATAAACGGATATGATCTATTTGTATCTCTTAGATTTTATTGGCTATTAAAGTTGAGTTAGACTTCTTAAAATTAAAAAATATGGTACTCCATTGTATATTCAAACGATGATTAATTTGGTTAACAGTAAATTACATTTTTATTATGTAAATCTTCGAAACATAAGTTTCACAAATAACCATTGTACGTATATTCAACCGATTGAGTCAACGACCCCAACTTTCACATTTGTCCGGCTTCACCCTCGTAGTTTCCGAACCACCACCAGCCTGACGTCATCGATCACCGGACCACATAGCGAGCCAGAGTGATCGCTCTTCATATGATAAAACGTGCTCAAGAAAGTGACTCGAGTCCTCGCCGACACCGCCTTGAACACAAGCCTTCCCCGTTTAAACCCACCTTTCCCTTTAGACGCGTAATCCACCATGATCTTTCCCCGTCCAGCGAACGCCTCCACTATCATCGGTCCCTCACAACCGTCTCTTGCGTCTCCAACGTTGAACGTGAGGGCGTAGAATTTGTTCACTGACGTCCTTACGATCTGAGAAATGGCGCTCTCTTTGCCTCCAACAAGCTCGATGGCTCGGTGTCCTTCGGGGACAGCGAAGTGTGCCTTGTCAACGTACTTAACGGCCTTGAGAGACTCGATGATCCAACCGGGCAACGGGCTGTTATCGTCCTCGATGAACGGTGGGATGAGCACTCCCCATTTTGCCGTGGGGAACACGTAAGGTCCTTCTTCGAAGTTCCCATTCTTGATCAGATTGTCTACAAACAAAAATCACCATTTAATTGTCCGGATTCGGTTTACTCTAAAAACAAAATTATGATCGGTTCCGGTTTACTTACTGCCCGAGAATCTGGGAGGGAATAAAGCCTTGATAGCCACGGCGTCGATCAACGGTCCACAGGCAGGGTCCTCCTCAACACCCGGGTTATGGAACCGGATCTCGATTTCAGGTCCACCAGCTGTAAAAGCCCATGAGTATGAGTCCCAGCCATCGCTGCCGTACATCGTCTGGATAGGGATCACACCTGACTCATGCGTGACGGAGATGTTAAGCCGCTCGTCCTGAGCGCAGGTTCTAGCGGCGCTGAACGTGATTGAGTACAAACGGCCGTGTAGGACGGAGATTTTCTGGGAGATTGAGGCTTCGTTGCCTAAGCGAACGGCGGAGGAACCCTGTGGTACGACCAATACCATGTCGTCTTGTTTCTGACCGGATTTGATGTACTCCACAAAACCGGTTATATCCCAGTTTGGTACGGCGGTTCGTTCCTTAACCAAGGACCCTTTCAGTTGGGACGGTTTAGGACCCAGCTCGAAATTACCGTTTGGTAATAAACCTGAAAGCGCAAACGAGAAATGTTAATATATCAGCCAGAGGTTTATAATATCAGATTTGAGTTGAATGAGCTTAAGAGTTACTACCATCGCGGATTGGGGCCGATACGACGACCTTCGAAGAGACGAAGAGGAGAGCTAAGAGGAGTGTGGCTTTTTGGTACATTGTGACTTCGTTGGGTGAGAGATGAAGAGATGGTGAGTACTATGTAAGGGAGAAGGAATGCTGGGTTTTATGAGTTTGAGTTTAGAAGAAGAACACTGGTTTTGAAGAAAACCACGAGAATGCCACTGGAAGCATCCTGGGTTCTGTTTGTCAGGTGCACGCAGACACAGACAGCTGGGTCAGGAAACATTGACTTCATGATTGGGAATTCCATTTCTTCAATGCATTGTTTAATTTGCCTTAACAACGATTATATTTAGCTATTCATTGTTAATTCAAACGTAATTTGCGTTTACGTATTTGGTAGTGAACAAAGTATATGTCTGTTTAAAGTTTATAGAATATTTGACAAAATTAAAACATTATTTTAGAATAACAATAAATAAACGTATTGTTTATCAGCTCTCAATTTTTTAATGCCGTGGCTTGTAAATTGAATGTATATTTGAGATGTCTCAGATATTAGTTATTCAAACGCCATGCAACAAAACTCAACTCTAACATATCTTCACACCCAAAAAAAAAAACTCTTTAACATATATGTGGATATTATATTTCGTATATAATGCGACAACCCAAAGTATAAAGGGAAAAATTATGTGCTGTTTTGAAATAAAATAAACTAATTAATATGTGAAGTCAAAATGAATCAATGGTATGATTGATGTAAAATATTGATCACATTCTCATGAACACGTGCAGGGGTAGGTTGTTTTCTGGTGCAGGCACGACTGCCGACTTTACCGCATTACAAGTTTCGATCAATATTTCCAGTGTCCCAAACATGTTAACATTATCATAATCCAAACACATCCCAACATCTTCAATTAAATTAGCTTTAAGATCCAATTTGTTTTAGCGATGATATGTATATATGTAAGCATGACAATTTGAACCAACAATTTGTGGTGATATTTCACTACGATTCGAATGTTTCAGTACGATTTTAATCATTGATTGGTCACCGATAATTGTGCATATCTTAAATAGTAAAAATGTTACTGGACACTCCGCATATTTCGGACATTAGTCCAAATTTCGATTTGAAATCCTCCGATAATATTAAAAATCTTTATGAGATATTTTGAAAATGTATTTACAAATCAAAGGATGACTTGAAGCATAGTAAACTGAGGTTTTGCTATATGTAAAACAAGTTTACAATTAGATATGTAATATAAGTTTATATGTTTGATTTGATAATGTTAAATTTAAGATTTATAACCTACCAATTTACACTATACGTTTAAATCCGCATATTGCATGTTGTTAAAAAAAGTTAATTTTTATAACTTCAGATTTCAACTCAAAGGTACTCAAAAGTTAATTTAGTTTTCATCTCGCTTTAGATATAAGATTTATAACAGAAATTTTCGAAATGATGGATATATGATCTTATCTCAAACTAAATCTTACCATTAGATCGGTGATATATACCCATATCAGACAATACATCTTATATCAAATTATATGAACCTTTGATACTATGTAAACTTTCGTTGAAAATTTTAAAATATATTATTTTTTATCTTGTTTTGGATGTGATGAGATCTCTTTTCAAAATAAATTGAATGTGTTGATGATGAGTATGTACTGTGTAGGGGATTTGATTATACATTACAACAGCAAAATATGTGAATGATACTGCTGTGGAAAGAGTTATAGTTGATAGGGAACATTACAAATATTTAATTATACGTCGCATGGAAATATAACACAATAGTTGGGGGAAAATACACGTGCGAGGAGGCAAGAAAGTAATTGTAAAGAAAAGCATCTATCGGTAACTGTTCAGACATAGGCTAATAAATACATATTAGAAAAAAAGAAAAGATAGAAAGAAAAAGGAGAGGATATATAGAGTTCGGGAGATTGAACCCGACGTGAATCGAACACGCAACCTTCTGATCTGGAGTCAGACGCGCTACCATTGCGCCACGGATCCTCGCTGAGCAAATCACTTGAATTAATTAATTAGAGAAGTTCAGTGAAAACCCCCCTTTCGATTCTAATCTCCCGACGGAAGAAATTAGGGTTTATCGTTTGCATCGCTCTTGTTCGTTTCTGACTCCCTCTACTACAAAGTGAGGGATAGGCCTATATCCGTCTGCCGCTTTCTCCGCCGGAGTCTGTTGGATTCGTTTAAGGTCGATTTTAGATTACAGACAAAAACGACAAGTATGTATCTTTATGGTTTGAAATAATGCTTACCTCTTGTTAGCTAATCTAGAGTATTGCATAGGATTCTGCGCTTCTCCTCATTAGAGAGTGAGAATGCTTACACCTAATCTCTGAATCTTGGAAACGTGCTCTTCTCTTAGGATGGATGAATTAAGCCGAATCTTGAAGAACAACAGGACGGATGATCTCACTTGGTTTTGCTCTCTCTCAGAATCTGAACTGGTAAATTATTGAGTTAAGCCATAAATTCCCCTTCTTTCCACAGTCAAGCAAACATTGATCGATGATTATCCATCTCTACTCAACTTGTTTTGCAGGATTTGCTCATCAGCTTAAAGAAGCTCGCCATTCAACGCGCCATAATAAGTGGCCACCAAGAACTAGCTGACAAATTTGATCTTAAGTTGCTCCGAGCTCTAGGTTCTCTTCTAACTCCCGAGACTTTTGGAAATTGTTATCGTCTATTAGTATTACACACCTTTGATCTTATGAAACAAGTATGGTATTTCGCAGGGCTTGTGCTAATGGAGTATGTAAGAAAAAGGCTACACGATGATACTTGTCTTGCCCCAAGTGTTGTTCATCAACTCAGGCTTTTGGATAATTGTAATTTGTTGAAAACGCATGTCGCTGATACTACCATAGACATTGAGGAGATTCTGACTCAAATCTGCAAAATCAATTCAAAAAGGTTGGTAGGGGAATCTAAACAGAGTTACCGGTATTCATATTTATGCTTTCCTTTTGTGTTTGAAGGAGGCGGTCTGCTGCAACGGGGAAATCAATGAACAGTGAGAGGAAGAAATCGGGATGCTCGTCTGCAGGAACACAAGAAGGTGGATTTGGCGAAGAATGTAGAAGCATGCATGGTCTTTAATATTGATCATACTCTACTGTGTTTGGTCATTCTGCGTGACGCACGGTGGTTACAACAGTAAATGTTTGTAATTGAGGATGGTCGCCTTACTTGTGGCTTACCTTAAGTTTTAGTTGATATATAGCAAAATTTAGCTACTTTGTGGTCTCTGGCCAAAATTTTGAAAAGTTGTAAAATATTGTACAATGTATCGTTCATATTAGAGACATGATTTGTTGATTTGATTGGCAGAGTTGCTTGTTTGAAGACTAAAAATGAGTATCCCCAATTCCTTCGTCATCTCTCATATTGGCATTTCAATTTTGAAAATGAGAGTCTAGAGACTAGGGCCGAAGCCATCCTGGGTTTGATCTCACTAGTCAATTTCTCAGTCAGGGGTGATCATGAAGTATTCTGAAAAGTGCAAAAAAGAGTCGAGGAGGAAAAAAGTACTTAATTGAGAAAAGGGTATTTGTGGTATTTCCATAAAGGGCAACGGGCTTTGATCAGCGTCGGTTTCTCTCACTCGCTCTCAAAAATTCATCCTTGACAAGCTTCATCGATTTCCCTCGTATAACCAAATTGTGATACGGGAATCAAAAGTCTACGGTGATGTTTAAGTAGCAGAACCCTCAGCTATGGAGTCGTTGCTTCGAGTTGGTCGCACTGGCGTAGAAGCCCTAATTCCGGGAGCGATGTGCAGTCGCAGAGTTAGGACACACTCAGAACTGGCCCTTCCTTCAGTGAGCGTTACTGAATTGGATCTGGTAATGCCACACACAATCCTAAAGAAAAATTATTTTTTTTCTTGAATTCTCCAGTTGCTTACCGGCAAACAACTCTTTTTAATTTCTTGATAGGTGAGAGGTTTATTACAAGCTTTGCAAGGTCTATCTAGTCCCTTCATTTTCTGGGACCTAAATGGACAAACTTTTCGCGCTAAAAGTGAGATACGCGTCTCTCATTTGTCTCACTCAAGCCTTCATGTCCTTCTCGCTGGATTTTTGTATGCCGCTACATGTTTGAAGCTTGTTGAGTCTATCGTTGCTGGGATAAATACCTCTCTGAGGTCTCCTCCTACCTTAATGGCATTTTCTGACTCTGTCTCCGCATGGCTTGAGGCTAGTATCCACAACTTTCTTTTAATTTTCTTTTCTTTTTTTGGCTCTTCTTTAACATTTGTTTTGCTGAGACAATTGGCATTGGAACAGAAACTCAGAGATATTGCTTTGAACGAGGAAGTCAAGATCAACAATTCTAATATTACTGTCACTCCAACCCTCTTGGGATTAACTAGTTCTTTATCTAGGTGTGTAGCCTAATTTTTCTGTAATTTATCGAATGCTATTTCTCAGTTCAAGAGATAACTGTGTTCATGTTTTTTATTTAATCGCATTCTTCTTTCTTTTCTTTCCATGTACAAAGTCTTTGTTTAGGTGCTGAATATCTCTTACAAGTTGTACGTGGTGCGATCCCTCATACCTATTTTGAGTCAAGTTCAACTATTTCGACAGCTGAAATAGCTGTCCATGTTCTGGATTACCTTTACAAGAAGCTGGATGAAGTATGCCTTGTACAAGGTGGTGAGGTTGTGGCCGTTTTCATCAGTTTCTGTGTTTTTTTCCCTTTGTTGGTGGTCACTTCCGTGATTGTAATATTGATAAATATTTGGACCAGGTGGAAGGATTTCACATGCTGTTGCAAATGTTTGCTGGAAGTTTATTGCCGTATATAGAGGGTTTGGATTCATGGTTGTTTGAGGGAACACTTGATGATCCTTTTGAAGAGGTAAGTGTTCTTCGAATTTTTATTTATGTTCCATGGGTGTTCAACGATTTTCTTTCTAGCAATTTTATTATCGAATATTTTGTACAAGGCTAGCAAATTGCAAGTTTGATAATGTTGAATTTTTTGGTTGGGGTGAAGATTCACTTTTGTTCTTCGCAGTTGTTTTTTACAGCCAACCAATCGGTCTCCGTAAACGATGCAGAGTTTTGGGAGAAAAGCTATCAGTTGATGAAGGTGCCCAGCCCAATATCAAATGTAACTTCACTAAATGAAAAGAAAGTAATGAGTGGACATGACGCCAACTCGTCTTTAGTTTCTGACAAAGACAAAGAGCAGAATACTCGGGTGTTCTGTCCATTATTCATAAAAGACATCTGTAAGTCTATTGTTTCTGCTGGAAAGTCACTGCAGCTGATGCAGCATATTCCTTCCACGTCTTCAGAAAATTCTGGAAAGATTCAGTTCCATGAGCGAAATGGTTTTGGGAATTCTGGCTGTGGTAGACTCCTGGCTAAAAAGAGCTGCTTTAGAAGCACTGCAGACATATCCTTATCTGAAGTCTTTTGTTTGACACTCGCTGGTCTAATAGGCCATGGTGATCATGTTTCTAGATATCTGTGGAAAGATGAGGCGGATGAGTGGGAGATTTCTCCAACGTTAGCATCATATATAAGTGGAGAGCTTGTGAATGGCATGGATGATAAAGATTTTCCAGTTCTCACGTGCTCAGAGCGAATGTGGTATAGGTTGTTGGTTGGTGCTGTGCAAGAGAAAAGAGCTATGGAGGCCAAATCAGAACTCCAGAGTGCATGTTATGCTACAGGTGTTAAGGGTGGTGATAATGGTCTCACTGCCCAAAAGGCGTTGCAGGGGTTATTCTGTCATGAAAACCTTGTTGTTTCAGTGTCTAAAATGGATCTTGAGAGGAATAAAAAAGCTTGGAATGTCTGGAATTTATCACAAAACTATTGTCTACCCTCTCTGAATGATGGGAGTCTGTTGAGTGCTGTTTTTGAGGGATCTGGCATGGCAAATACCGGATTGAGCGGAACAAACTACAAATTTGGATTCCAGTTTGGTAGATCTGAATATCTTTCTTCTCAGGATGACACCAAAATTCTAGAAACGTTATTTCCCTTTCCCACTTTGCTTCCTTTATTCCAGGTACTTTAATACTGATGATTTTATGATTATTTTATGGCCATTTTTTTTCCGGTTTTCTCCCATTTGCAATAGTTTCTGTTTGCTTATCTTGAAATCTTTGTGATCAACAAAAAAAGCCGAAGCTCCATATATCAGAATTCTTACCTTTCCAAAAGAATAGTACACTTCCTTCAAGAGTTCTCAGCTGGTTGCTAAAGGCAGAGCCAATGAATACTCGACTTCCCGTTGTAATTATGCAGGAATGCTTCACAATCTACATCAGGAGGCAGGTATGGTGATGTAAGCTTCGGCATTGCTGCTTGTGCCTATGGCATACATATTTTTGTTACCTTCTGAAAGCTTTGCGTGTTTTAGGTGGACTACATTGGCAAAGTGATTTTGTCAAAACTAATGAATGACTGGAAATTGATACACGAACTTGCTGTGTTGCGTGCCATTTACTTGTTAGGTTCAGGTACGTGTTATGTGCTTCAAGTTCTTTGGCAATAGGTTTGTATCTGAAACCTTAATAATTCCTTATAAATTTCAGGGGACCTTCTGCAGCATTTTCTGACTGTCATTTTCGAAAGGCTTGGCAAGGGAGAGTCATCGAATGATGATTTTGAGTTGAACATAATACTTCAGGTAACCAGGTTTGGTGAACTTTTTTCAAGAGACACTGCTCTCATCTTTATAGTTAATAGCACTTCTAAAATGATTCTGTTTGTTAATTGTTTGCTTACGTATCCCTGTTCTATTGCCGTATACGTGTTCATACAGACAAACTTATTTCTAAAGTGTAATGGTCTTCTACAGGAATCAATTAGAAATTCAGCTGATGCCATGCTGTTAAGCAGTCCTGATTCATTGGTGGTATCTATTTCCAGAGAAGACAGAGACATAGATGATAAGGATGACATAATACCACTTTCTTCAACTCGTAAAAGCCGCATTAACAGCTTTGGAATAGATTGCCTCGAGTCTCTCAAATTCACATACAAGGTCTAGAGAAACACTTTTAGTCTTCCATCCAGTGGCAGTGTATTGGTATATCTCATGGGCTACATCTATGTGTATTTAAAGAGCTGAAATGTTTTCTTTTTTAAGGTGCCTTGGCCGCTTGAGCTTATTGCCAATAGTGAGGCCATTAAGAAGTATAACCAGGTAACCCTTTCTCATCCAGCTATTTATGGGGGGAAACAGTTCGTTGTTCCTCTATGTGTTCATAGTTTAATTGAAAACAGGTGATGGGATTTTTGTTGAAGGTCAAGCGAGCAAAATATGTGCTTGATAAAGCACGAAGGTGGATGTGGAAGGTCTTTGATATCTCTCGAATTCAGTTCTTTCTTCTTAGACTGCTTCCTGTGACATCCAAATCCAGTTTGAAAGAACCTAATCAGTCTTTTAATCTATACAGATAAATATAAAGGGAATCGTAACAATGTGGTTCAGTTTGATAAACTTGATGACTTTGGTGTTTGCGTATAACAGGGTAAAGGCTCTGCAACAAAAATCCGCAAGCACCACTGGTTACTGGAACAAAAGCTCCTCAACTTTGTGGATGCTTTTCATCAATACGTAATGGACAGGGTATTGTCTGATGCTAAGTGATTGGTTATAATTTATATTTACAGTATCATTTTTCGTTGGTGTAATATAAGTTTGTACAAGAGTTGTGGCAAATGGAAAGCTGATCTCATGGCTTGAATAGCTTATCATGCTTAACTAGATTTTGTAAACAGGTATATCACACTGCGTGGCGTGAACTATGCGAAGAGATGGTAAAAGCAGGGTCTCTGGATGAGGTCATATATGTACATGAGACCTACTTGTTATCGATTCAGCGGCAATGCTTTGTGGTTCAAGAAAAGCTGGTAATGGACCATTAACCGACCTCTTAAAATGCATAATATATATTTGAAATTGTAGGCTTCTAAAAACCTAGTGTTTGGTGGTTTTTGTATAGTGGGCAATCATCGCAAGTCGGATCAACATGATTCTCGGTTTAGCTCTAGAATTCTACTCAATACAACAGACACTGAGCAGCGGTGGAGCAGTATCAGCCATCAAGGCTAGATGCGAAATGGAAATAGACCGCATCGAGAAACAATTTGAGGATTGCATTGCTTTCCTCCTCAGAGTAAGTATATCGAAAACTGTGTAATTGTTGTAGTTAGAAGCCTTATATAATTGATTAATGCTTAATGGGGAATGGAACTTGCAGGTATTGTCTTCGAAGCTGAATGTGGGACACTTCCCTCATTTGGCTGATTTAGTGACCAGAATCAATTACAATTATCACTACATGTCTGACACTGGAAGCTTGATGACTACTTCTGGAGCAGAGACCAATTCATCCAGACCCTGGGCTGCCAAATCTGATTTATGAATCAACCAATCATCTACATTGTACCACTTTCCCTAAAAAGACTGGAATTTATCACAAATATTGGATCGTCTCAACTATCACACGACCATTTTGCAAGTCTCTGGCTTTTCTTGAGCTCTTTCTTTATTCTTGAGCTCTTTCATATAAGCTTTCCTGTTAAAAAAAAAAAAAAAATTCACTGTTTTGAATTAGATATTGTATAAAATGCTATCAAGGTTGTTTATGGACTATGTAAACATTTTTAACCAGAAATCATCAAATTTAAACTCTAATGGTGACCCTACTCTGCAATATTTGGTAATGTAGTATAGTGACTATAGTGAAGCATTAACTCAAAAAAAAAAGACTATCGTATTATTAAGGTTAAAAAGGGTTTTAACCGAAGATCATCGGGGATCGATTCGATACCCTTGTTTACGTTCTGGCCGGTTTGGAGAAGGATGAACCGGGAAACACTTTTATCTAAAACAGTTTTTCTGATCTGCAAGTTCGGATTATCCCGCAAGCAGAGAGCATACTTCTCTGTTCTAGATCCAGTACTTGGCGCTAGCCTTTCCTGTTTAGAGTACTTGGAATTTCTTCCGTTCCTTAACATTTATTGCAGAATTAATTCGGAAATATTATTTCAAATTTTCCTTTTAAGGGGTGTGCTCTTTATGAATTTAAAAAGAATCCTTGAGTACCGCTGTTATGCAGAGATAGAGTAATTTTATAATCCGAGAATATCACAGTATAATTATTATATATTCCTTATTTGTTTTTCTAATTTTTATCCAGTTTCTATTTCTAATAATTTCCTAAATTTCCACCGATTAACGAATACGAAGGGGGAATCTATGGACGTAGAAAGATGACTTATGTCCTTAGAAAATACTTGTAGGATTTTCCTATTTTCCTTCTTACAACTTGTTCCCCTAGTCTCTAATCAAAATTTTAATTAGATTTTTCCTGAGACTTACCACCCTAACAATTCTTTCACGACTTACAGGATTTACTGCTCTTAATTGTTTCAGGTACTATGAGTTCGAGTTTTCTTTTCTAAGGCGTGGAACCTTTCTTCTTTCTACCCACAAACATCCATGTCACGGTATCGTCGGACGCATTCCGAGTATTCTACGGTGTTTACTCAATAGGTTACTATTAGATGGACTTAAACCAGATTATATTAAATTATGAAGGATATATAATAACACACTTTTATTTATTCATATGGATTATATATATATATATATATATTAAACATACCTCCTCATAACAGTTTCCTCTCGGATCCTTGAGGAACTACTCCATACCTTAGATTAGATATGCTTAATTTATTTTACAATGTTTTTTGAAAATATTTTTATAATACTTAGAGAGAGATGATGAACTGGTGCCTCCCTCTTCTCTTTGCTTCTTCTTATATAGAGCCAGGGTAAGGGTATCACCTCCCCCAGTTGTTACCTTTTCTTCACGCGTTATCTTTAGGTGGGGTCACATCTCCTTCATTTGTCAAAAGTGGAGATTCGCTTTGTCCGCCATCTGCTTTTTCCTTGGCGTCTTCTTCCTTTTCTTCACGTGGGTTTTGCTTGTGTCGGCAATCTTCTTTTTCATTGAAGAGATCAATGTTGGGTCCCTCCTCTTTTATCGCCTTCTGCTCACGAAGTGTCGTGCTGAAATGTGTACACCATTGATTGGTTAAGAGTGCTCTACAGAGAACTCCATTTGCATCCTTCCACATAAAGTGTTTGGCCCAGTCGAGACGAGTATCTAGAATGTATTCAGTCTGGATCTGTCGGATCTCCTTATTGGATAGGATTGGTTTTGGGCCTCCTATTGGGCTGTTGTTCAGTGAAAAATCTGAGAATGAAACTTCCTCGATCTCATGTTGGGCTGGTATCTTTTTGGGCTGTTGTTCAGACAGGGCCTTCACGATCTTCTTTGGATTCTCGATATATCCTGGGCTTATGCTGTCGAATAAAACCCAAAGCACTCCATCCAAATTTCCTGGGTGTTGGCAGAGATAGTTGATGAAATCTTTTATCTCCGTCCTGCAGTAATCAAAAGTCTTTGGTGTACAGACTCTTGCGTATCTTAGAAATCCCGATTCCACCAGAGTAGCCATAGCGGCTGCTTCCATCGTGCTATAGACATCTACACGATTTAATTCTCCGTCGTGGATGATTCTCATCTGGGCTTTTTCAGCATTTTTCCCTAGATGATGTACCAATGCCTGATGATCTGCGTTGGCAAGAATTTGACGAAGCTTCTCCCATCTTTCCATTTCTATATAGAAGACAGAAAATAGCTTGGTACGGATAAACTTGTACTCGAGCTCTCCCTGTGGATCATATCCGTCGAGTGGCAGCTCTGCCGGGTGAATCCTTTCTTGGTTCTCTTGGGGTTTGTTTAGAAGAACGTTTGCAGTGTTGTTCTTGTGAAACTCTTCTTCCAACCCATGGCATAGCTTCACTTTTCGGGTCTCATTCTAAACCGAGTTTATCATCTCGTATTGACTTGGAGTCAAGATCCTTTTTTTATTTCTTTCCTCCAGAAGTCCTTGTTCTGGATTTCCTTTTTCTCGGGTCGTAGGCTAAGTGGGATGTAAATATAGTCCTCCATCTTTGTGGTTCTTGAAGGTGGAAAAAATACGGATTTTTCTTCTTTCCGCATCATTTTTTCCTCACGTGTCCATCTCTTCTTTCTGGAAATTTCTCCGATCTCTTTTTGGTGGTAATTCCGCCTTTCTTGATCTTGGGAACTTATTACCGCCGCCTTGTAGGTATTGACAGGGAGCCTTGGTGGTTTGCTCCGTTCCTTTTCAATGTCAATTTGTAGCTTGGCCATCTCAAGTTCTAGCTCAAGCTCCCTCTTTTTTGCCTCCATTTCTTTAATTTTTCCCGCCATCTGTAAAAGATTGTTAGTTTAAACAATTTATGCAAGTACTAATTTTCTTGAGCACACCCTTTTAGGGATTTCTAATATTGCCAAATACTTTCCATTTTTGTACTAGTATGTTGGTCTTATAGTCGTTATTGCTGATCTTCATCAGACTCCTGATCACTTAAGACCAGTTGTTGCTGATTTTCATCAGACTCCGAGTTTTTAGGTACTCGTTGTGCAAGCTCTTCCTCTAACCTTTTCTTTCTCGATAGTTCTCGAGTCAAAGTATCGGCAATATAGTTTCTGGCTCCGGGGATATGAGTAATCGTCATCCATGACATGTATTCTTGGATACATATCTTATCTCGTATTTGCTTGGCCGAAGCTTCTTCGATTGATATCTTCTTGAGGAATCAAATCACCGCACTACTATCGGTTCTCAATGTGAAAGGTTCATATTTGACAAAGATCTTGAAAGCCTTTAAAGCATTTTTTTATTGTCCTCAATTCTTTGTCAAAGGTACTCCACCGGGTCTCGGCTTCTGTCCAAGAGCCATTGGTGTATCGTACCACCCTTTCTTCAGGTTTCCATTGGTTCTCGCTAATTTTTTCTTGGGAACAATAAACACCAGCCCAAGCATGTTCGCTTGCATCGGTGGTTACTGTTAACTTATCGCCTTCTCTGGGTAGAATCAGTGGTGGCAGATGTCGGCATGCTTCTTTTAATCTTTGTACTGCTGCCGTATGTTTTTCTTCCCAATTGCTTTGTCCTTCTTTATGATTCTTTTTTCGAAGTAGTTCTTGAAGAGGCTTTCTCAATTCTCCCGTATGTGGTAGGTAATGGAAAGTCGCATAGTTAATGCATCCCAAAAACCTCTGTAGAGATTTGATGTCCTTGATCTCATCTGGAAAATTTTCCAAAAAGGTAAGAACATGTGGTTGTAGGAATATTCTTCCATCTTCTATTTCGACTCCTAAGAAGTGTATCTTAGTTTTTCCAATTTATGCATTTCTTTTGGATAAGACCACGCTATGTTGATACAATCGTTCTGATACTTCAAGAAGGTGTCTCCTATGATCCTTCAGGCTTTTACTGAAAATCAGAATGTCATTGATGTATAGGTTTCCCGTAATCCTTCAAGAACTTCATCCATTTTTCTTTGAAAGATTGCAGGTGCTATTTTTAATCCCATCGGCATTACGTTCCATTCGTAATTGCCCATACATGTGCTAAAGGCAGTGTATTTAATACTTTCAGGTTTCATGCGTACCTGATAGAATCCTGATTTGCAATCCAACTTGGTGAAGACCTTCATCCCTTTCAGACGTATGAATAGATAAACTTTTATCGGGATTTGGTATGCATCATCTTTAATCACCTTGTTCAGACGCACATAATTGATCACCATTCATGCTTTACCACGTGCTATCTCCCTATGATTTATGACCATGAAAGCCAGAAATGACCACGGACTACTAGATCTCCTTATCAATCCTAACGTTAATAATTCGGAGATCTGACCTTCTAAATCCTTCTGATCTTCTGGGGTTGCTTTTATAGGTTTGATCTTATAGAAATTTGAATTCCTTCGATTTCTTCAGGGGGCTTTAGCTGGATCTCGCATTGTATAACATTCTTTTGTTCCAATGCTAATAAATTCTCATGAAAGCATCGCGATAAGATCTGTATTGCTTCCTCTAGTATCTTCATATTATTTTTTAATTAGAGTGGGATGCCGACTTCTTTGATAATATCCGCTTTTGAAAGTGCAGTAGAGACTATAGACTCACCATGCTCAGCTGTAAAACTCTGATGTAGTTTTGATGTGGTGGAGAAAATATCACCATTACCCAGTTGTATGGTACTTTTAGTAACGACCAAAGGTGTGTGGGATAGCCAGAAATAATTTCCCATTATTACTTCAGGTTGCATATTTTCATGGCTGCAAGAAATCTTCCTTGAACTCAAACTTCCCCAATATAAATGGTACTTTCTTCGCCACCATTGTGACACCTTGAGTACTAAGATTTCCAAACGTTAATCGTGTACCGGATTTGGGCTCCCAATATTCTTCGGGGAATACATGCCCTTTGGCGAGGATTGTTGTACATCCAGGATCATAAAGACATTTCACTGGATATGGTGTACGTCCTTCAAGGCATACCAGAATATTAAAATATCGGGCATGATCAATATGTTGGGAAAACTCGATTACATCTTCTCTTTTGACTTCATTATAATATGGGTCATAGGCTGACTCGACATCATCCTCTATCTCCATATCTTCATCATCACTATCGTCGATTTCTTTCTCGAAATAGTCTTCTGCTTCGTAGTCAGAGTTATCACCGAATTTCGATGTATCTTGTCCAAAACATCGAAATCGTGGTGTTTCAAACCGTATAGGAGTTTTTTCTTCCCTAATTTCTGCCTTCAATCTCCGGATTTCTTGTTCGAGATTTTGAATCTTGTCCAACAATCTCTCCATCAGTTGTTGATATCTTTCATCGGGCCAATCCTTTACCAATTCTTTTCCTGCAATTATCCATGCTCTATTAAGCAATTGTTGATCAGAGAGCTCTGCAAAATATGCATAGCCCCATGGCGCATCTCTGCACATTTTCATTTCAATAAAACGTGCTAGGATTTTCCGATCATCTTCTTTCATGCTATCCTCGATTCTATACTTAGCATTCTTCTGCATCTTCTGAACCTTCAGATGAATCATCGTCCAAGCTGCCAGAAGTAATGATCTCATACTCTATTTCCGATTCTTGTATTTTGTACTCCTGAGTTATTAGGAGATTATTCTCCCTAATAAACTTGACATTTTCCTTCTTTTTAGGTTTTGGGCAGTCTTTGGCGAAATGTCCTATTTCTCCACATGCATAGCAGGTGCATTTCGATTTATCCCTCTTACGTAATGGGATTTGCCTCTTTCTCTTCTTGATGAAAGAATATTGTGGTTTCATCCTTCGTTTCTTGCATCGTCCGGTACTTGCGGTATCTTTTGTGGATTCCTTATACATCCATTGCCGACCTGATCTTTTTATCCGATTTGTTTCGTATAAAGCCTTGATGGGAATCTTCGCCATCTGATATTTGGCTATATCATCTACTTCTTCCAAGGTAACCTTATCATAGGCTTGATATTTTGGTCGATATACTTCCTTGATTAGGAGACCTTTAAGGTTTTGAAGAAATCTTTTCCTCTTATCTTCGAGGCGGAAACTCATTTTTGGACTTGATTCCACAAAGATGAATATGTTTCCTCCTTCCAAATAGTACCAGACCTCTCTTTGATTGAGGTATCTCCATTTATTTGCAAATTCTGAAATTTTTCAGAAATCATTAAGATTTTATCGGAATCTTCTGCCGATCTTCTCTTCTGCCAATTCTCCATTTTTTCTTGTATTTCTTATAATTTTCTCAACAATTATGTTGTGCTAACCCCCTGGTTTTTATCTTTTCTAATTGATTCCAGGTACTTCAATATAGATGCCATAGAGTCGACGGCCTTCACGGAGGACTCGGCATGCTCATTTATCCTTCCTTCCAACCTTGTGATTTGTTTATTAAAGGTTGTATTTATTTCTTGGTAGTCTTTATAATTTCCTCCAAGGTGTATCATCAGGTCAACCAAAGAATTTAATATTCTGATCATGTTGCTCCCATCTTTTGTATGTAGCGCATGATCAAAATCCTCTTTTCCAGGAATCTGGTAATACTCCCTTTTTAGTCTTGACTTCTTCCCTGAGAAAGATAGATATTCCATTATTTGTTGATAGGTTTTTCAGTATTGTAATCTTCACTTGATGAGGAAGGTCCTTCGTCTAGTCTTCTTTTCTTGAGCTTATCATTTGCTTCGCCGATGAGCTTTTCAAAATCGAACTCAAGAACTCCATGCCTTACCAACTTCTCTTTTTCTTGGGAGATGAATTCTTATGTCATCTCTTGGAGTTTTTGGTAAATTGGAGCCATGTATTTGAATTGTTCATAGCCATGGTAAACATCTGGATGTATCTTATTTTCAGAAATCTTATGGCGCAGATAGATAAGGTCTCCGATTCTTCGGTATACGATCTTACTCTCGATACTCCAATTTGAGAACCGTCGTAAGATTGTGTGAGTCTGCTGGATTTGATATGTAACATACCCAATTTCGTAGTAGGGATCCATCCGGTGGTGTGCGATGGGTCAGTATATCCAGTAGTTATACAATATGATTGACAATCCTGTAGTGTGTCATCCTACCCGTCCAGTACGTGGCGTTGTTTGACCTGATGTTTGACTTTCTTTTAAGTCAGGTTTCAGATATTCCAGCCTTTATACTGATTCGTGGTAGTTTTCGAAATCGGGATTTTATAGAACATAAAACAAAGAATTCTAAATTGTAGAGTGTTCTTTGTACAAGTATAAAATGTTTTCTCACTCTTAATTTTTAAGGTAAAATAGCCGAGTTTCGGCTCTGATACCAATTTAGAACGAAACTGGGCTTTAACCGAAAGGCCATATGGTTTCGTCAATATGATGCAAACCCTTCTTATCGGAGGGGCAAAATGGTCAAAACAAAGAAAACGTAAAACCCTAAAGAAACAATTTGTTTTACACTTTTACTTGTCGATTCTCATAAACCCTCTGAAGCTCGCTCTCATCCCATTTCTTGATCGGCTCGCGCACTGTCTGTTTGTTTAAACGTAATCTTCTATCTTCTTCTGTTTTCCTTGTCTAATTCGATCTTCTCTTGTTCTGGGTCTGATCGTTTCAGTGAAAGGCGTAACCTTTCTTTCGAATCTGATCTATTGCTTGCGGTTGCAAAAACAAAATGCTATTGTTAATCTGATTTTTTTGTTGGGTGTGTGTCTTTTTCTTCAAAAAGCAGGTTAAGTTTCAGAGAGATTTTCAACGGAGGAAGCATGTTCGCTCTTTCCAAGGTTTTGCGGAGGTTAGGATCCACTCTGCTTCTTTTGTTCGAAAAAGTGTTAGAGATGTCGCTATGTGTCTCTTCTATGGCAGGGAAACTGATTTCGATATAACTGAAATTTAAGCAGGGTTTTGATTTGCCATTAAAATATCTGTGTTGAGCACCTTTTTTTTTCCCAACTTGAAAACTTTTTTTTGTGAATTTTTTAGAACGCAGAGACTCCGTTTGGGAGCTTGTTCTGCTGTGTATTCAAAAGATATACTACAATCAGGAGGAGAAAGGAGCTTTGTCACTCTTGGATCCAATTCGATTGTTTATGATAAACTTGAAGCTGTGCCAAGATTTTACGAGATCTCCTCTTTGAGTAAACGTGCTCTTTCCTCCAATGTTGGCACTAAAAGTGATCAAGAGGAAGACAACCTCCAAGACGGTTTCTCAGAACTGGAAAGTTCAAAGTCAGGCCAAGATACAACTAGTGATGATAGTGAGGGTGATGAGGTAGCCCCTGAGGGGAAGCTCTCCGCTGATGAAGATGAGAGTGACGAAGATGAACTAGAACTAGACCTCATTGAAACTGAGGATAGTAGAAAAACCGTAGAAAAGAAACCATCCGAGCTTTTTAAGACCATCGTCTCCGTAGCAGGTCTTTCTGTAGGTAGTGCACTTGATAAATGGGTGGAAGAAGGAAATGAGATCAGCCGAGCAGAGGTGACTAAGGCAATGCTCCTGCTGCGCAGACGTCGCATGTATGGAAGAGCATTACAGGTAGTTCTCTTAAACTATCTTTACTTGTGATTTAATTTTCTATCTGAATTGGTTCAAGTGCTTACGTTCATGTCTTCTCTGTTTGTATAGATGTCAGAATGGTTGGAAGCAAATAAGAAATTTGAAATGAATGAGAGAGATTATGCTTCTCGGTTAGATCTGACAGTTAAGATTCGTGGCTTAGAAAAGGGAGAAGCTTATATGGAGAAGATCCCCAAATCTTTCAAAGGGGAAGTGATTTACCGTACCCTATTGGCGAATTGTGTGGCTGCTTACAATGTGAAGAAATCTGAACTATTGTTCAACAGAATGAAGGACTTGGGATTCCCTCTGTCTGGATTTGCTTGTGATCAGATGCTTCTGCTCTATAAGAGGGTCGACAGGAAGAAAATTGCTGATGTGCTATTGCTCATGGAGAAAGAAAATGTCAAGCCAAGTCATCTCACATACAAAATCCTGATTGACGTCAAAGGGGCAACTAATGACATAAATGGGATGGAGCAAATTCTGGAGACAATGAAAGATGAAGGTGTTGAACCGGATTTCTACACACAAGCTATTACTGCTAGACACTATTCAGGAGCTGGGCTTAAAGAGAAAGCCGAGAAAGTCTTGAAAGAGATGGAAGGTGAAAGCTTAGAGGCAAATCGCCGGGCATTCAAAGATTTGCTCTCCATCTATGCCTCTCTTGGGAGAGAAGATGAAGTGAAGAGAATATGGAAGATCTGTGAATCAAATCCCCGCTTTGAGGAATCCCTTGCTGCAATCTACGCTTTTGGAAAGCTCAATAAAGTAAATGAAGCAGAGGCTATTTTTGAGAAGATTGTGAAGATGGACAGAAGAGCGTCTTCTAATACATACTCCTTTCTCTTGAGGGTTTATGTAGATCACAAGATGCTCTCGAAGGGTAAGGATCTGGTTAAACGAATGGCTGAGAGCGGTTGCAGGATCGATGCAACTACATGGGATGCACTCATCAAGCTCTATGTGGAAGCTGGGGAAGTTGAAAAGGCTGATTCTTTGCTGAACAAGGCATCAAAACAGAGCCATACAAAACTGATGATGACCTCCTTCATGTATATCATGGACGAGTACTCAAAACGGGGAGATGTTCATAACACAGAGAAGATATTCCAAAAAATGAGGGAAGTTGGGTATACATCTCGGCTTAGGCAGTTCCAAGCCCTCATGCAGGCTTACATAAACGCCAAAGCCCCTGCATATGGAATGCGAGATAGAATGAAGGCGGATAATATCTTTCCAAACAAATCCATGGCTGCACAGTTGGCTCAAGGTGATCCATTTAAGAAGACAGCTATCTCTGATATTCTGGATTGAGTAGTATCTCCCTACACTTTTCTTCTTTCTGCTTGCAAGAAGTATCCAATTTGTCTTCCAAACGTTTAGTTTAAGAGTTTGCTTAGTTGCTGTATTTTTAAATGTTTATGTTGTCTTCAGAAGACCTTCAAGCCTCATGACATTTAAAGTGTTACTTCTATACCAGCTGGTTTTGGTTTAGGAGTGATACACAAAGATTCAGCAGCTCAGCCACTCATCTTTTAAATGGAAATAAATAGAATACTCCAAACCATAAAAAACTCGGATGAGAAAAACAGAGAAGGTTACAATAATTCTGCTTATCATGAACACAGAATCACCAAGACCTCAAAATCACCCCAACTTCTTTCCTTTTGGGGCAGACAAAAAAAAAACGCAAACACTAATCAATTGTGAGCTAAGAAGACAACAAGAAGTGATCACTCCAATCAGTCTATTGTTCTGGTTCTAGAGAGTCTAACCGAGAACTCAAACTAAGGAAAGAAGTGCTCAGTGAGCTTTGAATGATTGAATTGGACTGGCCTGGGACTCAATTGAAAAAAGCGGTATTTCTTCCGGAAGGACAGTGATATAACAACCCTTAGGTTACAATCAACCATGAATTCCAACAAGGAGCAGTCACTCATTCCTCACTAAGTACAAGTCTGCTAATGAATGGGGACATGGCTGCAAGAAGCGCCTTGGGACACTCCTCATGTGGCAGATGCCCGCATCCTGAGATTGCTACTAGCCTCTGGTTGTTGACATGTATAATGTTAGTTAGGGAAACAAGAGGGATATGTGTTTGATTAGATATATAGAGGACTTACAGAGTTTACGAGTTTTGAAGCCATGACTTGGGAGGACTTGAGAGGAACAAGTGCGTCTTCTGCTCCAGCAACGACTAATACTGGTAAGTTTTCCACTGCCTTAAGAAGTGACAATGCATTTTGAGTTGGAAGCACCATCTCGGATGAGAGTCTGCCTATCTCGTGAAGTGCCTCATCCCAGCCTTCTACATGAAGTGGTGCTTTGTATAGCCTTAAGACATCTGTTGTCATCTTGGCAGGATCATACCAAGCTCGGCGATTCACCACCTGAGCTATTTCAGTGCGTAAAAGTGGGCGAACGAGGTGTTTCTTTCCTAGCGATGTGTGCAAAAGTATTCTTGCAAAAGCTGGAACTACTTCCCTCGTCAAGCTTACATTAAGCAAAACCACTCCTTTAACTTCGATGGGATCTTTTGATTCTAGCAATCTTTGTGCAGCCTTGAGAGCAAGCAAACCTCCATCATCATGGCCAACCAAGACTACAGAAGCAAATCCCATTTCTTGGCAAAAAGCAAGAAGCATATCTACCTGGAACACATAAACAGATAATTGAGTTTTAACAATTTTTCTTAAGTGCAAAGACAAAGCTCCCATGAGTTATATAAGTCCGGAATTGAACAGAAATTTACCTGATTTTCCAGAGTGTAAGGGTTTGGCATCTCTCTTTCTTCCAAATCCTTTTTATGAGGTCTGGCGGTTAATCCCCATCCGGGCCTATCAAATGCAGTGACAACACAGCCAAGCTGATGGGCGAGAGAACCCATCACATGTCTCCATGAAAACACTCCTCCGCCAAATCCATGGACCAACACTACACCAAATTGACCGCTTCCATCCGCATCTTGCTGCTCCGTGGCACCAAAATTGGTCACATTCATGTCATCCACTTGACACGCTTCTTCGTGAATATCTTTGAAGAGATGAGGAGAAGTAGGAGAACTATCTAGTAGAGGGTCGTGCAAGGAAGAGGAATTGTTGAACAGACTGCTGTAGCTCCTATGGTGGTGATGATTATGCTTGTTTCTCGTGACCATGCTCAATATATTCCTGTCAAGCTTCAACCTTCCCGCCATTGCCTCTGGCATATTGAGTTTAGAATTGGGTTCAGGAGAAAGAGTTGAGGCGATAGAGTGCCGGGGAGAACCAGGTGTGCAAATCTTGTAATGCACAGTGAGCCCTCTGACTGTAATGAATAAGCTGTCAAGATCAGCAAGCAATCTCACAGGGAGCTCTCCTTCATCGTGGGATGCTGAAGGAGACAGCTTTCGTCTTGCCTCGCCATCCATCTTGGAGGCCTTTCCTAACAAAGGAATGGGAGAACGTGGGACTTTCTGGTAACCAGAGAAGACACTTTTGCATGAAAGAACCTGCAACACAGTAAATGAGATATAAATCTTCAGTTAAACCAAAAAAAAAAAAAAAGAAAGGAAAAGCATAATGATAACAAACTCACAGCTTCAGGGTCAACTCTGTGATACAAGAGTTTCCTCCTTGCTCTGCAACTAGTTCTATAAGCAACAACCATATGACCAAGAGCAAAAACCACAGATGAAAGGAACAAAACTGGCATCCCCCAAGACTTCTTAAGATGGAGCCGTTGCCTTGACGGAGAGAACGAGGCTTCGGCGTTAAGTTGAGAAGTTGCAGTAAAAACGCAAGCTTTTACTGAAAGAAGAATAATGGAAACAACAGAACACAGCGATACAGTTCCGAGGTAAGGACCGTGCGACAGAGCAGGAGCATCAGATAGAGAGTAGACACCTGTTCATGAACAGAACAAAATACATTCAGATGGAGCGATAGTAGATAGATTCCTGGAAAACTGAGAGAGAAAGAAAAATGCTCCTTACAGATGACAAGGAAAGATCTGACGAAGGAGACGAAAGGAATATCAGTGAGAGAGCTCTTGAAAGCGTATCGACTAAGATGCTCCTTAAAGCCGTAGCACGTCAAACAGGTAAAGCTCGAAAGCAAAAAGGTTGGAACCAAGACGTCGCCGATGGCTACAAGGACAGGCAAGGACGAAAGTAAAAGCGAAACCAACATCGCAACCATGAAGAAGAGTGTCCTTAAGCATCTTCTCGCTTTCTCCACCATAAACCAACATTTCCCCATTGCTTTCCCCAAGAGAATATTCAAATCGGAGATCGTTGGATTAATCCGAATCAAATCCGTTGTCTCCTTCCTTAATTTATTATGTGGGAGTCGGAACCATAGAGAGAAGAGACCGTAACGACCAACAACAATCCACCAACTTCGGAGGAGGATTTCGCGACGAAGGTGGAGGCGAGTTGGCCATATGCCGGCGGCGAGGATGAAGAGAGAAAAACGACCCCTCCTACCCTTTTACGCAATGAGAGAGAGAGAGACGAATCAAAAACAAAGAGAGAACGCCATTGCTACGATTCTGAAAGAAGATGAAGAATCGCAGGAACGGCCAAGGAGACAAAAAGAAAAAAAAAAAAGGAGAAACTTTTTGCTTTGGTGATCCGTCAAAACAAAAACCTCCGTTTTTTTCTACAACGTTTCTTTTTCTTTTAATAATCAATCTTCCCTTTTATTTTATATTTGGAAAATAAAACCTACTTCGAGTGTTACTTGTTTTTTTTGGAAATATTGTTTCTCTAGAAAGTAAAATTCTTTTCTGAAAAAATTTAATCGCTCATGACAGCCTTTTTCTTTATTCTACAATACTGACATTTTGTACAAGGACAATTCACCAATCTTGCTAATTATTCCAAAGCGTTTGTTAATTTTGATTAAAAAGAAACAGTGTTGATGACTGTTATATATACCCCTATAGAGAGAAGTACTGTAACAGTGACAACGGATACTAGCGGCAGAAACGAGGCTCTTTTTTTTGTTTTGTGACCGTTAACTTTCAAAACTTGGATTTCGTGAGGTTTTCAAGATTCTTGTCGGGGACCATTTTTATTTTACATTACAGTCCCTACATTCCTCCTCTCTTCCCAATCAGTGTTCTATGTCTTAATAAACCATAGGGTACGGACCATCCTTTAATTACATAGCTTTTCACATGTTCTACAAAATTAAATGTCACCAAACTATCTGGTTGTAACAAGAAATTTGTGTGATTGGACTCAAATGTCTACTCTCAGATATGTATAAATTGATCAACACATAAAGATACAATCACTTAATTCAACACACAAAGTTGAATGTATATCATCTCAATCACTTGCTAGCTAGTTGATGGAAGAAGGGCTTGGTGATATATGTGCTTTAGTTTGTTTGACCAGAGAGACAAACCAAATGCATGAAACACAATCCACACACACTTATAGAGAGATTGCATAAAAGGCAAACTACCAACTGAAAAGAGCAAAGATCACGTGCATGGGTCCCCAATCCACTCTCCCTTTTATTGTTCTCTGCACTTTCACACTTTGAGCAGCTCACATGGGCCCAACCTGCTGCCGCATCTAAAGCTGACCCGAGGTACAACCCCTTCCCCCACCATTAACTCACTTTCATGCATCCCTATTTCTTCACCTCTTTTTTATCTATCTATCTATGTTTCAGTTTAGATCCCCATATCTCTTTTCTTGGGGCAGAAGGTTAAACTAGATCTCAAAATTCATTCGTTTGTTTTTGTCTCCGTTTCTATCTACAATGGAATCCGAGGCAGAGGATACTCACTCGTGGTCATATGCATGACGACTTGTTAATAATATTGAATTATATATGTTTGTTCCTTCTTGAAATCTGAAATTTAATTAATTAGTTAGTGATCATTAGTGTACCTATGACTTTGCTTAAAATAAACGACCAACTTGTGTCATTGAGTGAAATGACACACATGTTTTGTCGGTATAAGTGTGCTGGCTTACAGTCTATAAACCAACTAGACAGTGTATATAGCCTCACCTAACTTACCCGTTTTGTTAGTTAAATGTTTTTTAACTCGGTACATAGGGAAAAGAAGATGTATGGGCATTTCAAACTCCATTGGGCTTAGTTACATTCTTATAGGGCTTTATAACTGTTGATTACTTAGGATTCATTCATGTGCGCCGGTTGATTCGGCTCGAACCGCCGAAACGATGGTCCAGCTCCAAGTAGCCAGTCAATCGGAAGTCCCGATGCCGGAACACCACCAGCTTCTGCATCTTCCCATGTAATTTTCGATCCCGATCCATCCTCGAATCCATCGGTCTGCTCTGTTTCATCGATCAAATTGATAGGAAGGTTGATATGGGAGTGAAATCGGTGAGGGTTGCTAGAAATCGGTTCTATATCTGGTTTCTGTTCGTTGTTCTCTCTGTTACGGATCTCGTGTTTTGCCGCAAGCTCTCAATGGATCCGAATCTGTGTGATTCAATGAACCCGAGAGAATTTCAGAAACTCAGATCGGATCAGATCACCGTTCTAATCAACGGTTACTCTGAATCTCGGATTCCTCTTCTGCAATCCATCGTGGCTTCGTATTCCGCATCTTCAATCGTATCATCCATCTTAGTCCTATGGGGTAACCCTAGCACACCGGATCAAGTACTTGACCAGTTGTATCACAATTTGACTCAGTATTCGCCTGGTACTGCTTCCATCTCTCTAATTCAGCAATCTTCCAGCAGCCTCAACGCCAGGTTCCTCCCTCGTTCCTCTGTAGACACTCGTGCTGTTTTGATTTGTGATGACGATGTCGAGATTGATCGGAGATCGTTGGAATTCGCATTTTCCGTGTGGAAGTCAAATCCTGATCGTCTTGTAGGAACGTTTGTGAGATCACACGGTTTCGATTTGCAGGGAAAAGAGTGGATATACACTGTTCACCCAGATAAATACTCCATCGTGCTGACCAAGTTTATGATCATGAAACAAGATTATCTGTTCGAGTATAGCTGCAAGGGAGGTGTGGAGATGGAGGAGATGAGGATGATTGTGGACCAAATGCGTAACTGCGAGGATATACTGATGAATTTTGTAGCTGCGGATAGGTTAAGGGCAGGGCCAATCATGGTTGGAGCAGAGAGAGTTAGGGATTGGGGAGATGCGCGTAACGAAGAAGAAAAAGTGGAGAATGGGGTAAGAGAAGTTGGGTTAAGCAGTAGAAGAGTGGAACATAGGAAGAGAAGAGGGAAATGCATTAGGGAGTTTCATAGAGTTATGGGGAAAATGCCGCTGCTGTATAGTTATGGTAAGGTTGTGAGCACTGTTGGGGAACAAGGACTGTGTCGTAAAGCCGGAAAGCTTGTGTTTTGTGACCGAGATTGAACGCTTTGAAAGCTTTTTTTTTGCATAAAAATCTCGACCTAAAAAGGATGTGCATGTTCATCATCGTGCAATAGCAACAAGCAAGTTAGCAGCAACATGGAAACGAGTGTTCAAAGAAGCAGGGTAATAGTGTAAGAATGACGTTTGGTAAAAGAAGAAGCTGGGCTCTGAGAATATTGTCAGTTTGTAAATGGGCCTTATAAACGATACAGTCATAATTATTCATGCTAACTTAACTGAAGGCCGCATTATACATTAATCGAATCCAAATATCTCAAATTCTGGACCAAACTCAAAGATAAAAGCATAAATGAAAATCTAAAGTTTCTATGTATATATATATATATGTGTAAATAACTAAGATTTTTTTTTATATAGCATTACTTAAACAGTTAAAATACAAATCATTGTTAGTTAAAATTGTTAACAAGAACATATATATGTAAAAATAAAAAAAGGCAGATTTGTATATCAATAGATCTAAACACATGAAATTGCGTGTATTTTTGTAAATTATAAAATTGTAAATGTATAACGTGCGGGCGTTACCTACAACTATATTATCATTTTTTTGTATACAAAAAGAGGTGCTTAATAGTTAAAAGAAAAAGGCGTGGCAAAGACGGAGCCGTCGGAGGATTTTGGGATTTAGGGAAAAAAGACGAAAGAGAGAAATATCTTCGGCAGCTGTCACAGCCGCAGGTAAAAGGAAGGAAGGTGGTGACGTGTCTCCATAAAACACCGATTGTCCATATAAACTATTGTTGTCACACAATATTATGTGTCTCTCGGGAAAAGTGCTTGCTTACGTTCATCTCTAGAACCGGTAACTTGAGGCCACGTGGAAGATAACAGTACCGTCGGGTTGTTAAAAAAGGTTACTACTTCTCGTGAAATGATTTGGTCCCACTTTACAAGTGTTAATGTCTCTCATACAAGAACAAAAAATAAAAAATAAAAGAATAAAGAATCGAGAGGATCTTCCCTAAGCAACACAACACGCTCCATGCCTTTCCCCTTTGGATATTTTTTTGGCAACTTGGAACACTGACAATCGGAGCCGTCGCTTTCTATCCCACGGCTCTCAGTTATCCTCTCAACCAATTTGTATATCGATTTGCTTGTATAGATGTACTTTACTATTCGTGATTTATATTTTATTCAAGTAGCACATATTTTTCTTCTTCTTTATATATCAAAAGAAATTATTGTACTCTATTTGGTGGACCCAAATATTATGGGTTTAGATTCAATTCCAATAACCAAGCTAATGATGCCCCCCGAGGACCATTCAAATAGAGTTGGTGGTGGCTTCGTCCTAAATAATTCCTTTTTTTTTTAGATGATTTTTTTCATAATTGAAGCACGACATATCACCTACATGCGCCTCTTGAAATATATGAAACCACCTTCTCAACGAATGTGATATTACTTCACAACGAACGGATCGCATATATATTTTCTAATTGGTCCCTGGAATAGAGAGAATTTTTCCATACAAAAGTTGGGTGCAAGAAAAAGAAGAATGCTGAAAAGGACAAAATATTCCACCAAAATGTATAGAGTTTGGTCATCTTTTTCGTCTGACGTCCTAACTTTGGGCCGCCGTCTGAAATAAGCGGTCAACTTGGAGGAGGAGGATGCAAATTCTTTTACGTTTTAAAAGGGGGAAAAATTGACATCAAAACAGTTGAGTGTAGATGACTAATTGATTATCGACCAATTATGGAAAATGATAAATCTGAAATATATTTTGTTCTGACCATTGACCACATACGTATATATTTTTTTACCGAAAGGTATTTTCTTTTGCATTCTTACCCAAACAAGTTATGTAAAAATAAAAATCACAATTATTGTAGGTGGCCCTCTTTCAAAATCCATCAGATTTTGAGATGCCTTAGATAAATATATTTTTATTAAGATTTAAAAGGACACGTGATTTAATATAGGTAAAGTAATAGCCATTAGCCACCAACTCAAAGAAAAAAAAGTTATAGCCACCAACTACAAAAAACCTCACAAGGAATAATACCAAAAGGTCATTAAAGTCATTTAACTTGTAAAACAGAGGGACAAATCGGGAGTTTATACCGTATAATCCTCGAGACTTTTTCTGTGTTCGCTACCATGAAAAAGCTCACATGGTTGAACAGCAACACGGCAAATTTATCTTCCCCGAGACCAATTTGATTTACATAATGCGAAAGATTAGCCTTTTCGAGCATTAAGCAGAGGTTAAAACAGTGAGCGTTCCCACATTACATTTACAGCTGCAAAAAAAAAAAAAAAAAAAAATCCTTCTTTTTAAGGATATATACATTACCATATTTGTTAATATTCAATTGGCGAGACTATATTCTTTCATTGCACTAACCAACCAGTCACCTTTATCATCTCTCTATCTCATCCTCCTCCATTTCTCTCCGTTCTTTCTCTGTATCTGCTGGAGAGAGAGATATAGAGAGAGATGGAAGCTGCGATACAAACCAGAGGACTTCTCTCCTTACCCGCCAAACCCACCGGAGTGAGAAGCCTTCTTCAGCCTTCCCACGGCTTAAAGCAGAGACTTTTCGCCGCGAAACCAAGAAATCTACCTGGGTTGTCTCTATCCTTTAACGGGCACAAGAAATTTCAAACCTTTGAGCCAACCCTTCACGGGATTTCAATTTCCCACAAAGAGAGAAGCACCGAGTTCATATGCAAGGCGGAGGCCGCGGCCGCCGGCGACGGAGCTGTCTTCGGCGAAGGCGATTCCGCAGCAGTTTCAGCGTCGCCGAAGATTTTCGGTGTGGAGGTTACAACCTTGAAAAAGATTATTCCTTTAGGGTTGATGTTCTTTTGTATTCTTTTCAATTACACAATTCTAAGGGACACAAAGGACGTCTTGGTGGTGACGGCGAAAGGAAGTTCTGCTGAGATTATACCTTTCTTGAAGACATGGGTGAATCTTCCTATGGCCATTGGGTTTATGCTCCTCTACACCAAACTCTCCAATGTTCTCTCCAAGAAGGCTCTGTTTTACACCGTTATTGTTCCTTTCATCGTCTACTTTGGGGCCTTCGGTTTCGTGATGTACCCTCTCAGCAACTATATTCATCCGGAAGCTCTCGCAGATAAGCTTCTTGCAACCCTCGGCCCAAGATTCATGGGTCCTCTTGCAATCTTGCGGATTTGGAGTTTCTGTTTGTTTTATGTCATGGCTGAGCTTTGGGGTAGTGTGGTGATCTCGGTTCTCTTCTGGGGCTTTGCTAATCAGGTGATTAAACTGCTCTAAAAATCGAATTTGTACGAATTTATTATCTTTTTGCCTTGACTACGGATTTTTGTGCTTCTCCTGTTCATCTGTTGTTCACGGACTGGTGTGTTTATGGTTTGATAATAATAATGCAGCGAATATGATTTTTACGGATTTTTGATTGCTGCCGAGTTTGATGTGTAATGATGCAGCGAATATGATCACAAGCGGTGATGTGTAAGTTTCATAGCATTGCTTCACTCTCTTTGCAGATCACAACTGTAGATGAAGCCAAGAAATTTTATCCTTTGTTTGGACTAGGAGCCAATGTTGCGCTGATTTTCTCAGGAAGAACCGTGAAATACTTCTCTAACTTGAGAAAGAATCTTGGTCCTGGAGTTGACGGCTGGGCAGTTTCGTTGAAAGCCATGATGAGCATTGTTGTGGGAATGGGACTCGCCATTTGTTTCCTCTATTGGTGGGTCAATAGATACGTCCCTCTTCCAACCCGTAGCAAGAAGAAGAAGGTATGGTCTGCAGAAAATTTTGTTATGTTTTTGCAGCGTATGAGGACTCTTCTGATTCGTTTTCTCTCTGCAACTCTTTTTACAGGAGAAACCGAAGATGGGAACGATGGAAAGCTTGAAGTTCTTGGTGTCATCACCATACATTAGGGATCTTGCTACTTTAGTGGTGGCATACGGTATTAGTATCAACCTTGTGGAAGTCACTTGGAAATCAAAGCTTAAAGCTCAGGTATATACAGCTCCTCATCCATCTGTCTCTTCATTTTTGATGCTTCCATTTTCTAAGTTCCCTTCTATGCTCTGCAGTTCCCTAGCCCGAACGAGTACTCAGCATTTATGGGAGACTTCTCAACCTGCACGGGTATTGCAACATTTACAATGATGCTTCTCAGCCAATACGTATTCGATAAGTATGGTTGGGGAGTAGCTGCAAAGATCACTCCAACCGTTCTGCTATTGACTGGTGTTGCGTTCTTCTCTCTGATCTTGTTTGGTGGCCCATTCGCACCACTTGTTGCCAAGCTTGGTATGACACCGCTACTTGCAGCTGTGTATGTCGGTGCCCTTCAGAATATCTTCAGCAAGAGTGCCAAGTACAGCTTGTTTGATCCTTGCAAAGAAATGGCCTATATCCCATTGGATGAGGACACCAAGGTTTGGTAACTTTTCTCTCGTTTAAAGAATATGGCATGAAAGCTGTGGTCTTTAGCTTTGGGTTTGAGCCATTGTGATGTGGGTGCAGGTTAAAGGAAAAGCTGCAATTGACGTGGTCTGCAACCCATTAGGGAAATCAGGAGGAGCTCTAATCCAGCAGTTCATGATCTTATCCTTTGGATCACTAGCGAATTCAACGCCGTATCTAGGAATGATTTTGTTGGTTATTGTCACTGCGTGGCTGGCTGCAGCTAAGTCGCTGGAGGGACAGTTCAACAGCTTGCGGTCTGAAGAAGAGCTTGAGAAGGAAATGGAGAGAGCTTCATCGGTGAAGATCCCTGTGGTGTCTCAAGACGAAAGTGAGAACGGTTCCTTAGGAGAATCTCCTAGCGGTGTGCCGGAGAAATCCGCTCCCACCAACTTATAAAAAGGGTTTTGTTGGGGGGGTTTTAGGGGAAAGGAAAGAAGGATGAAATCAAAAATAAGATTTTGAGAGTGAGAAAGATCAATCTCTCTCAAACAATCGCCCTTTTGCACCACCACTCTTTCTTTAGTCTGTAGCTTTTTGAACATTCTTTTCAGTTCAATGTGGTTTCACGTTCCCTGATAAACCTGTGTGTATTGTTAGGTGACATGAATAAGTTAGATTTATTTAGTTCTTCTTCTACTCACCAAAATTTCAAAGTTGGGTGTGCTAATTCAAGCCAATTTACTTTAATCTCTTCTGATTAACTTAAGTGTTTACCTTTCTTACTACATGCATGTAACATGATAAAAAAGAAAAAAAAAGGACAGCGTCAGTGCGGAAAAAAACGGCAGGTAGTTGAACCGTTGAAACAATATAATTTTCGCGGTAAATTCTCTATTCATGAGGGAAGACTAGTAGTAATTAAAGAAGATACAAAGCATATTCTTACGGTTAAATAATTTGCACGTCGATCTCATAAAACAATGGACTCATCGACTGTCTGAAAAGCCGTCTTTTATCCAACTTCTCCGGGAGGGGGGGGGATTCCCAATCTTTTTATCTTTCTTATAAAAATAGAATTTTGTCGAGAGAGAGAGAGAGAGAGCCTTCGCTGTAGATGCAATCCAACCATGGAGACAACTACCACTCCTCTGCTCCCCGGTGATTGTGGCCGATGCGGGTGGCTCCGCCGTCGTCTCCGCCTCAAAAACCCTCTTTCTTCTGAACTCTCCGGCGCTGTCGGTGATCTTGGTACCTTCATCCCCATCGTCCTAACACTAACTCTAGTCTCCAATCTCGATCTCTCAGCCACTCTCATCTTTACGGGATTCTACAACATCGCCACCGGTCTACTCTTCGACATACCTATGCCCGTCCAGCCCATGAAATCCATCGCCGCCGTCGCCGTCTCGGAATCCCCACATCTCACCCCTTCTCAGATCGCCGCCGCCGGAGCATCCACCGCCGCCACGCTCCTCCTCCTCGGCGCCACCGGAGCCATGTCTTTCCTCTACAATCTCATCCCTCTCCCAGTCGTACGCGGCGTCCAGCTTTCTCAGGGTCTTCAGTTTGCCTTCACCGCCATCAAATACGTCAGGTTTAATTACGACGCTGCCACTCTCAAGCCCTCTTCTTCTCCCCGTACTTGGCTCGGCCTCGACGGCCTTATCTTGGCTCTCGCTGCTCTGCTCTTCATCATTTTGTCCACCGGCTCTGGCAACGACAGAGACGCCGAAGATGTAGACTTTTCCGCCGAGAATTCTATCAGCGAAAGCCAGTCTCGCCGGAGGAGACTGCGTCTACTGTCTTCGATTCCATCAGCGCTCATCGTGTTCGCAATCGGGTTGGTGCTCTGTTTCATACGCGATCCGTCCATTTTCAAAGACCTTAAATTCGGTCCATCAAAGTTCCATATCCTGAGAATCACTTGGGATGATTGGAAAATCGGGTTCGTAAGGGCGGCGATTCCTCAGATTCCACTCTCTGTACTGAACTCGGTGATCGCCGTTTGCAAACTATCCAATGACTTATTCGACAAGGAACTCTCTGCCACTACAGTCTCCGTCAGCGTTGGGGCGATGAACTTAATCGGGTGCTGGTTCGGTGCTATGCCTGTATGTCACGGTGCTGGCGGGTTAGCCGGTCAGTACCGGTTCGGGGCAAGGAGTGGTTTGTCGGTTATCTTTCTCGGTATTGGGAAACTGATTGTGGGGCTTGTGTTTGGAAACTCCTTTGTAAGGATTCTGAGCCAGTTTCCGATTGGAATTTTAGGGGTTCTGTTGCTATTCGCGGGGATTGAACTGGCTATGGCTTCCAAAGACATGAACACCAAAGAAGAATCCTTCATCATGTTGGTCTGCGCCGCGGTGTCCATGACCGGCTCGAGTGCTGCCCTAGGGTTTGGGTGTGGAATTGTTCTTTACTTGTTACTGAAGCTAAGAACGTTAGACTGTTCTTCTGTTACTCTGTTTTCCCCGTCAAATGATGGATCGCAGGTCGATTCCGAAGCGGCTTTTCGTGTGGTCTAAATCACTCCCATGTCTGAATTTGATTTACCAAAATTGCTTGATGAATTGCTGCTACTTCTGTCTTCGATTCCATCTGTACTCATTGGGTTGGTGCTCTGTTTCATCGAGTGTAATTAATATGGGAAACCATCATTCAAGTAAAGAATATTAACATTGTGATATGTATTGGGCAGTGATATGAGATGTGAAACCAATAATCAACTTTTTGCTTCATGATTATAACAATCTGAGACAATTAAATACTTGATCTTTTGTTGACAATATAAAAGGATGACGCATAAAAGAGCCAAAACCGGATCTTCTCCAAGTATTGTCCTTTCTATAAAAGGATCGTATCCCAACTCCACTGAGAATGTACAATTGATTACATGTTTCTATAAATACAATGCCAGACTAGTCACTAAATTCATCATCACCTAACCTTTTCGCTTTCGACACAAATGGACTCACAAGAGGAGCAATGCTTACCTATCCTTGACTTCTCCAGCGATAAGCTAGTGCCAGGCACGAGTCACTGGATCACGACCAGGGACAGCGTCAGAAGAGCCATGGAGGAGCAGGGTTGGTTTGTGGCAGAGTTCAATGGCGTCTCATCAGACCTCAGGGACAACTTGCTTGCCGGCATGAAGGAGATGTATGATCTCCCGGACCAGATCAAGATCAAGAACGAGAACCACAAGGCCTCCCATGGCTACATGTCTATGGTGGTTGACGATTACAGGATCCACGAGAGTTTGGGGATCGATTGTGCAACCGAGCTCCAAGCTTGCAAAGACTTCTCTAAACTACTCTGGCCACAAGGAAATGATTCCTTCTGGTAAAAAAAGGAAAAAAGACCAAGACTTTCATTTCATTCATATTTGCCTTTGTTAACACAACTCATATCGAATATTTGATTTGCAGTCAAACCACACATAAGTACGCAATGGCACTAGCGGAGCTAGACCAGACGGTGATGAGGATGTTGTACGAGAGCTATGGAATGGACGAGAAGAAGCACTCGGCGAGTCATTCCGAGTCAACTCGATACCTGTTGAGGATGCTGAGCTACCGGAGACAGCAAAACGGTGAAGCAAACACGGGGTTTGTATCGCATACTGATAAGAGCTTCATGAGTATCCTCCACCAGAACCACGTCGGAGGTCTCCAGTTGAAAACCATGACCGGTCAATGGGTCGGGTTTAACCCGTCCCCAACAAGATTCGTCGTTCTCTCCGGCATGGGTCTCACGGTGAGTTCTGAACCAAATAAAAACTATAAACGCATCCCCAACTCGATTAGAATTTCACCAAATAGACCCTACCAATTCGCTTTGAATTCTTTCTTGTTTGATGAAGGCGTGGAGTAACGATAGGATAAAGGCATGTTACCACAAGGTAGTGATGAGCGCAGATGAGATTAGATACTCTTTAGGGTTTTTCTCCTTCCACAAAGGCACGATTCGTACGCCGGAGGAGCTCGTCGATGACAAGCATCCCCTCCGCTACAACCCTTTCGAGCACGACGGCCTCCTCCGCTTCTACGGGTCGTACCTCAATTCTCTCAAGAAATCAAGCGAACATCTTCTCCAAATCTACTGCGGGGTGAACCCCTAAATAATCGCCGCCGCAATAAGATTAGGAAAAAGAAAGTGTTGAATGAATCTGTTATACAAACTCTTTTTCTGTGACACAACAGTTTAATATTCAGAGAGTGTGTTTAATTGGTGGGATTAACGAGCCTAATTGCGTCCAATGCCTTGTCGAAAACCTCACATTTTAATTGAAGATATTCCTTCCATGTAATTGATCGGTATAGAGACGGTCCTACCGGACCGATTATCTTAGCTATAGGCTTTATTTCCACGTCACCAGCTGGACCACCCCATAAATACGCTATTGAAATCCTTGCCCGAGTATGGTTAACTTTGGCTCGGTGAACCACGCTTGGGATTTTCCCGTTCGATAAGATGTGAAATAGGTCGCCGATGTTGACCACGAGAATACCAGGAGCCGGCTCAACCGTAACCCAACCGGACTCTTCTCTAAACACTTGTAGCCCTCCCGTGTTGCTCTGGTGCAGAATGGTTAAGATTGTGGAGTCTGTATGAGCGCCTAGACCCATGGCTCGTTCTGGTTCTGGACAGACCGGGTAATGATTTAGTCGTATGACGCCTCGGTCTACTTTTGATCCAGAGTTCTCGGGTTTTTTAGCCCATTCTATGTCGTCCAAGGTGACACCAAATGAGCCCAAAATGCGAGACATGAGTCTGGTCGCTAATTTTTCCATTTCGTCCTCGTACTCTTCGATTACTCCGCTGCAAGTACCGAAAATTTATAAGCAAAAAAAATAAAATTGTTAATCAAAGATAAGCCATAACATTTTGTTAATCTATCTATTTGTAGGACCCCCGAGAATGGCTGTGGAGGTAAGATAAGCCAAATTAACAACATATAATTCACAGAGACTTCGCAGCATACTACTACATAAAACTATATATTGCTCGGAACATTTAAAAACTTTAAAGACTATATATGTGTTATCACTAATCATAAAACTTAATTGCTCTGAACATTTAAACACAATTAAGTGCAATTTACTTTGCCACACTATTGCGAAATATGCAATATAGTATGTGTGTAATGGACGTTACCAGTATTTGGTGTGATCATGAGGCCAAAGAGTAATGAAATGGTTGCGGAAGGAGCCATCGGCAATTGTAAACCCTTCAGACCACATTTTCTTCTCGAAGAAAGGAGAGATTCGAGGTTCTCCGTAGCCACTAATTCCTTTATCAGAGGAAGCCGCTTTGAGTTTCCTCTCTGAGGGCATATCGAAAAGGGTTTTGGAAAGAGACTCGATATCGTCTAGGAGCTTCTGAGAAATCCCGTGGTTGGCTATCTGAAACGCTCCCCACGTTTTGCACGCATTTCCTATCAGAGTGGTGACGTCAGGATCGGAGAGGTTGATGACCGGAATGGACTCTACCACTGCAGCGGAGGAGTAAGGGAGAACGGAGTCCGCGGCGGCGAGTTTCCAGGTGAATGATTCGGGGAGTGTTTGGAGACTGCCTAAGTTTCCAATACATATCTCTTGTGTGATTGAAGGCATGACTTGTGAGATAATGAAAGATTAATGGGATGCTCGTCACATACACAATTACTTTTGATATATATACATATATACACACATATGTTATGAATATGTGTCGATCACAACAACTTTATTACATGCATATATGATGATAAGGATAAAATCACTTTTAAATTTCTTAATTCTGTCCTTTTTTTGTTGAGCTATGAAACCCAATTGATTTTATTAGCAAATGTAGTAATCAGTGAGACATATCCACGTACATCATTAGTTTTTGTATATACTAATTTAAGTATATTTGGTAAAATTCCAATTTTTAATTAGACCTAAGCAATTGGATTGGATCCACGTACTATCATTAGCAAATAATGCGTGGTCTGATTAGCAAATCATTATGTAAATTCTTATTCACTAAAACTGGTGTAATTCCAATTTCTAATTAAATCTAAGCAATTTGTTTGGACCCACGTACTAATGTTACAATTAGAACAAGTGTGGTCATGCATTGTATGAGTTACAATTGGTTTTTGTCATTATTAGCTATAACAGACAGCTTTTAATGACCTTAAAATTTGATTCCTCTAGAGTATGTACTTTGTAATTTTTTTTAGTTTTTATTTCGATAAATACTTTGTGTAACGTAACGTAAAACATCAAAGATTAGCAAGTTTCATATTTTTGAAATTTTATACGATACTTTTCATGTATCCTGACTATAATAATTATTTAAGTTACTCGTTGTGAATTTGAGAGACCACTCATCTAAAATCTTAAGATATTTACTAATTGAGATTTTTTTTTTTTTTAAAAGGTAGAAAATGAAAATCAAGAAATTTGGTCTGAAGACAGATCATAATTTCTAATAATGGAAAGGGACTGATTAAAATGAGTAGCTTTGGTAGCAAGGTACTGTTTCCAAGTGAGAGATGGGTAAAGAGGAGATTGGGGAGGATCAACGAGTTGGGGAAGTGGAGAGATCATTAGATCGGAGGGTGGACCCCAAAGGTAAGCCATGGAGAAGCGAGATCGGATGTGGTTAACCCTGGCTCGGTGAAGCACGCTCGGGAAGATTCCGTTGGTCAAAATGTGGAGCAAGTCACCGACGTTGACCACTAGCGAGCCAGGTACAGGTGGCACGGTGATCCAGCCCACGTCATCCCGGAAAACTTGGAGACCGGCGGTGTTGTTCTGGTACAGAATGGTCATGAGGGTTGAGTCGGTATGGGCTGCGAGGCCCATGGCTCGGTCTGGTTCTGGGCATATTGGATAATGGTTTAGTTGGATAGCTGCTTGTGTTCCTTGAAAGTCTGAATTAGGCCCGGCCCATTTTATGTCATTTTCTTCCACTCCCAGTGAACCTAATGCCAACCTCATCAACTTGGCTGCCAACTTTTGCATCTGTTCTTCATACTCTTCAATAATTTCACTGTTGAATGGATGTGAAATTAGTATCTGAAAAATCTTGAAATGTATATAAGTCGTCATTTTTTAAATCTTGAAATTAATTACCTTAACTTTATAAATTTTGCGAGAATTACATTTATTAAAAACAAAACTTTCACTTAACAATTTTATTTGTTCAATGTAAAATCTCTGAGCAGAATTTTCAACAAAATGTCTGTATTTTACATTCACTCATTAATATTTATTTATTTAATCTTGCACAAATATTATTGAATCTTTTGGTGGGACCATCAGCTTTCATTGTGCTTTTTACTAACTACGACATGGCAAAGAGGTGGTTTCTACTTTTACCTTTTTCGGGTTATTCCCGAATCCATATCAATTGAATAGTCAACTGTACTAACGTCCACAGGTGTTCTTTTTGGTTTGTCATGTACGAAGTTATGTTATGTTATGTTATACGGTCTTAACGTATAAGTAAATGAACTATAGAGAAAGCTATACCAGTATTCGCGGTGACGGCTGGGCCAGAGTTTACGGAAATCGTGGATGGGAGAGCCAATAACGGTGAAACCTTCGGACCACATTTTCTTATTAAAGAAAGAAGCAATACGAGCAACGCCGTAGCCGGAGACCCCATTCTCCGACCGAGCCACCTTGAGCTTCCGCTGCACGGGAAGCCGGAAAAGACTTCCGGTGAGGAACTCAATGTCGTCGAGAAGTCGCGAGGGAACGCCGTGGTTGGTGATCTGGAATGCTCCCCACGTGGTACAAGCATGGCCCACGAGAGTGGTCACGTGGGGATCGGAGAGGTCAATGAGCGGCAGGGATTCGTCGGAGGCGGAGGCGGTGAAGAGGAGGTCATCTTTGGGTGTCCACGTGTAAGAATCAGGGAGAGATTTGAAGTCGGGTAAGTTTGAGATTGGGATGTGAATGGGATGTGATCTAAATACATCGCTCAACGTTGAACTCATGCTAAAGGCTTATGTGTTTATATTTAAGCTTTTTGTTTTTTGGTATGATCTGATACGTTTGGTGGAGAAGAAGAGTAGGATCGGAGGGTATTTATAGATGTAGTGAAAGACTCGAGACTGAATACTGAAGAGAAGTGTATATGTGGAGTGAGTATTTTGACAGTCGAAGGCAAAAGCTCCTTTTTGGTCGATTCTTATCGGTCCTCAAAACTATTTTCTGCTGTGTCTAACTTTAACATTTTGTTTAGCGTTTTTGTGTGCGTGTGTGTGTGTTTTTTATAAGAAAAAAGTTATCTAACTATTATGTTGTTTTTATTTATTGGAGATAGACATCTTAAAACAAAAATTACATTTCTTTTGATCCGTTATTACAATTAAATGCTTAATAAATACAATGCAAGAAAAGTTCTTCGCCTTTTGATTTATTCGACGCATGAAAAAATTATAATAATTTGTACTTTTTATTCATAAGATATATATTTTATCCATCTCACTAGTAAATTTTGTTTTAGGCTGATTTTTTAATTAAAAAAATAATATCGGTTTAAACTTCAATATATTATGAATCTATGATACAAATTATCTAATTTATATTTAACTAGAGTTAATAAAAATAGAAAATAGAAAATATCACAATAGCTAGTTGACTTACTTTTATAAGGAGCTCAATCAATTATATTCAAAAGTCACTTAAAAACAGTACTTTAATATTAAAACATATGGAGTATAAATTAAAGGAAACCAAAAGCCACTCAAATAGAATTAAAGAAAGTTTATGTTTGTCTTTACATTAGTATTTGAAAATATATATATATAAGACAAACATATTACATAACTTATATATGTTAGAGTACTATCTCATATAAAAGATAGTATATGGATATCCATTCATTGCAATTTAATTTTAGTTGAAATTTTATAATTCCTCACATAATTTTATAACTTAACAATCCAAATTTATGGGTAGAACGAATCCACGCATAAAGAATATGAGATATAATCCTAGCTGAATAAGCTAAAAGAGTCATCATCTTATATGAACGTGTTAGAATGTTCCATGTTGGAATTGGAAAATGATTCAACATTAGTATATTAAAGATATGGACATTTTTACTTATTACTAGTAGTTGGTTTTTAGTTGGAAATTAATGATTTCCCACAATATTAATATATAAAAAGCCTTACATTACATTTGTAAACACTTGTTTTCGTTTTGTGCTTCACAAATCTCTTTTTTAGTAAGGGAAAAAAAATTCAACAAGTCTCTCTGAAAGAAATTAAAAAAAAATCATAAAATGGGAATATCATAGACCTTTTGCACAACAAAAGGGAAACTCATAGACCTACGTACGTCCTAATTAAACCCTAATATTTGTTAAGTCCAGTTCGTAATCGCAACCCAAAGCAATGCTAGCTTCAAACCAACTTCATTTTTATGGAAAATAATATTATTATTAACCTTCCCCAGATAATGCTGATATTATATAATTCGAAAAGCGATCAAGAGTGTCTATAACCAAATTAGCCGTTAACATGAAAGAACATGGCCTTTCGGAGATCATTCATGATTTCATGCCATAGGGCCATGGCATCTCACTAAACAACAAACTCGTCTCTCTTTGTAGAATAAATATAATTAATGATATTAGTATATTACCGGAATCTAAAGAGGCATTGTCTGACACCAAGCATACGTCATAAATCCAGGCCCCTTCTCCACACCACAGATTCCACTTAAGATACTTGGTAATCAATACAATAAGAACAGAACGTGTTTCTTATGGTTTCTGATATATCAGCAATTTGGTATAATATGGAGCTGACACATTATTAAAAAAACAACTAGTCAAAACATTTCAATTAATACACATCAGCTCTCGAGCTTGTCACATCATCTCTCGAGCTTGCCATATCATCTCTCGAGCTTGCCACATCATCTCTCGAGCTTGCCACATTATTTTTTTATTAAAAAATACATCATTTCAAAAACACAACCAATCAAATTAAAATAAATAATACATACCATGATTTTAATTTTTTTGATAATGATATATGTATTTCTAATTTGTTCAAAGAAAAACAAAATCATCTTATATATAAAATGAACATATTTCTTCTAATTTTTTTTCATTCTTCTCCATTCTGATTTCTCTAAAGTTGAGACCATTATTAATTTAAAACTTTTTTCTATTTCACTTCTAACCCATTGTTGATTTCGAATATTGAAAAAAAAACGATAGTAAAATCGATGATATTAAAGATTATGGTTTAGTCTCCATCATACGATCCTCAATGTAATATCATCGTTTTCAATCTCTATGTTCTTTACATTTATGTCAAAATTAATTTTTTTCTTCTAAAATTAAGAATTTATAGAAAACTAAGATTTTTTAGTTGAAATCATGATTCACAGTTTTTGTTTTGTTTGTAGATGATATGATATGATGTATAAATATTGGTAGTACGGTTTAAGAATTTACCTAAACCGGAACAAGACAGTAAAATTCTACTTCTCAAAACTGTTTGGTTTTATTTTTTCAATATCATAAAAACTCTTAGCCTAGTCGAGAAAAAAATTGTTTTACGATTTAAATTACAATAATTTTAGTACATTTCGCTTAAACAAAATTTGGTGTAAACAAATAAATGCTAAAGAATTAAGACTATAAGGAAGTTGAGTAAAAAAAATTCATCTTATGCATTGTGTTCCGTGATACTATTTCTATTGAATTATCTTGTTTTACGTATAGATCATGACAAAGAACATTCAAAAACTACATATTAATTAATAAATTTACATTTAAAAAAATATCCGCAGCGTATTGCGGATTTTGCTTTAGTATATTTAAAAAATAGAAAATAAATTCACTGGGATGTTACCCGGGCAAAAAAAAATAATAATTTGATTTCAGAAAAAAGTGATCCTAAAAGAAGAAAAAAATTCCTTTATTATTGTCTTCTCTCTGTTCCTTTCCCTCTACTTCGCATACATTGTGTTGTATTTGATTTTGTCTTTTCACGTCCCACCTGGCTCTCACTAGCTAGTGTTTAACGACAAACCTCGAAAGAGATTTTGCCACCTTGATTCTCGTGGCTCCTTAATTATTCTCGACATAAAACGCACTAACTATATTAGGCGTATTCCCCGAAAACAATTCTAAAACGAACCATTTATGGTGGTAAGTGGTAACCACAATTTTAAGAATTCATACTTAAAATTAAAAAAATAATATTCATATTTTTGCTATTATATATTTTTAGTCATTACTGATAGCTTTATATTTTTTAAATGTAAAAGTATTCGATTATTTTTGAACAAAAACTAGTTATTCTAAAAAAAATGCAAGAACAAAAAGTCAGATTAATATTTTAAAACGTTCGATCACTGTAAACATTCGATAAACAAAAATTGCAGTGATGTTTTTTCTAATTTTTCGATTCAACAGGAAAACACCAAATTTTGTTTTAGTCAGATACACGATATGGTTATCATAGGAACAAACCTTATAGTATATATATAAATTATACGTAGATTTTTTTTTTTTGAACAATATAAGTTACACGCAGTTGTCTGTTTATGGCAACGAACCACGATTATTAATGCTACGTAACTTGTACGACAAAAACCATATAATATTATTATATACATGTATGGAAAACACATAGATTATACACATAAGTACATAACATATGGACATGCATATCATCACTTGCAATTCATCTTCACGTGTGTTTCACATGATCATGCTTTCCACATCTATATATTTCCATATTGGCACAAACACGATAGTTACATTTGTATATATATATATGTATATTTTATATTCACATCATTATTACACAATTTACATCGGAATATATGATACTTCACTATGGAATCGTATAAGCTTTTTGCGTTTTTTTTGGTTGGGTCAATTCAATATCGAACATATATAATAACAACACATTAAGGAGTTGAAATGCGTTTTTGACATGGTTGATAATGGTCCACGTTGAAATAACGCCTATCTTACATATTCTTTGGACTTATTTTGGATTTATTCAAAATTATTTCTGAAACACCACTAAAGCGTATCTTACATATCCTTTGGATTTATTACTAAAAATTATTTCTGAAACACCACTAACGTATGGAAAAGATATGTCGGACCTGTAACACTCATATAATCTTTTCAACGCACATCACTAATTATTAGCCAAACTCAATGTTAGTTCACTTAACTAATTATTTTTGTATATTTATTATATATATACACAGAATATGTAAGATAGGCGTTATTTCAACGTGATGACATGCATGTCCATGTGTTATGTACTAGTTATATATATAGGTCAACATGTTAGAGTTGTTTTTTTTTTTTTTTGAAGGTTTATCTTCATTAAAATCTCCTTCTTATCTCCGTTCCAAAGAGATGTGCAAACCAAAAAAAATGTAAATCTCTGAAATTTAAAAAACGAAACGTTTACTTCATGCAACGTTAGTGATATAACCTTGTTATATATATGGATATATGGTCCCTTATATATATGTTCGTGTGTGTGATATAACCTAGTTATATATATATATATATATATATATTGGATTTGAAGTGACGGAACAATAAATTTAAACAGAAAATCAAGAAATGTGCATATGAAAATAATCCTTGCATGTCTTGTATATTCTCATATGGATTAGATGTTACTTGGTAAGTGGTAATTAGTATGTCTTAAAATCTTAAGAACTGGGGGAATCATTCACTGAGACGCGTTGGTTTAAAAATAACACAACAATTATTAGTCTCCCACTAGTTGAGAAGATCTCAATTTGGCGTTTGGCCTTCTTTTTGTTTGAAATAATTTGTATCGCTACTCATTGTTATATATACATCTAATTAAGTTTTTTTCTGAAAATAATTATCTTTAAAAGATATTACTTTTTGAAAATTCAACTTATACCCTCTACCCAGTCTATATGATGTTCTTCGTCGGCTCTACGAAAATACTATATACGTTGGTAATCCACCTCCACAGCTTAATTAAAAATATATAGATGATCATATCATAGAATTGCATTTATTTTGTTTGTAGACAAAATTTAGGAGGGCGCCCAATGATGCAGGAACACTCTCGAGACTGGTCTGATGATAAACGGTGCTGCCTTGTCTCTTTACGTTTTCATAAATGGTAACAGATTTTTTTTTATATAGCAGTGAATTAATGTTTTTGTCAACGATAGGATATGATTAAATCTCTATCATCATTTATAATATTTATTAAAGCTTAGTATTTATGTATAATTTTAAAATGATTGCTAAATGTTGAAGATATAACTAGTTAGAAAATGAAGATCAAAATCAGATTTAACGAATTATTTTGTAAAGTTCTTTTATGCTTCTTCTTTTGATAAATAAATTGCTCTTTTATGTTTAGAAGTTTCTATTTTTACAATCAATATTCAGACATTGGTCACATATAGATATAGGTGATCACTGTTGTTGTTACATTGTTTCCACATAAATATGTTATGATGATAACTTTTATTCTCAATTATTTACAGAGACCAAGATACGTTACTGGGTTTATCAAGTCTGAACCCAAATAAACCGAAGAAAAACAATATCTCATACAAATCCAATTTTTCTAGAGGTTTACAAGTTGGAATATAGAAACATAAGAATATGATAAATGACTGAAATAATAATTGAGAGATAAAAAAACAAACACAAGAAAGGCACACATCTTTTGACACTAATGAAAAGTGGGATTTAATTAAGCAGATCCAAACTCAGAGAGCCACTTCTCGTGTTTCTCGATATCAGAGGAAGACACACTCGGTTGCACTTTCCTAATGGCCTCTTCGAAATCACACATAGCGACAGGATCATTTGAGATATCGTCCTTTGACATGTTCTTTATCTCATCCCTCGTTTTACCCGCTATCTTACGCCTCATCCCGTTCATTGACGCGTCCCTGCACACATTAGTCAGATCGTCTCCACTGTACCCTTCCGTTCTCCGAGCCACATCTTCAATGTTAACATCACTCGCCACCTGAAATGTGACAACATTCATTGCTAAATTCCATGGAACCAGCAGAGAGATTTGCGATTGTTATAACAATGTATTCCCAGCTGACCTCAACTGTTCTCAGATTGATATTGATAAGAGCCTTGCGACTTTCAAAATCTGGAAGTGGGATATATATACGTTTTTCCAGCCTCCTCCTGCACCAACATCAGCTCAAGAGTCAGCAGTTTCATTATACTTGAGCAAGTCTAAAGACGGCATTAACTCCAAAGAATATTGAAACCTGAGAGCTTCATCTATGTCCCATGGGAAATTGGTAGCTGCCAATACCATTACTATTTTGCGACTACCGTCTTCATTTGTCGCTGTATTGCTCACTCCATCTACTTGAACTAGGAGTTCCGATTTCACTCTTCTTGAAGATTCATGCTCTCCAGAACCCCTGCATCATACCCTCCACCAATTACACATACATTCAATTCAGTATTGAATTCTCAGTGCCGTGAGGAAAATTACCCCCGAGAATTGCAGAGAGAGTCGATCTCATCAATAAAAATTGTACTTGGAGCATATGCCCTAGCCAGATCAAACAGGCATCTGACCATGCGTTCACTCTCTCCGCGCCATTTTGAAGCTAATGTAGCAGACGACACGTTGAAGAAGGTGGTACCACACTCGGTTGCAACCGCTTTCGCCAACAGAGTTTTCCCCGTCCCAGGAGGACCAAACATGAGAACTCCTTTCCACGGTCTTCGAATACCCTGAAGGGGAACAAAAAAAACAAATTAAGTATCCTCCATACCTAGAAGATAAAATATAAAGAGTATGGGATTGATGAATTGACACTTTTATTCTGTATGATTGCTCCATAGTCTAATAATAGTAATATACAAATCCAAATTTCCCAGCATAAGAAATAGAATCATAGTCTATGATTCATAGTACCTGAAAGTACTCGGGCATCCATAAAGGAAGGACAACTGCCTCCTCAAGCAGCCTTTTGGCTTCAGACAAACCTGCAACATCATCCCAACGGACACCAGGAGTTGAGTCCAACACATCCCTTTCAAGCATAGCAGCCAGGTCCTCATCAGGTCCCTCATACAGTCCCCTTTTTGACTTCCCATCTTCAGCATCGCCATTCTGATATCAACGAGGAGGCCAGAAGTTTTATTAGTTGTTGACAATAGGTGGAAACTACAGACTCAACATGACCACAGGAAAACATGAATACCACTCTAAAATTTCTAATACAGATTTCAGAATTAGACATTCATAAACGCAACAGTATTCATGATCTTTGTACATCACTCCTACTATTACATACCAACTTAGAAGTATTATGACATTCTGTCTATCACCAAACTAAAGTAATGGAAATGGAAATGCCATAGTCAATACGTGACTGGTAAAAATTATCAAGGTAACCTCTCTGTCTATTTGCAGTACCAAAAGGTGGAAATGTGTAACTTACAGTAGATTCTGCCTTGGTGGATTTTGAGGCAGCTCCTTTCTTTCCGGCAGTGGAAGAGCGGGCACCGGAAGTGGACTTACTAGTAGCCCCACCTCTTCCACCACGGGAAGCTGGACCTGTCCGTGTTGTAGGGCCACGAGCCCAAGCCCCATCTTGAGGTGATTTTCTCATACCACTTTGACCAGCCCTGGCGGGTCTTCTACTAGTAACATCACGGGTAGGAGGCCTCCACACATCAGGATCATCCATCGGACCACCGGATGAAGTTGGATACTCATCTAACGGCTGAAAAACAAAGGATGATTTGGTATTGATCGGAGGAGAAGCAGCGCGACGCCCAGTGGGAGCTTCTTTAAATGCTCTCCTCTCTGCATCCAATTGCTTTACAACTTCCGTCTCTTCCATTATTGCTTTTTTAACATTCATCCATTTCGTCCGCGCCAAAGGATCATCAAGGGTGTTTAAATGCCTAAAACAGTATACCATCGCTTCAGAACCACCTAATGCAGCACATAAGAGTGTTTCTATCTCTCACTAAACACACCAGTAGAGTTTCTAAGGATAGTCACACACACCGTGAAACATTGCAAAGGTCTAGCTTGTTTTAGGGGGAAACGAAGGTAACTAAGCCCATTTCAATGCAATCGACCACGAAAAAATCAAACTAGGTAGGGCTTGAAGAAATTGCAAAAGGGGTGAATAAAAAATCAAGATTTCAAGATTCAAGAGGACAAAGGAGCTACTTACTTGTTGATCTGAGCAATGGCGCCATCGAAGAAGATGACAGATGTGTCATAGGATCCTTCTAGTGCGTATTCTCTCGCTAATTTCAAGTGATCTTGTAGACCCGCCAACGAATTACTACTACCCACCATTTCTTCCTCTCACCTCTTTTACTCAAGATAGCCGATTTCAAAACAAAATCTAGGGTTCCGAAGCAAGAGCTTCGATCTCGGAGCCTCCAAATTTCCCTTCTTTCTCACTCTCTCCGCCTCCAGATTCCGGAGATGCGACTCGTCGGCGAAGTTGGAACGATGGAAGACAAAGTAAGTAGAAAGAAGATGGAAGCCACGTAAATGATGATCCAATCTCTCTCTTTCTTTCTCTCTTTATTCGGGTTCCGTTCAAATTTTAGCTCCGGGCCCATTTACGGCCCACTTTAAAAGACCGATAAAGCTAAGTCACCGATTAACTTTATTCCATCTCGAAATTAAAGGCCAGATTATCAATTTGTCCTAACGATTAGTGTGTTCTAGTAGTCGAGTTCCTCTGTTCTAAACTTCTAACGTCTATATCATCAAATTCAAATATTCTTTTTGAGTTTAAAGAAGACTTATAATAACGAATAAATCTAATCCAAAATTAGCTTTTGGATTTGGTTATACAAACCAGAGTGGATTATTTATAGAAAAATCATATATGGGATAACTAAAGAGTATATACATATGATATACCAAAGGGAACCAACCATGGGTTTCCCACAATGACTTTGTAAAGAGGAATCAGCTATTGATTATTTGAATAAACAAACACTCTTTTATTTTAAGAAACAACTATAAGCTTCAATTAAACGCAAAGTAACCATCTTCTGACCCTTTTAACAACATCTCACTCCACCATTCCATGGTGAAGCAGCTCCTCTAATCCTTTCCTCAGCCTCTCCGCAGCGGCTCTCATTTCTTCCTCCTGCAACCCTCCAAAGGAAACCCGGAGATACCCTGGGCTACCACTTGCACACCCCGGGATCACCACCACACCATGGCGGTGAGCCAGCCACTGCACCACCTTGAAATCATCTCTGTGTCCCTCCGGTAAATTTGCCCACAGGTAAATCGCTCCTTCTCCTCCCTTAACGTTCTCCTTCCCCAGCGGCTCAAGCGCCTCTTTCACAATCTCCCGGTTCTTCACTAGACCCTTTACCCGCTCCGTTATCCACCCAGAACCTTCCTCTAATGCGTATAGACCCAGTCTCTGCGAGATTATGGCGGCACAGATTGGGATGTTGTCTTGAATTTTCACAAGCTCTGTTGCAAATCCATCTAATCTCTCTGAGTAAGCTATCTGCAGGTCCATCAAACGTTTCATAAGATAATCCCAATTCAACAGTTTTTTGTTTGGAATAGAATTGGATCGAGCACTCACATATCCAAGCCTCCATCCCATCATGCCATAGGTTTTAGAGAAGGAGAAGACGTTAACAATGTGGTCTCCCTCAACGCAACAATGTTTTAAACCGTCATACATGAAATACCTGCGATTTTCAAATCCCTTGTACAACATCAAATCTACATTCAATTTGGACATCATGGGACTTAGCAAATGAGAAACTCACTCGTATGTGTTATCTACAATCAGCCAACACCCTGCATCTTTGCATATTTGTGAAATCCTCTTAAGAAGCGGTTCAGGGACATAGGTGCCGCTTGGGTTACCAGGATTCACAACAGTTACAACTTTTGGGGTTGGTTTAGACTCAGAGAGTGTCCTCTCTAACCAGTCTGGAACAAAAAAATACTCACAAGTCACAAGTTAAAAGATATTTAAATCATGCAAAAGTGATACAAAATCAAGGAGGTACCTGCGTCAGGGTAGAGAGTCTCTGGCTGGCCAGGACCAACAATTATGTTGGTGACTCCTGTCATCTGAAAGGCCATGTAGGAGTTGAAGTAGTATGGCTCAAACATGACAACCGAATCACCGGCATCACATAGTGCAATAACAAGGTTCACAAACGCCTGCATTTGATACAAAAACAGAGTCTGAGACTAGAGGAAAACAATAAGAAGAGGCATGCAAGTTGCAAGGCATTAGTATCAATGACAGAGTAAACAAAGACAGGTTTTACCTGATTGGCACCTGCAGTAACCATCACATCTGATTTGGTAAGCTTGTTTTCTTCACGCAGCTGCAGAACAAACACGATGAATCACAAACAAACAAGCTAAGTTTACACGGTATTGGATTCAAGAGCAGCAAAGAATGGTCACTTAATTGGATTCGAGAAAGGTTGCTAGAAGAATGTTTCTGTGCGATTACCTTTTTCTGAAGAGCCTTTCTTAACTCAGGAAGACCTTCATCGGGTCCATAAGAACTAATCGTAGGATCCCACACAAGCTCCTTCACTTTGTCTAAGGCTTTTTGAGGAGGCTGCCAATGCACAACTCCCTGTAATCACATGAAACATGATTATGTCTTTGTTTTCATGAGCAAGAGAACCAGCAGACTAAACAAATCTCCACACACGTTAGAGCCTAAATTAGAATGAACACTCACGAAATCCCAAGTCTTTTGTGAACAAGTAGATTTAAACACACATTTCTAGAGAGGGACAAACCTGAGCGAGAGATATAGGGTTCGTCAATTCCGCCATTAATTTCCGAATCTGCACGCAAAACCAACAATTTTCCACTAAAAGAGTAAAAAGAAAAAAAAGAAAAAAAACACACACACACAAGAACAATCAAATCAATTGAAATGGAGAAGTTCGAGGTTTGACCTGAGCCATGACGGGCATGTCCGTGCCCAACGTTCTCCTCGAAAGCATCCCGAACGAACCCATTTCGATCTCTCTCTCCAACCCAACAAATCCGACCTCAAGGAGAAATTTTTCAGAGGTTTTGCTTGCAACTAGGGTCGATTTGTTTGATGATCTCTGTATGTATTATATGTAAACTAAAATAATCCTCCTAATGCAAAAAGAATCGTTGACGATAACCTAAAAGATAGATTTGAGCGTTAACCACGCCTCCTCTTCTTTGTCCTCTTCTTCACCAACCCTCGGGCTTTTTTTTTTTTTGTTTTTTTTTTTTTTTTCTGTGTATGTATATTCTAGATGACCAAAAAAAAAAAAAAAAAGTTATAGAATATATACTCAGAAAAAAGAGCAACACCTTTCCTTTGTTATGATCTCATCATCGATTTAATCCAAAAAAAATATCAAGCAGCTTTAAAAATCCATTACTACTCCTCGATGGATTCTCATATCAATCGAAAAAAAGAAGAGACCACTACTTAATTAGAAACAACTTTAATTTCTTCTTTGTTTGTGTTCCTTGCACACTGATTCCTCTTCCACATGTGTGTGATTGATCTCTGCCTGCCTGATAAAAGGATTCAGAGACGTCAGTCACGTTTCAAAGTAGAGTGATTGATTGAGTTTCAATTCCCTTTAAAATCACAAAAAAGGGCCTTAATGTTTCTATGTATTTGATAATCGAACCCTTAGTTTTTATTTAGCCCTTTTTGTCGTTCACTTCACTTTCATTTAAATGACACGGACATATATATTCCTCGACCCGATTTCTTCTTGTTACAAAAGGAGCAAATTCATGGATCACGTTACTTAAACAAACATGCATGAATATTTTTTGGAGTTTGGTTACATATCTAGAGATTGGTATGGCGTAAAGGAGTGGAGGGAAAGTTGGGATCGTTCAAAATAATTGAAAAATGGACCAACCAAACATGACATGATTTTGAATGTCTCTAAGGTTATATAGATCTGTTTCTGTGTTTTTTTTTTTGTATGTATGTGTTGGTTTGAAATTGAATCGTAGATCTAACTTTTTGGTCTTTGGATAAAACCGTAAAACAACGTTATTATTATTAGATTAGGTCCACGAAGACCCTCTCGTTACGTCCTTCTCACACTTACAGCTTTAACGCATTACTCTCCTAAATAAATAAATAAAAGAAAGTAAAATATAAAAAATATATATGTAGTTGATCCATGTACAATAGACATCTCTTAAATTTGAAATCCAAAGAGATTTCTAGCTTTGAATATGTAACTCCCATGTGGTAAGTATAAGACTATTGGTTCTAGCTCCTCACTGTGGCTCCTAAATTACTCGTGTCTTGTGCGTGTATACATGTGTCTAAATATCCTAAGAATACTTTTTGTTTGTATTCTTTCTTCGGTTATAGTATACTATCATTTAACATCAAAGTTTCGTATGAAAGTTTTTGACTTATAATCATTTCACTTTATTGCCGTTTCACTTATTAGCAAAAGAATACACTCAACTTTAACCTTTAAAAACTAGCATTCTCAAATGAAACCACAAATTAAATCTTACCTTTATTTCAAATTCAATTTCCATTTCAAATCTGATAGTTTTCGAACTTTTTTGTTTTTGTTTAATACTCGTAATTGAATTGCCTCCAACGCGGAATAACAGCAAATATATCTAATTATGTTTATAAATGAATTTTTAAACGCAGCTAATAATCAGAGCCGTGCCTATTCAATGGCAAAAGAAACTCTCGCCTATGGCATCACATTTTCTACAAGAGTTAAGAGACCACATTTACATATATATATATATATATATATATTACTCACCAATGGTACATATGCTTGTTAAGTTTTCTTGACGTCAAATGCCCACCAACAACTTATGATTAATCTATGTTTCTTCAATAAATTTTAATATTTATAACCATTTATCCATAATCCATATGCGCTTGTTTTTCCTTCATTATACCACATTAATTTTTATTTTATCAATTTCTTCTTTAAATCATCTTTATCCAATTAAATTTTGTTATACTTATTTTAAAATTTTATATATATATATATATTGTTATATTAAATACCTCATTTGTTATATAACAAGACTATTTTTTCTTCCAATAACATGCATTATACCGGTTGAAATCAGGTGGTGACAATGATCCGATTACAAAATCATTAGGCATAATTTATGCTAATAACACAACAATAACACTAACATAAATCACTAAGCATAGTCAATCACAAATAATTATATTTTATATGTTTTGTAACATTTTTGTAGTCAAATTATTTTATAAATTATTTTGTTCAACATTTTGTGATACAGTATCTAACATTAAACTACACTTTAATATTTTATACTATAAATTATTATTTAAAACTTAAATTATATTTTTAGGTTCGTTAATGACCTTTAAAACTCTTAGCACAGCTCTGTTAATAATGAATAAGGAAATATATCAAACAACAGCTGATTTAAAATAAAATAAATTCTGCAATATTTTGATAAAAGGGCATTAAGTCGTGAACTCGTGATAACTTACCGTTTTAAAATAATGTATAAGTACAAGAAATTGAAGCGTTAAGGCATTATTAAGTCGTGAACATAAACGATCCTTGAAATGGCATATTCCACCACTTTAAAAATATTGTTCACTTCCAAAGTATCTTTTTTTTTTTTTTTTTTAAGTGGCTCCTGACGATCTAAGCATCACAGTAATATTATAATTATTTTGATTTTGTTATAAACTAATTATCCAAGGACAATGATAATTATAGCTCCTATCATTTCAAAAAGTTTTGTAGAGCGTTTAATCGCGGAAAGATCTCTCCCTAACTCCTATATCATTTCAAAAAGTTTTGTAGAGCGTTTTATTTCATGTAGATTTTGTCAAAGTAACCGTTGAGTAAATTAGATATAAGTTTTGTTTTACATGAAATAAAATAGTGTGTTATCAAATAATGCATGTTATCTTTTACTCAATACATAGACCACGAGAGCGTCTTATGTATGTTTTTTCTAAAACGGAGCAAATCCAATAGAAATAAAAAAAGGGATTCTTTAAGTTGTACAAGATATTTTTTAAAAATTGAAAGGATAGTGTAGATTTATGGATGGATCCTTAGCATGTGGTGTCCAAATACTAAGCTTTAAGGAATATTAAAAGAAACATAGAAACGTAAATATAAATCAGAAGACTGATTCTGGGGTAAACGTGCATTTGGTCTTTGTTTTTTATTTTTACTAGTTAATTTCAAAAGTTTAAACTTTGCCATTAAAAAATAACTGGTGGAATCTTTTCTTCAAATCTTCAAAATTTGAACAGAGTTTTGTGTTATAATAACTTTTAAAAAAACTTTGAACAGAATTATGTAGTTTAATCACTTTTATTTACCTTTGGATGAATAGCCACGCTGTCTAGCTAGAGAGTAACACTGCATTTTTTAAAGAGTAACAGCGCATTTGAACGGTGTAAATAAATAAATGTGCATATTATGATGATCTTGGAAAACGTAACTATTCCTCTAGTGTTCTTTTACTTTAATTGTTTTTTTAAAATTTAATCTAAATACCAAAAGTAAAATAAACACATTCGAAAAGAAAAAAAACAACATCTGCATCATAAATCATCATTAATAACAACAGGTTAATGGAGAAATGAAAATGACATAGAACCCAAATAGCAATAGGTGATTAAAGTGAAATAAGGTAAATGATTAGTTACCAAAAACTAAAGAAAAATCTATGTTCAATCACATACCAAATTGAAAAAAATTAACCACAAATTACTTATAAAAAAATTCCCACAATAAACAATAGTAGTTCTTTTTGTTTTTTCCCTTATTTCATGGTCAAAACAGTCAATGAGTTTGGTTAGAGAAGCACATAAATAAACATTTCTTTCTCAAAAAAAAAAAAAAAACTTTCTATTTTTTTAAAAATATGAATGAATAATTATTAAATTATTATCTTTAAAACCTTGTCTATCCCGCTCAGTCCCTTTGCATAAAAGCGAATTGACTATACCCATTTACTCTCTCGATCTGCCCAAGCTCCCATCTTTTTTGTTCGAAGAGCTCCTTTCCCCAAAATTAAAAAGAAAAGGACTTTTCTTTTTGTTCCTTCTTCTTCTTGAAGAATTTTCTGGACTCTGGAGCGTTAGTAAGTTCTCATCTTAGTCTATCTCCATCTTCTCCGTTTTAGATAAAATGGGTTTTTTTTTTTCTTTTGAAATGTGATATTATTTTTTTGAGGCGGTTCTCTGGGAGGGTTTCTTGAAACTTTCTCTCGGGTTTGAAGTTTTTTTTTTTTTTGCTTCATGGGTCATTTTTCTTGGATTAAAGAAAATGTGAGTTGATTCCTTTTTTACGAACGGATCAATAGGGTTTTCTTCGTAAATTTTTGGAGATCTTGCAGCTTTAAATCATGGGTCTGTTCGTTTTCCTGAGATGAAGTTTGATATATATATATATATATATATATATATATATATATTTTCCCTTTTTTTTTCTTTTTCTAATGGGATAAACATTTTTACATAAAACCCATGAATTAAAGAACGAAACTTTACTAAATTTCCCTGATATATTTTCTTCAAAATTTTATTTCACCAAATTCTGCGCAGAGTCGCTCCGTGTTTGCTACAAAATTGCTGCGACTTTTTCCTTTTTCAAGGGTTGAGGGTTTTTCTGCATTACAGTTTTGGGTTTTGGTCAATAAGTAAATAACTACTTGTTATTTCACCTTTGAATCTGACTTTGAGTTTTAAACTTTGGAACTTGTATTTGGTTCGGCGAACTAAAACAAGTATGTGGTGCAATTCCTGGATCGAGTCATGAATGATCAGACTTGATAAACAATTTCTCCCAACATCTTATATGCATTGGTCTCTGCATAGATACAAGTTTATCTGTGTTATATAATTATAGATCTCTCTGTTTTGTTGCATCTTTCATACCATTGATCTTCGATTTCTCTTTTGACTTCAGTTTCACAGATCTAGAGGTTATGTGGTGCTAAGACCCAAACGTCAAACAAGTTTGGATCGTCACAAAGAGTTTCAATCATGGGGAAGGAGAATGCTGTTTCTGGAAACACCATACCAATCCATGGTCGCCCTCTAACTCGTGCTCTTGCCTCTGCTCTGCGTGCTTCTTCTAAGCTGATTACACCTTCAGAAGTGGCTGCTACCACACAAAACCAGGGACGGGTTCTGAGAACAAAAAGTAAAAGAACAGCCTTTGATGAGAAGAAAGCCAATGCACCTAAGAAGCGAGCTGTTCTTAAGGACATCACTAATGTTACCTGCGAGAATTCTTACAGAAGTTGCTTCAATGTTGCGGTTGTTAACTCACACAATGCTGCTTCTTAAAATTGCTACTTTTTATGACAACAAGTATGTTTTTGCTGATAATTGTTGGTTCTTCTTTCCACTTAGGTGGACAATATCAAGCAGATAAAGAAGGGACGAGCGAGTTCTTCCAAGGTGGCATCTTCTTCGGCTACTTCACAAGTTACAGATGAAGAGGTAGAAGTTGTGTCAAATTCAGCAGAAGGAAGCTTGTCTGGTTGTACAGGCACAAACGAAGCATCTTATTGCTTTATCGCAAAGCCGAGTTCCAGGTTGCCTCCAAGACCCCTTGGGACAGGTGAAGTTTACAAGTGGTCTGTTACTGAAGCTTGTGTGAGTAATTTATAACATTTCTGATGCAGTTTTATTCTTGCAAATGGTTTACAGTTGAGAGAACTTGTGTTGGAGCAAGTTCCAGTGTGGCAAGTAGCCCGAAATTCGTTGACATTGATTCAGATGACAAGGATCCTCTACTCTGTAGCCTTTATGCACCTGATATCTACTACAACCTGCGTGTTGCTGAGGTAATAATCCCTCGGATCTCGCTATGTTACGATAATGCATTTGAGGCATCTGATTCCTTACGACTTGTCTACTTAGCAGCTTAAACGCAGACCATTTCCTGATTTTATGGAGAGGACACAAAGAGATGTGACCCAGACAATGCGTGGAATTCTTGTTGATTGGCTTGTAGAGGTTAGTTTTACTTCCAGTAGTTTGTATCTTGCTTACTTTTGAAGTCTTTTGGTCTGCTTCTCACAACTCATAATTTCAGGTTTCAGAGGAATACACACTTGTACCTGACACTCTCTACCTCACAGTGTATCTCATAGACTGGTTTCTCCATGGAAACTACGTGGAAAGACAGAGACTTCAATTGCTTGGCATCACTTGTATGCTCATTGCTTCGTAAGTTCCTCATCACCTATTAATCAAACAATTCTCTGGTCTGAAGGCAAGAACATCTAAAAAAGAGTTTCTTGAAATTTCTTAAAGAAAATATGAGGAAATCTGTGCGCCACGCATTGAGGAGTTCTGCTTCATCACGGATAACACTTACACAAGAGATCAGGTGCTGGAAATGGAGAGCCAAGTACTCAAGCATTTTAGCTTTCAAATTTACACTCCCACTTCAAAAACATTCCTCAGGTAAATCTCACTAGACAATGCAAATGCTTTCATCATATGTTGGTGTTTTTTAAGTCTTTGGTGATTCAAAGTATTGGTCTTTGCAGGAGATATCTTCGTGCAGCCCAAGTTTCTTACCCGGTAATGTGCCTTTTTTTAATAACATCACATCAGATGTATCTATCTAAGCTCATAAAACATATAGCAGAAAGATTGAAACTTTTTTGGTATTTTGATTGATGATCTGCAGAATCCAAGTATGGAAATCGAGTTTCTGGCGAATTATCTCACGGAATTGACGTTAATAGACTATCAATTCTTGAAGTTCCTGCCTTCGGTAATCGCTGCTTCGGCTGTTTTTCTTGCCAAGTGGACAATGAACCAATCAAGCCACCCTTGGGTCCGTAGTGACATTCATTGTTGATTAAGACACAGATGGCTTCTGTCCCACGAATCTTGAACCTCACACGTCTTTATTCTTTGTTTTTTGTTTTTTGTTTTTGTTGTTGTTGTTGTTGTCCAGAATCAAACTCTTGAGCATTACACAACGTACAAAGCCTCCGATCTAAAAGCATCAGTTCACGCCTTGCAAGATCTACAGCTTAACACCAAAGGATGCCCCTTAAACTCTATACGCATGAAGTATAGACAGGAGAAGGTACTAAAAAAATGTTTATTAAACCGAATGAAGAAATCTGGTTTGGTTTGGCTCGGTTCGATTAATCAGCTTTTTGTGCATTTTACAGTTCAAATCCGTGGCGGTTTTCAGTTCTGCAACGCTACCTGAGAAGCTATTCATCTCCTAACCGATAGAACACGGCATCTGTAACATTTCTGATGGTCTGGTCTGGTTCGGCCTTAATTCATCTGTCAAATAAAACAGTGTCTTTCCACGGTCTCATCATACCAAGTAACCGGATTACTTAGGGGTTCGGTTTAGTTTTTGGAGATCGTAACACGAGTTTAATTGTAAGTGGGATGTACATTTCTTTTTGTTTTCTTTCACTTTTTTAATTCAAAGGCAATTTTCTGGTCTGCTACTTACGGATTAATTTATTATAGTTTTCTTTATTACAAGCAAAAATAAATAAAAACAAGTGACAGAGAGACAGAGGAGCATTAAATACACGTTATCTCACGGAGGAATATATGAGTCACATATTATGTGGCAAGATTTGTTTTAAAGAAAATAATTAAAAAATCATCAATTTGTTCTTCTTCTTCTTCATTGCTGATGTGTCGCTCTGCTTGAGAGATAGAGAGAGAGAGAGAGAGAAAAGGGGTCGAAGATGGCGGTGGCGATATCATCAAGTAGTTTGATATCATCGGCATGGCAAGCGACTCTTCAGCATTATAATAATCGCTTTTATCTCAAAGATTATCCGTCTCCGTGTCACTCTTCCAATCCCATTTGCAATTCTTTTAATTTCAAAAGACGTCCCTTTTCTTCTTCCAAATTTAACGACCATGTCGTCGTTAACCCTTCTTCTTCTTCTTCTTCTTCTTCTTCTTCGTCCTCCATGTTTTCTCCAATCCCAACCCATTCCTCTATCGCTGGTAAACCCCTCCAATATTACTTTATTTTCCTCTAATTTTGAGGTTTGATTTTTTTTTTTTTTTGTTCAAAGTTTGTTGTTTTGGTCATGCTTCTCTAATGAATTTAGTGAATTGCTCGGTTATTTGGAAATCTTTTAGTATCAGACGGAAACTAGCTGCTGCACTAATTGGATTGCATTTACTGCAAAATTGCTTCAGACATTTTCGCATGAGATTGTGTTCTTCTCGACGTTTTCTGATTGTTTTGATCACTTAAATCCTCTTTTTTTTTCGGTTGGAGCTTTTGTTGGTGTTAAGGGTTAGATTGTTACAATTGCGTTGTCAAACATTGTTTTGAATTTAGTGCCTTTTAAACCTTTTGCAGAAATCGTTAAATTTGGTAATCGTAACCGGCTCTGCAGCTTCAGGTTTTAAGATTGTTGTTGAAATGATGACCTTCTTTTTTCATTTACGTGTAGGGTGTGGATGCTCGTGGATTCAGGACAACTCAATGATTCATCACTATGCTACAATTAATGGGACGTCGAAGAAATGCTCGGCGTTGCCAACAACAAAAACAGTGGATGTCTCTTCAGTTTCAGATCTTTTTGAATTCATATGCTCGGGTCCTCTCGTAGACAAGATTGGTATTACTCCTGAAAGAGTTGGCCAGTCTATCGACAAATGGTTACTATACGGCTCACAACTCTGCAGGCTGTTTCAGCTTAATGAGCTTAAGCTCACAATTCCTCAGAAATCTAGGCTATACCACTACTATATACCCGTCTTTATATGGTGCGAAGATCAGATTGCTCTGCATAACTCCAAGTTTAAAGATGGAGATGATGTACCTCCATTAGTGGTACTATATTGTTTTTTTTTTTTTTTTTTAATTATTATCTCAAATCAATGATGGAGATGGTGGGTGGATCAAGAGATCTGATAGACGTGTTTTGACAATGCAGATTGGATTTAGTGCGCCTCAAGGATGTGGCAAGACTACACTTGTGTTTGCACTTGATTATCTTTTCAAAACTACAAAAAGGTATATTTGTCCGCTGCAACTTATTTCATGCAAGTCTTTGATTCTTATACTAACAAAGCATTATGTCAGGAAGTCGGCGACAGTATCAATAGACGATTTTTACTTGACTGCAGAAGGTCAGGTAAGATATATTTTACGTGTACCCTCTGTTGTCTGGACGTTCTCTATTCTCCATTTTTTAGCTTCTATTGTTGTTTTTTTTCAGGCTGCATTGAGAGAAAAGAATCCTGGGAATGCACTTCTAGAGGTAAACTCATCTTCAAAATTCTCTACGTTTTTCTTTTGTCAATTTGAAAATATCGTCATGGTTTCTTGTTTCTTTCCAGTATCGTGGAAATTCAGGAAGCCATGATCTGCAACTCTCTGTTGAAACACTAGAAGCCCTGACTAAACTGACCAAAGAAGGTTTGTTACATCAATAAAGTTTTATTCTTGGTTGCTATGTTCTTATTTACCGTGTAAGTTTTTTTGGTCATTAACAGGCATAAAGATGAAGGTACCTAGGTACGATAAGGTGAGTCACAGCTTGATATTCTCATCTCTGTTTCATCACTTTGTATCATGAAACGTAGAACGAAAACAGAGGAACCTGTTCTTAACTCCTCGATATTATTCTCATTTGGCTTTCAGTCTGCCTATAGTGGGAGAGGTGACAGAGCCGATTCATCAACATGGCCTGAAGTTGAAGGACCTCTAACGGTATTTCTATCTTTTAAGTGTTTTGGTTCAAGGTTAAAATGGATATATAGATCCAATAAAAAAATTTGTTCGATTTCTCCAGGTTATTCTCTTTGAGGGATGGATGCTTGGTTTTAAGCCTCTTCCAGCTGACGTTGTTAAAGCAGTTGATCCGCAGGTTATATCAACTCCTTTAAAACCATTGAGTCGCAATACAACCGATATAACATCTTATAATGAATAAGTCTGATCTTCTTTCTACAGCTGGAGATTGTGAATAAGAACCTTGAAGCGTATTACGACGCATGGGACAAGTACATCAATGCATGGGTCGTCATCAAAATCCAGGACCCAAGTTATGTATACCGGTGGCGTCTGCAGGTTTGTATATCTGAAAACAAAACTAACGGTTTTCGCTGCGTTTCTATACAAACACTGTTTTGTTTTTGGTTTGAACAGGCGGAAATCGCCATGAGGCAGGCTGGCAAAGCTGGGATGTCGGATGAGGAGGTATTGATACGTTTTGATTAATCAGCTGTCTTCTGGTTATAGAAACAATCATTGTTGTTTTGAATGTTAAAATATCTATTTTCAGGTGAATGACTTTGTGTCGCGGTATTTGCCGGCGTATAAGGCCTATCTTCCAACTCTTTACGCGGAAGGACCAAGCGGCTCGGACCCAGACTGTGTCCTTGCGATAGATATCGATGAAGAAAGGAACCCGATACTCGCAAACTAATGAGATGCTGCTCCATTGCCTCATATGTATTTCTCTTTGTATGTAAAAGAGAGTAACAGCACGTCACACGATGTTCTTCCTTCTATATCTTTTGACATGCTATTTGACGTTACACTATAGTGCACATATATATTTTTTTCTTGAAAAATTATTATTGTTATTTTTAGTTGTGGTCAGTTGTATCTGTGTGAGATTTAATGAAGCAGGAAGATCTTGTCCGTCTTGTCGATGTCGTCATGTTCGGATCGTGGTGGTCGGCACTGATATTAAAAAGTGGTTGTGATTATTACACTTTTGTTTGTATAGTGGTTTTTGAATGAAAATTAAAAGTCATTAAAACAATACTAGTACATTACATACAAAATCGACGGCCATAAAAAGTTAATTGCTATTCAAAAATGTATTTGTATACATCTCTTAACAATATTTATGCATTTGCGATCGTAATCTTATAGGCCTTTCGAACATCCGATGCGTTTTCGTTCTGGAAAGCAGAGACACTGCTAGCTTCACCTTGGACTGCACCAAGCAAATTTAAATTACCTTTATTGATTAGTAAAAACTATATTGTAGATGCTAATTCCAGTCTTTGTGAGATTTTGTGGTGAAATTGTAATCGGGTTTGAAATCTTCGTTTTTCCTTTATGAATTGAAAATGAACAAAGAATGATGAATCGAAAAGATGATTTTATTTCAATTCCATAAGATCGACCATAAGTATTTGCTTTTAAAGTAATTTTAGCAGAAAAGATGATGTTAGAGTTTTTCTTCAAAAAACAAACTTTTTTCTTCAATATAAAAGCTGTACCGTACATTGAAGCAAATCAAACATGGAACTGTAAATCCAAAAATTAAATATACTAAACTATTTAGATAATTTTTCATATATGCATTTCGAATAGTGCCTTTCACCATTATTATAAGCTTTTGTGTAAAATATATTTGAGTATATGTAAAAAAAAAAAAAAAAAAGAGATATATTACCTAGCTATAATCCAAGAGCATCTCCCGTTTTCATCAACCTCATACGTTTGCACGATTCCACAAACATCCTACACGATATCATCAATCCCAAGAAAATTTAGTTTTCTTTACAAAAAAATAATACAGTAAATTTTAGTTTTGATTAAAAAGGAAAAGTAAGTAAAAGCCACACAAGGGTATTTCCGGGAACTCACATCCACGGTACATCTCCGACTAACATCCAGTCACCGTCCTTGTCCTCGTAAGTAGCCACAAACTCTCCCTTCCTCTCCAAGTCCGCCACTTTACCTACCACCGTCCAAAAACCACTCTTAAGTTAGTTTACCATAATACCCTCCACTACGATAGTCCATTAAAAAAAAAAAAAAAAACTCAAATCTTACATATTGTTATTAATAATCCCTCTCGATCACTTACATATTGTTATTATCCCCTGAAACATGTTTTCTAGAGCGGTGAAAAGTTGTCCGTAGCAATCGTACATCTCAAGATCGACTTTTCTGAGATACGCCGCACCATCCACTGCCACTTTAACGTATTTCCGCCTCACCGTCGTCGTCACTGTTTTCCTCGCCGTCGTTACCGGCGGCCACCCCACCAACTGGTCGCTAAAACCAAAACAAAGAAGATCAATGAAACATGCATATCCATATATGTATGTTATATAATATATACATGCAACGAGAAAAGGAATTAATATGCCGTACTTAGTGATCATGCTTGAGATATAATTATTCTTGTGTCCTTCCCCGAGTTTTAAATCAACGGTCTCGAGGAATCTACGTTTGTCTCCGGACTTTCTTGGACCGTCCGATGCATTTCTTGGAGTGCCGGGTAAAGCTAGGCTCAGCTCAGTTCCTCCAAGATCACCGGAATCCGGCCAAAACCTGACGTATTCCTCGGGTGACATTAATATATATTGTCTTTCTATCTTACTCTATATAAAAGTTAAGGATTAACAACAAAAGTGCGAAAAGTGATGAGACAATATGGCACTAACTTTTGGCTTGAGTGTGTGAGACTGTGAATGTTTCCAACTTTGTATTTATATAGTCGCTCGATACTTGTCAGCTAAAAACCTAGTGAACCCTACCTATAATGACACGTTTCCGGTAACTGGCGGTTTTTATATCTCCACGAAAGCAAGTGAATAGTTTGTTCATTAGCTTTTACTTCGTGTGGTGTGGGCTCATTTATAGTTATATAGCCACTTAGCATCTCCTAAACTGTCATTAGTGGATTTAATTGCATGTGTACGGATATCTTTTCAGTTGTTATTTCTATTAGCATGATAGCAAGAAAAAAAAGCAAGCAAAAAACCAGCCTGAACTTTTTGGCTCACATCTGGTCTAGCTCCCACGTCACGGGTTAAGGTTGAGAAGAAGAATCATCCAATTATTAGAAAAGAAAGACTTAAATTTGATGATATTATAGATTATATAGCAAGCACAAACCGAGAACTAAAATTTTTAGTATCATATAATTATAATTTTGTATTTTTTTATTTAGTGATTATTGGAAAAAGGTTACAATAGTCAAAAAAGAAAAGAAAAGAGAGTTACAGGTAGTGACTTAGTGGTTATTGTATTGCTTATTAGACTCTACTCGCTTTCATGTTAATTTAGTTTCGTGTATGTATGAACAACAGCTATATATCTACGATTCTAATAAGTTGCTTATAAATGTCTAAAAATATAATAACAGGGGGAAAAAATTAATCCCATATATTTGTTCGTGTTTGTCAATTTCACTTCCATATATTCTTCGAGAGAGATCTTCAATAGTGTTCCTGTTGTCTACACTTTCTTGTCACTTTACTTCTTTAAATTATCTTTCCAATTTAATTTCTCAATAAAATATTCCAATTTAATTTTTCAATGTCGGTCGAAATTCCAAAACATCACATATATATATACTTCTCTAACGATGTGTTCGTTATTATCCGTCATCGTACACTACACACTAATTAAGTACAGTACTTATTTTAATCGAACAAAATAAAATTCTCGAAATATGATATTACTTGTCTATATGAGATAGCTTTATTTCTAACTTTACTTTATTTTCTATATATCATAATTTTCAGTGTTTTTAGAACGATAAAGATTTAGAAACAGCATAATGCAATCTCATAAATAGTACAAAAATAAATTTTGTTTTCAAATTTAAGAAATTATTTTCAAAATTCCAAAAATAACAAAAATTTAATATAAAAATATATTTAATTTTAGAAACGATTTAAAAATATATCAAAATCGTTAAAAATAAAATATAAACTCTAAAAACTAAAATTTAAAATCGAAATATTAAACTCAAACCCAAAATTTAAATTGATTTAATGTTATTTTTGAAAGTTTGTGCAGTGTGTACTATAATTGTACACAAAACTTGTTTTACTGCTATTTTCAAATATTTATCTTAAAAACTAAAATATATTAAAATATTAATATTTTTAAGTTAAAATACTTTTTTTTAATCTAAACTAACCTTACGGTTTTGCTCCGAACCGATTATACCGAACCGAACTAGATTTTCAGTTTTTGGTTGAAAATTAGTTTGGCAATCGGTTCAATTATGAAGGATTGTGAATCATGTTTGGTTTACGGTTTGGTTTGGTTCACCGAACCGATCAGTTACCTATTTTTTCTTCCAAAAACTTAAAATTATATCGAAATTAAACAAAAATATACCAAAATTAAACCGAATCAGACCAAAATATAAATAAATCCAAATCAAAATAACCGATTTGGTCCAATTAAACCGGTTTTACCCGATTTTAACTAAAAAAACCCAAAAAATTAGGTCAATTAGGTAAGATTTTAATAACCGAAATAAACCAAAATCCAAACTAAACTGAACCGGTTTTCTATCCGTTTAATTTCGGACCAATTTCTACTGATCGAACAGAACCAAAACCCTGAATCAACCGGCTCGGTTCGGTTCGGTAATCCGAACTCAAAAGCCTAATAATCTAAACCATTGGAGGTGATATAAGAACAGGAAAGAAACGTTTAGACGAAAGAAAAGAGCGGAACATTAATTACAGCAGCAGGGGTCACGCGTAATTCACGTGACTCTGTTTCTTCACTGGGAAACATTAAATCATAAAATGATTTTCGATGTTTCGTGACACTATTCTTAGACCAAATGGGTCCTTTTGGCTGACACGTGACGAATTTACCGGTTTCGATTGCAAATCCGTGACCGGTAATTCCGGCAGCCATTCTTTTTAGAATTTGTTTTCTTTCGTCATATAATGCGCATGGAATGAAACAGTTATATAATGTATTTTTTGTTTTAACAATGACTTTTTAGTTAGTATAAACAAATCAAATTGGTGTTAAGTATTTATGGAGTACTAGTTGTTATCTCGAACTCCTATAAAATTTTAGACCCATGTGACATAATAAGAGTACATAAATGATGCAATTGGCAGCTAGTATTTTAAATGTAATCGAGACTATTTATTGGTGAGTGTTAATAATTTAGATTTGGTTAGACTTTTCTCTCAGATAACCGATATTGATCTGTTAGGTGTTTAATAAAATGCATATATGTAATGTACCTTATGTATAGTTAACAATAACATGATAGAAATGGTCCAACACTTAGAATTGCGAAACTACTTATATCCATACTAACTATTAACCGTGTTAGACTACAGACTAAATATATTTTTTCAAATTAAATTTTAAGTTTATAAAATGAGTTAGAATTATATTATTTCAATTGTATAATTTAAGTGTTTGTATAATATTGTTAGGTGTATAGTATAATTGTTTAAAAATATAATTTGATATAGCACATTTACGATAAATGAATTGTGTAAAATGTGTTATACGTATAATTTAATATAGTTAATATAAGATGAGCATTTCAAAATTAATGTAATCCTAGTGTTGTAACACAAGTTAGTATGTGCGGAGTTATATTTGTAAGACAAACTTAAAATCTATTTTAGTTGCAAATATGAAGTAATGTTACATGTATATTTTCTAAATTAATCAAAACATTTCTTACAGTTTGCTTAAGGATGTTAAATCCAAATATCGGATTTCGATTCGGTTTTAGTTTAGATTATTTCACGTATATAACCTAGACGTATCTATTTTGGAACGGAAAACACGTCTCGTCCCATATCCATCAAAAAAACTTTGTCCTATAACAGTTCCCTTTTAAATAATTACTTGTTTGACAATGTTTATTAGTGTTTATTAGAAGAGATTGGGTAAGATATTTCGACGGGATACTTGTATTCCTCGTTTGAATATATAATTAGTGGAAATTATCCAAAAAACATTACAATTCTCAAAAACTCTCTAAATATTTTCAAAATACCAAAAATTCTCAAAATACCCGTCCCAAAGTAGTTTATTACCTGTCACATATTAATAATATTTTAATCTCTTTATATAGTTTAAATATTATTGATTTTTAAAATTTTATAAGGCTTAAATATTAATAGTATTTTAAACTTTGTATAAAATTTAAATATCATTAATATTTTAAGCTTTATAAAAGTTTAGAAATTTATAATATTTGAAACCTTGTAAAAATGAAATATTTAAAATTTAAGGTATTTCTTATATTCGGTAAAATTATTGGTTCAGCTAAAGAACCGGATTAAACCGAATAAAACTTTTATATTTAGATGTGTGATAGATTAAGTTTTCTGCTCATTCGGATCTGGAATTCCTTTTTATAATAGATTCTTAACCATTGACAAAAAGTTTTAATTGATGTGGGACGTTAAACACATTATGTTTTTCTTTATTGATTGAGTAATATATTTCCGATTTGAAAAATTCGAATCACAACATATGCACAAAAATTCTATATATTTATTAATTATATATATCTATATGATAATTCAAAATAGTTTAAAAATAAAATCAAACAAAAATGATAGAAAAATCATAAATTTATAAATGTTAATAAATTCTTCCAAATATAATATATATAAAAAATGCTTTTTGTTTTTTGAAATCACATTTACGGATTAGAAAGAATTTAGTTAATGTTTCTTTTTTGATTAAAATTTGGAAATATTTTGTTAGATTTTTTGTTACAGATCCAATCCAATCGGGTCTACGCGTGTTTTGAATTGTGTCTACAAATTAAATTGAAAATTATATATTTTTATGGAAATATTAAAATTGACCTTGTAATTTTCAATAATTTATAAATAGTAGGGATGATTACCCAATTAAGCCCAAACAAAGCCAGATCTCATGTGACGGGTCAAGAATACGTCATATGGGCTATACATGGACTTCACTCTTTCACTTCACGTATGTATTCATAGCAACTATATATATTTTGTGTGTATTGTGTGATAAGTGTCATAAAAAGTTTCAATCTACAACAGAAATACGAATATAAAAATTATCCGGAATGGAATTCGATTTAAGTTCCAAAAATTCAGATAATTAGAGTCTGAGAGAGAGAAGGTTACTATAGTAGTAAGAGTCTAAGACCAAATAAATCTCAAGTATTATTATTGCAAAGTTAAATTAAAATTACGTAACACTAAATATCAGTTCAGTTGAGTTCAAACTAATTATCAGTAAAATTGAAAACAATTCAATAAACCTCTCTGATCTGAGATTGTTATGTGCGGAAGGAATATGCTAAATAAGGTAATGAACGCTGCAACGCACCTTCTAAACAAGGAGGTATCCACGACCGTCCGATCAGATATTACACAGAACCCTAAAGATCCAACGGTATAGAATTATCAGGTATAACGAAACCTGTGAAGTAGCCATCAGTTTTATTAGTAAAACTAATCTTCTTCACTAAGTCTTTGTCCTCTCCCGAATTACTGCGAAAGCAAAAACACGAAAGCTGCAAGAAAAAACCAAATCAGCTGATCCTTTTGTTGTTGTTGTCTTTCTCTGAACGATGAAAAAGAAGAAGAGCAAGCAGTATAACTAAGAAGAATTCAACAACAGCTTAGCTTACTCGCAGCTTTTTCAATTCTGGTAAAAAGGCTTCACCATTGTTTCATCTTTTTTTGGTAATTCCGTATTTTTGTTTCCAGACCTTATTATCTAATGCTGCTACGATTGAATTTGTTGGAATTCTGGTTTTGGGATCTTCAGCAAGATCAGATTTTGATGGATTTGAAAGAGTCAAATTTGTATTTTGGAGTTAGGTCTTACTTGGTGAAGTGGGATTTTTATTTTTGGAGTTAGGGTTTCTCAGAATTTTGGGCCAGTTCTATGTTTCCTACTCCTGACGGTAGATTTGTTAATTCTCGCAGAGTCCTTTATAATTGTTCCTCTGATCCTAAAGCTATTTACTTCTAAATTGCTCCACTTCTTTTGGTTTGAATCCTAAAGCTATTTGCTTTCCTCATGGTTGGTTTACATGTGCTGTAACAGGTGAATGTTTAGCATTTCTTCAAGACATTGCTTTTGTTCTTGTGGAGTTTTGTTTTGCGTTTGTGTGTTACGACTTGAATTGGCTTTGGTGTACACAAATGGTTTGACGGATGTCAAGAAACTTGCTGAGAATTGGGAACGTCTAGTTTCTGACTCTGTGCTTTTTCAGTTTTCTACTTGGATTTAGATGGATGTTTCTTCCATTGGGCGAAATACAAGCCAAACTGATCAAGACCCTTTGTTGATGGACCACCAAACCCACAATAACCGTGAGCACATCGTTGATATCACAAGCAATGACGACGACTCTTCATCAATATCTTCTATCGATGAGCTAACTCCTGAGGTTAACTCACCCCAAGGTGAAGAGAGAATATCATCATCAAATGGTACACAACACCTGACACATCCATCTCCGTCGACTCCTCCTCAGCAAAGACCAACTTCTTCTAGGAGAGGAGATGATGGCAATGGTCGCCGTAGTAATAGTAGGAGTCCATTGAATTCTGGCCTTTGGATTTCAGTTGAGTTAGTTGTCACTGTGGCTCAAATTGTTGCAGCCATAGTAGTTATGGTTCTGGCTAAAGATGAACATCCAGAAGCGCCATTATTTACATGGGTTGTTGGATATACTTCTGGCTGTATAGCCACTCTCCCTATTCTCTATTGGCGTTTTCGCACTTATAACCGAGGTACAGGGCAAGATTCTTCACAACGTGGTAGCTCTTCTCAAGGCAATAATAACCCTTCAGAGTCCACACCATATACAGCCGTCTCAGTTGCTCAAGCAGCAGATGAAGAAAATAGCACCGACATGAGTGCAGCACCTAGAAACAATCAAGCTGGGGAAAGCTTAAGAACAAGGTACCCATAGTTTTTTTTTTTATTGGCCATAAATTAGTTTGTTTGGTTAGCTAAGAAATCGAAGTCGATTATTGTTTATGACTTGCAGACTCAACGGGTTGGTGGACCACTTCAAGATGGCGATTGATTGTTTCTTTGCTGTGTGGTTTGTTGTGGGGAATGTCTGGATATTTGGAGGTCACTCATCTCCTTCTGATTCTCCTAAACTGTACAGGTAAACTCCCTCGACTTCATCCGCTCTTATGTCCTAATGGAGAATTGAAACTCTTAACACTCATGTTTTTTGTTTGGTTGGGCTGCAGGTTATGTATAGCGTTCCTTACTTTTAGTTGCATTGGATATGCAATGCCATTCATACTATGTGCAACCATATGCTGTTGTTTGCCTTGCTTAATCTCTGTTCTCGGATTTCGAGAAAACTTCTCACAAACTAGAGGAGCCACTGCAGATGCCATCAACGCACTGCCTGTCTACAGGTTCAAATCAAAAAGTAGAAATGATTTGGAATTTTCAGAGGAAGGTGAAGGTGGATTTCTTCTATTAGGATCCCAAAAGAAACGCCTTATATCAGGCGAGGATGCTGTAAGTAAATACCACTCAGATCTTTTTAGTGTCCCCGTGGATTCATTCGAATTAGTAGTAGGTCAAGTCAATTGTATATAGGAGTACAATGTGCCTAGTCAGCCTATCTTCAACTGTTAACTATTTTCTGCATTTCTTGGATGTTTTGGTTTTGCAGAGCTGTTGCATCTGCTTGACTAGATATGGAGACGATGAAGAAGTTAGAGAGCTGCCATGCTCACATGTCTTCCATGTAGACTGTGTAGACAAATGGCTTAAAATCAATGCGACTTGCCCTCTCTGTAAAAGTGAGGTCGGAGAAAGCAGCAGTGCTTCCTCATAGACAAAAGCTGAGGCAGAGAGAGAGTTGATCCCAGCTGTTTGGAATTTGGATCCATAGTATGTGATGTCTATAGACTTAAGACTTGTATAGTTGAGATGTTGTTTATTCATTTTGTTTGTTGATGAGATGTAACTTTCCAAATCAATAAAAATCCAAATAATGGTGTTAATGCAAGCATATGAGAGAACGTAGATAAGAAAAAGATGTAACACCAGTTTCATCAAATCAAAATTGCAATTTTTTCAGAGATGTCAAGAAGCTGAACAGATATTGTAATGGGGAAAATAAATAATGTGGAGAAACCCAAAAAAAGAAGTTAAAAGGGTACAACATCAAAAAAGCTCGAAACATCCTCTTTAAGCGTCGAGAGGGAAAACAACACGAAAAAAAAAGACAAGACCCTCTCTTTCTGTGGCATTTGTTCTTCAAACTTGAAACCCAGCCTTATATAGAAAAACAATTATACACATTTGGCATGTTTACAACTCCACACCTCTCCGAAAGATTCATTAAATCTCAAGTTTGATCCGGGTCTGCGAGAATGGATCTTCCATCTTTTGTAACGTATCTCCTGGGTTGATTTGGTTCTTATTGATAACTAAGAGAGATTCTTCAGGTTGAGACTGAGAGACTCTTCAATGCTTCAAGTTGTCCGTCGCTCAATTCAGTCTGACCCATTGGATGGTTTGGCGTGTCACCATTCTCATTGCTCTTGCGAGATGAGTTGTACACTGAATCAGGCATCACTGAGCTGCGCTTGCCTTCAAAGTGAGTTGAACAGGGAAAATACTCGGCGCACCGTGATTTCCATCCTGCAATTGTACCCAACACCCAGCTTATCACTTTCCAGCAACTAAAAACTTCTAAACCTAAGGACCTTACTATCATGGAAGTGTGCTGGTCGGTTCATAAGACCAACCAGACCCAATATATCAAAATGCACTCGCAGAGAAGTAATATTGATGCAGAGTGCACAGTGAAGATATTTAATGCTTACTGGAGGCAGCCTCCGAGTCGAGGAGAACTGTGTCTAGGAGGTTATGAACTGTTATACAGTCTTTGAGTTTCCATTCTCTTGCTGGTCCTGGAGTTCCATTTCTGCACATGGACAAACGATGTTAAACATACCAAAAAAACAGAGAGCGGAAAAAGCAAGGAATCATAAGGTATATGTGTTTGAAGGAGCATTACGTTTGAACCACTTTATTGGTTGACTCTTCAATTATTTTGATAGCCTCGGTTTTCTTGCTTGGATCTAAAACGTACAGCATTTCTGCATATGCAGCTCTGTGCACCAAAGAATCTGCGGAGTTGAATGCAAACATTACCATCTTTTTATCAGAGAGTGTAATCTCTCCGTGAGAGTAAATGTAATCAATTTGATTCGCACCTTCGTGTCTACCAAGAAACTCTTTGTTTGCCTCCATTAGTGATTTATTCTGCAATTGACTAGAATGCAAACGAATGGACAATTTATCTCACATCTGACATACAAAAGTAACAATAAGATTGAATAATAGTTGGAGTAGTCACCTGATTGATGGCCGCTCCGCCTCTAGGACACTCCAACGAAGTTTCTCAGCTGCAGTCGTTGGAGCACCTGTCGATTCGGTCTTGAGAAAGAATTTAACCTGTCATCCAAATTCAAAAGTATAAGCGACAAAATAGAGAACATGTCTAGCCACATAACCCTTGAAGGGGAAACATTATTATCCCTTCTCTCCTTTAAATTATTAAACTCTTCCTTAAAACATCACAAGTTGCACCAGTTTCATACCAAGGAACGATGTGAATCAGGGTTCTCCGCATCCAACTTAAGCAATTGTTTGACCGCCTGAAGAATGAAAAAATGAGACGGCATGCCCTTAGAATACTTGAACAAAACATAATATAGAAACATGATAGATCCAATCTAAGCTTGAATAGGATCTAAATCAGTTACCTGGAATGCAAGTAGAAACTTCTGTTTTCTCATATTGACCTCAAAGGAAAGTAGATGAGTCTCCAAAGAATTAGGTGAATGCTTCTGGAGTAGTCTCAAGTACTTTGAAGCCTCTGCCATTGGCTCTTCAACCTGTACGGATTTAGTTCTTTAGTTAGCCTCTATTAAAGTAAATATTCATAATACAGTTGTGGTGACGACCACGAGACATCTTACAAATGAAGCAAACAACAACCTGAATTAACTTTTGCCCATGAGGATCTGGATCTACAGGTTTCACATTTCGTTTCCCAGACTTAGAGGCACCACTGGCAGTTGATTCTTCACTCTTACTCTCAGCTTCCTGAAACGAAGAAGAACACTCTTAAGCCATCTTAGTGGCAATTCACTCGTCAAATCACTGAAAACACCTACTTTCTTAGCTCGGGCTTCTGCCTTTTTCTGCTTCTTGATTTTCTTCTTCTGAGCAGGAGCCAACTTTGACATTTCATCTTCTTCAGCAGTTGACTTGGGAGAGTCATGCAATTTCAGGTAGCACCTGAACATCAGGCCGAGAGGTAAATGAGACTATAGTTAAATGGAATCTATCATGCATCCATACAGTAGATACTGTCGCTAGATCACATTTATGCAACAAAGAGTTCACCTGATAGCTCTGATTGCTGCTTTGTGGAAGTATGGGAATGAGTGTAATCGGTCTTGGAACTTAAGCATGTCAACATATGAACGCAAAGTCATTTTTCTTAAGCAATACGAGTGGAAATCAAATTGGTCTTCAGAAATGTCAGCATAGTGCTTCTCCACAGCCAAAAACTTCTTCAGAGCACGTCCAAGATCACCCTGACGGAAGTAACTATCTCCAGATGCAAGATCATACCTTTAACGATATAAGATCAAATGACAGCCATTAGAAAGATATCTGTAAGGTCAATTTTAGATAAGAATAACTACTCAGGGTTCTATAGAGCCGTACCACATGCACTGCATGTCATGAAGATTGTTGAGCTGATCCCCCTCTTTTGTAAATAAAACAGCAGTTTTCTCAGCCAAAGGCACCTTCACCAGAAAAATTCACAGAATGAAGAACTAGCATTGAGGCTTCACGTCAAAAGACATGACCAAAACAATATAATATGAACAAAACCGAGAAGTAAAACCTGATCAGCTTGCAACATACGCTTAACGCATTCACTGTTTATATAACGATCTGCTAGGTCCATGCCTCTAGCTTCATCGGCAAGTGCAGCAGCGGCAGTCAAGTCTCCTGCATGCTTCATTATTCGGCTCTATAATAGAAACATGTACAAGCATTAAGAAGAAACAAGAACATCCTCATACAAAAAGAAAACCTGATACACGGTGGGCACACATCAGACAAATTCTGTTAACCCAATCGCTACAACTAAAGAAGTTAAAACCCAACCACCCAGTCAAAAAAGTTTTCAAAATGTGCTCCATGCATAGTGCAAGTAGCATAGTGACATACTAAGAACTCATGGATCAAAAACTAATAGAAAGATTGTTGGCCATGATAAACAAGGATACCTTAACAGAGTACAGATCAATAACTGTCGGCGTATGAGTAATGGCTTCGTCAATTTTACAGACCGCAACATCGTATTGACCACGCCTGTCATAATGCTGCATTTTGAAAAAAACGTATTAAGATAAAATACGCAAAACATCAAACATAAAATTGTTAATTATTGAGAGAAATTAAGACAGTAAGAGCAAAAATGAACCTGAGCCAAGAAAAACAATGTCCACAATAGAGTGGAAGGAGGCTCTTTCACATCACTGCATCAATTAAGAATTAAACAAAAGAATCGACTGATGATCACTAACTTTAAAAACATTTCAGTGTTGCTTTTGTATAAAATAAGACCTTATATAATAGATGACTATAATTCAGTTGCATACCTTCCTGGGTAATTTCCGGTAGTCCTAATCGAATGTTCCATCTCAACAACTAGTTGCTCCAATATATCAGGCTGGATAACAAAATAAGTATAAAAACATATATAGAAAAGTAAGGTGAAGCCAGATTGATGAAATTGGAGACAGCATGCTCAAGGACAAAGCAGGGAAACTAACCTTGCGAGGGTGATCATACAGAGAAGAGAGATCGGAAAATAATGAAGGAACACCCTGAGACAAGTATCAATATATATAAGAACATATTTTATTAGAGCACTGTCTAAACAAAGAGACTCAAGGGCAAGAAAAGATAACCTTTGTCAATAGAGGTTTAATGTAGTTTGCTACAGCCTCCTTAAAGTTTTCATCTTGCAGAAAATCCAATGGTATCCTCTGAAATTGGAAATAGAAAATAATTTAACCCCAGTCTAAGAATTTCACGTATCAGCAGCCAAAAAATATCAGACGAGAGTAAAATGGGTAGCCAGTAGTTCCTTATGAAGTAGAAGAATATTAGAAAATGTATGGACACTACAGCCTACAGGCACTCATCTGCCTTATCTCACCTTAACAGCGGATGACCATGTGTACTGCTCACTTAGAGACTGGTACAAGGTATTTAACTTCTCAATCTGGTCGGATGAATATTGACCACTTTCTGAATACAATCCAAGGCATTTTTGGAGGCCTTCATAATATCTGAAAAGTGAGGAATGCACTTTTTTATTTGTTTACAGAAATTGACAGTGCCCAAAAATATATAGAAGCCTTTGAGAGTGTCAAAGGTAAAGACTTTCAATTTTATGCAAAAATTAACGAAGCAGAGCAAACAGATGGGACGATAGAGAAAAACGAAAAATACACAGCTAATTGCTCTAGAATAACTTTGAAGTGCAAAGGAAAAGAAACCTGTAATTGTCAGGGTTCACGGAAAGCAAAATCCTGTAGAGTTTGTTGGCTTCTTCTAGATGACCAAGCTTTGACAAGAGAGATACCTCTTGTTCTTTGTAAGACAACTTATCAACCTACAAACAACCAAACGAGGAATGTTAAATCTACTATGTGTGTATCCTATGATCCAAATATATTCCACTATCAGTTTTATGAACTTACTATTTTCGGCTCTTTTTTGTGCAACTCCTCAAGAGCTTTGTCAAAAGAACCACTCTCCTCCAGCAAGGAAACCTGGAAGGAAAAAAATCCAGCTGAGATTTCCTGCAGCTACAGATATCAAAAATGTGCTAATGCCAAATGTAGGTTGCTCAAACAGAGAAGTTTCAGGGGGAAAGAGTGAACAAAGCACCACCATTCCAGGTGGCTTGGAGAGACTTTGCAGGGTTCATATCCAACTCTTCTTGTGAGAGGTATGCTTTTGTCACAAAGGAATACAGGTGTATTTCAAACATGTACGATACAAGCAGTAAGCCATACTTTGTACCAACCAACTCGTACTTTTTGGTATTTTCGTTAATAGGAGATAAATGTATGATACCCGTATACGACAAGCATGATTTTTTAGGGGAAAAAACCTTGAAAGACAACAATCAAGGTACGATACTTGTAAAATTCTGCTTGATACCTTGTAAAGAATCATTTCAGTGTGTTCAATTAGCTCGTTCTCAGGAGGATAATCATCCTCTAAGGTGCCTTCATACGCTTCCAAAATTTCAACAGCTTTAGAAGCACTGGTTTCAGAACAAAAATAAAACAAGTTAAGAGATCAAGGTTGATATACATGGGTAGCTTTTACTAGTCAAAAGAAAAAAAGCTCACAGAATTCTATTGAATGTTCATTGGTATACTATTTCCTAAAAATCTGATGTAAGATTCGTCCCAACAAAGGCATACGCCATTTACTGCTTAAGTGTTCAAGACTACAATTGCAGATCATATGGATAAACCAGCGCATTAACCAGCTAGCCAATAGTCCAAAGAAGAAAAACTAGCATTCCATTCAAATGAGTAAAGTGACGCAACATATTTAGATTTAAGGGGTCAAGGACCATAACATACTTTGCGTTTAAATGCTGGGAGACTGCAAAGCCAATCCAGTTCATTCGGTGATTAGGCTTTAAAGTCAAAAGCTGCTGCCTGGTCTCCACAAAACCAGATAAGTCCCGCATTTGTGCCTAGGAATAAGAAAGTATACAATATGATAAACTGTTAAAGTATCAACAGAGATTAAAACTGGAACAAGCTTTAGACAAAGTAACAGTTATAAAAGAAATAATTGCCATCAGCTTTGAGAATAATTTGCACACCAAATAAATTCACCTCAATCCAATTATTCCCATAATTACCTGCAAAAGTGAAAGGTCTCTGAGTATTTCAAGATTATCAGGATCTATTCTAAGAGCATTTCGGTAGCATTTAATGGCCTCTCTATACTCTCTGTCTGACCGGTACAGAAGACCAAGCACGTGCCAGCAAACATGGCTTTTGATATCATTCTGTGTGAAAAATAAAGCAAAATTCTTCTGTTATCCTGAAAAACCATACCATGTTTGGAAACTAAGGAATGAGGTTGTGATTATTGAAGAGCATATTCAAACCTTCACTCCAAGCCGAACAAGCTCATATGCTTCAGTTTTGCGGTCCATACAGTTTAGAGTCAGTCCTTTCATCGATAATGTCTCTGAAAATCATAAAGAATAAAAGCGACAAGTCTTAAAAGAAGGAAAACAACAACTAAACGGGTTGACAGATAATGCAGTCAAAAAAGAACCATTCAGCAGAAGCAAGAACTGCGTTTAACACAAAGCAGAACAGATCTTAACTAACGATCAATAAACAAAACCAGCATTTCCGTTTCATCAGTACATGATCATACACTACTGCCTTATACTCAGAAATTAATTTATTTGCTTCATTAGGAACACATTCTTATACTATAGACAAGACTCCCAAGCGTCTAGTAGACCTACAAGTCATTTGATCTTAGTTGATGTCGAAAACTCCTTATATAGAGTTGCAAATTCAAATAGCAATGAGATGTTAACATTAAATCACCAAAGATTAGGAGAGTGTAGGAATTTTGATAAAAGAAAACTCACCCCCATGGTCAGGAAACTTTTTTAATATGGCATCAGCTGCCTTCAGTCCCTTCTTGTACTGCTTAGTCTCATATGATTTCTGCATTATAAGAGCACTCAGAATAACTAAATATGATATATTTACTAAAACACTTGAGAAAAAAAATACATGAAAAAGAAATGGGAACTATTCAAAGCAGGATGAACAGTATACTGGTAAAAACCAAAATCCTATGCTAAAGTGTGAGAAGAACCAGAGCGGTTAGGTAGTGCCAAAATATGTTTGTAGTAACAACAATTTGCTAAAGGCATAATCATATAATTACTGTGAAAGATGCATATAACCTACAAAACCATGTTTAGTAGAGATAAAGAGTAGAAACAATATATTCCTAAAGCTTGGTTTTCATGTTCCTCAAAGTAAATTAAGAATCTCTGAGCTTAAAACTCGACCAGGGCTCCATCTCAGCCTGTGTCAAAGATCCTAGGCGACTAAAGAAGCCCAGAAGCAATCAAGGTCATTAGGGTCTAACAATAGCCGATAGTAGTCAAAAGTAATTTGAAGCTAAGTAACTTGGTACATCAAATTAACGATTAGGCCAAATAAATCACCAAAGCTCCACACAGTTTACTTCACATGTCAAACTATTGACCGAACACATTGACGGTTAAGTAAATTTAGGGTATAAAAGAGCAGACAAAACTCATCGTATTCCAATTTTATATGCTGACTAGAAACATCACATCGCATGATTAAGACAAGGTAAAAACTGAGAGATAAACACAGGGAATCGGAACATACGACGATGAGCTTGAATAGGTTGGCCTCTTTAGCAGGAAGCGAAGCCCCCATATTGTAGCGCTACTGGGAGAGCTCGTGAAGAAGAAGAAGTAGATGTTATGTTCTTCGCGAGTTTGATAGGGAGAGAGAGAGAGGTGGCGTACTATCCGCTTCAACCCTACTGCGAACAAAGAAGGCACAACTCTCTCACAAGACCAAACCAAAAAGGGTATTATAAATTAGGGTCTTGTCCTTCCAATCTTTCATCTATCCTAACCAAATCAAATCGGTACATTGTTTCCGGTTAAACTTTGTCAGTCCGATTTTAGTTAGACCAGTTATGAAATTGAATAGAACCTAACCGGTTAAAATTTGGAGACATCTCAACCTAATTGACCAAATAAATCAAAATTGTATTAACCGACAATTCATATATCATCACCGACAGTAAAAAAGTAAAATCAAATCAAAGCCCACTTTCATTGCAACCGATTAAACCGAATCCAAAACTTATAATTAGAAGAAATCTTCCCGAACCAAGCAGACCGGATAAATTTCAATTTTTTATCAGTAACATTCTACTCGAACCGAACAAACCATACGTCTCGTGCTTTCATATGCAAAATGAAATACAGTAAGTTTGAACTAAAGAGACTCTAAAGAAACGTTCCTACAAGCAAGGTCGATCTCTTCTTCAGTCATCTCAACGGTCTCGTCACTGTCATAGCCACCAGCAACCCGAGAGGTCTCTCTGCTTTTTGTTCCCGGTGATTCATCTTCGTCCGGTTTTGCTAGCTCAGCCTCGTAGATCTTTTTCCAGGACTTTGCTTGTTTGCTAAGCTCTTCCTTTGAAGCTGTGGACTTTTCTTTCTTAGAAGACGATTCGATCTTTCCAAGCTCCTTCACTACACTAGGGACAAAGCTCCATAGCTCTGTAACTGATCCAATGTCCTAAAAGTAAGAACATTCGAGAATAAATTCAGACGCTTTGATTCTAACAACGTTCTTCTCAAAGAAACTGATCAAAGTTTCACAAATGCCAAAGAGGAAGAACATTTTTAAAGCTCTAGAAGTGTACACAAGCGGCCATTGATAAAGCAACTGTTATTGTTCAGAGAGATTAACCTGCTTCCGTTCAAGAGAATCTATGGCGTCTTGTAAACAGGTTAAGACTCCTTCAGCAGCTATTCGCTTGATTTCGCCTGGTTCTGGCTGTTACAAAAGGTTTTAGACTAACAGAAACAAAACAAAAAAATACATATGTGCTTTGGAATATCATGATAATGTCCCTTACTTGCTCCTCCTGACGTTCTAGCCATGAGATGGTCTGAGTTAGGTCATCCCTGGCCCATTTCTTCACCTCCGTAACAGAAAATGGCTCTTTCACAAGATTGCAAGCTGGTCTATTCTGCGAAGATACAGAAATAAACAGTCAGAACACCATGATTGGAGCACATTACAGTTCCTTTTGGTTAACCAAAATCATCAGTTAGGGTCTAAAGGGTTAAGATATAAACATACCTTGGATGAGGTAGATGGTGTTCCCCTTGTTTCTGGTTTTTTCTCTAATTGCTTCTCTGGTTTTTTAGACAGTTGTTCGCTCTTTTCTGGAATACAATCATATAAGCTTCACAGGGTCAACTAAACATCGAAATGAAGCATGGCGATAAGAAAATATATTCTCTTGTTCACAATTTAACTAAACATCAACTTTAAAACAAGGTGATATTGATAACCCTCAGGAGACAAGAAGATGGTTAAAAAAGAGATTCCATCTAAAGCCTTTCCACTGAATTTCTTTTTACCTCGAATAGCATCTTGGGGAACACTGCTTTTCCTCCATGGTTTTCCAGCATGCATAAGGTATTGCTCAATATCCACCAACTTCTTCCGCGTATAACACTCAGTTATCCATTCCTGAAGACAGTTAAAACATATAGAATATCAGCACAAATGAGAAATTATAATCAGGCATTGGATCACTTATGAAAGTCAGAGAGGTAACCTTTGAGACAATTGTTCCACAGTTAGTTTCAACTTGACGGAACTTTGGAGTGTTAGGAAAAGCACAGATCAACAACGTAGAGTCAGAGTTCCAGTCAGGTTGATAGGTGGCTCCCATTGTCAAGGCCTGTGACCTCAGTGTACTCCTCTCAGGATTAACAAAGCCCGAAAGCACAAAAACAACTCCTTCCTGCACAGTTTAACCTTCAACTCAGTCATAAAAGCCTGTAAACTAACATGACAGCTAAAATTTATATAGTTTCAACAACAACATATAGGCACACAGACCATAAGCTTAGAGAATTCCGTGGTATTTGAATTGCTGGAAGAGGCATTCCTATTGGTCTGCTCTTTAATCTGCTCATCATCTTCAACTTGTCTTTCATCCTTAGGCTTCTTACTATGAGACTTACCGGAACTAATCTCAGGATCTCTTGAACTCATCCAAGAAGGAAGATTTCGCTTCTGGGGCATCTTCTCCGTCACACTAGAGAGAATACTCTAGACAAGACAACACAGCCTTCTCTCTCTCTCTCTCTCTATGTTCCTACAAGGAAATACTATCTTAAACTCCAGGCAGATATTGCTATTTGCATCTAGCACAACACAAAGGCAGAGAGAAAACGGTGCAAATCCGCAAAAGAAAGGCAAAAATGTAAAGCATTCCCTTGAAAAAATAAACTTTTATACGAAAGAATGGTACAGCCTTTTCAATTTCATCATAAAATCAAGGAAATAACAGTTCATGAATTTAGTTTTGTCCGAATACTTTGCCACAAAAAAAAAAGGAGACTTCAATTTCAAAACAAACCCCGTCTGGACTGGACAAGGGTTTTCCTTTACAGGATCAAATAAGCGAAGAATCACAGAACTCAGTAGCACCAAATTCGAATTCGAACTGAGAAGAGAAACACGGGAAATCAAAATGAATTACGAAAACAGGGAAGCCATTATACAGAAACATCGCCAACTTGTCTATAAAACCCTCGAAAGCTAAAAATCAACACATCTCCATGAACATACAGGTTACGAAGCAGGAGAAGACTATTAACTTGAGCAGAGAAAGCGAGGAACCTTGACGCAGCGTGCTTGTTCTTCTCTCTTCTTCCTGATTGAGAGCATCCGACTCATCATCATCAAATCGACAGTGTCAACGTTATTCGAAAGCCCGGATAGAGTATTCAATTTTGCAAATGCCAACTTCAACCAAAAGTGGACGTGCCGGAGTGGTTATCGGGCATGACTAGAAATCATGTGGGCTTTGCCCGCGCAGGTTCGAATCCTGCCGTTCACGTTTTTTGCCCTTTTTTGTTATTTGCTTTTGACTGTTCTGCCCTTGTAGGCTTTCCCATAAAGCAGAGTAAAAGAATTGATGAAGCTGTCAAGCTGATTCTGATATTATTTCGGGGGCTCACTCACATCGAAATGAGAATGTACATGACGTTTACAAGTAGGATATCAAACAAATTAGATGTGAATATAGGCATGCAAGCAAAAGGAAAAATGATGGAGACTTTCATGCGAATGAAAATGGCCCAAATCAAGACTCCCAACACAAGGGAAAAATGATCCGAATATCAAACATATTTTGGTTTTCCTTTGTGCCACTATTTTGCCAACAGATGAATTCTTCAGATCTCCATATGTGCTCAAGGACAATACAGTACACTGGATGGATCCATTGCATTTGCATAACACTTTCTCACTGTATGTTCACTAAAATAGCACACTGAATGAAAACGATGGCTTTTAGGTGTTTTTGCGTAAGATTAAGTCTAGTTCCAGTACCAGTTAACGCTTCATTTTTTAAATTCTTCCCCGTTTCCATGTTTTTTTCTAGAATAAACTAACTAACTTGGAACTCTTTACTTTCAGTGTTTTTCTCTTTTCTCAAGTGTTGCAACTGTTATCGGCCTCAAATATGAATCCCCAACCAAGGAGGAAAAAGAAAGCCACACACATATGGAAGGTGAAAGTGTTCTTGTCCATTAACTACCAATGAGCTCGTTGAACTAGACGCAATGGATTGAAGAATCTAACTATGCGAGGGACACAAACCCTTCATATGCTCTTCTTATCTTTCTCTCGTTGTGTTGTTTTGTGCTCAGAAGTATAGAACATAATTCCAAGACCAAGTTTATGAATGTTCCTCAGTCAAAACATGTCGATGTCTAAATCTTTACTTTAACGTTCCCTTCTTTAACCGCATACTGTTTTGGACTTTTGAACTCGATTCCGAAATTTCGGGTCATTTGGACTTTTAAAAGTTACGTACTAATAATTAAGCCATCGTCACGACTCACGTGGTTAGTAAGCAAGTTATGCTTATAAAAGGATTCAATGGCTTTGGCACGTTCTGTCCTCGCTTTCTCGCTTGACTTTGGCCATGTTCATTTGACCGTTGTGTTGTCCGTTCGTCTCTTCGACGCTAATAATATAATTAATGTGTTTTATTAGCTAAATTCAGTTGATTTACCATAATTTTTGCTCTCCCTCTCACTTCGAGTCACTTTTGATCCTGTAGTATAAAACGAAGTATATTGGGGTGTTTAGTCATCCTGATTTTCTTATTTTATTACAATTGTCTTGAATCATGTTTTCAATAATTTTCCCCCAACTTGGCCTCCTCCCTCTTTTTTTACCCTCGAGGAAAACTTATCTCTTTTAAATAAAGTTGATGTATGTATGGTGATGAGTATGAAAATAAATAATTGTTCCGCGCACTTTAAAATAAAATAAAATAAATACAATTACTGGTAGTAGAACTGTAGAAGATACACAGTCCACGTCAGCTACTGGATAACCATCATAATGGATAAAAAGGACGTAAAATAAATACCTAAAATGAGCTTATCCTGTACGAGAGCTTTTTATTTGATGTCGACCGCATAAATATCCAGAGCTCTATTTCATTTTCGTGCGGTAAATATATATATATATACAGATGCAGCAAATCATCTCTTCGTAACAATTTGATCTTTATTAATATTATACAGTTGGATTTAGTCAATTTGCAAAACAATAATGCATATATTCTCAAGTCATCAAGTGCAATAGAGAGATGCGTCGAGTCAACTATCTTTGAGACATTTACTATTTAGAACTTTAGATATTATTCAAAAGACCTCTTTCCTATGCAATTGGCCAGCGTTTTCTGATGTTCTGGATAAGTTTCTAGTGCCAAAGCTCATATTGTCTCGATCAATTTAATTGTAAACCTTATTAGTTTACACAAAGATATGATATTTTCTTTTGTAGGTTATACGCTGCCGGTTTAATTCGAGGCTTCGTGCTTCTAATTTAATCAAAATGTCGACATACAAAAAAACGAGAAAAATAAATTCATCCTCCCTTATCGTTCTTAATCATCAAAAAACTCTATAATATTTTTTTGGCAAATTATCTTTTTTTTTTCATTTTATCAATGGCTTAACGAATTTTCTTGTGACGAAAATATTTTTAAAAAATGGCAATTCTCAAAAATATCATTTAAATGAGTTTTTGTTCCAAAAATAATATCATCAATAGTTTTTTTTTCAAAAATATCATAAAAATATGTTTTTCCAAAAATACCACAAACTAAAATTTAAACTTTTAAAATTAAATCCTAAATCTTAAAAAATAAATCCTAAATCCTAAAAACTATACCCTAAATCCAAAAATATTAAACCCAAACTAAAACTTTTAAATTATAATTTTTTTTAAACCATTTTAAATGTTTGTGGTATTTTTTGACTAAAACATTTATAGTGATATTTTTGAATACAAAATTTAATGATAATATTTTTTGAAACAAAAATTTAGTTGAGTGGTATTTTAAGATATATATATTTTTAAAATCATGGATTATTGAATGCGACCAAAGAAGAGCATGAGTTTTGAAATATCGACACGAACATTCATTATGTGGGTCCAACATTCACAGCAATGCAATGCAGTACTAGTCTATTCATTTCGGACTATTCCTATCTGCGAAGAAACGGATTGCTTCCGTCGTTTATTGTTTTGATTTATCAAAGAGCCACCCGACGAATCACGACTCTTCCCCTTTTAAGTATGTTGACGCCGTGTCGTTTGTTCTCGTCCACCTAGACGCCGTGCCGTTTGGTTATCTTCAAGTTCTACCTTTTCTCAGCCGGACGCCCTGCAATCTCAATTAGTTTATTTGTTGTTACATTATATCGGAGCGTTTCGTTGTCCCCATGTGGCAATCCATAATAGTATATCTTTTGTCCAATTAACCAAAACTTCAAGTTACATTCATATGCAAAATACATGAATGGGTGCATATATAGTAATCATAAAACTATTTTTTAATAATAACCAAATATATACGTTAAAGATGTTTACAGCTTTATACATGTGGTGGACACTAGAACTAGTCCAAGCTGCATGGTTAAACATGCTGCTTCCCCGAATATTGTATTATTCAATGTTGTACAGCTACAAAAAATAGTGTATATGCGAATAAAACGTTTATACGTTACAGATTAGATTACTAATTAAGCATCAATCATTTGATTAAGGGATTGCAGTAGTATAACGCTTTTAAGTAAGAGACAAACTTTAGTTTCTTTATGTCATACGCGTTAAGAAGCATAATAAAGATCCTATATAATCACGATACAGATTTATAAATGTGTAACTACATTTATAAGAAAAATATAAGTCCTTGTTCATGGGTAATAGTTTGAAGATGTCGAGTATTATAGCAGATTTAAATAATAATTCAACAATCAATTGTTTATGGCCGACCGAAGATAGACACACGCATAGAGACAAAAAGCGAAATAAAAAACCAAGAAATTTTATTGAAAAACAACGAAATTCTAGAAGGGTTTGAGAAAAGATAATCTAGAAGGGAGGAAAGACTCCATAACATTAGTTTTTGAGCTGGATCTTTGATTTCAGTTTCGATAAAATATAAATTAATCTCTGAACGCTGTTATGTGCTTGGATTATGTTCCACATAACCATTTTTTGCAGTATTGCCCCTTCTTTATATGTATAATAATTTTACTATCGTACTTCTTGCTGTACAATTGCTTTCACCACCTCTCCCCTCACTGTTTTAAAATCATTGTCTACATCTATGTATCATTTCTTTGTATACGAAGATACTCTCATTTTACCGTTGTATATATTAATGACTTAAGTGTACAAGACTTTTCTTTTTCTTTTTGGTTTGCCATAAAGTTCAGTTGTTTATAATTAGGAAATCGATATTATACAAAGCAAAAGGGTGTGGCTTCGATTAATATTTTAATATATGAGAAAAGAAAGGGTGTGATCTAAAATATAGATTCACAAGGGACATTCAGAAAGTAGAGTCTTTAATATGTAAGTGTTAAGTTTTTATTTATCCTTTACGATAAATCAGTTTATTATTGCTTGTAAAGTGTATTCTTACACAGTTGTGTTGTGTGTATATCCTATGAACAGAGTAAAATGTCAAAACAACATCCAAAATCTAAAATCAGTATTAATCCCTGAAATGTTTGGATATATTTTGTTGTTGACTGACGCTAAATTACTAAATTTGACAGTAAGAATATCTTAAAAACATATTTATGAATAAGTATGCCACGAATATCATACATCCTTCAAGTTGTCCCAATTGAGATTAGTTTCGAAGTCTCACCATTAACCGTTTTTGGCCCATACTCGCTCAAATTCCGTTATCTTCATTTTTCATACTAAAATAAAAATAGAAGATAACAAATAATTATATCTGTTTGAATTTCCAAAAAAAACAGATGAATGAATCAAAGAAGTGTTATCCTCAAAAATAAATATCTATAAAAGCGGCACACTCTCCTCTTTTCCCATTCATCATCATCATCTTCAACCTCTAAAATTCCTCTTTCACTTTAGACTGATACACCTTTCACTCTTCCAAAAGCTTCAATCTTTTTTCAAACTTTCGCGATGGAACTTATCCCCAATCTTCCCGACGACGTTGCCCGCGAGTGTCTCCTACGCGCCTCCTACAAACAGTTCCCTATCATCGCCTCCGTTTGCAGAGGCTGGAACCGCGAAGTCTCTCTCTCTGAGTTTTTACTGCAGCGAAAAGCTTCACGCCATAGCCAAGAGCTTCTTATTCTGTCACAGGCTCGTGTCGACCCGGACACAGACTCCGCTGGATCCGGGAAGAGTTTCGCCACGCCAGAATACCGGGTCTCCGTTCTCGAATCCGGGTCGGGTTTTTGGACCGAGCTTCCTCCGATTCCGGGTCAATCCAACGGACTTCCTCTGTTCTGTAGATTGGTTTCTGTCGGATCGGATCTTATTGTCTTGGGTGGGCTTGACCCGGTTACGTGGCAGGCCTCTGATTCGGTCTTCGTCTTCAGTTTCCTCACCTCCAAATGGCGCGTGGGGGCAAACATGCCAGGTGTACGGAGATCCTTCTTCGGATGCGCTTCGGATTCTGATCGGACGGTGTTGGTTGCGGGTGGACACGACGAAGAGAAATGTGCGCTGACGTCAGCAATAGTGTATGACGTGGCAGAAGACAAATGGACGTTCATGCCGGATATGGCGCGGGAACGAGACGAGTGCAAAGCGATCTTCCGCGCTGGCAGATTTCACGTCATCGGTGGATATGCCACTGAGGAACAGGGGCACTTTAGTAAAACCGCTGAATCTTTCGATGCGTCTGCGTGGCAGTGGGGCCCACTCACGGAGGACTTTCTCGACGACACGCCGATCTGCGCCGCCGCTGAAAACGGAGATTTGTACGCTTGCTGGCGTGGCGACGTGATGGTGTTCATAAACGACACGTGGCAGAAGGTGGGCCGGATCCCTGCTGATGTGTACAATGTTGCTTACATGGCGGTGAGACCGGGGAAATTGGTTGTGATCGGCAAAGGCAAGGCTTTGGCAGGTTACGGTGAAGCCACCGTAGGGTATATATGTGATTTAAGTAGCTCTCGATGGGTAGCATTGGAAACACATGTTGGTCATGTTCAAGCTGGCTGCTTCTTGGAAGTCTAAATGAAAAAGCTCCAACCAATCTTTGGAGTTTGGACCTAAATCCCAACAAATCAGTCGATTTTCTCGTGTCTTAATGTATAAATCTTTTCGTGATAATGAAAAAGAAGTTTAGTTTCGGCATGAAGGTAACTAATTAGATATGGTATTTACTCATTTAGAGTTTGACGTTTACTCATTATTTGTGTTATATACAAAACTACGAAAGGAAAATTCGAACATTTTAAAGTTTTAGGGGTTGACCGATCTATCATCTATGCTATAATGCCTACAAACAAATAAAAACTTTCCAACATATGAAATATGATTTAAAGGATCCTTAATTTGGTATTCAAGAACATTAATGGGTATCATAGACTAGCCCTATTGAATATTTTACTTGAGGCCCAAATAGACCAAATTTTGTTGATCTTTAAATGGGCTTCGGATGGGACTTGAGTAGGACAAATGGACGGCTTCGATTTTTGGGCAGAGGTTCGAAATTTGGGTTACACCTGAGGGGCAGAGTTCGAAGATAGACTGACAACAGACTTTAAAGAGAGATGGCAGAGACACCCTCTGTTACAAGTAACATCTATTTAATATCTTTAAACGAAAAATAAAAATAAAAAGGAAGAAAAAAGTGCATTATAATTTAGCAGGAGAATTAAATCGTAGCCGTTGAATCTGCAGAGGAAATAGGCGCCGCTTCATTCTGCGTCACAGCTTTGTCATTAAATCCAACGGCTGGCAGCTTTATGACACAACACAAACAATGAAAATAAATTCAATTGGAGCACTATTACACTGTACCCTATCACCACAGAGAATTTAGCTTCTTTTGAGTTTCTTTCATAACCAAAAAAGTCAACACATTTTTGTATCTATTATATAAGTCGGCCTATGTAGCCTATCTATTCATTCGTCTCGTACATCATCAACTTGATTGAAAGCAAAATTTAAGATACGAAGATTACGTGTGATAGTGTAGACTTGTCAAATAATGTATAAAAAAATTGAGAATTGTGATTCTAATTATCCTTTTTCACATAGCGTGTGTTTTTGGATCTCACGTATTAATTAATATATTCCCGTGAACTGATGTCTACCTTGACTAATGTAAGTAAATTGCCGCGTATAAAAATAAGATTTTTGTATTCTAAAAGGAAGTGGAGTACACGCGCCGAAATAGTTGACCCTTCAAACAAAAGTTAGATGAAGGAAAGCAGCAGAAAAAAAAAGCCTAGGTTAAATGAAAAACAGATATTAGCCCTAACAAAAATAGTAAAAAAGCAACAGCAATATCACGTGTCACCAACTTACGATTAATAGCCTAAACTCTAATTACGATTAGAGCTCTAATGATTAAGAGTCGCGATGATTATCTTCAATCCGGTGATTAGTGCCGTTAGGAGAACGAAGAGGAAACAGCGGCAAAAGCTCCGGTGCCGGCTCGGCGCCGCTTCTTGGACTCGGAAGGAAGTAGAACCCTTTCTCGGCTATAGCTTTCTGCTCTTCCTTGTCCGGTGGCGCGTGGTGATCCTCACGCGCTGAATGTGGACTCACGCGCGCCCAAAATGGGTCGAGGTGAGAGACTGGAGAGACGAGGAATCCTCGGTGGAAATGGCTGAAAGGGTCGTTGGGGTTTGTGATGTTGTTGACCTTCAGCTCCATTTTCTTGGATGACTGACGTCGTTCGTGGAGCTTGAACGCTGGCTTTTTGGGAGTTAAGGGAAGCTTTTGTTGTGCGGCGGAGACCACGGAAGAGGAAGAGGAGAAGAGATCGGATGGTGCTCCGGTGAGTTTTTGGACGATATTGCGGAAATTGGAGGGATCTGCTTGAACGAACATGGTGTTTGGGTCGGTGGCATAGCTCGGCGGCTGCTGGTGCTGGTGGCTCATGGTGGTTGAGATGACTAAGGAGATATGTTTAGTTGAAACTTGAAACCTTGAGAAGAAGAGAAGAAGAGAAGAAGAGAAGAGAGAAGAGAAGCTTGCTTTGTTTTTGTTTTTGTTTTTGTCTAAAAGACATTCGTCTGCCTACTACGCAATTATTTAAAGAAGACCCTCTTGTGTGTTTGTTTTTTTATTGACATTTTTGCCAACATATTAAATTTAGTAATTAACAAAAGTGGCTAATATGTTTGACTTTGCACGTCTAGAATTTTTAGTTGATACTTGATGAGTTGACTAAAAATAAATAATTGTTTAGTTGCTATTAGTTCACTAATATTTATGATTCGAACACGGATTTAAACCTTTTTAGATGATTATATAATTTCAAAGTCAACGCCTAAGCTAACCATACATTATTAGAAGTATTGCCAATTCAGTACCTGGGAACATCATAGAAGAATAGTATGTGATAATCTAACATTTAGTCGGTTCTTTGTTGACTCGGCAAGCAACTTAATCACTATTTTCAAAGCATTCCCCTAGTCAAATACTCAAATATCCCACGCTAAAGTCCCCTCTAGCGTGGTTGACGAATTGATATGTAATACATAAAAAAAAACACAATGACATAGAACGTTGATGTTATAATCGTTGTAGGTAATTGTGTAATGATTGATCCTGACCGTGATATGTAATAAGCATAATTACCACGTCCATGATTTATGATTTTTCGAATTTTGAATTCCCCTAAAGAAATAAATGCAGTGACGAGAAGTGCATCAGAACTTCCCCTACAAAATTTATGGAGGTTCAAATTTTGAAAAGTAAAATGAATATAATACCCGTACATCGTTGAGTACAAGCGATAAAGTTTTTGTTGTTGTTGTTGTCTTGTTAGAGATTGTGATTAAGTTTACTTCTTCTTACCTTAGATTTTATATTGTTATTGAAACGTAAAATATGAGATACACCCTATTAATTAGTGGAGAACAAAGAAATAGGTATGTTCAACATATAAAACGATTTGAAAAAGGAAAAACAAAAAAAGAGAGAAAAATAATGGCCTTTTAGGTTGCGTGAAGGAAGTAGGAAAAAGGTAAGATTTTTTCTCTCCTTTTTCTTCACACTTCACGTTTTTTCTTCGTTCCTTAGCTTTGCTTCCATTTGACTCTTTGAACTTTTTGTTGTGTTTCCATTGAAACCTTCTCTGTTTTTCTTTCTGGCTTGAGTAAACAATATATAACACTCTATCTTAATTTCCATTTGTCCACTTTTTCTCTTAGATTCTCGCTGTTTCAGTGGGAACTGACAGAAAAAAAAAAAACTCAAATTAATTGCTAGGAAATTTTGATGAAAAAAGTATCCAACTAACATGCACCCTAACTAGTAAGCTATCAGATATTAAAATTTGTAATAACCAAAGTAATTTTAATTTTGAAAAGTGAAAACTAAAAACCCTAAAAAAACAAATAAGCACTTCTAAAAAATAATTGATAGGATTTTAAATTGAAAAAGTTACATATTTAAGACATACATCATCTACCAAAATGTGCACAGAATAAGGCGACAATGTTGACTCCAAGAAAAGGGAAAACAACAACGTAAGTGTCCATTTTATTGTCAAGGGAAGGCTCGCAAAGAGCCCGTCTGTTTAATAAGAAGCAAGGCCTAGGGAGGCCCAGTTTTAGTTGAAAAAAACGAGGGAACACGATTTTTATTTTGTTTTTGTTTGAGACCTTAGTTAAAAAAAAAAAAAATCTAATAAACTCCATAAAGGGGTATGAATAAATTTGTAATCATTTGAAAAATAACAAATTTTTGAAAACAAATGGAAATTTTTTTTGAACTATCAGTAATTGTATTAGTGGATATTCGTACATATAAATGATGTTGTTACTTCATTTAAAATATATATAAATGTTTTTATGTTCCAATATTTTCAAATTAAAAAAAATCTAAAAAACTCCCATTGATGGGTATGAATAAATTTGTAATTTTTTGAAAAATACCAAAATTTTGAAAACAAATGGAAAAAATGCTTTGAACTATCAATAATTGTATCAGTGGATACTCATACATAGAGATGATGTTGTTACTTCATTTAAAATATACTAGGATTTAATCCGCGGTACACCGTGAAACAAAAATTCAATTTATTGTTCTATATATAATGATTTACTATTTATAAAATTTTAAATTCTGATTCAAAAAAGAAATATGTTTCTATTTTTTTGAGCTTTTATTTTATTTTTTAATTTTTTGTCAACTTTTTTGAGCTTTTATTATAAGTAACATAATTAAAGATTATAAATATCGTTGTTCGGTTATTCTTTTTTACTGTTAAAATATTTTCTTTTGATTTTATTGTTATAAAATTACTTATCGTATAAGATATATGATTATCGTATGTTGTGTTTTTGTCATATTTTCAATCTCTATTATTTTCAGTCTGAATCGTTAATTTTTAAAAATATGTTAGTCCACTTATATTATAATCGAATGTGTATATATTTAATTTATTATATATATATATATATTGAAGATAATTTATTCAAGTTATTCTACATTAAATAAAAATATTAAATTGTAATCGAACTATAATACTTTTTAATTAATAATTCATTTCATAGTATACTCCGATTTCAAATTTCACCAACCCGCTAATCGTTATGCTCCATTAATGTTTGGTGAGAAAAGTTTATTAAATAGTTTTAAAATCTTCATGGTACTTTATTTTTTACAACAAAATTTTTAAACGCATTTTTAAAAATTTGAATCACAACATATGCAGAAAAAATCTAGATATTTAATTATTATATGAAATATGTATTAGTTTATTTAAAAAAAAATGATCAAACAAAGGTGAGAGGAGAAGTTTTAATAAAATCTTCAGAATATCTCTAAATTAGTTAGGAAATAATTGTGTTGACAAAATTAGAGGAGAAAGATTTAATATTTCCTTAAACAAATGATTTTGATTTCAACTATTTTAATTCCAAAATTATCCTTTCTAATTACAATTAAACATATTATATACATAATTTCAATGACAATTGAAGTAAATAAATGATTGATTTTGCACAATGTTCAAAATGTACTTCTCTTTTAACTATATGAAGATATAAATTTTGTTAGGTTCTAATATTTTCAAATTAAGAAAATTCTAATAAACTCCCATAGAGGGTATGAATAAATTTGTAATTTTTTTAAAAACACCAAATTTTTGAAAACAAATGGATAAATGCTTTGAACTATCAGTTATTGTATTAGTGGATACTCATACATAGAAATGATGTTGTTACTTCATTTAAAATATATATAAATGATTTTATGTTCCAATATTTTCAAATTAAAAAAGTTCTAATAAACTACCATAGAGGGGTATGAATAAATATATAATTATTTGAAAAATGCCAAAATTTTGAAAACAAATGGAAAATTCCTCGCTATTTATCATTTGGGTTGAGATGAGAATGTGACAGACTATATTTTGGATATTGAGAAATTGAGATATTGAGTTATTGAGAAATTGAGAAATTGAGATAACGCAGGTGCATCTTTGGTGCTGGTTTTCCTGCATATTTAAGTGTTTGAACATATTGTAGTCGCGAGAGGTCGACTACAAAGATCTCTCATGTCTTATTTTGATGCAATCTTACTTCCAACAGAATAAAGCATTGATATATAAAACATTCGAAGACGGTTTAATCAAACATATATTAGACGTTAAACATAATGTGACTTGGAAGACAGAGCCCAACTGTGGTAAATAAGAAGTAATCTCTGAGATCAAAGGATTCAATTTTAGATAGAGAGATCAGCGAGATCGAATGTTCTTTCCACCGCTTTGCACCAAGACTCCACTTTCTTCTTCCTGGTTTCTTCTTCCATAGCAGGTCTGAAAACTTTGGAGTTCTTCGCCTTCTCTCCTGACTCGAATATGTCTTCTTCCTTCCAGAATCCCACAGCCAACCCAGCTGCATAGGCTGCTCCTAGTGCTGTTGTCTCTATGTCCACAGGCCTAACCACCGGACTTCCCATCAAATCAGCCTGCAACATTTCGAAGAATAAGAGAATGAGATTAGTGTTTGAATCAAACTACACAATCAGATTCATACGAGAAAAGATCATACCTGAATCTGCATCAGAAGGTTGTTAGCTGTGGCTCCACCATCAACTCTGAGCAAGAACTCCCCTTTCTCATTATCAAGGGAACCCTTTTCACCTGCATCTTTGTTCATGGAGTCGAGGACGTCTTTCACTTGGAAACACATGCTCTCCAGCACAGCCCGAGCAATGTGAGACTTGTTGGTGAACCTTGTGATTCCAATGCACACACCACGTGCGTCTTCTCTCCACCAAGGAGCAAACAAGCCGTTGAACGCTGGCACAAAGTACACTCCTCCTGTAGAATCTACCATTGCTGCCAAATCTTCGATTTCAGAGGCGCTCTTTATTATTCCAAGGCTGTCTCTAAGCCACTGAACAGCAGCTCCTGCTATGGCAATCGAACCCTCCAGTGCATAGTTTGTCTGTGCTTGAGGCCCGAGCTTGTAGGCCAACGTGGTCAGAAGTCCATGACCTGATTTGATAGCCACTTCTCCTGTGTTGAGAAGAATGAAAGCGCCGGTGCCATATGTACTCTTCGCCTCGCCTTTTTTGCAAGCTTGTCCCAGCATTGCAGCGTGCTGGTCCCCAAGACATCCAGCAATCTTGATACCGGGAATAGGCCAGCCTTTGCAGATTTCTCCAATGACTTCCGAATTGCTGACAATCTTAGGCAAGATTTCAGCTGGAATGCCAAGAGTCTTCAAAGTGTCCTGGTCCCAGTTTAAGGTTTTGAGGTTCATGAGCATTGTGCGAGAAGCATTGGTGACATCAGTGACATGTAGCCCGCCATTCACACCGCCAGTCATGTTCCAGATCAACCATGTGTCGATAGTGCCAAAGATCGCATCCCCTTTCTTGATACCGTCTTTGACATCATCCACATTCTCCATGAGCCAAAGCAGCTTCATCGCAGAGAAGTATGTGCTTATTGGCAAGCCACATGACTCCACAAAATGGGATCTTCCTCCTGAGAGTTCTTTCTCTAGTCTCCTGTGAAGATCATAAAAAAAAAAAAAAAAGCCTTCATCAGAAACCAAATCCCTCAAAAACAGATCACACGCTTCAGCAACCATGAAGATGATTTTTAAAACAAATAATTCAAGAACACAGAGCAGCAAACAAGAAGGAATAGTATGTACCTGCAGATAGAACTAGTACGAGCATCCATCCACACAATAGCTTTGTGGAGAGGAAGTCCAGTGGATTTGCTCCAAACGACTGTTGTCTCTCTCTGATCTGTAAGCCCAATGGCCTTCAAGCTACCGTCGACGTTGTGTCCATCGGCTGTGGCTTTGTCGAGAGACTTTGCAATGCACACTTTCACACTTTCCAGTATCTCCATTGGATCGTGTTCCACCCATCTTCATTCCCAAATAATTTGAGTGTCAAATTCACAGAAACTTAAAAACAACTAGAGATATATCAAATACCACTAAACAAGAGCAGGGATTCGAAATCGATTTGACTAATCCATGAATCTTGGAGATGATCGCTCAGAAATCCGAGAATGTAATTTGGAAATACTCAACACAAAAAAAAAAGAAAAGAAGAAACTTTGGTCCGATCCGATGGAGCTTCAAAGATACGGAAATAGTCAGACAAGAACAGGACCATCGACCATACATAAGTCTCACCTACTTGTCATAACTCATAACCAGTGAATAGATGAAGAAAGGATAATATGAACAAGAAGGTAGAGAGAGAGAGAGAGAGAGATTAAATTACCCAGCTTCGGGATAGAACTGAGTGAACTCGACTTGATGAGATGCAACGGGACGAGCATCATGGTCGTAGATGATGAATCTGGTGCTGGTGGTTCCTTGATCGATTGATCCAATAAAACCAGTTTCTTTTGCCATATTTTTCCTTTTTGGGTAAAAGGTGAGAATGCTTTTTTTTTTATTTCTCTCCAAGAATTTAAAGAAGAAGATCGTTGAGGATTATAAACTACAATATGAATAGAGAGATAATGGGAACGATTTGATAATAGCAGAAAACAGAATCGAGTCAGAGATTTTGTTGGAAACTTCACCGTTTTTTTATCCATCTAACGCATTTACTCCACCAGATTAGATGATGATGATGTATTAGTTAAGCTTTCTATTGGTTGATGGTCAAGATTATGAGATCACCCATACTTGAATTCAGCTGCATCTGCCACGTGGCTCTCTACCATTCGTTGGTTTTGTAACCGTTTCTATCGTTGACTTTGACAAACTCATATGTCTCTGTCTTCGTTCACAGATCTGGTTTAACTTGATGATCTCTATCTTTTTTCTTTTTTTTCTTTTTCGGACAAAGTTGAATTATTTGTTGATTTATGAAAAATCAAAATCAAATTAAACAATTCAGAATTAGTTATATACTTATTTATATGCCAATAATTGTCTGACGCTTTATTATAAACGTATATAAATAAATGACAAAATGGGATTTAATTAAATTTTACGGCTGATAAGAAAATAAAACATGACACTGTAGAGCTGATAAGAATATGGACCAAAGATAATGTCGTTTGAAGAGATTTGGGTGGAAATAGAAATAGTAAATTTACATTTCTACTATAGAATTATGGATAGAAGATTTTGTCCATTGATTACTTTCTTATTAGTATTAAAATCTATAACCACAGCCAAACTTTCAAAGGAAATCTCTATGATGTTAATTAATGTCTATAAATGGTAATAAGCTGAGATTACAAAATCGTCATTTGATGAATATTGCCAAATTTGGTTTCATTCACAAAGGTCCTTCCCAATCTCCCTCTTTCTATCTCCGCTCTGTATGTCGTCGGTTGTTTCCTTTCGTCGTCTCGCTGCTGACGCCACCGTCATCGCCGTTGCATCCGGTGACGCTGTCTTCCTGACTTCGTCGTTAGCCTCCAACGACAGAGACGGTCCGATTGTTGAGTTATTGAGGCGTACCATTGGTGATCCTACCGCTTCCTTACCGTCTCGATCCGTTCAAGAATCTGCTCTGATTGGAGCCAGCTTATCTAATCCTCTCAATATATTCGTCATCGGCGGTGGAGCCACCGGTTCTGGAGTTGCTCTCGACGCTGCTACTCGCGGCCTCCGTGTTGGTCTCGTCGATCGCGATGACTTCTCCTCGGGGACGTCTCTTCGATCAACAAAACTTATTCATGGAGGTAATTAATTTCGTATGAATCATGATAACAGCTAGCTACTTGGTTGAATGATATATATGTTTCCTCCTATATATCAATCTATCTATGTTTTGATTTACAGTGGTCTTTGATTAGGAGTTCGTTACTTGGAGAAAGCTGTATTCAATCTTGATTATGGACAGCTTCGGCTTGTCTTTCACGCGCTCGAGGAGCGTAAACAACTGATCGAGAATGCCCCGCATCTCTGTCACGCATTGCCCTGCATGCACATTTGTTTTAGCTGGTTCGAAGTTATCTATTTCTGGACGGGACTAAAACTGTATGACCTGGTCGTAGGACCGAGATTGTTGCATTTGTCCAGATATTACTCTGCAAAAGAGTCTACTGAGTTATTTCCCACTCTCGCCAGAAAAGGGAAAGACAAGACTTTGAGAGGCACTGTTGTGTATTAAGACGGGCAAATGAATGATTCGCGTCTAAATGTTGGTTTGGCATGTACTGCTGCATTAGCTGGTGCTTCAGTTCTCAACCATGCCGAGGTTGTATCGCTTATTAGGGATAATGTTACTGAGAGAGTGATCGGTGAACGGATTCGTAACAATCTCTCAGGTTCACATTAAGACTATATAGCAACTTGTTGAACCTAGGAAGATTTTTTTCGCAAGATCATGCATCAACTAAATCGTCTTAAGAAGAAAAGCTTTAGTTTTAACGTACCTTGATGTTAAGATAGTCGGTGATTGCGTCGAGTATAAATTGAATCTCATCTTCATGAGGTTCTGGAAGCGAAGTGATGGACGTGGCAGAGTCTGTAGTGCCAGCTACTGTTTTCCCCAACCAAGTTAACATAAACACAACACGGCCATCCTTTTTAGGGACTATCAAGCCCATCCCTTGAGGAGAATAGTAATCAGGAAGCACAATATGTACGCCGCTGCTTGGACATATCATTGGTTTCGTCTCTTCATTAGCCATCTTCCTAACGGAATCAACGAACGGTCCTGCCGCATTAACAAAAATCTTCCTAGGTTCGACGTACTGATGTTCTTTCGGCTTGGAGTGGTATTCGTCCATTGGCCATGGATCCAACTGCAAAAAAATACAGAGAGTATCTCCAGAGACCACATTATCATCGAGGATTGTCCTGGTTTGGTTACAATCACGGGAGGAATATGGACAACTTACCGAAGGTAAAAGAGTTTGTTACATTAAAAATTGATTGCTCATCTGTGGTAATTTCATTTCAGCATGGCGGAAGACGCGGTGGACGCACCAATCAAATCAGGAAAGCTGAAACCAAGCAACAAATGCCTAAATAGAGACTACAACTTGTGGGATCTTACGGATGGGACCCATCTTCCTTCGACGTGCGTATGAAGAAAACATACGGTGGTAAAGTTGTTCCAGGGGTAATGGACACGACTGCTGCAAAGAATTTGTCTCATGCCTATGGCACAATGGCAGATCGAGTTGCCAAAATAGCTCAGGAAGAGGGTCTGGGGAAGCGGCTAGCACACGGACATCCGTACCTTGTGTAGGAACCGCAAAAACGTAATTGAAAAAATAATGAATTAAAACGGAGTCGAGACTGATCTCTTTCCTTAATTCATAAAATCGTCTGTAGTGTGACGAATTAATGCGATAATGAATTCCATGATAAAACCGTGACTATCAACGATTCGCAACACTCGAAATCGAAGTCTAACGAACTAAATAAATCTATGTATACTCTCGAGATACCTACTTGGGAGGGAGATTTGTTTTCCTTGGAAGCGCGCGAAGAACAGTGAAGATTAACGAAAATGAAGATGGAGACTTGGTTTTATAAAACCGAAGAGGCACAAGTCGAACCGGTTCACCGATTTGAAAATCGCAATGGTTTGGAAATGTCACAATGGTTCGGTTTAAAATCGAACCGGTTAATGGGCCAAACTTAACAAAAAGTTTTCCCAAAAAGAATAATCTTTGACGGGCCTGAAAGGCCCATTCCCAAGAGCCCAAGAGCCCAACACGAGCCCGAGCCCGAACCGAATCGAACCGAGCCGAGCGGCGGCGGCGTGCGCGAGAATTTTTCCAATCTTCCAATGTGGGAGAAAGTGCATGTGTTTCATTTAAACATATGGACTTTATTTGCTTACAAACAACAATAGGCCAAAAGCTCAAAAGCCCAAGAAACAATACCAAACTTTTAACATCACATTTCTCATTCATGTTTTCTACAAATTAAGTTATTAGCAATAACTATAAATTGTGTTCCAACACCTTGAAGCAGAAGTATCTTATTGTGCAAGAAACGAGGAAATCAGCCGTCGATTTTATTGCCAGGATATGTCGAATCGCTTTCTTAGATGCAGATGCAGCGGATCGGGCGTTGAAGCGTGTGGTTGAGATCCTAGCTGCTGAACATAAGTGGGATGAGTCGAGGCAGATGCAGGAGTTGAACATGGCTAAACAGTTTTTACAAACTTTCAATTCTTCTCAAAACGCACAATCCCACTAACAGGCATAGTTTCTTTCTCCCTATCTTCAGGAGATTTAGAGATTTTAACTTTATGAAATTTTATTTCCAGTTTATGTGTTGAAGAGTTATTTGTTGGTTTTCTTTTCTTTTTTTGCTATATCGTTCTAAGAAAAAGAAAATAGATGGTTTGTACTTTGTATTACTAGGAACAATTATTCTGTATTCTTTAATTTTTTTCATAAAAGAATTGTTGCCTTAGATTACATGTCAGCCACCATATAAACGAAAAGATTTATATGACAATACAATTTCCAGATTTGCGGGAAGCCTGCAGAAAGTGATAAGAAGATGAAAAAATAGATCGTATATAGCATCTAAGCATGTGTAGTGGTGACCACCATACATACTGGTCACTGAAAATCAATTAAAATGATATGGCCATATGGGTTGGAACTAATCTAGATAAACTAATCAAAAATATATCAATTTTTTTTTTATCTGATGAGTGATTAGGTTGCACGCCACTCGAGCATACAAAGAAATAACTTTACACCATCGTATGAATGTAAACGTCGAGCCACGTAAGTTGGAGAAAGATGAGCGTGATGACTAGACTTATAGTGTCTAATATCAAAGTACATATTTAGATAAGGATTAGAGATTGAGTTAAATCCTAATCCAAGTAGATATAGCTAAAGTTAGCCGATATAAACATGTATAAATAGAGTTGTATCTTGTTCATAAATAATAAAGTAACAAAAAACTTTAAACACATCAAGTTTTATATAGTATCAGAGCAAATTTTTTTCCTGAGACCTATAATTCTTTCGTTCCTTTTTTTTTTAATCTCGGTTTTGAAATTCAAAATTCTGTTTGAATTCATTGATCTCAAAGTTTCGAAATCATCTAAGTTGTCCGACAGTTTCGAACATACTCTGTTTTTCGGTTATCCTGTTCTTCAAAAACCATGGCTGGAGATGATGATCTCGAGTCTTCTTCAAAAACTCCTAGTGACTCTGGTGTCGACACACAATTCCTTGGCATTGACAGCTCGAACACCGCGACACCGTACTTAATTTTTGCCTCCGATAACCCTGGAGCATTAATCACGGCGGTTATGCTTAACGGAGAGAATTACAATGAATGGTCTAGCAACGTGTACAATGCTCTTCGTGCTAAACAAAAAATTGGCTTCATTGATGGTACCATTCCAAAGCCTCCACCCGATGACGCAAATCTAGAGCTTTTGTTATCGGTAAACTCGATGATTGTTGGATGGCTACTCACATCTATAGAACCACGTGTCCGGTCTACTGTAACTTTCATTCAAGACTCTCACAAGTTATGGGAGAATCTTAAGATGCGCTTTTCTGTTGGAAATAAGGTTCGTATACATCAACTCAAGTAAAAACTAGCTGCGTGTCGGCAAGATGGTCAACTTGTGATCAACTATTTTGGTCGTTTATCTCTAATGTGGGAAGAATTGGATACGTATAAGCCAATTCCAGTTTGTTCGTATGGAGCTTCGTCCGAGTTTGAGAAAGAATGTGACGAAGAGAAGATTCATCAGTTCGTGATGGGTTTGGATGAAGCTCATTTTGGTAATGTTTGTACAAACATTATTTCTGCTGACCCTACACCATACATTGGCGAAATCTACAACAAAATCATTCGCGAAGAACATAGATTGAGCTCCCCTGGTGATCGTGAAGCTCAACAAAGTGCGGTTGGCTTTGTTACAAAGAAAGAATCACCAATTGATCCTGGTTCTAATCGCAAGGGTGTTCATTATGGATGTAGTGGACATAAAAAAGAAAGTTTTGGCAGCTAATAGGATTTCTGGACTGGTGGGAAGAACGAGCACAAAACATGTCGATTGGTCGGACTGCAACGCGCGGATGTCGGGCACGAGGTGGCTCATTCTCTGATCAATATTGTAATGCTTCTCCACGTATCAATGCGGCTCATGCTACTTCTTCTAACTCCTCCACGTTTCTGGAATTCACTCAAGAACAATGGAAAGCTCTCACTCAGATGGTGAATGAGAGAACTAATCTTTCATCCATAAAACTTTCCGGTAAGCCTTATGACGGTGATATCATTCTCGACTTGGGGGCGTCTCATCGCATGACAGGAGACATCTCCTTGCCCGAGCAGATTCGTGTTATCACCATGTGCAGTTGGTTTTGCAGACGGAAACAAAACGTTTGCCACTCATACAGGAGTATTTCCTCTATCGGAAAAGATTACATTCCTCAACGTTTTATTTGTGCCAAATCTTAATTGTTCACTAATTTATGTTTCAAAATTGTTGAAACAAACGAATTGTTATGCTTTATTAACTGATACATTATGTGTTTTACAGGACCGTTTCACGAGGACTCTGATTGGAGCAGGTGAAAAGCGGAATGGAGTTTATTATTTTAAGGACGTCATGGCTGCAAGGGTACATCGGGTTGATAGTTCAGTAGATCAGACTCTTTGGCATCAACGACTAGGACATCCTTCGTTTTCGGTATTGAGTTTTTTACCTATGTTTTCTTCTATAAATAAAACTGCTGTCCCTAGTCCTTGTGACACGTGTTTTAGGGCAAAGCAAACTCGCAATGTTCTTTTGGATAGTTTACATAAATCGACCGAGTATTTTGGTTTAATTCATTGTGACGTCAGGGGTTCGTATTGGACACCGTCCTCCTGTGGAGCAGTTTATTTCTTGACTATTATCAAGGATTTTTCTAGACCTGTTTCGACGTATCTTCTTCTTGCAAAATCTGAAGTGTGTACTGTTTTACAAAATTTCTGCACAATGACACAAAAACAGTTTGGCAAGCAAGTAAAAATTATCCGTAGTGACAACAGTACTGAGTTTATGTGTTTAGCAAGCTACTTCCGTGAGAATGGAGTTATTCATTAAACATCATGCGTTGATACACCGCAGCAAAATGGCCGTGTGGAGAGGAAACAAAGGCACCTCCTTAACGTTGCTCGATCGTTATTATTTCAAAGTAGTTAACCGACTCGTTTTTGGGGAGAAACCGTTCTTTCAGCAGTGTCCCTTAGCAATCGAACCCCCACGTCAGTTCTTAATAATCAGCCTCCGTATGAAGTTCTTCATGGCGAGAAGCCCTCTTATGATCAACTCCGTGTCTTTGGGAATTTGTGTTACACTCATCTTCGGTCTCGTGACAAGGACAAGTTTGGTCTTCGAAGCCGTCGATATTTATTTGTCGGATATCTTCATGGTCAAAAAGGTTGGAAAGTTTATGATCTTGAGAAAAATGAGTTTCTTATTTCTCGGGCTGTTGTGTTTCATGAGGATAATTTTCCTCTTCAATCTCCGGTTTTGTCATCTCCGGTACCAATTCCAGTTACAGACTCTTCATTCTTGGTTACTGATGGTTGGCTATTCACATCAATCCTGCCATCTGATGATAGGGGGAACGTTTCTGTCCTCACCGTCCCACGAGACATATCTGTTACAGAGTCTTCTCCTGGTTTGGCCTCTGTTCCGGAAACAGAGCAACTGGTAGTTCCAGTTCCGAGTCATGGTATTATATCTCAACCGGCTCCTCTCGTCTCTGTTGATTCGTCGGTTTCACGAGTGACTCCACCAGTATTGCCATCTCTTTCTGATGCACCAGTTGAGACATCCTCCGACCCTGTTTCTGAAGTTGAAAACCTGGGTCCTGGTCTTTGTAAAATTGTACCACCGGCAAAGTTAAAAGACTATGTCACTTACAACACAATTTGTGATAATAAACCTCATCCTTCTCAACTCTCCTCTCAGCAGTCATCGAAAATTGTCTAAGGTAACATTTCATATCCGTTAGATGCATATTTTGATTCGTTAACATTTTCTCCTTCACATACAGTGTTTCTTGCTACTATTCAAGGTACGACTGAACCTCGAAGTTACAATGAAGCAGCTCAGTTTCGTGAATGGCCATGGTGTTTATTAAAGATGAAATTACAGCTCTTGATATCAATCATACTTGGGATCTTGAACCATTGCCACATGGAAAAGTTGCGATAGGGTGTCAATAGGTGTTTAAAATGAAGTATCTCGCCGATGGAACATTAGAGCGACATAAGGTCCGTCTCGGTGCCTTAGGAAATAAACAGGTTGCGAGAGAAGATTTTAATGAAACTTTTGTCTCAGTTTTCAAGATGGCTACAGTTCATAGTCTTCTCGGTTTAGTTGCCGCAAAGAATTGGTAAGTGTATCAAATGGACGTTCACAATGCCTTTCTTTACGGGGATCTTGATTAAGAAGTTTACATGAAACTTCCCCCCAGTTTTTGTCATTCTAATCCTAACATGGTCTACCGTTTACGTAAGTTTCTTTATGGGTTGCGACAAGCGCCTCGTTGTTGGTTTGAAAATCTTTCTAAAGCTCTTTTTGAGTTTGGTTTTGAGGAATCATATGCCGACTATTCGTTATTTACTTATTCTCGTGGGGAGATTGAGATACGTATTCTCGTTTATGTTGTTGACTTAGTCATTGCAAGTAACAACTTACCGGCGCTCAACGAGTTCAAGCAAAAAATTGGGCACATGTTTCCATATGAAAGACATGGGTAAAGTAAAGTATGTTTGGGTATAGAAGTCGCACGCTCCGAGGAAGGCATGTTTCTCTCACAGAGGAAGTATGCGCTGGTCATTATTAAAGAAGCTGGTTTGAGTGATTGTTAGCCGGCTAACACTCCACTGGAGCAGAATCACAAGCTTGCCTCTGATGACGGCCCATTGTTTCGTGATTCGACCAAGTACAGACGCCTAGTTGGCCGTCTTGTCTATCTATCTGTTACACGTCCTGAACTGTGCTTTTCCATTCATCTTTTGTCTCAATTTATGAAGGAACCAAGAAAAGCTCATTGGGAGGCTGCTCTTTGCGTCGTTCGTTTTCTGCAAGATTTTTCTGGTCAAGGTATCCTTATGAGAGCTAAATGTGATATTTCTCTTTTAGTCTTCTGTGATTCTGATTTTGGTTCGTGTCCGTTGACACGCCGTTCGTTAAGTGCTTATGTTGTGCTTCTTGGTGGTTCGTCTATTTCGTGGAAAACTAAGAAGCAGAATACTGTTTCACACTCTTTCGCTGAAGCAGAGTATAGGGCTATGGCTAGTTCGTCTATTTGATGATCTTGGTGCCCCACTTCTGAGACCAGTGAAGCTCTTTTGTGCCAGTCAAACGGCCATTCACATTTTTCTGTCTTCCATGAACGCACGAAACACATCGAACGTGATTGTCATAGTGTTCGTGATTCTATCAAAGATGGTCTCATCACAACAGAACATATTCGTACAACAGACTAACCAGCCGACGTTTTGACAAAGACACTCGGAAGACCTCAATTTGATTTTTTGTTATCCAAGTTGGGTGTTCACAAACTTCACCCTCCAACTTGAAAGAGAATATTAGAGATAAGTTCAAAGTATATATTTAGATAAAGATTAGAGATTGAGTGAAATCATAATCCAAGTAGATATAGCTAAAGTTAGCCGACATAAACATGTATAAATAGAGTTGTATCTTGTTTATAATAAAGTAACAAAAGTTTTCAAACACATCAAATCTTACATCTTGATATAATATAAAATCAACCATACCGAATCGATATCTTAATGAAGTGAAACTATCCAATTTCACATTGACTAATATTATAAGGTCCAATAATGTTCCCCCATTATCTGACAACTGAAATGAACATATTTTGGGAAAAAAAAAATCAGCAAAACCATCCTCAAATAGATCATTGGATTGAAAAATCGGAATCCAAATAGACTAACAAATGTTCTTTTCTTCTTTCTTGTCCACTATGAGAAGAAAAGTAAAATATGACAAGGCTTCTATGTAGCAATTAGCATAGTGAGCGTCTGCGATTTAATTAGTTGGTCTAAGCCACGTGTATGTGACGTGGCAATATATCCTATCCACCCCGATAAAAAGTTTGAAGACTAAAACGTTACAAGTCGTTGGATCGGTGGACGATTAAATTTGAACGGTTCATATAAGTCGGTGCATAATAAAAAAGCGTGCACATAACCGTAGGTAACCCCAATCGCTTTTTAGTGGAGCATCCAAGACTCTTTGTTATAAAAACGACACCGAGTTGCTTCACTTCCTCTCCAACTTCTTCATCTCTCTCGCCAAGCTGATCTCTTTATCTTTCTCTCTTTGCCGATTCTCGTTTGATTTGCGTACGGTTTCAGGAGAGAGATGTCGGCGAAGGCGTTGCTACCGGAACTTTGGACGGAGATTTTGGTGCCGGTGTGCGCCGTGTTGGGGATTGTGTTCTCGCTTTTCCAGTGGTATGTTGTCTCTTGCGTGAAACTCACCGCGGATCGTAGCGATTCATCTTCTACCGAAGACGGGAAGAATGGACACGGGGATTACTTGATCGAGGAAGAGGAAGGGGTCAATGATCAGAGTGTCGTGGCCAAGTGCGCTGAGATACAAACCGCTATATCCGAAGGTAAAGACCTCGTCTTAGAACTTACGGTTCTCTGTTCTTTAGATCTGCTCTGTTTTCTGTTTGTATCCTTTTAAAGAGATCAATTGTCTTCTTCGTTGGTTGGGGAAAAGTGTTAAACTTTGGTAAAATTTTCAAAATCTGGAACTGTCACTTTCGGAAAGAAGAAAAAATCCAAACTTTTTTTTTTTTTTTTTATAACTTCGGATCTGCCAGAGATCTCTAGTTTTAGATTTGGTAGGCTCATAGCTTGGAGTATAACACGTGCCTCTCACGTGGTGTAATTCTAATTTGCAGCGAACTTTTGAAATCTTTTGAACTTTTGTTGTCATAATTTCTCAAGCTCTGATGAATGTTTATCAAACAACTCATTTATATGGCTTTCCTCTGTAATCTTGTGGTTTTTGTCCAGGTGCAACCTCGTTTCTGTTCACCGAGTACAAATATGTTGGTGTCTTCATGGTTTTCTTTGCTGTCATTATCTTTCTCTTCCTCGGTTCTGTCGAGGGATTCAGCACCAAGAGCCAGCCTTGTACTTACGACAAGACAAGAGCTTGCAAGCCTGCTCTTGCAACTGCTCTCTTCAGCACTATCTCCTTCGTGCTCGGTGCAGTGACATCTGTCCTCTCTGGTTTTCTTGGGATGAAGATTGCCACTTATGCCAATGCTAGAACCACACTGGAAGCTAGGAGAGGCGTAGGAAAGGCCTTTATCGTTGCATTCAGGTCTGGTGCTGTGATGGGTTTCCTTCTCGCTGCAAACGGTCTCTTGGTGCTTTACATTACTATCAATCTCTTCAAGATTTACTACGGCGATGACTGGGAAGGCCTTTTTGAGTCTATCACTGGTTATGGGCTTGGTGGATCTTCCATGGCGCTCTTTGGTAGGGTTGGTGGTGGAATCTACACTAAGGCCGCTGATGTAGGTGCTGACCTTGTGGGCAAAATAGAAAGGAATATTCCAGAAGACGATCCAAGAAACCCAGCTGTAAGCCAATTGCACAGCATCATGCATGTACACTTTTATATCAATTAAAGTGTCTTAATTTTTTGTTGTTATGTTTCAGGTTATTGCTGATAATGTGGGTGACAATGTTGGTGACATTGCTGGGATGGGCTCTGATCTCTTTGGATCGTACGCTGAATCATCTTGTGCTGCACTTGTTGTTGCTTCTATTTCTTCTTTTGGAATCAACCATGATTTCACTGCCATGTTGTTCCCATTGCTCATCAGTTCAATGGGAATCGTGGTTTGTTTGATCACTACCCTCTTTGCCACCGATATCTCTGAGATTAAGGCGGTAAAGGAGATTGAACCGGCGTTGAAAAACCAGCTTATCATTTCTACGGTTATCATGACTGTTGGAATCGCTATAGTGTCGTGGATTGGGTTACCATCTTCTTTCACCATCTTCAACTTTGGGACACAAAAAGTTGTGAAAAACTGGTAAGATCCTCAATTGGTTGCATTTGCTTGTATGACATGTGAACCCTTTTTGTCAAAGTTAAGTAGTTTGATATTGGATTTTCAGGGAGCTATTTCTGTGTGTTGCTGTTGGTCTCTGGGCTGGACTCATTATTGGCTTTGTAACTGAATACTACACGAGCAACGCGTACAGGTAAAGGGACTACTTTGACTCCGTTTGATTGCTTATGGTCTCTCTGTGTGGCTTCTTTGATGACAAATTATATATGTCTCTGTGTGCTTTGCAGCCCTGTGCAAGACGTGGCGGATTCATGCAGAACCGGAGCAGCCACCAATGTGATCTTTGGACTTGCTCTTGGATACAAATCCGTCATAATTCCAATCTTTGCGATTGCTGTCAGTATATTTGTTAGCTTCAGCTTTGCTGCAATGTACGGTGTAGCTGTTGCTGCTCTAGGGATGCTCAGTACTATTGCAACTGGTTTGGCAATAGATGCTTATGGTCCAATCAGTGACAATGCTGGTGGTATTGCTGAGATGGCTGGAATGAGCCACCGCATCCGAGAAAGAACCGACGCTCTTGATGCGGCTGGAAACACCACTGCTGCTATCGGAAAGGTATCATAACACTAACTCCATTTTCTCCGAGTCATACAATATCACAGAGTTTAAGCTTGTGGTTTATTATAACAGGGATTTGCGATCGGTTCTGCTGCTCTGGTGTCATTGGCTCTGTTTGGTGCATTTGTGAGCCGAGCAGGAATACAAACAGTGGATGTGTTGACTCCAAAGGTCGTGATCGGGCTGCTTGTTGGAGCAATGCTTCCTTATTGGTTTTCTGCAATGACAATGAAGAGCGTTGGAAGTGCAGCTCTTAAGATGGTTGAAGAAGTAAGAAGACAGTTCAACACAATCCCGGGACTCATGGAAGGTACCGCAAAACCTGACTATGCCACCTGCGTTAAGATCTCAACTGATGCTTCCATCAAGGAAATGATTCCTCCCGGTTGCCTTGTCATGCTAACGCCTCTGATTGTGGGGTTCTTTTTCGGTGTTGAGACCCTCTCTGGTGTCCTCGCTGGCTCCCTTATCTCCGGAGTTCAGGTAATAAATCTTCTAAGCCAGTAAACCTGCGAGTTTCAGGTTTACTTCTCCTCGTTCCCATATCAGTATCTTGTGATATAAAGTTGAGATTGTTGGGTTATTGAAACAGATTGCAATATCTGCATCAAACACTGGTGGAGCCTGGGACAATGCCAAGAAGTACATTGAGGTAAGTAGTAAGCCTTTAGAGAGTTGTGTGAAAACCAAACAAGTGAAAGGAATTTAACCTATTGCGAAACTATGAGCAGGCGGGTGCATCAGAGCACGCGAGGAGCTTAGGACCAAAAGGGTCAGAGCCACACAAGGCAGCGGTGATAGGCGACACGATAGGAGACCCGTTGAAGGATACATCAGGACCGTCTCTGAACATATTGATCAAGCTAATGGCGGTTGAGTCTCTGGTCTTTGCTCCCTTCTTTGCCACACATGGAGGTCTCTTATTCAAGATCTTCTCCTAAAGAATCAGGTTGAGTCGAGGAGGGTGCTTTAAATTTTGTTTAATGGGGTCATTACCAAACGTGAAAATGATGTTCTACTTCTATTTTCTGCTGTCTGGAAGTCTAGATGTTTAGCAAACCCACCAACAAAACAAGAGATCCTAAATCTTCTTGTTTACTCGTATCGACAATTGAGAGATGGAAACTTTATTAACCTAATCTCTTTTACCCAGGAAGGAGGTACTGAAAATTATGTTTTGTAATAAGAGAAAAATAATAGTTCATAGATCGCCCTACCACAGTTTTTCTTGTCCCCATACTTGTTTCGAGCTAGCCGTTAGGGACTATTCACTGTTTCATGTTCCATCATTGTTTTCACGCGCCGGATTCTCTTAAAAAGAAATATTTTGGCTAAAAACAGCGCTTTCGGTGGGTTTTATAGACGAGACATTTTCTCTACGCGCGACTGCTGCGCGTGAGTTTTATAACAGTAGCGCGTTTCGTTGTGGGCTCTATATTTTAATTTAGACCAAAACTGAGCCCAATCTATAGCCCAACAATTCCATGGTTGTCTATTTATTATTCGGTTATAATCGTAGGCCCATAGCTAATTGATTTTCACTTTCTTTTTTTCCCGGGGGTCATATTTTGATTATTTTACTTAAAACCATTTCGATCGAGGCTTGAACAAAATTATACTTTCAAATCTAATTGGCTAACTAAATTAGTTATTTATTAACTTAATGTATTACATATAAACGAATATCACTTTTTCGTTTTAATTTTCAATATATAAATACACTTCTTGCCAAGAGAAAAGCTATATTCTACTACTAAGATCTTAATATACAGAGGTGAAGACATTTCATAATAGTGCGATATAAGGCAATAATAGAATTCATCAAATTACATCACCCGGTAAATAATTTATATATATATATGAATTACATCACCCGGCAAATAATTTATATATATATATATATATATATGTGTGCGCTTTAGAAGTTACGTAATTTTCTAAACATAGAAAATATATTTTTGTTTATTGATAATGTACAAAGACAAGATGTTGCTCAAACTAGTTCACACTACTATTCATCTATGTCTTTGTATTTTTTTTAAAAATCCACCAATTTATTTTATTATTATTAAACAGTTGTAGAGAAATATTAAAATATTTGAACGAGTTTCCATCCATACAATCACCATATATTTTATATTTAATCAAAACAAATAAGTTTTATGTTGTTTTAGTTCTTCGCATAATCCATGTCGCGGTTCTTTGCTCTCATTGCAACTGGTGGAGACTCGTAACACTTTTTACGACAAGTCCAACATTCGGATGCCGGTGATGAACGTTTACAATGGTTTCGACAAATCTTACTGCATTCTATATCCGTTTTTGCTTCACCTTCTATCACAATTACCGCTAATATTATCATTATCAACGCCATGCTAATTACTTTTCCCATTTTTCTATTTTGTTTTCTTCTTCTTCTTTATGTTTATGAATGAGTTCTGATGAAACCGTCTCTATTTATAATTTCGAGATCGTGATGACTACAATGTTTTTCAATTAATATTAGTCAAAGTTTTTTTGTTTTCCATGTTTGGATTCATTTTGTTAGGTATAATATTTTATTTTGTTTTGATATAAGTCAAAATTAATGGTCAAATATTTTCAGATTTTGACATCATTAAATTCTCCATACAGACATATTTGTAAATTCAGATATCTTTTACCAATTTGAACATGTTATGAAGAACTATGATTTTATTAGTTGGCTACATAAAAAATAGAGAATAATGCTATAATTTTTATAACAAATCTATATAACACTAAAATGAATTTAAATTAAAAATATGTATGTACTCTGTACTATATTGAATAAATTTGTATAGTTTTATCCTCAAAATTGTGTTTAGTATACGTAAAATTTAATATTTTATTTAACAAACAAAAAAGTTATGTTGATTTGTTACCTAAAATAGATAAGAAATAAAAATGGTTTACTGTTACAAAATGTTCCACGCGCCGGGATCTTTTAGAAAACGTATTTCGGCTAAAAACAGCGTTTTCGGTGGGTTATAGACAGGCATTTCCGATACACGCGCTCTACGCGCAATTGGTGCGCGTGTGTTACAACAGTAGAGTGTCCTGACAATAACGCGTATCGTCGTGGGCTCTATATTTTAATTTAGACTTTGACGAAGCCCAATCTCGAGCTCATAATTGATTATATTCTTTACCCATTTCAAATTTCATTGGCTGGTTAAATTAATTATATACTAGCTTTATTATAAATATCGAATATCCTTTTTTCGTTTAGACTTCAAAATATATGTACACTTCTTGCCAAGAAAAAAACTATATTCTTCTACTACTATGATCGTAATATATATAGTGCGATACAATGCGAAATTATAATTCATTTTAATTACAAACGTGTTAACTAATTTTTATATAGTTGTAATTACGTAATTTTCTAAACAGGCAGGAATTTTTTTTTTTTTTTGATAATGTCCATGAACATGATGTTGCTCAAACTAATTCACATAATTACGAAAAGAAAAATGAAGAGTAAAATTTAACCATTTCCATTCACACTAATTTGATGTATTCGTACTTTTTAAAACAAAATACACCGATTTTGAGCATGAGAGATGATGAACATAGAATCTATCATTTTATTATTAAACGGTTGCGTAGAAATATTAAAATGTTTGACGAGTTTCTATCCGTAAAATCACCATATAATTTATATTTAATCAAAACAAATACAATTTTATTGATGTTTTTGCTCTTCCGACTCCATGACGCGGTTCTTGCCTCTCATTGCAACTGGTGGAGATTGGTAGCATTTTGTACGACAAGCTGCACATTCTGACGGCGGTGATGTACGTTTACAATGGTCTCGACAAATCTTACTGCATTCTATCTCCGATTTTGCTTCGCCTTCTATCACAATTACCGCTAGTATCATCATTATCAACGCCATGCTAATTACTTTCCCCATTTTTCGTTTTTTTTTTTCTTTATGTTTATGGATGGGTTCTATGAATGGGTTATGATGAAAACATCTCTATTATATAACTTTGAAACCATGATGACTGCATTGTTTTTCAATTAATATTGGTCAAAGTTTTATTTGTTTCCATGTTTGGTCTCCATTTGTAAGGTATGTAATTTTATTTTGTTTTGATATATGTCAAAATTAATGTTTCAAATATTTTTATTTGACATGTGTAAATTCTCCATATGGACATATTTTTATATTCAAATATTTTTTACCAATTTGAGCAATGAGCATGGAAATGAAAAATTATGATTTCATTACTTGGCTGCATAAAAATAGGGAAATTGCACTCTATAGCCAATTAGCCATAGAAAAATTTATAATAAGTAGAATAATAATTTGAGATTAAAAAATCGTGTGTTTATTTTTTCCGCAAGTAATACGGAACTTCAATTTTTTTTACGCAAGTGATACAGAACTTCAAGTTATATCGATAGATTCAAAATACAGGAGCATCATTAGAGTTTCCTATCACCTTTGAAAATGGTATAAAAGAAAAAAAAAAGTTTAAAGATGTAGAAGGACAAGATGGAACATAAACATCACCGTACGGTAACAGCTAAGATGACTAACTTGCAAAGGGATCAAAACAAGATTATATTTCTCCTCTGTAGCCACCAGAGCCAAAATAGTCTTTTCTAGAATTAGATATGGCCACACTCTTCTGGTGTTCAAGTTTTGGACAGTCTCGAATACGATGTCCAAGACCACCACAATATGCACAACCCTTGACACCACTTGCATTAGCAATGGTCTCTGCTTCTTCCATTGGGTCATTCAGCTCAGCAAGGACAGGCGGAATCCTCTGTTTAGCTTCTTGCAACAAGTGTTTCAAATCGAGCAGCGTGGTTTCGCTTTGGTTCTTGTTTATAAATGTAGTTGCTATCCCAGTTTTACCACACCGACCTGTTCGTCCTATCCTATGCACATAGTTCTCAATCTCTGCTGGCATGTCGTAGTTGATTACGTGTTGTATATCAGGGAAATCTAGACCCTTTGAAGCAACATCAGTCGCGACCAAGACATCTTTTTTCCCAGCTTTAAACGAAGAGATTGCGTACTCTCTGTCTTCTTGATCCTTTCCTCCATGGATGGCCACTGCTTCCACTCCTTTCAGTAACAAGTACTCGTGAATATCATCAACATCAGCTTTGTTCTCACAGAATATCAAAACCGGTGGAGAGGTTTTCTGCAGGCACTCGAGGAGGTAAACAATCTTTGCTTCTTGTTTCACGTATTCTACCTCCTGGATCACATCGAGATTCGCAGCTCCAGCTCTTCCTACATTAACAGTCACAGGTTTTACCAGAGCACTTCTGGCAAAGATTTGAATCTTTGTGGGCATTGTGGCAGAAAACAAAAGTGTTTGACGTTGAGACTTAAAGTGGTCAAAGACTTCCCTTATGTCATCTTCAAAACCCAAATCAACCAACCTATCTGCCTCATCCAGTGTCAGGTACCTATAATAAGGAAAAAAGGAAGGTAAACATCATTGTCATCTAACATGTAGATTTGAAATTACATGGCACAGCCTCAAGACTCCAAACACCAGAAATATGCATTCAGAAAGAAACATGAATGCTGAAAATTTATTCAGAGAAAGGAAACCATATCGAATCACACAATGAAGAGCATACATAGCAAAGAAAAGTGCTAACAGACCCTAGACAATCCTGTTGATCTCTAGCGTTTACCAGAAAATACAAAACAGGCACAATAAACCACAAATAAACAGATACTTCCAAGAATCTAGCCAATTGCATAACACAAAACATGAGAATATAAGATCAAATAACGCAGTCCAGGCAGAAGTAGCAAACATATTTCCAATCAGATTGATAAATCATATTGAAAAGAACCAAAAAAAGGGAACTAGTCATACCTGCAAGCATCTAAGCTCATCTTTTTCTTGGCGAGCATATCCTTTAACCTCCCAGGGGTTGCAACGACGATGTGGACACCTCTCTTGACAACCTCCAACTGGGATCTCATATCAATTCCTCCAATACATAGCAACGACCTCAATGGCGGGTATCCAGCCTCGACCAAAGGAGCCACAAACTGCTCAACCACTTCATAAGTCTGCCTAGCAAGCTCTCTAGAAGGGCAAACAATAAGCCCAATGGGACCTTCTCCAGCAGCAATAGGCATCATCATCTCTTCTTGGAGAGCAATCATGATCATGGGAAGCACGAAAACCAAAGTCTTTCCTGAACCCGTGAACGCAATCCCAATCATATCTCTCCCTGCCAAAATCACAGGAAGACCCTGAACTTGGATCGGAGTGGGCTGCACAATTCCTTTCTCCTTGAGCGTATCGAGAACAGGTCTAGGGAACTTCATATCCTTGAAGTTCTTGATAGGAGGAGGAATATCATCACCATTAACAATAATATGCCATTGCTTCCTAAGCAAATCTCTCTGTTTACTAGACATCCTCCTAATATGCAAAGGGGGTTTCCAGCCAGTTAAGAGAGGCTCTGTATAAGTGATACCTTTGGCCAGTTCACGAACAGACATAAGCGTCTTCTTATCAGATAAATGCTCCATCATCTCTTTCTCTTGTAAGATGATTTGCTCAGTAGCACTGACTTCGGGTACATCTCGCTTGAGCTGAGTCGCTTGAACGAGTAAACTAGGTTTAGCTTCAGCGAGCTTTTCCTTGTCAGCTTCTTCCTCCAAATCCGAAGCTTTTCCCTTCCGTTGAAGTATCTTCTGCGCTACCATCGCTCTGCGCTCCGCCACTGAAACATACTCAACGTAACTATCATCTTCTTCCATGATTCGAAATCGAATTCAGCAACTTGTATTCCCTTTTTCAAAAATCCCAGGAGAATCGAAACCTAGTAGAGAGAGCCTCAAACCAACAAATTTTGCAGCAGATCTCTCGAATCGATCGCTAATACCTTTTCTAGGTTTGTCTTATGGAGATTTTAGTCGGGTCAGTGGCCGACCCGGAGTTTTTGTTTTAGTCGGCGGCAATCGGGTTTAGAATTAGACGGCGGCTATACGACTCCATGGACACTTAATGGGCCTATTCTTTATGTCAATGAGCTATATTTGTTTATTGGGCTGATTATATCTCTTCTCGAATCTTTTTAGAAAAAGTAGAATACAGTCCGAAATCGGATGGATTGCCTCTAGCAATCTAGCAATCTACTATTGTCGTTAAACTAGATTCATCATATATTTTTATAATTTGTCTAATTTATCATGTATTAATTATAAATTTTTCAATTCTATTTAATTTATAAAAAAAATTTCAATTAACCAAATTCATTTTTTTTTTAATTATGATTTAAAATCTTAAAATTACGTTTACTGTTTTGCGATTAGAGTAAACCCGAATTTAAATTGTTGATTCGAAACTAATTTTAAGCCCAAATTGAAACCTTCTCTTTGGCATAAAGATTTCGATTTCTTCAAAACCAATATCGATTTGGGAAAAAACAATTCTAATCGCGAAACCGTAAACGCGATTTTACGATTTTAAATCACAATTAAAACATTAATTGGATTTAGTTAATTAGAAATTTTTTTATAGATTATATGGAATTAAAAAATTTATAGCTAATATATGGTGAATTGGACAGAAGTTGAAAGTACATACAAACCTAGTTGAACACCTATGATACAAAAAATTGTTATATACAGCCCAAAATCAAGGAATTTAAAATCTTAAAAGTATATCCTTTTCATAATTTTTTTGGCAGGGTTTAATCGCCATACTCAACAGCTAGAGTTAATTAGTTTTTTTTTTTGTTAATTAGCTAGAGTTAACTAGTTACAATGTATATTAGTTTCGGTGACATGCTATGGTATAATATAAGACACCAAGTAACATTAGTTTCCATTTATTTAGTTTTTTTTGGCTGATAAACAAATCATCTCAACTTCTTGTTCACACTTGATCAATGGTTAATTATATCATTTAACACGTTTGTTTACAATAATTTATTCATGAAAAATTAAAATTTTGTTCTGTTTTTCGATTTTTTAAAAGATTGTAGATTTATTAAAATTACTAATATATATTTTTCTAGTATTATATAAATATGAACATAAAAAAAAACAAATAGCATTAATTTATATTTTTCTAGTATATTCATAAAATTTAAATACTGATACGCTTACGCATTAATTATTGAATGAGAAATTTAGAAGGAAGGCCAAAAGTTAACAAAAAGCAATCATTATTTTCTCGAGTGATCTCGTGTAACTTAAACCATCTTATCATTAATTTAATAATCATTTAAATGTAATAAAAATCACCATAAAAAAACAGGTCAATGAAGGTCAAGTAAAAAAAAAGGGTCAGTTATTATTCACAGAGGGGCGTGAGTGACCATTTGATTTTGAATATTTACCATAAAAATTGTCAAAGAAGTCAGAAAGCAAGCGAGAAAGCCTCTCCGTGCTCTTTCGCCGGCGAACTATATCGACGGTGTCTTCGTTGTCAACGACATCTTCTTCATCTCCCTATCTCGCCGTCATCTCTTCGTATGAACAGCGGACGCAAAAAAAAAAGACCTAGCCCTGTAAGTAATTTCAGTACCCTATAAATAAATATTACTGTTTATTTTCTTTCTAGAGACCTCTATGGCTAACAGAGTCGGTGTGAGTATACTCTGATTTATGCAAAACGGATGATTTTTACAGAGAGTGTGAAAATTTTTTGAGGGTTTAGGCAGAGGAACCATGGCTAAAAGCTCTGTAAACAAGATGAAGTTGAAGGAACCAGATAGGATAAGCGATTTAGCCGATGATTTGCTACGTCACATCCTCTCGAACCTCTCCACGAAGGATTCGGTTCGTTCAAGCGTTTTGTCAAAGCGATGGAGATATCTCTGGAAACACGTCCCTGCGTTGGACTTGGACTCCGGTAAATTCCCGGATGATTGGGACTTGGAGGATTTCTTTGATAGCTTTCTGGAGTCTAACGAAAATCTAAGCTTAAAGAGATTCAAGTTGATTTACGATGCTGAAGAGCATTGTCACTCTGATTTCGTGTCCCGGATCGATGATGTGGTTAAGCTTGGAGTTTGTCATCTAACCCTTCTCAATAAGGTTGACGCTGAGGATGCTTTAGTTCGGATGCCTCTCTCCCTTTACTCATGTGCCACACTGGTGAATTTAACTCTCTTTTGTCTAGTCTTCGATGCTCCTGGATCCGAATTGGTTTCTTTACCTTGCCTCAAGACTATGCATCTCGAGGCGGTCAAGTTTGACGGAGATTCCATTCTTGAGACACTCATATCAAGCTGCTCAGTTCTCAACGAGTTAATCGTAGTTACCCATCATGATGATTATCTCGGAGTTGTATGTGTGCGCTCTCCGTCGCTAAGACTCTTCAAACTAGAGTCTATGCGTGAGGAATGTGAAGATCCTGATGTTGAAATCGATGCTCCCAAACTTGAGTATATGAGTATCATTAACTACCAACCTGAGAGTTTCATAATTCACAGTATTGATCCTTTTGCAAAGGTGAACATCGATATTATCTTTGACGTGGAGTATAATGATCCTATGATCCATAATTTTCTCACCGCCATATCCACAATCCGTGAAATGACAATCTCTGCTCGAACGCTAGAGGTACACTTTGATTCATTTGAAATCATCAAGCTTTTTTTAATTCAATAACAATTCAGTTTGTACAACTTTCTCATGACATTTTTTTTTCTCGCTACACAGAAGATCCATGACTACTACGAATTGGATCCGCTACCTCAGTTCTTTAACTTGTCTTGTTTGCATGCTTCGTTCTCTGAATCTTCTTGGGAAATGTTTCCAACATTTCTTGGTTGTTGCCCGAATCTACACTCACTCGACTTGGTGCGCATCATTTTTCTATGCTTTTGTAATGACATTTTGAGATTCATATCCCCCAACGAAAAACTAAATTTTCCTCTGGTTGTTTTATCAGGAATTTGACTGCCTTCCAGAGACGGAGGAGAATAAACTTTCATTTGTTCCTCAGTGTTTCAAGTCATCCCTCAAGTTTGTTCAATTGAAGATACCAATCACAGTTACAAAGACATCAAGCAAGATGCAACTAGCAAAATACTTTATAAGGAAGTGTTTAGTTTTGAAGAAACTGATGTTAAGTGAAAGTTTTGGAAACGTCATCAAGAAAGTCAGAAAGATTCCAAAACGGGCTGGGGGGTGTAAAGTTGTCATGCTAAAGCCAGCTTACGAGGTTGTTTCTCATGGATCCAGTTTATTACCAATGATCTACAAAGACATGTTCATTCCAAAAATACTTGATCTGTAATCAAGTGTAGCAAGACCTTCTAGACTTTTTGTGAACATGGATCCTGGGTCTGACCAAGACGTTATATTAGTAAAATATTTTGGGTTTTTTGTTAAGTTGAATCTTGATGATTTGATCGACTTTGGTGGAAACTTTTGTAATTTCTCATCGAGATCTCTAGTGTTAGAGATATGACTATCACTTGTTTTTCATATATGTTTTACAACCGGATCTCTTCCAATACCCAATATCATGTAACTTAACTATCTTGATTCTCTAATCTCTATACTTGCAAGTTTATTTTTCTTTCAAATATGAACACTTGTAACATACATTTTTGTCTGTAGGTCATTTGCAAATTAGCGAGGTACTTTTTGGAAAATTTAACAATCCTCAAGAAACTTACTCTTTGTTTAGATCATAGAGAGGCAAATGATTCTCAGATCCTTTGGAAACTCCTTGCGTTGCCAAGAAGATCTGAGGCTTGTCAAGTTGTTATTCAAATTAGAGCATAAGAGACTTATCACTGAAATTACATAGTTTTATGTGAGACTTGTCTGAGCTTAGTTATAATGTGAACTTCACATTTTTATATGAAAAAAAATTCACAGTTTGTGTTTGTTGGAATTTGATGCGAGTAACATTCCTTTGTTATTACGTTCTCTGCTTAACTTGCAATTAAAGAAATTTTGAAAACCCTATATTCAGGCCATCGACATTGAAGAAGATGATCATGAAACGAAACTTTATTTATTAAGTAGGGAATATCTCTGCCACAATATTGATGCTCAGAGGACTAAGAGCAATGACGTTTATATCCCTTGGCACTTAATCCGAATTAGAACAACTCCGGCACTTAATCCGAATTACAACAACTCCGGTGACTATTTTCCTCGGTATACATACACCTAGTGTATTAAAAATAAAGATTCCAAAAATCAAATCAAGCAAGCTTTAAAACCCTTCTCTAACTCCTCCCTGTTCAAATTCTTGCCAATGAAGACGATCTTGTTCACTCTGGCCTCGTCTCTTCCCCATAACCGGTCTGGTGATCCTTGAAATATGTCATGGACTCCTTGAAACACGAATCTCTCCTCCATGGTGTGGACCGAGAGGAGACCTTTCATTCTGTAGATGTCTTCACTGCGTTCCATCAGTAACGTCCCGAGCCACATGTTTGCCTGATGGATTGTGACAAAATTTGAAGATTAACATACGGTTTCATCAAACAGTTCTTTTTTTATATGAGACTTTTGTGTGCCTCTCAAGCTGCATATTATCTATATTACCTTCTCAAGGTCTAAGCTTCCTTCGCAAACTATACTGACTGAAGAAACACCGGGATCATGGGTGTGATCATGAGAATGATGATGATGCTCTGCGGTTTTAGAATTAGACACTGATTAAGTTGTGATGAGAGAGACCAGAACCAAAAATTCATGTCTGTAAAGCTGGAGCATGCAATCAGTATAACTAATCAGGCTTTCCTAATAAAATTACCATGTTCATCGTGGTGATGGTGGTCGTGATCATGGTGATCTCCTTTATCATCTTCATTCACAGAGCTTTCGATTCTGATAAAGCAAAAACAACTTAATAATTGCGTAAAGCTACAAGACACCAAACTGAAAATTATCATAAGTTGAACAAGAAGCAGACCTCTCTAGATCAAAACCTCCAATTCCAAGAACATAATCCAAGTCAACGTTCCCGTACTTTGTCCGCATCATCTGAGCCATGCTATTTATTGTCTGTAGATAACCATAGGAAATACGTTAACATGGAACAAGATAACCAAGAATGGTCTCTGATAGAAAGCTGGGAACCAGTAACATATAATCATCTAGTGAAATTCATAATAAAGAAGAAGATGCGAGATCGACCTTTATGCGTTGCACCACCGAACCTAATTCCGCCTCACCAACAAGATCAGTCTGCAACAAAGTACAATCACTTTTCAGAAATTAGATATGCCAACCAAAAAAATACATTATGCACAACCGATAACTTCCCTAAACATTGGGGTAAACATATGGATCCATCATACCAATTGTGCAAATGAAATTATTCATGAAAATAAACTATACTAGAGGGGATCGGCCTGCATCTTATGGACAGACTCAACCTCTCAAGATCACGAAAACTATCACATTCCCTTGGAGGTAGTTGTGTTCAAAACTTTGGTTACCTTATTAACTATGATACGATCTGCATACGCTATTTGTTCAACAGCCTCATTGACAACACCTTTGGGTTTGACCTCATCGAGATGCAAACGAGCATGCTTCGCATCAACTAGAGTAACAACGCCATCCAGTTTGACATCATTGAAAATTTCTTCCTCAGCATAAAAGGTTTGGATAATCGGTGCCGGGTTTGCCAATCCTACAAAAAGAAAAAACAATATATAACATACTCGTTACTCATTCCCCAAATTCTCTAAGCATATATAATAATTTCTTAAGGAAGAGTAGCTCTAGAGCCTAGTGCTACCAAATGTTCCCAACCTGTTGTCTCTATCACTATATGGTCAAACTTTCCTTTCTTCTTGACTAATTCTCCAATCATCCTGACAAGATCGCCCCTAACAGTGCAACACAGGCAGCCATTGTTGAGCATCACAATATCCTCTGCTCCCACAGATTTAGAAGCGACAAGTGAGCCATCAATGTCAACTTCACCAAACTGAGAGAATTCACATCAAACATGAATTAGAAACGTTAGCTTAAAATCCAACAACATATGACTAATGCTAGGAGCGGAATATCAGCTTACCTCATTCTCGATCACGGCTATTCGCTTCCCATGATCTCTGGTCAGTATGTGATTCAACAATGTCGTCTGTTCATCCGAAGCATACACAGCAAAACCAAATGATAGACTGGCTATTAAACCCATATACTCTCACTTAAAATTGAACATTTTCTCACACTTGGCAGGAATTTAAGGTATCATGAAAATACAGAAACCCTAAAATGATATGAATTGATGACAAAACTCACCTTGCCAGAGCCCAAAAACCCGGTGATAATAGTTGCCGGAATTCGGTTATCTGGCGGAATCTTAGTAGTAGTAACATCGGAGGAATCTTCAGTCTGCGGTGGCGCAGGCGCGGAAGCTGAGGCCGAGACAGATGAAAATCTTCGACGGCGATTGGAATTTACAACCGGGGAATAGAATAACGACGGCGTCGTTGTGACGGAAACGGTCGTAGCGCTGCGCCTGGAGAAAAACGAGAAGGCGGCAGAAGAGAAGCGATAGTTGAAGGCCGTAGCGGAACGAGGAGCGGTGAAAGCGAGGAAGGTCGTGGCAATCTCTAGTTTTGATAGCGTCGCCATTTTAGTTATTGAAGCAAGCTTCGCTGTATGAGAGGTCAATGGCGATTTCAGGCGAGAGTATAAACCTCGTCCCACTGTGTAGGCTTCTAGATACAGATAGAGATAGCTTTTTTTGAGTATTTTCCCAGTCGATTTTTATTTTTGTCTTTCTCAAAATTACTATTTTTTTAGATAATTATTATTATTGTAGATAGTGGGCCGTGGGCCGCACAGCCTTACTTATTATCCCTTCGTATCTCATAATATAACTAACGCTCACGATTATCCAAACCTAACTCCATTATCGAAGCTGCACGTGGCCTTCTCAAACCTTATGTTCGGAGCACGGTAACGTTGCAAAACTTGCAAGTCTGCTGCAAAATCATCGTCATTAATTTAACTCGCGTTATTCTTCAATTGAATAACAATTCCAAGCTCAAGGAATATTAATTCTTTGCAACACTGAGATTTTCTCAAGATGAAAAAAATCAAAAGCAAGCAACATCGAATTAACCAAATTAGGAACTGTAACACCTTCCTATAGATAATATTTTACATTAATTCATTCACCTTGTTAGAATGCTTTCTTCCCCCCCCCCAAAAAAAAAAAAAAAGAGTAAAAAACTGAAGCACATCGGTTTCATATCATCTCTGAGGCTGGTCAGAGGCAGAAGCTCCAACGGAAGGTGTAGCCGTGACAGCGCTGGCTGAGCCATTTTCAGGCGGTGGAGCTACTCCCCATTTACCTTCCGACTCGAGCGGCTCGAATATATGGACCCCTCCGTCTGAGAGACCCACAGCAAACATATTGGATTCTTGCGGATGAGCCGCGATCACCAGTGGATGGACATTTGAGTTGCTGCACACACATCATGGAGATTCAAGATTTTATGATTCAACATTGCACTGTTTTCATTCATTCACATTTTTTTACTCACCTGAGAGAAGCTGGCAAATATGCAGAGGGATTGACTCTGCAACGCAATCGAAGGTTTGCAGAGCTGAAGACACATATCGTAGCATCCATGAAACTTGTGTATATCAATTGGCTATCACATGAGAATGTGGCATGTGTGATTGGAGCTGATGATTCACGCACTGGCCACTGGAATAAATAAAGACAATCGTATATGGGTTTTTCAGATGCAAGGAGAGAGAGAGAGAAAGAAAAAGAGAGAGTAAGAATTACTAAAACCTGTTTCATGCATTCAAGCTTGGTTGTTTCGTATATCGCGAGCTGAGTTTCATGGACCACGAGGAAGTGTACTTGATCTTGATGAAACTGAACACGTGTGTCTGAAAGAGCAGCCGTCGATCTTCCCTGTGGAATTTGCAGAACTTTGCTTTTCTGCTTCTCCCATCCATCCGTGTTCCATACACAAAGCTGCATAAGATGACCAAAAACCAAAAAGATTCACCATCAGACTTATAACGACTAGAATTCTTGATTACAAAACATGAGAGGAATCAGCACCTGTGCATCTGCCCCAGACGAAACCAGAACGTTTAGTACATTGGAGAAAGCGAGGCCGGTTATTCTCTTAGAATGTCCTTTAAGCTTGCTCTTGACCTCATCAACGCGAACATTGTAAATCTGTATTGTACTATCATCCATTCCGATCGCAATGATATTGTTATCTTGAGGATGAAAAGCAAGAAACGTTGCAGCAGGAGGAGGCGGCATGAAAGTAGCCATTGTCTGCGCTTAGCCAACAACACAATCAAATGTAACAGACGAAACATTGTTTGCATTCATTAGACAAGCGCTATCTCTAGCCAGGATTTACCTTAAAAGTCATCATATTAAACAAAGAGATCTTTCCTCCGGATGCTGACATCACGTAGGAATCATTCTTGGATAAAGCAAAACATGGTACGGCTTCTTCTGGATTAGTTTCAGCCACATCATTTGTCATTAAGATCCCGCTCGCTGGTTGCCACTGCTGAGGAGGTAGAGAAGCCGTTGCCTACACAAAATCATATATATTGAGTTTCATCACGATTTCTTCATCTCTTTTGGCAATCTTAAAGGCAAATATTAGACCATACGTACCTTTCCAGTTGCATTGCGGTCATTTCGCTGCCATTTCCATAGCAGATGAATAGCATTTGATGCCAATGCCAAAATTGCATTTCCCGAATTTGTGAAAATCAATCTCGATATCTGCTAAAGTTTCAAGTCATTAGGATCAAAGCCATTTAAGTACAGTAATGTCAGTCTCTGTGTTGGTACCTTGGTGACTCTCATATTCTCAGGGAGTCTCAATGAACGGCATTGAGAGGGTTCGCCGACTTCAGTAAGCTTCCATACCTTAGACTTATCATTTGATTCCTCAGTGATCACTGGCTTCACATCCACCATATTCCGTGAATCTCCATTCTGCTGCGAAGGTAAGTGAACGACGACGATGATTGGACGCAGACAAAAAAATAGAAAGAAACTGAAGGGAAAAAAATCCATTTTCGTACCATTCCAGGGATGGAAACTACAGAGGCAGGTCTCTCTGCCACTGGAATACTGTTAATTGCAGGCTGCAGATGTGAATGAGAAATAGAGTGTTGAAAAAGTTTCAATTTGGGAGTTAGTAATTTGCTTGTTGAAGATCCAATAAGCAAAAATTTCAGTACCTTGGAGGATTCAGAAGATAGGTTCTCGACTGTGTGCAATAGCCTTAGACCATCTGAGTTAGCCATAACCTTAATCATATTGTCATTTGCAGAAACGGCCAAGAGAGAGCCTTCCTTGTTAAATCGGATCCGTGGACTTGCCTACAAAATATAGGAGCCATAATGGCTGCAAATGAAAACATTCGGTTTCCAGGAAGACTTGAGGTATTTTATTTACATACCTGGAGACCTCCATCAGCATCAATGGCAGTCAAAAGCTGTATATTGTCCATATCCCAGAACTTAATGGAGAAGTCGTCACCCGCAGCGAGATAGCGATTTTTAGTAGTATCAAACTGAACAACACCAAGAGAACGCTTGTGGAATCCTTGATAAGTTCTCTTAACAGCTCCTTCGCTTTCATTCCACTCAACTATGAACGATTCCCCATCTTTACTCGTCCCACAAGAAAATAGCCTATCATGTAAATAAAACAAAAATTAGATCTAAGATTTACTATCACATCAAGACGAGACAGAACAGAACCAAGACACAGGGATGCTGAGAATCATGCTAGAACCTAGTTCCATCAGCACTGTAGGCCATCGTTGTACACCAGCGACCAGGAGCTTCGTAGTCAACCCGAGAACCCATATTATCATATAACCATGCTTTTATTTTCCCATCGAGCGCAGTTGAAAAGATGAACTTGAGCACAAGAAGAAATAAACAAGTCAGGACCAAAACCAAATTGATACGAATTTAAACTTTTTACTTAACAAAAATGAAACAGTTGAAATATTGCTACTTACCTGAATGTTTTCCTTGTAGTGAGGGCAGATAGAGTAAACAGGAGCTTCATGGCCCTCAAAAGTATGCCGTTTTACACCTGTTGCAGCATCCCAGACCTTAATTCAAAGAATTGATTAGTCCTTTTTCGCCTTCCAACAAAAAAAAGAAGAGTTAGGAAAAGGAAATAAAGACTGAACCTTGATGGTTTTATCATCACCACAAGTAGTAACACATAGTTGCTTGTTTGGAGTGGAGAATGCAATGTCGTTGACACCACCAACATGAGCATCAATCTGGAATCAACAAATGCTTTTAATTACAGGAAATGAAAGACATGCTCCTAAAATGAGTTGTAAACAATATAACACCTCAAGGTGTTGCCTCATATCTTCACCACCGTGATAAGAGTATAGCTGTACAATATGTCTCGAATAAGCAACTCCTGCAGTTGAAAACGCGCATATGAATACCCAAATCAGTCAGAGCATTTTTAATCTCAAATCTTACCGAATAAGGAACCATCCGGGCTCCAAATCACACGGTTGACAGAAACGACAGGTTCTTTCACCAAAGCAGCCTAAAGACCAGAGTTTTAGGTTACTGAAGTTTCAAATTAATACTAGATAATAAGATTCTGGTTGGTTTTCATAAAAGAAGCACCTGCAAGGGCATTGAACATTTACTCAAGTCCCAAACTTTAAAAGTCTTCTGTACTAGACGTTCTCGAGAACCAACTTCCCAGAGCCCAATATCCCCAACATTCGTACCAACTGGAACAATGCAAAATGAAGCAAGAAACTTCTGATGTTAAAAAATTTCTGATGACGTTTGTTACATGAAATATATATACAGAGCAAGAAACAGACCTAGGAGCAGAGTCTGTTTAATAGGATGGAAATCCATGCTCATGGGAGATGAGCCCTGACTCAAAGTTCGTGCTACTGTCTTGGGCAAGTCATCAGGTGCTTTGAAGGTTTGATTGTGGCCATGAGCCTGCCCCGGGAATGTCATTGGTAACATGTTCACACCTAGACTTACCTACATAAGGTGGAGCAAAGAAGTAATACATTTTAAGTTTAAACTCGCATTACCAATTGCATAAAATTATTATTGATAAGAAAATATATAATCTCTGCTTCAGATTTTTGTCACCTCGTCAGAGATTCCCATAGGTCTTGTTCGTTTTGAGACATGGTCTGAATCACCTGATGGATAGTCTACAGCGGAATTAGTTGGAGGAGTTCTCGGGTGCTTCAAGGCTGCTAAGGCCCAAAAAGGAGAACATGTTACATAGATCACAGGTGTGAACATGTTACCAATATGTAGGTAAGGATAGAATTTGAAAGACAATAGTTCCACAAAGCTTTTACAAAGAAACACCACATTTGATAAGCAAATTACCTTGGATGGATGGAGCACCAAGAGCAATGGCTCCTCCAGACACAGCTGGATGAGGGACAGAGGAAGGACTAGACATCCAACCAGCAAGAGGTGTCGGAACCGGAGAAGGTGTTGGTTGAAATGGCTGAAGACATAAAGGCAAGTCAAGCACGGCATGTAAAGGTTACTGTAGAGCTAGGACCAAAATCAGCAGACAATTGCACTTAATAGAAATTACAAAATCAGCTGGAAATTGACCTACCCCGTGTGCGCCTAAAGGAGGAAATCCCCCAGCTTTTGGTAATGATCCAAGCAGCGGATTGTTGACAGGGGATGGTGCTCGTGCATCATTTGGTAGGCGGCAGGAATGATCCACAAAGAGAGTCTTTATATCAGGATTAGGCCTTGGGTTTTTACAAAGCTGATGTTGCCAATTTAAGCTGCAAGTTATGCAGTCACATAGAAACTACGAGTTAAAGCAGCTGAGAAATGAAAATCTGATGTGAATAAGAAAGGAGAATCAATACCTCTGATTTATCAGAGTCCTGAGCCGTGAATTTCTAAGGGTAGGAAACTGCAATTTATCACGGAATAATGGATTGGCTTCAATCAACTTCTTGAGTTCCACCAACATGATAGCTCTGGCGGACTTTGTGTCTCCATACTTGGATAACTGCTCGTTCTCCCTGAAGTTGAACAAGTTAAACTCCTCATTCTCTTTTGCACAATGTAACGACGTTAAACCTCAAGCTTCTAAAAACAGTAATAAATGGCTTACCGGAAGTTTTCTAAGGTCAAGAGCTGAGTGATTTCCTTGAAAAGCTCCTCATTAAAAGTGGAAAACACTTTCAAATCTTTCACTAAAATTTCCACAGCCTTGGGACGATCATTCCTAAAAAAAAAAGGCAGCCGGTGATTCGCAAATCAAAAACACAAAATGTCTACTTTTTTTGGTGGACATATTACTTACTTATCCAAGGCCTCGAGATACTTCTGCTTCCTAATCTCGAAGAAAATCTTCATGGAGTATCTATTATCATCAACTTTAGTAAAACCAGAGAGATACTTCTCAACCTCATCCCAGTTTCCATTGTGCACCTCATCCTCAAAATACTTCATATTGAAGAAAAACCCAGATTCTTGTTCGAGCCTAATTTCACAAAATCAAGTTAATGATGCATTTGCCAAATACTAATGATTTGTTAAACAAAACGACAAGACAAACGCAATATGATCGGAAGGACTTACTTATGAACAGTCTCTTTAAACTTCTCTTCATCTAAAAACTGTAGGATCAAGAACACGAGCTCTCTGCTAAGAGAAGACATGGTTTGGTTTTTTTTTTTTAACTCACTCGGAGAAGTTTTCAAACTCAGATGCAGAAAACCCACCAGATCTGCAAAACGAAAATAATGGCGATGATAAAAAATCTTAAATGAACAGCACAATCATCCAAAAACTGGGTTTCCAAATATTCATGGATATATATAATATCATTTTTTAAGAGAAAAAAAAAATGGGAGTTAACTTAAGAAATTAACATACCCTCTTAATTATAACTAGATCTTTAAACTATCTCCGGAAAATTCTCTAAAACTCTCTCTATTCCGGCGGATTTAATTAGTGTTAAATAGAGCAATAATAATTTGGGAAAAATTAGGTCTTCCTAGTGAGTATTATTGTCCATCGAATTAAATGAAAAAAGAGGGGAAAGCCAAAAAAATACCCAGAAAAGCTACGATTTATTAAAAAGGAAAAAAAGAGATAGATTCCGTTATTAACAACAGAGGTACCCAGAAGCGTGAAGCTTACTTACCATGAAGAAGAAGAGGAGATCGATTTCAGAGCTTGAGAGTTTCTCTCTCCTGATAAATATGAAAGAGGCGAAGGATTGGGTTTCTTGGACTCTCTTTTTTCTCTCTCTCTCTCTCTCTCTCTCTCTGTCTCTCGACCCGAGGAAAATAAGATAGAAAAAAAAAACAAGTTTTCTCTCTCTTCAGAATTATTTATACGAACATTAAAATCTTGAACAAATGGAGACTTTAATTTAAAACCAAAAAAAAAAAAGAAGAAGAAGAAGATTTTAATATGCGAAGGTGATGGATAACGGAGTGTAATAACAACACTCGCTTATTACACGATAAGGAAGCTGAGTTCTGATAAGCAAGCCCACTTATATATAAGTACAGTTGAACCAGGACATACGACTTAGCCGGCTACAATTCTCGACGCTATCGGCTCGGAATCTCTAGCTGCTAGCTATGCTCCAAGGAGACATGATCCTCTGTGTCGCGACAAGGGTACACCCTCCGTGAAATCCGTCGATCTTGTACGATGAACCTTATGAATGTTAATCCGACGGTACATACGTCTTTGAAAGCGAAATAGCTGCGTCCCCACAGATCCCTCAGAACACGACAAAGCTTTTTCCTTCTGAGATGTATCTTTAAAAGTTCCCTTGCCCTTGAAATGACAAATATTACCTAATTTGCCATTACGCCATTTATTCTTGAGATGCGGTACTCGTTGAACAATAATCACGTGATGGAGAGATAATGGAACTTTAGATTATGAAGAGGTCATCACTTACTTCTCGCGATATCTAACTAAATTTTAGTATTAGGCCTTCTCGTGATAGGAGGAGATGTCAATAATTCAGTGAGACTCTTTTAATTTCGTCTCATTTTCTATATTTATATGAGCCTCATTTAACTGTTTTGGATTATTTTTATTTATCGCAAAATTTGATGTGAACTATACTGAGTATTTACACACAAAAATTCAAATTTATTTACTCAATAAATAAGAATATTTTTTTTTAGTTTGTTCACAGCGTAATTGATGTTTCATCGATGTGATATTTTTATAATGAACCAAGCTGTTATTTGGGATCTTTAAATTTTTAAATTTTATGATGTCTCTAGTGTATATTAATAATCTTTTCACTAGAAAAGTCGAGTTTGACGTCATTACCTTAAAGTTTTTTGGCACCAAATGAAGATAAATATTATTTGTTTTAATTGCTCAAGAATGATAATGGTTTCTTTTGCTAAAGTTATGGGTGCACAAAGAAAAGTATTAACTTTTGTAAAGCATATTTTTATTCTTTTAGTTTACACGGTAACACGAGTATCTACTTTTCTAGTAATGCTAATACATAGATTTTATATCTTAATTATTTGAATATAAGTTAATCTGCCGGTTTAGCATGCCTTTTGATTCAAATACTAATATAGCATGCAAGAAGATGCAAAAAAAAAGTCTTTCGATTCAACTACGAACATGGCATGCAAGAAGATGTAAAAAAAAAAAAAAAAAACACTGTTTGTTTGGCGAATAAAACTAATAAAAATAATACTGTGATTCAATGCTAAATCCAAACCGATAAAAAATGATTTTACGTTAGCTCATGCAAAATGTATTAAAGACTAAAGATACAACAAAGAATAAATCAAATAATCAAATAGAAAACATATTTTAAATAAAAACATTAAATATTGTTAATATTCAAACTTTAAATAGGTTTATGATTAAAATTAACTCTTTATATTTTTTTCATCGATACGAGTTTAAGTAATTTTCGTCCGAAATAGATTATAGTTGTAGATTATAGAATTTTTTCTTAAAGAGAAACAGTTTTATCAAGTTTATAAGAAAAATGATGAAAATTTGAAAAAGGAAAAACAATAAAAAAACTTTGCTTAAAAGAATTATTTCGTTTGATATGTCAACCTCTATATTATCAATCAAAAGTTAGTAAGGAACATTAACAATGAAAAGGAAAGTTATAAATTAAGATGTCAATATCAGACAACTACTCGTCAATCCAGTAGGATACGTTTCATTATGAGTCACTAAGTACATGTGCATGATGTAATTATTATTTATTAAACTGATTATAAAATTTCCAACTTGTAAATAATATACTATTTACCTTTAAATATACTCATATACTCATATTTTTAATAATAATTAGCGATTTTGCTATGAATAGTTTGATAATCGTGAAAGTTTTCAACTGAGTTTGCCAAATAACCTTTAATTTATAAACTAAACCTTTTATCAAGATAAATAAAATAATAACCTAAACTTACAAATCATGAATATAATTTTTTAAAGTGTTCGCTGCAATGTCTAACTATTTTAAAATGAGTAGATCTTTTCGATAGATCTTCTACTTATTTACGTTTATATAAATCTCCATATTAGAAGTAAAATCGTAATAGACTAATAGCTCAAAGTAGATGAGTACATGTTCTAGAAAAATATAAAAATCTGACTAACACTAGAACATCCTAAACAAATAGATATGTATTTTATATTGGGCAAATGGTCATTAAAAGATGGAGAAGTGAATGATGGTCAGTGTTCACTGCGTCTTCCAATTTTTTTTTCAAGTCTCCGGCCAAAAAGCAGTGCACGGTTGGTCCCATCTGGCGGGTCTGTTCAAAAGTCTACTGAACGGGAGAAATAAATTCTGACAAGGAAACTTATTAATCATTCATTTCACGATGCTATAAAATAAAAAAACAACGTCAAATATAAAATTGTTTTCAAAATGATCGGGCCACATACCAAATAAATAAATAAAAAACCAAGGCCTTGTTTTTTCTAGTAATTTAAATATTATATTTATTTCAAATATTAGAGACCACAAAACATTTTTAGTATAGCTCAGTTGGTCAAAGCAATTGGTTTGAAATGTTTAACGAATGGAAATAAATTACAAAGTAGTAGTGAGTATGTTGATCATAAATTACTAAACTCCACTAAGTAAAAAAGCGCACTATGTTGATCTTTCCAATGTGAAACTACTACTCCCTAGTATTATTATTATTATTGGCTAATTCGTTTTGTAGTACTTGTTTAGTTTTGGTTCTTTTAAATATGAAAAGTAGAAAATTTGAAGTTGATTAATAAAAAAGAAAAAAATGAACGTACATGAGAAGGGAAGGGCCATAGCCCATAGGGTGGTCGCGATTGGTTACTTTCCACTTATGTGTGTTCGCTCCTCTTTAAAAAGCTGAATTGCTTTGCTATTTTGATACTACGATTCCTCAATTTCTCAGCTTCTAATTATCGTATATCGCGGTAAATAAGGCGATATATTGAGTTTGCTTTATGGGAGAAGTTGTCGGTTGTCGTTGCCATTATAATGTGACTTTCCTGAAATTCCGAAGCCATAATTATTTAGTCCAAAACGAATATTAATACTAGTAGTAGTACATAGATTGATGGACTCATTTCCACGTATCCAAGACATTGCCGCTAAAACTTTTTTTTTTCTTTTGTTTTTTCTATTATCGCTTGTGACGACGACAACACCATCAATATTGTTTTTTCGTTTATTTACCGTAAATCAATTTAATTTATTATTTTTTACATAAAAACGGTTCATAATTGGTTTTAGCAACCAAAAAAAATCCCATTTACACTATCATAAACTATAATTTATAAATAATAAATAAAATGTAATCCGATCTGCGAATAGTTTTGTCCGCAGTAACTATTCGAAATCAGAATAATTCATTGCAAACCATAATCTTAGTTTACAATAAATATTGGTATTTTCTTTCTGCACCATTGAGGACCAACATTTATGGATGATAAATACAGCTCTGTCTTAGCGAATTTAGTCCGTCCCGTCCGCTTCAGGTTGGGCATTTAAGTACCTTACGGGCTCTAACAGTTTAATACGATGGGCTTAAAGCCCACCCAATGAGGAACAGTGACGGCCCCAAAATACTCGTTGTTGATCTTCCTCTTCTTCTTCTTCTCTAACACACTGGATTTTATTTTTCATCCTTTTCAACTCGACGATCTGAAGAATTGGTGATTCGTCGCGTTAAAACGATCAGTCCCTGGCATCGTCTTCGTTCTCAGGATCTCCTTTCTTCAGAAGTTTTCTCCTTCTTCTACATTTCGCGCGGAAGCCTTCGTTTCTAGAGGTAAGTTTCCCCCCTTTTCCAAGATTTTGTGTCGATTGAACTTACCTAATTTGTCGATCTCTTTTCAAGTGGAAACTTTACCTCGATTTGTCGGGATTTGATCGGTATCTAGAGTTTGATTGTTTCTAATTTACTTGTTCTGTCGACTTGATCGCTGTGACGAAGAAGCCTTAATTTCACTTTTTTTTTTTCTTTTTGAAACGAGAGTTGTTGGACTTACATCCAAAGCATGATTAAGAAACAAAGTTTATCCACATTTCTCTTCTTTAATCCTTCGATTTCTGTCGAATAGCTAGTTTCTGGATCAGGAGTGGTGATGCCTTAGGAAATGAAATTTGTAAATGGCGTGGATATATATGATAAGTTTCTTGCTTAGGTTTGCTATCATCCCAAACTTAGTTAATGAACAAGGGTGTGTGCAATGCAGACTCATAAGAGCCAATATGAATACTGAACTCGAGATCTGTGTTTTTGTCTTTCTATGATTTTGTATTTCAGGAGACACAAGATTTAGTCTCTTCTATTTGGAGACGAGGGATTGAATGGCTAACACTGCCTGTTTTATAATCGTGGGTCGGAATGATATTCCCATTTATGAAGCTGAAGTAGGATCTGCTGCCAAAGTACATTTCTTACTCCACTTTCTCTTTTCTTATATCTGTAATAGAAACGATGAATCTGAATCATTCAAGTTTGCAGCACATGTTCCTTTATTTTTGCTCCATTCTCCTCAAGTATTTGCATTCGTGTTCCCAATCTTTAACATGATAGACACAAATACTTTCCAGCTCCTTCTTTTCGACTTTGGTTTCCTGGTCATAGTTTAACTCTTTGAAACTGTAACAGAAGACGTGCAAAGATCGTTTAGCTTACTTCGGATGGAAATATCTAGGATAATGAATTTGATTATCACTGTGGTTTATTTAGCTGGTGATATGAAAAAGGTTGCTATTTCCCTTGTTTGAATTATTTTTGGTGAAGGAACGTTTCACCCTGTTTTACATTTACATAACCAATCGAGCAGGCCTTGTTCTAACTAGATAATCCTTAAAACGTAGATCTCTAAGAGCCTTTACTGCTGGTTACATTACTAATTGGTTTCTGGTCTATCATATGTTGAATAATCTATCTTAACAATGGAAGTTTCTCTGTTTTTGTGTTTTTATCTCCTCATCTAGCTGGTAGATACATGTTTCAACTATGATAACAATTGGTATGTGGTCTAGTTGATAAGTTGCACATCAGTCTCTTACTCCATTCTCTCTATTTGGTAGAGAGAAGATGCTGCTCAGTTGCACCAATTTATATTACATGCAGCGTTAGATGTTGTCCAAGACCTAGCATGGACTACAAGTGCCATGTGAGTAAAGTCCCTTGTGAAATTTTTGATTATGTTTTAAGGATTCATCTCATTATCATATATCTATTCAGGTTCTTGAAGTCAGTTGACAGGTTTAACGATCTGGTTGTGTCAGTGTATGTTACCGCAGGCCATATCCTTTTTCGTGGAACTAATTACTAATTTAAACCCTTTGAAAGTCAAGTGCAAATATATTTTTCTTGTTCTGCTTCATTCATCTAAATAGTGTCAGATTGGTATGTGACTTTTGTGCATAACAGATTCATCTCCAGTTATAAATGTTTGTTTCTTCCTTAATTTATGAACACATACTCGGCTCATGCTCCTTCATGATTCACGCAATGAGGACGGCATCAAGAGCTTCTTTCAGGAGGTGCATGAGCTTTATATAAAGGTAAAAATTTATTGATTATTGATGAATCCGCAGTTGTTGGCTCCGTCCTGATTCATCGGTTTCGTCACCATCATCGAAATTGATGGTTCATGCAGATTCTTCTGAATCCATTGTATCTGCCCGGGTCTCGGATAACATCGTCACATTTTGACACCAAAGTACGTGCACTTGCAAGAAAGTATCTGTAGAGAAGAACGGAGATTCTGTCTGCAATTGGTGGAGGAGGTCCAGTGCCCAATTTTCTTGTATCCATATCGCATAGTTCCCAAGTCGATTATTTCTCTATTTCTTTTGAGTGCCTGGATTTCTGTTATTTCTAACTTGCAAGCAACATTAGAAAAATGGGATTCCTTGTTTAGTATTGAGTAATGATCCATTCAGTCCAACCCATAATTTCATCTTTGGTTGTTGTTAAGTTGAGTCTCTTTTTGGTTGTATTATCGAAGACTTTTCCTCTGAATCTATGGGAAAGCAAAGCTACATGTCTCTTTACTTTTCAAATTCTTAAACAAGACTTTTCTAGTTTTTATGTTTATGTAAAAACCTGTTTCTCAATGTAATGCGTTCTATTTGACCCCCAAAAAAAAAACGATTGAACGCCCAACGTAAGTTGATGTGAAACTTTAATGTGCTAACAAATCAGCAGTTAAGAAGATACTTTATTGAAGTTAAAAGAGAAGATTATATTCAATAAAGACGCCACGTGTGAAGTAAAAGGACCAATGGGAGGATAGAAGTTACCTCTTTCCTCCCAAAACAATCTCTCCTTCTCTCTCTACATCGCCGACGAGGCAGGAAGGACGACCAATTGAGACGTTGACCCTTCATCCGATTTTCAGCAGATTTGATTTTTTTTTTGGAACAATCTCTCTCTCTTTCTCTTTCTCCTTCTCTCTCGCTTGGTTGAGAATAATAAAAGTCTCTTCTTTCGTCTTCTTGGATCTCGTATTATCATCCTGTAAGTTGATCTCATTCTTTTTATCATAAATCAGAGGGAGTTCATATCAGATCTGGCGAATGGATAGCAGTTACTCTGTGATTTCCAAAACTTCTTACGTTGAGTTACAGAAACCGACGAACAATGGAATCCCAGGAAAACCCAGAACCAAGTTGCTTCCTTCTGATGAAGAAAGCTTCGTCAACGATTTTGACGATACCCGTAATGGTGTTGTTGGCGATGACGAAGGTGATGATCTCGATTTCGATGTCGCTGATTATTCACTCGTTCTTGGCAAATCATCCAATCAAGGATCTGGGATCTACGGTGCGGTTTTTAACCTCACAACCTCGATTATCGGCGCCGGGATCATGGCATTGCCCGCCACCATGAAAGTTCTCGGCTTGGTTCTAGGGTTTGTTTTGATTCTCCTCATGGCCATTTTGTCTGAGATTAGTGTTGAGCTTTTGATTAGATTTTCAGTTCTTTACAAGTCCAGATCTTACGGCGAGGTTGTTCAATTCGCTTTGGGGAAAACCGCTAGGGTTTTGTCTGAGATTTGTATCATTGTCAACAACGGTGGCGTTCTCGTTGTTTATTTGATTATAATGGGAGATGTCATGTCTGGTTCTCTTCATCACATTGGGGTTTTGGATCAATGGTTAGGGAATGGATTCTGGGATCATCGTAAAGTTTTGATTTTGATTGTTATGGTCATCTTCTTGGCTCCTCTCTGTGCTTTGAACAAGATTGATTCCTTGAGCGTTACATCAGCTGCTTCTGTTGCTCTTGCAGTTGTGTTTGTGGTTGTCTGTTTTGTTGTCGCCACTATCAAGCTTATCGAAGGGACTATCGACCCTCCTAGGATGGCTCCTGATTTTGGTTCCAAAAAAGCAATCTTGGATCTTCTTGTTGTCATTCCGATTATGTCCAATGCTTACGTTTGTCACTTCAATGTCCAGCCTATCTATAACGAGCTCGAAGCTCGATCACCTCAGAAGATGAACCGAGTTGGGAGAATCACAACAGCGATTTGTGTTGTTGTCTACGCGTCAACTGCTATATCGGGCTATCTCCTCTTCGGCAAGGACACCGAATCAGATATCTTGACCAACTTTGATCAAGATCTCGGTATCCGGTTTAGTTCTGCTGTGAATTACATTGTCAGAATCGGCTACATTCTTCATCTGGTTCTCGTCTTCCCTGTGATCCATTTCTCCTTGAGAGAAACCGTCAATACCTTACTGTTTGATGGCTCACCTCCTCTAGCCGAAAGCAAAAAGAGATCTATGGGACTCACTGTGATCTTGTTGGCTCTCATTTACATTGGCTCAACGATGATCCCAAACATATGGACTGCTTTCAAATTCACAGGCGCAACATCAGCGGTTTCGCTTGGTTTTACATTCCCTGCTCTTATCGCATTACGGTTAGGGAAACAGAGCAATTCATTAAGCTTCGTGGAAAGATCTGTGTCTTGGCTGATGCTAATCCTGGCCGTAGTGGTTAGCATTGTGGGAACCATTGGCAACATATACAGCATCAGGACCAAATCAGAATGATACTTTTAGCGTGTTTTTTTCAGGATCTTGTAGATTTATACAATCAGAGATTCTCAGTCCAATATCGAACCGGAAATCTTCAGTTTTGCGACTGCCACATGCACCTTTAGGATCTCTCAATCAATGGCGTTTGTTCAGGCTAAGTTTAAAGATTTCCGGTTTGTGAATTCTATGTATACAGGCCAGATTCTTATGATATATTATTATATTATATATACGCATTTTTTTCTCCTTTTCTTAATTAATAATCCCCTTTTTCTGGCTACGATTCATAGTTTTCTTAAGTTTTGTGTGTTTCTTGGATCGTTTGAGGACTGGTGTTAGTTATGAGTGTAGTTTGAAACAGAGTTGGTCTACTCTAAACCAGATTTAAATCGATTAGGTACCGGGTATAACCGATGTATTTTGAGGTGGTTGTTAGATAGAATGATACGGAGCATCGAGAGTGATGTACTATTGAAATTAAAGCAAGTAACGAAACGTAACCTTGACTTAAAGGTCATCACTAAAGATCTAATACCCAACTTAAATACACCTTTGGTTCATGACCCAAAAAAAGGTACTAACTTTGATCACCGTGGGGGGTGGAATATCTATATAACTATATGTTGATCCAACGACTTTGCCTCGGTTGTTTAAGCAATATCTTCTAACTCAATTCTTAGTCTAGGATTATTACATGGTATAACTCCTACTTAATGCGTAAATTCATGGGGCACTAAATTATTATTCAGTAGACTTAAAACATTAATGTGGCCAAACCGAAAATAGAAGTGGAAGCTAGTGGCTGGTAAGTGGTAAGTGCATATGAACATTACTTTAAATTCCACATGCGCATGACCCGTGATCACCAAATCGTGTCTTCTATTGATCCATACAATAATTTATACGAATTATAAGCTTATAACTGTATACATATGTATATATTTATCGAATATTCTGATTGTGATAGATGAATATTTGCATGATTACGTCCACTACTACTAGTGTCGAAGATGTCTTTGTAATCACAGCATTCGATAATAATGGCTTGTATAGTCTCTTAAAAGCTCAGTAATAATTTATCATCCTCCTTAATTCAAAAAGCCAAACTGAGGATAATCATAAAAAATGGATTTGTGTTCATTGACTTAAGGAATAAAATAATAATAACAATAATGTATATATAACACAGAAAAAAAAATATATCTATATATAAGTTGACTACAGAAGCTGGATTTTATAATTTTCATAGAAGTTTTTTTTTTTTTGGTTATCATTAGTTGACCTAACTACGAAGATAATACTAACTATTTAGTTAATTAATCCATCTTACCGGTAACGAAAAGAAAGCATTTATTCAACTTAATAAAAAAAAAAGTAACAAATTTTAATCAATATGATCACGTAGACAGCGGACGATGTCTAATGATACTATAATCTATATGGACATCAGAATTACATTTATTTTGTTCTAAATATATTGTTCTGGAATCGAGTATTAGCCGCTCTCAATATATTTATCCTTTTTTAGTTTAAAACGAAAATATATTTCCATCCAAAGCAAAAAATTGTGTTGGCTTCTTTTTCACAAAGAAGCAAATTTATTACTATACTAGTGTTTTGTCCCGTGCTTTGCACGGTTTTTATATGATTTGTGTTTTTTTATAACATTTAATAATTTTAGATTGTAAATATTGCAGTTCAAATCCAAATCCAAATGTAAAATGCATAATTATGAAAACTAAGAAAAAATTGTGAAATAAAAAATTGGATGGGCATTAAAAACAGTGATCAACAAAGTAAACCAGAATTAAGAAATTCGAACACAGAATTTGTAAATTAAAAGATTTTGAAATAGAGAACACTGCAATAAGAAGAGACATGCGATTGATGAAACCCTACAATCAGAACATGTAAGAACTTTAATTTTGTTACCTGATAAAAGCTAGAGGAAACAGGAATCAGAAAAGGAAGAGATCTGAAAGCTTTTTGTATAAAGTCATGTTACTGTTCCATTGTTGAAGAATAGAGAAGTGGAGATATTGAGATCGTGGGGGAAAAGACGTGTAACAGTTGTAAAAAAGATTTTTTTCTATTTAAAAGTAAATTTTATTTGTTTAAACAATGAAAGATAAAAATTTGGAGAAAATTGCAGTTAACAGTGAAATGACTTGTGAATTATTAGATAAGGATTCGTTTAATTTAGTTAATTTTAAAACAGTAAATGGAACAATAGAGAGATAGTGAACCAGAAAAAAAGCATTTATATGGTCCATTTTCCCACACCGTGATTAATGGGACACACCCACACTCGGTCATCTCTCCATGTGTTACATCAAAATCCTTTTTCGTTTTTTTCTTCAATGCTAAAAAAAAAGGATGTGTGAACTTCTTTGTTTTTCTAAATTTTGACCCTTTCTTTTCACTTTGGTCTACTTTAATCCTTTTGTTCACCCACCTTACCAAGTAAGCCCCGTTACTTTAAAAAAAGTCAAAAACAACCCCAACCGTCTCTCCTTTATATACTTAAAACGACTTTACCTTCTTCACAAACCACAACAAACACTCTCACCAAAAAGTTTCAGTCTTCTTCTTCTTTTACAGATTCGAAAATATCATAGAACAATGGATTGGTTCTCATGGCTCTCGAGAACAAATCTCGAAGCTTCTCTAATCTACGAGTACGGTCTCTCTTTCTCAAACAACGAGCTCGAGTACGAAGACATTGCTTACTTCAGCCACGAATTTCTCCTGAGCATGGGGATCTCAATCGCTAAACACCGACTCGAGATCTTGAAGCTAGCTCGGCGTGATCGGAAACCGTCTCCCCTCACCGCTCGTTCGATTTTCAGAGTTTTGATTGCGATTAAGAAGACCGGGAAATGCTTCTCCGAGTACGTTGGGGCCTGGATCCGACGAGAGGAATCGTCCCGGGTTCTGGTGGTTGTGTCGAGAAGCAGCGGGAACGGGAGATGGAAAGGCGCGCTGTTGAAGAGGAAGAAGAGATCGGTGGTGCCGAGCAACGGAAACAAGGAAGAAAGACTTTTGTTGACGAATGGGACTCCTTGTAGGCTCGAAAGCTTCTCCACTCCCATGGTTTCCGATTACACTTCCAAAGATTATACTTATTGGGGGAACAAAGATGTAGAAGAGATTAAGTGGGATTCAATGTTTCAGAACCTCAAACCCACTTGAAATCTTATAATGATGATTTGAAGTTATTTGAGCCTTGGCTCTATACTTTCGATTGTGTGATTATTATGTTTGTTACGCTAATTAGTCTCGTTAATTAACAATTACAATTCAGAAAATGATGTCTTCCTTTACTTGTTTTTGTGTCTGTTGTTTCCGTTTTATCTGTTAAAGTTGGAGCAGTGACTGTTATACAAACATCAAACAGAGTACATTACAACCTCATCAAGAAGCCGATACAATAGGTTCTTCCAACCGCTTTTTGGCCGGTTACAGCTAAATACCACAACTTACAAATCTTAGAATACACTCGAGCAAAAATGCCGCATGATACAATAGGAGCCTATAATAATGATATTATATCATTTTTATCTAGACAGTCTCTTCTCGCTCTCTGGATATATCAATGACCCGTTGATTGCGGCTGCAACCGGAAAGAGCCAGATGCATATAGAGCTTGATAAACCGGGCGGATTCTCACAGTCAAAATAATGCTCAGCAGAGTTCCAAGCCCACAAACACCAGCTAGAACCAAGAACGTTACTCGGAAGCATTCGGGACCAATGCAGGTCATATTCCCTTGCTTATCAGCCTCCATGTCGTAGATGTATCCGGCGAGACAGGCTGAGAATATGGTGGCACCTAGCGGGTTTCCCAGAAGTATGAAGTTGAAGTTGATTCCAAAATGTCTGAGACCAAAGAGCTCGGATATGGTGGCAATAGATAAGAACTGAAACCCCATGCCTACCCCGATTAGAGCAGTCGCAACGTAAATGGTGTGATCGATAGCCATGGCGAAGAGGAGGAATGTGAACACCATAACTAGCTGCGAGGCTCCCATCCATAGTGTTCTTGGAAGCGTTCTTGACCTAAGAGGCAAAAAGGAGAATCGTATGAGTCGGTTCTTTCTGAAAAAGAAACAGAAAGATTGTTTAGAGTGATAGATAGAGGTTCTTACCTCACAAAGTGCTCAGATATGGCACCTGAAGCGAGACGGCCTATGAAGTTGAAGAAGCTGAAGAGGCAGAGGAGTATTGTAGTGTCCTGAATACCAAAAGCAAATCCGATCTGTGCCAAATTGTTCGAGACCGTAACGCCTGAACCCATGCCGAGGAAGTAGACAAACCAAAGGAGCCAGAAATCTGCCTTGACAAAAACTTGGCCAAGCTTGAAATCCTCACCTCTCCTGGGTTTTCTCTTCTTCTTCACGGCACCTTCTCCTTCAGCGAGAAGTATTTCCATATCTGACTCATCATCTCCCTCAAAGATAGGTCCAAGGTTTGAAGCTGAGGTAGAAGGTGTCAGCAACGGCTCTTCATGGGTACCTTCTTCTTTGGCTAGATTGTCTGAAGAACCCAGTGGAGAGCTCTTGGCATTTGAACGGAAAAGTGTCATCTTGATGGGAACCGCAAGAGGAGACAACATAAGTAACACCATGATAGCCACAAGAACATATCTGAGTATGCTTGGCAGTACAAACACCTCACTGACTACAGTCGTCACAACAAGATAAGCAGCAAAAAGTATACTTGTGGCAAGCAGAAAAGCGAAATACATGGGCTCAGAAGGGTCTTCACCAGTAGCCGGAATACAGGGGCGGATGAAATACATCACAGTTAAGCATATCACCGGAATACCAACCGTAAGAAACAGAAGCAGATTCGTAGCTGAATGGTGAAGCACCATGCTGAACAAGACAGTGAATGCTGCACCACTGATACCAATATACCCTTTGAGAAGTCCAGCCACAGGGCCTCGGCTCATAGGGAAATTCCTCATATTGGTGACAAGAGATGCTGTACCGAACCATGAGTTGCTATTGGTAGCTATAGCTAGAGCAATAAATAGCTGTCAACAACATTACAAAACAATACTAATCTTGTGAGTTCAGGGATCAACACGAAACAATAGAGTTTATATAATCTAATCGATGAGACAACTTATAGCAAGATCCAAACTTGATTAACCAATTGAAAGTAAGAAAACTGATAGGCATTTGAAGCAATCTTAGGGTTTATGATAAGCAGAAAATACCCAAATATTAGATTTTAGGAACTTGGTCGTTAATCTTACCAGCCAGAAAGGCAAACCATGAACGATTTGGCCGACGGAGAGCCAAAGAACGCCGAAGCCGAGGAAACAAGAGGAAGCTCCGATGAGAAGCATCGCCCATGGAGGAAGCTTGTTACTGGCGTATCCTGGAAGTAGCCCCATGTTTTCTCCCAAATCACAAGCGACGCCAAGGATCGTGACCTGTTGCTGGCTAAAACCCAAAACCGATTTCAGGGCGGAGGAGTAAAGCGGGAACGTCGAACCACTTCCTGCCGACATCTGAACCCACGCGGCTGCCGCTAATCCCACCCACGGTGGTCGGCTTCCCGATTTTTCCGCCAGCTTCGTCATCTCCGATCTCTCTCTCTCTCTCTCTCTCTCTGGGATTTTAGAAGTGCTTTGCTTCTTAAGTGATGATGAACAAAGGAGATGAATCACTCGCTCTCTTTAATGTTTTTCTATATAAAGTACAGCTTCCTATTTTACCAAAAAAAAAAAAAAAAAAAAAAAGTACAGCTTCCTAATTAACATATTTAAACCATACGTTATCATTTTTTCATATTTTTTTATAAACTCGAGGATAAATGCGTGATTCGCAAGAGGTTTAACATTACTTTCTAAACTAATCATGTTAACTCTTTTTAAAAAATTGCAAGTGGGTCTCACGAAAAATATTCATAGTATTCACTATTCACAACTAATGACAACCTATTTTTATTTTTTGTTCCTATTGTATTTTTGGCTTAAAAATCATTAAATAAAAGCTTCAGACTTCAGTTATAAAGACTATTGGTTATTTTTTCTCTTTCGAAAAAACATAGGATTTTTTGCTTAGTTTGAATTTTTATATTATTGTTGTATGTAAGCAAAACAGAATAAATTGTTGTTTTGTTAAGATTTTGTGCTTCAAACACGTGAGGTCATTTGACTATGACTTCGTCCCACGTGGACCGCCCGATTTATGATTTGGTATTGGCATTGATCTTAACGATCCCATTTCTCAATTATTTTAATACCCTCGAACTTTTTAGTATACGACGTATATATCCCTCCTAGGTAAGGATTCACACAGAGCATCGAGTCAAAAACTGACAAATATAAGTTTTTATCAATAGCAATCAAAAGGGCGCCTAACTTTTTGTTTTGTTTTGACTGCTGATATGGACCCTAATACGCAAAAATCTTACCTATTTCGATTACGAGGAAAAAAACAATAATTTGAAAGTTGAACGGCAGGGACACCTAGTTCTGCACCGGCCTCGAGGCACAAATAGAGATCAGACACGTGAGAATTTTACACTCGTCATACCATTATAAGGTATGCTGTCAAGCCCAACTAGTCGTAATTACTAATGACATTTAATTTGAGGTCCAACGACGACGTTTCATTCTCAAAATCATTAAATGGCTTTACTTAATTGAAACTTACCCTGCTAGTCATGTCGACCATAGAATGTTCAACATTTTTTCTCAATAAACGTAGAGAATTTCGAAAAAGAAACAGTAATAATTTCTAAACCAGTAAAAAGAAACATCAACAATATAATAGCTACCTAATGAAGTTATTATCCTAAATCAGTTGTTGATCTATAAATTTCTCACTGAGTAAACATATAAAAAATGAGACGAATTCATACTATACGATTTTATTTAGAAGGCATACCATTGACGTTTTCAAACAAAAAAAGGGTGATAATATGGGCGGGCTCCAATAATTAAAATCTATTCATCTGGATCATAGACTTTTTGGTATGAGATCGGTGACGTCTTTCTCTGACGAAAATCAACCAGAAGATGAGTGAGAACATGACTGCGCCAGAGAGCGACGCGAGGCCTGCGTAGATCCACTGGCTGGTGATGCTGAGTCCAGGGCAGTTCTTGGTGGTTATGTCTCTGAAGGTGTCTCGGACGAAAGTACAGTCCGCAATACTAGCCAAGAAGGGACCGTAATGGTCCAACGTGAACCCGACGTTTATCGCACCCATCATCTGGTCGTATGAAGCTGGAGTTAACCTGCCCTGCGTTATGCAGATTCCTTCTGCGTTCACTTGGCACACATAGCCTTTATAAACCTATTTTACCAAAACATACAAGTTAAGACAATTAACGTTAACATTTTATCATATATATATCTCACTCATGAGAAGATGTGTTTTAGTTTATATGTATTTACCTGAGAAGCATTGGCTAGGAGGATTTCGTCCGGAGCACAAGGTCGCGGGTTGTGGTTTTGGTCGAGCGGGTTACAGAGAAGAGGAACGAGCGGACCGGACTGGTTGTGGTAGAAAGGGACATTAGATGGGAATTCATGGTTACTGACGTTGACCGTATACGCATTGGTCATGTCAACGGCCGTAGCAGTCATCGTCTTCGTTATATCCAAAGTCTCCCCAACGGTTTTGGGATCCAAACATGGAAGAAGCTGGCTCAATGCTGACTCTGCCGCTGGATCATGCACCCATTGGTTCATAGCCATACACGTGTCCGCAACCACACTGTTTTAAGTCATGGTATCGTTAATTTAAATCTAAAAAGATTTAAATTAGATCAAGTGATTATGAAAAAAGTTTCATTACTTGTGGAAAACGAGGAAGACGGCACTGAGGAGAATCGTTGCTGTGACGAGAATCCAACCCAGAATCACCAATCTGATAATTAAACATTCATTATAACCAGTTCATTTGTATATGATATAATATGACAACGGTAGTCAAGTGTAACTCACAGGTAGACAAGAACACGCAGTCCACAGAACGAAAACACTGTTTCAGATTATAAAAAAAAAAGAAAAGGCAAAGTTAATAATTACATAGCTCTAGATCGAAGTAGAATTAATTTTAATTTCGGGACTTACAAAGGCCGAGGAATGCGACTGCGAGCATAACACCAGCGATCACATTTAACACATATCTCCTGAAATAAACGGATTTGACGCAAATTAGCAAACAGAGCTTTCATACATTCAACTTGTGCCGCAAGGGATCTGTCTAACTAATACTTACACAGGGTTTAGTGCCCCGGTGAGATAACGAATAGTCTGGTTAGCCACACGGTCGGGGTAAGTGATGTTAGACATCTTGATCATGTTGTTGAAATGATCGATGTTACCTCTAAACTCGGGAGGAAACAGGTTATGTCCATCGAGCTGAATGTCTTTAGCAGACTGAATAGAGTCCCATAAGCTCGTAAGCTTAGTCAAAACTCCAGTTGCTTGTTTCACAATATACATAAACGTATTCTCCACGCTACCGTAGAACTCGTTTTGCCCAGTATATAGCATCGCAGACCCAATCCTGAACACAAACGACAGCGTTTTTGAAGTAGCTCAAGATTATCAAGATTTGAGGTAACAAGTAATGGGTTTTAACTGGAGCTTACACGGCGGCGACGGTGAAGAGGAGGAGGAAGACGAGAGAGAGTGTGTAGCAGACGCGAGAGTAGCCGTAGTTCCGGCGGCCACAGCCGCAGCAGCAACAACAGAGGCATGAGCAGATGAGGAAGAGTCCGAGCAATACGAACCAGACGATGGCTATGACTATGAATGGAACTGCAGAAAATCCAACGGACTGAAAAAAACATGCACCATTAAGAAATACGATTTAAAAAATTTGGTGTCGAACGGGATTCCTACAACGAACATCAGATTTTTCTTTAGTTTACATTATGGCCCAGTACTATTAATTTCTACATGATTTACCCCCAAGCCTACTCACTTGCTATATTAACAACCATCGTATTCGTACTATAAGTGTTATCAATTGTTACATGATTTACCCCTAAGTAAAGGTTTCCAAAATTTTGGTTAATGCGAATCGGATTACGTTTTAGTCCTCATATTTCTTCCTTAGTTTATTTTGGGCCAGCTACTATCTCTTGCTACATGATTTACCCCAAAACTAATTTAATAGTCTAAACGCCTCTAAAAAATATAAGGGTTTTGAAGGGCAGTTCATATGATCGATCAATATAGCGGCTGTGCCTTAAAACCATTTTTACATCAGCTGTATCTTAAACATGTTATTGAAGATTCAATTTGACATTTTGAATATTGAAATAGAAATGTAAGGGAAATGAAGTAAAGACTCACGGCGATGTAATGAGGATTGGTAACGTTCCAACCATCGGAATAAATATTGAAATGGTTGAGAGGGTCAGGCCGGCGTGTCCTCTCCGCCGCTAACACCAATGTCCCATTCCCTCCTTCCAAAATTTGCCTCCTCACTCCTAAAATCACTTCATAAATTCGTATATACATATTGTTTGTGATCAATGTTGCTTTAAAAAAAAGGAATGTGAAGAACCTTGGAATGAGGTTGAAGATGGACGATGATGACAAGAAGAAGAAACTCCATGAGAGAAAGAAACCAAACTCGACGAGATGAGAAGCACAACGGCGATCAGGAGGAGACGCCGGGGACCATGGTACGACGACGTTTCGCTATAGAGCATTATCCTTTTTGACCTTTTTCTAATTCTCTCTTTTGTTTTGTTTGGTTGTTTGCGTTTCTAATTTCTGAAACTCTAAAAAAAGGGTTTATCTATCAAATGTATGAATAGAAGATGAAACGATACTGTTCCCTTATTTAGAAATTTTTATTTTTCAGAATTTTCTCCATCCATTTTGTTTTAACCTCATTTTTAGTTTTTGCTATATTAGTTAAAACACTCTTTAAACTCTTATTGGCTGAGACCTAAATTCCATTTGTAAGCGAAAAAGAAAACAAATTAAAACTCCACGCGGTTTCTCTTCCCAGTAAAATTCATTTTTACTATCTCTACAAGAAAAAGCCAATAAATTACTTTACCTTATTGGTAAATATGTACTTTATATTCAGCGTCGACTTGGATTCCACTGGAGGAATACACAGAAACGGAAAATGGCATTAATGACGGAAATTAACTTAATCGAGCCACTATAATTTTTGTACACGGAAATTTGCGTTCATGATCGTCCCTGCTTTTTGCTTTTGTCTTGGCATTTTCTTAGATAAATCTAATTCCGAAAATTTAAGTGTTTTTTATTTTATTTATTTAAATGGTTACCTCATGTTTACATATCTTTTTACAAAAATAAGATCCTGTTCCTTTGTTCAACAAATTTCAAGAACAATAAAACCGTTTCAAACTCTATAATTAATTTTACAAATGTATATGGCAATTTAATAAGTCTCGACCTAGATCATCGATTCTCAAGCCGACTTGCTACATCTTGCATTCCAACTTCCAAGAGAATCGATTATCAAAACACAAGTGCAATCTATAAATGTTCACCGTGAAAAGAGTCTTGAGAAGTCGCTGGATCTCTTTTCAACTTGAGACGAATATGGCAATCACCACTACATCTCCTTGAGTATTATTAGTCACCAAGAGAGAAGATCCTTCATCCCACATTCACACCTTCTCACTACTCTCAAACCCTATGTTGATCTCATAACCGCAATTCTACAATTTCATAACTATTGCTATTACAATATAGCGGCCACAAAAGTCTATGGTTGTCACTACATTCTATGACACAGAGTGAACCAACATTTTTTTAAGTTAGGGAGTAAAATTTCAAATTGGTCCTTAGGAGATAAACCACTCTTCCAAAACCCAATATTCAGATTATGGCTTTAGACACACAACACCACCAGATTCCTTAAAATCCTCTCAGTAACCTCAGTGTTTCCTCAGTTTTGAGTTGAAACGTATGCATTTTATGGCAAAGATGATATACATTGGGGAGATTTCTTCAACCAAAAGAGGCTTCCTGATATCAAGACATGACGCAGCACCAGAAGCTCCCTCTATCGCTTCATGTCTGTTTTGAACACATAACCAAAGAGTTTCTTCAATAGAGTTATCTATTATCTACAAACCAGCGTTTCGTCCAAGGACTTTTCTACTAACTCAGGCCTTCTCCTTGGAGATAGCCCTCTTTCAATCATTTCCTCCTCATATTCCCTAGCCATATCCAACATTCCTTTCTGAATCAATGCATCAATCACAGCGTTATAAGCAGCTGAATCAGGAGTATCCCCAGACTCTTTCATTGTCTTCCACACATATAAAACCGGCTGAAGGAATCCCCATCTCTCAAACTTCCTCATTAGCATCACATAAGTATCCATCTTTGGCCTCACTCCACTCCTTATCATCCTACCAAACAGACTTAGGATCTCACTCGGTTTCTCCAGACGGGCAAAGAGACACATATAAGTAATCGAATCAGGTTGACACCCTTTCTTAGGCATCTCATCAAGCATCCGATACGCGTCTCTCATCCTCCCGGCTTCACACAGAAGCTTAATGATTGTGTTATGCGTTGCAACATTAGGCTCACAACCTCTTTCCCTCATCTCCCGAAACACCCTGATACCAAATTCGACACCTTGCGAAGCTCCAATGGCGCGGATCACAGTGTTATAGGCAACCACATCGAGTTTTATCCTTCTACTCTTCATTTCTTTATACAATTTCACAGCTTTCCAGGGTTTACCGCTCTTGCACATAATATCCATGTAAATAGAATAGGAAAACAAATCCTTAGCAACACCTTCAGTATCCATCTTGTCCCAAAACTCCTTGCATTTACCCCACCATCCCAATTTCGACCACCCACGAAGAATCAGATTATGAATCTTAGTATTACTAACAGTAAAACCATTGCCGGTCACATTCTTTCGAAAACAAAGCTCTTCAGCTTCAACCACATGTTTATGCTCGCAAAGCGCATCGACCAGATTATAAAAAGATGTTTCATCTCTCAAATTAAAACCATCCAATCTATCAAACGCAAGAATAGCCTCCTGAACAAGATGAGCCGTCACGTAACGCTTAAATACTATACGAAAAGTGACGTGATTGGGCACAGATTCCGGGTTTCCGATCATCCGGTTAATCAAACGCCACGAAGTATCGAACTCGAAATACTTACCCAGAATATCAATCATCCGATTGAATGTCTCGGTGGTATGTCTAAATCCGGATTCTTTCTCGACCCAGTTGAAAAACTCCAACGCCTTTTGCCAATCGTTGCTGTAACATGTGAGCGCTTCGCATACTGTTTTCTGATCGTAACTGGACTGGTCCTCTTCCTGACATCGAAGCTTCTCATCATCAACAGTGGAAATGGGTGTTACAGATAGAAGCCGAACGGAGCAAGGAGAAGCAATCCGAACTCGATTGAATCGCCGCAACAATAGCATTCTCTTGTTTCTGCCTCTTCTTTTTTTTCTTTTCCCGAATACCCTTTTTTATTTTTAATCCGGCACTCAACTTTTTGACCCGATTACCCTTTGGACTCGGGAGTTTCTATTGTTTTTTTTTATTTACCAGAAGAAGATGTGAATATGGTTTCAGTAATATCCAATAAAAATTTAACTGCAAAAATATAAAACTCAGTAGAAGTAAAAAAGACGTTAATGTTAGGAAAGAACTAATTTGTGTCTAAGATGTCCATTAATCATAGTTCCCTTGTGGTTTTAAGAAAAAAGAAAAAAAGCTTCTTCTTTTTTTAACATCTAACTATTAAAAAAAAGGAAAAAGCGTTTGTTGTTTTCCTTTTTCGTAAGATATTTCCAAATTCAATTCAGATCATTTATTTCCTTTTTTTTTTTTTTATCAACGCTAGTAATTCTCTATCCACCGTTCGATCTAAAAAACTAACTGCATCCAATGGCTATGAATGAAAGCTCCCAAAATATGATTTTTTTTCTGTTTAATCGTTGGGTCCTCTATATAAGAAGAGGTCTCATATTCGCTTGCTGACACAGAGAAAAAATAGTAAGAGAGAGCGTTCTAATGGCGACGAAAGGAGACATATATGAACAACGACCAAGAGAAAGAATCTTAAGAGAGAGAGCGTGTTATAATGGCGACGAGGGAAAAAAACATATATGAACAAAGCAAAGGTATTTTTTGGCCTTCTTCTGAATCTATATGAATCGATTTGGTATTTACTGAGTTAGTGCCTGATGTAAAACGATTTTGGAGTGAATCTTTTGTTTTTAAATGTTGGTTCAGTTTGTTGAGTGCCCTAACTCGGTCGTGATTTGAGTATTCTTATGATAATTACAGTTTCGACTTGATTTAAAGTTTGTATATATATATATTTTTGATGGGTTTCTTTGGAGTCTCGTTGATGGTTTGAAGAATCAAGAAGATTCAGAACAAAAATAACGGTTGACATAATGGCAATCTGATTCTAGTGATGGTCTTTGACAGTCGTCAGCATCAATTGCCGATCCACAAAGTGAGTTGATCAATTTGCTTTAAAAGACAATTTAGATGGGGAAAAGACTAAAACTTTGGTTTTGCTGTTGCTTCTTTAGATGGAGAATATTGGTCTATTTTCTTCGCGGATTTGGAGATGGAAAATCCTTTTTCTTGATCTGTAAGTGATCTCTAAATCCTTTTCTTTACATTTTTCTTCTTCTTCTGTTTGAAATTTATCCTCAACCAATAATCCTTTTTCAGATGTCGAGCTAGTCAATGCCAGCCTGTGTGAAGTTATCCTAGAACTGTGGATAACACCTATGCGCTGGAAGTAGCTCCCAATACATGAATGTCATCTTCTTCTACTACTTGTTTGATTTTTTAACGTCTTGTTACATATGCTTTTAACATGTTTCTTTGAGCCTGTAACTGTTTTATGTGTTGTGACATTTGTTTCGTTTTTCTTCTAGTGCTGGCTCTCTCTCCAAACAATAATGAAGTTTAAATCTATAAATCATCTCAAAACCAGTGGGAGAGGTTACATGCCCTCCAAAAGGTAAAAATTTATGTCTCCAATCTCCATCTGAAACTATTGAACCTGCACTCCTTGCTTGGGAATTCTTTACTTTCATATATATATATATATATTCATTCTCATTTTACTGATCCCTTGTTACAGAAAATGGCTCTATAGACAACTCAATTCTCCCTTACATTGATTATTGTTTGGAATGCTTCTTGAAGGTACGTGTGGAGCCTGGAAGGAGGAAGAACTCTCATTTATTCTTAGGCTAAATCGTGCTGCACTTTGTGTCCAATGGAGTCCAAAATGTACTGAGTTATTAAGCTTCATTGTTTAGTTAATATATATGCAGTGTACTTTTTCTATAACTTATGCAGCTTCTAATCTGTGTTTTTTTGGGTTCAATACTCTTAGGGAACCAGCTTGCTGATTTTTCGGAAAGAGACTGAGATTTTGTCTTTATTGTTGCCTCTTTAGATTGATGAAATATGGTTCACTTTCTTCGCAGAATATGCTGGTTCCTATAGTAGCTTCGCAGAAAAACAAAGTCTTTGTTGTATCGTCCACGTCAGCAGTACCCAGATTCCGGTTGCGTTTACAAACAGAACTTTAGGAGGGCATGTGTGATCAGATGTGCCGCCAACACTCCGAAGAAACGGTACACCATCGCGGTGCTTCCCGGCGATGGCGTCGGCAACGAAGTCATCCTAGTCGCTGTGGACGTTCTTCGTTTAGCTGGGTCTCTTGAAGGTTCCTTCTATCTTGCCTAAATTTATCCGATTTTCGAACTGCAAATCGTGGAAGATTAAAACTTCACAGTGATGATTTTTTTACTTCTTGCTCGATCTCTACACATTTCAGGGATAGATTTTAGCTTCGAGGAGTTTCCTAGCAATCAGACGCTGTTCTTCTCGGAGCTGTTGGATGGTATGTTATAACCGGAACTTTCATTCTAAATTTTATTTCTTCACCATATACCATATTTGTATTTCTGATTCATCTATGGTTAGGATTTTTGAATATAAGGCCGAAATGGGATAACAATCCGAAGCATTTGAAGCCGATAACGGCGTTGTTGCAGCTTCTTGCGGCTCTTGAAGTATTTGCCAATTTAAGACCGATCAGTGTTACCACAGGTATCTCTCACAGACAGATCACTGCTTATGTTCACGAAAGCCTTTAACTTCATAAGTCTTTGGACTTTTTTGATATATGCCTTAGTTGGTTGATTCGACATATCTGAGAAAAGACACAGCTGAACGGGTTGACCTTTTGGTCATTCGGGAGCTTAATGGGGGTCAGTGATCAGTGTTTACATAGAAATATAATTTTTTTTCTTGATCTCGTTTATAATTCTTCCATTTGTTTTGGTTATCAAAGATTGTGTCTTTCTTTGCTGATTACAGGTATTTACAATGCGCATCCCCGGGGTTTTACCACGAATGAACAAGGTGACGAAGTAGGCTTTTGCACTGAATCCTACTCTGCAAGTGAGGTATCATGTTTTCGCATTTAGGAGACTTTAAATCTTGCTGGAAAAGTGTTCGACGTCTTGTTAATGTAGGAGTTGCTCAATAACATTCTTGTTTCTGTTTCTGATTAGGTTGATCACATTGCTCGTGTTGCATTTGATATTGTGAAGCAAAGGCGCGGTAAACTTTGCTCTGTTGACAAGGCTACTATCTTGGAGGTAAATTCTTGATAACTGCATAAAACTTCTTGCTGTCTGCTGACGTAGAAAATGATTAAATAGATCCAGAATTCATGTTTTTGTCCTGAACTTTCTTTGGGCGCTGGGATCCATGTTGTGGAGGAAAAGAGTCATAGGAATGGCTTCAGAGTATGCAGAGGTTGAAGTGAGTCATCTGCTGATTGACACCGCTGCTATGGATATTGTTCGGCACCCAAGACAGGTTTTCTTTTCGTTAAGCTAGTCCAGTTTGAAACATTTTTCCAGCTCCCTTTCAGGTCTGACTGCAATGATTCTTACGAAATGCATTTTAACTTTGTGATGTTTCAGTTTGATACCATTTTGACTGGGGTCATGTTTGGTGATGTTCTGTCTGATCTTGCGGCTATGATCCCGGGAAGTGTAGGATTGCTTCCGTCTGCTGCCCTTGGTGATTCATTACGCCGCAACATGATTCATATCTTCTTCTTTTTTTGCCTTTCCTTTATAGTGATCTCATTTTCTTGAAAAAGATATTCTTGGATTTCTCTCATTTTCTGACGGATACAGGGGCCTGGAATTTTCGAACCTGTGCATGGATCTGCACCTAAACACTACGGGAAGGTTGCCTCTCGATCTTCATATACATGATACCTCACGCAATACCACCTATGTAATTAAATGCATTATAAACATTGCGGATTGCAGGACACAGTGAACCCCATGGCAGCTGTACTATCAGTTGCAATGCTTTTGAGATACGGATTGAAAGAAGAAAACGCAGCAAAGAGAATAGAAGAAGCAGTTTCGGATGTCTTGGACCGTGGATTCAGAACTCGTGACATTCACACTCCTGGAACTGTAAGCTGACCTTTCTTCTTCTCTTCTTTTGGGAATGAAAAAAATCAAATTAAATGCTACATTTATGATGAGCAATTTGGTTTTTGGACAGATATTGGTAGGTTGCAAGAGAATGGGCGAGGAGATATTGAGATCCCTTGATGCTAAAGTCTCTGCTTCGACTGGAAGCTTGGTTTAGCTGCAAAAAACTATAAACAAAAATTGACATTGAGAAATTCAATGTTTGTTTCTTTCTGATAAATTGTTAGTTTATATATGTTCCTAAGATCGCTGTTGAGTAAGCTGCATTTGAAGGGTGTAATTCTATGATGAGCCATTCTTCTCTAACCTGCTAATAAACGGATATAAATGCTGTATGTGGTAATGTAAGGTGTCCATTACAAAATTAAAAACTTTGGGATCAATTGTGAAAATAAAATAATGTGCAAAAAGGACCCATAAATGCAAAGACCTAAAGTCTTGACTGTACTACTATCAGGTACAGTTTCAAAATCCGGAAAAAAAATTCCTAAATAAGACCGAAACGACGAGAGACGAAAGACCAATCCTTTCTCTGTGAAATGGCGGCGGCTCTGCAGACGAATATCCGGCCGGTCAAGGTTCCGGCTACGTTCAGGGCTCTCTCCAAACAATCTTTCGCACCCTTTAGAGTTAGATGCGCTGTTGCTTCCCCTGGGAAAAAACGATACAACATCACTCTCCTTCCCGGTGACGGCATCGGTCCGGAGGTTGTCTCAATTGCCAAAAATGTGCTTCAGCAAGCTGGATCTTTGCAAGGTTATTTCTCTCTTGTTCCCTTCTGTTTAATTTCATTTGGGAACTCACTGTCACTGTTCTGCTGGGAACTGGAATTAGCGGTACTTATCGAATTGAAAGATGTGAGTATTAGAAATTGACGAGATTTTTTTCTCAAGAAAGGGATTTAGAACTGTGGGTGGGGTTTATTTGGTTGTAATCAAAGGGGGTGTTTCTTAGCCACGGAGATGTCTAAGACATTGCGTCTGTGCTCTGTATCAGGATTGGAATTTAGCTTCCGGGAGATGCCCATTGGAGGAGCTGCTTTGGATTTGGTCGGAGTTCCCTTGCCGGAGGAGACTATCTCAGCTGCAAAAGAATCAGATGCAGTGCTTCTTGGAGCCATTGGAGGGTCTGTCTTCTCTCTTGTCCCACTAATGTTGTTGGCTCTAAATTATTTTGGGAAATACAGTTTCTCATGTTTTCATGCTGTTATAATTTAAGGTACAAATGGGATAACAATGAAAAACATCTGAGGCCTGAGAAGGGGTTACTTCAGCTTCGTGCAGGTCTCAAAGTCTTTGCAAATCTGAGACCTGCTACAGTTCTGCCACAGGTTACCATCCTCAGAAATTTTTTGGTAGCCTGAACTTTGTTTCTTTTGTGAAACTCAAATTTTTGTTCTTTATACAGTTAGTGGATGCGTCCACCTTGAAGAGAGAGGTAGCAGAAGGTGTTGATCTAATGGTTGTAAGGGAGCTTACAGGAGGTCAGTTTAATTAGTTTATTAAAACTGATCGTAATTCTTGTCTTTCTCGTTCTGTTGTAGTGGGACAGTATCTTTAAATATGATGTCTCATGGTAACAGGTATTTACTTTGGAGAGCCAAGGGGCATAAAGACCAATGAAAATGGCGAGGAAGTTGGGTTTAATACTGAGGTTTATGCTACCCACGAGGTACTATATTGAAAATCAGATGCAGATTTCCGTGGACTGATTGTTAAGTACTACGGACAAATCTAATAAAGCATTTCTTATGTTCCTCAGATTGATAGAATTGCACGTGTTGCCTTCGAGACTGCTCGGAAACGGCGTGGCAAGCTGTGTTCTGTTGACAAAGCTAATGTCTTGGAAGTATGGTTGATAATTACGTTTTCTTTTACTCGTTTTCCTCTCTCCTGTTTCCTGTGGAACGCATATAACACTGATGCCAATGCGATTTGTTTCTCTGCAGGCCTCAATTTTATGGAGGAAACGAGTAACAGCATTAGCCTCTGAATATCCTGATGTTGAGCTGTCGCATATGTATGTTGACAATGCTGCTATGCAGCTTGTTCGTGACCCCAAACAGGTACGTGTATTTGCCAAACTAGTCAGCCTTTATAGCGCTTTGGAAATTGTGTAAATACTTACAATGGTTTGATTGTTTCATAAATGCAGTTTGACACTATTGTCACAAACAACATTTTTGGTGATATATTATCCGATGAAGCTTCAATGATCACAGGAAGCATTGGAATGCTGCCATCTGCTAGTCTCAGTGATTCGGTATGATATAAAATAATCTGATCTTTGAGTATGCAGCAGCATGATCCAGTCTGAACATAAAAGCGCCATGTTTAATACAGGGACCTGGACTCTTTGAACCTATACATGGTTCTGCACCTGATATTGCTGGACAGGTTCTAACTCTATTCTTCAAACAAACACAGCTTTTCTTCCCTGATTTCAAAACTACTTCTATGCCAAAAATAAAGAGCACAACTTGTCCATTCTTCGTATTTTCAGGATAAGGCAAACCCATTGGCAACCATTCTCAGTGCTGCAATGCTTCTGAAATACGGACTTGGAGAAGAAAAGGCAGCCAAGAGAATTGAAGACGCAGTGTTGGTTGCTCTGAACAACGGATTCAGAACTGGAGACATTTACTCTGCGGGAACAGTATGTTTTTTGAACCACTCTTATAACATGTTTCCTTTTTCCTTAAAACGTCCCGAGTTAGTGTTAGAAACGTTTAAACAAGCAGGAAACAAGAAACAGTACTAATGTTTTTGTCTTTTTGAATGGTGTGTGGTCAGAAACTGGTGGGCTGCAAGGAGATGGGAGAGGAGGTTCTGAAGTCAGTGGACTCCCAAGTTCCAGCTTCTGTTTAATCATCTGTAGAAACTTTGAAGAGTTCATATCTTGGAGAGATTGTTTATTTCCAGCAATAAATGTTGTACGCAAAGAGTCTCCGTTTCATCAGCGAAATTTTCTGTGATGTTTAAAATGTGAAATTATTAGAGGGACTTATTTGATCGCATTGAAACGTTGGTGTTTGTTTCTGAAAAATAAATATCCTGGTGGAGTTAATGACGTGTCAGAGTATTATGCGAGAGATCTCCGTCTCGACGCCGTAGTAGTAAATGCACGAAACTCGTCTCATTTCTTTGGCGGCAAGACATGATGATGCCTTCAACTTCAACCATAATCGCCGGCGACGAATCGGTAGTATTACCACCGGTTGCAAGCGTTTCCGGTGAATCGTCTCTCTCCGAAATGACTCAGACAGTTCATTTTTCCTCTGGAAACCCTAGAATCGGCGAGACTCGCGGCGTCATGCATCTATTTTCCGACGATGCTGTTTCGTCGTCGTCTTCTTCTTCCTCCTCGAATCTCCCTGTAAGATTCCTCTCTTTTATGATTCAAGTCCGTCTGAGATTTATTCATTCTTCCGTTTGATTGCATCGATTTTTCCACCGGAATTATATGTTTGAATCTGGAATAGTTGTGTTGTCCTATAGATTGGAAGGAACCCTCTCGTTTGCGTTCTTGGGGTACCGAACCATATGACATATGCAGATTTTTGCCAGTTCTGCGGCTCCTTCATTCAGCACATACTGGAGATGCGAACCGTCAGGTAAAAAAAGGAAAAGTCAAAAGGGAAGTCAAATTCTCTTAATGACACTGTAGATCCTTCGTTTACACTATTGTGATTTCCATCTGGTTTATGGTAGTATAGGAGAGTAATAAATTTCTCACCAAAAACTGTGTTCTGTTTCGTTCTGAAATGTATACTTTGGATGGGGAGATGAGGAGTTAGTTTGATCTTTACAGGAATGATGGCATTGAAAATAGATACAGCATTTTGATAAGGTTTGATAGTCAGGAATCTACCGATACATTCTACCAGCATTTTAGAGGGAAACAATTCAATTCACTGGAGGTATGGTTTTGTTTGAGACACCCTATGCCAGATGTATATTTACGTTGAATATGAAATCAACTTTATCTTTGTGATTGATTAGCTGCTGCCAATTCTGTGCAGGAAGATGTATGTCGCCTGCTTTTTACTCTAGATGTTCAGTTTACCGGTTATAGTGGATCTATTGACCATACACAGCCTTCTGCTGCTGGCCCGATAGAGCAACCTACTTGCCCAGTTTGTCTTGGTAAAGTCTTAACCTTAATTATTCAAATTTGTGCAGAAATATGGCTTAGACCCTTAGTATAGCTCTAGAAAGTGTAAATATAGGTATTGGTACTAAGATTGACAGTATCTCTGGTGTCATGTATTGGCTACGTTTGGTTTGGGTATATTCTAAACCTTGTTTAACGCTCATGTTTCAGAGAGATTGGACCAAGACACTGGTGGCATTCTTACAACCATGTGCAATCATTCCTTCCATTGTTCATGTATTTCTAATTGGCCAGATTCTTCTTGTCCAGTAAGGTTCTTTTAGCATTTTCATGTTGTTTCGATCTTGTGTCAGTTTTCTTCATGTATCTTTATGGGGTGTTGTTTTTTGTTTTCAGGTTTGTCGATATTGCCAACAGCAACCTGAAAATTCAGTATGTTGTGTTTGCCAAACAACGGAAAATCTCTGGATGTGTGTTATCTGTGGGGCTGTTGGCTGCGGGAGGTATTGGTTGCATTTTCTTGCAATCAGCACGGAGACATGTTTGTGTCTCGTCTGTTCAAGGTTAACCATTTTGCTTTGTTATATACTTATCGTAGGTACAAGGGAGGACATGCCAGAAGGCATTGGGAGGAGACAGAGCATTGCTATTCACTTGAGCTTGAAACACAGCGTGTTTGGGATTATGCTGGTGACAATTATGTTCACCGGCTTATTCAATCCAAAACTGATGGCAAGCTAGTTGAGTTGAATTCTCATGGTAGTCTGAGCAAGGATGGTTGTGGAAGCTGTGAATATTCTGACAGTGGAATTACTGATGCTCTCTTGAACAGCAAAGTGGACATGGTAGTCTTTCTGTTTCATGTTTTTATCATACTCGTGCTCAACTTTTGTATTCTTAACTTAATTTAGTGTCTCGTCATTTTTCTTTTTTCAAACCACAGATCGTTAGTGAGTACAACGAACTTCTCCAGGCACAACTAGAGAATCAAAAACAAGTAAGCACTTATCATTCATGTTCGCCTTTTGGTGTCTCGATAACTACCAGTCTCTTGAAGTTTTCATTGTCTGATTCACAATAAGTTTTAATTCTGTCTACCAAAGGGATTGAGATTTTTTTCTTGGTTTTTTTTTCCTTGTTTCCTTTCCCGTTAGTATTTTGAAAAGTTGCTACAAAATGTGAAAGAGGAAACGGAACAGAAAGTCTCAGAAGCTGCGAGCAAGGCAATAAGCCAGAGACTGCAGAAGCTGCAAACCAGGTTTGACAGATGTGTCAAAGAGAAGCAATTTCTTGAAGATGTGAGTATCTAGCTTTCGTTTTGAAAGTATTTATTGATGGCATATTTACAAAGCAACATCTAATTACATTTTTGTAGAGGATTGACTTCTTGTTCTCTTATGTGTAGTTGAACGAAAATCTTGTGAAAAATAAGGACGTATGGAACACCAAGATAACAGCAATGGAAGAAAGGTATTCATCTATCCAGCAAATCTCCTCATGGGAAATTGTGCATATTCTAGCTTGTGAGACCAGACTCCATTTGTGACATGCTGTGCAATGAGTGTTGTTTTTCATTGATGGAAACTTCCCTTTGATTTAGGGAGAAGAAGGCAGTTCGGGCAAAGGATGAAAAGATTCAGGGCTTAGAGGAACAGGTAAAGAAACATCTATTGACAATACAAATTTTTTATAGTAAAACACCTATGGTCTGGAAAACTACTAAATTTTATAGTAATACACCTACTAAATTTTCTTATGTACACTCTCCTCAGCTTGGAAAACTAATGACCCAAATGGATGGTGAAAGTGAAGAAGTCTCAGAGGTCATGAACGGTACCGTCCTGCCCATATCTACCAATACCTCTTCCTCTGGGTCTGGGAATGTTATACATGCTAGTAAAAAGAAGAGTACCAGAAGAAAGAGTTAGATCAAGATTGAAACTCCAATTTCTAGAACCAAACTTCATTTAGGCTAGTAGACTAAAGTTCAAGCAAACGGCAGTGAATGGCTAGATTTAACTATTCATTCGAGTTATGTGTGCTATGAGAATCTAAGAGAAATGTTGGGGTTATTGTATCAACCTGATGGAACTTTATTCTTCACCTTTGTCTATATACAATGGTTAATATCAAATTTAAATATCGTATTCGCTTCACTGGAATGCATCGCTATGTATATTGTTGGACTCTCCATGACTTTAAACTCATAGTCTAGTGCAATATAGCTTGAGAAGTTGAGATTTATAATGGTTTTGGAGACTATCGAAAATGAGATCATAAACATGGAATGAAAATCGGTAGCGAAAACTATTTGAGGTTAGAAGTATTTTAAACCAAGAAAATTGATAGTATATGATTGTTTTTGAACTAATTTCAGTATTTAGAACATTAATTTTACTAAAAAAAAAAATTTTTGTATATACATTAATACGTATGTATTAATGATATACCATTATCAAATTGTAACGGCTAAATGTTTAGTGGTAAAATTATTACAAAATAAAATCGAAATTTGAGTTTAATTTGATAGAATCGACTTTAATTTGAGTCAAAAAAATTGAATATGATTGTGTAACCGAAATTTCAAATTAATGTCAATAACGGTTGTCTTTTATGTATTTTTTTGTCCTAGATCTAGACTAAATTTTCTCTTACAAATAATAAAGTAAAATTAAACAAATTAATCGTAACTGATTAAATTGTACATGGGTTTTTTATTTTATCTTATTAGTTTTACAAATATCTAACCACAAATAAACGAACAAAGACCTCCACGGCTCCACGCGCCCAGTTTATTTATTTTACGAAAAACAGCAATTTCCGCATGTGGCGTCGACGCGCTCATTGTGCAAGTGGGTAAGAGACTAGTATGTCGCAGTTGGACATCCACGCGCGTGTCACGTTTGGGCTGCCTTTTATACTGCCCATTGGGCTACAAGGAGCAGTTATCGTGTAATTATAGTCTCACATAAATCGAAAATGCCCAATAGCAGATTCACCATATGTCCTAGTGAGAAATGACTAAAAATTCAAAAAAAGAAAAAAACCATAACTAATCAATACATCATCACTTATTAGTTTTCCTTGAGGAAAGAGAAATAAATCAAAGTTGGTTGAAGAAGGTTCTACACCTCACTAAATGACATACAAAGAAACAACAACGAGGATGAATTGAATTTACACATCGGTTACCAAATTTCTACAAGTCAAAATAAACAGAAAATAACTATTGTTTACATCATGAACTTTTTAAATCAAACATCATCTGAAGAAAGATCTAGTTCGACATATAATGGGACACTCACATCAAACACTTGAATTCAAGCGACATATGCTCTGGCATTCTCGACCGCAGCGGGTTTTGAAGCTAATGTAGAACTAGAAGATTGCATTTTCCGCCTCCACCTTCTTTACAGACTCCATTGCTTTCTGCAACATGTACAACACCAAGAGATCATTTACCTACACAAGTTCCCCTCTTTAATTTGAGTCAAGTCTTATTTCTCACCATATCCAATCGCCACTCGGAGAACAATGCGAGTTCCGCGTATAGATGAAGCCATTCCTTCTCTTCTTCCACCTCTGATTCTTTCATCTGCAAATCATGTCATCAACATCACATCCATTTAAGAAACAAAGCCCAAAAAAAATAAAGTTCATTCAAATCACCAGCTGAACTTGTATGATATATACAAACCAATAATAGTAGATAGATATAAGAAGAAAAAAAGAAGAAGATACTTTTATACCTTTTGCATATAGTAGCAATGAAGTCCAACTTTAGCAAGGAGCTCTGCTTTTCCTACTTCTCTATACGAGCCTTGATTGTAAGAGTCAATATCTGAGTCCCTTTAAAAATACAGAGCGTAAGATGGTGAATAGAACAAGTATCTTTAAAAGATTGGTGGACAAGGATTGTAAGATGGTGAAGAGGGCAAGTATCTGTGAGGGATTGGTGCATAAGGATTGTAAAATGGTAAAGAGGGCAAGTATCTTTGGGTAGATTGGTGGATAAGGATTGTAGTATGGCCGTGGAGACAGCAAGTATCTTTGAGCGAGTTCCTTAAAAAAAAAAAGAAAAAGAAACCAGAATCAGTATCACCTTTTAATGGAAATGGAGGCCTAGGTTTCATCCACAATAAAATCCAATTACTCGGTCAGTGTCTGCTTCTTGCTTCAACATGACGTTAGCCATTCTTGGGAAAATCTCACGCACCGAACCCTAGAATATGAAAGAGGATTATATTCAAGAACTGAATCCTAATTTTGAAGGAGAATTGTAAAAAAAGAAAGAGAAGAAGAAGATTCGGAGAGAGGCCCAGAGTCGGGAGGTCAGAGCAGAGTAGAATCGGGCGAAACCAACGAACGGAACGTACGTTTTCTCTGTCTCTCCATCAGACCAAAAAAAAAAACAAAAGTTATGATTTCCCCAAACCAATCACGTGACTTTTTTATTTATAGACCACAAAAGCTATTGGGCCATATTAAAACTCAAAAGGCCCGTTGAGATACAAAAATTAGAAGAGAGAACTACAATAAAAAAAAGATTCTTCTATCTCCCCGTCGTCGTTAGTCCTTATCCGACGCCGAGTGGGGGAATGAATTAAAAAAAGGATCGTTTGATCTCTTCTTCTGACAAATTTTCCGGTGAGATCTTTTTTTCTCTGATTTTGTGTTTGTTTTTTTTATAGCAAGAGTAGTTTTTAATCTCAAAGGATGTGAATTTTTTGTTTATCTAGAGTTCTTGATTGATGATTATTCATTATGTTCGGTCAAGGAATATAATCTCTGCTTTTGGGAATTAATTTGACAATTTTAGACATCTCTGCTGCGTTTTTCCTCTGTTTTTATTCCTAATCTTATTATTATGTGTGCTTATTTTGTTCCTGGAAATCTTCATCTCTTTTAGATCACACTTAACTTTTGAGTGCTCGTTGGGATTCGTATGTGGGATACGTACCTTTGTTTTTCTTCATAATCTCTGTGTTCCATTGAAGCTCTGTTTTGTCTTTTCATGGTTAATTTTGTTCACTATAAGAAGAAGTTTTCTTACTAATTGACATGTTTGGCTTTGATCTTTTTGTTCACAGATAGATAGATAGACAGATAGACACAATGGATGAATTGCCAGACCATTTGGTTTGGGACATTCTCAGTAAGCTCCATACCACCAATGACAGAAACTCGGTTTCACTCTCATGCAGGCGTTTCCATTCCCTTGACAACTACCAAAGATATTCTCTGCGGATCGGTTGCGGTTTAGTTCCTGCAACCGATGCATTGCTTTCTCTCTGCAGGAGGTTTCCAAATCTGTCCAAAGTAGAGATCATATACTCAGGTTGGATGTCAAAACTGGGCAAACAACTTGACGATCAAGGCCTTCTTGTCCTGACCACAAACTGCCATTCTCTCACTGATCTCACTCTCAGCTACTGCACCTTCATCACCGATGTTGGCATTCGTCATTTATCATCGTGTCCAGAGCTTTCTTCGCTAAAGTTAAATTTCGCTCCCAGGATCACTGGTTGTGGTGTATTGTCACTCGCTGTAGGATGCAAGAAACTCAGGAGACTTCACCTCATTCGATGCCTAAACGTCGCAAGTGTTGAGTGGTTGGAGTATTTCGGAAAGCTGGAGACTTTAGAAGAACTCTGCATCAAGAACTGCAGAGCGATTGGGGAAGGTGATTTAATCAAGCTGAGGAATAGCTGGAGAAAGCTTCGAAGTCTGCAGTTTGAGGTAGATGCCAATTACAGGTACATGAAGGTGTATGATCAACTAGCTGTGGAACGGTGGCCGAAACAATTGGTTCCCTGTGACAGTTTGGTGGAGCTCAGCCTTGGGAATTGCATCATAGCTCCTGGTAGAGGGCTCGCTTGTGTGCTGAGAAATTGCAAGAACCTGGAGAAGCTTCATCTAGACATGTGTATTGGTGTCAGCGACTCGGACATCATAGCATTGGTCCAGAAAGCTAAACACCTCAGAAGCATCTCACTCCGCGTGCCATCCGATTTCACTCTGCCTCTTTTAAACAACATCACCGTAAGATTAACCGATGAAAGCCTCAGTGCCATAGCTCAACACTGCTCAAAGCTCGAACGTTTCAAGATCTCTTTCTCAGACGGTGAATTCCCTTCGCTCTTCTCTTTCACCCTCCAGGGGATAATCACTCTGATCGAGAAATGTCCGATTCGCGAGCTTTCTCTTGACCATGTTTGTTCTTTCAACGACATGGGGATGGAGGCTCTATGTTCTGCTCGGAATCTAGAGATTTTGGAGCTTGTCCATTGCCAGGAAGTGAGCGACGAGGGTTTGATTTTGGCAAGCCAGTTCCCTTCTCTCAGTGTGTTGAAACTATCAAAATGTCTTGGAGTCACAGACGATGGATTGAGACCACTTGTTGGATCTCACAAGCTGGAGTTGCTTGTTGTTGAAGATTGTCCTCAGGTTTCAAGAAGAGGTGCTCATGGTGCTGCAACGACTGTATCTTTTAAGCAAGATTTGTCATGGATGTATTGAGATCGCATTATTCGCTTCTTATGTACATTATTGCTATTCGGTCTTGGGGTCAGAGATTACTAATGCCGCGCGAGGCTGAGGTCGTGTAGATCGAGTCTAAGATGACGTCATGCGGGTGTACATAAAGGGTGTAGGTTCCTTGGATGACGTAATGTTATTACTCTTTAATTTTAATGACGGGTTATATAAATATAGCGTCATAATTAAAGAAAATTTGTTTGACTGATATCTTTCTAATCCATGGCTAATAAATATCAAGTCATTCCGAAGACTTTTCAGAAGATTTTTCCATATTTCGCAAATTGTTATTGCCACGTCTAAACGCAAATACTTCTTTTGATCAGTTAAAGATCCTCTGTTCAACTCTGGACTGACTTCATCTGACACTTTTAAGATCTTCTGTCAGTTTCACCATCTCTATCCCAAACTGTTTACATCTTCCCAAACGTACTCATTTCTAAGGTCAATATTTTTTAGAAATTTGGTCAATTGAATGATTGTCTGTCTACTAAAACCATATTTATCTTTTGAAACCTGTAATTTTAAATCCTTCTCAAACATATTTTTAAGATAGTCTACTACAAAGTGACGTTTTATTCGAGCAAATAAACATATTACATATCTAATAGCTTTTGTATGACTTGATATTTGCTAAATATAAGTTTAAGACCTACTACTACAAGCGAAATTGTAATCAAACAATCGTGTCTCTTCACGCCAGCATAAGTCCATGAACAGATCATGAGCCTTACGTAATCCAACGGATGTCATTTCTACGTAGTCAAATCTAAGTTATACGTTGATGGCTTGCTAGAGCAACTCCGCCCAAAGTATTAAATCTATATTAACATTTTTTAAGTATATTTGAGAAAAACTGAAACTATTTATAAAAATTGTCATTATTGAGTCGGGTCAATTTTAAAATTTGGTCATAAAATATTCGAAAATTTTTAATGAATATTGACACCAATAATTACCATAACAAATTTGAGCTAATTTCCTAAAATATCTCTATCTAATTCAAACATAAATATATGATTCTCCTTTCACTTTTATTTAATCTTATATTTAAATTATTATATAATATATTTAGTTGATAAAATCTGAAATTTATTTTTCCATATGATGTGATTAAAATTTTTTTAAATGGACATATATTACTCAATATATGAATAAAAAAAATATGTGTACAATGTCACACATCGCCTGAAAAATTGGACAATGGTTCAGAGTCATACTGTAAAGTAGACCAAAATGATTCTGAATACAAATGTACAGGAAGCTTGACTTATCATGCGTCCAAATTTAAAAGTTTTATTCGGTTTATTCCGGTTCTTTATTTCAAAGAATTTAAACTTTATATAAAATTTAAATATTATAAATATTTAAACTTTATTAAAATTTTAATATTTCAAAAAATTTAAATTTTTAATAAGTTAAATTTTATAAAACGTTTAAAATATTTATAATATTAAAAGTTTTATATAGTTTCAAATATTATAAATACTTTAACTTTATAAGAAATTTAAATATTATAAATATATAAACTTTGTAATAAGTTTAAACATTATAAATATTTAAACTTTATAAAACGTTTAAAGTATAATATTTAAACTTTTAGAAAAATTAAAATATCACGGGATGGGGTTATATGATTATACTTTTAATCCCAATATACTAAATATACTTTTGTACTTTATAACACATATAGCTGAATAGTATAAATTTATAACCATATCAACTTCAATTAATAATACACTTTTAATATCCCAAACTTAAATATTATTACAAACCGTACATAATTAATCAAATATAAATAAACAAATTATATATATTGAATCTGATTTTAAATACAACAAAATCATAAATTTACAAAAAAAAAAAATACATATTTTACCCTGCGGTGTACCGCGGGTCAAACACTAGTTTAGTGTTAAAATCACAGTAAATTTAGTGTTTTGCTGTCTCAATGTTTTTTTATCTCTAAATCTCACACTAAAAATATATTTGCTACTATTATATTATTAAATTTAATATTTTCTTTATTTATAATAATTTGATAAATACTAATTGTTCTTATAAGTAGTTGATTATAAGTTAAATATAAGATTACAATCGGTGATGACAAATAAAGAAGAAAAAAGTTACAATTGATAAATTAAAAATAACGAAAAATAAATTAAATCATACTAATTAGTAAATTTGGACCATAAGTGTTCATTTAACATATTTTCGAAGTTTAATGAGTTTTCCGGTAATCTATTTACGTATTAATTTAGATATTTTGTATAAAATTAAAATTTTCATATTAGTTTACAATTACAATTTATATTATTCAAATGAAAAAGCAAAAAATATATTGATGGTACTTTTAGTTTTTAGTTGATAAACCACAATTTAACTATATTACTATATGCAAACACAAATAAAATAATATTAAATTTTAGTGTTTTGTGAACAGTACCGATGTGATATTGTTCATTAAATACTACAAAAAAAAAATTTGGTGTAAAATAATACCATTTGATTGGAGGTGAAAACACACTAAATATAGTGTATTGACATTCAGTTGGAATTGCTTTGAGATTTATTGGGCCTAGGTCTTTGTCAAGGCCAATTTATCCCTTAATCGACACTCTTTTCCGTAGGATGCAAGTTGTCAAATACATCATCACAATTTTTGTTGTTATTATATAAATCACCATGACTTTATGTAAATTGATAACATTTGCTGAGAACAAAAAATCTCGTTTATGAACAATAATGAGATACACAATAATCTTAGTTTCGAAAAAAGGGGAGTCATTATTATGGTGACTAATCACCTTAATTAATTCCTTGCTCTTCCATGACCATGTGGTACATGGTGGTACATGTCACTTATTTTATGCCAATTCCAATGTTGAATATCAATAAGATGTTTTGAAAAAAATGAAAGATAATAAAGTTGTAAAAGTAAAAAAAGTTAAAAGTTTGTCTTCCTCTAATGAAACAAAAGGTACAAACTTCATCTTGGCACTGTGAAGGACAGGCACATAAATGTGAAAGATTTTACCGTCTAATCGAAATTGACAGCAGAATCTTTTAATTATCTCACTAAACAAAAATACTTTTACCATAATATTTTTATAGTTGTATTTTTCCTCGGAACAATTAATTAGTGAAAGTATCTAAGAAATAGATTAGGGGAAAAAAGAAACTGAAAACAGTTAAATCATTTTTGAATAAAATAACAAAATAAATCATCTTTATATTTCCCTATAAAATGGTACCAAGCAAAGCAAACACCATATTTAATTACACACGAACACAAAAAGGTTTGCATAGAAGCTTTCACAGTTATAAAAGGAAAATGAAAAACACCGTTGATGGTCACCGTCTCCAATATTCCGTTCCGTTAAGCTCCATACTTGAAACCCGTCAGAGCTTCGAAACTAATGGGTTATCCGAAGAGACGCCTTTAGTCTGCATGCCCTTCTTTGGAACCAGAACTCCGTTTTCTGATGTGATGACGGCAGCGAAAGAACCCTTTAACGGAGCCACTTCATTCGATATCTCTTCTCTTTTCTCTTCTAACCCAAAACCAGAACTCGAAAACTCGCGCCGGGTCATGGACGATTCCATCGCCGCCGTGGTAGGCGAAAACATTCTGTTCGGTGATAACAACAAAGTCTCTGATCACTTTCCCGGGACGGAGACCGCAGGCGGTGGCGTGAAGCGGTGGCGGAAGATGCCGCAGAAGAACGGAGGATTCATGGGAGTGAGGAAAAGGCCGTGGGGGAGATGGTCGGCGGAGATAAGAGACAGGATAGGGAGGTGCAGACACTGGTTAGGCACGTTCGATACGGCGGAGGAGGCGGCGCATGCGTATGACGCGGCGGCGAGGAGGCTTAGAGGGACAAAAGCCAAGACCAACTTCGTGATTCCTCCGCTTTTTCCGGAGGAGATAGCTCAGAGTCAGTCGTCTACGACGGAGGAGAATAGGAGGAGGAAGAAGAAGAAAACAGTGAATGTGAGGAAGTGTGTTAAAGTCACATCGGTTGCACAATTGTTCAGTGGTACCAATACCTTAACTTCTTCTAGTAGTAATGGAAATGTGATTACTTCGAGTTCTATTGATAATCTTGAAAAAATGGGTTTAGGGCTTGATTTGAAGTTGAGTTTAGGGTTGTTCCGGAAGTGTTAATTACTTGTAGTTGAGTAGTTCGGTTGTTTCATTAGCATTGTTTTTTTTTTTTTTTTTTTTTTTTTTTTTTGTTGGATTATTTTATGTGTCATTCTTATGTTTTTCGCTGTTGCTGAAATGAAACAAGATGCCATAATCTTGGTCTGTTGGACATGAATCGGTACAAGTAGTTTGTCTTTATATATTATCCGTTTGTTTTGAAACATGACTGTACATTTGTGTAAAATTAAATGAAACTGAGTAACTGACTAAAGCGCCAGTGTCTATATAAAATATGAATTGTTCGGTCATATAGAGGTAGTTCTTAACCTATGATATAGAAGCTGGGTGCATAAATCATGGGATCAGTAACTTGTTGATGAATAGTTAACTATAGGTCTTGTTTCTGCAGAAGAACTTAGGAACTAATTATTAGCTTAGCTGAAACTAAAAGCTACAAAAGCTGAGTAAGTAATAGTCTACATATACACTAACACAGTTAAATATACATGTCGGTTTGAGTTTTCCGAGTTTTTGGTTTTAGGTCTAAAAAATCTGTTCGGATATTTCAAATATTTGGATTAGGTTCGGTTTTTTCGAGTTTGATTTTAATTGGGTTCTACGCAAAATCTGAAATTATCCAAAATTATTATAATTATACGAAATATTCAAAATTATTTAAAAGTATTTAAAAGTAAATTATCCGAATTACTAAAAAATTTAATAAAAAAATTTAAATTATTCAAAAGTATCTCGAGACAAAAATGGAGGTGGCGGAGGCAAAGAAGGAGGTGGTGGAGGCAAGGTTGAAGACAGTAGAATCAAAAATAGAAGCGGCAAAGACAAAAGTGGAGACAAGGATGGAAACAGTAAAATCAAAATCAGAGGTAAAAGTAGAGGTGATGAGGGCAAAGATGGAGGCAGTGGAGGTAAGTAAAAGCAATAGAGGTAAAACTGAAAGCAAAATGGAGGTAGCTGAGGCAAAAATAGAGGCGGTGGAATCAAAAGTAGAAAGAGTGAAAACAAAAATAAAAACAGAAATAGAAACTATGGAGGAAGATGTACTTTATATAGCAAAAATTAATTTAACCAATGAAAGCAAATACTGCAGAATTTGAATAGTCATAACTATTAAATAAATATAATTTTTGTTTAGAAAGTTGAAAAAAATCAAACAATATAAAATAATTAAAAACTTTTAAAACTATCTTATAAAATGGAAAGAAAACTAACAGTCAATAAAACACATAAATCGACCGGCCATATCATAATTTTATTATTTGGGGCAAAAGCACTTTAATCAAATTAAGCCAATTAAATACACTTTTAACTAATCTTAATTAAGATTTATACTTGATAAATTTAACAAACTGTTTATCGCCGCCGCAGATTACACACATGAAAAGAGAGAAGAAGAAAAATGGCTTTGGCCAATGGTAAAACCGACAGCTATTTTTGTTGAGACTCAACCAAATACAATATTATATGTACATACCAATTAAAACACGTAAAAGTAACAACTAAGCATTGACCGAAAAAAGCCTATTTTAAATTGAACAATTTCCGTCGTATGTTTTCATATATGATCAAAATAACTGTGTTTATGTCAACTTAAACGATTAAAAAGTTCGAATAATTTACGTGAGTTTTAATTTTGATGCCTAAATCGTAGTTGATCTAGACAAAAGTTGATAGTCAACTATTGGTAACGACCTGCAAGAATCATGCCCAAAATGTCATTGTTTTAGGCGTCGAAGTTAAAACCGCAAAATTGTCTCTTTTAACATTCTGAAAGATTTGATCCGCCTACCTATAGGACATAAACTGATACTTTACCAATTGAGTTTAAGTAAATTACTGATAATGTCATGAAAACAGATATAATCTTATTTGCGACCTGTTATTGCCTCCCTCACCTCCACAATTTCTATCATGTTCGGTTTTGTGAGAACCTCATTCCTTGGCTACCGAAACCAAGCTGAGACAAGTTGTGTTGGATGACTCGACAGGGTCTCAGTCACCGTTACCATCTATGTGCTCTGATTCCTGACTTGTAGAAGCACCACCAGTATCTACAAACTCTGATAGAGACATCAACGAACTAACCATGGAAAAAATATATAGAAGGATTACACTGAAACGTCAATTAATTCATCAAGTTTCTGTCAAATTTTATTTCTCTTCAATTGTGCAGAGCATTTACCGGTACACTTGAGGTTAATTTAAGACAAGAATGGATATTAACTAAACACCAAGTCCAAGAAACATTTGTTGTTCTTCAATCCCACATCATTTCTCTTCCAAGAGCTTCAATCAAGCGCAGTCAAATTTTGGGACATGATCTCAACCGCACGTTCGATTTCCTCCTCCGATATAACCAACGGAGGAACAATCCTGACGACATTTCCTTTCCCTGCTGTCAAAATCAGAAGACCTGAATCTCGGCAAGCATCGACCAGTGAATTTGCCGGCACATCGAGTTCCACTCCTATGATAAGCCCTTCGCCTCTCACTTCTTTCACGTGTGAGTTTCCTCCAAGTTTCTTCACCAACAGGTTTTTAAAGTACCGACCTTTACTTGAGACACTGGACAAGAAAGAGGGATTCGATACTTTATCAAGAACTGCAATGGCTGCATTGCACACAAGAGGGTTGCCTGCAAATGTACTTCCATGATCTCCGTATATTATGGTCTCTGCAACTTTTTCAGTCACGAGCACCGCTCCAATAGGTAAACCACCAGCTAAAGGTTTTGCAACCGTCATTATGTCAGGAGTTACTCCGAATGCTTCATAAGCCCACATTAGACCCGTTCGACCCAAACCACATTGAACCTGGGAAGTGATTGAGGCAAGAGCAATTAAAAAACTGCAAAAACAGAAACAAAGAAAGAAAAGAAGTTTTGGGATGGATTTTGGAGGAAATGTAGATTGTAGAGTATATACCTCATCGAAGACGAGAAGAGATCCAGCGGCATCACAAGCAGTGCGCAAAGATTGCAGAAACTCTTTTGTAGCAGAGTAGATCCCGCCTTCTCCTTGAATAGGTTCCACAAACACTGCAGCTATTTTACCTGAGCGGATAAGGTCTGTGGCTGCTTGAATGTTACCGTATTCCAAGAATGTTACACCAGGCATGATGGGTTCGAAAGGAGTTCTGTATTGTTCTTTGCTTGTCAAGGCAAGAGCTCCTAAGGTTCTTCCATGGAAGCTGTTTGTAAATGCGATGAAGCCTGTCGCGACTTCTTTGTCTTCGGGATGAGTGAATCTCTGGAACTTTCTTGAAAACTTGATAGCTGCTTCGTTGGCTTCCGTTCCAGAGTTACAAAAGAATACACGGTCTGCAAAAGAACTTGCCACCAAGCGTTTTGCGAGCTCTATCTGCAGAGAAGTTAAAACATTTCAGATTTTGCATGTATATGATATTATATATGAGAATGAAGGTATAAACACTAAGATTTTACATTGATGTCAGAAGCTTCTCTTATGTAAAGATTAGCAATGTCTAACCTTTTGACCATACTTTTACATGAAATAACGGTGAGAAATGGTTCAAGCATGGTCATGATCAGGAACGCCATAAAGTTTTCTTTCCTACGACTAAAATTTTACCAGTGTGGCTACTAGCTTGTCCTATAATATCATCCTAAAAGACTCAATGGCTGGAAATACGAATCAAAGTAGTCACCAATACATTGATATGCATGTGTGAAAGAGCAAGTTTATAGCTTCAAAGCCCGAAAACTGAAGGAAATCAGAAGAACTAACACCCATAAAAGAAGTTTCTCATAATCATTTCTCAAGGAAGGGCATAGAAACAATCCAAGTTGATGAAATCTCAAAGTGCAAATTCTTCTCATAGACAAACCCTATTCAAGCGCATACACATACTCATAACTAGAAGACTAATCCCACATGTCCTAACATCTTCCCATAGGCCATAGCTCAATCACACAGAGGACAAAAAATCAACCAAAGTTTCAATCTTTCGCCAAAAATGATAAAAAGAATCAGTAAATTGCAATACACTAAAAGATCAGATTCTCCAACCATCAACAGAAACAATTCGGAAATGCACAACTGAATCTATATACCTGAGGTATGGTGTAATAGACATTGCTGACATGGGCAAGAACACCAGCTTGCTCAGTGACAGCTCGAAGCCAATCAGGATCTCCATGACCAAGAGCATTCACAGCAATTCCAGATGCACAGTCCAGATACTCTTTCCCTTCTGGGTCGAACAATTTACAACCTTTCCCACTTGAAAGCACCACTGGAGCACGCGCGTAGGTACTCACAAGAACTTTGGCTTCCTCTTCAATCACCTTTTGGCTCACACTCGCTTTTACCGACACCCCAGCTTGTTCGCCTGCGTCAGTCAATACGCTCGCAATCCGACCATTGAATCCGATTCGGGTTCTGATGATCGGTCGATCAAATCGACGGCGTAAGAGGCCAATCTCCGATGACGGCGCGCGTGGCAGGATGATTTGGCTAAGAGACGCCATTTTCGTGTGGTTTTTACTTTTGTTATGCGTCCGGACAAGAAATAGAGTCGTTCAGACGAAGAAACTGAGCTTAATCTTAGGGTTTTTAACATTTAAGGCCACTAACGATTATTTAACTTGATAAAATTAGAATTTCGTAATTACCATTAAGGATAAATGGGTTTGAATAGTACTGAAAACTGATATTAGCAAAGTTATGTATAACGACAATGACAACATATTTTATAGTCCATCGATGTGATTACAAAATAGTAATATGTTTAGGAACGTGTTACATTGATTATAACAAGTCGACGTAATCTTGCAATACATCTTACCAGAGAGAGATAATAAGAAAAGAATAATGTGTACATCTATTATCTATGTAGATAATTACATCTCATTCTAAGAAAATGGGAGAAAGATAAGAATCATTTAGGAGAATGGCAGAGCAAAAATCTTACTACCATAAAAGAAGAAGATATGTCAGAAAACACTTAACCATAAAACTCGAACCACTTCACCTTCAGACGAATCTTCTTCAGCGTCCACGAGATATGGGTGAAGGATATATATATATATATATATATATAGGATTAATCTACGTTCTTCATATTCATACAGTTAACAGTCAAAAAACACGTTTGTGGAAGGAGGTATAGTGGTATAATTTTTTGATGGGAAAAACAAAAGAATGATACGCTTATGGCTCGCCCGTTTAGCAGACAACTTCAGGGCTCGGGTCGTTATCTATAGGCATGTTTAGGTCAGGGAGCAAGAAGGATGAACCGCGTTCAAAAGCGATTTTGCAGGATAAGGCAGATTGTGATTCAGCCTGCATAGATATGAATATGATCCACTTGAGTTACATGCTTTATATTCTGTATATAATTGATGAGTGATTATCTAGAGAGAGAGAGAGAGAGAGATGAGCTCACCTTCATCTTCTTTAGAGCTTTGTTTCTTTCTCTTTGTTGCTCGACCAAATCCCGCATACTTGCCAATTCCTGATTCAAGAAAAGGAATAACCAATTCTAAAATTGACACACGGACTTGATAATATATAGAGATAAAGAAAACGGCCAAAATGGAGGTTATACATTTTTCAGGCCGTTACTTTCCTTCAAGAGCATGATCTCTTCTTCTTTAAGCTCAGCCAAAGTCTGTCAACAATCACACATTAATTAGAGCAAAATAGGTTCGAATCGTCCAAAATGTAAACCATATCCGTCAAAATAAGACTCCCAGGCAGAGCTTAGACAATATGTTTCAACAGATTAAAACAAACCATGAGCCTGGTCAGGATTGTTCAATGTCTGGGCTAAAACTAGAAATATTACCTTTAACAGTGTCAGTAAATAAAGAAACAGTGTCTTTTGTGTTTTTTACCTTTTTCTTTCTTGATCTCTTGAAAAGGGTTGTTGTTGTTATTGCACTCGTTTGAGAAATCTGGACACCAAAACAAAAACAATCAGATTATGGCTTAAAACACACAGCACAACCAGATAAAGCCAACTCAATAATCAATAATCACACCAAACTAATACCATAAAAACAATTTAGTTTTGTATTCTATTATCATTTCTATAAAGAAACCACACACCTACCATTACAGAGAGACTTTAGAGGCACGATACAGTGGAAATGAAAGAATAACCTCAGCAGCGTATTGACAAATATAACAACTAACAAACTTCGAGACCTTAAATTTATTCCGAATCATGTAAATTTCAGAAGAATCTTCTTGGTCAACTACTTTTAACGGAAGAAAAATGAAGGAGCAAATATTTAGAAAAAAAAAATGTAGAGAATCACGTGAGAGGAGCGTGACTTGTGAGACTTTAACGCGTGTGTGTTTGGTCGTCACATTCACACGTCATGCTTTTCCTCCTCCTCCAACCCCAAACTAGTGTCACGTATTCTCCACACCACCACTTGTCCTTATTATAATTTTTTTTTCCTTTTATTTAACCCAAAAATTCCCTTTTCTTTAGTTGACGACTTTACTTTGGTTTCAGATTATAAACCATCGATCAAAGTCAACTTAAATATCAGAAAACAATCTTCAACTAAATTTTGGGAAAAAAGTAAATAAACCCAATAAAATCTGATGGACGAATCAGAGGAGTCAATCCGTTGCAACAACTGAGGACTTTGACCACTAGAACTGAGTCCATAAGACTTTACTGTCCACTGCGCCACATCTGATAACTGCCCTCTCCACTAAACCCTACCACACACGTACCTAATCCACTCAATACTCTAATCTTTAAATTCAATTCCACGAAAACGCCTCCCAAACCCCTAATTATAAATAACGCCAGCAATAATCTATAGCATTGACTTATATACCCTTTATCGTGTGAAGGAGCTCATCTGATGACAAGGGATAATTTCGTCATTAGCATCGTAATGATATCGAATGTGTTTTTTTTTTCTCTCTTTAGCATTGAAGTCTACAACGCTGATTTGACCCTAAAGACCTCTCTCCCTTGATGTGAGGGCTTTTTGGTCTTTCCGTAAAGCAGCGGAGAGAGAGAGAGAGATGACACTGAGATGCAAAAAAGTGGGAAAACGTGACTCTTTTGTTGCAAAAGAGCAAAAAGCAGAGATCACCGAATTTATCACCTGTTCGAAACTTAAATCTAGAAGTGTTTCCAAGAAGACAACAAAATAAATCAAGAAAGATAGATTCAGATTCTTGGAAAAGAAAGAAAGAAAAACATCAAATTGCCTAATTGAGTTGTGTCCACGGTGGGGGTATTTCGGTCAACGAAAAGTCGGTGTACCTACATGATCAGCTTAGGAAGAGACGATCGTGGATCCTAAAATGACGAAAATACCCACAAGCGAACAACTAAAACGTCTCGTCGTATGGGTAAAGGCTAAGGGCATAATCGGCAATAGATCAACCAAAACAACAAAGAAACTGAAAACTACGACATAAGGAAAAAAATATGACACTGCAAAACGCCGCATCAGGAGGGCTATATCCGTCACACACACACACACGCAAAACAACACCTACGAGCGTCGTGGAGCTTTCAAATCGGATAAACCAAAAATCGAGTGAAATGATCGGACAAACCTTAGATCTAAAGGGCTCAGAGGGTTTTACGGCGGCGCTAGACTCCTCAAGACCTTCCACGGTGGTAGCACCGCCTCCGCCTCCGCCGCTAAGAGACGTGGCACCGCTCCAGGAAAGCGGAGTGGTGGGGCTGGCTCGCGTCTGGTCCCCTTTCTTCGATCTACGTTGACGCACGCTCCATTTCAGCTTGAGAGGAGACGCGTCGACGCTCTTCTTCGGTTCCGAGTGGCGGAGCCGAAGCAGTGCCTCGGCCACCAAGGAATCGTCAGACATGGCCACTCGAATCCAGTTTTCGCCGGACATAGTTGGAACTTAGAGAAAGAGAGAGGCGGAGAGAGATGGTGGCGAAAAAGTAGAGAGGAAGAAATCTCTGTGGCAAAGGTAATGGGTGGATTTGTATATATATTGAGTTTTTTTTATTGCACAGTTAGATAGATTGGGAAACTCATTTTTTTTTTTTTTTTTTTTATTTCTCTTTCTTGATAAGTGTAGGACCCTCTTGAAGACATACGTGGCATAGACCATTTGTGGCAAGCTTTTTTAAATTTTATCGTGTGTTGGAATAGCAGGAGAAGTAGGATACATTACACGCGCGATCATCAAAACTGATGAGAGTTTCTCGCCATTCGAATTTTGGAAATTCCGCCAGTTAGAATCTAGAAAGCTATTGTTACATGAGTTGGAAAAAAAAGAAAATGTCATTTTAGAATTATCAACTACATTAGATTCATACAAGGCCAGGGACTCTTTAATTTCTTTTGTCACGCCAACTCCTTTACTTGTGGTCTTCGAGTATGGAAATATATATATCTCTCACAATCTATGCTAGAATGATAAGGAAACTTCGACGTCCAATAAAAGAAACTATCAAAGAATTCCCCAAGCAAAAAAATAATCATAATATTTATATCAACCACGCCAAATAGAACGTTTAAAAAGATATTGAAAGCTTTTTATTTGTATAGTAAAGTTAAAATGCGATGGTATGGTCTACGTTGAAACAAAAATAGAACCATACAAAATAGGGTTTGAATGAATTTTGAAGACACGTATCAGTTGCAGTGGTTTTTGTGTGTTGAAAACCAAAATGCAAACAGCACGTGTCATAACATTAATGTGTTCGTGCACTACACATTCTATGTTAAGCGTTGATATTCGTATCCTATTAGTCGAACACATACGTCTCTCTGTCTCGAAAAAGTAGTTATCGTTCCGACTGTACGAAAGCAGCCAGCAAGCGAACTAACATTTTACTTTTCGTCAACACGGTAACATAGTACAGTATTATTTCAATCTTAAACTATCTTATCATCTGCAGTAGCTCATAATCACAGCTCTCTCATACTATTTCACTGAAATTATTCAAATTTCATCTGATTCGAAATTTGAAGGAGATGTAATACTTGAAAAGAAAATGCTACATACGGTCTAATAGTACATTTTTTTCTCATTAACATTGGTCGATAAAAAATCTTATCAGTTGTATGATATTGTAATATAATACTACTATAATCTAGTTTAAAATATTAAAGTCCCTAAAGAACCTAGCGAATAAAAACTTTCAGACCTCACTAACGTAAGATTTACTCATCTGAACTCTGAAGTCAGTAATGATGATGACAGTTCCATTTGACTTTCACTTTTACCGAAAGCAAATAAACCGTGAGCCGTCCCTTCTTTCTTCTAACCCGGTTTAACATAATCGCGTGATCAATTCCGGTTAACAAATAACCGGACTGAGACAATTCATTTCACTTGAACGGCTCCATCATCATCAATCTGCTCTCACCCAAAAACCCTAAAAGCTTTTGAAGCCGCCAAGATCAGTTTCAATGGCGCTTCATCTTGCCAGACCTAAACAAAGGTTACATTCTAATCCATCTCTCATTCACCTTTTCTCAACCTCCTCATCTCCTCAAGACGGGAACGAATCTAGTGAACAGCCCTCTCAATCACCGTCTTCTTCATCTTCATCGCCATCGGATTTTAAAATCCCTTCCTACTTCAGTGGTATCAAAAGCAGCCTGAAACAGACTCAGGCTCAAGACGGGAGGAGACAGTTCGACAGATTCGATGCTAACGCTCATCGTCCATCGCCGTCGCTCTCCGGTAACCAAATCGGCGGCCGAATTAAAGAGATCAGGAGGAATCTGAACGAGTTCCGAAGCAGAGCAGCAGCTCCGCCGCCGAGGGATTGGCAGGATGTTTACAAACAGAATGTGTTATCAAAATCGGGAGATTCGTATGGGACTAGTAAAATCGAGGGTGCGCCATTTGCAAACATAAAGGAGAACTTAAGGCAGATGAGACCACAAGCTAACACAGAGAGCAAATGGGCCAATTTATCTGGGTTACAGAACACTATGAAGACGACATTCAATGAAAATCTCCGTTCAAATGTAATCGGAGGAGGAGAAGGATTGCCATATTCAGTGTTTGGGAAGGAATTAGAAGAAGGGAACAAGAATGAAAATGAGACAGAGGAGATGAAATCAGAGTTTATCAAGAGTTATGATCCAATTGAATTAGGAGAGAAACTAAGATTGTATAGACCAGAAGGAAAGAAAGAAGAAGGTTGGTTCTCATTACAGGAGCTGAATCAGAGGCTTGTTAAGCTTAGGGCGATGGAAGAGGAACATGCTCAGAGAACGATGATAAAGCAGCCCTCCATCGTCAAAGAATTGAGGTCTGAGATTCAAAAAGTCAAGGCTGCGCAAGCTCAGAAATCAGCTGCCTGTATGTTCCGAGGCCCTCTCATTACTCTTTCTTTGTGTGTGTGTGTGTGTGTTAGTGTCTATATATTTGAATGTTTTGTTACAATTTCAAACACTCTGGTATGATAAAGTTGCTTTACTTTGCGACAGTAATGTGTTGGTTTTTGTGCTTGGGGATTGAGGTTGTTGCTGAGTTCTTGGTTTTGATTTGTTCTCCCTTGTTGTGATTTTAATGGGAAGATTAATTTGTTTGCAGTTCAGAAATTGGATATTTGGGGCGTTTTAAATGGTACTCCTAAGTATATGCTCGAGCCTCCGAAAGAGCAGCTAGTTGAAACTGTAAGTCTTTTCCTTCTTAATACTTAAATCCTTTAGCTTTGTAAAACCATTTAAGAATTTTGGCATTGATTATGTTAATGCATGTGTAAAATCAAATGCAGTATTTCCACCCGGATAACATGTCTTCTGCGGAGAAGATGAAAATCGAACTTGCAAAGGTCAGGGAAGAGTTCAAGATGTCAGAATCGGATTGTGGTTCTGCACGTGTTCAAGGTAACTGAGAGATTATATCTGTTCTGATCAATGTTGGCTTTAGCTATTAAAGATCATTTTACATTTCCTGAGGCTAAATTTAGCAGCCAATTAGAGGTCATTGTCTTTGTTGTTTTTAAGAACAAAATGTCATAAAGTGCTGATTTAGTGATCTCTATGGTTTTTCCTTGTAGTGGCGCAACTGACCACTAAGATCAAGCATCTATCCTCTGTTCTACATAAAAAGGTAAACTTTCAATCTTTTTTTATCTGAAGCTACCAGCTACGGTTTTCTACTGTAACCTGACCTTGCATCCTTATAACCTTAGGACAAGCATTCGCGAAAGGGACTTATAGCAATGGTGCAGAGACGGAAGAAACTGTTGAAGTATATGAGACGAACAGACTGGGATTCTTACTGCCTTTCACTGTCAAAACTCGGCCTTCGTGACAACCCAGATTACAAGTGTTAAAATGTTGTGCGAGTGACATCATAGAATTGTGATCTCAGTACTCTCTCTTTGTTCTTTACATAATGGCAAAAGAGATAATGTGGGTTCTCTTATCAGTCATATTGGGGGAGGAAAGTTGTTCTACTAGAGTTTATTATTGCAGGCTGTTTAGGCGAAAAGAGAATATAGCTGTGGGATACTTTCGTTGACATTGTCTTTATTACTTGGAATGTGATAATAAACTTACTTCTCGAACAAATCTTTCTCAAAGCTTCTATCTTTTACGTCCAGTTTATCCTCTTCAACCTTTAGGTTGGTGAATGTTAAACATGAAAAGTGAACACATGCAGTTGAAGTTGTAATGAAGCCAACCCAGACGGCCAGACCAGTTGACTTGGAACAGAAACTGAAGTTATATTCGGAGAAAGGAGGTTCAAGGAATCGTTAGTCATCTTCAGCAATGGCTTTCACCAAATTAGGATTCAAATTTCAAAAGTCACCGATGGTATATTAGAGTAGAGAGTAAACCGTTACATCAACCCGGTTATCAACTGTTGCGCAACCAAAATCTGTTCACATATAACCGGGATAAAGCAATTGAAACGCCACTTGAGGAGTTTATTTATTTCACGGTTTCACTTCAACTTCTTCGTCTTCCGTTCTTGAAAACAGAACACTCATGGCGCTTCATCTCCTCAGACCAAAACAAAGGTTCCACTTGAACCCATTTCTGATCCGTATTTTCTCAACCTCGTCATCAAGCCCACCCTCTCAATTAACGTCGAACTTCTTTACCAAGAAACCTCTCGTCGACCGGCCGAGGAATCCAGACGATGTTTTTGACCGGTTTGATATTCGTCGGTATTTGAGAGAGCAACCTGTAAGTTTATTCCTTCTTAACTCGTCTAGCATTTTTAGTTTGTCAGAGCGATTAGTCTAAAACGAGATCTTCCATAGACCATGATATAAACCGGCATGTTATGTTGATCTGTTGTTACCATTAAGAAATGTGGCAATGATCTGTTGTTAAGCATGATATCATGTACGAAAAACTGAAAAAAGCTGATACTTTGTGTGCATAATTCTAGGATGAAACACAAAGCAGAGTTGCAATAACAGAGCTTCCAAAGGAAGAAAAACGGATGAAAGCTGGAAGACCCAAGAAGAAACAACTAGTAGAGCAGAAATTAAAGGGCGGAAAACAAAGCAGAGCTGCAAGTATAAGCGGAGCGCGAAAGAAAAAGTTAAGTGGTTTGAGTAGCTCTTCACAAAATGCACTCAAGAATCATCCAGATTACATATGCAGTGTGACGCATGCGATGGATGTTTTAAATGGTCTTTCTAGAGTGAAGAAGTGGTCGCCTTTATACCGAGCTTCCATGGATCATCTTATGGCTGATGTAGCTCACCGACAAGCCTTCTTAACATTCTCTGATCCTGAGGATATGATTCGGTACTTGAGATATAAGACCCAAAAAACGGAAAGATAGTGATATATATATATATATATATATATGCCTTGGTGGCTGTTGTGGTGGATCATGACATTTAGATGATGCTTGTTCATGTTTACTTTCTCATTTTGTCATGACTTTTCGCTTTGAATTGCAATGTTTTGCTGTTTTACTTCTATCATCGAAAGATAAACAATAAGAATATGGCTAAACATTTGAAAAAAAAGTCAACTCAAGCCTGCCTTTGCTGGACAGTTTTTAACATGGAAAGTGAAAAACTAAGATTAAACCTGTATCTCCATTCAAACCATTATGCAAATTCTTTCTTCTTCAAAAATGATGAGTCTTGGGTTCATCGCCTCAAATGATGAGTCTAGTCAATGTGTCATCATCTCTTCCATTGGCACAGTATGCTATAGGAAGCAACTCAGAAGAATCCTGGGAGATTACACATCCATGACGCAGCAAGAAGTTCTGGAGTTTTTTAGTTGGAGAAAAACCACATGGCGGTACGATTTTCCTAAGAGATGGATTAGCAAAAACCATCCAAGTGAAAATTCCATCATCAGCTTCACAATACTTCAGGTTTATCTCTCTTAAACGTATGCAGCTCTGTACAACTTCCTTCACCCCTCTTGAACTCACATTCAAGCATCCTTGAAGATCAAGATGCAACAACCCTCTGCATCTTTTGCTGATCATATCTAAGGCTTCGTCGTCGATCCAAGTTCCACATGCTCTCAAAGACTCCAACCTTGGAAGCTCAAAGTCTACTGCACCAAGACTCCTTATGCCCGTACATCTGCTGATATCCAAAGATCTTAGCTCGCCACAATTCCTCCAAACTTCAAGAATCCCATCTCTCGTGATGCCAGGACATTGGGCGACGTCAAGACTTTCTAAAAAAGGGCAATGACGTGATATCTTCTCGAGACACTCATCACGCAAATTGTGGTTTCTAGATAGGTACAAAATCTTGATCCCGGACTTGATATCCAGTTCCTTGGAATAGTCTTCCACTCCAAAATTCGTCCCTTCCATTATCATGCACCTCAGGGAAACACATATTTCAATGATGCTGAAGAATGCTAGACCAGTTAACTTGGAACAGAAACTAAGATTCACAAAGGTTAGACGGCGAAAGAACACCCCTAATCCCATAATCATCTCATCAGAGAGGAAATTTGCTCCGTTAAGGTTCAAGTGAACTAGTGTTTGGTACTTAGCCAGCAAGTACGATACCCCATCAAAAGTGAAACCGTGGCAATTGGAAAGAAGAAGCTTCTTTAGAGGTAACTTGGCATCAGCAATCAAACAGAGCAACTCATCGGATAAAAACGAATCCGAGAGATCAAGCTCAATCAAACGACGAGCAAACAAGAAAGCATCGTTGGAGAAAGACTCCCTCGGGCTCAATCCGATTCCGTTGATCGAAAGAGACTCCAGGCTCCGCGAATTGCGCAAAACGAACTTGATGCAATCAGATGAAATGAAATCACAGTCACGGAAGACTATCTCTCTCAGGAGAAGACAATTCTGCGAAAGAGCAATCAAAGATTTATCTGTGATGAAACTATTACCAGAAATGTTAATCTTCAAAAGACCCTTGAGATTTGACGAAAGAGTGATAACCCCAGAATCAGAGACTCGATTCGGAATCGAATTAGGATAGCTTATGTCCAGCTTCTGTAGAAACGGGAAACTCACTCCGATCGAAACCAGATCGCTATCTCGAAAACCCCCAACTCCAGAACATCTCAATTCCTTCACATTCTTCATCATCCCCGATCTCTCAAAATCTGGGAAATACGGCATTTGCGACACATCGACCGATTCGAAATCTAAACCGGAACGCGAAACCTGGAGAAGAATCGAATTGAGATCCTGATTGAAATCAAAGAACCTGATTCGCTTCAAGTTACGGAATCGAAGGAGATGCCGATTGAGTAAAGGAAGAGTTCGATCGGTGATGACGAAAGTAGAGCGAACGCGATTGGTGATGGAGAGGAACAAGGTCGATACGAGTGAAACAGATTCCAGGAATCGATACTCATCTTCATCGATAGCTTTACAGATCAATTCCCAACATTCTTCAGGTAAATCCATTTGATTCGATTCTCTCCAGATTTGAAGATTAGCTGAATTCTGAAACTAACTGTGTATCTTCTTCTTATCTTAGCTGCCTTTTTAACCTTACATCCCAATTTTAAATTTCGATACTGGGCTTGTGCTGGCCCAATCACATATAAGCCTTATTATTTTTTAAAGGCCCTACAATTGTTGCTCAGTTTGTTTCTTTCTTTCTCTGTGTCCATATTGTCTCCAGTGTTGATATTAGCTATGAATATTTTGTAGTTTTAAAATGGTTTTTGGATTTTATTTTATTTTTGGTGTAGATTTTAGTCTTTTAAAAAAAAAAAAAAAAAAAAAAAAAAAAACTTGTTTTGTTTTTGAATTTGATCTATTGTTTTTAGTATTTTTTTCAAAACCAGACACAAAAAGCCTTACCTGATGACTCTTTCCATGCAGTGTATTACATTCTCGTCGAACTTTGATATGGTGGCCTTGGGATTTTCCTTCTCTAGTTGAAACCATCTCTTGTCGCTTTGTTCTGCAGAGCCTTGATTTTTTGGCCCTCACAACCCCACTCAAAATTTCGAAACTGGGCTCTAGTTCTGGCCCAATAAAATATAAAAGGCTTATTATTCTACAAAAGCCCAATAATTCTAGTTGTTTTTGAACTGTACAGCTGTGACTAGTCAGTGACCACTTGTGTCGGCAATTAAAGTTGAAGAAGACCGACATAGAAAGTTCACATGAATAATGCTCAAACTTTTGGAGCTTTGTCCAAAAAATTTTATTTTAAAGAAATATATTTGTTGGATTCACTCTTTAAACCACGACTTGTCGTTTTGTTCACTAAATCCGCATGAATTGAATTTGCGCAGTGACCCAATCGAATCATTTGGATTACTGTGCCTCGATGCGAACAACACTATCGAGAGATTACACAATCCATTCTCAATATTCTTTTCCTCTAATATCACATCATCATATTATTTATTAAAATAATAATGTAACATGATCCGATTATAAAATAACAAATAAATTTATTCATCTAAACATGAATGATCCAATCCAAAACTTGTATAAAATTCAAACTTGCAACTAAAGTAATTTTTTTTTTTTTTGGAAATTCTAATATTAACTTACTTATAAAGGAGTAAAAGGACCAACGCTTTCATATATATAATATTTTTAGTACTTTACGTATAAAAGGTTTAATTATTTTTGTCAACTATATAATAAACACAGCATCATCATCTTACCTTGGGATGTTAAATTTTGTAATGTAGATAAAATCAAAAATTAAAAGATTCTCTAATGGAAGAAACTGTGTAGCTGCTACACTAACACTATCTCTCCCCACAATTCCACGTCTTATCACCACGTCTGGGGTTTGGTAACTCTCTCCTCAGGCACACACTTAAGCCTTTATTAACCTTTTTCCACCTTTTCATAACTGCCACATGAAGACCAAACACCAAAAACCTTGTCCTTGTCTCTGTTTCCCAACTCCAACAGTGTCTATTGTCTCCATCTCCTCCCAGACAAAGATAATCTCAAGATTTCCACCAACTCCTCTCAGACAAAGATAATCTCAAGATTTCCACCATCTCCTCAATAAAGAATAAGATAGACGAAGAACAAGAAGCAGCTTCATACTAGTTTTCAAATTCTATCTTCTCCCTATTTTTTTGGTCTTTTCTCTGCATGTTTGTGATACCAGACCAAAATAGATATGGCTCACCTTCGTCATTTGCTGTTTCTACTACCCATTTGGGTTCTTGGCTTCTCCTTCTTCTCCACTGCTGTTGTTACTAAATCAGAAGAATCTTCTGTTGTCTACGTTTCTGGTACTTCCCACGAAATCCCCATTTCTCAGGCTTCTTCGCGAATGGGAGCTCAATCCCCAGGTACTAATTAGTTTAACCCTTTCCAAAGTTTCTCGATGTTGCCCTAGAACAAAATATTGAAAATTTCGTTACTGTTTTGAGTGATTGGGTCTTACTAGTTCTTGAAATTGTCGAAATGGGTTTGCTGAAAATTGCCTAAAGTAATCGAATTTAGTCTTAATCGATACTGTTTCCGGAAGAAAGCTGCAAGCTTTCCGATTATTATGTGGGGATTCTCTGTAGCGATGCAACTACTGAATCAAACTGGATTTTATCTGACACTGAGAAGAAAAAGTTGACCTTTTAAAAAATTTTAATTTCTCAGGACCTCCCATTGTTAAAGTGGTGCTTCGCCAGGACTTGAACAAGAAGATTCTTATTGCTCTTATCGTCTCATCAACTCTCCTCTGTCTCACAGTCATGTTCCTTTTGTATCTCTTGCTATGGAGGTACAGAAATATGAAGAATAGCTTCACCGGGATCAAACAAAAATCTGGTATTTAAGTTTTATCTCTCAAATCCAATTGTAGTTACTTGGTTTTGTTGCTTGTTTACTATGGCTTATTCTGGTGCTTTGGTTATCTGAAGATTCGGTGAAGAGTGTATCCACGAAGCCGATTGTGCACAAGATTGATTCTGTGAGGAAAGGAACTATCCCTGTGTATGAATATCAGTTGCTGGAGTCTGCAACAAACAAGTTTAGCGATAGTAATGTTTTGACCCGAGGTGGTCGTGGATGCCTTTACAGAGCTTGTCTTGATGAAAAGTCCTCTGTCACTGTGAAGAAACTTGATGTTGGTGGGGAGACAGACATTGAAAAACAGTTTGAGGTTTGATCGGTTTGACCCATAAGATTTCACAGAATCGAACCATCTCATTCTATAAACCATAACTCGGGATTTTCTTTCTCTTGTTGATTTTCTTATGCAGACTGAGGTAGATTGGTTGGCTAAGATCAAGCATCAGAACATAGTTTCCCTGTTGGGGTTTTGCGTATATCGCCAAACGAGTTGTATTGTGTTTGAGATGATGCAGAATGGATCTTTGGAGAGTCAGCTGTATGGTAAGGGATATGATCCAAGTTAATTTAGGCATCTTTTGTCATCTGATTTTGATTTATTTTTGCTTTTGGATGCTTTAAGGGCCTAGTCAAGGTTCAGGTTTAACTTGGCAGATTAGGATGAAGATAGCAGTTGATATAGCAAGGTAAAGTCCGTTAATCTATTATACTTTCATACACTTAGCAGTTTCATGTGATCTTCAAGAACAATTGTATGCTTACAACGTTTCCTTTTTTTTTATAAAGAGGATTAGAGTATCTTCACGAGCATTGCCATCCTCCGGTAGTTCACAGAGATTTGAAATCATCTAGCATCCTTCTAGACTCCGATTTCAATGCAAAGGTAAACAGAGAAAATGATATAATGTAGAATTCTTCTTACACTTGTTGTATTCTCCATACAATATGAATTGTAAGGATCTGTTGCCACATTTGCTTCTCTATAGATATCAGATTTTGGGTTTGCCACGGTGTTGACGACGCAGAATAAAAACCTGATACACAAAGCTTCTGAGTATTTTCTTGATGGTAGCAATCGCTAACCTTTTTCGGGTTTTGATCTTGACATATGCCAAAAGAGATGCTCAAAATTTTCCCTCCTCTTTTCATCTTTCAGGGAAAGTTACAGACAAGAATGATGTCTACTCTTTTGGGGTGATTCTCCTCGAACTTCTCCTCGGGAAGAGATCAGTCGAGAAACCGTCTTCAGAACCAGAATCCATCGTCACTTGGGTACATACAAACCAGAAACTTTGACGAGAAAGTCTCGCGTCGTTTAGCAGGAAATCCTCTGGCTTATGGATTTTGTTATCTTTTTTTGATCAGGCTGTACCTAAGCTCAGTGATAGAGCTAATCTTCCCAACATCTTGGATCCTGCAATCAAAGGAACCATGGACTTAAAGCATCTCTATCAGGTCAAGCGTCAACAAAATCTCATTTTTCTTCACACAGATGTTACTACCCCTTTGGCCAAATACTGAAAAGATTCGTTCTTCTAACTCAGTGTTTGTCTCTTTTCTCTCTCTTGATCAAATGCGAACAGGTTGCTGCGGTAGCTGTGTTGTGTGTACAGCATGAGCCAAGCTACAGACCTCTTATAACCGATGTCTTGCACTCACTCATCCCTCTTTTACCAGTAGAACTCGGCGGATCATTGCGGATTTTATAAATATATTTCCCCTTTTGTTTCCTATCTTTTCATATCAATGAGTATGTGAATTTATCTTTTGTTGGTTCTTCGGAGAATATATTGTTCTGTGTTTGATCACTGCTACAAAAAATCGTCGGTATATAGAAGTTTTGCTTAAATGGGAACCAGACAAGTTTAAGAGAGTTTGGTTAGTAAAGTAAATTAAAAAAGCTATAACAAAAGAAAACAAAACAGCAAAAACGTTGACCTTTTGTAACAGTTGTGGGGGAGATTGAATTAAAATAAATTAATGAACCTTCTTATCCCGTTGTCGACGATAATTTCCATTCAATTTTCTCGAATTCCAAAGAGATCGAGATAGTATTTGACTATGAAAGATGGAGGAGGATCACGAAACGAAGCCGATAAGCCAAAACCCATCAAGATCATTCATCAGTCTCAAGGATATACCTCCTCTGGATCCTTCATCTATCCCCACAAATCCCTCCTCTCTGGTAATATTTTCATTCAAATTACTCCAAAATCTCTTTTTTTTTCTTTTTCTTTTTCTCGGTAACATCTGTCGGATCATTTGGGTTTGAAAGAGATGAATCTCTGTGTTTCTATTTGAATATTGTTCTGTGAATTTTCCTCACGATGATTTGGCTATAACTTTTTTCTTCTGTCGGATTCAATAATGAGACTTTGTTTCTTTCTACTGTTTTGTCGGTTTATTAGAAACCAAGAACAATGATGGTGCAAGATAATGTGGGAATGCAGAGATTCGAAGAGAAGAAGAGTGAGTTGAGGCTTAAAAATGTGAATGAGGTTGAAGAAGACAATGCCTTTTCTTCCTTTTCTAACATTCAGATTGATCCTAACAGCACAAGAAGCGTGATGAGCATTAAACAAGAGAAGAAGCTTGTTCCTAAATCAGAGGAAGAAGACACCAAACCGAAATCTAAAGGTGCAGTTTTTTCTTCACCTCTTTATCAAAGTATAGAGTCATCTTCTTGTTTTTCACTTTTTTAGAATCTCGCAACTCTGAGGTTTAATTTAATGTAAAGTTGTTAGGAAACCAATAGAGATTGCAATTTTTGGTAATTTGTCCTGAAATTTGTTCCATTGTGTAACGTATGGTCCAGATGAATCTAAGAGAGGGTCAGCGAAGTCGGTGTTACACGAAATATGTGCTTCCAAGCGTTGGAGACCTCCGGTTTATGAATGCTGCAAAGTTGAGGGACCTTGCCATATGAGATTGTAAGTGAACACAACTTACCTGCACTTGCTTCTATATCGAATCACAACCTTTTTGCATGAACCTGGTTTTTTTTGGTTTAGATTTACATACAAAGTTGTGGTTGAGATTGGAGATTCTTCTGGGAAAACTGTCTTGGAGTGTTTTGGGGATCCCAAACGCAACAAGAAAGCTGCGGCTGAGCATGCAGCAGAAGGAGCGCTTTGGTATCTTGAGCATTTAAGGCAAAACCAGACAAAGCCGCATCAGTAAATCATCATTTAGTCAGATGAAGTAACTGGAGAGTTTAGTATAGTTCTAACGAGGGAAGCTTAAACGATATCCCTATCTATGGGTTGTAATAGTTTTGATCTGTATCAGAATGTGCTGCGAGTAATAAATGTTTAATGATAATAAATGATCTGTATCAATCCTTGTGCCATTATATTTCTCCTTAGTAAGGAGTCATGTTTATTAGTGAATGCCAAGGAGTGCAAAACACACACACTGGACTGAAGTAGTAATATGTATTCTTTTAATTAGGAATTGATGTCTATAGAGCACAAGTCTTGGTTGCGAGACTCATCCAAGTAAGTGAAAGCTTTGGAGATTTTGTCGGGTTAGGCCGAGGGAGAGAATTCCATTCACAGAGATTCAAACGCTGATTGTTCTCATTTGCAATTAATAAGATTTGAGCTTTCTTATTTTTGGTTTTGATGCATTTTCTCTTTCGCAGACAAAGACTAGAAGAAACTCAGTGGTGGTTACTTAAGAATTCTAAGTAATTGTAAGATCTTATTACTCTTGTAAAGGCAAAAACAAGAATATCTCCAAAAAAGAAAAAAAGAAAAAAAAGGAGCCACATCCACTGCTAACAAAAGAAACAATTTTTATTTTGCAGCATTCTCTAATTATGAAGGTGGTTATTTTTATTCAATACTCTTGTGGTTCTAAAACTAAACTGAGAAACACTAGTTTCTGAAATCACAGGGTATAGTGTTGCTGGATAGCCTCAATGTCAAGTCCCTTCTGCTTTACTACTGATTCCACGTGACCTTTCAAGGTATGACGCTCCCTTAACCTGAAATTACAAGAGAAGAAATGTAAGGCCATATTCTGAGGAACATAATGCTATGGACCAATCAGTTACTTGAGCGTTGCCTTGCAACTTCAGCTCGTCTCTTGGCTTGGTCTGCTATCTCTGAAAGTTCTCTGTAAGTGCTCTTGTCGTTGAACATATCTGAGGTTTGAACAGGCTGCAATCCGTGAAGGGTACGTTGAGCTTGTGCCCATTGTGCTTCCCTCTCTCCCTTTCCATAGTCTTTCTTTGACGTGAAAGCGGTCTGAACAGAGGAACAAAGTTAGGAAACAGTACTGCAAAAAGTATTACACTGTGTTCTTGTTCTCAGTATTGGTCTCAGATGCCAACCTTGTTCTCAATGACATTATCCCAGGCTCTGCCACTCAGTGAATATCGGATGATGAACTTGAGGATATCCAATGGGATGTAGAAGACTATACTATAGAGCCAGATGACTCCTGCCCATCCCCACCCAATACCTCTGACTCTTGCAAAATTCCAGTTTGCGTACACGGCAATGAGGGTAGCAATCTTTAAGTCAAGAAACAAGAACAGTGTCAGTATATTGAGGCTTCTTCTTCCACAATAACTGTGTAAGAAGACTGAAGCTTTAACTCACCAGCTGAGCTATGAAAAAGGCAGAGACCAACCAGAAGCCAGGACGTTCAACATATGACCAGCTACGCGATCTTGTGACAAAGATAAGGGCTTGGCTAACGATACTAACTTGGAGGTAAACAGCTGCTGTTAGCTCATGCGGATTGCCGCTGATAGATCTCACCCCAAACTTTGCCTGCACCAGGAACAAACTGAAGATCAAAGACACTTACTCGGGCTGGTGAATTGAGTCCTCTAAGTAAGGTAGAATTCTCTTACCGAGAAGAAGTCAGTGCTCTCCGCAGCCCAGAAGAAAACTACAGTCATGACTGCTAGGTAAGTGCCAAGAACAACGCCAGTGGCAAATATCTCTTTGAGTTTCCATGAATCAGGAAGTGGAGAAGGCTTTACTCTGTCTTTTGATATCGTCATGATAGTACCATCATTCAAGATGGCAACAATCAAGACCATGAATGGTGAGAAGTCGAACTTCCATATGAGTGCAAGAAGCATAAAGCCCATGACTATACGGATTGTGATTGAAACTGCATAGATTGTGTAGTTCTTCATCCTCTGGAAGATGGCTCTGCTCGTTAGGACAGCACTAACTATGACACTGAGCCCTGGCTCGGTTAGTACAATATCAGATGCACTTCTCGCTGCATCAGTCGCATCAGCAACAGCTATTCCAATGTCAGCTCTCTTGAGAGCCGGGGCATCGTTTACACCATCACCAGTCATGCCACAAATGTGCTTCATCTCCTGGAGCCTTTTCACAATCTCATATTTGTGTTCTAATCAGACAGATGAAACAGATTCATTGGTGAGTACATTAATCCATTAAAGAGATAATGTTTCATTAGATTTGATTGTTTTACCAGGGAAGACACCGGCGAATCCATCAGCCTTCTCGATGAGTTCATCAACAGGAAGGCTAGCTATAGTTTCATCCTTCTCTTGTCCAAGTAGAGCAGAAGAAGGATACATGTTTGTGCCCATACCGAGCCTACGGCCAGTTTCCTTACCAATGGCGAGCTGGTCACCAGTGATCATCTTGACATTAACACCAAGGTCAAGGGCACGCCTAATTGTCTCAGCACTGTCATGTCTTGGAGGGTCAAAGAGAGGTAACAGACCAAGAAACTGCCATGGCTCTCCAGGGCTGTTCTTGTCTTTCTCAGAGACAGTCTGTAAATTCACAAGAGGAAAAAGATCCTTTTAAGAGAAAGAAACACACACGTGTCCAAAGTTTTGGAATTGGCATTAAAGCATTTACCTGTCTGCCAACAGCAAGAGAACGAAGTCCTCTGTCAGCAAACTTGTCAATGATGTCATGGGCTCTCTTCTTTGCATCCTCCCGAAGGTTACAGAGCTCAATGATCTATAAATTACAGAGAACAATTAATGGGAAAGAACTTAAAAGCTCTTGAGAGAAGAAGGAAATGAAGAATATGATTTTTTTTTACTTGCTCTGGTGCGCCTTTGCTGACACGGTGCCAGTTTCCATTAGCATCAATGTAAGTGATAGCAGTGCGCTTATCTACGGGGTTAAAAGGAAAGAAATGAACTTCAGTAATGCCTTCTCTTGCTTCTCTGGGATCTCCAAGCATTCCTACAATGCAAGCATCAATAGCATCTTGATTTTCAACTCTTGAGGCTCTTGCTGCATTCACAAGAAGCTGATCCTTGTCCAAGTCTTTGACAAACACCTCAACCATGCTCTTGTCAACAGTAAGCTTGTTGAGTGTAAGAGTTCCAGTCTTGTCACTACATAAAACATCCATCCCAGCCATTTCTTCAATTGCTGTCATTCTCTTTGTGATAGCTCCTTGTTGGGAGAGACGGTGAGATCCAATGGCCATGGTGACAGACAAAACAGTTGGCATTGCAATCGGGATTCCTCCAATGAGAAGTACCAGAAGGTTGTCGATTCCATCTCTATATGCACGGTGCTGAATAGGATACATCACAACGATCTCGATGATCATACCTATACCGATCGAGCAGATGCAGAAGTTACCAATTGCAGTCAACACTTTCTGGAAATGGCCTTCGTGGTTTGTGCTGTCTACAAGATGAGCAGCTTTGCCAAAGAAAGTATGAACACCCGTAGCGATCACAACAGCTTCTATCTCTCCTTGTTTGCAGGTGGAGCCCGAGTAAACTTCTTGGCCAGGATTCTTGGTTACTGGTAAAGACTCACCAGTGAGAGCAGATTGATCAACTTTGAGAGGATCACCGTCCAAGAGGCGACCATCTGCTGGAATAATGTCACCCAATTTGATGCTGATAATGTCTCCGGGTACCAATATAGCTGCCTCTTGCTCACTCCATTTCCCATCTCTCAGAAGCTTCAAGTGATATACATTCATTAATCATCCACATATTTGCATCTACATTGAGCTAATTATTAATAATAGTATAGCTTACCTTGGTTTTGGGAGCTAGACCAGCCATCAAAGCGGCTGCAGCGTTTCCGGCATTGTTTTCTTCAATGAAACTTATGGTAGAGTTAATGATTAGAAGAACCGTGATACCCACGAAATCTTGCCAATCCGGTGGCCTTCCCTACAGAATTTACAAAGTTTCCAAAAGTGTAAAGTGAGAAGTTAAGATGGATCAAAGTCTGTGTAAAGAAGCAAAAGAAAGAGACGAAGTAAGTATAGGTGATTTACTCCTCCGTTGGCTAAGGCAATGGCCATAATAGCAGCCAACTCCATGACCCATGAGAGAGGGTTCCACATAAACCCTAAGAACTTCAAAACCTTGCTTTCCTGTGTGATTACAAAAATCGGGTTTAGATGGCGTTTCTTGGGAATGAAGAAAGATAAAATGAATTAGGTTATCAAAGGTGTATGCCTTTTTCTCTTCGAGCTTGTTAGGACCGAAGATCTCGAGCCGGGTTTGGCCTTCGTCACTGGTCAGTCCTTCCCTTGTACATCTCAGCTGCGTAAGCACCTCCTCAATCGGTATTTTCTCCTGTTCAAAACCCAAAATTAGCGTTGTGAAGTAAAAGACCGGAATCGAAATGGTAAGCAAACGTCACTCGCGACATCAATGGGAACTGAAGAAGCTAGCTAAGATGACGAGAGAGAGTACTTACAAGATCGACGCCTTCGTTCTTGATATCGTCCCAGCTAGAATCTTTCCCCGCCATCTTATTTTCAGAAACAGGGTGTTTCTCGTTTTCTTTTTCACTCTTTCTTTCTGTCTTTGGTGACAAAAGTTTTCTCTCCGCAGTATTTTTCTTTTTCAAATTGAAATTTTCTCTCGATCTTTTTTTCTTTTCTGTTGTTATTTTAACGAAACAGAAGAACAAAAAAGGGAGGAAAACAAAACAAATTATTATTTTTTTATATATAAAATTGAAGGGAAATTGGAGTTGAAGTTGGAGTGGTTATATAGGTGAAGAGAGTGAACATAATTAGCAGTTTGTAGCGAAGGAGCGTGAGTTTCTTTTGCTGTGGACAAAGTCCAGGTCCTTCGCTCACTCCCGCTTTCATCTCCTGCTTCCACTAATCATCTGCCACGTATCCTCTGTTTTTCTTCACTAACTAACTAATATAACCATATTTAGGAGAATTTGCTCAGAGTGAACAGAGATTGAGATATAACATTATTTGTTTTTTCTTTTTAATAATAAATGTGTTTGACAAAATTTACACATGTACGTGTTTTGTATTTTCTATGCAGAATGTATATAACATTCCTATTTGCTTTTTCTACGTACCAGTTAGATTTAAAAATACATCAATATACTTGATCATGGAATGACATCACGTACCCATCCTGCTTGTGCCTCTCTCTCTAGATTGGTAAATGAAGCATCATAGTTGCATTTAATCCATTTTTCATCCTGTCTTTGTCCACTATTGAGGTTGCCGTTGTCTTCTTTGTGGAAATTCCTCTTGTGCTTGGTGATTACTCATATTTTCCTCTGCATCCATCCACTCACTAGCATCGTTCTTTGCCAATCGCAATGTTTGGCCCCATGGTTGATGTTTGCGCTGGAACACTAGAGTATTGCTACTCTTCCATAGTCTCCACAATATCCATCCATATGGGTAGTTGACGGATGTTTGCCAGTGCTGCATTTAGATTGCAGGAAAAGCTCCTTTCTAGTTTCTCTTTTAGAGTTGTATGAGACTCAAGTAGATTGTAGTGTGGTAAGCATGAGGCTCTCCATGTTGCTTGGGCGTAGTAGCAATCAAAAAGCATTTGCTTAGTAGTTTCTTTTTCTTGGCAACATCGTTTGCAGAAAGACTGGTTAGTAATGTGTCTTCTTCTTAGACTTTCACCAATCAGAAGAATTTTGGACATGAGTTTCCACATAAAATGTTTGAATTTTGGTGCGCTCTTCAACTTCAAGATTGTTCGTTTTAATGTAATATCTCCATAAAGAGGCAATATCTGTGATGTAGATAGTTGAATAGTAAGCACCCTGATATCACACACATTTTCTACAGCAAGGATAAGCAAAATGTATCATAAAATCTGATTTCGTTAGCCCACTGCTATAAAACCCATTAGATAGGCCCATAAGTTTCCTAATGGTTTTCTTAACACACACATATATATATATATATATATATATATATATTTTCAAAGTTGGACATTTTTGTATTTACGATTGCATTTACCCTAATATTTTTTTTTGGTTTATTTTGACATTTTCTATATTTATATTTTTTTAAAGTTACAAGCTATTTTTTGTATAACAACGCTTCTTCGTAACGAAAAACTATCCAAAAAGATTTTCATAAAATAACAAGACGGGTAATTTGAATATTAAATTTGATACGGGAAGTTCGGAACATAAAAGAAACTTATTTCTCGATACATTTTCAAAATCTTACTAATCAAATAAGAGTTTGGATTCGTGTTCGGGTAATTCAGGAATCAGAAACTTAAGATCATTATTAATTATAAATTATAAACAAGATAACCATCTTTAATATAAAAAGGCAATTCTCATAAATACCACTAAAATGAGTTTTTTTTTTTATAAAAAAAATATCATTATAAGTTTTATTTCTCAAAAATACTACTAAAATATATTTTTTCTAAAAATATCACAAAACTAAAACTAAAGTTTAAATCTTAAAAACGAAACCCTAAAAACTAAACTCTAAAAACTAAACCCTAACCCAAATTTTAAAATTATAAACCTTTAAAAATCATTTTTATTGTGGTATTTTTAGAATAAAATGGGTTGTAGTGGTATTTTTGAAAAGAAAAACCTAAAAATGGTATTTTTAAAACAAAAGCTTAGTTTAGTGGTATTTTAAGATATTTCTATAAAAAAAAATAACAATATTATTTTGGCATTGGTTAATGGTTACCATATAACAAAAAGAAGAAAGGCCAAAGAAATATTACATTTCTGACGTGTTATATCTCATAAACAATCTAATCAATATGGCAAACAAACAAAATTTTGATTACCAAGAATACTAAAACAACAATAGAATGAAATAATTAGATTTCAATTGTTAAAAATTATATTCCTCCGCGCATAGTACCGAGTATATATATATATATTCAAAGTTGGAAGAAGCCTGACATAGATCTCCTCTACCCGTCGTCGGCTGATAATACACAAGGTCGGTAATTTCAATCTCTCCGATTGCTTATCTGATGTTTGATCGTAGAAGATTTTCGTGGAAGTTTCGAATTAATTCACGTCTGATTGATTGATTTTTGAAAAAAAGTTTAATTTAGTTTTGTTTGTTTGTGTGGTGGGAAATCAACAGGTGTCCGATTCCCGATGGTTATGATGCTTGTCGATCGGGTTGGTCCGAGGATAGACACGGTGTTCATGAGTTTAGGCTACTCTGGTCCTCTCACGATCACTGCCATCGGCGACCTGGAAGCCACTCCTGATGAAGTCCTGCGAGCGCTCTCTTCCACTGGAATACTTCTTAGAGAAGTCGCTTGCGGTAAAATCTTCTTATCTCTTTCTATAGCTAGCTACAAATTAATTAATTAATTAGGGTTTAGATGGTTTTATCTCTTTACAGTTTCTAAAATATATCACAAATTAGGGTTTAGATGTAACTGCGTTAAAAAAATCTTCTTTATCTCTTTATATACCTACATTTTAGGGTTTAGATGGTTTTATCTCTTTCAATTTCTATAATTACAAATTAGGGCTGCCGTAAAATCTTCTTATCTCTCAGGTCTCATGAGCGTTTTGGCGGATATATGTTAAAGTGGATAAAAAATAATCAGCCCCTGGCTACAATAATGCTCATATCCGATTACGCTGGTGTGGCCTCCTTCACTCACACTCTTTGCGTGGCTACAGCTCAGGGATACAACATCCTTATGGCATATCCACGCCTCGACAACCTTCAGGCCTGGTCACTTCTGCAGAGTGGCTCTGGGAAGCCTTTCTGACAGGTGTGGGGAGGGTGTTTGTTTGTCCTCCTCTCTCACAGTGTTCTAATAACCAGCAAAGGAAGCTGTTGTTTCTCAACTATATTTTTTCTTCCCCACAGATGCAATGGATTCAGAAAACAAACAGGAGACAAGAAGACCCGAGAAGAAGTGCAGTGAAGTCGTGTTTTCATGCAAATCATGCACATGCGATTTTGCTCTCCAAAGCTTTGAAATGTTCATCTACCATCTCAGGTGTAGAGAACATGCAGTGAAAGTAAACATCCTTGCCTTTCTCTCTGCTTGTGTCATAAATACATTTCTGTCTTTTTCCACATTTATCGAATTTGATCCTCATATTATCTTTTTTCCTCATTTGGTTCTTCTCAATTAAGAGCATTAAGCGTGGGATTCCAAAAAAGGTGAAATTCTTCAAGGACTCTAAAGGCAGAGTTGAGGATTCCTTCCCAATGTATGATGCTAGTCCCCCAAAGGCAAGTTTTAATACCTCACATTTCTTAACGAAATTAAAGAGTTTCAATAAATTTTCAGAAGAAAAATTAAATAAAAACTAAAAGACTGCAAATGTGAAATAGAAAGCATGAATTTTTTTGGTCTACTAACTTTGTTTTTTCTTTGTTTTCTTTTTTTCTCTTTCTCCGCAGTTGAGCATTTCTTCCATTCGCTAGAATGCTCTCTGCTACCGCCTACCAAGGTGAAGAAGTAAACCAAAGGCAAGTTTTTAATATCTCTGAAACAGTTGCGTTTAAATATGAAAATAGAAAGCATTGATTTTTCTGACTTTGGTTGATGCTATAAAACTTTGTCGACTCTTCATCTATAGAGAAGGACGTGAACAAGAAGAGTTGGGCCATGTTGTGTTGTTTTATTCTGCTCGTGAGACATTTCGTATGCTGAATGGTTTGTTCAAAACTAATATACTACTTATGCTCTCATTTTCAATTTTCAAGTTATTTAATACTTTTTATCTACATCCTCTTAAATTCATTATTTATCTTTACTTTTTACATATGGAGATCAATTGCTTTTTATTGGTCATCAAATGATTCGTTATGTGACCCAAAAAAACCAAAAATTATAGTTTTTGCATTTTGAAGTCTTACAGTCAATAATAATGATAATGTAGATGTAAAGCATTTGATGCTTGAATGTTTTAAGACTTGATAGTAATGACGCGCACGCGCTGATGCTATTTAACTTTGATAAAATATTCTAACTAAATCAAATCATAATGTTCTCTTGTTGACAATTTAATGCCTTGTAACATTCCAGTACATGGATGTTTCTCGTTTTCTTTTGTGCACTCTTTCTTTCTTTGCTGACAAAATTTTTATAAAAAAAGTTCAAAGAAAAGTTTTCCTTAAAAGAGGAACGAGACAAAATGGTTCCAAACTGAGCCAAAGGAGAAACATCGGAGGACATTTACTTTAGGCAAGAAGACTCTATATTCAAAATGTCATGAACTAAGTAGGTAACAACATCCAACGATATAAAGAACCTTAAAAAAAGCACTACACGAAGATATCAGACTAAGCAATTATAAGCAAATCTCATTTTCTGCCGGTTGCTCCAACCCTCGGCTTGGCCTTAACCTCGTTTTCCTGCAATTCATGTACAACATTGCGATCCGTTAAATACAGTCTAATGTTTTGGAAACATGATATTAACCCTTAGGGGTGACGAACACACCTGTGGCAGGTGCAAGAAAATGCTGCTTTTTGCAGTTGCCGGGTTGTGATTTTCTGCACCTTTGCTCCAGTCATAGCAAGCCTACAATACATGTTTAAAAGCATTCATTTTCTCTATATATCCTCTGAATTTTTGCAGATACAAAGTGATAGCAAATAAGATTTATATCATACCGCATATGCATATAACGACCCATCATGGTTGAACGAGCTGCAAGGAATTGGCTGATTGCACCTAGACATGGCCTGACATTCGTTGTGGGAGGGGGGGGACATAATACACAACTGTTATAGATGTGTTACATAGTTAAAAAAAAAAATTGAAGAAAGAGATGCAAGAAGAAAATACCTTGAGTCTTTGTTTACTATCCTTGTCCCAGAAATTGAAAGCACCATCAGAGCCAGCAGTAGCAAAAGTGCCATGTACCTTAAATACACGACTCGAAACAATCAAGTTCATCGCCTACCATTATGCTGAAGGCTTAAGACAACATAAGAGTATAACTACAGAGCCATAGAGCTTACCGGATGGAAATTCAGAGAGTTGACAGAATATATCTCATTTCCATCTCTGTGGCATTTAAATGTGAAGTTTTTGCTCTGTTGAGAATCATCCAGATGATGGACACCAACCCGCCCCTCAATTGAACCAACCTATATAGAGAGCATCGGATCTGGTTATTTTCACACTAAACACTTTTTGTGATCTAGAAAGGGTGTGAAGATGTGACTGGCGAAACAACCTCCAATATCAAATTACTCACTTATTTACTAGAATGACCTATAGAACCTCCTTGAGGTTGCAAAGAAAAACATTGTAATGTTTAACCTAAATGTTAACATCTAACGAACAAGCTAATTCCTGTAACACTGAATTAACCAACCAAAACACAACAGAACATATATAAGAAGACATACCAAAAATCCTTGCTGATCAGGGAAGGCAGTAACACACCTCGTCTGGTACTTCAGTGGGGATTGGATTCTCTTGAACTCAGTCTACAGTTTACAAAAGAGAAATTGTTAATCTGATGGTGAAACCCTGTTAATAAGTCAGAAGACCGGGAGACCTATTCTTTGTAAGATAGCATATGGGCTTATATAATTTCCATATGTTGGTCCTAAATTGATCATGAATTCCCGAAACCATGTGAAGCTCACAGCATTCTTAGCACTCCGAACTCTCATGAGCAAGTTATAATATGGAACAACAAGAAAACATTCTTACCTGAGGATTTTGCAAGTTGAAGACTATCAGATTTCTATCGGCAGTTCCGACAACCATCAGAGGATGCTTCACAGACAATGCATAACATTTATCTGGAAGCTGTTGGGTATGCACAGGATTTTGCTGTCTTGTGTCCCAATATCTGGAAGGAAAACCAATATACATCATTATATGACACAAAATAAATTAATCAATCAACATTCTATAGTTGCTACATTTCTTCATAGAATATAATGAACAAGCATTCTTACTTCAAAGTTTTATCCCAACTTCCAGTTGCGAGAAGATTCATTCCCGGGATCCAAGCCATAGCTACAATGGGAGCATCGTGCATAGCTACAGTTACAGGTTGACCACCAGACAACAAGGGCCACATTTTTGCTTGCTTATCACATCCACCGCTGAAGACTGTGGTTCCATCATCTTTCCAAGCAGAACATAGAACCTTCATCACAAGAAAGGAAAAGATATAGGCATCAGATTCTAAGCAAAAAAAAAAAAGCAAAATAAGAAGATAGAAAGCAATAACATATTACCGGCTGATCATGCGATATTGATGCTTTCGGAGCACTGGCTATAGAGGCTCCACTACGGGATATTTCCCAACACCTCACCTGCAATAGAAGAAGCAAACTCACATGTTACAATATATACATACACGTCCAGATTTCAGTGGGTGAACATGAAAAAGTGCAGAGAAACTGAGCTAAGACATGTGTTCAACAAGTGTAGTAGGACTAACAAGTTAGATTTTAAGCCATGGAAACACAAAGGGGCCAAAGAATTAACAAAAAACCTGATTGTCCCATGAAGTGGCCACAAGTATATCGGCTCTTGGACTAAAACTTAAGCTTGAAATAGAATCTGCAGGTGATGGAGTAACCTGCAGGAAAATACAAACCATTGTGAAAATTTATACTAGAGATAGAAGAAAGACCGGAACCATCACAAGTAGACGTCCACAAGGAAATCAAGCCGTGCCAGAAGAGTTCATTCAATAGCAATGACAAGTTAAACAGTTAGAGCTACAAAACAAGACACTAACAGAGATTTTGAGAGCAACATGAGACTTTCTAAGACTCCAATTTGGCTTTTCAAATCAGTGATTAGATACACACTACAGAAGAACCTTACAACAAGGGAACAAAGCCAGAAAGAAACAGTTAAATCAGAAGAAAAAAAAACCTCCCTTCGATCTCAGCCATAAAACCCTAGCACACTATAACGGCAAGATTCAGTCAAGATTAAATCGACGGATCATAAAAGTCTGCAGCGAACATCCCGACGCCAAAAAAACGTAGGGATTATAAGTAATCTCATGGATCAGACTCACACCGTAAATACAAAACCTCGGGAAGCAAATCAAACAACCGCCAAAGAAACCCCAGAGAAACAGGAAAAAAAATTACCTCGTAGGATTTGTTAGGGTTCGTGTTCGCGGTAGCAGCCGCACCAAAAGTCGCCATTATCAGGAGCACGAGGACGGAATAACTGCTAAAATTTCAATTCAAGAGACAAAATCACATAAGCAATGCTTCTCTACAAGCTTTATCAGAATGGAAATCGAATGAGAGAATAAAAGAAACAAACCTAGAGAGAGGAAGGTCCGTCGCAGATATAGTCTTTTCCGGTAAGCAGAAGAGGAGGGAAAACGAAATTAGTCGGAAGAGAGAACGCGACTAAAGTATTTATAATAAAAGGTCTCTCCGCTGCGTCACATTGACGCCCGGCGAAGCGTTTATCGGACGCTGGGATTAAAAAGGAAAAACATTGTTGGGCCTTTGACTATTGAGCCTTATTATGGCCTAAATATTTGACTTTGTTCGTTTTTTACTAGGAAGGGTTTCGGGTTGGGTCCTTAGACGGATCCTAACCCAACCTGGCAGATCTCACACATTATAAAGGGGTCACTGCGTCACATTGACGCCCGGCGAGGCGTTAAACGGAGGCTGGGATTTAAAAAAGGAATAACATTCTTGGGCCTAACTGTTGGGCCTTAAATTGGCTTCAATTTTGACTTTTTTTTAACAATGAAGGGCTTCTTCGGGTCGGGTCAGGTCGTTAAACGGATCCTAAACCCAACCTGGCAGATCTCACACATTTTGAGAGCTTTCCCTCTCTTTTCTCTGCGGCGGCTATAACTCCGACCACTTCAGTACAGTGTGTAGAAGGAGGAATTTAGGAGAATCTGGATGGTTTTAGATTTCAATCCGATCATCGTCGCCGCTGTTAGTTAGCATTGGATTCGTTACAGAAATCGGAAAGTTAGCGGGATTGTAAGATAGAAAACCCTAAACCCTAGACTGTCGCTTTGCTTCGGTGTTGTTTCTGTTTCCGTCAATCATGACGTCTCTTTCTATTCAACCATTTCCAGGTAAGTCCTGAAAATTCTTCTTTGTGTTGAAGTTTATTGATTTTTAGCATCTACAGTAAAATACTTGTTGGTCTCCGGTGATTTTATGTGTTTCTGATGTTCGAGTCTGTGTAGTCATGGTCACACTTTTTCTTACCCACTTCACGAACTGATAAATTGGTTCTCATTTGTTCTGTTCTACAGTTGATTCATTGCGTTTCAAAAGACTTTTTTGCGTTGCTTGGGTTCTGGAGTTCAGAATTTTTAGGAATTTTTTTGTAAGTTTTGGAACTTATGGTTGGTTCACACTCAAAGCAGATTAGTACTGGTAGCGGTTACCTATCCTGTTAATAAATATTCTCTGCTATGTTTTTATCTGACCTTAACAACTCAAATTTAAGCATGTCGTATGCATGAACATTTATCATCTCATGTTAAAAAAATTTCATTCATTCTCCTAAGTTCTTGTATCTTCATTTCCCAAATTTCTATGTTGACAGAGATTTCAAGGATGGCTAGAAATTTGGACTCGAGAAAGAAAAGAAGGATCTCTTTAGATGGAAATTCTGCCTTATGTGAACATTCCAATGAGATCATTAATTCATTGCCTATGTTGAATACACCTGACTACTTCTTGAAGCCATGCATGAACGAGCTGGTTGAGCGAGAAATTGAAAACCCTGATTATTGCAGCCGGGTTCCTGATTTCACAATTGGCAGGATTGGTTACGGTAATATCAAGTTTCTGGGAAACACAGATGTTAGAAGGCTAGAACTCGATCAGATAGTTAAGTTTCAAAGGCACGAGGTAATTGTTTATGATGATGAGAGCTCCAAGCCTGTTGTTGGTGAGGGACTTAACAAGGCTGCTGAGGTGACACTGATCGTAAACATACCAAATCTAACTTGGGGGGAAAAGCAAGTTGACCAGATTGCTTATAAATTAAAGCAGAGCACTGAAAGACAAGGAGCAACTTTCATCTCATTTGATCCTGATAATGGTTTATGGAAGTTTTTGGTTCCTCATTTCAGTAGATTTGGGTTGAGTGATGATGAGGCTGAAGATATTGCTATGGATGATGCCCCAGATTCGGGAGATTCCTTAGGACTGGATGGTGACAAGATAGCTGACATTGATGAAGAACATCAAATGGAAACTTCTGAGCCAGAGCTTTCTCACTCTCTTCCAGCTCATCTAGGACTTGATCCTGGAAAGATGAAAGAAATGAGAATGCTGATGTTTCCTAATGAAGATCTAGACGAAAGTGAGGATTTTAGAGAGCAAACTTCCCATCATATGACATCCTTGACTAAACTAAATGTAAGACCTTCACAGAAAATTTCTCAAAGAAATAGCCATCAAGATACTCCACCGGTCGTGCGGAAAACTCCGCTTGCTTTGCTGGAGTATAACCCTGGTAATGATAAAAGTTCCCCAGGTAGTATCCTGATGGTCCAACAAAATAAGAATCTGGCAGTGAGAAAGTCGAAAATGGGAGGTTTCGAGCTGGACATCAGCCATGTCACGCCATTAACTGATAACTATTCCCGCAATGTTGTTGATGCAGCATTATTCATGGGAAGGTCTTTCCGAGCAGGTTGGGGCCCAAATGGCGTCCTTTTTCACACTGGTAAGCCAATCTGTAGCTCCAGTTCCCAGATTGTATTGTCTTCTGTGATCAACAAAGAAAAGATAGCAATTGACAAAGCGGTTTGGGATAGAAAGGAAAAAGTTCAGAAAGAACTTATTGATTCTGCATTCGAGGCTCCCTTAAGTCTCCACAAGGAATTGGAGCATCAAGAAGAAGAAGTTAGTTTTGGCTCTTTCAGTCTTAAACTTCAGAGAGTGGTCACTGATCGTGTAGTTCTTTCAGATATCTGCCGAAGTTATATTGGTATAATCGAGAAACAGCTGGAGGTTACTGGGTTGTCCACATCTGCCAAGCTGTTTTTGAACCACCAAGTCATGGTGTGGGAACTCATAAAAGTTCTCTTTTCTGAGAGACAGAGTACTGAAAGTTTGAATTATGCAGCTTCTGATTATGAGGAAGACATGATGCATGATGTGAAGGAAGATTCTGCAGAAGTTAATACAGAAGCTCTTCCACTTATCCGAAGAGCAGAATTCAGTTGTTGGCTCCAAGAAAGTGTCAGTCACCGTGTACAAGAAGATGTGAGTGATCTAAATGGTTCTGGCTACCTTGAGCACTTATTCTTTCTTCTAACTGGACGAGAGCTTGATTCAGCTGTGGAACTTGCCATATCTAAGGGAGATGTTAGACTTGCTTGTTTGTTGAGCCAGGCTGGTGGATCAACTGTAAACCGCAATGATATCTTGCAGCAGCTTCACCTTTGGAGAAGGAATGGGCTGGATTTTAATTACATCGAGAAGGAGAGAATTAGGCTTTACGAATTGCTTGCTGGTAATATCCATGATGCATTACAAGGTTTTACAATTGACTGGAAGAGATTCCTAGGGTTGTTAATGTGGCATCATCTGCCTCCCGACAGTTCATTACCTGTCATCTTCAGAAATTATCAACTCCTACTAGATCAGGCAAAAGCTCCGTGGCCTGTCCCAATATATATTGACGAAGGACCTGCAGATGGGTTTGTAAGCAACAATAAGCATTCTGACCTCTTGTATTATCTTATGCTTCTGCACAGCAAAGAAGAGGAAGAAATTGGTTTCTTGAAGACTATGTTCAGCGCCTTCTCTTCAACTGACGATCCACTTGACTATCATATGATCTGGCACCACCGAGGAATCCTAGAAGCAGTTGGAGCTTTCACTTCAGATGATCTTCACACTCTCGATATGGGATTTGTTGCACAGCTTCTCTCTCAGGGCCTCTGTCATTGGGCTATCTACGTTGTTCTTCACATACCCTTCCGTGAAGATCATCCGTATCTACATGTCATTGTCATTCGGGAAATCCTATTTCAGTTCTGTGAAACTTGGAGTTCTATGGAATCACAACGTCAATTTATCAAGGACTTAGGTATCCCTTCTGAATGGATGCACGAAGCTCTGGTAAGGACACTATAAAACACTCATCTTTTCTACTCAGCTAAAGGTACTTGTGGTTACCTTTTTCCATCCTATACTAATATGCTGAAAGCTGATTTGTTTTATTGTGTTGCAGGCAGTTTATTACAATTACCATGGAGATTTCACTAAAGCTCTTGACCACTTTATTGAATGTGCAAACTGGCAAAGAGCTCATTCCATTTTTATGACGTTAGTTGCTCATTCATTATTTTTGTCAGGTAAGCCCCTTCATTTCCATATTTGCAGACCCAACTGTTCAATTAGAACATGATTCCGGTGTAGTGTAGGAAGGATCTACTTGGAGTGATTTCTTTTATCTTTAAAAAATGCAGCTAACCATTCAGAAATATGGAGAATTGCTACTTCAATGGATGATCGCAAATCTGAGATTGAAAACTGGGATTTGGGTACCGGGATTTACATGTCATTCTATTTGCTTAAGAGTTCACTGCAAGAAGATGCTGATACGATGGTAGAACTGGTATGTCTACGTTTTTTAATCTTAAATTTGAGATTCAACTCCCCAAGCTTTCAAATTGCTTAAACTTTGATTGTGCTGTTGTTGACCAAACTGATTGTACAATATATCATTTCTTGCACTTATACTCAACAAGATTGCTTTAAACACTGGAACTTGCGCGGGCATAAGAGTCTTCTTTTCTCTGACGTGTAAACACTTGTATGAATGATACAAACAACATAACTCCTTTGCTTCCACAGGAACCCCTTGAGAGCACAAACGAGTCGTGCAGAAGTTTTGTCGGTCGTTTAAATGAATCATTGGCTGTTTGGGGTGACAGATTACCAGTTGAAGCTAGGTAAGTATATCATATGTCTCACAATTGCTAATAGCAATGAATTGTCAAGAACAACTAATGACTTGCATGTACTTGTATGACCCTTCTTTGTTCCACTCGCTTGTATAGGATATAGATCATTCCTAGGATACGACCGCTTACACATTATCATAACGTAGAAAATAATACATAATGGAGCAATTTTGGATGGGTGCCTTCTAAATTTGGTGGCGTCCATAGTGATTGCTCCTAAAGTAAGTAGTTGGCTTCTGATGACAACACAGCACAAGTTTGCTGTGTGGACAGATACGGGTCAAACATATCACACATTCTATGTTCATCATAAAACCATTTTAGCATGTTGGTTTCAACTACACACTTAAACGCACAAGCTCTTTGAATGCTGCAGGGTCGCATACTCAAAGATGGCAGAGGAAATCTGTGATTTGCTTCTGTCAGATCTAAGTAAGGATCCAAGTCGAGAGACTCAGCTAAGCTGTTTTGAGACAGCCTTCAATGCCCCTTTGCCAGAAGATGTCAGATCAACACATCTGCAAGATGCTGTGTCACTATTCTCTCTATATCTCTCAGAGACGGGCCAAATATCAGCTTAGTGAAAACAGAGTATATCCTCCCAAGAGGGTCTTTCGCCTGTTTGTGAAACAGAGTCAGTTTCCGTTGTCTTGCGTCTGTTCCTCCTACCTTAGAAGCGTGAATGATTTTGATTTGCTCGTGACTCGTGAATTGGTTTAAAGCAAATTCGCAAATCTTAGAAATATTTTGTTAAATAAACAAGTCAAAAAACAATTGATGTACGAGAGATGTTAGTTTCTTGTCAAAGTGAAAAACGGATTTTGCATATTTTTTCAGAATTTACTCAATTTAGAAAGTACTTAAAAAAAAATTATTAACTTTGATCTCGCATTAAAAAAAGTGTGGATGAAAAGAAGAGAAAATCCACGTAAGCAACGTTTGACAGTCGTCTCTCTCATTTGCTTCCGCGGTCGCTCTTTCCTGCCAGGTACCTTTTAATTTTTATTGCCTTTTTCTCGGATTCATTAATTTATTAATTACTGTATCTTCATCTCCCTCTCTCTCTCTTAGTCTTGGTTGCGGTTTAGATGCGTCGTTGTGCATCGAAGAAATCCAGTTCATTTTCAGCCACGGATCTCTTTCGCTCAGGTACTCTTCTCAGCTTGGTTTTATTATCCCTCAAACTTGGAATTGCAATTCTCTGATCTTATTGAAATTCAAAACGACTTTGCCAGAATCAGAATTTGTAAGCCTTATGTTGAATAAAAATGTTTCACTTTTGGTCAAAATCCATATAAGAATTTGTGGCCTCTTCTACTTCGTTTATGACTCTCTAGGAGTAACTAACTAACTAACAATATGTGTTGGTTCAGCTTCGAGTAAGGGGTCCTCCAAAGAGATGGATCGAATTGATCACTTGTTTACTCACTATGCCAATAGATCATCTTCCCATGTTATTGAGTAAGTATCCTATCATATCACCTTCTCTTCTTTGTGATTTTTCTCTTCCTACCTGCAACTTGAGGATGGAACTCATTTGTGAAGAAGCTCTAACACTCTTCTTAGCACCTGATCAGTCCAGAAGGAATTGAGGACCTTTGCTCCAATTTGGAAGTACCTCATACTGATATCAGGATCTTGATGCTAGCCTGGTAACTTGATTACTGTTTATAGAACTGTTCCACGCACAGCTTCATATCCTTAAACCTTTATAATTCGCTTGTTACAGGAAAATGAAGGCTGAGAAACAGGGTTACTTCACACTGGTGATAGGATTGTTCTCCCCTGTATTTTCTTGTCTTTATTTAATGATCTTAACTCGCTTTGTGCCTATAGGAGGAATGGAGAAGAGCACTCAAGGCGTTGAGGGCGGACACTATCAGTAAATTGAAGAAAGCCCTTCCAGAACTCGAGAAAGAGGTTCACATTATTTTCATGCTTCATCTTTTGTTTTCACATTAATTGATGTCTTCTGGATATATCCTAAGATCAAAATTTGTTAACTTTCTTTCTTATTTCTACCATTTTTTAGGTCAGAAGGCCGTCCAATTTTGCAGATTTCTATGTTTATGCCTTCCGGTATTGTTTGACAGGTAATAATCTACTGCAGCGCATGAACTTAGAAATAAGATGACTGTGTTTTCGCTTCCTGTGCTTGTGTGACCTTTGTTATGATTATTATCCATCCAGAGGAAAAACAAAAGAGCATCGACATTGAGACGATTTGTCAACTCTTAGATATCGTCTTAGGATCAACATTTCGTGCCCAGGTTGACTACTTTGTCGACTATCTAAAGGTTTGGATCACTTTTTATCTTCAAATATCTCATATTATTAAGTGTTGAGCAATTGTAATCATGTGATCCCATTGTGAGCAGATCCAAAATGATTACAAAGTCATTAACATGGACCAATGGATGGGATTTTATCGGTTCTGCAATGAGGTACTTTCCATATTTCTGTAGTTCCTCGACCAACCGTTCTTTGCATCTAAAATCTGCATGTGAATTGATTTTTACATCACAGATAAGTTTCCCGGACATGACCAACTACAATCCAGAACTAGCGTGGCCATTGATTCTCGACAATTTTTTCGAGTGGATGCGCGAAAAACAAGCCTGAAAGTTTCTATATATGCCAAACTGTTCAAGTCTCAACTTCAAAGCTTCCATTTTTGTAACGTGCGTAGATAATATTACAGAATCAACTTATCACTTCTCCTTATCTAAGCATGCTTCAACTTCTCACTTCTCCATCTCTGATTCATTTTGGTTTGCAGGAACAATTGGAGTGCTAGTGCCATTTTTCAAGCTGAACTGATATCTCAAGTACATTTGTATTCTAGCTTCACAAACATAATCAAACTACTTCAAATTTATATCATTGTTACCTTCCATAAACAGAGAGAATGCTCGTGATATATATATATATATATATAGAGAGAGAGTCTATATTTAAATATTGTGCTCTTATCTTAAGCTTTGGTGTTGTAGTTGATTTGGCTCATGTTCTAAAGTCAGGTTTGCTTTTCATCATTAACTTTTTGTTTGTATTGTAAATGATATTTAAATTTCTTGAATAGATATTGCCGAAAGTAAGATAGCAATCTATAAAGTTTGCGGGAATATATTCTCCTTTAGTTTCAGAAAAGGCAACGTCCGTAGATTATTCTTCTTTACTTTTTTTTTTTTTTTTTCTGATTAATATTATTTACTGTGACCAGATTTGATATTATAATTTTGTAAAAATAATATCCAAAAACTGAAACGAAAATGTAAATAAGATTACAAAAAAAAAAGAAAAAAAGAAAAAGGATTGCATATTAACAAGATTACAAAGCACACTCGCAAGTAAAGGGAATGAAACAGAGTGGTCTCTCTTATTGAGAGATCAAAAATGGATTTTTAACAAACAAAGCCAAATTTCATTTTTTTCCATGTTTTATTTATAGTCAAACGGAGGAAGATCCTAGAATCAATGGCGATGAAGGTTGTAGAGCACGAGGACGCCTTTTCCTGCTTCGACCGCGAACTTGAACTGAAGGAGATGAAGAAGACGACGATGGAGTAGCAATCGTAGACCTCTCTCTGCTTGATTCACTCGTCAGTTTCTTCTTCTCAGTTTCTGCTTCACATGATTTGTCTTGATTGATTCTGTTGTTTCCGAGCCTGGTAGCGTTTATGGTCGCAGGAAGCACACAGTTGCACATGAACCCTGAATCAACACACAACAATTCAACTTTAGAACACAGAAACAGAGTCCTTTCCAAAAATGTTCAAAATGCCTAAATATGGAAACTTTAAGCCAAACCCAAGTCAGAAGCTGTTCTTATCGATCATAAAAAGTACATATCAATAAACCCAGAAGCTGAACTTGGCACTGAAGCATAATTCGTAAAGATGGAATCTTTCAAGCCAAACCCGAGAAGAAAGAAGCTAAATCCAGGTTACATTAGTCTTGAAGCTGTTCTATCAATAATCCTCGAAACTAAACTCATTTTACTCATGCGTAAAGATGGAAACTTGAAGCATATTATAGTCTTGAAGCATGTTTATTGTTCAATACCTTAACCATCCCCTTATTCTACATGTAACCAAAAAAGCTGAGACTTTAAAAGCCATCGAGTATTAGCATCACTATACTCACTTGCAAACATAACTACTTGATTTGGTCTCTCTAGTTTCTACTATCAAGACACCAAAATACTAAAGAATCAGGGGAGTTACCAGAGATTTTACCGATTCTTGCAAGCCTGTTAACCCAACTAGGAATTGGATTCCCAGTTAACTTAATACAAGTTTCATCGCAGAAATGGTTGCAGTTCTTGGTGATGAGATTGTAAGAACTTCCCTTGTAGTTCTCAGCAAGTTGCTCCATTGTAGCTCTCACTTCCAAAGGCCCAAGATCCGTTTTACCAATCAAAATCGATTTCCTAAACGTAAAGCCTTCACATTGTTTCGGTTCCCCTTCGAAAATTCCAGTGCTTGGATACTCATGAGCTCCAAAAGCATACTCTATACCATGAACTGTATACAACAAAAAATGAAACTAAATTCTTCAAAACTTCAAACCAATGATAGTCTCTCTATAAATACTGAAATCTAACACTTTGGAGTATAAACGACTTGAAATCCCAAGAAAATCCGATCTAAGGTGATATAATCTACGAAATTCAAAATTACTATTTAGATCTAAAACATGAACAAAGAAAATTCAAGAAAATGTAAATCCAAGAAACCTCAAAGACTAACCTTCAACACCAGAATGGTAAACGCCAAGACCAAGCCAGTAAGCATAACCATTAATGGGAGTTAGATCGTACACATTGAGATAAACCGGAACATTTCCTCTATCCACAAAGCTTGAGTTTTTCCGGCAAAGCATTGTCCTTTCTTTTCAATTTCTTCCTCTTCCTCTTCAAGGTTTAATTGCTTACAAGTAAAGATCTTTCTCAGTCAAAGAATCGTCATAACTCCGCCATTTTCCTCAAAAATCTCTGACCACCGGAGAAGAGAAGAGAGAAAGAGAAAGACAGAGGAGAGAGAGTATCGCCGGCGTCAGAAATCGGCCGGACGGAAGTTTTTCCGATAGAAGATGACTCGTTCTATATAAACTGTCTGAGTTGATGACAATTTAACCTTTTTCAATTAAACATAATTACACAAAATGCCAACGACTTGTCTTTTGAGATTTCCGATGTCAATCAATTAGTATATATTTTCCCCTTTCTGATTAAAAAGCTTATGGAAGAGAATGTGACTTGCTTAGCCTGTTACTAGTTTTGAATCTTGCATAAACAAATACCTACTCATATACTTCCCATATATAAACAATTTTGGTTTTTTTTTTCTTTCACTAGGCATATTTATGACTTTTTTTTGTTTTTTTTCTTTTATAAATTAGGAAGTTCCGTACCAAAGTTCATACATCTCTTTAGATCCAGGTCAGTCTTTAATATTTTTATCCATACCAATTATTATTCGATCATATGACCTTTAAAAAATTTTCAAGATACATTTCCAATCGAGTTATGGACTTCTGATCTTAATCTTTTTCATAACCGACGAATTATATATTTTTATACGGCTAATCTCAGTTACAAGAATCGTTATATCAATGATTTATAAATATGCCTAGAAAGTTAAATTAATATTGGCGGTATGCTTTAATAATTTACAGTTTATTATGGGGTCCTCCAAAATAAAGCTTAATATTCCTTATCTTTGGCTCAACTTTTTGTCTCGAGACCAACCTTTTTCTCTTTTTAATAGACTGAAAATGTATATAAATTTAAATTAATGTGTGGAAATGGTGCGACTAATTATGGTGTAAAGTGGGATAGTACAATAAATTGATTTTTTCTTTGCGGAAAATAAGATTTAGGGGGTGGGGGGAAGGGGAAATGACACTAATCATGGATCTATGTAGTGTCCACAAAAATATTATAATTATATTCTTTAGGCAATCAATAAACAAAACCTATTAAAACTATAATAATGTGTAAGATGTCGTGAAGACTAATAATAAACTTACGAGTTGTATGAAAAATTCAACTTTCTATCTTGAAAATAGGAAAAAATTAGAGGCCTGCCACTACATCGCCTTGGTTAAGTTGAAAATAAAATGTTTCCCTAGCATAATAATAATTAAAAGTGGGAGAAAAAAAAAGAAGTCCACATCTTATTAGCTCACAAATAGTCTCCAGAGCTGGAAAAAGAAGAGACAAACAAACTGAAAGAGACCATTGAAAATAAAAAAGGTAACCAAAATTTGTTGACAAAGATACGAAATTTGATTGAAAAACTTACTAAAATTTATTAAACCTTGTTTTTGATTACAAAAATCAGATCACAATTCACATCTGAGAGAGTCTTCAATTCGTGTATCTGAATTCTGAACCATAAATTGAAATTGACCGAACCAATAACCCCAGACCGGTCCGGTTATCGCGGAAACCCACTAGCCTCAAAAGACTGCGTTTTGAAACGCTCTTATGTAGTGGAGCTACCGCCGGGAGAGATCAGGATGATGATTCGCGGCAGAGGCTCGTGGGTCGGATTCTCGACCCGGTTGAAGCTTTACGGGATCCGACGTCTCTGCAATAAAGGAGAGAATGGTGGGAACAAACTCGAGTCTAGTGTTGCTCATCAAAACGAGACTGAAACTAGTGTTTCTCGCTACGATGAGACGTATAAGAAACTCGATAAGCTCGATTTCGTGACCGCTGCGAAGATCTTGTTCACTGAACCATCCAAGAAGAATAAATTTGGGTAATTTATGAATGCCCGAGATTTGGGGGTTTAAGAGGGTTTTTATACTCTCGAACTCGTGATGATTTCTTTTGATTGGTTTTCAATTTCTGCACACACTCTTCGTTGCTTTTGTCATTGATCTTGTCCTCTGTTTAGTTTATCAGATGCTATGATGGGTTTGATTCATGCTTCTATAAGCCTTAAATCATGGAAAGACCCTATTTTTTCCACTTACCATATAGTTTTTCAAGTAAATTTTAGGCAAGAGTAATGTTACAAAATTGTAGAATGTGAGCTTCTTTAGGCTGAAACAAGTTGGGAGATCACTGAACTGGTTTTCAATTTCTGCTGCAATTATCACTTTGACTTTCTGAAACTATCTCTTATAGTAAGTTGAGTTCTTGTGCTGCTTTGTATTGAAGTTTGTCTTCATATGGATTTTGCTTTGTGTTAGGTTTGATTGGCATGTGGTGCAATTCATCATCGTCTGCTTGCCATCTGTTGGTATTGCAGTTTACTCACTTCACATTTCTCTCTTAATTGTTCTGTTCAATGTTTCTGTCAAATAATCTCTCAGTGTTGGCTATTGATTCTTGTAACAGCTGTGTATCTGGTTGCTCAATATGCTCGCCGTAAAATGAAGATCATGGACGCAGTGAGTTATCCGTCTTGTTCGTTATTAAACTGATATTAGTTTTTATAGAGATTTGAGTCATATGTTAGTGTTTGTCCACCATGTTCATTCTGGCCAGTGCTGCTTATATCTTCTGAACATATGCCCCATGATATTCTCAGGAACTTGGAGAGAAGAAAAGGAAAGAAGAAGAAAAGAAAGAGAAAGAGGAAGCTGAACAAAAGGCGTTAGAAGAAGAAGCTGCAACCAAGTCTCACGACGAGCTAATGGAGATGAAAGAGAGACTGGGAAAAATCGAAGAGACAATAAAAGAGATTGTTTTGGAAGCAAAGAAACCTTCAGGGAATGCTGCAACCAAAACCCAAGAAGAAGATTCGAAACCGAGAAAAGAACAGAAGGGCAATGTACAGAAACCAGGTGGTGGACCTCATTGAGATGATTAGAAGGGAAACTTAGGTGGTAGATGAAGAATGATGTACCCTTCTGTGGGTTATTATGCTTTTGGAACTAATACATTAGTTTGATGCAATCCCTGATTTTGCTTTTGTTTGTTGAATCACCTTTAGGATTAATATAGATCACAAGGATTTGCGTTTAAGCTATAAGAGCTACAGTAATAAAAAACTTGCTTCCATTTCTGTACAACATAACACCTCATGCTAATTGAAAATGGTTTAAGTATGCTACTCTGTTGTCCAAACATAGACCTGTCCTCCAGCTGTGGATCCTGCAAGCATCCCAACATTAAGAGGATGGCCATAGATTCTGCATGGAATAGCTTTCATCAGAGGGCTTTGCAGTGACATCACTGTTCGCTTTAGTTTTGGATTGATCACATCAATTCCTTTTGACAGATTGCCGATAAATATGTCTGAATCATCCCACCCCCATACTCCCCTACAATCAAAATAATTACCAGCTTCAGTTTTTTGACAGAGAAGAAAGCAATGCCTACTTCTTTTCATTTCTCATAAAAAGTGGGAAAAAATGTATTGGTGGTCATAGGAATAGTGAAAGACTAGTAACAATTACTTGTGCAGTAATAATTTTGGTCAGAACACAAGTACATCAAGAAAAAAAGTGTATGGAAACTACTGAGAGGTTATTAAGGTACAAGATACTGGAGCATACCTGAAATTGGAGCTATACCTGTTGGTGTTATTATTGTGATATATAATGTAAGTATTCTCGAAATTGGCGCAGCTTAGAATACCAATGTAGTTGTCACGATTACAAGGAAAACAAAGCGAGAGTCTAACAAATCCCAGAGATGAAGGTAGGAATAAAACAACCACTAGCATTCCACATTTTACCGATAAGAGTAAAAGAAAAATGCCAGAGAGCTACATTATAAATCAGATTCACTCTACACATGTTTACTATTGTCTCAGTTGGTAAAACTTCTGAAGAATAAAGTAGAGTGACTGTCTCTTAACCATCAAGATTTTCTGGCTGGGTTAGAGTGATTCGCATACTTAATTGCTTCAAGGCGATAATGTTTTTTCAAAACCATCAAGGCATCATATCTTTACTTAATTTCTTCACAATTATGTTTCAAAAAATATCAAAACAACATCTGATGTGTTTTCTTTAACCAAAGAGATTATTAGTAAGACCGATATTTTATGGTTCTTAATGGAATGTATAGAACCAGGTGAGAAGAAAATTGACAAGATACCTTGTAGTTGCAAGTGAAAGGCCAGAAGGTGAGAAAAAAGCAGAGTACACAGCTCTACCATGATTTACAGTAGTCAATGTTTTCAGTTTGTTAGCTTCCCATGCTTCTCAAGTCCCAAAGGCAAGCAGTCCTATCCTCAGAACTTGTAGCCATAACATGGGGATATTGCGGGTTGAAGTCAATAGTATTTATCCTGTATTTATGTATATTCCAGTGGAAAAATGACTTTCCTGCTCGGAGGTCCCATAGATTGAACATTCCGTTTCCCTCGCCAAAGTATAAGTTTTGCTCATCATTTGGTCTTTGTGAGAGCGAATATATAGCTTCCTCCCGCGTACAAACCAAATCAAAAACCAACTTTTCTAGATCCATCAACCGGATGAGACCATCATGGCTGCTACTAATGACCTGCCAACAACGATATATAAACAGAGATCACTTTTCTCTAACCAAAGTTTCAATACAAAACCAAGAAAAAGACAAGTCCTTTAATAATTGAAACCTACCCTTGAGAAAGAGTTTTGCTGAAACACAAGAGATGAAACTACATTAGTGTGAGGGGTGAATTGATAGATTCCATCATCTTCCTCCTTGTCGTTCTCGCAATCCAAATTCCAAAACCCAACACTCCCATGTGCGTCCCCTGCAGCAATCATCTTAACATCCTGGCAAGGTAAGAACTTTGCAACCAAAATTCTCCCAGGCACAACGCGTGCTACATTATGCGGTTCTAAACTCAAAGACTCCAGATCAAACTCAGTTTTATTTACATGATCTCTGGGAGAATCTGGCTCATCCCTATTGACAACAACATTAGAACTTCTAGTACTGCTCACCATAGGATATTCGTTATCATCCTTACAGACCTTAACCGCTCCAGCTCCTCTGGCAATACCCAAAAGAGTATCAACAAATTGCGTAAGAGAATCCTCTCCTTCACAAGCCACATCGAATGGCATAGGAGCCGATGACTTGTGAAAACCCAGCGGAATCTGGAGTCAACCTCTGGTGCGTGGAGACTCGCGGATAACAGTGGGTTTGGTACTCTTCTTCTCGTATTTGCGAGGGCGTTTCGTTGCGGCGGAGAGAAGAGCAGCTTTGGCATGGACATTGAGAGCCGCCATCATCTCATCGTTCCGTCTTATGTTCTCCAATCTTTTGCGCACCGTCGCCATTGAAGCGTGAGTGAAAGAATGAGACTTTTTTTTTTTAATCGGAAAACAAGAAAAAATGAGACTTTTGTCTTCACACTGTAAGAGTAAGTGAGACCTTGAAAAGCTAATATCTTTATTGGTCGGGGATGGGCGGTAGAATCCCATTTGCCGCCAAAAAAAAATAACATCTTTATTGGTTTTTGTGGGTTTGATACAAAGAGATAGATTTACAAAGAAACCTCCAGGGAATGCTCCAACCTAAACCCAAAAAGATCAATCTACTAAATGAAGAATCGAAACCGAAAAAAGAACAGAAGGGCAATGTACAGTAACCAGACGATGGACCTCATTGAGATAAATAGAATGGAAACTTAGATCGTAGATGAAGGAGGAATTGATGCAATTCTCTCATTTTGCTTTCATTGAATTGTTGACTCACCTTTAGGATTAATACAAATCAAAAGACTTTAACTTTAAGCTATTAAAGCTACGGTTCACAAAAGAACTCAATTCTAGTCTTTATACATTTCTGTAAGAGAGAACAAAACAACACAACATTTCATGCTGCTTGAAAATGGTTCAAGTATGCTACTTTGCAGTCCAAACATAGACCTGTCCTCCAGCTGTGGATCCTGCAAGCGTCCCAACATTATAAGGATGACAATGGATTCTGCATGGAATAGCTCTCATCAGAGGGTTATGCAGTTCCATCACTGTTCGCTTTAGTTTTGGATTGATCACATCAATCTTCTTTGACAAATTGCCGACATAGATGTATGAATCATCCCAGCCCCACACTCCCCTGCAATCAAAATCATTACCAGCTTCAATTTTTTGACAAACAGACGAAATCAATGCCTACTTCTTTTCATTTTTCATTATAAAAAAAAAGGAAAAATAGTGTATTGATGTGGTCATAGGAATAGTGAAAGACTCGTAACAATTACTTGTGAAAAAAAGTGTATTGGAACTGAGAGCTTATTGTGGTACAAGATGCTGGAACATACCTGAATTTGGAGATCCACCTGTTGGTGTTATTATTGTGATATATCATGCAAGCATTCTCAAAATTGGCGCCGCTTAGAATACCAATGTAGTTGTCAAGGCTACAAGGAAACAAAACAAGAGTTTAGCAAACCCCAGAGATGGAGGTAGAAATAGAATAACCACTAGCATTTCACATAGTATGCGAGGGACCTACATTATACATCAGTTTCACTCTTGTCTACGTTGCTAAATGTTTAAGAGATGTATTGAATTTCCTGTCTCAAAACCATCAAGGCACAAGGTTTTCTTGCTAAGTAAAGTGATTCCCATACTTAATTGTTTCAATGCAGTGGCGTTTTTTCAAATATGTCAACTTTTATACCGAAATGCACAGAACAAAACTAGAACATATATTATTACTTAATCTCTCCACAATAATGTTTCAAAACAAAACTAGAACATATATTATTACTTAATCGATACTTGTAGTTCTTAATGAAATGTATTGAACAGGCTGAGGAAAAAATTGACAAGATACCTCGTAGTTGCAAGTAAAAGGCCAGAAGGTGAGAAATAAGCAGAGTGCACAGCCCTAGAATGATTTAGAGTAGTCAATGTTTTCGGTTTTTTGGCTCCCATGCTTCTCAAGTCCCAAAGGCAAGCAGTTCCATCTGTGGAACTTGTAGCCATGACATGGGGGTTTTGCGGGTTGAAGTCTATAGAGTTAATCCTGTGTTCATGTAACTCCCAATGGAAAACTGATTTTCCTGCTCGGAGGTCCCATATATTGAACATTCCATAATCCTCACCAAAGTATAAGCTTTGCTCATCATTTGGTCTCTGCGAGAGTGAAAATATAGCTTCGTCCGTCGAATAAACCAGATCAAAAACCGACTTCTCGACATCCATCAACCGGATGAGACCATCATAGCTGCTGCTAATAACCTGCCATGAATGCACCAACGAACTAATGTGTAAAAGAAGAGATAACTTTTCTCCAATCATAGTTTCAACAGGAAACAAAATAAAAATAAAATAAAGATCAGTCTTTTAATTGAAAACTTACCCTTGATAAAGAGTTTTGCTGAAACACAATAGATGAAACTGGTGCAGAGTGAGGGGTGAAAAGATATATCCCATCATTATCTTCCTCATTCTTACAATCCAGATTCCAAAACCCAACATTCCCAAGTTTGTCACCTGCAGCAATCATCTTAACATTCTCGCAAGGTAAGAACTTGACAACAAAAATCCTCCCAGGCACAACACGTGCTACATTATGCGGTTCTAAACTCAACAAATCCTGATCAAAACTATCCTCAAACTCAATTTTCTCAGGCTTAACAGGAAAATCAAATTCCTTCTTCACACAGTCACTGAATTCGGAATCATCTGGCTCTTCCTTTTTAATAAAAACTTGAGATGCACGAGAAGTACTCCTAGTGCTCACCATAGGAGACTCGTTCTCATCCTTAACCGATCCAATTTCTCCCTTAACCAATTTTCCTCTACGAGACTTACTCTCAATACCCAAAAGAGTATCAACCAATTGCGTATAGGAACTATCTCCTTCATAAGCGGAATCGAAGGGCAGGGGAGCCAATAGACGTGACGATTGCTTCTTTTGAGACGGTGTGTTCCGGGTACGTTTGGTGGGATAGTCTGAAAACCCATCAGGTAAGCCACCGGAATCTGGATTCAAGCCTCTGGTGCGTAGAGACTGTCGAATAACGACGGGTGTTTCAGGTTTGGGCTTCTTCTTCCTAAATGATTTAATATCGTTGTCTCGAGAGCGTTTAGCTGCGGTTGCGGCGGAGAGAAGAGAAGAAGCTTTGGCACGGACATTGAGAGCCGCCATCATCTCATCGTTCCGTCTTATGTTCTCCAATCTTTTCCGCTCGTACTCCGTCGCCATTGATGCTTGAAAGAATTAGACTTTTTCTCTTTACACAACAACAAAAAAAAAAAAAGGAGAGATTTTTTGCTTCACTAAAAGAAACTGTTAAGAAGAAAGAAAAAAAACCTAACAACATCTGATTGGTCGGGGGATAGGCGGTACAATAACAACTGCCGCCAAAAATATATATATATATATATATATATATATATATATATATACTTTCCACTGGGTTAATTACAAATGACTTTCATTTTTTAAAAATCGCACAAAAATATATACTATTTTTTGAACAATTGCCAAAAGCAATAATCTATTTTCAAGTGTGGGAGTTCAATCTAAATTTTCGAATTTTTTTTTATTTTCTTTGAATATTTAGTTTGTAATATATTAGTATCTAAAGTAAAAAAAAAAAGTAATACAGTATAGTTGGTTAAGTATAATTCTATTGAAATATAATTTTAGTTTTTAAAAAAATATGGATTTTAATATTTTCTATCGGTTTTTTTATTTTGGGTTCGGTTTGAATTTTGATTTTTTTTTTTTTTGTAATTACTTAAATCCAACAACCTTATAAAAGATAGATTTGTTCTACATAAGATTTATGTAGGCTATTTTGTATTCTTAAAATTATGATAAACCATTCCAATTCTTTTTATAAGTATGGTCTTGTTTAGCAATATATATCTTAAAGCAAATGAGATAAATATAATAACGAATTTTATTGATCTCAATTGAACGGTGTAGATTAGTTTACACCAGAAACTAGAACGCAAGATTAGCCGTACGATGGAACATCTGAATCTGTTAAACCCTAAAGGGAAAAAACCCCAATCTTTGCCACTACTAGCTCTGCGATTCATCTCTGTCAAGTGTCAATGGCTCGCTTCATCAGATGTCTGAGAAGAACACTCTTTTCTAATTCGTCTCCTTCAATTGCTTACCGGAAACCTAGAATTGGTTTGCCCACGAACCAAAATCCAAAATTTTTAATCAGCCGCAAGTGTCTGAGCTCGGGGAGTTACGTTTCAGAAATGCAGAAATCAGCTTTCCAAGGCAACATTTTGCGACTAATCCGTAATGAGATTGAGTACGAACTCGATCACTCGCCTCCTCTTCAGGTATTCTATGAATCTATTATTTTTGGTTATTAGTCAATGCGATAAAGCTAGATACTTTAAGCCTCCTTGGAATCTGATTTTGGAATAGTGTTATTAATCAATTGATTGTTTTGGCATGGGAATCATATAAATGTTGTTCTGCGAAACTTATGGTTGATACAATTTGTAAACTATTGGATGAATTATGAAGAAAATGTTCACATCTCGGAAATGGCCTCTCTGTTTTGGGATTTGCAAGCTGCAGTAAGCTCTTATAATCCCATACGTTAGCTAGTGACAAAAGAGAAACTCTCTAGTTCGTCTTGTTGAACTACAGTGCATTTCCCTGAACTTTTGCTCCCATTTCCGATATTTCTGCTGGCTACATTGGATAATTTGAACACTTTGCTTGTTCAAATTTGCAGCCTCCTCACAGTTTTGGTACATTTACTGTGGATGAACGGCCTGGAGAGCAGTGGATTAGCTTGAAAGGGAAATTTGGGGATAAAGAAGACATCAAAATTGAAGCAACCATGTTTGATAGATCAGTTCCGACGTCAAAATCTACCAGCACTGAACCTGAATATGTTCTTCACATCACTTTCATTATCAACATCTCTAAGGGTGGTGAGGGTGAAGCTTTAGAGATTATGTGTTCTGCTTGGCCAGATACCATAGAGATATCAAAGCTCTGCATTCGTAAAGGCATCAAGAGTTCACCGTCTTCCTATGGTGGACCAAAGTTTGAGTACGGTGACTTGATTCTTTTCCTGAACTTAAAAATTGAGATAGAAGATTACTCTGAAAAAGGTGAAGTTATTGTCTTTGCATTTGGTTATTACAGGGAATTAGATGATCAGCTTCAAGACGCTCTTTATCAATTTTTAGAGGAAAGAGGCATTAGCGACGAGCTTGCTGTTTTCTTGCATCAGTATATGAAGAACAAAGGTAAAGGTGAGTACGTTCGATGGATGGAGAGCGTTAAATCGTATGTCGAGCAAAAATAGACATCAGCCTGCAGTAAAAGTCTTCGACTTTCCGCAATTTGGTTCAAAAGAATGAAGTGGCCGGTGTGTATGTGAGTATGAGTCTCTTTGATTTGGATAGGCTTAAATGAATTCAATTTTAAGTTTTTGTTTGCTGGGTTCTTAGCTTGCAGATTGTGTAAAAACTACCCTAGATGCATAATTACGAGCATATGACGGTCATATATTCACAACATTTCAGCAATACATGTCGCATGTTTCTGGTGTCTCTTGTTTGCTCTGTTTCTTACCAGCGAATCAGCGATGGAGACTGAAAGTGTCTTAGAAAGTTAAGTTAGTAAAATGATGACTTCTCGGGTAACTTTGTTTTCCCCTCAGGAACTTCCTATTTATCACTTCTGTCTGAATGGAGACTTCTAAACCAATTCTAGTGTTCCTTTACAGAGGAGCAACTCCATATATTTGTTGTGTCTGTTGTGTTTTAATAACTTTTTTACTTTTTAGATATTAATTTTTTAGTGTATGGAACTGTCGATTTACAGTGAAACACCAGAAGTTAAAAGGGACAAGCCAGCCGAATAAATTAATAATATTAGGATTAGGATATTTTATTAATTTATAAAGATAATAATTTATTGATAAATTAATAATTATTTATTTATAGAGAGACTTGCTTAATTTTATAATTTAAAAAAATATATATTTGAAAATAATATTTTTTCCTTATAATCCATATTTTTATAGAACTAACTATTTGTGAAAAGACAATTATCCCGTTTAGAATATTTCAAAAAATTTGATACAATTCAAGATAATAACACTCAAAATTTTTGATGCAGTAAAAAATTGGAAATGAACTTCCAAAAAAATACAAATTCAAGGAAAAAAAAACATCAGTACAATCATATTTTACTAATTTTTTTATATATATTGATAAATTTATATAATTATTAATATATGAGATTGATGTGACTATATATTTACATAATATTTTTTAAAAAATTATTATTTTATTATTTTATCGAATTGTGTTAAATTTTATATTGAAAACTGGAAAAATTTATTAATTTATAGTGATTATTAATTTATCGAATATTAATTTATGGAGTTTTAATGTAATTAGTGAAGACATTCCGTAAATCTCAGTTCTATGGATTAGATTCCGAATGTGGATTATTATAACTAGAAGTGTTGATTTGGTTTTTGGTTTTAAACAAATATATATTTAGGAAATATAGTAAAGGTTGATTTTAAATTAAGTTTGGATGGGTTTGTTACTGTTTTGGTTTCTTTATCTGAAGTGATAATATAACTTTTGTTTAACTTTGGATTTTTTGTTCATTTGATTCTGTATTTTGGGTCCATTTTTTTCTCTTTGTAGTGAATAATCAATGAGATTATATTATGATGTAAAATAATCATATGTAAAAGAAGGGCCATTCAACATCTAATAGGCTTCCGTGTATTTGAAATGAAAACGTCATTATCTAAAAGAATTTTGGATCTTTTTCCACTGTGAAATATGATTTTGGTATCTTCATAAAGATCTTGATCGATGTGACGTATTAGGATCATGTGAGGATTAGTGAGGTAATTATGGTGCATAACAACATGATTCCCGCATCGTTAACATCTTGATTTGTGGAAAATATTGATTGTTAACTGCAATGATTAGCATTATATTAATTATTATAACTTTAATGTAAACATCAACTTGATACGGACCTACTGAAAGCAAAATTCACAGCATCTTTGGGTTATATAATTCACTAAATCCAAGATAATAATTAATATTCACTAATAGATCCCTCTCACCCACATGATCACATATCATTACAAAAACTAGAAATCGTGAAGTGTGTGAAGTAACCAAATGTAATTCTTATAAAAATACGCAATAATGCAGATGTTTTCTGAGTTTTTTTTTTTTTCAACAATTTCGATAGAATGGTTTAACTGAACCAATTTGTAGGGACATTGTTTACATATGTTACCTAATGTATTGTGGTACGCGCTCTGTTAGCAAGTTTATCCGTTTTAACATTTGCTTTCCGAAAAATAAGAGTCAGAGAAAAGAATGCAAATTATTTTTTGTCAAGCTGAATCTTCTATGTTGTGAAAACGGGCCCATCTGCAGAGGAATATACCATTTTCACCAGATTTGAGCAGTCTGTTAAAAAAGTCACATCTCTTTTGTCTGTACCAATCATACACTTCATTGCCCAGACTAATGCTTTCACTTTTGTATGTAGAGGCAGATTTCGTCGAAAATTGTCAAAAAGTATGTATATATATATATATATATAAAATTAAACAGCACTAAATTTTATTTATATAATGGTGAAAAAAATGTGAAATAATAAAAGCGACGTGACAAGATTAGATTAAAAAGGACCATCCAAATTTAACTTTAATAGTCACATGGCTATTAAAACAACAACCTCTGACGAAGAACTCTTCACTTGTTAGATTAATGTCTGTTTCTTTTAACTACATGTAGGACCTCACTTCGATAATCACATTGTATCCACTCTATATTATTTTTTCCCTTAAGAAACGTTAAATCTTGTTTATGGTGGTTTATTTTGTTATTTTATACTATATAAATCATCCACTAGATTATAAATGTTTTTTTATTTTGTTTAGAGAAGAAGAGTACACATGATTTATACACATGATTTATACAGAAAGAAATATATTGATATTGATTGACTAAAGTCAGTTCACGCCTAATAAAGCGGTGACAATCTAGTGGGCAATAATGCGTATAACGTAGGACATATTTTGCTTCTCTTAACGACTATATCCCACAATAATTTGTACTTCCATCATTTTTTTATATATTCATCTTATTATGTGGATTTAATTTCACTTGACATTTAATAGATGACATTTTATTTTATGTGAATATGGATTATTATGTTATACACGTGATGTCCATATTTGTAATTATAATAAGTACACCAGACTAAAAGTACATGTGGAAGACCTAAGAGCATCCTCGTTTATTATAACCCCATTAGATTTCTTAAAAAAAAAAAATTAATATTTTAATATAATTGAAATATATAATTAAATTTAAATTTAAAATAAAAAATTGAGTTTTTTAGATCTCTTATGTGTATTTCATTTGAGAATCCCTTTTCACTTTCTCTCTCTTTTATTACTTTTTGCTTTTATATTTTAAAATACTCATATAAGAATCTTTCAATGCACTCGACCCGGATGCTCTAACATTTTCTCCATAATCCAATTTTATAGTTTTTAGTATTGTACTACATGAACTTAAAATAGACCTCAAATATTGAATTACACCAACAAGGTATCAATAAAATATAAAAAAGTACAACTTAATTAGTGAAACTCTAATACACCCTGCCGTCAATCATTATATCAAACAAAGATGAGAATAAAAAAGTTATAATGAAGACTAAAAAGGAGATGACAATTAAGAGCTCATAGCTTAAGAGTCAAGTCAATCTTCTTAAACTGATTATGATCTTCTTGATTGCTCTTGAAATGTGCAATCCTCTCCAACTTAGCAGCAATCATGTTACTGTTATTACTGCCGGTGACTTCAAGGTGAAATTTCTCCGGCAACATCTTTCCGATGGTTGGTTTCTGGTGAATGCCCTGTTTGAAAACATGACTTAAACTCGCTGTTTGTCTTCCTAAAAAGGGCTTATGGATCGTTGAATGAGCTTGAATCCCTAACGTTGACCTGTTATTCGCCGAGCCATGTAACGGTAACGATGCCATGCTTGCGAATCTGCTGACTGAACCGTGGCCAAACGCAAACGTTGAAGAAGGCAAGGAGGAGAGAGTCATCTTGTAATACTGTCCACGTTTGGCTAAGGTGCGCTCGCGTTTATGAGCGTTTTGGTGGCCGCCTAGTGCTTGTGAGCTATAGAACTTTCTTTGACAATAATTGCACGAGAACACTCTCGAATCTGCCAAATGTTCTTGCTGATGGTGATGATGAGAAGTCGATGATGAGCTGGTTTTGAAAGAATCGATGAGATTTAGCTCTGATGAGGTCGTTGCACGTGGCAAAAGGTTCAAACCCAACTCAAGATCTTGATGACCTTGTTTCTTCATTTTTAACATTTCTTGATTTCCTTTGATGGACGGATCTATGTATATTCTGTGTATATAGCCTAGAGAGAATATATAAAGAGAATGAAAGTAAAAAATTGATATAGATGTGAACTGATGTGGTCGTGGGAAGTGAAGTGTGAGTTCTATTTATGGAATTGGACGGACATGTGACCTTTTTCAAATTGAATGATGTTTAAAGAAAAAAGGACACTTTTGATGTGTGCAATCTGACCTAGAGCTACAGAGCCCACACATGTAAACTGTATAGTAGTGGACACTTGAAAAAAGAAGAAATTTAATGTCGTAATTATATGAATTATTGATTTATCGATCGGGAACACATATAATGAGTGTTCATGATATCATGTTATACTACTGTAATAAATGAATGCTATAAGTAGCTCTATCTTAATCAAATGAGTTTGTCTTTGTTGTCACCTCGTTTTTCTTTGTTATTTATCCTTTTCATTATACAAAACGTTTTTTGGGATTACAAATATTGAAAGATATATACGTATGTACGTAGTTCCTTTATAGGGTTTAGGTGAGACGTTTGATTCAAAACCCTATATTAAGAAGCTGTCTTTATTTGTTTAAGTGTTAGGTAAGTTAGCGCTTTGGACAAGGATTATGAAGCCAATCAAATCCCCCCGACAATCACTTTCGTTTCGATATTTTTTAATCCATCCTCCCGTTTTCGGTTGAATGTACAAAACTTAAAAACCATACACATCCATCTCACATAAAAATGTCATTAATCATTGTTTATGATTATATATTCATTCTTGTTAGCTTACAAAACCGTACACCATTAGTAATTTAGTATATGTCAACTAAACTGTTATATCAGTTCCTTTTAGTTGTATTTTGTGGTCTATCAAAAAGAAAAGTTGTATTTATATAAATATTTACTTCATGGTTTCAAGATATATGATGTTTAAAGTTCTTGTACATGAAAAAAATATATTTAGGTTTATTTTTAAACTAAAACATTATTTATTATCAGCCATGATTCAACCAATAGCAAAACAATCAGCATAATATAAATGTCAAAAATAATAAAAAACTAATTAATTTTATATTAAAAGTTAAAAACATTATCTAATTTAAAACAATTTTTTTTTTCTAAAACATCATATATTATAAAACTGGGGAATATGTTTTTGTATGTTATGAATAAACTAAAAATTTATGATTATATACGCACGATAATATAATGGCATGATTGTTTTACTTAAAGTAAAGTACAATCTTACTTTATAATATTAAATGCATATGAAATTCATATCCATGTCTATAATTTCTAAATAATATACTTGATAAATGAAAAATGTTATTTTTCTTGGTCGCACGATGATTGTAATTACGATTTACCTTGTTAATAATAACAGCAAATAATTGCGATCTTATCGTAAGACCATAGTATTACGATATAGTCGTACCGGTTCAATTTTTAATACATCCAATTGTGATCTTATCACCAACATGATTCCCCAAAATTTATTATTGATTTTATTTAAATTAAAACCATCTGCTAAAAAAGAAAAGAGAAAGAGATCATGGATTCAAGGAACTCATGATCTCCCGGAATCAACAAAATATTTGTTGGAGAGCCATTCGCTTATTTATGTTCATTCATCCATCTCGTCTTAGATGGCAAGATCCGCAAAATTTTAAGAAATCTCGTTGAGATGAGAATAATTAACAATACTCTCATTCAATTCCAGTTGAGTCCTACCAGCAACTGTATCATTGTTTGCCGCAGTAGCATGGATCTCTACACTCCCTAAATAACCCAAAAATTCTATGATTTTCTAACCTACGTCTCTAGCATTAAAACCTCTCGGAACGTGTACATTTTCGATATCCCACGCCACGAGAGTCGTGACTTCTTTCATTATATAATGTCAATAATTGTTGGCCGATGTGGGCCTGAACTACAATTTTTTTTATATGAAATGTGGATTTCAGAAAGGAGTAACAAATAATTTTATCTCTTAGTACATTGTAGCTTTATCTCTTATGGCTCTTCTCAAATCTTTAGCGTATGTGAATCAGATTTATTTATTTATAATTTCCACTAACTCATTCTCGTTGTATCAACATCTCTCAATACCACTCACTTGCATTTTTACGCTTTCTATGTATGTTTTACACATAAATTGACCGGAAAGTTCATAGCTTTTTAATAATACTTTGCGATGTGTCTCTTCACTCTAAATTTTTTGAAAATCTAAACCAAACCATACACCATTGATATATGTCAACTAAACTAATAAAATCCGTTCCTTTTTCAGTTGTATTTTATGGTCTATCCAAAAAGAAAAGTTGTATTTATAGAAATATTTATGTTTTTGTATGTTATGAATAAACTAAAATTTTATGTTTGTATAAACTATACACACGTTAATGTAATGGCATGATCCTTTTATTTAAAAGTAAAGTACAACCTTACTTGATAAAATCAAATGCATTTGAAATTCATATCCATGTCTATAGTTTCTAAATAGTATACTTGATAAATGAAAAATGTTATTCTTTTTGGTCGCATGATACGATTACCTTGTTAGTAATACTAATAACATCACATAATTGTAAGACAACAATATTACGAAGTAGTCATACCGGTTCAATTTTTAATACATCCAACTGTGATCTTATCAATATGATTCCCCATATAACTATTATCAATTTCCTTTAAATTAAAACAGTCTGCTGAGAAAATGAAAAAACACATCCACCTTTAGTTTCAAAAGTATATTATTTGCTTTGGTCGTAGTTAGTCCTGAGCATTCGGATATCCAAATCTTTCCAAAAATAGCTGATCGAATCTTTTTTTTTGAATATCGGATATATTCGGGTAAAAAGTTTTATACTTATTCGGATATTTCAAAAATTCGGTTCGGATATTTGTGTTAAAAACCAAAAATACCCGAAATATTTTCGGTTTCAGGTCGGGTTTTATTTTTTTAATCCAAATTTTTTCAAAAATACCCAAAATATCTAAAATATCCGATAACTAAAACATTGGTTATTTTTTATCTAAATGTAACCAAATACCCAAAAATATCCAAATTACCCGAAAAACTAAAGCATTAGTTATTTTTTACCTAACATACCCAAATGTATTCGAATTACTCAAAAATATCTAATATATTCGGGTTTATAATTTTAGTTTTGAGTATTTGAGTTATTATAAATATAAGTATAACTAATATTTTTAGATGTACTTGTATTTTAAATACATTCGGATATTGGTTTTGGTTCGGGTTTGATTAAAGTTTTTTCGTGTATAGAAATTTATAATCCATTCGAATATTTTTTAAAATCGGTTCGGATTCGGTTTGAATATTTTTTTAAAAAATTTCGTTCGAATATTTAGTTCCGATTTTTTTATCCAGGACTAGTAATAGTTACGAGCTGATGCATTTTGTTTTTATTTTGCTTTGTCTAATCAATTTCGACAATATATCTCCTCCTAGATTACCTTGTCGGTACAACAAAAATATATGGACCACGCTCTAATTCTTTAATAACAAAGAAAAGGAAAAACAAAATAATGAGGAAAGAACGTCCATGAATATCAGAACGTCTAAAGCTACATAAAAATAATCCTCCAGTTGACTTGATTGATCATCAACATTGTCCCGTATACAAAGGGTATGAATGGTTGTTTATTTTAGAGTAATTTCTCAGATGGATTTTTCCCACTCCAAAAATTTGATGGGAAGTTTCCCACTCAAGAAAAAAAAAACCTTTGAGTAAAATAAAAATTTAATGTGATTGATCTTCTATGGAATAGAGTAGTCTTGCGATTTCGGATAGTTCGGATTTTTTGGTTTCGGTTACTCAGATGTTTGGTTTATTCAGAAACTGGAAGCTATTCCGAAACAAACCGAATTAAGTTGTGGTTCGAACACGGTTAGCTCGGTTATTGCAACTCGGTTATTTCGGTTTTACAGAATACATTTGGTGATCAAGGATAAAACAACTCACAAACATCATTCATGAATAAAACAACAACTCACAAGCAAACCTTAATCATCATAATACAGAGTACATACTATGAGAGATAATTTGGTCAAAAAATATGTAAGACAAATGACAAAATACCAATGATCCATTACTCTTAAGTTCTTAAAAGATGCATTTGGTAATTTGTCATTGTTCTGTCGAGGCCAAAAGATAGAGAAATATGAGTGTGTTGTTCAAAAGATATAGAGAGAAAGAGACAAGCCTTTAAACCATTTGAAAGTGATCCTATGTATTTGTCACATTGTCTGTTGAAAAGGAAAATGAGAAAGTTTTAATGAGAAAGATAAATCTTGAACAAACATGAAAGTGAAATCAGATAGAAAAAATCAATTGTACCTCATTTTCATCTCCAACTCAAATTTCTATTGCTGGTTGTGTCTGAGTCTGTGAAGGTACACAAGAAAAAAAAAAATACAATTAGTAACCAGACGAGAGATAATAAAAAACTTAAAGGTATACATAAATGGATTACCTAAAGACTCGTGAAACTCCAATTCTTCAAACATTTGAATTAAGTTTGCTATCTTCTCCTCATGAATGGTATTCCTCAGCCATTGCTGAGTGCAAATCAAATATTCAACGATGTGTGGTGACAAGCAACTTCGGAAGGGTCCAAAATACGACCACTTGTGCTGAATACAGACTCAGAAGCAACATATGACACCTGAATGGCAAACACGTCTCTTGCTAACTCTGCTAAGATTGGGAATTTAGAACTGTTCCGCCTCCATCAGGATAAAACATCATAATCCAAACCCAAATGATATGCAGTTCTTGGCACAGGTTTCTTCAATAAGTAAATGTCAAGCTCACTACTAGATTCTTCATTTGCAGTATCAACAACCATCTCAGAGTACAAAGAATTCATCCTCTCATAACCATCATCATCTGACAAATCAAATAAGGCACTTACATCTGATGATTCTCCATGATCACTTCTGGTTCTTCCACTATCACCTTGAGAAGGAGGGCTCAGCTTCAAGACATACTCCTCATATAGCTTCTTCATCATAGTCTTAATTGATGATCTGAGATGAACAGCTTCCACACTGTCTTTTCCATAAAGCTTGGCAAAGCAAAGACCAACAAATTGCATTTTGTTTCTCGGATCAAGCACACTTGCAATAATCACAAGTGTATTCATGTTGAGAAGACCAACCCAATACTTCTCAAACTTAGCCATCATCACCATTGTTTCTGTCCTTAATAGTGTATCACTACTGTTGCTTAGACTAATCAAATTTTCTCTCTATTATCACAATCTCATTGTAGCAGATAGAAGATGTCATTGACTTATTTGCTGAAAAAGACAGTGTGTAATTGAAAAAGATTTTCAAAAACTTGACTAACCTTGAAACTTCATCCCAACTAGCAAAAGTATGAGGACTAACACGTTTCTGTCCATTCTCTTCATTCTCCATAAAGTACTCATTGTACAACTTATCCTCAGCCAATATCTTCTCAAATGTAATCCTGAACTTGATTGCGGTTGTGAGCATAAGATAGGTGGAATTCCACCTTGTGAAAACATTAAGACACAAGCTTCCTCTACATACATTTTCGGGTTCAACCCTCAATTGAAAAGATTTGAGTCTTTCACCTGATGACCTCACATACTTGATTGCATTCTAGATAGCTACTATAATATCATTCACCTAAGTTAAACCATCTCTGACAATCAAATTTAGAATGTAAGCACAACAACACATATGAAGATAATCACTATTCTTAACTAATGCATTAAGTCCTCGTGAAATCAAAGCATCTGCAAATAACCGTAGAGCTCTGTCATTCGCCTTTGAGTTATCAATTGTCATGAAGACTTTCTCAATTCCCCATTCTTCTAGACAACCAATCAAGTGTGCTGCAATGATATCTCCTTTGTGATCTGTGACCGGCTTAAAGCTAATGATCTTCTTCTGCAATTTCCAATCTCTATCGATCCAATGAGCTGTGATTACCATGTAACTACAAGAAGTAGTGGGAGCTACCCATAAATCTGTTGTCATAGACACTCTTTGCTTTTCCTTACCAAATAACTCATTCAAAACAGCTTTCTCTTTCAAAAACATATCATATATATCTGACATACCTGTCTTTCTGCAATGAACTGTGTACATGGGGATATTGTTGTTGCAGAATCTCCTAAACCCCTCTGATTCCACAAACACAAACGACAGCTCATTAAGCACTATCATCTCATTCACAGATCTGCTAAACAAATATTTTTCATACTTGATTGTTGTCATTACACCACTGCTATCACTAGTTAACACTTTCTGACTACCATTTTCTTCATACATCTTGAACAACTTACACCGAGTGATGTGATTCTTCATGGCACTTGTTCCATGAATCACTGTGTCACACCCAATCTCTTGGCCACAGTATCGACAGTTGCGGAGTCCAAGATCATTTTCTTGTTGAATAAAATGCTGTCACACAACTGCTCTATGAGCTGACCTTTTTCTTGGTTTCGTTGGTAGACTAGAACTTGGTCTCTGAGATCTTGTTCTTTTTCCTCCAACTGAAAACGGTGCTGGACCTCCATCTCCTTCGATCTCTTCACCAAGATAATCATCATTATTGTCTTGAGAAGAATTGGAATCCATCTGGAAATGAAAATATCAAACAATAAGACAAACACAACAACACAAATATATAATATTTGCCTCAACATATAAACTTTCATACATAACAACTACAAAATCACATAATCATATGAAGAACAACACAGTCTGAAGAATTCTTGTCGTTTAAGAGATCCTAAATCTATGTTTCAAGGACGATATGCGAATCTATGATTCTTACAGAGAAGAACGATGCTTTAGTGTTCGTGAAATTAGATTAAACATGCAATTAAAGAGACATAGATTAGAGTTTGTTAAATCAAATAAGAAATGCAAACAGAAACTAATTTAGCGATTTAGGGTTTGTTTAAAGATCGAAGAACTTACAGCGATGAACGATGATGATTCGACCCAAACAATGAAGAAGATTCGAACAGAGAAGATCGAAGAACACAGATGATGAAGATTGAAAGAGAATTCTCGGGTTTCGCCGCTTGAGAGTGAGAGAGTGAGATTAGATTAGGGTTTTGATTAACAACTAATGAGCCGGTGTAAAGCTTATATACATAGGATTAATTATCGGTTAACCGTCTGTTATCTTTTTCCGAACCGAACCGAATATAAAACTGATCATTATAATTGATTCCGATCGGTTAGCATAATCGATAAAGAACCGAACCGATTTGTCCCAAACTCGGTTTGGTTTGGTTCGGAATTGCAGGCATAAAATAGAGTATATGATGTGTCTACAAGTAAAAATGATAAGAACACAAGAAAACCCTTTTAGTTAGAAAAATAAATGAATATGCCTATATTTATTTGTTTGATTTTCTATTTAATTAGGAGGAATTGGAAATAAAAGATATTTTTATTGTGATTTATCCGTATATACTTTATCTAGTCATGATTGGTGACCTAGATTTTATAATTATTGAAAATCTATTATGCTCTCAATTACAAAATTAAAGAAAATAATCAAAACTACATTGGACGTCCATTTTCGCCGCCTGAACCACCTCGTTATCTTGTTTTCAAATAAGAAACTTATGAATCAGCAATCATTAATAAGAGTTTATGCACTTTGAAGTTTTACGGCATCATATTCTCTTCGTCTTATATATGTAACATATATATACATATTATATATATATATATAACTTTACACGATGTATACATGTATCAATGTAATTTTTATACAATTTCTTAACTAAATCAAAGTTACATAAATTCAATACTACTTACGTTTTTACATTAGTTGGAGGTTTTATTTCATTTTATTTTATTTATCTTTAGCTGGTTGATTTCCTTCCCATCATTATTAGAAGAAGAAAATGGTTGGCACTGTTAGTTTAGTGTCCAATATGACTTAAGCTTATATCATAAAAACTTATATTATTCGTGAATGCAACAACCATCGTTCCATAAGTTCAAATGTTGAATTGCAAAATTTCAAACCCAAAGAAATTATACCAAAATATAATCATATCAGTTTAATTTCACATCAACCTTACTCTATTCTATTAGGTATTCATAGGCAAAACGATTTTCAAAGTTTTAAAGAATTCTGAATTATACAAAATATATATTTTAAACTTCGTAAAACATAGAGAAAACAAAATAATATATATATTCTATTTTTTCCAGAACATAGAGTAAAAAGTAGAAAACATATTCTAACAATCGTAGAAGATAGTAAACTGTAAAATACATATTTAGAATTCCGTAGAACATAGAGTAAAGTGTAGAATATGTATTCCAAATTTTGTAAAACATATGAAATTTCATATTCTGAAATATTTAGAACGTATTTCAATTCTAAAATTCGTAAAACATGTACAAATGGTAGAATGCATAATCTTAAATTTTTAGAACTTATAAAAAGGTAAAAAATATAATCTAAAATTTGCAGAACAAAAATCATCGATATAAAAAACTAATTATTCTCAACAAAATCACAAAAAATTTAAAAATCGTAAAACATGTACAAATGGTAGAATGCATAATCCAAATTTTTTTGGACTTATAAAAAAGTAAAAAATGTATTTTAAAATTTGCAGAATAAAAATCATCGATATAAAAAACTAATTATTTTCAACAAAATCACAAAGTTTTTTGTTCAAATCTTTTTCATAGTTGTTTATTAACATGGCTTTTTAGTTTTTTCTCTTTTAAATTACTTAAAACTTACTTTTATTTATTAGTAAGGATAGTTTAGTCATAATTGACAATTTACAAATAAAGGTATATATGGACAAATTTTCTTTTAAAGAAAACCTTTATTTCTAAATTTCCATTTAATTATAATGAAGTATGAAACTCATACAATTCGGAGACACGAAGAGAAATGGAAACGTGGGTTTGTTCCACAAAGATAGGGAACATATAACCCCACTAAATTATTTGCAATTACAAAAAAAAAAAGAATTATTAGTAGGTGCTTTGACTAAGTCACGAGTATCATTTACTAATCAACGTCGAACAACATGGCATACCAACACAACGCTCTTCCAGTATGGCATAACTTTCAGTTTATTGCCCCATTGAAACCATTAGGACCGCATTGAGAATCTGTATGGGCCCTTATATATTAGGCCCATTAGGATGAAGGTAAAAAAATCGAAGTTACCAAAAATAAACTAATAAACGCAGATAAAAAAATGGGCGCTTGAGAGTTGAGATTCTCCCGCTCGCTCCAAAAGATATCCAAAATTCGAAACGTATTTGTATATTTCCTAAAAAAACGTATTTTAATTTTGAAAACTGATTTTAAAATTTTCTCCAGAGATTTTCCAAAATCATGAAAAAAGGGGTTTTCTATGATATCTCCACACTCCACTACATATAAACCTCTCGTCTCTTTTACTTCCGATCTCTGCCTCATTTCGTCTTCTTCTCTCATCTTTCTCCGAAACACAGATGGCTGTGAAAAGCAAATCAATGAAACGTGCTGAACCAGAGTCAGATCTGTGTTTTGTGGGGAAACCCATGTCTGTTGTGGAGTCTATGATTAAATGGCCTCTTCGCTACACTTCCAAGAAACCCAAGGTTGAAATTGCGATAGCAAAATCTGCAAAGAAGGGGTACAATTTTGGGTTTCTTTTTTTTTTCTTTTTCTTTAAATTTCTTTTTGAGGTTTTGTGGTTTGAATTACAGTGCCAAAGAAGAGATGAAGCTAGCGAAACGTCACTACGCGCAAGCTTTGGTTGATGGAGCTCTCGTCAACCTCAATGACGATGTCTACGTCACGGTACATATAGCTTCCTGAGATTCCTTGATTTTTTTTTTCCATGGTTATTGTCAATCTCTGTTTAGATTTGATGTTGCGTTCTATTGAGATGTTATGTTGGTACAGTTTCCATGGTTATTGTGTCAATTTTGCTGAATATGTTATTTTCAAACACTGTTGAGATTTTTCCATGGCTATTGTCAATCTCAGTTGAACTTTTGCCATGTTATGTTACGGTACAGTTTGTGTTCTCTTGAGATTTTGTATTGGTACAGTTTCCCTGGTTATTGTCAATCTCTGTTGAGATTTTTCTATACGGTACATATTTCGTTTATTCGAATACTAAATTAGCTTCTTGAGATGTCTTGCTTTCACATGGTTATTGACCTTTGTTTCTTACTAAATCAAACTTAACTTATAAACCTCAAATCTCTGTGATTTTATGTTGCTACATTATTTGTGGTGCTATGTGTTGGATATTTCAACTGATCCTTCCTTGTGTTATTATGACGCAGGCTGAACCCGGGAAAGCGAATTATATTGCAAAAGTTGTTGAATTGTTTGAAGCTGATGATGGGGAGCCTTACTTTCGGGCTCGATGGTTCTACAAACCAGATGATACCGTGAGATGCTTTTTGCGTTTTGAGTTTACTTAGATTCTTTAGTACAACTGTCTATTGCTTCTTCTAATTTATGCTCCTCATTTGTGTTCTTTGTATTCCCTAGGTGATCGAAAGACTTGCGCATTATGTGCAAGAAAAGAGACTGTTTTTATCAAATGTTGAAGACGATAATCCTCTGACTTGCATTTACTCTAAAGTCCACATTGAGAAACTCCCATTACCAAAGGTATCAAATACTCTGATTTCAATGTATGAAAAACGTTTGGTGATTTGGCTTCTATACTTATTAACATTTTTTACAACAGATTGCTTCACGAACTACAGACAGAATCATACCTCCGTGTGATTTCTATTACGATATGAAGTATGAGCTACCGCACCTCACCTTTTCCAACGCAACTGATGGTACATGAACTTTCGTTCTGTTTGGTTGTGGTTTTAATTAGCTTCCTTTTAACTAGTAATATCCCTGTTAATTAGTTTCTAGTATCATCCTAGACTTATTACTGTTTTCTACATGGGTACTATCTTATCTAAGTTGGTCATTTCTAAAAATTCTTAACACAAGCACTGGTTTTTGCAACTCTATCAATCATGTCCTTATTAATTTTCTTCAATGTGCTTAGAAGAGCACTGATGCTTTCTACCTTGCCAAAAAATCCCAGCAGATTGCGCTTCATCATCAACCATTTCAAGTGATTCCGACTCCAATTACATTGAAAGTCCTCACAAGGATGAAAAATTCTTGTTGGATCTGTACAGTGGATGTGGAGCAATGTCCACTGGTTTTTGCATGGGGGCTTCCATATCAGGAATAAAATTGACTACGGTAAATCTTGTTATGAATCTTGCTACGAATACTCACCACATTAATATTTTGCTGTATTTCCGAGGGGGAGGGGGTTTTCTTCGGGGCTCGAGAGATTGAATAGACCCACAAGTTTGAAATTTTTTTTGAGCAAGAATCTTTTTGATTTTGCAGAAATGGGCTGTGGATATAAATAAGTTTGCTTGTGATAGTCTTACACATAATCATCCTGAAACAAATGTAAGTCTTTACTGGTGATTTTTGTAAAGTGTGTTAGTAGCGTAATTACAATTTCCACTTATGTAATTAGTTCATTTTGAACGTTGAGCAGGTGAGAAACGAAGCTGCAGAAGATTTTCTAATTCTTCTCAAAGAATGGAAAAAGCTTTGTGAGAAGTTTTCGCTCATTTCCAGCACTGAATCAATGGAATCTATTTCTGAGTTGGAAGATGAAGAAGGTGACGAAGATGATGATATAGATGAGGCAAATATTGGTACTGAACTCTCACCTGGAGAGTTTGAAGTAGAAGAGTTCCGTGGCATCGCTTTTGGAGATCCTAATGACAAAGGGGAAAAGGAACTTCATCTTAGGGTACTGTTTCCTGAACTATTAATCAGAATTCTCAGTTTGCTACAAACAAATTTCATCCTTTGTAAGATGTAATTCAAACATTAGTTTTCTTTTTCTTTCATTACTTTCAGGTGAGGTGGAAAAGCTACGGTCCTAATGATGATACATGGGAGCCTTATGCTGGCTTAGGGTAACTTTCCAGATTACCCTATAACACAACTTTTGAATTGATGTTATATTGATATTGATATGATTACTTTATTTTTCCTCCAGAAACTGCAAGGATAAACTAAAAGAGTTTGTGACAACTGGCTTTAACTCTAATCTGTTACCCCTACCTGTAAGTCTTTTGTTTGCTCTGAATAGTATGTCTAGCATTTTATGATCTTCACCTTCTTACTACATGTTGATGAATAATGCCAAGAATTATCTTATTAACAAATTATCATCATTTATGTAGATTCTTATTGGTCCATAAAGAATACACCCTCTCAAATTTTATGGTTTACTCCTTCCAATTACTTTTGGTCTCTTCAATTTTTCTTTGTTACCTTTTTCAGGGTACTGCTTATTCGGTGTGCGGTGGCCCTCCCTGCCAAGGGATCAGTGGCTATAACCGCTTTAGAAACAAAAAAGCACCGCTTGAAGATAAGAAAAACCAGCAACTTTTGGTGTTTATGGACATCATCGACTTCCTCAAACCAAAGTATGTGCTTATGGAAAATGTTGTAGACCTTCTCAGGTTTTCGAAGGGGTTTTTGGCACGTTGTGCTGTAGCTAGCCTTGTCGCGATGAATTATCAAACTAGGTTGGGCATGATGACTGCGGGATCTTATGGTGTCCCTCAACTTCGAAACAGAGTTTTCCTATGGGCTGCGCAACCGACAGAGGTAAATATATGTTACATAATAGCTACCACTAATATATTTGTCTTAGAGGACATGATCTTTATTGCTCTCTCTTAATTTGTTTAACAGAAACTGCCTCCATATCCGTTGCCTACTCATGAGGTTCTCAAAAAATTCAACACCCCTACTGAATTCGAGGCAAGTGTGGATGGTTGTACTTATAAATTAATACTCTTATTATTGTATTGCTTATTCATCTGTTGTAAATGCAGGATATACAAGTTGGACGTATCCAAAAGGAGCTTCTTAAATTAGAAGATGCTCTTACGCTGGCTGATGCTATTAGTGATCTACCACCGGTGTGTATTTAAACTTCAGAACTGCCATTGTTGATTAAGGTACATTATATCTATATAGTTCATTGATCAGTTAATGCTGCAGGTGACAAATTATGAAGAAAATGATGTAAGGAATTATAATGAGGCAGGTCCTAAGACAGATTTCCAGAAATTCATTGGATTGAAAAGATCTGGTGAGCATTTTGAACTCGATAGATTTGGTATTACCACTTATCTAATAATATTAACGAATATTCTTGTTTCAGAGACACTACTACCCGTATGTGGTGGAGATTCGTCACACAGGTTATTCGATCACCAGCCATTAGAATTGGCAGATGACGACTTGGAAAGAATCTCATATATACCTAAAAAGAAGGTGCGACAATTTTGTAGTGTTATATTTTGTAGTGCTTGCTTCAAGCATTCAATTTATAATCATTTCTTGTTCATGTTATTGTATTCTTATTGCTACAGGGGGCGAACTTTAGGGACATGCCTGGTGTTCTAGTTCACAAGAACAAAGCGAAAATTGACAAGAGGATGAAGCGAGCAAAGTTGAAATCTGGAAAAAATGTGGTAAAAAATTAACCCACGCACAACCTTATCATTCTGTTCTAGTGTTTTTTTGCAGCTTCTTTATGACATGGTTTGTGGTGTTTACAGGTCCCTGCTTATGCAATTTCATTCGTAAAAGGAACATCAAAAAAGTGACTTTGTCTAACTGCTATGCTTCTTTTGGAACCTCTTTCCATAACCTGAGAATGTTAAATTCACTAAAAGTAACACAAGTGCTATCTGAATGTCAGGCCTTTTGGTCGCTTGTGGTGGGATCAAATTGTTAACACGGTTGTGACAAGAGCTGAACCTCACAACCAGGTAAGCCCTTTTGCTTTCATTTCCCATGTGTACGTTCCACTTTACATTCTCTGGTTACTCTTTTTAATTTAAAACTGGTTTATGCAGTGTGTAATCCATCCGAAGCAAGACCGTGTGTTGTCTGTCCGTGAGAATGCCAGACTACAAGGGTTCCCTGATTGTTACAAGCTCTGTGGCACAATTAAACAAAAGTAAGTCCTTGGTCCTTGTGGCTTCACCAGCTATGTGATGGGTGTTAGCACTGGAGATCCTAATATGAAAAAACTGGTTTTTGAATCCAAAATGTTGCAGGTACGTCCAGGTTGGGAATGCAGTGGCTGTTCCTGTTGGGGTTGCGCTAGGATATGCATTTGGTATGGCGAGTCAAGGACTGACCGATGATGAACCTGTAATGAAGCTGCCCTTCAAGTATCCTGAATGCATGCAGGCAAAGGCAGAGGATCAATCTGGTTGACATCTCCATCAAAGGCCTCATGATGAAATCTCTCTATTTTCTAGACTGCTTAATGTTCCTTCTTTTATTAATTTTTGGGTCAGCAAGAGCTTAAATGCTCAAACCATTGGCTTAAACTGTTAGCTCTGATCGGTTTCGTTCTTGTTAACTTTAAGAACTGTTAGCTTAAATGCTCAAACACAAAATTCATTCTATTTCTAATGATCTTTGATCTCAACCTTTTTCTTGTTTGCCAAGTAACGTTTTAAATTGTTTGTCGGTTTTAGAAAATTCTCCTCTCCGGTTTAATTTTTGATCTGAGATTTGCTCTAGTTTCCGAGGAAGACTCGAGAAGATTTGGTTCACGCGCGTGAGGTGGAGAGTGGATTACACTGAAGCAAGTAATCGCCTCACTCGTTCCTTTGGGCTTTTAGGTTTTTATAATGGGCCCAAAATTGATATCGCAAATTCGTATACAGAAGAAGGAGAAGCAGGGAACTAGATTGACGTGAAATTGAACGAATCTTCTTCTGTTTCTTCTTCATCTTAATCAAGGGTTTTCGTATTTGCTGGAAAGTTTCAAGGGAAAAGAGAAAGAAAGAGGTGAGCCATTCCCAACTTAAATTTCTTGAATCTAATCGTTGTCAGAAAGTGAGAAAATTTTGGATTCATAAATTATCTTTGTGTTCTTCTTGACCCTAATAAACAAATTGATACAGAAGAGAGATGGAGGACGAATATGTTATGATTGATCTTGATGACGTTTCAAGGCACATTGACATTCCATCAGATGCTCCTTATACTTTATCAGTTAGTTCAATCCAAATTCTTTAGTTTAACAACTATTTGCATAGGTTTTAATGCTGTATTATTATAAGTTTCGTTTCTTCTCAGGGTTTGGATACTTTGAATCCGGTTTTGACCATTGATGGCAAAATTAAGCTGGTAATTCTGAGAGTTGCAACTACAATTTTTCCAAGTTGAGTTACTCTTCCATTCTTAGTCGTGTTACTTACTAGATGTGATCTCTCTCAGGTTGGAGAATACATAGAAACAATTGGTACATGCCTTGCTTTCTCTGACAAGGGTTAGTTTCACTTGCTTTTCCTCTTTATTAGGGAACATGTTATTGTTTCAATTCAAGTAATAATTATTTTTGTCCCTTTATTGTGCTGACTTTGGGTCTTCATATTTTTTGTTTGCACAAGTTTCAACAGGTGAAAACCAGAAGAAGACTGTTGAACCTGTTGCCAAACTCCACAAGATTCTTAAGTTTAGGTTAGCTGCATTAGACAATGAAGATGGAGAAACAAAAGCAACCATTTTGTAAAAGTTTTTCTCCTCTTCAGGTCATTGTAAACTACCTGAGTTTTTCTTCAAGATTGCACCTGGCCAATCTTTGATCTTGCTTCTTGACAAAATCAAACTCTGCAGCTACAAAGATCATATTCAAAAAAAACTATAACAATAACCCGATACATTATATGTACATGTAGCAATCTTCCTTTGTTGCTGAGGCACTTACATTTTCCTTTGTTGGCCCCTTGAAGTAGCAATCAAACTAAGACCAAAATAATCAAGAAACTAGACAGAGATAGAGCCAAAAAGAAAAACCCCCTTGAAAGGGTTCTCAAAGGATAGGCAACAAGCACAAGGGGACAAAATCGTTCGTTATGCTAATAGCTGTTTTAATGATGGTGTCATATGTAAAATTCATTAACAAGCAGGGGATGCACAAATGGTTAGTGGTGTTTGCAAATCGTAATTCAGAACTTGCCGACAGACATCGCTTCGATTTTGCGTAATTCAGTCACCACCGACCGAGACTCTGGTCTATGGAACACACCACAACAAGCTTTAATAATAATGTATTCTTGTTATTCAAACGAGATAATAAAGCTACGTATGTAGATTCAAAGTCAGTAAGGCCTTACATAAGCCCATATATATAATTTGGGCTTTTAGCCAAGTCTGACCCAGACCTTAACTAGGTCTGGTGGCAAAGTTGTAAATAACAAAAAGGGGATTTTAGTTAATAAACCCTAGGATTCTCAGATCGTGTGTTCTCTCGGCCATTGCTACCAACTTCGGACTTCGAATTCATTCAGCCGCCGTTCAAATTGCTTCGCCGCCACCGGTATTGTTCTCTTGTTCATTCTGTTTTTGTCCCTGTAGCCTCACTTCTTCTAGGGTTGAGTTCAGTCTCTGTTTGCGTTCAAGGAATCGATTTGACAAATTCTGTATTACTTTATCGCAAAATACAATCTTGACATCTGTTTTTTGTTTTTTTGTTTTGTAGAAGCAAAGAGTAGAGAGATAATGGCCGAAGAAGAAGCTAAGGGTTTGGATTACATACCGGAGATTGTACTGAAGAAGAGGAAGAACAGGGATGAGCTTGCCTTTATCAGGAAGAAGCAACTTGAGTTGGGAAATTTCGGCAAGAAGAAGCAGAAGAAAGTCTCTGATATCAAACGTCCTGAAGATTTTGTGCTAGAGTTCAGGGCTAAGGTACACCTCTTAATTTCCAGATTTGGCCATTTTGAATTCAAAGGCATTTGCTTTCTGTTCAAACTGCCTCAAGCTCTGATTTTTGCTTCTAGACTTGTCTACTACACCTTAGATCATGTTTTGTAATCCATGGAAACAGGTCCAGTCTCTGAATTATATTAAAAGCTATACACTTTTAGGTTTCGGTTTCAACTCATTTTGCGTTTGACTAAGGCTGCATCGTAACTGTCTTTCATTGCTTTATATAGAGTTGAAGTTGCATGAAATTAGATTTTCGTCACATTCTCTTAGACTATAACTAGGCCTAACCTACTGATAAGATCTATTTCACCTTTGAGATATCTCCCTGGTGTATAAAAGTGTGCTTAAGACTTGTTCTTAGTTCTGTTAATACTGCATTTGACTGTTCTCTTTTTGTTGATTGTTTTTCCTTAAGGAAATTGATCTTATCCGGATGAAGCAAAGGGTAAAGAGGCCAAAGTCGTCTCCTCCACCAGCCAAATCAAACCTGGTTTTCATCATACGCATACAAGGGTAATTGATATTCTCCAATTAGCTTTATCTTCCCCTCTTGAATTTAGTCTTTTTTATCTCTGCCAGTTTTCTTATCCTTTCCTTTTCTTTCTGGTGACCAGCAAGAATGATATGCACCCAAAGACCAAGAAGATTCTTAACAATCTGCAACTGAGGAGCGTCTTTACTGGTGTATTTGCCAAAGCAACTGACAGTTTGTTCCAAAAGCTTCTCAAAGTGCAGCCTTATGTCACTTATGGGTACGTAAAGATAATCCTCTTTCGATCTTTCCTTGTTGCTCGTTTTCATTGCTGTTTCTCGATTCTCTTATGAGCTGACTGATGCTTACCATTCTTGAAGATATCCGAATGATAAGAGCGTTAAGGACCTCATATTCAAAAAGGGATACACAATGATAGAGGGAAATCCTGTTCCTCTTACCGACAACAACATAATCGAGCAGGTAAAATTTCTAGCTGTTAAAAGTATAGGTGAGCTTGTTCGAGATAATAGTCATTCTGTTCTTAATCATTCCAACTTGTGTTACCGTAGGCTCTAGGTGAACACAAAATCTTTGGCATAGAAGACCTTGTGAATGAGATAGCAAGGGTTGGTGATCATTTCAGGGAAGTTATGAGATTTTTGGGACCGTTGAAACTCAACAAGCCCGAGGCTGGTGTTTTACACTGGAAGAAACAAGTTTTCAGCGAAGGAGGAGATACTGGAAACCGCGAAGATAAGATCAATGATCTCATCAACAAAATGAATTAGAAGCAGCAATCGTTGTAATCGCTAGCTACTTGCTATATTTTCCTTGTATGACTCTAAAAACCAAAGGCCTGATGAAAACTCTTTTGCAATTTTGATAAACGGGACATTCGCAATTTTACATAACCATCGTTGACATCATAGATTATATTATACACACTCTGATGCGAACAGAGTAACATAAGCGAATGTTTTTAAAGTTTTGTCGTTCATCTTCTGAAGCTCCTCCTCTCTTTGGGTGCTTCATCTTCCTCTGGCAACTTCACAATCGTGTATGTTCCTGCTCCGATTAACGCTCCAAGAATTGGGGCAGTAAGGTAAACCCAAATAGCTCTGTAATTGTTTGCTGCGATGGCTGGACCTAGTGTTCTTACAGGATTCATCGAAGCAGAAGTCGCAGGTCTGTCGTATACAACAACATCACGATCAGTAAAATGTATAATTATCATGTACAACAACTGAAATCGAGATATGGTGTAGTTTAGATCCATCTAGTGGTTATATGTATATATACCCAGCTATGAGTATGTTAAGCATGACCGTTGCTCCAACCGCGATTCCCGCCAACTCTCCCACCTGTAATCTTGTGATTAGTTTTCAGAAACGACCAGATTTCAAGATTCTTCTCATGTTTAAATTTTTATATAATTAAAATAGTTCTGTAATTTACAGCTCTGGTGTCGGTGGCTACGGCTGTGACAACGAACATGAGGTTGAAGCTGATAATGAACTCCAAGGCGAAGGCTTGGCAGAGACCCACCGTCGGCACCGTCACGCCACCGCTCATCGTCGGCTCAAATACTGCTTTCAGTGCAAACGCCGCACACACGGAGGCCATCACCTGAGCTCCGATATACACGGGCACCTATTTTTGTAACAGTTTATTTTAATTATTTAGACACCAACAAATTTTATATTACTAGAGATCGCTTTATACGATCAGATTTCATATATGTTTTATTAATCCATGTTAAAATTTAATTCATTCATAATAAACTGTCAAGATGCATGTGCATGTCTATAAATTTCATGTGGCTCTCAGTAACATCCAAAAATGTATTAAACCAATTAAAATGAAAAGTACTGACGTGTTTCCAAGGGAAGTGTTTGAGAGCAGCAAAGGCAATGGTGATAGCCGGATTGAGATGCGCCCCGGAGATGTGACCGGTCGATAATATAACGATCATAACCGCCAAACCGGCCGAGGCGGCGCAACCAATAAGCGTCTCAGCACCATCTGTCTTCTGATTCACGATCGCCGTCGCTGTTCCGGCGAATATCAAGATCAATGTCCCAACAAATTCTGCACCCAACTTTACACACACAAATTGTGTATTGGTCTATGCTCAGTGAATTTGATAACACGATTATATGAAGTGTAAAATAATTGTAATGAGAATGTGTAAATATGTACCTTGCGGTAGAGGGAGACGTTAGGGGGAGGAAGAGAGCAAGAGACCGGAGGGAGTCTTCCATCTTCAAGAGCCCATTCATTGTCAACACTGAAACATTTGCAGCTTTTTAGAAGTGACTTTGGTGTGTATTTACCATTGTGTCCATTCCTCTTCCCTTCGAATCCTCCAAAGAGCGGTGCTCCTGGAGTCCCCGGGGTTGTCGCCGGCGTTGAGGGCATTGATGGAATTTCCTCGTGATCCATATCAAGGGGGTAGAGAGAGAGAGATGAGATCTTAATTTGAGGATATATGCTTTTGTTATGATGATTGTTTTATGTGATATAGAATTGAGGGATGTGTAGGGGTATTTATAGGGGAAGACATGAGAGTTGACTTATGAGTGAAGGATCCAAAATAGATGATTGATATTTGGTTGGAGTGAGGAGTGAGTGGGTTGGTAATCCTTAGTTTTAATGCATGTGTCCTTAGGAAGACTCTTTACATAACATGAAATGTTGCTATCTTTATGAGAATGGGTCGTGTATCGTATCTTTTTTATTTCTACTTACATGATACATGTATCGTGTACTAAATAAGCTTTTGGCATGAAGCAATAATTGTGGATCTCTTTCTCTATCGACATACATTATTTTACTTAATTTGTTCTTCTCCATGAGAATGGAACTCTTGGGTTTGTGTGGTTGTAAGTTGTTAGCAAATAGAATGATGATAAAAGTGATGGTTCTTGACCTTTCCTTGTCACACACTGTAACTCACAGTCGACTCTCTTTTTTTGTGCACTCTTTTTGTCTCTAATACATACAAAAAAAAAAAGGTAAGAAGTAGTAGTTTAACCAAAAGAAAATATTGAAGAATATTGTAACGAAAGAAATGATTTGTTTTAATGTATAATCCTTGCATTTATCAACACCGATTATTTTGACCGAATCGATGCAGATGGTTGTGTAGTTTGGAAGCTTTAAGCCGTTATTCGATCTCCCCATGCAAAAACTATCCGGAAAATATACAATTATGAGAAGAAGTATACCATCAAAGTGAGGCTCAAATTACCTCTATAAATATAAATCTTGTTTTTTACTTACAAAAGATGGGTGGAAACAAGATTATACATGTCAAATAAAAGATATATTTGAGATGTATATTGTTATCATTTAAATCAATTTAGAATTCATCTCTTTATTTAATTATTCTGAATGACTTATTTAATTTGTATTCTCTTAAAGTTATTCGTTTTCTAATTTTAAAGAGAATCTTTGATGACCCGTCACAACTCTTTAGAATCTAGTTAAGTTAAAATACTAACTTCTCGCTTTGTCCTCACCATCGTATATCGTATGAAGTGTCTTCGATTTAATTATAATAATTTCTCTAAGGTATAAATTTCTTGAAACCTTTATTCGCATTTATAACTTATGCGTAAGTATACATACCCTTTGCTAAGTTTTATAGAATAAGGAAATGAGTGGTCTCGGTTTGACTAAAATAACTATGTGTACATATAGAGGTCTATCTATATATCCGCAGAATATATACTTCCTATCCTAAGACTAAGATAGCCCTTTAAATTTCGTCCATTCCCTTGAAGTTAAATCACATTATGTCATAGAATACTTATGGTAATATAAAACAATAAATCATGAGAAGATATGAATGTGTGTGGTGGTGCTGGATTGTTGGGAGTGGAGGAACAAATCAGGACCGTTTAAAAGATGTGAAGCGACTGTTTGTTCTAAAGTCCACCGTCACATTGCAGGGTAATAGATAAACTTTATTTAACTATTTATATTAGCATTTTTGAAATACATTTTTTAAAAAAACATTTGTTTTATAAGATATTATATATAATATTATTGATTTAAAAAATAAATTAGAAAACACATTAAAAATAAATATGAAATATAAATATATTTATATACATATATCCAAACAATATCTACAATTAATTATCTACTACCCATATAGCCAAACACCATCAATATTACAATATTAAACATATATAATTAAGTTAATTAAATTATAATTATATTAAAAAAAAATTATTCCGCGGTATCCCGCGGATTAAATCCTAGTTCACTTGTAAAAACAAATTAGGACTCTTTGATTCCTTATGTAACTGCTAACGCTTTAATTGAGATTACTCTTCATATTTATAATCAATAAAAGCAGATGTTAAAAAGAAAAAGAAAAAAAACAAATTAGGACTAAATATTTTGTTTGCGTAGAAATGATACATAGTTGGGAGAATTTAAATAAAAAAATTACGAAAAATAAATAAATGTAAAAGAAATGATATGATTTTAAAGGGGATGTATCAAAGAGTAAAGGGAAGGAGTGTAAATAGAAATGTTGTAGGGTCGAATAAAATTGTCAAAAGTCCGGTCCACATTATTTTGTCCCTCACTAATCGTGGCTACCATGAATTGGTCAACTTTATTCCAATTTCTTCTTAATTATTATTATTAGTTTTTCATTATCAAAAATAAAAATAGCTGGCCACTTCACTGTGTTCGTTGAGTCTTATTTTGTCTTCTTTTCCTTTTTGTTTTTGAAAGTTTTCTTTCTTTAGTTGAGTTACCCATATTTGACATGATGTTTTTCTTTTTCACTGTAAATTGATTTTCATTGAACGACTGAAATACATTTGAACCGGCGAATACATGAAAACTCCCAGCAACATTTATCGACGAGTAGAAGAAAACTTCCGAAGGCAAACATACAACTAAAAATGACCAAAACAACTAAAGAAAAGAGAGATTAGCGTTTATTTGACATGATGTTTTAAATCAGCGTTTATGAAAAGGATTCATTTATTTGTATTAATACAATATTTTTTATGTGCATCAATATGATCTTATATGTATGCACAAATATCTTTAGATGTGTGTTGAAAACTTGAAAATTAAAATCTTTAGATGTGTATATAATTGGTTCGCATAAGTGTATATATATACGCCCAAAATTAGAGTTTCATTCTTTTATATAGATTGGAATTTCATTTCTTCAAATCATATATGAATAATGTATAGTATACTCTATACTTAATGCTGATAATGTGGCCGGTCCTAATTATTTGAACACGGGTTATCGTGTGCATGCTTAAAATTTAGAAACAAAAACAGAGACTATTTTCTTAGTTTCTTAAATCGGACAAAACGAAAGAAAAGCTATGTACAACTCATCAGGAGTTTGATACTCGTCCCAAGATTGCTACTGAACCACACAACTAAAGTAAGCGTGATAATAGCCGTCTCAAACAAAAAAAATATTTTGTGTGATGCCATTATTGTTTCGATTGGGTGGATTCAAAAAATAATAATTGTTTCCAATTAAGCTTGTTCCTGCATTACTTAATTCGGGGAGCTTTTATTAATTTGAAACTTTAATTCTTGTCGACACTTAAATACTTAAGTATCACTGTTGCAAAAGAAAAACTTGAGGATTCTGTTATTATTATGCGCAAGCGAAATTGGTATAGGGTGCTAAATATTACAAATGCATGTGGTAAATATTACAAATATCAAGCGACATCCATTTCATATGGTATCACAAAACTAGTAGTATGTGAGAAAAAACCTTGTATGACGAAGGTCCGAGTTCTGGAATTACAAAAGTTTTGAGTATTTTTGTATATATTAAAACATTTCATGTCAAAATATTATATTTGACTTTAGTGAAATCTACTATAGCATAATTTTAAAAGAGAACGTTCCATGGGTTTAGATAGCTTTGGAGATAGAAAATGATAAACCCCGACTTCAGAAGTTTTGATTCCAGAACCCCAACTCTTTACGGTTCCTTACTTATTTAGGTTCTTTTGCGTTTGAGGGTTTTGATCTCTTGTAACAAGTACGTAATCCCTTCTTTGAGTGTAGCTTTTCGTCCTTGTTTAAAATTCCAGAGTGTCGGGACTGAGTACCGATCACTTGGATTAAACTCATTAAACTCCTCGAGTGCTGTCTTAACAGCATGCTTTACTTCTTCTCCCCATTCATCTCTCAGATTCCTAAGTTTCTTATCTTCTTCATCCACAACTTCCTGCATGTCAAAATGGGATAATGGGACGGTTCAGTGTAGGAACAAAAACCAAACCGAAATAAACCAAACTGAATTTTGATAACAAGTCAAACGGAAAATTATACCAAATAAATCCGACTTTGAGCAACAAAATAAATCAAATAAACAAAAATATCATTTGGTTTTCATATTCTTCGATCCAAATCCTAACTAACCCGAATCGAATTGAAATTTTCCATTTTCAAACCGAACCAAAATGAAATAAAATATGGTTGTAGTGTAGATACATTTTCACAAACCCCAAAAGACTAATAATATGAGTCAAAAACGGGACATAAACAAACCTTTGTACCGTCTTCGTCGTCCAACAGTTTGAATGGTACCCATGATAGATCATTTATGTTATGCTCCCATTTCGAGTAAAGCATAGCAAACTGAACCATAGCTTCGTCTCCAATAAATCTCTGGTTGCAAACTTTCAAGAAAGGCTTGACATCAATTTCTCCCAACCTTTTTACTCCAATCGTCGTTCGATCATCCGATAAATCTCTGAATCCCTGTGCATCATAAGAAAAACAGAGCGGTGAACACAAGCAAACGATACCAACACTCAAGAACATGAAATATATATACCGTAATCAATACTTCCAAGTGCTTCTTTCATCTCCTCATTGCTTCGACGTTCTTTTTATGACGAGGATAGTGTTCCTAATCTCTGCTTCTTTTAACTCAGAAAACTTCTCCTCCAACTTTTCATTCAACTCTTTCATCATCTTTTTTACGTCCTCATCATCTCTGTCATCCACATGCTTCATCATCTTTTTCTTGAGCATGTACGAATCAACCAAGGAAGTTCTTTTTTATTCTAAGTTTTTAACTTTGCATGTACGAGTAAAAATCTAGTTCCAAGATTTGTGTTATTGAGCCACACAAATTATAATTAAAGCAAGCCTGATGAGAAGTCGTATCCATTTGGATTTCCAACGAATCTTTTCTTCTGTTGAGATTTGACAATTGACTTGAAGCCTTTTAATTTCCCTAGAAGACCGAAACAATACAGAAACGGCTAAGTAACACCAGAAATGGTTATCTAAAGGCCCATTCGAGAATCCGGAGCTCCAGAATCGACAAGATTGAAGTTACTTTTACATATTTTTGTTTTGTTACATCTTTTTGTTTTGTTTTGTTTTGATTTCTTTCTCCTACATCTTATCTCTAAAATAATCTGAAGATTACAAAACCCACGAGCTGAAAACAAGAAACCAAGTTATATTAATAGAAAAACACCAGATTTCAAAAGAACCCTCCATGGGTTTTTAGATCGCATAGTTTCTAGATAATAACTTTAGAGGAAAACACCAGAGTTCAAAAGAACCCTCCAAGGGTTTAGTTTCTAGACACAAAACGAGAAGCACTGACTAGCAAAAGAGGTCTAGAGTTTAATCTAGAGATTCCAAAAGCACAAACTCTTTTACACACACTCATGGGAGCCTGCGTTTGAGAGTTTTGATCTCCTTCGTCATGTGAGCAATCCCTTCTTTCAGTGTTGCTTTCCTGTCTTGTTCAAAATTCCACAATACCGGAACTGTGTACCGGCCACTTGGGTTAAACTCGTTGAGTTCCTCGAGCGCTGTCTTAACTGCGTTCTTCACTTCTTCTCCCCACTCTTCTCTCAGATTCTTGAGTTTCTCATCTTCTTCATCCACCACTTCCTGCACCATAACCATTAAACATTCGCCAGAACCAAGACATGTAAAACAGGACAGTGACAGAGAGCTAGTACTGGGGAAGAAACTGGAAGTGAATGAAACATGCATGAGACATAAAAAAACCTTCATTTTTTCTCCAGTCCCAACGCGTTTGAATGGGTTCCATCCCGAGTCTTTGACGTTTTTCTGCCATTCCGAGCAAAGCATGGCCGCCCGTTCAAACTCAACGTTTGCGCCACTGAATCTCTGCTTGCATACTTTGAAGAAGGGCTTTTCATAAACTTCTCCCATCCTCTTGACTCCGATCGTGGGTGATGGTGATTCATCATCCGATAGATCTCTCAATCCCTGCAAAAACAAAACAACAAAAAGAAACTTAAATGCGAAACCCACAAAACTTGTCAACACACTCAAGAAAACAATAAAAAACAAATATACCCTAATTAGCTCTTTCTTAGCTTCGTGTAGCTCATCGTTGCTTTGACGTTCTTTTATGAGAAGGGCCGTGTTCATATTCTCTATGGCTTCTAAGTCACAACGCTCCTCCTCCATCTTTTTAAAGATCTTGTCAATCCTTTTATTCATCTCGTCCAGCTTTTTATTTATCTCCTGCACTGCTTTCTTCAGCTTTTCATTTATCGTCTCCATTACTCTCTTCACCTCTTCATTCATCTCCTCCATTACTTTCTTCAGCTCTTCATCCTTCTTCTTCGTTACTTTGTCCAGCTCTTCATAAATCACTTTCTCCAGCTTTACAGTCATTTTTGATGCTATCTCTTTCAACTTTCTTTTTTGTTGGGTTGCTTTCATCTTCGCTCTTCTGCTTTCTTGTTCAACAGAAACTGAGATCTCCAAAGCTTCAAACCCAAGGTTTTCTTTACTGGAAATTTTGCATATATGAATAAAAATCTTTATTGAGCCGCACAAATCTGAACTAAAAGTGAGATTTCATTTAACATTTGTAACGATTATTTTTGTTTTCCAATTTCCTCTATTAAGATTTGACAGTTATTAATTACCCTAGAATATCGAAAGGTCCGTAACAATAAAATACGGTAATCTAATGGACCTATAGAAGGCCCAATAATTCACATATTGTCTAGGCCCAATATCGATTATTTGTTCGAAATATGCGCTCTTGTGTCGGATCCTCGACCCAATTGAAGCGTTTTACATACAAGACCGGACCCGAAGATTCTGCACCAAAGGAGAGAACGGTGAGAAATTCTCGAGTGTTACTGCCACTCACTCACCCACCCACTACAATGAGACTTGCAAGAAACTGGATCATCTCAGTTACGTTGAACCCTACAAACCCTACAAATTCTTGAAAGATTTAAAACATGACAGTGATCAGAGAGACAGAGTTAGAGCCTGTAAAGAAACTGAACTAAATGGAACATGAGACAGAACAAACCGTCATATTTTCTACAGTCCCCACGCGTTTGAATGGGTTCCACGCTGGATCCTTGAGGTTTTCCTCCCATGTCGAGCAAATCAACAGCTTCTTCGCAGGTGAATCTCTTCTTGCAAGTATCATTGAAAGGCTTTTGATCAAGTTCTCCCATGGGCTTGACTCTGATTAGCGATATCAATTTGGGTATAGACCCTCCATTTATTAAATGGGTATGTTTTATAAAAATAAGTTTATTTAAAAAAAAATTAAATGGGGTTAAATGGAGTACTCCAATTAATCCGATTTATTAAATGGGGTTTAACACATATAAATGGGTACCTATTTAAACCCTAATAACAAAAATAAAAAAAAATTATTAAATATTTAATAAAGATAATCCCGCTAAAATCGCAATACCGTGTTTCCTACTAAAACCGTAAACTCACGTTTTTTACCACCAAAAAATATTTTCTTAAAAATTATGTTTTTTCGGTTAACCGCAAAATCGTGTTTTCCCGCCAAAACCGTAAAACCACATTTTTCAGGCAAAACGCAAAATTGGGTTTTATCACCGAAAATATATTATCACAAAACTGCATTTTTCCGCCAAAACCGTGTTTTCCCGCAAAAACTGCAAAATTACGTTTTATCACACAAAAAATATTCTCACAAAATCGCGTTTTCCCGCCAAAACTCCAAAACCGTGTTTTTCCTCCAAAACCGTGTTTTTCCTCCAAAACCGTAAAATTGTGTGTTTCCCGCCAAAAACCGCAAAAATGCGTTTTATCACCCAAAATATATTCTCACAAAACCGTGTTTTCCCGCCAAAACTGCAAAATTGCGTTTTATCACCAAAAAATATTCTCACAAAACCGCGTTTTCCCTCCAAAACTGCAAAATCATGTTTTCCCGCAAAAACTGTAAAACTACATTTTTCTGGTAAAACTGCAAAAGTGCGTTTTATCACGCAAAAAATATTATTACAAAACCGTGTTTTTCCGCAAAAACGGCGAAATCGTAATTTTCTGCAAAAACCGCAAAATTGTGTTTCCCGCCAAAACATTAAATTTGTGCTTTATTACCAAAAATATATGTTTTTCTACAATATCGTGCAAAAATCGCAAAATCATGTTTTTCAAAATAATATGCATAATTATATCATTATTTATCAATTAAATTTAATTAATTAATTAATAATTAGTCAAATGTTTACAGCAAAACAATAATATATGGGTCTAAATGAGTTTAAATGGGTCAAAAGAATTTAAATGAGCGGAGTTAAATGAGTTCAAACTTAAATAAGTTTATACTCCCTCTGGTTTTGATTAGTTGTCGTTTTAGACTTTTGCACATAAATTAAAGAATCTCTGTTTTCTATAAAAACATCATTAAAGATAACTAAATCAACAAATAAAAAAAAATCATGCATAATACTATTGGTCAAATAAATTAAATTCATTTAATTTCTGCATAGAAAATTAAAAACAACACTTAAAATAAAACACAGAAAATTGTCTAAAACGACAACTAATCAAAACCGGAGGGAATATAAGTTTAAGGTTCAATGGGGTGGAATTGAAATGAGGTGGGTTTACCCATAATAACATCACTAACTCTGATCATGGATCTCTCGCCTGCTAAGTCTCTCAATTCCTGCATAAGCAAATTAAAAGAGACTTCTTACATCATGTGATGCCCACAAAAACACACACACACACACTCAAGAATCATGAAAGTATTAAAAAAATAATATACCCTAATCAATTCACTGCGTGCTACGGGCTCCAAGCAAGCCTAGACCGCTCTATCAGAAATCGCCTTCTTTCCATCAAAACAACGCCATCACGATATCTCTCTCCCTCGCTTTCTATTTTGGTTGCATCTCTTTTCTTTTTTAGCTGTTAAAGCTTCTAAATAAGCTGTTTTGAGCATTGTAAATTTGTGAACTCAGAAAATTGTATAAATCTTAACCTTGTACAAAAAAAAAAAAATTCACTGCGTGCTTCTTGTATCTCATGATTGCTTTGACGCTCCTAAAACGGAGAGGGCCGAGGGTGTGATAAGAAGTCGTATCGTTCTGCATTTAAGATTGTAGTAAATGATTAGATTTGAGGGCAATTAACTACCCTCAGAAACCGAAACAATAAGAAACGGAAACATAAGTACAACCAGCTGATAGAAGGCCCATTAATTTACATATTTCATAGGCCCAATACACCGGTTATGGTTTTTTTTTTGTTTTTTTTTGTATGGACACTGCGCGTTGTTAGTCTTACTCAGTTACGGTTTACGACCGGTTGGTTGAATAAACTGATTGAACCACACTCCGAGATCCGGTATGGATCCGAAGCCTCTGCACTGAAGGAGAGAACGATAGGATTAGGAACAAACTCAAGAAGATTGGAATCTAGTGTTGTTAGTTAGTCACTAAAATGAGACTTACAAGATGATCTCGATTTCGTGAAACCTACAAAGATAGTGTTTACTGAATCAGCAAAGGAGATATTTTGGGTAATTTACGCCGGAAGATTCAGTTTTTAACAGATACCCGACTTTCGAATTAGTGGCGATTGATTTCTTCAGCAACTTTACATAAGCTTAAACTTAAAACTAGGGCTTTTCTTATTTACCCCTACTCAATCGCTCGCAGATGATGACGATGGCGTTAAAGCCCATTTGAAAAGTCAAGCCAGGGGTTTTGGATTAGCTCGTTTTTGTTCCTGTCTAACTCAAAAAGCTTCTTCTTTTTTGGTTGGTTCCAGAGAGTCTTCAGACTCAGAAACACGATGAAACTGGCGTCGAGCTTGGTTCCTCATCAATGGCGTCTCTTAACATCACCACAGCTTTGTCTACAAGCTTTCATTTTCTCCACAGGTACTTAATCATCTCTTCCTCCAATCCTTGATTTTGTCATCCATGGTTTCGTTTTTCTCCTCTTCTTACCTCTCTCTCTCTCTCTCTCTCTCTCACTCTTCTTCAGCCAACACCACAAAGTCTCACACTTTCTGGTCTCCAACCTTGCGCCAATGTCGGAATCTTCAGACGGCTGTTTCTCCAATTGTCAGTTCAAGCTACTTGCCCACTTCCTACATTACTCAAAAGCAGATCGAAATCCCTACCTCCCCTGTATAGATATTCCCCTTTAGAACCCTTGTTTACTCTTCTTTGATTACAAGTGTCGAGCTTTGGGTTTCCAATTTGTGGGGAAAGTTTTGATTAAGCCAAAAACGAATTTGGATTTGGTTTCCAGGAAAAACAACCGCCACCAGTGCAGGAAGGTTTGGGTGCTTTTCAAAAGCTCCCCATGGTGATGCCATCAATTGATTTATATTGTTCTGCACTCAGGAAATCGAAAAGAGTTCAACCAACAAAAGGTAATTTGATTCTTTATCTTATTGTTTTTGTTCACACATTCACTCCTTGAAACTCTTTAACAGAGTCTTTGTCCTTTTTTGGTCTCAGGCATTGCTAATATTGCAAAGCGAGAAAGAAATAGAGGTGCTAAACAGCTTGATGCACTCATGAAAGTAAGTTCATTGAATCCTTCCCTGTCTTTTCGATTGAAATTCTGAAATGTATTGTTGTCTTACCAAATCAGAAATTGCTCTTTGTTTAAGGAACTGGCTCTACCTTTAAAAGGTTACATGGAAAGTTTTCCGAGGAAGAGACTCTTGCATCCATATGAAAGGTCTCTTATTGAGTTGACACTTGGTGAAGGGAAGTACGAGGAGGTATCTATTATGCATGCCCTCTAAGTCATTCAGCTCCCCTGCTACTGATTTTAGCATAGGCTTATAAATTAAGTTTTTAGGTGTTAGGAAAAGTTGATGTTCTGAGGAAAAAGGTGCTATCTGTTGGAAAGGAACATGCTTCTCTCTGCGCCAAGGTCAGACTCCTCGATTATGACAAAAGCATATTTGTATATTTCATTTTAATTAATCTCATATACTGTAGATTGTGATTGGTACTGCATCAGTATAGGCCTTATAAGCTTCATAATTATCCCATTGTTCCATCTTACTCTATCATATATCAGTGTAGGAAATGTTAAACATCTTTCAATTTTTTTGCAGGCTTTGTCAAAGAAAGAAGCAGAGGAACGCTTACACGAAGGTGTGGAGAAGCTTGAATTGGTTTTCCAACAACAAGGGAGAGCTGTTGATGATTTGCTAAGTATAGCGAAGGTTCCTTGCTAGAATCTTTTCTTTGTCTCTTCCAGTGGTTTGACCGGTTTGACTTAATTATCAGAACTCTATGTATGAAAAGAGTTACGCATATTGCAGGTTTTGAGGGCTATGCCAGTTGTTGACTTGGAAATGCCAACTCTTTGCCTTGTCGGAGCACCAAACGTTGGGAAATCATCGTTGGTCCGCATTCTTTCAACAGGGAAGCCTGAGGTTTGCCTTCTGTCCCAATCTTTATATATGTGATAAAACTTGCATCGTCTATGCTTATGATGTTTTGGGTTGTCAGATATGCAATTATCCTTTCACTACCAGAGGAATTCTGATGGGTCACATCGTTTTGAACTACCAACGATTTCAGGTTACACTACTTGCTTTGTTTTGTGACCTTTGTCTGCTCACATTCCTCATGGTTTCAATTACTAATTATCCAGAAACGCCTTACAGGTGACAGACACCCCTGGGCTTCTTAGGAGATGTGATGGTAAAGTCTAGTTGCTACAAAATCTCTCGTGGATGCATGATATTATGATATTTGATTAAGTCTTGATTGTTGTTTTTTTGGTCATTACAGAGGATAGGAATAATCTAGAGAAGTTAACTCTTGCTGTACTCACTCATCTTCCAACTGCGGTTCTATATGTTCATGATCTAACTGGAGAATGTGGGACTTCTCCTTCTGATCAGGTATTTAGTAAAAAACAAATTCTTATGGTCATTGCATCAGATGTGCCAACGAAACACATGAATGCGTAAATGTGCATATCTGAAGAAGAGAGAACATGTGTGTATGTCAAAGAAACGGGTTTGATATTTCCTGATTCAGTTGTGTACTTGTTTGGAGGGCATTGCAGTTTCGAATTTATAAAGAGATGAAAGAGAGGTTTAAGGATTACCTGTGGATTGATGCTGTGTCCAAATGCGATCTGCTGGGAGGCTCTCCGGTGATCTATGCCAAAGAAGATAGAAGCAGCGATGACGTGGAAATCATTAAGTACCGGGAAACAGGACCTGATGAGTCAATTCATGTCTCGGTGAAAACAGAACAAGGTCTAAATGAGGTATGGAACTCACCAGAAATATTTGATGTCGAAAGAAAGCAAGAGTTTGCTTTGAGTTGTCTGTTTCTCTACATGGCTTGCAGCTAAAGAGCAAAGTGAAGGAAGTACTGAGTAATGAGATGGAGAAGATCAAAAGTGGAGAAAAAGTTGATCAAAGTGTTGGTAGTTGTTAGATACGAGATTTTACCCGTTTTAGCTTTTTCATTTTCATTGATGTCTCCTTTGTTTTTATAATTCTTAAAAATAGGATTAAAACGTTAATGCATTTATATATCAAACAAAGTGTAAATCATCGATGATTGTATTATAACAAAATAAAATAGCTATTAAAGAAAACTGAGAAATAAACTTAACCCCTTAAAAATAACGACAAGTTTTTCTGCTGCATCTCCGGACGTTTCTAAAATCTAAAATTTTATTAAGGTAATCTCAAGTCCATCTCTTTCTCCTTCTCAGCGTCAAAAGTAAGTCTCTCGATTCTCTCACGTAAGTTTTAGGGTTTCGTCATATTCTTTGTTTCCGGCTTAAAACTTTCGAACTTGATTTCTGCAGTCTCTATATAGTTCATGCCATCAGTGTTTAATCAGTACCTCCTCCTTTTTCAACTATTCCTAAAATTTGGTAGTAATTTTGTTTTCTTTAGTTAGTTAGTTTAAGTTGAACGACCTATAAAGGGTTTTGATAGCTTACACTCCTGTTTATTTGCTGCTTTTGTTAATGAATATGGTGTAAGCTCTGTGCTACAGGCCACCTACTGCCACTGGGACGGATACCAATAAAATATGGGGAGATCATCATCATCCGTTCCAGTCGAAAATGTTGATTGGATCAGCAAACTCCCCATTGATGTTTTGCTCATGATCTTATCAAGACTGTCCACGGAAGAAGCGGTAAGGACGAGTCTTGTATCTAAACGATGGGAACATGTGTGGAAACACATGGTCTCATCTAATTTTGGACATGCGAAAGAAGATTACCGATTCTAACAATACGTTCCATGTTTCGAATCGGGTTGCTACACTGATGACCAAGGTTCCCTTCTCTCAAATTCTCTTCTTCGTCTTCTTCTCGTTTTTTTTTTTTTTTTTTTTTTTTTTTTTTTTTTTAATCTTCTTATACATGTCTAAAATCATTTTTTTGTTTGTTTCTCAAGATTATTAACAATCACCGTTAGAGAGCTGCGTAATCGACCATTACACAAACGGGATGCTGAATACTTGGATTCAATCACTCACCGGTGTGAGGCAGACCAAGCATCTCACACTTAGACACCATATTGGACTAATGAACCGTGGAGAATTTATCGACCTTCCCCAAAACTCATTCTCATATTCAAGCCTCAGATCACTCTCGCTATTGTCATACATATTCAGAACCTCACATTCCTTCAACAACTGCCAAAATCTCATGACCCTCAAACTTTCATGTATGTTCACCCCCGATGTTGGAGTCTTTAACAGAATCCTCGCATCTTGCCCTTCCCTGGAGGTGCTTGTACTACACATCAGTTGCTTCAAAAAAGGTGGTCCTTTGAAGATTGACAACAACAGATTAAAGCTCTTGAAAGTGTCATCACCTTGCGATGAAGTCGATGGCATTAAAGTGTCATCACCTAGATTGCATATTCTAGCTATCGATGGAATCCTCTCATGTGGGAGATATAACTTTGACCTCACGTCTCCTCGACTCCAGTTTAATAGAAACTTGACAAGGACATGCTTGCCTCACGTCAGCGACAACATATCACAGGTACATATATATTGTTACATGTGTTCTCAATAATGTATTGTAGATATATACAGAAGGAACTAATGGTGTCTGATGTATGATTAAGGAGGAAAATTGCATTGGGCATGAAGAATTTGGGGTTAACACATGTGGTGCGTTGTTGAGAGCATCCTTTCCTGCATTCTTGTCAGTGAGTGTAGATTTAATGAATCCAAGAGAAGTTGCGAGGTTAAGAAAAGTCTTACTTCTATGGACTTTTACAATGGTAGAGCTTGAGATCTTATATAAGGTATGTTACATTCATGCTTGTGAGTTGACGAGTCATGAGTACCAAGTCATAATATTTTTAACCAAAGATAATTTATATAAGTTGTTGGTATGTGGAGAATAACAATGCTCCTAGGGAAGAAGGTAAGGCTTCACAGAACAAGTTGTGGAATGAGAATAACAAAGACCCGTTCCCCAATGCTGAATTTCGCGTGGATTATGTGTGGATGTATAACTTGAGCGGTTCAGAGGAAGAGTTTGCCTTGGCGTCGTGTTTGATTAGGCAAAGGACTGTGACAAAAAAAGATGATGATCAAGACCCTACAAGCACTTAAAAACGAAAGATCAATGGGAGCTTACCATCAGATGTTGCTGATGGACTTTTGGTTCCCATCTTTCCAAACTAATTATTTAAAGATAAACGATTCTTAGTAATAAACACCCTATCACTAATTCTTAGTATTAATCTTCTATTAATAATACAGCTATTTTTTGTTCCTCTTATTGGTACGCATATATTGTTTTAGCAATAATGATATTTGATTAAAAATGAAAGAGCAATAATGAAGAAAAATGACAGAAAAAATGTTGCCAAACTAAATTGTGACGCACAAAAAAAGGAACGATCATAATAAGAATTGGAATTTGTCAGAAAGTAGACAGAAACAAGAAAACTTGTGGAGAACAAAAAAAAATCGGATTCAGAACAGAGAAAAAAAAAAAAAAAGCGAGAAAAATATAAAATCGATATTCCCTAATATTATTATCTCTTCTTCTTCTTCTCCTTCCATTTCCATTTCCCTTTCTCGTATTTCGATAAACCACCACATCCTCCTCTGAAACCCTAGCCTCGTCAAATCGCCGCCTTCTCTTCCATCTACTTGGGCTTTGATTATCAGTAAGTATCAGGTTCGATTCAGCGATATCACCGCCCTTTGTATATGCCAATATCTGTTTTCAATTTTGGTTCTGTCGAGATTTCGTTGAGTTGAATATTCGACTTGCTTTTCCTTTTTTGTTGGTATTTGATTTACCGCAGATTTTGATGAAACCAGATCGGGTCTACCTCTAGATCTGTTCTAGGTTGTTTGGATTTTCACCGTCTTATCATCATCACCATCATCAATCATCATCATCAATCCAGATGCTCCTCAAATTCGTCATTCATAGACATGTCTCTGTTTCTGAAAGACGATTCGATTCAAATTCGCGAAGTCTGGAACGATAACCTTCAAGAAGAAATGGATCTGATCCGAGATGTGGTCGACGATTTCCCTTACGTGGCCATGGACACTGAGTTCCCCGGAATCGTTGTTCGGCCTGTGGGAACTTTCAAATCCAACGCTGATTACCACTACGAAACCTTGAAGACGAACGTCAATATCCTCAAGATGATTCAGCTTGGCCTCACCTTCTCCAACGAACAAGGTGACCTCCCAACCTGTGGAACAGACAAGTATTGCATCTGGCAATTCAATTTCCGAGAATTCGATGTCGATTCCGATATCTTCGCACTCGATTCCATCGAGCTTCTCAAACAATCAGGCATCGACTTGGCCAAAAACACACAAGACGGGATCGATTCCACGAGATTCGCAGAGCTCTTAATGTCTTCAGGGATTGTGTTGAACGAAAACGTGCATTGGGTTACGTTTCACAGCGGATACGATTTCGGATACTTGCTAAAGCTCTTGACTTGCCAGAACCTGCCGGATTCGCAGACAGACTTCTTCAAGCTGATCAATGTTTATTTTCCGACGGTTTACGACATTAAACACCTGATGAAGTTCTGCAACAGCCTTCACGGTGGTCTGAACAAGCTTGCGGAGTTGCTGGAAGTTGAGAGAGTTGGCATCTGTCACCAAGCTGGTTCGGATAGTTTACTCACGTCTTGTACTTTCAGAAAGCTTAAGGAGAATTTCTTCGTTGGCCCGTTGCACAAATATTCTGGTGTTTTGTATGGATTAGGTGTTGAAAATGGTCAGGTTTCTATCTAAAAAGAGAAAATCAAATAAAATTTCCTTAAAAACTTTGTCTCTTTCTTTTTTCTTCTTCTTCGTTCTAGTCTTTTGTAGGAATGCTGGTGTGCGTGCGTCATCACAAAATCGGATCGATCCTGATTCTTTAACTCTGAAAATTAGCTGTAAGAAGTATCGAATTAGCTTTCGAGCGATGTGTTGGGTTCTGTGTAGATTACGGAATAATGTTTTCGCGGGCTTAATGTAAGGCCCATTATTGATATTCGATAGGCCCACTATATTGCAATCAATGGTTTAGTTTAGTATTTAGCCATTTAGTAATCTTAAGTTTCTTCGTCGCGCAAGCATATTATTATTATCTCTGAGGCTAGTCACTTCACTCCTCTTCTCCGACGGTTCTCATTCCCAAGCTCAATATCGTCAGATTACTGCGTTTTGGGTTCTATGTGATTGTTGGAAGTTTTTTCTTACTCGCCGACTCTCGGTGATTCTTTCGATTTAGGTATAGCCATGTGAGACTAACATTTTGCTCGTTTACTTGGCAGATAAAAAGGAGTTTCGTCTGATCGTAAACGCATTCTTACAGAAAACGTGTCTGGGTAAGTTTTTTATGGTGTTTCTGAGTTATTTCCCTTATTTGCTTGTTGCGAATCTGCTGATTTGGTGAAGGATTTAGCGTTTCTAGGGTTTTCCTGGGGCTACCAAATTTGTAACGTGTCTGTGATATTAAACGCATTAACTAGTTGTTATTGTTCGTTAGCAGTTGAAGCGTCATGATTTGAGTACTTACATTTTTGTTACAGAATCTTACTATGGTTTCGATTTGTCTTCTTCATATGTGCATTTGCCTGTTCATCTACCTAATGGTTCTCTTTGTTTTGTTTTGCATATTAAAGTCCACTCTTAGTTGCTTAATTTCTATTTCATTGAGTCTTATAATTCTCCCTACAGAACCTGTTTTGTTTTGTTTCTTAGATCTGTCCTTCGTCAACCATTCCTAAAAATCTGGTGAAAACTCTGTGTTACAGGCCACATACTAGGATGGATAACAGTTCTGATGAAGAGTCAGAGATCAGTGAGTCTGAGATAGATGTCTATTATGAAAAACCTTACGAGCTACTGAAGAATGGGGATTACAAGGTTAAGGTGAAGGACATATTTAGGTGCCCCTTCTGCTCAGGGAAGAAGAAGCAGCATTACAAGTATAAGGAGCTACTTGCTCATGCGTCTGGTGTTGCCAAAGGATCTGCGAGTAGAAGTGCTAAGCAAAAAGCAAATCACTTCGCGTTGGCAAAATACATGGAGAACGAGCTTGCTGGTGATGCTGATGTCCCACGCCCACAAATACCCTCGTCCTCGTCGAAACAGTCTCAAGCAGTTGTGAATGACATTTATGTCTGGCCTTGGATGGGGATTGTCATCAACCCGGTGAGAAGAACTGATAACAACAAATTGTTCCTTGATTCAGCCTATTGGTCGAAGAAGCTTGCCAGATTCAATCCTCTTGAAGTGAAAACCCTTTGGCTTGAGCAGGAATCCGTAGTTGCTGTCATTCCTCAGTTTAACAGTGGTATGAGTGGGTTTAAGAGTGCCACAGAGCTTGAGAAGGAATATGAGATTAGGGGCTGCAGCAAAAAGGACTGGAGTGATAAAAGAGGAGACTGGAGGTCTAAGGCTTATGGTTGGTGCGCACGTGCAGATGACTACAACTCTCAAGGGTCGATAGCAGAGTACCTGTCCAAAGTAGGAAAACTGAGAAGTTTCTCTGATATCTGCAAGGAGGAAATTGAGAATAAGAATATTGTGGTGGATGATCTGGCAAACAAAATTGCTATGACAAATGAGGATCTGAACAAGGTCCAGTACAAGTACAATGAGAAAGCGATCTCTCTACGCAGGGTTCTCATAGAGAAAGACGAGCTGGACCGAATTTATAAAGAAGGTTTGTACTGAATATTGATTGCTTGTGTTTCGCCCCGGCTGCATCCGAGTTTAGGTTTGTGACTCTTCTCTGTACTTTTTTCTCCAGAAACAAAAAAAATGCAGGAGTTTTCGCGGGAGAATATCAACAGGATCTTTAGAGAAAAGGAGAGGCTGACCAATGAACTGGAGGCTAAGATGAATAATCTGAAGATTTGGTCCAAACAATTGGACAAGAAGCAAGCACTAACTGAACTGGAGAGACAAAAGCTTGATGAAGACAAGAAGAAGGTAATATTTTGTCATTATAGTATACTTATGCGTTGATGTTTTCCAGGGTACTGAATCTACTGATGATCTTTTTGTTTTCCCTTGTTATGGCAGAGCGATATCATGAACTCCTCCCTCCAGTTGGCTTCACTGGAGCAGAAAAAGACAGATGATCGTGTCTTAAGACTTGTGGAAGAACACAAGGTCTGTTTTCAGTAAATGGTCAAACTAGATCTATCTGTACGTGTCAAGTTCCAAAAACACATTTTTCTTGTTTGTGTATAAAGATTCCAACTTTCTTCTTTCTGAACTCCAGAGGAAAAAAGAGGAGACTTTGAACAAGATCCTTCAGCTTGAGAAGGAGTTAGACAGCAAGCAGAAACTTCAAATGGAGATTCAGGAGCTGAAAGGAAAGCTGCAGGTCATGAAGCATGAGGATGAAGATGACGAGGACATTAAGCAGAAAATGAAGGAGATGAAGAAAGAGCTAGAGGAGAAGTGTTCTGAGTTAGAAGATCTAGAGGATACTAACTCGGCTCTCATGGTTAAAGAACGCAAAAGCAATGATGAGATACTAGAAGCACGTGAAGTATTGACTACGGTATATATTTTAAATGCTTCCATGTTCTTGTTTGCTAGTGTAATATGTGTGAGTGAAATGTTGGTGACATGGTCAAACGTTAATCTGTTGAGAAATCTGTATGATGAGGATGCACAAGGGCGATTTCTCAACTGCTTTAGGATTCTGTCAAACAGCTCCACAGATACTCACCATGATATATATAGTCTAGAATCTGCGAATAGTTCCAACAGCCATTGTGGAACCTGAGCTGTGAGTGATTAATTGTTTGCATGTTTTGGGGTTTTCAGGAATTGAGAGAATTGTTGAGTGAGCGAACCACCATCAGAGTAAAGAGGATGGGAGAACTCGAGGAAAAGCCCTTCATGAAAGCATGCGAGCAGAGATTCATGGGCGAAGAAGCTAAGGTGCAGTATGCTATGCTTTGCTCGAAATGGCAGGAAAACCTCAAGGATCCAGCGTGGCACCCATTCAAACATGTGGGGACTGGAGACAAAAAGAAGGTTTGTTATGCCTCATGTTACATCAAAGATTCTATTATACTGGGCTTATACTGGCCCTCTGTCCCACTTCACGAACCTTTATTATGGTGAATTAGTAGTGATGATGTTGTTATATGGAAATGGTGTAGGAAGTGGTGGATGAAGAAGATGAGCAAATTAAGAATCTGAGAGAAGAGTGGGGAGAAGAAGTGAAGAACGCAGTTAAGACAGCACTCGAGGAGCTGAATGAGTTTAATCCTAGTGGCCGGTACTCAGTCCCAGTACTGTGGAATTCCAAACAAGGAAGAAAAGCTACACTGAAAGAAGTGATTGATTACATGACGCTGCAGCTCAAAATTATAAAAAAACGTAAACGAGCAGCGTAAAAGGTAATCACTATTTTGTTCCTTAGTTTGTACTTTGTAGCATTGTCTTTCTCATTGATCTTGGGCACACAGAGAAACTTAAGCTTGACATAGATTTGCTTATGCATTAGTAAAGTCTACAGAGACGTTTTGTGTTCATTTAACTTGCAAATAAATTTCTTTTGGTTTAAGATATGAACAAACATAAGTTTAAGGGATTTTCAACTGGTTTGTTCTTGTAGAGAAACCAAGTGGTTGTGTTCTTGTGTTGCAGGAAACGGAGAATATGTTGGGAGGAAAAAGAAAAATGGGGTCGTTTGGTTTCAAACTTTTTAACCGTTGAATTAGGTAATCAATAATAAATTCAGGACCTGTATGTATCTTTTTTGTAAAGTGTTGGGGCTTTTCTGCCTCACGGTGACTTTTGTCTGTCTACTTAATCTATTTAACCCCATCGATGAGGTTTCTCTATTCCTTAAAAGCTATCTGAAGTTCTCTTTTGGAGTATGTATCGAGTTGACTTGGCTTTCGAAATCCTCTGCGATTTAATTAAGTGTGAATGCGAAATGTGTTGTTTCTGCACGGACAAATATTTCGTGGGCCTAATTAAAGGCCCACGAAATAAACAGGCCCAATAAGTGAGTTTTTTTTTCTTTTTTTTTACATAAAAGATTGATTACAAGGATCTAAAGTTTTTTTCATCGCGCAGCAATCTTAAGTTATGTCTCTTCACTCTCTTCTCCGACAGTTCTGATTATGAAACTCAATTTTGCGACATTAAATGCGTTTCGAGTTTCTATGAGATTGTTGAAGTTTTTGTCTTACGCGCCGAGTACTCTCGTTAATTTTTCGATTAAGGCGTTGCCTTGTAAAACTAATTTATCCCTTTTACTCGCAGATAAATCTAATTTCTTCTCATCCTGAAAACGCATTCATATAGGAAACATGTCTGGGTAAGTTTTTACCTTTTTTTTTTTTTGGATTATTTCTCTCAATTTCTAGTTCTGAATCTGCTGATTTGGTTATGGTTTACAGCGTACCTCTAGGGATTTTTCTTCTGGGTTTTTTTTTTTTTTTCCATTTCTTTTATTTATAGAGTAAATTGAATGTTATATTGTCTGTTGGCAAATGAAAATTACAAGATTTGCTAGTTACAGTTTTTGTTTTGGAATTTTACTATGCTTACGTTGGAGCTTCATAGATGCTTTTGTCAATTCATCTTATCTAATGGTTCTCTTTGTCTTGTTTGCTTATTTTGTTAGTGCTGATCTTCTTGTGTTTATATGATTCTTCTTTGATCACAAATTCATAATGCAAATGGTTCCTTTTTTCCAATCTATTACAACACTGACCACTTTTAGATAAAAAGTTCATGTTTATTTGCACTGTGTCTTTGGCCTTTCTGTTTTAATGAGTCCTATAATTTGCTGTTTGAAGCGATGAGGCTGCTCCTGTTGTTCCTCCTGTTGCTGAGGCAGCTGCTATTCCGGAGGACATGGATCTGCTGACTGCATTGGAGCTGACCCTTAGGAAGTCACGTGCTCATGGTGGTGTCACCAAAGGTCTCCATGAAAGTGCTAAGCTCATTGAGAAGCGTGTTGCCCAGCTCTGTGTTTTGGCTGAAGATTGCAACCAACCTGATTATGTCAAGCTTGTTAAAGCTCTATGTGCAGATCATAACATCAATTTGCTTACCGTCCCAAGTGCCAAGACCCTTGGTGAATGGGCTGGTGTAAGTCTTCTTTTTTCTCTGCATATAGCTCGTTAAGTTTGTCTTGTGATGCTCTTTCTTGGGTTTTCGTCTTAAAGTTAGATGCTTGTAATGACCAATGTGTATGGTGGCAGCTCTGCAAGATCGATTCAGAAGGCAATGCTAGGAAAGTGGTTGGATGTTCTTGTGTTGTAATTAAGGTAAAGGGACCTTATACTCAAATCTCCTTAACTTGGTATAGACTCTTGTTCTGTGTATGGTCATCACTCATGTGGGTTTCTGTGATTGAATGAATGCTTTTGCTTGTCGCAGGATTACGGAGAGGAAACAACTGCACTCAACATCGTTAAGAAGCATCTTGAGTCTCACTAAAAGCCAGAGAAAGCATTTCAATGTCAAATGCAAGAATATATATGGTTTGCTTTGTTTCCCTTCTTGTGTGTTTCTTCCTGTTTAGAGGATTGCTCTCGGAATTTGTTTGAATCCATAAGTTATGATGTTATGTAAGGGCTCTACTCTTCCAGACCCATCACGATTTGCCTATTCAGAACCATTTTTGCTCATGTTTTGTTGTCAACATTTGACGGCATATTTAGCTTCTTTCTATAAATTAAGTTATTAATCGTATCAAGTACGAAAATTTATCTTAAACTTTCACGACTAAGAAGGCGGGAACATGTGTTATCAAAAAGACAAACTTTGTTTTGGTGAATATATTTTACATTTACAGTTTGTATGGCTCTGCTTCACTTTTCTTCTCAAGTTTCAACTTTTTAATCTCCTTCACCTCTTTATAACAAAATAAATAATCTTATTCCTCCGAATCTGTGCACATGTCTACATAAAATAAAGAACAATTATGGAAACAAATTTATGATTCAACACAATCTATACTATGTTCATTGAAAATTAAAGAAAAAAAAAACCTAAATTTCTATAATTTGGTCCCTTATTGAATCGATAGCACTTGCCTTTTTTACCTTTTTGAGATGATTCTAATTTTGTAATTAGTAATATATATATATATATAAGTGATTTTGCATGTTTACCACACCGCTTAACCTCAGAATCACCCGAAAGCTCTCTCCTTTTCTTGCTCTCTGACCTTAGGATTTGAAGCGTTGCCGTCGACTACAGGGCTGAAAGACGCAGTTTGATTACGTTTTTTAGGGTTTTCAAGTTTGAGAATTTTTGGGGAAGAAGAGAAGGGAATGACTATTATTGTTGGATTGGACGATCTTTCGAAAGCGCTCATCGATGCTGGAACGAATCTTCGTAGCCAACCTTCAACTGACGAGCTTCTTAGTCTTCTCGATGTACAAATTTTCTTCTCACCAGTTTCTTTCATTCTTCAAACCAAAGATCCAAATTGCTATCTTTCTTTTAGAGTTTGGTGAAAAGATCCTGGTAGGTTGGATTCACGAAATGCGATTAGGGTTTCTCTTTCTTGCCGATAGGGAAAGCTGGATTGTTGATTTTAGTTAAATGTTTGATCAAATCTTTGTGCTTTTTGGTGAATTCGCTGCGTTTTCTTGGATATCGAACTTGTTAATTTGGTTAAAGGCGTATCCTTTTTTAAGGTTTCTGCTGAGTTTCTAATTCAAATTTTTTTCTGGCGTAGGAAACTGAGTCTCTGCTTAGAAATGTGGAGCAAGATCCACCGTTGTCAATGCAAAGTGCACTTATCCCATCGAGGAATGCTTTGGTATCAGTTGACCTTTTAAGCCATCCTGATTCTGATGTTAGGGTTTCAGTTTTGTCCTGCTTAACCGAAATTGTGAGGATAACTGCCCCAGAAGCCCCTTACAGTGATGATCGAATGAAGGTATAAACAAATCAAATTCCAGTTACACTATTCAATTTCATCTCCCTCACTCTCTCTAATGCTCTGTTGGATTCTACTTCTTTGGTATTACAGGAGATCTTCAGGTTGACGATAGAAGCCTTCGAGAAATTAGCTGATGCGTCCTCTCGCAGTTATAAGAAAGCAGAGTCTGTTCTTGATAATGTTGCCAAGGTCAGATCATGCTTGGTGATGTTGGACTTGGAATGCTATGACCTCATTCTACATATGTTTCGGAAGTTCTTGAAAATCATAAGGTAGAAAACCTTATTTCAAATACTTGAGAAACTCTTTAGATCATAGACTGAATGGGGTTTTTTTGGGTGTGCATCTAATAGATCTGATCATCCTCAAGTGGTGTGTTCGTCAATGGAAATGATAATGATTACAATAATAGATGAAACGGAAGAACTATCCACGGATTTGCTTGATATTCTCTTAGCAAATGTCAAAAAGGAAAATCAGGTAAGGTTTCTTCCTATTTCAAGTTAATTATCTCGCAGTCAGTTAACTTGGGATTTGATATGTCTTCTCCTCATGTCTTAGAATGTTTCACCAATGTCTTGGAATCTTGCGGAGAAGGTTCTTAGTAGATGTGCACGTAAACTTAAACCATACATCATCGAAGCTTTAAAGTCTACAGGGACCAGCTTGAATATGTATTCTCCAGTAGTTTCGTCCATATGCCAGAGTGTTTCTGACACTACTAAAGTCCACAATATAGTTAAAACCAAAGAAAATGAGGTATTCTTGATACCCTGAGCTCTATGCTTTGATGGTGGATTGAGTTGTTATATGGTCAAATCTTGAAATCTCATATGATTCTATACGTTACAAGCTATCTTTATCATGGTTCAGGCAGCTGAAACGAAGTTGGGGAGACGAGTAACCCCAAGTGGTTCACTAAAGGTATTATATTTGGCGAGCTGTTCATTTGTAGAGTTTCAGCATCTTTTGACAGTGTTGTTTAACCAAATAGCTTGATCTAGGAAAAATTGGATTTGGGGCATTTTCGCAAGGAGAACCTTTCTAAAAGTAGTTCCAAGAGACCTGCAAGAGATGGAACTCGACGAATCAATGAAAAGGACAAAGTTAGAAACGGAAACAATTCGAGTTTGTTGAAACAGAGTCTGAAGCAAGTGCGGTCTGAAAGTACAGATGCAGAAACAGAATTAGGAATTACAGGGAAGAGAGGACGGAAACCCAATTCTTTGATGAATCCTGAGGATTATGACATTTCTTGGCTTTCCGGAAAAAGAGATCCTTTAAAGACGTCTTCAAACAAAAAGATCCAGAAAAAAGGATCTGGTGGAGAATCATCACCTGGAAAGGTTGCTGCCAAGAAAACACCTTTGCCTAAAGAAACTTCCCCAGCCACTAGTAGGGCTCTGACTGGTTCACTTAAACGAAGCCGGGTTAAGATGGATGAGAGTGATTATGATTCTGATTCTCTTTCTTCACCTAGATTGAAGAAATTGGCATCATGCTTCCGGGATGAAGAGCCTCCTAAAGAAGAATCAAACCAAGAAGAAGATGACAGAAAGATAGGAAACTCCAGCAAAAAGGCTAGGTCCCAAAATGGTTTAGAGAAAAGTCAGAAAACAGCCAAGAAGAAGCCAACTGTAGAAGCTAAGATTGTAAACTCCAGTGGAAAGAGATTATCAGCTCGCTCGGATGCTAAGAAAAAGAATTTAGAACGTGCATCCCTAGATACTTCTGTTCCACTATCATCAAAGAGAAAGGTCGAAAACAAGACGATCATAGATTTCTCTTGTCGAAATAAATGATACTGTTAAACTTTGTGTTGAATTTCACGTTTGGATCAACTGTGCAGAAGATGGTTTCTCAAGTTACGGCTAGACAATTGGCAGACGAATCTGAAGAAACTCCAAAGAGCCATCCGACAAGGAGACGGACAGCGAGAAAAGAAGTGGTATAATAAGCTTTGTCACCTTCTCTCCCCATTATTAGCCATTGATTGTCACCTATCTGCGACCATGTGATGTATGGATTTCATCTTTTCAGGAGTCTGATACGAGTGGCTTTGGCGAGGATTTGGTTGGTAAGAGAGTTAATATCTGGTGGCCGCTCGACAAGACGTAAGTGTACTGGAAACTTGAAGGTTCTTATTTCCAAGTGTACTGTAATCTTTGCTTTTCCGTTGATGGTCTTGCACTGTGCAGTTTTTATGAAGGCGTCGTAGATTCTTATTGTACTCGTAAGAGGATGCATCGGGTAAGAGAATATCTCTGATCTGCTATTCAATTCTGTTCCTCCTATCAGAATCGTGCCTGTTTCTTAGTTGATTCATAAGGAATGCTTGTTCCCCCACTTGTTGCAGGTAATATATTCTGATGGGGATTCAGAAGAGCTTAATCTCACTGAAGAACGCTGGGAGTTACTTGAGGATCACACTTCTGCCGATGAGGTACAAGTTTCTTCTTTTTGTTTTGGAAGAAAGTGTGATCGCCGTGCTTAATTATTTCTCCACAATCGATCAGCAGGATGAGGAGATTGATCTGCCAGAGTCCATTCCTTTATCAGACATGTGAGTAAAACGGTTCATCATTGTGATCTGTGTAAAGTTGCAATCTTTATCTCTTATGGTCTTTAAAGGCAATAGTCGATTGCGGTTCTTATGGTGTTGCAGAATGCAGAGGCAGAAAGTCAAGAAAAGCAAAAACGTGGCAGTGTCTGTGGAACCGACTAGTTCCTCAGGTGTAAGGTGTGTGAGAATTTACTAGAATGCTAGTTATTGTTTTATATGAAATTTTGATGATTACTTGGTCTTAGTGAATTGGCGTGTATGTTTATGGTGATAGATCTTCCAGTAGAACACTTATGAAGAAGGATTCTGGCAACAAGTTGAATAAACAAGTTGAGAAAACAAGAGAAGGAAAGAATGTTAGATCGTTGAGAGAGTTGAATGCTGAAACTGACAGAACAGCAGAAGAGCAGGAAGTGAGTCTAGAAGCTGAATCTGACAGATCAGAAGAGCAGGAATACGAAGATGATTGTAGCGAGAAGCATGAACAATCCGAACACAAAGGTGTAGAAGCTGAAGCTGAGGAAGAAGAGAAACAATTCGCAAATTCAGAGATTGAGAGTGAGAGCGAGGACTCAGAGTCCGAAGAAGAGCCGAAGTGGAGAGAAACAGATGATATGGAAGATGAAGCAGAAGAAGAGAGGGAAGAGGTTGATGATAAAGGGGCAAGCACAAGCTTGTCTGAGATTGAGAAAGAAGAAGATGAAGAGAAAGAGCCATGAAGGAGTTATATAGTTAGGGCATTGTAAGCAAAGAAAAAAACATTTCAGAAAGATTCTTACTGCTTAGACTCCCTGGTTGAGTAGATTGTTATTAAACTAGTTTGAGATGACGTCACCTGGTTTGTGTAAGTGTCTTGAGAGTTTGTGACATTGTATTTTAGAATTCTTTATCGTTGTTTGTTACAAACTGTGGCTATTGAGCCACACATTTCTATGTCGGTTATAAAAATCATTTACCACGTGCGACATTGAGTTCTGACTGATAGAGAAACCCACTCGGAAATTGTCTCTGTGTATAATAAAATTACATTCAACCATCTTGGACTGGACCGCGTGAATGAGACACTATTCTTGTCCAGAGATTTTAGGTAATAAATAAGTTAATACTCAACATGGATATAACTTAGATCAGTTGTCAGAAAAAAAAGAAATCACTTAAATAATAATTGACTTAAAGCATAACCATCCTTCTTCTTTCTTGTCAAACTCCATGATAGATGTAATAACTTGAAACATTGTTCAAAGATAGCTTAAAAAGACTTTGCAAAGAAAATACAACAACTATAGGAGTTTAAATGTATACAAGAGAGTGTTTTGTTTTGTTTTTCCAAATTAAATGACCAGCAATAACTTATATGATTGGTGTTTACTTCTTCCTCTCATTTTTTAGTTTTGTCTTTGGACCTCTTGGTTTGTTATTATCGGCCAATCTAGGAGTTTTTCAAATATGAACAAAGTACAATAAATAAAATTATATACATAAATAATATTTTCTCTAACTTTATAAATTTGTATTCCTCTTTTTATCTTTTAAAATTCGCTATCAAAAGGCATATAAATCTAACGGTCAAGAATGATGTACTAACTTTTGCTGAAAACAAAATATATCTCAGGTTAACAAATTGAAATACGGATATAAGGTTCTGGGGAACTTTCCTATTAGCAAAAAAACGTTTAGGGCCCAGATTTTGTTTTTTAAAGTCAAGGTCAATCTTCTCAACTACTCACCAATTCTTGTTTTTAAAGGGGTTAATATATTAAAATACATATTCAAAATAAGATAATGATACCAAGGAAGGAGAAACAAATAAAATATTAAAAAGCATTGCTCATGTATTTGTACAGAAAGATCTGAAATAGCTTAGTACGATTACTAACTTGTTATCAATGTCTTCTAGAACTCCATATATTTGAATTATAAACTTATTAATTATTTAGAAATTTTCTCCTTTTTTTGTTGTTGTTGTTGTTATTCTTTATTTAGCAATTTCGTATTCAAAGTTTTTGGAGTTAAAACCATTAAGTTCCCTTTGGCAAAAACAAAAAATGTAAAAGTCAGATTCACAACACCTTTAACTGACCATTTTCTTTGGCTTTTTAATGCATTTACACTTGTCACCTAAAACTTTGAAACTATTGTACTTCTATAGTGTTCTAAAATAAATTTAATAGAATACTAATCCCAATAATTCTTCATTTACCAAACCCACACACTTTGAATAAATCAGAACAAAAATATATTAATCTAAATTTTTCTGTTTGTTCTTTTTTTCAAAGATATACAGTATTATCGTATGACTCACCAACTCTTTACCATGGTTCGGTGAAACACGTACAGTAATTAAAAAACAAAAAACCGTAACTTACTTTTGAAGTCTCTATAAATACATATCACAAGTCTCTCCTCAGACGACACATCATAACATATCCTCTAAAGCCCTTTAAAAGCTTCTAAACCATTCAGAGGCTCCGTTACATAAAAAAATATGCCTATCGACGGGAAACTCGTCTGCGTCACTGGAGCCGGGGGCTACATTGCTTCGTGGATCGTTAAGTTACTCTTAGAGAGAGGCTACACCGTTAGAGGAACCGTAAGGAACACATCTGATCCTAAGAACAATCATCTCAGAGAGCTTGAAGGAGCCAAAGAAAGACTTACCCTTCACAGTGCAGACCTTCTCGACTACGAAGCTCTCTGTGCCACAATCGATGGCTGCGATGGCGTTTTCCACACCGCTTCTCCGATGACCGACGACCCCGTTAGTAACTAATTTTGTAAATTTGGTTAATCCGTAGAACAGAGGAGTATTATTCTGTCTTCGTAGTTTTAATTTTCTTGATTAATGTGCAACTAATCAGGAGACAATGTTGGAACCGGCGGTGAACGGAGCCAAGTTCGTGATCGACGCGGCGGCTAAAGCCAAGGTCAAACGCGTGGTTTTCACGTCATCAATTGGTGCGGTTTACATGAACCCTAACCGTGACCCTGAAGCCATAGTTGATGAAAACTGCTGGAGTGATCTCGATTTCTGCAAAAACACAAAGGTATATGTCTTTTTATATATTGAATTTTTGTTTTAGGTTTACCAATTAGCACTGTATACGCCGACTAGTTTCAGAGATGAGATAAATTCTTCATTAAGGAGTTTTGTGCGAAGCCACGAGAGCTAAATCACATGGATCGAAACCAAGTGATGATAATAGTTCACGTGAAGTGCACATAGTAAAATCGAATATGTGGCTGTAATAAGCATAGGCCCTTTAGCCTTAAAACCAAGACCATTGTTCTACCACATTCGAATCGAGATAATTCTAATTTTTTTCTCTTTCTTGTAGAATTGGTATTGCTACGGGAAGATGGTGGCGGAACAATCGGCGTGGGAGACGGCCAAGGCTAAAGGTGTGGACTTGGTGGTGCTAAATCCGGTTCTAGTTCTTGGACCACCGCTCCAGTCAGCAGTCAACGCTAGTCTAGTCCATATTCTAAAGTACCTCACCGGCTCAGCCAAGACCTACGCTAACTTGACTCAGGTCTATGTGGACGTCCGTGACGTGGCACTAGGCCATGTTATGGTCTACGAAGCACCCTCCGCCTCAGGCCGTTACATCCTTGCCGAGACCGCACTTCACCGCGGCGAGGTTGTTGAGATTCTGGCTAAATTCTTCCCGGAGTATCCACTTCCCACCAAGTAAGTCAACGTTTGGCTCTTTGAGAACACTTTGGTCAAAAATATATCAAAGTCAACACGATTTAGTCGGTCCAATAAATACAACCTTAGATTTACAAACGATTTCAGTTTGAACTTGGATAGGAAAAACCACAAAAGTAATAAACTCGGAGTACTTGAATAATAAATCTATTCAAAATTATAAATAATTAGTTATGATAAAAGGGACATGAGTGGTATTTGGTTTTATTGTAACTGTTGTCCCATTTCCCATATATTTAAAGTTAGCACTTGTGGTTGTGGTGAGATCAGTGTACTCTCACATCACAAAATCCATGTCATCTATCACCTACTGCTGACGTTGCGATCTTACAAGATCTTATACATACGTGTTTGGGTATGTGTTTGTACTACAAATCAAAAAGTGTAGTCTTGCTACGGGTCAAATTCCATTTGACAAACACGGGAGTGTGAATGTTTTTTCTTCACCTACTCCAACGTTTGGTCACTAGTTTTATGACTTGTGTCTCCTTTACTTAGTTCAATAATTAATACGTTACTTAAAGTGATATACAAGAAATCATGTCCACATTTCGTATCCTGATTAACATATTGTGTGTTTTAATGTTATTAGGTGTTCGGACGAGAAGAATCCGAGGGCGAAGCCATACAAGTTTACTACTCAAAAGATAAAAGACTTAGGCTTAGAATTTAAACCCATCAAGCAATCTCTCTACGAATCTGTCAAGAGCTTGCAAGAGAAAGGTCATCTTCCTCTTCCTCAAGATTCGACCCAAAACGACGTCATAATCGATTCTTAGAACACGATATACGACCCTAGAATCTGATCATACCCACACAAAAGCATTATTCTGAAGTGATACATACGTTTGATTTTGACTAAATTATTGTTTAATCTTAAGTCATTATATATAGCTGATTGTTCTTTCTTTCTTTGGTTGTAAACTTGTAATTGAGAATATGTTAAGCATATGTATGATATGATAATGGAAGCAATGGTTTTATTATCCCATGTTATTATAACGTTGTTCGGTTGTTCCTATATAAACCCTATAAGACTGAACAGAAAAAAAAAAGAGAAACCGATTCGTATAAGCTCTAAGAACCTTTCCACTAGTACTATCGGAAAATCTTTGCGAACTTGGTATGGGTCTAATTATTGTTTAATCTTAAATCATTATATATAGCTGATTGTTCTTCTTTTTTTTCCTTTTTTTTTTTTTTTTTTGTAATTGAGAATATGTTACTCATGTGTATGATATGATAATGGAAGCAATGATTTTATTATCCGATGTGTTATTATTATAAGATTGTTCCTACGAGAATCTGATTAAAGAAAAAAAGACACAAACCGATTCTTACACTAGTACTATCGAAAGGTCTTTGTGAACTTGGTTTGGGTCTAATTTTTTTGGAATCTAAGTTTTATGATGATTCAATCAACATCGGACGTAGACACTCTACAAGGTAACTGCATGTTGACAATGTCTTGTCTTGGAAGTGTCTCCACAGTTTGTGAGTTTCTTGATGAAAGAAGAGGAGTGGCTTCTCTGTTCTTCCGGAAGACAAGGTAAGCAATGGAGGCTAAATAGATAGTAATGCCTGCGAACCCAAGAATTCCACAGAAGATGACAGCGACGAGCTTCATATGACTATGGATAAGCAGCTTGATGAAACTGCTTACTAGATAGTATATGTTTATTCCCATAATTAAACTACCAATGACCCAAGTGAAAGCTGAAATCTGTGAAGAAAGGAAACATAAGCAATCAGAGATCGATGAAGGTTATTCATCTTTTTTCTTTGGTTAAATGAAAATGTGTTTGATTAATACATACCGCCATTGGGTTAACGTGTGAACCCATCTTGGTTTTGCAGCTAGTAAATTTGAGGAGAGGAACCAGCGCGAATGGGAGCTCAAAAGATAAGATCATCTGTTTTAAGATTTATTCAACTGGTGATCTGATTTCGTGAATTAAGTCATATATATACATCAGGATTAGAGATATAAATGATTTTGGTACCGAGGCAATGATGATTAACTTTCCGGCTCCAGCTGAACCGCCAATGAGAGCAACAATCAGACTCGGGATTATAGCTAAGCATCTTGTTAGTAAGTTTCTGAGCCATGGCTCGAGTCTTAGATCAAGAAAGCCCTGCATTACGTATTGTCCAGCATAAGTTCCGGTTATCGTCGAGCTCTGACCAGAAGCAAGAAGCGCGATCGCAAATAGCTTTGAGCTCCATTTCCCCACAACGTTCTGTTTGAAAACAGAGTAAGGAAAGTACTTAAAGTGTTCTGAAATATTATGGAAAGAAACAAAATAAGCAGCAAGCAAGCACTTTACCCGTAGCAGAAACGAAGCCTTGTTCAAGTCCAAATCCTCACAATTAGCTCGATCTTCGGAGCTTAAGTTCGGGGCATTACAAACAGCACCAGCTACTGATATCACAGAGACGTTTATGAGAAAGGCCACCATTAGAGCCAAGCCGCTTTCTATTAAGTAAAACCTGCAAGCTTCCTTGATACCAGATGCAGAACGAGGGATTTTTCTGGAGAGAACCAAGGCCGAGTGGAGAAAGAGATTGTGCCTGTGCACAAAAAACGGTGTCAGAAGATTTATCAAAGAATCTGATGATGAATGGGTGTGAAGAGAGAGTGAGCTTACGGCATAACCATGGCTCCGAGCAAAGAGATTGCGAGACCAGTTGCGCCATTTCCTTTAAGTTGAGGAACGAAGAGACCATGTAGGACCTCTCCTGGGTCTGGTTTTGAGTAGTGGAGCTCAACAAAGAAGCATATAGCAATTGTGAACACAAGAAATGCAATCAAGAACTCCAACTTTCTCACCTGTAAATACCCAACAAGAACAAACATCATAAGAATTGACCATACATAGCACTGTGAACAAAACAGGAGATGCAACTGTCAAAATTGACCATACCCCGTATTTTTGAAGTGCGAGAAGAATCAGCGTACTTAAGCCTGTCAGAAGAACACCAATCCATACCGGTATGCTAAAGAGCATGTTCAGGGCAAAAGCTGTTCCGATCACTGTAAAAAAGGAAACCCATTATATGGCAATTAGTATAAATAAACAGAGAGATTAGAGAAAAGTATTGAATCACACTAAAAGAGTAAAGAAGGTGTGATGCCTTCCGGTATGTCACAAGCGACAACTGCAATTTCTGCAACGACCCATAACATAAAGTTTGGAACTTTGGAGTACTCGGCTCTACATTGCTCAGCTAAATGTTTTCCTGTGACCATGTAGCGGAATTTTAGTAAACATGGATCATAAAACTAACACCAAGAGCGACCTTTTTTTGTGGTTGAATGAGTTAACCTGTGACAACACCAAGATTAGCAGCCAGAGATTGAATCACCAAAGCCGCACACGAAGCCACCAATATGATCCAAAGTAACTGTTGTCACAAAGAAATCAAGATTGTTTATATCGAAAACTATATAAAGCTAAAGTCGAAAAACAGAGAGTAGGAACGCACCTCATACTTGTATTGTGCTCCAGATTGCAGATCAGTCTCAACTGCAAAACACAGGGAGAAGAAAGAAGCATTAATTAATAATCTATAATCTTTAGAGAAAATGATATTTATGTATATAAAAAAAAAAGTGATCTTACAATTTCCAGGATCAATATAGGCGATTGAAACAAGAAAACCAGGGCCTAAGTAAGCGAAGAAATTCTTCCAGCTCTTCTTCTGCATACAGATTTATGTAAAGAAATCAAACAAAGTTAGAGGATGGTGTCGATTTCATACAAACTCATACCGTTTTTAAATCAAGATTCTCTGTGTTTTTAGTCTGATTTGTTGACTCTGACAGAGATTTCTTGACTCAGAAACTGCTACTTAGTTTGATTGATTACTAATCAAGCGAACACATGTGAGTTTTTTTACACAAAAATCATATTTTAAGGGTTTTAAGCCAAATCCATTAACAGATTTTAGTCATTAACGATTCTTGAGATTTAGATTTTTTTTTTTTTTAAAGGGATTATAAATTCAACAAAACAAACAAAAAAACAAACCTCAGAGACAATAATCTGACTGGAATCAGAGTTCTCGATGAGTGGAGAGTTGGAGAAGCTTCTGTTACCGCCGGAACTCGAAATGAACTGGGGCCGTCCAGATCCTGTAGCCGCCATAGCCCTCTCTCTTCCTAATGTCTTTGTTAGTAATATAAACTACAATAACGCGATATTTATATATAAGGGATTCGAGAATTTGGGGGGAGAGATTAATTAAACTGTGGATTTAATGAATAAATTAATCGTTAACGGAAAAAAGGTTCTTTATAAAATGAGATATTCTTATTCTGTTTTCTAATTTGTTTAGATCTAATTTCAAGTATTTAGGGAGATCTTCTTTGAATTATATAACTAATGCCTCTATATTTAGGTAGTAAGTACATTGAGTAGTAATTACTGTGTTCTAACCTCGGAATCTCAAAAAAAACAACAAAAAGAAAACAGAGTGAAAGAAGTGTAGCTGATTAACGAAAAAGTGAGAGATATCTTAAAAAGAGCAAGTTCAAAGGTTGTGACAAGACGAAGTGTGTTTGTTGGGTCCTCAAAGTACATTAAAGCCGATTTTTTTTTTCTTTTGTCTTAAGTGTTTTCTTTCTTTCTCGATTTTGTTTTATCTAAGATGTGATCCAATCCAAACCCTACAATTTTGCAGAATAAGTCTAAAAATCGTGGAAAATTATGTTATTTTTTCCAGAAAAATTGTAAATTAGAACCAAATTTAACCGGATAGTGTTAGTAGCCAATTAGGTCTTTAATTAATTAATAAGTTAATCAAGAGTTGTGAGATAATATAAAATAAAAACACAAGAGACGACGCTGCAGTAGGAAAAGAACAAGTTGAGTGGTGTGGGTCCAAGATGGAACCTAGCTACGCGTGTGTATGTCACGATTGGATTGGATTGGATCTGAGCAACTCGATCGAGGTGGGGTCCTATTGACTTTCAGTATTTTTTTGTTTTTGCATAGATTCTCTGTAAAAGTATAATTGGACGGCTTTCTCTTCGTCCCTAATCAACAACACCAGTCTTCTTTCTATTCTTATTCATACATCAAGATTCGGTTGAAGCATGGATTCGGAAACAAAACCAGTTTTCATAGATGTTTGTGCAGTGGATCGTGTTTGTTGAAGCTCATTGATAAAATCAAATTAAGATGCATCAATATAGGATTATGCTTAGATGCCAAAATTTTATTTGTCTGGTTTTAGTGATTGTTTTTTTAGATATGGAAATACATGTCGAGAAAACCGAACCATATCAACAAATTACGAATCTTTTTTTTTTTTTTAGTGCACTTTTCTTTTAGCCTCACTTGATTTTTCATAGTCCTCCTCGTCCAATAGTTTTCTTAAGAAATTTAGTGCTCCTAACACGCCCCTCCTCGTTGTTTAGTTTTGGAGTTGATCTTTCCTATAATACTATAATTTAACCCGCTGTATACCGCATGATAATTTGATTTTACATAATCATAATTTAATCAACTTAATTAAATATGTCTAATATTCTAATATTGATGATGTTAACAAAATAATGAAATGATGATTTACTCGTGTTATACCATTAATGATATTTTTAATTTATATTAATGTCAACATAAAATTGTCCGACCATATAACCCCGTCCCGTGATATTTTAAACTTTTTATAAGTGTAAATGTTCATAATATTTTAAACTATTTAAAAGTTTAAAATTTATTATATTTGGTATAATCAAACGGTTCGACTATAGTTACGAATTAAACCGGATACAAATTTTTAAATTTAGATGCTTGTTAAGTTAAGCTTTCTGCTCATTCAAATTTAGATTCATTTTGGTCTTATTTATAATATGACTCTCAACCAATGTTTTTAAAACCGGACCGGACACCGACTCGGCTTTACCACTGGATAGCTGGTCGGACCGGTCCAACCAGGTTTATATATATATAAATTACAAAACATACTTAATAGTCTATAATATCGATGAATTTTTATTATGTAGAAAATTAAATAACAAGATAGAGAGTAAGATTTTAAATCCACATCAAATAGTAAAAAAGATAAAATGCAAATAACAAACACTCAAAGTAAATATAAAATTCTTCTCAGAAAAACTAAAACCGGGTTTTAAAGTTGATCCGAGTCACCGGTTTTTCCGATTTTTGACCGATTTTTTCGGTTTTTATCAAATACGGGTTTTAGGTCTACTCGGACTCGGTTATAGTAACGATTCCCGGTTCAACCAGTTGAACCGGCCGGTCCGGTCCGGTTTTAAAAACATTGCTCTCAACCATTGTCTAAAACTTTTAGCCGATGTGGGACGTTAAACACACAATTTTTTTTCATTGGTTCAGTAATACATGTCCGTTTTTCAAAATCCGAATCACGACAAATGCAGAAAAAAATCTAGAGTTTTATTAATATGATGTATTATATGATGGTTGAAAACAATTAAACAAAAATATCAAATAAAGATGATAGGAGAATCATAATTTTAAATCTTAACAAAATCTTCTAAATATCTATACTATTAATTGTGAAATATTACATGGATATTTTAGATTTTATAATTAAATTAAAATCTTTTAATGATGTTTGGTTATATGGATAGTAGAAAATTAATTATAGAGGTTGTTTTGATACATGTATATAAGTATATTCATATTCCATATTTATCCTTAATGAGCTTCCTAATTTATTAGTTAAATCATTGGCATTTTATGTAATATCTTACAAAACAAAAGTTTTTCTTTAAAATGTACTTCAAAAATGTTAATATAGATTTAACAAGTTAATATGTATTTACTATTTTGTTGGGGTAAAACTAAATAACGTTTTGTCTATATTCTAGCAAAGAAAAATGGAATATTAGTTAGTTAAAAATTATATTGTGAGAAAAGGTTAAAATCTGAGGTATCTAACTTTTTCACACATAAAAAAATGATTTGGCGAGCTAAGAACACTACCGTAGCGCTTTTTTTTTTTTTTTTTGTCTCGTTGATAAGTGAATACTGAGTAGAGTAATACCACTGGCTTTTACATAAGAATGATAAAGAATCGGAAAATTTATTTGGAACTATTTATTTTGAAGACGGAAAGGATAAAGTTTTTTGTTTTCACTATTTCTTTGGTTGACTAAGATGCTTTATTGTCTTTATGCCGTACGATCTAAGATATGAGCCATTGATTGCAATTTATATATCCCAAAAACGGAAGCATAAGTATTGAGAATATGCCAACGTTTAATTAATTTGACATCCACATTCTACGGCCATTATTTATCAAGAAGAAAAAAGCAGCTCATTGATAAATTCAAATTAAGATATTAAAGTCTTCTACCACAATTTCAAAAGTAAAAATAGAGTACTGTAGTAGTCAATATAAAATCGGTAGACACGATTATGTTTTTTTAGCTATATCAATGTCAAGCTGACTTACGTACATACGTTCTTATCTCATTTGTTGATTGTTGTGCATACTTATTGTAGCTCATTGAATATATGTTTGTGTGTTTTCTGAACATATATAGAGAATTAACCGGTGTAGAGATATATGAAACGATCGCGACAACTATACAATAATGATATATGAAAACGATTTTGGAGAATCTACGAGTGTAGAGTAATATAAAATGATCACGACAATTAGTAATACAATAATGATATATGAAACCGTTTTTGGAGAATCTACGAGTATAGATTATACAGGCTGATCCGGAGCATAAGCAAAAGAAGCCATCAGTTACAGTCTCACGTTGTTAAAAACTATTTTCTGGAAAAATATTATTTAAAAAAAAAATTATTAATAAAAAATCCCAATCTTTTTATTGTGCATAGGACATATCGAATAAAATTTAAAAACTTTGGACCGGCACTAGAGTTATATGAAATGATTATATGAAATGATTGCGACAGTATGTGATGAATATTATGCATAGGTTATATACTAATAGGTATCACATTGTCACTGGACAATGTATTATACCCTAATATATATTTCTTAATTATGGAAACTGGCAAGGACTTTTGATAAACTAAGTTATCTGATAAAAATGAATCTAATAATCGAGGAAAATAGTATTTTAATAAGTTTATTGGGTTCGTTCGGTTATGATTTAGTCAACGGGGAAATTTGAATGGTGGCGTGAAACTGCGAGTGTGTGAGATATGGAGCTGGGATTCCATTAAATTAGTCGACGATGCATGTATGTGCTTTCTAATCTATTACGACTTTTAAAGTTTGGGCTTTATATGAAATACGAGAAAGTTTGTGGGTTTATTTCAAACAACTAATAAATGAAATATGGGCTTTACATATTGAGCAGAGATGCCCGTGACCCACACTCTCCATATTTTATGTATAACCCCAGTGGCCAGTACCCACCATCAAATTTTGAAAAGAGGAGTAATGCAAATTAGTTATATTATTTTAATTAATAACAAACAATTATATTTCGAGATGAATGAAGCAATCATTTTAAAAAGTTTAATACGTAATGTTGAGGTGTAATCCGATGCAAGTCCGTCCACTAGAGAGCAAATATCTTGCAGATGAGAAAGACGTGTAATAGCTTTTGAACATCGTTAGTCGTTACTCAGTTTTAGTATTTAGACAAAGCTTTAGTCGGAAGCCAAAAAAAAAAGAAAACAATAAGAAAAAAACAGGTATCGTGTTACACCAGGTATAAAAAATTTATCCACAACATATTGTGTCAATTTGATGGTTGTTCACCAGATATGAGAAATAGAAAGAGACGCTATTGTTTTTGTAAATCAAGAGAAATTATAGAGATCAAAATTAGAATCCAAGCCAAGCTTAGAAGCATAATTAGGAACTCTTTCTTAATGAGAAAAAAATGTGGATTTATAGGAACATGTTCTTGACTAATATATCGTGTAATATTACAAATTTCTGCAGGGTTGAACAGATCTAAAATATAAACAATTGCATCTAAATTATCGTTTATGTCAGCTGGTCGAAAAACAAACTTTCATACGCATGGGGATGAAAGCAAATATCTTATAGTATGTACTTGTTATGAGTTATATGTTTTTTTTACCTTACCTATTGTGAGTTAGTTGATAATCATATCATTTAATAACAAGGGTAAAAAATTAAGGGTGGTGTATTCAACCTTACATTTTGAATGATTTGAGTTTTAATGGGTTTTTATATGATTTTGATGATTTTGGGTGAATTTAGGGAAGTTGTGATTTATTATAAAATCCTCTCAAATTTCATCTAAAACCATGAGATTTAAAATTCTGTATTTTTAATTAAGAAAACTTACTAAAATCCACTAAAATCTCTTAAAGTTATTAAAAATTCAATCTTTAAAATGTTTTCAATAACACGAGATTTTAAAATAGATTTTCATTAGACTTTTTAAAATTCATAATTGAATAACTTAAGATTTGTTATTTTAACACAAATCATTTAAAATGTTTAATTGGATATACTCCTAAATTATTTCAGAGATACTAGTTTCACGAGTGAATATATGCTTAATTCTTTTTAAGCAGGGTAGTCTAAGAATAAGAATAAGTTACATGTTCAGAATTCTAATCGGGGATCAGACAACTGACTGAAAAGTATGACATTTTTTTTTCTTCCATTCATATGTAATTATATGAGTTTTTGTAGGTGATCCAAGGGACCATGCTATAACAACGCAATGAATGAAACATCCATCTCTCGCGTCGGCTAACAAGACGAATTTCCATACTACAGTACCATAGTTGTAATTTAGAATGGGCCGGTTCATATAATTTTCTTTTCTTTGATTTGAGTTCAATCTACAATTCTAAGCACGTGGAATTATATATATTCGTCAAAGTTTAGACTTTAATTACAGCATCAGTGGAGAAAAGATTGTTGATATGAATAGTAGTATGAAACTACGTATAGTATTTTACTATTAGATACAAGTTCGTGCACTGAGTTATCTAACTCTTAGACTATTATAATGAATTCATCAAGAGAATAATTTAGTCACTAGAAACCGTATTATTCATGGATAGTCCTTTTTGTTGTGGTCGGCCATCTACCAAGACTACCATAAAGAAAATAAAAAAAAAGTTTCTTTCATTCAACAAAATAAAACAGACAAGTGACAAAAAAAAAAAAAAAAAAACGTAAAGCCAAATCGAAACCATCGGAAAAAAATATTATTCTACAAAAAGAAAACGTGTAATTCACGGATACACACTGTTCATCTGATGGCTAAGAGTATAATAATAGTATGTGGACACATATGGGTACAAGTTTGATGGTAACGTATATTAGTTGAAGAATCTATAATTAGATTTATGTCACCATATGTAATTGAGTTCCTTTTGTTTAATGTAAAACGCAATGAAGTTTTTATATTTAAAAGCGCAATGAAGTTTTTATATTTAAAAACGCAATGAAGTTTCTATACTTTTGTTTTTGCAAAATGAAATTTCCATGGTTAGAGTTAATTTATTATGATAATAATCACAACTATAAATGGAGCAAAACTGTGTATTAGCTACTTATGCAGCCTTTTTCAACAACCAGTGTTAAAAAGCGAAGTACTAGATTAGGAATAGAAGGTGACGTGGGATATCGAAGAAAAGTAAAATAATGCGCAAGAGTAGAATCTAAGATTAGGGATTAGTCGTTGATTTTCACACTTGGTCATAAAATTAAGTGGACAATGGACATTGAAAACAAAAGCCAAAAGACCATTTCCAAAAAGGCAAGAGAAATTAAGAATTATATATATTAGTATTTAATAGACAACACATGTTTTAGACCTTTACTAGCTCATGAATCCTTGAATGGTACGGCCTTTTTGTTCCTTTAACTAAGTTCAATGCATCTCTCTCTCAAGTGGACACCTACTAGTTAACTAACCAAGAAAAAAATATCCGAAAAATACTGATTAAAAATTATTATAATTTTAATTTATGACAGAAAACGTTGAACTTTGAATCTTCACGAATAGTATTGTTATGATATTTTACACAAACTGAAAAAGCGTTGAACATTGTAATTAATATACCGTCATAAAAAAAAATGATATTTTTCTTATCAAAAATCTCATTGACAAAAAAAAAATTATATTCTAAATGTTCTAAAGGACATTAATTAATTATATAAAAAAGGGATGAAACATTATGTAAAATGTCAAAATAATATACCGTGATTTGGTTATGTATGGATATATAAGAATAAAACAAATGCATATAATTATAATTCGAGGGTGAATTGGTTATGTCAATAAAATATTTCGTTTAAACTCCAGGCTAAGAAAATGTACGGAGATTATACCTTTTTGTATTCTCCATCTGATTATACCTTAAAGTAAAAATTGGATGAGGATATTAAGGAAGAAAGAAGAAAAGGAAAAGACTTAAAAGAGAGATATTAAGACCGGAAGGAAGAAGACAGGCACGACAAGTCGAGGGGGAAGTAAACCAAAACCACTCGTGCGTGTGTTAGGATTTTCCGAGTCAATGTGGTCAACGGTCAAAGAGGTCAAAGTCTTTAAAATACAGGAAATGAATTGTGCTTTCGTTACTACTACTTGGCCTTCTCTGTTCTGTTCTCTTCTGTCTTTTGCTTTTGTCCACTTGTATTTTTCATTATCATGACTCCATACCATCATCATCAGTGACGTCTAATAATTCCATCACCGACTGCCCCATTTTTTTCTTTTCTTCTTTTATTGTCTCTACAAATTCCGATGGCCAGTCTTTTTTAATTTCTTTTCTTTTTGGGACATCCATTCCCACACATGCATATATCATAGTGTTTGACAAAACAATATATGGCAGCTAACTTATAAGTAATTCGAAATGAATTTAATCGTTGATTGACTATTACATACTTCAGGTTATGAGCTTTTGTCTATTGCAAGATATTAACAATGATGGTTTATGACCAAATTGTTCGTTGAGTGTTATAAGAACAAACCTATATTTCTATTTGTTTTTTCAAAGGAAAAACAAAACTAGTGGCAGCCCTACTTTTCTACGAGAATATTAGTCAGTAGGGAATACTGTATATAATTCGTTTTGGATCGACTGATTACAATAACTGCTAAATATTAAACCGGCGGAACTTAATCTTATTAATATGATTGTAAAGTATAATTACATTTGTTCTTTTTGTTTTTTGGCATCAATTATAACATTTGTTCTTGTTAATGATGTATTACCTTTTAGCTAGGGTTTATAGATTATATTTATACTTCCGCATACACTTAGATTTTATATTAATTTTTTTTTTCAAACATGTTTTCCATTCAATCATATCCCAAAAAGGACAAAATTTACAAGATCTTCACCTATGAGGCTGTGGACAATATTCTTAAAAAGGAATAAGAACTTACAACAAAGACATAAAGAGAGATTTAATAAATCACAGATAATTAGATACAGAAGCAATCAAGCAACATGCCACAAATGTGTCAAAGACACTTCCGCAATCAATTCGGAGAATTTTGTATTAGTCACTATCGAGAGATCTTGCGACATTGAGAAAGGGTCCTTTGCCTCTTGGATCGTTGGCACAAAACACAGAAATGAGGCTAGAACAAATGATAAATTATTCTGAAAGATATATGATTCTTCAAGACTAAGCCGAGAAGGGTTCGCGCATAGGGTTCGAGATAGTTGAACACAATAACAGACTAGTTTTATCGAATCAGGGCTAGATCGGTGTCCGAAGTCGATCAGTTCGAAGAGACAAAAGTTCCAATCAGAAAATTGCGACAACAAATTAAAGTTCACAGACCTGGGTCGCGGTGGGAAGGAAAAAGAGACACCCCTCCAGATAAGCATTGCATCGTGCACCGTCGACGATTTCACTGGAAAAAATGCATATGACAGTCTAAAATCCACCATAATTGTGTCTCTTGCCGTCAACAAAAACCGGTGAACGAAAGCTTCTGAAGGAGTCAATATGGCTGAGTTTTGCAACATGGTAGGTAATAGATCATCGCAAAACCATTGTATCGATGTCGAAACCCGACATGAGTGGAGTCCTCGGCCATTGATGTTGAGGAAATGAAGCATCAGAAGCGTTAGATTTTGCAGAAAATTAGAAACGAACATGAGAATAGTTGCTGGGATGGATGGACCGAGAGTTTTGGAAATGGGCCAATGCAAGGAGCTTAGTGGGCATGAGACTAATGGGCTCAGAGAAGAGTCCATCAGGGAACTTAGGGTTATGCTTCTAGCCGTTTCGTTTCTCGCCGAGGCATGCGGCGGCCAACAAACGGGGACGAGGGTAGAAAGCCACTTTATGAGAAAAAATAATCTGGCCTGTCCACTTTTTAATCTGAGTGCCACTGTAAATGTGATATTCCTAAATTACCTTTAATGAAACTACAAACGAAATGGTACAACTGAGAGAGAATAAGACAACTGGTTCACATGAGAGATTATAGGACAAGTGGTACAAATGGTATTACTAAGAGATAAATAGAACAACTGGTACAAATGGTAAAACTGAGAGATAATAGGACAACTTGTACAAATGGTATAACTGAGAGATAGTATGACAACTGGTACAAATAGTATTACTGAAGCAACTTGTAATTCTAAACCCTAGCGCCGTCACACTCACTAATTCGTCTCTTCTTGCTCTGTTCACTGTCGTCGTCGCCGATTCTCCGCCGTCAACCTTTCTCGTTGAAGTCTATCGTGGTGGCGGCAGAAATTGAGGAGGAGGAAGCGGAATCGGCGGAAAACAAGATCTTGGAGGCGACGATGTCTGCTTTTGGAGAGATGTAAATCGAGATTGTTGTTGAAAAGCGAGATTTTATATGAACCCAAACGTCTCTAGTGCAGAAGAAGAAGCCGACTTTGGAGAGATCTAGATCGAGATTGTTGTTGGAAAGCGAGATCTTGGAGGCGACGAGGTCTGATTTGCAATCTCAGCAGAAGTTATGGTGATGGAGACGAAATACAAAGGGAAAAGAGATCTCTGGAGAAGAAGAGATCTAGGGTTTTGTTGGATATGTAGTTTCTAATTTTCTTAAAGGTTTTTTGGATATTTCCATAACTTTTGATTTTTAAAAAATGTTAAATAAAATTACAAACAAGACGGTAACATTCTAACTTTTTTTTTTTTTTTTTTGATAGTGGCTTTCTAGCCATTCTTCCCCAACAAACGGTCAAATCCTTCGCCGTCCAATTCTGCTCTGGTCCAGGTGACGTTCGAGATCTTCGATGTGTCTGCATCCCACCCGAGTGGATGATAATGAGGTAAGGACAGAGCCGCTTTGAAGAGCTGGGAGATGTATTAGACATCGGTGAGGTCCGGTGGAGTTCTTGTTCAACGAAGATCGAGAAGGTGGTTCTAAAATCCATAAATTTAGAAAAAGCTGCGAGACCAATCTCAGATTTAAAGTTTAAAGAACATTTGGATGCAAGGGTTTCCTCTTTTGTTGCCTTCAATATTAGAGGTGTGATCAAATCGAGAGGAAAAAGGCTCGCCAAGTGTCAATCTCCATCGCTATCATAGATTTCTGACATCCCAAAAAAAGAGAACGCAAAGAGGGAAAATTTAAGAAAAATGAAAACTAAAATAAAGACGAAAAGAAGAGACAAAAGCTTGTAGAAAAATCGAAAGGAAATTGAGAGTTTCCGACACCGGCAAGCTATCGTTCCACCGGCGCTGGAAGAAATTGTTAGATTTTCGGTCTCGATAATAGTGTCAGTGAGCGTTTTTTTCCGAACAGCTCCTTTCTTTGCCAGATTTTATATTAAAGTTATAAAACAAAATAAACTGAATAAAATTATCATTGTGTGTTGCATGTTTTATGCAATCCAAAACATAGTTAGACTGGAAGTCGAATGTGGTGTTATTTGTGAAGAAATATGATTTACGTCTTCTGAAATACCATCAACGATTACTTTCAAATCTAAAGAAACTATCGGACGGAAGTCAAAATTTCTTAATTAGATACACCTTTTTTTTTAATTTCAGGTTGTTATATGTTAAAAGTAATTGGTGTTTGCCGTACTACTCATCTAGTAGATCGTAGTTTGGCACTTCAATTATGAATGATTTCGACAATGTAAGTTGTATACGTAGTATAATTCTCCATACTTCTATCAGAAAGAATGGAGGTCAAGAGAAGATGAACGTAATCAAGTTCTGCCGAGGAAAAAGTAGAGCAAAGGAGAATGGAGAAGAAGAAGAAGAAGATGATGAGATTTATATCAAGATTCTATTATTCACAATTTCTGAACTAGACAATGTATACATACATGAAAAAATAGCTGGTACAATCCCGGTTTTTGCTAAACCAACCTCTAATAATATATCAGATATTATTTAGGTTCGATTATAAAATGAGATGTGAAAGGAATAAATAATATATGATGTAATGCATGAGAAAGTCAAAAATGATCGGCACATGACGATTCCATCTCTAGCTCAGTCAAGTTACGATTCCAGATAATGGATAGGTTTGAGGTCAATATATGGTTTTTCTGTTATCTCCAAACCTAAGAATCTATAACATTTTGACATTCTTGAATCGTTTAAGGCAAAATAAGTGGGGGAAAAAATGAAAGAGGAAGAAGGAAATTGAGATTTGATAGATTTCGTCTGCCAAAATTTGTCAAGTGTCAAGTAGATTTTGAAATGCCGAGTAGGCTTGACTTTTAAGAAAATACGTATGCTGGTGATCCAAAAACAAATAATTAAATTGATCTAGTTAAAAAAAATCGACGTAACAAAATTATCATCCAAGATATATATTGTGAGAATCTAATAATTTATAAGCTACAATTATTTATCACAAGCATGTATCAACTTAATTATGATCTAGTAGTATGCTTTAGTATAACTGTAATTAAACATAATAATATAGGATGTCACCAAATACTATTTTTTTCTCAATACTAGTTTTATTGTTTGCAATTATCTTATTGTAAAAATTACATATATATATTTATAATTTTGCAAGGTTTTGGTCTAACGAAGTAAATATAATTGGTGTTCTTAAAACCAAAAGAAGGAAGAAGGGAACTACGATTTGATCAAGTTCGTCACATAAAGTTCGTCACCACAGTATCGTCAATTTGTCTAATGGTTTTGAAAAAGCCGCGTAGGCTTGACTTTGACCGAACAAGGAACACGTATACATTAATATAGAAATACTTATTACTACTGAAGAAGCTCTCATTACAACATATAAACCACGTTCCGCACACTCAATTATACTATTACCAACTACTAGTTGTCATTTTATGTCAAACGTGCTAATTAATTCACAAATACCAGAATATTAAACTTTCTAATTAAGCACGCCTTTACTACATTTCATTATTATACATCTAATCATTAATTTATTTTATCCCACATGTGGTTTGTAGTAGGACTGGGCACGGAACAAATACCCTGTATATTTGCAGTATTCGCGATCCGCTCCGTCCAACTCAGATATTTGATTTTTTGATCCGTTCCGATCCGAATATTTTCGGATATCTGAGATTTCGAATATCCGTAATTTGTTTAGATATCCGCAAATATCCGCTCCGATCCGTTTAGAATACCAAAATGACTTATACATATATTTTCAAATAAGATTTCTTCTAAGCATCACAAAATCATGAGGAAATAGAACATAATATAAAACTAGTGATAAATCCGCACTGAACAGACAAATCCAAAAAAACACTGAGCTGCTCATTTTGAAGACCAACCAAGAAAAACTTTCTCCACCACCTGCCACTAAAACCTGCACATAGTCACATACCGAACAAACAAAAATCAAGAATATAACAAAAGGCATCGAGAGAAGAAGAATTACAGACTTTAAGAAGTTATTAACTAAACACATCTCTAATATGGACTTTTATACATTATACGTTTATACTTTCTATGTTTACGCTATATAAGTATATATATACTAATGTGTTATTTCTAGTTATACGGATCGGATATCCGGTTTTTTTTTAAAACGATATTTGCTATTTGCTTTGTCTCTTACGGATATCATATTTTACTATTTGCTTTGTTTAAAAACAAAACGGATATCCGGACTTTTCGAATCGAATCAAAACGGATAACGGATCGGATCAGATTGTCCGGATATTTTGCCCAGTCCTAGTTTGTAGTCCTTACTTTATGCATTAAGTTATCTAAAAAGCATTATAATTGTTGTCTAATATTTATGTCTACTAGTTAAATACTTAAATACATGAAAAAACTAAGATAATATACAACATATGTTACGTATCGAATCACGCATTAAGTTTGTTTAAGAATCCTTGATTATTAGTTTTCTTAGTTAAAATGAAGCGAAATTCTATACATTTAGGTCGAGGCCCCAATAACTAAGCATTTTTTTTGCATGTTCAGTTTATAAACACGAAGATTATTACAAATTACGGATTTAAAATAGAGTAAAATTATTATATGACAACCTTTGATAAACGTCTTCAAACAAAAATATGATGTAAAACGTCTTCAAACAAAAATGTGATGTAAATAATTTTTTGTTTTGTTTTATGTATGATGGGTTTGATATATATAGGTACGGACAATGCAAATTATTTATAAACGAAATAAGTAATAAGAATTGAAGTGGTTGAATGATTCGTTTTGATGGATATCTTATATTGCATATATATGTATCCGACCCTTTTACATATTCCCAACATTAATCTCAGTTTAGGCCGGCTATACTATAAAGAAACAAGATAAATAATAACGAACATATTAAAGCAAACGTGGAAAAAGTTATATTATTATACATATGTATTTAGGAGGCAGCACAACCAATCACAAACCAAATGATTAAGAATGTCAACCAAAAAACTAATAGTAATAAAAAAAAGAATAGAGTAGCAGCAGCACATTTGTATCGTAAAATAATAATTGGTAATTAGGATTGGACCAAATACGTGTGCGGTGCGGGTGGACCCTACTGAGCCGAGTTGAGGAGTCTAAAGACTAAAAAAGTAAAAGGAAAAATGATAAGACCATTAGTATATTGCATGAAAATGAAAAGCACATGCTCCTCTCTCTCTCTTCTCTCTATTTCCACGTAGTTTCCTCTTTAACATTCTATTATATATAGAATCAAGATCTTTCATTCTTCCACAATCCCGTAAGAGAAAAAGAAGAACCCAAGATCGACTCTTACTACGAATCTCTCTCAACTTTCGTCCTCAGCTTACGGAACTCCCAAACAGATACATATATATATATCCACAAGAACCCAGATCGAAGATTCATCCTACATATATTTTTACATGGATCAGTACTCATCGTCTTTGGTCGATACTTCATTAGATCTCACTATCGGCGTTACTCGTATGCGAGTTGAAGAAGATCCACCGGTATGCTTCGATCGTATTCTTCATTCTTTACATCTTCAAAAGAATTCAATTAATATACATATCCATGGAGATTTTTAGTATCTCATCATTATGTACACACATATTTTTCATTTTCTCGGTTTTGAAAATATATAAACTAACTCAAATATCCATTGATTTGCACATGTATATCTATAAATATAGATATTTTCATACACACATGATTTTTTTAGATATAATTGGTGTATTTACATATATATAAATGCATATTAGTAATTCATGTGGTGGGTTCTTGAAATTTAATTGAAACGGCAGGTCATAAATTATATGAACTTATCGTATGTATAAAAGTTGGTTACTAACTTCATGCAATATATATAAATGATGGCAGACAAGTGCTTTGGTGGAAGAATTAAACCGAGTGAGTGCTGAGAACAAGAAGCTCTCGGAGATGCTAACTTTGATGTGTGACAACTACAACGTCTTGAGGAAGCAACTCATGGAATATGAAAACAAGAGCAACATGACGGAGAGAGACCAAATCAGTCCTCCCAAGAAACGCAAATCTCCGGCAAGAGATGACGCATTCAGTTCTGCGGTTATCGGTGGAGTGTCGGAAAGCAGCTCAACGGATCAAGATGAGTATCTGTGTAAGAAACAGAGAGAAGAGACTGTTGTGAAGGATAAAGTCTCAAGGGTCTATTACAAGACCGAAGCTTCTGACACTACCCTTGTAAGCATACATGAAAACTATCATATTTGGTATCTATCTTTGGAAACTTTAATTTTATATGGTTTATTGATTTTCGAAGTTTTTTCTTATAGGTTGTGAAAGATGGGTATCAATGGAGGAAATACGGACAGAAGGTGACTAGAGACAATCCATCTCCAAGAGCTTACTTCAAATGTGCTTGTGCTCCAAGCTGTTCTGTCAAAAAGAAGGTAACTGATAAAGAAAGAGACCCGATTTTCGCTCATATTATGAATTGGAATAACATAAATTGGTAGACTTATTAATCTGATTCTGATTCTGTGTTTGTTTCTCTTCAGGTTCAGAGAAGTGTGGAGGATCAGTCCGTGTTGGTTGCGACTTATGAGGGTGAACATAACCATCCAATGCCATCGCAGATCGATTCAAACAATAGCTTAAACCGCTACATCTCTCTTGGTGGTTCGGCTACAGAAGCTGCTGCAGCCAACAGAAGTAGTAGCTTGACTGCACCGGTGACTACTGTAGATCTGACTGAATCCAAGAAAGTGACTAGTCCAACATCAAGAATCGAATTTCCAGAAGTTCAGAAACTTTTGGTAGAGCAAATGGCTTCTTCCTTGACAAAAGATCCTAACTTTACAGCAGCTTTAGCCGCAGCCGTTACCGGAAGATTGTATCAACAGAATCAAACCGAGAAATAGTTTAGTTTCAATTTCCGTTAGTGTTTTTAGATTGAAAATTTGTCATGAGGAAGAAAGAGAGAGTAGATTATAATCATTGATACTGAAAATGTAACATGTAATCCTTTTCATACAATCTCCAATACGTTCGGCTTAGAAACTCCTCCTAGTTTGACAACAAAAACATCTGTACAATGCAAACACAGCACAATAGCAAACCATCATTCTAAGCAGTACATTGTTAGACTATTCTCTCTTGGTTTTCCTTTAATTACCAGTCTCGTCCTTTGTCATGCAGTTATGGTGTCTGAAGCAGCAAGTGAGATGGTCGTTTGTGAGACCAGCTGTTTGCATGAACGAGTAAATAACAGTTGGACTGACACTGCGAAAGCCTCTGCGAACAAGGTCTTTGCTTATCAGTTCGGCTTTGGAAGTCTTCACAGGGACTTGGCGTGGGTACCGGAATTGGCTCTGAGTAGGTTTCTGGTTAACGAAGTTCCAAATGTACTTGTCAAATGATCCAAATTCAACTATTATCTGGATTTGAGAAAAACAATAACAGTAAGAAAAAAGGTAATTTTGTTAAGAACACACAGAAACTACGATCAGGCTTATAAATGATGAATACCTTGCGAACTTGGTTTGCGTTCTCGAGGATTGACCGAAGCTTTTGCTCTGATAGTAACGTGGTGGTAGCAATGTCAGGGGATGCTATCTTTTTGTTAGTTAGTTCAGATATTGCAATTGGATCAAAGTCCATGAATACTTCCCTGTTTAAATAAAGCAAAACCATTTTGAGAATCGAGCTCATAAGTAGTCTGAAGATATAACCACAACAGCTTTGGTTCTCGGCTACCTGAATAATTGTCTTTTGGAAAGTATGTCTTTCCAAGATAGTTCAGCAAGAGCACCAGACAGGCTTAATAACTCGAAAAGTTTCCTGCAAACAATTTAACGAATAAGAGAGTGTATAATCACAAAGAGCATCTCCCAAATCAGTAAAACTAAGTCGGTATAAAGAGAAACCATCACGTACTTGTCATCATGGACAGGAACACCCCATTCTTCATCATGGAAAGCAATGTAACATTGGTCTTTTACAAGAAACAAAAAAAAGTAAAAAATTACCGGTCAGTCATAGCAGAGGAAAAGATTCAAGCCAAGAAAAAGTTAAAGCCTTAGCCTATCCCATCAGCGTAGAGAAATGACAAATAAACTGATCTCTACAAATTCCTGTTTCTGTGGTCGTTGTTCAACAGAGATAACAAAGCATACTCAAAAATTGGCGCACTACATTCAAAAACTAACTTCCAAAGAAAGAGAACACAAATCTTTTAAACTACTTAAAACTCAGAATCAACACTGACCCTTCAACTGCTTAACCGGTAAAGCCAAGCATCAATTGTCGATGTTGCTATAGAGTAACTGATATGCGGAAAATTGTATTCCAAAAAGAATTAGAATTGATAAATCAAGAGAGATTGAAGAGGATCATTACCAGATTTGGGAGTGATCCAAGCGCATCGTTTACGACCATCAGAGAAAGAATCACCGGAACCACCAGCCTTTTCATCTCTCTCATCCGTGAGATCCCTTCTCAGTGAAGAGGAAGAAGAGACTGACCCATTTCGTCGCAAAGCCCTCTTCACGCTCGAAGTAGACGCCATACTCAACGGCGACGACTCGCACGAAGACGACGCATCTGAAGAATACGAAGCAGTCATCGAGATACCGTTTCGTCTCAGAATTGAAGGGCTTAGAGGCGAGCATTCCGGCATTTTCCTCGTCGGAGACGCCGTAAAGGTTACGTTTTTCGTTTTGTCAGCCACTGGCTTCTTCACCGGCTTTGTCAACGGTTTCTGCTGCAGCTTGTTACCGGCGGAACCAAGAACTGATCGGAATTCTCGGTCGGATGAATCCACAGACCGAACTCGCGGTGGAGCTGACATTGACCTAAAGTATCCGATTTTATAAAATGCCCTCTTCAACACACAGCTCCTAAACACTGGATCACGACTAAAGAAGTGCAATTTCCCAAAAAGTCTCGAACCAATTCCAAGAGATTACACCAATTTCGATAAACCCTAGAAATAAAGGAGCTGCATTTACAAAACTTCAATGAAGTCTTCACCTAAAAATTTTCCCAATTCTTCTAGCGAAATCAAGACGTTATTTTCATTAGGATCACGGGAATGAGCAAGGTTTACACATACATAAGAAAGTGAAAGGAGAAACAAACAAAACAACAATCTTTGGAATAGTGATGAACAAAATCCTTTATTGACTTCGGAGAACCCCAAAAAAAAAAAAAAAAGGAGATGACTTTTCCGATCGAGAACGAAAGGAATCGAATTGAAGGAGGAGAGGGTAAGAGTACGACGGAAGAGAAGTTGTCGCTAGCCAATCAACAGTTGGACACGTCATCGTTTGGTTCCTCCGCTTTAAGGTACCTCTTTGCCCGACCCGAAAACAAACGGGTCAAATCGTCTGTGTTACTCTGTTTCAAGTTTCAATAGATCGGATCCAAACTATGGGTCTTACTCTATTAGTCTAGTCTTAAACCCGACAAAGCCAAAATAATAGGTTAGAGATGTATAAACTAAAAGAAATAGTTTGTTGCTTAATGATTAGTAGACAGATTAGGAATGTTTTGTCTTGTATCAATCCATGCCAAACAAAAGATTTATCACAAGGTCGAATAATAAACAAACTTCTTCTTTCGTACTCGAGTGTCTCCCGACATTTTGTATTTTTATATTTTACGTATATTTTTTTATAGTTTTGAATAATTACATATATTCCCGGTATTTTGTATTTATTACAGATGTTTCCTACAGATTGAATTATAAATTGCTCCTTAATATATGTATCCTCTATATATATATTTCCAGTTGGTTCCTTGTAGCAGATGCAAAATAGACGAAATGTGTAATTGTTGCCTCAAAGATGGTAAACTGGCAGATATCGTCAACATAGAGGCTGCTAAAAAGGAAGATCATTATTGGCTTTGGCAATGATGATCTTAACAGTTGCTTTGACAATTCTACAGATACGGAAAACCCGAGAAAAGGTAACTGCATTATCCATGGAAGTGTAAAACCAGTTTGCGTTCAAAAGAGGATACAAATCTCATAAACAAAACAGGCAAACAACAAGACCTGACGTTCATGGGAGTTGCGCTTCTTCTAACTAGTGGGTTATGCTCAGCAATCAGGAGAGGGATTTGGCGCGAGCACTTGGATCCTCCTTTGATTCCAGAAACATCATGAAAACGTAACCGAGAGACCAGAGGAGAATGTATTGGAATGGAACCCAAGAGAGGCATGCCAATAGAGACATGATACTCCCAACATACTGTGGATCTCTAATGACTCCAAATGGGAACTCTGTAACCCACGGTATGTTCTTTCCGAATCGAACACCGTAATAAGTCCCAGCTTCACCTAACAATTGATATACCCTGCAAAGAAGTGACCTTTTAAGTTAACAAAACTTTACAAGAAGAGAGCTCAGTTACAGAACATACAAGTGTCTATATCAAACATCACTCAGTATCCATTTTTGGTGTGACAAAAACACTACTTCACCTAGCTGTCAAAGATGTGACCTTTAAGTGTTCACATCACTTAAAGATGTGATCTTCCTAAACTTTACAAGACTAAACCAGATTCAATGATTGAAAACTTGAATCATAAAAGACAAAACTTTCACAATGTCTAGAGATGCGATTTCAAACTAAACAATGGGTTGACTAAAGATTCCTATTTTCATGGATCTCATGCATTCGAATCAACAAATCGAGAGAGGAATGGGAGACAAAAGATTGGACCTGAAGTTGAGAAACTGGCCAAAGGCCATGAGGGGCCAGAAGTAGAGCGGAGGCGGCCAGGACAGAGAGGCGACGGAGAAGAGAGAAAGGAGTTGAGCAGCCTTGAGGACGTGAGATACACGCGCCATCACAGTCGATGGGTCTCTTCCTCGGCCGCAGAGATTGACCCATGACTGAGGATTCGTCCATAGCCACCAGTAGAACGGGAATGGCAATAGAACTCCGATCCCGGCCAGTATTCCCATTTCGCTTACGTCCGGATTTTTGCTGATTTTCCCGAGAAAATCTGAGTCTCGTTGAAACAACTGATATTGGGTCTCTTAATAGGCCTCCACAGTTATTTTTTTGGCCCAATACATTGTCTGTTGTCAGAGTCATTATTCTTTTAGAGACGGTCACAATCATATGATGTCTAATCAATTCCACGTAAGTTTTATTTTTCTTTATATTCAATGAATACATCAAGTTCTCTTAACTTTGATCAGAGAATTCACATGACCGGATTTTTCTTTTTGGGGCTCATGATCGGAAATGAATCCAAATGGTACTCAATTAAATCAAGTTATAAGATCGCTCGAGTAGAGGTATAGACGAAAAACTCAAAAAAATCAAAGTCTTGAAAAATAAAGATCTTCAATAATGACGATCAGTGAACGATTAGAGTTATGTGGAAGGTATCCTTGGACACAATGACGATCAGTGAACGATTAGAGTTACGACATGTGGGGACGGAATGGGACTGCCTTAATTTCGACAATGAACTGCATAAAACATCATAGACATTTTATGTTCTTGTTTTCACTAGTTCAGTGGGACTTGCCACAAATAGTCACAAGACCAAGGAAGTGGCCGGCCTTTTACAACTGAGTTTAGTGAGTTTGAAACTTTACACGAATCATTTTCTGCTTTCAAATTGGTGCATGAGCATAAGATCGACATATTTTTATAACATTTTTCTCTTTCTGATGTGATGTGAGCACTCATATATACATTGTAGATTACATGCGGAAGCATCCATTATCAATAAATGAAGTGCCATTTGTGAAAGCTAAAAAAGTTGGACTTGAATACTTGAACTAGTACATTAAGTGGTCGAAATTCAACCACAAGATAATTGATACTATAACACTACTAATTACCCTTTTGTGCTTTAATTTCGTCATCAATAATTTACACACTTTTAAATTTCGATTAGAATTATAATACAACAACAGCATTAGTGCAAATCACTAGAGTGCATATATGTTTTGCGCTATCATGTGCCTCAGTTAAAATATAGCAACTAAAAGTGGAACTAATAGTTGGGAAAAAAAAATCTATGCCATGAGGGTGTGAAAAAAAGGAGACGAGAATAAAACCAATAAATAAATATTCTTGTGGGGATTCTATCGGCATATAGCATATAGCATATTACATATATAATGAATAAGATTATTCTTCTAATAATAAAAATAACATTAATTTTGTTCAATAAAAATTAAGAGTTAATCAGAAGTTCCACCTTTTTAACTAACTATAAGTTATCGGAATTACGACTCTACAAGAGGTAGTAAATTATAGAATAAAATTCATCCTATTCTTCTTATTGCATCCATAGTTGGTTAAGAACGCACTGCGGTAGTTAAATATAGATGTGAACAAAGACTTGATAAGAGCTTGGAAAAATAGTGAAGGTTTATCTTGTTTTGCACATCACTTATATTTAGAAAATCGTTTTTCTAAAGAGGCGTGTGTTTTTTAAGTCTTTAATTAGTAGTTATATTACATAGTTATTATATTAAATAAGAAAGAAAAATCATTTAAAAATACAAAAGGCAAACAAAAAAAGACCACATTAAAAGGAACTCATGTGATATGATGACTATAAGGCAGTCCGAATAACGCATTCTTATCCTTAACTTTTTCCCCTTCAACCTTTTACATGTATGAGACATTTCTATTTTGTTTTTGTCCAGATATATAATCCGAAGAACTGTCATATTTTGTTATTAGAAATTTAGATTTTAGTGCATTTTGTGGATGATAAATTGTTAAAAAATACGATATTTCAGAATGGTTACATTGTTAAAAAATACGATATTTTAGAATGGTTAGATACAGAGATTTATGTCGACCGCTTGGAGATCTTTTCTATTGACTCTACCATTCGTATCATCAGAGACCAAAGTTGAAGGGTCTCAGAAAATAAATTGGATTAAGTGTAACTATGATGCCTCCTTTGTTAACAGTATTACTCCCACTAAAACTGGTTAGATTATACGAGACGATATTTCTACTTACTTGGGTGCCGGATAAGCAGTAGGAACATCAACAAAAACTCTGTTGAAAAGTGAACTTCAAGCATTGATTTTTGCAATGCAAAATTCCTGAAGTAAAGACTACACTAATATTTGTTTTGAAGAGGATAATAGAGAGGTGGTGGATCTGCTCACTAATGCGAAACTCAATTTTGGTGTGTTCAATTGGATCAGAGACATCAATTACTGAAGGACTAAATTTGGTGAAATCAAATTCATATAGACGAAGCGAAACAACAACAAATCGACTGACATCTTAGCAAAGCAATTCATTCCTTATAATATCTCTTATAAATTTAATTCTTTTGTTTCTACTTTACATTGTGATCACATCAACCGTTTTAATTATTAATAAAGTTGTTGTTAAAAAATATTTATCAAAAGATTGTTATAACTTTTTTGTTGTTGCAATCCACCAACGTATTGTGAATTTTTGATATTAGTTTTAGTCTTTTAGATAAAATATTTTATGGAAAATATTATATAATTTATATCCCACCGACAGGTTTTAAGAGCAAACATATTATGAATTATAACGTCTGTTTTCTGTTGCAAAGAAACAGTTAAATATAACTACATTTTATGTGCTGTCCATTTGTACATTGGCTTCACGCTGAGGATATTAGTTTCTTAGAGGTAGTTGTCGTTTGAAAATTGAATTAGGTGTGAAGTGCTTATCGGATGTTCTTACAGTATGACGTCGTTTTAGTACATCTTTAAAAAAGATCACTAGCCAACGACCACAAATCGGTAAGGAAAACAATCCAGAAAAATAAATCATAAATGTAATATGTTTTGTTGGCAAAAAATTAAAAAATTATATTAACATATGTTTTTATTTTGTCATTTTCTGTTTGTCTCTCTGGTTCATACGATGTTTTCTATTTCTTGCTTTTCTTTGTCAAATGATGTTATAAATTCATAATCGACTATTATAGGTTAGAGCTATTCACCAATATTCAGCACACTCAAGTTCTCAATTATATGAACCTGACATTTGTCCTTTTCTAAATTTCGTTCTTTATCAATTAGTAATTGCAAATGTTATGTCATGTCACTATCTAATAATTTATATCTATGATAGCATCTAATCAAGAGCCACTAGCAATATTACCATCCTATATAATATAACAACTGATAAAAATAAAGTTATTTCCATAATCAAAATCTAGGAATAAATCCAAAAGATAGATATTTACGTGGCCTGAAATCTTAACTCTTCTTATACTATTTCTCTATAAGTCTATATTATATATCACTGAATAATTACAATTATTTAGCGTAAAGAACCGCCGCCATATGCACTAACTGCACATATGCCTTGATTAACTTTACTTCATTTTCCCCTCATAAGTTGCTGTACAACTTTAGTCGCCTTTCTCTTGGGAATTTATACCTGATTAAAACTTAGTTAAATACTAGAGTTTTGCATATCTTGTTTGGAGATACTAACTCGATTGATGATTAGTTTTATCATAGATTTTAATTTAATTTCTTAGGGACCTGTGATCTTATGGACCAATTGTGTATAAAATGATAAGCATATAAGAAAACTAGCTAGTTTAGTCGGCTCTCACATGATCGACGTGCTTGATCATAATTTCGTTACAAGACATAAAATAATGGCCCATTTTTATCGAAATTATTTGATTAATTGGTATATTTTTCGTCCATCACCAGGTTTCCTGTCTTACTTCTGATCACACAATAATTAAATTCACATTTTTCCTACCTTTGTGATTCGACAAACCCGAAAGTACCTGACCAACCGGTTTACGGATCGCATTAATGTGATGATTATTATTGTACCAATTTAAACAATACATTCAAAGATTTTTAAATAATAAAAAGGTTCCCATAAACTTTGCAAAGCCGTCTCTATATATACATGACATCACGAAATAATCACAACTTATAACTACCAATAATAAATCAAGAACCCTCTCTCCATCATAGTTTTTCTTTTTTAAAGACCCACCACTTATATTCTTCGTCTCAACAGTTATACATATGTCAAGTAAAATAGCGGCCGCAGCGGTAGTTGCTGCTGCGGTGGTGGTGAGAGTATACGATGAGGAAAGCGACAAGCGTGGCGTGGAAGAGATGGAACGAAAATGTGACGAAACCGGAAATCATGGCAAACCGGTAATGGTCTCTGATCTATTAGGCGATCCGGTTCGTCGCGTCCGTCATTTCCCGTCTCACAATATGCTGGTAATGCATAACTAATCTCTTTATAACATCTCTTGAATCACACATTCACTATTTGAATATCAGATATGTATAGGTGAGTTATTGGTTTTTATCCTGACTAGTCTGACTGCATGCAATTTTCCTTTCTAGAGATTGTATATATTTATATATGGAATTTGATGTGATTATAATGGAAAAATGCGAGGAGGTGTAGGTAGCAGAGTACGGAGAAGGTAGAAAGATGGTGGGAGTTGTAAGAGGATGTGTTAAAACTGTGACTAGAGGCAACTCAATTTTTGTCAAACTCGCTTATGTTCTTGGTCTTCGTGTTTCGCCTTCCCATCGGTAATAATTTCCTTACCTCATTCTACTAGATCCATTATACATAGCATTATAGTTATTCATGACTAATAGTGACCAAAAAAAAAAAAAAAGTTATTCATGACTAATATGAGGACTAAATTAATAAACTTAGTTGGCAAAAAATTGTAGAAGTCAAAAGTCCCTCTCATGCTTTTCCACAATAATCATGGACGAGTAATTTGCCATTACCGTTATCTAATGATCATAAACGTGACAAGGACAAATTTGTTCACAAATATTTTTCGCTATTTGTTTTCTTGAAGTCATAGTTTTATAAAATATAAAACATAGAATTTACGTGTCCATTCCATGTGTACCCGTTTCCTTATTTTCCTTCCACATATGTATATAAGGAAAATAAGTTTTATATTCATAAATTTCGAAATAGAAATTGCTTAGTACTAGAAGAAATATACTTTTACATAAACCCACTTAGCTTTATAGAAGCAGTAACATCATTGTCAAAATACTCATTTACTATAGTATATAATATATGAGGATATATGTTTTGCTTTTACAAAATTCGAATTTAATACCACTTATTAAATAAAAATTAAAGAAAAAGTTGATGATTGATTCCAAGATTCAGTTAGGTATTTGCCCTTTGTTAACACTTGTATCCACCCCACTTCACCTTTCTTCTCACATCATTTAATCTCAAAATAAACTAATCCCCTTTCTACAAATCAGATTTAGTTTCCTTTAAAGTATGAAAGATCAAGCACTAATCCATAATTAAATTTTGAATTTGATTTTTTGAGCAGGAACTTAGGCATAGGAACGAAATTGGTGCGAGCACTTGAAGAATGGTTCAAGCAACAAGGCGCAACCTACGCGTACATGGCCACTGATTATACCAACGAACCTTCCATTAACTTGTTCACCAAGAAATGTTCCTATGTAAAATTCCGTACACCGACAATGTTGGTTCAACCGGTTCACGCCCATACTAAACCGATTCGTTCAGATATCACAATCCTCCGATTAACTCCCGAAACCGCCGAATCAATCTACACCCGAATCTTCAAAGACTCAGAATTCTTCCCTAGTGACATCGATGCGATTTTAACCAGCAACAACAGCTTAGGAACGTTTATAGCCGTGCCAAATGAAAAACACTGTCCCAAATCAAACCGCTTAGACCGCGATTTCTCAGCCAATTTTGCGATATTAAGCGTTTGGAGCACCAAGGATGTATTCAGGCTGCAAATGAAAGGCGTTTCTCGGTTAACTCATGCGTTTTGCTCCGGTTCGAGATTTCTCGATTCTTGTATGCCATGGATGAAATTACCTTCGTTCCCTAACGTGTTCGACAAGTTTTGGGTTTATTTCATGTATGGCATGCACATGGAAGGCAAAGACGGTCCACGGCTCATGAAAAGTTTATGCTCGTTTGTGCACAACATTGGGAGATACGACCGAGGATGTGGAGCTCTAGCAGCAGAGCTTAGCCCATTGGACGCGGTGGCTTTGGCCGTACCTCATTGGAAACGACTTTCATGGGCCCAAGATCTCTGGTGTCTCAAGAAACTCTCCGATGAACCTGAACCGTCCAATTGGACTAGGTCGAGATCTTCTTCGTCTTCCGTGATTTTTGTTGATCCTCGTGATATCTAATGAATGCTCGAAAAAGATTTAACTTTATTGTACATAAAGATGATTAAACCAACAAAAAGAAAAAACATTAATGGTGGCTCTTTACATTTAAGACTGTTCTGAAGTTTTAGGTATTAGATAATAGTGTAATACTATATACCTAGCTGAGTTCCTCTGTACCAAGAGCATCAAAATCAGGTTCTGATGGCTTTATCAGATTTATCAAAATCTTTTGATTCCTTGGAGATCTCAAGCTTATGACCGTTAGCAGCAAATCTTTGATGAATTACCGTGGAACGCAATCTAGAATTTGATCCAACAGAACTATCACTCCTTGTAACCATACCCAAATTATCATCATAATCATAATCATCTTCATATAACATTTAATTATTACGTATAAGCTCTGCACTAATTAATTTTCCTTTTTAAATGCCGACGTTAAGAGGTTTGAATGCAACAAGTAGCCCAAGTCATGCATTGTTGAGAGTAAAACCTGAAAGTTAACTCCGAAAACGCCTAAAAAGACTAGCCACAAACTTGAGCTCTTCAGCATCTAAGGCAAAAGCTAAGCCTCTACTTCAGCTAGAGCCTTCACTGTTTTTATGGAAGAAGGTAAGAGAAATTTCTTTAACTGTCATTTTTTGGAACGTTGCAGGGGAAATCCAAGTTTATAAGAAACGTTAAGAAAATAATCTTAGTTGTTTATAAAGAAAGACCCATGTCACAAACAACACAGAGACCTGCTTCAAATTTTCTCTCTTCCTTATTTTCCTTTTTCTTTTCCAGCTATAATTATTTTTTTCTTCCAGTTTCTAATTCTGTGACTATGGTGGGCTTTTGCATCTTTGGCAGAAAACTAAGAGCGAAAATTCATCCAAAGTAAGCAAGAAGCAGAGAGGTGTATTCAGACACTGTTCAGGACGACTAAAGGTTTGATGTTTCTATTTCTTTTGACGAATCATGTATCTCGAAGCATCTTTATGTGTCATGTTTTTGTCATCGAAGCACCATCGTTTTGAGTTTTACTTAGGATCCGAACACTAAATTTTTTGAGAATTCATGTACTTTAATCTCGCGTTGGTGTAAATCGTCTTTGAGAAATTGATGTTTGAGGATAATTAAAATAATTGCATGGCTAATTAGTGCTTGTAAATTCTTTGTAGCAAGTTTCTTGTTTGTTTGTTCTGCGTACTATTCGATTGTGTTTATAGACAAAAGATAGTATCATGTTCACTCGGGTTTTCCATATGTAAATATAATACATGTTGTCCAATCTTCTCTACTAAATCAACTTACTCAGCTTGTCTTGCAGGGATGCGCATTTACCGTGTTGAACACCTCTTAAGGCTCTTAGTGCATAGGGGTATATATGGCTTGTTGCTAGTTTGTTTGGCCACTTAGACTAAGGGATTTAGGGATCTTTTAAAATATGTATTTCTTAACATTCCTATATTTTCTCCTTTTTCACCACAAAATAAAAAATAAAAAAAAGTTTTCTATATTGCCAGAATAATTAAAGAATCTTGAGTGCTAAATTGCATAACTGTGAAATCCAGTCTTTTGATTTAGATTGTAAGAGGTGTCAGAAGTCCGAATTGCATTCACTTCACAGCGTAAATGTATCAGTCATGTTTTTGATTAATACCATATTCCTTCTATTACTTAGCCATTTAACCATCCATCTCTACTTCGTTAAGTTTTTTTTTTTAAAAAAAAATGATTGATACCATATTCCTTTTATTACTTAGCAATTTAAATGATGCCCACCATCCATCTCTAATTGGTTAAATTTAACCATCCATCCCTACTTGGTTAAGGTTTAAAAAAAAAAAAAAAAAAAAAAAACTGACTCATTATACTTATTGCGGGATACATATGTTATATGATGCCCACCACGTCTGTAATGATTTTATAGCCGCAACATGGTTGTTGCCATTCAGAAACAAAACCGACTTCTCAATACTTATTTGATGGTTGGTAAAAATCGTTAAAAACAGAAAGGATGTCACAAAGAGAGGATTACGATCCATCAAAGAATATCAAATATGTTATCGGCAAATCTAAGATGAGTGATCCTAGGAAAAATAGAACTTGGGTGAAGACCCAAAAACCCCCCTTGAACAGCCGCTGCGTCCACGGCATTGAATCCATGGCATGATGGCAATGATAATTTATATAGTGTTTATTAATTATTATATAACTTGTAGAAGATTTGTTATAAATTATAAAAAGAACATATTGTATACATAAATTATTTAGATTCTCGAAAATATTCTGTTGACAGTAGAAATTTCATATGCATAGTACGAGTATGTATAGACTGTAACTTCTTTTATGGGTTGTAATAGCTAGTTCTACAGAATATAGAATTGGTTGTATATAAACTTCTCTTAATATTAATAGTAACCTATATAGTCTATAATTATCCTTTTATAGTATATACGTCAAGCAAAATATAAGAAAAAACAAAAGTGACTCGGTCGAATTACGAAGAGCACTCAATCGTGTCTCCTTCACCAATTTCTAAAAAGAAAAAATATTGATGATAATAATGGTTCAAATCGAACACTGTAACTCTGTAAGGGCAACACAAACAAAAGACAGTGGTAATTCTTTTACTCTGACTCACTCTCTTTATTTTTATTTTGAATAACGAAAATTTCCAAAATCTGAGTGCACATGACATTGTTGGTCCACAGAGACGCCCACTCATGACTTTATCACAACATAAAGAATGGGACATCCCATAGAGTTTTTTTTGTTTTCTTACGAACTTGACATTATATTTGTCGTAACAATACCAGAATCGTTATGGATCTTTCTACACCATAATATTCACAAGTTTTTGTCGAGATGCCTTGAATTAAACCAAAAAATCCATTGCAATCTTTGAGATTCGTGTACGTTTTGCCAAACAGCTATGATGTCCTTTTCAACCGCGAGTGTGTGATCAAAGCAATGCTTTTCTTATAGTCATCGAACATAATTTCATATGCTAAAATATTAGTTTAGTGTGCAAGACTACGAAAGGGGGTGGGTGGGATGTGTGCATATTAAAGATATGGGGCAAAAGTACAAAATCTATAATTTATGCATAACTCCCGAAGCAGTCAAAGCGGATCTTGAACACTTCGCCACTCAACTCGTTAACTAATTTCTTCTCTTTTTTTCTTGAATCTCGTTAACAAACTAACTAATCTCTTCACTGAGTTACCCTAATTATCCAAATATTCAATCCATACCTAACAAGTAAACGACTAGGACAAAAAAAAAAACAGAGAGTCGATTAACAAACAAAAAAATAGTCTAATCTTAACATCACTATGTGATCCACTACCAAAAGCAAGTAACATCATCATTATAAACAACATTATCATTTCCTTTCTTTCTTTTTAAATTACAATTTTTGTTTGTCCTTTTATATTTTTGTCAAATCCATCCACTATAAAATAATAACCTCTTCTTTTCCTATTTTTTTTCTCTATATGTAATTATTACGCAGTTTGAACCTCGATCTTCTCAGTATAGTTTGTTTAATTTAAATTCTCTCAAAAGTAAAACTATAAAGAAATAAAGCAAACTCAGTGAAACAGCTTTTTTCCTCTTAAGACATTCTCAACGACTAGCTAGATTCAGAGTTAAACCTGATCAGAGAGAGAGAGAGAGAGATACCGAATGTTCCACAAACGATTCCATCTTTGAACAGAGACATGCCATCAAGACCAAATCCAATCCGACCAAAGCTATTCATCAACAGAACAAAAACTCTCTTCTTGATTCTCACAATCTCATCCTCTCTTGTAATCTTCTTCGCAATTCTCTACTTCATCTACCACCTCTGGATATCTCTTCTCAACCGCTCTAGAACCATCCCTTTCGACGTTGCTGCGTCGCCACTAAAGCTCCAGCTTTTCTCTTACAGGGAGCTTAAACTAGCAACAAACGATTTCGACGAATCCAATGTGATTGGTAAAGGCGGCTCTGGTACTGTGTTCAGAGGCATTACAAGAGACGGCAAGCTTTTCGCGGTTAAGAGACTCGATAGTCTCTCCCTTCAAACAGAGACTGAGTTTCAGAACGAGTTACAGATTCTTGGCGGGTTAAAATCGTCTTTTTTGGTTACCCTTTTAGGATATTGCGTCGAGAAAAATCACAGGTTCTTGATTTATGAGTATATGCCAAACAAGAGTCTTCAAGAGCTTCTCTTCAACGAAGATGGAGATTCGTGCTTGAATTGGGAAATGAGATTTAGTATCATCCTCGATGTAGCGAAAGCTCTCGAATTTATGCATTTCGGATGTGACCCACCAGTGATTCATGGAGATATCAAGCCTAGTAATGTTCTTCTGGATTCTGAATTTAGGGCAAAGATTTCAGATTTTGGTTTGTCTAGGCTTAAAGTGGAGGGAGGTTATGGGGTTGATTTGTTCAGCCAAGATTTGGGGAAAAGTCAAGAGCTTTCTGGAAATTTCGGAGGAGAGAGCACTCCTCAGACCGCTATTGGTACTCCGACGCATCATGAGGTTGATTTTGCTCTTGCTCTACAAGCTTCTTCGTCTTCCAAGAACAGTAGAACAAGTCGTAACGTTAAGGGAATGAATCTGAATTCGATGAGTTTAGCAATGGAGGATGAGACAAAAGGAAAAGAGGTTTCAAACGATGGGGATGATTCTAAAGTCAATCATGTTGTGTTGTCATGTGAGGATCCTGAGTTTGATCAGGGCAAGGAGATGAATTTGAGTCCTAATTCGGTTCTTGATTTGGGGAAAGGATCTAAGCAATGGGGGAGAGATTGGTGGTGGAAGCAAGAAGGGAGTGGTGAACTGTGTAGTAAAGATTATGTTAGAGAATGGATAGGGAGTCAGATTGACACGGCGAATCCGGATTGGGATGATGAGAAGAAGATCATCACTACTCCTGAGCTGGGAGTTTCCACTAGGACGATCGATAAAGTGGAAGATCAAGATGGGTCTGGTTTGAATGAATCTAGGTTTGACACTTTAGAAGAGAAGTTTGCGAAAGAAGAGGTCAACGAGAGGAAGAACAAGAAACCGAAAAAGAAGAAGAAGAAGCATAGGAATATGGAGGAATGGTGGAAAGAGGAAGAGCATCAAGATGAGATGAATAACAAAAAGAAGATTAGAATTCTGAGAATCAAGTTCAAGAATCGTTTAAAAGTTCCACATTTTCGTTACTGTTTCCGTCAAAAGGGTGAAAACAGCGTGCAGGACCGAGAAGGAGAAGCAGGGGGAGAGTTTAGCTTCAGAAAGGGATGGAGAAGGAAAAGCAATAGCAGCAGCAAGAAGAAGAACAACAACAATAGATCAATGGGGAGTGAGATGTGGAGTGGGGATTTGTTCAGCCGTGAACTGAGCAGCACGACGAGTATGAGAGGCACATTGTGTTACATAGCGCCAGAATATGGAGGCGGTTGCTGTTACTTGATGGAGAAAGGCGATATCTACAGCTTTGGAGTACTGATTCTAGTGATAATCTCGGGTAGGAGGCCTTTACACGTCCTTGCATCTCCGATGAAGCTTGAAAAGGCTAATTTGGTGAGCTGGTGTAGGCAATTGGCTCAGTCAGGGAATGTTCTTGAGCTTGTCGACGAGAAATTGAAGGATGGGTATAACAAGGAAGAAGCAGGATTGTGCATTAACTTGGCTTTGGCTTGTCTGCAGAAAGCACCTGAGTTACGGCCTGATGTTAGTGAAGTTGTGAGAATCTTGAGAGGGGAAATGGACATTTCGTCGACTGCTTTCGAGTTTTCTCCCTCGCCTCCGGCAAAATTTTATGTCAGTAGATCGAAACGGAGAAGTTAAAACAGGGCAGAGCAGAGTGGTAGTTCGAGGTTTGATTTGATCTTTTCATTTTCGAAATTGTTGGATGTAACTTGAGAGTTTTAGCTTTTGAGGATTGTATTATGTTGTAATGTTCGTTAACTACATATATGAACGAGATGCATAGTCCATCAAAACCCAGAAGAATAGATATCATTATAGTTACACCGCAATTTCATCTTGAGACACTTATCCATTTGATCATCAGGCAAATTTGTTGCCCTAGTGAAGTGCCCTAGAAACTATGGCCAAAAAAAATTCTTTTGTATTTAGTTGGTATGCTCTCAATGATAACCAAGTTTGGTTTTAAAATAGCAACTAAGCAAACAATTTTTCAGAAGCCTGCAACTAAAGTAAGCAATTCATTATCTAAGGGACCCTTAGCTTTTTGAGATGGAGGAAAATGATGGTTCCTTGAAATGTGGCATGAAAATTGCAACACTCAAAAGAATCCAAGGCCATATCAATCATCATTGGTTCATGGGTCATGATACAGAAGAATTATAAAAATACGAAGTCTAAGGACAAACTGAAAAACTGAAAACGACAAAATGGACAATGAGAGCTCTGAAGATCTTGCCTTTGAAACACATTGAACTCAGCCTTTGCCTGCTGCGCGGTCTGGTTCATATCATAACACGTTAAACTTTTAACTTGAACATGCAGCGATGCGTGGACGTGTTACAATCAATAATCACACTAGTTTCTGACGTCTTTCATGTAATCCGGCGAGAGATTCCTGAATCAGCATGGTTGCAAATGATTATTATTGCAGATTCTTTGATACTCCTTTAGGAATTAAAAAGTAAACGATCACCAAATCTGGTGAATGGAAGAAAGATTACCTGGAATACTGCACGGCGGATGTAGTGAAAGCAGACATACCATATGGGACAGGTGGGCTGGGAACGAAGCTTCTGGTCTTGTGCAGATTGCACATATCACAGTTCAGAAGAGTGGAGACTGTGAGGTCTGAGAAATGATACATGAGTGATCGTTTGATCCACATTCTTCAAGTCTTACCCGTATCTGATTATTTTTTGTATATTGATCGTTGACCCTTATAGCCTCCCCGAGAACCAACTTTTTGAAGATCTATCCTCTTGCTTTTTCTGATCCCCTTCACCTTTTGCTCCTCCAGAAGTTTCTGAAGCTTAGGATTTCCTGGGAACCCCTTTGATTTCATCTCTGAATTAATCTCTCTGGCCTTTTCAAGCCACCCACATGTCAAAAGGCCCTGTATTGTAGCCAAGTAAAGAGCAGGATTAGCCACTATCTCAAAACGATCCATTTCTGCCCAGATCTTCAAAGCAAGTTCCGGTTGCTTTTCCTTGAACATTTTTCCAAGAATGAGAAGAAAGCTCTCTTCTGTAGGACCTAAACCAGAGATCTTCATTTGGCCTAAAACCACTAAAGTTTTATCGAAATTTACAGCCTCAAGGAATGCATGAAATGTATCGACTGTTAGACTTAGGTTCTCACTTATCATGGTTGCCAATACATTCCTGGCTACGTCCAGCTTTCCAGCCTCACAAAGGGGGCGTATCATCGATTTGTAGGTGACTGAATCTGGCTTTAATCCTTCCTCGTTCATCTTTTCCAAAAGCTTCATAGCTTCGTCAAAGCAATTCTCACGGGTCATCACATAAACCAAAGAATTGTAAACGTCAATCCCTGGAGCCAACCCCCGTTTCTTCATTTCATCGTAGAGCCTGAGAGAATCAAAAAGGTTCCCAACTTTAGAGAAGCAAGAGATCATGTGACTGTAAGAGTCCTTGTTAGGCGTGATACAGTAATTCCCCATCTCTCGCCAAATCCTCTTTGATTCAGTCACATCAGTCCAAATGTTACACCAACCATTAAGAATTATGTTGAATCCTTCAACATCCACCGGGAAGAGCTTTTTACTTGCAAGCATGAACTCTTCAGCTTTTTCAATGTGGCCATGTCTACACAAGGCATATAGCAATCCTTGAAATGCTTCATCATCAGGGGTGTGTTTAAACTTATCCATGATATCGAATGTCCGTATAGCTTGGCTAGTGTCATTAGCAGCAGCATATCTACATGGAATACCAAGACAACCAATTCAATACATAAGTTATATAGCACAACAGATTCAACAAAAGACGAACTTTTTGTGAAAAGAAGAGGAAACACCTAACCTGTCCATCATGAGAAACATGGCCTTTCTAGTATCCCTAGAAACATGAAACATGTCACGAATCAAACACCAAGCTATGTTGAACTTTTGATGATTACCCAACACCCAGATCATCAAATCACAAGCTTTCTGATCATCACAGGCGCGTTTCTCTCCCCATTTAAATGCCAGAAATGCAAGCCTCCATTCATCTCTTAATTCCCAGATTAAAGAGTAGAAAGAATCATGATTTAGATAAAATGATGAGTCCTCTAGAGAAGCCATGGCATCCGCTTCTGACTCTAGTTCAGACACCTGTCTGATTAAATCAATCAAACCCTGTTCCAACGGAGCCAATGCTTGGTTGATATCTAACATGTCGGAGATGATTTGGGTGGAGAAGCGATTGGAGGAGGAGACAAAACGTGGTAAGATTTGAGAATGCACAAGACCTGCTCGATGAAATGCTGAAGACAAGGAAGGATTTTGGAAAGATGAGCTAGAAAACGATGTCGACATTGCACGTAGCAGAGATTGATTTCTAACAATCCGCCATTGTGGCGTTCGCGTTAGTTTCCGACCAATGGCAACAATCGCAGCCATAGCTCACAGGAAGTGAAAGGAGTGAGTAGAGAAAGGTTTGATGGACCCAATCTTTTGCCAAACCTGGTTCTTTATCTATGGGATGAAGAGATGAAATTATTAAGTTGATGGGGCTAATAACTAATACATAGTAAAATACGGGATCTAAAATGGTAATAAAGAAAAGTTATATGAATGGGCTTAAATAAAGCCCAAATGTAGATGTTGTAAAAACCTCTGTTGGTGATGTTTCACGGAGAAATCCAATTCCTGATAAACCCTAGAAGAAGAAGAAGGAGGATCTGATTTTTGGACAAGTAGAAGCAAAACTTGTGGAGATCAAGATGGGAAATGAGAGCAAGAGCAATGGAGCTTCAAATTTGGGAGGAGGAGGAGGAGGAGGATTTAGGGCAAAGATGGAGCACTATGTTTACAGTGGGGAGAAGAAGCACGTTTTGGCTGGGATCGGGATTATCAGCATCATCTTCGGAATCCCGTGGTATCTTATGAATCAAGGTTCGTTTTCTGGCCGATTTAGATTTGAATATAACCATGTTTCATTTTTGATATCGATGTGGAAATTGGAAGAGGATGATGATATATGTGCGGTGGTACTGATTCGGTATCATAAGCTGCTGGATTTAGAATCTACTTAAAGCTTCCAACTTTAAATTTCTTGGCAAATGGAATCAAGTGATAGATTCGATGAACAAATTGAGTTTGATTATTATCTATGAGAATATGAGTCACAATGTTTATTTTGTTTGGATCATTGACTTGCATGATCACAATTTTACCAAGTTTGTTTGCTTTTCCCCTGATGATCACAAATCATCGATTCAGTATTTGTTTTGTTAGAATCTCAATGGTTAAATATCTTATTTGCTATATGTGACATTTGGTATATCTCCTTGTTTGGTTCTTTTTAGGCTAATTGTTTATCTTATTGGTTCTTGTTCAGGATCAAAGCATCGTTCTCACCAAGATTACTTGGAAAAAGCCGATATAGCTCGAAAAGCACGTCTCTCATCATCTTCATCCTCGGATAAGTAGTCATCTCCCCCACTTGGAAACCTTTTTGTAGACTCTAGTCAACTACATGCTGTGAATGGATCCATACTTTGTTTTCCATGTCTATAAACTCAGTAATGTCTGTGCTAGTGTGGTTCAGTTCAGATATGTATTTTACACTCTACACTTAAGGTTTTTTTGTGTTTAGTTTGTTTTCACAAATTTAAAATTTAACAATTAAAATAAAAATATTATGTATACTTAAAAAAAACAAAGCAATTTATTGTAAAATAATATTTGCAAAACCTTAAAAAACTTAAAGTTTAAATAGTGATATTAAAAATCAAAATTGAAAACATTTTTAAGTAAATAATAAATTACATATTAAATTTATATTATGTATAAAACATATTGAACGTAGAACACCGTATAAGAACCAAAGAATATGGACTGGATGTTCTGTCCGGCTTGTCTACACAAATTTAAAATTTAACACTTGAAAATTTAAAACAAAAAAATTGATTTGAAAAAAAGGTTAAAAACCTTTAAAAAACTAAAAAAGACGAAAAAGAGTAAAAACCGTATGAAAAACGCACACGTTTTGAAAAGAGGAAAAACCCGAATATATAAAAAAGACGCTACACATTAAAAAACAGTTTATACTTTTGGACAATAATATGTCCAACAGTCGGGCCTTCATGTGAAGCCCACTACTGTATGCTTGCTTAAAAATGCAAAGGGATGGCTTTTATTTATAGGGGTCATGGGTTAGTATCTGTTTATTTGACTTCCGATGTGTTCTTTTTAAAACGTATTGGGCTTTTATTCGATAAAAGGCCTAAACCCATTTCTATGGCGGCGAGAAAACATGATGATGTCTTCGAATTGAACAATTATCGCCGGTGATAGTATCACCGCCGGTGGCAAGCGTTGCCGGTGAATCGTGTCTCTCCGTTATGACTCTCAGACAGTTCACTTTTCCTCTGGAACCCTAGATTCCCCTTCGAATCTCCATTTTAATCCGGGTAAGCATTTTAATTTATTTGACATTTCCACTCTTGTATACGTTTGGTTACTAATGGATTACAGATTTTTTCAAACTGTTTGATCATTTCAAGTGTGTGACTGCTTGTTAGGTATTAGCTATATGCCCATGTTGGCCCCGCGTTCATACACTCGACAAGATATATAGTTGAGCTCGAAGAACAGTAGAATAAGTCGTAACAATAAGGGAATGGATCTGAATTTGATGAGTTTTGCAATGGAAGGTTACACAAAAGGAAAAGAGGTTTCAAACGATTCTAAAGTGATTCATCTTTGTGTTGTCATGTGAGTATCATGAGTTTGATCTAAGCATTGTGGGAGAAGATTGGTGGTGGAAGCAAGAAGGGAGTGGTGAACTGTGTAGTAATGATTATGTTAAGAGAATGGATAGGGAGTCAAATTGGGATGATGAGAAGATGATCATCAATTCAACACTCCTGAGCTGGGAGTTTCTACTAGGACAATCGATAAAGTGGAAGGTCAAGATGACTCTGGTTTGAATGAATCTTGGTTTGACACTCTAGAAGACAAGTTTGCGAATGAAGAGATCATTCCTTCTTCCCTTACAAAATCCATTATTGAGGATTGAGGGCTAATTTTGTAGTTTACACGGATTTCTTTGTTGTCCTCTTTAAAAAAGTTATTAGTACTCGTAAAACGTTCTTCATGCTTATAATATTCCTCTATTATTGGAGGTCACATAATTAATTAATATATTAATTTAAGCAACATAAACAGTAAAACAATCGTCTACGTGTCAGGGAAGTTATGTCTTCACAGAGGCATGAGTCTTCTACGTTTGTAGAACCAGACGAATGCCATAAATACAACAAGGCCACACACTCCAGTAATGGTCAAAACCCATTTGAAAGCACCAGGCTGTTCAAAGAAATCTATTTCAAAATTCATCCCAAAGATCCCGGCTACAACCCCAAAGATGGCTACTACGAATGTCGCAGTAGTTAGCAGTAGCTCGAATTGGATCAGCTGATTCCGTACGTTATCCTGCAAGTTCCAGAAATTCAGCAGACTCTTATGGTTTTCTAAGCAAATAACATCTATAACAAAGATCTAGATTTAAAGGGTATACCAACTGAATGTTGATGAAATCCTCGGTATCATCGATGTACTCCTTTAGCTGAAGAGTAAAGAGAGTTGCAGATGATTAATCCGCTTTAACTGTTGTTAAAACAAGATGATTAATGAGCACAAGGGAGCGGTTATTATGTTACCGAGGTTAGCTTGTTGAGAGTGCTATCGATGACAACAAAGTATGCTTCCAGCAACATCTCTAGCTCCTCTATATTCTCGGTTGCGCCTTCTGAGCTCCTAGCACTGTCATGCCGGCTCCTTACAATGCTCAAGCTTTTCTCAAGTCTACGGGACTCAGGAGGAGAAGAAACAGGAGAAACTGGCGCAGACAGAGAAAAACAATCATTCGATCGGTAAACAGGTAAAGACTGATCACCATATAAAGATCCTTCCATTCTCTTCTTCTTCTCTGTTAGGTACATTTCCGCCATATCCCCATCATCGTCCATTAGCTGTTCAATCTCATCCCGAACCTTCTGAACTCTTCTCGTCAATGCTACAAGTCTGCTCTTTAGTCTACGCGCACGCTCCAAGTTTAAAGTACTGATCTTTGAGGTAAGCTCATCCAATAATGGGTATGCCTCAATCTCTAACTCTGAAGCCTACAAAAGGGTTAAAGTCAAATTCTATTCTTAATGACAATCATACTAAATTCAATAAGTTCTGAATCGATCACTGACCTGGGAATCAAGGAAGGTACAAGCAGCTTCAAGGGCAACTTCAAGAGCCCTAAACTCGAAAGGTAAATAATCAGGGGATGAGTTCTGAAACACATTGTCGAAACTCCTACTCCTCCTCCTGCTCAATTCGAGACTGTCCTGATCCCAAACCTCAGTAACAGAACTTGCCTTTAGTCTCTGCTGCAGCTCAACAACATACCGAAGCACATAGTTGTCAAGGGAATTCAAGAGCAAAACCTCATCTGCAGTAATGATACAACGGATCTGCTCCAAGTTAACAACAATAGCCTTCTCTCTGCCGAGGATAGTTGACGGATACACAAACAAAGGATCAAGCAGCCTTAAATCACGTGCTGGTAAATCACATCTACGCATCATTGTGAACTTATCGACCTCAATGACCTGAGAATTGGCAAAAGTATCGACACGAATCCAAGACTTAAGCCCTTGTCCACGCTTCTTGAGACCCAAAACATCAACTCCAAGGAAAGGTTGTCTCCCTGATGGAGAAGGCCGAGAACCTGCATCCCCTCTAAGATTTATAGCTGAAGCAGGTCTTGGAGGAAGCAAACGCTCTTTGAGCTCAGACATTGTTGCCAATCTCCGGATACTGCAAAAACCGAATAAGTACAAGGATGAAATAATTAATTACAAGAATCTCTTAAAAGGAGCAAGAATAGAAAAAAAACTCCAAGCAGGATTCGTCTTCCAAAGACCAGAAGCAAATTAGGATCAAAAGAAGCAGAGGAAGAAGTTTCAAACCTCCAGTCGAAGAAGACCAACTCGGTGTTCTTACTCTATCTCAGCCAGCTGTAATCAGAAACAGAAGAAGCAGCCTCACAAACTGATCAAATATCGAAGATTTACGCACAAGATCAAAAAATTTAGAGGAAAAGGAGAAGCATACATCACAAGGCAAAGATCAGAATACGATTGAGTGTTTCCTCGGTCATATCCCACGAGTCATCGAATCGGATTGGATAACAGAATCAGATGGATCGTCTCGAAACCATAAAACAGAGAAAAATCCCCCAAAAAAAGGTCGGAAATTGTACAGAAAAATTCACACCTCTATCTCCGACGAAGAAACCCTAAAAAACTATATTCGAAAGGGGATTGCGGTTGCGGGAATTGAATGACTTGGCCAGATTCCGTCTCCTAGTTTGGTTTGAGTGAATGCGAAGAAGAAGCAAAAGTAAGACCCTTTGCGGTTAGATTAGAGAGACTTGTTGGCTTTCAAACCGAAATGCAAACCGATTCTTAACTAATTCATATCGGTTTAGACACAGATTTACCGGTTTAACACAACTTCCATTATTAAAGTGCTCTAGGTATTTTAATTTAATGCATAAATTCACAATTAGTATCATACTACTATCCATTATTGATGCAAGCGTGACGATTAAATGTGAATGATGAATATGTCAAATGTTATACCCGGTTTTGGTCTTTTGGAATTATTCATAGACAAAAAAAATAATCAAATAATTCGAGTATAGGTGACAACGTGCGATTAGAAAAATAAAACAAAAGAATCATTCATTGGAAAACACATAGATGACGTAAGCCAATGAGAATCTGAAGATCCCTCTACGACCCGAGTCCATTAGATCCGGACCCGGTTACCTGGTTTCCTCTCACCACCTATCTATCCTATCAAGTTTTGCTGCTAAAATTTTTTGATCGGTTGGAGTTTTGATTGGTAGATCTGAGTCCACAATCATCAGAAATCAACTTTGTGATTCTCGTTGTTGAACTAATTGAAGGTCGATCATCACTCCTTGGACTTTGTTCTTAGGGTTCTTCCTCAAAGGTAATCAATTTCCCCTACTTTATATGGGTTACGCAATTTTCTGCACGAAATTGATAATCTTGCAATGATCTGAACCCCCCCCAAAATCGTAAATTTTCTTCAATAGTTATAGGGTTCTCTGGTGATTTGATGGTTTTTTTTTTTTCCTCATTTTGATGTGCCTTAAAGTTATGAAATTTTAGATACAGAGTTAGTATTATTGCCTGATTTCCGATACACATTTTTTTTTGTGTGCTTTGAAGGTATTTAATGACCTCTTAGAAGCTATGGGAATGGCGTCCATGAGCTCTAGTGGTGAAAGCCTTCGCCTTTGCGTGTTTGACTTGAGGAGAGGCCAAAACGAAGGACAGGAACTTGACAAGATCTTGTTCTTCTATCCTCCTGATCTAACCTTTTCGACTCAGCTATCGGTTATAGGGCTCAGCGAAGGGCTTATCACGTTCACGAGGTCAGTCCCTACAGATTTTTCTTCTTTGCATGCTCATGGATTCAATTGTCTGTGAATCTTGAGAGAAACATTTTATTTTAGTAGTCATGTTTTTCGTTGAGTTTTTGGTCTTGCCTGAATTTTTTTGGTGTTTCTGATACGTGGTTTATGAATGAATATAAATGTAGACTTTTCTCCCCGGAGGCAGCTTGTGAGGTAATTGAAGCAGAGAGACATTCCCATGTTTTCTATGAGGCCGAGCCCGATATATGGATGGTCATGGTACGGCATTATCAATTCTCTTACTTGTTAAGGCACTTGAATCACACACCATTCATATGCATAAAGAGAACAAAATTTGATCTATCTAGAATTTGGCAGGTTGTAGAGAAAAATAAGGAGATTGAAGCCGTATGGAGGATTGACGCATTGCGGAGAGTGCTTAAGGAAGTGCACTCTCTCTTTGTTATGTTTCAAGGGCCAATTAGGGCATTGCTTGAAAAAGAACCAACTGGAGGACTTATAAGATCGCACTTGTATCCATTCATCACAGACTATTTAAATGGTAAGCAATATCCCCCTAATCTAGCCCATATAATCCCTGTCTAATAGCACTTATCAAAAGGTTTTCTATTTTGGGGCAGATCTTTTTGTTGGTAAGAAACATCAGTTACCTTCCTTCCGTAAAACTTTGAAAGAGCGTGGAACAGTTCAGATGCTAACTTTAGCAAGAGATGCGGCACTTGAAGTTCAGGTTTGTTTCTCCATCAGAAGATCCGTTTCACAATAAAACAATAGTTCACTATTTTGACTAGTATTTATTTAGATGTACAGTCTCTCGTCGGAGTGCTAGATTCATGTGCTGGGACCGTTCGATGCCACTCTGTGATTCTATTTCATGATCTACTGGTGTCAACAACTCTCTCACCTGTATGTTTTAAAATCCCTCACTCGCAATATTCATTTTAGCCAAGATTGTTGAGTCGATAAGATTCTTAAATTGTCATGGTATGTGTAGACTATATTGTCCACTAATACTAAAAGTGTTTTGTCTGTCATATCTCTCTCTTTTGTCAGGATGATACCGTCGACTTGTTTGCATTTTCTGTCATGAGATTGACCACAAACGCGCTATCCTCTGGTACAAGTTCCTGGTCATATCTACGCAAGGGATCCGGTTCACCTCAAATCTCTTCTAGACCTACCTCGGTGCTCCCTCTTGGTTCAAGTGGTACATTGCCTTCAGGAAATGGTAGTAACACAAGTCGTGTTATTAGACCCTTGCAGCACGATAAGTGGTCGAAAGGGAAAGACGGGTTTCTTGTAACTGATATTTGGGGTATAGATGCCATCCCGACAATTTTGATCCAGAAGACACAGGAAAAATTTTACCTTTTGACTTATCAATACAAAAGTCTCACCTTGGTTCTTCTCGTGCCTACCGCTGCAATTGTTAATGGAGAGCTAGACATCTCATTCGTGAAGCAGCAAGTTATTGAAAACGTTAGCTCATCTCTGTACACCTCTCTTGCTTCATTGTAAAATCTTTTCAGACTCCATCCCCTATCATCTATATGTATTTTTGCAGGCATCATTGAAAATCTTGAAAGTTGAAGAGAAGCTATCAAAAGGGTGGGGCGGTGAGAACGCCTACCATGTAAGCGGTTACCGTTACTTACTAGTTGATAATGACATGGAAGTTTCCAGAGCTTCTCCACCAGGAAAGGTAGCAACTCTAGCAAAGGTGAGAGAACTCCCATCAATTATATATTCATATACTGCGATCTCGTGTGTAGCATAACCAAGAGTGTATAAAATTCACAAAATTCGCTCTAATTTCACAGGAGTCTTTGCTTGCACTAAACAAGCTAAGGGAAGAAGTGGATTCAGAAAAGAGCCGCTCGAAGCAAGAGAAAGACATGGAAATATGCATTCGGGCAAAGAACAACGCGTGGGTGATCGCGCGTGTAAGCAGAGGTAAAGAGCTTTACATGGCTTTAGAGAAGGCAAGTGAGACTCTTCTTGATGCTACAGACTCTGTCCAAAGATTTAGCAACAGGTTAAACTTTTTAGTTACTACCACTAAAGTACCAATCCATGAGTTTTCAGACAAAACAACGAAATGATGTTGCCAATTTCTTCAGGTACTGCAGCGGAGCGTTCTCCATGGATTAGATTCTGCAATTGTTTGTTTTAGTAGAAGTTGCAAAGGAAAGTGTTTTTGAAGTATTTTGAGATGTTAAAATTTTCATTATAAAAATATAAAGAAACGCGTTACAAAGAATGAGAGAATTTGGTGACTTTTGTCTACATCTAAAGTAAACGTGGAACTTGACCACCCTTCACGGTTTGAAAAAGTCAGAAAAAAACTTAAATCTTTATAGATTACTTTCAAATTCAAGAAAGCTTTTAAACTCTGAATGTTGAGATTTACACGAAGGAGGAATTACTTTTATTCACAATTAAGCAATACATGAGACAATTCCACCTATTTACATGGTTTGTTCTAGTCTCTCTCTCTCTCCCTCTCTGATTGTTATTTATATACATACACAATAGGATGATTTCGAAATTAGTGAAATCTTTCGTTCAAGCGTAAGGATTAACATGAGAGGAGTAATCACGGGTTCCTGCTCCCTCCCATCCCATCCATTCTTCCCACGTGTCGCAATCTGGATCATTCATTCCGTTCAATCCCTCGTCATATACATCGAACGGCTCAAATTCCTCCGTTCCTTCCATCTGATTCTTTATTTGCTTCAACACAGTCTTCAAAAACCAAAAGAAAGAGATTAATTTTCATTACAAAACCGAATCTAAATCTGTTTTAAGTTAACCAAAAAAGATACGAAGTTGCTTTCATAAACACACGCTTACATCGTAAGCTTCGTTAATTGTCTGAAACTGTACACCACAATTGCTTCCTCTACAAACATCAGGATGATACTGCAACAAACAAAACAAAATCGATCAGAAAGATACCAAATTTAAGAAACCCAGAGAACCAAAATCGAATCTTTATTTTTTTTGCAACAAGGCTCATCAGATCTAAAATGATCGAGCTTAAAAAGAAAAAGGTCAAACCTTTTTGGCGAGTTGTCTGAAAGCTTTCTTGACCTCGTATTCAGATGAATCGGGTCGGATCTTAAGAGTCTTATACGGATCCATAACAGAAGATGAAGAACAAACGACTTTTGATCTGTTGAGCATCTTCGTGTTCTTTCTTCTGCTGTTTTTTAATCGAAACGATGAAGAGGGTGATGAAAACGACGATCCGGGTAGACCCGAGAACCCGTTTCCTCCGATCGTTAAAGCAATAGTCATGTTTTTTTTTTTAGGTTCACAAGATGGGGAATCAAACAGAGAACTCAAAGAAGATTGATTTGTAGAAAGTGAAATAAAGGAGAGTTTCTTTCTTTTTCTTTGTAACTCGAAGGTTCAATAATGGATTTAGGATTTAATGGATTGGATAAAGAGAGAGAGAGTGAGAAGCGGGATTATTTATAAAGAAACGGAGCGGTGACTCATTTTTTTGTCATCTGAAAGTGTCCTTATCCATAACGCTACCGATTTCCACGGCCAAAATGGTTTTTTTTTTTTACTATTTTTATATATAGATTATAAATAAATAAAAAAGTAATTATCCATTCCTACTTTTTTGTTATTATGTTTTTTAAAAATTTAATATTATTTTCCAAAAATAAAAAAAGGCATCTAATGTGTTGAGGTCTAAATTCTGGTGTGGTTTTACAAAATGTGAAAGACGAAGGAAATGGTTGATAGGTTGGTACTTGGCATGATCTATTTAAAGTTGTAATTAAGTACAATTCAGTTTTCTTTACTAATTAAGTATGTTTTAGATTCCTGTGGGTATTCACACAAAACTAAGAGCACCCAAGATCTGTTCTTTTTATAAATAAAATAAAAATAAAAAACCAATTAAGTACGATTTGGAAAGCTTTTCACCACAGTAATACTTTGAGATCCTTTGTAGAAAAATAAGTTTTGCAGATATTTGTTTTTTAAAATGGTGATATTGACTTTGAAATCACAAAAAAAGACCGATAATATCCTTTCTTATCCAAAATCAAATGAAGAACACATATTCGAAAAAAGATTCCTTCATAATTTGATACTTTTCACGCTTCAAAATATCTCATGATTCCCGTCAATACACGCAAATAAATTCGGATCACAAAATGTACCAAAAAAATATTTATCTTAAACAGTTTAGTACAATATAGAACTTAGCTAATTTTCCCTAAAAATCATAGCAAATTATATTAAAAAATCTCTTTAAAATTTGAAGACAACACACAAAAAAACATTTCCGTTCACAACCTTAACTGTCTAGCTAGTCTCTTGTAATCAGCTTATTATGTAATTGATATGCAAGAACAGAACCAGATGATTGCTCATTGAGTTCTCATGTAAATTCAAGTTGAATATTCAAAACAAGATGGGAAAATTTCAAGAATTTTTGGTGGAGATAACAAACCAAACAGTCTCAAGATCTTCTTCTTCGCTTCCTCTTCTTCTCTTTGTCGCTTTCATCCGAACTAGAAGAAGAGGATGAGTCTGACTCAGATTCGGACTCGGAACCAGAAGTCTCAGATCCAGATGATGATCCTGATTCTGATTCCGCAACTTGCTTCTGCTGTTGCATGATGAGGCCTGGCATGTTCTTCAGATACTCTCTGAGATTCTCTGTGATGCCTCCAAGACCAATGGATGTAAAGAAGTTTATTGCAAACCTCGTGTTCTTTGGATTATCTTTAGGGAAGATAGATTCAAGTGATTCCTGCATTGTTGGATCCTGAAGCCTCTCATTAAGCAGCCTAATCCCCAAGTGTTCTGATAATTCCTGCAATCAATGCAAAGTTATAACCAAATCAGCACAACAGTCTCAAAAACCAATTTCCACACCTTAACAAAATTCATCAGCAGAGTCCTAATTGTGAAGCAACATATCCATAGTTTCATAATTCATATGAAACAAGAAATTAATCAATCACATGAACCTATCTACAATCAAATTAATGAGATGAACAGCTCTGAAATGGTAAAATGAGTTTCATGGAATGGTGAAATGAGTTTTGAGGTTTATAGTTACCTGGAAAAGGATCTTAATGAAGATACGAGATGAAGAAGTTGTGTCCTCCTCAGTTAACCGAATGTAGGCAAGCACATGCCAGGGGAGAGCATCTGTGCCCAGTAAATGGGCAAAAAACTTAGCCACGTTACGCAACTTGTTTGTCTCAAGACGGTGAATCATGGAATACTGCTGAACAAAGCATTTCTCAAAATTCTCTTGATGAATTTTGTTGATCATACAGAAACGCTGACCCAACAATCCATAGTAACGCAGATAAGTTCTCTCCTGAGAGCAACATTCCAGGAGCATTATGCATAGTTCCATCTGCGACATTGATTGGATAAGAATTTTATAAGACTTGTGTACTTCCAGCAAGTCACAAATTTTCAGATGGATTGATTCCAAATCAAACAATAAAAACAGAAAAACAGAAAGCACATGAAAATATAGATTATCAGAGTTTGGAAGAAGTTACCTCTTGACCAGGCTCAAGCTTAATTTTAAGTAATTTGTGACCTGCTTCCTCAAAATCAACACTGGACATTATGGTCAGGTAGATTGTCCTCCTAAGATTAACAAGATTAGTCTCTGTCTCGTCTCTTATTCTCATTTGCTCTTCATCTTCTTCATCAGATTCATCTTCCTCATCATCATTATCCTCTGAACTAGCATCAGAGCCATCTTCATCCTCAGACTCCTCCTCACCAAGTAAATCTTTCTTCAGCGCCTCGTATTTCTTTTCGTTCTCAACGAAGTCAGGATCAGGTTTGAAAACATCTGCAATCAGAAAAATTTAGAATTAAGAGCTGTTTCGGTAATTCCAAAATAGTAACCTCAGTCTAGAGAATGGGGTAACATTTAAATACAATGCCAAGCTTACCAAGAGCAGTTTCAGGATTAATTTCCTGATCAAGTGAGATATCGTGTGAATATTTTTCTTCAACGAGATCTAGCTCAGGACGAACGGCCGGATGCCCCTGAAAGTAAACCATCAACAAGATTTTATGAGCATTATGCTATCCGTGAAAATAAGCATATTGTTATATCTATCACAACCCATAATATCAGATTCAAATTCAATGTGTCCAGGAGTATATTACCTGAAATTTCGCTTTCCTAGTAGCAAAGAGACTTTCAATCAAGTACTGAACTCTCTTATCTATCTCTCCCTCATGCAGTATACCATGAAACCGCTCAAAAATCCCTGTATTAACAACTGGAAGTGCTTAGATACGCAAATAAAAGGAAGAGCCGTGGAAATATAGAACATGTATGCCATGAAAAATTGTTGAAGTTTGAAATGAAACAGCTAAGACACACAACCAAATTTCAACATCCCCCTTTTCCAAAAGAACTAGATTCCCATACCAGTATATGTCAATAGTCATTGACTTGTGAAAGAATTTGATGGATTAAGTGTTAAGTACAAATAGTCTAACAAAACAAGATTTCTATCCAACAAAAAGAGAGGTTGAAAAGATTTTTACCATGCAATCCTTTTGGTGTAACGTCTTGAAGCATCGCACCACACTCCGTCACAAACCCAACAGCCACCTCGACACTGTCATCAGTCGGGTCTTCCAGAAGTACAGTAACTAATTCAAGTGCTATGATCTCCTCAGCGACTTGCTGGTTTACTAGATGCGCTATGAATTTTACAGCAGCAAGCAATTGAGGCTGCCAAAAAAAATATGAAACATAACAATGTATAAATATGATATATATAAATCAAAATGCTTGTCAAAACTTTTAGATTCGGAGAGCACAAAAACACAAACCTTGTCGTTACGCTTATACGCTCTCTTTAGCTGCAACACGACCCTTTTCAATAGAAGTTCAGCAACTTCAGGGAATTTGGCGTTAATAACAGCGACTAAAGCAGCAAAGACATCAGTGAATCCAGGAGATGCCATTTGAGACTTCATACATGAACGGCAGAAAAGTCCCCTTCCTCTGATGAGATTTTCAGCAAACAGTTCAGGGATTATGTTCTTGATGTTGCTTGCATTAACCTTATTCACGAGCCCATTAATACTTTTACGAAGAGCATCCCATGTAAGGCGTTGATACTCTACGCTGCTCTTATCTTCGACCTCCTTCATCATGCGGGCTAGCTTGAACGGAGGAATATAAACTCCTCCTGTTTTTCCCAAGGTCATAGCATTGTTCTCAGATGGATTGAGTTCTGCCAACTTGGGCTTTGCAACCTCAATCTTATCTTCCCTTTTACTGCTATCTTCCTTTCTCACCTTGTCTCTTTGACTATCATCATATCTATCATTGTGTCTCCTTTCTTTTTCATCTCTAACTCCATCGTGCCTCCGACTCCTATCCTTCCTTTCAACTTGCCTACGCCGGCTCCCATTCTCATGCCCATCAGTCAAGTCTCTCTCCCTCCGATCCCTCTTTAAGAGACCTTCATTACCTCTATCATTACTCTCTTTTCCTCTTCTCTCACTCCTAATCTCACCTTCCTCATCGTCGTCAGATGCTCGATGATCCCTACGTTTCTTCTCGCTTTCTCCCCTACCTCTTCTGCTCCTCTGCCTATCATCTTCTTCATCAGAAGGTTTATCTGCTACGACTCTACTACCCCTATGACTCCTCTCTCTACCCTGTTTCTCCATGACTTTGGGGCTTCTCTTCCTTCTTCTCCGTTCGGAATCATCATCACCATCTTCATCGTCCAAACTTTTACGAGTCTTTCTTCCATCTTCAGTATCCTTTGAAAGATGCTTCCCACTTTCTTCATCAGAAGAAGTGTCAGCTCTAACGCTATCCTTATTTCTTCCCTTACTTACCCTCCTCTCACCATCAGCATCACTATCTACCTCAATTCTTTTACCTCTATCATCCTCAGAACCAGAGTCTACTTCTCTACGATCTTTTCTCGACCGCCTGGCTAATTCCTCATCAGAAGAAGTCTCTTTTCTGACCTTATCTCCACGGCGTCTCTCACCATCAGCGACACTAGCACCAATCTCAAGATCTCGTCGCGAGCTCTTGTGGTCCTCATCATCAGAAACCTTAACACGACGGCCAACATCTTCTGTCTCCATCCTCGATCGCCTAACATCAGGGCTTCTCTCTCGTCTTCTCCTATCCCTTCTTCTAAGTCTCTCTTCTTCCTCGGAGGAACTATCGTGCCTACCCATGGATGAGAAAATACTACTGCGAATTACAGACGAAGTAAGAAGCTTTATCGAGTAACAGAGAAAACCCTCGTAGCCTATCCAACAATCTGAAACCTGTTGCAAAGAACCCTACTGAGATCTGAATCGGCGAATACAAAAAATCTTCTTCGATTTGGGTTTTTGTTACGCCTCTCTTTCGCCGACACGATGTCCTTTTATCGGTGCTCCAAACGGCACAATGTCTATATTATTAAATCTTAATTTCAAGGAAATTTAAGCCCAATGGGTCATGGCCATTTCAATCGTTGTATCTCTTCCAATCATACTTTTGAGACTAAAGCCCAATAAAATCTGCTAATTTATTTTGACCAATTCTTGTAAACCAGAAGTTTTTTTTTTTTTTTTTTGTAGAGATTAATGTAATACTTGAAACCACTAATTAATAATCTTCAAATTAGATTCCCTTTACCTCCACTCTTCAATTATATCCATACCAGGTGAACACAGATGATCGACCTTCAGTGTTATTCCACACTACAAGTCTAAGATTTTTTTTTTGATCGTAATCGGGGCAAAGCAAAGGCGAAGGTGACTTTACATCTCAGTCGAAAGCGGTTAATCCGGATCTGAAAAGATTTGAATCAATTAAATTCGATTAGAAACATTCGATGGTAAGCTTCGTTTGAAGTGCTTGTAGCTTGGCCACCGCTGCTTCTATCTTTAACTTCTTCCTTGCTGGAAAGGATGTCGTCTTGATCATCATCTTCCTTACCACCGTCCTTTGCCTAATCAAACACGACGCCAACGCAAACTCTTCCTCTGGACCGCTCAAGTTATACATCCACGCGGAATTTAACATTGGGGAACGGATCTTTGTTATTATACTCCTCCCACAAATTCTTATGCCAAGGCACATTTTCTTTCCTAAGAGCATTGTTATCCTACACATGGCCAACAAATTAAGACTTGGTAGCCATGAGTCTTCAACTTTGAAGCATAAATGTACGTACATACCTTAAATATGATTTCGAGCTCCAGCATTTTATGAGTCCATAAACCTATTACTTGTCGTAACCTCTCAACTTCTTCTGAAGGATTCATTAAATCTACACTCACCGACAAGGCTGCATACAAAATTGCAATCGGTCTCAACAACTCACCATACATGTTGTTCACAAATTCTTCATTCCCAATGCTCTTTTCCTCCTCAATCATACATCAAAACAATCCCTTTTCTATATATTAAAATACATTAATTCGAAACACGTGTACCTCTGATATGTTGTAGCTGATGTGAGGCACGAAGACCCTTGCAACCCAAAAGTTTCTATTAAATTGGAGTTGGGGGGATTGGAGGGAAAGGTCATCTCTCCCACAACATATATTCTTGATGGCGAGAATATCTAGACTAGTTGTTGACACTTTAATGCCATCAATGAGTTCCATACACGACACTTGCAAGAGCTTTAATTTGTTTTTCTCAATCTCTAAAGGATCCCTACTTTCGCTGACGCAAATGATGCGAGTACCCTGTTAAAGACTCTGATTGATAAAAGTTTGAGGGTCCTGAGATTCGAGCAGTTTCTCAAGGGATGTGAGATTTCGAGAATGTATGAATGTAGCGAGAATGACGTAAAGCTCGGATGGGAGAAGGAGTTTGGGGGAAAGTTAAAAGTTTCGATCTTTGGATCCCAAGTACCAAAATGGTATCTAAGTGTGAGAATTTTCGTGCGTTTCACGCAAGTCAGTGATTGCTTCCACGTATTGAGCATTCCGTTTCCACCTTGGTATGAGACATGGATGATTACGCAGCTCTCTATATGTCCACGATGATTGTTTATACCTTTTGAGAAACCAAAGAGTGATTTTATTAAGCAGATAAAAACTAATAAGAGAAAATAAATTGATTGACAAAAATAGAAAACCTTAGTCATCAATGTAGCAACTCGATTCGAACCATTGAGCGTATTGTTGGAATTGATAATATTTTTTTAGCATGTCGAAGACGAGATGAGACATTTGCTTCCATACATGTTCCCATCGTTTGGAGACAACGCTCGTCCTTATGGCTTTTTCCGGGGAGTTTGCTGACCCAATCAACTTTTTTGACCCGATCAGATTCAAATGATACCATTAGCCAAACAAATAGGTCAAGGTCATCCTACATCACAGTGTGAGAGTTACAAGTATGGTCCGTAACCAACTGCGAACCCTTTTATATTATAAATCACAAGTTACCTAGCCAATCATTTTCCGCCACATGGCTTCCCGTTCATATATTAAGAGATAAATAAAAAAATCAAATACAAATTCAATAAAAGAAATATAAATTTAAACTTAAAAGCAACTTCATCTTATTAACTGTTTTTTCTTAAAGGAAATTCATTATCGAAATCTCTTGATTTTCTCATATGACACCACGTTTTCACGATCTTTTAAATCATTTATTTTCATTATTCAAAGATTTATCTCTATTTTTTCTCAAAATTGTAAATCCCCAATAAATTTTATGTAACGACTCTGTTCATTCTCACAAAAATTATAACGAAATTAAAATCTCTAAAAAGACTTGAAGACTTCTGTCAATCGAGATATCCACACTACTGAGTCTATATTTCCGACAACAATTATCTTGGGGATAAATTCATTTCTATGAAATGAGAAAAAGAAGAGTGCAAAGAGGAAAGTAGTGCCAAGTTGGGAAGATGAACACTAAATTTCAGGTTAGTGAGATTAAAAACGCTCAAATCCTTTCAAATCCTAATTAGTGTTTCTTTTTTATTTAACATATCTTCATAATCTACTTATTGTTGGATAAGTTTCAATAGTTTAGAGCCTAAAATATCCTAAACCAAGTAGGGATAGGACAAGATAGACTTAATGTAATCCTAATAGAATTATGAGATATCTAATTCTAATAATAATAGGAATATGATTAGCAAAGGGGTGCTAACACTATTATATAATTGTTGAGTTGTGACAATTATATAGAGAAAGCATAAGAGCTTGTGTTTAGTTTTTGAGAGAGTTCTCTAAACAATCAATAAAGAGAGTTATTCTTTATTCAAGCTAAATTTGTTTTCTATCACTTTATTTGGTATCAGAGCAAATCGATCAAGTCAAAGATTCGATGACGAAGCTTTAAAGAAACTGACGTAACCGAGCTATGGGAGACGTCAAACCTCCTTCACGATCGAAGGATGTTATTCCGAGTTCAATCCAATTCTCCATGCTAAATCCAACAAACTATACGGTATGGGCCATGAGGATGAATGTGTTATTGCGAATTCTAAAGGTATGGGAAACAATTGAACCCGGTTCAACTGAATCCAACAAGAATGATATCGCAATAGGATTGTTGTTTCAATCCATCCCAGAGACTCTTATCTTGCAAGTAGGCGAACAAGACTCTCCAAAAGGTATATGGAAAGCAATCAAATCGAGACATCTTGGAGCAGACAAAGTCAAAGAAGCTAGACTCCAAACCCTCATGTCCGATTTCGAACGATTGAAGATGAAAGATTCGGACACAATCGATACCTTCGCAGGGAAGCTAGCAGAGTTAGCATCGAATTCTGCAGCCCTAGGTCAAACGGTTGAAGAATCAAAGCTAGTGAAGAAATTCCTTAATAGCTTGCCACAAAACAAGTACATACAAATCATAGCATCGCTTGAACAAGTCCTAGATCTAAACAAGATGGGTTTCGAAGATATAGTGAGACGGCTCAAAGCGTACGAGGAGCGTATACTTGATGAAGAAGGTCATGTTGAGATTCAAGGAAATTTGTTGTTTTCGAACACGAACTCACAAGGCAACCAAGGAAGCTGCGAAAACTCAGGAGGTCGTGGAAGAGAAGGTAGAGGATTCAGAGGCCGAGGCAGAAGAAGATACAACTCGCAAGTACGGACAAACTACAATGATCAAAATCAAGCAAAAGAAAAGAAGGATAGATCAAAGGTAATTTGTTATCGCTGTGACAAATCCGGCCACTTTGCTTCCTCATGCCTTGAAAGAATACAAAAGATTCAAAAAGCAAATAAAGTGGAGACGGAAGTAGCCGATCAAGCCTTTTATATGCATGAGATCATATTCTTAAACGAAGATAAACTCATACCGAAGAACTACAAAAGTAAAGATGCCATGTGGTATCTTGATAATGGAGCAAGTAATCACATGACGGGGAACAAGACTTACTTCTCTGAGCTCAACGAGAACATCAAAGGCAAAGTGAAGTTTGGAGATGGTTCGTGTGTAGAAATAGAAGGGAAGGGGTCGATTCTATTTCAAAGTAAAACGGATGAACAAATTCTTGTCTCCGATATTTACTACATTCTAGATCTTAAGAGCAACATTCTAAGCTTAGGACAAGCTATGGAGGTCGGGTGTGATGTACGGATGAGGCAAAATTACTTAACGGTCCATGATCCGAGTGAAAGACTCTTGGTGAAAGTCATGAGGTCACCAAATCGACTTTACAAGATTAATCTTAAAATCGGAAAACCAGTTTGCTTACACTCAAGAATCGAAGTAGAGCATGTATCTTGAGGAGAGCAATGTGCGGATATACTAACGAAAGCCCTACCAAAAATCAAGTTTAAGAAGATGAGGGATCTGATCAGAGTTTAAGATCTGGATAAGTTTCAATAGCTTAGAGCCTAAGATATCCTAAACCAAGTAGGGATAGGACAAGATAGACTTAATGTGGAGATATCTAATTCTAATAATAATAGGAATAGGATTAGCAAAGAGGTGCTAACACTATATATATAATTGTTGAGTTGTGACAATTATATACAGAAAACATAAGAGTTTGTGTTTAGTTTTTGAGAGAGTTTTCTAAACAATCAATAAAGAGAACTATTCTTTATTTATGCTAAATTTGTTTTCTATCACTTTACTTATCGCATTGTTTTTCCTTTTGCTCTTCGAGATTGAAAAGGCTACATATGGTGAAAATGGGGGAAAATAGATAAAACATTTCGAGATTGAAAAGGCTACATATGGTGAAAATGGGGGAAAATAGATAAAACATTTCGATCACATTTTAAAAGTGGACTCCTCTTACACGATGAACGAAATTAATTCTTGATTTAATTTAACATGATTATTTGTTGTGGTGGTGATTTTGCTGTGAACGAGAATTAGAGGTTCACATAGAAGCACACGTGTGTTGACAAACGATGTCTAAGAAGCTCGGGCCATGGAGAAAACGAGAAGGACCCATGTGTACATCGAGACCAAGGCTTACGTTGGTCTTCCATTTTTTATGTTAATGGAATTGTAGTGATAGTATTTCACTATTTCTGTTTACTTTGGGATCAACATACACCTTGCTTTTGCTTTTCTTCGATGGATATAACAATTAATGTGACTTCTTCGATGGATATAACAATTTTCAAATTTCTTTCATGTTTTACAAATAATAACCCTCAAAATAACATTTTGTTTAGTAGTAAAGATATATTCTATTTTGAATATTATATTAGTATAAATTATTTTCTAATCTATATTAACATTTTTGAAGTACATTTTAAAGAGAAATTTTTGTTTTGTAAAATATTACATAAAATGTCATTGATTTAAATAACAAATTAGGAAGCTCATTAAGGATAAATATGGAATATGAATATACTTATATACATGTATCCAAACAACTTTTATAATTAATTCTCTATTATCCATATAACCAAACATCATTAAAATATTTTAATTTAATTATAAAATCTGAAATATCCATGTAATATTTCACAATTAATAGTATAGATATTTAGAAAATTTTGTTAAGATTTAAAATTACGATTCTCCTATCATCTTTGTTTGATATTTTTGTTTAATTGTTTTGAATCATCATATAATACATAAAATTAATAAAACTCTAGATTTTTTTCTGCATTTGTCGTGATTCGGATTTTGAAAAACGGACATGTATTACTGAATCAATGAGGAAAAATTGTGTGTTTAACGTTTCACATCGGCTAAAAGTTTTAGACAATGATTGAGAGCCATATTATAAATAAGACCAAATGAATCTAAATTTGAAAATTTGTATCCGGTTTAATTCGTAACTATAGTCGAACCGTTTGATTATACCGAAAATAATAAATTTTAAACTTTTAAATAGTTTAAAATATTATAAACATTTACACTTATAAAAAGTTTAAAATATCACGGGACGAGGTTATATGGCGGGACGATTTTTATGTTGACATTAATATAAATTAAAAATATCATTAACTCGGTAGTATAACACGGATAAATCATTATTTCATTATTTTGTTAACACCGTCAATCTTAGAATATTAGACATATCTAATTAAATTGATTAAATTATGATTATGTAAAAATCAAATTATCTCATAGTATATCGCATGTTAAATTTTAGTATATATATATATATATATATATATTTTAAAAGTCCTAGAAATACTAGATAAAGTAAGAACTTTACCGATTAAAAGAGAAAACCATAGGGTATATATATCCAACGATCTAAAACGTGAAACAAATCTTTCTCGATTTGGGTTTTGTTGTGTGTTAGGCCGCTTTTAAGCCGATATGATTCTTTTTAATAAAACTCAAAACGGCACAATGTGTATATTAATCTTAATTTTGGGTGGACCGTGGACCGGTCGATAGTCTAATGGGTCAACCGGTCAAGGTCCATGACGGTTTATCCCGGTACACCTGAGCCCATAGAGTACATTTTATTTCAATGGGTTGGGAATTGGGATAGTATTATCAAATTCGAATATTTGCATATAATAAAACGCACATTCCAAGAATGCTAACTTCAAGAAAGATGCCCTGTTTCGTGGCATATGCCCTTAGCAAATTCCAAAATTTATTTTTACTATTCAGTATTTGATTCTCGTCCTTTTTTGTTTGACATCATTTGATTCTCGTCCTAAAAGACACCTAATGTTGACCCCAAAAATATAATTTCTTTGTAAAATAATTTGTACCTTATTATTTTTTTCTTGGCTGCATGGAAAATTTGTTTCGAGAAAATACAAGAAGAGGTCTTAGCTGACTAGAAAAATGATCAAACAAAACTCTTACTAGAAAAAAAAAAAAGTTCTTATTAATTTAAGTTCAAATTAGTATTCTGAACAAATCAAAGCACACCCCTATTTTGAATAAGTCTCAACGGTCATTGATTATAATTTTATAATATTACCATGACTAGAGTTTGTTTTTTATATAAAAGTACGTAATCAGATGTTTTATACTTTGTTTTAATCAATTGATTTAAAGCAAGAATTCTGCCGGGAGAAGACTTGTGGACGAGACGTATGATCATAAATCCTTCAAAGTTTTTTATAACATAACTTATTGAGTTATATTTCCCAAAAAAAAAAAAAAAATCAGTTTAAAGGATGTTAAAAAAAAAGAAAAAAAAAAGGATTAAAGGATGCATGAAAAATTAGCTAAGGAATAAAGAGGGAAAAGGTCCCACATAAGAAGAATACGATAAGACAAGTATTTTCGACTTTTAAATTTCGGACAAAGAAAAAAAGATAAAAACAATTCACAGAAGTCTGAAGCACAAAAGCAAAAGCCTTTCGTAGTCGTAACAAAAACGCCAAATCATTACCGTTCAACTGAAATCTAACAGAGATCTCTCTTTTCTTGGGATTTCGATCCCTTGTACGTTATCTTCTTCTTTTCCAACTTCTCTCCCTCCAAATTCGCGTGTGGGTTTTAATTTCTGGGAAATTTTCAGATTAGATGGAGAAAGGGGTTGGATTTGAGAAAGAGAATACGCAGAAGAATAAGACAGTGAGTGATGGGTTTGTCGGAGGTTTTTTCCCCGTCTCTACCACCAAGATAGCGTGGAAATCAAGAAAAAGATCAGGTACTTAAATCTCTTTCTTGTTTTCTCAGAGACCATCCAAGATTTTAGACTTTTATTAGCTACCCTTTCTATTTCTGGTCTGAAAGATTTGGGCTTTAAGCAGAGTCTGATATTATCAATCGTTTATGCCATGCTTGAAATCTAGCTCTCTGTGACCTGTCTACTCAAACTCTGTGAAAATCAAAGACTTTATAACACTTTAGTTTTGCTCTGATCCGTTTGCATGTCAGTTTGGAACTCAAACCATTAACTATTTTGATTGCAGCATCGGTGAACCTAGACAAGCCAGCGGAGGCTGTTATGGAGGTCACACCAGAGAAGAACGAGATAACAGCGATGGAGACCGAGAAAATTGGGGAACCAATGACCACAACGCCTCTTCTCTCCGAGAAAAGAAAAGCTCTGTTTGAGCCACTTGAACCCATTACAAACTTGAACGGAAAGCGACCAACAGCGGCTGATTCATTGTTGCCACCGCCGGATTTCGAGACTGCAAACTACCCTAAAGGCTGGTTGATCGGTAAGAAGAGGAAGCTTGTGAATGTTGATGTCGTTGAGAGCATGCGGAGAATCGCTGTCCAAGAAATGAACAGGAAGGTAAAATAAACCATACATAATGCAGATTTTTGCTGGTGTTTTGTGGTTGTTGGGGATTTTTGATCTTGGGATTGCGACAGGATCGAGAGATAGATGGGTTAAACGAGCAGCTAGAAGAGGATTCACGGTGCTTAGAGCATCTGCAACTTCAGCTGCTACAAGAGAGAAGCAAGAGAACAGAGATTGAAAGAGAGAACACAATGTTAAAAGAGCAAGTCGATATGCTTGTGAACATGATACAAGACGATGAAGAAGGAGCTGAAGAACCCTAAGCTAGTTTTCATCAAATTTATATGCCACCTATAATAGCTCTGTTCTGTTTGTTTATTCTTTTGTAGATTTGTCTCCTCCATAAGAAGGAAGATGGAAAGAAGCTTTAGCACCATGTATTATTTGGTTAAGCTACTGTTGTTCCCTCCTGTTAGAACTAAAACAATCAAGTACATTAAATATTCTAAGTTCTGAGTTCTCCTGCAAGATTTGAACCTGGCATTCGATTGAATCATTTATCTTCATTGAAGTTCTTAGGAAGATGAAGAACTATTTGCTGTGTGTGTGTGTGTGTTTTTTTAAAGTTGCTTCAGCCGGAAACAGAGGCAAAAAAATACAAGTTTCAGAAATGAGATATATTCTCTGTATATATTACTAAAGTTGTGTTAAAGTGTTTCCTTCTCCTATGAATAAATGAAATACACGGACCACGAATTTCGAGTGTCCATATTAGCTTTTGCAAAACAAACCTGCATGAACACGAAAGAGATGCTTCAGATTTACATGCCCAAACTTTCCATCCCATCCACAGCTTCTTTTCTGATTTATTGAAAACTCACTATAACACAGTAGTTAAAAAGACACAGATAGAAAGCTTGAGTTGTGTAATCAAACTTTTGGTTTTTATTATCATCAAAGATCCATTATTCATTTCAATCAGAGTCATGGTTGTTTTTGGTAATGACTACTACATTACAAACATTGTCAGGCCAGTAAAATTTCATTCTTCTTTCTGATGGAAATCACGGGTTTGACTAAGATTACCATTGAGAGTTGCGTGATATATCCTTTTGTCGCCAAGTCCCAAATCCGATAAAATCAAGTTACCCTGAAAGCAACAGAAAGAAAAGCACAATCAAACGTTGGTAAGCAATAACACACGAGCCAAAAGTATATATACAGGTCAAGTCTTACTACAGTTGGAAAAGCAAATACCTCTGTAGCCATTAATCTCCGAACATTGCTAGCATAAAGTTTGGGATCATCTTTCTCTTCTTGTGATGGGTAGTATACAGGTAACCGTATGACTTCCAAATGATTTACGAATTGACAGAGAAGGAATAAGATGTGGCGTGCCTGGAAAACAAGAAACATGATTCTTGTAACTCTACTTCTTGTAACTCTACTAAAGAAAAGTTGTCTTTTAAAAGTGGAAACTTCTGAGAAAACCGCAAAATTTTTAACAAAAAATACTCACCCCGGATATTGTATCCCATGCCACACTGAAGCGCTCGTATGGATATTTTAAAATTACCGGAAGAACAGGAGTTCCAGCCAAAAATGCACCAGTCTTGAATGTAAGTAAGTAGTCTCCATTGGTAGTTGTTCCTTCTACAGTGAGACCAAATAGCAGTTTTAAGGAATCAATGATGGTTTGGTCGATAAATTGATTATGAGCGCAATACTGAACCTGGAAAAAGCATAATAGTTGGAGCAGATTTATTCCTATGAGCTTCTCGAACTCTTTCATTTACTGTGCCTGTAAAGATAAAAACAGTGGTTAGATATATAATATGAGGACTATTTAGAGTAGCATTAGAGATTTAACTTATAAATTTCTTAATTATCAAGTGCATAACACAGACTGGCAACGAAAGGAAGTAAAACTAAAAAAGCATACACTAGCTGAAGATTTTTCGGTTCTTGGAAAGTTTAAAAAGATTTTGTATTTTTTTGTAAGAATCACATACCAGATACACCCTTGAAATCAGGCGATTTTGCTTCTCGTTGAACATAGACACAGCCAAGGCATTTGCTGTCAGAAAAAAACGAAACAAGATATAACCAAGTGTGAGAAAATCAATACAAACGAATAACAGAAACAAGGACACTTTGAAGTTGAGATGAGGTACAGAGATTTTTTTCAAGAACTTAAGATAAGTCATTCACAACTCACCTAATGAGGCCAACAAGAGGAAGTTTGCCCACTGATCTCTTCAGCATCAAAATCATGAGGGAGAACAAACAAATAAATGTTAATGTCATTGCCAAAACGATACCTAAAATGTGAACTTCAGACAGTTTTAACAAAGCTACCAAAGAGTGTATTTCTATCAACTAACCTTGGCGACAAAACTTGGAAAAGAAGCAGACATATGATACAAAATGTCTAAGTACGAAACGTGATTGGACACAATGGCTCCAGGTCTTTCAGGTTCCTCCGTGGCGGCTTCCCCTTTCTGGTTAATCTGCAGCCAAAAGAGAGAACGAATTAAGATAAAAGACAAACGCCAAGCCATCAGTGGGAACTAAAAAATGAATCAATTTCAGCAAAAAAGAGGTCCCAAATAAGGACCATCTTAATAAATTGTACAGCAACCTAACTTCTCCTTTGAGGCAACATTGTCGTACCAAGCTAGAATCCTACCAATAAATTGCCCCTAAACTATATCTTCTTACAACAAAGTCTGACACTTTAAGGTTCCTTATAACTAACTATCCAATCCTAGAAGTTCCTCCCACACTATCAAATACAAACACAAAAACCAACCACAGCAAAAACCCTTGCTGACTTAGCTAAGCTTATACCTCTGCAGAAGTAGTTTTAGGATTGGAATCCATGGCTGAGTCACGATCTCGACGGCTCTCATGAATCCAGTAAAACCCAAATACGAAAAGCAAAACCCTTGAGAGAAACCTCCCAGAGCGCACGATAACAGTCCTTTTCCATCCTCCCATGTGAGCATAATCTTCCTGAACAACCACACCACCTTCTTCTTCCTCTTCCTCTGCCCCACGATAAGGAGCAGAAAACAGCGTAAATAGCCTACAAATCAAGTAATACAGAAGCAAGAGGCTCATCGACAGAATAAACCGCACTGGAACAAGCGTCACCATTGCGACAGCCAACTTAATCTTCTCCGTCATCGGAAAAGGACCCAAACCCATCGTCCCATACAAATCCGTCCTCGCGTAAGGTGCGAACTTTTTGTCCAACTCTTCAATGGCAGCAGCCAAATCGGATTCTGATTTCAGCAAAGGCCGTTCCTCTTTGCTCGACGGTGGATTCGAATTCATATCTTTCAGCTCTGATTCCATTGTTCTTTTCACCTAACCTAAAAATCTAATCTTTTTGTTTTTGTTTTTTATGAAAGAGAGGGTTTCAGGTATTGGAATCAGACAACGAAGAGTGGGTTCGTGTTATATTTGGATGAAGATGATGGATCTGAAGAAAGTGTCATCCTTTTTTCCTCGTCGTCTCTAGATTTCCCGTGAAGATTTCAGCTTTCGCGTACACGTAGATTCGCCGTAAAAGGTAAACATGAAACTAAACAAGTGTTTTAATCCAGTGGAACAAGGTGCATGCTAACTTAATATACGCTTCATCTATCTTAACCGTTGGATGGATTAGTTGGAACAAAAACGGACCACGACTGTTAATTCATGTTGCAGATATAAGAAAAAAAAAATCTTAGAATTTATTTTTCCAGATAATGTCAATGAGATTTTCCTGTTATTTCTCCCATCTTATTTAAGAATTTTTTTTTTTTAGTTGTAGATTTATATTCTTATCCAAACGGAAATTTCCTTGTTTGATTTGGATATAAATTGCGTGATACATATTTATCTTTTTGAATAATATTTTTTCGGATTGACGCACCCATTTAAGATGAGAGCCCTAGTAGAATATGAAGAAAATAAGGTGATGGTATGATTTTTTTTCTTTTTTTTTCTTACAATGAAAAATGTAAAAAGTTTAACGCAGAAACATTTTTTTCAGTTTATACAAAACAAAATTAAAATAATAACCAAATGTAATTGTTTTACTCTAGAGTAATACCAGGCACACTCATAATAACCCAAAAAAAAAAATTGGAAAACGATAACCTATAAATCATTTCATTTCCATATAGTCCTTGTAGAATGAAACAAGTCAATAAATGATTGATTCCTCTACTAGCCTTTTTACTAATTACTATTCTCTCTTTAGTGGCAAACAGAGCAAATCAAATCACGTACCAACTTGCCCTGCTTAATATAAAACCGTACGCAAATAATCTCAAGGCATGTTTCTTTCAACTACCAAGATTAATCATTTGTTTTATTTTTTCTCTCTTAATAATTTAAGCCTTTAGGTGATTTGTATCGAGAAAGAAGACTTGGACATTAACAATCAACTTTCTTAATTTATAATTTTAAGTTTGCAGAGTCCAAGACATAATCATAGCTATGCGACCTCCGTCAATAGTTACTGTCGCCGTGATTTATATATGTATAAAACATGACTGAAATCTTGTGAATAAAGTATTAAATATGTGTAGTTGTTATACTTAGTAGAAGTCTTGTGAAGAAAGATCATGTGAAAGTGGTCATGGTAAGAAACAAATTCGAGACAACTTCTACGAGGTTTACAAGCAAAAACCTTAGTAATGACGTTTACTGTTGTTATACTCAAGACAAAATCCTAAAAAACAAAAGTGGAAGTTGCGACAGTTAGATTCCCTGTTGAGTAGTCTTTTCTTCTGTATTTGTTTGTTCTTTGTTGGAAACCAATCAGAAGCATATTTTATGATAAGAAAAAAAACAACGCATATATTCAAATCTAATGTCATTGTCTTTTTATGGTCATGCATGACCTTAATAAGTGATCTATAACAGTAATCATTATGTAACAATGTTTATTTCAACCTTTATATGAAACAATATTATCAGCGCCGGCTCATTAGGACGAGCGAGGGACCGTCTCGGATTCAATAACAAAAAGAGCTTAACATTTTTTCTCAACTAAAATAAAAATAAGATTATTTAGGCAACATAATCAGTTTATTTATATATGCATTTTTTGTTTCCATAGCCATATATAGATATTCAAAAAGTTACACCAAAAAGCTTTTGAATTTGTTTGTTTTGAAAGAAAAGTCATGATGTTATAACCTCAAGTAGTAGTATATAGAAGATCAAATGGTATTGTGTATAAGATTCTATTGTAACATTAAACCAAAGAATTTCGTTATATCATTGTTTGTTAATGACAACTACAATGCGTAGAGAACTATAGCGAATTTGAAACCCTCCAATTGCACTAGCGGACAAGACTATAAGAATTAACAGAAGTAGCACCATTATCCATCCACACATTGAGTTTCTTTTACTAAGAAAAACAAATTTTTTATCGTATATTAAAACCACCAAAAGACAATGTAAATCTTTAGCAATTTGGTAAAAAAATTGCAGTAATTCACGTGAATCCCCAATAATTTTCTCATGCACACAAAGTGGGGTCCTAATTTTTTTGCTTTGCCACTTCTCGCCAGCCCTTCCTCTTTTGTTCTCTTCACTACCTCCAAACTTCCCAAGAATCTCTCTTTCTCCTCTCTTCTCTCTTCTCTCACCTCTTATTTTCCTCTGAAGAGAATCCTCCTCACGAAAATGTTGAAGAAAGCAACATATCTTCCATTGAATCTTTCACTTGCTCCTTTGCTTCTTTTCCTTCTATCGTGTGTTGTTCATGGCGTCGACGAGAAGAAGATTCTCAGTGTACACAACAACATCTGGTCTCCCAAGAAATCAAACGACGCTTCGAGTTCATGTTTCTCTCGCAGTCTTGGTAATTTTTTTTTCCTCAAACGCTCACCAACCATAGAGAAAATCAGAGAGTAGTCGATACTATTCCTTTTACTTTAGTTTAATATAATGGCGTGAATTAAGGTGAGATTAACAAAAGACATGGGAAAACGAAAAACGTTATTAGCTTTTACACTACTTTGTAATATCCTTTTTCCTTGAATTGGGATTAGTATAGTTATTTTTCTAAAGCTTTACATAGAGAATCTTGAGCTTCTTTCCTCCATGGAGGACAACTCATATATCACATATGTTTGTTTATTCGTATACTCTGTTACATCCAAAACCTCTTGTTTTTTTTCTCTTCTTGTTGACTCTTGTTGACTCTATTTATGTTAGTTGTTTACTGCAAAGAGACAAGATCTGTTGATCTTTATAATAAAAATGATGATTCTGTTTTGAAAACTTAGGAAACGGAAGAGAATCCACTACATTGGAGATGAAACATAGAGAACTTTGCTCAGGAAAGACTATAGATTGGGGTAAGAAGCTGAGAAGAACCTTAGTTTTGGATAACATTCGAGTTCAGTCACTTCAACTCAGAATCAAAGCAATGACCTCAAGCACCACTGAACAATCTGTTTCCGAAACTCAGATTCCCTTAACCTCAGGGATAAAACTTCAGACTTTGAACTACATCGTTACGGTTGAATTAGGAGGGAAAAACATGAGTTTGATAGTTGACACTGGAAGTGACTTGACTTGGGTCCAATGCCAGCCTTGCAGATCCTGTTACAACCAACAAGGTCCTTTGTATGACCCATCAGTCTCATCTTCTTACAGGATGGTGTTCTGTAACTCATCTACTTGTCAGGACCTTGTAGCAGCTACCGGCAATTCAGGCCTTTGTGGAGGTAACAATGGTGTCGCAAAGACAACTTGTGAATACGTTGTCAGCTATGGAGATGGATCATACACTCGAGGAGACTTGGGAAGTGAAAGCATCCTATTGGGCGACACAAAACTCGAAAATTTTGTCTTTGGTTGTGGCCGAAACAACAAAGGTCTGTTTGGGGGAGCCTCTGGTTTAATGGGTTTGGGAAGAAGCTCAGTCTCTTTCGTCTCCCAAACTTTGAAAACTTTCAACGGAGTTTTCTCATACTGTTTACCTTCTCTTGAGGATGGAGCTTCTGGTTCATTGTCTTTCGGTAATGATTCCTCTGTTTACAAGAATTCAACTTCAGTTTCCTACACGCCATTAGTACAAAACCCTCAGCTTAGTTCCTTTTACATTCTGAATCTCACCGGTGCTAGCATTGGTGGCGTGGAGCTGGAAATATCAAGCTTCGGTAGAGGGATTCTAATTGATTCAGGAACGGTTATCACGAGATTGCCACCTTCCATTTACAAAGCTGTGAAAACTGAGTTTCTGAAACAGTTTTCCGGGTTTCCTTCAGCTCCTGGTTATTCAATCTTAGACACTTGCTATAACCTCACAAGTTATGAAGACATAAGCATTCCCACTATCAAAATGATCTTCGAAAGTAACGCTGAGCTTGAAGTGGATGTCACCGGTGTGTTCTACTTTGTCAAGCCTGACGCGTCTCTGGTTTGCTTGGCCTTGGCAAGTCTGTCATATGAAAATGAAGTCGGGATCATCGGAAATTACCAGCAGAAAAACCAGAGAGTAATATATGATACCAAACAAGAGAGGCTTGGAATTGCAGGAGAAAACTGCAGTATCTGATGAATACCCCATAACTTATAAAATCCTTTGTGTTCCCTTCATATCATGAAAAGCCAATCATCTCTTTTGGCAAAGCCAATTTGAATTCTCCCACTATTCTTATAAATATTTATGTCTGTATTGGTATAGCAGTAGCTTATGATAAATTGTAAGAAAATATGCTTAATGATCTTCTGCGAGGAAGGAAAATAATCTAAACCATAGGAACAAACAATGAACGGAGAAAAAAACCTCGAGAAATTTCTTAAATTCACAGCAATACGTCCGCTGGAATTCCAGTGAATCCACTTGATAGGTTTTCTCAAGAAACTGATGTTCCTGCACCTAAAAACAAAAATGATTCAACTCAAGCTTCATCACTGATCAAAGCGGTCAACTCTATCTTCTCGGTATCAACACCTTCATTTCTTCTGTTTGTTAACATCTCAGCCGGGAGAATGGTTGAGTTTGAATCAACATTTGGTATCAAAAGGACCAATCCAATTGGAATTACTCTCAATAAACTCCTGATCACAATAACCAACCAGAGATTATCAAACTGAGTACGCGTAACTTTCAGGGCATGGAGTAATACTCCTCCGCCCCATGACGACATTAGGTGTCCTACATGTTCAATCGACATGAGCAAAGCAAAGAAAGTGCCTTCCATACCGGCAGGGCAGAGCTTAGAACTGAGAACAAGTAAGGGTAACCACTTGATTCTACTTATCATATGTGAAACAAACTCGTCTACCACAATGAAGAAGTAATCAGGCAGACCAAGCTTCAGGTTTATGCGCAGCACCAGGATCAAATCCAGAAATCCTGACAGGACAGATAGGGAAAGTGCCCAGAAGACAACATTCCTGAAAGGGAAGTTCTTCAGAAAGTTCTGATAGAGAAGTATGCCCACAAGAGAGCCAATTGCACCAAACGACATAATCGATCCAACAGCTTCCTAAGGAACATTAAATAACTACCTTAAGCCGGGAACATTACAGAGAGTTCCCAAATGTTTTAAGTAGGGGCATGGAAGGTGAAATTCAGCTCTATTTGTGTTAGAACTTATGCAAAAGGTGAAAGCACCTTTGAAAAGGAAGGACCATCCTTTGAATCTGTGTACCAATAGAACATGCCTTCGTGAATGTGCAAGCTCACTGCAGCTGACAATAGCATGAACAAGCATGGTCGCCACACCTCACCATATTGAAAGGTTTTCCATATTGCGGTTCCAGCATCCAGAAACTTCTCGTTCACCTGAAAGCAGAGTTACTCAGTTACATACTAGTTTCAAGAATATGGTTGGGTGAAAGGTAGCAAAAAACATACATGCTTGCGACCTAGACTGCGGGAAGGAGATTCTTTTAGAACCATCCCCACTACAACAACCAATCCTGCAGTCAGACCGAGTACACCGTACACACCCTGCCAAGAAAAAGACAAAATGAATGGAAAACACTTAAAGCATTTCTCTGAAACCTCCATGTCAACTCGCATAAGAGGCAATCTTAACATTTAGACTCTCTGAATTCAAGGAGAGCTTTAAAGAGACTACCTTGGACCGAAACAAGTGCACCAAAACGCCGCTAAGGGAGAAACCAACCAAGGACCCAATCGAAGAACTCAAACCACACAAACTTTGCATATCCGCAGCAAGTGTAGGATGAATTATGCTACATTGTGTTACACAAGCATCAATGGTTACATCTGCTATAGCAACTCCAGCACTTGCTGCCACAAGACAGGACAAAGCCAGTGCAAGATGCAGATTCGTGTGCAGCCATAACACCATCATAGAGATCGTAGCAAGAACACCTACAATCAAATAGACAAACAAAAAGATAACATCTTTCATATATCAACAAGAAGCAAAGAAACTAACTTTTTGGCTTGATCAGTGGGTTTACCGGCGAATATGAAATAGGGTCGTCTCCTATAACCCCAAACAGGGACAACATCAGTCAACAATCCCCAGAGAGGTTTAATGATCCAAGGAATCTGAATCAAACCAACGTAAATCTGAGCTTGAGAGGGTTGTATCTTCTGCTCGTCTTTAAAGTAGTACTGCGTGCTGACTTTGCTGAGACCTTTACCAAGTCCTTGGCTAACACCATAGACGATAATAACACCGAAGAAGAAGCTCCAGTGAAGCTCTTCAATGAGCATTCTGAGCCACCGTAAAGGCCGTTTCAACACCAGATCTAAAATCCCTTGTTTCTTCTTGTCTAGTTGATTTCGCCGAGGATCCATCTCGTACTCTGTTTCCTCCAATCGATTCGCCATTTGAGTATTCGGGAATTAGAGAGAAGTTGACGAACATGGAAATGTGACTACACTATATCTAGCCCCAGCCCAGCCTACACACCAATCGAAAAATCTGGAAATTTTCTTAAATAATTATTGGTTTGATGACGTCACGGATGACAAAATCACGTTTACACCCCCACACACACACAAAAGTTTTGGAATTTGGAAACTCGTCAGTCGTGAACTATCGAAATCGTACATCGTCACGATATACCACCCAAAACAAAAACAACAAATGGTTTCAAGGATGTGATTATTTGTTAAATAGCTTGGTCGCTCCATCTTTATTTTCTTTAAATTTTTCAGCAGTCGTTATAATATTGTTAATACTTTTAATAATCTCATCATGCCAAAGAAAAAAAAACTACTACTATTTATTTAAATTAGCTTACTTATGATAATTTTTAGATACGACTGGCATATTTCACAATCACAAGACTCATCACCTGTCACTTACTCACTACCATATACTGTACAATTTATTCGAAGGGTGCTTGCTTAGTTGGTAGAATTGGACGCTAATTAATTGGCAAACTTTACCATAATTGCTGACAACTCCTTCCACCTGCAAATAAAATGAGGGCAGGTAGTAGCCACATTATATTTAATTAATTATGACTTTTATTCCTACAAACATTAAGAAAGCAGATAATGGTTTGGAAGTTATTATTTATGATTATTCATATCTTTTATATGATATTTTTCTCTCCCATAATAAATTCTCCTATTTTTGTGTGTGTGTGTGTGTTGCTGTTATGATCAAATCCCTCATATTTTTTTACGAATTGTTAAATTACTGGGAGGAGTACACGTAAATATGACTATTTAGTTAGTTGTATAAAATATTCCAAAAAATGAAAAAGATAACAAAGTTTCTTGCTCTTTTGGGATCACATCTCTCATGGGCCGACCAAAAGAAGTAGATCAACCAAGAAGCGATAAAATCTTGAGGCATCCAATTTTGCTTGCCTACTATCTCCAATTTTTTCTTTTGCTAAGTAGGTTCTTCCACGTGTCGAACTTCGATTAAATGAGAAGATAACAACGTTAAACAGATGTAGATTTTGTTTGCTAGTCATAATCAACTTAAAAATGGTTCATTCTGATTGGAGAATTTCTTAATGGTGTTTCATAATCAATCAAAATAAGAAAAGTGCAAAAATGGTAGCATAGATGAATCTAATTAAGAATACATACGAGATAGTGGACTAAATAATCTTAGTTATTTTATTGTATGGATCAAACATATTTGTACAATTTAAAATCTGAACTATAAATTTTCTAAAATAGTTAAAAATTGTAAATTTTAAACTAGTGTGATAAGTTTTGGTAAATGATAAACTTAACGAAATTTTTTATTTCAAATATTTTACAAACTTGATTAGTCTGCTGGGAATATATATTTAAACCAAAATTGTTATAGAATTTTTATATATAAAAAAAGAAGAAACGAAAAAAGAATCGGTGATGGATCTAATATAAATACTCAACCATTTCCAACTATCTTTCTCTCATTTTCACAATTCCATTTCACCATTTTCTCGCATCCTTTATAATTCGCATTCACCGGTAATGGCAAATGTCTCTCGACGGAGCAAGAAAACAATGGTTGACGATGAACTCGGCGATAAAACAGCGTCTGCGTCCGTTGTGTTTAAACCCAAACGCAAACGTAAGTCGCCGCCTCAAAACACTCCTCCTCAACGCAGCTCCTCCTATAGAGGCGTCACAAGGTCTCCCTTCCCTAAACGACTAGCAGCTTCCTTTTCTGGGCAATTTATTGATTTTTTATTTCTCCGGTTGAATAGGCATAGATGGACGGGGAGATACGAAGCGCATTTGTGGGATAAGAACAGCTGGAACGAGACACAGACCAAGAAAGGACGACAAGGTTTGTCTATACTTACACATATATATGCTTGTAACAAGATTTTGTTAGTTTTTTTGGTCTTAGATTGGATTCCGATGAATTCGGAAACTCCTCTTTCTCCGGACAGACTTTGTCCTTAACTGTTCTTGATTTTTTTTTTTTTTTTTTTTTTTTAATTTGTGGTGTTTTTGATGATGGTGATGTGCAATGGATGATGGATGAATGCTGACTCATCAAGTGCAGTTTATCTTGGTGAGTTTTTTCTTAGCCAATACCCATATCATTCTCATATAAGTCGAAGAAATACATAATTTGATAAAGTATTGTACTTTTTTTTTGTTCCCATCACTTTTTCTTTTAAATACTACTCGACAAAGTGATGAAAAAAGTCCACATATACATGTGTGGTATGGTTGTAAAATTAAAGAATGAATTCCACCGAAATTGGTAGAGCCGGTTTATTATTAGCTGTTCTTTTTTGGCTCCAACGCAATTCGTATTTGTCCTTTTCTACTTATATAAAATAATTAAAACCGTATCGTATATTCTTATTAATAAATTAATATATGGTTTTATGGATAGGGGCTTACGACGACGAAGAAGCAGCAGCACGTGCCTACGACTTAGCAGCATTGAAGTACTGGGGACGAGACACACTCTTGAACTTCCCTGTAAATTTTCTCCAAATTCGTATATATATTTTTGTTAAAATGAGTTCTCTCATGGTCTTTGTTTGCTACACAATAAGAAACAATAAAAAGCATGTGTATACTTGTAAATTGTATGAAATGCCGATTTAATTTCTCCATCAAAATGTTTTATTTTATTTTATTTTACTAACTGGACTATTAAACTTCGTGTTTCTTTGGTTGATTTCTTAGTTGCCTACTTATGAAGAAGACGTCAAAGAAATGGAAGGCCACTCCAAGGAAGAGTATATTGGATCATTGAGAAGGTATATTAACTATTTAAGCAATCAATTATACCAAATTGATTAATCATAGTTTTAAAATTAACTTACAACATTTCCGTGTAGAAAAAGTAGTGGATTTTCTCGCGGTGTATCAAAATATAGAGGCGTTGCAAGGTAAATAGAATTTCAATATAAATAAATAGTCATAATAGACTAACTACTCTGATATTAGAAGTTGCCAATGAAAAACACAAAACTTAAAGAGATTGCATATACATAAATGGTTGAACCATGAATTTGCAGGCATCACCATAATGGAAGGTGGGAAGCTCGAATTGGAAGGGTGTTTGGTAATAAATATCTATACCTTGGAACATACGGTATTTAATCTCATCTATCCTTACTTTATAAATTTTTCTTTGGATAGTAATATTTTATGAAATGTATAAATTCCTACTTTAGTAAAACCCGGTTTTAGCAAATCCAAATCTTGAAATTTGGGATTAGAATAAAATTGGAGTTATTCTCTGTTCTCTTGTTTAGTGGGACATTAGTAGACCATGACATAATTTCATATATCTATTTTATATTACGCATATAAAAATAGAATTAATAATGGTAGGAAACAACCACGGTCACTTTATGCATGAATGTAGTCAAACGAACAACTCTTTAAGATTTTTTTTTTCTTGTCAACAACTCCAAGAAAATTTAAGTCACACACATGATAGATCTCATAGAAAATTCAAAAGAATATGTACTATTGATTGATAATTATATATAGATCTCATAGATAATTATAGGATTGATATGTGGACTTAGTGTTTATGAACCTTTAAGAGGGTAATCAAATCTTGTTGGTTGGGAACTAGATCACCAAACCCATCAACTTACTCAAGCTATTTATTATATTGTGTTCACTTTTTAAGTTACTCATCCAACTTTATTGACAAATTCATTCCCTTACATATTATATGTTTCCCAATTAATATTATTATTTTTGTCGTATGTAACTCACCCATATGCAAATTACCAAATTTAAACCCGAATTATGATACCATGATGATACTAGTACAAATTATTAGGCTATGAATCCCCGTTCTTTTCAAATTACTTTTTATTCATTTGTTAGAAGTATTAAAAAATTACACATGCATATTACTATATTTAGGCAAATGCGTGATACGGTGATATAGCTATCCACTTAATACATTGGGAAAGTTTAAAAATAATTATTTTAAGAAAATATATTTATACCACTGGGATGGAAGTTCTGTGAAATTATGGTATTGTACCCAATGTTTATGATTTGTAACATTTTAAACCCTTGTTCACGTGCAGCCACGCAAGAAGAAGCAGCAAACGCCTACGACATCGCGGCAATAGAGTACCGTGGACTTAACGCCGTTACCAATTTCGACGTCAGCCGTTATCTAAATCCTAGCACCGCCGTAAATCAACATATACCGGATAAACCCGATTCCGATTCTAAGCCTATTCGAAACCCTAATCACGAGCCCGAACCGTCGGATGATAACGAATCTCCGAAATCAGAGGAGATAATCGAACCATCTACACCGCCGGAAGCTATTCAAACTCGCCGGAGCTTTCCAGACGATATCCAGACGTATTTTGGGTGTCAAGATTCCGGCAAGCTAGCGACGGAGGAAGACGTTATATTCGGTGGTTTTAATTCTTTCATAAATCCTGGTTTCTATAACGACTTTGATTATGAGCCTTGAACATATATTTTCTTTCACAAGTTTTGTTTTGATAATCTATATATATAATGCATCGAATATATTAGTATTTCCTAGTGATGATGATTCTATCATAAAGCTCTCAAATTTCGTCACTGGGATCATCAAAATTCATAAGGAATCAAGATGTAAAGGTAGCAACTTTATTATTATAAGAAGACAACACCACCATTCAGATATTGAACTCTTTCAAATCCAGAATCTGGGTTATGAAGAATCATCTGAGATTTTATTCATAAAAACCATAGTCTTGCTGAAACTGAAACATCATTGCTCGAGAGTCGAGACAAATCTCATTTCATCAATGCATCTGCTAATGGAAATGTCGGAGATATATCCACCGGTACCTGAAATACAAACAAACCATGAACGCAGATCTCATTCTATGTGCTTCATCATGTGGAAATCTCAACTCGATTTAGCTTTTAATATCCTGTTAAGAGAATGTACCTTGACGCTTTCGAGATTCTCCAGAGCGGTTTTCAATGGTCCGGTGATAGTGCAGTACTTATTTAGAAGCAATGTTGCTGCGTTTTTGTCACCTTTTCCTTGAATGGTTAATATCTCATGGCTCAGACTCTCAACTGCACCTTCGACCTTTAAATGTGGAAAAACAAATAAAAGATTCAGGAGAGTTTCGATATGACAGAATCAGAAAGTTCTTCATGGAAGAAACAAGAACTTGGATGGGATACCTTAGCGAAATCCACGGAGAAGGTAGAGTCCTTGTGGAAAACAAAGGCTCCTTTCTCATACAACCAATTGAATTGCAATGCTTGCCCTTTCCTGAAGCCAATAGAGATAATAATGTCAGGAACTATACATATAGAGTGTGGATTATCTAAGGCAGAGATTCTCTTATATCATTCATTACCCATGAGCTTCTGTGAGACCAAACCGGATGGATCGAAAGCATCCAGCTAGGAAAGAAACATACATACTCTCCACCATACTCTTGGAAAGCAAACCCTGTTGTATCACATAACAGAAACAGAACCGGAAACACTTTGTATCAATTGAGTAGACAACGGATTCCAGAGAATTTGACTCTCCGATGAATCAAGGTTTTGGAAATTGGAATTAGATGAACAAAGTTACTAGTGAAGTTGATCATTGACCTTGGTGATGAGAAACTTCAGTGCCCAAAGACCAACTACATCTGCCTTTGCTTCTTCCATTGCAGAATGGACTTCTTGCAGTTCCTAGATCAAAGGAAAAGACGAGGGAAACAAAAAGGTAAAACGTCAAGTTGTTTCGTGGTTGGTATGTGATCGCAGGACAAAAGACTCTAGTTGGATGTCTGGATTCTTGCAGAAAGAAGTAAGACCTTTCTCACTGTAGACGTTTGGCCATCAGGAAGTGTTATGGTATGAGGACCAATGCCATGGCAACATTCATGGCAGATGGTGTGAGTGAAGAAAGAATCAAAATCAACGAATCCTCGCTGTTCCTTGCTGATGGTGATTTCACCTATAGGCTTTAGAATATGTTCAAACCTGGAAAAGAAAAAGGCGTTAGTTAGAAGTAATTGTGACACCGTTTATAAATGAAATATGGAGGAAGAAGGAACATTACTTTGCTTCTTGGACGTTTTTCAACATAACCATTGATGTTCCTCTATCTTTGACGATTTTCTCATCGTTTGGCAAATTGTAAGCAACTGTCTGAGGACCCCTCACATCCTGTCACAATCAAGAAACAAATGAACCATGAATAAATGCAATACATTTCTTTCCCTTCCCTCTCTCAGATGGATGCTGAGGGGAACTTACTCCAGAATTGTAAATTAACTGGATGACCCGAATAGGAGCAGCAGATACATCTTTCGATTTGTATACACTGTCAAGTGGGAGATTATCTTCCAATAGCTACCGGGAAGTGGAAAAAGAAAAACGATCTTAGAGAAAATAAAATAGAAAACGTGAACAAATGCAACTTTGATTGACGCAGCTGCAAAAAGAGCAGTACCTTGAGATTGTCACCAAAGAGTTTCAGATCAGCAGTGGCTTTATCATCTCGAATACCGATGAAGGTTTCAAAGGTAGCCTTAGATGAAAAACAAATACCGATTAGAGAAAAATCAAATGCAACGAACCTATCATAGATTGAGACTATATGGTAAAAAGGAGTTGCATTTCATGACGGTTAATGTACAAGTGCAAAGCTGAGGATTGCGAGCATCAGCATAAGAACATCACTGCAAAAGCACATGTTTACTTAAATTCTTACCTTGTACCCAAAGATTTCATCCTCGTATGTCTCATATGGACCAATGGTAATATCCAACTTTGAATCCTACAAAAGATGATGAGACTCAAAACTATGGTGCAAGACTGATAATAATTGTAACGCGAAATTGCGGACAGAGCTAGTCTTACAAAAACTATCCTCTTTTGTAACAAAGGAAAAACACAGAAGATTACAAGACCATGAGTGGGCTGTAAAGAGTTACCAAGTCCATCCATGCGATGTCTGACTCATAGTACTCATTTGAAAGGAAGGCTTCAGCTTTGCTGTGCAGCAGCTTCTTCAAACTATGGAAAATCATAGTGAAGTACTTCAATATATTAAGCCACTCGAACGGGAGTATACCTTTTATATGGTAAAGGTAAGAAACTGTATGGTAAATATACCTTGGCGAACTGACCAAGTCCCCAGCTTTGTGCAAAAGTTCAGAAGCTTTCGTAAGGAAAGGTAGATAAATTTTTGAATAAGGAATACTATACAGATCGGAATTAGAGTCTGGTTTCTTCTTTGTGCTGCTGGCAAGATGATCAGATAGAGGAGCATCTAGATTAGCTTCACTCCGCCTTCTTATAACACTGAAAAATCCTGTTGCAGCATGCTTTTGCTCTTCTGTAAGACCATTGAGCCATAAGGTAAACTCCTATAGATATTAGAAACACATTTCTTACAACGGGTATGGACACATACGAAAAAATGGAAAAGAAACATTAAATACGTGTGGGTACCGTTTTATCCATATCGGGAGGATAAAAATTAGAACCAGGTGGTTTAGTCACTGGAAAGGCTGCTCTATATTCAAGACCCTTCCAGCCAGCAATGGATTTTGTTGCTTCAGGAAGCAACTTTACAGCTGAATCTGCCGTACTTAAGAATGCTTCATTTTCATCAAGAGACGACCTGCAAATGAAAAACGAAACATCAATCTCTTGGAGTGATCTCTCCTAATCGTAATGAGGCTGACACACCAGATACAATATGTTAACGAATTATGTTCAAGACAACATCTTTTGCAAATTTTTATTATCAAATTACTAAATTCTGCACCGTTCTGAGACGAATCCCAACCCTTTCCAAGAATTTAGATGTTAGAACAAAGCCAGTTTGATGATAATCACCATGGACTTTTGTTGATCAGGAAGTATTCCCATTTTAATTTGTCCAGTTCTGATGCATTGGCATGATCCTTCAGCCAATCTCTTAGAGCTGGATTGCTGTTCCAAACCTGATTAAGGATAAGTTATCTAATTTAGTTTAAGATCAATCAAGAGATTTCATGCCTATGGCCCAAAAAAAGAAAATTCGGACTACATATCCACACAACCTGCTCATAAAATATATCGTCCATGATTTTTGCAGCCTTCACAATCAGCCCCAACGCCTTCTGATCTGCTTCAGAGAGTTCTGTCAACTGCATATAAATGAAAGGGGTCTTAAAATGCAAATTGATTTCATGGACTGAAACAATACAATTTATTTGGTACATATGAAACAAAGAAATTACAATAACATATGTGACAAATTAATACCTTTGCTTCGAGGGTGACAGGAGAATATCTCTGAAGTTGCTTTTGCAGAGACAAACTACGCGCCTCAGAGTTCAATTGGCACCTTCAGCAAACTCAAAAGAAACACTCTATGTAAGATAGACATTTCCATATAAAATCAACAGCTTAGCAATGGATATGTCACACAAAAATCTGATTTTGTTTTATTCTATATCATGGAATATATCAGCGATGAGCAAAAACGAGAAAAGAAATAACTCGGAAAAGACCAATAAGAGATAACGTACCTCTGTCTGATTATGTCAAATAGTTTTCCATACTCTCCATTTACATCATATGGCACATAAGCAGGATCTTTCTTAGCCAGAAAGTTTCTGTACTCTTCGTAAGGTATGTATTTTACAGCAGAGACTTCCTCTTTCTGATATATAAATAAGAAAAACGAAATGGAGAGGTTAGTTGAGAATCCAAAGTGCTTTTTAGTACTTACACTAACAGCTTCGTAAAGGAAAATTTCTCACTTGAAGAGTAAAGGCTTCTAATGGGATTGGATGCAGAATTGTAACAAGATACACATCATTGAACTCATTATTTATGAATTTTCCATCGTTTATGACACTGTAAAAGCACACAAAAGAAAAGCAACACACTGTCTGATAAGGATCTCCGTGAAACTCGAGAGTAATAAATCACAGTGCATATTTAGAATAGAGAAACGAAGTTAGCTCTCAGAGGCACTGAACATACTAATCAGTAATCACGCTAAACACTTTCAGCAACAAACAGAGTCTCTTGAAACAAAAGATTTCAAAGAGAGAGAGAGAGAGAACATGTATCACATAGGCCAGGAAATCAAATGTACAAACCATTCTTGCAGAAAGACGAAAATCTTTTCAAATGCATCCTTTGGGAGTTTTACACCTAGCTCTTCCTGGAGCTCCCGCCTACACAAATTGGACAGCAACTTTAGTATATGGAAAGAAGAAGTAAGCGAATGCAGAATCGGATTTACTTACTGGGCCGATATAAGCGATGGATCACCAGCTGATATATGGCCAGCACTTGAAATGTCCCATTGTCCAGGCCATGAATCTTTATCATCAGCTCGGAGTTGGAGAAGTAGTTCTTGAGTACTCTCCACAAAAATCCAGACATGAACTGCACGATGGTAATCTCCATCTCTGTGAATCTCTCCTCTACAAGGACACAGAGAAGAATTGAGCTTAACAATGATTGGCATTGATGTAATTCATCGTCCCAAGTAACTTTCTTCTTTCTTTCGATCAGAGAAGAGCTGATCAAGAACACAATCCCAAAATCATCAGTGTAGACTTTATATCCAAAATCGGATTGAAATTTCTCTGATTGACGACCTAAAACCCTTACGTCGAGTTTGTTTAGTTGATGGGTCAACGAAGCATCAAATCAAACCCCAAAACCAAAAAAAAAAAGCCGACTTTTTTTCCAACAAAGACGTAAAATTTCAATGTATAAACAAGAGTTTGATTCAATTAAAATCACATCTCAATGTACGAATTCGATTTCTGGGTACTTTTCATCAAACAAGAAAGGGAAAAGCACATGAACAATAAACATGCCTGGGTTTGGAGACACCGGTCTTCTCACCGGATTTAGTCAGAACGTCGAAGTGCTCCTCCGCCATAGCTCTCTCTATCTCTCTATCTCTATCTATCGCCATAACTGGATAAAGTGCCCAATTTATAGAGAAGAGATAATGTCCGTAAAAAACAAGGAGGGGCTTTGCTTACTTGGCTTCACTAAACCGGACCCTATTCACTTCAAGACTCAGCTTGACACATCCTCATTCAAAAATGACACATTTTCTCAGCGTTAAGACACCTTCGTAGGGGTCAGGAGATCATGCCGACATTTGTACATTCATATACAACTATACAAGCAACACATCGGCATGCATTCATTTCGTTTTTGCTAATGTTATAGAGACAGTTATGTCAGCAGCTAGTTATGTTAGTAGTGTGAATTATATGTACAGAGAAAACAAAGGTAAAATTATAAATTGTTTTGTGAGTATACCAAAGTCTCTTATAAGATGTCTTGATTCTTGCAAAAGAGACCAAATGAGATAACTATGTAATAGTTATGACAGGGTGAAAACAAGTTTGTCAAGGTTTTTGGATCATCTTTCTAATAATACCCTTAGGCACATTTTCATCCAGGATTGGATTTTGATTGCTGATGCTGATAGAGTGATGAAAGTAGGAATACAAAACAATGTTATGAAATATTTGTATAGACATAATCGTGCACGCCGAGCCAAGCTCAGCCTTTTATCTATAGAAGTGCATTTTGCTATTTTAACACCACAAAAACAAATCAGAAATGCTAACTCTGCTTTAAGTTCTTGTTGGTAATGAAGTGCATTTTGTTATTTTATCTATAGTATTCCAATTTTAGCATTTCTTTCTCCGGAGACTTGGCACTTTTTGTTTTCCACAAGTACAATAATGGTGAGAAACAAAATTCAAAAGTACTCATGTGACATGCTTCTATGTTTCTAAGTAAACCTAACAAAATAAAGGCTCGGTTGATTTAGGTAAGGAAAAAGTACGATTGAATAAAATATTTGAGCAGAAAACAATAAAATGAGGTAGATTCACTTCTCTATGTTACTTGTGTTGATGCGTGTAACTTTCTACACCTTACAACTTATTTGATTCAGAAATAAATAACTAACAAAATAAAATTCAAAAACCGCAACTTTTACCTTACAAATACGAAGACTACTGTCTTGAGCAGATCATAGACATAAACATGAGCTCTAGTAACAGTTGTTCTCTTTTGATAATTCTCTTCTCCCTGCTTCTTTTGTTGATCCTTGATTCAGTTACTCTCACTTCCTTGGGCTCTTGTCAAAACTACTGTGGAGAAATCGAGATCCCGTACCCATTTAGAAGACTTTACGATTTTTTTTTTGTATAAATAAAAGACTTTTATCTAATCTTATATGAAGGACAATTTTACTCTTTGGGTTTCCAGGAAAATATTACTATGCATCAAACGCTTCTTTTAATTGTATCCCTCTAGAAAACAAAAGAGATATAAAAGTAGTTTATATCTTCTATATATTAAAAGAGTGATTACCCCACAATATTTCTCAATTTTTATTTATTTATTTAATTATACTATATTTATTATCAAACACATTTATTTAATTATATAACATTTCGATAATTTTAACATTAATTGCCAAACACATTTACAGAATCCAAATCTTACCAAAAATAATTACTTAAAAATTATATATTAAAATTTACCATTAAATGTGAACAAAATTATATATATATAAACTATAATTTAATTCATTTAAACCACAAAATATATATATATATATAAACTATAATTTAATTCATTTAAACCACAAAAATACTAATATATATATATATATAATTACTACAATTAAATAGCATAAAATTTGTCTGTGCAATACCTAGTATATATATATATATATAAGAATTTTCTTTCTTGATTAAAATTTTTAAAATCTATATTCACAAATTACATATATTTTATGAAAATTTTCGAGAAATGCTCATTTTCCAATACTCCTTTTCAAAAATGTTTCATTCTTAATTTTTTTTTAAAATGCTCATAAAATCTGAGATCTACCCAAATATATATGTAATTTTATAAAAACATAATTAAACTAGCTTTATACGTATGTAAAACTCTATAAATACCTTTTAAATATCTTATAAGAACTTATAAATACTTTGTAAAACCGTATAAATATTTTGTAAAACCGTATAAAACCTAATAAATACCTTATAAAACTTTATAAATACTTGGACCGAGTCTATGAGTAATAGTATCCATCTATAATTACTTTATAAACCTTAATAAAATTTTCAGATTAAATAAGGGGTATTTTTGAAAATGGACAACATAAATGAATATTTTTGAAAATAGACAAAATAGACATTTTTGAAAAGGGACACACCAAAAAAAGATATTTGAAAATGCCCCATATTTTATCCACAATGCTAAAAATTAACAATTTTTCTTGGATAAACCGTAAATTTGGGTGAATGAATCAAGGTGGTCAGGGCATGATTAGAATTGACCATAGATCTATCTTTTCCCGACTTTATTATTTCCTCCTATGAGGAGAGACATGGCTTTAACTTCTTCTTTAATGAAAGAAAGACCTCTTCAGCTAGCATCCTTCACTGGCGCGGTAAATTTCTAATGTGCCTCTTCCTGAGAAGTTTAGTTAAGTTCCAAAACACTATGTTTTCTCTGATGATTTTCTTCCCGAGACCAGGAGCACTTTTGTACCGTTTAATATCATTCATACTCACAGGCATTAAACTTTCATATATCTCTTTGCTTGGTTCAAGAATGAAGATACAGATCTGAAACAACAAGCTGGTTCTGAAACAGCAAGCTGATGTTGAAGACAACCAGCTGATGTCAACATGAGTCTGTATCTGCATCAGAAGTCTATATGCTGACGTGGACACGTAAGCTGACGTGGCAAAACTAGAGACGATGGTGTGATGAGCCAAGGAAGTTGTAGCTGACTTGGCAAAGAGATAAATACGTGAGTTGTTGTAGAGATTCACTAGATATTCTCTGCAGCGATTTAAGGAAAGGGTAAACTTGAGCAAGTTTAGTCCTTTGGAGATTCGGTGAGATTCTTCACCAAGTTATTAGGGTTTTCGTTTAAATAGCTTAGAGAGGCCATAGGTTGTAGTTGACACTCTAGAGCTATTATCGTGAGGTTGTAAACTTCGAAGTTAAAGAAAAAAACTTAGAAGGTGAGTGTTCAGTTCTCTGTGTGTATCACGGGTGGGTAATTAGAACGCAGAGATCTGCTAATTCTCTTTGTGTTTCACGGGTGGGTGAATAGAACGAAGAGAGTTAGAAACATCAACTAGGGTTTTGTTATCTTCGTGCGGGTAGATACATAACTAGGTTGATTTGTTTTACTCGACTTTGATATCTTTGAGAGGATTGATTCAAAGGAGAGTTAGAGCTTATGACTTGTTTTAGTCGGGTTCAATCCTATTGAGCTGGATAGGTTGAGTAAGAGTCGAATAAGTGTAACTATTTAAATGTTGTAAAGATAAACTTATAATAAAACAAGTTAAAAGCGTTGGCTTGGCGCATTCCAAGTGAAATCAGTGTGTTGTGTACCCTCTATACCTTAATAAAGAACTCTGCCTGCAATTGTGTGATTTCGAATCCTTCTCTTCATCAACGATTTTTGACTTTGGATCGCGAGAATTTTTTCTTGACATCCCTTTTCAAGGAATGGGTGCCCATGCATTTCAGGCGCATTATTGGAAGAATAAAACTGCTTGGAATCTTTTGTATTCCCTGCGACAATGGTTATCACAAAGCTTAACATTCTAGAAAAGGACAACATTCCGCATCTACGAGAATCCTTCTTTCGTGGTGGAACTTTTTATAACTAGTATTTCTATTTCTTTTGTTATAATTCTCCAATCTAGTTATTTGTCTTGTTGTATCAAGATTCAGATGTTGTATTGTTCTCGAAGCAACATACCGTGGTTATATATCTTCCTGCGTAAGTTCATTGGTCTTTGTTTGGTTCCTTTTAGTGGAGAGTTTGTATGTCTTTAATTTAAAAAAGAAAAACAATAAGAATACCAACGTTTGTGGTATAAATTGCAAGAAAGAAAATAAAGAGAGTATTAACAATTTTTGTTTCTCCATAAAATCCTTCAATCTGTGGTTTGTGGCTTTTGCATTTGATTTTCACGTTAAGCCTTTATACATCAGCACATGCATTAAACAAATCACATATTGACACGTGTAAATCAGTCATTATCGGTTTTTCTTTCCAAAGCGAGTCTTTTAACGTATTGGGCCTTAATATTCGATCGCAGGCCTATATTTGACTTGTCTGCGGAGACTTTCTTTTTTTTTTTTTTTTGGTCTTGGGAGACTTGACCCCTTTCCTCATATATTATTGGTAAGAGAAAATTCAATGATACTGATACGACATGCTTATAAGTAGACCCTACCAAAATAAAGGTAAGGAAACATTACAACTTATTTGATTGAGATAAAGATAACGAAGACCTGTTGCTGTTTCTAATTAAACGCAAATACCTTAGAAAACCCGGCTTTGCATTCTACTGAGGAAAAACACTCAGGAGAAAGAAGAAAAGTTTATCGAGCGGATCATAAACATGAGCTCTACTAATAGTTGTTCCCTTTTGATAATTATCTTCTCTCTTTTTCTTTTGTCGATCCTTGATTCAGCTGCTCTCACTTCTTTGAGCTCTTGTCAAAACTACTGTGGAGAAGTCGAGCTCCCGTACCCATTTGGAATCGGAAAGGGTTGCTACCTCGACAAAGAGTACGAGATTGAATGCAAAACTATTTCCGGAGAGGAAATTCCTTTCCTTTCCGTTAGCAGCAAAGAAGTTGTAGATATCTCTCTCCCTAGTCAATATTTTGATAAGTCCATGTCCCATGCGTCACTTCACATCAAAAGCCCTGTTACTTCCAGCAATAAACAAGAATTTGGATCGCTTTTGAATTCGACGGGGCAGCGAAATTCGCAATGGTTACATGCTAAACAGTATGCTATCCTAGAGCTTGAATGGTCATTTCGTACGACGAATCTTTCACATTACCTTCTTGGGCTGCCAAAATAAGTTAGAGTACACTGGACTCTCTAACAAAACAAGTTGCACATGCCAGAATAAAACTGTTTCTGGTATCATCTACGCAAGGGTTATAGAGGTAATCCATACCTCTTGGGTGAATGCAAAGGTAAGAAACTTTTTTTTATCTAACATGATGTCATCTTATAAGATTGCATCTATTTACTTTTGTTATTTTACTTATTTAGATATCAACGAATGCAAAGAATACAATAGTCAAGGGGATCCTATATACTGTGGGGGATACCCTTGTGTGAATTTCCAAGGAGGCTATCGTTGCAACTACTATCGTTATGGTCTAACGTCGCTTAGTATATGTAGGTCATTGAATTTCTTAAATTAGACTTTATTCACTGGTGATGATGAACACATAGACTATCAAGAATGCAGTACTAATCTCAAAGTGTGCTTTTTCACTCTTCTTTATGTTGTGATTTGCAGACGGGTTACTCCTTATTGTTGTAGGTGTGTTGATGTTACATGGAGTATGTGCGTTGTTATACATGTTTATTAGAAGGCGAAAGCGGATAAATCGCAAAAAGAATTTCTTCAAACGTAATGGAGGTCTATTGTTGCAACAACAGTTAACTTCAACGGAAGGCACCGTCGAGAAGACAAAACGTATTTAGTTCGAAGGAGTTGGAGAAAGCTACCGAAAACTTCAGTGAAAATAGAGTTCTTGGACAAGGTGGTCAAGGTACTGTGTACAAGGGAATGTTGATCGATGGTAGTATTGTGGCGGTAAAAGAAAATCAAAAATCGTGGACGAAGACAAGTTAGAAGAATTCATAAATGAGGTCGTCATTCTTTCGCATATAAACCACAGAAACATTGTGAAGCTCTTGGGATGCTGCCTTGAGACAGAAGTGCCCCTTTTGGTGTACGAGTTTATTTCCAATGGAAATCTCTTCGAGCATCTCCATGACGAATCTGCTAATTACACTATGGCCACTTGGGAAGTACGTTTGCGAATGGCTATAGAGATTGCCAGAGCTCTTTCATACCTGCACTCCGCTGCATCTACTCAAATCTACAAACATAATGTTGGATGAGAAATATCGAGCTAAGGTGTCCGATTTTGGTACTTCAAGAACGGTAACCGAAGATCATACCCATCTGACTACACTAGTTTCAGGTACTGCAGGATATCTAGATCCAGAATATTTCCAATCAAGTCAATTCACCGATAAGAGTGATGTTTATAGTTTCGGGGTTATGCTGGTGGAGCTCATCACAGGCGAAAAACCGATTTCTTTTATGCGATCTCTAGAAAACAGAACATTGGCAACTTATTTCAATCTTTCTATGAAAGAAAAAAAAGTCGAAAAAAAAGTCGTCAATATGATTGATGCTCGGATTAAAAATGACTGCAAGGTGGAACAAGTCATGGCTGTAGCACAAGTTGCAAGAAGGTGTCTAAATCTGAAGAAAAGGAAACGACCAAACATGAGACAAGTGTCGACGGAATTGGAAATGATTCGTTCGTCTTCTAAAGATATGCAACCGCATGTGTATGTTAGTGAAGACGAGGAAGAGAAAGAGGAAGGAGCCATAGAAATTAACGTAGGGGTAGAATCAAGGAATGACATGGCTGTTACCGCACCAGCGTCTCACTACAACGTCGTTGCATCATCTTCATTGTGGTCAGATGTTGAACCACTGTTTCCTTCTCAGACACGGTAAAGCCCAACAATGACTGTATAATCTCATGTCTTTGCTTTTACATTCAATTTGCTTGAAGATATTTTCTATTTAGTGATGAATTTCTTTGTGTCCACTCTGTACTATACACTTCCGAACAGAAAAACGTAAGAACAATTTCATATTTTGATTATTACACAAGTTTTTCTTTGGCAACAATGATTACAGAATTTACATATATATATATATATATGTATATATTTCACAAGTTTTTGTTAGCTGCACATGGGTTCTCATACATGTATATATATATATGCCCAAATCATAGAATCATTGGTAAATCTTATACTTGCTCAAAAAAATCGCTTAAACTTTTCCTAAAGCTGACAAAAAAATGACTTTTTCTGAAATAAAAGAATGACCTTTTTTTTGGTTTCTTGAATAAGCCATATACACACGGTTCCTACATTTCTCAGCCACACGATTTCATCCACAATCGGATTGTGCGTTGTGCGACATATACATTTCGACCTAAACCCTTTGACCATATCAATTCTCCTTTTCACTTAGCGCGTGCATCAAGTGGTCAAATTGGGTCTTAAATTTATTGGGTTTAATATTCTCTTCCAGGCTCATTTTTCGCTTTTTATAGCCCAGTTTCTCCTTAAACCAAACCGGATGATCTCGGTCGTCTTCTGTTAATAGGCTCTGATCAGGACGCAATGTCGAAGACGGAGACTGAACATAGATGACGCTTAGACCAGAATATCTGTTTGTAAGTGCCTACAATAATGAAGTCAGATATTCAGAAAATACCTTGCAATAGCGAACAAGAATCTCTTATATATATATATGTATATATATTTTTTCTTTTCTCGTAAATTTATGGAGGAATAAAATATTAAAATTCAAACATGGTCTATGTCACTGAAATGCTTTCAGTAGGCCTACAAAAATAAAGGCTATATTGATTGAGCGTAAAAGACTGACCAGAGAAGTAAATATGAAAGCGAAAATTCAAAGATGAAGACTTATGGCTTCTTACTTATTGCTGTGTCCGACTAAACACAACCTTTCTCCTCTGCTCTTCCTTACAAAACCCGTCTCTGCTTTTAGATTTTCTTGAGAGCAGATCATAGACATGAGCTCTAATAATAGTTGCTCTCTTTTGATTCTCTTGTCTCTCCTGCTGATCCTTGATCTCACCGTTGCTCGCTCTTGTCCTAGGAAATGTGGAGGAGTCGACATCCCCTACCCATTTGGAATCGGAATGGGTTGCTATCTCGAGAAATGGTACGAAATTATGTGTGTTAACAACTCTGTTCCTTTTCTTTCCATAATTAACAAGGAAGATGTGAGTATCTCCTTTTCGGATATGTATCGTCGGTACTTTAACGTAGGGTACGGATCAATTCGCATAAAAAACCCAATAACTTCAAAGGGATGCTCCAGTGGCGGAAAAGAGCTTGGATCACTTTTAAATTTGACAGGTTACCCTTTTTCCGTTGGCGATAATAATATGCTCATAGCGGTTGGCTGCAACAACACCGCATCATTGACAAATGTGGAGCCAAGTATTGTGGGATGTCAGTCTACTTGCAGCACAAGACACCATATGCCTATAAATGATTATCTCGCGGTAGTTTACTGTAATACTAAGAATCGCGGCCCCTCCGGCTCCGAGTTTTGTAATAAAATTTCCACTATGAATGATACAAGCTGTGACGGTATTGGATGCTGCAAGGCAGGTATGCCCGATAGGTATCAACAGACTGTTGGTGTGGAAATAGATGATAACAACACACAATCGAGGGGATGCAAAGTTGCCTTCTTAACAGACGAGGAATACTTTTTGTCAAATGGATCTGACCCGCAGAGCCTTTATGCTAATGGATATGTTACCGTTGAGCTAAGATGGTTCATCCATACGGCAAATCTTTCGTTCGTAGGCTCTCTGGGATGCAAAAGTATAGAAGAGTACACAATTCTAAGAAGAGACGATCGTGAATACGGAATAGGTTGCCTTTGCGACTATAATTCTTCAAGCTATGCAACATGTTCATGCTCTAGTGGTTACGAAGGCAACCCGTATCAACCTGGCGAATGCAAAGGTATATAAGTAATTGTGCTTATAGTTCTATATTCTTATCCTAGTTTTCTATGACCATGCATGATCAAAATAATCCAATGAGATCATTGTTTGATAACATGTTACGTTCATTTTTTTTTTTTAAAACCAGATATTAATGAATGCGTAAGAGGCATTGATGGAGAACACGTCTGTGCGGGAGGCAAGTGTGTCAATTTGCAGGGAAGTTATAGGTGTGCGTACACAAATCATCGACCACTTGTTATAGGTAAGTCATGAAAATTTCTATCTCAAGTACACTCGCATCCATCTAACGTTTTTTAAAATTTTTGTACAATAGTGATGAGCCATATAGAAAAAAATTATGAAAAAATTGGGGAAGTAGACACTTTTTGACAATATAATTTTGAAAGTATGTACTTCACTAACATATTTGGAGAATAAACATTTTATTCTTTCAACTCTAATACATCTCTTTATCTAATAGAGACTTTTGTAAATGACATATTTAACTCTATTTTTATGTGTACATATAAGAATCCCACAAAAAACATTTGTACAATCCTACTTTTTTTTTCCACTTAAATTAAAATAATTACCATAATAACATATTAAACTTCTAATTTTTTGTTTGCGATTCTAAAAAGTCTAATTTGTTATATTTTGTATATATAATGTCTAATTCGACGGTGTACGAAATAATCTAAAAGATGATATACAACGATGGTGTACGACAATAATATCAAAGATAGTGTACAACGATGATGAATAAAAGATGGTGTACATGAAATGACGAGATAATGAGTCGCACCATACACCATTTTGTCCGCCATCTACAACACCGTACACTTTCACATATATTGTACACCCACATATATTAAACATTATCTTTACAAAGGAGATAACCATATTAGTCGCTATACTTAATGATTTATAAGAAGGTATACAAATATCATTGTTTATATATGGTTTCTCATATCTTATTTCTTCTCTATTTAGATGTGGGTATTTTGTCATTTACACACTATTTTGTCTTTTAGCCTATCAGAGAGAATTTTTATCTCACCCACTAAAAAAAATGTCTATTCCTCAAATATAAAAAATATTCTCTAATATCTTTCTAAAAAGTGCCTACTTATCAAATACACTCAAAAAGTATTTTGCTTTTCATTTTTCTTTTGTGGTTTGTAGGGATTAGCACGAGTTTCGGCTCATTGATCTTCATTGGTGGAATATACTGGTTATACAAATTTATTAGAAGACAAAGGAGGATGAACCGAAAGAAAAAATTCTTTAAGCGTAATGGGGGTTTATTGTTGCAACAACAATTGACTTCAACTGAAGGCAACGTCGACAGTACAAGAGTGTTCAACTCAAAAGAGTTGGAAAAAGCCACCGAAAACTTTAGCTTAAATAGAATACTAGGCGAAGGAGGTCAAGGTACAGTGTACAAGGGAATGCTTGTCGACGGTAGAATAGTAGCAGTGAAGAAGTCCAAAGTCGTTGACGAAGACAAGTTAGAAGAGTTCATCAACGAAGTCGTCATTCTCTCACAAATCAACCACAGGAACATCGTAAAACTCTTGGGGTGTTGCCTTGAGACAGATGTCCCTATCCTCGTCTACGAATTCATTCCTAATGGTAATCTTTTTGAGCATCTTCATGATGATTTTGATGATTACACGATGACTACTTGGGAAGTGCGTCTTCGCATTGCTTTAGATATTGCAGGAGCTCTTTCATATTTGCACTCGGCTGCATCATCTCCAATCTATCATAGAGACATAAAATCTACAAACATAATGTTAGATGAGAAATATCGAGCCAAAGTGTCCGATTTTGGCACTTCAAGAACGGTGACCGTGGATCATACCCACCTCACGACAGTAGTTTCAGGCACGGTGGGATATATGGATCCAGAGTATTTCCAATCGAGCCAATTCACAGACAAAAGTGATGTTTATAGCTTCGGAGTCGTGCTAGCAGAGCTAATTACCGGAGAAAAATCTATTTCTTTTGTGCGATCTCAAGTAAATAGGACATTGGCAACTTATTTTATTCTTGCAATGAAAGAGAACAGACTCTCCGACATTATTGATGCTCGAATAAAAGATGGTTGTAAGTTGAATCAAGTGACTGCAGCAGCAAAAATTGCAACGAAATGTTTGAATATGAAGGGAAGGAAACGACCAAGTATGAGAGCAGTATCGATGGAACTGGAGAAGATTCGTTCTTATACTGGAGATATGATGCCATATGAGTATGCTAGCGAAAACGAAGAAGAAAAAAAAGAAAATTTGGTGGAAGTTATCACAGAGGTAGAATCGAGAAACTATGTGACTGTTGCCGTCCCATCATCTCAATACAACATTGCTACATCATCTTCGTCGTGGTCAGATGTTGAACCATTGTTTCCTCTTCAGACGCGGTAAAATATTAACCTTGCAAACGAATTTATTACCTCATGTCTTTTGCTTTTACGTTCGGTTTAGTCTTTGCGTTTGAAGGTATTTTTATATAGGTCGTCACTCGTCAAGTTGTGTGTTTGTAACCACTTTGTACTATAAACTTCCCATTACATAAGAATTATTTCATAGTTCATTTGTTTAAATAATTTGGCAACAATTATTACAGAATTTACTGAAGTTTTTGTTATAAGCACACGAGTTCTTATATATATATGTATATATACATGTCCAAAACATAAAACCGTTGAAATTGTTTTTTAAATGATACAATACGAAAATTTAGTGAATTCGGCCGGACCAAAATGGATCACGTTGAAGTTTAATCTGATTCGACTCAATGTCCATTTCAATTCGGTTTTGTAAATACAGATATAGAAAATTATGTTAACTGATAATGTGATGGAACCTTTACCAACTTAATTTTAGTTTAAGATAGTCAACTTTTTGGATTGTATACATATGAATCATTTGTGTTTATTTGGTGAATAGTCACGTTTCTAATATTAATAACTATAAAATAATTTGGTATTTTGTCCCAAAAATCTAATAAATAATTTGATATATCATCTGGAAAAAAATGATAGTAAAATCGTATTACAAAATATAAGTCATTAAATATGAAAATTACAAAAGGATCAATAAAGGGGTTTTGAACAAATGAGTTGTAAACTTGTAATGATAATTGATCCCTCGACGGCTCGACCGTTGACAAAGTTTTGTTTGTTGTGTGAACATCCCACGAGGCGGCTCAATAATTTCCAACTTTCATACAAAAATCATTGGGCAAAAAAAAAAGTAAAACTTAAAACCAAAACACATGAAGAGAGGGAGACTTTTTTTCGGTGTTCTACTCTCTTTCCTAACTCTGTTCATCAATGGCCCTTTGCTAACAACATCTCAATCTCCATCTTCAACTTCATGTAATCGAACCTGTGGAGGAATCTCGATTCCTTTTCCTTTTGGAATCGGACGAAAAGACTGTTATCTTAACGACTGGTACGAGGTTGTCTGTAACACCACCAGCTCCGGTAAATCCATAGCTCCGTTCCTCTCCAAGATTAACAGAGAATTAGTTAGCATCACTCTTCGAAATAGCATCGACAGTTCCTACGGAATTGTTCACATCAAATCTCCGGTGACTTCTTCCGGCTGTTCTCAACGACCCGAAAAGCCTTCTCCTTTAAACCTCACCGGCAAAGGAAGTCCCTTTTTCATCACCGACTCGAATCGTCTCGTCTCAGTAGGTTGTGACACAAGAGCATTGATTACAGACATCGACTCTCAGATCACAGGATGCGAATCGAGCTGCGACGGAAACAAGAGTCCTTTAGAAAAGATCTGCGGTGGTTACAGATGTTGTCAGGCGAAGATTCCGGCGGATAAACCCCAAGTAATCGGCGTTAACCTTGAAAGCTCCGGTGGTAACACAACTCAAGGAGGTAACTGTAAAGTTGCTTTCTTGACGAACGAGACTTACTCTCCGGCGAATGTCACAGAGCCGGAGCAGTTTTATACTAATGGGTTTACTGTGATTGAGCTTGGTTGGTACTTTGATACATCGGATCCTCGGTTAACGAATCCAGTGGGTTGTGTGAATTTGACGGAAACTGGGATGTACACGAGTGCACCGAGCTGTGTTTGTGAGTATGGTTACTTCTCTGGGTTTGGTTACAGTAACTGTTACTGCAACAATATTGGTTACAGAGGGAATCCATATCTTCCTGGTGGATGTATTGGTAAGAATTATGGGCTTCTTCGTCTAATTGGCTTCAATTGGATTTTATATAACGGATCTGTTGATTTGATTCTGCTTTTTGTTTTCTTGTTTCTAAGACATTGATGAATGTGAGGAAGGAAAAGGACGAGACAGCTGTGGAGACAAAACTTGTGTGAATGTTCCTGGAACGTGGAGGTGCGAGCCGAAGGAAAAAGAGAAGATCAACCCTGTGATTCAAGGTGAATCAATGGAGTTTTTTTTCTCCAGATTCTTAAGTCATTAACAGAGCAAAAAGGAGTGATCTTTATAGGTTTTTTTCGTTGTTGTGCAGGTCTTGTTCTAGGTTTGGCACTGTTGTTCTTGGTTCTTGGGATATGGGGATTGATCAAATTCGTTAAGAAGAGAAGGAAGATTATTCGAAAGAGGAAGTTCTTTAAACGTAATGGAGGCTTGTTGTTGAAACAACAGTTGACTACAAACGAAGGACGTAATGTGGAGACATCGAAGATATTCAGCTCGAAAGAGCTGGAGAAGGCGACTGATAACTTTAACAAGAACAGGGTTCTTGGGCAAGGAGGTCAAGGCACTGTCTACAAAGGAATGTTGGTAGATGGACGAATTGTTGCTGTGAAAAGGTCTAAGGTTTTGGATGAAGACAAAGTTGAGGAGTTCATCAACGAAGTTGGTGTTCTCTCGCAGATTAACCATAGAAACATTGTCAAACTCATGGGGTGTTGTCTCGAGACAGATGTTCCTATCTTGGTTTATGAGCATATTCCAAATGGAGACCTATTCAAGCGGCTTCATGATGATTCTGATGATTACACTATGACTTGGGATGTGCGATTGCGCATCGCTGTTGAGATTGCAGGAGCACTTGCTTACTTGCACTCGGCTGCATCTACTCCGGTCTATCACAGAGATGTCAAGACCACAAACATACTTTTGGATGAGAAGTATAGAGCCAAGGTATCGGATTTCGGGACTTCGAGATCTATAAACGTCGATCAAACTCACTTGTCAACACTAGTTGCAGGTACTTTTGGATATTTGGATCCAGAGTACTTTCAAACTAGCCAATTTACGGATAAAAGTGACGTTTATAGTTTTGGGGTTGTCTTGGTTGAACTCATAACTGGAGAAAAGCCGTTTTCTGTTATGCGCCCTGAAGAAAACAGAGGACTTGCATCTCATTTCATTGAGGCCATGAAAGAGAACAGAGTTCTTGATATTGTTGATTCTCGGATCAAAGAAGATTGCAAGTTGGAACAAGTGTTGGCAGTGGCTAAACTTGCCAGAAGGTGTTTAAGTCTAAAAGGGAAGAAACGGCCAAATATGAGAGAGGCTTCGATTGAGCTTGAGAGGATCCGTTCATCACCTGAAGAATTGGAGGTACATATCGAAGAGGAGGAAGAAGAAGAAGAAGAAACCGCCATGGAAATCAACATGGATGATTCTTGGAGCGTCGACATGACTGCTCCAGCTTCCCTCTTTGATTTATCGCCCAAGTTAGATGTTGAACCGCTGGTTCCTCAACAAACATGGTGATGATGGAACCTGAAACACTGCAAATGTATAAAAAGTGTTCATTTGTTTCCCTTTGTTTGATAACAAAGTTTTTCAATGTCCCACCCTTCATTAATCCAAGATAAGATGATGACAAAGAAAAAAACAGTTCTCATAAACTTTTAGCATATATTCCATTACAGAAGATTCATATTTGTACAATAATTGTGAATCTTGAGACATAATCCGAGTAGAATAAGGTAAGAGTAGAATCTCTAGGCCGTTACACAGACATTGCAATAGAGAGACAAATGTTTATAATGCAATCATCAGCTTTGGCTGACACTCTACAAGAATTTCAGTTTTCCTTTGGAGAAACTGGCTTGAACGTGTTCCATTTGACACATTGCCTTCTCTTTTCCAGTCATCCCTGAACAGGACAAGTGCCTAGCGCCTAGTGTGACGGCAAAGTAGATATAAATGGTGCAGAGGAATGCCAAAAGAACCATAGCAGTCAAAAGGAAGCGATGCCTCTGAACAACAGTTGAGCAGCTGCCCAAGTCATCCCATTGCTTCTTTAGCGCGTGTGGCCTCCTCAATGGTGATGATACGATCCCATCAAGAACCATAGCAACCTTTCTAGCTTAACACCAACCTGAAATGACACACGAGTTTGAGTTCATAAGAAAACCAAAAGCTTCTTCAAGAAAATAAAATAACAGATAACAATGGGTTGTTAAATTTGTGAATTTTGCCATCACATATCATTGTATAAAACTTGTACCATAGCCAAATTCAAAACCATTCTCATTGAAGCCACTATGTATGAGAGGGCATAAAAAACGATGTTTCTGATCTGTGCCTTGAGAAATCACCAAGAAGCTTAGTAAATCTGAATCATCCATTTATCACGACATGAACAGAGAAAATCGAAAGAGACGATCCAATCGAAGAAAACTTAAAACAAGACGCCAATAAAAAAATAAAGGAAACAGATCGAATCAGGGAAAGAGATAACGAACCAGGTGAGACAGAAAGAGCTAAAAGAAGCGATTAGGGATCTGGAGAAGAAGAATGAATAGCTGATTCCAGCTCCGTCGACCCAAAAAAAGGAAAAAAACCAAAATTTCTGAGAAAATCTTCTTAAATCTTCGGCGGAGTCGCCAAATTGTAGATCTCTTCTCCGTGGAGTTACGGCTTAATCCCTTAATATAGTAAGAGCCGATTCGCCGGTAAACGCGGGTTCTCAAAAGAACACAGTCCGTTACATAAACCGGAAATTTAGGAAAAATTGATTTGAAAACAAAAAGAAAATGAAAAGGCAGAAAAAGAGAGAACTGCGTCGTGTTGGGTTGGTCTGGAATCGAGTTATTTTCCACTTACTTTGTGTGACCTTATATAACTATAAATCATCATGTGGGGGTTGTTATTATTCTAGCTGGCTTTCAAGTCTTCGACCGACATTACATGACTAGTTGACTACCGTATAATAATAATCCTCTGATTCAAATGTCAAAAGTATCCTAAGAAAATTGATCGCTAAATACCCTCATCAGAGACTGGGGTCCTTGTGATCTAAATCTACATTAGTTGTTTTTAAATAAAATAGGGCCTTACTGGGCTATTAATGGGCTTTATATTTGTTTGGCGCCTTTACGAACGATGATTCTCGATTTCCTTTCTAAATCGTTAATTCCGAATTGAGGTATTTCATGTTATCTTTTTGTTGAAGCAATTTCGTTTTCTTTCATCCTTTTTCTTTTTTATTTCCTGAAATATAGTAGTTCATCACTTGTAAATCTATCAGAAATATATTTTAATTTTTTTTTTAAAGTAGCTATAAAAATGACAATACATTTTATGATTTGAAACGGTAAAGAATAGTGGTAGATAGCGACTGTGAAATTCATAATAATAAAAAAAACTAAAAGTACATATTTGTAACTATTTAAGTCATTCTGATTTTAGTAAATATTCTAATATTGTAAAAAAAAATGTTTTAAAAGTGGAAAAATTTACGAAATTGTTAATTTCTCTGAGAGAAGTAAAGAAAAAAGGAAAATTGGAGATAAATTTGTGAGGGCATTTGTCACGTGGATTGCACATGGAGATCTCTTGCCGCGTTTAAAATCCAAAACGCTCCGTTGATGGAGACTGTTTAATTACGGTCGGCTTCTCTTGTAGCGTCGGCCCTCGATCTCTTGATTAGGTCTGTCTGTCTCTCTCTCTCTCCGCCGTCGATTTCATATTTTCCGACGATATGAAGCTCACCGTTAAGACTCTCAAGGGTAATCATTTTGAAATTAGGGTTCTACCCTCCGATACGGTTAGTCCTCGTCTTTTCTACTTTCTTCGTTCAGGCGTATGACGTAATTTTGCGTAGGAGAGTAGAGAAAAGTAGGGAATCTCACATAAAGAGCTCCAGATCCACAATTTTGAATGTTTGATGATCAAAAATTTTCATTCTCTTAAGTGTTTAATAGCTTTGTTAACTGCTCAAACTATGACTCCCGAATTCAATCTGGTTTGGTCTAATTGGTTATGTTAGTCTTCAAATCATTAAATCCGGGCTTTGATGTGTTTTGTTTTTAAGATAATGGCGGTGAAGAAGAATATAGAGGATTCACAAGGCAAAGACAATTATCCATGTGGGCAGCAATTGTTGATTCACAATGGAAAAGTTTTGAAAGATGAAACTAGCTTGGTGGAGAACAAGGTTACCGAGGAAGGTTTTCTTGTCGTTATGCTTAGCAAGGTACCTATTCAAATTCCGCTACTGCAAATACTTATCTTCAACAAGTCAGCCTTCTTATTTCCATTTGTTGCAAATTTGGTAGTTGTTAACATAATGTGCTCTAAGCCAACTGGTACTGAGTATCCAATTGAATAAATTTGATAAGCACCTTTTTAAATCAACAGATAAAATCATTTTATTGGAAGTTGAAATCATAACTAAGAGAAGAATTGTAATCGTTGGTTATTCGGCTCTTGCTCGGGACTCCCTTAGGAAAGGATAAATGCTGATGAATGAGTGTCCTAGGAAAATGTTGCTAGTTGTCTCTTTCATGATTGTCCCATTGCTGTTAAACAATGTAGCTTGTCATGGCACTGACATTGTCTTTGCCTTTGCTTATTGATGAACTGTAGAGCAAAACGGCAGGTTCAGCTGGTCAGTCTTCGGCTCAGGTAGCTTATTTATTTCTCATATTTTATTTTATGACTGGTTTAGTTTGATGATTCACAGTGTAAAATCCTTCTTCTATTTCACAGCCTGCTCCCGCTACCACGTCTACAACATCTTCGGCTAAGGTACCTTTCTTGCATATATTTACTTGTGGAAATATGTGATGAGCAGCTCGTTCCATTGGTTGTTTTAATGCAAGCTCGTATTGGAAAAGCAGCCTGCAGCTCCATCTACAACCCAGTCTACAGCCTTGCCTGCTTCACTTATTCCTGCTCAAGAACAACCGGCGTAAGTTTTATTATTGAAAAATGAGCTTCTCTGGAAAAGAGTCTCCTAATTGTCAGCATTTTCATTTTTTCGTTTGCTGGTTTGCCGACTGCTCCTTCTATGGTTTTCCGAAAGCTTCTATTTTTGACCTTTAGTATATGTTGTATAACTTATTTGTTCTGGATTTCATTGATACACTATAATATCCACAGTTGAATGGTATGTGGCAGGGCACAGACTGACACCTATGGACAAGCTGCGTCAACATTGGTTAGTGGCAGTAGTCTTGAACAAATGGTCCAACAGATAATGGAAATGGGAGGCGGAAGCTGGGACAAAGAAACAGTTACTCGAGCACTTCGTGCAGCTTATAACAACCCTGAGAGAGCAGTGGATTATCTGTACTCTGTATGGCTCCTCTCTGTAATATTATTTCCTAAGAGTTTAAAGGATGAAACTGTTGACATCTTTTTATACATTAGGGAATTCCTGAAACTGCTGAAGTAGCTGTGCCAGTACCTGGGGCTCAGTTGGCAGGATCTGGTGCAGCCCCTGTCGCACCTGCATCTGGAGGACCTAACTCATCTCCTTTGGATCTATTCCCTCAGGTATTTAGTAATAATCGTGTATCCAAAAGAATTGATAGGTGTATTTAGTTACCTTCTAACTCTATAGTTTAAATTTCCCAGGAAACGGTTGCTGCTGCTGGCTCTGGTGATCTTGGGACGCTTGAATTTCTTAGAAACAATGACCAGGTTGCTATTCTAACTTTATCCGCATCTCCACTAAATTGCGAAGTTATTATCTTTTAACAATTTGGATCTCTCCTCATCATACATGATATTGAGTAAATGATTGTGAATATGAAAGAGAAGGCATCTAGAGTGCTTAGAACCACATTTCATCAACTTTTGCGGAGATTGTTCCATCCATATACTCATTCTCTTGTATTTGCTATTGTATTAGTTCCAACAATTACGCACCATGGTCCATTCCAACCCTCAAATTCTCCAGGTAAGAGCTGTCTAATATTCGTTATTCTGGTTCAGTAATTTGTAAGACTTCTCACTGATTCTGAACGTCTTGTGTTGGAACCGCTGCTTTTGTTAGCCCATGCTTCAGGAACTTGGAAAGCAAAACCCTCAACTTCTGAGGCTAATTCAAGAGAACCAGGCAGAGTTTCTTCAGTTAGTAAACGAGCCCTATGAGGGATCTGATGGGTGAGTCCTCCAATCTGTTTATCGTAATATAAGGTTCTGTCAGATGTAATTATATGCTTCTTATCAATATTTCATGAAACTATATAATTTGATTCACAAAGTTGAAAAACATAACCCATCAGGGATGCGGACATGTTCGATCAAACCGAGCAAGAAATGCCACATGCCATAAACGTTACCCCAGCAGAGCAAGAAGCGATTCAACGGGTAAATAAACACCATTAATAGTAACATTCTGTTTTTACTCTTTTCCTTGCAAACCTTCTAAACTATATTTCCTGGCCTCTGACCTCTCTAACAGCTCGAGGCAATGGGATTTGATAGAGCCTTAGTAATAGAAGCCTTCCTGGCATGTGACCGTAACGAAGAATTGGCAGCTAACTATCTATTGGAGAACTCGGGAGATTTTGAAGACTGAGTTCACAAAACATCAACTCTTCTTTGAAAAAGTTTTGGCTCTTTTCTTACGTTGAATATTTACTTATCTACAGAGAACTAATGTGTGGTATTTGTTCTCTCTCTCTCTTTGACATTTAGATTTGTCCTTTGCTGGAAGTTTCTTTTCTCCGTATGCGTTTGCGTTTTCTTGCGATGGCGGGGTTGTTGCGTTTGTGATAGATATTTAAGTGTAAAAGAAGCAGAGATACAAAAGTGTGATCACGTAATTCATGAGGGATAAACATAAAGTGTAATATAGATATTTTATCCCAAGCAACATGTTCCTATGTTGTTGTTATTAATGGGCAATTCACGGACTTTCCGATTTTGAAAGGTGAATCAGTAAGATACACTAGACAAACCGGTATTATTTGGTCCAGGAAAACCAATGGCTTCCTGGGTTAGTACAAATTCTGAATTTCTCATATTCGTTACCAAAAGTATTTTGGGTTAATTTGGTACTGTCTCCGGTCTCATCTGATTTCTACCGGCTGGTTTGGTACAAATTCAGAAATTGATTTTTTTTTTTTTTTTCAACCAGTTCAGAAACTGATTTATATAACTTATAAGATCTTGAATATCGTAAACCGGATCGGTTATTTCATAAGGGAAAAGAGAAAATTAATTAATTTAGTTATTTATTATTAAAATATATAATAACTTTTCCTTATCCACATTTCTAGGGTTAAGCAATTAATGAAACGTAGACGGTCAGTTTTTTGTTTTTCTGTCAAAAAAAAAAAAAAGAGCAATAAAAAAAGGGAAAAAAGCAGAGAAAGAGACCTAAAGTGGCGGGATTCCAAATTTAATCACCAGCCCCAAAAGCTTCTCTCCCATTTGAGCGGCGATCCGATTGTGACTCTCTTTCTCTCTCATTCTCTCGTTTTCTTTTCAATATTTTTTCTCGAGAAATTTTTTGATAGAAAGTTCACAAAGAAAAAACAAAAAAAGGGCGTTACATAATCATCATTCATCATCATCGTCAATATCTTCATCAGCACGATATCTATCTCTTTCCTTTTCTCTCACTCTTCTCATTAATTTGTTTCCTCATTATTTTACATGGATGTCGTAATTTTCCCGGTACTATTACTATATATATATATACATATATATATATTTTTTTGATTCCGTCTCGCTCCCATCGTTACGGGAGTAATTATCGTTGACGAGATTAGGTTTTTATGAATCTCTTATTTGTTTCCCTTTTTTTGAAATTATTCTCTAGATTTACTCGACTGGAACCAGCTGCGTTTGTGTTTTCGCCTCTCAATTCCACGTAATCTTTGATTCTCCCTCAAAAAAGTTGAAACTCTCCAATTTTGTTGCTGAGAAGATATGGAATTTGGAACTAGATATTAAGTTTTTTTTTTTTTTTTTTGATTTTAGTGAAACCAAGGATCTAGACAATGGAGAAGAAAAAGTATCCGATTGGGCCAGAGCATTACATCCTCTACGAGGTGATCGGACAAGGTGTTAGTGCTCTAGTGCACCGTGCTTTGTGCATTCCCTTCGATGAAGTCGTTGCTATTAAGATTCTTGATTTTGAACGCGATAACTGCGATCTGGTGATTATCCTCTTGCTCTCTCAATGAGGATTTGATTTTGTCTTTGCATTGGCTAAGCTACTTACGGTTTTTTTTTTTTTTTTGGTGCAGAACAACATTTCTCGTGAAGCTCAGACGATGATGCTTGTTGATCATCCCAATGTGTTGAAATCACATTGCTCCTTTGTTAGTGATCACAATTTGTGGGTCATCATGCCATACATGTCTGGTGGTTCTTGTCTTCACATACTAAAAGCTGCGTATCCTGATGGCTTTGAGGAAGCTATTATAGCGACAATACTGCGTGAAGCGTTGAAGGGATTGGACTATCTCCATCAGCATGGCCACATACATCGGGATGTCAAAGTCAGTAATTCAACCTTTCTGGATATCATGAATTCAGTTGGCAATTCTTTTAGCTCATGTTACATTGTTATCTTGTGGTTCTGATTAGTGTTTATCATCACTGACTCTGTGAACTTGTATCTTGATAAACAAAAGTATTGGGACCATATTTGGATATCCTTCGTTGTGATTATATTTTCATGTTTTCATTTCAGGCGGGTAATATTTTGCTTGGTGCTCGAGGTGCAGTCAAGTTGGGAGACTTTGGTGTATCTGCCTGTCTCTTTGATTCAGGTGATAGGCAACGGACAAGGAACACATTTGTTGGAACACCTTGCTGGTAAGTGCTAGGTGGTAACTACTGCCCCAGCACTTTTCTTTTGTGTGTGGACTTTAACAGTGTCTGAATTTAGTTCTCATGTGCATGACCTACTGTTTCTTATTTTCACAGGATGGCACCTGAAGTCATGGAGCAGTTACATGGTTATGACTTCAAGTTAGTTTAGCCTCATATTCAAAGTTTTTATCATTCTATCTGCGTATATAGTATTTCTTATTTGGAGCATCTATTTTAGGGCTGATATATGGTCGTTTGGTATAACTGGGCTAGAGCTTGCGCATGGTCACGCTCCTTTCTCTAAATATCCACCAATGAAGGTTCATAGCCTGTGATATCTGGATTTCAACTCCAAAATCTCTGCATCAATCTAAAACAAATATGTTTTCAGGTTCTGCTTATGACGTTGCAAAATGCACCACCAGGGCTGGATTATGAAAGAGATAGGAAGTTTTCAAGGGTATACTCTTGGTGTCAAAACTATACATTCTGGTCAGAATGTTTGGCTTATTCTCATCTCAATTCTGCCTCTTTTCCTGGTATTTTCAGTCTTTCAAGCAGATGATCGCCAGTTGTCTAGTTAAAGACCCTTCCAAACGCCCGTCTGCAAAAAAGTTGTTAAAACATTCCTTTTTCAAGCAAGCAAGATCAAGCGATTACATTGCACGAAAACTTCTGGATGGATTACCAGATCTTGTTAATCGTGTTCAGGCAATAAAGGTTGAATATGTAGAACTTAGCAGATAGCCAGTAGCTGTAGTGATGAATATTATCAATCAACATCTTATGACGAAAACTGATGGGAATATGCTTTCTTCATGCAGAAAAAGGAAGAAGATATGCTTGCACAAGAGAAAATGGCAGATGGAGAGAAGGAGGAATTGTCGCAGGTTTGTGTTTCCAGTTTCCAATTTTGGCTTTATTTATCTATGTTAGAATCTTTGACTTTTGGTTTCTAGTTCCAATTTTTCTGCAAAGTATTTAGCCTTTGACCTCTTGTCGTAGTAACATGCAGAATGAATATAAGAGAGGTATCAGCGGGTGGAATTTCAATCTCGATGATATGAAAGCCCAGGCTTCATTGGTACGTTTGGCCTCCTCTAATCCATAAAAAGTAGCCAACTGTAAAGCTCACTGTGCTTCATATCATGATGTTCTAATTTCCATCAGATCCAGGACATAGACTGTGGCTTATCAGACAGTTTATCGGGAAGTACAACTTCGTTGCAGGCTCTAGATTCACAGGATACGCAATCGGAGATTCAGGTGTCCTCTTGTAGAAATCTTCTCAACTTGTAGAGTACATATTGCTAGATGTTCTGGAAATTTCCAGTATCAGAAATGTTTCCTTGTTTTCATCTTCGTTTGTTATTTAGTCGAGGTTTAAAGTTCTCTATAACCATCTCTGCAGGAGGATAGTGGTCAACTAACAAATAAGTATCTCCAACCCCTAATTCACCGAACTCTAAGTATCGCAAGGTTTATCTCTTAATTTTCGCTCTGTGGTCTCTATTCATATAGTTATCTGCCTATCTGTCACTACTAGAGATGAATAAACTGAAAAAATAATATTTTGGTTGGCCAGGGATAAATCTGATGATGATTCAAGTCTTGCCAGCCCCAGTTATGATAGCTACGTATATTCCTCCCCCCGTCATGAGGATCTATCTTTAAACAATACAACTGTTGGTAGTACGCATGCAATCAATGGGAAACCAATGGATTCCACATCAATCCCAACCAATCAACCAACAGAGATTCTAGCAGGGAGCTCTGTTTTGGCAGATAGAAATGGTGCTCTCAATAAAGGAGAGAGGTTAGTTCTTAACATATACTGCTATTGTAAGAGCTTTTTTTGGTTCAGATTTCATGCCTCTTGAGGTTTGATTTATTTATTTATTCTAGACTCAAGACTTCAATGCTCATATTCACTGAGTATACATATACTCTGTATGCGACATTGAATTTTATATCAATCTTTGAATCCCCAGTGATAAAACCCAAGATCAGCTTCAAAACGGGTCAACCTGCAATGGGGCACAGCCTACAGTGGGAGGAGATGAAGTATCAACAGAGCTGGCTGTTAAACCACCCAAAGCAGCAGGTAGCATTTACAGAATTTCTTTATACTTGAAAAATCCATTCTAAACATCCCTGTGGATCAATGCTTTTCAAATTAAATAATCTTGTATCGGTATCAGCAAGCCTAGATGAATCTGACGACAAATCAAAGCCGCCAGTTGTGCAACAAAGAGGGCGTTTCAAAGTAACTTCTGAAAATCTCGACATTGAGAAGGTAACTGTGTTTTTTTGGTTTTAAGAGGATCAAAAAACGGTTTCTTGTTTCAGTCACATTTTTAAGGTTTTCTTTTGTATTTACTTTCTCTTTATCAGGTGGTGGTTCCCTCTCCAATCCTGCAAAAGAGTCACAGCATGCAGGTTTGTAATTGTTCTGAGGTCAGCCTGATCAGCTGCAGACAAGCAATCAAATGTCTATTACCACAACTATTCATCTCAAGCTTTCTCAATGAAGAAAGAACATTTTTACTTGTGGTTATGTAGGTGCTCTGCCAACATTCCTCTGCTTCTCTACCTCCCTCGGATGTCACATTACCAAATCTAACCAGCTCATACGTTTACCCGCTGGTGTATCCCGTTCTACAAACTAATATTTTGGAAAGGGTATGCCCTTTGCTGCTTAGACTCTGCTCCCTTTCTTTATATCTTCTAATGATGAGAAAGTTCATTGCGAATAATTTAATCGTCCCAAAAACAGGATAACATTCTGCATATGATGAAAGTACTCACCAACAGAGAGTTAACAGGTATATTTCATGCAACTTTCACTCTTTTTCTGTCTCAAATCTTCCATCTGAATACATTTGTAAAATGGGATTTGATTTTCCTTTATTTCTCTGATGTAGACGGACGTGCAGTTGAACAAGGAAGCGTACAACAACCTAATGTACCTCCTACTGAGAAATCCATGGTATGCAATTGTTTGCAGGAAAAATGTATTGAATCACATTCCTTCAGAGATTGGAACCTAATGGAACTGTTCTTCTGTTGAATCACAGCTTGAAGCAGCACATGAAAGAGAGAAAGAACTGCTCCACGACATAACCGACCTGCAATGGAGGTAACTATCAAAACCATCTCCTTGTGTAGTTCTCTCAGGTTTAGATTAAAATCCAACACTTTTTCTTCTGTTTTTGTGTACATAGGCTCATTTGTGCAGAAGAAGAGCTTCAGAAATACAAAACCGAACACGCCCAAGTAAGCTTTAGTAGCTTAAACACAATCGTCCTTTTCTGCAGTCTTTGTTATTCAACTATAAGAATCTATGACCACCAAAACTCATTTTTCCTTGTTCAAATTTCAGGTTTGATTTCCAATGAAACCTGAGAAAATGTGTGGCTAAGTATAAGAAGTTTGATTCAACCTCAACAATAAGTATTTTAATAAGATAATACATCTAATGAAGGCAAGATTTGCTTTCAGATGTTATGTAATTTGATTCATAAAATACATTACTCCCTACTATCACTGTGTTATGCTTTAGTTTTTTTAGGTCTGTTTAAGAAATATGTATTATGTACCATGGTGGCTATTTTATAACCGTGGCTACATAATGATTTGTGTAATATTGATACAAAAAGGGTTATTGAGAAACATTTTCGTAAGATGGTGATTAAAACATAGGAGTTTGATAAATTAATGTGTAATGTATTTTGGATGCGTGTGAATGAATGCATCTCTCACCAGCTCAGTGGGACAACTAAATTTGTCGTCGTGTCGCATTGGCCAACACAGAGTCCGTGAATTCTTTTACAGTCATAATTGCTTCTCTTTAATGCTCAAATGTATACATATTTCTGTGTTCGATGAAGATGTGATTAACTTAAGTTGTTCAATATGTGTAAACTGAAACTATTATAATTCATGCTAAGATTAGATTTGGTTATTTTAAATCTTGAGAAAAGTTGAAAAACTGAATAGCTCAAAGGAAACCAATCGTGCACCCAGATTAAAGACCTTTAATGCAGTATAATTGAACAAGATATTATCAACATATATTTGATTTTAAAAAGTTGTTAAAGGTTAACAACACAAGTGGGTTCTTCAATTATCAAAATTTTGAACGAAAGACAAACAGAGTGATTTATTTTTTCCTAAAGTTGGGTGGCTTCAGAATTTAGGTTTAATAAAGGCAGAAAGGGACCTTGTGACTGATCAATTGTTAATACTTAACTAACCCATTAATTAACAATCAGATGCGAACCAGACGACAAATTACTTCCCAGCTTATGACACGTGGCAACGCGTAATTGGGTTAATTTCTGGTGAATGGAGGGAGGGTACGATGCAGCCAAGAACCAAATTTTTCCCACAATTATTATTATTATTCAGAAAAGAAAATTCTCAAATTAAAGAAGAAAAAAAAAAGAAGAAAAAACAAAAAAGATCTCACGTGCGGAACCAAACTATGACCTCTGTCTGATCATTTCGTCTCTCCTTCTCTCAATTGTTCTTCTATGCATCACAACAAAATTTAAACTTTTTTAATTCTCTCTACGCAGAAGTGGAGTAAGTAAACGTTGGTCTTTGTGGGTCTGCAAGTATTGGCGTCGCTGTTTTCAAATAATTCCAAATCAATTAATTCGCAAGAATCTGATTTGAACAGATTGTGTGATGTTCTGTTTTCTCTCTTTTTTTTCCTTTTAATTCTTGCAATAAGCAAAAGTATGAGTCTTTTTACCCGAGAAAATTGCAGTTTTCCCGAGAAAATTTTGAAAACCAGCTCCTAAAGCTAAAGCTAAAACTAAAAAGCTAAAGTAGTGTGGATTTTGTAGATGCCAAGTTTCGATTTTTGAGCCTTTCTTAAGCTCTTTTCTGGATTTCGTTTTTTCTCGTTTGGCTCCTTTATTCGCCGAGCAATTTATCCGTTTTCCCGAGGAACTGTTTGCGTAAATCATTGCCGACACAACCCCCCCAAGAAAAATCGTAGATCTCTTCAATCGGCGATTTCAAAAATTTGAACTTGCTTTTAAAGCTTTGAGCTCTTCCTCCGGATCATCTTCGAAATGGGTCTGTGTTATTCAGTAGATCGAACCACTGGGAAGGAACCAGGTGAAACAAGCACCACCGCCTCTGCGACGGAGACGGCTGAGGATAGATTAGGCTCCGGGCGGTGGCGGCGGCCGAGAGATTTAAAGGGCGGCGGCGAAATCGAAGGGATCCAACAGGTTTTGGGTCGTTTGGTTTCGAATGGTTCAAGTAAGATTGCATGTCTTTACACCCAGCAAGGCAAGAAAGGAACTAACCAGGACGCCATGCTCGTCTTTGAGGTTCGTTTCTTAAATCTTTCTAAAAATTGATCTCACTCTGTTTTTGCAACCCATTTGGATTTTGATCATTACTCAGAGAACAATTTAGGGTATTGTGTTCCTCATTCGATTAATTTCAGGGATTTTGGTGAAGAAGTGTTGTTCAATGTATGAGGAAAGCTATTTGATTTTTTGGATATGTGTCTTGTTGCAGATCAAATGGATGATTCAGAACATGATTGCATTATTCTTTTGTTGCTAGTGCTTATGAAGAGAGTGAAACTTGGAATGATGCATGACTATTATCAATTTTCTGGGACCATTACTAAGCTTAGAACTTTGAAGATTGAGGTGGCTTTGTTTTGCCATTTGTGTTTGTTCTTGTGTTGTCTTGAGTCTTTGACCTGTTTCTACAGGGACCACTAGTTACTTGACTCTTCCTTAGATTCTATTTCTACTAACTTCTTTCAGTGTTACTTCTTTCTACATATGAAGACAAATTTCTAACTTATGAAAACTACTTCAAATTCCAGAACTTTTGTTCGAGAAACGATACAGTGTTTTGTGGTGTATTCGATGGACATGGACCATTTGGTCATATGGTTGCGAAGAAAGTCCGAGATACATTGCCCTTCACACTCTCAACCCAATTGAAAATGAACTCAGAGTCAGACCAAAGCAGCTTAGTAAATGAGAATGGTTTTCAAATCAAATGTACAGAGGAAGAAGAAGTGCAGAAAACTGAGTCTGAAGAAGTGCAGAAAACTGAGTCCGTTACTACTATGGATGAGCAATGGTGTGAGCTAAATCCAAATGAGAACAATGATGAACTTCCCGAGATGTATCTGCCTCTTAAACATGCGTTGCTTAAGTCTTGTCAGCAGATAGATAAAGAGCTGAAAATGCATCCAACTATTGATTGCTTCTGCAGCGGAACAACTTCAGTCACTTTGATCAAGCAGGTTCTCCGCTTAGATCTGCTTATAATCAAAAACATATTCATCGATTGTGTATTAATTTCTGTGAATGTTCATAATGATTTCTTTTAGGGTGAGGATTTGGTGGTTGGAAATATTGGTGACTCGAGAGCCGTTCTTGCCACAAGAGACGAACACAATGCTTTGCTCGCTATACAATTAACCGTAGACTTAAAACCGGATTTGCCAGGTACTATATACAAAACTTGATCTTAAACCCTGAGAAGTCAGAGGCAATTTTTTCTTGTCTTAAGTATCAACTTTCTTATTCTATATACTTTCAGGTGAATCAGCGAGAATCCAGAAATGTAAAGGAAGAGTCTTTGCATTGCAAGATGAGCCTGAGGTAGCTCGTGTATGGTTACCAAACAGCGATTCACCTGGTTTAGCAATGGCTCGAGCTTTTGGAGACTTTTGTCTCAAAGATTACGGTTTAATATCAGTTCCAGATATCAACTACCGTCGCCTAACAGAACGAGATCAGTTCATTATTCTTGCTAGCGACGGGGTAAATTAAACCTTCAGCTTCTTGCCACTAAAATTGGAATCTTTATCTGATATTGAGAGCTAAAATATGTTTGTTTCTGAATTGTATTAAAGGTATGGGATGTGTTGTCGAACAAAGAAGCTGTTGATATCGTTGCCTCAGCTCCTAGTCGAAGCACAGCGGCTCGAGCCCTAGTGGACACAGCGGTTCGATCATGGAGAATCAAGTACCCAACTTCCAAAAATGATGACTGTACTGTAGTATGCCTCTTTCTACAAGATTCATCAGTAGCCATGGAAGTTTCAAGCAATGTAATAAAACATTCACACAAAGAAGACTCCATAGAGAGTGTCAGTAACAGTACAAGCAAGGAGGATGACGAGATTGTCCCCGTTAAAGATGAGAAAATTCCTCAGAGTTGCGGGATTGAGTCGAAGATGATGACAATGACACTTGCGGAATGTATCTCGGTTGCACAGGATGATGAAGAGTGGTCTGCTTTGGAAGGATTGACAAGGGTTAACAGTCTCTTGAGCATTCCAAGGTTCTTCTCTGGTGAGCTTAGATCAACTAGTTGGAGAAAATGGTTGTGACTTTTTTTGACTTGTGTGATTCTAAGTTAAAGCCGACAAAAACACGATGTTCTTTGTTTCATATCCAACTTTTTTTCTTCTTTTAAAATGGAAGTTTTTGCAGATATATATATGTTTTTTTTGTTTCAATTAATCTTTTGTGAGATTGTTCATGTTAGAAGACACTAGAGAGAAATCATGGCAGTACAAGACAGCCAAATTTTGGAATTAAGAACTACTTTGAGGTAAAAGTTATCAAAGCATAATTTGTTGACGAATTGGATCTATTATTGGATACTCTCTGTCTGTATATTTGATTAATCTTATTATATAGTATATACATGTAGACAAATGTAGTTTCTTGAAAATCGAAAGAAGTGGCTTTTACGTTTAATTATTTATTTTGTTTTTGGAGATGGTTGGGTTTTTGGGCACTGGCAGGACCCACTTTTTAATGGATTTCCACTATCTTCTCTGTCTTGTGATTCTCAGCATAATGATCAAAGAAGGTTGCTTTGATTAGAAACCAGAGTTTAACGGTAACTTAAGTTTACATGATTAGAGATTACATAATTACTTTTGTAGTGGCTATTTGAATTATTTTGTACTTATTTGGAGATGTAACACTTAAGTGTTTTAATAACTAAAGTGTTTTGAAAAAGACACATGAACCGTTAAATTGACTTCGAAGAGAAGGCAAAGTGATTGAAACCAACTTTTCTTGGTGCCACTCGTGATCCTATTGGCACACTTCCCACAATACATTTTTTCTTGATGAGACAATGATGAATCTTGTCTCCTAAGGAAGCTCCTTTAATCTATTTGTTCTTTCTCCACACTTAAATATCAAACTTCAAGGAACTCATGTCTCTTGAGGAACAATATGGTGGCTTCCAACACCATAACCGCTACATCGCGGTTGCTCTTGATCTGTTTCGCTTACTCGTTCACTGTCTTCTCAATGACTTCGTCAGTCACTGACCCTCGTGATGGTATGTTATGAATTGTGCTTTTCCCTTGCGTTGAATCTGTTTGGGGGAATGATGGTAATTTACTTGTTCTGTTGCTTTCTATTAGCGGCGGCTCTGCGTTCTTTGATGGATCAATGGGACAATACACCGCCTAGTTGGGGAGGTTCTGATGATCCTTGCGGAACTCCTTGGGAAGGTGTCTCCTGCAACAACTCCAGAATCACTGCATTGTGAGTGTTCCTTAATCACCCACTCATACTTATGTGTGTGTGTGTGAAAAAGAAGAATATAGCAGTTTTCTTACTTATTTTGGTTACGTACTGAGAAAGCTAGCATTTTGTGTTCAGGGGTTTGTCAACAATGGGTCTCAAAGGAAGGCTTAGTGGGGACATTGGAGAGCTAGCTGAACTAAGATCCTTGTCAGTCTATTTTGATGAATCAATGATGAATACAAGAGCGGAATGTCTAATTTTTCTGACCAGAATTGACGATTTTGTGTTGTTTCAGGGACCTTTCGTTTAATCCAGGACTCACAGGGTCACTTACTTCCCGGTTAGGAGACCTGCAAAAGCTCAACATCCTGTAAGAATCTCTTCAGCGCAGACATCCTTAACAATTACCTCCTTTCTCTTCCTTGTGTACATATTTAAACAGTTGCATTGGTTTTTTCAGTATTCTTGCTGGCTGTGGCTTCACTGGTAGCATCCCAAATGAGCTTGGCTATCTCAAAGATCTATCTTTCTTGTAAGAAAGTCGCATTTTGCTGTGTGAAGTCTTGTACTTTAACTTAATTCAACCTATATTTGATGAGACTTGCCACTTTGGTTCCACCATGTTTTCTCAGGGCCTTGAACTCAAATAACTTCACGGGTAAAATTCCAGCATCTCTAGGAAACCTCACCAAGGTTTATTGGTTGGATCTTGCGGATAATCAGTTGACAGGACCTATTCCAATTTCATCAGGCTCTAGTCCTGGTCTTGATCTTCTTTTAAAAGCCAAACACTTGTGAGTAATTTTATTTTCTCTGCAGACATCTTCTTGAGCTTTAACTATCTCTCATCTGATGCAAATGTTATTAAAACTGCAGCCATTTCAACAAGAATCAGCTGTCAGGCACCATTCCATCAAAAATTTTCAGCTCTGAAATGATACTGATCCATGTGTATGTCAAATAGTCTTTATAACATATTAAACGTATGTCAAAGCTTACGGTAACTCATCACAACAGAGTTGTTCAAATGTTAGATTATTCGATGGAAATCGATTCACAGGGAGCATACCTTCCACTTTAGGACTCGTTCAGACACTAGAGGTTCTGTGAGTAGCACATCATCTCTGTGTCCTCATGTTTCTTCCCTACCTTCAAAAAGATTTAACTCTCTTGTATTTGCAACAGTCGACTTGACAGAAACACTCTGACCGGAAAAGTTCCAGAGAATCTCAGAAATCTCACAAACATCATTGAACTGTAAGTGTTACCAGAGTTGTAATATTACTAGATAGATCATCTTAGGAATCACTTATGAATGTATACATCTTTGTTTCTGTCTCTCAGGAACTTAGCTCACAACAAGCTTGTAGGATCATTACCAGATTTGTCAGACATGAAGTCAATGAACTACGTGTAAATTACTCAGCAACAGAGAATGTCTTTGTCTACATAAATGTGTATGTGTGTTCTGATTAAATGTGATGTCTCTTACAGAGATCTTAGCAATAACTCATTTGATCCATCAGAGTCTCCTCTCTGGTTCTCAACCTTACCTTCACTGACCACACTGTAAGTGCTGCTCTGCTACAGTTTACAAACCAGAAAACGCGCATATGGAGCTCTCTAAATATGTTATTTTCTTGGATTTAGTGTGATGGAATATGGATCTCTTCAAGGACCACTGCCTAATAAGCTCTTTGGGTTCCCACAGCTTCAACAAGTGTAAGTTTCTGCTTTTAGTCTCCATTTAACTTCGATAAAAGCTTTATAAATGATCTAATTGCTGATTTGGATTTGCACAGGAAACTGAAAAAGAACGCATTCAATGGAACACTGAGCTTGGGAGACACAGTAGGTCCACAGCTCCAACTCGTCGATCTGCAAGACAACGACATTTCCTCTGTAACACTTAGCTCTGGATATACAAATACATTAATGTATATAGCTTCTTTCTTCCTATATTTACTTCAAACTGTCTATATCAACCTATTAAAGAAACTCTGTCTTGTTGCAGACTCGTAGGAAACCCTGTATGCACAACAGCTCTCTCAAACACAAACTACTGCCAGATTCAGCAGCAACAAGTGAAACGTATATACTCGACCAGTCTTGCTAACTGTGGAGGAAAATCTTGTCCATCAGACCAAAAGGTGAGCCCTCAGAGCTGTGAATGCGCCTACCCTTATGAAGGCACACTATACTTCCGAGGGCCTATGTTCAGAGACTTGTCCAATGTGAACACATACCATTCACTGGAGATGAGCTTGTGGGTGAAACTAGGACTCACTCCAGGCTCGGTCTCTCTACAAAACCCTTTCTTCAACAATGATGATTATCTTCAGATACAGTTGGCACTTTTCCCATCTACGGGCAAGTATTTTAACAGAACTGAAGTTCAGAGAATTGGATTTGACTTGAGCAACCAAACATACAAACCTCCTCCCTTGTTTGGACCTTACTATTTCATTGCATCTCCCTACACATTCCCAGGTAGCATGTACATAAGAAGCTTATTAACCTGTTTTTGAAGATGAAGACATTGGGCTCTAACAATCTCAAATACTTTGCAGCTGGAGGTAACGGGCATTCTTTGAGCTCTGGGATGGTCACTGGGATAATAACTGGTTGCAGCGCTTTGGTCCTGTGCCTTGTTGCGCTAGGAATATACGCGATGTGGCAGAAGAGACGTGCAGAGCAAGCTATTGGTTTGAGTAGACCATTTGGTAAGTCCAATTTATTGTAAAAACACTGCCATTTTAGATTAGTCTCTGCAGAGTCTCTGAGGTCCACCTGAAAAAAATAGCTGTAAAGTAGAAGATTGAAATATTAGGTTTTACAATGCTCTTTTGATTCTCTCAGTTTCATGGGCATCGAGTGGAAAAGACAGCGGTGGCGCGCCGCAGCTGAAAGGGGCACGATGGTTCTCCTACGAAGAACTCAAGAAGATCACGAACAATTTCTCTGTGAGCAGTGAGCTGGGTTATGGGGGTTATGGAAAGGTGGGTTTTTGAAAGATCAATGCTTGAAACTAAGGGCTTCACTTTCAGGGTTTGACAAGTAATGTTCCTCTGTTTCTCTCTGTAATCTCCGTAGGTGTATAAAGGAATGCTTCAAGATGGGCAGATGTTGGCGATCAAAAGAGCACAACAAGGATCAACACAAGGAGGGCTCGAGTTCAAAACAGAGATTGAGTTGCTTTCTCGAGTTCATCACAAGAACCTAGTTGGGCTTGTCGGGTTTTGCTTCGAGCAAGGCGAGCAGATTCTAGTCTACGAGTATATGTCCAACGGATCACTAAAAGATAGCTTAACCGGTACTCCAAATTCTGGTCTTTAAGCTGCTCAATAAATCACAAACACAAAACTTGACACTTTACGCATTGTTGTTAGGGCGATCCCGTATTTCGCTGGATTGGAAAAGAAGGCTAAGAGTGGCTCTAGGATCGGCAAGAGGACTCGCATACCTCCATGAATTGGCAGATCCTCCGATCATCCACAGGGACGTGAAGTCAACCAACATTCTTTTGGATGAGAATCTCACGGCCAAGGTAGCTGATTTTGGCTTGTCCAAACTGGTTTCTGACTGCGCCAAAGGCCATGTTTCAACACAAGTCAAAGGCACATTGGTAAGTTTTACAATCAGTTCATCACTGACTTCAATATAATTAGGAACTTGTTTCTGATGGTTGAAGAAACTGTCAATGGCAGGGATATTTGGATCCAGAATACTACACAACGCAGAAACTTACAGAGAAGAGTGATGTGTACAGCTTCGGTGTCGTAATGATGGAGCTGATCACCGCGAAACAGCCGATAGAGAAAGGCAAGTACATTGTTCGAGAGATCAAGCTTGTAATGAACAAGAGCGACGATGAATTCTACGGACTGAGAGAAAAGATGGATCGTTCGTTGAGAGACGCCGGAGCTCTGCCAGGACTCGGCCGGTATATGGAATTAGCTCTAAAATGCGTTGATGAGACGGCGTCTGAGAGGCCAACGATGAGCGAAGTGGTTAAGGAGATTGAGATTATCATCCAGAATAGTGGGACTAGTAGTAGCTCCTCTGCATCTGCGTCGTCTTCCGCGACAGATTTTGGTGCCGTGAAGGGCGGAGAGAAGCTTTTGTACGGAGGTAGTTTGAGGAAGAAAGAAGCAAGAGACGGAGATGGAGGCGGAGCGTTTGATTATAGTGGTGGCTACTCTGTTCCGACCAAAATTGAGCCCAAGTAATTTTATTATGAACATGTCTTTGGGTTTCTTCTGATATTATTTTTGTCGTTACTTTTTGCATGAATGAAGGAAAAAAAAAATATGAAAACTTGTGTATTGACCTGACACACTCTGTGAGCCTAGGCCTGATATTGTATTCGAGTATTGGGCTTACCATATACATCGTGTGTACTCTCGTAAAAATCATAACTAACTTAGCGGAAGAAGATTGAGGCTTTTTAAGAAAGAAGCGCACCATTTTGAACTGATTCTCTCACAGGAAATGGCTTCCGATGACAGACGGAGAGCCGAGCAACTGGGCGGAGCTTCCGCCGGAGTTAACTTCTTTGATTCTACTCCGGCTTAGCACGGTTGATCTACTGAAAGCTCAGATGGTGGTGTGCAGATCGTGGTGACGCGTCTCATCGATGTGGCGGAAAATCGAATTGGAAGACCTGATATTGGAATATGACTATGTGGGTATGTGTCGTCGCGCCATTGATCTCAGCGAGGGTGGTTTGGTCGAGATCATCGGTATGGCTAATTTTTTGTTAGAGAATTGGCCTCTTTGATTTGACAGCTATGCAACCTATTGAACTTATCTCGTCTCTTTCCTCCTGCTGATGAATCGCTCACTTTTGGACTTGGAGTTATTAATACTTGGATATGTATGGATTGCAAGTTACAAAAATCACTTTATTGAATCAGTGCCATTGTTTTTTTTTTTCTACATTATTGTCCCAAATTAAACAAGGCTAAGTTTTGTGTTTTTTTCGGGTTTGTGACTGTTATTCCAATTGCACTTTCTTTTCCATTTTGGTGTAGAACACATCCACTTGATTCTAACATTCTTATGCTTATGAGGTCCAAATATTTGGCTTCAGGTTCTTTGTGTGCTGCTACAATACATGATCTTTTGCATCTATATCTTTCTTCTTATCTATCTTATATTATGTATTTTTTTTTTTTTTAACACACTATTATTTGCTGGTCAAGTATCCTGAGAAGCCTTAGACTAACAACAGTTGCTTTTTCTTATCAGACGAGGGATTTGTCAAAGCAGTTGTGAAACTTCCATTGCTTGAATACCTCTATTTTCCAAACCTCTCATTGTCAAAAGAGTCTCTGAAAGTTGCAGGCCAGTCTTGTCCAAATCTGAAAACGTTGAAGCTAAACTGCAGCCTTTGCATCGGTTTTAGTGATGATGGGGAAGCCATAGCAATTGCAGAAAGCATGCCCGGACTACACCACCTCAAGCTTTTCGAAAACAGACTAACCAACACGGGCTTGAACGCCATTCTTGACGGTTGTCCTCACCTAGTGTAAGAACCGCAAAAACGTAATTGAGAAAAATAATGAATGTAGGAAGTAAGAAACGGAGTCGAGACTAATATCTGTCCTTAATTCATAAAATTGCCCGTAGTGTGACGGATTAATACGATAATGAATCCCAGGATAAAACCGTGACTATCAATGATTCGCAACACTCGAAATCGAAGTCTAACGAACAAAAGAAATCTACGTATACTCTGGAGATACTTACTTGGGAGGGAGATTTGTTTTTCTTGGAAGCGCGCGAAGAACAGTGAAGATTAACCGAATATGAAGATGGTGACTTGGTTTTTATAAAACCGAAGAGGCACAAGTCGAACCGGTTCAACGATTCGGAAATCGCAATGGTTCGGAAATGTCACAATGGTTCGGTTTCAGTTTGGTTAATGGGCCAAAACTTAATAAAAAGTTTTTCCAAAAAGACCCATTCCCAAGAGCCCGAGACCCGAACTGAATCGAACCGAGCCGAGCGGCGGCGCGCGAGGGCGGTCTATCCTCTCTCCCATGCATCATCATGCACCCAAGCCTATTGAACTTGGTTATGTGTCTTTCACTATATATGCTAGTGAAAATTTTTTCAATCTTCCAATGTGGAACAAAGTGCATGTGTTTCATTAAACATATATGGACTTTATTTATTTACAAACAACAATAGCCCAAAAGCTCTAAACCCCAAGAAACAACAACAATTTTTTAACCTCACATTTCTCATTCACTTATGTTACAATTTAAGTTATTAACAATACCCAAAAATTGTGTTCCAACACCTGGAACACCTTGATTTACGCAAGTGTTTAAACATTGACCTTTCCGGGAATCTGGAGAAGCGACGTTTGGGGAGGATCAAATATTTGAGACGCCCCAATGACGAAGAAAAAGAAGAAATCAAATATTGGCTTATGGAATCCTATCATAGCCTTCTATAAAGTGCCTATGATTTTATTTCACTTGTTTTAACTTTTAAAAACATTACAAGGAAATATTTCAATGTTTCAGAAATTGTCAGCTTCACCCATTGTAATGTAATGATGGAGCTGATCACCGTGAAACAACCGATAGAGAAAGGCTGGTATATGGAACTAGCCTTGAAATGCGTTTGATGAGACGGTGTCTGAGATACCAACAATGGGTGAAGTGGTTAACGAGATTGAGATTATCATCAAGAATATTGGGACGAGTACTAGCTCCTCTGCATCTGCGTCTGTCTTGCACAACAGATTTTGGTACTGTGAATGGCGGAGATAAGATTTTGTACAGAGATAGTTTGAGGAAGAAAGAAAGCACAAGACGGAGATGGAGGCGGAGCGTTTGATTATAGCGGTGGCTACTCTGTTCCGACCAAAATTGAGCCCCAAGTAATTTTATTATGAACATCTCTTTGGTTTCTTTTGAGATTATTTTGTCGTTACTTTTGCATGAGCGAAAAGTGGAGTTATAAAGGCTTGAGCTAACCAAAACAAAGACTTGTTTAATCATTAAATTTCTTTAATCTTTTTATATCGAATTAAAATTGTAAACTGAATTGTCCTCGTATATAGACATCCTTTAAGGCTTTAAACCAATATTCAAATATATAGTTAAGAAATTTTTTCACAATTGAATTCAATGTACGGATGTTTTAGATTTTTTGTTCGTTTCAAATTAACTGATATTTACACTGATCTGCGTAGAATTTAAACATTTTTTGACTATTTTACCCTTATATTGTTAAGATAATTTTGGTCAAAATTTTAAAATGTATTGATTAGCCGTTTATAATTTGATAAATGGAAGCTCAGGTAAAAGAGAATCAATGTTTTTTGTTAATCAAATTGTCATTTGAGGCCCAAAAGCGCAAACATGAGCCACCACTGGTCAAAAACTCAAAACCATATACGCAATGAGCCCACGTTTTTGGTAAATCGTGATTACTAAAAGAAAATCTGAATAGAGTAGTTGGGCCAAATAAAATATATTGGGTTTAGATACTTATAGGCCCATAAAAGCCCAAAACGGGAAGCCACCTGAGAAGTCAGAGGAGCAGTGGGGACGCAGATTCCTATAAAAAGCAAAATGCGTTCTCACAAAAGGGAGAAGAAGAAGAAGTCTATCTCACGAGTTTCATTATTCCGTTTTCGTGAATCTCTCTCTCTCTCTCTCTCTCTCTCTCTCTCTCTCTCTCTGAACAAAGACGAAGAAGACGAAGAGCAAAACAAGACGAAGTAACACTGATAGAAACCCTAGGTTTTTTTAATTCCGTCGTGGCGTAATGTCGTCGGAGCTGCAGATTTCGCCGGCGGTTCACGACCCGCAAGGTCAAGAGAAGCAGCAGCAAGCCGCCGGAGTCGGGATTTTGCTTCAGATCATGATGCTTGTCCTCTCTTTTGTACTCGGTCATGTCCTTCGCCGTCATAAGTTCTATTATCTACCTGAAGCTAGTGCTTCTCTTCTAATCGGTTTGTTTTCTCGTCTTCTTCTTACTCCTTTGCATTGCGATCGCCCTTCCCGTGTTCCATCGATTTTTTTGTTTGATTCCTTGTGAAATTTGGGGAATTTTAGGGCTGATCGTTGGTGGTTTAGCGAACATCTCGAACACGGAGACTAGCATAAGGTTCGCTGAACTTCTTCATTCATTTTTTTAGTATTTTCTCAATTATTTATTGCTATTTTTATGTCCTTTCTCTACTGACCTGGAAACTCAAAAGGAGTGTAAATTACTCACATATCCATTATCATGTGTGTATATATATATATATATATATATATATATATATAATTCTCTAATGCTAATCAATTTTGCTTTTGTCCAGGACATGGTTCAATTTCCACGATGAGTTCTTCTTTCTGTTTCTGCTGCCTCCCATCATATTATATCCTTAATCGAGTTTGTTGTATTTGCTAATGTTCCTGCCTTTAGTTTACTTACGTCTCTGTGTGACATAATCTTTTCAATGATTCTCAATTTGGCAACAAAATATGTTGTTTTCCTTGACGTACTTGTTTGCACCCAGTCAGGCTTCAGTCTACAACCTGTAAGTGCAGAGACCTCTCATGTCTTTATTGCTTTTCTTGTTTTACCATCAGAGATCGCATCCTTGCTCTCGAATTCTTGACGATGCTTACGTTTGCTGGGTTTTATGCAGAAACCTTTCTTTTCAAACTTTGGAGCCATTGTCACTTTTTCAGTGCTTGGAACTTTTGTAGCTTCCATGGTTACTGGATTGCTAGTGTAAGTATCTCTTTCTTATGTATGGCTTATGTTTGTAACAATTTGTTGACAGAAAAGGCCCTCTTTCAATTATTCATACTTCTTTTTCCTTTGAAGGTACCTTGGCGGTGTGATGTTTCTCATGTACAGACTTCCATTCGTTGAGTGTCTCATGTTTGGCTCTCTTATCTCAGCCACTGATCCTGTCACTGTATTGTCTATATTTCAGGTACTTTCACTACTTTATGGGGATATTCACAATTTTCTGAATAGTAGTACTTTTCGACCACTTCTTACTACTGTATTTTTCTGGCAGGAACTTGGTTCAGATGTAAACTTGTATGCCCTGGTGTTTGGAGAATCAGTTTTAAATGATGCTGTAAGTAGCTTTTTTAGAAGTGATTTCTGTTTCTATATGTATATATTAGGATGAAAAATGTCACATTACTTATCAGGTCTTTCTCTTTCTTATGTTGCTTTTGGCAGATGGCGATATCTCTGTACAGGTCTGTAAGCTAATTCAAAATAGGGCTGGAAACACGTTAGTCAGATGGTAAGGTATTTTAACGAGGTTATAAACTGGGATGCAGGACAATGTCCTTGGTGAGAAGTCATTCCTCTGGACAGAATTTCTTTATGGTGATAGTCAGGTTTCTCGAAACATTTGTTGGTTCAATGTCTGCAGGTTTGCTTTAATCACCTGCCTTACTTTTTCTCTGTCCCTATATTTCATGCATGGTTTGACACTTGATGGCATGGTAGCGTTTGAGTTTGAGAATGCTGCTAATAAATTTCAACCTTATTAACAAGTTTAACCTAAGAAGTATAACATATAAATATCATACTAAATTTGACTTTTCAAGCTTCTCAAGATTTTCTTATGTCATTATATATTCTTATATTTGTGCTCTGGGTTATAAAAAAGACAAATGTCTGCTTCTGCAGGCGTTGGAGTTGGATTCACCTCTGCTCTAATATCCTTTTTGTGGTTTTAGATTCTTCTGAAACATTTCCCTTCATTACATACACATAGACAAGTTGTTAGCCTTAATGCAAAGCACCTATTCAAGTATGCAGGACTGGATGTTGACAAGTGAGTCACCGTAGTCTGTGTTTGAAGATTTCTTTATCTCTGGTTCTAATGGTCAGCAATGAAATATTTTATTCTGATTCACTCGCTCCTTCTTTCAGTCTGCAGAACTTGGAGTGCTGTCTCTTCGTGCTTTTTCCATATTTCTCGTAATAAAACTCTTCTCTTCTATATTAGCTATGTGTCTCCTATATTTCACTCTCATAGAAATTGTGCAGTTTGTTAACTTTGTTTTCTTTGTGCTAGATACATGCTTGCTGAAGGTCTCAGTCTATCTGGCATCGTATCGATTCTATTTACAGGGATTGTGAGTTGTCTGTCACTCAATTACATGAGTTCTATGCGTAATGATTTTCGGTCAAAAGTAGCGTAGTATAATGGAAACTGCCTGTGCCTTTTCCAGGTCATGAAACATTATACCTACTCAAACTTGTCTGCAAATTCTCAGCGATTTGTGTCTGCATTTTTTCATCTGATATCTTCGCTGGCAGAGACTTTTGTGTATGTATTTGATTCTTATTCTCTCATGCATATTAATAGTTGGTTTCTGTAATATTCGTCAATGACATGACCTTATAATTTCAAATGATCAAATCTGCAGGTTCATATACATGGGTTTTGATATTGCCATGGAAAAGCATAGTTGGTCACACGTGGGATTCATCTTTTTCTCCATTGTATCCTCTTACTCAAGTTTTACTGAATTGGAATTCAGTTATTTCCTTAGTTTATATGTTGTTCCTTAACTTTCTTTTTATCCTTGGTGATGAACTCAGTTATTTATCGTAATTGCAAGGTATGCTTTTTGTTTCACTTTCATGAACTGTATAAGTACATATATTCATTTCCGAATAGCATTTTTTTTGCTGTTGCTTTTGGTGTCTGATAGTGTTACTCTTTGGCATATATGTCTTACTCAGGGCAGCTAATGTGTTTGGTTGTGGATATTTGGTCAATCTGGCACGACCTGCTCATAGGAAAATACCAATTACGCATCAAAAGGCACTTTGGTACAGTGGTAAGATACTGCTCTTTGTTCCCTCAAGTAGTTATTGTTTTCAATTCATCAGTAATAAATAACAAAGACATGTGGATTGCATAGGACTTCGAGGTGCTATGGCTTTTGCTCTTGCTCTGCAATCTGTTCACGATCTCCCAGAAGGACATGGTCAAACTATATTCACTGCAACTACAGCCATTGTTGTTCTGACGGTAACCCATCCTTCTTTAGGAACTACAATTTGCTTTAAACTGAGCGTCCTGATCTAAGGTTTCTATTGCTGATAGCTGGGCCAAACTATTTTGCTTACTATGTGATCCTTGATGCTACTGGAACTGATTGCAGGTGTTGCTGATTGGAGGATCCACTGGTACAATGCTTGAAGCCCTAGAGGTTGTAGGTGATAGCCACGATACATCCTTAGGTGATGTAAGTCAACTGAATATATATTTTTTGGGCCAGTTTTTCGTAGACTGGTGTGGAAAACGACATGATTAATATAATTTTTGTCAGGGCTTTGAGGTGGTGAACAGTCGTTATATGACTAGTTATGATGATGAAGATACACCGTCAGGAAGTGGATTCAGGACAAAACTAAGAGAGTTCCATAAGAGGTAAATGACTAATCAACTCACGCCTCACAACATTTAGTCGGCTTTCAAGTTTCTATTAAAACACAAGAATCCCATTCGTTTATTGTTTTTGTTGTATGCAGTGCGGCCTCATTCACAGAACTAGATAGGAACTACCTAACACCGTTCTTCACAAGTAACAACGGAGATTATGATGATGAGGGTAACATTGAGCAGCACGATGGTAATATCATAATACTCTAATCTCTTGTTTTACTATTATATGCTTTATTTATTATTCCCCCAAAACCATGAAAACTAAAGTTATGGATTTTGCAGAAGAACGAATCCCATTTACTAGAAGAGGAAATCTAAATAACCGCGGCTAAATATTCAGAGACAAGAAATCTAGTTTTTTCACCGGCATATATGTACATAAAACAAACTGGATGTATCGGAGGAAGGCAATGAGAAGGGTTTCGTCTAGAGTTCTCTCTAATATGGGACTGTGTTGTTGCTTTGAACCTCAAATGGATATTGTTAGGTTAAAACTAATTACATTCACACAAAAAAAAAAAAGAAAAAAAGAAAAAAAGAAAAAAAAAACTTCATGGCAATGGATGGTTATACTTGTCTATCCCAGGGGAGTATTGTTCGTTTAAATTTCTCTGGAAATGCAATAATGCCTTTGTCTTGTAGTTTGTTTTCGGGATGAATTGTGTATAAACATAAATAGAGAACGTCACGGCACGCCCAAAGTGTGGACCTTGTTTTTTCGTGTATATTTAGTTGAAGCCTAGTAAGTAACCAAAAACGCTTCTAATCTCTCTTTTATCTTTCGTTTACAAATATCTCTCTCTTCTCTCTCTTGTTCTTCTTTCATGGCTGTTAGTGGCTGGGCAATCACAATCTGAATTCTTTCTTCTTTCTTCTCTTTCTCTCTCTCTTTGATTCTCGCGGAGTTTTGGGGGCGTTACAAAGATGAGTCTCGTGGTTGGTCATTCGCTGGGTTTAACTCTATTCGGTGATGGTCTTTCGTTACGCAATTCGAATAGAAATGGCGCAAAATCTAAGTTTTTCTTTGTCAATCGGAAAAGATTGGCGCGTGCGGCTCTAGTTCAAGCTAGGCCTAGAGAGGATGGAGCGGCGGCGAGTCCTTCTCCATCTTCGAGAGCGACTACGGCGGCGTCGGTTGTACAATACCGACGAGCTGATCTCGCGGATGATCTTCAAGCGGAGGCACGAGCTCTGGGTCGTGCTGTTGATGCTTCTGTTTATTCCCCGGAGCTCATCGCCAGGAGACATGGCTCTCAGCCTTTCAAGGTTAGCTGCTTGGTCAGTTTTTTGGAGTTTCAAGTTTTGTTAAATTATGCTTCCACCACTGAGAGATGCAGCTCAATTTCGGACTTAGGCTTTGCGGAGAAGTTTTGAGATATTGGGAGCTTTGGGTGGTTTCGCTTTGAAATTGGGGATTGATCAGAAGCAAGGCAACTTAGAGAAGAACATGAAGAAGAGAGCACGCGAGCTCCGTCGCATTTTCACTCGTCTCGGACCTACTTTTGTTAAATTGGGTCAAGGTTTGTCCACCCGACCAGACCTCTGCCCACCCGATTACCTTGAAGAACTTGCAGAGCTTCAGGTTCTCCTTTTTCCTCTCTATTTTACTCAGCTCTACGTATATGAAACATATAAACTTTTGTTTGAAATAGCTAAGAGAACATCTCTAACTTTGTCTATTAATGTGTTTGAGTGCCTAAGTAGGATGCTTTGCCAACCTTCCCTGATGCAGAGGCCTTTGCTTGCATTGAGAGAGAGTTGGATCTGTCTCTAGAGTCCATTTTCTCGTCTGTATCCCCGGAGCCAATCGCAGCAGCTAGTCTTGGCCAAGTTTACAAAGCTCAGCTGAGGTATTCAGGTCAGGTTGTTGCTGTCAAAGTTCAACGCCCTGGAATCGAAGAAGCTATTGGCCTTGATTTTTACCTTATTAGAGGAGTTGGGAAACTCATAAACAAGTATGTAGACTTCATCACTACCGATGTCCTTACCCTTATCGATGAGTTTGCCTGCAGAGTTTATCAGGAGCTAAACTACGTCCAGGAGGCCCAAAATGCCAGAAGGTTTAAAAAACTGTATGCTGATAAAGCAGATGTTCTTGTACCTGATATATTCTGGGATTACACGAGCCGCAAGGTTCTAACAATGGAATGGGTAGAGGGAACTAAACTTAATGAGCAACTTGCCATTGAAAGTCAGGGATTGAAGGTTCTGGATCTCGTGAATACAGGAATCCAGTGTAGCCTAAGGCAACTCTTGGAGTATGGCTTTTTCCATGCTGACCCTCATCCTGGTAATCTCTTGGCAACACCTGATGGAAAACTTGCCTTTCTAGACTTTGGCATGATGAGTGAGACACCAGAGGAAGCTAGATTTGCTATCATAGGTCATGTTGTTCATTTAGTGAACCGAGATTATGAAGCCATGGCCCGAGATTACTATGCTCTGAAGTTTTTGTCGCCTGATGTGGATGTTACTCCCATCGTACCAGCTCTCAGAGACTTCTTTGACGATGCACTTAACTATACCGTGAGCGAGCTCAATTTCAAAACTTTGGTTGATGGTCTAGGTGCTGTCTTCTATCAGTATCCATTTAATGTCCCGGCCTATTACGCTTTGATTCTGAGGTCGCTTACTGTGCTTGAAGGTTTGGCACTTTACGCAGATCCTAATTTCAAAGTGTTAGCTGCTTCATACCCATATTTTGCCAAAAGGCTTCTCACTGATCCAAACCCGTATCTAAGAGATGCCCTTATAGAGCTTCTATTCAAAGATGGAAAATTTAGGTGGAATAGACTCGAGAACCTTCTACAACAGGGAAGTAAAGATAGAGATTTCTCAGCAAAGGATGCTCTACAACCAGTTTTGAAGTTGTTACTGGATCCAAATGGTGAAGAGCTTCGACTGTTAGTAATTAAGGAAGCTGTACGAGTCAGTGAAGCGATTGCGTTGGGCACTGTTGTTGATACATACAATTCCCTTCCTGAGTTTCTGCGATCTCTTGTCTTCAATGGAAATGGGAATGGCCCTCTGACAATGAGTACCACAGAACTTCAAAGTACGCTTGAGCTTCGGGATCAGGTCTCTAGAATCTGGGGCCTTCTTCAATCTTCAGAAAGCTTTGATCCTGCTATTTTGCAGCCAATACTACAGGTGACTTCATTGATCTTGTGCACTGACTGATCCATAACGTAATTGATCGACGAGCTAAAGAAACTCTTTATTTTGTTAATCAGGTGTTACAACAACCAGAGGCACGAAGACTTGGAGGACGTGTTGCAGGCGGTGTAGGCCAACGTCTTGCAGCTCGGTTTCTGCAACAACTCCTTCGAGCCACAACACCATCTTCGACACCAACCCCATAGGTCCCCTTTTCTTCTCAGTGAAATGGTAAATTGTATATTAAGGCGAGACACTCGCAAACCACAGAATTGCTTCATGTTACAGTAATATAGTATCATTCTTTCTCTTTGTATTTTACTAGTGAAAAAAAAAAAAGTATAACCGATGAGAAAGGCCTCCACAAAATAGGCATTTCATTGCAAAATTTATGGGATTTTACAGTTTGATACACTATACAGTTGAAATGTACAATCCAAAAACTCAAGTGCTTTTGCTCATCCTCTCACTGTTGGGAGGAAGGCTCTGTGTAAGTTTTTCTTTTCTGATTCACTGCTTCGAGCACGAGCTTGCACCTTTATTTACAGAGACAAACATTGTTCATCAAAAGAAACAAAAAATGACGCAACTTCTTGCAACTGAACTTCTTTCAGTTGAAGACATTATCCAGAATCTACATGCTTACGCCATGAGGAAACCAATGAAAAGGGCAAAACAAATTCAAACAAAGTTACATTAATCCAGGGAATACGAAAAATGCTTCAATTACCAAATGCCCTCAAGTCACAGAATCAGAGGAGATAGCAGCAATGAAGAATCAAAATTGATGAATTTATGACGAAGAATCAGGGTGCCATCGAAGGCTTATTTATGTGCTATTGGGCATTTTTTTAGTTTTATGGGCCTATAATTATTTGAAAACTAAGCTCCTTCTAGCCCAAATGTGACGAGCGTGGTTGTCGAGCTCCGAAATACAAGTTACTTACCCACTCGCACAATGAGCGCGTTGACGCCACCTCCCCAAAATCCGTGGACTTTGAGGGACATTTTTATTTTGAGACAGAAGTTAAGCCTTTCGGGCCTATTTTTTGGGATTCCATGTCCGTTTAATTTGTGGTCAAATTTTTATGATAAAATAAAAAGCCCATATACAATTAACCGGGTATAGCTACTTTTCGTATACAAATTTTAACATAAAATTTTATAAATATCAAATGAACATTTAGCTTGAATTTATTTTGCTGTCAAAAAAAGTTAAATTAAATGGACCTATACAAAATTTAACATAAAATTTTATAAATATCAAATGGACCAATATATTTAGCTTGAATGGATGAATTTATTTTACGGTCAAAAAAAAAAAAAATCAAATAGACCAATATAGTGAGAATTCCACTTTTTTTTTTTTTTTTTGACGTCAAGAATTACACTCTTTATGAGGCAATTGTTGTTTACATGTAATTTTTGATTTAACAGTTTTGAAATAAAATAAAATGTAATCCAAAAAGTTTATATTTAATTTTTAACTTGAACCAAAATCTCGCGGTCTTAAAAAAATAATAATAAATTATTTTATTGGTTATAACAATTTCGAGTTGAAATACACAGAAACAAAAAATTTGCTCTATTATTTTTGTTAAACTGGTTAAAATTTTATATATAGTTAAATTGATATTGAATCAATTAGAGATGTTTAATTCATATTCTAATCCGGAATCAAACAATGAAATTACCTAAATGGAGGTGAATGTGACCAGTGTATCCGGAATCAATACACTGGTCTATTATGTCCATCAGAAGCCGCGCCTACAGAGCTATAAGCTTAACCATACAGAATCAAATGTGACTGAGATCAAGATTCACACAATAAAGAAGTGATTGTTGTTTTGATCATTCTGTCTCTGCATTGTCCTAGCCACCAGTTCTTAATTGAACCAAGTAGGAGCCATACCATATATAGACAAATGTCAACTTAGTTTACAATTCGTGGACAATACGAAGGCAATACAGATTATATACTTCTTAAGGTTTCTTACACGCAGTGGTATTCTTCTTTGCCTCACAGAAGAAGAATCAATGGAAGGAAAGGAAAACCCGAGCATAAATGTCGAAAGAAGGAATATAAAACAACCCACTAAGCACAGAGAAGGCTGAGAGAACAGGATAAGCTTTCACAAGCTACCACCATGTTGGCACTACAGGTACTTAACCAGCAGCCAAATCACAAGAGCAAGACCAACGATTCCAAGCACAGACAAGAGCATGGACATGCATGAGCAACCACTTTTCATGCTTTTGTTCATCACGGCAAGGCTCTTTTGCACACGCTGTCATCATCAAGAAACCCAAACAGGCCACATCAAATCCAAGACGAGATGTGAATCACATTAAACTAAAAAAATTGTTGCTTTTTATGATTAAAGAAGCAACTACAGAGAGGTTCTTGGACATAATAGACCAGTGTATTGTTAAAATCACTTGCTTTCCTTTCTATTGGTCTTTAGCTTATCAATGGACCAGCTTAAGCTAGTGACTAATGAGACTAATTTGTTCAAAGCATATTCTTACCCGTAAGCGAGAGTCAGTGACATCCACATGGTAATCTAAGTCATCCTGCATGGAAGAAAGCCAGATTTTGTTAGAACAAGAAATCAAAATCAACAGGAAAAGCAATGAACAACAGCGGAGACATACAATTAGCCTTGTCTGCAGAGTGAGCTCCTCGTTGACAGCGAGAGCAATGTGTTTGGTACTCATGACTGTTTCCTCCAACTTCTCAAGTCCCTCGTCCTGTTCTACTCATGGAAATAAATACAATCAAAGGTAAATTAAAACAGAAGGCAATATCATTACTATGGTCCTAGAATAATGTTAACCACAGCTTACCTCTCATAACTTGCCGTTGAAATCCAACAATTCCTTGGTTGTCCATGCCAGAGACTCTATTCATCGCATCATCCGACTTTATATCTGGCCCAAGCAAGTTGTCTCTGTTTGCAAAGTTTGACATATTCAAAGCAGAGGCCACCTGATTTGTTTTTGATCTCAAATTCCCAACCATATCCTTGCGACGATTAATCTCTTTCTCCGAGCTGTTTATCAGCAATTGCATACACATAAACCATAATCAGATAGGTCAAGACCAACATGAAACTTACTGTCATCTAATATGGGGAGTTTAACAGGCAACCATATTAAAATTGACTTACACATGCTGCTTTCCAGGAACCTTCACAAGAAGGGATTGCAGACTGTCTAATCGGGTCCCCAAAATGGTGATCTTTCTTCGTATTGCTGAAGCACGACGTTGAGCATCAGGCCCGGTTAATCCCGAGGCATTCCTTTCTGACATCATGCCATTAATATCCTCAGAGAGTTTTAAAGCCTCATTGTACTCTCTCATCCATGCATCGGAAGAAGCCATTGACCTGAAAAGAAACGATTAAAAGGGTTAAAAACTAGCTGCAACAAGCTGATATCTCTTACATGAACAAGAATCTCAACACAATTACCATAAGCCGTGTATGAGCTTTTTTGCACCAAAAGGCGACAAATTTGGAAGCTTTTAGAGAGTCACAATGATAACAAAAAAAAAATGCAATGAAGAGAATCAATTACAAATAGATAAATTAGGTATCAATACAGAAAAAAGCCTCGACCTTTCTCCGAAATTTCAGGCGGAAAGATAAAAACTTTACTGTTTGCGTAGAATAAAATTGAGACGGCGGAAGCAGAAAATAAAGGCGAATCTCGCAACTAGATGAGCAATAAAATCACGCAAAACATGCGATACTACTCTTAAGTTGATCCATAAATTCCTGAACAGGGGAAGATCGGAAAAAATCCCCAAACCAAAGCACCGACGGAATTGACCTAAATTTACATGATCGTCGAAAAGAATCGAAAAGCTTACCCTAGAAATTCTATGCACCGCGATTCAAACCTCTGCGGTGATTCTCGCGGGTCTTCTCTACCTTGAAGATCGAAACGCGATCGTCGTGCTTGACTTTTGCAGGCGCGGAGTCTAAAAATGATTAGTCAAAATCTGTAACGCAGCAAACGCCAACCAAGATTTTATTTTTATTTTGAAGAATGATGAATGGGATTTTTATACCAGCTGTATGAAACGACTTCGTTTCACAATATGTCCCAGTTGAAGAATGTTACGGGATTTAATACTGATTAAATTTAGTTAGCGTTTAGATGACATAACAGAAAGAAATTACGGGTTACAAAGTATAAATACATAACAATACAGTAGGTTTCTTCGGCGTTGGGCTTTCTACATTAAATGGGTCGAAATCAAAAACGGGTATATACTTTAAGGCCCATTTAATATACACGTGAAAGGACGCCGTGTTCCTGACCGGATTGATTAGTCTGGTTGCCAACTTGGTCTATCTACGTTTTTGGTACTAATTCATCCTCAATATGCAATTTATATTTATCCATCAATAATTAACACTTGTATTGTATGACATATGATGCAACCAGTTTACTTTTCTTTTTTCTTAATTTAAATGTAATCTCTTAGATTGTTTGGCTAACCTAAATTCTATAAAAAAAATTGATATATAATATTCGAAATTGGTATATAATTCCCTGCTTGTTAGTTGTTATAAAATACAGTAACCAATAAATAACCAGCTGATCCAGTAATCCACCTGAACGAAACTCTGTACAACACATATATACAAGTATACAATATACTAAGATAATGAGATCGTATCACTTTGAATTTATACGTACACTTAGCCATAATGGGGATTCTAAAATAACATTATAAGTTTCAGAACATGTTGGTATCTATATGATTAAACCCTTCATTAATAAGGGTTTAATGCATGACGTCTTCGTGAAGGCAACGGCACATCTCAATAAGATTACATTGTAATTAATATTGGGCCAACAGAAACTTGCAAGTTTCATAAATTGTTACGAAGAGATGATTTACCGTGAGAATCCAATGTTTTTATGTGTTTCGTGTATCTTACATGGAATTTAGGAAATTAAAGTTACCATCATAGTATTTATCTTTAACTTTTATGTAATTCGTTTGGAGAAAAAAAGAAGAAGAAGAGAAAGGGCTAGAAATCTTGAGGCGAATCTCAAGACTGGAGTTAAGTCAAACGAGGGACCTTGAATTGTGGATTTGGTGTTGGACCATCACGTGCTCTCCTCCACGGCCTTTCAGGATTTTGCTTCTTCTACCGCACGTGCCATTCCTCCTCCTACGTACGGTTTCCATTATTATCTTCTTCTTCTTTCTTTTTTTATGCATTCTATTCTTCTTCTTCTTATTCTTTTGTCAAAGACTCAAAAGTCTCTATATCTATATCTATTTGTTCGTATAGTTTATTTAACATGGATGATTCATAAATCCTTAAGAATCATATTTCAGGAAATCATATCCACAGTTTACAAGATCCCCCATGCCTTTTCATACAAATTAAAATTATGATTGTTTGTAAATTGACGGATGCTGAAAAATCATATGTAAACACATTATCTAAGGAAATAATAAATGGTGAATTCTGCTATTTGCAGAACCTTATAAACGTTTGTGAATTGAACGTAATTATGTATAAATATTTCAACTTTAAACTAATATAAGGCAAAATTTAACCCCAAAAAAAAAACTACAAGAAAATTGTCTTATACAAAATGTTAAGAAATAATAATAGAACAGGCGAGTGGAAATGCACCATATAACACGTTCAACATATAGTTAAGCTCTTCATATAAATCTTATAGTTTCTAACGTCATTCAAATAACTAATATGGTAAGTAGGGAACAAATATGGAAATTTAAGGTCCTTCGTATAAATAAATAGCGTTAACACTTGGGTTATAAGTAAAATCTTATTACTAAACTTTCAACGAAACTGCACTGAAATTGATGCAATAAAAAAGTAAGTGGGAGCATAATTCAAGGTACGATACATCATTTTTCTTCCCAACATTTGACTGCAATTTTGAGGGCATAGAAGCTTCAATTCTTGTTTTGTTTTGTCCTTGGGATACATAAACCAGATCTTATATTAGTATTATATTTACCATGTAGTATTATATAGTATATTCGAAATTCATTGTCTCATTAATCGATTCCTACTTGTTTTCAAAGCAAAATAGTCAGTCTTACTAAATAACAGCTGTAATCCATAGTGATTAATATAGTTAATCCTCATAATCATTCTCACGCCACAGTACAAAATAATAATAATGTAGCTATCTAATACGTATACAGATTCTCCAGATGTATATCTATGTATTTATACTTGTAGCCCGATGATTAGTATAAATATGTTAATCGAAGAACTTGATATATATTTGTATTGACTAGAAAAAATAAAACATAGTGTCGAAGAAAAAAATCGCTATTGGCACATCATCATGTATATTTTTTCTTCATTCGCTTTAGAACTCCGAAACTCTAGGCACAACATTGGACATGGTGAATCTTCAAAATTATTTGCACATACCATTGAAGAGAGATTACATACTCTAGAAATGATATCATCTTTAGCTGATGTATACCAATATGTATACGTTAATATATATATGTGACAGGAAAAATTATAGTATAATGGAAACTGCCTATACATATTAAAGTAATTCTCATATATTTCTGTGACCAGCTTTGGTTTATTAAATTTAATACAAAATAATAGTGGCACTGATCCATAGAAGCCAAGTTTCTCTATCTTTCTCTCTCCTCACTTTCTATCTCAAAGAAGAAGAAAGAGAGAGAGATAGAAACCCTAAACGTCGTGCCCTTGAAGCTAAGATATCTTCAGTTTTGTAGAAATTCATTTTGCTTGCTTCATTGCTCTCTCTCTTTCATTGTCTTCTACCTCTTGCCTCTAACAGAAGCAATACTTTCCGGCCTCCAAGGTTCGTTTCTTTCCTTATCCATCATATATCTTTCATTGTCGTCATCATCATCTGCATCTACATATATATATATATATATATATATACACACACACGCACTCCCTCACACACCCTCACATATCATGTGTACTTTTCACTTGAAACATCTCTCTATTTTCATTTCTTCTCTTTGATTACTTAAGAACATGACTAAGTTTATCATCAAACCTCTCTTGTTTAAGAAGCAGCCAAAGATCGTTCAGTTTTTCAGCACCTTCATGTTTCTCTTGGGCATTCAAGTTTTACTTATGTGGGTATATGTTGGAAAAGATCCATCTTTTGTTTTTAAAGAAAAGAAGTTGAAGCCTTTGTTCTTCATGACTATATGCATGCATGTTGAAACTAGGGTTTTGATTTTTAGAACTAAATATAACTCAAGGTATGAAGCCCAATCAATATATACCTTGAGATTTCTTGGATACTTGCATGGTCAAACCCATTCATTGCTCGATTTGTTAAAACCTCTAATTAATGTAATTTGTGTGTTCTTTCTTTGGGGTTAATATTTGATTAGGGCAAAGGTCAACAAGAAAGCATCTTTAATTTGCTTAAAGAAGAGTACGGATAATGGAGATAGGGTCGTCATCCACCGTGGCTGGAGGAGGACAGCTTTCAGTGCCTCCGGGATTCCGGTTTCATCCAACGGAGGAGGAGCTTCTTTACTATTACCTCAAGAAGAAGGTCTCTTATGAACCAATTGATTTAGATGTTATTAGAGAAGTCGATCTCAACAAGCTGGAACCTTGGGAGCTTAAAGGTAAATTTATAATCCCCTGATAGTTAACTCTCTTTAACTATAATTATCACCACTTAATCCACCCATTTAATGAATGACTATTGTTTCTTGATCAGTAAATTATACTATAGACTATCACAATCAATATTATAAATTTCAAATTAATTCTAGATAGAGCGAGAGAGATAAGATAGATATATTTTGGGGAGTTATGTTGTTGGTCCTGTACAAGACTACAAGTTAGATGTCAAAGGACAAATACATAGATTGTGGTAATATTGTCTAGGGGTTTGTCTCTGTCTCCATGGAAACATGCATATGCTTATAGTGTCTATTTAAGCTTTATCAGTTCTCTCATCCTGATAAATTATTTTCCAGTTTTTATGGAACCATGAAACCTTATACGTGTGTGTGAGCGTATATACACCAAGAAAGAGACAAAGTTGTCTATTCACTTATGTCTTTTAGATTAGTAACAGAAGACCAAAGTGTAATGTCTTGTAGTATATGACTACGAATATTGACATAATAATATTTTGTATTACCCTCAAAATAAGCCAATGGTTTTTTCACACTGCAGACATATAACAACCCATCGCCGTAAGCCATAAATATATATATATATATATATATATATATATATTTGAAAATGACTGAATACATTTTGATTTAAGACTATAAATAACAAATTGTTTTTTTCCATTATATTTATAACAAATTTTGTTGTTTTGTGTATGTAGAGAAATGCAGAATCGGGTCGGGTCCTCAAAACGAGTGGTATTTCTTTAGCCACAAGGACAAGAAATATCCGACTGGGACCAGAACGAACCGGGCGACTGCAGCCGGTTTCTGGAAAGCTACTGGTAGAGACAAATCCATACATCTCAACAGCTCCAAGAAGATTGGACTTCGTAAGACTCTTGTCTTCTATACTGGTCGTGCTCCTCATGGCCAAAAAACCGAATGGATCATGCACGAATATCGCCTAGATGATAACGAAAACGAAATCCAGGTACCATAAATTAAATATACTCTCTAATCCCATGAAAATCTGACTTAGAGATCATATTGCATAATATGGATCTATTATTTATGTGTAAATTTGCAGGAAGATGGGTGGGTTGTATGCAGAGTGTTCAAGAAGAAGAATCATTTCAGAGGATTTCACCAAGAACAAGAGCAAGATCATCATCATCATCACCAATACATAAGCACCAACAATGATCATGATCACCATCATCACATTGACTCCAATTCAAACAATCATTCTTCTTTGATCCCACATTCTCTGGATCATCATCATCATCACATTGGACGACAAATCCACATGCCATTACATGAGTTTGCAAACACTCTGAGCCATGGCTCAATGCATCTCCCTCAGCTCTTTAGCCCTGAATCAGCTGCAGCAGTGGCTGCGGCAGCAGCAGCAGCACAACCGTTTGTGTCGTCAATCAACACAACGGACATTGAATGTTCACAGAATCTACTGAGGCTGACTTCTAACAACAACTATGGTGGAGACTGGTCGTTTCTGGACAAGCTTCTCACTACAACCAACATGAATCAGCAACAACAGCAGCAAGTGCAGAACCATCAAGCAAAATGTTTTGGTGACTTGAGTAACAACGATAATAACGACCAGGCTGTTACTCATGACCATTTGGGTAACAACAATGGTGGTTCTTCTTCATCTCCGGTTAATCAAAGATTTCCGTTTCACTACTTGGGAAACGATGCTAATCTTCTCAAGTTCCCAAAGTAGATCAATCAGATTTGATGGATCTCATGTTTTTTCGATTTTATTCTCTTCTTTAAGCTGTGGAACTTGACACAGCAACCAACTCACTGTTCGAGTAATCTGTTTGTTTTTTATTTATAATTCTGTCTTCCATTTATGATCTTCTGTTCTGCCTCTCCGAGGACTAATACCTCGTCATCACAAAGGTGCTTCAAGGTTCAATTCTGTTCCCACCATCTTTGCACTTCAGAATTCATATTCAGCAAAATCCCACAGACTGGTGTTCAATTCAGATAAACCGAACAGAATTAATCGATTCGAAAACCGAACAATATCTTAATATGGTTTACATCGAAATAATTCATGTTTCAGGCAAATATGTTCCTATCATTCATAAAGGGAAAAGCCCGAACCGACATCACCGAAATCCAGATTGAGCATCCTACCACAAATCCGAGTCCCTGAGGCCTGAGCAGTCATCACCTATCTAGAATTCCGGTTTTTCTTGTAATTCCGGACATGCCGAGTGAGAAACGCCTTCGCAAAGTCTATATCACGATTGCGCAACTCAAGCGCTTCCTCTTCAGAGAGAGAGCCATATTTCTCTATTGAGGTCCCATATAAATCCAATCTTCTCATTTCTCCTGCAACATGTGGCCGCTCAGTGATATTGGTGCATCCACGGAGATAAAGCAACTTCAGGTTTTTCAGGTTGCTCAACGTGTGAGGGAGATTTTTGAGCCTCTGGCACTCTGACAAGTCAAGAAAGATGAGATTCACCTTATCACCTATCGTTGAGGGCACTTCTTCTATCGCTGTTCCATTCAAGCCCAGTATTTCTATTCCATCTCCAAGCACTGGGAAAACTGTGACGTTGGGACAGCAACCGAGCCAGAGAGTTCTGAGTGACGTTAAACTCCCAATGGTGTCTGGGAGATTCTTCAGTCTCTTGCATTGTGACAGCCGCAGAACGCTGAGCCTTGAGAGACTGTCGATCCGTGTTGGCACTACTTCAATTGATGTCCCGCTCAGTCCCAAGTCCTCAATATTATTGGAAACAAATGGAAAATCTTCTATACTTGTGCATCCGTCTAGAGAAAGACTCTGGAGGGACTTCAAGTAGATGTTACGCGGAAGATTCTTGAGTTTTGTGCAATTTGCCATGGACAACTTAACTAACTTATCGAGATGCCAAAGAGAAGAATGGAGCTCGACCAAACTCTCACAGTTACTAAGACTTAAACTCTCAAGACTCTTTGCCTTAGAAAGGTCTGGAATTTTAATCAGGTGCCTGCATCTATTAAGGTTCATGTGCCTTAGATTTCGGAGGTCCTGCCATACAAAAGAAGCAAGATATTGGTGACTAGTATATGATCAGATCATATCCTTTGGACAACAATTACGACCCAGCAAAGAATTCAAAACAAAGAGAGCCTCTCAAAGCTGGTTTGTGTCAAAGATAACACCAGAACAATTATACTTAAAAACAAAAGAAAAATAACGTCAATTGTAATGAAAGACCTACTAACTACTGTATTACACAATAATTAGCCAAACGCATAAATGTAGTACCTGAGTTCCGCTCCATAATGTTTCAACTGAACTATCAGGGAGGTTGAGTTCAACTAGATGTTCAGTCTGGAAGAGAGAAGGCAACGCTTTTAGAGTGTAAGCCTCCCAGTGAAGATATCTCAGTGGAGGGAGGTAGTCAAGATCGTTGACCATGCGCACTTTGCTCCCTCCAACAGTGTTATTATTATGTATTTTAAGAAATTTGAGATTGAACATCCTCTTAAACGTTGCAGGGTTAATGTTAAGCTCTGTTTCTTCAGCCATGTTGAGCAATATACTTTCAACCTCGATGTCTTTAGTTCCCTGCCGAGAAAATGAAATAGAAAGTGATCAGTAAAAGCTTCATTAAGAGACTAAAAAATCCACAAATTCGTTCCGAAAGTACAAATATGGAACATGAGAAAATAAATGTAAATGATTTGGAACATTCATGCGTAGAATTTAACTTGAAACCTTCTTGTCTTACCATATTTCCAGTGAACAAGCCTTTGACATCAAAAAACTTCCAGAGCATTTTACGCTTCCATGGTTTTTCTTTTTTTCCTTCACAAATAATATCCTTAACCATGTCTTGAAGTAAATCATGAACCCATAGCCTCGTATTTGTTGTCATACTAATCAGAGATTTCTCCATCAGGGTCACAAGGTTTGGTCTAGAAGCAATGACAAAGGGGTCTAGTATCTTTGTCGCTCGATCCCTATATTCCCCATTGAAACAACCAGCAACATAAAGAAAAAAAATCTTTTCTTGCTCATCGAGTGCATCATAACTTACTTTTAACGCTAGTGAGATAGATTTATCAAGACTATTTTTCAGTATTAACAGCTTATCTTCCCAAAATGCTATTTCCCGGCGATATAAAGATGCTCCAATAACTCGAACCGCTAACGGAAGACCACCAAGTTGCTCAACAATATCTACAGAAAGTTCTCTAAATTCTTCTGGTGGGCGATTCATTTTAAAGGCATGCTTACTGAAAAGCTGAAGTGCTTGAGTAGTCCTCAGAGGCTTCACTTCATAAATGTGTGGCACATCATGCTCATCTAACACACGCTTGTCTCGTGTAGTTATTATGATCCTGCTTCCTGGTCCAAACCACTCGCAGTTTCCAGCCAATGCGCGCAGTTGTTGAATGTCATCAACATCATCGAGGACGAGAAGAACCTTTTTGCCGCGAAGTCTTCGCTTCATTGCATCAGAGCTGATACATTGTGCATTCAGGGGACTCTTTGGGAAGATTTCAGACATGATTTGCTTTCGCAAATGTGATTCACCATATTGTTTGAAATCTCCTTTCACGTTTTCTAGCAAGCAACGAACATCAAACTGACTAGAAAATTCTTCAAAGACATACTTTGCAATGGTGGTTTTCCCTCTGCCACCCATACCCCAGACTCCTACCATTCGGACATCTCCGGAGACCATTGACAAGAAAGATTCTATGACTTTCTTGTGATAACTCATCCCAACCAATCCAGTTGTGCCGCCAGATGACTGTGAGGATAATCTTTGAGAAAGATCTTGAACCACTACCTGTATAAGCTCTGAGTCCTCTCTCCTGCGTCAAGCCCAACAGATAAGACCTCATAAGTCATAACTCTATCAAGAGAGGAATTTTATATCAAACAGCCATCAGTAACACTTGTTATCCTCAGAAGATTGATCAGCATAATAATGAAACTACGAATCCAATTCAGCATTCGAACTGAGAGATTGATATTAAAAGAAAAACCACAAAGTAATTGATAAAAAAAAATAAACAAGGAACCTGCTTTTGGAATCCCAGCCAGAAATATTTCCAACTTCAGACAAAGCACTTCTCCATCTACCCACCGTCTCAAGATCATACCTCTGCTCATGATTCTTAAGAGCTTTGTAGAAGCACCCGCTTCGCCTCTTCAAGTCTGACGGATCAATATCATAGAATATAGGTATCAATTTAAGGCGTCTCTTCTCAACGAGGTCGATCATAACCGAAAGCTCTTCCAAGCACCAGCGAGAGGTAGCGTAGCCCTCGGAGATCACGACGATGGCGTGTCGTGACCGAACCATCCCTTCGTCGAGTCCCTTCCAGATGTAATCGCCTTTCTGAAGCTCTCTGTCGTCGTGAAAGGGTTCGATTCCTTCATTTTTGAGAGCGTCATAGAGATGGCTGACGAAATATTTACGAACATCTGTACCTCTAAAACTAAGGAAGACGTCGTACTTCCACAGAGACCGAGACGGCGAATCCTCCGCCTCCGCCGGCAAAGAAACTGAAGCGGAGACAGGAATACTACGCCGAGTTAACCTAGGCGTATCCGATTTCTTCAGAAACTTTAGGAGACGGCGTAGTCCCACGAAGACGGCGAGGAAGACAAATACAGTAGCCAAGTAGAAAAAGCTAACTGCCATGGAAGCAAAGAGTGGTCTTACTAGCGAGAGTCGCACAATAATCAAGGAAGCTAAAGCGTGATACTGGAATCGAACAAGCAAGCCATGTAATCAAAAGAAAGGAAAGAGAAGCCCATCGATCGAAGCTTCGACGCGGTTCAATCGTAATCGTAGTAATTTCACGGGGGTTCTTCTTTTTTTGGCAGCACGTAGCAATTTCTGGGTTCTTACCTAAGTAGTGTAAGATAAAAAGAAATTGAAGACAACGTATGAATTATATTTCCTTTCTGCGTCTTGGGAAAAAAGAAACTAATGAATGGAAAGAGTTATGAGCTTTCTATATGAGGGCCCAATGGGCTTATTAAGTGTCTCTATCTTCTTCTTCGCCTTTTAGGGTTTTCTTTTCTTTTATAGAGCTTTCGGTTTCTGCTTCTTATTTCCTAAGAAAAATTTATTGATTTTGCTTACTCTGTTACTCAGTTATGAGTTTATTCCTCTGCCAACAATGCCGTCTTAGCTCAGTGGTAGAGCGCGTGGCTTTTAACCACGTGGCCGTGGGTTCGATGCCCACAGACGGCGATTTGTTTTATTTTGTTTTCCTCTGTTTTTTTTGCACTTTCTATTTCTAAAGTTTGTGTTCTAGACTTGCCTTGGTTATATGTCGATCTTTTTACTGGTGAGCTATTCAATTATGTACTTCGAATCACCATAAATCATTGCAGGAACATTTACCATCTTTGAAATGATGAAACCAAAGAGAATCTCTAACTATGATCTCCACTCCAATCATCCTTCCCGTGACCTTAGTCACAATCCACACATATCCTCAAAGCGCTGCCACTAGTTTCCATAGGCATTTCATTTGAAGTTTAAACTGATATGCTTCTTCTAAACGTCTAGCTCGGCTTTGCGCATCTACCATGCCCGAGTAATGCTCTGTATCGGGTTTGACTAAATGCGTTGTTTCCATTGAGTCAAAGATAAGCGTGCTTTGTGTGCTAGATATACCCTAATACCTATGAATCTCCTCGCCTCCTCTAAGAGATGCTCCAGAGTAGTACACGCATGCAATATACTCATGATCGTTATGCAATTTTGCTTTGACTCCAGAATTCTGCATCCCAATCATCACCTCCAGGGAAACTTCTTCCTTTCCGTTTTGCGTGTACCCGACGTTGACTGTATTCCAAAAAGAAATGTACAATCCAACACCTTGGTTTCTCATTTTATCGAACAGAGCAAGACCATTTTCGCAATCTTTGTTCCTGAAGAATGCATTAAATCAGAACGTTCCACAATACATTGTCCGGCTCAGACATGCTTTCGAATACTAGATGTGATTGCTCAACGCATGATCAACTAGCGTACATGTTCACTAGTGCATTTGTCACAAATATGTTTCTTTCATCGGTTTTCCTATTACAAAATCATGAATCTTGATACAAGCCGATAGGATCGAAGACAAGGACACTGAATTAGGTGTTGTCCCATTGAATACCATAATAAGATTAGGTTTTGATTTGGATACTATTATTCATAAGGGAAAAGCCCGATCCGAGATCAAACTGAAAATCAGATTGAGCATCCTACCACAAATCCGAGTGCCTGAGCAGTCATCAACTATCTTGAGTTCCGGTTTTTCCTGTATTTCCGGACATACCGAGTGAGAATCGCCTTCACAAAATCCATATCACGATTGCGCAACTCAAGCGCTTCCTCTTCAGAGAGAGAACCATATTTCTCTATTGAGGTCCCATATAAATCCAATCTTCCCATTTCCCCTGCAACATGTGGGCGCTCAGTGATATTGGTGCATCCACGGAGATAAAGCAACTTCAGGTTTTTCAGGTTGCTCAACGTGTGAGGGAGATTCTGGAGACTCTGGCACTCTGACATGTCAAGAGACATGAGATTCAGCTTATCACCTATCGAAGACGGCACTTCTTCTATCGCTGTACCATTCAAGGACAGTGTTTCTATTCCATTTCCAAGCACTGGAAATACTGTGACATTGGGACAGTAAGCAAGCCCCAGATGTCTGAGAGACTCCAAACTCCCAATGGTGTCTGGGAGATTCTTCAGTCTCTTGCATTGTGACAGCCGCAGTTCTCTGAGCCTTGAGAGACGCTTGATTGATGTTGGCACTACTTCAATTGATGTCCAGCTCAATCCCAACTCTTCAATATTGTCGGAAACAAATGGAAAATCTTTTATAATTGAGCATTCATCTAAAGAAAGAATTTTGAGGGAGCTCAAGTAGATATTACACGGTAGATTCTTGAGTTTCGTGCAACTTCGCATGGATAGCTTAACTAACTTATCGAGATGACCAATAGAAGAAGGGAGCTCAACCAAGCTTTCGCATTCACAAATGCATAAACTCTCAAAACTCATTGCCTTAGAAAGGTCTGGAATTTCAATCAGGTTCTTGCATCTGTTAAGGTTCATGTGTTTTAGACTTCGAAGGTCCTGTCATACAAAAGAAGGAAGACAAGTAGATGATCAGATCATTCGCTTTGGCAGAAAAACATAGACCCACGGTAACATTAAAATAAACGAGAATCATGTAAAAGATAACACCAGAATGATTTTTCTTAAAAAAAAAAAAAACATCAACAATTATTAAAGACTTACTATTGAAAAAAAAAATAAAAAATTAAAGACTTACTCTCTTCTGTAATACTCATAATTGTTGAAATCACAGAAAAGTAGTACCTTAGTTCCGCTCCATAGTGTTTCAACTGAACTATCAGGGAGATAAAGTTCAACTAGATAGTCAGTCTGGAAGTGAGAAGGCAACGATTCGGAATGTAAGCCTCCCAGTGAAGATATCTCAGTGGAGGGAGGTAGTCAAGATCGTTAACCATGCACAATTTGCTACCCCCAACAGTAAAATTATTATGAATTTTAAGAAATTTGAGACTGAACATCCTCTTAAACGTTGCATGGTTAATGCAAAGATCTGTTCCTTCAGCCATATTGAGCAATATACTTTCAACTTGGATGTCTTTAGTTCCCTGCCGTGACAATGTAAAAGGAAAAGTAAAACAGCAATCAACACAAGTTTAATCGAGAAACTAAGAAGACACAAATCCGCTCTAAAAGTACGAATATGGAATCAGAGAAAATAAATGTTCATGCCTACAGTTAGCTTTAAACTTTCTTGTCTTACCATATGTTCAGTGAACAAGCCTTTGACATCCAAAAAATTCCACAGCATTTTACGCTTCCATGGTTTTTCCTTTTTTCCTTCACAAATAATATCCTTGGCCATGTCTTGAAGTAAATCATGAACCCATAGCCTCGTACTTTTTGACATACCAATCAGAGATTTCTCTCAGAGTTACTAGCCTTGGTTCAGATTTAAAGACAAAGGAGTCTATTGCATATCGTTATTGAATTATGAATTTGATCCTATGCCATAAATGCCGTCTTAGCTCAGTGGTAGAGCGCGTGGCTTTTAACCACGTGGCCGTGGGTTCGATCCCCACAGACGGCGCTATGTTTCCTGTTTTGTTTTCCTCTGTTTTTGCTATCTCTTCCAAGCACAAGCTAGATGTGGCGTAGTTATCGGACAGAACGATGATGGCGAATGTCCATAGGTTTCGAAAGTCCCGGCAGATGGGATTTGTTCTTTGTCGATTCCTTGAGATGACTCATGAATAATTTCTGCGACCATCTATTCCTCTGAAACTGAGGAAGACTTGCTATTTCCACAGAGACCGCGACGCGACGTTGATGAAGCATGGACCTACCTACGCCCCTCTCTTTTCCTCAGGAACGGAAGCAAACCTCGTATTCCTTAGAATACGCAAAAGGAAGACTAATTCGGCTGAGTAAAAAGCTGATTAATTTTGTTCAGGACAGGATATATAGTTTTGATGTTGGCTGTTTGATCTGCGATTTCTCTCTTCATGAGGTTATGAGGACTCTATGGCAGGAACGAGGACTCCGAGCTTGTACAAGAAGTTGTTCGAGATCTTTCTGACCGAGGAAAGAGTTATGGGCTTTTATGTTGGTGATACGACGTTATATAATCCCAACACAACGGGTATAAATGTCACCCTGGCTCTTGATCTCGGTAAGTCATAACATAAATACACACCAAAACCTTCTTCTTTTCTTCTTTTTCATAACTAATTCCTCTTTCAATGTCCCATTTTAAACCAAATTTCCCATGCTAATTTTATACGAAGATTGGCGAAGCAATTGTATGAGAAGGACAAGTGGCTGAAAATTGGGTGAGGGGACCCTCATAGCTTCATAGACCTCTGGTGTCTCATGTGTTCCCTGACAGACTGAAAGATGTATTGTGCCAAGCTAGGCATATCAAGCGGATCGCCGTCTGACTGCAACCGGCTACTTTCCACTATGGATGTCCCATTTAGATCCAACGCTCTCATTCGACCCGCAGTCTCAGGACGCTGTGTGATATTGGTGCAACCGCGGAGAAAGAGGAATTTCAGGTGTGTCAAGGTCCTCAATGTGGAAGGCAAGTTCTTCAGCCTTTGGCACCCAGACATGTTGAGGTAGATAAGTCTTGATTTATCACCTATTGTTGCAGGCACTTCCTCTATTGTTGTTCCCTTTAAAGCTAGTGATTCTATGTTATCCCCAACTTCTGGAAATAATGTGATGTTGGGACAGTCGGAAAGCCAGAGAATTGTGAGCGAATCCATGTTTCTAATGGTGTCTGGAAGATTCTTTAGTTTCTTGCAACCTGACAAGTAAAGCGTTTTGAGCTGTGTTAGACGCTCAATTGACGCTGGAACTTCCTCGATTGCTGTCTCGTCAAGAGATATCTTTTTAACATTTTCCGAAAGGAATGGAAAATCTTCTAGACTTGCGCATCTTTCAAGATGTAGAGTTCTAAGAGACCTCAAGTTGATGTTGTTTGGGAGCTTCTTGAGTTTCTTGCAGCCGCTCAGTTCCAATACCCCGAGGTTATTGAGCTGTCTAACAGATTCAGTTAGCTCAACTAAGCTTTCACAGTTATCCAGATTCAAGTTCTCGAGACTTGTAGCCATTGACAGGTCGGGAAGTTCAAGTAGTCGTCTGCATCCTCTCAGGTTCATACGCCTTAAATTCCCAAGGTCCTGCTCATATAAAGAACCATTTCCTTTAGATACAACAGTTAAAGCCACAAGCAGTAGACGACATTAGCTAAAGTGAGGTTAAAGCTGCCTTTTTTTTTCTGTATGTAAAAGATATCTGCCAAATGTTTTTCGTAGCAGACTAGGAAACTAGATCATAATTTAGAGCAAAAACATAAACTAGTACCTGGTTTCCATTCCAAAGTGTTTCCACCAAACTGTTAGGGAGGTTGAGTTCAACTAGATAGGTAGTACAGAATCGAGAAGGTAAGGATTTCAGAGTATAAGCCTGCCAGTGAAGATATCTCAGCATAGGGAGGTAGACAAGACCATCAGGCATGCATATCTTACTCTCTCCAGCAGTGGAATTGTTGTAAAATTTTAGCAGCTTTAGATTCTACATCCTCTCAAAGATTGCTGGGCTTATGTAGAGCTCCTTTCCTTTGGGCATGTCAAGAAGTAAACTTTCAACTTCAATTGCTTCAGATCCCTGGTAACAGAGTGTAAGAGATGAGACCAGGATAGTACACCACGTGCTTCAAATAATGAACAAAGAACCCACCACGTCACTCTAAACATAGAATCTAATGATAATGAGATTTTGCAATGTGCATGACTTCAGGAAGCTGAAAAGTTAAAAGAAGTTAATGGCTTACCATATTTTCACAAAACACGTTATTGATGTCCATAAAGTTCCACAGCATCTTACGTTAATATCCCTAGCCATATCTTGGAGTAAATCATGAACCCATAGCCTCTTCGTGGTTGAAATGCTAATTAGACACTTCTCTGTCAGAGTTCTTATACACAGCGTGGAGCGCAATGGCTTTTGCCCAGACATAATGAAAAGGTCCAACACTTGACTGACGCGATGTATCTCCTTTCCATTAAAACAACAGGCAACATAAAGAAATATTAACTTTTCTTGCTTGTTTAATGCCTCAAAACTTTCTCTCAACGCCTTCGACACAGAACTATTGACATTAGTTCTCAATAGGTACAGGTAGTGTTCCCAATCTACTATGTCCCGGCGATATAGAGCTGCACCAGCAACTCGAAGAGCTAAAGGAAGGCCATCGAGTTGCTTGACAATATCAATAGAGAGCTCTGCAGAATCTTTAGGTGGACGAGGTTGTTTGAAGGCATGCTTACTGAAAAGCTGAAGTGCTTGGGTAATCCTCAGCGGCTTGACTTCGTATATGTGTTCCACGTGCTGCTCTAGCACACGCTTGTCCCGGGTAGTTATAACGATTCTGCTTCCTGGTCCGAACCACTCAAGGCTTCTAACCAATTCTTGAAGCTGTTTAACATTATCAACATCGTCGAGGACAAGAAGAACCCTTTTTCCACAGAGACGTCGCTTCATTACAGCAGAATCACCATCCCATGAATTCAGGTCTTTTATGCGGAGGATTGCTGTCAAGACTTTCTGTCGCATATGTGATGAACCATACTATTCAAATTCTTTTTCACATTCTATAGCAAGCAAACACAGTCAAACTTACTAGAGAGGCGTTTACACACACACTTAGCAATGGTAGTTTTACCTATACCGCCCATGCCTCAGATTCCAACCATCCGAACATCTCTAGAGTCCATGTACAAGAGAGATTCTATGCTTTTCATGTGAGAAATCATTCCAACCAATCCATCTGTGTCGCTGGATGACTGTGAGAACAATCTGTCAGAAAGATCTCGAACAACTTCTTGTACAAGCTCTGATTCCTCATTCCTGCGAGGAAAAGAAGTAATAAACTCATCAAGAGAGAAATGGCAGATCAAACAGCCAACATTAAAACTGTATATCCTGAACAAAGACCAATTGAGAGGATGAGATAAAGAAAGACGACTCAGTAATGTGATGAAAAACAAGGAACCTGCTTTTGGAATCCCAGCCAGAAATATTTCCAACTTGAGATAAAACACTTCTCCACCTAGCCACCGTCTCCTGATCATACCTAAGCTCATGCTTCTCAAGAGCTTCGCTGAAGCACCTGCTTCGCCTCTTCAAGTCTGACGGATCAGTTTCATAGAATATAGGTATCAACTCAAGGTGTTTCTTTTCAGCAAGATGGGCCATTAGGGAAAGCTCTTCCAAGCACCAACGAGAGGTAGCATATCCCTTGGATATCACGACGATGGCGAATCGTGACAGATCGATCGCTTCCACAAGTCCATCCCAGATGAAATTGCCTCTCCGAAGTTCTCTGTCGTCGTGAAAGACTTTGATTCCTTCCTTATTGAGAGCCTCATAGAGATAGCTGACGAAACTTTCCGAACATCTCTTCCTCTAAAACTGAAGAAGACGTCGTACTTCCACAAAGCCCGAGACGGCGAATCCTCCGCCTCCGCCAACAATGAAACTGAAGCAGGGACATGTATACGAAGCTGAGTTGACCTAGGCGTCTCCGATTTCCTCAGAAACTGAAGGAGACGGCGTAGTCCCATGAAGACTGCGAGGAAGACGAATATAGCCAAGTAGAAAAAGCTAACCGCCATGGAAACAAAAGAGTGGTCGTACTCGCGAGAGTCGCACAACCAATTGAAGTTTTCTCGTGATTCTGGAATCGAAGAAAAATAAAGGAAAGAGAAGCCACCGATCGCCATTGACTCACCAGAAGATTCAACGCGAGGTCGACACTGTTCAGTCGTAATCGTAGTAATTTCTGTATCACATAAACGTAAGAATATAGAAAATACACCTTTAGATTACGTCATCGTGTGAATTTTTTCCCGCAAATAAGAGTTATGACCTGGGCCCAATGGGCTTATTTGCCTGAAGATTAACAAAACGAAAGAAAATTCTAACGACGGCTATAAAACCAACGTCACTCTTGATATCGTAAACACTAAACACGCACCGCTCTCCACTTCTTCGCCCAGAGTAAGATCTCATCTTACTCAGTGGTAGAGCGCGTGGGTTTTTTAATCACATGGCCGTGGGTTATATCCCCACAGAAACTTTTCCCATGACCTTGATGGCATTGTGACAATCCACACATATCCCCAAGTTGTTGAACATCCGAATTGCTCTTTCCCCATTCAGATTCCTCGAGCCAAAAGCAACCCAAGCTTCTCGCTGTGGTTGCAGAGACTCCCCTCTTTCTCCTCCTCATTCAAATCTTGCAGTAAAACTCTATATTAGGATTATACCCTGAGAGTCTCATCCTCTCACCAATTTCAGTTAAAAAACAACCGTAACAACTGCATCTTGTTACTCTCTTTGTTTCTTTTATCTCCAGCACAAACGTATAAACCCTGTTTCTCACTCGTACCCAGCTACACCCAGGAATGCTGGATCCTCCATCCCCATCTCAAGCCTAAAGATTGGAAACCGAGAGAATTCAAGCCAAGGTACCAAGCCAACATTTCCTATGAAGCTCCAGGTGGACAAACTCAAACCGTAGTATCCCATTATCAAGCAGAACCATCAAAACAAGCTCCAGCAGAATCTTCAAAGAAAGGAGATGAGTTAGCAATGGTATCCTACTCCAACGATGTGGTTAGAAAGTCTGACTTGGAGGCACTCATAAAATCAATCGTCACACTAAAGGATTCTGGTATCACATTACTACCCTCTAAACTTAATAACTCTCTTGTTATTGATTCAGGAGCTACACATCACATGATTAGTAATTCTAAACTGATTAATAACATTAAACCGGCTAATGGTAATGTTGTCATTGCAAATGGTAATAGAATTCCAATTAAAGGTGTAGGCGATTTAAAACTATTTAATAAGAACTCTCAAGCTTTCTTTATGCCATCATTTACTTCTAATCTTTTCTCAGTAAAAAGGGCAACTAATGATCTTGATGCTTATGCAATATTTGGACCTAATAGCTTCTATTTTCAGGATATTAAGACCGGAAGGGTTCTTGGAGAAGGAAACGCAAAAGGAGACTTATATGTTCTTGATGATTCTCCAAGCAGCTTTAGTTTATCATCTTTTAATTCTTGTTATGCTTTTAGTTCAAATGCAATGTGGCATGCTAGATTAGGCCATCCCTATTCTCGAGCTTTAGAAATTATATTGCCAAGTATGTCATTTGATAGTTCAAGTTGTGAGTCATGTATTCTTGGAAAACATTGTAGAACCGTGTTTCCAAACTCATTCACCATCTATGAAAAATGTTTTGATTTAGTTCATTCAGACGTTTGGACCTCACCTTGCTTATCTAGAGATAATAACAAATACTTTGTGACCTTCATTGATGAAAAATCTAAATATACTTGGGTCACATTATTACCATCTAAAGATAGAGTATTTGAGGCTTTTATCAACTTTCAAACATACGTAACTAATCAACTTAATGCTAAAATCAAGGTACTACAATCGGATAATGGGGGAGAATACACGAGCCACATATTCAAAACTCACTTAGCAAAGCATGGCATACTTCATCAAACAAGTTGTCCATATACTTCACAACAAAATGGTGTAGCTGAAAGGAAGAATAGACACCTTATGGAGGTTGCAAGATCTATGATGTTTCATACTAGCATGCCAAGGAGATTTTGGGGTGATGCGGTCATGACAGCATGTTACCTAATCAATCGAATCCCAACAAAAGTCTTGAAAGACTCATCGCCATTTGAGGTACTCAACAAAACTAAACCATCTATTGAACACTTATGTGTGTTTGGTTGTTTGTGTTTTGTCTTAGTGCCAGGTGAGTAAAGAAACAAACTAGATGCTAAAAGCACTAGATGTGTGTTTCTTGGATATTCAACTACCCAGAAGGGGTACAAGTGCTATGATCCATCAAACAACTGCACCTTAGTTTCAAGGGATGTCAAATTCATAGAGAACCAAAGCTATTTTGACAAGAAGAGTTGGGATAGTGTGAAAGATTTGGCTGACTCCACGACAGACCGGGCTACAAGCTTACAATACTTGTTGAGTCATCTCGGTAATCCGGCACCAAGAAATAATCTATCAGCTCCTATGGTTGATCAACCACCAAATGAGAGTCCTAGACCTGAGGATTACATAGGTGAAGAAAGCAATGATCAAGGGGGAGCTGAAACTACTCAACCAAATACAAACCATTATACGGAAGAACTTCCAAGTCAAGTTCAACAAGACGAACCAGAAATTCAAAGGCATGATCTGGGTAATGAAGAAGCTCTAACTCCCCAACTTAGACGTAGCACAAGGCAGCGATTTCCAAGTCAATGGAAGAATACAAAGGTTTATTACAACAATCAAGCAGTTGCTCACCCAATTCAAGAAGTTTGTTCCCTTGCCCGTTTGCCATCAGACCATCAAGCATTCTTTGGAAAGATTGATCAGCATCATATCCCCCAAACATATGAAGAAGCCAAAGAAAGTAAGGAGTGGTTAGATGCTATAGATGATGAGAGAGGCGCTATGGACAGAAATCATACATGGGATGAGGCTGACCTTCCATCCGGGAAATGGGCTGTAAGCTCCAAATGGGTCTTCACAATCAAGTATTTGAGCAATAGAGAGATTGAAAGATACAAAGCTCGCTTGGTGGCAAGAGGGTTCACTCAAACGTATGGAGAAGACTACACAGATACATTTGCACCAGTTGCTAAGCTTCACACGGTTAGAGTGGTTCTCTCATTGGCTACTAATCTCTCATGGGAACTATGGCAAATGGACGTAAGGAACGCATTTCTACAAGGCGAGCTTGAAGAAGAAGTTTATATAAAACCTCCACCCGGACTTGAAGATTCCATCACTCCAGGAAAGGTTCTAAAGCTTAGGAAGGCAATCTATGGTCTTAAACAATCTCCAAGGGCCTGGTATCACAAGTTAAGCTTCACATTAACCGCCCGTGGTTTCAGAAGATCAGAAGCTGACCACACATTGTTCACACTCCAGGGCTCCCAAGGAATCATTGTTGTCTTGGTGTATGTCGACGACTTGATTATTTCAGGTAGTGATCAAGTAGGTATTCAAGAGACCAAATCTTTTCTCAAATCAGTGTTTGATATTAAGGATTTAGGTGAGCTAAAGTACTTCCTAGGGATAGAAATATGTCATTCTCCGGAAGGCTTATTTCTATCACAACGGAAGTATGCACTTGATTTGCTGAATGAAACAGGAAAGTTAGGATCCAAACCAGCAAAGTCACCTCTTGAGGATGGCTACAAGGTCAAGCGAAAGGGGGAGAAAGGAGACAATAATCCTCTTAACAAACCGTTTTCTAATCCAGCCCAATACCGCCGATTTGTTGGTAAGCTCACATACTTAACCATTACAAGACCTGACTTGTGTTTTGCTGTGAATCAGGTAAGTCAACACATGAAAGAGCCTACGGTGTACCATTGGAATATGGTTGAAAGAATATTGAGATACATAAAAGGATCACCGGGTCAAGGCATATGGATGGGAAAGAATGGAAACACAGAAATTGTTGGGTATTGCGATGCAGATTATGCTGGAGATACAGTTGATAGGAAGTCAACAACTGGGTATTGCACTTTTATTGGAGGGAACCTAGTGACATGGAAGTCCAAGAAGCAAAAGGTTGTCTCTTGTTCAAGCGCCGAATCCGAGTACCGAGCCATGAAAAAACTAACAAATGAGCTGGTATGGTTAAAGGCGCTTCTGAAGGATCTTGGCATAGAGTCTTCAAGTCCCATTCCCATGCATTGTGACAACCAAGCAGCAATCCACATTGCCACCAATTCGGTTTTTCATGAAAGGACCAAACACATCGAAATAGATTGTCACAAGGTCCGAGAGAAGATTGAAGAAGAAGTGACGCTGCCATGTTTTACAAGAAGTGAAGATCAGTTGGCGGATATCTTCACAAAGGCAGCTAGTCTCAAAGTTTGCAACTACATCCACAGAAAGCTTGGGCTAGTGGACCTCACTCGTCCTTAAGTTAACTTCTCTAATTCGTGAAGACCATACTCTTTTTCCCTTATCAAGGTTTTGTCCCACAGGGTTTTCCTTGGTAAGGTTTTTAATGAGGTGGTACTCACGGATTGGCCAAACTTAGCCTCCACTCCAAACACTCCGGCTAAGTTTGAGGGGGAGTATTAGTCCACATGGTCCTAGACCACTACACCAATGCCCATGCTACACCCATGCTACACTCATGCCCATGCTACACCCATGCTAGTCTCAATATCAAGAAGCATCTTGCCCATACCTTCTTGTCTTATTTTATTGTAGCCCATATCTTGTTGTCTCTTTGTAAACTCTATATAAAGAGTCTTATAGCTACAAGGAATAAACACAACTTCATTCTTTCATTCTCTCTCACATATTTGCTCTTCATTCTCTCTTTAATATTTCCGCAAGTCTAATGATTTTCTAACATCGAGGTTCGGAGGTGTGATATAAAAACGAGTAATTTAGGTTACAAATGGATGACTTGAAACTTCTCTCTTTCATCAAATACTGCTAAAAGGTAAAATTGCTTTGACAATGCTTGATATGTGACTCAATAACGACTATGCATGTGAAGCTCTTGTTCATTCTTTTAGGGGTCATTTGGTTGGTTAAGTGTGAATTCTGAGAAAGTTGCTATATCTTTGAATATAAGCAGAACCAAAAGCTGCACAGGTAAACATCACTGAAGTCAAGATTTGTTTGTTTACAACACATCAATTTCTCAAGTTGGCTACCTAAACATCTATCGTAAGCAACACTAATCACTGTTTGCCAAGAAAAAAACTTCCTCTTCACTTGGTAATAAGCGTTTCTCAATGATATCACAAAATGCAAGAACTCTTAATACCTTGGTGGCTTGGTCTCTCCCGGAGATTGATTACTGGATTAATAGCTTCTTTCTTATCTATGCAGGAGCTTTTGCATTTACACGAGAAAGCACACTAAAATGAAGCTTAGAAGCAGAATATTTCCAGAAGAGACCAACCTCGTCTCCTTCATTCAACACTCTCCTTTCGATATATGTTTTCCCCAAACATCCTTAAGAACATAGCTACGCTGGAGTGCTAGACAGACACAGCTCGTGCTCAATTTCTGTATCGTGGTTGTACACCTTAACCGTGATTCCGGGCTTGCCTCTGTCTATCTTTTGGGAATCTTCTGGAGGGAGATGTTTCTGAATGTGCTCCTCAACAGAGCTTCTTGCCAGGGTAAGTCAGCAGTAAGTAACATAGGCAACATCACTCTTGGTCAGTTCCTTCTTGATGGTCCAGTGTTGCTCCTCATCATTGTTGGATAAACTTCAACATTGATTATGCCTAAGACATCTTAACCAAGTTAGGTTAGGATATGGAAGACTTAAACAAAGGTTCCTAATAGGATTAGGAGTTATCTAGTTCTACTAGGAATAGGATTAGGAGTTATCTAGTTCTAATAGAAATATGATTTGCTAAGTTGTGCAATCACTATAAATACAATTGCTGAGTTGTGACAATTATATCAAGAACATTAAGAGCTTTTGTTTGTTTAGTATTGAGAGATTTTCTAAACATTAATAAAGAGAGCTATTCTTTATTCAAAGGCTAAGAGTGTTTGAAAAACTAGAATTGGTATCATAGCTTAAGGAGACGATAACGAAACTTTGAAGAAACATCACGAAGATACTGCGCACCTACTCACGTCATAACCGAGCAATGGGAGACAACAACACAACTCGACCGAAGGAATTCTCACCTCCATCGATCCAATGTTCGATGTTAAATGCAACTAACTACATGGTGTGGGTTATAAGGATGAAAATCTTGCTGAAAATATACAAGATGTGGGACACAATTGAACCTGGAACAGATGATTCCGATAAAAACAATGTCGCGATAGGACTATTGTTTCAAGCAATCCCGGAGGCTCTTATCTTACAAGTTGGCGAACAAGACTCTCCAAAGGGGATATGGGACAAAATAAAATCAAGACATCTAGGAGTTGATCGTGTCAAGGAAGCAAGACTTCAAACTTTGATGTCCGAATTCGAAAGAATTCAGATGAACGATTTGGACACAATCGATAGCTTTGTGGGAAAGTTATCGGAGTTAGCATCCAAATCGGCTTCACTCGGACAAACAATTGAGGAATCCAAACTTGTAAAGAAATTTCTCAATAGTGTGCCAAGAAACAAATATATCCATATAATAGCATCTCTCGAGCAAGTTCTAGATTTGAAATCAACGGAATTTGAAGATATTATTGGAAGATTAAAGGGATACGAAGAAATAATTCTTGATGAGGAGAATAGTGGAGAAACACAAGGGAAGCTTTTATATGCTAGTTCGAACCAACAAAGTTTTGCGACATCACGAGGTAGAGGACGAGGATTTAGAGGACGAGGCAGAGGAAGGTTTAACTCACAAGATAGGACAAATCAAAGCGATCAGAATCAAGCAAAAGAAAAGAAGGATAGATCAAAAATAATTTGTTATCGATGTGATAATCCTGGACACTTCGCCTCATCATGTCCCGAGAGAACCCAGAGAATTCAAGAAGTAAATAAAACGGAGACGGAAGAAGTCGATACAACACTTTACATGCATGAATTTGTGTTCTTAAACGAAAAAAATCTTATACCAAAGAATTACGAAAATAAGGATAGAGAAGGAGGAGTTTGGTACCTTCATAACGGAGCAAGCAACCACATGACCGATAATAAGACTTTCTTTTCCGAGCTTAACGAAAAGATAAAGAGAAAAGTAAAGTTCGGAGATGGATTATGTGTCGAAATAGGAGGAAAATGATCAATTCTTTTTCAAACCAAAGGCGATGTACAAAAGCTTGTCACTGATATCTACTACATTCCCGATCTCAAGAGTAACATCCTTAGCCTAGGGCAAGCGACCGAAGTCGGGTGTGATGTAAGGATGAGACAAGATTATCTCACACTTCATGATCCAACTGGAAGACTTCTAGTAAAAGTTATAAGATCATCGAATAGATTTACAAGATAAATCTGAAAATTGGCAAGCCTATGTGCCTAAACACGAGACTAAAATACAAGACATGGAGGTGGCATGCAAGGTTAGGACATATAAGTTTCAAAACAATCAAGAATATTTCCAAACAAGAGATGGTTCAAGGACTACCGAAAATAAAAGAAGAAGGAGAAACCCTTCTAATTATCGCTATTTATGTTGATGATTTATTCATAACCGGCAGTACTTTAAAGGGAATAAGTGAATTCAAGGCGGGAATGACATCTAAGTTTGAGATGTCGGACCTCGGAAAACTCACTTATTATCTCGACATTGAAGTTTATCAAGAAGAAGATGGAATCGAGATCAAACAAGAAGATTATGAAAGAAAGATCTTGAAAGAAGGCGGCTTAGAAGAATGTAATCCGACCAAAGTACCTATGGAGTTTGGACTGAAAGTTTCAAAGGCACAAGAAGAAGAAGAGATAGACTCTACATGTTATAGAAGAAACGTTGGATGCTTAAGGTATTTACTCCATACACGACCAGACTTAGCATTCTCGGTTGGAGTTGCTAGCCGATATATGCAAAGTCCTCGCACATCACATGGTAAAATAATGAAGCATATCTTTCGATATCTTAAGGGAACAATGACTTTTGGATTAAATTTCAGTCGCAAAGGATCAAAGAAAATTGTTGGGTTTAGTGACAATAGCCACAATATTGATCAAGACGATGGAAGTAGTACTACGGGTCACATATTTTACTTTGGATCATCACCAATTACTTGATATTCACAAAAACAGGGCATAGTGGCTCTATCATCTTGTGAAGCCGAATTCATGGCAGCAACAGAGGCGGCGAGACAAGCCATTTGGCTTCAAGATTATTAAGCGAGATCACGGGAAGAAAGACTGAGCAAATCATCATCAAAATTGACAACAAATCTGCGATTGCACTCACCAAAAATCCAGTGTTTCACGACAAAAGCAAACACATACATAAGCAGTATCACTTTGTGCGAGAATGCATTGAAAGAGAGCTTGTTGATGTGGAACATGTGTTGAAAACCGAACAAAAGGCGGATATCTTGACTAAGGCATTGGCGCGAATCAAGTTCAGAGAAATGAGAAGCTTGATAGGAGTGCAAGACATGTCCAAAGACAAGTTGAAGCTTAAGAAAGTGAATGTTGGATGAACTTCAACATTGATTATGTCTAAGACATCTTAACCAAGTTGGGTTAGGATAAGGAAGGCTTAAACAAAGATTTCTAATAGGATTAGGAGTTATCTAGTTCTAATAGGAATAGGATTATGAATTATCTAGTTCTAATAGAAATAGGATTTGCTAAGTTGTGCAATCACTATAAATACAATTGTTGAGTTGTGGCAATTGTATCAAGAACATTAAGAGCTTTTGTTTGTTTAGTTTTGAGAGATTTTCTAAACATTAATAAAGAGAGTTATTAATTCTTTCTTGAAAGGTTAAGAGTGTTTGAGAAACTAGAATCATTTTCTTTTTTTGCTCTTTCGATATCATCTTTGGAGGCTGTTGCTGTTGATGGGACTGCAAAAAGAAATCACAAATCCGTATTCTCAGATTGACAGATTGATTAATGTTCAACTGGTTTGCATGCAAAATGAAGTTCACTGTTTACTTACCAGAGAAGAGCTAGTTGTAGGCACAGACTGTAAACTTGCTGGATTGGTATCCTGAGTATTTGTCATCGAAGTTACGTCGAAAAATCCAGGGTTAGGTATCATCAGAAATTGGCCAGAGAATCTTTGTGAGCCAAGCGAAAAGTTACTCTGGTATCTTCTAGACAGAGTACCTGCAACACACAAGAAGAAGTGAAGGTATTCAGAGATAATATGAAGCAGGGAATTTTCTAGCCATATCTTTTATTTACTAGCTGTGATGTTATTACTTTTCGAGGTAATTTGGGTTTAGCCAGAAGCAATGACTCTTCAAGGCTTCGTCTCTGTTCATCAGAGACGTCTTCGGTGGTTCTTGGTTCATACTCGTCTGTCTCTTCTTCGCCAGAGATGTAGAGGGGACGAAGAGAGGCATCTTCGTTATATATGATGGCAAGAAAGGATCTTGAGTGGTCTTTTCGCGGTTCTTGGCTCGATTCTTCTTTCCTGAAGATATAGGAAGGAACGTCGGAGATAGAGATCTCTGCTTCCTTGGATGTCAAGAAAGATGAGTCCTGCAGTTCTTGGTTTATATTCGTCCCGACTCTACTTCGCCGGAGATGTAGGAACGCCGGAGAGAGACGACCTCGATGTTTCCTTGGATGCGAAGAAAGAAAGACCCTTTAGCTATGGATCTCTCGCGCTTCTTCGAATCTTCTTCGTCGGAGATACACTCATACACAGTAACTTCAGGGAGTTAACGTTGAAACAATTTGAGAGGGAAACTGTAAGAGGATCGTGAGAGTGCGATTGACGGGTGGGACCCTTATGTAGAGACGTATTTTAGACGTTTATACGTACGAATTAGGTAAGGAGAAGTCAGTAGTCATTTACTTACACCAGCCGTATTTCTCTGTTTTAAATAAGAAAATTTATATATTGACAGAAAGAGAAAGTAAAATTACACATTCATTTACAGGAAAAAAAAAAATCTGGAGATTATTATTAGTTTATTACACCTGAAAACAATATAAAATAAAATTATTTAGCTGATTCATTCACACCTGACAGTACATTGAGTGACATATTTATCAATCTTAATTTAAATTGGTTTCACTTTCAATTATATATATGAAACTGTCAGGCAAAAAAAAAACAATATTTGAAAATAATGACCTCCCATGATTCTTTACATAAATAAAGAATCAAGAATATTTGATTGTTTCGATACTACAAACTACAAAGGTCAGGATCCTTTGCATATTACTTGTAGGAGTGTTTAATCCGAATTTATGTTCATTTCGGTTCAAATTTTTTGATTTTTCGGATTTTCGATTGAAAAAACCTTTTCAATGTCATTGACCAAAAAACTGTTTAAAAGAACCTTCTCATCAATAAGATCACACGACGGTAATAATAACTAAGAAAAATCAACTCATCTAGTTATCTATCGATATATATATATATAATAACGTCTCCGAAATACGATCTCTCCAGCTAATTAGGGTTTTCTCTGAAGCACACAAAAGTGGAGTATAGAGTCAACATTACCCCAGAAAAGTCCAATCTTGTCTCCTTGCTTCAAATCTTTCTTCCGGACAAACTCTGGAGCCCACCCACCGTTGAAAACATAGCTTCTTGATGAGTTGACGTGTCTCTTGAAAACCATGTCGTGCTCAGTGTTCGTGTCGTGGTCGTATGCTTTAACCTTGACTCCAATGCCTTGGTGGATTTTCTTTTGGACATCTGCAGAGAGATGTCTAATGATGTGGTTCTCGGCGTCGCTTGAGTCCAGCATAAGTCGGCTTGTATGATTGATATCACTTTCCCTCAGTGTCTTCTCGATGGTCCATGGGTAGAGAGGTAGTTCCGTCAAGACCCCCGCTCGCTTCTCCTCAACTCTTTCCTCTTTCAAAAGAGATTTCATCTTCTTAAACTTTCTAGCATCTTCAGTTAAATATTTGTTTATTCCTGCGCAAGTAACATTAAAATTAAGATTAGGATTCCCTGGAATCCCAAGAGAGAGGTCTACGGAGACAGAATCCTCTTTATGAGTTTCCAAGGACTTGGCGTTGAACGAGCAATGAGTTTTCAAGTCTTCATCTGTCTCCTTCGCCGGAGATATAGGAACGTCGACGAGAGGCATCACCGTTTCCTCGGATTCCAAAGAAGAGGACTCTACAGAAATTGTTTTTCCCAACAGGCATATAGTTGTTTGTCCTCTCTTCTTCGTCGGAGGTATAGAAACGTTGTTTAGAGTTATATCCGTGTCCTTAGATCCCAAGAAAACATAGTTCTCTTGAGGGATCTCTGGCTGTTCGTCGGCCATAACTCGTTCAATTCTTCTTCGACGGAGATATTGGAGCTTACTAGCTTATTAGGAGAGAGTTATCGTTTGAAAAAAATTATAGAGAGAGACTTGAAAGATGGGTTGTGAGTAAAAGCTGAGAATCGTATATATATGTATATAGAAAGAACGATCAAGGATGTAGCCATGTAGGTTTTGTTTTGGATAAAACCTAATTTGGTCAAGAGTAGGAGAGTGTAGCGTCTTTTTCTGATAGAAATAGCCAAATAGGACGTAAAACCGTATAATAATTAGGTCCAAAAGAAAATCATATTTTTGTTACGATGAGGATTCACCAAACCGATTTACCTGAATAAGGAAATAAGGGGTAAAAAAGTAATAAAATAGCACTTAGAAGAAGATGGGCTTGGCGGCCCACACAAATAAAATCGCGTCATCACGTGAGTGGCACGGGCCTGGGCCTACAGCAGGTCCACACAACCAACATCGATGAATATTCCCATTTCCTTTTAAGAGCGCCGCGCGACTTTGTTTAATGGCGGGAAAGCCAGCCATTGCCTCGAAGAAAAACCTCCCAAATCTGAGAAATCGGAAAAGATGACCCTCACCCAAACCCTAAATGTTCTCGATGAAATCGAGTCTCTTGTCTCCGATCAGCTTCAAGTGGTAATTTACCTATTTCTTTCTTCATGTCTCGATTCCTCCAATTTTACTGGTTAGGGTTCTCCGATTTCCACTTCACTGATTTCAAAATCTTTCAAAAATCGTTTATCGCTCGTTGCAACCTAATCGGAATAGGGCTAGTTGTCTTATTCTGAAGCTTCCGTTTGTAGTTTGTTGTTGAATTAGCGCCGCGGTGGGCTTTTTTTTTTTTTTTTTTAAATCAGTCCTGAGATTCGGAGGTGTTATGTAATAGTTGAGTAATTTGGGTTATAATTACTGATTCGCTCAATCCATTTGGTTTCAGGTATCTTACAAATGGCTGAGTCGAAATTTTTCGCTTTCATCAAATACTGCCAAGAGGTACATTGTTCCCTCCTCCTATTGGGAGTTCACTATATTTTGGCTACTGCATATTTGTTTTTGTCTAAAAACCGGGACTCGTTTGTCATTAGGTTGCTTAAGGATTTTGTAGAGAAACATGGGAAGGAGGGTTTGGAAGTTGTATATATTGTGTCCGGGTGCCTAACGAACAGACCTTCCGATTACTCCGCAAGGCTTGCTTCTAGTACCAAACTTCCAGGTCTCATTCTCATTCGATGACCTGTTTTCTCTTTGTTATTTTTCATGACTCTCTTCTGTATTAGGGTTCTTCTGTATAATGGTAATGATTAGTTTTGCTAGTCTTTTGGTTTTTTCATCTTACTGATTCTATTTTCGCCAAGTACTTGTACAAGTTATCTGCTGCTTTGTCTGTAGTTCAAGATACTATGTCAAATGTTGTTTTATTTATTTCAATATTACAAGTAAGAAGTTAAGTGATGGCAGAATCGCAAATGATTTGACACTTCCCTGTCATTACTTCTATGCAGAAGTGGAGAAAGAGTTCAATGGAAAATATTCAGTACATATCTACAGTGTTCAAGCTAGTATTCCAATGGATCCAGCAGCCATATGGAACGCTGAGTTTGTACAAGCAGAAGAACTCTCCAGGCAGCCTTCTGCTACTGATAATTGCTTGAGAGGCAACAGGTAGACCTTTTCTGTTCTTGCATGAGAGCTGTCCAGTACTGTTGACCAGCCTGGCCCTTTCTAACTAGAGAGGTTTGACATTTATACCAGGTTTTGTGGCATCTCCAATTCTTTTGTAAAGCATAACATAGAGGGAACCACTGAAAATGTTTCGGCCCCGCGAACTGAAAGTGTGAGAACTACAGTACAATCTAAAAGTAGTTTAGATTTTCAAAAGGGTACAGTTCTATCAAACGAGGGAAAGAGATTTCAGCACTCAAGCGACAATGTTAGTCATCAGGCTAAGAGTGAAGCTAATGCTGCTCCAGCTCAAAAGAATGCGAAATCCTCTTCGGATAAAGAAAAATCTTTTCCTGTGCCCGCTAATAAAAAGAATGGGCAGGGTGAAAAGAGCGTGGCTGGAACTGGTGGTTTGTTGAAAAATATGTGGGGCCGTGTGCCTATGAAAACAGAAGATGATTCTGCAGTAGAGGTCAAAAATCATATTACTAATCATTCGGGTATGTTATCAAATCCATCCACTCCAGTTGTCTTTTGAATATTTATGTGGAGTTGGCATGTATTCCTGCCTTAGGTACTGATCAATGGCTATGCCTTACTTGGTGCGTGTTTTAGTTTGTTTTGTTTCTCTATAAAATGTTCTGTAATTGGTGCAGAAGCCCAAAAACCTTCTCATGATGCCGACAATAAGGGAGGCAGCGATGATGAGAATCCAGATGTCAATTTCAAGAGAGTGCCTAAAAATGATAACAGAAAGAGGAAGGTGATATTTGATTTTTCTGATGAAGAGGATGAAGATGTTATCAGTTTAGCATCTCCTAGTAGTCCAAAGGTTAATTCACGTCCAGATGGTGAACTCAGTTCCCAAGATTCAGGTCCAGAGAAGCCTGACACAGGTGTTTCTCGAGAGATAAATCTTGATGAACCAGAGGTCAGCAAAGAAGACAGGCAAAAACCTGCTTCTGTTGCTGCCTTTAAAACTTCGTCAGTGGAGAACAAGGCCATTGGTTCTGAAGCTGAAGTGAATCCATCAAAGGGAAGAATTACTCTTGCTCCTAGTTCACCGAAAAGGAAAAAGACGTTGAAGTCACGTATTGATGATCGTGGAAGAGAAGGTATGCTCTCTCTCACACGCTTAGGCAGCTAATACTGTTTTAAATATAACAAGAATAAACACACATATGCATCTCTTTAGCCAAGAGCTGGGTAAATGAGAACTCTTGTTTGGTAATGTCAACGTCCCTTGCTTATGCAATCCTCTTTTCGCTGCACATAGTAACTGAGGTAGTGTGGGAGAAGACAGAAACGAACGTGAAAAAGGAAGAGGACACTGATACAAGTAAGACGTTAAATGATGGCAAAAACGCAAATGCTGTTAATAGGTATGTTGTTTGAGATGATTAAGCCAATATATAGAGCATTTGAACTTAGTGAAACCCGAATACAATCTTAAAGCATCCATGTGAGTCTCTTGTTTCAGGGCGGTTGCGCAGAAGAAGAGCCCGGCTGTGGGAAACGCAGCATCCACAAACGCAGGAGGAAAAGCAGGAAGCAAGAAAGGCGGAAACGTCAAAGATCCAAAGCAAGGGAACATAATGTCATTCTTCAAGAAAGTTTAAAAGCATTCTCTTTTTTTGTTTGTTTGTTAATGCCAAGTTTGATTAAGGATATCAAAATCAGAACTTAGTTTCATCTTGATTGGATTTTTGAATCCGTGATGTCTCATAAGTTATAACTCTTGAGCAGTTAATGAAAATATAATTCTCACTTGAGCTATATAGAGATCATCAAAACTTGTGCTTATATTTCAGGTCGATGTCTCAGTAATCAACCGCTAGCTTTGAAGCCAACAATTAAAAAAAACGAAGCAATGTCCCCCACGCTGAGAAGTAGGTACGTGGCTTAAAAATATAAATAAAATATATAACACGTATCTGGGGTGTTATATATTAAAAAATTTAAAAATAAAAAATTTAGAAAAATTTGAAAAAAAAAAAAAAAAAAAAGTTTAGAAACAAAGTGGATTGGTTTTTCGAAAAGGGTGTACAAGCGGATATGAATCAATGAGGCCACATCACATGGCACAATCACAATTAGATGGTTTATAAATATAAAGAAAAACAAAAATCCTAATTCTGATTTCAGATCACTCTCTTTCTCTCTCATTCGTCAACGGTGCGAATCCTCCACTGTTGGGCCTTCTTCTTGCTCGGAGAATGTGGAGTTGCATCTATTTGCCGATGGTACTCTTCGTTTGGAATGATATCAGTGTAGCGAAAGCTACCGAATCGTCTGCGTCGATTTTTCTCCCTAGTCAAACCGAAGTTGAAGGTTCTCGGAGTCCTGTTTGCTCCGCGCCGGATCCAAACCTGAACTACAGGCCGGTCATCGGTATCCTGAGCCACCCTGGCGATGGCGCATCGGGTAGGTTGACCAATGATACGAGCTCGACGTACATCGCGGCTTCGTATGTGAAGTTCGCTGAGGCAGGTGGAGCTCGTGTAATCCCACTCATCTACAACGAGCCTGAAGAATTGCTCTTTCAGGTCATTCTGATTTCTGAAATTTTATACTACTTGGCTGCACTTAATTAGGTTTTGAATGTTGCTATTTTTTTTGGCTTGAGAATTGGTTTGCTTCACAAAAATTAATGCAAGTTATCGTTTGGTGAATTACATTTTGGATCTGCAGAAGCTAGAACTGGTCAACGGTGTGATATTCACTGGTGGTTGGGCTAAAAAATATGAATATTTCGAGATCGTCAAAAAAATCTTCAATGTAAGTTGTCTCATCGATCAAGACTTGTCTGTCTGGTTTCATGTTATCTGTTGTATGTAGAATATGAATTCCAATATTTTTTGTTTCTCACAGAAAGCTTTGGAGAGAAATGATGCTGGAGAGCATTTTCCAGTATATGGCATTTGCCTAGGATTCGAGCTTATGTCAATTATCATAAGTCAGGTGACTCTTTTCTTCTTTCCTTGTGTAGACATTCTCGTTTCCTCTATTAACTTTCAGATTTGCAAAGCTATAAATTTAAGTATTTCTAGACTTTGCTGAGTTTTAAAACCACCTGGAATACTATAATCTGTATAATTTAGTGGGATTTGCAGACTCCATTCTAAAATCTCTCAAATCTTTGTCATTGGTAACAGAACAGAGACATTCTTGAAAGATTTGATGCAGAGGATAATGCATCAAGTCTCCAGTTTGTTGAAAATGTTAATATCGATGGAACATTGTTTCAAAGGTGCATAGCTTTTTTCATGATGCATTTAGTTTTCAGTTTATAAAGACCTCTAATTATTCCCATATATATGAGGTCTTTATGTTTCATATTTGCAGATTTCCTCCAGAGTTGTTGAAAAAACTCAGTACAGATTGTTTGGTTATGCAGAAACACAAGGTTAGTATTGCGATGTCTAGTTTTCTGCAGAATATGGAATATGAGTTGTCAAAGTTAACTTATTATACATTCTTTAAAGAGAATTTGTGTTGATCTCTTCCTATTGTTTTGTTTACCTCTGTGGTTCCTTGATTGGTGACTATATCCTCATTCTGTATGCTTGCTGATACGAATTGTTGTTATTTTCTAGTATGGTATCACACCAGTAAACTTTCAAGGCAACCCTGCTTTGTCTAGTTTCTTTGAAATCCTCACAACCTGCATTGATGAAAACAGCAAGGTAATCTATTTTTCGATAAACCATGTGGACACTATATTTGAATTCCAGAATCTGACCTTACTTTGTGAACGGATGTAATTATGTTTCGTTTGCAGACTTATGTTTCAACTGTTAAAGCAAAGAGATACCCAATAACTGGTTTCCAGTGGCATCCTGAGGTATACTGGCCAATTAAACTTATATTTCTAATCCTCTTCTCTGTGGACAGCTTTGATTTTAGAAAAAAAAAAGACAAAGCTCTTTATGCAATAAATTCTCTGTAGAAAAATGCATTTGAATGGGGATCATCTGCGATTCCACACTCTGAGGATGCAATCCAGGTGACACAGCATGCTGCAAGTTATTTAGTCAGGTAAAGATCTCTCATCAACGTTTTCACAGTTTACCAACAACATTTTGTGCACTTGTGTGCTCATGGATTGCTTGTTGAATGTGTTGCAGTGAAGCTAGGAAGTCACTGAACAGACCACCATCTAAGAAAGTGCTGAACAATCTCATATACAACTATAAGCCTACATACTGTGGATACGCAGGGTAAAGCCAGTCGGACCATCTTTACACAATTCTCTTGTTGTTGACGATTTCTTTTAACGATTTGTTTGGATCATATATGTATATATATATCTTGCAGGAGGGGTTACGACGAGGTTTACATTTTCACACAACCAAGATCCCGTTTCTAAGAACTTACTCGTCGTCTTGTGTGTTTGTTTGTAACTGTGATTTGGTTTCTATTGGGGGAGCCGATTGTTGATTTCCCTTTTAGTTATGTTGATTTATCTCTTTGGAATTGGATCTTTAAAAAGATACAATTGTGTTTAGCAAATAACATTTGACTTTTGAGATTGATTAAAACGGCAAAGCCGTAACTTTGGAATATTGACATAAACGAATCGCGTCTCAGTCCTGACTAGGGTAACGGGCACTCGTGATATATATATATAGTACGGTACCGTTTATTAATGACATATATTGGAGTGGGCTCATTAGAAGCCCAATATGAAGTTACCCCACTCTGAAATTGACGGGACAGTGGCTAAATATGAATCATTAAATGATTAGATATTATCATATATATACAATTTAAAATAATTCAAATCACACGGTTTTTTGTTTTAATTTTTAAATGAGGATGGACGTTGGGGATGATGAGTTGCAACAAGTTGACGAGAGAGATCCTGCAGAATGATTGATAGGAAATAAATAAAAAGCTAAACGTGAATAATCCACCATTGACGTGCATCTTCATCCTCTGAGATGTGGGGATTCTACTTCTTCTTACCGTTCCTACTCTTTGATGTTAGCGTGGCGAAATCTGCCGAATCGATTCCGGCGATTCTCCTCCCAAGTCAAATTGGAGTTGACTATTCCCGCGCAATTGATTCTCGGAGTAGCCCTGTATGCTCCGCGCCGGATCCGAACCTGAACTACAAGCCGGTCATCGGGATTCTGACCCACCCTGGCGACGGCAGATGGGCGCTCGTCGTCACTCTCTGAGCTACGCGACGAACATATCGTACATCGCAGCTTCGTATGTGAAGTTAGCTGTGACTGGTGGAGCTCGTGTGATTCCTCTAATCTACAACGAGCCTGAAGAACTCTTGTTTCAGGATACTCTGATGATTTAGCTCCTATTCGATTCTGGTATCTGTTCCCTATATAGCCTTCTTCAATCACTCATCTTACAATTGCTTGCTCTGCTTGAACTTGGCTGCACTAATATTTTTCATCATTGGTTTTGGATGTTACAATGTTATTGTTTTAGCATTAGCTTGCCAAAATTCGTCCATGTTCATCTTACATTTTGGAATTGCAGAAGCTAGAACTGGTAAACGGTGTGATATTCACTGGTGGTTGGGCTAAAACTGGATTGTATTACGATACTGTGAAGAAAATCTTCAATGTAAAAGTTCCATTTTTCAAACACTATCTGTTGCTTTCATGTTAGCTGAGCATTTGTGCTCGTTGACTTATTGCTTATGTTGTACAATATAATCCTAATGTAATAATCTTTTGAAATCCTTATGTTTCTCACAGAAAGCTTTGGAGAAAGATGATGCTGGAGAACATTTTCCGGTATATGCCATGTGCCTCGGATTCGAGATTTTGTCAATGATCATAAGTCAGGTCACACTTTTGTCTTCTTCTTGTTTCTCAGAGCAACTCTTGTTTCCATATCTGTAGAAGAGCTATAAACTTAAGTGAAGATCAACTCTTGTTTCCCACTGCCTAATAGTTAGAGGAGATTTAAGCTACACAAGCTACAGTTTTCAGGAATCTTGAGCTCAGAGGGATATGCAATTTCCATTCTAAATTTTTGATGCTTGTAACAGAACCGAGACATTCTTGAAAGGTTCAACTCAGTAAATTATGCATCAAGTTTCCAGTTTTTTGAAGATGTTAATATCGAAGCAACAGTATTCCAAAGGTACTTCTAGCTATGCTTTTAGCTTTTCAGTGATCCAAAGAACAATATATGATTGTAATGTTTCATATTTGCAGATTTCCTCCAGAGCTGTTGAAAAAACTCAGTACGGACTGTTTGGTTATGCAGAACCACTATGTTCGTATCTCACAAGCCCTCTAATTTTCTGCAGAATATGAAATATACCTCTCACCTTTTTGTTGCTCTTAAGTATTATGCTTTGGTTGCTGTTTTCTTCTTATAGTTTCTTTTATCTACACAGTTAGACAAAAAGATTTGCAGTTCCTGCTTTCTTGTTCTTGAATAATGATTATTATATTGTCTCTGCTTTTCTGAAATGAAATGTTATTGTTTCCCAGTTTGGTATCTCACCAGACAACTTTCAAGGCAATCCTTTTCTGTCTAGTTTCTTCAATATCCTCACAACCAGCGCTGATAAAGACAGCAAGGTATAATTTAATATGTTCCCATAAACCATAATGATTATACATATTTCAGAACCTGACAGTTTCAATGAACGGATCTATTAATCTTTTTTCTTTCCAGACTTTTGTTTCAACTATTCGATCAAAACGATACCCTGTGACCGCCTTCCAATGGCATCCAGAGGTATTACACACAAGTTAACTTGTGTCTTTCATTGGTCTCCACAATCCTTAGTTAACTTATATATTATCACTGTGCTATATGCTTTATAATGGATAGATTTATCTAAAAAAAGATCCTTACAATATACTCTGCAGAAAAATGCATTCGAATGGGGATCATCCGAAATCCCACACTCTGAGGACGCAATTCAGGTGACCCAGCACGCTGCAAATTATCTAGTCAGGTTAGTTCTCTATTGATCAATTCATTAGAAGACTTATGTATAAAATTGGAACACGAATTTAAGAACTGAAGATTAATAAAAAATGACTCTCTTTAGAAAAATAACTCAAAAACTAAAGCTCTCAAACTCTCACACAAAACTCATTAGTTATGCCACACCTTGGCATCTCCTTATATAGATCTAGACCTAAACAAGTTTCCTTTTCTCTTTAGGACAATTTCCTATTCTCATTATATTTAGATAACTCCTAATTATAATCTCTAATCCTAATCTCTTTAGGATATCTTCAAGCTTTCTTCAAGCTTAAGTCAACATTATGTAGTGGTTTAATTTTCTTATTTATTTGAATGTTGGTGCAGTGAAGCTAGGAAGTCACTGAACAGACCATCTTCTGAGAAAGTGCTGAGCAATCTCATCTACAACTACAAGCCCACATACTCCGGATACAAAGGGTAAAACCAAAAAAGCGACTTCATAATTGGACTCCAATCCTTAAATTTTTGCTATATGTTAAAACAAATATTGGATCATCTATGATCAATCTCGTTGATTTTTTGCAGGAGCGGTGACGACGAGGTTTACATTTTCACGTAACAAAGATCCCCTTTTTTTTCTCTCCAAACATATCATCTTTATATTAGTTACAAAGAACAAATACACTGTTGTCGCCATTGATTGTAACCAAGGTGGTGAACTACAATCTAAAAAAAGCAAAAGTACAAATCACATGAGGACGCATATTTGGCAATTGCATCAGCACACTTGCTCCATCTCTTCCTCTAAACCTAAAGATCAAGTTTTATGGGTTTTCCTGTGGAAATAAAAAAAAACAATGATTTTGGCCACACACAAAAAAGGTAACTTGTCTGTTTCGACAACTCTCGAATGTATTATCAGATGGAACTGATTTTACTCATGTGTCATCAACAATACAATCGTACGTTGTTTGTACCGAGATTATCACAATGTAATAACTTAGGTTTTATTGGGTGAAACGTTGCGTTTGCTTTTATTAACGATGAATGAGATTAATGGCTACAAAGGAATTAGAATACGAATAAAACTCTGAGACTAAGCTATAATTCTCCTCCCTTGATCCTAATGATTTCTTCTGCTATTTATACGAAGGTCTTCCAGGGTTTCGTTCTCTTCTGCGAAATTCCTATTTTGCCCTTCAAGCCCGATGGGCCTGGCCAAATAGTCCGTTGGTCGTTTGAATCCTTTTTTGGGCCGGAAGGCATATCAGGGCCAAGGCCCGTATCCCACAATAAGCCCTCCCTTTAGTTCGGCAAGCGAAGGCCTGCTTGAGCTTGGTGAGCATATTTTCCGAGCTCGAGATATGTCGGTTTGGCCCAACGGAGGGTAACGCATTAGCAGAAGATTGATGTCGTAGGCGTGCTTTTCGGAGAGCACGAAGCTCTAACAGGAGATTGATGTCGTGGGCACGCTTTTCGAGGAGCACGGAGCTCTAACTGGAGATTGGTGCCGTGGGCACGCTTTTCGAGGAGCACGAAGCTCTAACAGGAAATTGGTGCAATGGGCACGCTTTTCGAGGAGCGCGGAGCTTTAACCGGAGATTGGTACTGTGGGCACGCTTTTTGAGGACCGCGGAGCTCTAACGGGAGATTGGTGCTGTGGGCACGCTTTTCGAGGAGCGCAGAGCTCTAACGGGAGATTGGTGCTGTGGGCACGCTTTTCAAGGAGCGCGGAGCTCTAACGGGAGATTAGTGCCGTGGGCACGCTTTTCGGAGAGTGCGGAGCTCTAACAGGAGATTGGTGCGGTGGGCACGTTTATCCGAGATCTGCCGAGTCAGTGCGCAGGGCGGCATCGGGTCATATCGCCGAGCCCAAGTCTCGCGTATCGCCGAGCCCAAGTCTCGCGTATCGCCGAGCCCAAGTCTCGCGTATCGCCGAGTCGAGCTTCGTCGAATCGATTTTGACTGCCAAGTCGCGGTTTGCCTAGTTGACAGACGATTTGCCGAATCGGGTTTGAGCCTCGAGGTTCGATTTTGGCCTCATCTCCTTTCTCGCCCAACCGATCTCGTGGTGCCGAACCCGCCGCATCACCGCATTCGATTCTAGGGGCAAGCCAAGTTCGTCTTGCCGAACGGTCCTGCCGAGCCGTCCTGCCGAACTGTCCTGCCGAGCCGAGCCTCATTTTGCTGAATCGTCTTGCCGAATCGGTGTCTTGCCTCATTTTGCCTAATCGTCTTGCCTCATTTTGCCGAATCGTCTCGCCGAAGCGTGACTTGCCGGGCCTTCTCGCCGAATCGTGACCTGCTGAGCCATCTCGCCGAATCGTGACTAGCCGAGCCGTCTAGCCGAAGCGTGACTTACCGGGCCTTCTCGCCGAATCGTCACCTACCGAGCCGTCTCGCCGAATTGTGACTGCCGAGCCGTCTCGCCGATTCGGATCCGATTTTAACTCTTGCCGAGTCATCTTGCCGAGCCTATATCGTTCTGCCAAACCGAGAGCGACCGAGCCATATCATGTCTCATCGGCCAAGTGTTTGTTCAAAGGGAGATGGCTCTGACGGTTCAACTGAGTTCGATCGGCCCGAATATGGTGGTCTTTCATTTAGTATGAACGACTTGGACGAAACCGCTCGAACTAACTTGTTTGTGGGACATGAACCGGGCGAGAGACTCGAGGGTTTTGAAGAAGAATTCGGAAACGAACATGATGGTCTTCTTGTTTGGAGCCGCCCCGCTATTAGACACGGCATAGGAAAAGCCATCGATCATCTTATCGACCGAAGAATCGCGGAAGACACTGCTGCTGCAAGACCGATCGTTCTAGGATTGAGTTCCGATGCCAAGATACACTTCCGTCGAGGACGTCGTGTCATCGCGACTGAAGCAGCTGAACTAGCAACGTCATCAAGTAATGGTGGACCGGAAGACGTTTATGCCCCATGTGATTTCGGAGAATCACTGTGTACTCGGGATTCACTGAGTGACATGCTTAATCGGCTTCATGTATCTGAAGATGTGGAGGTTTTCAGGCCTAAATCGCACGAGCGTCCTTGGACTCCTCGTAAGGGATGCATTTGCGTGTATGAGTCGTTTTTTACCGAGTGTGGGCTTTGGTTTCCACTTCCCAAATTTCTTACACGCTATTGTGCGAGACGTGATGTAGCACTTTCGCAGCTTACTATTGCCTCGATTCAAAATGCGGTGGGGCTTTCGATTCTAGGGGCCGGCGAAGGGATCCAAATTGGTGTCGATCATTTCGAGCATGCGACGACCTTCTCGCCGGGACGCGATAATACGGGATCGTGTTGTGTTAGCTCCAAGCCGGGGTTCAAAATCTTCAGCGGAGCCAAGAGCAAGATTTGCGATTGGCGGCGATACTATTTTTTTGTGAGGTTGTGTGGCTTCTTGGTTGAGGATCCCAATTCGCCGCATGCTATTGAATAGAATTTTCGCCTGGTAGCTTTTAGTTGGTTCTAATTTTATGAAATTGGTTTTCACTTAGTTTCCTAAATCTTTGTTTGTTTGCAGCACCTGTCGTCCGATCACGTGAGCTTTCTAGCGACATCCGAGGGGACCTAGAGAGGATCAAGGAGAAGGGTACTTTGCGGTGGTCGAACATGTTGAAGCATTATCATACTTGTGAGTTTTTTTTTCATCTCATCAGTTTCCTCTTATCTTTGATTCTTATATGAGAATACCTTTGCAGGTTCTCCTTCGTGTCTTAGGATGGGAAGATCCGACTGCCGGATTCCAAGCTGTGCCGATCTGTTCGATGAAGACGACGCCACTCCGAACAGTTCCGTCCCGTCGCTGGTTACTGATGAGCCTCCGCGGTTAGAGGTTCACGAGGGAGCTGAGACTCGTACTGATGCTTCAGCAGTGACACGTCGGGCTAAGGCGTTGGACGTAGCGGCTGCACGTGCGCAGAAGAAAGTGGCGATTGGCAGTACGTCGAGCACTCCTCCGATGCCCACTGCCGTTGGCTCGCGGAAAAAGCTTTTACGAGGCAGCCCTCCTGGTGGGTCTTCTGGGGATAAGGGGCGTATGAGTCCTCCTAGGCGTGAGAGGATCATTAACTCCGAACACTCTTTTACTTTCGAATATACTAAGGCAAACAGCATGTTTTCGGGGAACAAGAGCGCGTGTGGCGATCTTGCCAGCAAGCTCTACGAAGATTACACCAAGTTTCCTCCGGTAGACTCTCTTTTAGGAAAAGATCTTTACCAAGGCTAGGCCAGTCATTTATTTCAGGTTCGCATAGTTTTCGTCATGTTACTTCTATACCCGTTTAATTTCCGTCTGTTCCTTAGTTTGAGTTTGTCCGTTTTTTAGTCGGTTAATGCAGGTAACGCTCTCGTCGGCTTTTACGAGGACCGGGCAAGGACGGCCACGAGCGAAGCCAATTCTGCTCGAGGCAGCGCTGCAATCCGAGAAAGGTAGAATTTCTGGGCTCGAGGCTTCGATTCGCGAGCTCCGCATTTCTTTAGAGAGCTCTGAGGCGAAACTGACCTCCGAGCAAAAGAGGTTAAGGGATTCACGTTCCGCTGCCGTATACGCCGAGAGAGAGAAGGTCAGGGAGGAAACTCGTGGATATCGCGACCGCATTGACAGGATGAGTAGGCATATCGTCGATACGCGGGCTAGGATGGATCCAATCCTCATGCTTAGTCAGGTGAAGGGGACTCGCGAATGCCTCGAGAAGTTGGTTGCCAAGGGTACGGTCATTCCCCAGACGACGATGGCGAAGTTAGAGGCGCATCGCGATAAGTAGCAATTGGAGTTCGATCGGCTGTCTGTTTTCGTACTCGCCGAAGATGATCTCGCGATCTTTCCGGAGTTTGCAGGCGGCGGTACCACGACCGGTCGCATTGCTTTTCGGGAAGAGATCGATGCTTAGGATCGCGCCGACTAGTGACCAGCTTCTGCTTGATTTTGTTGTTAGCATGTCCTTTATGCTTTTTCTTGCTAGACTTTTATTCTTTTTCAGCCGTTTGTGGCTTGTCAGATCATACTTCGTATGTTTGGACCCTTGTTGAGTTTCAGTTCTTTTTATCTTTGGCGAATCCTGAACTATGTTATCTTTGATGTTTTGCTGAGATTTTTCTTTGCCATGTCATCGAGATGTTGTTTAGTAGGTGTGGTCTGCAGCTCGGCCTATCCTATTTGAATATGCGGCCTTGAAGCGTGCATGATATCAAATAGTGTTTTGTAGTTCGCATGCAAGGTTATCCTCGGCTTATTTTCCGCGAGGGTTCCTTGGCGATTAAACTTTGGTTTCGAAACATATTATGGGGCAAGACGTCTCTTAGCTTATCATGCATACGTTTGAACCGAAACGACGAGTTTAGCAAGCAGACGAGGCGGACTCGTCATACTGTGTAGGTGCGGCTCTAGTGTCCGGCTTATCCTGTGGACGCTGAGATCGGCAAGAATCATGCGAGCCGGAGCTCGGCTTATTATGATTAGGCCACCTGCTAGCTAATGCGAGACTGGCTCGGCTTTTAGTCTTTACTAAGTAAAGATGTGGATTATTTCGCCACTACATCCATGTGGAACGTGTTTAAATCGTACACCTGGCCAGGGAGACGATACGGGAGCTGGGCGATCAGCGAGGCAGACTCGTCCGAAAGAGCTCGTCGAAGATAGAAAAATATAAAAATTTAATTATTATAGATGTGCCTCATGGAAGGCTGCCTACGTACCCTTTGAGAGGGATCAAGCCAATCGTAGTTCATATTACAAAAGGTAGGCTCGGCGCACGAGCTTTTTTTTTTTTTTTTTTTAATAGTAATCGCGCTTGAGATTTGCAGAGTTCCAGGAGCGGGGAATCGGGGTTCCGGCCATGGTTGCGAATTCGTAGACGCCGGGTTTAACGACTTTGGAAATGAGGTAAGGCCCCTCCCAATGAGCGCCGAATTTTCCGGCATTCATCTCGACCGTGTTTTCAAAAACCTTGGGAGGATGAGGTCGCCCTCGGCCTGACCGTTGCCTTGGGGGTAACGAGGCGTGGACTTACTTAGTCTGATTCGCCATTTGGCGCAAAATCCTTCGAATTGAAGGGAGGTGAATTGGGTGCCGTTATCGGTGATAATTTCGTAAGGAAGTCCGTGTCGGCCAATTATGTTTTTCCAGACGAAGTTTTGCACTTCCTTTGAATGTATGGCGGTGTAAGACTCGGCTTCAACCCACTTTGTGAAATAGTCTGTCATAATTAACAAGTATTTCTTTTGCCTGGACGCAGGGAGAGGTCCGACAATGTCCATTGCCCATCGCATGAAGGGGTAGGGTGATGCGACAGTCCGGAGGAGTTCGGTTGGCGCATGGATGATCGGTGCGTGACGTTGACATTTTTCGCACTTCGCGGCAAACTTCTCGCAGTCGAAAATCATGGTTGGCCAATAGTGGCTGTGCTTCCGTATTTTGAGTGCTAAGGCACGCCCGCCAGAATGATTTCCACCGGCAACTTCGTGTATTTCACGCATGACTTGTATTGTTTCATCGCCGGCGATGCAGGCGAGGAGTACTCCTGATGCGTTCCAACGAAAAATGTTGCCATCCAATAGTGTGTAATGTGCGCTGCGGGCCCGTAGACGTCGAGCTGCCCATTTATCGGGTGGCACAATTCCGTCAGAAATATAGTCTCGAATTTCAATCCGCCAATCTATCGGGGTGCCGATAACGGCATCAAGGTCGGTCGGTTGGTTGGACGCACGAATGTCACTGATGTCTCGACGGCTGTTGCGAGGACCGGACGCGGGCGGTGCGATGAACAGGACGACACTTGGCAGCGCAAATGGCGGTATGATCGGATCGTTAGTGAGTTTGGTTACCGATACGTTGGTTGACTCTTTGTTGGGTAGGTCGGGATCGGATGTGGAAGCCAACGTTGCCAAGGCAATGGCGGGTGCGTTATCGCTGCGAGGGATCATGGCGAGCTCGAAGAGTTCGAAGTTACGAGATAGTTCGCGTACAACCTGGAGATAGGTGTCCATCCGTTCATTTTTGGCTTCGTAATCACCGCTAAATTGGTTGGTGACGAGTTGAGAATCACAGTACGTGTGTATCCATTTCACTTCGATCCCCAGGGCGAGGTGAAGACCGGCGATTAACGCTTCATACTCGGCTTCGTTGTTTGATGCGGGGAAAGCAAGACGAAAAGATTGTTTAAGTATTTCCCTGTCGGTGACTCGAAGCGTACTCTGATCCCAGAGCCGTGCCGTGATGATGCTCCGTCAACGTGCAGGAGCCATTTCTCTGACCGGGGGACAGCCATGGCGAGTTCAGGTGGAAGCTCGATCAAGAAATCGGCCAGAACTTGTGACTTGGCACACGTTCGATTCTTATACTCAATATCATACTCGCTTAATTCGATAGCCCACTTAGCAAGTCGGCCGGATTGGCTGGGGCTGTGCAGAATCGTCTGCAGGGGTTGGTTCGTCAGGACCGTGACAGTGTGAGACTGGAAGTACGGCCGTAGCTTTCGTGCTGAGGTGACTAACGCAAATGCAAGCTTTTCGAGGGTTGGGTAGCGTAACTCGGTTCCATCCAATGTCTTGCTGACATAGAATATGGGACGTTGTTCTCCGCGGTCTTCCTTGACGAGTACTCCGCTGATCGCAGCGTCTGAGACGGAGATGTATAGATATAACATTTCCCCTTGGTCCGGTTTAGCCAAAACTGGTGGGGTCGAGAGATAGTCTTTCAGCTGCTTGAAAGCGTCTTCACACTTATCATCCCCCATGAATTGTTTATTGGCCCGCAGAAGCTGGTAGAAAGGGAGACATTTATCAGTGGAACGAGATATAAATCGGTTCAGTGCGGCAATGCGACCGGTGAGTCGTTGTACTTCGCTGGTATTTCTTGGGGACGGTAAGTCGATGAGTGCAGAGATTTGCTTTGGGTTAGCCTCTATCCCCCGCTTAGTGACGAGATATCCCAAGAATTCTCCGGACGTGACACCGAACGTACATTTCGCCGGATTCAGTTTCATATTGTATTTATCAAGTACTTCAAAGCATTCCTGCAAATGTGAGATGTGCTCCTCTGTATGGGCGAACTTGACAAGCATGTCATCGATGTAAACTTCCATGGTACGGCCGATCTGATCGGCGAACATACGGTTTACCAATCGCTGATAGGTGGCACCGGCATTTTTGAGTCCGAATGACATCACCTTATAGCAAGAGGTCCCCTGATCCGTAATCAATGTCGTCTTCTCGCGATCGTTTTTGTGCATCAGGATTTGATTGTAACCGAAAAAGGCGTCCATGAAGGATAGTAGCTCGTTGCCAGTCGTGGCTTCGATAATTTGGTCGATGCGTGGAAGAGGGAAGTTGTCCTTGGGACAAGCTTTGTTGAGATCGGTGAAATCGATACAGACCCGCCACTTTCCGTTCTTCTTCTTTACGACGACTGGGTTGCTAAGCCATTCTGAGTATTGAACCTCGACAATAGATCCGGCGACAAGCAGCTTTTTGACCTCTTCATTGACCGCGTTGGCGCGATCGGGACCGAGTTTTCGTCTTTTTTGTTTGACTAGCTTGTAAGTGGACTCGACGTTAAGCTCGTGGCAGGTGACTTCCGGGGCAACTCCTACCATATCCTCCACTGACCACGCGAATGTTGCGACATGTTGACGAAGAGACTGTATGAGATCTTCTTTTAATTGCGAAGGCAGGGTAGCGCCGATGCCGACGCATCGCGTTGGATCAGAGGTATCGATGTTGACTTGAATAATTGACTCTGTATGCGGTGGAGAGAGTAAGTCGCATGGTCGGCGGAGCTGACGTTCAACAATGAAACAAGTGCGTGATACGATCGGGTCACCGCGCAACGTGTATATCCCTCGCAGAGTTGGGAATTTCACACATTGATGATATGTTGATGCGACAGCCTTCATTTTGTGTATCCATGGTGTGCCGAGAAGACGTTGTAGACAATTGGCCTATCGACGACTGCGAAGTTGAAACAATTCATGGTCCCGCCGATATATACCGGCAATATTATTGTTCCAATGGTCATTATGGTATCCCCGTCGAAACCCGTCAATGGCTGGATGTCGTGCTGGGTCAGGCGCAAATCCACCTCCATCTGTAAGAGTACATCCTTAAAGATTACGTTGACCGAGCTTCCTGTATCGATGAGAATTTTTGTCACAAGACTTTCTCCGATTACTAACTCGACGACCAGCGGATCGTTATGCGGGTCGGTCAGCCCAGCCACATCAGCGTCGGTGAATGTTATCGAATCTGTGCCAGCTAAGATTAACGAACTATTTGTGGCCTGAGCACGGTGTCTTTCTTCTTGGCGGCGATAACTTTTGATCGATCTGACGGAATCGCGACATAATGTTAGGCCTCCCATGATCATATTGATTCGTCGACGCAGAACAGGAGCCTCGCAATCTTGCCGCGCTGCTTCATGAGGTCGTATGGGAGGAACATGGAGTTGATTGTTGTCGCGCGTGCGTTCAACTAGTCGCGGTTCTTCTATTCGATACCTCTCATTTCGCCTACTACGATTGTCGGTTTTAGTTTGCGGGTACGAATCATCTTTGTTCGCGTTTTCGCGGCGTCGTTCATATTCAACGTCAATATCGCCTTTCTTGAACTTTGAAAGAAGTAAAAGTTGGAGCTGTCGGCATTCTTCGGTTGAATGGCCGGATATCTTATGAAAGTCGCAATAAGCTTGGTGGGGCTTCGCATCGGTCTCGCGGTAGTACTTGTTCCATGGTTTGGAGGACTGCGCTTCCGGACCACCGATAGCGTATGATGACGCTTTTCTGCCTCTTTCGCCTCTTGCATAATCTTTATCATAGTGCTGGCGAGACTCGAAGTGTTCGTCGCGCGTTCGTTCTTTTGCACTTGATGCCTTTGGTTGTCGTTGAACCATGGCGGCCTTTTCTTCCTCGATTTCGATGAATCGGTTAGCACGGTGCAGTGCGTCATCCAATGTCGCTGGTTTGGTAATCACGAGATCTTCTCTGAATTGCGATCCGTATTAAACTGCGTTCCGCAGGGCGGCGATTGCGGCATCGTCAGTTATAGCGATGCTGGAGATAACTCTTTTGATTCGTTCGATGAATGCCCTTAGTGATTCATCAGCCTTCTGTGACATAGTCCAGAGATCAGCATTTGAGGCGCCTTTGGTCATGAAGATCGAGTGATGTTGCAAAAAGGTCGATGTAAGCTGGTAGTAGCTGTCGATTGAATTGGCCGCAAGTTGCGAAAACCAGCTGAGTGCATCTTCAGCCAAATTCTCAACGAAGAGTTGACAACTTCCGGCTTCTCGTTCGGCATCGGAGAAATGCGCTCGGTTAATCGCGAGATTGATTGTCTTCAGGAAAGACTTCGGATCGGTGAGACCATTGTATGGGTTCACTTTGACTTTGTTGACGTATTTAACTCTAACTTCCGAGATACGCGCTGTGAAAGGAGAGCGTTGTGTCTCCTCTAGCACTTTCTCCAGCTCGGGTGCCGAGCTGGTAGCTCGGTGCATTTTCGACGACATGTCTTTTAGCAAGGCGTTCATCCGTTTGATTTCCAGGTCACGGGTGCGGTACGCATCGTCAGTGGGTCGGCTAGACAGATTCTGGCCGTGCGGTAAATTTTGAGTACTCGGCAAGTACTGTGCGCATGGCAGATTCTCGCGAACGTGTTCGTCGATTGATCCCACAATCACGGATTCTGGTCTTCGCCTTCGACTTTCCGAACGTTTTCCGATGGGGTTTGTTGGGGTGGAGTCATATCTTCATCACCGCTTGGTTGGGTATTGTGTCTTCGTCGCCGAAATCGGTCAATCTAGGTTTAGGAAGCGGTCTGCGCAGTTACGAGGGCGTCAAACCGTTCGGTTGTTCTTGCGTCCTCCTGATCGAGTCTATCGAGTATGGTCCGCATGAGCTCGTCGAGATGGGTGCCTCTGTCGGCGACTTCGACGGGCTCGACACCATTGGAAGCGGCGTCGTTAAGAGCGGCACCTTCGTTTGCGATGTCAATCTCAGCTGCGTCAATTGCGACGGGAGGCGGCGCAGACAGGCGAGCTGATTGGTCGGACACGTCGGTCCCTTCTTCACTGGATGTATCCGTCAAGGTACGACGCTTCATTTGAGTAGGTGGAATAATCGATTCTGATCGTCAATGATAAAACAAATGCTTCGTAAGTCCCCACAGACGGCGCCAATTGTTTGTACCGAGATTATCACAATGTAATAACTTAGGTTTTATTGGGTGAAACGTTGCGTTTGCTTTTATTAACGATGAATGAGATTAATGGCTACAAAGGAATTAGAATACGAATAAAGCTCTGAGACTAAGCTATAATTCTCCTTTTAATTCTCCTCCCTTGATCCTAATGACTTCTTCTGCTATTTATAAGAAGGTCTTCCTGGGTTTCATTCTCTTCTGCAAAATTCCTATTTTGCCCTTCAAGCCCGATGGACCTGGTCAAAATAGCCCGTTGTTCGTTTGAATCCTTGTTTAGGCCGGAAGGCATATCAGGACCAAGACCCGTATCCCACATTGGTGACTAATAATGAGAGGCACAATATCAAATTGGCCCCTCCACGGAGAGGATACAAAAGTCGCATTACAAAAACACCTAAAATAAAATAATGTGCGTAAAAATCCATACCACGTGGACGGTGGAGATTAGGTTCTCGATTTGTATAAGAAAGTTGAACGGACAGAGATATCTTTAAAGTGTGAAGACATCAAAAAACCCAAAATCGTGAAAATTTCATATCTCCACTCCATTGATCTTACTCAGATCTTGGGCTCTTCATCTGAGATGTGGAGCTACGTTTGGTTACCGTTGGTACTATCCCTCTTTAAGGATAGCATCATAATGGCGAAGGCTACCGAGTCGCCTGCGGCAATTCTCCTCCCTAGTCAAAGCGGATTTGATAATTCGCCACGGAGTCCTGTATGCTCCGCGCCGGATCCGAACCTCAATTACAGGCCAGTTATTGGGATTCTGAGCCATCCTGGCGACGGTGCGTCGGGTCGGTTGAAGAATGCTATGAACGCGTCGTCCATTGCGGCTTCGTATGTAAAATTAGCCGAGGCTGGTGGAGCACGTGTGATCCCACTCATCTATAACGAGCCTGAAGAAATTCTCTTTCAGGTTACTCTGATTTTAGCTCAGTCGATTCTGGAATCTGTTCGTTAGCGGATCTCTTGAAATTAATAATTTCGCTACATTGGATTTTATTTTTCATCATTGATATAGGATTAAGATCAAATTAATTGAGTTTTTAGATGCTTTTTATGTTTGTTTTAGCTTAAGAATTTGATTGCTTCCAAGATTTTGAATTATTTCCTCTTTTTTTTTCTTCTTCCAAATCATGATTTAAATTTGAAACTGCAGAAGCTAGAATTGGTCAACGGTGTGATACTCACTGGTGGTTGGGCTAAAGAAGGATTGTATTTTGAAATCGTCAAGAAAATCTTCAATGTAAGCTGAACATTTTTTTTTTTGTCTTGGTTGAACTATATAATTCCACTACAATGATCTTATTGATATCTCTCTATGATCTCTCAGAAAGTTTTGCAAAGAAATGATGCTGGAGAGCATTTTCCGATATACGCTATTTGCCTCGGATTTGAGCTCCTGACAATGATCATAAGTCAGGTGACCCTTTGTTCTTGCTTCTCATAGAAACTTTTGCAAGCTCAATTAACGTATATCTGTTTGTTAAGCTATAAAGTTAAAAGCCCTACTAGATTTTGTGTAGTTTAACACCATCTGAATACTGGAATCTGTATAAATAAGAAGTAGGAACCTTCTTTCCTTCCTTCACACTGTCTATTAGGCAAGCAGGGACATTGAAATTATCCCTTTCATATACTATAGTATGTAGTAGAGTTTGAAATATGCAAGCTATATCCAGAATCTCTAATATGTGGTGGCGTTGTAACAGAACAGAGACATCTTTGAAAAAATGGATGCAAGAAATTCTGCATCAAGTCTTCAGTTCGTTGAAAATGTTAATATCCAAGGAACCATATTCCAAAGGTATATACAGCTTTTCATGATGTGTATATACATACTAATACCAAATTATTACTAAAATATTTCATATTTAATTTGTAATGTCTCATAGTGCAGATTTCCTCCCGAGCTGTTGAAAAAACTCGGTACAAATTGTTTGGTTATGCAGAATCATCGGGTTAGTATTTGCAACCTCTGATTTGTCTTTACAGTTATACTATGGAATATAGTTGTCACCATTTTTGTTGCTAAACATACTTATACATTCAATAGAGAGAGAGCAATTTGACATTAAAAGTGAGTTGAATGTAGTTCGCTTCTTATAGTTTTGTACTTTTGTTGACCTCTACAATTAAGCAACTTTTCTTGCCACTTCTTTACTTTCTTGTTCTTGAATGGTTATTATCCTCGGTTCTATCTGCTTTATGATATGAATTGCCATTATTTCCAGTTTGGTATCTCACCAGAAAGCTTTGAAGGCAATATTGCTCTGTCCAATTTCTTTAAAATCGTCACAACATGCGTTGATGACAACAGCAAGGTATTTTTATGTCCCCAAGAATACCTAAAAAGATTCCGGAGCCTGATCTTATCGAACAAATCTATTTAAATATATTTCCAGGTTTATGTTTCAACAGTTCAATCAAAAAGATATCCAGTGACCGGCTTCCAGTGGCATCCCGAGGTATATATACACTCACTAGCTAACTTAGGTCTCTCATTTAGTCTTTTCACGCCTAGGCATTATCACTGTGGTCCATTTCGGTATCCTATAATTTATAGAAGAAATGCTCTATACAATATTCTGCAGAAAAATGCATTCGAGTGGGGATCATCCAAAATTCCACACTCTGAGGACGCGATCCAGGTGACTCTGCACGCTGCAAATCATCTAGTCAGGTTAGTTCTCTATCCATTGTTTTGTAAGAATTGATAAGAGAGTGCATCAAGGATAAGAGAGTGCATCAACTCTGATTGCTACATTAGAATTAGTATAATTGATAGTTAGTTATAACATGATGTAGTCGTTTCTCACGGATAGTGCGAGAACACTCGTAAAATTTGTGTAGCAATTTCTCACGGATCGAGTTTGAATGTGGTGCAGTGAAGCTCGGAAGTCACTGAACAGACCGGAATCGAAGAAAGTGCTGAGCAATCTCATTTATAACCACATGCCTACCTACTGTGGATACGCAGGGTAAACTACTCGGAAAATTGTTACACAATTCTCTCTTCTTATTCTTTTTTTTTTTACTGTATGTTTTTACGATTCTTTGGATTAACTAAAATGGTAAATTCTGCAGGAAGGGTTACGACGAGGTTTATATCTTCACACAACAACGATCCCTTCTCTAATAACTTCAACATCTCGTGTGTATAGTGAAATATGTATCTTCAACTCTGTTATTATCTGCGAACTTGTTGTAACTTTGAACGTCAGCCTATGGCTTGTCAAGTGTATTTTTTTTTGTCATCATGACATTAAATCAGATAATGTACGCCTTTCTATCTTTAGTCTCATAGAAAAATAAATCTCTTATATATATATATACTAGATTTTATCCTGCTGTACATGTCGATTTTTTTTATAACTAAAAATTTTAAATTTTAAGTTATTTGTTTTGTTAATATTGTTTGTTTTGTTTAGTGTTTAAGATTGTATAATTGTATTTTGATTGTTAATTCTAAGATTTCATCCGCGATATACCATCTCGTATTAATATCGATCCAAATCTGTCTCGTTATATTTTAATTTTTCTAAAAGTTTAAATATTATACTTTAAACGTTTTATAAAGTTTAAATATTTATAATGTTTAAACTTATTACAAAGTTTATATATTTATAATATTTAAATTTCTTATAAAGTTAAAGTATTTATAATATTTGAAACTTCATAAAAATTTTAATATTATAAATATTTTAATTTTAATAAAGTTTAAATATTTATAATATTTAAATTTTATATAAAGTATAAATATTTATAATATTTTAAAACTTTTTAAAAGTTTAAATTCTTTGAAATAAAGAACCAGAATAAACCGAATAAAACTTTTAAATTTGGACGCATGATAAGTCAAGCTTTCTGCTCATTTGTATTCGGAATCATTTTGGTATATTTTATAGTATGACTCTGAACCATTGTCCAATTTTTCAGGCGATGTGGGACATTGTACACATATTTTTTTTATTCATTTATTGAGTAATATATATCTGTTTTAAAAAATTTTAATCACATCATATGCAAAAAAAAAATTCAGATTTTATTAACTAAATGTATTATATAATAATTCAAAATAATTTAAATATAATATTAAATAAAAGTGAAAGGAGAATCATATATTTATGTTTGAATTAGGTGGAGATATTTTAGGAAATTTGCTCAAATTTGTTATGGTAATTGTTGGTGTTAATATTTATTAAAGATTTTCAGATATTTTGTGATCCGATTTCAAAATTGACCCGACCCAACAATGATAATTTTTGTAAATAATTTCGAAAACCAAGGGTTTTTCCCAAATGTACTTCAAAAATGTTAATATATATATATATATATATATACATATATATATATTTAACTTATTGGTGATAAGATAGATTATCTATGTTTTGTTACATAAAACTTTTATCTATATTACCATTTTTGAAGGACATTTTAAAGGGAAATTTTTATTTTGTAAGATATTACATAAAATGTCATTGATTTAAAAAAACAAATTAGGAAGCTCATTAAGGGTAAATATGAAATATAAATATACTTATATACATGTATCCGAACAACCTCTACAATCAATTCTCTAATATCCATATAACCAAACACAATTAAAAGATTTTAATTTTAATTATAAAATCTGAAATATCCATATAATGTTCAACAATTAATAGTATAGATATTTAGAAGATTTTGTTAAGATTTAAAATTATGATTCTCCTATCATTTTTGTTTGATATTTTTTTAATTACTTTGAATCATCATATAATGCATAAAATTAATAAAACTCTAGATTTTTTTCTGCATTTGTCGTGATTCGATTTTGAAAAACGGACTTGATACTCAAATAATGATGAAAATTGTGTGTTTAACATTCCATATCGGCTAAAATTTTTAGACAATGGTAGAAAATCATATTATAAATAAGACCAAAATGAAACTAAATCTAAATGAACATGAAGCTTAACTTAACAGACATCCAAATTTAAAAATTTGTATGTGGTTTAATTCGGTTTTTTAGTCGAACCGTTTAATTATACCGGATATAATAAATTTTAAACTTTTAAAAAGTTAAAATATTATGAATATTTACACTTATAAAAAGTTTAAAATATCACGGAACGGTGTTATATAGCCGATGAATTTGGCTCGACATCAATATAAATTTAAAATATCATTAATATTACGACACGGATAAGTCATCATTTCATTATTTTGTTAGCACTATCAGTATTAAAATATTAGATATATCAAATAAAATTGATTAAATTATAATTATATAAAAAAATAAATTATTCCGTGGTATACCGCGGATTAATTTCTAGTTATTTAATATAAACGATGTGATCTGTTTCATGACATTATATAAGATTCGAGGTCTGTTTTTCATACAATTGGTAACCTGTTTTTCTTCTAGAAATTGTTTTTTAATACGATTGATTAAGCACCCTCTCTCTAACCCTCTTTCGAGAATATATTCGTTGGGCTTAGACTTTTAATATATATGTTGGGCTCAACAAAATCTCAATGGCCTGATAACAAATTGGCTGTCTACATTGCCAACCGACAACAGCAATGTAAAAAAAAAAAACCTGACTAGCAAAACTTCCCGGTTTATTCCTAAACCGGTGTTCCCGTCTAGTGTACCGAAATATACCAACCAAATTCGACTGTTCCGCCTCGTTTTGCACTGTGTTATCTCTCTCCCGATGAATTCCTCCCAAGCAAGCTTCTTCGATTTCCCTCTAACACCAATCGTCTGGTCTCGTTTCTAATCGTAAGTGTTCTTCCTTCTCTAAGTTATGTTTCGGTGTCAATGTAGATCGTCTTAGGTGGAATTAAGTAAAAGAGATTGATAAACCCTAATTGTTCCGTTCTATCGTTAAAACTTTCCTAAATTAGTCGCAATTACTCTTTCAGAGACTTATGCTTGGAAAAAAGGAATCTAGTTATGGAACCGTTGCATCGGATTTTGTGCTAATTTCTGGTTTGCACATCAGAAACCCACCCTGTATGCAAGTAGCTTGAGCTGCTGTTATGATTTGTTGAAGGGAGAGAACTTGAAGCTTAGCATTTCTTGGGAAGAGGCATAAATGGGGATGATAATGGAATGGGCTGCAAGATCTGATCATTTGGGAGGAATTCCAAGGAAAACTGTGATAATGGCTGTTAGTGCGTTTGCAAGAGCAGTAGCGAATCTTTGCAACAAAAGCTCAGTTCACAATGCAGATACTCTTATGAATCTTGTCCGGTCAAGACCACCTGGTGTTCCTCTCATCACTGTTAGTAATCACATGTCGACGTTAGTTAATATTAGAACCTCAATAATATGATCTTTTCTTGTTGTCATCATCTCTTTACACTCACTTGTATTTTGATGTTGATTTATCTTCTTTTTTGTAATCAGTTTGGATGATCCAGTAATGTGGGGGGCGTTCAAGGGTCTCCTTTCCCTTGATCCGGAATTGGCTCGGTGGGTTCTTGCTGCAGAGGACATATGTTTCAGGAACCCTATCTTCTCCTACATTTTCCGCGCTGGTATGTCACATTTTTTCTTTGTTGCTTCTTCTCAGGTGAAAGTCTGTAATCAGTGTTTTTTTCTTGTTTTGTATGGTTTCCCGATTTGGACTTATGTCAAAATGACACAGATTTGGTGGTTACCTTCTTAACAAAATATGATTTTCTCATGATGAATGTTAATGATTTCTTTTGAGCAGGAAAATGTATACCTATAACTAGAGGTGGTGGAATCTACCAAGAACACATGAATGAAACTCTCCAGCGATTAAAAGATGGATATTGGGTAGTTATCTTGCACATTTAAACAAATTCTGAGATTCTTTCTGGGCTTTTCTGACCTCTAACCTTTGGTAATTACCATGACTAGTAGCTGCATACCTTCCCAGAGGGAAAGGTGTTTCAAGAAGATGTTCCTATAAGACGACTAAAATGGGGAACTGCAAGCCTCATCGCCCGCTGTCCAGTTACCCCAATTGTCTTGCCAATAATTCACCGTGGTTTTGAGGAGGTAACTCGTCCAGGTCCCATCTAAGTCTGATTAACTCAATAATCGTTTAAACTTCTATAGCTAAATGCCTGCAGAAACAAGAATAAGCCATCAACCATGCATCCATTTTCCAAAATTCGAATTTGCTTTTTGATAGTAATATGATTCCATGGTACTTACCCACATTGTTGTAACCACTTAGGTGATGCCGGAGAACTACTTCAATGGTAGAAGACCGCTGGTACCGCTGTGCAACAAAAACCTTAAAGTTGTGGTTGGTGAACCAATTGAGTTTGATGTTCCCATGATGGTTGAGACTGCTGTATTGGACTCCCGCCATGTAACAGCTCCTCTTAAAGAAGCGAAATGGCCTGTCCTTACTTCTGCTGGCCAAGAGCTAGACGAAACTGCTCAGAGATGCCTCTACATAGCTCTTTCCGAGAAGATTCAATCCTCCTTGGAAACCTTGAGACTCTTAGCCAAGCGGTTGTGACTTCCGCCGGGAAAATTCATATCAGAATCCGGTTCACAATTTTTTAAGCTCCGGTTTAGATCTGCAATGGTAATCAATGATTAGCTTAATTTAATTTTCTGAAGCTGAGAAATATTCTTCAAATTGTATAAGTACGAAAACTAGATAACTCGCATTTAAAAATATTTTATCGTTTGGAAATATAGCAACCCGCAATAATGTATGTTGAAATATATCTTTATCAATGTAACCAAAATTCAGTGAAAAATGCAAAAGCGACAATAATCGGAATATAAGCATCAACAAAAACTTTTGACATTTGTGTACCTCGAGTGATCCCCTTGAAGTCTCGGTATCAATATAAAAATAAAATATATTCCTTTTTATAATGTAAAAGACCGTTATCTGTAACGCCGATAATCTGGCCAGTTCTGTCTCTCTGCTAATGATGATCGACAGAAACAGCATTAAACGACCAGTTTGAACAGAGAGAGAAGGTTCTGATAAGAGACAACGTGGGTGGCAAACAGACGCGGCGGCCACGTGAGCCTATCGAGCCACCGGTGCGGCGAGTGGTGCCTACGCGAAAAACAGTTAATGGGCCCTACAGGGTCACGCCGGGGACGCACCATCACGTGAAAAGGAAACTTCCAAGGTCAGCGAAAACGGTCTCGTGGCATTTTCGTAAATCAAATCACGTTTTAGGGGTAAACGCTAGCTCTAGCACGTGGTAATGGTGCTTGATGTGTGGCAAAGTTGGTAAATTAAGGCCGAATCGCGGGGTAAGAGTATATGCTCCCACGTGCTAGGTCCGGAGGACATGCGTGACCTCATGTAGTGGTAATTTCGTAAATATAGGGTCAAATCTCGGGTAAAAAAGGTAGTACACAAGTTATTTGTTTTCTCTGTCTATTCACTATGAAAGTAATAACTCCTCTCCTCTGGCACGAGAGTTCATGATTAGCTAAAGCTCCTTCATCTTCTTCTCCAATTCCCGGGTTTTTTTCCTTCTTCCTTCCTCCGATCACCGGAAAACTCACCTTTATCGAATTTACCGAGCATCTTGATCCGCCGTTTTCATCTGAAACCATCTGTTTTTGTTCTCTCTCTCTCTCTCAATTCAAGAAGGTGAAGCCAACAAGTTACTGCAATTGTTTCCACGATTTTTGCTTGCCTCAAGATTCTCGCCGTCGGAGTTTTCTCGGTGAGAGCATTTCTCTCCGACGGAAAAGCCAAGTTGCATATCTAATCTAGGCTGATCGGAGATTAGAAAGTGTTGGTGTGCACGCAGTATCGGTTCGTTTGTTTTCTTATGCCAGATCTGATATATATATTGCTTCACCGAAGATTCAGGAACTTTCTGAGGCTGAATTAGTTTGAGTTTCGCTGCGAATTGTCTCTTTGATCTACCTAAAGAAACAGAGAGTTTTCGGAGGAAGAAGATGACGTCGGGGACGAGAATGCCGACATGGAGGGAGAGAGAGAACAACAAGAGAAGAGAGAGACGACGGAGAGCAATCGCAGCTAAGATCTTCACCGGATTAAGAATGTACGGTAACTACGAGCTGCCGAAGCATTGTGATAACAACGAAGTGCTTAAAGCACTCTGCAACGAAGCTGGTTGGATCGTGGAACTCGATGGAACCACTTACCGCAAGGTTCGTCTCTCGAATCCAGATCTCATTTTTGTTCTTTACGCTTCGAGAACGTGAAAATTTTGAATTTGGATACAGAATTATTCGGTTTTTGTTCAAGAGATCAGATATTGCATCTAACATGCGCCGGAGCTGATTGTTCGCCGGATTGCTATTGCTAACATGTTCCTGATAACGTTCCTGTGCGTAGGTTAGCGTAAAGAGGAGCGTTTAGTCAAAATGTTGGATTCTTTCTTTGTGACTTTTTATTATGCGTTTCTCTAAAAGAAGATTCTTTCTCTCTTCTGTTTCATGGTGTTTGTGACTGATTCACTTGTGTTCCAGGTCTAGTCTATTCTCAGATGATACCCACCTAAAAAAAAGAGAAAAGCAAAGTAGCATAGATCTCAATAAAACTGATAAAAAATAATGTCCTTGCACAGAGTTCAAAGTGTACGTTTTGATCTGTAGATTTTTTTTTGGGGAAAGCAAGTGGGCACTTTTGCTTTTATGTCTCTAGTCTTTTTTGCTCAAATTTTCGATAATCGAGTCCAATGATAATCTGTCGGTTCAGGAATCCTTGACCTGATTGATTTTAAGAAACAGAGTATTTGTTTACTTGACCTTAGCCCTAGCTCACTAGCTGTTTCCGTTATTTTCACATTGATAATCAATATAGACCTCTTTAGATAAATTCTCCCCCTCTGATCATGTTTGTTTGATCTCTATTTCAGGGATGTAGACCTGTAGAGCGTATGGAGATAGGTGGCGGTTCAGCAACTGCTAGTCCGTGCTCCTCCTATCAGCCAAGTCCGTGTGCTTCTTATAATCCTAGTCCAGCCTCCTCCAACTTCATGAGTCCAGCTTCATCCTCATTTGCTAATATTACCTCTGGAGATGGCCAATCACTCATCCCATGGCTAAAACACCTCTCAACAACATCATCCTCATCAGCTTCTTCATCATCAAGACTCCCTAATTACCTCTACATCCCTGGAGGCTCCATAAGCGCTCCTGTAACCCCTCCTTTAAGCTCTCCAACAGCTCGTACCCCGAGAATGAACCCGGATTGGCAACAACTCAACAACTCCTTCTTTGTCTCTTCAACACCGCCCAGTCCCACGCGCCAGATTATCCCTGACTCTGAATGGTTCTCAGGGATTCAACTCGCACAAAGTGTTCCAGCTTCACCAACGTTTAGCCTTGTTTCACAAAACCCATTTGGATTTAAAGAAGAAGCAGCCTCTGCTGCTGGAGGCGTAGGAGGGTCGAGGATGTGGACACCAGGTCAAAGCGGGACTTGCTCCCCTGCTATTCCTCCTGGTGCTGACCAGACAGCTGATGTTCCAATGTCTGAAGCCGTGGCTCCTCCAGAGTTTGCGTTCGGGAGTAACACAAACGGGTTAGTGAAAGCATGGGAAGGAGAGAGGATACACGAGGAGAGTGGTTCGGATGATCTCGAACTCACTCTTGGAAACTCAAGCACCAGGTAATTCCAACCCACCTGTACATTTTCAAAACCGGTGGAACCAAAACCGTTCTTGATATGTTGCTCCAATTTTATTTCAATTGTACTCTTCCCATGTAATGCTCAAAGTTGAAACACAGCTTATAATATTCGTTTATCTGTCCCCGACCGTGATCTTCTCGTCCTAATATTGTATTCTTTGGATTGAATCATATCACTGCCTATTTTTTAACTGTCTTGTTTCCCAACCTTCCCGGTTTAATAGCTAACGTAAACCCCAGTTTGAATGGTTGTAATCAGACGGTTTATGTTAACACTGTCAAAGACTCATAGTCAACGAGGCAAATTATGTTATTGTTTTATAGCATATCATCGCTATTAGTCAACAATGAACGCTTCATCACGACGAAATAAGGTAATTGCAGTTGCAGGTGACAGAGGAGCCTCTGTTTATAACGGCTACAGAATTCATATTCTGACATAGGCTTGATATTGTTCGTCTTGGTCCTTTAGACTCTTTTTTTTTGTAATTCACAGAGGGTGGATGACGAAAGTGTATACATATGAGCTATAATTATCACATGGAAGACACACAAAGCTTAGGTCGTGGTCAATGCACGTACGTATAACTGATATAGATGGCCACATGCTATCCATTAGTATTCTGCCACGTGTGATTATAAAAATTATTGAATTTATCCTATCATTTTATTATTACACCAGCAAAAAGCTTTCTATTTATCATACTTTTTAATTATATTTTAAAACTATTTTTTATAATAAAATCCCGTGAATTAATACATATTTTGATCTTGAGCGTAAATGTTTTTTTTTTTTTTTAGTACACAAGCTGAAGCAATAGAGTTATATTCTAGCCCAGTTAACCAAAAAAGAAAGAGATTTTTTTCTTGACTATATATTGATTATTCAATAAAAGGTTTTTATTCCTTTCCCTAAAATCATAGATATTTGGCTATTTACGTAGATCATACAGTGATGCGAATACGTGTATTAATGTCTATAAATGCAACAATTTGACCTTAATATCATGTTACATCGTCTCTTCTGATAAAAAAAAATGCATTTTCATCAGGTCCTCGTTCTCATTTTTCCTATTTTTCTTGTTGATATATCATATTACAATGTCTTAGCAGATAATACCAATGCTGGTTACAAAAACGCATCAAAGTGTAACATTTACGAAGGACGTTGGATTTATGATAATTCTTCTAATCCTTTTTATGGAACATCGACTTGTCCGTTCATTGGATTGGATTGCCAGAAGTTTGGTCGGCCGGACAAGAACTACCTCCATTACCGATGGCAACCCACCGGATGCGACATCCCAAGGTGATATTCACTTTCACTTCTGTAAATAAATTTCAATTTCATTTAAGAATTTTTTTGTTTCCTTTCTAAATTCCAAATAACTTGATCATGATGAAATGGATTACATTTTCTCGTTCATTTTCACAAAGCATATAATTGAAATTATGGGGAAGTAATCTTGGAGATATCTCATAATCATTTCATATCTCGAAATAATTGGTCGGAAATCTCAAATACTAATGAAATGTGATATGAATCTTACATTTATTAAATGTAAGAAATATTTTTATTTTATAATTATGACTATTTAGCAATATTTGACAATTTTAATCATTGCATATTAATATTATCTCCAATGAAAACTATGAATTGACATAAGAAATTGATTAACACTTTTCATTATTTTATAGTTCCGTAATATTCATGATATGTGTGTACCAAAGTTTGTCATGTTCAGATCTTCAAAATGCAAAGTTACACAGCAAATTACTGACATTTTGTGTGAATTAAGTAAAACGGCTGAGATTTACGTGGGATTTTTGGGGGATATGACGTGGCAGATTCGACGGACGAGATTTCTTAACGAGATTCGAAGGGAAGAAAATACTATTTGTGGGAGATTCTCTAAGCAACAATATGTGGGTGTCTCTAAGTTGCATGCTTCACGCGGCCGTTCCCAACGCTAGGTATACCTTCCAATTCAACAAGCGCCTCTCTACTTTCACCATTCCGGTACGTAACTCAACCGGTTCTTGGATTCGGTTAATTAATCAAGACGATCAATTTCATATCATTGATTTGTTTCCCAATTGACATTATAGGATTATGGAATATCAGTAAATTTCCTGAAAAATGGGTTCCTGGTGGATTTGGTAGCGGACAAATCAAGAGGATTGATTCTGAAACTAGATTCGATCAGTACGGGGAATCAATGGTTGGGATCAGATGTTGCCATCTTTAACACATTCCACTGGTGGTCTCACACCGGCCGTGCCAAAACGTAAATATTAAACCAACGATCTTATGAGCTTAATTATTCAATCACATTCTATATATATATTATATAATCCAATGGTGATGATGTAGATGGGACTATTTTCAAACGGGAGACCAAATAGTGAAAGAGATGAATAGAATGGAGGCTTTCAGGATTGCTTTGACAACTTGGGCTAAGTGGATTGATCACAACATTGATCCTTCAAAAACTAGGGTTTTCTATCAAGGCGTCTCTCCCGTTCACTTGATGTTAAACTCTCTTCCTCTAGTAATTATAATTAACTAATTAATTAATAAGACGTAACCTTCTTCTTTGTTTTTGGTTAATTTGAAGTGGGAGTGAATGGGGTAAACCAGGGAAGACTTGCTTGGGTGAGACGGAACCAGTGAAAGGACCAAGTTACCCCGGACCTAATGAAGGTGAAGCCATAGTTAGAAGAGTGATCGGAGGGATGGCTAAACCGGTGGACCTCCTTGATGTGACAGCTATGACGGAGCTGAGGAAGGACGGTCACCCTTCCATCTATGCCGGTGGAGGCAGTCGCTTCAATGACTGCAGCCATTGGTGTCTCCCCGGAGTTCCCGACGCATGGAACCAGCTCCTTTATACGGCTCTTTTAGGCCACTAGTTTTGCTTGGGACAAAATTATAGAATTACGGCCCCAGATGTTTTTGGTACCAAAGAAAGTTAGGATTTATGATTTCAAGATAATTTATGTTTCTAGTTTTATGTAACTTTTCCAATAGATAATTTTTATGTTTCTAGTTTCAGTCTTGCTTTCTTTCTTTTTTTCTTTTTTTTTTGCGTTTTGGGATTGAACTTTTTCTTAATTGCGTTTTAAGCTGCATTATAGGTTACTAATATCCCGACCTAGACCCATTAAAATCCTAAGAAAGATAACATTAGAACGGATAATTATCTTTAGTTTTTTTTTTTTGTGGAAGGATAATTATCTTTAGTTAAAACTTTACTAATGTAAGTTATGTAACTAAATTCTTATAAAACAGATATAATTTTCTTTTTTAAAAATAACATAACCAAATAATAAATTTCCTTAAATTCTACTAAATAGTTACATAATAATTAAATTAAACAAAATCAAATGTTTTAAAATCAGAACAATTTTGTAATAGAAAAAGGTTTCAGAAGAAAAATTCCTATGTAAATTCCAAGTAGAAAAAGGTTATCATATGTCAAATCAGTTCAGGTTTCGAACTCTGTTATATAAATAGCTCATTGCCCTATCTTTTTGTTCAACACTCTTACAAGATTCCAACGTATACTTCTTTTGCTAAGGTTCTCCTTCTACACTTTTTCTTTTCTATTAGAAACGCACATTCTCTTGGAATCAATTAGGGTATCTAATTCTTGCAGTTTTGGATAAATTAAGAGTACGTTTTTGGTTTTCTAATATGCGTGCGTATGTGTCCTATGTACTAGACTTCGATACCTAGCTTCGCATATGGGTGTTGTGGTATTTTCTTTAGAGTTGAATGTATATACAGCTTAATCTTGCCTTCATCTCTTTCTCCTTTTTGAATTCTTTAAATCAAAGCTTAGGAACTAGTAGGTTATACTGAATCTTTTTTCTGTAACTGCTGTTAGTTAATTGCGTTTTGTTTCAGAGTTTCTTACAGATAAAGCCTCTCACAAGAAGAATATGGTAGGAGGATTTAGAGTGATTCAACTTGTGAGACCATTCCTTGCATTCTTACCAGAAGTCCAATCTCCAGAAAGAAAGATCCCGTTTAGAGAGAAAGTGATATACACTGTGATCTCTCTCTTCATCTTCTTGGTGTGTAGTCAATTGCCACTTTATGGAATCCATTCCACTACTGGCGCGGATCCATTCTATTGGATGCGCGTCATTCTTGCGTCAAGCCGAGGTACGGTTATGGAGCTCGGTATTACACCAATCGTCACATCCGGAATGGTTATACAGCTTCTTTCTGGTTCTAAGATCATTGAAATCGATAACAATGTCCGTGAAGACCGTGCACTCTTGTAAGTGTGTACCCTTATGTGTTTTATATCAAAGTCTTCAAAGATTCAGAGAGCAATACAGTTAAAGTTTTTGGTTGTAGGAACGGTGCACAGAAGCTGTTAGGAATCCTCATAGCGGTTGGCCAAGCAGTTGCATATGTTCTCTCTGGGATGTATGGTAGTGTTGGGGAACTAGGAGTTGGGAATGCTATTCTTATCATTGTGCAGCTCTGTTTTGCTTCCATTATCGTCCTTTGTTTAGATGAGCTTCTCCAGAAAGGTTATGGCCTCGGTTCTGGAATTTCCCTTTTCATTGCTACTAATATCTGGTGAGTTTAATTTCAATATCTAGCTTTCTCGGTTAAACCTTAATGCGCATTTCGATGTTGATGAAAATTCTTTTTTAGTGAGAGCATTATTTGGAAAGCATTCAGTCCTACAACCATCAACAGCGGGCGTGGAGCTCAGTTTGAAGGAGCTGTTATTGCTCTTTTCCACCTTCTCATTACTCGAACAGATAAAGTCCGCGCACTCCGTGAGGCGTTTTATAGGCAGAACCTCCCGAATGTGACTAATCTGCTTGCCACAGTCTTGATCTTTCTGCTTGTGGTTTACTTTCAAGGCTTTCGGGTTGTTTTACCTGTGAGATCAAAGAATGCTCGTGGACAGCAAGGCTCTTATCCTATCAAATTGTTCTACACCTCCAACATGCCTATCATCTTGCAGTCTGCTCTTGTCTCCAACATCTACTTCATCTCTCAGGTATATACAAAATCCTTTCTCTGAGCTAAATATATATATATTGAAGTTCTTTACTTAAAGCATTGTGAATGTGTTTCTATAGCTATTATACAGAAAGTTTGGTGGAAACGTTTTGGTGGACTTTATCGGTATGTGGAAGGAGTCAGAATACAGCGGGCAATCTGTCCCCGTTGGTGGTATTGCGTACTACATAACCGCCCCGTCAAGGTAAATATTTAGTTCTTTGGTTCGTTTCTTGATCTGTTGTCTACCTTTTGGGTTAACTTCATCTGCCTTTTTATGTGTTTCTATTTTGCAGCTTAGCTGAGATGGCAACTCATCCTTTCCACGCTCTGTTCTACCTTGTGTTCATGTTAGGCGCTTGTGCATTGTTCTCTAAAACCTGGATTGAAGTCTCCGGTTCATCAGCCAAAGATGTCGCCAGACAACTAAGAGTATGTTTGTTTGTTGATCAACCTTGTTCTAAGCAAAGTTGCTGATCCATTCCTTATCTTTGGTTTTTTGCATGACTACAACTCATAAATTTGTGTTGATTTTTTTCAGGAACAGCAAATGATAATGCCTGGTCACCGAGACTCAAACCTTCAAAAGGAACTGAACCGATACATTCCCACGGCTGCAGCTTTTGGCGGTCTGTGCATTGGTGCACTCACTGTCTTGGCTGATTTGATGAGAGCTATTGGGTCAGGCACTGGAATCCTTCTTGCAGTTACAATCATATATCAATATTTCGAAACCTTAGAAAAAGAAAAAGCAAGCGAGCTAGGTTTCTTCGGTTTGTAAAGCTCATTAGAGCCTAGAAGTAGTCACTCACCATTCAAGCATGTATAGCTTTAAAGCTCCTAAACAAATAGGGATAGACTCTTAATTGGCCAGAAGTTTATAGTTTAGTCTCATCTAACCATCTAGCTTTATTGGTAAAGAGTTTCAGAAACTTTACTCCTTGGGTCTTCTTACACGACTCTCATTCCATTTTTGGTTTAACTGAAGCATCTTATTTTTATTTTTCTACTAAACGTCTGAAATATTATTGAGCAAAATCATGCATGTTTGAGTCAGAAGAAGTGATATTACACAATTAAGCCAAACATATGATCTTGCGATCTACAGGACATCAAAGTCACCACAAATGAAGAAGAAACACAGAGTTCACATTAATAAAGTACTCAAAGACAAACCTTGTATGTTCATCATTGACAAGTATGGAGATCACCCAATAACAACTTGGCATGCGCTAGAGAGTCTTGGAATGGTAAGGAGTTCTTTGAAGATGACAGATTCTTCTGTCTTTCTGGAATCATCCAGGCGTAAGGTTAGTTTCTTAAGGGTTGCTGAGTTCTCAAGTAAGTAACTCACTAATTTCATCTCCATCGCCTCCCCTTTCAATGGCCTTTCTATATCAACATACTCTAGAGATGATAGGAAACATCGAGGTCCGGAGATAATACTAATTCCTTCCTCCTCTGGATATTTAGTAGATGCCTAAAAATACAACCGAGCGAAAGAAAACAAGTTTGAGTATATGATACTTTCACCATTTGCACTATAATAAAGGAATTACATAGTTTAAGAAAACAATCCTCACCACGACAAGAGATTTTAGGTTTGGGCAGTTCTCAAGAAATATTGGCAACATTTCCCACCTGTAGCTGTAGAACTCAACACGCAAGAATGATAGGTTGCAGAACAAGGGTAGTCGTTCACATCTTGAGTGATCATAAATGACCTACAATAACAACAACAAAATAGTAACATGATAGACTTTTAGGATATAGCATTCAAATAGCGAATTCAACTTAGGCTACCTTTAGAGTAATAGATGTGATGATCAAATCTTTGACACTAGAGATCCCGACAAGAAAATTACGAAGCATATCTCTCTTTGGTAGATCATTTGGATCGAACTTCTTTCCGAAAGACAGGTTAAACTCAGTATCGATATCCGCCTCTACAAGGGAACTCGGATTATTTATTATGAAACTTGAAACTCGACCATCACTGAGCCTCAGAAACTCAAGCCTAGGAGCATCAACTGCAACCACTAGATCTTCAACCAGTCCTTCCGAACCGTCTGCAACATGAGTGAAGCTCAATAAAGACTGAGAACACACTCGTAAAAGTTCAATATCATCACTAAAACTCCTCTCTATAAATAAGCTTTCGAGAACCGGGCAACGTGAGATGAGCGTTTCTAAAGCCAAATCGTCGGCAAACTTAAGTATTATTAGACTGACAACTTTGAGGGAAGGTAAAGAAACAAACTTGAGACTAGGCAAGGTTAGTCCAGAGAGCTTCAAGGATACTAAGCTCTCACAAGTGTAAATGGTTGGAGGGATCTGGACATCCCAACTACCCTCTGAATCGTCCGAAACATCGAGATGTTTAACTTTTCGATCAACAACAGTGTTGATCCACCGGCTGATAAGACCAATTTCAGGCTCATCATCACCAAAAGAATCGTACTTTAACTTAAAACTTTGTAAGCAAGAGTCGATGTTGAAACCAAGAAAGGTATCGACAAAACTGACGAATGTGTTGTGGTCTGGGAAATCACAATTCTCCAAATCCAGTCCAGGTACGCATTTCCAGAGATTACTCCATCTAGTAGATAAAACACTAGTCTTAACGACATCCTTAGTGGGAAGATTCCAGAGAACCTGACATAGCAATGAATCTGGCAAATCGCTTATCCAATCCACTTCACCCGATTGTATGGCACGACGAACACGTTTCTCTCCATTTTCATCCATTTACTATGCGTCACAAATATCGATTCGCGGATGGATGGGTAAAAAAATCTTCCCAAAATTTTTACTGATAAAAGGAAATCGAATGACAGAAATCTGTACCTACAAATGTGATCCGTTGGTCCTTTTCCTCAGTGGCTGGCTCCTAATTTATCGGCGTCCGGTCAAATTTTCACTCGGTGGAAATCTAAAACCCGTTCGGTTTAATATGGTTTACTTAATTTCCAAATATTCTCACCCATATCATATGGTTCTTTACGATTTACTAAAAGGCCATAGTTACTTCCGTGGGCTTATAATGGGCTGTAAGTTTATCGTGCAAGTTTCTTCATGCTTTTTTTTAGGGTTGACTGTATAAACCCCTCTGTATAATACAGCTTCTGCCACAATCCCCCCAAACTATATTTCTCCACCTAATTCAACCCAATCAATTAAAATCGAAAATCACGATTAACTTCACTAAATCGCGTTTAAACAAATTGTCAATTGAGAAATTGTTTAGGAAACTGGGTTTTACGTTCTTCACCAATCCTCCAAATCGACCAAAGAGAGCGAGAGAGAGAGAAAGAGATCGAACGAGAGAGGCGATAGCGATTGAGAGAGATAGAGAACCTTTAGCGAGAGAGAGAGAGAGCGAAAGAATAGACGACGACCACCACCACGGAACCTGGTTCTCGTCGCCGGAGAGAGAGACGACACGAGAGAGGTTCAGAAGGAAAGAGAGAGGACGATTATTCAGAAGGAGACGATGATTCAGAGAGAGAGAGAGAGAGAGACCGCGATTGAGAGAGAGAGAGAGACCACGATTTCTCGTCGCCGGAGGAGCTGGATTTCTCGTCGCCGGAGCAGCTGGTTTCGCGTCGCCGGAGCTGCTGGTTTCGCTTCGCCGGAGCTGCTGGTTTCGCGAGTATTGCGTGTGTGATGTTGTTGATACCGAGATCGGAGATTGACATCGCCGGAAAAGGGGAGAATGTGGCGATGGTTCCAAGGAGAAACTGTATGATGTCTTCTTGTGTGATCCAGCAGAATCGTCGTCCGTTCGAATTATGAGGTCAATGGCTTCGATTAAGCTGATCAGTCAAACCAGATTGACCCCCAAAAAAACTATTAATTTGAAGAAAAAAACAGAGCATAGAAACAGAGGAAGAATAGGAAAGAATGAATTTTTATATAAACCCATGTCTGAATTTGAGAAATCAAAACAGAGAGAGATTGAACGAATATAAAACCTGCAGGAGGGTTGAACATGGAGGACATTGGAACGAGGTTTGGGGAGAAGAACAGAGACAGATGAGTTTAAGGCAGAGAGTGTGGTCGTGGTCGTGGTCGTTTAACAAGTTAAACTCTTCACGTACACTTATTATTAAATCAAGTAGGACAAGTTAAACTCTATACAAAATTTTCAAGTGTTGTTAATGAACTCAAATTACGGTAAAAAAGAAAACTAAAAAGTTCAAACCTCATCTTCATATTCATGCTCAGTTTCTTTTTCACATTCTGCATTCTCTGTATCTTCTTCTCCATTACCTGTATATTCATCTCTATTCCTTGGAGCTTCATCTCCATTCTCATTCTCCTCTTCTTCCCCACCATTCAAGCCATTCTCATCACTCTCATTCTCCACATTTTCTCTGGGGAAATCTTTTTAAACATCAATGGCTAGTTCATCCTGAGAACAATGGCTAATTCCTCATAAGCAGACATGGGATTCGAAAATTTTTTACCTGAGAACAATGGCTAGTTCGTCCTCTTCCATCTCGATCCGGCGAAGCGAAACCAGCAGCTCCGGCGAAGCGAAACCAGCAGCTCCGGCGACGCAAAACCAGCTGCTCCGGCGACTCGAATCCAGCTCCTCCGGCGACGAGAAATCCAGCTCCTCCGGCGACGAGAAATCGTGGTCTCTCTCTCTCTCAATCTCTCTCAATCGCGGTCTCTCTCTCTCTCTCAATCGCGGTCTCTCTCTCTCTCTCTCTCTCTCTCTCTGAATCGTCGTCTCCCTCTGAATAATCGTCCTCTCTTTCCCTCTGAACTTCTCTCGTGTCGTCTCTCTCTCCGGCGACGAGAACCAGGTTCCGTGGTGGTGGTCGTCGTTTATTCTCTCGCTCTCTCTCTCTCGCTAAAGGTTCTCTATCTCTCTCAATCGCTATCACCTCTCTCGTTCGATCTCTTCCTCTCTCTCTCTCTCGCTCTTTTTGGGTCGATTTGGAGGATTGGTGAAGAACGTAAAACCCAGTTTCCTAAACAATTTCTCAATTGACAATTTGTTTAAACGCGATTTAGTGAAGTTAATCGTGATTTTTAATTTTAATTGATTGGGTTGAATTAGGTGGAGAAATATAGTTTGGGGGTTAATTTCATTCAATGTCGTAGTTCAGGTGGAAATAGAATGAGGTACATAATATGGAGGGATTGTGATAGAAACTGTATTATACAGAGGGGTTTACACAGTCAACCTTTTTTTTACATTATAGACAACAGAGGACAGCAGAAATATCTTTTTCTTTTTGCTGACAACTATCAAAGCATATCTGTCTTAGTCAAAAGCGAGTGATGCTAACTTGACCCATACATATGCTTCTCTTACGAGTTTCAACACATCAAAATCATCATAAACGAATAAACTTGAAATTTCATAGTCTGATGACTACCAGTATCAGAGAACGACCACTTGGCATGAGGTAGAGAGTCTTGCAATGGCAAGGAGTTCCTTGAAGATGACAGATTTCTGAACTTTCTTGAGGATTGTTGAGTTCTCAAGAAAGTACCTCACTAGTTTCATCTCCATCTCCTCCCCTTCCAATGGCCTTTCTATCTTAACATACTCGAGAGATGATAGGACACACCGAGGTCCGGGAAAAATATTAATTCTCCCCTTCTCCAGATAATGTCTAAATCCCTGCAAGTACAAACACAACCGAGTGGAAGAAACACAAGTTCAATATATGATACTTTCACCATTTGCATTTTAACAAAGGAGGAGGTTAATGGTTCAATTAAAAATCCTAACCGAGACAAGAGATTTCAGATTTGGGCAACTCTCGAGAAAGATTGGCAACATTTCCCAACTGTCGTGGGTGGAATTCACACGCAAGGAAGACAGGTTACAGAATCAGGGCAGTGGTTCACATCTTGAGTAGTCATAGATGACCTGTAAGAAGACGAAAAAAAAAGGAATCAGGAAAAACTTAAGTTAAGCATTCATATAGCAAGTTCAACACAGGTTACCTCAAGAGTGCTGGATGAGATGATCATATCTTTGACGAGATACTTAAGCCTGGGAGCATCAGTTACAACTGATCGATCTTCAACCAAATCCTTGTCGCTGTCCGAAATATGAGTGAAGGTCAACAGTGACTGAGAACACACTTGTAAAACCTCTATTTGATCATAGCAATTCCTATCAATAATTAAGCTTTCAAGAGCTGCGCAGCCTGAGATGAGTGTTTCTATAGCCAAATCGTCTGGGAACTTAACTGAATTAAGATCGATAACTTTGAGAGAAGGTAAAGAAACAAACTCGGGACTGGACATGGTTGCGCCGCAGAGCTCTTTACATACCAAGCTCTCACAAGTGCTGTAAATGGTTGGAGGTATCTGAGACTCATCACTCTCCCATGAATCTTCCAAATAGTCGAGATGTTTAACTTTCAGCTTGACAGTGGTCATCCACCGCCTGATAAGAGCATTATCAGGCTCGCGACTCCCATCACCAGGGCAGATTAACCTAAAACTTTCCAAGTATCGACAAAACTCACGCATTTGTGGTAGCTGCTTAGCGAATCTAATGGTTTATAGAAATCCTCACCATTCAAGTCCAATCCAGGCACGCATTTCCAGAGATTTCTCCATCTACTAGATAAAACACTACATTTAACCACATCCTTCGTGCGAAGTTTCAACAGTACCTGACATAGCAATAATTCTGGCAAATTGCTTATCCTATCATCAACTTCATTCGATCGCTTTTTTCTTCAGAGGTTCATCCATGTACTTTGCGAAGCAAAGGTCGAATCCAAAAGATGTAGGTCAAATTGGAACGAAATGAGGGCTTCATGAGAAGAGATGTGGAATGGTGGTGGTGATAGGGAAAAAGCCGGTTCTACTCAATTCGGTTTAATCCGATTCCGAGTATCCGTCCTTGGAAAACACACAATTTGACAAGGTAAAAAGCAAGCGAGTTGTATATAGGTTTCTTTGGTTTGCAAGTCTCATTAGAGCCTAGAGTTAGAGAAGTCCGGGTATAGCTTAAATAGAGAAAGACTTTTAGTTAGTGTAGATTCATCTAAACCATCTTTTGTCTATTGGTGGTTCTTCTACAAGCAACTAGAGTGTAGAATTTACTCTTTGGGTCTTCTTACACGAATCATATCCCCTTTTTTGTTCAATTATAGCATCTGAATTTTTAATATTGCAAAACCTGTGTCTTTGAGTCAAAAGAAGTGATTACTAAATTTTAGCCAAACATATGATCTTCTTACAATTTACATGACATCAAAATCATCACAAACGAAGACAAAGAAAAGCAAAGAATTCAGATTAAGTACTTAAAAGACAACCCTTGTACTTGGCATGAGCTAGAGAGTCTTGGAATAGCAAGGACTTCTTTGAAGATGACAGATTCTTCTTTCTTTCTGGGATCATCCAAGCATAGGGTTATTTTCTTGAGAGTTGCTGAGTTCTCTCCTCCTCGTGATTATAATTAGTAGATGCTTGAAGGTAAAACTGAGCGAAAGAAACAAGTTTGAGTATGTATATAATACTTTCACAAATTGCACGATATATAACAAAGAAAATATTTAAGTACAATCCTAACACCACGACAAGAGATTTAAGATTTGGGCTGTTCTCAAGAATGATTGGCAACATTGAAGATGCACAGGATTGGATCAGCTCGCTGTTTGAATCAGCAGGCTGTTGGGATCGGGACGCTGAGTCAGAACACAACAAGCTGCTTAAGCTGACATGGATGCGGGAGCTGACGTAGATTATTCGGAGTGAATAATGAGACATTTCCAAGAAGACAAGGACTTACGTGGAGCCGAAGATGAAGATAAAGGCAAAGATATATCCGAAGATATTCTTGCAAGTATTTGAAGATTCGGCAATATCCTCTTTCTTAAAAAATAGGAAAGCGTGTATATAGGTGTGTTAGGGCTTGGGGAAGCCGCTAACACTCTTGGGCGTTTTTGTGAGATTTGTAACTTCGAAGCAAAAGAAAAAACTGAGAAGGTGAGTGTGATTTTCCATTCAACTAGGGTTTTGTAATCTTCGTGTGGGTAGATTCTAAACTAGGGTTGCTTGGGTTGTTTACTCTTCCTTGAGATCATTGAGCGGATTGATTCAAGGTGAGTTAGAGCTTAGGATTTGTTTTAGTCGGGGTCAAGTCTATTGGGTGGAATAGATTGTGTAATACCGAAACAAGGTGATCTTTGTAGAGATCAGAGTGTTAATAAAACAGATCAAAGCGTTGGCTTGGCGCTTTCCAAGCATATATTGTTGTGTACTTCGTTTCTATACTCCTACAATTGGTATCAGAGATTGATCTGGAAGCTTGGGTTGCTGTTGAAGAAGGATGGACACATCCAACAACAACTGGTGCTGATGGGAAGGTGGTTCCAAAACCGAAGAAATCTTGGAGTGCTGAGGAGAAGCTTGAGGCAAAATTCAATGCCAAAGCACTGTCTGCTATCTTCACCTCTCTGCCGATGAATCATTTCTCTAGGGTGCAAGGGTGCAAATCAGCAAAGGAGGCTTGGGACATTCAGCATGTGTCATTTGAAGGGACCAGCAGTGTGAAGATAACTCGAATTGACATGCTGGAGTCGGAGTTTGAAAATTTAACAATGAGTGCTGGTGATACTATTGATGACTTCAGTAGCAAGCTGAGTTCCATTCGCCAAGAGGCTATTGTGCTGGGAAAGAATTATAAGGATAAGAAGTTGGTCAAGAAATTCCTCAGGAGTCTACCGTCTAAGTTTCAGTCTCATAAATCTGCAATTGAAGTAGCTCTGAATTCTGATGAATTGAAGTTTGATCAAGTTGTTGGGATGATGCAAGCCTATGAGCTTCAACTGAAGAAAAAAGATCAGTCGAATGGTAAAGGACTGGCACTGATGGCTGATGAAACTCAGAGGGATGATTTCGACGATAAAGTCAGCCTGATGGTCAAAAAGTACTTCCGGAAGTTTGAAAAAGGACAACGAGGAGGAGGATCCTCTCAAGTCAAAGTTGGTGCTGAAAGAAACACTAAGAAATCCGACAAACAGTGTTCTGAGTGTGAAGGAATGGGTCATTATAAGGCTGATTGTCCAACCATTAAGAGAAGGAACTCTCTGAGATGTTATGAATGCAATGGATATGGTCACACAAAGAATGATTGTCTTGCAACTGGTGGAAGGAAAGAAAAATCGTTTGTGACGATGAGTGAAAGTGACTCTGATGAAGATGATCAAGAAAATGGTGAGATTCTCAACAACTTTGTGGCTTATCTGGGGATTGTTGAAGAAGGAGTTGAAACGCTGTCAGATCAAGAGGAAGAAAATCAGGAATCTGACTCTGATGAGGATCAATCTGAGTTTAATGTAATCACAGTGTTGATTGGTGAGCTGGCAACAACGAAAGAAGAGAAACATGCTTTGATTGTGGAACAACAGAACCTACATAAGCATATTGATCAGTTGAAGAGTGAGCTCAAGTGTGAAAAGGCTAAGGTATGTGAGTTGGAGCAACGGCTTGCAAGTCAACTGAAGTATCAAAATGCTGAGCAGAGGAACCAAAGATCTGGACACTATTTTGTCTGCTGGGAGAATCAGTAACACAAAGTGGGGTCTAGGATATCAGGGAGAAGGCTCAACAAGCAATACCAAATTTGTCAAAAGAACAGTGTCATCTGAGAGACAGAAGCCTAGCACTCAAACCAGATCGTTGATCAGGTCACATCGCGGAAATGAAAGACAGGTCAACAAGGGATACAAGGTCTTCAATGACAGGGTTAATGGATGTTGGTATTGTGGGAAACTTGGTCACTACAAGGCTTACTGTCACGATTATATGTCTCGGGCTGTTCAGATTGTAAGGCAGAAGAAATTCTACTCAGACAGCAGATTGAAGAATCAGGTATGGGTCAGAAAGCAGGATCTCTATTGCAATGTTACTTACACTGTTGAAGAACCATAACACACCACAGAGAACGAAAAATGGTACTTTGATAGTGGGTGTTCCAGACACATGACTGGGAGTCGAGATAATCTAACCAAGTTTGAAAAGATCTCAGGAGGGCGTGTTACTTTTGGAGATGGTGAAAAAAGGAAGATCCGAGGTAAAGGCATCACTGATGGAGACACTAAACCAAATCTTCAGAATGTCTACCTGGTCGACGGCCTGAAGGCAAATCTGATCAGCATCAGTCAACTGTGTGATATGGATCTGTACGTAACATTCACCAAGACTCACTGCAAGGCTGTAGATAATCAGGGGAGCATTCAGTTAGAAGGTCAGCGGTCTGAAAATAACTGTTACATGTGGAAACCGAACAGAGTATGTCTCAGTGCTGTGACTGAAACTCACACCAAAATCTGGCACAGGAGGTTGGGGCATCTGAATGTTCGCACTATGGTGAAGCTATCAAATCAAGAGATAGTCTGTGGGTTGCCAAAACTGAGATTGGAACAGAACCTTGTCTGTGGACCATGCACCAAAGGAAAGCAAGTTAAGGTACAACACAATGTTGTTCCAGATGTAAAGTCAAAGAGTGTCTTGGAACTTGTTCATATGGATTTGATGGGTCCAATTCAAGTTGAAAGTGTGACTGGGAAGAAGTACATTCTTGTTTTAGTGGATGATTTCACTAGATACACATGGGTCAGGTTCTTGCGTGAGAAATCAGAAACCCTGGAAAGCTTCAGGATTCTGGCTTTGCAACTGGAAAATGAAAAATGGGGAATTAAAAGTATACGAAGTGATCATGGTGGAGAATTTCAGAAGGAGCTCTTCGACCTGTTTTGCAAAGGCCATGTTATTGTCCATCAGTATTCTGCACCACGTACACCAGAACAGAACGGTGTGGTTGAGAGGAAGAACAGAACTCTGCAAGAAATGGCTAGAGCATTGTTGCACGGGAACAATGTTACAAAACACTTCTGGGCTGAGGCAGTGAATACCGCATGTTACATCATAAACAGAGTATATGTCAGAAAAGGTACAAATAAGACACCCTATGAACTGTGGAAAGGCAAAATACCATCAGTCAGTTACTTTCATGTCTTTGGATGTATTTGCTACATTTTGAATGATAAAGATCAGCTTGGAAAGTTTGATTCCAAGAGCGATGAAGACATTTTTCTTGGTTACTCAGGCACTAGCATGGCCTTCAGGGTATTCAATAAACGGACTCAAATGGTCCAGGAAATAGTGAATGTCGTCTTTGATGATGCCTCATTCTATAGACAGATGATGCAATCACCGGCTTGCGAAAATCTGGAAACTGATGCAACAGAGCAACTGGAACAAGTCTCTGAGGACACCGAAGGTGTGCATGCAGGAGATGCAGATGTTCCAATCACTCAGGTGCATTGGAATCACTCTAAACAAGATGTTATAGGAGAGATTCAGGGGGGCAGAGTTACCAGAGGTAAACAGATTGATTTCAAGCAGATGTTTGGCAAGCATCAGAAGGATGATAAAGCAGAGGATAGCCGGACGTAGACAACTGAGGTGGTTCAGTTTGCGTGTTTTGTGTCAAGCCTAGAACCAAAACATCATAAAAAGCATTGGTTGATGAATACTGGATAGCTGCTATGCAAGATGAACTGGAGCAGTTTGAACGCAGTGATGTGTGGGATCTGGTGATTAGGCCACAGATGCTAATGTGGTTGGCACGAAATGGATTTTCAAGAATAAGATTGATGGAAGTGGAGCTGTGACTAGGAACAAGGCTCGGTTAGTAGCTCAGGGGTATTCTCAGGTTGAAGGAGTGGATTTTGATGAAACCTTTGTACCTGTTGCAAGGCTTGAGTCTATCAGGTTCCTGTTTGGAATGGCTTGTGCACTGAACTTCAGACTACATCAGATGGATGTGAAAAGTGCGTTCTTGAATGGTATTCTACAGGAAGAAGTGTATGTAGAACAACCAAAAGGGTTTGAAGTTTCAGGTAAATTGGATCATGTTTACAAGCTGAAGAAAGCCTTGTATGGACTGAAGCAAGCACCAAGAGCCTGGTATGAGCGACTGACTACATTTCTGATCAAAGAGGGCTATGTACGTGGGAGTGTGGATAAAACACTGTTTGTATTGGCAAACAACAGTGGTTTACTCATAGTACAGATCTATGTTGATGACATTGTGTTTGGTTCTACATGTCAAGAGCTTGTTGATCAGTTTGTGGAGAAAATGACTCAGGAGTTTGAGATGAGTATGTGTGGTGAGCTTACATACTTTCTGGGGTTGCAAGTCAAACAGACGGATGAGAGGATATTCGTCACACAGAGTACATACTCCAAAGGGCTGATCACACGGTTTGGTTTGGACAAGTGTAAAGAAGCAAGGACTCCAATGGGAGTAAATGAAAAACTCTCACGGGACGAATTGGGAGAAGATGTGGATGAGAAACTCTACAGAGGAATGATTGGGAGTTTGCTGTACCTAACAGCAAGTAGACCAGACATCTGTTTGGCTGTAGGAGTCTGTGCAAGATATCAGGCAAAACCTAAGATGTCACATCTCTTGGCTGTGAAGCGGATCATTAAGTATGTCAAGGGTACAGTCAACCTGGGTATCTACTACACCAAGGATATAAACAAGAGCTTGATGGGTTATTGCGATGCTGATTGGGCTGGGTCCTTGGATGATCGTCGAAGCACAAGTGGTGGCTGTTTCTTCATGGGCAATAATCTGATCTCGTGGCACAGTAAAAAGCAAAACAGTGTATCATTGTCAACAGCAGAGGCTGAATACATTGCACTTGGAAGTGGCTGCACTCAACTCATGTGGATGAAACAGATGGCTGCTGACTATGGTATGGTTTCTGATCCCTTGCTGATTTATTGTGATAATGAAAGTGCAATTAACATAGCAAAGAATCCTGTTCAACATTCACGAACTAAGCATATTGATATTCGACATCATTTCATTCGTGAGTTAGTTGAGGAGAAACTGATTGTGGTAGACCATGTAAGCACTGATTATCAACTTGCTGATTTATTCACCAAGCCTTTGGAGTTCAACAGATTTGTTAATCTAAGAAAGGCAATTGGTGTGTGTGAGGTCTAATGTTTCTTTGTGAGTAATGTTGGTCAAAGACAGGGGCAAATGTCGGAACAGACCATGGAAAGCCTAAGGATGTATAAAGAGTCATCAGTCTGTTCAAACAAAGGTGTGTGGAAAAGAGCTGCATGTCATGCCGGTCGAGGATCATGTACTTAAAATGTTGTCGTGAAGAAGGAGGTCAAAGAGCTGAGAAGAGGCATTAATGTGCATTTCAATCAAAAGAGCACTAGATGGTTTAACATAAAAAAAAAAAAAGTTAAACATATGGTACGTCTCCAACAGAGCTCTGAGGAAAATCAATAAAAAGGGGGAATGCACAAACATCAGCAGTTGAGAAGTCAAGTGATACTGCTGATACAAATCAGGAGATTCAACAGAAGATCTTTCACGTCATACATTGTGAAGATCATTCATATCTGTTGGATCTAGGCTCAAGGGTGTGTATCATGAGAAAGTCAAAAATATATGTGTGACTTGATACACTCCTGATCGTGCACTCTTCAAAGGAATTTCCAGCTGCCTGCTTCATGTTGATGATGACTCCAAGACTAAAGGCATGACAGTGCGAAAGACTAACCACTAAACCCAGATCTGACTTTTAAAGATTCAAAAAAGGTTGTGGTAGTTTCTGGTATGAGCCGTGAACAAGTGACTGACTTACAAAGCACTGAACAAGACCCAATGGAGGGTGAAAAGTTGATTATCAGGTAAACTTGCATGGGTACTACAATTCTGGGTCACTTACTGGTTCAAGAATAAATGTTATGATTGATGCATAAGAAATGTGATCAGTGAATGATTAATATTTGTACTCATCAGATACGTGATGTCTGAGCAAGGGTTCGATGGCATATGTGCACTAATCGTTTTACTTGAGTGTGTCAGGATGGATAATTTACAGGTCCAGTCAAAAGCCCATCTGTTTCTCAGGCCCAAAACGTTGAAAGGTCACGACGGTTCTTCATGAGCGATTATTCAGGGATTTAGGGTTAGCACTAACCACCGAGAAATCAGGGATTCGAGCGTTTAAATCACAGGGATCTCTCCAAGAATCAGGCGTTCGAAAACTCAAGTCACAGAGAGAAGATCAAATTCCACAGAATTCTCACAAACGATGGCATCTCAGAGATCAACAACATCGCGATTTCCTTTGGATGGACAGACAGCTGATTCAGATTCATACGAAGCTGCTATGGATCCAAACACGGCCATGGTGGTTTATCAAGAGCCCACCGCATCTCCCCTGATTGATCCTCGTGAATCTCCAGCCCCGCCTGTGCTCGGAGAAGTAGAGGGAAGCTCGAATGTGGGGTCCAAAGTTCCCGAACAGTCACGGAGCAAAACCCGTGCATCTGTTGTTGTTCCCAAGACAGGAAAATCCAGACCACCGAGGGGGGAGTCTCCACAGACAGTGGACCTGACCGACTCTCAGGAGACTGTTCCGATCAGCCAGGGACAGGAAACAGCAATTGCCTCTCGTCTCAAGAAGAGGAAGGAATCTGAGTCCTCAATCTCTAAAGCTGTGAAAAGGACGAGATTGACGAAAGATAAAGGGATTGCATTGAAGGAGCCCTCTGAAACCTTCGACAGAAAGAGGTTCATGTCGCTAGATGCTCAGAAGAGGTGCGCTGTCCTGAAGACCAGCAAATTCATCGAAGAGAAGGAAGTTTCCTTCGGTGATGATGACGCAATCAAAGATTTGATTGAGGGAGCAGGAATGGTGGACACGGTTCAGGATCTGCAGGACTTTGATGTTCAGATCTTGAGGGAGTTCTGGGCAAATCTGCCAAGTGTCAAAGTTGAGACAGCTTCAGTGAATGTGCTTGTTAGCGACTGGGTCTACGAATTCTCCCCTACACGGATCAATGACCTGTTCACACTCCCTCAGGTTGATGAGAGAACCCACAGGATGCAGATGGCTGGGGTTTTAGAGGATGAGCTGGCTGAGTTTATGACTGGGGGCAGTGTCAAGAGCTGGAAAGGGATCCAGTACTCTCAGTTCACTGATGAGAAGAAGATGTTGTACAAGATCTGCTGCTCCAACTGGCTGCCTACTACAAATGATGCGTACCCGCAAGCAGCCAGGGCTAAGCTCATCTATCTTATGGCGGAGAAAGCACCCTTCAACTTTGGCAAGTTGGTGTATGAGCACATCTTTCAGCTGGCATTGAATGTGCGCTCAAAGTTCTATCTCCCGTTCCCCAGCCTAATCTACAAGCTGCTGATGGCCCAACATCCTATTCAATCTGCTGAGAAACAATCGGGTGTATTGAAGAAGAAAATGGCAACCACAGGCAACAAGGGGGTGTCTGCATCAGCCTCGGGAATCCAGTCAGGAAAGGTCTCTGATCGCCGAGCAATGAGACTTGCAATTCAGATCCTCCAGCAAGCGTTAGAAGCAGGTAAGTCTTTCTGTTCTGAATCCTTTATGTGCATCTGCTATTGCATTGTTTTTGACTAAGTTATGCACTCAAGCAGGGGGAGATGTTTCTGATGATTCTGCGTCTGATTCGGGCAAAGATAAAGGGGGAGATTGAATTATGGGGGAGCTGATTGTTAGCTTGTTAGCTCATTTGTTTAGCTGTGTTTTATTTTCAGACTTATTTTTTAAGAACTCGTTTTTTATTTTGGTCTGTAATATTTGGAACATGGTTGGTTAATTCACTCTCTTTGTGGCATAACCTTGTTTTTGCATGTATATGATTTGCTGGTTATATGCCATGCTGTTGTGTATGTTCTCTGTTCTTCTGATTGACTGGCAGGATAAGAAGAGTGGGTGCTTGAGTATCAAACTCAGTCAAAAAGGGGGAGATTGAAGATGCACAGGATTGGATCAGCTCGCTGTTTGAATCAGCAGGCTGTTGGGATCGGGACGCTGAGTCAGAACACAACAGGCTGCTTAAGCTGACATGGATGCGGGAGCTGACGTGGATTATTCGGAGTGAATAATGAGACATTTCCAAGAAGACAAGGACTTACGTGGAGCCGAAGATGAAGATAAAGGCAAAGATATATCCGAAGATATTCTTGCAAGTATTTGAAGATTCGGCAATATCCTCTTTCCTAAAAAATAGGAAAGCGTGTATATAGGTGTGTTAGGGCTTGGGGAAGCCGCTAACACTCTTGGGCGTTTTTGTGAGATTTGTAACTTCGAAGCAAAAGAAAAAGCTGAGAAGGTGAGTGTGATTTTCCATTCAACTAGGGTTTTGTAATCTTCGTGTGGGTAGATTCTAAACTAGGGTTGCTTGGGTTGTTTACTCTTCCTTGAGATCATTGAGCGGATTGATTTAAGGTGAGTTAGAGCTTAGAATTTGTTTTAGTCGGGGTCAAGTCTATTGGGTGGAATAGATTGTGTAATACCGAAACAAGGTGATCTTTGTAGAGATCAGAGTGTTAATAAAACAGATCAAAGCGTTGGCTTGGCGCTTTCCAAGCATATATTGTTGTGTACTTCGTCTCTATACTCTTACAAACATTCCCCAGGTGTAGCCGGTGAATTTTACACGCAAGTAAGATAGGTTACGGAATAAGGGTAGTTGTTCACATCTTGAGTAATCATAGATGACCTGCAGAGAAAAAAAACTGTCACGAAAGACTTTTAGGATAAAGTTACACATTCAAATAGCGAATTCAAGATAGTTTACCTCAAAGAGTACTCGAAGCGATGATCATATTTTTGACACATGAGATCCTACCAAGAAAATTACGAATCATATTTCTCTTTGGCAGATTATTTGGATCGAACTTATTTTCAAAACTCAAGTTAAACTCAGTATTGATATACGCCTCTACAAGGGAACTCGTATTATTTAGTATGAAACTTGCAGTTCCACAATCACTGAGCATCAGATACTTAAGCCTAGGAGCATTAACTGCAACTACCAGATCTTCAACCTGGTCCGAACTGTGTGCAAAATGAGCGAAGCTCAATAGAGACTGAAAACAAACACGTAAAACTTCAATATCATCAGTTAAACTCCTTTCTATAAATTAAGCTTTCGAGAACAGGGCAGCATGAGATGAGCGTTTCTAAAGCCAAAAGCTATCGACAAACTCACGAATGAGTCGTGGTCTCGGAAATTACCAATCTCCAAATCCAATCCAGGCACATATTTCCAGAGAGTTCTCCATCTACTCGACAATAAACTACACTTAACCACGTTCTTCGTGGGAAGATTCAAGAGTAAGTGACATAGCAATAACTCTGGCAAATTGCTTAGCCAATCAACTTCACCCGATAGTTTGGCACGAACACGTTTCTCTCCATCTATCCTCAAAACCTTACAAACTTCAAACGCAATCGAACAACAGAAATATGTTCATACAAAAGAATGCTACGAAACTTACAAGGGAGAGGAGATCAGGTGACGATTAATTAGCCGCCATCGTCGTTTTTTTTACATAAATCGCAATTGTAGATAAAGTTAATTGGGCTTATAGTGGGCTACTTAGTTTTGGTCGTGTACGTTTCTTCTGGTCTTTTAACATTATAATCCCCAAATTTATATAAGTTCCTTAATAGGAACGATTCTTTTTCTAGTCTGAAACATCAGAAGATTCAAAACCATCCCAAAAGAAGAAAGAAACATAGACTTCAACGTTAAGTCCAACAACTATTTTCTGTTAATTGCCAAAGACTATGAGGATCAGAGAATGACAACTTGGCATGAGCTAGAGAGCCTTGGAATGGTAAGGAGTTTCTTGAGGAAGGTAGATTCTTCTTTTCCTCTATAATTACCCAAGGGTAGTGTGAGTTTCTTGAGGATTGTTGAGTTCTCCAGAAAGTAACTCATTAGTTTCATTTCTGTTGCCTCCTCTACCATTGGTTTTACTATGTCAACAAACTCCAGAGATGGTAGGTTACAATGAGGTCCAGGTATAATTATAAGGGTAATCGTTCACATCTTGCGTAATTATAGATGACCTGAAAGTAAAACTGTGTCAAGAGTATAGTTGATAACTCATTTGAGAGGTTACAGTTTCTTATACGAAAAAAACTCATGAATATAGAGAATTAAACAGAGGTTACCTCAAGGGTATGCGAAGAGATGTCCATTTCTTTGACACTATAGATCCCGAGGAGAAAATTACGGATCATATTTCTCTTTGGTAGATCATTCGGATCAAACCTCTTTTCGAAAGACAAGTTAAACAAAATGTCGATGGTCATCTTAACGAGGGAAGCCGAATTATTTATTATGAAGCTTGCAGTTTCATGACAATCAAGTGTGAGATACTCAAGCCTGGGAGCATCAATTGTTACTACCTGTTCTTCATCCATATCGTCATTACAGTGGCCAAAAAGGGTGAAGCTCAATAGAGACTGAGAGCACACACGTAAATATTCTACATTGTCACAGGCACTCCTCTTTATAGTTAAGCTTTCGAGAACTGGGCGGCCTGAGATCAGCATTTCGAAAGCCCAATCGTTGGCAAACTTAACCATATCTGGATACATAACTTTGACAGAAGGTAAAGAAACGGATTTGGGATGAATAAAGATTACGTCAGAGAGCTTTAAGGATACCAAGCTCTCACATGTGTAAACTGTTAAGAGGTATCTGCAGTTCATCTACCAACCACTTCCCGTCCAGAACATGAAGATGTTCAACTTTCCGCTTAATAACTGTGTTGATCCACCGGATGACATTAGCATTATCAAGCTCATCCCACTTCCATTCGTACTTTAGCATTAAATATTGGTAGTTTAACTTAAATTTTGCAGGCATGATTTGCTGTTATAACCCAGAAAGCTATCCACAAAGCTCACCAAAGCGTTGTACTCCGGGAAATCACCATACCCCAAGTCCAAACCAGGTACATATCTCCAGAGATTTCCCCATCTACTAGATAGCACACTACTCTTAACCACATATTTTGTGGGAAGATTCAAAAGAACCTGGCATAGCAAGTAATCTGGTAGTTTGCTCAGCCTATCTAGATCACCTATCCTATCATCCGAGCGTTTGGCACGCACACGCCTCTCTGCGTCTTCATCCATGTACTCTACCTAGCAAACATCAAATCGGAAGAAAAAAAAACCCTTTGAAACTTTTTCTCGGATGAAGAATCGAGTACATCATCTCGCAGTAACGATGAATTTAATAGATAGAGAGAGTGAGAGAGAGTACCTGAAGATGAAAACAGTGAGACAAATCGCCGTCGAATTTCCCGGCCAAAGTATCTGCTTTGTCTCTACCTGTGACACTCCAGAGGTTGATTAGAGAGTTATTGAGACTTGATGTAATATTTTATGGGCCTCGCATAATTGGGCTCACAACGGTTTGTTGGGTTTTGGTCGTCCAAGTTTCTTCAACTTTTTTTTTTTTTGTATTATGATCCCCAAATTTACAATTTCTTTCGTCTCTGAACCAATTACTATATTTGCAACTCCAAGTCTCTGTACTGTACTATGCTACTGTATAAACGAAAAAAACGCCACAAGACAAAAGAGGAGGGAAGCAATAACATTTATTCTTGTCAAAGTACCAAACATACGAGTCTCTAACAAGCTACGATAATCATGAAAACGAGAAACTTGTGTGTTCATCGTCATCGACGATTAACAATTTGGCATGAGGTAGAGAGTCTTGGAATGGCAGAAAGTTTCTCGAGAATGACAGATTCTTCTTTCTTTCTGGAATCATCCAAGCATAGGGTTAGTTTGTTAAGGATTGTTGATTTCTCAAGAAAGTAGCCCACTAGTTTCATCTCCATCACAACCCCTTTCATTGGCATCTTTATCTCAATATACTCAAGAGATGGTAGGAAACCTTGCGGTCTGGAAAAATTACTTAATCCTTTCGTCTTCAGATTTTTAGTATATTCCTGCAAGTACAATCGAGTAGACGAAACAAGTTAAGTTTATGATACTTTCACCATTTGCATTATAACAAAGGTCAGTAAGAATTCTAATCAAGATGAGGGATTTCAGATTAGGGCAGCTCTCAAGAAAGGTTGGCAACATTTCCCATATGTAGTCGTAGAACTTAACACGCAGAAAGACAGGTTACGGAATAAGGGTAGTGGTTCACATCTTGAGTAATCATAGAAGACCTGCAAGGGAAAAAAAATATGAGAAAAAACTTATAAAGTTAAGCATTCAAAAACGAATTCAACATAGGTTACCTTAAGAGTACTGGAAGAGATGATCATATTTTTGACGCGAGAGATCCGGATGAGAAAATTATGAATCAGATATCTCTTTGGTAGATCACTCGGATCAAACCTCCCGTGGAAAGACAAGTTAAACACAATATTGATATCCACCGAAACAAGGGAACCATGATTTTTAATTGTGAAACTTGCAGTTTGATGATCACTGAGCTTCAGATACTCAAGCCTGGGAGCACCAATTACAACTGCTAGATCTTCATTAGGCGAACCCTTTTTCTCAGCATGAATGAAGCTCAATAGAGATTGAGAACGCACTCGTAAAATTCTCTGCCATCACATAAACTTGTCTTTATAAGTAAGCTTTGGAGAGCAGCGCAGCCAGTAATCAGTGTTTCTAAATCCAAATTGTCGGCAAACTTAACTCTAATTAGCTCGATAATTCTGAGATAAGGTAAAGAAACAAGCTCGAGCCTGGGCATGGTTACGTCAGAGAGCTTCAAGCATACCAAACTCTTACAAGTGTAAATGCTTGGAGGTAAATGAAACGTACCACTCCCCCATGAATAGTCGAAAAAATCGAGATGTTTAACTTGGAGCCGAACGACAGTGTCGATCCACCGCCTTACGAGATCAATTTCAGTCTCACAATTCCCATCACCAGGGTAGCTTAACTTAAAACTTTCAATGTGATACTCTTTATTAAAATCCAGAAATCTATCGACAAATCTCACGTATTTGTGGTACTCTTTGATATCCTCACCATCCAAGTCCAGTCCAGGTACGCATTTCCAAAGATTACTCCATCTACTAGATAAAATACTAGTCTTAACCACATCCTTAGTCGTAAGTTTCAAGAGCACCTGACAGAGCAATGAATCTGGCAAATCGCTTATCCAATCAACTTTACTTGTTGTTCTACCTCTCGGTCGTTTGGCACGAACACGTTTCCTTGTAGCTTCATCCATGTAATGTGCAAACGCAAATACCGAATCGATTCAAATCTTCCCTCTAACCTTGAAATAAGGTTGTAGAAAATCTAGGAAACCAACGATACCGACATTGTCGCCAACTAACGCGGAAGAGTAAGAGTGTAGGTCAAAATGGAACGAAAACGAAAATTCAAAATGAGGGAATGGGCGATAGAGAGATACGTGTGTGAAACCCGGTTCGAATCTATTCGGTTTTATCCGATTCGAATATCCGTCCTTAGAAACCCGAGTTGCAAAGTATGAATCTCAGTTGTGTATCAGGTAATTGGGCTTGTAATGGGCTATTGGGTTTTTAATCGTTAATTTTTTTTCTCTGTCTTTTTGAGCAATATAAAGCCCAAATTTGCAAGACAAAAGAAAACAAGTCATTTGCCACAAAGCATATGATACTGTTCCAAGCTAGGAAATATTAACTCTTTTGCATTACTAAAACTCGTACATTTGTGTTTCTGTTCATGAACAAACAAATACTTATGCCTGGTCACGAGAAATGAACCTTCAAAAAGAACTCATCCGTTACATTCCTTATTATATGTAATATACTTTAAGAAATCATGGCAACCTAGGAAAAATGCAAGAATCAGATTAACTAAGCACTTAAAGACAAACCTTATATGTTTATAGTTGATGACTAAACTTAAATGATCAGAGAACGAAAACTTGGCATGCGCTAGAGAGTCTTGGAATGGTAAGGAGTTCTTTGAAGATGACAGATTCTTCTTCTCCTGTAAAATGATTACCCAAGCGTAGTGTGAGTTGATTGTTGAGTTCTCAAGTAAGTAACTCACTAGTTCCATCTCCTTCGCGACTCCTGTCAATGGCCATTCTATCTCAACATACTCGAGAGATGGTAGGAAACGCCGAGGTCACGAACAAATATTAATTTCCATTTTCTCCTGACATCTAGTAGATCCCTGCAAGTACAATACAACCAAGTGAAAGAAACACAAGTTCAATATACGATACTTTCACCATTTGCATCTTAAGAAAGGAACTTCGTGGTTCAATAGAGAATCCTCACGAAGACAAGAACTTTTAGATTTGGGCAGCTCTCAAGAGATTTTGGCAATATTTCCCACTTGTAGCTACAGAATTTAACACGCAAGGAAGATAGGTTACGGAAAAAGGGTAGTTGTTCACATCTTGAGTAATCATAGATGACCTGTAACAACAACAAAAAGCAAAGTATCAGGAAATACTTATAAGATAAAGTTACGCATTGAAATAACGATTTCAGCATAGGTTACCTGATCAAGAGAACACAAATCGATGATCATATTTTTTACGCTGGAGATCCCGACGAGAAAATTATGAATCATATCTCTCTTTGGCAGATCATTTGGATCAAACTTATTTTTGGAACTCAAGCTAAACACAGTATCGATATACGCTTCTACAAGGGAACCCGGACTGCTTAGTATGCAATTGGGTAATCACCGAGGCTCAGATACTTAAGCCTAGGAGCATGAATTGCAACTACAAGATCTTCAGCAAATTCCAAACCGTCCGAACCATAAGTGAAGCTCAATAGAGACTGAGAAAACACACGTAAAACTTTGGTATCATCACGTAAACTCCTCTCTACAGATAAGCATTCGAGAACTGGGCATCGTGAGATGAGTGTTTCTAATGCCAAATCGTCGGCAAAACAAACTCCATCTTGATCCACAACTTTGAGAGAAGGTAAAGAAACAAACTTGGGACTAGGCAAGGTTAGGAAACAGAGCTTTAAGGATACCAATCTCTCACAAGTGTAAATGGATAGAGGCATCTCTACTTCTTCCTCTCCATACCAAGTTCTGTCCAGACAATGGAGATGTTGAACTTTCCGCTCAACAACAGTGTGGATCCACCGGGTCAAAAGAGCAAACATCAGGCTCACCATCCTTATCACAATTGTAGTTGTTAAGGTTTTATAACCCTCAAAGGCTCAAGCTTCTAAGCTTTTTGTCATCAACACCAAATCTCAGTTACAGATCAAGCAAAGTATGAAAAGAAGAAGAAGATAAAACAGAGCAAGAAGGAAGAAGAGGAGCACACAAGGATTTGTTCACCCGGTTCACGGTGTTAACGAACCGCTACATCCGGTTAGGATCTTACGATCCACAACTCCACTATGAAGAAGAAGGTGATTACATAACAAGAAGCTACAAGTGACCCGTCTAATACCCTTCACTAGTACTTAGACTCACTCTGTACTACTTCCTGTATCACTCAGAGAACAACAATGACAAACTTATACTAATACCTGTTTTCTCTCATATTTACACCTTATTCACTCTTCTTCATGGTTCCTCTTCTTACTTGCTATCTCTCAATAAACATAAGCTCCTATATATAGACACAACTAACTAGGGCTTCCTTGTGCAAAAGCAAAACGCAGCCTGAAAAGGAAACGCCAAAATGCAGTCCTGAAAAGCGTTTGCTGCAGCCAAAACACAACCTTTCTCTTTTGAGCACAAATAGACAAATTGTCCTTATGGCTGAAATGAGGCTACTTCCAAGCAATTTCCTTCATAGCCATTTCCCCATGATTGTGGCCAAAAGTAACTCAACGAAAGTTTGATTTATATCACCTTTGGTTAGTCTTCAACAGTTGTGAGTTTGACATTTAATATTGGCTTGTGCTTCCAGCTATCATCTTCACAAATCTCCACCTGATAGCATAAGCAACAAACAATCACCAGCACACAGATTGAGAGATAGAGAGTAATAGATTCTACTTTCTTGGATTTAGTCTTGGCTCCTTAGAATCATCACTTAGCCTTGATACTTAGCAGTTTAAAACATGATAAGCTTGCTAGATTCTTGCTGCATTTAACTTATGTTCAATGCACTTCTGATGTGACTATTCACATTTCTGAACCTGAGCCATTAATACATCTTTAGTTCACCAGCTCCAATATAGACTTGTATGAAGCTCAACTCTTCAATGATCACTTCATAATGCATTCAACACTTGAACTCTGATGTAACCACTCAGCATACTGATTCATTCACAAAACCTTAAACCTTCAGTATCCCACTTCTTAACCGAGTTGTGAAACATGCCTAAAACACAGACTTGTGTTTTGGCTCAACTCCTACTGATTCTCTTGAATCTTTGTAGCTTGGAAAACCTTAGATTTCCACTCAGTAGCAAACCAATAACAAGCTGAAACAACCTCAAATCTGTTAACATAACAGAACCTCATAAGTCACCACTTATGAACCTTTTAGTCACACAACTTCTCTCTATGATTTCGGTTAACATCATAGACACTATTACAGTCAATAAACAAACTTCTCCTTTTGCAAACCTGATCCCCAACGTTGTCACTAAGACTTACTCCTATAGTGAGTCCAAAATCTTAGTTCTTTCCTTAGATCACTGCAAAAAATTAAAATCACTTTAGCTTCATAACTCTGAAACAGACTTGATTCATCTCTGTAAACATCTCATCAACAATTAACGCTACTGCATTTCCTGAGATTACTGTTTCACCATCATGTTTAAACAGACTAGACTTGAACCTTCTTGTTCAATTATTCTGCACTAGCAGATTCAACACACTAACAGCTTAGCGCCACTACTAGTTGTTTTAAAACTTGTCTCACAATCACACATGTGATACTCCTGAGACAGTACTTTACAACTCCATTCACATCTCAATCTTGAGCTCATGATGTGATAATCAGCTGTAAACAGCCGTGCAACACATTCATCAATGTGCATTCTCCACTAAAACTCTTGGTACTTGCATCATAACACTTCTCAAATCAAATCTTACACTTGACTACCTTGTAAATGTCAATCATTGAGACTGAGAAGAAATTTCTGACATCCTTCATGATATAATCAAACAGCTCCAACTTAAGCTATCGTCTTTTCCAATTGCAGTTTGAATCTTCTGCAACTTTCAGCTATTATTAAGACTTTATAACAGTTGCAATTACCAGCCTTAAGATGACTTGTTTATATGCAAAATGCACAACACCCTGTTTGAAGTGAATAACATAGAGACAACATATGCACAACTTGCATCTGTTTCTCACACTCTACTTCAAAGTAACCATTATAATCACTTTAATACCAGCCATCTTATGCTTCAAACACCTCTGTGTTATATTTGAACCACAGAAAACAACATGCAACTACCTATGCTTCAATAATCTTGTCCACAGTTAACTTTGGAGCCTTTTCTCACATCCTGATTGTAGAGAACTTAGACTAATTTCCATTAGTTTCACCTCAGACCAGCAATCAAAACCTTTGATCACTCCTCCAACAAAATAAATTGTACCTTTCAATGTACCGCTGTTTGAACTCAAACAGAACACGCCGCCTAACACTCAATATCAGGAGGACTCTCGAAACATAATCATGGTACATCCCATTGCGAGGTAATTCTGACAAACTTCTCACCAACTGAACGTGTAGACTCCAAACCACTTAACTCTCCTACCAAAAAATACTTCTTTGATGCAACAAGATACCACATGAACAAACATAGCTCCACCTCGACCAATAACCATTAAGATGTTCTTCCGCCTACAAAAATGAGCTTTACTTCCCAGAATTAAGCAGATTCTTCACGAAGTCTTTGTTATTCTTAACAACCTTGAGAGTATGACAATAGCAACATGTCATTGTGTTCAATCTTAAGTCAATCTAGACATAATCTCCTTTAAACTAGAGCCACTCAACTTGTTAATTAACCCAGAAGATTACAATAACGTTCCTTGACTAGAAGACCCACCAAGAACATCTTTGCTTCAATGAAGTTCCCAGCTTGCTTGTAACCAGCCAAACTGACCAAGTATTGACTATTTCAGTCATACTAACTTTTGGTAACTTGATATAGCATTAACTAGAATGACTCATTTTCAGATGATCCTCAACTTTTATCTATCAGCCTTTAAGTTTTTTAATCTTGTCATTCTCCTTTTTTGCAGAAATAGCAAAATGCTTGATGAAAGTTCTATAACTTTAAAGAATCAAGAACCTCAACACTTTCCAGCTCACACCTAGGTTTACACCAGAAGTGTGTTCTCTTACTCTCTACAGAAACGTTTTCTGTACCCGTGCACGCTGCCTCAACAACTGCTATAACCTACAGACGAATCAAACTCGTTTCGTTTCTGTTGAAATAACCGAGTAGATGCTTTTTCTGACAATCTACTCAACTGTAGACTCTCAGATTCATGCGAATCTAACCTTCAACACTGAGACAAACCACATAACAAATCCTCTACAAAACTCAACCAATCACTGAAGATCTTGTTCTTTAGATTGAATCCAGAAAGCCCTTACTCAATAGCCTAATACACATAAATTCAAGCTTCTAAGGCGTCCCTTAGTCCCATGAAATTTTTTTTGAGTTTCCGAGGCTATGAATACAACAATAATTAAATACCAATTGAACCAGACTTTACCAATTGATTCAAAACCACAAAACCGATTACAGAATCTTGGACAATCCTTTGTGATATCAATTGAACAAGACTTGAAACCTCCAACTTTTGAGTCTTGAGAAAGAAGAATGATTATAATCCAATGAAATCAAAGAAACTTGACTTACACATTTCTAGGATCTTAATCAATCTTCACCCGATGGTTTGTCCATCTCGCTTTCACTTTAAAGAAAGGCAAGTGAAGCTTCTTTTTACTGAGCTTAAAACTGCACACCGAAGACACCGTCTTGTGACTGTCTTTGCTCTTTAGTCACTGCAACCTCCGATTTTCTTACAAAAAATGAAATTTCTGAGTTTACTAGAAAGTCTCCAAACCTTGCAGCTCTAACTTAAGCTCTAATCTTCACATCTCTTTCACATATTGAAGCTCCTCTTTATGATATCAACATAAAAAAGAACTGATGCACCATCAACCGAAACCTTTATAAATTTGGTGAGGTCTCTGTCGTTGTTGACTATCCCTTTGAGATTCAATCTCAACACTTCAACGAAAGAGACGACAAGAGAAACGTAACTTGTTCTTTTTTTTTTCTTTTCTTTTGGGCATTAAGAAAAATTGGCCCACTTTAAATATTCATTAATGAGAGAAAGGCCCATCTTGGCCTAACTTGAAGAGAAGAAAACAAATGTTGTACATTGACTTTTCTTCTCCTCACCTGTCAGCCACAGTAACACAGATTTTCTGGCCGACATCCAGATGTTATCATATGACTTTATGGTCACCACATCTCCGCGATTCTCTCTCACCGCGTGTTTCTTCCTCAACAGTGAAAACCGAAGCGTTTTTCATCTCCGGCTCGCTCTGCTTATAACGTCGTCGTCTACTCTTTCACGATGTTGTCCAGAATATCGAGCCACTCCACCGTAATCTCAGCCTTCTCCGGCGAGAATCTCAGCATCTTCCCTGTCGTCGAACTCTCGACAAGTAACTAAAGCTTGCAACAAGCTTCCTCTGACAAACCTAGATTTTTATTGAATCCTTGTTTGTCTCTATCTTCTTCTTTCAACGCTTCCAGCAGATCTAGATCTTTTAGATGGACAAGACACTCTGTCTTCCATGAGAAAACATCTCGAAACTATCTTACTTCTCTAGCTGCACTTCCCGAAGCCATTGCTTGATAAAGGTGTGATTTTTCTTGACAAAACTTGGACCTTGGTTATAAAGCTTGCACCTTTCTTCGCCAACCAAGGCTCTGATACCAATCTGTTAAGGTTTTATAACCCTCAAAGGCTCAAGCTTCTAAGCTCTTTGTCATCAACACCAAATCTCAGTTACAGATCAAGCAAAGTATGAAAAGAAGAAGAAGATAAAACAGAGCAAGAAGGAAGAAGAGGAGCACACAAGGATTTGTTCACCCGGTTCACGGTGTTAACGAACCGCTACATCCGGTTAGGATCTTACGATCCACAACTCCACTATGAAGAAGAAGGTGATTACATAACAAGAAGCTACAAGTGACCCGTCTAATACCCTTCACTAGTACTTAGACTCACTCTGTACTACTTCCTGTATCACTCAGAGAACAACAATGACAAGCTTATACTAATACATGTTTTCTCTCATATTTACACCTTATTCACTCTTCTTCATGGTTCCTCTTCTTACTTGCTATCTCTCAATAAACATAAGCTCCTATATATAGACACAACTAACTAGGGCTTCCTTGTGCAAAAGCAAAACGCAGCCTGCAAAGGAAACGCCAAAATGCAGTCTTGAAAAGCGTTTGCTGCAGCCAAAACACAACCTTTCTCTTTTGAGCACAAACAGACAAATTGTCCTTATGGCTGAAATGAGGCTACTTCCAAGCAATTTCCTTCATAGCCATTTCCCCATGATTGTGGCCAAAAGTAACTCAACCAAGGTTTGATTTATATCACCTTTGGTTAGTCTTCAACAGTTGTGAGTTTGACATTTAATATTGGCTTGTGCTTCCAGCTATCATCTTCACAATAGTTTAACTTGAAATTTTGCAGGCGCGACTCGCTGTTAAAACCCAGAAACATATCGATAAAATTCACAAAAGCGCTAAAGTTTGGGAAATCACGATCCTTCAAGTCCAAACCGGGAACATATCTCCAGAGATTTCTCCATCTGCTGGAGGATAATACACTAGTCTTTACCACATCCTTTGTTGGAAGAGTCAAGAATATCTAACATATCACAGGGAAGAAGGCATCCAATCAACTTCACCCGATCGTGTGGCGCGAACACGTTCCTCTCCATCTGCATCCATTCGCAAAATTACAAACGAAAAAGTATGAAAGTAGGTCAAAAAAAAAAACGCCGCGAGAGAATTCTAAGATCAGGGTACCTGGGCTTGTAGTGGGCTAATCGAGTTTTGGTCGTGAAATTTCTTTACGTCTATTTGTAATACAATCCCCAAATTTATAAGTTCCTTAATTTCTGGACCTATTATTTTCCTAGCCTACTGAACTATTCATATTTGGAAATTGGACGCCGCAAGAAAAAAGCAGTCATTTATAACTACCAATCCACCAGATATGATTCTCTTCCAACCTACGAAACATCAAAATCATCACAAACGATGAAGAAAACATATCCTTCGCATTAACTAAGTCCTATGAGGATCAGAAACGACAACTTGGCAAGAAGTATAGAGTCTTGGAATTGTAAGGAATTTTTTGACTTCTTTCTTTCTGGATCTAAGAATAGAGTTAGTTTCTTGAGGATTGTTGAGTTCTCCAGAAAGTAACTAGTTTCATCTCTGCTGTAACGTCCACAGAGCCGGACCTGAACAGAGTTTTATAAAACATTTTAATAGGGCCCCCACTCTATAGAACCCCACTTCTAGAAAAAAATCTATTTATATAATTATATATGAGTAAGTAATGTCTCGTATTAAAAAGAGAAACTGGCAAAAAATAGAAACAAAAGAAAAAATATTCGTGTAAATATATCTAAAAAAATATTAAATGTGTCCTAATTAGTTATGAATTATATATATATATATATATATAAAATTTTTCTTACTCTATAATTATTTTAGATGTTGTTTTTTTATATTATGAAAACTATGATATCATTATTTCGAATAGGCCCCTAAAATCTCAGTTCCGGCTCTGGTCGTCTATCATTGGCTTGACTATCTCAACAGACTCAAAAGTTGGTAGGAAACAATGAGGTCCAAGGTAAAATACTAATTGGCTGCTCTCCTGGAGATTGACTAAATCCCTACAAGTAGGAACAAGCCGACGAAACAAATAAAATATGTGATATTTTTAAGTATTTGCATCCATAATAAAAAAAGAAGTGTATGGTATCAGTAATAAATCCTAACCAAGGAGAGAGATTTCAGATTCGGGCAGCTCTGCAGAAAGAATGGCAACAGTTCCCACTTGTAGTCGCCGAAGTCAGCACGCAAGGAAGTTAGGTTACGGAATAAGGGTAGTCGTTCACATCTTGAATAATTATAGAGGACCTGTAACAAAAAAGTATTAAAGTGAAAGGTGATGGCGTATTTGAGAAGTGATATAATTTCTTACATGAAATAATTAAGCATAGGTTACCTCAAGAGTATCCGAATAAATGACCATATCTTTGACATTAGAGATCCCGAGGAGAAAATTACGAATCATATTTCTCTTTGGCAGGTCATTCGGAAGACAAGTTAAACACAATACCCATATTCACCTTAACAAATGAACTTGGATTATTTCTTATGAAACTATCTGTTCCCTGACCAAAAAGCTTGAGAGTCTTAAGCCTGGGAGCATCAATTGCAACTACTAGCTCTTCCTCAACAAAATCGACATCCGTGACCACCATGAGTGAAGCTCAATAGAGATTGAGAGCACACACGCAAGACTTTTACATTGTCATGGGGACTTACGTATATAGTTAAGCTTTCGAGAACTGGGCAGCCTGAGATCACCATTTCGAAAGCCCAATCGTTGGCAACCATAACCACATTTAGGTAAATAACTTTGACAGAAGGTGAAAAAAAAGACTTGGGCTTTGCCAAGATAACGTCACAGAGCTTTAAGGATACCAAGCTCTCACAAGTGTAAACTGTTAGAGGTATATCCCCTTCCTTGTCCACCCGCCACGTACTCTCCAGAAGATGAAGATGTTGGACTCTCCAGAACATGAAGATATTGGACTCTCCGCTTAAGTACAACGTTGATCACAAGATTAATAACAATATATTGTATATTTATTATTTAGATATTTATATATATGCATTCATCATAGTTTAGGAAACTCTTCTACTATATAATTCTATTTAATCTAAAATTTATAGTATCACAGCAATAACGCTCTTAGACCTAAAATTTTATTCTTCTATTTTTTATTTCTTAGAAACTGCCACCGTCAATGGCTAACACAAACAGTACCAATGCCAATGGTCTCCCATCTGCTGTAGCCGATCCAATCATTACGACTACGCCAACTCTTTTCAACGTCAATACCGCTAATGTTATCAAACTCAACTCCACCAACTACTTGATGTGGAGTCTCCAAATGCATGTCTTGCTTGATGGCTATGAGCTCGCAGGATACTTTGATGTATCCGTCGTTGCTCCATCTGCAACAGTTACTACCAACAATACAACCACTGTCAATCCTGAATTCCATTCTGGTAAAGACAGGACAACCTTCTCTACAGCGCCTTGCTAGGCGCAATCTCCTCTCCGGTTTAACCGTTGGTGTCCCGTGCCACCACCTCCTCTAGAATCTGGCAAAAGCTTGCCTCAACCTTTGCGCAACCTAGTCGCGGACACATCAAACAGCTCAAGACACAGCTTAAACAATGGGTCAAAGGCAACAAATCCGTCGACGAGTATATTCAAAGTCTCAGCACACGCATGGTATCAAAGCAGGTTATGCTCAAATTACAATCTAACGATCGAATTCTTTTTCTATAATTTTCCATCTAATTCTTAAGCTATATGCTTCAAAATCTTTTTTCTTGTCACCATTGATATTATTTTTTTAAGTTTTTTTTCTTTCTTTATTATATATATATATAAAAGAAAAAAGAATAGAAAAAAAAATAGTCTTCATGTCTTCTTCCTTTTCTCCACCACAACGTATCAATCTCCATCTCTACTACTGTTACCACCAGTCAACGGTGACGTTCTAACCACCACCTCCAAATTTGATCTGTAGTCAAGTCCTTCGTGGCATCCCTAAGCTATTTGCTTCGTAGACCCAACACAAATGTGTTTTTGGAGACATTTTACGATAAATCTGTCCAGTGACCAAAGTCATTAAGCTATATGCTTCCACACGACCAGTGTCGTTCCCGATCCAAGTTGATCTCGTCTTCAAGTCGTCCAAGACTTCTTCAAAGCTATATGTTTCTTCACGCCTCCACAGTCATGTGCACTCTGAGGCGTGGTTCAAGCATAATGCTTCTTCACTTGTACTTAGGCATGAGCATAAGACCCGGAACCGAGCCGAAAAATTCGACCCGATTCTGAACCCGAAATTTACCCTATTGGATCCTCAATTCTTCTACCTGAAAATCCGAACCCGAAAATACCCGAAATATAAGTACATACTAATAATTTATTACCCGAATAACCGAATTTTTTACTCGAATATCCGAATTTTTATCCGAAACCCAAACTTTTAACCGAAAACCTGGATATTTATCCGAAAACCCGGGTATTTACCCGAAAACTTCCGGGTATTCGGGTAAAATTTCGGATATTTGTGTACCCAAAAAATTGGGTTTTTAGCGGTTCTGAAAATCTATACCCAACCCGATCCGAACCGAAATCGAACCGAATTTTTACATTTACCCTATTGGATCCTAAACTCCTCTACCCTAAGAACTCGAACCCGAACGGTTCCTACCCAAACCCGAGTACTCGAATTTCCAGTCCTACATGTACTAATTACATCATTACCTATGGTCAATTTCAAGCCTTCACTTCTGCTTCACTGCATTACACCTTGAACTTGAAAAAACATAAAGATGTAAAAGATCACAAGATTAATAACAATATATTGTGTATTTATTGTTTAGATATTTAGATATATGCATTCATCATAGTTTAGGAAACTCTTCTACTATATAATTCAATGAAGATGTTGATATCATATTCTTCCAGTCTCTATCTCTAATCAATCTTTACATCCATGAAGATGTTGGACTCTCCGCTTAAGTACAGCGTTGATCCACCGAGTGACATGAGCAGCATGAGGCTTATCCCATTCCCATTCGTACTTTAGCACTAAATAGCGGTCATCTAACTTAAACTTTTGCAGGCATGATTCACTGTTAAACCCCAGAAATCTATCAACAAAACTCACAAAAGCGTCGTACTCCGGGAAATCACCATACCCCAAATGGCCAAATCCAAACCAGGTACATATCTCCAAAGATTTCTCCATCTTTTAGATAACACTACTCTGAACCACATCTTTGGTGGGAATATTCAAGAGAACTTGACATAGCAAGGAATCTGGCAATTTGCTTAGCCTATCTAGATCACATATCCTATCACCCGAGCGTTTTGCACGCACACGTTTCTTTGCATTTCCATCTATGTACTCTGTAATATCTGGATTGAGTTGAAAAGATATTCTTAAAAACATTTTTCCCGGATGAAGAATCGAGTAATTTCGAAAGATTTTATTCTTATTAAAAGAATCTATAAACGTCATGAGGAATCGAACGACATAAATAGCTACTTACAAATTCACGAAAGAGTAGGTCAAAATGGAACCAAAAGTACCTCGTTAACGGCACCTGAAGAATGAAAACAGCGGGACAAACAAACCACCGTCGAAATATTCCGGCCAAAGTATCTCTGTTGTCTCTGTGGCTAATTTGCCGTTCAGAGTTTCTTTCGGTGGAAAAGTGAAAAGTCTCGGTCATCGTTTCGAGTCTGTTTTTCCCAATTATCTGTAACCTATTCGGTTTAATCTGATTTAAATCGATTCAAATCCTCATCCCAACACGGTTCATTCCGGACGGTTATTAATGATCAAACGACGTAGGATGTAAGAAAAGGCTATATTAACTGTTGGGCTATATTTTTGATCGTGCAAGTTTCTTCGGCACGCGCTAGAGAGTCTTGGAATGGCAAGGAGTTCTTTGAAGATGACAGATTCTTCATTCTTTATGGAATCATCCAAGCATAGGGTCAGTTTCTTGAGGATTGTTGAATTCTCAAGTAAGTAACTCACTAGTTTCATCTCCATCGCCTCTCCTTTCAATGGCCTTTCTATCTTAACATACTTGAGAGATGATAGGAAACGCCGAGGTCTGGGCAAGATATTAATTCCCTCCTCCTCCCAATAATTAGTAGATCCCTGCAAGTACCATTTTACCGCGTTGAAGAAACACAAGTTCAATATATGATACCTTCACCATTTGCATCTTAAGATAGGAAGTTCATGGTTCAGTAGACAATCCTCACCACGACAAGAGATTTTAGATTAGGGCAGCTCTCAAGAAAGATTGGCAACATTTCCCACCTGTAGCCGTAGAACTCAACACGCAAGGAAGATAGGTTACGGAATAAGGGTAGTGGTTCACATCTTGAGTAATCATAAATGACCAACGACCAAAAAAAAAGGTATAAGGATAAACTTATAATATAAAGTTAAGCATTCAAATAGCAAATTCAATATAGGTTACCTCAAGAGTACCCGAAGCGATGATCAAATTCTTTATATGCTAGAGATCCCGACGAGAAAATTACGAATCATATTTCTTTTCTGCAGATCATTTGGATCGAACATCTTCTTTCAAATCAAGTTAAAGACAGTATCTATATCAGCTTCGACAAGGGAAGCAAGAGTTTTTAGTATGAAACTTGCAATGCGATGATCACTGAGCCTCAGATACTTAAGCCTGGGGGCATCAATTGCAACAACTAGATCTTCAACCAAACCCTCAGTCACTGTCCGCAACATGAGTAACTCCTGTTGATAGTTAGGTTTTCTAGAACTGGGCACTGTGAGATGAGCGTTTCCAATGCCCAATCGTCGGCAAACTTAACAATACTTAGATGGAGCTCTTTAAGAGAGGTAAAGAAACAAACTTGGGCCTAGGCAAGAGTAGTCCATCGAGCGTTAAGCATACTAAGCTCTCACAAGTGTAAATGGTAGGCGGCATCTGGATATCATAACTCCCATATAAACCGTCCATAACATCGAGATATTTCACTTTCCGCCTAACAACACTGTTGATCCACCGCCTGATAAGAGCAATTTCAGGCTCACCATACCCATAAGAATCGTACTCTTAACTTAAAACTTTGTAAGCACGATTGACTGTTAAAATCCAGAAAGCTATCGTCAAATCTCAAGAATTTGTTGTGGTCAATCCAGAATGTGTTGAGGATTTGGAAATCACAATACTCCAAGTTCAATCCAGGTACGTATTTCCAGATATTTCTCCATCTACTGGATAACACACTACACCTTTCGTGGGAAGATACAAGAGTACCTGACATAGCAAACAATCTGGCGAATTGCTTATCCAATCAACTTCACCCGATCCTTTGGCACGAACACGTTTCTCACCGCCTTCATCCATAAACGCAAATATCAAAAACTTGCACTAGAGGATCGATTAAAGATATCGATCGACAGTTCCTAAAAATCGTGAACTATATCAAAATTCAAAACATATACATATATATATTTTGTGTTACCCGTTCCACATTCTCCGGCGGCCGTTCCGAGTCCGACTTCAGAGTTTCACTCGCTGGTACATATATCAAAACCCGGTTCGGATTAATTCGGTTTAATCCGGTTGGTCTTTGGCAACACGATTCGTTAAAACGACATCGGTTTTAGCATGAATTGGATTGAAACTAGTAAATGGGGCTAATGGGGGCTTGGTCGTCTTGGTGTCTTGTTAACCTCCAAACTTATATGTTCCGACATTATCTTTTCATGGTCTAGTGTATAAATAATAAATGGACAGAACACAGTCATTCACAAGAATCACAACTACACCAAACATATGATTTTGTCTTCCAAGCTACGAAACATCAAAATCAACACAAACGATGAAGAAAACATATACTTCACATTATACATGTCCCCAACAACCACGAGGATCAGTAACGACCACTTTGCATGAGGTAGAGAATCTTGGAATTGTAAGGAGTTCTTTGAGAATGACAGATTCTTCTTTCTTTCTAGAACTATCCAAGCATAGAGTCAGTTTCTTGAGGATTGCTGAATTCTCCAAAATGTAACTGACTAGTTTCATCCCCCTTGCCTCCCCTGTGATTGGTCTTTCTATCTTAACATACTCGAGAGTTGTTAAGAAACACCGAGGTATGGATAAAACTCCAACTCCGTCTTCTTTTAACGAATCCTTAAATTCCTGCAGGTACAACCAAATAGAAGAAACACAAGTTAAGTATATGATAGTTCCACCATTCGCATTATAGCAAAGCAAGTTCGTTGTTGAAGGTAAAATAATCCTAACCACGGTAAGAGATTTTAGATTCGGGCAGCTCTCGAGAAAGGTTGACAACATTTTCAAGCTGTGGTCTTCGAAGTCTATGTGCAAGGAAGATAGGTTACGAAATAAGGGTAGTTCACACCTCGAATCATATATAACCTGCAAAGAAAAGGTAGGTGATTGTGTTCCTTATATGAAAATACTTAAGCACCAAAACAGCGAAAGGTTACCTCAAGAGTATACGAAGAGATGAACAATGTTTTGACACTAGAGATCCCGACGAAAAAATCACGAATCATATTTCTCTTTGGTCGATCATTTGGATCCGGCATCTCTTCGATATTAAATATAATATTGATATCCGCCTCAACGAGAGAACCTGAATTCTTTATTCTGAATTTTGCAGTAGTATGATCGCTGAGGTTCAGATACTCAAGCCTAGGAGCATCAATTGCAACTTCTAATCCATCCCAACCATCAGAACAATCACCGATATGTTTGAAGCTCAGGAGAGACCGAGAACAGACACGTAAAACACTTATACCATCAACGGGACTCCTGCTTATAATTAAGCTTTCAAGAGCTGGACAGCATGAGATGAGCTCTTCCAAAACCAAAACATTGGCAAACCTAACGATATCAAGCTCGATAACTTTGACCAAAGGCAAAGATATAAACTTCGGATCAGCCAAGATCACGTTACAGAGCTTTAAAGACACCAAGCTCCCGCACGTATAAACGGTTGGAGGTATCTGGACTCCATCATTACCCCAAGTGTAATCCAAAACGTCGAGAACTTTAACTTTTTGGTTGACCACAATGTTGATCCACCGCTTGACATGAGCAATACTGCGCTCATCTCTAGCACCATCGTACCTTAACCTAAAACTTTGGAAGCAAGACTCTCTGTCTAAACCCAGAAACTTATCAACAAAACTCACGAAGGCGTTATACCCTAGAAATTCACTGTACTCCACGTTCAATCCTGGTACATGTCTCCAGAGATTTCTCCATCTTGTGGATAACACACTACTCTTAACCACATCCTTGGTGGGAATATTCAAGAGTATATGACATAGTAAGGACTCTGGTAAGTTGCTCAGCCTATCCTCTTCATGTCTTCTTTCACGTTTCTGATCTCCTCCTTTATCCATGTTAATCTGCTTCGCAAATATCAAATAGAATAGAAATACACAACATTTGATGAAAAGAGATCATCATCCCTACAATCTTTAAAAATATCTATTGAACTTCACAAGGAGTCTAACGACAGAGATCTATACCTGCGATTTCGCGAACTAGGAAGAGGAAATCAAAATTGACGGCTACAGAAGAATGATGATGATACAGACGAATCCTCGTGGAATTCACCTGCCTAAGGGTTTTCGTAACGCTATTTTTTTCAAACTGTTCCACTCCACTAGACACTAGTGGCCAATTTTAACTGGCGTGGCGCACGATAGAACAATCGACACGTGTAATTATTTGTACAGCAAAGGCGCATAATAGAACAATTGACTCGTGGCTCTGTGGGTCCCATATTTTAATCACAGGCTCGTCACTTTGACTACACTACCACCTCTCGTTTCACAACTATGTTAAAGGGCCTAAAGCCCAAAACCTAATTTAGGTTGCAGCATAAAAGCCGGGACTGATACATAATGGGCCTATAGCCCATAAGTTATGGAAGGTGGGTGGTAAAATATTTACACTCTCCCGCCGAGGCTCTTTGTCTTGTCCCGCCTCTCTGGCGCAAACGCTTTTGACTTATGCGGAAGAGCAGAATTTCCCGATAAACCCAATTTAGTTTTGTTACGATCTTTGCTTTTAGATCTTGCTGATTCTGGATTTCGTCTGGAAGAATTCGAGAGGCGAGGAAATTATGAGGGAAGAAGAAATTGAGAAGATCCGAGGCGTGGTTCGAGACTGCGTCAGTAAGCATTTGTACTCGTCGGCCATCTTCTTCGCCGACAAAGTAGCGGCTCTCACCAATGACCCAGCTGACATCTATATGCAAGCTCAAGCTCTTTTTCTGGGTCGCCATTTCCGACGCGCCTTTCACCTTCTTAACGCCTCTAAGATTGTTCTCCGGGATCTTCGATTCCGTTACCTCGCCGCCAAGTGCCTCGTAATTCCAGTTTCCCCCCTTTCTATCGATTTCTCCTGTTTTAATTGGGATGGGTTTGGAATTTCAGATGGTTTCGCTTAAATTGAGGGTTTTAGGGTTTAACGGGTGATTTCTGTGTCTTTCAGGAGGAATTGAAGGAATGGGATCAGTGTCTCTTGATGCTTGGTGATGCCAAGGTTGATGAAGATGGAATTGTGTATGATGCTAAAGATGGTAGCGTGATAGATTTTGATAAAGATGGAGAGGACCGAGAGATAAATGTATGTTTTTTACTCTCTTCAAATGTATAATACTTCATTCTAGATGTAGGTAGTATTATGTATACGACTCTAGAAGGTTTAGTAAGTGAAATTGTTGGAATAAAATTAATTGGTCGGCTAGTACTATATACTGTTTCCACTATGCCATTTGAGGTTGAAGGTTATGCAAGTACATGCACTGATATATGGGGGTTGTCTTTTGCAGATTTCATCGGCGATATGCTTTCTAAGAGGGAAAGCATACAGAGCCTTACAAAACCGTTCTCAGGCTCGACAATGGTCAGTGAGCCTTCTTTCACCTATCTTTCTTGTTTAGGGGATCATCTGTCATCTGCATTTTGATGATTGTGAGAGAGTGATCTTATTTATTTATTTATTGGTGTAACATGAACTGACCATGTGTATAAGATTCGAAGTGCTAGTTGGAAATATTGGGAACTTGTGTGTATATGGGCTGATCCATCTATTATGATTGAGTGGTGCGTGGGAATCCTGAACTTCATATCTATTTAACTCATTAGTTTTAATTGAGTTTGCAGGTACAAAGCTGCTATAAAGGCTGATCCTCTGTGCTATGAGGTACTTCTAGCGCCCTAGTCAATTGCTGCATGTTATTTTTAGTTACCATGGGAAGTTGCAGAGCTAATGTGGGAAGATAAAATTCTCTTAATTACTGTATAGTAGTAAAAACCTGATGTACCTCCTGTAGTTATCAGAAAACTGTGACATGGATGTGATTTCTGTAATTTATCCTTTCAGGCTTTGGAATGCCTTATTGAAAGTCATATGCTTACATCCGAAGAAGGTGAGTTATAGTTTAAGCTTTGTTGTTGTTCTTTATCTTATCTTCTTACTTGTTTCATGGTGCAGTCGTTTACATGACTAGAAGGTAACTGAGAATTTAATTACATAAAATTCAGAATCGAGTCTGCTTTCTTCACTGCAATTTAGTCCAGAAGACGGATGGCTCTCTTCTTTCTATTCATGCTTGATAAAGAAGGTAAACATTTCTGTGCTGTAAAGTGTTTGATCTGATGTGTCAATAGTTATGTGGCATTAAATCTGGAATTTGCTTGCTGATTTCTATTTGCAAGCATCTTTTCTTTTTCTTCTTGGTACTTACGAGTTCTTCATGTCCAGTATGACAAAGAGAGCACGGTAGAAGCTAAGTTCAAGAAGCTTGAGAACGAAACTAGTGGTAGTGTCTCTGGGTCATCTATGATCACATTGGCTAATAACACTGATCTGTTGGCTTGTAAAGCTGAGTACTACCATCAATGCTGTGAATATCAGAAATGTTTCGAACTAACATCTGCGTAAGTTGTATATTACTGCTGATACTATATTTTGAGCAATATGAAACTTGAATGATTTTAGCAATGTGGTCTCTTTTGGTCTTATATGACAGGCTCCTTGAGAAAGATCCTTTTCATCTGAAGTGCACCTTGGTACATTTGGCTGCTGCCATGGAACTTGGTAATTCAAATGAGCTATACCTAATGGCGTGCAATTTGGTAAAAGACTACCCTTCAAAGTGAGTATTAAGTTTATTTTCTCAAGCTATATGGTCAGTGGGTGAGCATGTCAATTAGGATATAGTTCTTATGTTTTTATCCCAATCCTAGCTAGGATAGTTAACCTGTTTTATGGTTCAGCTTGTCAAGACCATAAATCAAGTTCGAGAGCATGATTTTTTGGTTGAATATGTTTTCTGTACTTGATCTCGTTAAACATGTGAAAATGTTTTCACATTTTGTGTTTAAGCCAAATTTTCATGATTCCTTTGCTTGGTGCTCTGTGTTATAGATACTCATACATGGTCTTGTAGGGCGTTGTCATGGTTTGCGGTGGGTTGTTACTACTATTGTATCAAAAAGTATGCTGAAGCTCGGCGGTACTTTAGGTAACTATGCTATGGCAGTATGCAGTCTTGATCAACTCTAATAGGGAGGTGCATATGTGTCTGACCTGGAACTCCATTTCTTTTAATATGGTCTTGCAGCAAAGCTACGAGTATAGATGGCTCATTCTCACCAGCTTGGATAGGTTTTGGTAATTCCTTTGCCGCCCAAGAGGAAGGTGACCAAGCTATGTCTGCCTATCGCACTGCTGCTAGGCTATTTCCAGGGTAATCAAGTTACTCTTGTTTTCTTCAAAACTTGTGACTGTAAATCTGTAGCTTGTGTCCAAAATGAATCATTCTTAGCCCTGAAGCATTGTAGAAGTCTTCTTATTACGTTACAAATTGTTTTTTACAGGTTGAATCTTGATATTATCTTGTTCCAGGTGTCATTTGCCAACTCTGTACATTGGAATGGAGTATATGCGAACTCACAGCTACAAGCTTGCGGACCAGGTAACAAGTTAGCAAATGCTGTGTGGTGTCTTCAAATTATATGACTTATCTTTGCACTAATATTGTATTTACTTTGATCCCTTCTCTTTGTCCAGTTTTTCATGCAAGCAAAAGCGATATGCCCTTCGGATCCACTTGTTTATAATGAACTCGGAGTTGTTGCATATCATATGAAAGAGTGCGTTCCTCTTCTCTTTACAGTCTGCTTATATTAATGACAAAGCTACATTATAAAATGGGAAGAAGGTAACTATCCAGTAAATTGAGTCAACAACATTAACTACATTTCAGGTATGGTAAAGCTGTGCGGTGGTTTGAGAAGACATTGTCCCATATACCATCTGCATTAACTGAAACCTGGGAACCAACTGTGGTCAATCTCGCTCATGCATATAGAAAGCTAAGGTATATTGGTGTACACACAACTACCATGATCTTCCTCTTATGTAGGCAATCTCGTGTTGTGAATGTAATGAAGTTATTGACTCGTGAAAATTCTTATTAACAGAAAAGACCGTGAAGCTATCTCATATTATGAAAGAGCACTTACACTATCAACTAAAAGCTTAAGCACTTATTCGGGCTTGGCTTACACTTACCATTTGCAGGTATTTGAATGTACTTTTAAACACCAGCCATTTCTCCGAAACAATACTAACGTTGATTATTAAAAAGCCGTAATTTTTCCATTTCCATCTCATTCTTGTCCAGGGGAATTTCTCAGCTGCCATCTCATATTATCACAAGGTATACACACTACTATATATGAGAAAAATATAATTATTTCCTTAATAATTAACATATAAACACTTTTCTTCTCTATCAGATGGTGAGCTATACATTTTTCATTTTCTCTGAGTCTTTTTTCTGTTTCTTCTCTATTTTCAGGCCTTGTGGTTGAAACCTGATGATCAATTTTGTACCGAAATGTTGAACGTGGCTCTCATGGATGAATGTCAGAACGGGGTTGATGCAAAGGTTGAGCTCTGCTAGAAATTGGTCAGTTATATTAACCGCCTTATTCTAGTTCTTGCTGTAATTTATCTGTACTATTATTGTGACGCCTAACATAACTTATAATTTATTCCATGCATCAATAACCAAGAGACTGTTACAATATATTCTTTAGAGGGTCAAATACGCTTCTGCTTTTTTTTTTTCTAGTATAAACCAGCGTTATACGGACAAAGACAATAGACATTCATAGATCATTAACTTTTCTTAGTGTGTGAATGGGCAGCTTTGTTTCTCTGCAGTGTTATCTCCACTGTCTGTGGTTTTGGTCTCTGATATAGGAGGTCCCTTGAGCAGTTCCCCGAACAGCTCTCCTGGATCATAGTAAATCTCAATCTCCTCTGCTCTAAGCGATTCATCAACCTGTAGAGAACCTCTAGAAGTAAGTAATCCTGATGCTAGAGTTTTAACCATTTAAAGATTATAAGGAGGGACACAAATTCATGTACCTTTAGAACTCCTAGACCCATGAATTGAACCATTTCCCCAGTAGGAGCATGACCTTTGAAAGTTCCTTCAAAGTATCCCCAGTGTCTAAACTTGAAGGCTATAACAGGCGGCCCCGAGTACACAGAGAGTATTTCCCATGCAAACCCGCGTGGTAAAGCAGATCTAAAGGCGTCATGTGATGACTCGAAGCTCTCTTCCTCTGGCTTATAGTACTGAAATTCTTCAGGCAAAGAGTTCTTGAGCAAAGCATTGTAACTCCCAAGCCTAAGCGTCTCTTCAGCTGATAAACCTTCTCTCCCTAAAAATTAAAAGACACTTAAATCTTTGTTTGGTAATTATGCAGTTTAATTATTTGATTAAGTGCTAGTTGTAATTACCATTGACGAAGAGCTTAAATTTCTCAGGGTTTATAGTCTTAAAGTCCTGTAAACGGATCTTATGTGAGAACTCCATCTCCCATGACTTGACAGCGTTTTGCACCGTCTCTTCTAATGACCCTTCTGGCCACACCTGCGGTAAAAATCAAATATAATCAAATGATCAGATCCACAGATTATAAACATAGCACATACCTTAAGTGAAACATAAATTAACCGAAGGACCTTGGTCTGGCCTTCTTCAAAGAGCCGGTTCACACTATTGAAGTCTGGAGGGTGACCGTACCTCCATTGAACATGTCCTTCATCTTGAATGACAGATCTATACTTATCTCTCTCTTCCCTAGTTGCCATATTAGCTTTTTATGTAGAGAGAGTTATGCTTGCTTGCATCTTTTATAATCTTACAATACATGTTGATATTAGGAAAATAGTTTAAATGGATTAGTGATGAATCCCGTTTTCTTATCCACGTAAAGTTGACATTTTGAAGTTGTTAATTGTCTCAATCACATTTCTATATATCTTCATGACTATGTGTAACCAATAACCCACAATTACTTCTTAGTCTGTCCAATTCGGCTTCTTTTCAATCCAATGACATAATGACATTTTCTAAGACTAGGAAATAAGAAGTATAAATCAAGGAATTTTACGAGAAAGTCTTGTGTAACTTTTTAAAGTTTATGTTTGCTATATGTCACATCGGATATTATATATGGTCATCAAGATTCTTGATTTTTTTTTTTCTAGAAATTATTGCAGAAACTAGTGAACCATTTGATTACTATATAGGTCACTAGTTTAATTTTATGATGTAATAATTTAATTAAAAAAGTTATAGATGATTCGGACATATAGATAGTCTAACAGTGTGATGATTTGTGTTAGTCACACAATCTAAGCATACTGTTGATAAAAAAAAAGATAGGCAAGAGAAAATAGTTGGTTTTTAGTTACATGGGTTCTCTCTTCTTCGAAAAGCTTGTTTACGGTGTCGAAAATCGGAGGACCACCGTATCTCCACCGTATGTTTCCCCTTTTTTCATCGTTCAAGATCGATCGGTACTTGTCGGCGGCCAAGTTGAGAGACGAAAGGCCACCCTCTAGAGCATCCGCAGAAAAAGACATTTTTGTGAGATTGCATATAGAGATTATAAAAGATTAGGACAGAATCTCTACTATATGTAGTAACTACCAATGTAACTTTTTTACATACGACGATGATGTCAGCAAAAAAAACAGATGTCACGATTTGGTCGTAAAGATCAGAGGAGTCATCACTCACGGTTTTGGAAATGTTTTTACTGGCTGGATCGACTTCAAACTCCGTTATGGAAAAGAAAAGAAAATTATACAGAATGTTAACTTTCCTTTTCTGTGCTCTGTGTTTAGGAAAAAATTAAGTTAACAGATGAATATACATAAAACTCTTCTTCGCCGTTTACACTTTTGTAACAGAAAACGATTGCAGAAGTTCGCAAATCATGCCACCGTCTGCAAGCAACAACGAATTTCTCCAAATCACTACAGACGCCATCAGAGACTCTTATTCAACCAAACCTGTGAAATTCTCATGGTCGTTTCCTAACATTGAACCAACCGGTGTTGTATGTTTCTTTTTCACCTAAATCTTTGTTTTTTTTTGTTGGTATCAATTTATTTTCATCCAAAATTTGATTCTTTTGATGTTTGAACACTCTTTAGGGTGCTGGGTTATATAATTCAGGTAACACTTGTTTCATTACAATGCTTCACTCACACCGTGCCTCTTCTTGAGAGCCTTCGCTCATACAAACAAAAGTCCAAACCCTTGCAACTGTAAGACTAAGACTTTTCAATATTCCTATATTCTTTTGGCTGATTTTAGCCAATTAATGCCATGTTTCTTCATGGTCTTAATCTTATAGCTCCTTCGGATTTTCAGGTGGCAGCGAAACATTCTGTGTTATGCAGGCTCTCCAAGATCATATTAAGCTTGCTCTCAAGTCTTCAGGATCTTATATTACGACTAATCGATTTCGTGATAATCTGAATTGTATGATATCTTCTTCTTTTTTCCCTTCTCATAACTTGTGTGTTGGTGAGAGATTTCTTCATATGAATTGTTTAACCTTATGCCACCACAGATTTTTCATCTGACTTTCAGATAAACAACCAAGAAGATGCCCATGAGTTTCTACAGTCGTTTTTGGATAAGTTAGAGAGATTTTTGAATCCGAGAAATAGGCCTGGCTCTATCCCTTCTCAAGATGTTAACATTGTTGACCATGTCTTCGCTGGCCGTCTCATGAGTAGGCTAAGAAAAGTTAAATAATTCAATTCCATACTATTAATCTAGTGTTGAAGCAATTTTCATATGGAGTATGTTTCATCTCTTCTTTTTTTGCAGCTTCATTTCTGCAATTGCAATTCCTTTTCTGACACATTAGAAACCTCTCTTGGATGGAGTCTGGAAATTGAAGATGTTGATAACCTTTTGAAAGCACTAGAGTCTTTTACCCGTGTTGAAGAACTCGAGGATTAGTTAACGTGTGATAACTGTAAGGAGAAGCAATTTAAGCTCGATAAGTTGCCACTGGTTGCTACATTCCACCTGAAGAGATTCAAGAATGATGGACATACTATGAAGAAGATATCCAAACATGTCGAGTTCCCTTTGGAGTTGGACTTGCTTCCTTACATGAGCAGTAACCAAGATTCCCAAGTAAGTGACCTTTTGATTCCGTAAAATCTTGAGATTTCCATGGCTTAACATCCTAACTGGTTATTATTTTGTTTCGTCAGGTCTCTATGCCATTGTGGAGCATCTTGGGAATAAAGCATCTTTTGGTCATTACTCCTCTTATGTGAGGTCAGCTCCTGAGACATGGCATAAGTTTGATGACGCCAAGCTAATATGATATAATAGTTTTATTTGATTTGTGTGGTTTAGTTCGTTATAGGCAGACCTCTCTGAAGGTTGTTAATTTAATGCAAGCTTTCCTTGGCAGGTCACGAGAATTAGCGAAGATTATGTCCTATCAAAAGATGCATATATGTTATGCAAAAGAAGGAACTCCTTGGTTTTCTAGTGCTTTCGAAGTGCCGAAACCTTGGTATGAAGCTAGTCCGTTATATTCTTCACCAAAGTCAGTGCTTGAGACTAGCTGGAGAGAGGAGTATGTATCTGATCACGATTATGAGAATACCGATAATTTCAAGTTTTCAACATAGCCAGTGCTTGCGACTAGCTGGAGAGACGGGTGTGTATCTGATCACAGTTATGAGAATGTCAGTAATTTCACGTTTTCAACAAAGTGAGTGTTTGCGACTAGCTGGAGAGACGAGTGTGTATCTGATCACAGTTATGGGAATGTCGGTACTTCCAACAACGCATGTAACTACCCGGTGGAAGTATCGATCTCGGATGTAAATTATTCAGATTTACGTTGTCATGAGTCACAGGAACAAGTGTTTCATTCAACAGACAGTGATGGTGATTCTTACATGAGTGATAATTTCGAGTCACCTAAGGCCGATAAATCATTTGTGAGACCTCTGACCAGGAAGAGCCTAATTTGTATCCAGCGGCTTATGTGCCTGTGCAAAATCAAGACTTGTCTTCAAAATGCAAAGGTACTATCTCGTTACTATTGGTTCATTGATAGCTTTAGTCTTAATTACCGTAAACCTGTGGAGGATACTAAGAACGATAATATATACTCAATTTAGACTAGCTCTTATATTGTGCTTGCTGTTTCTGCATATCCTAAGGCTAAAGAAATTGCTCTCTCATACCGTAAGAAGATTCCTACATCTCGCTCTTCCACTTTAGGTCAACCTTATACGATCAAGAAAAGAAAAATCTCCAACTGCAGAAGAACGACGATGGGTAAGATTTATTCTTACATTTCAGAGTATTTTGGTGTGTTACGGGTGATAGGATTTGAATCAGCTCTGAAGCACATAGAGCATATATCCAGAATCATGTCAAATACATATATCTCGATATATATTACCACATTAGCCTAGCCTATAAACAAACTACTAGTAGTTGATCTTCAGAATAACTAGTGTGGAATAATCCCTGTTAATCTTCACATATTTCTTACAAAGGAAAAGATCAATGAACATATCACTACAAGTACACATGCCATGATCTAAGCGTTGTGTATTTTAAGACGAATGAGCAAAAGAAACAAGATTTCACTTTAATTAGTTCATCAACACCAACGTAAACAGAAGCAAAATCAAACGAAGGATATAAAGAAAGATGCAGGGACAAGCATGTGCTATTATCAATCATACCTTAAAAGTCCAAAAGAAGCTGGGGAAGAATCCTCTCTAAATGAGTAGCTTCAATCTTGTCCATTCCCTCAGTTTCAGCGATTATAGCAGCGCGCTGCACAGCCTCTGCCAATGCCCATTAAAATCCTTTAGATAACAAGATGAGTTAAGGAGAAAACTGAGTAGTTTCTAAAATGCAAACATGGATACTTGACCTGAGACAAAACTCTTGAGAAGTTCACAGCTGAGCTTTAAAGCATTTGCGTTGGCTACACGAACCAATAACCATAAAAATATTCATGTCTCATATCCCGATTTACATGAGAAAGTAAACGACAGTGTATAAACAAGGGTACCAGAAGCAAGTCTGTTCTTCTTGGTTGTTCCCAGAGCAACCTGCACTAAATGTAATTCATAATTTAGCATCACAAATGATATCTTCATCACTTGATGAACATATCGAAGATCATCGCTGTTACAAGGATCAACCTCATACAGCAGTATCTAGTGAAGGCATTACGATAATAATTCTAATTTTGTGACATGAAACCTGCGATTTTCAATAGAATACCTCAGCTTCCGTAGCATCAATCGCTTCGCTCCTCTCCCTTTCTGTATCGCAACCGAGCAGAGAAATCAAACAGAGAAGATCAAACATAAAGCGAGTAAGTTACTCTGAGAAAACATGAATGTGTACCGCGAAATCTTCGGGCCCAAATGTGCTTGAAAATGGCGTGAATCAGATCCTAATTCCATGAAAATAGAAGGTAAGAATGGAGACGATAAAACGGCGAATGAGAAAGGGAAGACGCGAGCAAAGATTACAGAATCGAAGGTATTGTTCGCGTCCATGACGTTTTGCGCATGTAAGGAAGCTTCCTGGTACAAAAACCAAAACGTAGACCGCTATAAACTCAGAGAATGTTATTTTGAAAAATAGGAAAACTAGAATCATGGAAAATATCTACCATTACATACAAAATCATAAAACCAATTCTACAATTGAAAATTTCACAAATCTATATATATATATATACCTTGAGATGTTGATACAACGAAGGCAGCGATTTACAGTGAGGCGGCGACAACGAGCTCCGATGGAGGAGGATTGGAGGGAAGATAACTGGAATTTGGAAGACGATGAAGGAAGCTCGAGGAAGGAAACTTTAGAAACTAAATTTAAACGACAACGTTTTAATAAATCGCAATCCGGTGGAGTAATAAGCCCAGCCCATTATGACTCAGCCCATAAAATGCAACGTTGTCCAATGTTGTTTGCTCCTCGGTTAGCTCATTTTCTCAAATTATTTAAAATCCTGCGATTTTTGTGGTACCCAGCCGAATTGACGAAACGCGCGCTACGCGCTCTTCATGCGCGTGGGGGTTTTCTCCAATTATTTGCCTATTGTGACGCGCGATAAGTGGGCCAGACCTTTTATACGTGCTCTTCTTTTGCCTTTGTAAACCATAACGTCACCGTTTTGGTACAATTGTAATCTATATTCTAGAGTACATATAGTACCACCAAACATAAATGATAGCATAAATATACAAGCCCAATAAAGCACATATTTTATAGAGCGAAATTTCATTGACTTCGGCCCATATCCGACCAGAGATTTACTGATTCGATTTGATTTCGTCAAATTTATCCTCAAACCAAACCGAAACAAAACAAAACAAAACTGTCAACCTAAATTTAACCAATCTTCAAGTTCAAGATGATTGATCCGACGATAAAGCTCCTGTATATTTCAGACCTAAGCCTAAGGTATGCTGTTAAACGAAAGATCTATGATGACTAAACAGAGGATTCTCAATCTTCTTTAGGACTTGATACGACATCAACGAGATACTGATTCAACCTCTGTCCAAACGTCTTCACAGAGAATGATTCAACAACATGATTCCTGGCTTCAGCTCCCATTCTATTCGCCAACTCAGGATTCTCGATGAATCTAGCCATCGCCAAACTGAAATCTTCTCGAGTCGGTTCACAAAGATAGCCTGTTACTCCATTCTTTACCGTCTCCAAGGGACCACCGCTGTTGCAGGCTATCACGGGTTTGTACGCAGCCATTGCTTCTAATGGAACAATACCAAAATGTTCATCCTAGCATTTGATATGGACCATGAGAATGAGAATGAGATGAGATTGAAACTTGGAGGAAGAAAAAAAAAAAAAGGATGGTGACTTTTACCGTGGGCGTGTAGAGAACGCACAAGCAGCTCGAGAGAAGTTCATTTCTCTCAACGGTTGAACAAGATGTGATGAAGTTAACTCGATCAGAAACTCCTTCATTCCCAGCTAAAGTTCTGAGCTCCTCCAAGTACTCAACATTCTCCTTCAATCGCTCGTCATATCCACCTAAATAACAGAGTTTTGTTAAAATGCAAACAGTCTTCATCTAATAATGACTATGGAAGAAATATCAATAATAGTTCACTTGCCTGCCACGGTAAGGGTAACATCACTCAGATTTTTCTTATGTTTGCATAGCATAGCAAAAGCTGAAACGGCTAGATCGATGTTCTTTTTCTTCTCAAAGCGGTTTATGGAGAGGAAATTCAACCTGCTCGAGACAAAGAAGAGAAGAATTTATAGAAACCGGCAGAGAAGCAATTTGCCATATGGAAGCTTGCTTTTCTATCCTAGAAATTTGGAGTTCAGGGATATACAATACTTATAAGTATGGGGTTCGTTGAACTGATCGATATTGACTGCTGGGTAAAGTACAGCTGGGCGACTTCCTTGTGCATTTAGCCTTTTAAATGTATTGGCAAATGTTAATGCCGTGAAGTTACTGTTAACAAGGATCATATCAGCCATCCCTACAATCCCACAAGTGATATAAGAACAGTTGATGTCAGATGGATGTAAGTACGAGGAAATGAATGAAAACCAAACCTGTGGTTTTTTCTTCGATGAAATCAATGGGTTTCCGATACATCCGTCTAAGTGCTGTTGTATGCTTAGCTAGCAAGAGGTCCGGGAAATGGCAGTAGAAAACAACCTATATCCACATATGTTCAAGATTAAGCTATTGTATAAAGTAAGCACAAGATGTGATGACTAAAGCAAAGTTTGAATACCTTTGATGACCTTTTGAGTTTCAGCAATGGGACTACAACTGAAACCTGGTCTGCTAGTATAACATCGAACGAAGACCAACCCAAAAGAACACAGAGGGCAACAAACAAGCACCGCAAATATGCACACACTGCGTGTAGACGGTAGAAAATATGCCGTGGCAGGAAAGATCCATACACCGTAACTTGAAATATACCTGGATAGTTGTTAAGACATGAATCATAAATCACAAACAGTGATTATATAATGCTTACAAATTTGAAGAATATCCTAAAACTATATAGAAAACCAAATGGGAATTTGAGAGTCATCTAAAACCCTCTGTAGATAGCTCTTTCAAAGCAAACATCTTTAGTCAAACATGAAATTTTTATAGAAAAGCTTCCGCTGTCTTTTGTATCTGTTTTATGAAATCAAGCAATATCGTCACTCACCGGAGAGAGTTTCCTCGAAGCATCTGGATTTGTCGTGGTGAGAGGTAAAGACATGAACTTTATGACCGTGCGAGGCAAGCTCAACCGCCGCATCGACGATCAATCTCTCTGCTCCACCTGCATATACCAGGAACAACGCACTAGTGTAAATTTGTGAGATCCAAACAAGGAGAGGATTACTCATTGATTTGTGTGTCAAATCTAAGTCTGTTAAACTCGTTCTTGATCTCTCAATTGCGTTTAATCTTAGAATTTGGTAATAACTCGTCGGAAGCAAGATAGATCCCAGAAGAAGGACCAATTATACGAGAGGAAGAAGGTTAATCAGGGGAAATTAAAATCGAACGCTGGATGAAGATCGTACCTATTCCAAGATCTGGATGTATAATGGCGATGTTCATCTTTGAAGCTTCTTTTTCCCCCATTTTTGATCTGACTTTGCAGACTGACTGGTTACGTTTTTCTCTTTGCGGGTTTCCTGTGAGCATTAGAGGTTGGCAACAGATATTTGACCCGCCCGTCTTGGACCGATTGTATTAAAAAGTGAAAAATTAATATATTTGGGTAAGATGAGGGGTGCTCAAGGCCCACAACTGGTCGGCCCAGATAACCCAACACGTAATTAAATTATATAATATCACGAAATTAGTTGCTATTTTTTAATATATGTTTTACTTTTACAGTAACAACGGTATTTTACTATTTTTGATGCAAAACAAAAAAAAGTTATTCGGACGTTATAATTAGTTTCTTTTCTGAATAGATATGTTGAAATAAATGATTTAGTCAATAATGTCTTGCAACATTTTCTCTCCTAGTACTTCTAATATTTTTGAAGTATGGAAATTTTGGTTAGAATACTCCAAAATTCTCAGTGAGAAAAGAAGAGAATATTTTTAATTAATCAAAATTTAGAATCAAAAGTTGGGTAACGCATACACATTGTCTTGGATGCCTCCATACCAAGTCATAAGAAGTTTGATAAGATGCCGAAAAGGCGAAACTAAATAATCGTACCTGAAGATTCACTGCCTTCCATATACATAACGACGTGGTGCATCTTGACTCTTAAATTGATTACCCAGAAGAGAAACAATATAATTAAGCCTCTGCGTACACAAAACATAATTACTGGTTCATTGCATCATCAAACTTCAATAATCAATCAACCAGATAAAAATGTCTGAAAGCAATAACTAAGGTTCTATATCAAAGACTGTGATTAGATGTGACCAGGTACTGTGTATACTAACCTACGCATGCCTCAGCCTCATTGTTGTCCTGTCGATTATCAGTTTTATCTTCGCACATATGTTCCTGGAATGACGATTCACAGTTCAATTTAAGAAATAAAAGAATAAGAAAGAGTGCTTGTTCTCTTTGTATACTTTCTTACCTCGATCACGGATGATGGATTCTCATGGTTCTGGTTAGCATTAGATATAACAAGAGGAGCAACGCCTTTCATTACTCGTCGTGGTAAAAGCTCAAAATCCCAGCCAAGTAGTTCACAGACAAACCGAGCAAAAGCCTTGTGAGCTCGTATTTTCATTTTCGGTACTTTAGTACAATGTTGAACAACTCCATAACAGTGTTTGAATCTTTTTATCATCTTCTTGTCAGTCGCAGCACAACACACCGGACAGATAAAAGCACCACCTTCATAGTTTTTCTCATAGTAACTCTTGACCTCAACATTCTCTGAGAAGACTCTAGATATTAACTCCAACTCCTCAGACAAATTTTCATCACCGTTCTCCTCAATTTCATCAACTGAACCAGTACCATCCTTGGCAAAAATGTCTTTCAAAGCTTCTGATGCATTCTGTTGCATTTGTAACACAGCAGCCTTTGCATGTTCTTCAATCGACATGACCCGTTGTTTCTCCTGAGGAATTTTTAAGTCTGAAGGCAGCTCAGATGAACCTTCCACAAGCGCCTCTACGCCCACAGTCTGTCAAAAACAATGACCAAAAAAAAGTATCAAGTATTTCTGAATCACCAGAACTATTCAAGAAACCTAACCAAGGATCATAATGATCAAGCAAAAACATCTCTCATCACCATACTCAGATCAAAACCTTTCATCACAACAACATTAATAAACTGATAAGCTTTTCTATGATCATTATAACCGGATAGTAACATGAACTATCACACTATAATCCGCAGCCTTAATTTGATTCCCACAAGCAAATCAGTCATCTTTTTAAAAGCAACACACTGCAATAGTTGCAAGCTAACTTCTGTCGAGGTATCAAATCTAACCTGAGCGTCCTTTTGGCTCGAAACAACTGGGTTGTTAACGTCCCAGCCAAGAACATTGCAGACAACCTGTGCAAGAGCCCTATGCTGAGTTTTCAAATCCGTCTTATGAATCGCAAGTGAATGCTGAATCAAAGCCAAACAGCTCTTGAACTTCCTACAACTCTTCTCTCCAGTGCCACCACAAACCAAACACCAGAAATCTCCATTCCCAGTGTTCTTCTCATAGTATTCCTTAAGCTTCACATTCTCTTCAAACACTTTAGACAAAAACTGAAACTCCTTGGAAGAAGATCCTTCTTTCTCCAAAGACTGATCCTCATCTCCCTCATCAGTATCCGATCCGTCTCCGCCGGCGACTGAGCTACCTTCTTCACCGGGATTTCTACCGAAGAACTCGCGACAGGTGCGATGGATATCTCTCTGAAGCATATTCGCAGCCAATTTCGCTTTCTCCTCCTCCGGAATAGGTCGCGCCTTCTTACACGGCCTGTGTTCAGGCCATCCAGATCCCGTAGAAGGAGACTGAAGCAGTTCCTTCACAGGCCATTCCCTACCCGAATCGGCCCGCGGACGCTTGTTATTGTAGAGATTTTGAGGATTGTTAGGGTTTCTGGATATGATCTGTGGACTAACAGCTCCATAGCGAGAGAGAAGTTGCAAATCCGCCGGCGGGATGTAATTTGGCCTGGATCGTTGAATCGGGTTGGAATTAGGGCTAGGGATTGGGTTTCGGGTCGGAGGACCTTGGTGCCAGAGCGAGTGAAGGTAGATTACTTCTTGCTTCAGAGATTCATCGTCGTAAAGATTCATTCTTTGTTTGTTTTCCGGCTATGAAGAATTTTGTCATTTGTTCACTTATTATACATTTTACCATTTACAGCATTTTAACGCCTGAACTTTCACTTTATTATATTTTTCAACTAATTTCTCTAGTTTTAACAAGTTAAACCCTAAACTTTTACTTTTTCATATTTTTCCACCCCAAGTCTCTGCTTTGAACAAGCTAAACCCTGCTGAACTTTCCACTTTGTAATATTTTCGCCCCAGTTCTCTGCTTTTGAGTAGTTAACCCCTGGACTTTGGGTTCGTCATAATAAAGCCTTTCACTCCATTTCTTTATGTTTAGAGAACTTCCACCACAAAGAACATTGTAGATACGAATTGGGATGGAGATCAATCAGCAAAAAAGGGTCAAAGATAAGTCAATATATTGGAAAATTACATTACATGTTTTGAATTTGCCTTAACTCCTTAGCCACTTCTTCAATCGTTGGCCTCTTCTCTGGCAATACGTCTACACATCTTGCAGCGAGCTCTGCGCTTGCCTCTAACGCGTTTTGCTTCGCGTCCTTTAACAGATTCGACTTCAAGAACACCAAAAGATCTCTTCTTGCGGGTAAAGGAACAGGCATTAGAGAAGACTCTGCAACTGGAGTGAGGCTTGGAAACCGATCACGAGAGGCTTCAATGAACACATCATGAGGCTCTCGTCCAGTCACAATCTCGATAAGCGTAGCACCAAATGGGAAAACATCAGTCTTCTCGTTAAATTTGCCAGTATCTACTGATTCTGGAGCTGTAAAACCCTATTGTTCCTTCAACCAATGCTTGAACATAGGTCTCACCTAATGGAATTTCTAGGGGAAGTCCGAAATCAAATCGCGTGGCGTTTAAGTTATCGTCCAGTAAAACGTTACCTGCCTTCACGTGTCTGTGAATCAGAGGTCTCGATTTCCCAACATGGAGATAAACAATCGCAGCTGCGACCTGAGCAGCGATACGAACCCTGCATTTCCATGGCAGAATCACTTTCTCTTCCTGCAAGTAAGCAGATAGATTCCCGTTTGGTACATAGTATTCAAAGACAATTATCGGTACCTTGCTCTCCAAACAACAACCCAAAAGCTTCACCAGATTCCTGTTCGTACTGACGTATGCAGCTATAGCGATTTCGCTTATGCAATATTCCACGAGCTCAACATGATCGTTCGTTTTCTTGATTAGAACAATTCCCCTGTTCTCAAGAACTCCCTGAAACAATCTATAGTTGTCGTCAAGAAGTAAGACAAGATCTTGATCGTAGTCTTTAGTTGCTTGCTTCAGCTCGTGTTCGGAGAATACACAGAAAGGTTTGTAGTCACCGTTCGAAATACGGATTAGTTCTTCAACCAGTAATCCTCCGTTCTTCAGTGATGATATCTCACCGCAAGATGATTTGTCCAATGTTGTCCTCTCTACTCTTAAACAAGAAGTCATTAGTTTTTCGAAGAAAATGTTTCGATTTGAAGGAGCAGACAGACGAGATTGGGGATATTTAGCAGGAATGTTAGAGTTAGACTTTCTCTCACACACACCAAAAAGTTGACCAATTTTCCCAGTCTATTATAGTGACCTTTTATACTTAAACGCCGACATCAGTGATTTTAAAATCAGATCCAATATGGATTTCCAATAGAAAACTAACCCTTTAATTTGTTTTAACATTCATTTTTTCCCCCTTTTTACTCAATGCCCTCGTTGATGCAAATTTCATATATAGACATAATTAAGTTTGTACAGGTGACTTGCTTATCGTTATTAATTAACAGCTTCCTTCACTTTAATTAAATGAATAGTGTTTTTTCGAAGTAGTCGTGTTTCAAAATTTAGTCACTAAATACAGAAATCCCGTTATTGAATACAAACAAACTTTTTCAGTCGTTAAGAATGCTCAATCGCTGAGGGTTTTTTTTAATAGTAGCCTATTTCAATCAAACCTAATAACCTATCCTGCAAAGATCAGGTATAATTAATCAGAAAGTCTAACGAAACGTACGTAAATTAATACAAATAAAACTTTCTGTCTTTTCGTGGTCTTAATTTCGATAGTGAATAACATCTTCGTTTCCGGCTTCAAAACTTAGCTTTACTCTTAGTGGGATTAAATTTTCGGTATACATAACTCAAATCCAGCAATGCTTCCATTATACGCGTTAGAGACTGGCTTCTCAAGCCAATATTAACGTCAAGTCCATTATAACCACAATTGATATAAACCAATTATCGGGAGCTTGTTTAGTTCTGACATTTACACTCCTAACTCAGGAAAAACAATGCCCAAGAAGTTGATATATTTTGATAGTTTAGAATTTACATTTAGTCTATATGTATATGTTATATGTGTGAGAGTGAAAATGACATTAAGTCAATAACCATCATTATTGGAACACAAATAAAGTATGAATCAAGTTCAGTACTATTTCTATTTCCCAAAACTGATTAAATGAGAACTTTATATATATACAAAATTAACGTGATATCTAGCTAGGCGTCTATAGCTAAACAAAATTAACACCACATTTATCGGTGTCGGAAATTTCTGACAAAAATAACTATAAACAAACAAATAATTTGTCGGAAAATAGTCAGAAGTTGCCGATTATATGTCTCGTCGGAATATCGCCAGACAGTTTCCGACCAATTTCCAACCACAACATTAATCAAAAACTTTCGACGAATTTCCGATTAAATCACATTTCCGACCAACATTTTCCGACGACTTTATTTTAGTCAGAATTTCGTCAAAAAATTCTTGTTTCGACGAATTTTCTACTAATACGCTGGTCGAAATTTGGTATGTTTTTTTGTAGTGGACCACGTTTGTTTTAAATGTAAAAATTAACTTGGCATTAGTGTTTACATTAATCACATGTTATAATGTTTTGATATAACTTTGCAAATTTCAAACGCAAACGTAAATGTAAAACTATAATCATTGATATAATCTTATCCTAATCACTAAGGCAAAATTGAAATGCCATCACGGAACAGCTGTTTTTTTCTTGATCACTACAACATAAAACTAGCATACAAACATGTTTTAGGATAGCCTAGACTCCTGTCTAAAATACACAATTAATTAGTGTAAATAAAACCAAAGTCTGCAAAACTGAACATTAATCTTTATCATTAAAAGAATCCGAACATTAATCATTTAAGAATTTAAGAAATAGTGTCATACTGTATATAAGAGAAAAAAAAAAACAGTTTCGTACCATTTTTAGCATTTACAAATCCTCAAGGAGCAAACTCAAACATCTAAGATCCAACAAGACAAGAAACTACTTTACAAATAGCAAACAATAACCAGATAATTGAAACAAAGAATGTACATACATTCATATACATACACTTACACCTACGCACATTCGTATATACACTTACACCTAGCTAAGCCGAAACTAGGGTTTTCTCGTGTGTGTATGTATATACACTCTCTAGGGTTTACCGTGTCGTAAAATGAAAAGAATATACGTCAAAATTCGTCATTTAATTTTAAGCCCACATACGTATAGCTAAGCAAGTGATTATGAATCTCATGATTCACGTGCTATATATATGATTAAAAGATCATAGATTACGATTTCTTATAGTTTCGTATGTATAAAACTCAAGTCTGCAATAATAGCTTACTATCAAGATCTATTTAATACATATGTAGAATTGCTGAAAATCAGAAACGTGGTAATTAAATAGAGATTGATTATATAAATAAATGCTTACCATTAATTAACCCCACTGTTGTTTTATTATATATATATTTTGTTTGCTTGCGCTAAGAAGGCAAGTTGGAGCTACTACTAGTTCCCGTAGTACCAGCTTCACCATCATGACTCTTCATAGGATTCCTCTTCTTCCTCTTCTTCCTTTTCTTATACGGAACTCCTCTTGCCTTCGCCTGCGAATCTCTCACTTCCCTCAAAAAAACCCTAATTCCGCCGCCGGCAAAAGGGTTTCTCTCCGGCAACCCTCCGTTCTCCTCGAACGCCGCTCTTAGCCGTCCGATCAAAGCATCTAAACTCCCCCACGCTTGTTTTAAAGGACAGTTACACTGTCCCGCTGGCTCAACCTGTCCGAAGAAAACGCATCCGTGGATATGAACCTTTGTCTTCCCGAATTGGTCGAGATATTGGAGGAAATCGAGGATGTGGTTCGAGCCACACTGCGAGATGTGAACCGGTGGCTGTTGGTTACGCAGGTATTGACAAAACGTATTCCAGTCTCGCCGTTTCTGTGACTCGTACCGGCTTAACGTTGGCGGGTTAGGAGGTGACTGCGGTTGGTGCGGTTGTGGTTGAGGTTGCGGTTGCGATTGCGATTGCGATGATCCGTCTGCTATGCCTTTGCCTTTGTTGCTACTACTAGCCATGGTAGATCGATGATGGTTATGTTGATATGATCACCTCATAGCTAGTAGAGATAATTCATCAAAAAAATTTGATTTTTTTTTTTTTGGGTCTTGGAAGGAGAAGAAGAGGGGAATATAGAGAAAATATGTCAATGATGGTGGGGGAAAACTTTAGAAAAATTTCTACACTAATTAGAAATAATCTTATTATATTCTCGCGTAAATTATTTGATGGGAATATATATATCTACAGACACACACGTAGCATCAAATCAATAAGGGGTAAAAAAAACTAAAAGCTAGTGTTCTATTATTTTATTTTTCTTGTCAGCAAAATCTAGAGTTATATAATTATTAAGAGAAATCAACCTCGAAATAAATCATTTTTTTATTAGTAAGTTCATTTTTAGTAGAAAATTCAAACTAAACAAACTCAAAACGTAGGTGTATACAAAATTAACTAAGTAAGTAAATGCAAATTAAGTAGATGAATATATTTGGTATCATCAAGTTAAGTGATAGGTGAGGGAGACAGGAGATGGGACCCGTAAGAGTGCTTTAGTTCTTTCTTTTCGATCGGTAGACCTATCACATTATTTTCCCTTCCTTTAATCTGTACGATTAGCATTTAAGTATTGTTTACTATTTACTTTATTTAAATATTTGTTGCTATTAAAATTATAATTATATTTCCATTCAGCTTAGCAATCATTGTCAACCGAATATTGCCGCCCTATTATGTTGTAACAAAAGAAAAACAATAAACTGGAATGGAGAAATAACACAAACAATGCTTTTTCTTTGTTAAGCATAAATCTTAAATAACAATATGATCCAATCGCAATACCAACATATTTACGTATAAGCGTTTTGTTTATGCATGTAAATTGTAAACAATGAAAACCCCGGGAAAAATGGGACATTGATAGATCTGTATTAAATTAATAGGCCCATAAATAAAGCCCAATGGACCTTATTTTCTGCCAAACTCCCGAACCGCTCTATGATATTAAAGTTTTATTAAAACAGATATGATTCTCTCAAATAGAAGAACCAGACAGATAAATCTATGGAGGTCCCAATCGCAAAGATCCGCGATGGACGCTTGCATTTACTTATTTAAAGTTTTGTCATCTACAGAAATTTTATGTTATTGGAGTATATTGATATTAGTTGTCAAAAATTAATTAAGATTAAGGATATATATAGTCCTTTTTGGCTGCCACTGAGGGGCTGACCAATCGTTATTAAGAAGATAACATCTACTTAATAAACTAGGTGAATATCCATTATTCAAGGGTTGTCTGAATAGGTTTTTTTTGAATGATAGCATAACTTTTGTGGGTAAAGGAAGGATTCCCTTATTTTACAATAAAAAAATCCTCATTACCTACCTACTCTCTCCTAGGTTTTGATTCTTCCTTTAAATCAATGTTTTCGTTTTCTCGCAGATACTCATTCAACCAAGAAAAAATATTTCTGAGTAATCAGTCAAATGCATCGAAAATGGTCCCACGGCATTCAATTCAAATCATTAACTAACAGGAAATTATGAAATGTACCAACAATATCGAGTTGTCTCAATGTTTTTTTTTTCTTTCCCTCAGTTGTCTCAATGTTATTTATACAAAACAAAAGCATTAATTGCATATTGTATAATACATTATAATGATCGACTTTAAACAAAGGGGTATATTTATCTATGCTTATGCATATTATTTGGTAGGAAAATAAACACAACACACAAAGCAAAAACAAAAGGTAGCATTTAACTCTCTCTTTTTGTTGTTGTTTAAAAGTAAGATTATACAGTAGTATATAACTGAATTTTTTTATCGTGAATCATAAACAGCTCCCTGATTATTAATTAAACTATATAACGATGCTAATAAATCACGTGAAAACTTTAATATTTGATGTAACTAATCGAAGTGTTAACTTCTTGAGTGTGCCGAGAAGAGGAGCAGTCAAACATTTCTTCTCCTTCTCTTCATAGAAAAAGCCCAAACACTAGCAATCTCGATCACATTTCGCCTTGCAAGCTCTTACCGTTGTTGGGCCTTAACCATTGTTAATATAAGGCCCAGTAAATTGCTCCACGCCCACAATCTTATGATAATTTACGGGTTTTAGGCGGCGGGCAAGTTCTACTCCATCCGAGCAAACCTTTCGGAGTTGGACACGCAGTCCACATCCCCTCGTCGCGGTAACCAAAATCTCCGCAATAACTCGGCAAACTGCGTGACGAACGAAATTAATTGGCGCTCTATGGAGAGGAGAGGGAGTGACGGCAACTTGTGTTTAGATAAGGTACAGTTGGAATCAGCCGCCGATCTAGGAAAAATATTTTGTACGAGACACAATATTTTTATTTTTATAAGTTTGTTTTAAATACTTAATATTTGTACATAATCTAACTATTATATGCATATGAAAATAAATATATAATTAATTAAAGAAAAAGAATAAAAATAAAAATAAAATTAGAATTGACATTTTAACATTTAATAAAGCATGCCAACCATAAAAAGAAAAAAAAGAAGAAACTGTACCTAATTTAGTAAACTATTTGGAGAATAAATAGAGAATGAAAGAAAAAAAACACCATGTAAGAAAATATATAAACACAAATTATAAATTTAATGTGGGACACATGCCCTATCCCTCTAAAGCCTACATCCGCCCCTGTAGAGCTGTCAATTGGGCCGTCCACACCCATTTGGGCGTTGTCCAGATGGACCGTTTTTTTTATGGGCTATATTGGTCCGGTCCATACTGGACAATGGTCCCAAAAACGTTCACGCCCAATAAAGCTCATGTCCAGATGGGCATGCCCATGGACAGCCCAATTTTATGTAATTTTTTTTTTATTTTGGTTTCAATCTATTTAATTATTTATTAAGAATATTAAGTTTTATAGAATATTAGAGATGAATATTAAGAATTTTCTTAAACAAAGTCATAAATGTGAAATGATTTCATAATTTCATAATTTTAAGCTCCTCATGCTTGTCAAGATTTTCTTCCTCCATTTTATTTACAAATTCTTGCAAGGATTTATGGACGAGTATTTCTCAAATATTAAGCAATACGATCGAGTATACTAGGAAATTAATTGTAATTAAAATTAAAATAAAAACTAATTGTAATAGTAGTTTTATAAAATGAGAAAATACTACCAACAACAACAAAGATAATATGAATATGATGGTATTTTTTAGACATCTTGAATCAACAAAAAATAAAAACATTGGAGGCTATAAATCATGCCTATCTCGGTTTGAGATGACTCGAGATAAGACTTCAAATATGCAAAGCTTTTGCCTGAAACAGAGACTTCCATATTGGAACACTGTAATATATTAAACAAGTATCAATAATTGGCTGAACACTGTAATAAACTAAAGCAAGCCTAAAAGGCTGAAATTGTGCAATCTCTATTCTACAAAAGAAGCCTGTTCGAATCAAATCACTACGACCACACAACAACAACAAAAAAACGTTCTCTGCATTCCCCTACCAATCATCAAGATTCCCAAATTGAAACAATCCAACAATACCTTCTAATTCTGCAAATTAGATCCGAAACATTCCCCAAAACACACAACATTATGCTATTAGGAACAAGCACATCTCAGACTCTAGTAATGGTACGAGACTCATGTAAGAAAAGACAAGTTAGAGAACAAACCAGTTCCAACAGAAAATACACCAACCACGCTCGTCTTTGTAGTACCAGGCTTGGTCACTACATAACCATCTTCATCAAGCTCAAGCTGCCCATCCAAAAACTCCCAAGATTAAAGCTTTTGACATAAACATGTAATCACTCTAGACTCACGAGAACAATCTGATTTCGATTAATACCTGAAAAAACTTTAATCTTGGAAGTCGAGGAAGCGAGAAAGATCGATAGTCCGAGAAAGACCGCGAGAGAGATCGAGGAACCGAGAGAGAAGAGACGAGGAAGCGAGAGAGCTCGAGAATCCGAGAGAGACCGAGATGAGTCCAGAGAGTGAGAGAGTAGTCGAGGAAGCGATAGATACCGAGAGAGAGGAAGCAAGAGAGACCGAGAAAGAAGCAGATCGGTAGTGAAAGAGAGAGGAAACGACAGAGACTGAGAGAGAGGAGGCGACAGAGAATTGAAGAATAAATGAAGAAGAAATCTCCCCTAAATTGATAAAACCCTAAAATTTTTTGACCATGGACGGTCCGATGTCCATATGGTTTTGGCCTAGTTTGACCGTGGACAAATGGGTCTTCCGTCCAATTGGACCGTTTTATTTTCGGGCGAGACCATAACCCGTCCACAATAATTCGGACTGGACCAGACCATGGACAGCTCTACGCCCCTGGTTAAAATTTTCGGATATATTTCTAAGTTTCAGTTTTGCTTCTACGTGGATTACATGATTTACATGCAAAAAATCCATAAAGTGATACGAACCAAACGGTTCAATCAAGAAAACCAAAACACAACAACACACCTATTGAACCAGAAAGACTCGGTTATGAATAAAAGAAGAACGATTTCGTATTTTCAATAATAATTAGATAAGACGTAGCATTTCCTTAAATATAGGAGCTCGATCTCCATAACTCCACTTTCTCATTTTTATTATTCAATTTCCATATTTGTAGGATTCATCAATTGTTTTCTCTTTGTGTATTTAAAGACTTCAAGTTAATGAAGAAGACTTTGTTTTGCCAAAAGAAACTTGTGTTTGTGTTTGTGTATTTACACATCTCTTAGCTTTTAGGAAGGACCGCTTAACATAAAAAAAATTCTGTAGATCTGCTGTCTTTTAGGTATATTAAATTAAATTTAAATACGATCTATTTGGGGCAACGGCGCAACTTATGAAAACAAAAAAAAAAAAATTGGCTATATAATTTTAGATATGTTATGCAAAGATGTTGGGACCAGGCGACGTTCTTGGGTTTTAGGTAGGGCTTTAAGTTTTCAATTTACATACACGCGTTTGTATACAATTCCTCTGGGTAAATGTGGATATGATAGATATGCTTACATGTGCTTTAATAAATGTTGACAAAAGAAAATATCAACGGTACCAAATTATTGAATTTGTCGATTGTCCATACAAATATATATATATATATATATCATCGATTTGAAAGGTTAGGATTTATAATTGAAACGAGTATCTAACATCGGGAGAAAACGGATATACTGTGAATGTGATTCTCTTCTATCCTAAAATATATACATCTTGTAAAAAATGTTTAAGAAAATAAAAAATAAATCTATCACTAAAAGGTTTTCAAAAGTGTACTATTTCATAAATACCCGTGGTAGAGACTATAGATTGAGGTAGCCGTTACAGTTTGAGTAAAGATCGAATAGATGACTTGCCAAGTAAAGAAAACAAAAGTTCTTGAGACGGATAGAACTTAATTACTGACGAATATATGCATTGGCATATATCCATGTATTATGTATATACTTGTAGATTAGCCGTATATATTGTAAGATTTGCAACCCTAGAAATAATCATGAGTACATTAACTAAAGTTTCTAAGTCACTTGGAGAAAAATTACATTAATTGACATCTTGATTAAGGAACCCACTGGTCATTGCGAAGTTTGCCGATTGGACATTATCATGATTAAGAAAAGGATCCTTTAGCCTGGGTCTCGGAGCATCAATCAAAAATCTAATAACAAAATTTTAGAGACAAAGCTCTTAACTGTTTGAGACCAAACTCGGCAAACTCTCAAATGACAACTTCAACTATGGCATCGATGTTCAAAACTAAGCACATTGCTTTCCCGACTAATTACAATGGACTATTGGCTTTAACAAGGCCTAAAGGCTCAAAAATCTGAAGGAAATAGAACATTTATAATCTATATATAAGCTTCAGGACTTTGATTATATCATACTTGATTAGGACCGAGCTTATCACGCGGTATATATATATATATAGAAAATTAAAAACGGTGAATCATTACAAATACACCGATTTATTCATTAAATCTCTAAGAATTCACGTTGGTTTCGGTAAAGAAATCTCGCTAATATTTGATGTAAGCAACGGAAGAAGTGTTGGCGTCTTTGATGAGTGTACCGAGAAGAGGAGCGATCAAACATTTCTTGTCCTTCTCCTTGTAGAAGTAACCCAAACACTTGCAATCACGATCGCACTTGGCCTTGCAATCATTTACAGAAATTGGGCCGTGTCCACCATTAACATACGGACCATTAAAATGTTCAACTCCGACGATCTTGTAATACTTTACAGTTTTACCCTTGCTCCCGCTGCAAAACTGCGTCGTTTTGGGTGCTGCGCATTTATCACTCCAAGCTAACAGACCTTTCGGTGTAGGGCATCCGACGCACATTCCACGATGGCAATATCCGAAATCGCCACAAAACGTCGGCAAGCCACATTGACGGACGAAGTAAGTGGAGAAGAAAGCAAAAGTCTCTTCCCATTCGAGATAAGTCGCGGCTGGGAAATACGAGAAGGCCTTGAGGCTACCGTCGGACCCAAGTCTTAGATACGAAATCGTTCCGTTGTAGTTGATTTTGTTTAGGTTTATAGTTCCGCCACCGCTACCGATGGGTCGGACTTGGAGTAGCCGGCGGTTATTACCGGGATTCGTAGAGGTTTGTGGTGCGGGTTCTAGGAGAAGCTCGTAAGCTGAAGGCTCCGTTAAATTGTCGAACTCCCGTGTAATGGCGAACGTTACGGTGCCGCGGAAGTCGTGATCCGTCCATCCGCCGTAAACTAACGGCGTACCGGTTTTGTTGACGTACATGGTTAAGCCTTTGTTATCTAGCACCATACTGTACGGACCATCTGAGCCGTCCACGTCAGATGTACGGCTAACGAGTTTGTTAACTCCGTTAACTTTAAGAGATTGGCCGACGAGGAGTGTATCGGTTGGGTGATCGAAACTCTGCCAAACGAATTTGCCGTTTTTGTCGTGTAGCACCATGTTTCCGTTGGGCAAGATCTCGAATCCGGTGACGCCTTTGTTGGCTGTGTTAGTCTGCCACTTAACTTGGCCGTTTAACTCAGCGAGCACGAGGTTGCCGTTGCGGCCGAGTGAGAGCGTGGAGTTGTCTCCGACGGGGTTGTTGCGATTGGCGTCCCAGATCCAACGCATGAAACTCATGTCACGCCTGACTCCGACTCGGAGAGCTAACACGTAGGCGCTAGGAGTAGTATTGTAAAACATGAGCTGGAAAGGAAATGTGAAGAAGCTCTGATTCGGTGAGTTGAGGAATCGGTAACTCGCGTCGTACTCGGTGATGTATGGGGCGTAGCCGGGTTCGTTGAGGACTCTGAATTGTTTCTCGGGAGGGACTTGGGCTATAACCACAGACACAGAGGAAATGGCAAGTGCCGTGATTAGCAAGATTCTAAACCGAAGCATGATTGCGCTCTTTCTTTTTCTTTTTTTTTCTGAGATTGAGGTACGGAGAGTGAGATGATTTTCTAAAGGTTGTATTCTTTGGGTGTATATATAAGTTCTTAGCTTTGGACCTTTGGGCTGTATTCCTTTGAAAATTCCCAAGTTGCAAATTGTGACTTGTCAACCAAATCAGTGCTTTGCAAGAGGACCAAAATGGCTCATTTATGATTTGAATAAGATTACTCTACGGATATATGCTCGTTAAGACAATAAAGTTTTGAGTAAATCATTAATCATATATTGTTCATTTGTTCTGTCTCAAATATATCGCAAAAATTATTCGAATTACCCGATATTTGGATATTGATGTTAGATATCCAGACTTATCGAATCCTATCCGTTTCTCGAATTTTCCGTGTTGTACTTTACTGAATATACTTACATATAGTAGTTTTATATATATAAACTACACATTCCCAACTTTTATCAGACCCCTTAATAAATTTTAGTATATTACAAAGTTCTATTTTCATCGGAGACAATGCTAACAGAAATATAAGAAAACAAAATTCGCCAGCTTTGAGCAGTGCAAAACAACAAAACTCTCTTATGAAAATTTCGCCAGCTGATTGTGACGGATAGGGATGTTATATATAAGACTCAGAATTTGAGGTTGGTCTGAATCCGTTAAAATTAATGTAAACTCTGACCCTGAATAATTGAACATGAAGAATTTTGGCAAATATAAAGTTTTGGTAAAAAAATTTAGGCTAAAACAGGGTCGGTCCTATTACATGAAAACTTTTTTGTCGCATAAATTCATAAATTGATAGTCAAATATAATTTTACGGTTTTGCCAGAAAAATATAATTTTGTAGTTTTTGGCTTGAAAACGAGATTTTGCAGTTTGATGGGAAAATATAATTCATTGGTTATAATGAAAAAATGTGTTCAATTTTGACAAAAAAGGGAACTTAGCGATTTTGGCGGAAAAACGTGATTTTTTTTTTGTTTTGACGAAAAACATAATTTTACAGTTTTGGCAGAAAACATGATTTTGCGGATTTGACGGAAAAATACGATTTGCGGGTTTGGCGGGAAAATATGATTTTGCGGTTTTGGCGGAAAAATATGATTTTACGGTCTTGGCGGAAAAATATGATTTTGCAGTTTTTGCGGAAAAATATGATTTTGTGGTTTTGGCGGGAAAATATGATTTTGCGATTTTGGCGGAAATATGTGATTTTGCAGTTTTGGCGGTAAATATGATTTTGTGGTTTTGGAGGGAAAATATGATTTTGCGGTCTTGACGGAAAAAACGATAAGTAAAATTATTTATAAGTTTATAATTTATATGTCTGTGATTTTCTACTGTTTTCATTTGATAATTAAATAATAGTGTTATCAACATAAAAATTTTGTTGAAAAAAAATTATAGGTTAGAAATGACCAAAATATAACTCAATCCTGTTATACAAATTTGAGAACTCAAAATAGATTATGACTCATTCAAAGCCAAACTTTAAATAAATAGGGTCGGACTTGACCGAAAAATCGTTATTTAACATATCCCTAATGACGGATGCATTCCAGCCGGGCAAGCTTTGTTTTTTCCCGATGAAATGCTAAATTGCTAATGATAATGAATAGTATAAATTTCGATTTGAAAAATAAGACCACAAAACTTGTAAAAAAATTAATGCCAAGGGACGTGGCCCACACACGGCTTGTACTATTGGGATAGCCATCCAAGTGGACCACTAAATAACAAAACTCTCTTTTTGAGCAACGAAATAATTAAAAGCTTCGCATAGTACTTTGATTATCAAAGGTAGTATGTAGATGGTATACAAAGCCAATGGCTTTTATTTATATAGAAAAGGTAATACAATTATTAAACGGTGAATCATTACAAACTCACCGATTTATTCATTAAATCTCTAAGAATTCACATTGGATTCGGTAAATATATCTCACCAGAAAACATTAATATTTGATGTAAGCAACGGAAGAAGTGTTGGCGTCTTTGATGAGCGTACCAAGAAGAGGAGCAAGCAAACATTTCTTGTCTTTCTCCTTGTAGAAGTAACCCAAACACTTGCAATCACGATCGCACTTAGCCTTACAATCATTCACAGAAGTTGGGCCTTGCCCATCATTAACGTACGGCCCAGTAAAATGCTCAACACCGACTATCTTGTAATAATTGACAGTTTTACCCTTGCCTCCGCTGCAAAACTGTGACGTTTTGGGTGGCGCGCATTGATCACTCCACCCGAGTAATCCTTTTGGTGTAGGGCACGCGATGCACATTCCACGATCGCAGTAGCCGTAATCGCCGCAAAACGACGGTAAGCCACATTGACGGACGAAGTAAGTGGAGAAGAATGAGAAACTCTCTTCCCATTTGAGATACGTAGCGGCTGGGAAATACGAGTAAGCTTTGAGACTCCCGTCAGATCCGAGTCTGAGATACGAAATCGTTCCGTTGTAATTGATTTTGTTCAGGTTTAAAGTTCCTCCTCCGCTTCCGATTGGTCTGACTTGGAGTAACCGGCGGTTATTACCCGGATTCGTAGCGGGTTGTGGTGCGGGTTCTAGGAGGAGCTCGTAAGCTGACGGCTCCGTTAAATTATCGAACTCTCGTGTAACGGCGAAAGTGACGGTGCCGCGGAAATCGTGATCCGTCCATCCGCCGTAAACTAACGGCGTACCGGTTTCGTTAACGTACATGGTTAAACCTTTGGTATCAAGCACCATGCTGTACGGACCATCTGAGCCGTTCATATCAGATGTACGGCTAACGAGTTTGTTAACTCCGTTAACTCTTAGGGACTGGCCGTTGAGGAGTGTATCGGTGGGGTGATCGAAACTCTGCCAAACAAATTTGCCGTTTTTGTCGTGTAGCACCATGTTTCCGTTGGGTAAGATTTGTAATCCGGTGACGCCTTTGTTGGCTGTGTTAGTCTGCCACTTGACTCGTCCGTCTGCTTCAGCGAGGACGAGGTTGCCGTTGCGGCCGAGTGAGAGTGTTGAGTTTTCTCCGACTGGGTTGTTGCGATTTGCGTCCCAGATCCAACGCATGAGAGACTCGTCACGCCTGAGTCCGACTCGGAGAGCTAAGACATAAGCGCCAGGGGTAGTATTGTAAAACAAGAGCTGGAATGGTGATGTGAAGAAGCTCTGGTTCGATGATTCGATGAATCGGTAACTCGCGTCGTACTCGGTGATGTATTGGCCGAATTCGCCTTCGTTGACGACTCTGAATTGTTTCTCCGGGGGGACTTGAGCTATAACCACTGAAACAGTGGCAATGACAAGTGCCAAGGTTAGTAAGATAGCAAATCGAGACATGATTTTGTTTGTGTGAAGGAGTGAGATGATATGATGTATATTGTGGGCGGTATATATAAGTTCTTAGCTTTGGGTTTTTGGCTGTTATCCGTTTGAAAAAGTCAAAGTTGATAATTGCGACTTGACTACAGATCAACCAATTCGGTGGTGTACAATGGGGCCGATGGCGACTTATGATTTGGATAAGTTTTGTCTAGTGCAGATTATCGCATATTCCTCTTTTTTTTCTTTTTCTTTTTTGTCGTACGTAAATGATTAGCTTTTTTCTTCTTGCCTTTTTATGAATTTTTCTTACTACTATCGTTTTCTAGAAGACTTGAATCCGGATTTTCTGTCTAAAACTTGATGAAATACACAACAACCTTTCTAAATTGTACTATGGGATGATTGGTTAGTTTTTTAGTAAAAACATCACAGCACCATAGTATTTGACCTCAATCTGTGGTTATGACATCAAAGCTGTGGGTTTTAATTAGTTTTGAAGAATTCATCAAAGTTGTGGATTTTTCTTGGATGGTATTGCGAGGGGCCAAGATTTGGCTTTTCATTTAAAAATTCAAGTACACGTATCCATGGCCATGGGTAGCTGAGATCCATGTATCGTATTCTTACATGTGCACCAAATGAAGACCGAACAATAATTGTTGACAAAGATATCTACGTTATCAATAATATTACGGCATCTTGAATGTACCAGTCACATAAATAATAATTTTTAAAAGTTACAAAGTCTAATCGGAACCAGTATGAAACCTAAAAACATCTACGAAGCATGATAATTAAGTTTACATTTAGGCTTGATCATGAAAACAGCTTCAACACTAATGAAAGAAAACTCGACAAGCCGGAGATCGTCTTGGAAACGTATTGATTTGCTTGACAACTTCATATCAATGATTTGGTCGAACGACTGGATCCAAAATCCAGTTAGTTTTCACATCGTATTATAAATCTATTATCTAAGTTTTTATTATTTAAAATTCTAAAAACTGAAAAGATAAAATTTAACTTTAAAATAAATAAAAGTTATGAAAAACTTTTAAAATCCGTGAAAACAAAAAAAAATCCTTTTAAATATAAAACATTTAAAAATATATTAATTTTCTAAATTAAACAAAAAAAAGGCTGAAAATTAACCTGACAATGGCCAGTCATTCTCTTTCTCCTCAGAGGCGTAACAAGTGTACGGCTAAGATCTTTAGGCAGTGAATCTCAACATCTCTTTTTCAAACGAACTCAACAACATAAAAGCCGCAACACGTGTCAGAAATCCAACGGTTGAGAAACTTAAAAACTAAAAAAATCAACTTTAACACAAAAACTTGAATGAAAAATTGTAAAAAAAACTTTAAAATTCGGGAAAAAGAGAAAAAAATTTGAAAAACAAAAATTTCAAAGAAAAAAACTTGTATGATAAAACTAACAATTTGAATTTGTGGAATCTCTAATGATTAGTGACTAGATCGAATGACTGGATCCAAAATTCAGTTACTTTCCACATAGTAGTGTAAATTTATCGTCCAAAATTTTTAAAATTTAAAAGATAAAAATTCTGAAAACAAAAAATTTGAATAAGAGTTGTAATAAAACATTTAAAATCCGTGAAAAAGGAAAAGAAAAACCATTAAAATATAAAACATTTAAAATATATTAATTTCTAAATTAAACAAAAAAAGGGCTGAAAATTAACCTGGCCATGGCTAGTCATTGTTTGATGGGCTGGAATTATTTCTGTTGGGCTTTTGTAGGATGTGCGCACATAGACCTCTGCGAGCACATACGATCATCTGTAATCGTCTCTGCAAACAACGAATGCACTCCAACACCGTTACCAGAAAAACGAATCCCCCGATCTCCGATGATCCCTCTATTAGATGATGATGAGAGATTTACACATTAGTGTTTAGGAAGAAGTATATTGACTCTCATAATTATAAAGGTTACGATACATAGGTTTATATAGAGAGGAGAATGTTTAAAATTCTAGATTATTGTAGATCCTTCTACACCCTCCGCCTCCTCAATCTATCGCCATCTCCGTCGCCGGAGAGAAGCTCCAACATTATGACCCCCGAAGCCTTAAATTCCGGCAACATGTTGCCGCTAACTCCTTCGAATCGTGTCTCTCTCTCTCTCTTTCTACGGTGAGATATGGTCCCGAAGTGACAGAGATCTTATCATTGCAGGTGAACAAATTAAGAATGTTCTCTGTCGTTTATATGAGACGTGATGCTTTTGTGTGTGTGTAATCTCACTCGTCTTCTTCGTAAGGTATAACAGCTTTTTAAGTGAACAGAGAGCCGTTGTATGAGTCTTTTTTTTTTTTTTTGGCTAGACAACGAATCACGCTGTAACTTCTGGAATGATTCTTTCTAAACGAAGGGAGAAGAAGAATCAGATAGCATCATCCATCATCTCTGGTCTTGTCTGTTTGGTGAAGATTTGGCGATCGAAGAGCAACGGCAAAACAAGAACAAATCAATGCGAGAGAGCCAAAGATTAGGGTAGAGAGGCAAACGAAGCAGGCAGAAATCGAAGAAGAGAATTGAAAAAATCAGAGGAATTGCATCTTTAACTCGTAGAGAGAGGAGACGCGAAACCAGGTATTTATAAACTCAGTTGTTTGGGACTCAAGTTTCCTTTTTTTCCTTTTCACTTTGGGTTTGTTAAAAGTCCAAAGCAAAACACCAACCTTAGGTTCAGTGATAATCTAGCCGTTATAGACGGTTCGGGTTAAAAACTTTCCAACTATTAGTTGATACGCTACTACTAATTTTTACTTTAGTTACTGATTGTATTTTTCCTTCTTTTTTTGTTAGGATTTTGATTTATTTGGCAATTACTAAACCATTCCTTCTCATCATCTAACCTTGTGCTCTGCCTCCTCTGTATTATTGGATCCTGTTATTGAATGCTCCTAGTTTCGATTTGCTACTTGTTCTTTTATTTCCACCCCTGAAACTTGTTCAAGAGATACTAGTTCATTTAGAAGTTGATTAGACTTGGTGGATGTATGTTTTGTCTCTTTTCTATTGTTATTCCTAACACCAATAAGGCTTGTGTGATGTTGACGCTGAATTATGATTCGTTGGATGCTGCAAACAAGATTGGAATCATCTATAAAAGGTTCATGTTTCTTCCTTTGACATCCCAACTTGTTAGAACAATCTTTTTCAGCTTCGGTAATCAGTAGATTTCGAGGAGTATTACAAAGGTAATGTGTAGAATCAATGGCTCCTATATATGGATTTGAAACTGTGCTTCTAAACAACATTGAATTGTCTTCTTGTGGTGTGTAGGCATCCCTTAGTAAACTATGTACCAGTTAATGGAAGAATACACACTGTCTCTTGCTCTGGGTACAGCAATCCTTATCTTTCATCTACTGGAAATTGTTAATGTCCTTCATTTACTGCTAAATTCTTATTTCCAATTACTGTTCTAAGCCAAACATTGTCACAACTTTCAGGTGATTTTTATGAGGAATCCATGTTATCTTCAGCTTGATCTATCTTTTGGAGTTTAAAAATTGCCAAAGTTGGTAAAATTGCCAAAGTTGAAAAGTCATTTGAGGTAGTTTATTTACATGAATGTGTCTGTTGTTTGATTCTTTCTGGTGCCAATTTATTTCTAACCCCTTGGCTATGCCATTAGAAAGATCTGCAGGTTATAGGAATCTTGAACATATAGCAGTCATAATGATTTTCATGGTTTGAACTTTGAACAAAATGAATCACATTGATAAAGATGCTTCCTATTCCTCAAGAACAGAAATGAACAGAAGCCAGACACCAAAAAATAGCCCTCTTCAGAAGCATATCTATAAAGAACATGAGATATGAGATCCAAAAAACAAAACAAAGAAAGTGACATGAATGTTCAAGATTTAACAATTATGTTGATCTGTGGTCAGAGACGACTTCTTAGCGCTGTTGATCTTACTATTTTCACAGACAAAAGAAGACCAGAGAGAGACTTTATCCCCATCTTTCTTGCAGTTATCAAACCAAGAATCCAGCCCTACACGTTGTCTCGGTGTGCTCAATGATCTCATCTTTTCCCTTGCAGACACTCATGTAAGGTTGGAAACCATTAGAGCTTTGAAACCAGCTCTCGTCTTCCAATAGACTTGGATTCACTTGGAATGAGAAATGAATTTATGGATTTTGCAGACTTGGATTCACCCCAATGTTCCAATCGACAGCTTCTCATGCCCATATCTTTAGTGTACAGTGACTCCATAAGCATATGAGGACTTCTTCTCTTCTGCAAAACAACTCCTTGAGACCTCAACCCGAAACTGACCGGTTATATAAAGATCTTGAGAGAGAATTTACCCGATGGGAACGGGAGTATTTCAACATACGGTCACGCTTGATCACACCTTCTTGCTTCCTCAACCATATGGCTTTGATGTCTTCCTTCGTGAGAGCACTACTGTCCCAACCATTGCACTCGACCTTCGAGTTACAGATCAAATGTTTTGATACCTTAAGTTCTTCTTTGATCTCAGCGTTGGTCTTGAACCAATGCTTTCTCTCTGTGTTTCTCTTGATGATGCTTGATGCTGAAGCTTTGTTGGAGCGTAAAGAGTTCAATAAAGCAGAAACCTTTCTCGTAACAGCTCGGCCACGCACAATTGCTTAAAGCCTTACAAGTGCCTTCAATGCCCGCAACGCTTTCCTGGCCTGTTTTGTAATCAATGACAAGATCAAACACTGCATGAAAGATAGCTTCAATCAGAAACTAAGATGCTTTGAAAATCTCAAAGTAGTGTGTCTGACCAGATAAGCCCTGAAGGCACTCTGAATCTTGATAGCAGCCAATTTGGGATTGTGCTTCTTGACAAAATGTTGTGATGTGAAGGCGTTTCCCGCCATCCGAATGCACGACAATGGAAACAAAAATCAAGCTTCCTGAGAACTGCTGCATTCCATAAGAGGTATTCGACAAGCTCAGTTTCAACCGGATAGTTCCCATGCGAGCCGAATATATCAACAAGCTCGAGCGATTGTTAGCAGACACTTAGGCACAGGTGATTCTGAGAATTCATGTATATCTTTATGCTGGTGAATCCGCTACTTATAAAGAACAAGAATAAGAAAACGCAATGAGAATGTATCGTTCAATTAAGTATTGAGCAAAAAAAACTCAAGAGTTACTTTTAAAGATAAATTACTAACTCTAAAGATTTTAGGTTCGGACAACTTGCAAGAAACGTTGGTAACAGCTTTGAAACAGAGGAACGGAAAGAAACTTGCATATGGGTGAAGTTAAGGAACTGAGGCATTGGTTCAGTTCCGAAGTAATCATACATGGCCTACCACAAATAAAGAAAAATAACTTGAGTAAAAAGTTGTCGAGACAAGAGTATTCTTAGATGAATTCTTATAAAAGATATGCATACAACATACCATTAGAGTAGAGCAACAGAGTGTAAGACTTGTGACCTTCAATATCCCAACAAGAAAATTACGCAAAGCTTCCATCTTCGATGAGTCAATAGGAAAAAAGTGTTTGTTGATGCCAAAGAGGATATCAACATCCATCTTGATCGGAGAACATACACTGTTCAGTGATAGGTTTATAAACCGGTCGCTTGCAAGACGCAGACACTTAAGTCTTGGAGTATCAATCACCACCTCATGCGTTTCACCAACTATGCTAAAAAAACTCCAAAAGTCTATACTCAAGCTATTTAGTGTTTGAGACCTCACACGCAAAACTTTCACATTTTCAATTCCTTCGATGTTCAAAACTCGAAGAACTTAGCAAGATGATATAAGCCTCTCTAGACCAGCATTACTCGAAAACCAAACCATCTCTAAATGCATAGTCTCGAGACGAGGTAGAGAAACGGAGTCAAAACTATGGATGCCTACATCGACCAGCTTGAAGTGTACCAATGTCTCACACGTACAAATGCTTTCCAGAAGCTTGATGGGCAAATAATTGTTCTCATCATAAGAATCAACTGAACAAGCATCTACCACAAGATGTTGAACTCCATGGGTAACCACTAAGTTGATCCACATCATGAAATTGGATCCTTCAATTTCATACTCATCACAGTCAAAATTTAACTTCAATTGGTAAATGAGTGAATTCTTATTCAAATCTGGGAATCTGTTGACAAAACCCTTTAACCCATTGTATCTGAAGTCAGTATAGTTAAGGTCCAATCCAGGAACACGTTGCCAAAGATATCTCCATCTCGTAGACAAGACACTGGTTTTAACAGAATCTTTTGTCCTAAGTTTTAAAAGTATCTGATGTAACAAATGGTCAGGTAATTGGCTAATCAAATCTTTCCTTTTCCCGTGACTTCGTCTTCTTTTGTGGTTTTGACCTTTTCGTCTCGAGATCTCAGTCATAATGTATCACTGAAGTAAAGGAAATCAATAGACTAAGACTAAAGACGAACGACGAGATGAATAGGAGCAGCGACGCGATTCCATGAGCGATAGTGACGACGGAGCCGTGACCGATGAGGGATCGTCGGATAACCGACGGTGGCGACGCTTTCAAGGGTTTGGTGTGGGGAAAAGCGAGAGGCGAAACGCCGTTTATACATATTCCTCTTTACGAAGCGGGACTAGCCCAAAGGAGAGAATTTAATGGGCTCGAACGTAGCTTACATGCCCAATCAACTCAAGGTACGTATTAACTTAATGAACAACTATAATATTTTGTTTCTCATCTAATAATATTACATTTTAACTTTTATAAATTAATATTCGATAAATTAATAATTATTATAAATTAATAAAAAAAATTAATTTTAAATTGAGACAATATAATATATAACACAATTTAATAAAATTATAAATAATACTTTAAAAAAAATCTTATGTAAATATATGATCTCATCAATACTATAAATTAATAATTATTTGAATTGATCAATATATATATAAGAAAATTTAATGAAATATGATTCTAATGTTATTTGTTTTTTCTTAAATTTACATTAATTATTGTTAGTATTTATTTCTAATATTTTTACTATATTAAATATTCTTGATGTTGTTTTTTACTTATAATAATTATTTTTTTACTTGTAAATGTAAATAGTTCTAAAATATTAATTATAATAAAAAAATTATTTTAAATATATATTTTTTAAATTAAATAATTTTTTATGATAAATTAATATCTCTATAAATTAATAAAATATCTTAACCTCGATATTATTAATTTATAGAGGTGTTACTGTAAATAGTTTGTATTATTGTACTCAAATTTCAAACAAAAATTCAAAGTCTAGACAGTAGTCAAGTTGCCATTGTTCGAGTGTCTTTGCAAAATCTTCTCGAAATCTGAACATTTATTTGTCTTATCGGAACATCGATATAACTAATAATTGTTTGGCAAAAAACCTCACTATAGTAACTTGCATGTGGCGCTCTCATAGTTTATTAAGAACTCTTTCACACTGCCGTACATATATATCATTTCTTCAACATCTCTGGAGTTAGTTTTTTTCATAATTTCCGAAAAAAATAGAAAACACCTTAAATTCTAAAATATATATATTTTTTATTTCTTTTTGTTTTCAGAAAAGTTACATAAACAATTTATTCAAAATGTTGGATGACCGTTGTACTATAATGTGCGGTTTATGTACGTTGATGATATGAGGTGTGATGGTATCATATTTCTACTTGCAAAAGTATCATTGAGATATATGCAAATTTATGATTGATTTTAATTGTAAAAAGTTTTTCTTAACTAAATATATTATACAAGTCTTCTGAAATATTTGCTGGGATTTAGGAATCTAACAAGATTTGAGCTATCTAGATGGGAGTGGATTCCCAGCGGGAGTTTTTATAATATCTATATTGTTTTGATTATTTTAACTTATGAATTTTTATTTTATTTTTGTTGATGTTGTTGGTGTTTATATTAATAATGTCTGATCATTGCTCATGGAATTCATATGTTTTTATTACAATTGCATATCATGTTTAGTGTTCCAAGATAAGTTTCACACGTTGCATCTGTGCATCGAGAGTGGATCCGTAAGAGCGCCCTCATATACAAAAGAGGTGGTGCTGTTCCAACATATTCAGCTTTTAAAATTGTCCAGCAAAAGATTTCCCCTGCTGTAGAGTGGTTTCAGAATTCTATTACCGTTCGAGTCTCAGGTTTTCAAAACTCCTATTGAATCTCTGATAAATTTGATGATTTATAATTTTGTTTTGTTTTGTTTTAGATTTAAATACTTGAATTTTTGTAGTGATTATGATTTGGTTTAGGGAAAATTGCACTTTTGAAGTTGCAATTAGAATACTCATTATTGTCTTTTGGTGTTTTTTTTGCATGAGAGTTCTTATGCTAAGCTTTCACCAGCAATTGCCCCTTGTATCAAATTTTTATAGAAGGAAAGGCTATCTTCAGTCCAGAGGGCATAACTACTAAAATACATGCTTCGGAAATTGACGTCCATAGATGGGCAGTGCAAGTAAGAAAATTAGAATAAAGTTTTGGAAAAAATGGTTTTCAAAAAAAGAAAAGAAAAAAAAAAGAACACTGTGATTGGAGACCGTTAATACGTTGTCTCAGAATACTTGTGCTTAGATACCGTTAACGGCGTCTAGTTTTATCGCAACGACAGCGTTTTGATCGTTCACGTTTAGAAAAGAATAGGGTCCCTTAAATAATTATTTCGCAAAAGGCACGGATCAATCACTCATTTTGTTAATACGCACCGTTTTGTCTCGAACCTTCGTCCGAAATATAAATTTCAAAATCCCTAATGTCTCTTCTCTTGTTCATCAGACGATTATGAAGGCAATGATACCTTCCTCAAGTCCCCTGTTAGATAATTAGGATTAATAAAATTGTACTTGGTCATTTTGACAGAGTCTTCTAGTCACGAGTCGTGTTTTAGTTGCGAGTATGTTTGGGATTTTCTTAGAGGATTAATCTCCTAAAATAATGCTTAGTTTGTTATCTTTGTAAGCCGATATAAAGGCCTTTGATCGATTGAATAAAGTATTCAGATTTTCCACACATGTTTTTCTGTTCACAGAAATTAATACTTCAGCTGGATCCTTCAGTTTTTACCTTGAAAGTTTCTGTATAACCCAAGAACTGAAGTCAAAGGATTAACTCAAAGATTGGAACCAAAGCTTTCCTATGCATGGGAGTGGTTTACAAACTTTGTTGGGAAGCCTTGTCGACTTGTTCGTTTTAATTCAGGTTTCATATACTTTTACTTGCCTTAATCAGTTAATCTAGACCTGTGTATCTAAACTATTTCTCCAGGTCACTTTGCTATGTTCTTAGATATGTATCTATTCTAGCTTATATCACAGGTCAGTCGCCATGAAAGAAAACGAGGATCATATTCGATTTCTTTCTTTCGGTTCTCTCTTGATTCCCTGATGAATAAACTTCTCAAGGATCCTGTACGGATCAACGGATCAAAGAAAACGGATTTTGGATCCTGTCATTTATCTTTTGATGGTTAGAGATTTCATCAGTTCAATTTGTTTTCCTATAGTTTTTGTAGATTTAACATTATTTTTAATTTATTTGAAAAATAGTTTCAAACATTTTTTTTTTCTTTTGGTTTTTAAAGTTTTTTTTTAAAATTTAAAATACTCAATTTACAAAACAATGTTGAAACTATTCGGATTTTGAATCATGTCATTTGAACTAGTCTTTTAATCGTTAGAAATTTCACAAGTTCAATTTGTTTTTGCATTGTTATGTAGATTTAGCATTCATATTTCTAATTTATTTGAAAAATAGTTTCAAAAAATTTGGATTTTTTTCTTGGTTTTTAAAGTTTTTAAAAAAAAAAAAAATTAGAATACTAAATTGACAAAACTATGTGAAAACTAACCGGATTTTGAATCATGTCATTGGACCTAATCGGTCTAATTTATTTGAAATTTTTTTTGTAATTTTTCATTTTTTCACAAATAATTTCTGACAAAGACATCTACGTCAGCATCTTGAATTTACTAATCACATAAATATATGTTTAAAAAATTACGATCTCTAATGGGAACAAGTATGGAACCTTAAATCACCTAAGAACCATAAGGTTTACACTTGGGCTTGATCATGACAACAGCTTCAATACTAACGAACAAAAACTTGACAAGCCGAAGAACGTTTTGTAAACGTATTTATTTGCTTGACTACTTGATACTTGTCTTCGGCTGCACGGAAATGGAATAGAGTGAGGCTCCTTGAGAACTGCTGCATTCCCTAAGAGGTATTTGACAAGCTCGGTTTCAACCGGATTATTAACCGAGCTGTATATATCAACAAACTCGAGCGATGTTAGCAGACACTTAAGCACATGCGATCTTGAGATATCCAATATATATAGGTGACAGTAAATCGACTACATATAATGAACGACAAGAAAGGAAAAACGTAATGAGAATGTATAGTTTAGTTAAGTTATTGGGCAAAAAAGAACTCAAGAGTTACTTATAAAGATAATTCCCAACTCTAAAGATTTTAGGTTCGGACACCAGGCGAGAAACAGTAGTAACAACTCTAAATCGGAAACAGAGTAATCAATAAGAACTTTCAAATGGGTTAAGTTAGAGAACTGAGGCAGAGGTTCCAGTCTCGAGTAAGCATGCATGGCCTAGCAAAAACCAAGAAAAAGAACATTAGTAATAAGTTATATCGAGACAGAGTAATTCAAGATGAATAGTTACAAAAATATACATACCTCTAGACAATAGGAAAAGAGTGCAAGATTAGTGACCTTCGATATCCAAGCAAGAAACGTACGCAATGTTTTCATCGTCGTTGAGTTAATAGGATAAAAATCTCTTTTGATGAAAGAGAAGATACGAATACACACTTTGATCGGAGAACATACACTATTCAGGACAAGGTCGTTAAACTGGTCGATTTCAAGACTCAGACGCTTAAGCCTGGGAGCATCAATTACTACCCCAGTTATTTGACCATATTTGTCCAAATTTGTTTCCCAAATGCGTATACTCAAGCTATTTAGTTTCCGAGACAACACTCGTAAAACTTTCACATTCCAAATTTCGGTAATGTATAAACCTTGAAGAACTGGGGAGGATGAGATAAGCCTCTCTAGAGCCGCATCACTCGAAAACCAAACCGATATCAAATACATAGTCTCGAGACGAGGTAGAGAAATGGAGTCAAAACTATGGATGCCTACCTCGACCAGCTTCAAGTGTACCAATGTCTCACGCATAGAAATGCTTCCCGGAAGCTTTATGGGACAATAATTATTCGTGTTATAAGAACCCATTACAGAAGCACTAACCACAAGATGTTGAACTCCACGGGTAACCACTGAGTTGACCCACTTGTTGAAATTGGATCCTTCAGTTTCATACTTCCTGCCGTCAAATTGCAACTTCAATTGGTTTACGAGTGATTTCTTATCCAAATCTAGAAACCTGTTGACAAAACCTTTTACCCCTTGTATCTGAAGTCATCAGAGTCGAGGTCCAATCCAGGAACACGTTGCCAAAGATATCTCCATCTCGTAGACAAGACACTGGTTTTAACAGAATCCTTCGTCGCAAGTTTTAAGAGTATCTGATGTAGTAAATGGTCAGGGAACTGGCTAATCAAATCTTGATTTTCCATGTGATTTCGTCTTCTGTGATCGTGACGCTTTTTTTTAGAGATCTCATTAATGATGTACCGCTGAAAAGTTGAGCAGAAAAGCACATACAAGTCTTAAGCAATCCAAACGTGAAATTGATATTTTGACAACACAATAGAATACGATTAAGACGAAAAACGAGAGCAACAGGACCAGCGGCGCGATTCGATCACACATAATGACGACGGAGACGCAACCGATGCGAGACCGTCGGGTACTTGACGGTGGCGACGCTTGCAAGGGTTTGGTTTGGGGAAAAGCGGGAGGCGAAAAGTAAGACGTAAGAGCACCTCCCTCAGTAAGATCCCATAAATGTATTTTAACAATTAAATAGTTATATTTTAAATAGAATTTAGATATTTCATTAAGTTTAGATTTGTTGAAAAAACTAAATCATTAAGTAAACGACACGTGTGAAATTAGTTTCTTGTTAAGAATTCATGATATCTTAAACAAAAATCTCCTTTATCTTTTCTCTTATTTTTTATTTTTTTATTATGATTTTAAAGAGATATCTAATCTAATGGAGATACTCTATCTTAATGGGCTCAAACGTGGCCTTAAGGCCCAGTCAATTGAAAATATGTATTAATTTATGTAATAAATACTATATTGTACTTTCTGGGCCTATTATATACGGCAGCTTGCAAGTTGATTTTTGAAATCAAAAGCTAATCAACTAAAGCAATGGGAACTTGCCATCGGCATCATTTTATAAATTAGATATAATATTTTTTTCATTTAAAATATATATATATGTATATATATCTTTAAAAAATCCAAAACATACATGTATATGTGTAACAACTAGTAACCAGTGTTGTTGACTGGGCAAATCTTACGAAACAAAAAGGTGACGCGGCAATTAAGCATCGTAGCACGCATCTTATTCTCTCTATCTTGAACCAAGTTTGCTATCCCTTCTTTAATTCTGAGATTTTAGCTACGTAACAAAACTATTTAATACTATAAATTTTCAATTCCTTGACAGGCCAAACAATGTATTGCGTGCACGTGGGGTCTTATGCGTTGTTGACAAAGCATCGTATTTTATGAATAGACTAGATATATCAGAAATTGATTCATTAATTTTCTTTCACTTCACTTTATTACGATGTAGCTTGAGAATCAGTACACCATTTTTTTTAAAGGGTAAACAAACGAAATTCGACCTTACTAAAACACAACACAACAATTCCATATGACTTTCACACCTCAAAGAGTTGACTTTTTGTTAGCATTAGGAGCTTTGACATAAGCAACCAGCGAAGAATCTCCGGTTCTAGTCAATGTCTTAAGCTCGTAGCCCAACCAACACCTTGAACTCTTCCGATTGTAGAAAAACCCTAAACATTTGCAATCTCTCGTACACTTGTCCCCACACGCACTCTCCGTCGTCGATGATCCACCGTTATATTTTGTCATGAAACTATCAGCTCCTTCGATCTTGAAGTAGTGAAATGTCTTGGGATCGCAACTTGCGAGACTCGGAGTTTTACATGTCTCGTCCCAACCAAGAAGCCCTTTGTCGCTAGGACAAGCGTTACACTGACCTTTCTTACAGAGACCAAACGCCAAACAATGCTCAGGGATCCTACACTCGTCGTTACCGTCAGTGTCGTCGTTAGTAAACGCCTTGTACGTCACGTCCCAAGCCGTGGCAGTCGCTGCCGTGCTGTAACTCCAAACTCTGATGTTTCCATCAGATTCTAACCGAAGAAAACTCAACGTCGCGTTGTGTTTCGGTCGTGAGAGGAACGTTGAAACGTTGAATTTAGAACCAGAATCGACACCTTCCATGTGTAGACCCCACGTTGTGTCGGAATCTTCCACGGCTTGGAACGTCATAGACTGTAATTGAGTTATCTTGGTGAAGAATTCGTATTCATAATAAGCGATTGGCTTCGGAGTTTTGTTTGTCGTGTAGTACAAGACTAGCTTCTTGGCTTCCATGACGAGACTGTACGGTCCGTTTGTGTTGACCGATGGAGACAGTCTGCTTACGAGCTTGGTCCGACCTTTGAGTTTCAAAGACTGTCCGACGAGAAGTGTGTCGGTCGGAGAATCAAAGCTCTGCCATACGAATTTTCCATTGGAATCGTATATTACCATATTGCCATTTTCCAAGATTTTGATCCCCACGACGCCTTTGTTAGCTGTGTTCGTTTGCCATACCACGCGGCCATCGGCTTCGGCAAGTACAAGGTTTCCGTCTTCTCCGAAAGTCAACGTCGCGTTTTCTTTGACCGGTGAGCCTCTGTTTGCTTCCCAGACCCATCTAAGAGTTGATTCTTGGGCTCTGTTTCCAATCCTAAGAGCAAGAGTGTATGCGTTTGGGGTTGTGTTGTAGAAACAGAGACGGAAGTTGTCGCTGAAGGGGACGAAGCCACGTACGTCGGGGTTGTATTCGATCGGACTGTAATCGGTGTAGCCTCCTTCGTTGACCACTCGGAATTGGTCGTCGACGGGAACTTTGGCTTGTGCTCCGATCAAGTAGATGGAGAGAGTGAAGAAGAGAGCTAATGTGATTGAGATTTTCATTTTGCTTTGTTTGTTTGATGGATTTTGGTGTGTTTTGGGTAAAGAGAAAGAGCTTATATTTATAGGAGGAGCCAAGGAAATCTTTGTTTTTTATTGGTTTAATAATATTTAAAAGAGTATTTTGAAATATCTTTTTGGTTTTTGTTTGGCTATAATCTAATATTTTCTCCGTTTCAAAAAAAATATCGTTTTAAGTTTTATTTTTGTTTTTCAAAAACTGTCGTTTTATATTTTCAATGCATATTTTTTAATCAAATCTTAGTTTTATTTCTGATTTTTCAGCTTATTAATTAGAGAGAGAAACTATTTTAGCCTAACAACAAAGGGTAAATAAAATTTATATATTTTTTTTAATTTGTATGAAAATGTAAAATGAAACTTTTTTTGAAATCGAGAGAATAATAGTTTTGCTGGTTTTGTTTGGAACATGTTTTTGTTTGGTTGAAGAATATGTTTCGAACATTTTAGAAAGAGCATATCTTAAGCTCAATGCTAACCGTGCACGATTAGCAAAACCCAGTCAACGGTTACAGTTTGCTATTAATTCCCCTAGTAATACAAAATTTATAGATTTATTTTCTGCAAAATCTTCAGTTTTTCTTCAATAAGGAACTTCTATAACAGTTTACCGATTATATTCGGTGTGAAATAAAAATAAAAATAAAATATATTATTATCAAAAGTATGACATGTTTTTCTTCAAAGCGAGTTAATATTAATTAGTATATTTTATTTGTCGGTTTATAATTATACTTGCTTGCACTGCATCAACATTAGTTAAATGAATTCGAAAATGGTTCTAGTCTAGAACTGCGAACTGAATCGAACGAAATAAATCACGCGTTTGAATTAGGACCGACCGACCAACCACTTTTAATTATGAGCCACCGGGAAGATGCTCATAGTCGATTTTATCGTCTCGTTGGGTTTATCTTAATTATTTATTGACTCACGTCGCATTCGCAAAGACTATAGATAGAATTCGATATGATTCAAGAACTTGCAACTTGATTTATCTTTATGAAGATAATAATTATGGTTAATAGTTAATTGTCTTTCTGATATCAATCTGAACTATTCTGACCACTTGTTAATAAAGAAATTTGAAGGTGTTTAACAAATATAAACGGACAATGGATAAAGAATTATCTATGTAAATGATTCAGATCGGATCTTTGGTGTTCATGTGTGTCCCAATACCGGCGGCTTGCCAGGTGTGTGGGGGTACAGGTCTTATTCGACGGCTAATTTTTTTTGTTTAAATTAATTTTGGCAACATTTTATTATTATTTTTCTGGGTCCATGTGCCAACTTGTATTTAGCATATAAAAGTATAGTTTTTTTTATTAAAGATATAAAAGTATAGTTAATGTCGTAAATAACAAAAACAAGAAGCTTTAAGTAAGTGATAATTTGTTAAGTTGGTACTAAATGAAAAATAATTATTCCGAAAAGATTTGACACATTAAATTTAACATGTGATTTTTTTGGGAATATTTATATAATGCTATGTAAATTGCTAGAAAAGTCATAACTTAAAGATTATAATCTTTGTTCGGTTTAGTTTCTGGGATATATATATATATTAATCACCGACTTTGTAGTTTTAATTATGTTTATATAATATATCTTTTAAACGGAAAAGAAAAGTCTTAAGATTATATGTCGTATTGATTAGACAGTAGAGAAAAAAAGTTATCTATTAAAAGTCTAAAATATGTCCACGTAAACATAACACATATTATTATAGGAACAAAAAACGTTAAAAATACTAATTTTTGTTAATAGCTTACGTACATGCGAGTAATTATCTATCCATTGCATAACACATATTATCATAAGAAAAGAAAAAAAGATTATTGATTGTTCAGCCTGGTTATAACATGCCCATCAATTATCAACCCATATTATTTACTATTTCCACCAACAAAACAATTACAAAAGCGTATAATCAAACACTAGAGTCTGAGATTGCACTCGCAAAACTTTCAAATTTCGAATTCCTTCAATGATCAAATATAAAAGAGCTAGGGAGGACGAGATACGCCTCTTTAGAATGGCATCACTTGGGAACCAAACCACCCCTAAATGCATTGTCTCGGGACGAGGTAGAGAAACTAACTTATAGCTATGCATGTGTATATACTTCAGCTCCAAATGTACCAATGTTTCACATATACAAATGCTTATGGGCAACTCAACAGAACAACAATTTGTCCCACCAAGCCATCAACAACAAGATGTTGGAATCCACGTAGTACTAAATGCTTGAAGGACTTTTACCTTCACAAAAGGGAGTTCAGTTCTCTTTTTTCTATCGTTTATTTTTCGTTCTTTAAATTCTAAAATCATCTTTTTGGCTCTAAATGCTAGATTTTTGTCTCAAAATTTTGTATTGGTAAACACTATTTCTCTGGTTTGACTTTTGTACCATCGACTTAATTAGACTAAACCAGTTGACAAAAGAGAAAATGAATATTTTGTTAAGTATTGTACTTTTATTCAATAATTAACGTTTTAATTTGTTCAAAAATTCAATAATTTGCTATTTAAAAAAATTATCGAAAGAGGCAATCGAAAACATTTGCTTGATATGGATAACTAACTCAAAACCAGCCGCCGCTCAAAAAGTCTGATCTTCAATTGTCTTTTCTGGTGGCCGGCGCTCTTCGCCGCTGCCGTGAGAGGATCCAATAGCCTCTTTTTCGTTGTCGTTATTTAATTCCTCGATTCGTTTAGCTCATGGATCTGATGGAGAAGGGCTTCTCTTGGCTGAGACGGTGGATCTTCACAGTGAGGCTTATAGGCTTCGTCGGCGATCAGCTTCTCCAAGGAGAGTCGTTTTTGGGTCTCCGAGATATGTAACTATGTTCTTTCGGTTACTCTGTTCTTGTAAGATTCGGCGAAGAGTCGGGTTTCTTTGCGATTCTCGAGGTTGTTTGTTCGCGAATCTTTGGTTGTGGTCTCGTCCGTTTCTTTGGTCTGGTAAGTTGGCCTTCTGGTCATACTTCTTCGTCGATCTGCTAGGGTTAGATGGAATCGCTTTAGTTTGTTTCAAATGTTGGCCGCGACAGTTTCAGAGATGTTGTCGATTAGCTCTTCATGTTATCCTACGGTCTGGGATGTGGAACAGGCAGTGTCTTTCCGGTTTTAGATGATAGGCTTTTGTTTTGTCTCTCGCTGTTCTAGATAGAGGGTAGGGTTTCCTATTTTTTGCGTGATGATGAATGGGTGTTCAATGGTGGTGATTGTTAAGCATGCAGGTTTATTCCTTTATGATGGAGATTTCTTTGGATTCACTATGGTTCGATCTTGTACTGCTCTTGATTCTTCGAGATTGGTGTTACCTGGTTTGAATCTTTGTTCTTTGTCTCTGCATTTCAGGTCTGATCGAGATCAGGTCCTATGGTGTTACTTCTATCTAGGTGTTACTTGTCGTCTTGTCTACGACATCGCCGTATTCGGAAAAAAGTGTGAAGAACTAAGAGTAGTTCTGTCTTGTCGGGCTATAAAGCTTAGCATAGGAGTTCTGTTACTTTTTTTTTTTTTTTTTTGGTAACATGTTAACCACATAGGAGTTCTGTTACTTTTAGGCAGGCTGACTTCTTTAAAAGAGGATTTGTTTATCGATGGTTAGTTGTGGGCATTTTTGATATATACTCTCAAATGATCTCTTGAAGTTGGGTCTTCTTGTTTAGCTTGGTATAACTTGTTTGTCAGATTCTTCATTTACTGTATAGTTCGATTTTGGGTTTCCTCTTCTATCATTGTATTTATTTGGCCTTGAGTATTAGTACTTTGCTCCCCTATCATAGGACTTAAATCTCCGGAGATATCTTGTTTTTTGTCGATCTTAGAGCATCATTAACCCTGGAACCCAATATGAGTTCTTAACTAATATTTTATTAATTAACATATATTAAGATACTATGTTAAAAACCTTTGCTAATTTGACCTACAATGGTAGAACCAAAGTAGGGATTCTTAACAAAAAAAAATTTAGTTTTTGGAGACAATGCGCTAGAGTCTGTTGGAGACAATAATAATACATGAATCAACCACATAGCGTCGAGTACAAACTTGGAAAACGAAAGTTTCAGCGTCGATGCCTCGAACACAGACACCATCTCTGTGATCTCGCATCTCATTAGAGCTTCGTCTCAGAAACAAAATTTCAATAGCCCACATCGATTTCGATTTCGATTTGTCGATCTCGGAGAGCGAGATTATCAGATCCAGTTTCCATCGATTTGTCGATTTCGGATAGCGAGATGATCAGATCCGGCTTCCATCGATTTGTCGATTTCGGAGAGCGAGATGATCAGATCCTGCATCGATTTGTCGATCTCGGAGAGTTAGATGAAATCGCTGCTTCGGGTTTTTTTTTGGGTTAAGAGAGGCGAGATCGAAAAAATGAAAGACCCAAAAAAATTTTTCCCTAATCCTAGACGTCTACCAATACACATAGCATATAAGAACCGAATCTTAAAACTTTTATTTAAGAGTCGGTTCTCTCTAACTAAACTACTTTTTATTTATTTTTAAAAACTTTAATATTAAGAATTTATGTTTAGAACCTCGTTAATGATGGTCTTAGTTTCTAATCCTCCAAATATTCCTAACAAGATATTATAAATCAATTTCAGATGAAAAAAGAAAAAGGGTAACTAACTATAAATAACACCTGGCAGGCTGGCAGCTTTTCAAGTTGACTTTTTAAAATCAAAAGTTAACAACGAAAACGATGTAAAGTTTAAACTCTATTGTTTAAGAGGGTATATAAATATTAATAGAAAACATTTTGTACGTATATGTATATATGCCTACGTTGTGTGTTATAAGAGCATTGACTGGTCAAAAGGTGACGCGGCGTCGAAGCGTCGTAGCACGCATCTTATTCGTATCAAATTTACACCGCTTCTTTAAGAGCATGATCAATGGGAGGTGTTAAAAGTAAGGGTGCTAAGTAATTTTTTATTATTAATTAGATTGAATTTAAAATTAGAACTTTAAAGATAATTTATGTTGTTTTTTAATCTTTCAATGGTAGTTGCTAAGTAGAGGTTCTAAATAAATAAAAAAATTATTAGAAACTTTATTTTTTTGACATTCATTGAAATTTGAAATATATATGAAACAAAAATATTTAACAAAGTACATTCAAGTAGAATCCAAGGAAGTTGATTCATTGATTACTGCAAGACCTCTGATTTTATCAAAGACATTTAACATTTAACAAAGACAACATATTCATCTCTTTGAAGCATCAAATTAAACATTTCTCTGTTGATTATAGCTTATTGCAAATTCAACCATTATGTTTAGTGGTATGATTCAAAGTCAAGTAAAATAAGACTGAAAAATTTGAAGAAAAAAAAAAACCCAACAACGTATACTAGTAAGCATGATTTCGAACAAAAAACGATCTTAATTCATGAAGAAGAAAAAAGAGAAGACTGTTATTCATCTAGACTTGGTCTTCGACCTCGGTGATAAGCTTGCTGCTCGACGAAGGCTTTGCCAACAGATCAGTGTACTCTTGGAAGGGCGATTTTATAAATCTGGTCTCTTTCCAGAACTCTGGTGTAAGGAACCCGTAAGTCTTCTGAAGGCAATCGAAGGTAGCCTGCGTGCAACAAAGAAACAACAAAGATCAATCATAACGGGCGAGAAAATCTGGTCAATTAAGTATTAAAAGGTTGAAGACAATCAAGATCTCTACCCATCTTGCAAATAGATAATTCGAGGTTACATCTACATCGTCCTCAAATCATACCACAGATTCAACAAAAGGACAAAGATTTTAAGGTATATTCTTGCGATTATACAAGGAAACATCTCCATGAACTGTAGAGAAAGAAATAACCGATTAGAAATTGAAGAGCCACAAGAGCGAAAATCACAGTTTCAAATTCAATTAAGGAATGATTACAAGTGTGAAGAACCCTAATTTCGATTTCATTAAAAATCCACAAATTCATTCACATGCGAATACCCTAAAAATTAAATCCATGTTTCCGATTCCATGAAATCTCAATAGATTCACTACGATGTACATCAAATGCATATAATTTCACACAAATCTTACCTCACGAGCCGATTTCAGAGACTTCTTCACCACCGATTTCTGACCAAATCCCACTGAGACGCCACAAATTTCCGGTTATCAGACGAATTCTGACTGATTCGTCTCTGATTTTTGAGGATTAAACGGACGAATCGAGCAAAAGAAGGGAGATCGCGAGAGAGAGAACGGCAGAAAAAAAGAGGAACGAAATAGGGTTTTTTTCCCCTCTTTCCTTTCTATCTTTTTCGCGACAATTTTTTTTTTTCTTGACCAACCGAAGCATGCCACGTGGCTAATGTTTGGGGTTCTACGAATGCTAAAATAAGAACCGGTCCTAGAGCTAATTCTGTCAACATGCTTATTTAATTAGTTTTTATCCTTTAACAACTCCCTAAAAACTCTCTAAAAACTCCCGTTGATCATGCTCTAAGTTTTCGAACTTTATTGTGATATAAATAATCCAATTAAAATTTTTAATTTCATAATTGGCTTGTCATGAGAAACAAAGTGTTGTGTGCACGTAGATGCTACTGCATCAGTGACGAAATATCATATTTTATTCTGATACTAGTGAGAATATTTGAATTTAGATGATGAGTTTCATTTCAATTTATTACGATGTAGCTTGAGAATCAACATGCTATCAAAAAAACAAGAAAAACCAATAGCAACCTTTTTTTTTTAGAAAAAAAGAAAATTAACAAACGACAACGTAGCCTTATTATTCGTCAAAACGACACACAAAAACATTAGTTTACATTCAAATGGCAAGAGCTGACTTCTTGGTAGCATTAGGAGCCTTGACATAAGCAATGAGGGAAGTATCTCCGGTTTTGGTCAATGTCTTGAGCTCATAACCCAACCAACACCTCGAACTCTTCCTATTGTAGAAAAACCCTAAACACTTACAATCTCTCGTACACTTTTCCCCACACGCACTCTCCGTCGTCGATGATCCACCGTTATACTTCGTCATAAAACTATCAGCTCCTTCGATCTTGAAATAATGAAATGTTTTGGGATCACAACTAGCAAGACTCGGAGTCTTACAAGTCTCGTCCCAACCAAGAAGCCCTATGTCGCTAGGACAAGCGTTACACTGACCTTTCTTACACAAACCAAACCCTAAACAATGCTCAGGGATCCTACACTCACTGTTACTGTCAGTGTCGTCGTTAGTAAATGCCGTGTACGTCACGTCCCAAGCAGTGGAAGTGGCTAACGTGCTGTAACTCCAAACTCTGATGTTTCCGTCTGACTCTAACCGAAGAAAACTCAACGTCGCGTTGTGTTTAGGCCGGGAGAGGAACGTCGAAACGTTGAATTGAGAACCAGAATCGACGCCTTCCATATGTAGACCCCACGTGGTGTCCGAATCTTCCACGGCTTGGAACGTCATAGACTGTAATTGGGTTATCTTGGTGAAAAATTCGTATTCGTAGTAACCGATTGGTTTCGGAGTTTTGTTTGTCGTATAGTACAAAACTAGCTTCTTGGCTTCCATGACGAGACTGTACGGTCCGTTGGCGTTTACCGATGGAGACAGTCTGCTTACGAGCTTGTTCTGACCGTTGAGTTTCAAAGACTGTCCGACGAGAAGCGTGTCGGTCGGAGAGTCGAAGCTTTGCCATACGAATTTTCCATTTGAATCGTATATTACCATATTGCCATTCTCCAAGATTTTGATCCCCACGACGCTTTTGTGAGCTGTGTTCGTTTGCCAGACCACACGACCATCGGCTTCGGCGAGTACGAGGTTTCCGTCTTCGCCGAAAGTCAACGTCGCGTTTTCTTTTACCGGTGAACCTTTGTTTGCTTCCCAGACCCATCTAAGAGTTGATTCTTGGGCTCTGTTTCCAACCCTAAGAGCAAGAGTGTATGCGTTTGGGGTTGTGTTGTAGAAACAGAGACGGAAGTTGTCGCTGAAGGGGACGAAGCCACGTACGTCGGGATTGTATTCGATCGGACTGTAATCGGTGTAGCCTCCTTCGTTGACCACTCGGAATTGGTCGTCGACGGGAACTTTGGCTTCTACTCCGATCAAGAAGATGGAGAGAGTGAAGAAGAGAACTAATGTGATTGAGAATGCCATTTTTTTGTTATGTGTTTTTGATGGATGTTGGTGTGTTTTGGGTAAATAGAGTGAGTTTGTGAAGAAATTTGGGGTAGCAGCGGTGGTGAACCTCAAATTTACAGAGAATTTAAGGTACTCACTCTTCTACTGAATCTAAGTTTGCTTCGATCTCATCTCTGTTGAAATCTATGGTGATTGGTAAATTGGTAACAAGAGAATTCATACGACTTTAAAAGCCTTCATTTTTTGCAGTGATTATACTTGTTTTTGTCGGTTTTTAACTATTGTTTCCTTTTCTGTCGCACAGACATTAGTTAGAGTATGTCGAAAGGGTACGAGAGGCATCGTACACACTTTTTAATTACGAGCCACCGGGAATATGCTCTTGGTCGTCCCGTTGTATTTGTTTTATTTATTTATTGACTCATGTTAGCACAGAGAGATATAATTCGAAATCATTCAAATACATGCAATTTGAGATAACTATCCTTATAAATGTAGCGGAAAATACAATTATATTATAGTTCATTGGTAGACGACTGTTAATAAAGAATATATCTAAAGAAATTTGAAGATGCTTTACAAAAAATAAATAAACGGACACTGGATGGAGAGTTTTTCTTTGTTAGGAATTTAGGATCTTAGATTGGATATCTGGTTGTCAGGTGTGTCCCAATACCCGGCGGCTCAACTTTATTTTAAAATTTATTTTGGCAACGTCTTTTCCAATCTTGATTATTTTCCCCGGTCCATGTGCCAACTTGTGTGTAGCATATAAAAGAATAATCGAGTTAGTAAAAAGCATAAAAATACTAACTTTATTTAAATAAATGATAGTTTATTGAGTTGTTAGTATATAGAATTATAAATGATAAAAAAACTATCAAACTAGAATTCATTAAATAAGTATACGTCTACATAGTATTACACGTTAAAAATAAATAACGTATTACACAATATTTAAGTTATAGAGATAAAAAGAGTTGAAATCATATTTCTTAACATGATAAATTTTACACTATCTATTTACTTAAAAGACCGTTTACTGTCATGTAATAATACAAATATTACGAGTGAAATAAGTAAATGGCTATACAAAAAAGCAATTTAAAAAGTTAAAAAATTGATAAGTTTTTTATTACGAAAATAAAAAACTTTGTTATTGTCATTAATACATGCTTTTCATTTTTCATTGCTAAAGTGCAAATACTGATATGTTACTACTTACTAGACAAAGAAATAAAATGATTTTCTTAACATAACTTATAACAGGCCATTCATAAATATAGGCCTCATATCTAAAGGGCTTTCATGGACAGAAAAGCCCGGCAAGTTTGAGGATCATCAGCTCCATCTCTGATTCTTCGAAGTTCGAAGTTCGGAGCTCTTAGTTAGCTCTGTCGTGCACATTATAAGCAGCTGCAGCCATCTTCCTTATCGACTCAGGCAATGTTTTAATGATTATTAAACTCATCATATCCTCTCCTCTCACCGTGTGAGCAAAAATTAAAGATGACTGTTGTAAACGGTAAAAGGTAATATTTTCTTACCATTGTGAGATATATATATGAAAAAAAGGAAACAACAGCAACGCATCTCTTAATTTCCTTAAATTTGTATCTGACCGTTGTGATTATCAATTTCCTTTTCTTTTGAACAACCTGAACCTCTTTGCTTATAAATACTCTCTCTCTCTCTCTCTCTCTCTCTCTCTCAACGCTTCTTCTTAATTCTTCCTTGAGAGAGAGAAATCAAAACTATCTATCTCTCGCTTCTTCTCCTTCTCCTTCTCCTTCTTCTTCTTCGACTCTGTGAATTCCGATGATGATGATCCAAGTAAACATTGAAGTAAAAGCCGATAATGATCTCTTCTCTGCAGCATACATCATCCGTAATTAGAGTAAGATTGATCGGAGCGGAAAGCATATATATATATATATATATATCGTTTCATTGATTGAATTTCCATCGATCCTCTGTCGTCTTCAGTTTATATCAAGATCCATTTCAGTTCGGGGCTGGATAATGATTTAGCCACCGAGACGCTTTCACCGGAGACTACGAGGATAACGAAGAGAGGTATTAGCAGGTTCTTAATCGTCGTCTTTTATCTTAACAATTGAATTTGTGTACATGTGTCGTGTGGTATGAATTAAAGATGATCGAGATCTCTGATGGGTTTCTTTTGTATCATGTGTAACAGGTGCTCCCTCTTGTTTCTGTTTTCAAGTTTCAGAACAACCACGAGTCGCCTCAGGATGCTCAAGATATCACAACCAGGTATATATTATATTCTCTTACTTTTTTTTTTTTTTTAATATAATAAATAATAATTTTGATTTCAAAAATAATAATATAGATTTTATGTTTTTCACTTCTGATTTTTCGGATTTAAAACTAAATACCAAGGTTTTCTCAAATATTTTTTTAATTAAATCAATTTATGGATCTTTATTGGTTCATATATTTTGAAATCCATATGAGAATTAAAAATCTTCATTAGTTTTTAAATTGAGATATATAGATATTAAAATAACATGGTTTACTTATGAATTTGAGTTTTTGTATTTTTCGCATCAAAATCCATTAAAATTCAATGTGAATTCAATGTGGATTTTGAAAATCCAATAAAAATCATTAAACGAATAACATAGGTTTCAACTAGTATTTATAAATCATAGAACCAATAACATATGATTTTGATAAAGATTTTAAAATCAATGATTGATTAACTCATGATTTTTGTTTGAATTTCCAAATCTATTAAAATCAATAAACCAATAAATTCTCCTTAATTTCACTAAACGTTTTAATTAACTAATATGTTTTTATTTTTTAATAATTTAAGTATTAAATTTTAATACGTTGAAAACTAACCGGACTTAGCATTATGTCCTTTTGGTCCGTTAGTTGATGTCATAAATTCAACATATTTTCACGTATTGTAAATTTAAGACTTAGTTAAGTTTTAAAGTTTTTCACAAATAATGTGATTTTTTATATAATTTTAACTAAAATCTTTTTATTATACTAAATGTTTTTATTTCTAAAAAATCTAAGTGTTATATTTAAATATGTTGAAAACAAATCGAATTTAGCATCACGTCCTTATTGTTCGTTTGTTGGTGTCATAAGTTCAACATGCTTTCACGCGATATAGATTGAACATTTAGCTAAGTTTTAAGGTTTTTACCAAATAATGTTTTAAGTAAACCGTTTTATTTTTAACAAACTAAAAGTTTTTAATTAACCAAAATGTTTTTATTTCTAAAAAATCTAAGTATTAAATTTTAATACGTTAAAAACTAACCGGACTTATCCCGTCTTTTTGATCCGTTAGTTGGTGTCATAAATTCAACATATTTTCACGTATTGTAAATTTAACACTTAATTAAGTTTTAAGGGTTTTCACAAGTTTTAAGTAAATTGTTTTGATTTTTAATTAAAAGTTTTTGAGTATACAAAATGTATTTATTTCTAAAATACCTAAGTATTAGATTTACATACGTAGAAAATAAGCCGAATTTTGGCATCCCGTCTTTTTGGTCTGTTAGTTGGTGTCATAAATTCAACATGTTTTCACGTAATATAAATTTAACACTTGATTAAATTTTAAGGTTTTTTATCAAATAATATTTTAAGTAAATTGTTTTGATTTTTAACTAAAAGCATTTGATTATTTCTGAAAAATCTGAAGGTTAAATTTACACTTAAACTATTGGGTGCATTAATATCAACAAAATGACTGAAAATATTGGTAATAAAAAAAATTATATTAAAAATTAAGGAAAACTTTGAAGCACGTTTGAAATTATTAAAACTAGAGGGAATGTCAACTATAGACAAAACTAATGAGGTGAATTCGTAAAAACAAAACTTTATGGAAAATAGATGTAGTAAAAAGTTATGTACATCTAAAAAAGAATAGGACTATGTAATAAACAAAATGCGGAAAAATCATAGGAAAAATCGATAAATTTATAAGACTTTACGGAAGACCAACAGCAATAAACAAAAGTTCCGGGAAAATACTTTATAAAAGTTAATTGGAAAAAAATCCGAAAACACCTTATCTATTTTTGTAGACATTTAATATTCTATTTTTTTAATTAAAAAAATACTTTATTTAGTTTAAAAATATTTCATCTTTGAATTGTTGGTGGATTCGAATCCGCGCCTTAACAACCGTTAACAATTGTTACGGAATCAGTAAACGACATTAAATTTTAATGGAAAAAAACCTTAAAATACCCATATTTTTTTTGGACGTTTAATACCCCAATTGTTTTGGTTGGAAGAAAAATACATCATTTAAATATATTTGATCTAAAAATACATCATTTAAATAGATGTATACAATCTTTATATTAAAGATATCAATCATATCTCTGATTGCTTATGTCAATGGTCCATATATGTAATATCGTATATATTGTCATTGATTACATTTGTGTACCCTAGCTACTCACTCTTGTATATATATTGTCAGTCTGTGAATATAAAGATACAATAACTTATACAAACATTTATATGGTATCAGAGTTTTGATCCATAAACCTATAAATTTTTTTTTCCAAACCCTAAACTCTGTTCTCTTTTCTAAAATAATGGCCGCTAACAATGAAAAAGTCGTCCTCAATAACCAAAACCTACTCAATGTCAACATCGGTAATGTTACAAACCCACCAGCACCAACTATCTCATGTGGATGCCACATTCATGTCCTCTTTGATGGATATGAGTTAGTTGGCTTCTTTGATGGATCTACAACCATGCCTACACCCACTGTCACTACCAATGAAGTTACCTCTGTCAATCCAGACTATACCCATTGAAACAGACAAGACAAACTCATCTACAATGCCGTACTCGGAGCCATCCCCATGTATGTCCAATCTGTGGTGTCTCGTGCCACAACGCTGCTCAAATCTAGGAGACTCTCCGCAACACCTCTGCCAATCCAAGTCATGGTCATGTCACCCAACTCAGAACGCAACTCAAACAGTGGACAAAAGGCAACAAAACAATCGATGAATACATGCAAGGATTCATCACCAGATTTGATCAACTTGCTCTTCTTGGAAAAGCAATGGACCATGAAGAACAAGTGGAACGTTTTCTGGAAAACTTACCAGATGAATACAAGTTGGTGGTATATCAGATTGCAGCCAAAGATGCTCCCCCATCTCTCACGGAGATTCATGAGAAACTACTCAATCAAGAAGGTAAAATCCTGGCCTTAAGTTCTACTGCAACAATACTAGTTCCTGCAAATGTCGTATCTCACCGTAACAACAACAACAACAACAGATTTGACAATAATCACAACAACAATCGCTCGACTTGGCAACAGTCATCCTCCTACTTCAGGTCTGATAACCGCTATTCAAAACCATATCTTGGCCGGTACAAAATTTGTGGTGTCCAAGGGTATAGCGCCAAACGTTGTCCTCAACTCCAGCTGTTTCAATCCACGGCGAATCAACAACAATCATCTCCATTCACTCCTTGGCATCCAAGAGCGAATCTAGCAGTTGGTTCTCTTAACTCAGCCAACAATTGGCTTCTCGACAGTGGGACAACGCATCATATTACGTCGGACCTCAACAATCTGTCCCTGCATTATCCTTAAACTGGCAGTGATGATGTGATTGCAGATGGATCCACTATCCCAATCACACATACTGTTTCTGCTTCTCTACTCACAAACTCTCGTCCATTAGATATTCAAAAAGTTCTATATGTACCTGATATACACAAGAATTAAATTTATGGGTATCGATTATGTAATGCTAATTGTGTCTCTGCAAAATTCTTTCCTGCATCTTTTGAAGTGAAGGATCTCAGCACGGAGGTCCCATTACTCCACGGCAAAACTAAAGACGAGTTGTATAAGTGGCCTGTTTCATCGCCTCAAGGTGTGTCTCTGTTTGCGTCCCCATGTTCCAAGGCTACTCGCTCTTGTTGGCATTCTCGTTTAGGCCATCCATCATCTGCAATTTAAAATACTGTTATTTCCAATAATTTGCTTCCAGTTTTAAACCCATCACAAAAGTTACTGTCTTGCTCAGATAGGAAATCATACATGTGATCTTGTACCGCCTCCACCACCATCAGTCACGATTGTTGGTTGTCGCTGGATATTCACAAAAAATCAATTCAGATAGGTCAATCAATCGATACAAAGCAAGCCTCGTTGCCAAATGTTACAATCAACGACCTGGACTTGACTATGCCGAGAAGTTTAAACCTGTAATCAAGTCCACCTCCATTCGTCTCGTCTTGGTTATCACAGTTGATCGCTCCTGGCCAATCCGATAGTTAGATGTCAACAATGAGTTTTTTCAAGGCACGCTCACAGATGAGGTCTATATGTCGCAACCACCATGGTTTGTTGATAAGGATCAACCACATTTTGTTTGTCGTCTCTCGAAAGCACTATATGGCCTTAAAAAAGCTCCCCGAACCTGGTATGTTGAATTAAAAAACTATCTTTCTCTTTATCTTGCGAAACGGCAAGTCTATTGTATATATGCTCGTCTATGTGGACGACATATTAATCACTGAGAATGACTCAATCTTGTTACAACATACTCTAGATGCCCTAGCAATGCGATTCTCGGTTAAGGAACATGAAGACCTACATTATTTTCTTGGCATCGAAGCAAAACGAGTACCACATGGTCTTCACTTAAGTCAGCGAAAATATATTCTTGATCTTCTTGCTCGCACAAATATGCTCTCTGCCAAGACATTGATTACGTCTATGGCCACATCACCAAAGTTATATCTACATTGCAGAACAAAACTGTCGGATCTAGTTGAGTACAGAGGCAATGTGGGAAGCCTCCAACATCTCGCTTTCACTTGTCCAAATTTCTCTTATACGGTAAACCATCTATCTTAATACATGCATATGCCAACAACATATCATTAACAAACAGTCAATTCGTTACTTAGCAGGCACCCCAGACTATGGAATTTTCCTAAAGAAGGGCAACACATTTTCCTTGCACGCCTATTCTGATGCTGACTGGGCAGGAGATACAAATGACTATGCCTCGACGAATGGTTACATTGTTTATATTGGTAACCATCCAATTTTATGGTCCTCTAAAAAGCAGAAAGGAGTTGTGCGTTCATCAACGAAAGCTGAGTACAAATCAGTAGCAAATACATCATCCGAACGACAATGAATTTGTTCGTTGCTTGTTGAACTTGGTATAAGATTACCACAAGCACCAGTCATCTACTGTGATAACGTGGGAGCTACCTATCTTTGTGCAAACCCGATTTTCCACTCTAGTATGAAGCATATAGCATTGGATTATCATTTTATAAGGAATCAAGTACAATCTGGGGCTCTTCGTGTGGTCCATGTATCTACACACGATCAACTATTCGATACACGAGCACCTCCATCTTGAGGGGGCGTATTAAAGATATCAATCATATCTCTGATTGTTTATGTCAATGGTGCATATATGTAATGTCGTATATACTGTCATTGATTACATTTGTGTACCCTAGTTACTCACTCTTGTATATATTGTCAGTTTGTGAATATAAGGATACAATAACTTCTACAAACATCTATACTTTATAAAAAAATTTACAAATATATTATCGTGGTCTAGTGGTAACAAGTTGGTTATCTAATCTTTATAACGCGGGTTCAAATCCACCCACCAATGCCTTTTGATTTATTTTATTCCATTATCTTTAATAAAAGACATAATCGTAAATACTTCATCTTTTTCACTCATGCAACCCTAATCACTTCTAACAAAAAACTGAACTTCATCCTTCATCAATGCCACTCTGCTCCGTTCAACCTTCAAAAAAGAGTGACCAAATCTCCCATCAATGGCATTAATATGATCAAAAGTCTATCTTTTTCGAACCATACATCTATCCCAATGAGCCATTTATCGAATTGTTGCAATTGATGTTCGATCCCGAAGAGAAGGAAGAGATCTTAGCAAGGTGGGGTTTTATGATCCGATAACAAATCAAACTTATTTAAATCTTCCTGCTATTCTCGATTTATCTTTCATCTCTCTATTTTTACCCAAACATTTCTCCGCCTCTGCAACTAATCTAACCCTCGACCAAAAAAATGACGATTCCGCTGCCCCCGTCGTCTCTGTCCCTCTCTCACCTGTGTTAACCGCAGAAAAATTACATTGCATCATCAAATATCACTATTGTAAAAATCCTTCTAACTCCAACGACGCCGTTTTAAATCCTAGCTTAACCACCACACCACGCCAATATATTTGTAAAATTTTGTATAAAAATTGTATATATCTATCTAAACACGTGAGATTATAATTTAACGCCATTTACTGATTCCGTAACTCCTGTTAATGGTTGTTAAGTCGCGAGTTCAAATCCACCAACAATTCAAATATGAGGTATTTTTATACTAAATATATTTAAATGAGATATTTTTTTTTCAACTAAAAAGTTTGGGTATTAAACGTCCAAAAAATGATAGATGAAGTATTTTTAGGTTTTTTCCGTTAAAAATTAATATCGTTTACTAGATTTCGTAATGCCTGTTAACAGTGTTATGTTGCGGGTTCGAATCTAGCAACAATTCAAAAATAAAATATTTTTAGACCAAACAAATTTAAATGATATATATATTTTTTATTTAAAAAATTAGAATATTAAACGTAAAAAAAATAGATGGTGTATTTTTTTACAATACTATAATACTTATTTGATTCGTCGAGTGTAGAATTTTAAAGATAGAGAGAAAAGGAAATCGAATTAAAATCATCGAGGTTCACGTCAGATTCGAGAGACGACGACGAAGTTATTCTCGATTATCAAATCAACCAGCTCCCCTCAAAAACCCTAACTCTCTTAGATCGATCGAAGAAATCGGCGGCAAGCGATAATGGCCAACAGTAATTTGCCCCGAAGAATCATCAAGGTTTGTTTTCCAATCTCGTTTTGATCCCTTTGGCAAACTTCTCCGATCTCTATTTCTCTCGGAGCCTGTTTTTGAGTTTTTTGATGTGACGAAGAAGCAAGAGTTTAGCTGTAGCTGAGTGAGAAATCACCGAATTTTTTTGATATCTGTGTTCGATCTTGTTCTTGTAATTTTCGTCACTTTGTTTTCTAATTCTTGTTTTTTCCTTGCGATCTGATATAGGAAACTCAACGTCTGCTCAGTGAACCGGGTAAACCTCTTTGATTCTTCCTGCCTTGTTGAATATAGCGTTGATTTTGATGGTTGAATTGTGGATGAAATGTGTTCGTCCATGGAGTTTGAATTTGGTTGTAGAGTAAGATAAAATCTGATTTTAACGGAGTTTTGTTCGATTAATTGCTGCAGCTCCCGGTATAAGTGCCTCTCCATCTGAGGATAATATGCGCTATTTCAATGTTATGATTCTTGGTCCTTCACAATCACCTTATGAAGGTAATTGTTTTTTTTTATATATGATGTTCATCGTTGGTGTAAGGGGTTTTATTCTTTTTCTTTTCTTGTGCAAGAGTGAACGTGCGTTGTACGTACTTCTTTTTATGCGTGCTACTTCGATTTCTTGTTTACGGAAGTAATGAAATAGTTTCTGATAATCTTAGTCTCAGCTTTGAGAGTATAACATGTTTATGTCAATCTAAGATTGCTAATGCTCTTGTAGATTGTTGACAATGGTGATAAGTATAATTCTGAACGTATACAACTGTACGTAGTTTTATTATCACCACATTTTATTTGTTTCCTTGTGCTGTTGCGTAGTATATTCTAAGTTTAAACTTGTACATTTTTTTCTCCTTTGAATAAAATCTTCTCACTATCAAAATTTTAACTTTTTATTGAGTGATATATGCCAATTATTTGCTTCATTCCATTTTCTAGGAGGAGTTTTCAAGTTGGAGCTCTTTTTGCCTGAAGAATACCCTATGGCAGCTCCCAAGGTAAGTTTATTGGGTCTGTGGGCTTTTATCTTCATTCTAGGTTATAAAGTTATGAAATCTTTGCATCCGATGGTGATTTGAACATAAGTAGTGTCAGCTATAAGAATCTAGTTATTAAGTAAATCTTTTGGTTGGGAATTTGTACACATACTAAATGATCTTTGAGAACGGTGATTCTGACTTAAATGTAATGTCTCATTTCTTGTTATTGTTTCTCTTGTCATATGGTTCTAGTGGATTCAGTTCTTGAACGTTGGAGTTTTTGGAAATGGTTTGTGTAGAGCATTTCTCTATAGTCTATACTCTTAACACTTGCTGGCTCTTTTAATGATTTTATTTGTAACAGGTTAGGTTTCTCACAAAGATATACCATCCTAACATTGACAAGGTCTGTTCTAAATCTGTCCTCTTTTTTCCTTTATTATTCACACAACCAAACACATGCTCCTGAACTTGTCTATTTGCATGTACAGCTTGGAAGAATATGTCTTGATATTTTGAAGGACAAATGGAGCCCTGCACTACAAATACGAACAGTGCTCTTAAGGTATATGAGCTGATTACATAAGATTCTATCCTGCCAAAAACCAATGGTTTCTTGGGGCTTGACTGCTCTTTCTTATTCTATTGATGTGTGCAATCCTTAAAAAGTATTCAAGCTCTTCTGAGTGCACCAAACCCAGATGATCCGCTGTCTGAGAACATTGCTAAGCATTGGAAGAGTAATGAGGCAGAAGCTGTGGAGACAGGTGACGTGGTCTAAACTCTGAACTTTGAACTTAACTCGTTACAATACTCCATTTACTCTTGTTTTCTTTCTAAACCTGATGTTGGTATCTCACATCCTTGTGAACTATATTTGTGCAGCCAAGGAATGGACCCGTCTTTACGCAAGCGGCGCATAATGGATTGGAGGGTGAAACGATCTCTTTCATCCAAATAACATTACATTTGGTGAAATCTATCTCAACATCAAAGTTATAAGAAAGCTTATATTTTGCTGGTTCTCCTCCCTCAAAATTACAAAATTGTGTTTTCGTCTCCATTAAGCTGTAATCTCTCTGAATGACTATCATTACTAATAGGATCAAGACTCGTTTCTCATATTTGAAGTTCTTCAAGGTTCTTGAGTCAAAAGATCTCTTTCTCTACTCTGTAAATTCCAAGTTTCATCGAAAGCCAAAGGTTGTTGATATTGTTAGAATAAAGATGTACCTTTTACAAGTTGGCAGTGAAAGTTAAGTAAAGTATACATGAGACTGATGAGAAAGTGTTCGTAATTAGCCATTCCGGTGTTGTGATATATATATACTAATCATTTGAGCGATGAGGTGATTCTGTTAAATTTTTTTTGGAAAGAGTCCATCTCAGGAAGAATCAATAATGAGGAATTAAGAAACACAATCCACATGCAACAGGCTCATTACATTCCAAACGAACAAGATAATCCCACTATATTAGATCACAAATTCGGTCGAAAAAGAATAACTAGCAGAGCTTTACAATTACAAACCATAAGGCAAAGAAGAGTGCCCACAACACAAATTAAGTCATAGAAAAGAAATCCACATCCATCATCATCATTATCATCCTAATGTAATAATAACTCGATATAAAAAATAAGAAATATTAAAGGAAAAGAGAAAAGAAAAGGAAGAAAACACTACCATAAACCACCAACCAAAGGAATCATCATAAGTAGAGAGCGAAAAGCCACCAACCAAGAACACATTTCAGATTTCATGAAAAATATTGATGAAGCCGAAGTGGAACAGTGAGATTTTCGTCTACCAACCGTGGGAGAAGAAGAAGAAAGACTTACTACTATTGCATCAGACGGGAATTGCGTCTACGTTCGATGAGTCTTCGCATCTCAATACAATTCCTTCAAGACTGGCAGGGAATGTGCACTTACTCCATTGCCAACCAGCTGCTAATGGTTCTGTCGCCGGGACTATCATTAACACGTTATCGTTTCTCTGAACCACTCCAATCACACTTACTGTGCTTCCTTCTTTGATATACCTGCAAATGACAGAAGTATCACAGAGACCAACAGATTTTTAGCAACTCTTTTAAGGTTTTTCTTTATCATGCTTTTCTACAAATTGTGGTTTCATACCCTTCTTTAAGCCGCATTATTCGGTCATCATTGGTTAGATTCTTTTTACCCAACCACCTTACAAAGTCTGGAGAAGCTTGCTCGCTTCCTGGCTTAAAATCGATGACAACAGAATCATCGACGAGAGGTGTTACCTTTGCACCATTTCCGGTTTTGACCAATGCTCTAAGCCCAGATTGGAAATCAGAAATGTAGAAGTCTACCACATGCCTCTGCCATGTATTGTATGAGCAAGGTTTATTCATTTAGAGAAATTTCACACTGAAAGAGAACATTTTTATGTGAAATGAAATATCATCAGGCCATTACTAACCTCTGCTGATCTCAGTCCCCATGTGAAGCGACGATGTGAAGCATTGGCTGGCTTTGAACCCCATCCACGGTACTCATATAGACAAGTAGACGTGTAGACACACCTGGGAACTCTATGGAAGGATGATTCAAGAGGCACGTTACCACAGGTGACTACCTTTTCAATTAACAAAATATAAGAACCAATGTTATAAACATAGTGGAGATAGCATTCCTATGGAAGGAAAACAAATCACATTTCGTCATTTTCAATGACAATGCAGCACCAAAGAGGAAATGCACAAAACCAGCACTTTTCTGGGAGTGATGCTTAGATACTTACCCCAGTGACCTTCACATATTGACCGTTTTTGGCAGTTCTAAGATCAGCATCAGGATAACGAGCGATGAAATCTGTGATACCACGTCTTTCACAAGAAATATTCCAAATGAAAAGTGCAGCAACTACTGTGAACAAGACCGCCACAACAATAAGGAGAATTGCATTGTGAACAGCTCCAAGAATGAAGCCTCCAGCGAGGAATCCCATTACAAATATAAGTATAACCAGCCACAGCACAGGCTTGGGGAAGCTCTTCATGCAGGAAAAGTCATCTTCCGGACCAAGGGTAGTTACTGCCTGGTTGTGGACAACAGAAGTCATATGTGTCTTCATCGAACCAGAATAGTCCAGAGGACCAGAAATTTTCCTAGGAGCACCAGATGAATTTAGAGGGCCCGAGGTAATTGGCCCAGATGTTATGAGACCTGTAGTTGGGAGTATAGGAATAGGGCCGGAATTTTGCCTTGTCACTCCACCAGATTGCGGACCAGAGGATTTCTTTAAAGGCTCCCCATGCTTAGACAAAGGCCCAGAATTTGTTTTCTTCATTGAATTTGAGCCAGCAGAAGCTAAAGAGCCAGACATACGACCAGTTGCATTAGGCACTGGACCTGATTGCACACCACTTCTTGAAGAAGCTCCAGTTATGGGGCCAGACTTCCTTGACTTAGTCCCATCTGTCGGAATGTCAAACATCTTCCCCAATTCTCCTGATTTCTTGATATCACCACCGGTGTACGGCATGGCTACCGAGCTCATTGTTGGAGGCTTTTCTTTGGGTTGTTCTGGCCGACCAGACACAAAAAGCCCATTGCTGAGCTGGTGAGATGCGTATCTCGAACCCATTAGATATCTTCAGGAAACTCCAAACTGGCTAGAGAATAGATGAGGCACCACAAACAATGTGGTGAAACGTGAGGATTTCAAATACCTGCGAGAACAAAGCAGGAACCCATGAGAACTGGGTAAGATACTTACAGACTTGGTTTGCATATAGAGAACTGAGACAAGCGGAACACTGGCCAGCACCATAAAAAAAAAAAGGACCAAAGAGCTTCAACATCCTATACCCACAAAAGAAAATAGTACGAAGAATGACTAGGAGTTATATGCTGCAAGATAGATTCCTAAATGCTGAGAAAATGGGACTCAGAAACCAAATATCAGCAGAGCGATTTTAATGGGTCTAGTTATCACTTCAGATTGAGCCACTTTCCCTTTCCGAAAACCTCCCCATTTCTCTAACAGATCCAGCACCATTGAGACTTGAGACTATTCGTAAACATGTATTCTGAGAACTTGTAATATACTAATATCACTTGAGATCTACAAAGTATCGCTCAACTATCTCCCAAAACTTCCAAAAAGTAACCAAATAATGTCCCAGAACCCAGGAAAAAACAAAACCCTAATCACAATTTATATTAGTCTGATCCCCTGAAACCCACAGCAAGATCTCTGGGATTTAGAAGCAAATTCCATCTCAAATCCGATTGAGCAGGAATCGAACTCAGATCGCCACCTCTAACAAAATCCCCAAATCAAAAGTACAAAAAAAAGAGATTGAACAAGTATCAAAACGCGAAACCAAAACAATACCTAAACCCCCAAAAATGAAGTAAAATGATCACAGACAAACAAAAACCCAATCTGAGAAAATGAAACGAAGACGGCGTCGATTCGCACCTGAGAGAGTGTATTGTAAGCTTCCGAGTGAAACGGCGAGAAAGAAACTATCAAGGGAAATAGTTGGAGCAGTTGTGGGAGTGACAGTAGAAGACGAAACGGAAGCAACACTGAAGTAGCTGAGATCCCATACCCGTAGCTCTCTCACTCTCTCTCTCTCTCTCTCTCTCTCTCTCTCCGTCGTGTGGATCCCGATCGAGATCTCTTTGAGCCGCAACAGTTGGTGCGTTGTCTCAATCTTCACTCTCTCTCCTCTTCCCACTTTTTTTCTCTCAAAGCGGTGGAGATTTTTTTTTCTTTTTCTTTTTTTGGGACAACCAACTGAGGAAAGAAAAAGAGAAGAACACACTTTTTTTTTTTTTTCTTCTCTGTCAAAATTTCATTGGTAAGAGTTTCGGTAGTTCTCTTAGAGTGTGTTAAAAGTAAGGGTGTTTACTGTAATTATTATCAAGTTGTAGCATTTTCTTATCAATTACTATGATATCTTAGCTACCAAAAATTGATATTTATGCTATTTATTATCCCTTTATTAATAAACGAGTGCAAAGAAATGAAATTGCTTATCGGGGACTAATACTTTTTTGTATTTCGGCCCCACTAACGGAGCCTCTCCCACTTTTTATGTGGTGGGTTAGAGTCCCCAACTTCAGGTGACTAAGGCCGGCCTCGAGTGGACTAGCCAGTAGACGATAGGCTCTTGCTCTTGTTTTTTGGATTCTTTTTGTTCTTCATCATTAGATATTCCTAGAACCTAACAATACTGTGTATAATTAATTCATGTATGACTTAAAACTACGTTGATTGGATTTTTGAACATCAGTATCAATAATTGTATATGTACGTGTTTTGAAATAGACCACACTTATCAGTGAAAGTAATTTTTCAGATAGGGAAGAAAAAAAAAAACTAAAAAAAAAAGAAGGTAATTACGATAAATAAGATTGATGCTCTTTTCTCCTTATCCGTTAAAAAGACTAGAAAAAAAAGGGAACAACCAAACCAAACCATTTTTGTTCTTTCTCCTGATCTCTACAATGGCTCGATCTTTCTCTCCTTCACTTTCTCTCTCTCGGTACCGTTTCGCCGCAGCTTCTCTTCTCCCTTCATCTCAAACCATCTTCTTCCGATCTCAGTCCTCGAATCGTCGGTCTAACCGCAGAGGTGAGCTCTACGAGATCGACACCGCCGCATCGCAGTCGCAATCGGATCCTCTTCTCCACAAGTTGGAAGATGCTGTCCACCGGATAATGGTACGCCGATCCGCACCTGATTGGCTCCCTTTTGTTCCCGGTGCTTCGTATTGGGTTCCACCTCCTAGATCCCAGACTCATGGGATCGCTAAGCTCGTTGAGAAGCTGGCGAATCCGATCTCTGATGAAGAATCTATTTCAATCTCATCGGTTCGAGGATGGCCTTCCTCTGATTACTTCATCAAAGGTTTTTTTTTAATATTCGATCCTATGTTGATGAATTCAATCCGTGGTTTTGAAAAAGCTTTGTTTTTTACATACCACAATTCGAACTTTTGCGGTATCTATAATCTGCATTGGGTTTGTAACATTTTAGGTGCACTAAGGCTTTTCTTAGCTTATCCTTATCGTTATACATATTGTAAAGGTGTCATCGTCTATTATTGTTGAAAGTAATAACAGAGAGAGTCTTTCCGATATGTATTGCCGTGTTCATGGAACAAGTTTCCTCTTTTATGGTTGACAAGTTGAATTGTAGTGTTAGTTATCTTGTTGCTGTTGCTTATTGTCGAATAACCCACTGAGTTTTATGAAATAATGATCTTTGAGATATTTGCATTACTTCAGTGGCGATTGTGTAGTCTCAAACATGTTTTCTTTTGTAAAATGTTTCTTTAATGTTTGGTCTTTTGAGCATTTCTTAAAACCTGATCTGCCTCTGTTTTTGATTATAGGTGTACAGCCTCAATCAGTGGAGACGGAGATGGCTTCAAATACTTCATCTCACTCTGAGGACGAGGAAGGGTAGATCCCGAAACTCGTCAAACCAGTGTTTGGGTAAGAGATGAAACATAAATCAAAATTTTGCAGGCTCTTCAAGATTTGAAGATTTTAAGAACAGGGATCAATGAAGATTCGAATCACCAAGAGCAGCTGCAAAGACGTTAATGGTTTAGACTCTTAGATAGGGTAGAGTATAGCAAACCTTTTACAGACTGATCAGATCCTATCCAGTTCTGAAATGTGAATTCAAATAAGAAAAGGTGTTGTGGCATAGCCCTGTGTTTTCATGTAATCTTCCTTATGACAGTTTGTTGAATCGTATGTATATATGCGCATTAGCTTGCAGATTCAGTTCTCAGAGCACTTTTTGCAGACTGTTTTGTTTGATGCAGTGTATGCATAAAGATCCGTAAGAACTGTAAAAAGAGAATAATACAGTTATAATTTAGGATATGCAAAACCATATGGTGTGGAAGTGAAACAATATCACTACATTTTTCACCAGGTAGCATACAAATCGAGTGTACATAAGGGGAACTACTCTGAGGCTATGAACATGTGAGCATGAGTAAATAAGAAAAGTATAAACAAAAGCTAGACAGCTTATTTATCAGAATGTGCTTCTTGTTCTAAAATCTCGGCATTTCCTCGTTTTAGTACACAGTTTCCAAGAGATTGAGAATTCTGAGAATTCTGACAGAGCATGGAGAGACAGAACAGGCATAGTCCTGTTTCAGGGAGAAGAACTAGTCAGAGATCATTGGTTTGCAATATTTGACACAGGCAAGAAGAGGGGCTTCCCAAATGGCCAATTTATATTAAATGCTATGAACTCCGACGTATTGGTATGTAATGCTACTCATCAGATAGCAACACACTCTTCCACATTAAAGTGAAACTTTGTATAATTTTGAGACGAAATGTGAATGCTTTACCTGCATAAGCAACGGTTACACCTGATATGAGTCGCCCAAGAGCTGATAAGAAGTAAAGGCAGATTACGACCTAAAGAGAAAAGCATAAGAGATGCATCTTCAGTATAGAACATAATTACTGAGTTAACAATCAGCAACGCATGTATATGGTAATTGGGTAAAGACAGTAGGGTTCTCAGAGAATCTCTGTGGTAATATATTGATGCTAATGCATTTAGATACACGCATGATCTAATAATAGTAATAGTATCTTGTTCATGATAAGTTGGTAACTAAGGACACACTTGCCTTGACAAAAAGTCTCTTGTCATGTCCTGTTGCTGCAACCCTCAGAACACCCTCTGCTGCTCCAACGGTATTAGCTAAGCGCGCAACAATGTTACTAGCTGTGTCCTGTGATATTTGCCACTCTAGTGGATCCACTGGTACCCTTGAGAAAAGTAGTAGAGTTGTAAATCATGTGATTGAAAAAGCAAGGGTCTTGAAACAGAATATATACTAGAGAGCAGACGATCATGAAATCATTGCCAAAATTCTGGGATTATTACAAATGCATTGATCACAGAGAACGGAAGAAAATGTTAGAATGATGAAATATATTGAAATAAAGTCGACGTATCACTGATTCAGACAGAAATAAGTAAAGAGACTTAGCTTCAGTTCATGTCTTTAAAGTTTGGTGTGCATCAAAAGCCATTGTAGCAAAAGAAACCAAAATTCACAGGCAGAGAGAAGACATGAAAGAAATCCAAAGAAATCAATTTCACTATCAAATTACATCACTAATTGCAAAGCCCAATTCGACAAACATATGGAGAGATCACACTTGTCACAGATCAAACGAGCCAAATAATATTCTCGGTCACTAAACAGCAAATCACTAAATCAGAGACCGAAGAAAAAAATCCAACCCCATAAACAGAAAGAATCAAGAAATTTAGGGCGAAATCAGAGAGAACTTACGAGACATTGAGTTGGCGAAAAAGGAGACCGAGAATGGCGAGAGAGCATAAGAGAACAATGAAAACATCGGAGAAGAGGGAGAGAAGAGTTGCGTTGCGATATGCACAGTGGTAATACACAAGCGTCCCGCTAATTAGCAATCCCATCGCCTTCCCCATTTCTCCCATCTCTTTCTCTCCAATTCAAAAAAACTTGCTTTCCCTTTAAAACTGATCACTTTCTGTGATTTTTTCCGGCTTGATCAGAGAGATTCTCAAGCATGTCTTTGTTGACTAAACGGACCCACTTATTGGGCCGTAGTTTGATATTATAAAGCCCATTCAAAAAAAATTCTGTCACGTGGCTATTAACGACAAAGTCAGATCTACGAGCGTATCGTGTGGAGTCATGTAGAGGATTGCACCAGGATTTCGTCAATCAGATCAAAACTTCTACAACTCTTTCAATATCTACGTGCCTCCACCTCTCTCTCTTCTTGTGACCACTCTTCCTGTCTGTTCACTGGTTAGGATCTCTATCCCTCTCTCTCTCTCTCTCATCCTTTTTGTTTCTTTCTGATTAATCTAATCGTCCTGTTCTAAAAACCTTAAGGTTTTTTCTTCTTCTTATTCTTCGATCTCTGATCTCTATTTGAGGTTTTGGCGATTTCTAATTTGCTGTTGTTGTTGTTTGATCGGATCTCGGCATTTTGTAGGAGGTGAATTTTGATTGTTTTCGCCGATCGGATTTGAGTTTTTGAATCTCTGATTGCTGAGAAAATGCCGGCGTTTTACGGAGGAAAGCTTACGACCTTCGAGGACGATGAGAAGGAGAGCGAGTATGGTTACGTTCGTAAGGTATTATCCCGTTTCGTTCGATCTGGTTTCAATTTGGTTTTTCCTGTTCTGCGATGTTAGTTTTTGGTAAGATTGGTGGGAGAACTAGATTTGATCTGATATTTCTCAGTGATTGAATCGGTCGCCTTGTTTCAGTAGCTCGTCTCTGAATTTCTGATCTGATCTGATAGTTCTCTGTGATTTGACATTTTTCGTAATCAGATTGGTAATTTACAAGTATTGGGATGCAGGTTTCAGGGCCTGTTGTTGTTGCCGATGGTATGGCTGGTGCTGCTATGTACGAGTTAGTGCGTGTTGGACATGATAATCTGATTGGAGAAATCATTCGTCTTGAAGGAGATTCTGCCACCATCCAAGGTTTGTTGTTCTCTTGTGTTTTCTTAATGTAATTTACTTTATCAACCGCTTATCTTATCTGTCAAATACTTGCATCTGGGCTTCTGTAGAAGTAAGATATCTTAACTGATATTTGACAACTTCCTTTTTATCAGTTTACGAGGAAACAGCTGGATTGACAGTTAATGATCCCGTTCTTCGAACGCACAAGGTTCGTGAGTTCTTTATCTTGGCTTTCTTTCTCTACTTTTCTCTTTTCCAGGGTTGTTCATCTGTAGCTAACATACAATTTGGTCTGTAATTACAGCCACTTTCTGTGGAGCTTGGACCAGGAATTTTGGGAAATATCTTCGATGGAATTCAGGTTCAGTTGGATTTATAATTTTGCCAGACATGATGTTTTTGACTTTTATGATTCGTTTTACCACATTACAAATGGCAGACTGTGGCTTCTCACGATTCGTTGGTTTCATTTCTTTAAATGTCACAGAGGCCTTTGAAGACTATTGCGAGAATATCCGGTGATGTGTACATCCCTCGGGGTGTGTCTGTCCCAGCTCTTGACAAAGATTGTCCTTGGGAGTTCCAGCCCAATAAATTTGGTAATGTGTTTTACTGCATATGCCTGTCTATGGAAGTGTTCATATGGTTTTAATCTTGATGGTCATCTGAATTCGACTTGTTTGCAGTCGAGGGAGACACAATAACTGGTGGTGACTTGTATGCTGTAAGTTTATTGGTCTCCTCTTTAATCTGCTTTCGGCAAGGGAATCTATTTTACACAGTTACTGTGGTGTTTCCCTTGTTTACATTGGGAATCTATTTTACAAAGTCAAATATAACTTTGGAATGCAGACCGTCTTTGAGAACACTTTGATGAATCACCATGTTGCCCTTCCTCCTGATGCCATGGGGAAGATCACTTACATTGCTCCAGCTGGTCAATATTCCCTTAAGGTTTGAGTTTAAGATTCCATCAAACAATTTTGATTAAATACATTTCAAACTTTTTCTTTCCTGGATTTCTTTGACTTTAACATTTGAGTTAATATATGGCTAACTTGATCAATTGGTAACCACTTCCTGTTGGATTCTGTTTTGCTTGTTGCTCATGGTTGTTTGTCGGTGATTTTCATTTCCCAGGATACAGTGATAGAGCTTGAATTCCAGGGGATCAAGAAATCTTACACCATGCTTCAGGTTTGCATGTATCTTTAATCTTCCTACTTGCAAGCGTAAAGTTTAAGTTATTTGGTTCACTTTATTAAATTGTTTTGGTTGATAATATGTCAGAGCTGGCCTGTACGTACGCCTAGGCCAGTTGCATCAAAGCTTGCTGCCGATACTCCTCTACTTACGGGGCAGGTGATTACTCGATTATGTTTCTTACAGTGGTGATAGTCATTTGAAGACGTGTGTCGCTGATTGCTTTCTTTTCCTGTGTCAGCGTGTCCTTGATGCTCTTTTCCCTTCAGTTCTTGGTGGAACCTGTGCCATTCCTGGTGCTTTTGGCTGTGGGAAAACTGTTATCAGTCAGGCACTTTCCAAGGTAGGTTGTGACACTCTGATTTTGTCCACTCAATTACTGGATATATTGAATTTCCAAAGCTAATTTGTTCTTATATACATAGTACTCCAACTCCGATGCTGTTGTGTATGTTGGTTGTGGAGAGAGAGGAAATGAAATGGCTGAGGTATATCTCTTCTCATTCTGAATCTGCATATTGTTCATACAAATCAGACATTTGATCTGATGGTTTCTCATAAATAAGGTTCTTATGGACTTCCCACAATTGACAATGACGTTGCCTGATGGCCGTGAGGAATCTGTCATGAAACGTACTACACTTGTTGCCAACACCTCTAACATGCCCGTGGCTGCTCGTGAAGCCTCAATTTACACAGGTAATGTTCAGGAATACAGATTTAATAGTTTTTGATGAAGCCCATTCCCATCTTCCAGTGCCAAACTTTTTAATTATGATGCTCATTTTTTATTTTTGTAATGTGAATTCCAGGAATCACAATCGCTGAATATTTTAGAGATATGGGCTACAATGTTAGTATGATGGCAGACTCAACTTCCCGTTGGGCTGAAGCATTGAGAGAAATTTCAGGACGGCTGGTAATCTTTTGCATTTCACTTTTGCTATATGGATGTTCGTGATGTCCTCATCTCACTTCTCTTTTTCTCAGTTTATTGACACCTATTTTGCTTTGATTTCTAGGCTGAAATGCCTGCTGACAGTGGGTATCCCGCCTATCTAGCAGCACGTTTAGCATCTTTCTATGAACGTGCTGGTAAAGTAAAATGTCTCGGTGGACCAGAACGTGATGGGAGTGTCACAATTGTTGGTGCTGTTTCACCTCCTGGAGGAGACTTTTCAGATCCTGTGACTTCGGCAACCCTTAGTATTGTGCAGGTGATTGTTGGTTCATGACTGCTTCCCTATCGTCCATTGTAGATATACATATTCATATATGTGATGAAGATGAACCAGATGGTGTTTAGTTTTAGATTTGCTGTAGACTCGTATATATAAGCATTTTGGTTGCTTTCATTTTTCCTGCAGGTCTTCTGGGGTTTGGACAAAAAGCTTGCCCAGAGAAAACATTTTCCTTCTGTTAATTGGTTGATTTCCTACTCAAAGTATTCAACGGTATGCTTAAATATTCTCGGTGTTCTTCTAACCTGTCTTGGTTTTGAAGTTCTTGTATCTATAAAAAGCTGCTTGTTTTTTCTTTCAGGCATTGGAATCTTTCTATGAGAAGTTTGATCCAGATTTCATCAACATCAGGACAAAGGCCAGAGAGGTGTTGCAGAGGGAAGACGATCTTAATGAAATTGTCCAGGTACGTTTCACTTTTCCTTGTATAGGACCTAATACTGTGACTGATGAACTCTTGTCTCCTAGCGATCCAAATACATTTAAGGTTTTGAACGATAATCTTGGCATTCTAAACTCGACTTAAGCTACAGAAGAAAACCTCCCTTAGCAGATAATTATTTCTGAAAGGAACTTATTTAACCCACGCATTATGCTTTGCGTGCAGCTTGTAGGAAAAGATGCGCTAGCAGAAGGTGACAAAATCACCTTGGAAACAGCTAAGCTGTTGAGGGAAGACTACCTTGCTCAAAACGCATTTACACCGTAAGATTTGTTAGCTCCCTTTGTTTTGCTTTAGTTCTCTCTTTTTCTCTCTCAAAAGGTTGTTTTACTTTTGAACTCTTTGGATGATCTTTGACAGATATGACAAATTCTGTCCTTTCTACAAGTCCGTGTGGATGATGCGTAACATTATTCATTTCTACAACCTAGCCAACCAGGTAAATAAGATGAGATTATTCATAAATGATCTAGGAATTTAGGTAAATTGGTTTGTGTATATTCCATAAAATCCCATTAAATGTAAGACGGTCTCAAATGCTGTTGATACACAGGCGGTTGAGAGAGCAGCTGGAATGGACGGTCAAAAGATTACTTACACTCTCATCAAGCATCGCTTGGGAGATCTTTTCTACCGTTTAGTGTAAGCAAACTACTTGTTTCCTCTCAATTTCTCTATGAATCTGTTACATAGCGCTCTAATAAAATGGTCTGAAACGAAATATGGAAATTACAGGTCTCAGAAGTTCGAAGACCCAGCAGAAGGGGAGGATACGCTGGTGGCAAAATTCAAGAAATTGTATGACGATCTCACTGCTGGATTCCGTGCCTTGGAGGATGAAACTCGGTAAGCTGTGTCCGTCTCCACCGCAAGTCTAAAAGTCCTCCCAATTGGGTTGTTTTTGGAGAAAGAGGTTTCATTCATGTTCTCTTTCATGTGTTTTTGAACCAACAACTATCATAGTGGTCGGTATTTTATTTATCGGTTTGTTCGATCGATTGAGTTTAGCTCTGTGAGCGTCATGATTCTCCGGCTGTGCTGCGATGTGTAATATGTTTGATTCGTTGTTTTTATGTTTTTATTTCGATGGTAATAAGGTACAGCCAATGTGAGTCATATATATTTGATTTGATGTACCCTCTCAATTCAATAAGTTATTATTATTTTCAAACCTATTGGCATTGGGGTACACTTATTTTCTCATAATACCATCATTTTGTATTGTTTTCCCATTTTATGGTTTGGTGTAAACACTAATCGGTGATTGAAGAGAAAAATATAAAATAACAAAATAATTTAGTTGTACAATTTCATGAGCACTAGTTGCTTAACTGAACCCATGAATTTTGTTTAGCACGACCCGAGTTAGATCTCGATGCGTCAATTAGTAAAAATTGAAAGCCCAACAGGCCCATTTTGGCTTCCCCCGTTTCGTTCTCTCTTCGTCTTCCTTCGGCGAAGAAGATCCGCCGTTTCGTTTAGCCGGCATTCTGACCTAGACACAGAGTCCTTCGGTATTTCTGATAAACCCCCATGTGGAAGGCCAAGACAAGCTTCCGTCAGATTTACCAGGCCGTAGTAACACGGCGGTACTCGAGAGTCGCTCCGCCGCCATCTTCGGTGATCCGCGTGACAAACAACATAGCACACCTGGGACCACCGAAGCAAGGACCATTGCCACGTCAGCTGATATCCCTGCCGCCATTCCCCGGTCATCCATTACCTGGCAAAAACACCGTTAATAACGGAGACGACGGAGATAGCGACGACCACGTCACAGCCATAAGCTGGGTCAAGTACTATTTCGAAGAAATCCATGATAAGGCTGTTCAAAATCATTTCACAAAGGGACTTGTGAGTGTCTCTGGTAAAACTTTTCATTACTTCTTGATCAAATATTTGTTAGACTATTCTTTTGGAATTGTCTAATGAACTTCAGATAGACTCCATGAATATAGTTTAACATTTGTGCACTTCTCTCTTTCTGTGAGAGACCTTCTAGATGATTTTTTCCCCTAAATTGTATTCACTTTAGTTTCTTTTTCTGCTTGTTGGGTTTTATCTTTGTGGCAGGTTCAGATGGAGTTTCGTGGTCGTAGGGATGCTTCTATAGAGAAAGAAGATGGAGCTAGGCCCATGAGAAAGGTACAATTGATCTCTGTTCTTTTTTGATGTTGTTGGTGTGATCATTTCTTAGAATTACGTTTAATAATAGTGGTAGCATTGTACATTTTTATCTGCAGATTAAGCATAACGAGGTAATGCAAATAGGGGATAAAATCTGGTTGCCTGTGTCAATCGCTGAGATGAGGATTTCTAAGAGATATGACACTATACCAAGTGGAACCTTGTATCCAAACGCAGATGAAATCGCATATCTTCAAAGGCTTGTCAGGTTCAAGGTGACTCCCGTTTGAGAAACTCTTCTGGATTTGCAAATGTTTTACACATGATTTCAAACAGTGATTGGTCTCTTTTGGTTGATCTTATATACAAGTCTTAACCTTATTTTTCTCTCTACTGCAGGACTCTGCTATTATAGTTCTTAATAAGCCACCTAAGCTTCCAGTCAAGGTAATAGAGTTTTCTATTTGCTCCTGCAGAATGACTTCATGGAAGTAAGCTGTTACATTCTCTTGTTGATTAAGCAGCAGCTGCATACTCATTTATCATTGTTTGTTTCAGGGGAATGTGCCTATACATAACAGCATGGATGCACTTGCAGCTGCAGCTTTGTCTTTCGGTAACGATGAAGGTCCTAGATTGGTAATCTCACTTTTTTTGGGGTTTTGTCAGTTATTGATAAATTGATTTGGGTTCTGACTTATTGACTTTCATTGGTCAGGTACATCGTCTTGATAGGGAAACTAGTGGCCTCTTAGTAATGGGTCGAACCAAAGAAAGTATTGATCATCTTCACTCAGTGGTCAGTGATTACAAGGGGAGAAACTCAAACTGTAAGGTAAGAAGGACTTATCTAAAATTCTGAACCAAACACACTACGGTCTAGTAAGGAAAGGTTGAGCATAAAATTGTTAAGTGGCTCGTAAATATTTCACAATCCTAGGCTTGGAACAAATCTTGTGAAGCGATGTATCAGCAATATTGGGCATTGGTGATTGGCTCTCCAAAGGAAAAAGAAGGTCTAATTTCAGCTCCTCTTTCAAAGGTAATTATCTCATTATAACCTCTGCTTGCTTACACACTGCTTGTATCTGAAAATGATTCAAAAACCTGTGTTCAGGTGCTTTTGGACGATGGTAAAACAGACAGGGTGGTTTTGGCTCAAGGTTTGGGCTTTGAAGCTTCGCAAGAAGCAATAACAGAGTATAGAGTGTTAGGACCTATGATCAATGGGTGTTCGTGGTTAGAACTTCGTCCTATTACTAGCAGAAAGCATCAGGTACTTTTTAAATTTTGCTATCCTCTTTCCCAGTTTTGTGAAAGATTTTGTTTTGTTTCTCTCTTGATCAAGTTTACCTTCCAAAAAACAGCTACGTGTACACTGCGCTGAAGCTCTTGGTACTCCAATAGTAGGGGATTATAAGTACGGTTGGTTTGTTCACAAGAGATGGAAACAGATGCCTCAGGTTGATATCGAACCAACAACTGGGAAACCATATAAACTGCGCAGACCAGAAGGTCTTGATGTCCAAAAGGGAAGCGTTTTGTCAAAAGTTCCTTTGTTACATCTCCATTGTCGGGAAATGGTACTTCCAAACATTGCCAAGTTCCTCCATGTCTTGAATCAACAGGAAACAGAGCCGCTTCGCACAGGAATCATTGATAAACCAGATCTCTTGCGGTTTGTAGCTTCAATGCCTAGCCATATGAAGATCAGTTGGAACTTAATGTCTTCATATTTGGTGTAGGTCTTTCGCTATCTTTTTATTATTTAGATAACAGTTCCTGAACTTCTTGGTTCTGCGGCTTCATATTGAGAATATTTGTATTGTACAGTAGTCTCACAGATGAATCTGACTCATATTAGTAACTCACAAGCCCATGTGCATGTATATACACAGAATCAGATAGTGATCACAGTTTGGAGTATCTATCCACAAGGGCCTTGGCTTTGTCTGGTGCAAAAAAGCGTGCCTACACATAAATAAGTTAGGTGCTTTGTGTCATATATCTTTTTACTCAGCTGGAATTGTATTGGAATAGAGAAAATTTTAATGAGTTCATGTGATTCACCTGGATGAACATTCTTTCTGCATCTCCTCTGCTTCCATTTTCTCTCAATATAATTCCCTACAACACCATTTCACATGGAGTTTATGGGCAAGTATATCGAGTGATTCAACTTCTTGAGGTGTGGACAAGAAAATTACCTTAGCCAAGTAGCCTCGGAAGTCTTCAGGATGAGCAGTGATAAGCTGGTCATAAACAGCTATGGCGTCGCTGATATGTCCCCAGTCTGAATAAGCTTTTCCGAGAAGCAACTCAACCTGAGCAAATATTGCCCCCAACGTTTAAAATCAGTTAAGAGATAAAAGTCACAATATTGAACCTAGTATAGATCTTCATAGTATGTTCTCATTATTGTATCTGGTTTCTTCAGACGTAAAATATGAAACAGATAAGCCATCAGGAACACGTAAAGATGTTTATTTCATCAAGGAACTGATTATACTAAGACGGTACCAGAAAAGTTGGTTTGAAAGGTATTGTCGTGACCAGACTAATATGTAAAGAGTCCATTAACAGGAAACCAAGTTACCTGAATTGGGTCTAGATTAGTTTCATCTGTAACACTGTCTGCTGTGCTTGTTTTCTTTGTATTCAGACGTTCACGAGTGTCTAGAAGAAATTTGACAGCCTGAGAATCATAACAAAGGTGAAAAGAAATGGATCGAAGGAGAAGTTGAGAGTATTTAAAATTAAGTTTCTTAGACAAAAAGGTAACAAATTCATATCTGGTGGAAACAGATTTACCTCGTCTGGTTTCTTAGCAGCTAAATATGCGTTCATGAGGCCTCGTGTGACTTCAAGATCAATCCCTTTAGAAACCTAGGGTAATTAGAACAAAAAGTAGAACATCACTATTATAGATAGCAAAATTGACTGTCCTAACTCTGTTAACAACATATACATGGTAGTAGCAGCTATACTAGGCATAAGTTCAAATCTTATGTCCCCACGAGAGATTCTTCCTACAGTCTTAATCTGTATCAACTATTAGTTCAATGCAAGTGAGAAAACAGAAAAGCTATAAAAAAAAAAAAAAAAGCTTAATCCACGAAGTTTGAGAGCATTTACCTTTTCAGATATTCTGTATGCAGCGATACTGCCTTCATAGTTCTTAAGTTCATAATTTACTTCTCCAAGCAGTCGAAATACATCAGGGTCAGTTGGTCTCTCCTACAGATCAAGAATCCCACTTTGTGCACTATTAGCTAAGTCTCGTATCAGCATGTTCTTGTGAAACGAATGACTTGACATAAGAAAAATATAAAAGCATGGGAGAAACAAACCTTAGCCAGTTTCTCAAGAAACGCAGCAGCCCGTGAATACTCTCCTAGTTCAGTCAGTGTCACAGCTGCGCCCTGCATAGTGCCCCAACTTTAATAAATTTTTTAGCGTTATAAATAAGTCAGAAGAGGAAGCGTAACTTGTTTTCAGCTTACTATGTGTGCATTAATAACTTCAGTGGATCAGTTGATGCGAACAGAAAAAGTTTCATGTATTTCAAGATATGTGGAGATTAGACTCATTCCAGAAGAACAAAATCAAAACTTAAAATAGAAGTAAGGATTGTTTAAATAGGTGAAAATGAGAAAAAAACAGATAGCGAGTTTTTGGAACCAAAAGCATTTCAAAATTTTCCTAATCCTTAGCTACCTGAATATTAGTTTAAGTTGTTCCTTGTTATTACTGGCAGCCTACAGGGAGATGAATGGCTAAATTGCCAATGAAGAAGATATTTAATAATATGCACAACATAGCATGTCTTCACTCACCTCCAGAGCAGCTTGATCCTTAGGAGTGCCATTGAGAGTTATTTCAAACTCTTTGAGCCTTTGCTGACAAAATAAAAAATTTCATATGTTTACTACGTCTCTTGCTTTATTCAATTTATCAAAGTTCATGAACAAAACCTTCATGAAAAAGACATCAGCCCCTTATATTACCTGAAGCGTGGCTTTCTCTTCATCTGAGATCTGATTTTTAACTACTGTTGTGTTCTTAGTTGGACTCTCACTGAAAAGTGGAAAAAAACATTGTTAAAACTGAGACCGGCTAAATTACCTGACAACGTGACTTGGTATTGCAATAATGTGAAAAATGTGAATCACGGAAACCAACCCAGCTGATCCTAAAAACAAATGATATCATCAGAAACTTTACATATACAATTTCAAACTGGAATAGAAGGAAGAAAAATGACAAGCAGTAACATGGTGTAAATGACACAGTTATGACTTGGACTTGAAGCTGCCTTCATTGAATAAAGCTACTTAAAACTGTGGTCACATCAAAATATCTTATGAGTCAGGTTACACATAACGCACCTTCCCGTGGGAAGAAAGTCACCAAGAGCAAAAACCAAACCAAATACAACAACAGCTATGCCAACTCCAACCTATCATGGCATGGGACCAAGTTTTGTCATGATGTTATGTATGTGTACCTTATAGGCCTCAAGTGGTTTTAGAACAAAAGAAAAATACACACTTGCAAGATGTTACGTATGTGTACCTTAGTACCAAGACCAATTGTTTTCTGGTCAGACTTGACTGGTGCATCATAGTCAATTGGACCAAATTCTTTAACTACTTCTGTCTTTTTCTGCTCAAGAGCTGACCTGGTTCATCAAAGGAGCAGAGGTCACAGAAAAAACATTCCATACCAGTGGGAGGACAATGATCTAGACTATGTCTAGGGGGTGAGGGAAGTGGAACGCAAGACAAGTGATAAACAAATCAAGAAAAGAAAAAAGAATCAAACTCTCATAGGAAGATCATGTCGTTGTGGGTAAATTGAGAAAGTCAAGTGTGATTGTCAGAGATCGGAAAAAATGAGGCCATCAGAGAGGTTTCAGGTTCTTTTCCTACGTAATCCTATTGTAACCTATATTTCTCTAAAACCAATAGAATCAGAAAACATGTGTACCTTCTAATGTTTTCAAGCCGTTCCTCGAAGTCTATATCGAAAGATGGACCAGATTTTCCTTCAAATTGAGTATTCAGACCAGGTGCCTCTGCAAACAAATGCAGGAGTTCCTTGAGCGAAAATTAAAAAGCCAGGCACGATTAATCACCAAGGTGTCAAATTGATATTGGCAAACCTTTGGATTTAACCAACTTATTTTTTCAGATATACGGAAAGAATGCAAAAAGGAAGAGCTGCAACATCTGTTACTTACAATATGCCTTAAAAACAAATTATACTTACTCCTGGGTACAGAAACAGACTGTTTAGAAGATGATTTCCTGCAGCAAAGAAGGCCATATGAAATATACAGACAGCACTGGAAAATTCTAAATGCTATAAACAAACACAAAAACTATACCTTTGCTGTAATGCCGGATCTTTCTCTTCCTGTGATGCGATTTCACATCTTTGTCTCAGTACTTTGAATCAATAAAATAAGTTGAAGCAAGAAGAATCTGTAAATTAACTGCAAGGACTCAAAAGGAAACATCAGAAGCGAAGTAAGACCTTTTTAGAGCCAAAGCCACGCTTAGGGTTAGAATCCGAGCAACGAATTCGAAACAAGAGAAGCTTTGAGTTAAATGAAACGGCGGTTGTCGCCGCCGCTAGCGTCATCAACATCCTCTCCTCTGCTTGTCCTAACCAAAACAGAGACTTTTCTAAGAAAATTTCAAATTAAGTGATGATAAGTAACGGCTAAGCAATTCTCGTAAACTTTCAAAGTAAAATCTCGTACCGGAGATTGACGACGAAAGGCGAGCACCGTGATCGGACCGGTAAGGTACTGCTGATAACGTTTGCAGATTGTCTATTATATGGGCCGAATGGAAAAACATAACTTGGGCTGGGCCCATAAGACGGGGGTAAACTCGACGACCCAATGTAAAATATTTCAAAATTGATGGGTGGTGTTAAAGGTGAGAATAGTGATTAAGTGTCAATGACTCATTGGATAGGATGTGTCACACTACTCATACATTTACCCACTGAGGAGGAGTGAAAATAAAATAAAATAAACGTTGGGAAAAATTAATTTAGGAAAAAAAAAAAAAAATTCCGAAAGGTTCTCTGAAAAGTCTTCGGATTTAGTACGGAGACAGAGAGGAGAGGAGAGAGCGCTTCTTCGGCTAGGACAAGCTTTCGCCAATGGCGGTTTCCTTCTGATCACTCCCCGGAGCCGTAATTTCTTTCTCTTTCTCTCTTTTTACCGATTTAGGGTTTGTTTCCGGAGAAGCTCTTCGTATTCGTTGATTCGCCTATCCATTGCCTGTCTATATCATGTGAATTTCTCTTAGTACGGAAGTCAGATCTAAACGCGATTTCTCGAGTGAAGTAATGCAAAGTCCCTTGCGTTTTTTTATTTAGTATCTTACACTGAAATCTTAGTCGATTAGATCTTTGGGGTCTCATGCGTTGTTTGTTTATTGAGTTTTTCTGGGGAATTGGTTGTAGAAGCGAGTGCGCTCATGTTAAATGATGAAAATTATAGCTAACCTTACTCGGATGAGTCTGATTTTATTTAATTTGAAAATGCTATTTGGTAGGTAAAGAGAAACCATCAGGACTTGATACTTTTCCATTTTTTTTTTAGAAATTTTGATTATGGTGGAAACTTGTTGTGGCAACTCTACTGCGAAAGTTTGAAGAAGCTGGAATCAAGATATAGCTAGAGTTATAGGCTTCACACTAACTTGTGCTCGTTTTATGATGTGGTGTTAACAATTGGAGAAAAAGTTGTAGAGTATCAAAATTCAGCGTCTGAGTTCTGGTGGCGGAGTTGCCCCACAGCATTGGTTTTACGCCTCTACCCATAGTCCGAAGGGCAAATTCAGCTCAAAACATGATGATGGATGAAGATATTGAGCAGGCCAGTTTGATGTCTTTCAATGACAGGCCTAGGGCTTTTCCCAACATGCGTAGTAAAACCTATAGTCCACTGGTATTCCTCTCTTTCTTGAGTGCTTTTCTTATCGGTTGCGTCAGATCATTAAGATGTGTATTGAAAACGAACTTGTGTGATGTTATAACTGGTTTCCTTCCTTTTATTTCTTTTAGCATCTTAGTTTCTTGAGCATCTCGTTTTCCTTTTCTTTGAAATTGTATAAAGTTGAGTTGTTTTTTGGCAGATATTCCGGATTCTTAGGAAATTAAATGTCCGTGTCCTTTCTATAATTCTCCTTTTATGCTTTGGAGCGATCTTTTACATGGGAGCAAGTACTTCTCCCATCATCGTGTTCGTCTTCGCGGTATGCATCATCAGCTTCCTTTTGTCAATATATCTAACCAAGTGGGTTTTAGCGAAAGATGAAGGACCTCCAGAGATGGTTGAGGTAAGCTCACTCAAATTATGTGGTTTTAGTCATGATGTTGACATCTTTTCTTCTTTGTTCTCATCAAACTTTCTTAATTCTAATTTGTGAGGGAATTCTCTTACCTATAGATATCAGATGCTATACGTGATGGAGCTGAAGGGTTTTTCAGAACGCAGTATAGCACTATATCCAAGATGGCCATCTTGCTAGCTTTTGTGATTCTTTTCATATATCTATGCCGTAACTTAACTCCCCAGCAAGAGGCTGCTGGTTTAGGAAGGTGCTGATACATGATTATATTCACAAGACTTTATTTTATCTTTTGAATTGTTGTGAATGATGCTTAGCCATATTACTTTTTTGCTGCAGGGCGATGTCTGCCTATATTACTGTTGCTGCATTTCTTTTGGGGGCTCTATGTTCAGGTATTGCTGGATATGTTGGAATGTGGGTGTCAGTTCGTGCTAATGTGCGGGTCTCCAGTGCGGCCAGACGATCTGCGAGAGAAGCATTGCAGGTTATTCTTTAGTTTAGCTATTTTCATAACACGACGTGTACAAGTTTCCAAATACTAAGTGGCACATATAATGCAGATAGCCGTTCGTGCTGGTGGGTTTTCAGCCCTGGTTGTTGTTGGTATGGCTGTGATTGGTATCGCCATCCTCTATTCGACATTTTATGTTTGGTTGGGTGTGGATTCACCAGGCTCAATGAATGTTACTGACTGTAAGTCCTCTGTTCTGCTTTCTATGAAGAATCCATTTTCATCTTGTGTGCATATTTTGTAGTCATTATACTGAGTTTCAAAATGTTATTTTTATCTTTTCAAACGATCATTTTCAGACATGAGGATTATTTTCTTAAATATGTCATGGCTTGTGTTGATCTTTATTGAGGTGGGGTACCAAAACAGTTCTAAGATTTTCAGTCAACCCTATATGTACTTCTCTTGATGTATTGACCAGAATTTGCATTTGCATGGGTGATAGTGGAGGTATTGACTTGTTAGATTTATTGATTGAATTTTCTGTTTCTCTTACAGTGCCTCTTCTTCTCGTGGGATATGGTTTTGGTGCTTCGTTTGTTGCTTTATTTGCTCAGTTGGGTGGTGGAATATACACTAAGGGAGCTGATGTTGGGGCAGATCTCGTTGGGAAAGTTGAGCAGGGTATTCCCGAGGATGATCCTCGAAATCCTGCTGTTATTGCTGATTTGGTATTTGATCTTTGTCCTTTTTGGTTCTTACTTTCTTGATTATCTGTGATGTCCAAACATGACATCCTTGTTTGGGGCATGTATCACTCTACAGTATATACCCAGCAGATTAAAAGTTGAATAAGGGTTTGCTTGTGTTTTCGCCATTTAGGCTTTTTAAGCTATTTTCATCTTCTTGTAGGTTGGAGACAATGTGGGGGACTGTGCTGCTAGAGGTGCTGATTTATTTGAAAGTATAGCTGCAGAAATCATCAGTGCAATGATACTAGGTGGAACAATGGCTAAGAAGTGCAAAATTGAAGGTTTGTGGGCCATCTCTCTTTAAAGTTACTTCTGGCACATACAAATATATAACGTATGGTTTGAGTTCCTGACTTATGTTGAGAAAATTAAATGAACTGCTAGGATTTTATCATCTGAAATGCAAACTTAAGAAGAGATGTGTGGAGAGCTCAAGGTCATAAATTACATTCTGTATACAGAAAAATAATCTACGCTCTATGGCATGTTTTGGTCACTCCTTGAGGATTTGAGGGTACATTGTTACTTATTAGGATTTAAAAAGTCAGCATAAGTTGTATAGAGTTTATTGTTTAAAACACCTTGTATGAATCTGTGTATGCATTATGTGAAGATTGAAGGAAGACTACTTTTCATGACACCTTTAGCAAATTACACTTGATTGCAGTCGAATTTTTTCAATAACATTCCTGACCATTTCTAGCCGTGGTTGTTAAACTAGCATAAAAAGTTTGCAATTTGAAGTTAGGAAGATAGGAAATTCATGGAATGATAAAAATATGTGCTGATATTCATCCTATTAAACCTCATGTTCATGCTTGATGCTTACTCAAATCTTTCTCTATTACGCAGATCCATCGGGCTTTATCCTTTTTCCTCTAGTTGTTCATTCTTTTGACTTGATTATATCATCAATTGGTATTCTATCAATCAAGGGAACACGTGATGCTAGCGTGAAATCTCCGGTAGAGGATCCAATGGCTGTACTTCAAAAAGGATATTCTCTGACTATTATATTAGCTGTTTTGACATTTGGCGCGGTAATGTTGTCACACACATCCTTGTTATTAGTATAATTTTGAACGAATTCTACGCTTTATTCTTCTGACAGGACTATTTATGTTTTGTAGTCGACTCGCTGGCTGCTTTACACTGAACAAGCTCCATCTGCCTGGTTCAGTTTCGCCCTTTGTGGGTTGGTTGGCATCATCACAGCCTATATCTTTGTCTGGATATCCAAATATTATACAGACTATAAGCACGAGCCTGTTCGGACGTTGGCTCTTGCTAGCTCGACTGGTCATGGGACTAATATCATTGCTGGGGTCAGCTTGGGTCTGGAATCAACTGCTCTTCCGGTTTTGACTATAAGTGTAGCTATTATTTCTGCGTATTGGCTGGGTAATAATTCGGGACTAGTGGATGAAAATGGCATTCCCACTGGAGGTCTATTTGGGACAGCCGTTGCTACAATGGGAATGCTAAGCACTGCAGCTTATGTTCTTACTATGGACATGTTTGGCCCCATAGCTGACAACGCTGGTGGCATTGTCGAGATGAGCCAGCAGGTAAATTGTCACATGATTGGCTTGAAAGGCTCTTATGTTCCATCTTTATTCTAATGTAGAAATAATAAATATCTCGTGCAGCCAGAAAGTGTCCGTGAGATCACTGATCTTCTTGATGCTGTTGGGAACACCACAAAAGCAACAACGAAAGGGTTTGCTATTGGATCTGCTGCACTTGCGTCATTCCTTCTCTTTAGTGCGTATATGGACGAGGTTTCAGCGTTTGCTAATGTGTCTTTCAAAGAGGTAAATATCATTATGCATCTTTGCTGTATTCTTGATATGGAGACAGCTTCTCATACTCATCCTGGATTAAATCAGGTTGATATTGCTATCCCGGAAGTCTTCGTAGGTGGATTATTGGGTTCCATGCTTATTTTCCTCTTTAGTGCTTGGGCATGCGCGGCAGTTGGTCGAACTGCACAAGAGGTTGTCAATGAAGTAAGAAGACAATTTATTGAGAGGCCTGGCATTATGGTGAGCATATTTTTTCCTTTCGAGTGCTTCCCCTGTTCTTATTTATTGGCTTGTACCGTTGTTGACATGCAAAACCAATCTCCTGTAACAGGAGTACAAGGAGAAGCCAGATTATAGTCGCTGTGTCGCCATTGTCGCATCTGCAGCTTTAAGGGAAATGATAAAGCCAGGAGCTTTAGCTATTGCATCACCCATTGTAGTTGGTAAGTTAGTAAAGTTCCTTAATCTTTACTTTTACTTCCTGTATTGAAACCACAAGACTGTGACCAAAACAAACCTCTTTTTCTCTCTTTCAGGTTTGGTGTTTCGGATCTTGGGTTACTACACAGGACAACCTCTGCTCGGAGCTAAAGTTGTAGCTTCTATGCTCATGTTTGCAACAGTTAGTGGTATCTTAATGGCACTTTTCTTAAACACGGCGGGAGGTGCTTGGGACAATGCAAAGAAATACATAGAGACCGGGGCACTTGGGGGGAAGGGAAGCGAAGCCCACAAGGCAGCTGTGACTGGTGATACGTAAGCATTTTCGATCTACTTCAAACTCATTCAAAGTTATATTCCTAAATGCGATTTCTCATTATAATTCATCTGAAAATTGCAGCGTGGGAGATCCATTCAAGGACACAGCCGGTCCATCCATTCACGTCCTCATAAAAATGCTCGCGACTATAACTCTCGTCATGGCTCCGGTTTTCCTCTGAAAGTGAACCATTACTTATCCATCCCGGCTTGTTTACTCTCTTGCACATATACAAATAGAGAGGGAGAGAGGTTGGTTATAAAATTATTCACATGGATTAATGGTTTTGTGTTTCATTTCATCAGAATAAATGAGATAATTCTGTTTTTGAGTTTAGAGACACTCTTTAAGGAATTCTAGAAACAATTAATCAACCAAATCTTTGACTTTGAGGATCTTAACTCTCCTCGATTTTATCTTTCTAGCACTTTTTACTCTTCTTGATTTGCCTCCAACTCGTACAGACATTGGTCTACTTGGTAGCCTCATGAGGCGGCGGTTGTTGCGATTGCTGCCATGATGGTGGTGGTTGTGTTTGGTTCCTAGTCTTCTTCTTCTCCGCTTTGGTCTAATGTTGTTTATGCGACTGGGGCTGTCCGATGGACTTGATTCGTCATCAGTAGGGTATTCATAGGTTGCAGCTTCTATATCACCGAGACGTTTTCTGCGACGGCGGACCCGTTTTATGTTAGTCAAACTGTGCCACAAGCAACTAACCATCTCTCCAATGGCAAACCAGTACGCTGCACAAGCGGCACATGACATTTTACAGATGCTTTTGACAACACACTGGCAGATTCCAAGCTTGAACAAGAGGGTGATGAACATCAAAACTGAAGAAAGAAACAAATACAAAATTATACAAAACAAAGGAAAGTTTACAGAATCCCATAATGATTGCTAAAAATCGGAAATAGGAGAGAGGTTACTTATGAAACAGAGGCTTGATATCAGCACCAGTTTAGCAATATCAGGAAGACAGAAATGTTCTATGAAACATGTAAGATCCCATGGTCCCGAACATATATCTCTGTAATTCCAAATATGAGAAATCATCAAAACTGGCGATAGAAAACCAACCAAACCAACGATTTCACGACAGATGGGTGGCTTAATTCAGACAATGACGTGAAATTCTTACAAACAGGATCTTCCAAGTGTGGCTTTGAACGGTGCTGTGAAAATATTCCCGATAAAACCTCCGATCTCCGTTGATGCTTTGCCTACAGCGTTTCCCATTTTTCTTAAAACGTAGATCGGTGAGGATTTAATCAATCAGTGACTCGCTCGATTCCTTTTCTCAGCAATCACGTTTTATCAAACGTAAAGAGATGATTAAATTTTCTGAGAATTTTCAGATTATGAATTGAATGAAGTTACATCTTCGCATACAGTTTCCTCTGTTTCAGAAAGAAGAAAGAAAAAAAATGCGAGAAACCGTTTCTAGATAGAAAATTGGGGATATTTTTCATATCTAATTTTTATTTTACTGACTAGTGTAAAATTAAAACGTTATAAGAAGTTTATTCATGTCAAGCAAATTTTACTGATTAAAAATATATATAACAGTGTTGGCGTTCTATAGGCTTGTTTACTTTGCTGCGAAGAGAAACTATTTTTAATACCAAAAAAAGATCATTTTAGATATTAAAAAAGTGTGTAAAAAGCTAAAAGGTAGGAAACCCCTCGAAGACAATTCAAACACTTATACACATAATTTGTTTTGGTAAAAAAGAAGTTAGGAATATGATTCAATTTTGTATACAAACACAGTAAGTACATACACTAGCGGTTAATATGAACAATGCAGACAAAAATGAAGAAGCTTCGGAGATATCACCGATCTCATAACATAGTGATTTTCTCATAGAAACTTTTGGCCTATAAATAACTAAGAGGTTTCACTGTGAGTTTGAAGCTCTCCTAAACCCAAGAAATCAGCAGCAAACTCTTCATCGTTTTTGCCTAACATTTCCTGTAATGTACATTCTATGTTCCTCCCATTGAGTACCCAAAACCGCGGTTTTATTCTTTTCTCCAGCGAGTAACTGAAGTACCTCGGGTATTCTATTACCTCTCTAACCGGCTTCTCCATACTGTTCAACAGAAATTCTAACTTCGGTCTCAACACTTTGTCTATGCTGTATCCTAATAGCGGTGAGAATTTGCGAATCATGAAGGCAATCTCTCTCTCTGATATCCCAATCTCCATTAAGTACTTTAGCCTGCAAGAGCATATGATTACAAAATTAGGGGTCATTATCTAGAGAAAGATTCAGTGAGATGATGTGCTGATTGGGCTAAGATAGATACCGTGGAAGTATTGTTTTGTCTGCGTCGTATATGAGAAATTCCGGGTATTTCTTTATGATTCGGGGGAAATGGGTAGTGGAAACACCAAAACGAGTGAGAAAGATGAGCTTTTTCTGCAGGGTTCTGTCAATGCTGCAGCCAAATATTTCAGGACATCGACAGAGTATTTGACCCACGATTTCCTTTTGAAATCCCAAATCTTCCAAAAAGCAAACAATCTGTTACAAGATGAGGAATAACGTGGTTAAAGAAACGGTCTTGCACAGTAATAGAATGAGAGAATACACATCTTGGAAAGTGGTTTCTTTACCTTAAGAAATTCTTGGGGTTTACATAACAAAAGCTGAGGCATCTTGGGTATAACCTTCCCCATTCTTTTATCTCTAACACCTAACTTATCAAATTCCTTCACCATCATCTCCATATTGCTCACTGAGCAACCGAGAAGCAAAGGCCATCTCCTAATGGCGTGGTCAATATCCATTTTGGGCACCTAAAAATGCAAAATCATAGCAAACTATGTCTTAGTAAAAGACCGATCATGGAACAACAATGATAAAGACAACTTAACAAACACAAAACCACCAATTATCTGATGAACATGATGTATTATTTCTTGTCAAAATTGTGCTTACCGATTCACTGTAAAAAAATGAAACGATGTGCGAATAGTTCTCTTGTACGCTTGGTGAGAGAATCCACGGATACTTCAGCAACACTTTTCCAGAATCCTTGTTCACTACACAAACCTGAACTTATACAAACCCAATTTGCAATAATCAGCAACCACAAGAAAACAAAGGAAGTACAGCTCCATGCTAATTATGTACAATCAACTAACTAGCATACCTTCTCCAGAGCTGCGGCTACCCTTCTTTTGATCTCCTCGGTTTTGCCGAGCATGATAGGAGGGTACAAAAGAAGTACCTTTCCCAAGCAATCATTAGGAATACCAATGCTTTCAAGAAACTCTACCATAGGCTTCATATCATTTTCTTCTGAAAGTAGAAGAAGCCGAGGGAAAGACTCGATTAAAAATCTAAATGATGCATCTACAGAGCCCAGCATATCCAAGCCTCCACGCCTTGCTTCAATCTAAAGGACATATAACAATAACCTTACTAAGGAATATAGTACCTCTAAAGAAAGCTAATAGAGAATGAAAAAAAAAATCAGATACTATCATAACTGAGGAAACACAAAACCTTTTCGAAAAAGGAAAGAGTTTGCTGCACATCTTCATCAATAGGAATAGATAAGTAGAGCATCATTCGTCGTGCATACTTTCCAACTGGACCTTTCTCATCACTGCCAGAAAAGAATATTTCCTTCAGGTACTTAACCTAAAATCGAAATCCAAGATTAAGTACCATACCAAAACCAAATCCAAACCCAACCTATCTAAGCAACTCGCTTTCAAACTTATAGAATGCAGAGAAATCGAACAATCTGTCAAATACCTTATGGAGAAGTACCGGAAGCGATTCAGAGGAGACGTAATGAGCCAAATACATAGCAGAAGACAAACTCAAACCGAGACTCTCCAAAAAGGCAACTTTGCCACCATCACCCTTCTGTTTCACCATATAAATCACTTTCTCCTTAAACCCTAAACCCTCAATTCCCTCAGATTCTCCACTCCCTTTCCACGAATTCCATTCCTCCAAATCCCTAACACCCTCTACGATCATTCGCGTGTATTTAGGACAATTCGAAGAAATGAAATCTGAATCGACCTCGGAGAGTCCAATCTCTTGTCGGAGAAACCCAGAAATAGAAATCTGCGCGAGAGAGGCATGGTCCTCGTGATTTGTCTGCCAAGAATTGGGGCTAGGATTCGAATCTCCGTGCTGCAACGAGGCGGAAACAGCGAATCGGCCACTATGTTGGTAAGCCGAGAATAAGGTTACGCGACGAGGAGATAAGAAGAGAGAGTTGGAACCAAAGTTACAAGATTTGAAAGGAGAAGAAATTAAGGTTAGGGTTTCGAAATTGCAAGAGGTGTGTAAAAGCTCCATAAACACGTGGAGAAGAAGACAAAGGTCGCTGCTACTTTGCTTCTACCCACACCAAGAGGAGGAAGAAGAAACTGTTGCAGGGTTTATCTGTAGCTTATGGGTTTAAACTTTAAACCATTTTGATTTTCAATTACAATTAATTAATTAAACCCGCAATTCCGGTTGAGTCAAACCGGTCTAAGCCATTGGGCCTATTGATGGGCTGTTACATCATCGATTCTTTGATTGTTCAAAACCGTGATGGGCCTAATAAATAGGCGGTTACATAACTGATTATTTAACAGAATAACAAATTCTCTAAAGGCTATTATATACACTAAAACTTCTTGCTTCTGAAGATTGCTCTGGCTTTGTTCATAAACTCCTGCAAATTGAGTGTTAAAGCTTCACTTGAAACATCATCATCTGAATCTATAAAATTACCAAATGTGCTTTCTCCATCTTAAAACTAGGATTGAGATTCTGCAGCTGGAGATTCCGAAGTCGGATTACCAGGATCACTCTGCGAAAAACGAAAAGCCGTTACACAAAAAAGAAAAGATCAAACCTTTACAAGTTTTTTTAGAAAGAAGAAAGACTCACAGATGATGAAATCGAGACTTGGCTTGTGTTTGGAGACTTTCCTTGATTTCATGCATAAAACACACTCTCTAAACTCTCTTCACCGATCTCTCTTAACCGATTCAGCTCAGGCAATATCTCCTTTCCGAGATCCGGTCTATCTTTTCTTCTTAGTTCCACGCATTGAAGCGAAAGCTTAGCTAAGGACAGAGCTTCTTCCATAGGCCAATCCGGTACTGCTGGATCAAGCATATCCTTAAGAGTCCCTTCTTTGATCGCTTGCTCAACGTAATAAGCCAAACCCATTGGCTGTTTTGCAGTCAAGATCTGCAAAAGCATGATCCCGAGCGAATAAACATCTGATTTCACACCCAACATTCCAGTTTGTTGGTACTCAGGATCGATGTAACAGAAAGTTCCTGCAGCTGAAGTGACTCTGTACTGTGTAACGTTCTCTGCTACTGCAGGGACTAATCTCGCAAGCCCCACATCGCTGATCTTGCTAACGTAATTGTAATCAAGGAGAACGTTTCCTGGTTTAAGGTCTCTGTGGACAATTGGTTCAGGTTTGGTCTGGTGGAGAAAGAGGAGCCCAGTGGCGATCTCAGCAGCGATTCTGAAACGTAGCTGCCAGGTAATTGGCGGTGTGTTTCCTCGCCTGAAAAGCCGGTCTTCTAAACTACCTTTGGCCATGTATTCATAAACAAGAATCCCAAATTCTGGACAAGCTCCAAGAAGAAGCACCATGTTTGGATGCCTTATGCAGCTTAACACTTCAACCTAGAAAACATAAACATATGTTTCTCAAAGATGAAAACTTTCTTGTATAAAATCGAAAAGGAAGAAAGATTGTTTTTTACCTCTTTCTGAAACTGTGGTCTTCCTTGAGCTGCATCAGGGCGTAGAACTTTAACAGCAACACTTGTGTGATCAAGAAAGCCTCTAAATACAGGCCCATAGCCTCCTTCTCCTACCTTTTGAGACTCTGCAAAATTTGAAGTAGCTTCTTCGATTTCTTCAACCGTGTATTTCCTATACCGCACAAATCCGCGAGAGAATGAACCTGATTCCTTCAGTGTCTTCATCTCTGCAGTCAACCTTCTTTTAGCTTCCACTTCTGCTAATCTCTTTGCAGCTTCAGCAGCTTCCAAGGCTGCTTTGGCTTTAGCTCTCTCCTTTTCCACTATTGACATTGCTGCTTCCTCTGAACTCTTTGCTTCTTCCAACCGTCTCTCCTCTTCGGTTCTCAGCTTTTGCAGCTCCGTTGCCTAAAAGTTCAGAAAACGAAATTTGATTCAAATTTACTAATCTCATTTCCACTACATTGACTTAAAATGGTAGTATTAAGTACTCTAATGTAAAATTCTTCTAAACCGAAGTTTTGAATGGTCAGGCCTAGTATTGACTACCTGTTGTCTAGCGCTCAAAGCTTCTTTGCAAGCTGTGCTATACATATCCATGGTTTGTTTCAGCTCTAGACGCAGCCTCTTCATTTCAGCTTCAACATCATCCTGCAACAACACAATCCCATCTAAGCAAATATTCTAAATGAAATCAACCCATCTTTAAAAAGAGAAGGATCTTGAGTAATAATAATACTAGTACTAGTACTAACCAAGCTCTGAGATGAATACGAGGATGTTCTACCGCTTTCTTCAGAGAATGTAGAGGATTCATTAGGGAAACCAGGATCACTGAACTTAATTCCCAAGCGATGTGAGCCAATGCTTTGCTCTGAGCTCGTTGAGATTCTCGAAGTCCTTGCAGATTCAGGAAAATCAAGGCTAAAGGAAGAGCGCTCAACGCTCGGTCTCCCTGAGCTGATGAATGAAATGTCAGATTCACGATGAGAAGACGGACTAATGAACGAAAGGTCGCTATCTGAATCATATGAGTCCCCATATGGCTTCCTTTTCACCAACGGCGATCTACAAAAACAAAAATGTCGAATCTTTTAGACTTAATGTGAGACATCAAAGTTAAACAAAGACATCAATTTAATAGCTTCAAAGTCGTATACCTTGTTGCATCTGATTCAACTGATTTGCGCGGCCTAGACGGTGTACTACCTGTTTGCAAAATCAATGGAAACACAAAATTGGATCAGCTTGCTTTTGAAAAGCAAAGAACTTTTGTCTTGCTTTTGAAAGAGAAGTTATTAACCTGCAGAATTGGAATGGTCATGGTTAGGGATGTTAAAAGATGGGTTAAAACTCATTGGGTACCTAAAACCCATATTTAATAGTAAGTCCGAGACCTGTTTTTTGTATCCAAAAAAATATGGGTTTTAAATGGGCATATACCCAAAAAGATAGAGTCTTACTCGGATTTATCCTATGAGATTATGGGTACCCACCGGATATTTTTTTCATTTATTTCTTTATATAATTTGTTGCTTTATATGGAAAATCACATCTTTTTGACGTTTGTTTAGATTTTATTAGAAACCATGAATTCATTATCACACATACATACATGATATAATTGCAAGTTGCTTGGTGATATTTCACAATCACAAATTATTTTGATTTTGATATATTTGGTCTAATTAATCGACTATATCCAAAAGATAAATACATATCATATTTAATCGATTAAGTACATGATATAAAAACATATCATATTTGATTACATTCAAAATACAATACAAATACATATAATGATATACTATTAGTTATGAATAAATTTTTTAAAAAAAGGACAAAAACAATTCGGGTACCCACAGGTAATCCTAATACCTATCGGATTTTTTTCGGGTTTCTCCACAAGACTTAAAACTCATTCGGGTTTTCTAAATTCAGGTTTTGGTAAACGGATTTATTTCGGATTCGGGTCGGGCTGGGTTTTTTTAGCCACCACAACATCCCTAGTCATGGTGCTTTGGTGCTTTTTCAGGAGTATGTGGGTGATGATTGTCAATTTCACATTGCTGCATCGAATTGTGGTAAGGAGCAGGACGAGATGCATTTCGGACTGAAGCAATTTTGCCTGTTGAAATGACATAAACATTGCAGAAATCTGGAGCTGATTTTGACACAGTTGTTGGCAAATCCGTCTTGAATCTTCTGCTCAGAGTCAAAACAGAATCCTTTGAAGAAAAATCCAGACTTTGTTACAGAATCTGAAAGAAGATAAATTAATTACCTCATGAAGCCATTACGTGATGCAGCTCCAACGACTAAGTTCTCGATTGCGGAAGATGAAACGTATTCGGTAATGGCTCTGACTTTGTCTGCGTCTTCCAGCAAAATGTCTCGACAATTTATCTGCTCAAAACAGAATCGATTAGGGTTTTTCCTCCAAATTGTTCAAAGTTAGGACCTTTAATAAGAGTTTTTGATTCTGAATAATACCTCTTTACGGGAACAATAGCAGTGGAAAGATAAAAAGAGATCTTTGGCTATCTTCTCCAATTGCTGTTTCTGCTGTGGTGTTCCTTCTTCAAGATCTGCAACAACAAAAGCAAAAATTAAAACTTTAACGAGAAGAAACCCTAAATGCTCAAAATTTCCATGAATGTGAGAACAAGATTGGGACCTGAAGAAGAATGGGATTTGGAGAGGACATGAATAAGGGAAATGGTTTGGCCACGAGAAGCAAGGTTATCGATTGTCCATTTAAGAGCATGTTGGGTTCCTTTGTCTTTGTCTATTGCAACTGCCACTGAACCACTTCCTGTTTCTTTCTTTGCCCCGTTTGCTTTTGGTAGCCACATTCTCTTCTTATTTTCTTCTATATGTTTTTACCCTTTTGAGTGAATATACCAAAACAAAAGGAAGAAAAATATCTCTTCCCTCTTGAGTCTTTATGATACAAAAGAGAAAACTTCTCTTTGATTTCACACAAAAAAAAAGAAGAAGAAAGAGTTTGATTGATCAAAGATTCTTTATGGACAAAACAAATTAAGTATAATGGGTTAGAGAATTTCCCCTTTTTCCAATGGTTGTTATTTAAGGGTTTTTCAGATTCTATAACACACAAAAAAAGAAAAAATAAATAACACATTTGTGTGGTTTTGACTCTTTTGTTCAACGAGTTGAATATTGGAAATAGTGTAACAATACAATGGTCTAAATTTAAACGATCACATACCTCCTCTTTAATCACCATTTGAAACTTGCCTTCCAATCGACGGTACACAAAAAAAGGCAAAAACTTTCTAGAACTTTAAAATGTAAATGATGATACTTTGACTACAACATAAAATGGATTGGCGTATGCTCAACCTTTGGTATATTGCATAAAATGAATATTGTCATAGACTAATATGTTAATAAATTCACATGTTCCCTGATATAAAGAAAATTTATGAAAAGTGTTGTCATGGCAAAGAAACTCGTGCGCGATATTCTGCGAGTGCCCACAACGGATGAATGTTTCTATATGCAGCGTAGTGTAACGTACAGTTCTTCAAAAATACTCCGGTTGCTTGCTGGACAAGTAATCAAACAAACTACAGTTAGTTATTCACTTCCATCAACAGAGCAACCGCGAATTTGGAAGTTTTAAGATAATAGTAGCCGTTTTGGTGTAGGAAATGTACCTGTTGAGGAAAATCTCCACTCTCCAGTTGTGAATTGATGATAAATTTCGCAGCACGGTGAAGAGGAACCGGATCTCTCTCCGCCTGTTGTGTAAAACAATCGTCATATATAGAGCTGAGTCACTAATAGTATTTTCGTCGATAACTATTGAATGTTTAAAAACCTGTCCGGCGTGAATGAGACCCATCAAAGCCCAAGCAGTTTGCACCACGTTTGATATCTCCCCTTCTTGTTCTATGTATCTCTGCATAGATCATGAGAGTTAGAGTGACTGAATGATCCTACATCAAGTTGATTTCATTGAAGCGTATACCTTTGTGGAGCATGAGAGGTGGCTTTCTCCCCAGCCTCCGTTGTCTTTCTGAGTTGCAAGAAGAAAATGAACGCCTTTGCGCATAGCAACACAGTCATTGTAAGTTTTACCAGCAGCTGCTAAGCCTGCAAGAGCAAACCATGTACCGTATGTGAAGCAAATACCCCAGTTCCCGTACCTGTCAATTCAAAGAACAACGGTTATTAACTTGGGTTGTTTTGATTTCTGCGTATAGATTCCGTATCATTGCAATTGTTAGTGTACCATGAGCCATCAGGCGTTTGCATGTTTTCTAGGTAATGCACAGCTTTGCTAATGAAAGTGTTGATCTCCGTTGTCCTGTGATCTGGGAAGAGTTGCTTGAACAAACTCAATGCTTGGATTGCAGATGACGTGCATTCGCTGTATTCATGCTCAATCACAATGTCAGAGAACAATTCTGTGGGATTGAACAACTGAGACAAAAGCATAGAGATGATTATGTGACCGCGAATGTTTAAAAAGTATGTGTTGGTTGTTTGAAAACATTTTATGGTTTTTGGTTCTTACTTCCAACCATTTGGGAGCACCAGCAGGCTCCCAGGCAGATACACCTCCGTTTTTGCTCTGAAAACAAGTGAAACTGTCACGACCTGCACACGGGTATTTATCATTGAAGATATTGATTCTATGAATGATAATGCTCACCTGTAAAGTGAGCAGGATATTAACAGAATCATATAGTCTCTCTGGGTCTTGTTTTGGGCCAACAATATCTGGTGCCAGCATCGAGAACAGTAGGCAGCACTATTCGACCAAAAAACAGCAAGGATGTAGTACTTGGGATGATCAGTAAAGAACATGTCAATGTGTTCTTTTTAAACGACTTAATTACCTTTAAGCCATCAGCTGTGCAGTCTGAAACTTGCCATCCGTGATCTCGGTCGGAAAAGGTCCATGCTCCTTCAGATATATGACGGTACATGCTTTTGAAATCACCTGAAGGGTTCTCTCTAACCTTCAATTGTTTTCAATTTGTAAGCCAATGTTCTATTCTTCAAAATAAACAATTAGTAGTGCAACAGTATATGCTGCAGGGGATGTCGAACCTGTGAATCCTTTATGAACTCATGTCCTCTCCTGAGTACATCAGAGATTTCACTGGAGAGATTACTTGCAAGTAAAGCTTGCATCGCAAATCCTGTATCCCATAGTTGACTTCCAAAGCTCTGCATAAATCTGTGCTGATCAAGAAATTTTCGATTTCTTACCAACTCAAGGTTAGTCAACATAACAAAATTGGATTTCTGATCTCCAGGGTCATACCTGCATTTTCATCCCATCTTCGGCCACCCACAAGTAATCGGAGATTCTAGCGAGGTGCTTCTTGAAATAATCCCCATCCGGGTCTTCAACCCAACAAGCTAACATGCATAGTACCTGTAGAAAGAGACAGTAGTTAACTCCAGATTCTCTATGCTTTCTGTCTAAGGGTATGGTGTTCTTACCTTTTCAACACACCCAATGGTGATATATCGGCTATTTTCATCTTCATAGTGTATGTGTTTCATCGCCACCTTAAGAGCCTTTTGCCTAAGAAGCTTGTTAAATGGCCAACGTGCAAGGAAAGGCTCCACGAAGATGGAAAGACTGTCCCATATCAACTCTTGAACCAGCGTACGGGGATAGTATGTATCTTCCTAAGGTAAAGTAGGGGAAATGTCTCCGTGATCTTTTCAGGGAAAGAAAATCCTTTAGAAAAAAGATGATACATCCTAAGATTCTTACCTTTGCACTAAGATGGCAGACTTTCTGCCAATTGATTTCTTCGTAAGGCTGTAAGTACAGTTCTTTGCGTAGTTGCAGAATCAGAGGCGTTATTGGGCCAACAAACCGCTTCCCATAGAGATACGACATTGGCAAGTAAACCATCCGGCAGTAGCACCACATTTTTGCTGTAAGATTCCGTTAGTTAATACATCTCACTGATAGAATACTTGTGGAGAGAATCTCTTGATCATTGTACGCTAAGTCCGGCTTTTGTTCAAATAACAACAAGAGTCATCCAGTTTCCCGATCTCATAAGTTCTGTTGAAGCAAATCGTAAGTCGAGATGTCAAGAAACAAACCTGGATGCATGGGAAAGAAAGAAGGTAAGATCCAAAACTCAGGAGGCATTGGGGTGCTTCCACACCAGTCAAATACACCAAGTATCTGCAGACAACAAAAAGACGCTTATGATACAACCTTCTTAGTCATGATTAGATTACCAGATAATCTGAATACTTACCGAAAGCCAAGTTTTACCCCAAGAAGGTATGTAAGTGACACCACCGTGGACAAGAATCCATTCCCGGGCCCGTCTACACGCATTTTCATGACCTCCATCAGGACTTTCTCCAAGTATACGCATGCATATGTAATTCAGCGCGGTAGAGAACATTGTGCTATGACCTTCAATGTGTAATCCCCACCCACCATCTTCCTTCTAAGGACAGAAAATCCGACATGAAAAGAGTGAGTACATAAGCCATTGACGATGGTGCATTTCGTTGTGGAGCTACAGGAAAAACTGTACCTGGTGACAATAGATGTATCGGAGAATCTCTCTTCTATGTTCTGAAGTGAATACTTCATCAAGATGTCCCGTGATGTAAAGACAAAACACCTACACAGCGTGTACCGGAGCAACAAAGTTTCAGACTTTCACTTAAAAATTCCCTCTTTCAATTTCTAACATACCACTTACACGAGAACTAAATCACACTGCTCCCAAATCCAAATTCATTCGTCGATCCATTGAAATTATCCGTTTCTTACTACTGCGCAACTGAGATCTCTAGTCTCTGATTCTACAGTTGAAACGGGCAAAGAAAACTTACCAGTGGCGGAAGGAAAAACAAAGGGCCGGCGTTTTCGGCCGGCCAGTGACCGTCGCTGGCCTGCAACGCCGAGAAGAAATGAGCACCTCTCCGTAATACATTCGTCGCCGTTTCGAAGGTTATCTTCTCGGAGCCTTCAACTTTCACCGGAGGTATCACTTGCTCAAACTTTTTCTCCTTCAGAAACTGTTGCAAAAATCGCTACTTTTATAAATAACAGATACATTTCGCAAATAAGCTCTCTTTTTTTGGGGGCTTGTTCGTAATTTCTCAAAATTATGTACTTTAGTATATTACAAAAATGAAGAGTTTAAAACTTTATTAAATGTCAATATAAAAATGAGCTTTATTAAATTTTTTAAATTTTTCATCAAATGAGAAAGTGTTAATAGTAGGGAGTCAAAATCATTCGTGTTACTTTTTAAAAATGTTAACTTTACTAAAGTAGCATGTTGCAATAGCATGAATTTATTACATGGGAATTTCATAAAGCAAGTTACTACTTAAGATTAAACAAAACGTTCCAAGGAATAATTTACAAACCTGCATGCGCCACAAGAGATCGCTGCTTGCTTTAACATGAAAACGGTTGTCGTAGAAACTCCGGCGTGCCTCATCCACGGCGTATCGCTCCTCCGGTGAGCCTCCGTCAGGATCAAACTCCCATGTTTGTCGTCCGGCGAAGTTGTTTGTACTGAATAAGTAGGGATCATCTCCGCTTCCTTCTCCTATCTTCAACCTCCACATCACAAAACTGCGAGCTACCTGATTTCTTAAACGTACGCATATATATAAGTGTGGAAGTAAATTAATTCAAGATAAAGTAGGTGGAATTTTGGTAAATCTGTGATAATAAAACACCGACAAGAACAGGTTACTTCTGGGATGATAGAGAATTTAAGAGACAAAAAAGAGATTACTTGTTGGTGGAAAAGATTTTGTTTTATCTTGGATACGTACTTAACTACATACATATAAATATAATACATTTATATAACTTGAGAACATACATAGTCATGAATCATGATACAGTACATATGAACATATGATATAAATGTGCATGTATGAATATACACGAGCATTAGTTTGCTTATTCGGTAGAATACTCAACCACCTTTATATAAATAATAGATTATTGCAAAAGAGAGGTCATGACTTTACGATCCTACATCATGGTCAATGACCTGTAAGTTTTGAGACGTTATGATGGATCTAACTTCTTCTCTCTGTTGAAGGTTTTTCATATGACAATGGAACTCGTCTCCTATACTCTGCGAGTGCCCAAACGGGGAAGATGTTTCTGTATGCTGCGTAGTGTAACAAGCAGTTCTTCATGAAAGCTCCAGTTATCTCCTGTAAAATTTACAATTTGGACTCTTCAAAATTTATGCATTTAGTTAGCATCAGTTCAAGAATTTGTCTTTCGAATTGAAGAACCATAGCAATAAATGTGTGTGCCTTGTTTGTCTAAGAACAAGTTAAAATTTGGGTCAAGGGTTGGCTTATGGTTCGGTTCAACAGCTTCTACATAAATCTTATGAGGGAATCTCCAAAGTTTTAATTTGAACAGCTTTTTGTTAGCTTTGTTTCAAGTTTTTTAGAGTACCTGCTGAGGAAAATCGCCATTCTCCAGTTGGGAGTTGATTAATAGCTTTGCAGCACGGTGAAGAGGAGCCGGATCTCGCTCGGCCTGTGATGTGTGATTAAGAGAAACAATTAATTACTTTAAAGGGGGTGACTACTATCTTTCATATGGTGAGGAAGTAAAAGTTCTCAGCATATCGCGATTCTGAACCTGTCCAGCATGAATTAGACCCATCATGGCCCATGAGGTTTGCACCAAGTTTGATCTCTCCCCTTCACTTGGAATGTATCTCTGCACACCAAACAAGTTTATTTTTCTTGAACCGCAGGAATTGGAAAAAGACGCTTAAATTGCAATGATTATTTGGTGGTCATACCTGTTTAGGACATGAAAAGTAGCTTTCACCCCAACCTCCATTATCTTTTTGAGTTGTGAGAAGGAAATGAACGCCTTTACGCATAGCCAAACAGTTGTTGTACGTCTTTCCAGCAGCTGCGAGGCCTCCCAGACCAAACCATGTGCTGTACGTGAAGCAAACTCCCCAGCTTCCGTACCTATCAATCCAAGATTTGTTGGTAAAACCAAAATCTTTGTGAACAATTTCACCGTGTCTAAAAGCTAATTTATATAATACCATGAACCATCAGGCATTTGGATGCTCTCTATGTATTGCACGGCTTTCTTGATGGAAGTGTTGATCTCTTCTGTCCGGTGATTCGGATATAGTTGCTTGAACAGAATCAAAGCTTGGATTGCTGATGAAGTACACTCATTGTATTCATGCTCAACCACAATGTCGGCAAAAACTTCAGTAGGATTTAGCAACTGAACCACGAGAAAAAAAGTGAAAAGATGTTTCTGAGAATTTCTTTCCCGTGCCTCATAAACGTTGTGATACAAAATTTTGACGGGATTTCTTTCTTACTTCCAACCAGTCTTGTCCACGGGCAGGCTCCCAAGCAGTTACACCTCCATTTTTACTCTGCAGCCAGAGCAAGTAAACAGAAAATTTATTGTCATAAAAGGTTGGGGAAGTGTGTTCTATATATGGTATAAAGCTCACCTGTAGAGACAGTAAGATAGTAACAGACTCATATAACTGTTCGGGATCCATTTTTGGGCCAACAATGTCAGGTGGCATCATCGAAAGCAACAGGCAACACTACAAACCAAGATAGGTGTGCTGATTAGGTGGAAAGCTGACCAACTCGTTATCGTAATCAAATTCTGATTAATCACCTTGAACCCTTCGGCTGTGCAGTCGGAAGCTTGCCATCCATGATCTCGATCAGAGAAAGTCCACGACCCTTTAGAGATGTGACGGTACATGTTCGTAAAGTCACCCGAAGGGTTCTCTCTAACCTTAAGAATTCTCAGCTCCGTAAGATATCTTCACTTGTTCTGATGATTTAAAGTCACAAAATCATATCGCAGAGAATATCGAACCTGAGAATTTTTTAAAAAGTCGTATCCTCTCCTGAGTACATCTGGGATTTCATTCGCGAGATTACTTGCAAATAACGCTTGGAGGGCAAACCCCGAATCCCATAATTGACTTCCAAAGCTCTGCAAAATATGTGACTCATAAATTAATTGCCACATGAATTTTCCATGAAGTGACATAACAAATAGATTCCGAATTTTCATTGACACCTGCATTTTCATCCCATCTTCTGCAATCCACAAGTAATCAGATATCCTCAAAAGATGCTTCTTGAAATGAATTCCGTCAGGGTCTTCAACCCAACACGCAAGCATGCATAATGCCTTGAAAAAGAATCTGAAGTTTTTAGTTAATTTGAAGATAAACTCTTGAGTACTCCAGCATTTCTGCATAAGGACTGTATTCGTTTTACCTTTTCAACACATCCAATGGTAATATAACGGCTATTTTCGTCTTCATAATGTATGTGTTTCATTGCCACCCCAAGAGCTTTTTCCCTAAGAAGCTTGTTAAATGGCCAACATGTAAGAAACGGCTCAGTGAAGATGTAAAGGCAGTCCCATATAACATCTTGAATTTGTGGATGAGGACAGTACGCATCTTCCTGAGGATGGAAGTGGAAGGTTTTCTGTGGATTTCTCTTCCTGAAAAATCTATTTAAAGAAGGAACAGTGATCGATCTTACCTTTGCACATAGATGGCGTGCTCTGTTCCAGTTTATTTTTGCATAAGGCTGCAAGTATATTTCTTCGCGTAGTTGCAGAATAAGAGGAGTTATTGGACCAACAAATCTCTTCCCGTAAAGATAAGACATTGGCATGTAAACCAACCGGCAGTAACACCACATTTTCCCTGCATATTTTCGTTAAACGGTGTTAGACTAAAGTTCAGAAGTGACGACACAATTTCAAGAGCACAAGTCTTGATTGACTATTACACCCTAGTCACTACTTATTTTATTAAAGCAACGATGAAGATAGATATTCAAAGATGTGATGAAAAAAACCTGGATGTATAGGAAGAAAAGAAGGTAGGATCCAAAACTCTGGAGGCATGGGGTTGCTTCCTGACCAATCAAAGACACCAAGTATCTACAAACCATTCAACCAGCATTAAAACAACATTCTGAATCTTCTTATACCTACTATACTAAATATTCATCCGGATATTTACCGAAAGCCAAGTTTTACCCCAAGAGGGTATGCATGTGGCACCCCCATGGCCAAGAATCCATGTCCTGGCACGTGTGGATGTGTTCCCTGGTCCTCCATTTGGACCTTCTCCAAGTATGCGCATACATATGTAGTTTAGTGTGGTGCAGAACATCGTGCTATGGCCTTCTATGTGTAATCCCCACCCACCATCTTCATTCTGCACAAGAAACACATCTAAACGGTATAATTGATTGAAAAGAGTTTATAAAGTAGCATAAGTGGTACGTTTAGCAGATCTACTTATAATAAACCTGGTGACAGAAGATATATCGGAGGATCTCTCGGCGATGCTCTATAGTGAGTATCTCATGGAGATGTCCAGTGACGAATAGACAGAATACCTGTATCTTACAAACAAAAGAAATATCATCCTCTCTCCACTTGCTGCTGAGTAACTTGGATAGAATCTAGGTACACTGACAAAAGTTACCTTTTTTTTTTTAAATCTAAAACACTCATATTGTTCTTAGTTTCTTGTAGCACCATTCCTAACACTATTTCGTATATACAGTGATAAGAAATTTCAAAGCAGATAGAGACATACCAATGGAGGAAGGAAGAACAAAGGACCAGCATTTTCAGCAGGCCAGTGTCCATCACTGGCCTGCAATGCCGATAAGAAATTGACCCCTCTCCTTAACGCATTTGTGGCTATTTCGCTTGTGATTTCCTTACCGTCTTCAACCTTCACTGGAGGTATAGCTTGCTCGAAACTCTTCTCCTTGAAAAACTGAAATCATAGGACAAAATCAAACACCAGGATTTCAAAATAAAGATGGTTTTGAATCATATAATAATAAAATTCCAATATAATCAGCAGCACATGGCCATCGATTACTATGTTCCATTAATTCCGATATAATCACCGTTTGAAGTACAAGGGTTTCTTGTTTCACTCCAGCGAACCCACTCGAAGAAACACGATTAGGCTTCGTGTGGCAAGAAGATGAATCGAGAGGGTTTTTTCTCTCTCGCCTCTCAGAGAATGTAATAGAATCTTCATGGAGGCTGAGGCCGGTAGTAAATCCCGGCGACGTCGAGTAAGCCGGTAAGGTCACCGTCTCGAAGGTTAAAGATTGTAATTGAACCTTTGACTTTGACCTGTTCTCGCGACTTTTCCCGGCTATATCTTTTTTTTTACAGTGACGCCCTTATAGTTATAATAAATTTACAATTGGGGTCACATCTTTTTGAATATATATATTTTTTTCGTCAAATCAAATATATTGATATGATGATATCTTGTAGAATATAATATTCCGGTTTCCGGATATAAAATTATAAGTTTGAGTTGTATACTTTGTCTTGATTTAAAATAAAATAAACTTAAGGTTTTTGCCTTTTAGGGGTTAGCAAAAAAACTAAACATATGGACCTAATTAACCCATAATCACGTTCTTTAGCCAGTTCCATGCATGTTATTATTACAAGTATCGGATATATGTTATTATCTCTTTTCCTTTGAGTATCAATGTAAATTGGAAACATAATTGTGTAAAGAGTTGTGATGCTTCTAGATATTCTCGTATGTCGATTATTGATGATATTATCCATGGACGAGCAAAAGCTATTTAGAAAAATATAAATTTACGATATTTATTCACAGCGTTACATCATTTTTTAATTAATCGTGTCAATATATTTTTTTCACAACTTTACACCGGTTTAAGTCTTGATAATGATTTAGTGATTGTCAAGGTTCATGTTTGATAAACTTTTCTTGTAATCGTTGTTAGTTAATGCTTTTGATAAAGTGGAGTCTTCCACTAATGTTTTAGTTTGTAATGATTATGTTTGTACTGACTTATGTATGATATAAAGTTGACACTCTTGTGAAAAAAAAAGGTCTTGCTAATGACAGGAAAAGAAGAATTTCAGCACCAAAGGCTTCACTTAATTAAAAATATATATATTATATCATTTGTATGTTTTCTTCCCGGTTTGGCTTGTCAATCCTTACTTTTAATTATGTTAACACAAAAAGAGAACAAATACCTGTAGACGCCATATGAGATCGCTGCTTGCTCTAACCTGGAAACGATCATCAAAATATTTCCGGCGAGCGTCTTCGACGGCAGCTCGTTCCTCCGATGTGCCGGCGTCCGGATCAAACTCCCATGTCTGCCGTCCGAGGAAGTTGTTGGTGCTGAACAAGTAGGGCTCTTCTTTGTTTCCATTTGCTATCTTCAACTTCCACATTCTTTAGATCTTAATTAATTATTAATCTCAAAATATGGCATATTGTATGCATCGACTACTGGGTGCACGTAATATGTGTGGAGAAGTAGGAGAAATTGAATTCGATTTACAAGCACACGCATACATAATTCGTTTTTAAGTTTTATTTATTAATTAAACTAATTAGTATAACATTGGGAAAACTTAAAACCACAAAAGAATGAAAATGATTTCCTTTCATTTCTACATTTTCATTTTGAGTGAAAACTTGAGTTGGAATTTAAAATTCAGTTATAAACAATTTAAACGACGAGGTTAAACTTGAAAACTTTTGGGAGTTTAAGGTTGTATCGTAATATCTGCAACCTCTTAGAGCTGAGTTTTTGGATATTTTTGTTGTCTTTTAAAGTTTCGATTCTTTTCTAATTCTTTTCCGTTTGCATGTACTTACGTTTTAATACAAAAAAGTGTACTTGACTTTAAATAAAACTACAACAGTACTAACTGGTTAATTTTATCATTAATCTTTAGCAAATTTTAAATGTTAGCGTAACAAGAACAAAGCTTTGCATTTCACATTTTCGTTTTACGATTTCTAGATGTTTGATGAAACATAAACATAACGTGTTAACGTATAAATACATAACATATGCATACAAAGGGTATTCAAGATCGATCCTATGTTCCAACTGATACGTCGTATCAGTTGTATTTTCTTATAACTTGTGGAATCGAAACCTAACCTAATTTTCTAACCTAAGTCGCAAGTTCGCAACAAATCTTTTGTACAAAATAATTTATCAAAAATTTGAAACAGTCGCAGCTTTATTAATTTTAAATTTGCGAACCAGTCCTTTAAAAATTTATATGTTCGAAAATCGAAATAATTCGCTGTAAATAAGTGAATTCAATAGATTCCAAACTTTGAAATTTAAATCATATATAGAGAAAAATGTGAGCCCAAAAAACAAATAAATGACTTCGATTCAGTGGTCTGTTCTTGAATGTCACGTTTCGCTGACCAGAGAAAAACAAAAAACAGTGTAACGTGTGAAAGCTGGTTGGTGATTGACTATTTGCTTGTCAAGCAACTTCATCTCTTCATGTGATTTCATTGATCAGAAGAAAACCATCCTCGCTTATCACCCAAAGCCGATAAGACATTCCGCAAGTGTTTGAATAATTTGAGTTCCAGCCCTGCGCCAGCAAGGTGTCTAAACACCATACTCGATATATAAATTATATAATCTCGTTCAATATTAAAAATTAAAATTGAAAGAAAAGATAAATTGATTTGTTATTGATTTTTTTTTTCCTTTAAACTTCCATACTTGTATTAATCTTTACTGCACCCCTTTTACAAAAATGAGATTTATACGTGACGTGAGTATCAATGAAGAATCATCTCTTTTACAAAATTTATCTAGAGAGTAGTGTACTAGCAAAAAACCTGGGTTTTAGTTTGTCATTATAAACAATGGGTGCATTTAAAGCCCTAGGATAAGTATGGTTGTAAACGGTTGATTTTCAAATGTTCGGTTGTGGATATGAGCGTTGGATACACTTATATAGAGTTTTGTATTTTATCTTCTTTTTTTATTATCGCCAACACTTATATAGTAATTATGAAGTTTAAACTTACGATGAAGTTGAGATGTATTAAACCAATTTCTTTTTGAAATGTTTCTATCGAATTCGAATGAGCAAAAAAAAAATAGACATATTAAGCTCATTAAATTTATACTACTTGTTTTAGTTAGAATCAGAGCCTGCCCAAAGTATTAATGGACCACAAATTCAAAAAAAAATTAGGCCTACAAATTAATAAAAAGTCAAAAAAATTAAAATTAATCATATGGTTTATCGAACTTGGCACCTCAACCGAACTGAAAAAAATTTATGAAAATTAAAGGTCAAAATTTTACTTATACTTTATAAAATCGCAAACACATGCTTTCCTTGTTTGGCCAGAACGTCGATTCTAATTAGAACTGTAAAACATCTTGATATATATTACGATTTTATCAAAATTGACAACATTGAAGAGCTTTCTTTTACGGCATTTTAATATTTTTACACTTAATGACAAAAACAAAACGCCATATAAAAAGTTAGAAACAGTACGGTCGTCCTTAATTATTGCGATTGACAAATTGAGTTATTTCTCTTTCACTCTCATTACGTATGTGTTTGTCAATTTACTATAATTAGATCGTAACGATCATGTGCGCGCCATACATTTATATACGGACATCTGTCCACACTGCATCTAAGACGGTACGTGAGGCGTTATGGTTAGGTCAGTCATGAACTCATGATTAAATGTTGATTGATACAGATACTCCAATTTATATGTACTTATATTACATTTTTTACAAGTTGAAATTAAATTCCTTTTTATAATGCTCAGTTGTTTAGGAAGTAGTAACAGTTGGGATTGATTTACATACGGTTTAAAACAAGTGACGATTTAATTACTACGTCGAACAAGTTTAAACACATAGACCAAAGATCAAAACACAGTGTCATTTTTTCTGTTCTAAAAAAAAACTGTTATTATCTGCTAACTGATTCTAACAAAAAAAAAAAAGTTTGAATGATCGTGATTCGTTTAAGAAAAACAACGACGATTCATTTATATGAGTGTTCTCTAGTCTTTACACTCTGATCTCTATTTGAGTGGTCTCTAGACTCCCTCGCGAAATCAAAACATAAAAGTATATATATTTTCTATATTGAGTTGACTGAACTAAACAGGTGGTCCATCAAATCATTTATTAAATGAGTTTAATTTTGGAAGTATCTAAGATCTGATATTTTGTTATAGGAACTGATCGTTTAAATATATGGAACCTACGAACTAGGATTAGATAATAAGAAGTTTATTTAATTCGCGAAGTCTTGTGAGTTCATTTATGTTTACTCCAAAAAGCAAATAATATAGAATACGATGTTACCGCAATTACGGGTTGAGTTTTTTTTTTTTTTTTTTTAAACCTAAAAACAAGAAAAAAGAAGAAGTAAAACTTGTAATTATAATCTACTTAAAGTTGAAGAGTGTAATTTTCATTTCGATTTAAGGCTTTGTCTTTAATTCTGTTTATAAACTGTATACCTTTTACAATTGAGAAAAACATTTGTCTCACTCAAAAAGTAGATAAACGTACGTTAGAGATAAGAAACAATTACTAACTAATAAGATCATAATTTCTCTAATTAATAAGCCATATTATTCTTATTCAATTAGTCCTCGACCTCTATATAAAGATACGCGCGTACATGAAACTCTCCAAAGTATAATCACGCATCGGAAAGGCAAACATCGACCCAGCACAAGTACTCTCTCGTTCACACTCTTATCTCTATTATCCTCTCTATAGATCTCATGTTCATTACATAAGGGCTCTTTTAATATATATAGACTTATAAAATCATACATATACAAGTATGTAATATAGTGTTTATCTTTATATACCGTATGCTGGTATACAAACTGGATTATATACCATCATGCGATTGTTTGTATGAAACTCTAAACTCGTTGAGTATATATGGACCATGTACGTATACATATAGGACCATCGTTATGTGGAGGTTGAAGATAGGAGAGGGGAATGGAGAAGATCCTTACTTGTTCAGCAGCAACAACTTCGTCGGACGTCAAACATGGGAGTTTGATACCAAAGCCGGCACGCCGGAGGAACGAGCCGCCGTAGAAAAAGCTCGTCGGAAATTTTTAGAAAACCGTTATCGTGTTAAAGGTTGCAGTGACCTCTTGTGGCGAATGCAAGTGAGTTTTTTTATTCACCAGTTAGATTTGTTTGATTATATATCATGACAAAATGTCCTAATTAAAATCTAATTAGATTGTGATATTGGCTATATATATAGTTTTTTTTTAATATTCTTTCTCAGAATTTGAATTTTTTTTGTGGTTACAGTCACCTATTCACCTTGTCCAATTTATAGTTTGACCAGATTGATTTTCACTCATATATATGTATGTATGTAGTTTATGATTGATAAACATGCAGTTGGATTACAAGAACCACATAAATAATGTGGATTTTGGCTCAAGTAGAATTGTCATCAAAAGCATCAGATTTATCGTAAAAGAAAACTGAATGTTATTTAACAGTGTCGTTAAGGAAACATTAAAGGATCTGTGTTGATGATTTAAGTATGATGCTCTATGAAAGAAAAGTTGAAACGAAATATTTTTTTTCTCCTCATAGAAAATATATAAAAGTTTACAATACTCAACGAGATCGCGTTGGTCTTTTTGTTACAAAAGTTGAAAGAATCTATCGATTTTAGGAAAGTCATATGAAACAGAGATAATCAGATAATTCATACCCTAAATATATTGGCTCTAGGAAAACCAATTTATTCAAATTGACAAAAGGTACAACCAATGACGAAATCGTAATGAAGCTTTTTTATTTTTGGGCCGTAAAAGTTAATGGGCCATGTGCCAATTACTCGCACCATGTTTTTGTAATTCCTTTCCCTTTTCTTTTTTTTTTTTCCAACGTGAAGAATGTTTATTTATTTATTTTGGTCTGAGTTGATTTTTCCTGTACGCACAGTTTTTGAAGGAGGCAAAGTTCGAGCAAGTGATACCGCCGGTGAAGATTGACGACGGCGAAGGCATAACTCATGAAAACGCGACGGATGCGTTACGCAGAGGAGTTTCTTTCTTCTCGGCTTTGCAGGCCTCCGATGGTCACTGGCCTGGAGAAATCACCGGGCCTCTCTTCTTCCTTCCTCCATTGGTATGTTCTTCTTCGTTTCCCTTTCAATTTCTTACTTTAGGTCTATCGACGAATACTCTTAGGGTTTATAATTAGAGATTTAGGGTTTCTATTGCGCGAGAAATTTAAGAAGAGGAATCAATGAACCGGAAAAAATTGTACTGCAGGTATTTTGTTTGTATATAACAGGACACCTCGCGGAGGTATTTGATGCAGAGCATCGCAAAGAGATGCTTCGATATATCTATTGTCACCAGGTACTTTCAATGATGAATTTATTGGCTCAATTTTTCAAAGAAGAGCCTTGACTAGAGATCCCCACTGGAGTAACTGTGTTGTCCCTTAATTTGCAGAACGAAGATGGTGGATGGGGATTACACATTGAGAGCAAGAGCATTATGTTCTGCACCGTGTTGAATTACATATGCTTGCGTATGCTCGGTGAAGGTCCCAATGGAGGACGAGATAACGCGTGCAAACGGGCCAGGCAATGGATTCTTGACCGTGGTGGTGTGACTTATATTCCGTCCTGGGGAAAAATTTGGCTATCGGTAAGTGTTTCGGACCATATCCTAATCTAACTGAGAGAGATGTCGAAATGTTACCTGCTACAATCAGCTTTTGATTTGTTTTGTATGTAGATACTCGGAATCTATGATTGGTCTGGAACCAATCCTATGCCTCCGGAGATCTGGTTGCTACCTTCTTTCCTTCCAATACACTTAGGTTTGTTTTCTGTTTCCTGTTTTTTTTTGAGATTTTACTAACTGGCTCATTTTGAAATAGTTAGTTCCACTTGTTGATTTTTTTGGTTTTTAATGTTTCGTCTTGCGCAAAAAAAAAATTATATGTAGGCAAAGTTTTGTGCTATTGCCGGATGGTTTATATGCCCATGTCGTATCTATATGGGAAGAGGTTTGTTGGTCCAATAACACCTCTTATTCTGCAACTGCGTGAAGAACTCCATTTGCAACCTTACGAAGCAATCAACTGGAATAAAACGCGGCGTCTATACGCAAAGGTATGATTGATCATTTTTTTTCTTTACATATATATGTCACGATAACATAAACATTCCATCGTTGTTCCTGCAGGAAGACATGTATTTTCCCCATCCTTTGGTTCAAGATTTGGTTTGGGACGCTCTTTATGTCTTTGTGGAGCCATTCCTTACCCGTTGGCCCTTAAACAAGCTTGTGAGAGAAAAAGCTCTTCGGCTGGCAATGAAACACATACATTACGAAGACGAGAACAGCCATTATATCACCATCGGATGTGTTGAGAAGGTAAAACGTCGAATGACCCTTTATAAAATTATGCATATAACTCTCTTACGGTCGTATGTATGAACTCCAACTTTTATTTTTAGGTTTTGTGCATGCTTGCTTGCTGGATTGAAAATCCAAATGGGGATTACTTCAAGAAGCACCTTGCTAGAATTCCAGATTACATGTGGGTCGCCGAAGATGGAATGAAAATGCAGGTACGAAGGATTGAAAAATCAGATATTATGTGTACTCTAGCAATGAAATCTTCTTAAGAATTCTAATTTTATGCAGAGCTTTGGAAGTCAACTATGGGATACAGGGTTTGCCATTCAAGCTATACTTGCTAGTGATCTCTCTGATGAAACCAGAAATGTACTCAAGAAAGGACATGATTACATTAAGAAATCTCAGGTTTGATATTCTTTTTATTATAATAGTGTAGTTTGAATTGCTCTAAAGAACAGGTGGATGTGTTTTCTTAAATCAAAGAACATTGCAGGTTAGTGAGAACCCTTCTGGTGACTTTAAGAGCATGTACCGCCACATTTCCAAAGGAGCATGGACTTTATCTGATCGAGATCATGGATGGCAAGTTTCAGACTGTACAGCTGAAGCTTTCAAGGTAATCTAACCAGTCACTGACACAGAACAAGTTAGCTGTAGTTTCCTCAAGAGTTTTGCCTCAACGTACTTCATTTGTTTTGTAGTGTTGCCTGTTGCTGTCCATGATTCCGGCTGAGGTTGTTGGCCAGAAAATGGATCCCGAACAACTATTCGATTCTGTTAATCTCTTGCTGTCTTTTCAGGTAAGGTTGAATCTATAAGACTAATGTACCAAAAAAATATTGGCTCTTAATATGATTTACAACCTATGACTTCATCTAATGTAGAGTGAGAATGGAGGTGTGACTGCATGGGAGCCTGTCCGTGCATATGAATGGATTGAAGTAAGTGCTGAAAGACATAAGGATGCTCACATATTTTTTGCTAGTTCAGAAGTTCGTAGGAAAGAATCTCTGATGTTGAACCTTTGTAAATGGTGTTTCAGTTGCTCAATCCCACAGAATTTTTGGCTAATCTTGTGGCTGAGCGTGAGTACGTGGAATGTACCTCATCTGTTATGCAAGCTCTGGTTCTGTTCAATCAACTCTATCCGGATCACAAGACAAAAGAGATCAGCAGGTCCATCGCAAAAGCAGTGCAATTCATAGAAAACGAACAAAGGCCAGATGGTTCATGGTATATTACTTTTAACACAACTCATACATATGATTGAGAAGAAGCCTAATAAAATAATGTGTTTCTCGAGTCATGATAGGTATGGAAATTGGGGTGTTTGTTTCATTTACGCCACATGGTTTGCTCTTTGCGGCCTAGCAGCCGCTGGTAAGACGTATAAAAATAGCCAGGCTATGCGTAAAGGTGTTGAATTTTTGCTCAGGACACAGAAAGATGATGGAGGTTGGGGCGAAAGCTATCTGTCATGCCCTGAACAGGTATTTGCAGGGATCAACGTGAAGTCAGATTTTAGTACATAAATTTCACCAAAATTATCGAATAAGTGTTGATCTTTTTTACATGATGTGTGTAGAGATACATACCTTCAGAAGGGAAAAGTTCCAACCTGGTGCAAACCGCTTGGGCAATAATGGGGTTGATTCACGCTGGACAGGTTCAAATATATCATTTTGTATTCACATTCTTTTTTCTTCAACGAAATTTCTTTGATTTATTATTGTATGAAAAATGAATTTTGCTTGATCTATTCTGATGTAATATAAAACAGGCCGAGAGAGATCCAATACCTCTTCACCGTGCTGCGAAACTTATCATTAATTCACAAATGGAAAATGGAGATTTCCCTCAACAGGTTATAGACATCCTCTTTGGTTGAAAGAAATTCAAATAACGTATGTTTCATTTCTTGCATTATCTTCAGTACATATTGACTTAGAATACTTTTATCATCGCAGGAAATATTAGGAGTGTTCATGAAGAATTGCTTGATACACTATGCTACTTACAGAAACACGTTCCCATTGTGGGCACTTGCTGAGTACCGAAAAGCTGCGTTCGTAACTCATCAACATCTATAGCGTTTCCCTCACTTAGTTTTTATAAACACAAGAAAAAGTTGTTGTATAATAAGATAAGATTCATGTTATGTATGGAAACCGCATAAGATGATGACACCTGTATCTCACTCCACATCTCCACACAATTCGTTTCTGAATGTAGCTCTTTCCTTGATGTATATATATATATATATATTTATTTATTTAGTCTGGCTCTTCCTTAATAATAGTTTATACACAATTCTATAAACAAACAAGGAAACACTAACAATGATGTTATTTACATGTATCACAGTGTGTGAAAACCACAAAAGATAAGATAATGACATTCATTAGTCGCATTCCTCCATATCTCTAGGGGTCTTACCAATTAATGCTCACAAGATAAGGAATTTTGAAATGCCATAATTTTGAGCTCTGCGTCTAGCAAAATGTTAGGAGACTTGATGTTCTTATGCATCAGAGACGGTTAACACTTAACATGCATCGTGTACCTACACAAAACAGCAAGTTATTAGAACAAAACAACCTCCACATTACGATGGTCCTATGTGTATACGTGTGTATATCCTAATTTCTTTTTAACTTTATTTTCTTTAACAAAAAAAAAACACAAAAAGATAAAAAAAACGAGACATATTTACATATATTAATTAAATTTAAGTGTGTCAATTAGTCGATTAGATTTGGAGATGCGTTAATTTTTTTAAAATTCATTTAACATGGACATCAACCAATAAATAATGAGAGTTGAAGTTTGAAAAAACAATAAATTTTGAATGCGTTTGAAATTGGTTTGACATGTAAGAAAATTATTATGAGATTACGACATGTAGAAAATAATATTTAAGTCAATTCTACTCAGATATACAATTAGTATTAGGGTTTGGGAAAAAGAAAAACCAATTATTCAAATAGAAAAAGTAGTAATGAAAACTTTATAATTTTGGGCCGTATAAGTTAATGGGCCATAGGCCACCATCGACGTGTGAAGAGCCGGCCCTGTTATATATAAACATTTGATTCGAACAAAACAAAACAAAAAAAAATGGAAACTCGACCATATTTTGGTCCGACCTGATTTGACTGTCCTACGCACAGTTTTTGAAAGAGGCGAAATTCGAAAAGTGATCCCGCCGGTGAAGATTGGCGACGGCGAAGGCGTTACGGAGAGGAGTTTTGTTCTTCTCGGCTTTGCAGGCCTCTGACGGCACTGGCCTGGAGAATTCTCCGGACCTCTCTTCTTCCTTCCTCCATTGGTATGTTTCCATCTTCGTCTTCCTTTCAATTTCTCACTTTATGTCTATCGGCGAATACTCTTAGGGTTATAAATTAGGGATTTGAGGTTTATAGTGACGGAGAAATTATGAGAAATTGTCTCCAATAGAAGGAAGGATGAGGAAGAGGCACCGATGAAACAGATAATTTTTTTGGATCTCTGCTTTTCAATTACCAAAAGTGCTTGTATTCAGGAAATAGAAAAAATTTGCGCGGCTTTCCTTTGGTCGGGGCCGGATCTCAATACTCGGAAAACTAAGCTGGCATGGTCAGAGGTATGTGAAGCCGAAAACAGAGGGGGGCTTAGGGCTCAAGCGATTGTTGAGGTGAATAAAGTGTGCTGCTTCAAGTTGATATGGCGAATTGTTATGAGGAACAAATTCCTTATGGGTCAATTGGATCCAGCACCAGTTAATCCGCTCTGGTTCCTTTTGGTCGGTATGGGGTCTTGGATGTGAAAGAAGCTACTCAAATATACACCACAAGCAAAAGAGTTTCATATGATGGAGGTGAGAAGTGGCTTACAAACATCCTTTTGGCGTGATAAATGGTGTCCCATCGGTCGTCTTTATGAGGTACTGGGAGAGAGAGGTTTCATTGATCTTGGAATTTCGGCTGCTGCAACTGTTGCCTGAGTTCTGCTGCATCACCGTCGCAGACTTCATAGTCACCGCACAGAGATTTTAAAGAAGGTTGAGTTGGAGATTGATAAATCAGGAACAGAGGGCAATTTGTAGAGGGAGACATCGCTTTATGGAGGAAAGCAGATGGTACTTTCAAGCTGAGGTTCTCATCGTCGGAGACTTGGCAACAGATTCGTCTTGTGGGGCAAACAAAAACTTGGCACAAGAGCGTCTGCTTCTCTGATTCCATTCCGAAGTATTCGTTTTTGTTATGGCTTGCAGCTCACACTAGACTCACTACATGTGGGCTTGGAACAGAGGAGTGAGTTCATCATGTGTCTTTTGCAACGACCCAATGGAGACACATGAGCATCTGTTTCTCACTTGTAATTACTCCTCACGAGTTTGGGGAGTTTTAACACGCAAACTTCTTCAGCGGCGTTTTACAAATCGCTTATCGTAGCTCCTCTTACTGCTCTCTGATTCGACTTTCAAAGGCTCCATATGTTTCATTCTCAGACTTACCTTCCAAGCAACAGTACACTCAATTTGGCTAGAAAGGAATAAGCGCAGGCATGGAGAGCTCCCAACCTGTTCTGATCAATTAATTAAGTTTCTCGACGGGATGATTCATAACAAGATCTCCTCCATCCAACTTATCGACTCGCGAAAACTCGCAGAGGACCTCCGGCTTTGGTTCGACTCAAGACCTTAGGGCTTTTATTTTGTTCACCAATTTTCTACTATCTTTATCTAATATGTAGGAACTTTTGAATCAAGGATGCATATAATGTAACACGGTTTTTTTGGTTGAATAAATTTTACATTCATTCAAAAAAAAAAGAAACAGAGAGAATTTTGCTGCAGGCCTTTTGTCTGTATATCAGAGGACACCTAGAGGAGATATTTTTGATGCAAAGACCTGCTTTGATATATCTATTGTCACCAGGTACTTCGAGTGATGAATTTCTTGGCCCAGATTTTAAAGAAGAGATCCTCACATGAGTTCTGTTTTGTCCCTTAATTTGCAGAACGAAGACGGTGGATGGGGAAGGCAATAGCGGCGTTATGTTCTGCACCGCACTGAATTATATATGCTTGCGTATGCTCGGAGAAGGTCCCAATGGAGGGCGAGAAAACGCCTGCAAACGGGCCAGGCAATGGACTCTTGACCATGGTGGTGTGACTTATATTCCTTCTTGGGGAAAAATTTGGCTCTCGGTAATATCTTTTGCACCATATGTTAATATAACTCAAAAGATGTTGAAAGTTTTAGTACTACCATTAATATTCGATTTTTCGTTTGTAGATACTCAGAATCTATGATTGGTCTGGAACCAACCCAATGCCTCCCGAGATTTGGTTGCTGCCTTCTTTCATTCCAATACACTTAGGTTTGATACTTTTCTTATTTTGGAGATTATACTGTATGGATCAACTTGAAACTGCTACATTGTTTTGATATTGTCCTCTCCTGACGCAAAAAAAAAAAAAAAAAAATACAGGAAAACTTTGTGTTATACCCGGATGGTTTATATGCCCATGTCTTATCTATATGGGAAACGATTCGTTGGCCCTCTTACACCTCTTATCATGCTATTGCGCGAAGAACTTCACTTACAACCTTATGAGGAAATCAATTGGAAAAAAGCGCGTCATCTATGTGCAAAAGTATGGTTGACCAATTTTAATATGCAAATTTCACTTTCATGGGAGAAGATCCACAGGCATTACATCATTTAATCTTGCAGGAAGACATGCTTTATCCTCATCCTCTGGTTCAAGATTTGATATGGGACACTCTTCACATCTTTGTGGAGCCTTTCCTTACAAGGTGGCCGTTAAACAAGCTTGTAAGGGAAAAGGCTCTTCGGGTGGCAGTGGAACACATACATTATGAGGACGAAAATAGCCATTACGTTACCATCAGATGTGTTGAGAAGGTAAGACATTGAGTAAAAACCTTTAAAAATATTGTGCATGTATTCTGTAAATTACAAATGACATGCTTAAATGTTTATGCAGGTTCTGTGCATGCTTGCTTGCTGGATTGAGGATCCGAATGGATCACTTTAAGAAACATCTCGCTAGAATTCCGGACTTCATTTGCAAAGCTGAAGAAGGACTGAAAATGCAGGTCCTAATAGATTCGAATGAGATATTTAAGTATACTTCAGTTGAGAAAATTTCTTAAGCATTCCAAATTTTTGCAGAGCTCTGGAAGTCAACTTTGGGAGGCTGAGATTGCGATTCAAGCTTTACTTGCTAGTAGTGATCTTTGTGATGAAACTGATGACGTACTCAGGAAAGGACTCGAAAACCAAAATTTCCGACCCGACCCGACTCGGTTTGGGAAAAATTGTGCCGATTAGAACCGAACAAAATAAAAATGTAAAATCTATATAAAACAGAAAAATTGTGCCCTGGTCTAGTTTGAACTGTTGTTTTGTGTTGTACTATAATTTAATCCGCGGTATACCGTAGAACAACTTTTTTTTTTTTTACATAATCATAATTTAATCAACTTAATTATATATGTCTAATAATGTAATATTGATGGTGTTAATGTTAACAAAATAATGAAATGATGATTTACCCATGTTGTAGCATTAATGATATTTTAAATTTATATTAATGTCGATCCAACCCCGTCCCGCCATATAACTCCGTTCTGTAATATTTTAAACTTTATATAAGTGTAAATATTCATAATATTTTAAATTTTTTAAAAGTTTAAAATTTATTATATTCGATATAATTAAACGGTTCGACTAAAGAACCAAATTAAACCAGATACAAAATTTTAAATTTAGATGCTTGTTAAGTTTAGTTTCCTGCTTATTCAGATTTAGATTCATTTTGGTCTTATTTATAATATGACTTTCAACAATTGTCTAAAACTTTTAGCCGATGGAGGACATTGAGAAAACAATTTCTCATCATTGTTTGAGTAATACATGTCTGTTTTTCAAAATTTGAATCATGACAAATACAGAAAAAAATTTAGAGTTTTGTTAATTTTATGTATTATATGATCATTCAAAGCCATTAAAAAAATATTAAACAAAGATGATAGCAGAATTAAAATTTTAAATCTTAACAAAATTTTCTAAATATCTATACTATTAATTGTGGAATATTATATGAATATTTCAGATTTTATAATTAAAATTAAAATATTTTAATTGTGTTTGGTTATATGGATAGTAGAGAATTGATTGTAGAGGTTGTTTGGATACATGTATATAAATATATTCATATTTCATATTTACCCTTAATGAGTTTCCTAATTTAATTTTTAAATCAATGGTATTTTATATAATATATTACAAAACAAAGGTTTTTCTATAAAATGTACTTAAAAAATGTTAATATAGATTCACATTAGTTTGACATATTAATTAAATTTACACTACTATTATAGAATGTTGGAAAACGATATTGTATTAATAAATGACAATAATAAAAATATAAATATCTATATTAACATTTTCGAAGTACATTTTGTAGAATTACCTTTGTTTTAATAAAAATTTACAAAGAATGCCATTATTTATAAGAAAAAAAATATAAAATCATTAAGGATAAATATGTCAAGCAATAACTCGCCTATAATCAGATCGGATTGCTAATCTCGCAAATAACCTGCAAATCTTATGTTCGGATCTTCACCTAAATTTTTGCTTCCATATATTTCGATTATAGCTACGTAAATTGTCTTTGGTAGGATTTCTCTACAAAAAAAAGAACATTAGCGATTTAAGGCTAACAATAATCATGATATCAAAATCAAATCTTCGATTTATACATATGGTAAAGGGAAATTCGAGATTGAATAGCAAATGGAAATTCGAGATAATATAGAAATGTAGATAGTTACTACACTCACACTCATAATTACTAACATATTCCATAACTAAATTGTAAATCCTACTCATTATTTCGAAATTGTGATATTTTGAAGAAATTGTATATTTGCTCATCAAGATTTTCTCTACTCACTCACCAAAAACCCTAACATCTTTTTAAAGCACTATAAATACTTATCGTTCGCAGGAACTAAGATTACCAAACCCAAAAAACACTTCTTTTATAGCACATCTTGGTTACTGTCGACATGAGTGTTAGTATAGATTACTAGCAATTCTATACTACGCATTAAATAATTTTATTTTTTTTGGCCAAATCCTTCTTAACATTGGAGAGATGGAATTAAGAAACACAAAAATTAAGAAATTATGATTTAATAAATAACAAAAATTAATTCAACCAATAAAAACAAATACTGCAGAATTTGAGTGGTAATAAAATATTAAATAAATATAAATTTTGTTTAAAAAACTAAAAAAAAAATCAAATAATATGAAACAAATAAAAACTTCTAAAACATCTTATGAAAGGGAACATAGGGAGTAACAATTAGTTACCATAATCCTAATGGTACAACTATAGGTAGGACGTTCTGTCCATTTGTTTTTAACCAATGCATGTAACTTACGCCGTCTACCAAATCTTTGTCCAAGTGGAAGCCCATGCTTCCCTCTCACCATAACTAAGATGCATCGCTTTGCATTATCCCTTTTCTTCTCATCTGAAAAACTTAGCACACCGACACTTCTCTATCTTGCATTCGATTAATTAATATTCAGGTACATATTCCCAAATGACTTCTTAAATTAGTGTTCCCTATCTATCGAGCCTAAGTTTTTGTTAATTACTTTAGTAGATACGTGCTATTTCCTTTACGTTTTCAGTGTCAGAAAAATCAACTTAACGATACATATATACAACTAAAGATTTAGTTAATAGTTACCAATAACTACATAATATATATCTATTTAGGATCATCGTCGTTATGTGGAGGTTGAAGATAGGAGAGGGAAATGGAGAAGACCCTTACTTGTTCAGCAGCAACAACTTCGTAGGACGTCAAACATGGGAGTTTGAACCCAATGCCGGCACACCGGAGGTACGAGCCGCCGTCGAAGAAGCTCGCCGGAATTTTTTAGAAAACCGTTCTCTTGTTAAAGGTTGCAGTGATCTCTTGTGGCGAATGCAAGTAAGTGTTTTTTTTTTGGTCATGAAAAATATATCTAACACTAAAGTGTTTCTTTTTTAAAAACTGCAACCAATTAATGGTTGAGACACTTTCTTTTTTTTTTTTTTTTTTTTTTTTCTTTTTTTGCTTATTTGGTTGATTGTAGTTTCTAAGAGAGAAGCAATTCGAACAAATGATACCGCAAGTACAAGTTAACATAAAAGAGGAACTAACGTATGAAACAACGACAATTGCATTACGAAGAGGTGTTCTTTACTTCTCGGCTTTGCAAGCCGCCGACGGCCATTGGCCGGGAGAAATCACCGGCCCCCTTTTCTTTCTTCCTCCTCTCGTAAGTTTCTCCATCTCTATACCCTTTCCACGATCCACCATCTTATATTTCTACGAGAGAGTTAATTCTCTAGGCTTAAATTAAGGGTTTAGGCTTTTTCTCTATTGTATGGAAATATGAAATAAATAAAAAAAAAGAGAGAAAGAGATGGTAAAAATAACTTATTCCAACATAAAAGAGACTAATTTACCATAATTTGTTCCCCGAGGAGATTACGGAGACCAATAACCTTTTTGTTATTCAATAGACTAGAAGAGCTAGGGCGGAATTTAACGTATTGTTTTCTTTTTGCCAAGGTTACTCTATCTCTAGGTAATGCTTTTGTAACACCTTAACATTCATTTTTAAATGATATTTACAAGTTTAGCAAAATAATAAAAAATTAACGTATTGTTTTTTCTTTTCTTTTCTTTTTTGTAGGTATTTTGTTTGTACATTACAGGACATCTCGAGGAAGTATTCGACGCTGAACATCGAAAAGAGATGCTACGCCATATCTATTGTCATCAGGTATACTTTTAGCTGTCAATGTCCCTAATCTCAAATAGTCAAATGTTAAGAAAACCTCACATGATCAGTTTATGTTTTGTCCTTTGCAGAAGGAAGATGGTGGATGGGGATTACACATTGAGGGCAAGAGTGTTATGTTCTGCACCGTGTTGAACTACATATGCTTGCGTATGCTTGGAGAAAATCCTGAACAAGACGCGTGCAAACGAGCTAGACAATGGATTCTTGACTGTGGTGGTGTTACTTTTATTCCTTCTTGGGGGAAATTTTGGCTCGCGGTAAAATCTTTTGAGGCATATATTTTTTGTTAATCTAAATGGGAGTTGTTGAAAGGTTTAGGTGTTATAAATCATCATTTGGTTTTCTATATCTAGATACTCGGAATCTATGATTGGTCTGGAACTAATCCGACGCCACCCGAAATCTTGATGCTACCTTCATTTTTCCCAATACATCCAGGTTTGCTATTTTCTCATGATTTATATATATATATTCTCATGATGTGTTCTATAGTTCTTTTATATTTAATATTGTTTGTTTTGCTGCAAAATAAAAATAAAAATAACAGGGAAAACTTTGTGCTACAGCCGGATGGTCAGTATGCCTATGTCGTATCTATATGGGAAGAGGTTTATTGGTCCAATAACACCTCTTATTTTGATATTGCGCGAAGAACTCTACCTGGAACCTTACGAAGAAATTAATTGGAATAAAACTCGACGCCTATATGCAAAAGTATGTATGTTTTGACAATTTTTGTTTTAATCTTCACATTTCTCTCTTCAACAAATATTTAGCCAGTTTTTCCTCGTAGGAAGACATGTATTATCCTCATCCTTTGGTTCAAGATTTGATATCAGACACTCTTCACAACATCGTGGAGCCTTTTCTTACAAGTTGGCCATTGAACAAGCTTGTTAGGGAAAAGGCTCTTCAGCTGACTATGAAACACATACACTATGAAGACAAAAATAGCCATTACATAACCATTGGATGTGTTGAGAAGGCAAAACATTTAAGGACCCTTTAATCAATAAAGAAAAGTTTATATTACTCAAAATGTAAGATTGCTGTTTTTTTTTTCCCAATATAGGTATTGTGCATGCTTGCTTGTTGGGTTGAAAATCCGAATGGAGATTCCTTCAAGAAACATCTCGCTAGAATTCCAGATTACATGTGGGTCGCTGAAGATGGAATGAAAATGCAGGTATTAGTGGACTGACAATATTATTTCTATTCTCTAGTATAAGAAACCTGTTATAAGAGTTTTACTTTTACATACAGAGCTTTGGATGTCAACTATGGGATACCGGATTTGCGATTCAAGCTTTACTTGCAACTAATCTCTCTGATGAAACTGAAGATGTACTCAAGAGAGGACACAATTACATAAAGACATCTCAGGTTAGATATGTCTTCTTTGTTGTAGTCTCTTATAACTTAGATTGAATTTTTTTTCCACAAATCAAAGAATATTGGCAGGTTAGAGAAAACCCTTCAGGTGATTTTAAGAGTATGTATCGGCACATTTCGAAAGGAGCTTGGACTTTTTCTGATCGAGATCATGGATGGCAAGTTTCAGATTGCACAGCTGAAGCTTTAAAGGTAACTAAATCAAATCAATCACTGAAAGTCAAATATTGGAGATTCCATTTGCATTGTTTTAAATCGGTCTATATAATTTCTTTGATTTTTGTAGTGTTGCCTGCTGCTTTCCATGATGCCAGCTGATATCGTTGGCCAGAAAATAGATGATGAACAATTATACGATTCTGTTAATCTTTTGCTCTCTTTACAGGTGAAATTATAATCATACGATCAATTTCTTCAAAAAATTTTGCAAGGTTTTTAACTAATTGTGTTACTACGGCCTCTTTTTTATGTAGAGCGGAAATGGAGGTGTGACTGCGTGGGAGCCCTCCCGTGCATATAAATGGATGGAAGTAAGAACTAAAATGTGTTTTACATATTTTGTGTGTGCAAACTTTAAAGTTTTAAAAGGAAATTCTATATGATAGGAGCTATATACAATATTTTCCCAAAACTAAACCCACAAAACTCTTCAAAAACTAGCTCTTAAGAGTAAAAAATGCATTGCTCCTAAATCTTATAAACCATTAGAATTTGTTGTTTTTTTATTTGTCCGATGTAGATTTCTCTTTATTAATATCATACTTGATTCAAAATCACGCAAGTTTGTAACATTTTTAATTGATGTTTCAGCTGCTCAATCCTACAGAATTCATGGCTAATACCATTGTCGAGCGTGAGTTTGTGGAATGCACCTCATCTGTTATACAAGCACTTGATCTATTTAGAAAATTTTATCCAGATCACAGGACAGAAGAGATCAACAGGTCTATCGAAAGAGCTGTGCAATTTATACAAGGCATACAAACACCAGACGGTTCATGGTACAATACCACAACGAAACTCATATATTATGACTTTTCCTTCTGTTTTGTGTTTGGTTGGCGTACAAAAAAAATGATTAAAATACTAGTGAGTGTATTGAATATACACTATTGTAAAGTTAAAAATAAACGCAAACGTAAACAAACAATTGATGCATGGTATTTGGAGAAATTTATAGGTACGGAAATTGGGGTGTTTGCTTCATTTACGCTACTTGGTTTGCTCTTGGAGGCCTAGCAGCAGCGGGTGAAACTTACAACAATTGTTTAGCTATGCGCAAAGGTGTCCACTTTTTGCTCACGACACAAAGAGATGATGGAGGTTGGGGCGAAAGCTATTTATCATGCCCCAAACAGGTAATGTCGATATGACTTAAATGCAAAAATCTTTGTCCAATTGTTTCACCTAATTTATCTCATGAAAAAATGTTAAAAACATTTTTAACATGGTTTGTATGCAGAGATACATACCATTAGAAGGAGAGAGATCAAACCTTGTGCAAACATCATGGGCTATGATGGCGCTAATTCATACGGGACAGGTTCAAACATTTAATCTATAGTTTCATTTGTTTTTCAGATACACCGAATTGGTCTCGAATCTGATAATCTCTTACGCTATTTTATATATATATTCACTCATAATAGACTGAGAGAGATATGGTTCCTCTTCATCGTGCTGCCAAACTGATCATCAATTCACAACTTGAAAGCGGCGATTTTCCTCAACAGGTAACCTTTTTTAGATAGAACATAGAAACAAAGTTTAATGTGTGATCGTTTAATATATTTTGTGTTTGTATACAGGAAATAGTAGGAGCGTTCATGAATACATGCATGCTACACTATGCTACATACAGAAATACCTTCCCATTATGGGCACTCGCGGAATATCGGAAAGTTGTGTTTAACGTTAATTAATCATTTTACTTAATTATGTAATCTTACTTAGAAGATAAGATTTCATTTGATCATTGTCAGGAGTACTTTTTCTAAATTATTATAACATAAAACTTATCGATGTGGCTGGATAACAAAATGTCTGATTTGAAATTTTTTTTGGTTAATTGATATATTTTCAGTAATTCACAATATAAGAATGAGAAGACAAAATGTTGTGGTCGCCTGTCAAAGACATATATAAAGCCAACACTCTTAAAGAGGATGTGAACAACGAGAGGGACCATTCATTAATTCACTATTTCACATGTCTTGTTTGAATCTAACTTAAAGGTTTCGTTTGGCGGTTTAATTTATGTATTTTGATTTTTGTTTTCCACATAACTCAGTGATCTCTCTACTGATAAACGCCGGTCAAACTCAGATTGGTGATTGGACAGCTCCCTAGTGAAAATCAGAGGGTAACGATTTTGTTTACAAACTAGGAATCGTCTCAGAGAGGAAGTTGTTCTCAATTAGTTGCTAAATACTTCTAGCCTTTTCATTTCTAATGCTAAAACTAGTAGAACAGCAAAACAAAATGGAAAAAAATGTGTGTAATAGAATGGGAAAAAACCAAATAATAATAAACATTTTGTACAATTTAGCCGAATAATATATTGATTTCGCGATTCTATACTCTTTTTTGAATGAGTAAAAATGTAAAATTGCGTTGTTTCTAGTGTTAGTAAATCAGAATCTAAGTATGGGTTTTACTACATATATGTTTCTACATTGTCTTCTCTAGAAAAGAAAGCAACAAGTAATTCAATCAACATTAAGTATTGTGGACGATTTAAATTGCAAAAGATAGCCGGCTTTTTTTTATCTCAGTATCAGTTTGAATTTTAGTACAAAATCCTCGAGGTCTTAAGAAAATGTAATGTATTCAAATTAATGTTTTATTCAGCAAAGTAATAATACACTGAACACAAAAATATCAAAATAAATAAATAAAAAATTATTTCGTCTTCTCTTGTTTTCATTTCGAGAAAATTTAATAATCACTACTTTTCTTTTTAACTCTAGTAATCATAATCGTCGTGGGCTCGATAAGACGATGAAAGATCATCTTTAAGTTTCATACTTGACCGTTGAACCATCCGTACAAGTGCCTCCACAACTTCCGACATCGGTGGTCGGAACTCCGGTTCCACCTGTACACATAATGCGATAATGTCGGCGAATCTTGACAATGATTTTGGTGGGTAAAGTCCGTGCAAAGCTGGATCCGCTATATTCGACAATGCCTCTATGTCGTGAAGTTGTGGTGTCGCCCACCGCACCAACGATCTTTCCGGCCTTGGCTTCTCTCTGTTTACAGCACAAGCCAACAAAAAAACAACTATTTAAGGAGACAACAGTATTTAACACATATTGTAGCTCAACCGAGTTATTAATCTATTATAGTCTCCGATATGAAAAATCAAACTCATAGTCTAAAAACTGAAATTCGATTTAAGATAAATGATCATATAAAATGGAACTGACCCGTCAAATGGAACTCGACCGGTGAGAAGCTCTAACATGACGACGCCAAAGCTGTAAACGTCACTCTTTGGTGTATAAGCAGAAGGGTTCTTGGCTTCTGGTGCATTGTATCCTTCTCCTAGGTTTTGACTCGTTCTCTGCCACACCATATAAAAAACATTAATTCTCATAAACTCCATCCGAAATTTCTACAAAATGAAAGGAAAAGTAATGCTCACAAGATAGAATTTTGAGAGGCCGTAATCTGAGAGACGAGGGTTGAGATCTGCGTCTAGCAAAATGTTAGAAGACTTGATGTTCTTATGCATCACAGACGGTGAGCATGCCTCGTGTAGGTACCTACCCAAACAACAATATTAATCACACAAAAAAGAGCGTTTTTGCGTTTGTGTATTTTTTTTGTCGATATTAAGAACATACTCGACGGCTCGAGCGGTTCCTAAGGCGATCCTGACTCTTGTATTCCAAGTCAACGGCTTACTGAAACAATCTGACAAATGAAGGAACTCATGGAGTGAGCCGTTCCTGAAGTATTCGTAGACTAACATGTTGTGACCTTGCTCTGAGCAATAACCTACGAGCTCTGCTATGTTCTGATGCCGAATCTTTGAGACGCTCATGACAACCGGCGTTATACCTTCTGATTTACCCAAATCGAACAATGTCGAATCGATCTTCTTAACCGCAAAAGTCTGAATGAGAAAGAAAATTGATCAGATATTGTGGATTGAATTGTGATAGTTCTGTTACTTGTTTAACAAGTCAGATAAGGGGATTACGCGTCCATCGGAATACTTGGCTCTGTAAACACGTCCGATTGAGCCTTCACCGAGTAGATTTCCAGGTGAGAAATTGGCTGTTGCGCTTTGCAAATCAGAGAGCTCGAATTCCACAGTGGAACGAGTCGAAGTGGTTCGTTTCGCGTTGAGCTTGTTGGCGAATTCGGTATCGTTGAAAGACATCACACGCGACGAAAGGGAATGCTTTAATCCCTTTGATCCTATCCCGTGGATATTTTCATCATCCGAATCTCCAGATTTCCCACCTACAATATAAGCTCCTCTCGATCAGTTACTTGCAAAACAAATAGGCCAAAATGTCTCGTATACCTTTGTAATCGTTGCCGAAATCGACGCGAAGCTCTTGTGCAGATCCATGAGAGGCGAGAGATTTGAACTTTGGGGTGTGTTGACTGTTGTCTTCGTCGATGAAATGAGGAGAGAGAGATGACTTTTTCTTGGAGACAAGCGCGATTATAACGGCGATCAACACAAGAACTCCTAAGCTTGCTCCAGCGATCATCATTCCGTTCACAGAGGTTATACCTCCTCCGTCTTTAGAACCCGAAGATTTTCGACCATATTTAATACCCGGTGGTGGTGGTGGAGCAGTTTCAGTTGACCAGTCGTTGCCTCCAGTCCTTTAACAAACGCAAAACAGAGGAAATCTTTTATATATCCTCTTTTTTTTTTCTTTTCATGTCGAAACTGTTTCTTGTGTAGAAAGCAACCTTTTTCACTTACAGTAAACTGTCTATATCCTTAAGCTCATTAGGTATCCACCCTTCGAACTGGTTGTCTTCGACGTTCCTGTTATCACACAAGAAGAAAACGAATGTTTTTGAGTATCAGAATTGTATCAAAACCTAATTTGAGCTTTTTGATGCTTACAAGTCATCAATGGCAAGGTTCCTGAGAACGTTTATGTCGCCTGTGAAACGATTTTCCTGCAAATGTCTTGCACAGTAACAAGACAAGATCCAATTTAGCATTCGAGAAAAAAAAAAAACCTTAAATAATGATTTGTTTCTTATCCCTTACAGTTTTTTGAGGCTTGTGAGATTAGCAACACTCTGAGGTAATTTCCCAGAGAGTTGATTCAACGATAAGTCCCTGCATACATAAGTTTGGGTGTGTAAGGTCTCAAATTTAATGATTTTTTATAACATTTTCTGTTGAAAGTATATAACTAAAGGAATTGTACCTACAGAGTTTCGAGTTTGGACAGTTTCTGAAACATATCTGGTAGTTCTCCATTGAGCTTGTTTTGTCCAAGATTACTGCATTTCACATATAAATTAACAAGTGATCATAAACCCTAATTAACACCAAAGATATACTTGATTAAATTTATTTGCTTTCACTCACATGCTTTGGAGACTTTTCATTTGAGATAGCGAGTAGGGCACGTTTCCATCGAGTTCGTTTTCAGAAAAGTCTCTGTATCAATGAGCAGATTACCATTTGTTTCTTGGGTAATAAGTTATTGAAAAACAAATGTATGAACTTACATATTGGCAACATTGGGTGGGAGTTGATAAGGTATGTTTCCTTTTAGATTGTTTTTGCTGAGATCACTGTACTATCACCAGATTTAAAAACCATAACTGTTATTTTCTGATTACAACTTTAACTAATTTAAAAGAGACTATTAAATGAGGATTCTCACAAAGTTGTGAGAGATTTGAGGTTGCTTAGTAGATAACCGAGAGATCCACTTAGCTCAAAGCCTGATAACTGCCTATCGGAGAAAAAAATGAAAGAAAGAATATAACTTGTGATACAAGTAAGTTTCTGAGATTAGGGTTCTGAAATATATATTAGGGTAATATGATTATATACAATTCTGTGATCGAAGAGCCTTTGCATTTGACGCCTTCCCAAGAACCGTCGCAGGGATCACCTCCGTTTGATTTCCAGCCTTTGAGTTTCGACGGCGAATTTAAACTCGTGAACATCACGTTCAACGCGGAGACTGCCAAAACATTTCTGATTAATTTCTCGATCGGTTTAATCTAGTAATCACATACATACATGGTTTTTTAAAATTTGAGATTTAAGCCTTCAATGTATTTACCTTCTTGGTTATCGGTTTTGGCTTGAACTAAAGTGAAGATAATAGCGAGAGAGACGATCAAGAGGCGTACGAGCTTCTGCATCATCTTGATTTGCAAAAAAGATAGAAATAGGCATTCAGGGTTAGGGTTATGCTTCCTGGTTTTGCTTCACGGCCAAGACAACGAGGGTTTGAGAGAATGTGCCATTGTGATTGGATTTAGGGGTAGAGACATTTTTGAGGTTTGGTTCCGGGACAAGAAATGATCATTCACGACCATTAACTTTTGCTGAACAATTGTTTACTAATTTTGATTTATTTTAGATCTTTGAGGGAGAACGAAAGATGCGCAATGACGGTGAAAATGTGTATGTGTTTAAATTTTTAATTAACCAATTATTTAGATTTTTTTTGTAATTTGTGAAAGTATAATTAAATACTTGGGCTTATCTCAGCGTTAGGCTAATGTGTACTCTCATATAGCCCACACAAACCCACTTGCACACTTAATGTGAGCCTCCTAAAAGTTCTTAAAAGCTCAAAGTCAAAGAGACAGACATTGGAATACCAGGATATGTTTTTTCTTCAAATCCATACATAGCTCCTTCAAATTATTAAATCCAGATACTATTTTTAAAACTTTTATTGCAGTAGAATTTACAATATAAGTTATAGGGTGTCATAATATAACAATTTTGTAAGGGGAAATATTTTGTTTTTATTAAAGGCATTATGTATCAAAAATTTCAAAACTTAACATATGTTCACTCTTATCTATGAACTAGTCTGAGAACCCCACACTTATGGTGACTTATAGATGTAAAATATTGTTGACATAAATAAATATATATATATATATATGACATATTTCCTCATTTTTTACTTTGGATCAAAATACTCCAATATCTTAGTTTTTAATTCTTTTCTCACCTTACTTTGACTCGTGAACTAAAATCTAAAACCACCTCCATCGGTGAATTATTTAGAAGTTAGATATCTTTAAAAAATAATAAAATAAGTTTTTAGACACTCATTTCATTTTATGGTGTCTTTCAATAGACACTAATATATCTTTTTTAAGACATTCTTATTAAATTAATAATAAAATTAATTATAAAAAATATTGAAAACACCCATATTGGATATCACCAATATAGATGCTCTAAGAGTAATTTATTTTTCAATTAACACCAAATATATGAGTTTCGTCGAAGTGTCCAGGATAATTTTGAGGATGAACAAACTATTTGGTAATTTTTTTACCGCAAACCCATCAGTCTAAGTGACCAAATAGCCATGAGATATCAATATATTATCTTAAATCTGCTAAGAATGATCGGTTTATTAGAAATTTTTAACAATGGAATTTCTTAAATTTTTATTTTTACTGTAGTAAATAAGTACATAACTATTTTCCGGTAAGAAATGTTAGAAAGGATATATAGTTGGTTGACAAAAAAAAAGGACGTTTAGTTGTTATTTGTTAAGAATGACTTTGACTCGATATTCGAAAACCAAATATTTCTAATCTTCCCCAACGACATTAAAACTTTAGTCACACCTTTTTACTTTACAACACAAAATTCTTCCACGTTGACAAATGACAAGTATCCTTACACCCCCATTGAAGTTTTAACTGTGGACTATATTATCTATATTTTCATGGACCTCTCGACTTCTTTATATTCGTATATAAAAATACAGTTTTGTTTTTACTTAATATGTTTATTTATATTATTTTTTAAAAATATGATTTTTGATAGATTTAAGGAAAACGAAATTGGTGTGTGTGTGTTTATCTCGTTTCTAGTCATATATTTTTTTTTTTCAGAATGCATGTATATGTTTAAACTTAAAAATACTTGTAAAAAAAAGAAGTATAAATTACTTCCTCTGTTTCTAAATATAAGATGTTTTGGTTAAAAGCAGAAAGTTTAAGAAACTAATTAATCTTTTTTGTTTTTGTGTTTTTTACATTAAAAACATAATTTAATATCTAATAAAAATAACTTGACTAATGATAAAATATATTGCAGAATATAAAAAGTCACAAAATTATTTAATTTATTTTTTGCATAAAACTTGAATTTGTGTTCCAAAACATCTTATATTGTGAAGCAAAACAAAATATTTAAAACATCCTATAATATGAAACAGAGAAAGTATTGTTTATAATATGCTCATTTCATGAACATTTGGAAACAAATTGTTTATAGTGATTATAAGGTGATTAGCGACAAAAGCAGTGAACACATCACCGTTCTAGCCATTAGTATATAGAACGAAGCAATACTTATTTTAGTTAAAACATTAATTTTATATCAGTAGAGGTGGGTCTAGGTTTAGTAGTTAAATCTGCTTAAATTTTTTTTTGGTAAAATACAACAACTAGGAAGATGAACAACCAATTAGTGGATAATTAAACTATAAATAGCTATCAGTGTTATCAATTACAGTCAGAGTAGTCTTGACTAAACCCTTAATGGTACAACCACACAAGAACCAAGCTCTAGTTAGTAACATCTATATAGTTAATACTATATATCAACTTAATCACAAACAACTTTTTCAAGTAATAAATTATTAATTCATATATCATAATATTTGCATATATGATTTCTCTCATAAATATTGGATTTCAACAGATTATATCGCTACATAAGTATTCAACAATAACAACATGTTTTTTCTTTTATCTGTGATCGGAATTGTTTTGTGATGATAGGTAAACTGCATGTAGCAAATAGAAAAATCTACAATAAACATTTGACGGATAAATGACGAGTATATTTTTTAATAAATTTGTGAGAAAAAGTTTTAATGGTCAATTTATTGGAACATTTAAAATACAAGGAGGTTGGTTTTATCTGCGTTGGCGGCTAGACGAATTTTGGTAGTGCACGCGATCATTCTAATGACACCAAATGCGTGTAGTCGAGGTACCATAATAGTTTTATATATGTGTGAGAATGTGATTTTCATATATTGAAAGAGAGGAACTAGAAAAGTTATATACGGTATATAAACATATAATCTAATAATTGACAAGAACATATGTAGCATAGTAATTGTATTAGTATTTGTTGTTGTGTCACCATCCATATCAGAAATCGATTGAATGTATGTTGTTGGCAAAAGAAAATGTAGTCGGGTAACTAATGTACAAGTATTAGATTGAGCAACGTTAATAAAGTAATCGAACAACACATCAGAGAGATATACTTTGATTAATATCTTGACAGATAGTACATTATACGGTTGCACCATCCTATATGAATACAATAATTCAAATACAAAGACCCAAGGCATACATAATATCACATAAAATGAAACAAAAAAAACCCAACCGGAGAAATTAAACACACGAATTATACGCATAATTGATAAAGCATTAACTAAGAAATTAGGATTTTCTTTTTTTAAATCTTGAGATAATCATTGTCAATAGGTTTAAGCACATGAGAAGCCTCTTCCTCAATGAACTTCAACTGTCCTTTCGTAAGGTGCAAGTAAACCATCCAATCCCTGTCGTCCACCGAGCTCGGCATCGGCATAACGTATCCGGCGCTGCCTCCCCATGGGAAATGGTAAGATCCGAAAACCGGCGAGCCCCACCCGAAATCAACTTGGGTCACAGGAAAACTCCTCCCGGAAGAAACCACAAACGCGGGTCCATCATCGGATCCGACGCTGTAGATTCTTGAAACCGCAGGTGTTGGGCGGCGAGTCTCAACCCAATCGATCAAATTCAAGAAATGTTCTTTGGTCACTGATCTCTCCAAGAATCTGTGAACCTCTTCGGTCACCCAAGACAGTGGCTTGTTGATCAAGTCATCGATTCTCTGTCCACCAAATGGGATTGAGAGAACGTTCCCGAAGTAAGTATTGTTTTCATGCTCCATAAGTCTCCTCCTTCCGTCCACCACGATCCCGAGTTTTGAGGTCTTGCTCGGGACTGTATCTTTTGCTGTGTGTTCTGCCACGAGTTTCCATAAAAACGCGCTAAATGATTCAAGTTTTGTCCTTTTACCGTTCTTCGAGCTGCTGGCTAGAGTTTGGAGCTCTTCTAATGCATCCGCTTTGATGTAATAGATACGGCTCGCAAGGAGATTTTCTGGATTGTTAGTTTCTTGTGGAGGGGGCAAGGACGTGACAGGCATATAAAGCTGGTCTATAGATGAATCCATGATCAATGGTCGTCGTGGGTTTAGCAAAGATCTTCGAAACGATGGTACACAAGAGATTGGTACATCAGATCGTGAGATCTCGGCCCACGATAAGAGAAACATGTTCATGGAATATGCGTCCGCTACACGATGATCAAATGTGCAGCCAACAACTATGCTCCCACATTTCAGTTGAGTCACCTGTTCAGACAATCAAACAAAAACCAAGTTATGTATGTTGTTGTAATGAACTATTGTTGTCTTAAGCTGAAACTGTTACCTGAATCGCTATGACCCCATGTTTCTTGATGGGAACAAGCTTGGCAATACTTTCATCAGGATCATACAGGTTAAGCTCTCGGAGCTCCACGTCAGCACTGGCTTCCACGAAATCTACGCCGCGGTTGTTGCAGAGAATCTCCGGTTCTCCGGTAGGATTGGTGACGATCTCGCCGGCAAAGGCGTAGTAGGAGACGAGAGTCTCTGCCAAAGCCGTCTTGAGGGTTTCATTAGCCACTGTGTTGGTAATGTTAAGTGGTTTCTTGTAGCAGAAGCAAACGTTGACGTTGAGAGGAGGAAGGAGGAGGTCGAGGTTCGAGAGAGGGAGCCAGTGGTCCTGGAGGGGAAGAGCCGCCGTGATGACTTGCTTCCTGGTGGTGGTCACGTGAAAGCCACGTGCTTGCTCTGCCGCTTCTCCCATTTGGTTGTTGTTTTCGGAGAGAATGAAGAATGTAGTGTGGTGTGGGTTGTTGGAAGATGCTGTCAAGAAGAAAATTTATAATAGAGTTTAGGAGTGAATTAGGTGAAACTTTCCAACATTTCGCTGATTTATTAATTTGAAAGAAAAAATAATAATATTCTAACTTTTTAGATTAAAAGGTTAACTATTCACAATATAATTAACTTAATGTGTTAGCGATCTATTGATTGCATTTATTGGCTTGTTTTATCTTCGATTCATTTCTACTTATATTTATATTAAACAAAAAATAATTCAGTGATATTATCGCAAGCCATGGACATCTGGTTCGAAATTTCAATCATTCATTAGTTTCGACTTTTAAGTGCTGTTTTTCAACCAATCAATAGTTTCTCTTCTCAAAATATTGTCAACCAAAAAATTTCAGTGTTTTTTTGAGTATTTGCAAGAAAAAGAAATATCATCTATAACTTACATACCTCTACTACCGAGAACCTTAGTGATAACATGGCACCAAACTACCTTGTTGCAAAGTGCAAACCCCAATTATAACACAGTATTTCTAATATCAATCTAATATATCGAAAATATGTATAAATATAATACATGAAAGAACCATTTATATTGGATCTTGACTTTACATGGTAAGTATTAAAATTGGATCTTTTAATTTTTTTTTTAAATAATTTTTTTTTTGTCAAACGTAATAACTTATTAGTTTAAGTTCTGCAAAACTTTTTTATGTAAATTATTAAACCTTCTTTCTTTCTTTTTACAAGTTAACCAGTAAACTAATTTACTATAGAAGTTAAAGAGGTCAAATTTCTCGTTCCAAAAAAAAACTAATCAAGTAAGTCCTAATAATATAATTTAAATGTGAATTCTCTATAGATTCCCCAATGTAGAATAATTAAGGCTGGAAGTCTTTTATTATTTTCACTGCATCGACCATACTTCTTGTAATCCCATCTATTAAAAACAAAATTGTTGGTTTCTCACATGTACACTGTCACTTTTCAATTCACGCATAATTAGATTTTCTCTGAAATATATTTTATTATTATGCTATAATTTAATACATTTATTCAACTCTATATTTTATATCTCAATAATTTAATTTTTTTGACCCGCCACTATGTAGATATATAATGTTATTGGATAGAACTATCCTACCATTTCTAGATCATATATACAACACTATATATTGGCCATATATTATGTATTAATGAATTTAAATATTAAATATTTTGGTTATAAGTTCAATCCAGATTTTTTTTTTTCATTTACACTTTACATATTTCATTTTTGGTAGAAATATGATGTGGTAGACTTTGATCATTGATGGATAAACTTATATACAGTATACGTACTCATATTGACCATCTAAATGTTATCGCTTTCCAGGTTACTACTGCCTGCTTCTATGGTGGTTGCATTGTCTATCGTAGTTCAATAAGTTGTAATATTAATTTGGCATCAAGTCGTCTGCCATACAGTTGTGTATCGTGTAGTATGTCAACAAAGGATAAGATTATGTGTTAGTGAATAATTAACTTGGTTTATTCTAAGACGATGACCCTTTTTTTTTTATTAATAATGGGTAAACGATGACCATTTCTTTGTAAATACAGTTACGATTAGTAGGAGTTACGTTACATTAAACAACAACGTATTTATTAACTATGCATTCTACGTTAATAATTATATTAATTAGGATTTAATTCGCGGTATAGCAGTACGAGATAATTTTTGTTTCACACCATCTTAATTAAATCAATTTAATTAACATGTCTAATATTTCAATATTGGTGGTGTTAACAAAAAAATAAAATAAAAGTTTAATCCGTGTTATAGTTTCATATTAATGATATTTTAATTTTTTATTAATGTCGATTCAAATTCGTAATACCATAGAACCCATTCCGTGTTATTTTAATTTTTTATAAGTTTAAAATATTATGAATATTTTAAATTTTTTATTAACTTTAAATATATCAATAATATAGTTAAAAAAAATTAAAAGTTTAAACGTTATTATTTCGAGTAAAATTAAACAGTTCAAATAAAGAACTGAATTAAACCGGATACAAACTTTTAAATTTTGATGGTTGTTACGTTAAACTTCCTGCTCACTCAGATTTGGATTCATTTTGGTATTATTTATAATATGACTCTTGATCATTGCCTAAACATTTTAGCCGATGTGGAACGTTGAACACATATTTTTCTTCATTAATTAAGTAATATATGTTCGTTTTTTTTAAATTCGAATCACAGTATATGCAGAAAAAATTTATAATTTTAACTTTATGTATAATAAAACCTCTATATATTAATATTGTTATAACTATAATATTTTATTAATTTATCGAGTTATTAATTTATCGATATGCTAATTGAACCGAAAAACTAATTTGGGACTGAAAAATTTATTGATTTATCGAGATATTAATTTATCAAGTACTAATTTATAGAGTTTATATTGTATTATATGATGATGCAAAGCAATTAAAAAAAATCAAAACAAAGATGATAGGAGAATCATAATTTTAAATCTTAACAAAATCTTCTAAATAGCTATATTATTAATTGAGAAACAATATATAAATATTTCTAATTTTATAATTAATATTAAAATCTTTTAATTGTGTTTGGTTATAAAGATAGTAGATAATTAATTGTAAGAGTTGTTTGGATACATGAATATAAGTAATGAGCTTCCTAATTTATTTTTTTTAAATCAATGACATTTTAGTTAATAACTTACAATACTAAAATTTTTTTTTAGAAAATATACTTAAAAGCGTTAATATAGATATAAACACCTCGAATTGATTAGTGGCAAGTGGAAACTGAAAACAAAGATTCACAGGAAACTCAACGTGTATATTATCCTAAAAATGCTAATTGATTAATACCCCTAGTAATAAAAAAAAATAAGAATAACAAAAAAAAAAAAAGAGAGCCTAATATTATTATGATACGTTAACTCGGTCGTGATCTCAACGTATAGTACGTGGTTAATTATTTAATGGTTTGAATAATAAAAGCATAATAAACTGAGTTTTGGATCGTGAGGTCACGGTATTGGTCCGTTAAAGAAACAACTAAATTAGTACTCTATGAATGGTACTGTTTCCTAACACGTCATTTAGAATCTGATAGATTAATAGATAGAAGACCAAGAAGCATATCCTTATTTCTTTCTGTCTATTAAAAAAAAAAAAATTCGATGGGTATATTCATTTTTCAAATACATGTTACTTAAATTGGGAATCGATCGACTCCCCCAATCGGATCATGGATACGTGACATATCGATTCTTTAATCAATAAGATTCAGCAGTTAAGGGACCACCAGCTATTCCAGAGTCAAATCCAACTCCGGATTATTAATTTTACCGTTTATGGTAATAAATCACCGGACAAAAAAAAGTAAATATCAGAAAGCTAAAAAAAACAAAAAAAAACAAGAAACCACCAGACAAAAAAAAAATAACATATAAAAATGTGTATACTAACGCAAAGTGATTGTGGTTATGGATGACATGCAGGTTCGGCCTTGGACAGATACATATGAAACAAATGTATGGAGTCTCAGATTTTAAAGATATTTTAGGGTCCATTTCTTCTGTATGTATTGTTGTTGTTGTAGAGAGTAAGAAAATTGTTGGCCATTACAAAAAATCAACATTGAATGTAAATTGTAAAATATCATTTTTTTATTTAATATGAAAAAAAAATAAACAATAACAGTAATTGCCCGAAAAAAAAACAATAAGAGTAATTTTTAGGTTAATTTTTTTTTTTTACGGTCGTCATCATATCCACGAGAGAGCTTTGTTTCAGTTTGTTTATTATTTGGTTTTTTTCCTTTGATTGACTTTAATTATCATATCAAAGTATGAAATTTTTAAATTTGATTTCAATTGTTTTTCATACAGTTATGTTTATGTTACTGAAAGTTACAATTCTTTTTTCTCAATTGTGTTTTTGTATCTTTTAATTTCAGTAACAACCAAGTCAAAATATGAAAGTGGAGCTCAGAAACGAAAAAAGAAGCAAAGAGAAGAAGAATTGACAAAATCTCAAGCTGGTTCTATGTTCAGATATCTCAAAAAGCCAAAATCTCTTAATACTGATCATGATAGTGAAATTGATGAGGCTGTTAGGGTAGATGATGAACATTGTGAGACTTCTGAAAAAGGAGAAGAGAATGAAACTAGAATGGAATATGCAAACCAAGAGCAAGAAGAGAATGATAATAGGGTTGAAAAAGATGATGAGGACGTCAATCAGAATGCAGATGATGTGCATTTTAAGGAACAAAATTCTTTTGTTGATGTTTTGGATCCTGCAAATTGGGAAAAAGTTGATCAAACGTTGAGAGACTTTTTGGTTAGTAAGAGTCCTTTAGCACGACCATCTTATGATTATACTTTTCCCAAAAACATCACTGGTATACACTTTTCTCATAAGCATTACAAAAGACGTATGAAGAATGGGGATACACAAGATAGACAGTGGCTGGTCTATTCTAAAAAATCAGAAAAAATCTATTGCTTTTGCTGCAAGTTGTTTGGAGGGGACAAAGATACTACTCAGTTGGCTAGCACATGATTCAAGGATTGGAATAATGTTCAGCTAAGGCTTAGCCAACATGAAAGTAGTCGTTATCACATTAAGTGCATGAGCAATTGGATGGAATTAGAGTTGAGATTGCAGAAAAATCTAACTATTGATAAACATGTTCAGGAAGAGATCAAGAAAGAGAAAAATCATTAGAGAGAAGTTTTATTGAGACTATTTTTACTTGTGAAGACTATGGCTAGATGCAATATAGCATTTCGTGGGAGTAATGAAAAGATTGGCCAGGGTAACAATGAAAATCTTCTTAGCTTTATTGAAATGTTTGGAGACTTTGATCCAGTTATCCGAGAGCACATCAGGTGAATTAAAGGAGGAGAAACTCAGTATCACTACCTCAGCCACAAAATTCAGAATGAATTAATAGCAATGCTGGGTTCTGAGATGAAGCTAATGATCATTAAGAAGATCCGAGATGCTAAATATTTCTCTGTCATTCTTGATTGTACTCCAGATATTAGTCATAAAGAGCAGATGTCCCTTATTATTCGATGTGGGGATGTCTCAGTGGATTCAGTCCAGGTTGAAGTATTTTTTATTCACTTTTTGGAAGTTGATGATAAATCAGGGAAAAGACTGTTTGATCTACTTTGTGATACATTGGTTGATCTTACTTTGGACATTGATAATGTGAGGCGGCAAGGCTATGACAACGGCTCAAATATGAAGGGGAAACACAAAGGTGTGCAAAAAAGATTGCTTTATATTAATCCAAGAGCTTTTTATACACCATGTGGTTGTCACAATCTGAATTTGGCACTTTGTGATATGGCTAAGTCATCTTCCAAAGCGATTGAATTTTTTGGGATCATCCAACGTTTATATTCTCTATTTTCACCTTCTACGACTAGGTGGGATATATACAAAAAAATGGTAGGAGGTCCCACTCTTAAACCCTTGTCAGATACTCGTTGGGAAAGTCACATTGAAAGTGTTAAAGCAATACGGTTTCAAGTTCCAGAAATCCGAGATGCTCTCTTTTACTTGGCTGAAAATAGTAATGATCCTGAAAGCCGGAGTAATGCTGAATCTCTTGCAGTAAGTGAAACACACGGAATTGGGGGATTTGAGTTTTTGTTTGGTATGGTTATATGGTATGAGATTTTGGCTGCCATTAATACCGTAAGCAAGATTTTGCAGGCTGAAGATATTGATATTGATGCTGCTATCACTCAACTAAAAGGTTAAGTCTCTTTTTTCAGAAGTATAGAGAGACAGGTTTTGAAGAAGCAAAAGCTGAAGCAAAAAAAAATTGCAGTAGCTATGGATGTCGAACCCATTTTTCATGTGAAAAGAAAGCGTCTTATTAAGAAAACAACACATTTTGATGAGGAGCCAAGACAAGTTGTTGGTGACAACGTGGTTCTGAGTGAGGAAGAGAGTTTCAGAATAGATTATTTCCTCAAAATCATGGATCAAGCTCTAGTTTCTCTTCAAGCAAGGTTAGAACAATTTCAAGAGTATGAGAAAACTTTTGGTTTTTTGTTCGATTTGAGAAAGTTCAACTCAGCAAGCGATGATAGCTTGAAGGCATCATGTACCAACCTTGAAGTATCTCTTAGGCATGGAGAACATTCAGATGTCGATGGAAATGATTTGTTCTCCGAAATCAAGACTCTTTGAGAAATTCTACCAAAAGATATCAAGAAGAGTATTGAAGTACTAAACTTTTTAAAGAGGAACAACTACAAGAATTGTTATCCAAATATATGGATTGCCTATATGATAATGCTCACAATCCCAGTGTCAGTTGCCTCGGCTGAAAGAAGCTTCTTGAAGTTGAAGTTGATAAAGTCTTACCTAAGTCAAATATGTCACAGGAAAGGTTGAACGGTTTGGCCATGTTATCGATTGAAAAAGACTTGATCAAAGACCTTGATTATGAAAGTTTGATGGAAGAGTTCGCAGAGAGAAATGCAAGAAGAGTTATTTTCAGAAATAATAGATTTTTATTCGTTTTCAGAATATTGTAAGTTTTTTTATTAATTGTGGATTTGAATTTTTAGCAATTTGATATTTTTCTATGAATTATTAAGGGTCCAGATTTTTAATTTCGTATTTGATCCAGAATATCTGAGGACCGGCTCTGATGACATGTTCAATATCATTCTATGAATTTATCTGTTTTTAGATACGCAGCAGTCATATCAAAGTGAGTCCATAATCAAACTAAATCATCATTAGTGGAGTGATACATTCAAATTCTAAAATAAAAGTCTTGATTCATAGTAGTGTTTTTGTAACAAAATCGAAAGAAAAAATCATATTGTTATCACGTTATTGGATTATTTGGTCAAATTGGTTGTACCATGGATTATTTTTAAAATGATTTGGACAAAGTAGCATATATTTTAAACTTAAGTTGCAAATAGCATTTATTTTAAACTTACGTCGCAAACTAGCATTTATTTTAATCTTCTTTTTTTTTTTCTGATTAGGACATAAAATTAAAAGTGCGATGGTGCCGAAAAGAAATCCTCTATTAAGTCGATAAATTTAATATGTTGACAAAAGAAAATGAAAAAGATCTATATTCAACGGAGAAGGAAAAGCACGACGACAATTTGTAAGCCCATTAGTTTTCCGTTAGGCCATGTTACCACCCATTGGGTCTTAATTTACTAACTGATTAGCCCATGTGTTTTGGTTTTGCCATGTCATGAAGAAACAAGACACTTTCTCTCTTGGATGAATCCCCGAGACAAATCTCTCAAACTGTGTTATTAGAGACAATATTTCGTATAAATTGAGATTATATATGGTGTTTAAATTAATAAATCTTTCATACAGAATCTACAAAATCTGAAGATATATGATCAGTTTCTTTCTCCTCTGTTTCTTCTGCATCCTTATCGAAATCTTATATATATTTTGGTTGAAATAACGACGTTTCAGGGTCCATAGTCACCATCTCCGATCAAATTGCAAATATCCGAACATTCCACTAAGCTACAAGAATCAGCTCCTCTAGTTTAAGATCCATGCTAAAGCAACAACAACCTTTTTGAATCTGTTATATATATAATAAAAAGAAGGTAAATTTACCAGTAATTACGGCTGCGAAATCCTTGCTTAAATACCACTAATGGCCTATCAATTTGAAAACAGAAAATATTAGTGACGAAGAATATGAGAGAGAGAGAGAGAGAGAGAGAGACCTTCTGATATTGATCGGTCCTTCGCCATCTCCGCTGCGAATACAAGTGTTGACGCATTTGACCGTACATTTCTCTGCGTTTTTGGATTTAGGTCGTTGAATCCTCTGTTTCTTGCAGTCTTCACCTGATAGCGTTTGCGGTACGTTAGATAGCGTTTCTCCATCTTGCGGCGGCGGCGGAAGCTCCGCAGAAGCTACTGAGACAGCAGCCATCATAACCGCCGCCGCTATGGCCCCGATCGCCGTCGTGGATATACGGACCGCCGCTGATCTAGCCACCAAGCGGCTCCGACACTGAGTTCTACCTTTACTGGTCAAGAAATTCGTGCGATAGAGAGAAGGAGACGGACAATGTATTATCATTACTTCACTTTTTTTTTCTTGCAGTTTTCTCTCATTAGATTCTTAGTGTCTTTTGTTTTTTGTCGAACACCAATTGAGCTAGTGGTTCTTGTTCTACACTCTATCTTGTTTGGACACGTGTCAGTATCTGGTGGCTTGTAGTTCATTTTTCAATACAGTCACACACGCTAACTCCAATTAAACATGCACGTATAAAAAATCTAATCAATGAACTAAAATTATTATGATTAAAAGTGTGAATACAACAATTTCATATCAATACAAATAACAAAAAAAGAGTAGAAGAGAATCTAAAGACAGGATTCTCTCTCTCTTCATCTTACTTTGCTTACAAAAATGTAAACACGTTAAACGTACTGTATATGTTAGTTACACTCTTGCCGTTCCCAAATCAGAAATGGCAATTTTACAAAAATACAATAAATTACCAAAACAAAATAAAAAGTGAGCAAGTGTGTGTGCGTGTGTATGTATAGAATCAGAAGATCACCCAACCAAACCACATCAAACCTGATACTCAACACTCTCTGAAGAAGACTGGCTTTGCTCTTCTTCTTCTTCTTCTTCTTCTTCTTTGACACCCAAACTGATACATCTTCTGAAAGTCTCATTCTTGGTTTTAAGCTCGCAAGTTAATCCCTGACCCTTGACTGTTTAAGTACCAATCTAAGCTAATTTCACAATCAGTCTCTCTCTACCTGGCTCTTCTTCATCGTCTTCTCTTCTTTTTCCAAAGGCTAATGAAGTTTTTTGGCTCTATATCTTTCTTGTTACCTTTGGGAAAAAGAGGAAGGTTTTTGCAACTCGATTTTGATCTTTCTAAATGTACAAGTTTTGATTAACCTGAGCCCCCAGCGACTTCTGCAGCTCTTTGTCTCATCATTTCCATTACAGCTGCTCTACGCCGTGAATCTGATTGCTGCTGTAATCTTCTCAGATGCTCCTTCAGGTCCCTGAACAGAGAGAGAGAGAGAGAGATTCACAATGATCATTAACACAAAATCACACGGACCAAATATGTTTCAAGTCTCAAATAAAAGGTTGATGTAATTTCATGAACCATCATAATGTTTGTTTACCTGCAACGAGGTACATGGCACTCCGATTCTTTGCAGGCCCGAGCGTGGAGTTGCAGGAGATACCACATTTTCTTGCATAGAACACAACCTCCCGAAGCACGTACTTTGCACTGTATACCATGTCGGAATAGCCCCTTCACTTTCCGGCAATTAGGATATTGACAATGTGGCGAACGACATTGTGATGCATGTACCAGAAGATCGAGCATTTTCCTAAGCTGCAATTTCAGGACCAAGAGAATGTTACTATTTACATAGAAATTTCAGGACCAAGAGAGAAGCACCACAAGCTTTAGAAAGGAACAGAAGAATAATATACCTGCAAGACTCGCAATTGCCTCGCTTCTTTGTTTTGAGCATTTTGATCAGCTAAAGATGGATGATTAGTCAACTTGTGAGGATGATTAACTCCACCATCTCTACTGTAACAGGAATTGCACACATCGTAGTCTGGACATACTTCACATCGCCAGCCTTGACCAGTTTCAATGTCAAGATGACACGCATTGCAGGTCGTGACAAAGGCAGGAGCGGTTGGGTTATGTAGATGGTAAAGAACCATCATCGACGAATGTTTTGCCCGCCTCAATGTGTCATACTGATAATGGTTCCCTTGACAAAGACTCAGAAACGCTTGCCTAGTGTCGAAAAACTCGCTTTCGAGTATCTCATCTTTGTCCCTCGTATCTGAAGGAATATCCGTAATTTCGACCTGCATAATCAATACCACAAACATTCATAAAACTGATTACCGACAAAGCTAAAGGAAAATATCCTCAACAAGCAAATGCAACTCACAGGATACAATGCATGCTTGTCCTTAAAATTAACAGGATGCCTTTCTCTGTCTTCACGTCTCTGCTCAGCCTCATAACACCTGAAAAGAGGAATAACATTTTAGATTGCAGAGAACTTAATCAGTAATAAGGACACATAGCCCATCCAAAAAAAGTATCGGTTGGGATCTCTACATCAAAGAAGGGATTATAAAATCAAAAAGCAAGAATAGAAAGGACGAATTATTACTTATCACAAATCTGGAAGTGTTTGCACTGGCTGCAGACCCAACGGTTTCCAGATACCATCAGTATACAGCAATGTGTACAAGACGGCTGCAAGTGGACCATGATAAAGTCCTCCTTCATTGGGTGAATGGTCTCACCGAGCTGGAAAAACAGATAAATATAATTAACAAGAAAAACGAATGAAAAAAAAAATACAAGGTAGCATGTGAATAGAAAGAAAATATTACTTTATGCATTAGCAGCAGATCCTTGGACGCATTCCCAGATAGATCAGTCTGCCCAGAAGCTTTTAGAGCCCTTTTGGTAATGGTTTTCTTGAGCATTCCTTTCTTATTTCCCTTTCTGCCATCTTCTTCTTGACTCATTTGGTATATAAGATCCTCCGCTGCACCTGGCCAGTAGTCACCATCGAAATACGGGAGCCTGGCTGCTGTAACCTTAGCTCTACATTCACCAGTTTGCATAAAAAAATGGTCATATAGATTTATAGTTTCTGCAACAATGCCCTCCTTTGAAGCTTTTCTCAACATTGCCAAGTACCTGCGAAGAACAAGATGAGCAGTTGGATGATGTAAATGATATTTTCATACGAAAACTTACTAAGTTCATCCCAAAAAGGTAACTGAACTGACCACTCTCGTAGTTTATCAGATTTTGGCGTCTTCTGAATTTCTGGATGACAATATAAGATATAGTCTTCACCCTTCAGCGGCGGACAAGCCCATATGTAGCAGCTCGTGAAACCACGCAACTTGCAGTATTCTAGGTAGCCGATCTAAAAACAGGATCAAATTATACTGTAAGATCTTCCATACAGTTAAGAAAATAAAACACAGATATTGGTTAATAACCAAGGTTTGAGAGGACCGGGACTTACCAGAATTTCGTGGTAAACAAAAGTACGCAGAGCCTCTCCGTTATAAGATCTAACCTCAGGTCTGAAGTACTTGACAGAATCCAAATACGAGAGATAAACTCGGCGTTGATTAGGAAATGCGCATTCAGAACCGAATTCTTGGACATACATCCCAAATAAGCATACTTCTACACCTTCAATCTTTTGGAACAACAGAACTACCTGGAAAAATAAAATGGCGTAGAGAGTGAGAAGGATATTCTTAAGAGACGAACTCCGAAAAAAGAACGCATATATGCAGAAAAATACAACTACAATGCGCCTTGATCATTCTAACCTTGGACTTGTACGCAAATTCTGTTGGGTAATTATCCTCCCGAAAAATTTCAAGAAATCGAGGTTTGACTTCCAGCTTCTTGTCAACAGATGAAACAACTCTAATCACAAGGGACTCAGCAGTAGGAATCTGTCAGTATCAAGTCAAAGAAAAAACAATGTCAGCTTCAATCTACTGTTTCTAACAAAGAATCAGTAGAGCAAACAAATAGAAAAAATAAATAAATAAGAGCTCGCAGATGTGAAATACATGAAAGACGTAAAACCTTAACAGACTCCACCACTAGATTTACCTCATCAAAACTTTTTCCTTGAGCCCTGGCTCTCTCTGTTCTTTCCTGCTTCAGCCTCTTAAACAACCGCTGCTCTATATGGTCACTGAGAATTGTTCGCGGTAGGTCTTTAGCTCCAAGAACAGCACTCTGAGGTAAAGGCTTCCTCTTACTTTGCTCCACTTCTGCTATAAAGCAATATGGGCAGGTATATTCAGCCTGCCCTCCATCATTTCGTCGCCCATTAAACAAAGCACATATCTGATGCTGCCACGCCTCACATTTATCACATTGGACCCACTGCAAACATAATAGATAGAAACAAAATATAACATGAACTAAACAACCATACAAAAACGGGAGACAGATACAAAACAAGTCTACAGAGTGGATAGCTTCTTACCCATTCTTCAGTCTCTTCATCATTTTTCTTTTTCTCGAGTCTTGCCTTAGGTATAGGCGTCCCTTCAGCGAGTATAGTGTCCCCACGGGATTCATTATAACATGGGATACAAAAGTAATGACGAGTGTCACCAGCTCCTACGGTGTAATACATAGCATTTCTCTTGATGCGGGCACCACAGGGGGTACAATAAATAGGTGGTGGCTCAAAGGTAAGCTTCTCCACTGCACATAGTTGGCAGGAATTCTCACTCATTGAATGCTCCATTGCCTGATTCTTTTCTGCTTTGGCTTTACTCTGCAAGCACACGAAGGACAACAGATGTATCATTAATCAAGTATCTACTTAGATAAATATGGAAAAAAGTACTTAACGGGATAGCTCAATCAAGCCCCAAACTGCAGATGAATCATCTAGTACATATACGAAGGGGAAACTAATCAAACAAGCCGCATATAAAGAGACTACTACTATTATTGTGTAAACATCAAAAGTTACAAAAATCACAAACCTGGCCAACCCACTGACGGAGACCACGGATATGTTCTTTCACTTGTTCAGGAGTGAACAATTCAGTTAACGAAACACCCTTTATCTCTGGTTTTCCAGATTTTGATGTATGTTCAGTAGACTCTGCCAGGTTTTCTTTCTTAAGTGGCTCAGATTCTTTCTCCATTTTGGTATCCTCTTGTCGAGGTGAGGCATCAGACAGATCTTTTTTAACAGGTTCACTGACAGGCCTTTGCTTGGGAATATTTTCAGCAATTCCAATTTTTGTCTCTTTGAATCCGGGTCGTGTATGGAAAGAAGTGTCAGAGACCTCATCTTTCACTTCAAAATACTTTGAAGGTGCACGTACATCACTGTGCCTATTATCTTTTCTTTCAGCGTACTGAGATGATTGTGCTTCTGTTACAGAAACAACTGAGCTTTTACAACTTTCTGTCTCAACATCCACAGGTTGAGGAGACTGCTCCACCTTCAACCGTTTTAATGAAGGTTGCAAATGATCTGAAATATCAGTACTAGGCGAAGCACAAGATATTGCTCCAGCAGAGGTCTGTACTGCATCATTTGATATTCCACCTCCATTCACTGACCTGGCTGCATCGGTTTCATTTTTTAAACGAGCAAGGGACCGTGCATTGGCCTGTTGCTGTAAGTAGGCCTTCACAGGAATACAGACAGGGCAGTTAGATTCCTTACAATTTCGATGGTGATTAATCAATGTCTTCGTGGGGCGGCAACGAGGATATGGACATTGAGGTGCAGCACAACTGTCCATGTGTTTCCAGAGCTTCTGAACAGTAACACAATTCCGGTCGGGACACTTCCCTTCAGGCGCTTTGCAGTTGCGAGCATGGCGTAGAAACAGGAGCCATTTCTGTTGATTTCTGAATCTCGGATCTTGGTTTCCGTTTCCATATCTACCAGTGGTAGCAGTAGGATTTTGGGGATTAAGGGATTCTGATGTAGTGGATATATGATTTTGACCTATAATCGACCCTCCAGACATATTATTGGGCTGAGCATCATCCGTTCCTGACATTCTTAGACGGAAATCCTCCTGAATGTTCCGTTCGTTCGACATACTATTAGACATTTGAACATGTTCCTGTGACTGAGATTGCCAGTTACCACGCAGCCCAGATTCTGTTTTCACTCCAACAGAGAGGTTGCTAAAACCGTTAATAGAGTCTGAAGCCATACTCTGCGGGTGCAACATCTGCTGTATCTGTTGGCTATTTTGAGGAACTGATGTGCACATATCACCCTGACTTGTGACAGGGGGAATCTGAGAACCTGCATGACGGTCTTCTGCATTGTTCTGGTATTGATTCTGAAACTGAGAAAGCTGGAACTGCTCAGGAGTTTGGGAGTGGATAGACTCGCTCGGGTTCTCCATTCCAGGTTCATGTTTAACGTGTGTAACCATGTCAGAAGCCACATTATTTTGCCCAAAAGCATCATGACTTATAAATCTTTGTTGCTGCTGGCTCTGCTGCTTCAATTGCCGTTGATGAAGAAATTGCTGCTGCTGTTGGTGAATTTGATTAGGTTGCTGCTGCTGTTGGTGAATTTGATTAGGTTGCTGCTGAAACCGATTAGACTGTTGCTGAAACTGCTGCTGTTGATGTGACTGCAAAAAAAAGTACGAAAGAAGATTACAAATCCGTATTCTCAGATAGATGATTCACTGGTGCACCTTGCTGCACACAAAGTGAATTCCATTGATTGCTTACCAAAGAAGAGCTAGTTCTAGACACAGACTGGAAACTTGCTGTATTGGCATTCTGCGAATTTGTCATCATCCCAACAGATGTTACAGCACCATACAAATTTCCCGATCCGAAAGGGTCAGAGTTGTTTGTGCCATATCCTTCACCTGAAACTGTAAAATAACATAATAATTAAATATTCTGATGGACAGGCACAACCACAAGAGGTTACAAACCATATGGAAACAAGACAAGCAGAAAAAGGATGGGAAATAAAGACTTTACCCTGCATTCCTGAACGCTGAAGGTTATCATAAGCCTGCTGTGAATTTCTGGTAGGATTAGTGTACGATGTACCTGAATCTACGCTTTTTGCATTCATCCCAACACCACCATTTATGGAGCTGTTAGACACATTAGACATATTTGGTTGCATTCCAGGTCTAAGGCCAACACCCATTTGACTTCCATTGTTTTGCAGCATACGACTATTTTGGCCACCAATATCCTGCCTCAGTTGCTGTTGCTGCTGCTGAGTCTGAGGTACCATCATGGGAGCAGCAGAAAATCCACCACTATTGTTGGAAGCTTCAACACTCAAGTAAGACTGGCCATTATTGCTATTGCTATTAGTACTGCTGTTGACAAATCCAGGGGTAGGCATCATCTGGCCGGTATTTCTTTGAGAGTTCATGGATGACATGTTCCCTCCAGAACCAAGACCAAAGTTACTCGATGAATGCTGGTATCCATTAGACAGATTACCTGCAAACACAAGAAGTATAGGTGTTCAGAAATATAATCAGCAGAAAATTTAATGGTCATATCTTATATTAACTGTAATGAAAGAACCTCCAAGCATGCCACCAGAAGTTAGCAGGTTTCCATTGTTCATAGCACTAGTTGTGATGTTATTACTTCCAGCCATTGTAGCATCAACTGAGGATGTAATCATCAAATTTGGATTTCCTCCACTGTGTTGTAATCCTGGAGTGGGTATCATTGTTCCAACTGAAGACGCATTAGCGTGTCGCTGATTGTAGTTATTTAACTGTCTGCCTTTGATTAGACTTGCGAGCCGAGGCTCAAGGGTTGACTGGTTCATGTAATCTTCCTGCAATTCAAATTGGAAGTGCCACACGTTAAAAAGAAAGATTTTAAGTTAGGACATTAGCCAATAAGCTGGATCTAGTGGCAACATTTTAAATACCAATGAAATACCTTTGTGTTAGCAATTTTGAACAGCCCCTCCTCTAAGCGTCTAGCAACGTCCATATACTTTGCCTTTGATGCATCATCAGCTGGAGATGGTTGTTTTTGTTGTAAGATGTTGAAACTGAAGAGAAACAACAGAAGTACACAAAAATTTGATTAGTGATAAACTAGGAAAGAGTCAATCCAATCAAAAATAAATAGTCAACAACGATCCAAACAAACAAAAGTATAAAGCTTGAGAAAATGAAAGGCTTACATCCTGATTTGCATGGCCTGCCGAAGTTTCAAGATGTCATTGTCAACGGGAGAAACACGGGAAGGTCCTAAACCAGTACCAGTAGGAGCTGGACCACCACCAACTAAATTCTGCATTTGGGAGTTCCCATTCTGCTGGGACATGGTACCTTGGTTAGGAACCTGCCCAGATATCTGTCCCGACAAGTGAGCCTGAACATTCATGGTTATCTCTTGAGTCTTCGTCGCCTTGTCCTAGTTCTTCTCGTGACTAACAGTAACAAGCACTGCATAACTTTCCCCTCCTCCAGAAGTCTTTAAATTTCATTTCCTGATTAGCACTGTTGAATGTCCTGCTAAACAACTTGGTGTAATCAGAGAACTGAAATGGACACAATTGATCTCAATCCAGTTGGGATAGTATCAACAAACTGAAATAAACTACGGAATCAGGTAACCATAAGCAATTAAACCCCAAATGACTAAGTTAATCGAAGAAATATCAAAAACTGAACAAAGTTAAAAAAAAAAACCCTAAAATTCCCCCCCCCCCCCCCCCCACCACAAAACCTTTGAATTGATAGACAAAGGTGCAAAATTTCCCAACAAAGAGCAGAACCCAGAGAGAAATTCACGGAGACCAACCAGTTGCTAGTGATTTACGATGATCGAGTGTGCGCAATGAAACAAAGTCGGTGAACAGCCGATGCGGCACGTGTGAACTCGAACCAAAAGCGAGGTTACAAATTTAGGATCAAGCAGGTAGGTAGACAAATCCCAGAAAGAAGATAAAAGCGAATGAATTCAAGTTTTCCCAAATCGGGGGATTTTCTGGGCTTAGAGGTTCGTCAAATTGGGGATTTTTCTTTGGACTCGCTCGATTTGGGGATTTTGATTTTTTTTTTTCTTTCCTTTCTAGGGATTCGTTGTTTTTCTAAAATAGTAACCCAAAAAAAAAAATACACATTAAAATATTAATTTTGTTGTCTGAATACGATAATTGGCGCAACCAAAAGGCAAAAAAAAAAAGAAAAATTCGAACACCAAAGTGTTTAAGATCGGACAATTTAGGATAAACTACGCATATGATCCTGTCCGTCCGCCGTCAAAAAAAAAAAAAACGTAACACATGCCTGTCCGTCCGATCAAATATTCCTTAATTTACAGCTTTACCCTTGTAAGTTATCTGTTTTCAGGTCTTTGACCAATTTAATGCGCATCTTCCAAACCGGAAAAAAACCAACACTGAACCGGGACTCATGAACCGAAAGTCAAACTAAGGTCGTTACAAACAATTCAATTACACAGCACAAAAGCTGGATTACATAAGAGTTTTCACACGCATACGATCTCAAGCTTTATTTCTAACAGAAGCAATGAAAATGTTTTCCCGGGAAAACAAACTTGAAGCAAAGACTGTTGTAGAATGGTTCAACGGTAGAGACTCTCTGACCTCAGATTCTCAGCAATCTCAGTCTCCCATCGATCTCCATTCTCAAGAAGCTTCTCTTTGTCATATAGGAGTTCCTATTAAAGGGAACATAACAAAAGTTCAATAAGCATGCCACAAAATTATTAGGTCTAGAAAATGTGATAAACAGACCTCGTGTGTCTCGGTTGCAAATTCAAAGTTAGGTCCTTCGACAATTGCATCAACGGGGCAAGCTTCTTGGCAGAAACCACAGTAGATGCATTTTGTCATGTCGATATCGTACCTGTACAGCTCCAAATCATCATGAAAGGGTAAAAAAGGAAGCATATGGTTAATAAATGAGAACTAAAGGGATGATGACCTAGTGGTTCTGCGGCTACCATCTTCCCTCTCCTCTGCCTCTATTGTGATTGCTTGAGCTGGACATACCTGATGAAATAGACAATTATCCCTCACAAAAATCACAATCCAAGGTAAACTTTGTTACACATTAAACAAATCATTGTCAGCAGATATGAGCATTTCATCAGAACTCTAGTGACTCAACAGTAAATCTTACTCATACTCAAATAATTTTCGTAATTACTAGGATGAAGTCCGTAGGCATCAACCTATGATCCTGAGCCATGGCCCATACCAGAAGAACCAGTTTTACACAGCGTAATGGGTTAACAACCTTGTTTAATACATGCAAGCGTAGCCATTGTCCTGAGATGCCTTACAGGAGCTTTATAAACAAGGAGAACATTAAATTAAATTAAGGCTTAGTATAGATCTCAAAACTCACAGCTTCACAGAGTTTGCAGGCAATGCAGCGTTCTTCCCCAGTAGGATATCTTCGAAGAGCATGTTCACCACGGAAGCGAGGGCTCAGTGGACCCTTCTCAAATGGATAATTGATCTGCATACAAGAGAGAGCTTCAGAATCATAAAGATTTCTTTAAAGCTAAGTTGTGAAGACTGGGAAAGATGTCACTCACAGTAACTTTGGGATCAAAGAAGTACTTGAGGGTCAGTGACAAACCACGGACCATTTCAGTGAGAAACAGGGTGTTTATGCTCCGTTCAAAGACTAAAAAATAGCAAAATATCAGGAATCCCAATACTCAGGGAAGAAAAAAGTATAAGAAAAGAAGAAAGGAGGAAAAAGAATTGTCTAGATCATATGACTTACCAGTATTCCAGTCCTTGGAGATTTCCTTAGATAGTTGCTCCGCTTCTTCATCATCTGAAATATTACATAGACAAACCATAAGTCATATACAAATCAGAAACGTGGTCATACAAGTTGGAAAGGGGTAGATTCACACATCAACTCGATTCACCAAGAAAAGCCCAAACAACAGCAGAAAATATACCTTTGTTGCTGCCATAGGAAATACCACGGGACTGCAATCCAGAAAGATGATATCCCTGCAAAGCTTGCCCTGAAAAAAACTATCAAATGAAGAGAAGTAATAAGAGAGGTATCAAACATACACACCATAGTAAGCTAATGAAAGGATTAAAAGTTCACGAGAAGAAAAATTAACTTGCGAAAACGTTCTTAATCACAGGAATTATAGAACAAACCATGAGAAAACCGAAGCCCTCAAGATTAAATCATGATCAAATCTCCCTACATGATTCATCAATCACCCAGATAAAAGTCACTCCCTCACACTACAATCTAGGAAATTAGGAAAATCCCGCAAAAGATTGGCTCTAAATCAGAACAGTTGCGTTCCAGTTTGGATTGAGATACAATCCCGAATAATCACATCGACACCAAAACGAAAGACAGAGAGTGAATAGAGAATCCTCTTCAATTCCCAGAACTCCAGGAGACATTCCTTCGGCATTTCTAAGCATCCAAACAACTCAAAAAGTAAACCACACAAAACGGAGATATACAAGAGGGAACGAGATTCGTACGAGATGTCGAGCACGCAGAGTATTCAGTGACCTGCGAGCCAAAATCGAAGCCATCGCCCAAATCGATTTAGGGTCCTTCCTTCCTCGCTGCGATCGACGAGCAAAAAATGAAATCCTCAGATTACAAATCAAGAAAGAGCCCTAAAATCCAATTTTGTCCTGAATTTAAGAAATTATTACATTTTTGTCCCTGGTACAAATAGTTATTGGTTTTTTAAACCGGCGGGATTCTAAATTAACCGAATTATTCCCTCAACAACCGATTAAAGCAGAGAATACACAACAAGTGAGAATCGTATTATTACTGCATACACTTCTTCATCACCATTACTGATCGAAAAATATATATTTTACAGAGCTATTGTCAATTATATCAATTGAAGTTGGTGGATCGGTGTTTTGGTGCAATGTAGTAAGAGTCTCCACAATTAATGTGAGACTGCATCAAAGGATTCCATCTATCAAAAATTATCCGGCCACCACGCCCAATCCTCCCTTGAAACCTGCTTGGAGGTTGACCCGGCGATGAATCCGGTGCTGGCGGAACGATCCCTGCAGCTGCCAGTTTATCAGGAACCAGCGGTTTTGTGAACAGCATGACCGGTTCATTAGGATCCTAAGGAGATCAACAAACAAAACCATTACAGGTTGCTTAAGTGATTCATTATAGTAATTAGGGAGAGAGAAGGTCTAACCAGTCTGTGAAGCCACCCATGACGCGACTGTCGTCTTCTAACTTCTTGCTTGATGCCTCCGGGTTGAGATGCATTCAGATTTAAGTTGGTGAAACGAGAATTAGGGATGATGGCAGGTCGCGTGCGTACACGGTTACTAGTGTAATCATCTGAGTCCATCATTTCATCATCGCTTGAGCCAAATTTGTATGATGTTGTAGTGCGTGGAAACCCAGGCAGAGCCAAGCTATCTTCCAAGAGCTCTGTTTCATGCTGCAAAAAACGATTTGAATATGATATGGATAAAACATTTTATGGTATCAAACCCATAGATGAAGTTTTTTAGACCCGGAAAGCCTATTAAAAGACAGCATATTTAACAGAGTTTTAGAGGAAGTAGTAGTAAGTACCCTGTATTGGAGTTGGATTCTCTGAAGGCTAACCTCACTGTCCATGACATCCCTCTTCTTCTCTTCTCTCTACGGAATGGGTGACATGAAATTAGCAACTTTGGAGAATGCAATCCGCTTGTTAAGATATGAAATGAAGTTACATACAAGTCATATAAACTCTAAAACTGTCAAAAAGAACACCTTAATGAGAGCCTCCAGAATGGTCTTTGCTTGGCCTAGATTGCGTCTAACCTGAAAACAATATATACCATGTATACAAAATCCAATACTAAATCATAAAAGAACCCCTAACAGATAATTAACAAGCAAAAACCACTGTTATCCAGTAAGAAACTAAAAGAAGGCACCGTAAACGTAAATTGCTCAAATTTCAGGAAATTAATACTGGTCGGCAAAGAAACATAAAGAGATTCAGGAGCCTCGCTCACCTGTCGAAGCTTTTCAAATGACTGCACATTGTTTTCTCTCCTCTGCATCTGAAAACGAAGTAAAGCCTTATCAGTATTTTTCTTTCTCCAATTGGATTTTAACAGAAAAATATATCACAAATTGCATAGAACAAGACAGCTGACCCTTCTTGTGTGGAGTCTGTGAACTTTCTCCCTTGGTCTAAACACATTGTAGGGATTGGTGTCATTAACCGGAGGGGGAGGCTGTTCCAAACAATGAAGCAAAACATTAACTAAATAATCGAGGTAAAATGTCTTTCCAACGTAGGCCTTGATCATTTCAAATGGAAATAATAATACAAACCTGTAAACGCCGCAAGACAGGCTTCTGCCATCTTTTGCGCTGAGTTCACATAAAAAATAGAAAACGAAACATATGCATGAGTAAAGGTACTCCATATGGGGAACTGCTTTGTCATTCACAAGGATTACGCATAGGTTTCAAGAACCCAATAATCTGTTAAACCATCTTTATCTCACCCCGTTAAATAAGATCATTAACCTATGCAACACAATGTCTGTATCCGGAAAACTTGTAACAATCACATAAGTTTTATCTCAAACCTTTTCTTTCCAGTAGTTGAAGATAGCCTGGAAGATTCCATAATTAATGGACAGTGATTGCAGCGCCTGCAATAAGAAGACAATAATAATCATTGAAATGTTCTGTACTGCTTCTAAAATGAGTATACACTGAAAGAACAAGCAATATGATAATCCAAAAGACTATGGAACACAATAAAAGTAAAAGTATACATCAACAGCAGCATCAAACTGCAAAAGCACAGGAACCGGAGAACCGAGAGTAGGTGTAATAACTCCAGCTCTTTCCCGCGTCTTGTGATCCAAAACCTCTAGTTTAAAAATAATGCTCTCAAGCCTGTATCAAACAATTTAACACATTTATGTCGCTAATAAAAAAGAATGATTCTTCTTTCGGTATCTATTTCACTAAGGGTTTGGTTTTAGCAATTTTAGCAGAATCCAATCACAATTTATAGTGAATAGAGCAAATACAGCTACAATACAAAACTAAAAGACACAGGGAGTCTGAATAACCCAATCTGTCTCAACGTTTAAATATGGGAAACACAATATCAGCACGATGCAGCTACAAGATAACAGAAAAAATACTGATGACATTACAAATCCTAAAAAGAAGAACAATAAGGAGAGTTGGATTGGTTACTTTACTTTTCAGGTGGAAGTTCCTTCTTATCCTTATCAAACTCATAAAGCCAGTCTTCATCCTCATTGTCAAGATCATACTCCACAAATTCCCCAAGCTCAGACCGAGCTGCACAAAAAAAAAACTTATAGTCTCCACATAACAAAGAAAACCACCTTCATAATCAAGAATACAAAACCAAAACAGAGGTAATTAATTGGTACCTCCTCTTGCACGTAGATAAGAAGCAGGTTGACCAAAAGTCGGAGAATAATCCCTTTCATATGTATCCACAATAACAAATTGAGGTGTTGGTATTTCCGAAGCCGGTTTCTTGCTTGGCACTGGTGCAACCTGATAATAAGTAACAGTGGTTAAAATGATCGAATTCAAAGAAGAAGAAGAAGAAGAAAAAAATGGAAATTCACCTCATTATTGTCAACCTCTACGGAAGCTATACGCAGCAACTGAGAATTTCTAGTAGTAGAAGTTGGTGTGTCGTCGTCTTCAAAGTCTTTAAACGATTTCAAAATAGGAAGCTTCTTGTGAATGTCCAATGGCCGTGGCCGGAAAGAGAGCCTACTCATTTCACCCTCTTCCTCACTATTCTACTTACAAGTGTGTGTGTGTGTGTGTGTGTATATATAGATAGATCGCTATGTTGCTCAAATAAGACAGGAAGAAGCACAACGTCTGTAATATTCAAAAAGTTCAGAATCCTAAAACTCGAAAAGAGGAAACAGAAGATAAGACAACGAGAATCAATGTTTCAACAAAACAGCAAAGCAATCGAAAGCGGATTTTAGGGTTAGGGCTTTAGTTTTGAATCCGGATGGAACGAGCCAAAAAAATCAAATTTGATACCCCAAAATTTGCAAAGCTCTTCCTCTTCCTCGTACAATCCCAGTTTCTAGGGTTTTTTTTTGTTCTATGCTGGGCAAAATTGCGGCGGCTACCCAAAAAAGGAAACTCTTCCGTGAGTAACCCAGAAAGGTCAAAATCGAAGCTTTGAAGGAAATTATAAAAATTTAATTAATGGAGGTCGACGTGCTTGATTCGTCAGTAACATACAAGGAGGGAAAAACTTTAGTAAGTTCGGGTTCGATTTCTCAATTTTTATTTTTCTCGTATCTAAAAGGGAGAAATTTATAAATAAATAAATAAAAAATTCAGACTTTATAAATTTAGTAACCATTAACATTTCTTGTTTTGAGCTTCTTCTTGTCAAAATGAACTAAATGCCTTTACATGTACACATTGATTCAACAGAAAGAAAAAAAACAGCTTCTTTAATTTTTCAAGTAGTTTACCACACTGAAAAATCCACAGATTCTTTTTTTTCTTTTCTCTTTTCGAAGAACAATCCACATATTCTATTTACAGAGAAAGACCTCCAAAAAATTATGATCTTCAAGGCTTTGGATTCATTTGCTGTGAATTCGGTTTTTCGATTCATGGAAATTTTGTTTATGGTTTCGATCAAATTGAATCAAGTGGATGTTCTTCGCCATTGTTTCTTGCTTTTCATCTGGCTTAACTTGAAAGGGCTCCAGCTTTTTCTGCGTTTTGAGGTTTCGCAGAAGAGACCAGAAGCAAGAGCTTGTTGAAGCCATAGTTCAAACTCTTCTTCATCCTCATCCATCATCTCCACATCTAGATCCCAAGGGAATCTACTTGAGTTTGATCGTTGTGTTGTCTTCTCTAAACCTACTATGTTCACATGAAAGCTTGGCCTATGCGTGTTCGGTCTACACGCCATTCCCTATTTGATCAAAACCAAAACATGTTAATGAGTCTCAATCATCTTCTCATTTAAGTAATCTGCAAAAGAACCGGTAAGAGAGCTGACCTGACAAATGGCCCACTCTGAGACGTCAAAGATTTTGCTTTCCGCGCAAACAAAAGCACGCGGTATTTCAATCTTAGAGGACAGAAAAAATAAAGCAGTTGAATTAAGGATACTGAGGCAAAACCAGATTCAACATTACAAGTAACAAAGCAATAAAGGAGTTTTTATTTTACCTTATGTGCTCTCTCAAAGGGTAATGTCCCTTTGAGTTCGACCCATCCATCTCCATCTTTCGCCTGATGATATTGACCACAATCCTACATTTAACAAATTAGATGATCTGAATGAGAGTTTTGAAATAACAAAAAGTGCAAGACGAAGATGCTTTAAGAGTTTCTGAGTTGGTTGGATTCAAACCTGGCACCATCTTGCCTTTGCTTTAGTCCTATTGGTGCATACCCATATGTGTGAATTACCGCATTTCGTACAGTGTATCCGCCTCGACTCTTCTGATCGATAATCAGGACCACTCTACAGATAAACAAGAACAAAAAAAAATGGAACACAAGACCAGGCGCCAATAAATATCAAAGAGAAGCAAAAAGACTGTAACTAAACCTGATGCGAAGAAGCATGAGATGTCTGACAAACACTCCTGGTCCTAGATTCTTCTTTTCGTAATTGCTCATCGTAATCTCTCTTCTTTACGAAATCAGAAAGAACCTGAAAAAAGAAAATACAAACTTTTCATGTCTATATATCAAATTACCAAGAACATGAACATCAAAATTTACAAATTCAAGATTATACGTCATTAAACTACCTCGTAAGCACTTTGAAGTTTCTTGAATGATTCACTTGCCAATGGACTCCCCATATTTTTATCGGGATGAACCAACATTGCCTAGAACATATATCACACACTTCATTAACCATGAGAAATTGCATTAACCTACTCAGCATTGGAAATGAGGACAAACCTTCTTTCTATACTCTTTCTTAAGCACCGCAGCATCGATCTTTTTATGCCGAGGGAACCCCAGTGCTTCATAATGATTCAAACTATTCAGTATTCTCTTCATTTCATCAGCTGAACTTGTCTCTTCTATTTTGACTATTTTAACAGTAGAAATCTCCTTTACGCTATTAACAACAGTCGAAGGAGCAGTTGGTTTAGCAGACGACTTATTCTCGTGAATCTTTTTCTCGGTTTCTTCTTCCACAGGAACTGAAGGATACTCAAATTCCCCTGAATAGTCTTCTTCTATGATTGTTTCTTTCGGTTTCTTTGGTTCCTCGTGTTGTGGTTTTTCACTTAAATTGTCACACCATTGAAGAAGACAATTTAATATATCATTGGACAAGAAAGCAAGATTCATTGAGAGGAAAAGACCAAGCCATCCAAGTCTGACTTTGACACAATACATCGCATATGAGGCCGCCATTAGAACCACCACACGGGCATGATTTAAGGAGAATAAATAGCCTGGATCATACAAAACTAGAGAAATCAACACCATATAAATAGTAAAGATCAGGCATAAAATAGACTGATTGACCAATAATCCTGAAAGACGACCACCAGCAAACTAATCTTAAAGTGGCTGTATTGTAACAGTGAAAGAGCACAACTGATCAGGGAAAAATAGAAACTTGCCTCCAACTATAAACAATGTTCCGGTGATCCAAAAGTTTGCATACATCCATAAAATTAAAATTCCAAATAGTCCTACAATAAAGAGCCCAGGAGTGCAACCCAAGTTCAGAACAACAGCTGCAGCAGCTCCCTGCAATAGTAAATTCAAAGCAAGAAGTGAAACCCAACTCAATCAACCAAATCTACAATCTAATGTAGACATTGAATAAAAATCTTGAAACAATTAATGAGCAATAGCATCGAAGATCAAGAACTATCGCAATCTGCAGTTCGCATCTAGGATAAGTTTCAGTAACAGTTTCGTGAGTGGAGCACGGTCCTGTTTAAAGATCTAAAATCCAGGATAAAGATTTCAGGAAAGATAGAAAAATCTAAAGAGATAATTACCATACTGAGGAGAACATAAACCAAGCAAGATAACGAAGTCAAGCTAAGGAAGCAACTCCACATTATCAGAAGCAAAGCAGCTGAACCCAATTTGGCGCTGCAATGAAAACCCCTAAAAATGCAGTCTTTCCAATAAACAATTGACAAACGAAGCAACCCTAATAGCTTCTCACATCCGCTACACACCAATGGCCAGTGACGCTCCACAAGCTCTCCTATATTCTCCCCAAAGCATCGAATCGCAGAGCAAGCATCCGAGCACATATGTTTCTGAGATTGCATCCATTTCCAACCTTGCTTAACCAACCCAATATCCTCCATAGCTAAAATCCAACAACTTTAATCCCTAAGCCAAGCTCGAGTTAACTCACAAAGACAGGAACAGAGATTGACAGGCGTGAAAACAGAACCAAAGAGACTCATCTCTCGGCGAAACTAGCTTCTCAGACATGGCTCTGATCTTTTTTGAAATCCCACCAGGCTTCGGTAAGCTTAATTCAACAGATTTGCCGCATAAACTTAACAGAGAAGATATACAACAACAACACAGTGTGGCAAGAAGAAAATCCGGTCACGCTTATTCGTTCAACGCAAATCCCTTCACATGCAAGTTTCCCCAAAATCAACAGATTAAAGAAAAAAAGGCAAAGCAAAGCTCCGTAATATCTGAAACAACAACAACAACAAAAAGGAATCTTTCCTTTCCCCTTTTTTAGCAAAACTCAGTCTTTGCTTCATTCAGAGACATTCCCTAAATTACCCATCAAGGTCCCATTTTTAAAAACCTATCCTTTGATCGGATCCAGGAACAATCTCACTAATCATAGTAATTTCCCGGCGAATGAATAGCTTCGTCGGAGAATCACCACCACCGACAAAGAAAGAGAGAGGGTGATAAACAAAAGTAAGAAAATGGGCTTCTTTAGTTAAAAGTAGATTGAAGCGGAGGGCACTGTAAGATTAAAGCTTGAGAAAACCCTAAAAGAGCTCGTGAAAAAGAGAAAAAAAAAACAAAACTTGAAAAGTTTCAAAAAGGTTCGTCGAGGAGAGAGAGAGGACAAAGTTTCGCGTATATAGAGAGAAGAAGACAAGATATATAATCAATCCATAGAGAAGAAGGCAACAGAGTAATTAATTAAGTCGTTAATTATTAACTAGCATTGGTTTTTGGCTAATTAATTAGAGTTAGTTGTGTTAAATGAACTTTACTTACTTACTGGAGTAGTATTATATTCTGGGTCCCACTTTACTTACTAGAGTGTGAAATCTTCTGTGGCTGTTCGTACCATACAATTAAAGCTTAAACGTACTTGGTTCAGTCCGGTTAAATTCTGTAAATGTTGAATACCAAATCTTTCATATTTCTTTTCCGAACCGAACCGAATCATTCTTTTTTTTTTTGTTAACCCTAAATCTTTCAATTTATGTTTATACATTTAAGTACTTGACTGTGTCTAGTTCTATAACAACTTAGCCCACTGTTCATTGCTATATTTATCGAAATAAGTTATTGATTTTTTTATAAACGCATTTTCTAGAACCATTGCTCTACTTTTTTTCCTTTTCTAGAGCCATTGCATTGCTTTACATAATGCTCTAAAGTTTGATATTAATCTAAATTTTGGTTTGGATTTATAGATTATTAAAAAAAAACATGTATAAAATGGCTGCTCAATTCTTCATTTGGCATTATATGATATCTCGGTAAAATATTATTGTGGTATTTTGCTTTAAAATATCGAATTCAGTTTAGAACTTGTGTTTTTATTTTTCTTTTTCTTAAAGTTGTTTTGAAAATATTGTTTGTTTTCATTTGACATTATTTAGTTAAGCATGTTCTATTATCTGTATCCAAAGCATCGTGCTTGTAGTTTTGGGATTATGTGAATACAGCAAGATGCGAAGTTAATTTAAATATCAAATTATTCTCTTATCCCATATGCAGTCAAAATATATCCTACAGTTTGTTTTAAGCAGAATTAATAATAAGCAAAGTATATTTATTTGAATAAGAAGATTTCAATGTTATTTTATAAAAGGTCAATTGACTTATAAGTTTATAACAGCTTATTATAGTTCTTGTGAAAAAATAAAAACATTTATTTTTGTTGTTTGGGGTCTACACTATATCCATTGGAAGCAGTCATGGGGGCACAAAAAAATTGCTTTATTTAAATTGTGGTGGGTGATATTTATGGTTGAATATATGAAAATGGTAGCTTGTACCCTTACTCACTCTCATTTAAATTTAATAGTTTTGCTTCTTTTTTTTTTTCTCATCACGACTCAGACGTGTAACTAACATATCGACTGATCAACCAATAGTTATTAATTTAAACGACTTTGATTTGTATTATATCTTATAAAGTAGTACTCTAGTTGATAGTTTTCTAATGACTTGAGTAGAAGAATATGCAGAGAAAACATTGACCAACTCCTTGTGTACAATCATATATTATATACGGATTTATATATATTAGTAAATATGATTAGAACTTGTTTGCTGTATCGACAATGGTGAAACAAGTTTGTTGGTGATTCCGGTTATGGAGAAGCCATAATAAAAGGTCCATTAGACATTTACTAATCATGAAAGTAAAACAACATCATCTACTTGTGTTGTTTGTCAACAGCAGCGAGCGATTAGAAACGCGGTTTCTAAACGCTGATCAGTGTACGAATTAGCGTTTCATTTCACCGCTTGGCAATTCACAACATGGAAGACATTGCGACAAACTAGTGGGGCTGTTTTAAGTAAACTAAAAGTTATAGAGGTCAAAGATGAAAATAACAAAAAGTATTGAAAATCCAACGTGGCATTATGAAATGAAGAAAAAACTGATCTGACGGATCTGCGTAACCCAGTTGAAGATAACGTTAGTAAGGAAGATATCCCGACCAAAGCCACACAATATTCGCCACGTGTCATAACGACAATCACTTATCGGATCTCCTGTGTCTCGTATTTGAAGCCACACACATGCACACTTGGGTGAGAGATTGAGAAGAATAGTTTGATCATCTTGTAAGAGAATCAATGGCTGCGTCAGTGATGCTATCGTCGGTGACATTGAAACCAGCTGGTTTCACGGTGGAGAAGACGTCGGCTAGAGGATTACCGTCGCTCACAAGAGCTCGTCCCTCCTTCAAAATCGTCGCTAGTGGCGTCAAGAAGATCAAGACCGACAAGCCCTATGGTTAGTACATATCATACACGGACTTTTACGATATATACACGTTTAACCGTTCATGTATAGCTTATATCCGTTAAATCGATGTGTGTGTAGGAATTAACGGCAGCATGGACTTGAGGGACGGCGTCGACGCCTCCGGCAGGAAGGCCAAGGTTACTAACTAAACACGACGTCGTTCAATATCTATTAGCTTTGTAATATTTTTGGTGAATCCTATTCTAAACGATGTCGTTTGAACGCAGGGATACGGTGTTTACAAATACGTCGACAAGTATGGAGCTAACGTCGATGGATACAGGTGAATAATAATAATAATAATAATAATCTGCATAACACTTTTAGATTAAGAAAGAACCATGGATGGAATACATAGTGGATGATGATTTTAATATTTGCGTTGCAGTCCTATTTACAACGAGAACGATTGGTCAGCGAGTGGTGACGTGTACAAGGGAGGAGTCACCGGATTGGCAATTTGGGCGGTGACTCTCGCCGGAATTCTTGCCGGAGGAGCTCTTCTTGTGTACAACACCAGTGCCTTGGCTCAGTAAATCTTATGCTGTTAGCGCATGTGTACTCTTGTTTAAGTGTCTGTGTTATTGTTCTCTTCTCTCTTATGTTGTAAAACTCAGAAATACTTTGAATTTATAAAGACTTCTAGTGTTTGTATATATTCATCTTCCTGTGATTCTGTGTCCATTTCGTTGCACAAGAATATTCGTGGGTTCAACACATATATATAGACTGAACCATTTGGAGTTATTAAGTGATGATACTCGAAACAAGAGATGAACATGATTAGTAAATCAAGTGTTGGTGTTGATTGGATGATTTTGGTGGAAGATGAATTAGATCCCAAAGTCTTGGCTAAGTCATTGGAAATCGTCAAGCGAGTCTTCTTCTTCTTCACGATGCGAAGCTGAGGAAGAGCTGGTAAACAATGGAGTCGATCGATGAACTTCTCCATCTAACATTAACAATCTCACTTTCTGCAACACAATTGTAAAAGAAAACAAACGCATAAAGAGAACGAAACGATGCAAAATGTTTACATTCACATTTGTTTAAAGGATGGATTTTTGCAATTGTCAGAGATGGATTAAGATTAAGAATAGAGGAAGCAAACCTTTTCAATTTCGTCTTGAAGAGCAGGCTTTTCCCTTAAGTGCTGCAGTGCTTTCTCTCTTCCTTGCCCGAGCCTGAAACAGAGACCCAAAACACAACCATATCTCATACTCTGTATCCACTTCAATAACATAACCAAAAGTTTATTAACGAGTTTTCAATGTAGATTCCAGACCTTTGGTCTTCGTAGCTGTACCAAGAACCTTTCTTGACCACAACCTCCATAATTTCAGCACAATCAAGAACGCATCCCTACAAATATAGGTTCAAGTTACAAGACAAGGAAAAACGTTATGTGTTGTCAGAGACTGATCAGGCACGGACGCATACCAGTTTACTGACTCCTTCCCCAAACATAATCTCGAACTCTGCTTGTTTGTACGGTCTTGAAACCTGCAAAATAGAAAAGGGATAGGCAAAATCAAGTTAATGTCTATTATAAGTTGACATAAATTAAGGACATGTTTTGGCTTGATACTAACCTTGCTCTTCTGCACTCTTACTCGAGCCCGAAGACCAATATCTTCATCCCCTTTAGTCTTTAAGTAAGTAATTGGGCATTAGAAATGAGTTCAGTTTCAAAAAGAAATCAAAACCACAAAAAAATAAACTACAAAATTAATAGAACTGTTATCCTTACAGATTTGATCTTCCCAGCAGAACGAATTTCTAGCCGGACCGACGCGAAGAACTTTAATGCAATTCCTCCACTAGTCACCTCTGGATTCCCGTAGTACACACCAATCTTAATAGGATAAGAGAACAGCACTGTTAATTCAACAACACAACATGCTTATATCCGAGATTAGACATTTCAAAATGGAACACATAAAAGGTGAGTGATTAGTCATAATTACCTTGTATCTTATTTGGTTTAGGAAAATAAGTGTACAACCAGCTTTAGAGGCGTTTCCTGACATTTTACGAAGAGCTTGACTCATAAGACGAGCTTGCAAGCCCATTTGCTGCATTCCAATCTCACCCTAAGCACGAAACAGGAGAGGAAACAAATTCAACTCAGGAAGTTCATACAATCAAGAACATAATGCGAAAGAGATGATATCATACTTCAATTTCAGCTCGAGGAGTAAGTGCTGAAACAGAATCAACACATATAAGGTCAACCGCACCTGAGCGACACATACGGTCTGCAGCTGTGTGAGTAACAATAAGAACATATTAGTTTCACACGCTTATTCTTTACATGAAAATAAACATCATAGTACGAAATTTTAGAATGTTAGATTACTTTCTAAAGCCATCTCGCCATTATCTGGCTGGCACACTATCAAATTTTCTACATCAACACCTAATGCTTTAGAGTATGCTGGATCAAAGGCATGCTCTGCATCAACAAGCATTGCATTGCCTCCGAGCTTCTGCACAGTCCGAAAACTATATTTCAGCAACATACCAAGATGAAATAAAGATCAAATCATCTGGTCGAAGTAGTTCACAAGAAAGATAACCTGCACTTCAGCAATTGCATGGAGTGCGAGTGTGGTCTTGCCACTACTTTCTGGTCCATATATCTTCAAGTACCAAATTTCAAAACAATGATCAGTGTCACACTTATCATCTATTCTATGATAAAAATTCTGCATATATTTCAGTAAGGCCATACCTCGACTACCCGACCCTTTGGCAAGCCTCCACCCAAGGCAAGATCAAGAGTCAAAATACCACTCGAAAATGTCTCCCTGCAATACAGACCAACGTTACACAATCATTTTTTTTCAAAAGTTAAATATCACTAGCTGCAATCAAGATGTGTAGTGCCATGCTATTGGACTCGTTCCACTACAACGCTCAAGAAAAGTGGAACATATAAAGAACTATCTACAGAGAGAGCAATCATGAAGAAGAGAATCTCACACAAGTGCTCCACCAGCACTCCCCAATCTTGTTACACTTCCTTTACCAAATGAATTGTTTATGTCATTCATAGCTGCCTCTAAAGCCTTTTGCTGTAAACAAGCAAAGAAAAAACAAAAGTTAGTAAGACAAATAACTCAAACAAGATAGGGCCCAGAAACAAAAAAAAAAATTGTATATGTTGCCCAAAGAAAGGGCAAGAAAACAGCTCAATGAAAGAAATGAAACTCCTTTCTTTGATCCATAGACTAATATAGTGCTCCAGCTAATACGATCAAACAAGACAAGCAATTCTCGAAATGAAGACACAAGTATAAACAGACAAAGAAGGACATAACTATCTGTGAGTTACTGGTGGTTTAAGCTAATTCCGACACAAATATGGAGCCAAAATGTGAATAGCATCCTCCAAAATGTTGAGAATTTCAGCTCAAAATGAATCCCCAAGTCTAACACTGACGGTTTCCAGTATAAACAGATAATAACCAAAGCCAATTTCATGAATGAAGACCCAAATATGCTTAGTTAGGTTCACTGTAAAATCAAAAAAAAAGAAAAAAAGAGGGAGAAAGAAGAGGATTACACGGTCGAGGAAGCGGGAATCAGAGTCCGGAGATAGAGCGCCATTGATTCTGTCATCGAATTCAGAACTGATGTTGTGGTTGAGCTTCTTGGCGGCGTTGACGGTGACCTGAGGATAGAGGCGGCGGGAGGAGCACGAAGAAAGCCGGAGCGGCGGCGAATAAGAGCATGGCGTGAAAGGGTAGAGCGGAGAAAGAGAAGTGAAGCAAGGATTTAGCTTCAGAGACGATACTAGGCATGAATCCATTTTCTGGGTTTAAGCAAAGAGTCGAAAAGACGAGGAGAAGAAGAAGAAGAACCTCATATATATTTTTCCAAATTTAAATTTAATCTAAAATTTTAACAATTATTTTTTTGGTTAATATATTAATTTATAATCACTAATAATAAATAATATTCCATCCGTACCAAAAATATGCTGTGGAGTATCAATCAGAAAGAGTTCCTTCACTTGCAAAGAAGATGAGATTAAAAAGGACAAATGAGTTTAGATCTTCTTAAGCTTCTAGGGAAAACGAAAGTGTCTTGTTCTTAAGCAAGAACAAGACCAAAGTTCAGCATCTTGTCCTAAACTACTCCATCTTTCTTCGTCACTCTGAACAACATGCCAATGATGTTCCTCAAACCATATTTCAGCAAACGTTCGAAACTGCACTTAAACAACCAGAAAGAAGCCACTTTATCCCTTCAATTCGTCTGAGAAGGCGTATAAAGATACATAATCATATACCCTAATGGTTATTGGTTCCACTGATAATAAAGCTTGCTAGTATATTAAAAGTCTATTAGATTTTGGTGATCATTAAAAGTCTTGCAGTTATACATAAAGTTGTACGCTGGGATCTTTTGTACATTTTAGACTATAAGATACAACAGAAAAATGAATCATTCAGCTATTCATCATCATTTCATTACTAGTTGCTTTGGATCATTCAGCAGAGCTGCATTGTACTCTCAAGTTATCAATTTTTTTTTTTTTTTTTTTTTTTTTGCTGAAGCTCGATGAGAATGCCAATCAACAGGGCATTGAAATTGGCTACACCAGAAGAAGTATTCCCTTTAAATTCATGTGGTTGCAACAAACCAAAAAAAAAAAAACAACTGTTGATGGGTTGTCATGTGCAATGGAACATATCTGCAAGCAAAGGGACAGTGATTGAACTCAGATTTAGTCTACAGTCCATCCTAGAATGGACAGACACCAGATATAGAGAGACAAACACACACACACACATTGCACCACTCAATAATAATACTTCATAAATAATACATATGTAGAGAGTAAGAGAGCGCGAACACAGAGCCATAACTCGAAGATCAATACTACAAAGACAAAAATCCTATATCATAATAAAAAACTTTTAAGATAACAAACAAAAAAAATGAGAAACCTAAGTTGTTTATTTTTCTCCGATCAAATGTATAGATTTCTCAGCATTTCCCGCATTTTTGATCAACAGCTTATCGATTAGCTGTCAATGATTTCTAACAGATTCAATTCATATTTATTGATAATCAAAAAGCACCCCTTGTATCACGTGACCGATTTATTAATGATTTCATGCTTTTCCAGCCTCCAAATTTTTTATTTTTTATTTTATTATTAAAGTTTGGTTAACCAAATTCATAAGATAAACTTTTTGGAACCATATTCAAGAGATATATAATAGTACTAGTTTCCATTAAAGAAAGAGTATAAAGATAATTAAAAAAGTGAGAATCAATAAGCTTCTAATCTGTGATTGAATTAGCCGTTTGAATCATTTGATCCAAGAGGCTCCGCCATTGGCTCCAACAGAACAATACGAAATACCGAGAGTACCCCCGGGTGAGATGTACGCGCCACCTGGTTCGTTTTAATAAACTGTTGGCACCCGTGGCCCTTACTCACTTCCCCCAAAACAAACTCACAACGCTCCAAACAAACCATTGTCACTCACTCATCCAAAAACCTCTCTCTCTCTCTCGTTTGGATCTGGCCGTTGATTTTTCCGGGACGGCGAAAAGTCTTTTGCATGAGCACCGGTGATGGCTTCCGCTTGCGTCAACAATGTTAGTGTATCTCAGGAGTTTCCTACTTACGGATGTTTCAATCCGCGAGCTTCTTTCAGCCGTGAAGAGGGTAGATCCGCCGCATCGGAGATTCAGAAACAGATTCCGAAGGACGAAACGGCAGTCGGAGCTGGTGATTTCGAGTTTAGGCTGGAGGAGGATCCAGTCGGAATGCTCCCCGCCGATGAGCTTTTCTCCGACGGGAAGCTCGTGACGAAGCAAAAACAGACGACGGTTGAGATCGCCGGGAAATGTAGGAGGATGGAGATGGAGGTCTCCGGTGCCAAAGCTCCACGGTGCTCGAGTAGGTGGAGAGAGTTATTAGGTCTCAAGCGATTCTCTCAGAACAGCAAGACCGCGACGACGACTTCGAATCCGAGATCGTCTACATCGTCATTGAAGCAATTCTTGCATCGGAGCTCCAGATCGTCGTCTTCGTCTGGATCCTCCTCTTCAGATGCTTCGTTACTCATGAGTCTTCCTCTTCTGAAAGATTCCGATTGCGAATCTATCTCCATATCCTCTTCACGTATGTCTCTCTCCTCTTCCTCCTCCGGCCACGACCACGAAGATCTCCCGAGGCTCTCTCTCGATGCAGAGAGACCTAACCATAACCACATCCTTAACCTCAACCACAACCTCACTGCGAATCCATTTGCTCCCGCTCGTAGCCTAAACCCAAATCCGCCGAGAATGAGGTTAGTCAACCATTCATCCGCAGGAACCGGAGGAGGGAGAGTAGGACGCAGCCCTATGCGTCGTTCGGGAGGAGAAACATCTCAATCAGCGATAATGAACAGAGGAGTCTCTGTAGACAGTCCAAGACTAAACTCTTCCGGTAAAATCGTGTTCCAGAGCCTCGAACGAAGCTCGAGCAGTCCAAGCAGCTTCAATGGTGGAACAAGCGGGTATCGACACAGAGGAATGGAGAGATCTTACAGCTCAAACGTTAGGGTGACTCCAGTTTTAAACGTTCCCGTTTGTTCAATCAGAGGTGGTTCAGTAGTCTTCGGTCAGTTTTTCTCAAACGGCAACAACAACAACAACAACAACAGAGCTTCGTCTCATATCAATAGAGGTCGTAACTCCACGGATCGAATCTAACCCGACATTTCAAAATTAGGGAACCATCGATGGTAACAACGACACAATCTTCTTGATGCAACAGCTAGTAGTAATCATCCTGTTTTTTGGTTTGTTACTTTGCAACCAATCTTATTTTTAACAGAGCCTTTTTTATGAGTTTAGAATTTCTAGGATGTGTAAATAAAGAATCTGTCATTTGGTTAAGTGTAATTCTAGGGTTCATTGACATAGACACAAAATTGGAATTGGAATCTCATAATTGTGTTTTTGCTTAGCTTGGGTTGAGAGAAACAGAGAGTGGGGTTGACGCGTTTAAGGAATGCGCGTGGGGTCACATTGTAGGAAACAAATTCTTTTCTCTCCCATATGCTCTGTGTGTATTTGCGCTCTCCCCACGTTTAAGCTTATCTAAGCTGTCTCTTTCATGTGGTTTTTTTTTTTTTAATTCTACATTTGTAATTTTTTTTAATCTATATAGTTTTATTTTGTCGTTTTCTGAGTTTCGGAAATGATGCAGTTTTCAGAGACTTTACTACACCTTTCTCGTTCTTTATTTTGTTTATGTTTTTGCATTTTGCGGGTTTTTTTTTATTGTTTGATGTTTTTGTTAATCAAAGAAGGTTCGTTTAAGCATATTAATGCTGGATCTACTGTTCTTCGGTTTGGTGTTTGAATCATCACATGTTTAAGTGTCAGGATTTCACGACCTTATTATGATAATGGTACGTGCAAAGGTACCAAAGTGTTCAAAGATTACATAGACTACTGAGTATACAAAAAAAAAAAAAAAATTGATAGATTGTACAAGTACAAGACCCCTAAGCTTCTTTCACCTGTCTCTATCCTCTGTTGTACTTTGGCTTCTTCTCTCTTTGGTCCCCTTTCTCCACTCACTTAAAACACCCTAACAGCATTTGGGGTATATAATTCTAATCAAATTCCATTTTGAGAAAAGTGAATAGTCTTGAAAGTTACATCTATGCTACTAGAGTATGCTAAGTTGCAAGTAATGATTTGTAAAACAGCGCACAGAAGAGAAAAGTAAGCTAGTGTTGTTGGTTAAAGACAAGCTTTGGCAGAGTTCCCGAAGTGTTTGTATGGATGTACCCACAAACGGACCAGTTAGATTTCTGGTCAGAGGCTCGGTCTTCTATAGTTTTAATTTACCTCTTTTCTTGTACATCAACATTAACTTTTATTATTAACACCGTTACAAGTCACACCCATCACCATAATAATGAAAAACATGGTTGTTATAGAAAGAAGACGGTGGTTATTGTGGCCCATAGTCTCCTTATGAAAATGCTTGTAGTCTATAGAGAGACACTAGTAATCTAAAACTAAAAAGCCTACGAGATCCAATTATATAGGCATCAATCACGTGATCAGCACAGAAGACACGTGACTCTGTTAACACACATAGATGTAATATACGGGCATCCTCCTATCGATTTTGTCGTACACCCACGTGACGAGATTTTATAGGACATAAGATAATAATTTTTGTAAAGCCTTTTACCAACAAAACTGAAGAAAATAAAAATAAGCGACCCGACAAATTCACTTCAAAAATCTGTTTTACATGATTGGTTGATGGACCATGGTTCAATCGGATTAGAGTTTGTAACGATACAAAACAAAAAAAAATATTTATTTAGCATAACAAAACAACAAATAAAATGAAAATTGGGTATTCTAGACTAGAAACGAAAGAAAAGCCCACTAGAAGCCCAAAACTAACACCAAACGATGAGCAAACTTGAACATATACATTGACGGACTCACCTCAATGATTTTGCTCCCAAACCCAAAGCAGTCAAGCAGTAAAGCAGAAAAAGAGAGACAGAGTAACAACAGAGTGACATTAGTGTTGGTCATCATGTAGTAGTTTCCGAGGATGTTTTCTCTGTGTTACGGTCATAAGAAAACAGAGTGAGATAATAATGAAGTATAGATGACCATGTAGTGATTTCACAAATTCCCAAAAAGACGAATAATTTGTTGTTTTACTTAATTACCTTGAGTGGTGTTGGCAGAGAGCATGAGATCGATGTTATCAATACGTCGTTGTATAGATTTAAGGACAAGATTAAGCGATGAAACTCGTTGTTTGACGCTGGAGATTCTCGATGCGTGTTGTACTATGAAGGGCAATGGAGCGTTTTCCAGCAATTGGTCTAGCTCTGTTTTTTCATCACATTCAAACCACACCAATTTTGTTAACACTATCCAATCTGAGAAATCTTCAAGAATCAATAAGGAGTGATTCTAGATTTCTCAGAAGAAAAAAATCATGGCTAAGCAAAGTAAATCGAAGCAATTGAATTGATTCGTAGGCATTCCAATCTCAGGAATTAACAAAATGGAGACAGAGAATGGGACAAGACGCTTGCGAATCGATTGATTTAAGTTGAATAAGATGATAAATTGTACCTTGGACAAGGCGATCGAGCGAACCGGAGAGTTGATCTTGGCTATGGAGCGTATCAAGAGCTTTAGAGTCGAAGTCTTTAATGACAGACTCGAGCATCGCTGATAAGCCTCGAGCCATTGCTTCTCCACCTTGACCATCTTCTGCGGCGGTGGATTGACACGAGCTAGTAGTCGCATCAGCTGAATCGCGGTGGTCCGTTTCTGATAGCTGCTCCATCCCCCACGGCGAGGTTATAGTTGGTTTGGGTTTTTAAGAGCCTTTGTCTTGAGAATGACGGAAATATCCCTGAGAAGTTAATTTATTTTCGATCTAAGATTTGTTAGGGTTTTCTTCTACAAGTGTGTGTGTGTGTGTGTGTGTGTGTGTATTATATATGTTTAACGACGCCATCGTTTCTCTGATTCGACTCAGAGCGACAAGATGAGAGCCAAGGTTCGTTTTTTTTCCAATATTTCGTTATGCTTCTAGAGGAATTTTTGCTTTTGTGTTGCTCTTTGAGTATGTGCGGAATTTTGTAAATTGCTGTGTATTGAATCATTCGAGTGATATTGGAACCTTGGTTAGGTGTAGCACCAACTGTAGAAGATCCTTTTTTTTTTTTTTTTTTGGTTAGGATTGTGATTTGTACTCGTGGAAGAAAATGTTGGGATTTTAATCAGGTTCGATTTTCTGGAAATGTATGGAATTCTGGTTTGTAAACAGTTGAGTTTTGAGTTTCTCAACCTTGATCCCTCCTAATATGTAAATTTTATGGTTGATCATATCATTTGTACTCTCTTTTTGGTCAGTCTAGAAGCCAATTCTGATTCCTATTATATATATATATATATATATATATATTTGGTTTTAATAACCGGTCTTTGCTACTTCATTTGCAGTGGAAGAAGAAGCGCATGAGGAGGCTTAAGAGGAAGAGACGAAAGATGAGACAACGATCTAAGTAATAGTGTTGAAGACATGTGACTCTCTCTCTCTCTCTCTCTCTCTCTCTCTCTGTTACAACATTGTTCAGACTTCTGTTTAAGATTTAACTCAAAAAGAGTTTCACACTTAATATGTTACGATTCTCCCTCTTCATCTACATCTTACTGCTTTTACATTCCACTGCTAAGATTTTAAGATTCTTTCTCTATGTTAAATGTGTTGTTACTTATTGATCTCTGATCTGTTTGTTCTAAAACTGAAGATTACACGAGGCATCATCCCCATAAAAAATGATACAAACAGTGAAAAAAATGTATATTAAAAGTTTTATAAAGAGCCTCATGGTGTTCTTCATCCTCTTCTCCTACTCATCAATCTAAATTGAACTGCATCACAATCCTATCTACTGCGTTCTGTCCTATAACATTACGTAATTGCAGCTCCTCAAGAACTTCTCTAGCCAGCTCCAATTCATCTTCATGTGCTATCCCTTCCACAATTATCGAATATGTTGTCTCATTCGGCATTCTCTTCTTTTCAACCATCATCTCAAACACCTCCAATGCCAAATCTGTCCTCCTTGTCTTGCACAACCCTAGAATCATCGCGTTAAAGTTATCTACTGTAGGTTTATAATACTCACTCTCCTCCATTATCGACAGAACCTCCATAGCTCCTGTATACATCCCTTCCAGACATAGCCCTCTGATCAAAGCCGAGTAGGTGTGCGAATCAGGATCAAACCCGCACCTAGTCATCTCATACAAGAGCTGAAACGCTGCAAAGGTGTTACCTTTCCTGCATAGACTTGTAATAATGCTCTTGTAGAAATCGTGTGTGCAGCATTTCTGCTTGTTGCTTAAGCTCTGTATTATGTAGAACGCTTCTTGCACCTTGTTGTTATGCTCACATAACGCGCCTATCGCACTGTAAGTTCCTTCGTTGGGTTTACAACGCCGGTAAATCATCTCGTCAAGACATTTCACCACAAGATCAACTTTCCCTTCCTTGCACAGACGCGCGATTACCGGGTTATAGCTCGTGGCAGTGACTCTAAACTGATGATTTCCTTTACTCATCTCCTTCAAAACCTCCATTGCCTGCTCTATTCTTCCATGAAAAGCTAACGAATTGATCAATATGTTATAGGTAACCACTGAAGGAGCTCGATCTCCACCATCCATCTCAGTCAAGAGCAAATTCGCTTCCTCCCACCTCCCATCACAGCACAAGCACCTCAACAAAATGTTATAGCTCACAACATTTGCCTTAAACCCTTTTGCAGGTAACTCCCTAAACAGCTTCATCGCATCATCTGTTCTCCCTTCTTTACAGAAACCAGTCAACAGCACATTATAGCAAACCAAATTGGGTTCACCGCCTTTCGAAATGATCTCATCTAAGAGCTTCACAGCTTCGTCAGTGCCTCGCTCTTTATACGCAGCCTCAAGCAAGAACGAATAAGTAAAAGCATTAGGAGCTAAACCTTTCTGCATCAACCTCTCAACAAACTGCAAGCTTTGGCTTAAGCTTCCGAGCATACAAAGACCTCGAACCAAGGCATTGTAAGTAACGGTATTCGAAGGATAACCACGATCCTCCATTTTCTCAACGAGCTGCATAGCGTAACCAACGTTACCTCTCTTACAAAGCTGATTGACGAGATAAGTATAAGCAGACGCATCGGGAATAATCCCGGAGCTAACCATCAGCTCAATCACACGAATCGCTTTCTTTAATCTATTGGCTTTGCAGAGATCATACAAGAGCTGAGTAGAATGAGCTACATTGGGTTTACGCCCTTCCGTGACTAAACATTCGAGATGAGAGAAAGTATCGTTCAAACTCGGCTCGTCGCTTCTCGGGTCATCAGAAAAGGACCCGGAACCGGAGCCGGAACCCAAATCGGGTTTCCAACTGGATCCGGTAATGGTAAAGGCGGAGTCTTTGGGGGATAACGTTATCTGGGTGGAAGCTAAAACCCTAGCGACACCTTTATTAACGGAGGAGAAGTGGAGGAAACCGGTGGAGATGTGGGAAACAAATCCTAAGGCTTTTCTCGGCGATGATTCCGGTGATGGATTCGCCGCCATGGATAAGACTGAGTTCAATAGAGTCGACATGGCTTAAAATCGGACAGCAATCAGAAAAGTGTAAGAGATGAAATGAAAGATTTGGGTTTTAGTTTACGCACAACCCAGAGAAGGGGAAGGATCATAATGTACTTTCCACTCTAATCTGAAAATTTGGTCGAAGCATAATTTGCTGCTTCTTTCTTGTGAATTCTTTTTACATCCGAAAGGTTCCTCTTTTCCTCCGCCTCTGTTATCCATCCACGCGTCTGCACCTGCGCGTGGACACCACGCCTTTTGACTAACCGTGAATGCTGTAGTGGGAAGATGACATGAAGAACAGAAGAACAAATGAATTCATTACCAAAGCATAACTCAAAATGTTTATTGGTAAAAACAGAGAAAGAAAAAGAAAAAGAGAATTATCAAAAACATAAACAAAGGTTTCAACAAACAAACACAAAAGAGATCAACTAAACAGAAGACAGAAAACACACAAATGCCTGAAAACTCTTCCTCGGCTACAAAGTTCTGCAAAGCCAAAGACTTTTTCTCTGTACAGAGACCAAACTTCTTCTCCGCTGCTTTTACCTATAAGACACAAAAACAGTCTTGTCCATTTGAAGCAAGAATCCTCTCTCTCTGATGCAAATACAAAGTTTGAATCCATTCTCTCTACCTTTCTTATTGCGGTATCTGCATGATCTTATGCTTCATATACAGACTTCGGATACGGTTTCTTTATTTTACTGCTTCAATCTTGATATTATCAACTTAAGACTGACTCGGTTTTCTGGCTTCCGAGCATAGACCGTTTCAAAAACTCCATCAGTATTCTCTTCTGCTGCTCATCAATGTGTGGGAAACTCGAACGTAGAAGCTCAATTGGCATTTCGCGGACAATGGCTTGTGCAGCTGCATCAGATATCGCAGTAGCAAAATGCGGTGGCAATTGTGAATTCAAACTCTGCATGATGCTATCGTATTTGCTGATGCAGTACTTCATCAACATATTGAAGAACTCGTTAAAGGAAGCACGCCATAGAGCCATGCCTGCGTTGTTGAAATTATTAGCCCGGATAAGCTCGGAAGCTCTATCGAGTGTTGATTTCAGTACCGTGGAAGCTCCGTCTCCAACAGGACTGCCTAAGGGACGAAGCGGTGGCTGCTCAGAAGAACAAGACACCGCTGCTAGACACGCGCTTACCGGTCCTAACTCCATGTTGTGAATGCACAAGTTTATAACTTTTGCAAGCTTGTTTGTGGTTTTGACGATATCAGGGTCGGATAAGAGGACTCCAAACAATGACCTTAAATGACGGAAAATGGCCATGCAAACTATCCGCATTAGGTCGCTGCCAGGGAAAATAAGCTGAAGATACCTTATAAGTAGCTTCCGTCCCTTTGGAAGAGAGATAATCCTTAGAAAGAGAAAATCATCATGAGAACGGTTTTGCCCATTCTTGGCAAGGGGATCAACGAGCTGAAGTGAAACCGCGAGGCTCCCCAACAAAGATTGCCGTCTTTGTTTCAACTGGTGTCCTCCGTCCTGGAGTTGGTTAAACTCTAAGAAACGATCTATATCATCAACTTCAAGGAGGAGACAAAGACCATCCTCAATGTACACTCTAGCTGCAAGCATCGGTTCTTGATCAAGGGGCTTATCGGTAACTTTATGCTCCGCATTACCAGATTTAGTTGAATTTGGAGGGTCCACTTCAAGAAGTGGACGAGGCCTGCGGATTGAAGAGAAAGGAACCCTACCAAGAGCATCAACCTGAAGAAAAGCATGGGGCTCGCTGTTTGTCCGTGCACGCTGTTGGAGGTCCCTCAAATGATTTGGACAGAAATGATGTTTCAGTTTTGCACCTGCAGATTTCTTAGCAAGACAGGCTTGGTGATAGTAATCATCAACGTAAGGATCATTGCTGTGTGTAGCAACAAGCTGCATTCTCAGTATATTCTCTATCTCATCAGCTGACATATATTTAGACCGGAATGGAGGCCACCCACTATATCTTCTCTGAACGCCAGTATCAAAGCCTTGTTGGTGAAAACGCATGTTCTGTCTGTTCCCATGACCCGATCCTGGTCTTGCTTCCCTCGGATCACCAAACCCAAGCATTCCATCATAATTTCCAGAGGATGATGACCGAGAAAGATGGGAATTAAATAACTGAGGCTGCACTCCTGGCATATGCCCGAGAGGAGGCTGCATCGGATGTGGTAACCTATTCTGAGAGCCCTGCATCTGTGGAGGCCTCACACCGTTTTGATGAGGCGGTTGTGGTAGCATCGCATTATTCATGATCCCGGAACTATCCCCAGGATGCATATTTTGACGATTCATCCATTGAGCTGGAGGGCGATTATTCAGAGGAAGAGCAGGACGAAAATGAGGCATGTTCCCAGTATGCTGCGGTGATCCATGATGTATGCCAGGCAACTGAGACTGCAAAGTTGGAAAAGCAGAGAAGTTTGGCGATCCTATTTGAGGCCCACCAGTATGATATGGTATATTAGGGTGTCCTAAACGCTGATCTGGTGATATGCTGCCTGGAGGAGGGTATGAAACAAAAGATGACTTCGGCATAAGAATTGGATCGCTGGAAAACTGTTGTTGATTATGGTCTTGATGCAGTTGACGTTGTTGTTCTGGATACAATGTTGTTCTGTCAGGGTTTCTCTGCTCAACAAGGTCCAGAGATGAAAAAGGCTGTTCTGACCACGCCTTGTCATCTTTAACGGCATCAGAGTCCAGTATTTGCCGGCCGTACCAAATTGGCAACTCCTCCCCATGGGTCCACTCCGCAGCCAAAGAATCTGCGAAAAAACCATTGAAATGTTAAACCACAAATTAAGGCCTTGCTTTCAAGAAAGATGGAAAACCATGAAAATAATTAAGAACAAGGGACAGGTTGTTCAAACATATGAATAAGGAGAATGGAACTAAAACCAGCTCACTCTAAATCAAAAAGTTAAAAGTAAACTGAAAGACACAGATTTGAAATATAAAAATGTAGTCTCCTAAATTCAGTACCTGGAGAACTAAGTAAAGCTATGATACGAATTTCTACAGACTACATGAAATATTAAATATACAGAAAAAAAAAAAATTGATCAAGTATTCTTTCACAAGGGTTTGAAGACAACATTAGTGCACATAGGAACTCACTCTGTATTGATCGCCTATCAGTGATTGGCCCCGTATTTCTAAATACATCAGGTTCCCCATTCAACTGTAACAGCATAGATAAAAATCCTCAGGTCACAAGCTTCTTCAAAGCAATCTTACCATCTTGGAAATAAAATGATATAGAAAATTAAAGTATAGGATGCGTATTAAAGCTAGCTAACCTTTGAAAAAGTACTAGCAAGATCATCAACGTCAGACAGAGGTCTAGAATCTTCAACCTGAAAATATTGGAGAGGAATCGTAAGTCACTCCAGTATATGAACCGAGAATATAAAACCGAAGAAAGCTTCATCCCTTCCAACATATAGAGCTGCTCGGGTTCCCTACAAAGATGCTAGCTAGCTAAGAGAAAAAAGGTGAGATTTACCTGTTCCTTATCAAATGAAAAGTCTTCCCCTATTCCAGTGAAAGACAAAATCTCATCTTCCTCTTCCAATCCACCCAGCTCAACCTCCTCGACAACATCGTTCCCAAAAAAAGCATACTGAGATGCATCAAACATTGTATTACCTGCACAAAAGAAACATTCAGTTAGACAAGCCCGAACTAGAGAGGAAACTATAAGACTCTGATGCAAGTTTGATGAAAACGAATGCACAACAAGCTGAAAGCGCTAAAATGTGAAACTATCTAGCAGAAATTGCTCTGTCAGAGAGAATCGCAATAGGTGAATGTTCATGATTAAAATCGCAACCAATCCTTAGTCTTCGTCCTCTTCGTATGAGTACAAGGCATTGAAACCAAAGGAAAACTAATGACGAGTGGAGGTCTAACGAATCAACTAAGAAGCAAATTCAATTTCGATTTACAACTACACAGCTGAAGAAACAAAATCAAACTAGATCCAGATTTAAAGTACAAAACCTATCTGGAGAACACCAAACCGAATTCAAAAGAGAAGAATCAAACAAACTCGAGAAAAAGAAGAACAAACCTGTCGGAATATTCTTAAGATCCTCGGTTACGGGAGCTTGATTTAGACTACTCCCAATTCCAAAAGCGTCCATAATCGCTACCGTCTCCAAATCTCAATCACTATAGGACCCAACTAATCTACAGACCCTAATTAACTAACTGCTTTAAAAACTGAGAAATCGAGGTGAATCAGATTGTAGAACAAGAATTTTCTCGGAGAGAATCGATCCCTAAGCGATACGCTACCAAAATATAAGAAAATTCAAAATCCGAACTCCCTAAAAACGCTTTATAAGTCGATTCCGATTCACGATCGAAACCAATCAGAGTAACGAGCTCCCTAGTGAGAAACAATACATATCGACTCCCGTGACGGAAGCAGAGAAACAGATACGAAGAAGAAGAAGAAGAAGGAGAAGAAGAAGCAACAGCAGAGAACCCTAGAGAGAAGATATAGCGATGCGATGCCTTATTTTTTTTTAATTTTTATGATTGAATGCAAAGATTATTGCTTTTCCTATTTATTTTTAAAAAAAATTGATAAGTCTTCAAATTCATGTCAATATCCCAAAATATTAAGAGAAAAATTAAAGAAACTATATTATGCAGATCCATTTAATAATCTGAAAATTAATATAAAATTTCAACTATTTTTTTGATATATTGCTTTATTTATTCATTTTTGTTGTTTAATTATTGTAGAAATAATTGTTTTTTAATAGTATACTTACCCATGACTTGGCACGTGCGGACTATTGTGTGTGTGTGTAAATCGATAGGTAACCGTTAGGGTTTGCTCAGGGGGGTTCACTGCGCGCTACAATCCGGCCATGGCGAAACCAGGTCGTGGCCTTCTGCTTCGGGCTCATCATCTCGTTCCAGCTCCAGGTCCGCTCAGATCTTTCGAGGTCTCTTTCCCGCTCTCGCTCCCGATCAGATCGCCGTCGTCTTCTTCTTCTTCTTCTTCTCCATATCGCGGTACATCTCATCGGAAAAGGTTTGGCTTGTTATTTCCAATCTGGTCCTGCGCGTAATTAGAGATTGGAATTGCTTATTTGGTTTCATTACGATTATACGTTTATCTTTTGTCAAATCAAAGCTCGACTGTCATTATGTTTCTATCAATTTAAATTATGTCCCATCCTTAATCTTCAACTTCATTCATATTTCTGTTTTTTTTTTTTGGCAGAGAAGGAAGGCCTCACCTTTTCTAAAATCTGTTGTTCTTCACATAGATACACTCTCTGAGAAGGAATGTGACTGAAGGTCATCTGAAATAAATAGATTTGGTATGCTGCTTTATCTTATATTCAACATCCGTTGCAAAATCAATAGATCTTCACTGATTGCTGTTTAATTAGCGAGTGTAGATAATGATTTGTTTTCCTTATGTGCAGGCAACGTTGGTGAAATTATACATGGACAACTTGCGATAGATCGACCTGTAAGTTCTTATCAATTTCTCTCGGCTCGTTTGCAGATTTGTTTGCTAAGTACTGCGTTGTAGTAACTAGAGGATGAGATAAATTTATTTATATGCATTAGAGTTGGGGAAACCAGTGCTTCAATGTTCTGCCTACATTGTATTAGTGTTCATTTGATAAATTCTTTCTTGAATGCACACATGCAGGTCACCTCCGAGAAGATCTCCAATCCGCAGACATAGCCAATCACCAATTTGTAGGCCTGCCTCGTTCTCGTTCAAGGTCGATATCACCCCGCAGGTATGGTTAAATGAATCTTTGTATTTTTTTCATTCTTAGCTTTGATACCTGTTGTAATTGCACAGCGACCATAGTACATATAAGACTCCTAGTTCATGAGTATGGTCCAAGATCCTGCTTTGTCTTATTCTGATATAGAAACGTATGCCGTGCCAGTTTCAATTAACGTTAGCCAATTATGGCTTAGTGGCCTTCGGTTTCGAATTGCCAAGATCTAATATGGATTCCGCTATTGTAGCTCCTTACAGAGTAGTGTTTGTCCAGTGTAATCGTAATCAGTTATAGTAAACACTGTAATCTCCTCTTTGGTTCTAAACAGGGGAAGAGGTCCAGCTGGAAGACGTAGAAGGTCATCTTCCTACTCTAGTTCCCTAAGCCCCCGTAAGGTATGACTTGTTGCAGACCTCTTTTCAACTAAAGAAATAAAGAGATGCCTTGTTGAGTTATGCGTTGATGTTCTAGCATGTGTGAACTTACAGGCTCCTAGGAGGATATCAAGGAGCCGCAGTCCTAAGAGGTATCACTGTACTTCTCATATTTTTTATGGTCTAGCTAGTTTACTGTGGGAACACATGGCTCTAGGAAGATGTTTTTGGAAGAAGTTATCCCATTCCTCTGATCTGCTTCTTCGTTAGTTCTAAAAGCATTCGGTGAGACCTTCACATTAGGACTTGTCTTTTGACTATATATCTTTATGCAATTGCTTTCATGTGGTGTTTGCCTGGTCCTTACTAAATTGATATCACAACTTTTTTATCGGTGGCTAATATTGAAACACGTTATGTGCTGTCATTTTTATCTTGGATCTACTAGTTCACGAGCTTGCGATCAAGCACAACATACAGAAAACTGGATCATCATTTCACTAGAAAATCTCGTATCAGTGTTTTGCTTTCAGATCTGATTAAAAAAGAAAGAAATTAATTATCTTGTGGGATTGTGCTACGCGTAGGCCTTTGAGGAGCCGCAGCAACAGTAGCAGCAAAAGCTCACCGCCACTTCGCAAGAGCTAATAAGTATTTTTTTCTTCAATCTCCATTAAGAAAGTTTGAAGTGACCAAATGAGACTCATGTTCTCATTTACTCTGCTTAGATCGTACGAATGTGATTGATCGGACTAGTCAAGGTAGGGACTTGAAAGTAGGCTCACGTAGTGATAGATTTTGTGTAAGTTACTTGTAAGAACAACACATAACCTGTTGTCTAATCTCTACTTTTGATTCAAACTGATTAACCAATTCTTGATTTGGTGAAAGTGAATCAGTGATCTGACAACAACAACCACCACCACCTTTGTATTTGTCTGTTTGCTTGGAGTTAATGTGGTTCATGATCTGATGGTAACAAGTCAGTACATTTAAATTCAATTTCGATGAATAACTCTCCTCGTATTCATATACATTTATAATAATAATATATAATATTTATTTCGTATTTTGTCTGAAAGAAATAAAAGTGGAGGTGGGATCATTATGCATTTTAGCAGAAGATGAGATTGAAAGCAGTAGTGGGAATCATGCAATCTACGCATTGGTACTCTCTTTTTAATAAAATAAAAAATTGAAGGGACCACACACTGTCCATAAGCACAACCACACATGACACCAAGTTAAAGTCTTTTGCAGAACCTCTTCTCTTGTCTCCTAATGGGGCAACGATTTTTAAATATAAATAAATAAATCTTGAAGTTGTGTTATAATGAAAGTTAAGTTTCGATGATACGGCTAAGTAAGGTATTTTTTGAAGAGCAAGAAAGAGTGATGGCCCAACACATCTTTAATTGAATCGGGACCTCTCAAACCTAACTCTTTTATCTTATTCGTCTGCATCTATCTATCTTCCCAAGATAGTTTACCAATAAAAATCATACGTAATAATGGTCATTTACATCCGATAATTGAGAGCCGATTTATGATTTGAGTAATTGGATGGGTACTTCTTCGAGTTTGAAAAGGATATTACATCACTACATCCAATGTAAAAGTTGTCACTAAATGTTCGAAAGTCATAATGGATCTATGGTCCGAGTAATTTTACAGTTTCAATTTTGAGAAGACTTCATCAATAATTAACCAAAATATGAAACTCGGTAAAGATCACAATTCTTACTCTCGATACTTATGATAGTAAGTTTCAATCCATATGGTACTTAGTTACCCTTTTACCTTCCAATTAAGATGTTAGATCCAAAGATGCATGTCTTGGTACATTTGATAAATGTAATACGTTAGGTCACGAGCTTCTCATGTATGGACCATAGTACATGTGATATGTATGCACTAGTAAGCCCCAACAATTAATGAAACACATGTCTTTAATGAGAAGCTTTACACATCCAGTGAAGCCTCTTTTGAATTGTTGTAACATCTAGGTGAGTGATATGATGTTTTGGAACAAAAGCATAATTAAAGTCACAATTATCAAAAATTTGATACACGAATACTTGTGTATATGAACCGAAAGATATATGAATATTGTATATATTTCAAAAAGCATGAATTCTTTCATTACAACAAATTAAAATATAGTGGTTCCTTTAAGGAAAGATGAAGTTTCTAGGTAAGGCACCCTTTAAGATTCTTACAATGGTTATGGTTTTTTCTTTTGAAACACCAACACCAACTTTAAGTTGAATCAAATAAGAAGAAAAGAAAAAAAGGAAAGTGAGAACCAAAGTTATTTAAAGAGAAAAGAAAAGGATACCATACACCAAAGTCAAGGTGCAATGTCACTTGCTCTTCAATCAAAGCGGAAACTACAATTTAAGATTTCATATTTTTTTGTCAAGATAAAGACTTCATATTTTAAATAGTACATTTGATCGATTGTACCAGACACCCATTAGTTAATATTTCGTTAATGTTGGTCGTCTCATAATATATAACAGCTTTGAATGAGGATCGATATTGAAATTTGAAAGAACCAAAACACGTATTTAAGTTGTGCACCATGGCAACTCTTTTACTTTACAAAGTCTACTTTTTTTTTATTGGCCTTTGTAACACAAATTAAGATGGTGGAAACTCGAAAGCTTTTAAAAGATAAAAGCATATTGTTTTCACTTTTTATTGTGTAGGAAAGATTGAAAGAAAACATAACAAAGCACCCAAAAACATGTAAAGAAGAAGAAGAAAAATAGAGTAAAAGGGACATAAAATTAAAGTAGGAATTAATTCTTGTGTGTTACTTTCTATCTGATATCATCTTCATAAGATCCTGTCTCTATCTCTCTTTCTTCACCTCTTGGTTCTCTTTATTTTATGGATACTTCAATTTTTAGTTTATTTTCGTAAATTCAACTGGAGGATAATTGAACCATTTCAAATTATTCAGTTTATAAGAACCAAACTTTATCTTTCTCTTTCAATTTCCATATTATCACAATACTGTTATTTATTATTTTTTGAAATTTAATACTATAATGTCACATTATTATTAACTTTCAAATAATTACATTGTTAAACAACTAATATACATTAAATATATTAACCTAAAGTTATCAATGAATGAAAAATTATCAATATTATTTATTTACTGAGATAAATGGTTTCTATTAGTTTTTTTTTTGTTTTTTGGTTGATACTATTAAAGAAAAAGAAAAGGTCAAAGAAAGGGTCAAACAGAAGTAGCCAGGATGTTTCAACACGTGGCATCACATGGCGCCATACTCGTACGAAAAAAAAAAATATATATATTACAAAAAAAGTAAAGATTTTACCCATTTTAACGGACCGTACAAAAGACAATTTGTGGGCCCCATGTAAAATTGTTCGCCACGCTGGACGCCTACATGGAAATGCACATAACTCTTTACACGTGTCATCTTTTCATTGCATGTCTCTCAAAACAAAATTAATTCCGCGCTACGTGATATCTTTTTAATTTTTTTTAATGTTTTAATATTTTTTTAGTATTAGATATAATTTCAAATTTAAAATTGTTTTGTAATTATTGATGTCTAAAACACCAATTCAGTAGTTTTTGAAGTAAATTTTTGCATCCGTTGAGCAATCATATGACCAAATCTTGATTTAATATATGTCTTAAAACAATATATATTCTTCAATCTATTTAATCTTAAATATCATGTCTTTTTGTTGAATTATATGTGCTTGCACTTACGTCTCCAAATGATGTCGGGTTTTGGCAAAAGATTTGTCCAAATTCAAGTAGTCAATTTCTACATCTAAATAATTTTATAAATAATTTGATTTTGTTTTTCTTTTAACAAATTAGAAATCCATGTGTTAATATTAAAAAAAATAAAATGATGGTGTGTATTATTTGTTTTAATTTGCTTAGTTGTCTTTTTAAAATAATGTGTTTTAATAAAAAAATGATGTGCCAAGCTGGAGAGCTGATGTGTTAAGCTGGAGAGCTGATGTGTTAAGCTGGAGAACTGATGTGTATTAATCAAAATATTTTCATTGGATGACGATTCTAATGATGTGAACTGTCCAAAATGCTGAGGTGTCAGACCTAGTGAAATTTATGTTTTTATGGTATCGATTTTTTGAAGTTGATAAAAGACCCCAGTCATATCACGGCCCAACCGATCTACTCTATTTAATTGGTACGGTGATGAAGTTAGAAAACAAAACTGAATCTGAGCGTTACTCCTAATTACTATGACGAAAAAAATATTAAAGAAACGATTCAGTAACTTTTCCGCCAATTTCGGTACAAGTTACCACTTCAAAAAAAATCTTGTATTATTATATAACTGAAAATATATACTACTACTTGTTTTCAAAATTTCCACAATAACCGATACAATTAAACAAGATTCAATTCAACCAAATTCAGAGCATTGGGTAACTAAATTACCAACAAAGTGAATTCACAATATATTCAATTTCAGAAAACGTGTTAATTAAGCAAATGAGAAAATTACCAAAAAGATAAATATAGCCAAAAATCAACATATATCAAACCCTAAGAAAAATGGTAAGTTGATTAAATCCAGTATGTAAAATTAGGTTTACCTTTGAAAAAAATAAAAAAAATATATTTGAATTAGATTATCTTCCAAAATGTGGTGTTTTTTTTCTCTCTCTCTCTCTGCCATAAATTTCTCTTCACGTTGGTCGCATCGATGTGTATAAATAGGAAACAACCATTTGGTTGACGTTCGTTTCGATTTGGTCTTTCCTCACAAAAAAGAAAAGAAATCGTTTCGATTTGGTCTTTCCTCACAAAAAAGAAAAGAAAAGAAAGAAAAAAAGAAATAGAGGAAAAGCAAAGCTCTCTTCACGCACATCAAAGCAACCAAAAACCAAAAAAAACCGAAACGCATGCATTTCTGATTTTCTATCTTCTTTTTAACTTCCTCTTCTCTCCATATTCTCATCATCATCATCATCTCTCTATCTCTAAAACCTCTCCTTCTTCAATGGCCGTCGATGCTCACAATCTCTTTCTCTCTCCTCCTCAACTCTTCTCCAACAGGTTTGTGATATAACGCTCTCTCTATCTATACGATCTCATATGTACTTTTTGGAGTTTTCTTTTGATGATTCTCAACTGAATCTTTTTGCAGAGAATTGCTGATGAATAACAATACCACTATGGAACCAACTGGTGGCGCTTTCTGCAATAACAATCAAACCGGTTACGGCGTCGTTTTACCTTTCTTCGCCACCGACGATACACCAACGCCAACGCCTCCTCTTCTTCATATGTACGGCGGCGCCGCTGATACTATTCCGACCACCGCCGATTACTACGCCGATGGTTTTGCTAATCTCGACTGTGATTTCTTCCCTTTACCGACGAGAAAACGCTCCAGAGATTCTTCCAGATCGAATTATTATCATCATCTCCTTCTTCAGAACCATAGATCATCATCATCATCATGCGTTAACGCTGCTACTAGTACAACTCCGTTCTCGTTTCTTGGCCAAGACATTGATATATCCTCTCACATCAATCAACAACAACACGAAATCGATCGATTCGTATCCCTTCATGTAAGTTTCACAGATTTGTTGCATCAATGGCAGAGTTTTGTTGCAATGTGCATCGTATCAATGGTCACTGATTTTTCTTTTCTTTTTTATCAGATGGAGAGAGTGAAATATGAGATTGAAGAGAAGAGGAAGAGGCAAGCGAGGATGATAATGGAGGCTATAGAGCAAGGACTGGCTAAAAGGCTTCGAGTCAAAGAAGAAGAAAGAGAGAGAATCGGCAAGATTAACCACGCGCTTGAGGAGCGAGTGAAGTCACTCTCCATCGAGAACCAAATCTGGCGAGACCTTGCTCAGACTAACGAAGCCACCGCTAACCACCTCCGCACAAACCTCGAGCAGGTACTGGCGCAGGTTAAGGACATACGCGGCGCAGGATTAGATAATAACGCGAACGAAGAGGACGATGCGGAGTCGTGCTGCGGAAGCAGCTCTGGTGGTGGTGAAGAAACGGTTAGGCGCACGGTAGCTACGGGGGCGCAGGATAAGACGGCGACGATGTGTAGAAACTGCGGGGAGGAGGAATCGTGTGTGTTGCTGTTACCGTGCAGACACTTGTGCTTGTGTGGAGTATGCGGGTCCAGTGTGCACACGTGTCCCATCTGTAGATCTCCCAAAAACGCTAGCGTTCATGTCAACATGTCATCTTGACCCCGTTTATGGAAACTATTCTCTCTCTCTCTCTCTCTCTTTTTTTTCATTTTTATTCTTTACAAAAATTGTAAGGATATTTAGTTGAATATTATTTTAGCTAGGAAATCAAAATCATGAGAAGAAACCTTCACTGCAAAGAAAGAGTGTTTAGATATTTTCCTATTCCTTCTATTTCTCTTTCAACAAATATCGTTTTCATAATTCCAATGTGAAAATTGCCCTGGTCAAATTAGTACAGCTATATGGGGATATAACCAACCCTTATATTTTGGTAACTATGAAATTTATACTGAAACAGAAAGATCATTTGTTAACACTAGTGCTATTATCTCAATAAATAAACCAATAATCCCAAAACTACAGGAACGAAAATACGATAATAGGTGGGACATAAGAACAGTACAGTGGTATGGCGTGGAAGACACGCGCCGGCAAAGACGCGTAGAGAGGGGGAGATGAGGGAAAGAGACAGTGGAAGAGGTAAAAAGCTGACACGTCGGACGCGCGCAAATGTCGCTGTTGTTCGTCCTGCGTACTCCTCCTGACAACACCTTCTTCTCTCTCTTCTCTTTTTTTTTTCATTTATTTATTCTAGTAAATTTTTATGTGGTTACATAGTTACTAATTAAGTTACGGAAATCAAAGATTCAATATACTATATATTTATAACGAGAAATTAAAAAAATTTATGATTCTAGGCTCCGACAAAAATGCATTGCTGGTTGGACTAGAAAAGATGTGAAATTATATCATATAACATAGAAAATTACATATCATTATGAAATATATTTATCTCACATACATTAATTAACCTTGTAGATGAACATTCTTAATTTCTTAAGTTACAAGTTTAGTAATGTTATCATATAACTGGTTCTATGCATGTCACCGTTTTGGTGTTATTTAATCTAGTAGAACGTATGACAAGACTAGAATTAATTTTCTTTTATTAAATCGTATAACTAGGTTACAAAGTTGCTTTAACAGATGTTTATACATGATTATTCTGCTGAATATTGTCGAGAAATATAAATATACTATTTTTACTTGAAAAGAAGATTTACATATAAACAAACAAACAAAAAAGGAAGAGGACACGAGAAAGCGATGTGAAGAGATCATGCCAACATTAAAGAGGATATACTCGTCGCACGAATAAAAAGTCCTAAAGCCAAATTTATCTGTTTAGTTTTATTTTTTCGTGCCTACATAAAATCAAAACATGTAATATCATGATGTCAAAATAATAATAATATTATGTTAATCATACGATTCTAAGTGGATTTCTGATTTGTATATTATTAGATTTAGATGTAGACATCTTTTGTGCCTTCACAGGCGGATCAACCAATGGAGGTTCAATACACTCTAAATCATGACATTTTGAAACGTTCAATATTATCTACCATTACTAATTAATCAAATATTTTATAGTAATTTTCAAAACAACACACATTAAGTTAGACAGAGCCGATATGCTATTTTTCTAAAGCCGAAAGTAAATAAAATCTTTAATCTAAGGTTGGTTAAATCTTGCACTATCGATATGTCATGACAAGAAAAGAAAAAAACTTCCACTATCGATTTCGTAACATTATTTACACATACATTAACATGTGATCTAGTGTTTTGTATGTGTTGCATGCTTCGAAATAGAAAAGTAAAATATCGAGGAACAAACATGTGAAGTGGTGAATGTGAAATACATTAACAAAGGCTCCCATTGTATGAATCTCCCTGCAACCGCAAGTAATCTGAGCCATCTTCCCTCCAATTTCTTTCCGACCATGAATCTAATAGTATCCAAATATCTTACCTAAATTCGTCAATTATATACCTCCTAGTAAAGATTCGAAGTCTTACTCAACCTCCTCCAAAAAAGTACTGGTTATAACTATTAGCATTGGGTTCGAGCAATTTGGGGCAATACTCTCCAACGTTATCCAACTATGAAGAGTATTTCTTTTAAATTTTGAAATGGAGATAAGAGTATATGGAGGGAAGGAACCAATCGTCACGTACACACTAAGCAACAAATCGAGCAAAAACAAAGAAAGAAAAGAGAGTGACGCTTGACCGATTGATGTTTATTTAAATTACTTTATTATTTGGAGACTTTTGAAGAATCTAAGGACCATTTCCCTACGGTTATGCTTTTATTTATTTATTTATTTAAGCGAAACAAACGAAGCAAAAGTGGAAGACTTGGTGTAAAGTGATGGGATATGCAAATGTTGTGGTGTTAGGGTTTGTGTCATGCAACTTGTCCACTTCTCATTTTAGATATTATTTTTTATTTACACCAATTTTCCCCCCAATATTTCAGCTTTGGTGGGGTTGCTCTCTTTCTTTTTAATATTTTCTTAAATTTATTTTCACATTGGAGGCTAGGATTTTTAATATTACTTTTTGGAGCTGAAAACTGTTTATTGAAAAAATTACTATTTGATTCATTATAATCAACCTCTTGTCCCATGAAAATTTCATCATTTGGATTTCATATGGTGTAAGAAAAATCATAAGGTTGAATGATAAATAGATAAGTTTAAGTGATCGATTATTTTGAATTTGAGTGAAATCATAGTATCGTGCTTAATTTGTTTCTTAAAGCAAACTTTAATAAAACTATTCACCTCAAATGGCAATCCAACCTTTTTGCATATATATATATATATATATATATATATATATATATATATGAAAAGTCAGCTTTGGATTTGAAAAAACCAAAATGCTAATTCAAGTTATAACTCCTTATTGAATTAAAAAAAAAATGGAATGTGTAATCAAACCGTAGAAACATATAATTATCATGCGAGTTCAATAATGCATACAACTATTAACTAGTTATAAATAACAAAGATACATCAAACATCATCTTTAGGAGTGCAACAACCACTAAACAAACCGATTTTATTCCCATATACACGTAAGTGGCATATACACGATATGATGTAAAAGATAATAGATTACATGAAATGTCTTTGGGAATAATTAAAAGTAGAGATATAGATGTGAAGAGGGGTCATGATGGGGAACACCAAAACTTTATAGATTACCTTGTGAAAGGGGGCACTCATGAAATGGTCCAAACTCACTACCCTATTGATTTTGGTAGCTTTTACCTTTTTTGTTCTATGTCCTAAGAAAAATATTAAATTAATAAATTAATTAATCTGTTGTATCTTATTGTTCGAAAATGGTCCCACTTATCATTTTTCACCCCAAAGCCATCAATTCGATTTGACTACATAACTATGAATAAATGAGCCCAAATGGGAACAAAAACATTTGTCACCTCTTTTAACCTTTAACACTCTTGTCAATAATGTGAATCGGAATCACAATCCCACAAAAGAATAGGAAATTCAAATTTCAAAGTAAGGATTACCCCCAAACCAATCCTTTAAGCAAATGACCTTTTTTTTTTTTTTTTTGAAAAAAACTATTTAGTGGGTTGAATTTTCTATAACAAAGTCTAAATTAGTAGACATCAATTGTTGTCTTGTTGACATAGCTTAATAGATCACAAATCGCACTAGTTTCCAAGATTTCTTTAAAAGCTTATTTTTTTTCCATCAATTATAATCTCAGAAGGGTTAGTGGTGGTAAATGATGAGATAGGATTTGGCGAAGACAATCACAAAGAGATAAATTTAAAACGATACCAAAAAAAGCACTAAGAGCATTTTCTTTTCCCTTTTACGTGGGAATATCAGTGACCTGCCATTAACCAATGCCAAAGAAAATGCTATTTCTCTCTTTTTTCCCATTTTACACCGAGTGGATTTGGTGTGAAGTCTTCTGAAAATCACTTCAGAATAAGCCACAAGACATTTGTTTATTTCTCATCATTAGTACCATCCAATTCAAAAGATGAATAATTTAAAGAGAATCATATAAAAGAAAATATATGTAATGTTAACAATCAGTCTTATCCCACTGAACCACAACACTGCAAAGCTCATGTGAATTTGATTTAGACCTCAAAAGAGTTTCACTTTTTTTCTTTCTTTCTCACAAGTCACAGCAATATGAATCATTATGATCACATTAGACCTGAACAGATGTTCCTCTAATTGGTTTTTGTGCAGAATTGATGTCAGATTCTATAATGTTATTATGTCATAACATAACTTGGAACTTGATTTTGATTATTCAAGAAGAGATATATAAAAGAGTGGTAATGTGATTATAGACCCATCTGAATACCTAAAGAATATGGCTATATGATTGCTCTCTCACTCTGATATCCCCACAACTATTAACTGTTCATGGATACCTTTTTTCTCTCTCTTGAACAGAGAAAGGTGTTTGTAATAGTTCTTTCTTGTCTATATTAGGCACCCATACATATCCCAAAGTTAAAAAAGAAATTTAATTTTTAAATAAGAGAAAGAAAGCCAACTACCCAAATCATTTATGTAGTTTGGTTGGGGTTAGTGGGCAGATATCATATCCAAGATGGAATAGTTTATATAAAGTATACATAAATATGATAGTTTAATGTTAATGTATACATGAAAGTCCTCTTTTTTTCATGTGGATAGTTATTAGGGAAATCAGATTGGACTATGTCAATTGGAATAAAAAGATATTTTGTTGGGAAAAGGTAACTAAAGTGCTGATGTGGGTATCAAGAAACAATAGAAAAGATATGGGTATCAAAAGAAAACAAAGAAAAGAAAAGAGAAATGGAGAAATCAAAAGTTTTGTACAATGCCTATGATTTACTTTTTGAAAATAGCAATGTCTAACAGTAAGAAAAAAAGAACAGACATGCATGAGGAGCTTCAGGCTGAAGATGGCATCTTTATTCTTTTAATCAATACCAAGTAATGACCACAAAGCAATATTTATTACTAACATAATCATGGAATTAGTTGGGATATTTAGATCAATTAAGACAGATGCATTAAGGTGAGATCTAATACTACTATACAGAGAAAGTAGTACATATACTTGTGGAAAATGTACTTGATTATTTATTGATAACTGAATTAGATTTGGGGGTTTTGGAAATGCTGAGAGAGAGAGAGAGAGATTTTTCAGATTGGACCAAACAACGAAGGAAAATAATATTGGGGGATTGCATGATGTGTTCTTCTGTCCAAAACAGTACACATAATTCACAGAAAAATGGTTGGGACTGTAGGACCACTGTACAGTAATGGACCATAGAATTTTGTCCCCAAGAAATCAAAAACCTCCATACATGAAAATGATACCCCTAAAGTTTTGATCTTTTATATGTCAACTTGTTTATTTTGCATCATCATCCAAAAGTATCTAATTGGGGCTCCCTTTGGTTTTAAAAAGAAAGCCAACGTCTTTGTCTATGTACAGACAAGTTTCCCGGATCAATCAATAGAAACTGTGTCTTTCAGTATTTACAAGAAGAAAATTCAAACATCAAGAGTGTGGTTATAAGTCTTTGTCAGTAGTTTTCTTCGTTTTCTGTAACCGAATGCAACATCAGCGTATCGATTCCAATTCGTGGTTGATACGTCGAGATGTTAGCGGATGATCCTCATGTTTGGTCTGTGATTTGGCTTTATCAAGGTAGAAAAGGAAAAGAGAACAAAAAAATTCAAAGATGGGGGGTGTTTAATTGATCTTGATGCTTCAATCAGCCTCAAGATCTTGTCTTTATGCTTCGAATTGTGTACCCTTCATTTGGATGAGATGCCAAATGACAAGGACAGGAATCCATTTACCTGTTAAACTTTCAAGAAAGAAAATTAAAGAATCTGACTTTGGATTTTCTTTTGTGCCAAATTGCCACTAGGTTTTTTTTTTTTTTTTTTTTTATGGATTTCAAATTGATAGGTTTCGACTATATATAGGTTAGTTAACATGTTCAAACAAGACACGGAACCTTACTAAGAACAAAAACAGACAACTAACTACGCAGTTTATCACGAGAAACCAAATGTTTATTAGTCGTTTATCCAACAAAGCAAAGCAAAATTGATGTATCAGCAGCCTATTACTATCCAACACCATGAAAAAGAGAGTTTTGTTGTTTATCCCCAAAAGTAATTTAAAAATGATGGCTTTCAATGTAGAAACAAAAACGGGGCCAGCAGAAAAGAACGAGACAGGACTTGGTTTGGTTGTTATAATGCACTGTGTATTTTACCATAAAACTGTAAAAGAAAAATAAAGAGGCTAATAATGAAAACACTGACCTTTTGTTTTTGAACATGAATGCGACTCAGGTCTAAAATGGGGGATTGTGGAGTGCGACTTCATTGTCTTTCCCTTTGGCTCTTTTCCCATGATGCCTTCACAAGCCACATGAGTTCTGGACCCCCTTTCCCTGCATTCATATAAATGTTCCGTCGTGTGTAAACACGAAGAAGATTCCGTTATCGTTTTCTCCAGAAAACAATCAAGAGAGTCGTGTACACAGAGAAAAAAACAAGTGTATTATACTACTACCTGCATCCACAACCTCCACATGGACGAGATAGTTCATATCACATTCACAGTACATAGTCAATAAGCCAGTCACATCTCCCTTGGTACCATATCAAACGCTGTGACACGTTCTGGCTTTCAGCAAGTTAGCATCCTCAATCAACAGATAGTATTTACACTTCTGTCTGTTGGTGAAAACTTAATATCTTAACAAGTACGTTTCTTTTCTTCACATGAGAAGACAATGACTCTTAAGAAGAAATGATACAGTGAAATGCTTATAAGGTTCAGGCCCTATAAACTGAATCTTATTTGCGGGGACATAATCAATGGATACTATGCCTTAAGGATACACATCTCTGGTTTGGTGTAAGATTAGGAGATAAAACTTGAAGACTGCATTTCATTAGACAGATTGACTTCTCTCCGACCACAGAGTGCAACAAATCTATCATGGAACAATAACAATGGGCATTTCTCGATCAAGTTAGAACCAGCATAAGCTTCTTTGAGAAATACTGTACCCCTTGCTCCTTTGTTAGTAATGTAGAAGATCCCTTGATGCTTTATCAAGCAAAGTATTAGTCTTGATGGAAGCAAATACTCGGAGTGAAATGCATCCAATTGTGCGCATGTCACTCTCTTCTCCATTGTTAAACTGAGCAGTTCATGAAGCACAGCTACAACACGTTTCCTAGCTTTAGGATCTGCGGCATCAAATCTTCTTGCGTTAAGATATGGAGATGGAAATTCCATTTTCTGCCACTTTTCAAATTCCTCTAAATAACTAGCGTTAGGCCTAAAACCAGGAGGAAAAGAAATCTTAAACGCATTTCGTCCCAAGAAATTGCCATCCTTTGTGATCCTGACCTTCTTTCTGTCCCCAATTGGCTCGAGGACTCCTTCACGGAATAACCTATCCTCTCGTACAGTGATTGCCAGTGAAGAATCCCAATTCTCTAAAACAAGATTTACTTTTCCATTGATAACCTTCAGAGAGAAAAATTCAGGATACTTAGGGATCAATGTACTCTTAAAATCTTGAGGCAAACCCATTGCAGGTTGAATAAACTCAACCTTCTCCAAAGGCACTCGACAATCAACAGACATCATCAATAACTTCCTAAGATTTTTAACCAGAATAGGTTCCATCGACTCTGTAGCTTCACCTTCTTCAGCTGCAATCTTTTTCGCTTTCTCAGTCAGCATAACAAAAGGAGGTTCTTTGCTTCCACCTCCAACATAAAATATCGTAGGGTACTTCTCAATGGCAGCCATTAAGTTCCACTTGTGAACAAACCCAACATGCTTCTCAAGATCCCTAAGAAGAAGGCTTCCATGTTTCTGCGCCTGAATAATGGATTTCAACTGAAGTATCAGAGTTGATTTCTTCTTCAAATCTATTGCTTTATCGAGCTCATGAACTCTATGATACACTTTCTGCTTGGGTCTCCATCCTCCTCCTCCACCAGACTTGTGTCTCACCTGAACAAACGCCCATTGCGATCTACTAGATGATTCTCCAGGAAACAACACGAAATTTTCAGTCTCTCTGAGCATATCAATTCTCAAAATTTGGATCAGACCGGAAGAGGCCGAACACCTTCTGTATAATAACGGTTTAGACATTATATCAAACACCTTCTCTGCACAACCCTCACCAACCACTATGAAATACAAATCTTCTACTTCTAACTTATCTGAGAAAGATTAGACGGCAAAACAACAAAATACGAAACAATAACAACTTCTCCGAGGAAAATTAGCACCGCGATTTTCCCCAGTAGTTTCTTAGAAAAGATACATACTCACACTCACATTCACACTCACAGAACTGTGAGGAAGTGCAATTTTCGCGGTCATTCCGTATGCAGATACAAAATCTCTTTTATGGGCTTCCAAATACTTATCTTCAGGCTCAATGGGCTGAACCAAAGATCAAATAGATTATATCACACCAAAACAAATCAAAACAAGAACAACAACAAACTCTTTCCATAAAGATTAGCACCGAGAAAATTTTGCCAGCTTAATTTGTAGGACGCGGGAAAGAGATAAATGTACCGGGCAGCAACGGATTATTTACAGATCGGCCCATTAGCCCATAATATAATTAGTTTTCTCGTTTATAGCTTGTCTTCAAACTCAGAGAGAGGAGTGATGTGTGGTTTCAAACCCTTTCGCTTCCTGATATCTGCAACAATAGCGGACGCTTGCGAACCGGTCTCCATAGGATCCGAATTCAGCATTTCCCAATGGTCAAACATGGCCTGAGGAAAGGCCTGTCCCGATGTAGCAGCCCTGAGCTGTCCAGAGAACCCAAATGACTAAAAACCGGGAGATAAGCTTTGATGTTGTACAAAGGTGTTCCTTGTCTCTGCATCTCCTCAGACACGTGGCCACGTTTCTGGTTAAGAAGACTGTATATTCCTCCGAGTGCTTGCTCTGGCGCTTGGATCTCCACCAAGTAAACTGGCTCAACAAGTCTCGGCTTTGCGGTTAAGTGGGAAGCGTACAATACTTGTTAAGGTTTAGGCTATCTCTAACTCCGATTACACAAGCTGCATCCACAATAAAAAGGAGATCACATCAATCTCCTCCTCAAGCACATCGCTTGGCCAACATTCACAACATAAAAGCATGGAGACTCTCGACACTCATCTCCCTTATTTATACTTAATGAGATCCAACTGCAAACCTTCCAATAGCATCAGAGGCTTCTCTTCAAACCGCCAGCTCCTTGTCCACGTCATTGGCCTTCATCTTACGGTTTATCACTACACCAAACGTATCAATACTCCCCCCATTTAGACAAGCTTGTCCTCAAGCTTTTAAAAGAAAGAAATTAATGTGGCAAGTGACACACATTAACCCTTGTACTTTCATGATAGACAAGGCTCTCCACAAGATGAAAGCACGGCAATGACATAATTGGATTGAGCCCAAACTCGCAGGTAATTCTGCTAGAAGCATATACGCTCAGCTCCTCATAATCTCTGCATTGAAAATTTTCAGTTCTCCACTTGTAGCAAACACATAAGCTCCTTTGACTGTACTGCTGTGTGTTTCTCAACTTCTTCTGTTTTGGTTCTGATTTGTACTTAAACATCCAAGTCTTAGAAAACTTTCTCTTTTTCTGGTGTTGTTGTAGTAGAACTTGTAACATAACTTTTTGAGTATGAATCAATAAACGATCTTGTACATTCTGTTCACCATTCCGCTTCTTAACAACGTCAACTAGAAGCATCATATCAACATCAGGTCTTGTTGTCTCATCACTCTCACGGACTGAAACATGGCTCCCTTCACACTTGATTTAACATGAAATCGGACACAAAAACTTATGTAGTTTTTGTTCCTCTTTCTACTTAGCTCATGTTGAATAATAGAATCTTTGCTCATTCTCCCTATTCATCTGGTTAAGTTCAGTTCGTGGCATGAATTGGTGGTGTCTCTGTTCTTTGAATTTGAACCTTCGAGACTTGAGATATATCATTTGCTTCCTCTTTCTTTTTTGAAACATGTGGTTTCTCCTCATAGGCAAACCAACAAACAGTTGGTAGACAGATTTCATCATAGTAATATTGGACATGAACCATAGCTTTTCTTGTACCAAATCTCTTGTCATGGACCTGTTTTTAAATTTAAAAATCCAAGATTTAGAAGCCTTTCTCTTCTGCTTCTGTTGCTGCATTCTCTGCCTTTGATGAAACATTTTGTCAAGCACATGAGTGCCATAAGACTGCAACTTACGACAAGTTGATATCCACTGCTTTGCAATATCGCTTTCCAAGAGATGTTCACTTGTAAGATCATTATTGATCGTCTCTACTCTATATAACAATTGTTCTTCGGTCAACACTCTTGTCTCTAGCATGGTTTTGAACTTGAACATCCATGACTTAGGAGACAAACTCCGCTTCCTCCTCTGTTGTACGTTCTGACTTCGAATGAGCATTTTGTCGAACATCTTGTAGGCACCAAGGTTCAGCATACTATCAGATGAATTTTTGGCTTCATTGATCTTTGATTTGTCGTCAAAGAACCATGTTCCCTCCTGCAATTCGTCAACTACTGTAGTGACAACATTCTGAAATTGTGGTAACGATTTCTTCTGACGAATCAAAAAGATCTCCGGATTTGATTTCTTTATCTCACTTGATTCATCTTCCTCAATCAATTCTTCTGTACATCTCAATTTAGTTTCATGAGAAAACACATGAATCAATTTCGTCTACATAAAAACTTCTGGTGGAGAATGAACTTTAACTGGATCAAATCAAGCCAACAACCTGTGCTCAAAGGCAGTACAATCTCTGAACTTCAGTATGGAAATCTCCTGAAGGAACCATTTCAACGCAGCTCCTTCTAGGCTCAAAAATACGAGATCAAACTTTTCTTCATCTGCAAAACGACCAATACTGAAAAACTTCACCACTTTCGAAAGCCACACAGACAGATTTGTTCCATCAAACATCGGCAATTCCATACAATCACCTCCTAATTCAGCGACATATCCATTAGTTTTTTCAATTTGAGACGTCGATTCACCCAATTTCTTCATAGCATTAGATTCGAACTTCGATTGATTCTTCATGGCAGCATGATTCATCGTTGCGTTTGATCCGAACCAGTTTCACAGCACCATTGATAGGGTTTAAGATATCTCTAACTCCGATTACACAAGCTGCATCCACAATAACAAGGAGATCACATCAATCTCCTCCTCAAGCACATCGCTTGGCCAACATTCACAACATAAAAGCATGAAGGCTCTCGACACTCATCTCCCTTATTTATACTTAATGAGATCCAACAGCAAGCCTTCCAATTGCATCAGAGGCTTCTCTTCAAACCGCCAGCTCCTTGTCCACGTCATTGGCCTTCATCTGACGGTTTATCACTACACCAAACGTATCAATACTCTTCTAGCCGTTGTAATGATCTGACCACCTCCTCTGGCGTCTGAGTGGAGGATAACGTCATAGATCTCAAAGCAAATGCCTCTCATGTTTTCTTCACATAAAGGACCTTCCTTTGTTGCCCATTGGAAACCACCAACTACTGAATCCTTGATTTCATTCAGATACTGGACTCCTTTACACATGTCCACAACCATGTCAGGTCCTGTGGTCTCTGGACCAAACGCCCAAATTTTCTTGGCGAGGTCCTTGTCCCATCCAAACTCTTGAGACACTATCTTGGAGCGTGTCTTGGGGTCGTCTCTTGGACGATAAGGTCTTCGGTCAATGGCTTCAGCTAGACCTTCTTCCAAGGGGCGTGCTTCCATGTATAGACGGTTATGCTTGTTTGGAGATTTGCTCATCACCCTTCTGCAAGACCTTTCGAGTACCGTCTCGCGGAAAGACATAACTGGATCTGATTTGATGATCTCTGCACCTCCCATGAAGTCATCTTGCAAGTCCTTCATGTAGGAATTTGTACCGGTTTATAACGATTTATAAAACTAATTACAAATTCAATTGCCAGGATTCGTGTAAATATTGAATTAAATCTATGTCATCAAATTGTGAATATACCTCAATGATTCGCAGCGGAAAAATGAACGAGAATAATCGAGGTTATAAAGCACTCCAAATGTTGTGCCTCTACTGGTATCCACACGCACACAAACTGGATCGAATGGGATGCTAGTACCGTATAAAGATCATATCTTAATATTTAGACAAACTCTTTGTCTCTTATATTTTTGGATTCGTTTGTTTTCTCTCTACACATTTCAACAAATGTGACTACATATATATATAAAAGCATTAAGCCACCAAGTCCACCTACTTAGCAACTTAATCCCCACGTTTATATACATGTGTTATGGGCAACTTCCAAGATACATATTATACAATAAAAAATTTTATTATATATATGCACAAATATAAATATATATATATATATATATATGTATATCTCATATAACATATATATATATATTATATTATAATTATTACCCAATATTGATCCGGTCTGCTTAGGTGTGTGACCTTGTAGGATCGGATAATATTAGCAGTGGACTTCTAAAGTCACCGATTATAAGAGGCTTCTAGCAAAACGTTATAATCATCTAATATTATTCGACTGTCGAACCTCGACGATACAACTTAAATTAGAGTATGTACAAATGATTTCATGACATTCCCAACACTTCAAACATATCTCAAGGTGGAGTTCTCCAGCACCGGCGATGATATGTTATCCGGATTCTTCAATTGTGCAAACAACCATAGGGTCTGATTTGGCCAGTCGTTTAAGCCCTTCCACAAGTTTGGGAAGGTCAGAGGCGACTTTACACTGAACAGCAACGCAAACAACAGGGGAAACAGAGAACTTCATTGCCTGAATGGTGTGAGCATCAACTTCCTTTTCATTTGTGAGAGTCGCATTCTTGGTTATAAACTGATATAATCCAACCAGAGCCACAGTGTTACCACAAGGAACATCTTCCACTGTCTCTTGTTTCTTCCCCATCCATATGACAGTACGTTGCACACTTTTCACATACAAATCCTTTTTCTCACCCGGTACAAAGTTTGGACCCATAATCCTAACCTTCATACCTGTTCCAACTTTCCTACAAAAACGCGGCCAAACGCAAAGAATCTCCCTTTATCAGATGCTGGAATCATCTTGGACACGTAGAGCATGAGAGGACCCTTAGGATCACAGTTCCTTATGGCGGTTGCATATTTATCATCAAGAGGACCTTCATACAAGTTATCAACACGGTATCTTTGAGCCTTGGAAGGGGAAAGAAGGTGAAAGATCATCATTTCAAGGAGAGCACCACTGGCTGGGAGCCAATTCTGCATCACACGCTTCATCAGGTGTTTCGCCATAAGTTCTTTCTCATCAGATTTCATAGTGACCCCGAGCTTCTGTAACTTCGGCCATAGCTTATCTTTTTGATCATTCATGTAGGTGTTGATGATGTGCTTGATTAGGTCATAACAGAACTGGACAAAACCACGCTTACAGGTCGAGGATCTAGTGTTTTTTTTTGTCCACTTCCTAGTGGCAGAGTCGAAAAAGTTCTCACCCCATAGCCTTTCAATCATTTTGGATTCATTAACTACAAATTTTGAAGCATACATTTTTGCAAAATTGGTGAGTGTAAAGGCCCAACCGTGCAAGCCAGCAGAGAAAGCAACTGTTCCCTTCTCAGGATAAACCTGAACATCTCCGAGAAGAGGGTCTTTATAAGTAGCTATGATAACGTTGGCATTCTCTATCACCCTTTGGAAAGTCTGGTAAGCCTATTCACCGTTAACTTGAAGCTCAAGGAAACAACGATCCATCTTGTTGACAGTCAAAACATGTCTGATTCTCTCACCAAGTGTCTGACGAAGTATAGTCTCAGTATACACACAAACACCCTCAATGCAGTCAACCACCACAAGGGCACCATCAGTGATACGCAACGCAGCTGTGACTTCTGATGAAAAGTCAACGTGCCCAGGTGAATCAATTAGATTGATCAAATACTCATTACCATCTCTGTCACCTTTGTAGTTCTTCAGACTTTCGTCTTCCATTAGGTAGTAAAGTGAGATACTAGTGGATTTGATTGTAATACCACGCTCTGCTTCATCTGCACGTGTATCAGTCATACGAACATCACCAACAACTTCTTGAGCAATGATTCCTGCAGCAGCCACAAGCGAATCAATAATAGTTGATTTTCCTGAAATGCGAACAGACAATAATCAATTCGAGTGAAAAATGATGATGAACAAAGACACATCTCACCAAAAAGAGAAGAAAAAAATCATCCTGTGATCAACATGTGCAATGACGTACATATTCAAATCAAAAGAAACTAAAACAGAGATTTATAAAGAATAATTTTTCTTTATTAGATTACAAAATTCTCTCAAAAACTAAATCTCTCTTATTTTAGTCTTATTGAACAACTCTCCATATACCTCATATTTATATAGAACTAAGCACCTCCTAATTCTATTAGGAAAATAAAAACTTCTAAATCTTATCTAAATCTACTTATTTAGTTATATTTCATTTTCTCTTTTATCTTATAGCTTCTTCTAGAAAGTGATAAACATCTTCTTTGAGTCTTGGAATTATCCAACATTCTCCCCCTTAATTCTAACTTGAATTCCGGGAAATATGATCTCTTGAACTCCGACTTGACTTCTCGTATCTTTGAACTTGATCTGCAAGTAACACATAGTCATCAAGATGCCTTGGTCTTATTATGGTTCGTCCATACCTTGTTACTATCGGCTGATTATCTCCTCCTTGATTCACGCCTTGTTTTGTATTTTCTTCTTGTTCCTCGCCTTGGTTTATAGGTTCATGCTCTGGTTCTAGATGATCATCATCTTGATCATTCGCATAATCCTTTCCTTGTTCTATAAAACCTTCGCATGGAAGCTTGAACATTCCCGGTTCTCCATCAGTTTGATTTATTGTAGTAGACCAATCCCAACCTTTTTTCTCGTCGAATATTACATCTCGACTAACTATCACCTTTCTTGTTACCGGATCATAGAGTCTATAAGCTTTAGAAACCGACTCAGTTCCATGATTAACCACACTCTTTGATATTTCATCTAGCTTTTTAAGATGTGGTCCATTGATTTTCGCATAAGTAACACAACCAAAAACCCTCAAGTGTTCGATATTTGGTTTCTTGGATGTGAAGCTCTCGTAAGGAGTCTGACTCTTTAAAGCTTTCATAGGAAATCGATTAGTGAGATAAGTAGAATGACGTAGAACTTCTCCCCACATATCATTTCAGAATCTTCATCGCCTTAAGCAAGCTTCTTGTCATCTCCATCAAGGTCCGATTTCTTTTTTCAACTACGCCATTCTGTTGTGGCGTGTATGGTGCGGTTAGATGCCTAGTAACTCTGTTTTCTTCACAAAAAAGATTGAATTCAGCTGAGGTAAACTCTCCTCCTCTATCGGTGAGAAAGGTTTTAACGGATAAACCGGTTTGTTTCTCGATAAACTCTTTAAACCTTTTAAACCGATCGAATGCCTCACTTTTCTCCTTCAATAACATAGTCCACATGTACCTGGAAAAATCATCGATTAACACGAGGACATACCGATTTTTCGCTGGTGTTGGTGGTGATATTGGTCCGCACTAATCTCCATGGATCAACTCCAATGGTCGTGACGCACGAAAAGTAGCTTTAGTCGGGAATGAGTGTCTTGTTTGTTTCCTGGCTAGACACACATCGCATACATTCTTCTCATGTGACATACGTGGCCTTCCTACGACCATTTCCTTCTCCACCATGTTATTCATAACACCGAAGCTTACATGTCCTAGCCGAGCATGCCATCTCCAAGTAGCTTCATTGTCTTGTAGATGTAAACACCTTGGGGTTACTAATCTCCATCGGTGTTTTGTAGAGACAGTTTGGTGATCTTATGACCTTTACAAGCAGCCTTCCACACGGTTCATTAAGTATCAATGAGTCTCCCTTCATGTATACTTCACACCCTCCTTCGGTTGCTTGTCCAAGACTCAATATATTGTGTTTTAGGTCGGGTATGAAATAGATTTCTTTAAGTACCCTTATCTCTCTAGTCTTGCACACAAAGTTAATTGTTCCCTTCCCAACAATAAACATGTGAGCCATCACCAAATCTTACTTTTCCTTTAATGTTCTCATCCAAGCTGGAAAAGAACTCCTTGTTTCCCGACATGTGATTACTCGCTCCATTGTCTAGATACGAAACACTTGCATTGCCTTTGTTAGTGTCATAGTTCTTGGGAATCACCTTATCTTCATTTAAAAATACCACCTCATGAACATGAAGAGCATCGGCTTCTTGTGTCTCGTTTAAGTTCGTCTCTTCGTGTTGTATTGTTCTTTCGGGACAGGTCGATGCAAAGTGACCTGGTTTATCACATCTCCAACATATTACTTTTGATCGATCTTTCTTTTGCTTTTGACTATTCTCTGTTGGTGCTCCTCCTTGGTTTTTGGCCATTAGATCTCCCTCGATCCTTGCCTCTACCAAAACCTCCTCTTCTGTAGTTTTCCCTGCCGTAGCCGCCTCTGTGTGCTCCTCGGAAACCTCCATAACCACCACGGTTATTATATGTGTTTGTAAACATGAGTTTTCTTTGGTCCTCGCTTTAGGTTTCTTCCTGTATACGTTCATCATACGCCTTTAGCCTTCCTACTATGTCTTAAAAACCCATTGTGTTTAGGTCTAGGACTTGTTCAAAAGAAGCTACAATGTGAATGAACTTGTATCTAGAGAGTCCCGTCAAGAATTTCTTTACCAACTTTGATTCTTCGATGGTAGTTCCGAGAGAGGCTGATTGAGATGCTAGGCCTGATATTTTTCCCGCAAAGTCATCAACAGAGTCGGTGTCTCCCATCTTTAATCGATCAAGTTCTGCCATTAACGTTTGGAGTCTTGCTTCTTTCACACGGTCTGCTCCCATGTGGCGAGATTTGATGGCTGCCCAAACCGTCTTGGCCGTCGTTTGCTCTACGATTTGTAATATTAGATTCTCGGGGATGGATTGAAACAAAAGTGTTGTTGCCGTATCGTTCTTTTCTGATCCGTGGATCCTGGTTCTATGGTGTCCCAGACTTCACTTACTCGTAGTGTGATCTTCATCCTTATCGCCCAAACTATATAGTTTGTCGAAGTTAGCATAGAACAATGGATGGATGGAGATCCAAAGTCTTTTGATCGAGGTGGAGGGTTCTCCATGTCTCCCATGCTTGGTTACATGAAGTTTCAGTCGCCGTCTTTGATCGAGTCTCCTCCTTAAAGCTCTGATACCAATTCAAATCAAAGAAATTAAAACAGAAATTTATAAAGAACAAATTTTCTTTATTAGATTTAGAAAACTCTCTCAAAAATTAAATCTATCTTAACTTAGTCTTATTGAACAACTCTCTATAGACCTCATATTTATATAGAACTAAACACCTCATAATTTTATTAGGAAAATAAAAACTTCTAAATCTACTTATGTAGATATTAGTTATATTTTTTTTTTCTCTTTATATCTTCTAACTTCTTCTAAAAAGTGATAAACATCTTCTTTTGAGTCTTGGAATTATCCAACACATATTACGGATGTTGTTCTTACGGTCCATAATTGCTCTGAGATCATCAGCGGTGAACTTCACTGTGGTTGAGAGTTAAACCATAAGCCTTAAAAAACATTCAGTTTCATCTTCTTTAAACTGTCGTAACAGAGTAAAACCAAAAAGTCTTACCATCTTGACTGTTCTTTAAGTATCACAAACGACCACTTCTTGTTCCTACGATCACATCAACTAAAAAGGTTAGGTTATGCACACGCATATATAATAGTGTTAAAGGGACGACTCAAATAAGAACATCGATATCATAATTCATAACCCTAACAGAGCTGCAAGTGGGACACACGACTTATATACATGTAAGAAACCAAGGCCCTACAATATCAAACCATATTTCAGATGAAAGAAAAAAGGTTTAGAGACAAAACCAGAGTAGCACAGTAGTTTATGACGAAAATAGAGACCAGAATCGAAGATCAAACCGTATAAGAAACACAAGGGATAGAAGCAAAACTTCAAGAATCAGTAGAGGAATATAAAAACAAACGATGAAAAAACAAAACTTATGATCAATAGATTCAGAGAATAAAATGAACGATCGGTACGCTTTTGGAAGATTGAATTTAACGAAAGCTTGAATTCAGAAGTTGGACGAAAAAGTCAACAGGTGGAAGCTGAGAAAGAGTAAACAAACCTGAAGACTAGGAGACTGAGGAGGAAGAAAGAGCTGTTGGATACATAAAGACAAGCATGAAGTTGTGTACACGTGGACAAAAAATGATTTAAAACCAAGAAAGTCAGAAAAGTTGGCTGGTTTATACACAAAAAAATTATCTTTTGACATAACATTCTCATCTGGTAAGGAAGTAGGAAATCTAACTGCTACAAAACCATTCATGGGAAAATCTGAGGTAAAATAATTCAATGGCCTAAATATAACCCTTTGTTTTTGTTGGTCTAGCTCTTGTTCTTGTTGAGAAGTCCTTGGAAAGACAGATACAGATCTTTGTTCTCTGTCCCGAATATCTCATCTGCTCTCCTCAGGGTTTCCTAAGTAGCAAATGCAGAACATATATAAATGCATATGAAGCATTATATACTTGCAAAAGAAGAATCCAAACCACTTTTGCTTACCTCTCGGGTTTGCTTCTGAGCATTCAGTTCTTTGATGTTAGCCAAGAAGGCTCGGAATTGTTCATATGATAATCGGCTCCTGGATGACCAACAGAGAATGAAATGTTTGCTTCATAGGTTAAGGCTAAATTCGCAACGTACTGACCTCAAGGGGGAAAAAAAAAAAAAAGTTAAAAGAGGCTAACCTGACTTGACGGAAAAACTCCTTGCCATCAATGCGAGGAGGTGTACGAGCTGCGTTTATACATTACCATCAGAGAAAGTAAACATATAAACAGATGAATAGCCCTATGAATTGAACCTAACCTGGAAGTGGGAGGCCAGGAGGAGGAGAATTTGCAGCTGATGATTGCTGGCTTGAGGGGTACCAAAGAGTTGTATTTGTGGGAGATATTGCACCGGACGTTCTCTTGGGAGATCCTGCAGTAGACTTGCTCCGAGGAGAGAATATATCCGGCGTTCTAGTTGGCGTGATCCAGGGAGAAACAGAAAATCTGGGACCTGTGTACTTGGAAGCTGCTAAGTAAAACATCAGCATAAGTTGAGTAAACTCATATATATTCTGAATTTGGAGCATAATACTTGTCTAGTTGTAAAATCCAGGTAATAATCCAATATTACCTTCCTCAACTGGATGAGCCATGTCCATGGACTTACTGTAAGAATGGTGGAACCAATGCACATTTGTCCTTTGGTCTGCTTCGAAGAGAAATAGCAAGTACAGAGTGAGATATTTCATTGCCAAACTAAGACAACTCATTCATGTGAATGTGATATAAGAATTTCATTGACATCTTAATACCTTTGTCTGGATAAGACACAGGAACCGACTGGTCGCATGTCCTAGTATCAAAAGACTCTGTTTGCTGTACAAGTAGCAGAGAAGCGAAGAGGCAATTACAGAAGAAGAATGTGTAATGACAAAAAAAAAAAAACCAATATATCTTACCGGAGCATTCTCACTACTCAGGGATTGAACCAGTTGCCTCTTGAATGTCTCCAACTGAAAATGAAAAAAACTATATATATATAAAGATTAGTTGTTTCTTCCCCAGAGTGTAGGTCTTAAACTTGACTTACAAAATCAAAGTCAAACGTAGAAGTGTTAGCTTCACCTTAGCCATTTCACGATTCAGATTCGATACAGTCGTTGCAAGCGAATCACGTTCCTTTGTCAGATTCATCTTCAGCAGAAAATAAAGACGGTTATATTATAGAAATCAAACCCATAAGAACATGTGATTCTTGAGGATACGTCCATTCAATAATACGGAGATCTCAATGTAACAGAATTTGCTCACATTATCATGGAGGACAATCTTCAACCTTGAATCGGCTCCTCGAAAAGCTCTCTCGTAACGATACGCCTTACTCTCAAGCTCGTGCATACACATCTCTATCTTTTGGAGCTTCTGCCTCAATTCGAAAACCTCAGCCTCCAAATTCGACACCTTAGAGGCGATCGCCATGGAAGTGATCTTCTTGGCGAGATCCAGCTGCTCGAAAGGATCCGTCGGGATTACCGATAGAATCTCATCGGGAAGCTCGAAATCCGATCGGCCTCCTCTGACTACACCGGAGAGTCCTGACATCTCTCCGATGATGTAAATCTTACGATTTCTGAATCTAAGATTTTATCATTATTCGTCTTCTGGTAGATTTGGCCGCAAGCTCTGTTTTTTCTCCCACTTTTTTTTTTTTTTTTTTTTAAATATACTTTTTCCCTCCTCAAGAGTCAAAGATGAACATTAATTTTGCATTTATTTACTCTTTTCAAAACCTAGTCAAAGATGTATATTAATTCCCGAAATACAACCAAAAAAAAAAAAATTACATAAATATGTTGCCAAAATTTACATAAATATGTTGCCAAAATTTACATATTATTTATTTATTTATTTTTATGTGATTTAAGCTGGTTGAATCATCTATCAATATTTAGTGTTTTGTTTTGTTTAGTTAATTTATAAATTTATTAACTTTTTTTATCAAATCGAAATTAAATAACGAATAAACGCAGATATAATAAACCGAAAAAATTGCGTAATACATGGCAAGAAGCAGATTAATAAATACAACACTGTGTTTTTATCTACTTCGTCTGTTTCACTTTGTACATTTCCATCATACAAAAAAGCTATAAAATTAATTTTGTACAGCTAAAACTTTTATTTTTGGCAATCCAAATTTCTTAAAGTTGTTCTATTTGTAAGTTGACCAATGTAAATGAGGAAAGTTTTGAAATTCAACCAAATTTAGAGAATTTCTCATTTTGCATAATCAAAATTAGGTAGTTCTGCAATGGTTTAGTTGACCATGACTCATTATGTTAACACATATACGTATGAAATAAATAAAATACCATTTGTTCCATCTCAAAATGTAATAATACTTTAATATATATACATTTCCGATATGCTTAATGTGTGAGTCCACCTATCTCCCATATATATATATATATATATATATATATATATATATATACCAATCTCGCATACTTCTCCGTTTCGAAAATTTCTCTGTCTAGAATCAAAGATGAAGCCTCTGATTCGCCGTCTCTCGCGAATCGCCGACTCATCCTCCTGCAACCGAATTCGCAGCGGCGATATCCATCACCCGACGTCATTATCGTCGTCCGAGTTCATCGTGAAGCGAGCAACCGTGGCGTCGAGTGTTCCCTCCGGCCACGTCCCCGTCAACGTCGGCGAAGAGATGGAGCGGTACGTCGTGAGTGCGGAGCTGCTGAATCACCCTGTTTTCGTTGGATTGCTAAATCGATCAGCTCAGGAATACGGATACGCTCAGAAAGGAGTTCTTCATATCCCTTGTAACGTCTTCGTGTTCGAGCAAGTTGTGGAGTCTCTCCGATCTGGTATCGCTGATACATCGGAGCTCATCGCGTCGTTATCTGGTGAAGATTTATCTACAGAGTAGAGATGTCTCTGTTTTTTTTTTTTTTTTTGGTTCTTCGATCTTCTCTCTTTTTTTATTTGACTGATCGGAGAAATTTTTCATCATGATTGATAATGTGAATTTGGATTTTTTTTTTTTTTTTATCTCCAAATTATCAATTTTAATAATGAGAAATACACAAATTGAAGTGACAAAATGCAATGTTATTTCACGTATCGTACGGATCATCATCAACTATATAATTATTATATTTTCTAATCATTTTAAAATTTAAGTCAAATGAATTAACTGATAAAGTTGTTGATTAATATTATCCATGATATCGTCCCAACACCTAACATTTTATCAATTTAATTGATTAAAAATCAGATATATGTGGATACGATGTGAGTCTTGCGTGGATAATCCACTATGAAAAGACGTAAAAATATCCACTGTGTAATTGAAAATATATGCTTACTAAATATGTATAAATATTCTCTATAACTAATTGAAAAAGTGGTATTTAATATCTTGAACATATAATAACGACGACTATATCTATTAAAATTGGTCGAAAACAAAAGGTCTCACATGGCCGTATCTTCTCTGAACCGTTGTACGGCTGGACTCTTTGTGGGGAACAATTTGCTGTTCACAGCTTACAACATATATTAGCTGAGATCTTCAATTCTATTTGTTTAATTTTTCTAAACAAAGTTAACAGTTTAATTTGAATACTTGGTTCGTGGCGAACTGTGAATGGATATGAGGACGATCTTGCGTATCTTTAAACTCTTAAGGCACATGTATTACTATGTTGTTTTGTTTAAATGATCGATTTTTAATTTTTTTATACGACGTTGGTACGACTTAATATACGAGATTATCATAAGATAAATTATACACAGTTATTTTATTAATTAAGTTTCAAGGATTACCATTTACCAATGTGGATGTGAATAAAAATACTCTTTTTTTGTAGAAAAAAATTGCCACTAACAAAAAAAAATGCACTCAAAATTAGGTTTAACAACTTTAACTGATGCGTTTTAATTTAAGCAATGTATATAACGTTAAAGGGGAAAAAGGCCTTTCAAATTTTCTTCTTGGATTTAGGGTTCTTAAGTTTCTTCTTCACCACGTTATTCTGTTTCTTCAATGGTTTTTTCTTCTCCGACTGCAACTCCTTTCTCACTCTCTCGTCCTCTTTTATATCTCGAAGAATAGTAAAGTTCTCTTTCAATTTCTTGCGGAGCTTAACCATGTCGATTTCCGGAACATTCCTAGCTTCTTCAGGCAAACTTTCTCGTTTCCGTTTGTTGTTCAATTTCCGAGACTCGTTCTTAGGCTCAAACGATTCCTTTACAAGAGAGAAATCTGCAAAAGCTTGTTGGGGAGTCACTGCAGAAAGAAACGTTTGGCTTTGAGAAGTGTTCATGTTGGAGATTGTTGTGGCCATCGTTGAGATCGCCGGATGATAATGTTTGCTCAATAGACTGAGTTCCCATAGCACTGTTGCTAAAGCCCCGCTTAGGTTAGGATCTGTTGCATATGGCTGATATTTCTGCAATCGAGATTTCGCTAAGCAACGAATCATATTCCCAAGTTAAATCTGTATACGAGGGTAAAAATTTGTGACTTACTGCGATTGAACCAGAAACAGAGCCGCCCCCAGCATCGTTCTCTAGAAGGTTTCTGCATTTCACGTTCTTCTGAAGCAGATTTTTCAAGGTGACAAGCGCTATAAAAGAACAAAGATTGTAGAATGAGAGATCCTATTTGAGATAAGGACATGTGATGTGTAATTCAAAGTGTTTGTAATGTTTATTACCAGCCATAGATTCGGCACATCCAAAGCATAGCGCGAATGTGGCTAAACGTTTTACAAAAGCGGCTGCTTTTTGCATGTCTTGATGTCTGTCGTCGCACAACATTATCTTCAGAGACTCAGCCAAGACTACACCTGAATCTCTGTATCACATCACAAAGTGTTTTAGACTAAACAAGATTCAGCTTATGTTGAGGTTAAAAGAGAAAAAGTTATAACAAACCTTCCAGGGCGGTACTCGAGAATGAGGTTGTAAAGCTGGACAAAGAAGTCTTGCAAGTCAACATTCAAGGCATTTAAGTTGCTCCTCATGACTTTGAAGGCGACAAGGCAACACCTAAGGCGTTCAGATACTGTCAACAATTTTGAGTTTTTCTGCCTTGTGTTGTTGGAGACGCTACTGCTAGAAGCAAGCTTCTTTAGATAATTCATGAGATCTCCGATGTAGTCCAAGTCCAATTGTTGGGTGAATTTTGCCAACCCATCCAAGCATGTAGCAAGCAAAGGGTGTGCTCCAAAGGCTCCCGGATTTGAAGTTGGGTTTTCCTCTGTGCTGCAATTAGTTAAAAGTGACGTTGTGAAAAAGAACTAAAAATAACATTGACACAGCCATATGATCAGTTAAATAGTTATTTGTGACTGTAAAGCAGACGAGAGTTCACAGCAGACGGATTATGTATCTTTTGGAATTTGATTAGAACATAAGCATTATTTAATTCCTATTCACGACAACTGGAAACACAATTTTAATTAGCTTTAACAATCTATGAAAATACCTTTCGCCAATTGTATACATTGTGTTTCTCAGGATACGGAAATATGTCTCAAAAACAGCAGAAAGTGTCTCAGTCTGCATCTTTCGCCGTTCCTTGGCATCCGGTTCATAAGTAACTCCTCTGTAATCAGCAGTTACCTAAGAAGAAGTCATCAAGAAATATCAATTTATAGCAAACCAATAGCACGAACGGAACCCAATTTAGATGTTATGGTCATATAAATGATTGTCAATGCAAGGGAAAACAAGATTAATACATCAACTTTCCCACCAACAAATCTATTGCACAGAAGGAAAGTGAATTACTTCGTCTCTGATCTTAGACATCATTTCTTGCTTCGATTTCTTCCTCTCATTTTCTTGCACTTGATTTTGCTCCTCCTGGTTTTTTCTTTTATTATTTTTCTTATATTTCTTATTATGTTCATCCTCTTTGTCACGCTTTCCGATATCCTCGTCAAAGCGAATGGACATGAACACCTATGAACAGATAGAAATATGGAAGCAAGGGTAATTGACAACAAACCCAAAGAGATAAGAAATATAACCAGATTGTTCCCGAGCTATTAAGCGGCTTGTATTAGTCTTACAAAATGTTTTCAAATGAAAATGTGAACTTCATGATCTAGTTTTTCCATCAGGAGCAGTTCTACCACCTTTACTCAGCGATGTGGTGCATAAATGTGTAGTTCTTAGAATGTTGAAATAAGACCAATCAATACCTCGATAGAATTAGGATGAAGTTGGCAGTTGTGAGCTTTGACATGACCAGCAATCAAGCGTACAGCCTGCACGGTCAGCTCACCACCATGTTTCCCTTCATTTGAGAAAAGAGACCTGATAGTAGAGCAACACAGTCTCCTGCATACACAAACAGGCGCAACAAATGTGTTAGGTAGGAACAAAATGGATGCTGTTGTAGTACAATGACATCACCAGGACCTTACGACTTCATCTGGGGAGCTGATATTTCCGACAACAGCAATTAACAGGTTATCACGGTAGTTAAAGTGAGGAACTGCTTCCAGCAATGTACAAACGCACCGAGTTGCAATTTGATTATATACTGGCAGCTTTTCTAGTATAATTAACTTCTGCAAATATGCCTGTCAAGGACAACAGCAGCAAAGGAACACGTATTATAATTATACTCAGAGAAATCAAGAATCAAATATAATTGAGATGCACACCTTGTACGCTTTTAATAAAGTCGACTCATAGAACCGGGTTTTCTTCACTTCCTTTGAGACCTTCATCTCGAGCTCCTTTTCTGTAGAAAGTCTAATCCGATAGCTGGCACCACAAAAAAATAAGAAGAGCTAAATACCAACATCATCAAGGGGGAGAATGAAGAGAATGATTAGCAAATCAAATGAGGAATAAAGGTACATAGAAGAATGATAAAATTACCCAGGAATAATATCTTTAAATACGGCCAACAGAGATAACAAGCCAAGTTTCACTATCTTCGGATTCTCATCCTTGCAGATATCTAACATTTCCTTTAAAGATTTTATGTTTGCCTCTGGATCAGAAAGTAGTAGCATTCCCAATTCCGCGAGTTTATTTTTTTTATTTTCAAGTGTCTCTTCAGCAGATAGTTCTTCTTTCACTTCTGCCTGATGAAGGAAGAAATTCATTCACACGTTAAAAAAATGAAGAAGGAATATGGAAAACACTTAAAAGCTCCAAATTACAAAATACCCAATTTTCAGAATGATGAACTCCAAAAAGTTATTACGAATTCTTTTGATGGAAAGTTATTAGCACGATCAAGATGCAGAAAGCTATCAAATATGATGCTCACTGAAAAATCATGTCAAAGAATGACATTGAAACTTTTAGCAACTTATATGATGAAAAAAAGAAACAGAGAAACTCCAAAGAGGCATTACCAGAACTGCGGCTTGGGGAGTTTCTTCCTCTTGTACAATCTCATCAGGCAATTCTTTCTCTTGTTTCTTTGCCTCCTTTTTACTCTTTTTAGCTTTTGCTCTCCTTTGAGATTTGTTCAATATATTTTCATCTTCAAGAACATCCTTCTCTGCTTCATCTGTGTCGGCTTCAGCTAATTTTGACTTCTTTGACTCTGAACCATATCAATATACAGGCAGTAGCCACAAAACAGAAATACCATCATTAAGAATGCTAAAATTGAGCCAATAAACAAAAACAAAATAGTTTTTTTCGTTTATTACCTGTTCGATAGTGGAGTTTTCCATCTAAAGTCTTGACAGGGAGCACATCAACAGGATCCACTAGAATCTCGCCATTCCCTTTCTCTTCCTGATGTGTCTTCTTCTTTGATCGCTCTTCTTCATACTTATCCTCCACTGTCTTTACTCTACCACCGCATTGCCTAGCAACAGCATAACAAAATATCATCAATACAGATATTCAAATGAAAAACGAAACAAAACAGATATGCGCATGTGTAACTCTCATTAGCCAAAAAAAAAGTGTAGTAGAACAAACAATGTATAAAACAAGACCTCTTTTTCATTCAAACTAATTTGATCAGATAGGTAATATAGATTGAAAATATAAAAATCTATTAGCTTAACTCAGAGAATGAGCAATTAAGAAACCACTAACACAGAAGGAATCTGAAATTGGACTCTGATATAGCAAGTATTGATTGTTGTAAGTATTGCACACTAATAATACAAAAAAAAAAAATCAATCCTAATACTCAAAATCACCTAAATACAAAAGAATCCATAGACAAATAAACAATTTGAAAAGCACAAAACGTCTACGCACTTATTGATAGCGGCGGTGTCAAGTCGAGAGACGAATCGGGCGTATTCAGTGTTCTCTTCGACGTATTTCAAATCCTCGTCGGAAAACTCGATATCCTCTTCGGGTACATCCGGCGGAAGCTGCGGTGGAGGTATTACCTTCTGTTTACGCCTATTTTTCCCCATTATCCCCACTGATTCAGAAGCAGCAACAGACAAGAGACGCTAATGGAATTGAAAAATGAGAACCCTAAAATGAGGGTTTAGGGTTTTTGTGAAGAGAATGGAAATAGTAAATTAATATTTTTTGGAAAGAAAAAGAAAAAGTCATCGGCATCGGCTAGGCCCATTTATGGATACAACTAAGTTTAGATGGGCCCAAAACAGTCTCTCTGTGGATTAATTTCCGAACGGTGTCGTATAGAAAAATAATTTAAAGAAATTAAAAATAAACGCTTCAATAATGAAAACATGGATAAATATTGATTTTTCACATTTTCGGGTATTGACGTACGAATATATAGTCACATGAAACTATGAAAAATCACATTTCTATACGATATTGTTTTTCTCCGCTTTTAATTTTTGGGGTTTTCCCTGAAAAGCACTGGATGAAATAATATGCCAAAATCAATTAATGGAGAAGGCAATAAGTTGACACGTGGAATTTAAATGTTTCCGTAAAGGAAATGACCAAAGATCATAAATGTAGCAGGAGCATTAATAACAATTTATTAGATGTCACGATCCTATTAATTGAATTCGTTTCCATTAGGATGGCTTTCTCTCATTTTCTCATTTTCCTATCCATTGTATGTATAGCCCAGAATTCTATCCCAAAAAAAAAAATTATTGTCGTAAAAAAACTAGAACTATTTCCCGGTGAAGATGACACCTATATATTGAAATACTTATAACGTATACCTAATTTCGTAACTGTAGAGGTACGAAAAATATACGCTAGATTTTAGTTTTGGATAAAGACGAATATCAAACCATATATTATACGTCTCACATCAGGACTAAGTGTAAATGCATGCCAAAGCTATACTACCTACGAAATATTATTATTTCTGGTCCCACCATTGGTATAAATTCTATCATAAATCTAACTCATCTACTCGTCGGCCGTAGTATAATACTTCGGAGAAGTTATAGCTCATGCGTATGTTGTTCGTTAATATTTGCATTTTTTTATTATAAAATAAGTTTACATGCACATCGGATGATTTCAATCTTTTCAATATCTACGATTTATTACGTTAGTTGCAGTTATTCACATATGTGAATATGTGTGCACTGTTGACCTAAGCACTTGAAGTTAATAAGGTCATCATAACTTTGAATGACCCTTATGATCAAATTAATAATCCCATACTTAAGTAACTTAACCACACACAAAAATGGGACATTAAATCATTCAAAAAGTTGAAGAGTTGTACACATTAAATACGCATTTTTTCTAAATTTTTGTCCAAACACACGGATTGAAATTTTATCTTTTAATGGGTTGAAAAACTTGTTTGTTGAAGGCATCGTGCATGCAAACCCACTTCCCCGTTTCATTTAGTAGTCATCAATTTTTGGAAAATCATAACTACTAAGATAAGGGAGTCATTTGGATCCAATACTAACTCCAATAGTAAATTAAAAAAAAATTATATATATATATAACAAAATTGGCAAATAAATTTTTTTTTTTTTTAGTAAAAGAAAAAGTGCATTTAGATGAACAAATACAATGAATTCAAACTACCTTCCAATCAACAATAGACTTGGGTTATTCAAAAGTAGAGAAATAAGAATTAAACTATAACATTAATTGTCATAATACAATAAAATCATTTATTCCGTGAATTGTTTATTTTTTTCTTTTTTCGCCTACAAAGTAAAATTTTTGTTGTTCAACTAAACGCATTTACAAAAAAAATACCATAAACATCCTTCTAGTCTTCCTTCCCCATCAATTTTTTTTTTGGTTTTTTCGGTTTTACGAAATAAACCCCATGATTTCTTTTTATCTATCATTTACAACACCAAGATCCCTAAAAATAATGTTCCAATAAAGCCCCAAAAGTTTCAGATTGATATGTTGAGATCAATCTTAGGCTTCTTTTTCGTAGAATTTGCAAGCAAAGGAACAATGGTATCACACCTCGGACATTTCGGGTTGTTCATCATCACCAAAACATACGATAAACATCCAGGGCATCCAGCCGCCACCGGTGACGCAACCGCCTCCGTCCGATAATGATCGGAAACCGTATCATCCGGCGATTGACGCTTCTTGAACATTGCAGGATCTCTCTCCGCTCTCTCTAAAGCTGATTTCACCTTGTCGAGTGTGCAAACGCTCTGGAAACTATTATTAGTGTTCGGAGATAATGACAAAGGACGACAACAACGAGACGACGGGGGTAGCTTCAGTTCAAGCGTCGTGTCGTCGAAGAGGTTTAACAAAGGCTTCGCCGGAGAATTACTTGAACTCGGCGGAAAATTCAAATCCTGAAACGTCGGTACTGTTTGATTGGATTGATCTGCGTTTGTTATTGACGATGAGCTCGTTGAATTGCATCGTTGCAAATACACTTTCCCTGACTGTTCAAAATCCACAAAAAGAACAACGATACGATCTAATCAGCCCAAATTCACCAAAACGCAAAATTCCAAAACTATCTCTGTTCGTTCGGTTTCCCCAAAATCTAAAAAGCAAAGAGGGATCAATTCAACACGAACCTTCAAATCGAGGCGTTTCTCATAACCGGTGGGGACTTGAAGGTCGAGGTCAAGCTCCAGTGACCGATCATCTCCTCTTTCGCTTCCTAGGAGATCGCGAGTCATTAGCGCCGCCGTCGATTTCGCTCCGGCAGATTCTTTCACCACCGCTCGATCATCTTTGTAACCGCTCAGTAACCGTACGAGAGAGCTGACGTCAGCAGCCATATCAAGAACTCAGAGAGAGAGAGAGAGAGTAATGGGGCTGCTGTGTAAACGCAGAGAGAGTTATATAGAAGGAGCCAATATTAAGGGCCAAAATGAAGAAATTTTTTAGTGTAGGAGGAAAAATTAAATGCGGCACGTTATAGTATAATTTATTTTCAAAAAAATCAATTGATTACTAGTAGTATTAAATGTTATGCGATTTAGTATGTTCGTTTTTTATTTTTCAAAATTGATTTACTTTACTTTCTAGTATTGTGTACATAGCTAATAGTAGTATTTAATGAGGGGTTACATTTATCGTTGTACCATTATTGACTAGCATTTACAATTTAATGTGTGTTGATCTCTAATCCTTCCCCTACTTCACGCACTACACGTTTTCTCACTATTCGTTTTCTTCATTTTTTTTCTCACATTTAAATTGGAGTCTTTAATTTTTCATCAATATGATAGTGCGTTTGAGTTACAGATGATTATTTTTCTAATATAAATATAAATTTTCTGCGTTTGTACACTCGAACAGTATTTTTCTTGTAACACTTGTTCAAATCAGTCTCGGAATTCCAAAAATAATACTGTAATTTATTTTTATTTCTTGTAGTAATTGTTGCAAGAGGTTCGTCGAATGGAGGAGAGGAATTATAGGAGAAAGAGCCAAAGTATATTAAATGCGATTATGAGAGAGAAAGTGAGACGCATTAATTGCTAAGCGTCCCTCCATAATTACTTTTCAAACCTCCCTTACGACTTGAATTAGTGATTAATGAGACTACATTCTCTTTTTTTTTTTTTTTTGCCATCCGCGATTAATGACTATTTCTGTAATTCATTAAAAAAAAAAATCGATTAAATCTTTTAAAATGTTTATTCAATTGCCGTTTCGAGTTTCTTTCCGTGTTGTTGACTTTCAAAAAAACATATTAGTAACAGTTCCTAATTTGTGTTTATTTACAATCCACGAGCAAAACTATACCGACATTATTTTTCGTTTTCTCTTTGCTATAGACATTTGGAAAAGTATTTAAAATACTAGCAAAAATATGTGGTGAGATATTAATTTATTGGCTTTTTTAGGAAATAGGAAGATGTAAGTATTCAAGAACAGACCCAAAGAGCTTTGAATAATAGTAATAAAGTTAAAAGTTATTTCCTCTTTTCTATTTAGGTTCTTAGGGTGACGAAGTGATGATGCTCATTGACGATTTCCTAACACCTAACATTTAATATAGCTTTTATTAACTTATACACACACATACACAAACACAGACGAATGTGTGAAAAAATGACATTACTTTATCGGGATTGATTCATTTGACGTCAAAAGTTACTAAATAGTTCAACAAATTTAAACTTGCAAAACTTTATACGTGCATTAAGGTTTTTATAAAAATATATTAAATTGGTTTTTGGATGTTTTATTTTTTGGAGGATACGTATTCCTAATAAGACGGCTGGCCCTAAATGTGTAACCGTACCAATATAAAAATGCAGTGTAAAATTAAATTTGGTATATTTATTTATATGGCAGTGAGACTGGTCTTGGGGTTTCAATGCATTTAAATGGAAGATTGGTAGGGTTATTAAATTGAAAATTAAATGATAGTATTAAAAAGTTTAAATGCATAGATTAAACCTTAAATTCCCAGGCCATTACTCATTCTGCAGTCGATTTTCTGTTTTTATTTTATTTTATGTATGCTGAAGTGGTAAATTTAATGCATGTTTTTATCAGAAAATGTAATAAATTTATTTGATATATATATAAAATTGTACGTTGATATCGGACTTTTACACAAAGACTTCAAATTTGATATTCAACTTAGAGTAGTTGGATACAATGTTAAAATACGATAATACTCACACATAAATCAAAGGAGTGGAGGTATAATAAACGATTTTAACTGGTGATTGTTTTTGTGGGTTTATTTATATCAAGATCAAGTTTTTTCATCTACTCTCTTCTTTTTTTAACTACTATAAACGGTTTAAATGACAAAACATGTAACTATCTATAAATTTTATAGATTCATATGTATTAAATTACCCGAAATATACGAAACATGCACCGTTAAATATATGATTTGAAAAATGTGTCGGACACCATTTTAAAACTATATACTGTATGTATTGTATGTATGATTAAAAAATGTATCTCGCTGTTTCAAACACACGGCCCTTTTAGAGTGTTTTGAGCCCATTATCTATAAAATCCGGCCCAACTACATCTTATCGCATGTTATCGTCCCTTTTAAACTGGTGCCTAAAAATGTTTATGTACTACGTTAGATGTTAGTCCGTTTTGAAAATAAATAGACTCTCTCAATCGAGTTAACGAGGTATAGACTGTAATAATTACTGACTGTTACTACATGGAATAATACCCAAATAATCTGGTAATAATAGATGATAAAATATTAACAGGGTTCAAAATTTTACGATTTTAAATATTGTCAATCATTGTAGACATTTTATATGGCATGAATATCCAATAATTAATATGAGATACGCACCGTGATTCTCCGGTTATAAAAAAAAGATTAAAATGTAAACAACAAATTTATGTTGAAAAAGATTTAGTCCCATTACAAATCCATGTGCGTCATGCATGCGTAATCATTGATTCTTCTGCTTACCTTTTTAGTTTTTGGTGTCATGATTTATCTATGCGTGAATTTTATGGCGTTATTTTATTTAATTTGGAATTATCAGCTTTGTGCTTGGACCTAATGAGTGATTAGTTAGGTGATCAGGAAAAAAAGGTAACCATCACTGTTAAGCAAATGTCCTACCAACCCAAGGATCGATAAGTATTGTTTGAGATCTCTAATTTTTTCAAGATTAGGTGTCTTATTTGGTCATTTAAAATCTCTAGTCCAACGTATTTATACTTGGAAAACTCTTGTTTAGGTTTTTTTTTTTTTTTGTCAACATTAAATTTGTTTGATTTATCGAAGCCAACGCCACGGGATATTGTTTACATATTTAATAAGATGCGGTTCGGTACGAACATTCCGTGCCAAGACATCCGCTGTGACGATTGACCGTCTCGAAACCCGAGATAAAGAAAAATAATTGAATTCCTCCTTATCGCTTTGAATCGCTTTTATGTATGGAGAAAATGCTGGTCACTCGCTAGGATTAGACACCATCCTCACCAGGTCAGAGCAGTCAGTTATGAAAGCTACTTCTCTCTTCTCTTGGCCAATCATGCATCTCATCGCCCAGGTAAGTGCTTCCAATTCTGCATGTAGGGATGTGAGGCTTCTTCTCAGATTTGCAGCTCCCATACTTGGCATTGATTCATTGGGTATTAAACAACACCAACCTAATCCTGAATACTTATCACATCCTTTCCAAGAACCATCTATAAAACACCTATGCCCCGTATGTTTTATCTCCGAAAACTCGTTTCGGTTCAAACTATCATATGTATATTTTGGGACGTTACAACTTTCCTTACTCTCTTATACTTGCACCATGGTCCATGCATGTGCCTCTCTTTCTGCCAATCGAAGCACCTCTAATGGGGACATGTCCACATTCTCATACATTTTCGCAATTCTAGCTTTCCATATATACCATATTATCCATGGAAACATGTCACTATGAGAGTCATTTGGTGTTCTCTAGAATAAGTGATCCATGTTTGCGTATAATGATTCCATTGGGAAAACTGTGGGCGAAGTTGGAATTTGTGACAGAGCCCAAGTCTGCAATGCTGGCGGACATTGAAAGATTGCATGATTTGTTGTTTCCTCCCAGTCACCACATCTACCACATTCTGAGTCAATTCTTATTTTCTGTTTTTTCAAATTTGTCGATACCGATACACATCCCGTGATAAGTTGCCACATAAAATGTCTTAATTTGGGAGGACACTTTATTTTCCATGTTTGAGCCTGCAAAATCCGAATCTGGGCCTAATACCATATTCTTCTGAATATTCGGTGTTGCTAACCGTAATGTCTGATAGCCCGATTTAACCGTATATTTTCCTGTTTTTGTAAAATGTCAGCCCAATGTATCAGGTTTAGTGGGCGTGCCCAACGGCTAAGCACAAATTAATGAAACATCTTCCGGAATAAACCTAGTGTGTAACTGCTCCATATTCCATGTATTTGATTGGATATCAATAAGGTTTTTAACTCGTAGCAATGGTTCATAAAAACTACCATTGCTGAAGGCTGGCCTCGAAAATTGAGACGGTATCCATGGGTCATTCCATACCGAGATGGAGTCGTCAGAACCAACTCTTTTAATAAGTCATGTATTAACCAGAGGGCGAGCAAATATTATACTTCTCCAGCCATAGGAGGATGAATAATATTTAATTGGGGCAAACGGTGTTGAATTCCTGAAATATCGTTCTCTAAACATCTTAGCAAAGAGGGAGTCCGGAACAGAGATCAATCGCCAAAGTTGTTTTGCTAGTAATGCAGTATTAAAATCATCCACTTTTCGGAAGCCTAACCCACCTTCGTCTTTACCCGAACATAGCTTGTCCCATGTCATCCAATGCATTCCCCTTGATTAACCGTTGGTACTCCACCAATAATTTGCCACCGCCCTTGTTAGCTTCGATGTAACTGTTTTTGGTAGCCGAAAGCACGACATTACATAAGTTGGTAATGCCGCCGCCACCGATTTAATCATAACCTCTTTGCCACCCTTAGATAAAAACTTTGCCGTCCAACCTTTAATTATATTTTGTAATCGATCTCTCACATAGGAGAAACTCTGCATCTTCGACCCACCCATATTTTTCGGTAATCCCAAATACGAACCATACCACCCATGTTTGTTATACCCAACACTACTTTCGAATCCGCTTTCAATGATTCCTCGATTTTGTGACCAGATTGAATTGATGATTTCATAAAATTGATCTGTTGACCTAATCCCGCTTCATATTGCTTCAATATACCCAATATAATACCACATTGCTCTTTATTTGCCTTACAAAAAAACAAGTTATCATCTGCAAATAATAGATGGGTTATTGGTGGGGTTGCTTTCGCTACCTTTATTCCTGTTATTAATTTATCGTGTTCCGCTTTTTTTATATTGGCGATCAAAACTTCTGTACACAGAATAAATAAATATGGTGATAGTGGATCACCCTGACGTAACTCTCTTTCCGGTACAATCGATCCTCTAGGTTGTCTATTGATGAGAACTTTATATTGGACTGAGGTAACGCATCACATTACCCAAGATATCCACTTTTCACAGAAACCCATCTTTCTGAGTATCTGTTCAATAAAAACTCATTCGACCCTATCATAAGCTTTACTCATATCTGTGTTTAATAGCCATGAACTCGCCTTTGCAGGAAGGATTAGTACGCAAACCATGGAACATTTCCTGCACTATAAGAATATTATCAGAGATCAATCTTCCTGCCACAAAAGCCGACTGTGTTTCTGAAACGAGTCCTGTTAGAATCGTCTTTAGTCTTTGACATAGTATTTTGGAGATAACCTTATAGCCAACATTACACAGACTAATATGTCTCATCTCCATCATCCGCGTCGGTCTGTCCGTCTTTGGTATAAGACAAATACAAGTTGTATTTAACCTTTTATCAAAAACCCCATCTTGAAAAAAGGAGTTGACCAAATGTATCAGGTCTGATTTAATAGTACTCCAAGCCGTTTGATAAAATAGAGCTGTCATACCATCTGGACCAGGTGCCTTCTCCGGATGCATCAAAATAATGTTGTTTTAACCTCGTTCTCTGTAGCTGGCGCCACTAAGGATTCATTAATCTCATCTGTTATCAAAGTTTTAACTTCCATTAATGAGTCCGAAAATTCTTGTGGATTAGTACTTCTGAATAAGTTGTAAAAATAAGAAACCGCTATGTGTTGAATATCCTTTTCTTCCGTAACCCATGATCCATCTTCATCATGTAACCCTATTATACGATTCCTAACCCGACGTTGTTTTGTTTGGGCATGGAAAAATTTTGAATTATTATCCCCCACCCTCATCCATAAATTTCGGCTCTTCTAATGCCAATACATATCTTCATCCCGATATGCCTCCCGTAATTTCAATGTTAAGTCCATAATCTCCTCAGGTCTTCTCGCATCATCCATCTGAACCATATCTAGATTATTTTTCAAATCTTCAATTGTCTTCCGACCATACGGTGTTAGATTTTTCCGCCAACGAGAAATTGCTCTTCTACAATTTATCAAATTTCCCACAAAGGATCATTCTGTCGGCCCACTGTCCGATTTCCATCCTCCTGAGATTGCCTCTATTAACCCATCTTTTCCGATCCAGCGTTTATCAAATCGAAAACTTCGTTTTCCATGTCCAATCCTATCTCCTATCATAGCTAAAATTGGTTTATGATCCGACGCGATCATTGGTAAATATTCAACATAGGTATTACAAAACATCTCATGCCGATCTTCATTGGCTAGGGCCCTGTCCAATCTACAACAGATTGGTTTTTTTATCCCGCCAACCTCTCCAGAATAAACAATCACCAAGATACGGAAATTCTAGAAGTCTGCAATCCCGTATCATCATATTAAAGAAGACAAAAGAGGATGCATGTCGTAATTGACTCTTTTTTTCCATGATTTCCTTTTAATTCATTAAAATCTCCTATAAGAAACTATGGTGTATCCCGACTTAACCCGATCCTTATTAACCGTTCCCAAACTTGATCACGGAACTTGGGAACCGGATCACCATAAACAAATGTAAAATAAATTATTTTTCCTTTTACAACCGCTTCTACATCTAACAATATATTGGACTCAAATCAAATTGAAACATTAAAATTTTTATTATAAAAAAGGCTAAACCGCCACTACAATCAACCGGATCAACCATTTTTAAATAATTACAACCGAAATGGCATATAAATTTTTCTAGAAAAGAAAAAGATTGTTTAGTTTATGATAGAAACAAAAAATCTAGCCGATTTTGCTTCCATAAATCCCGAAGATACCCGATTGTTGTTTTATTCCCTAGACCTTGACAATTCCAATTTAAGACCTTCATTTATCATTGTGGTTTCGGTGGTTTCGATGTTGTTTAGGTGATTATTAGATCATTTTAATTATGATTTCATTTATCTTATCGTATATCTTGTTATAAATTCTAAACTTCTAACTTTTTGGAAGATTGTGGCCTTGTCTCTGGCGCATGAGTGTTTTTTTATCGAGACTTTGGTTTGATTAGATAAGAGGTTGTTATTCATTTCCTATACAATTAACAAACGCAAAAAACGAAGCATAATGTAAACTACTATATTAACTTATAAAAATCACAGAAAAACTAAAATTATGTCAATTAAAATCTTTACATAATATTTATTTATAGGAATGAATTGACGTGCCAAAAATATACGAATTACTGTATGTAGTTGATATATATTAATATGTATCCCTATTATGATCACACATAATACAGACACAGAGCTTTATTCCAATAGCTAATATCTGAACTTTAAAGTCAGTACACTCAAAACTGATATTGACGTATGTATTACCAATAGCAACATGTGTGCTTTCATCATAATTTTACAGAATTTTTTTATGCCAGTTTCCATCGTTTCGATAAGGTCCACACTCCATAGGGACGTTGAAAATTTTTATTTCATTTTTTCCCACTCATTGTTGTCCTTTTTTCTTAGTAAAGTTTTTTCCCACTCAGAGTTGTTTGTTCACCAACCTTCTGATTACCAAGAGACGTATAAAAATGCAAAACGAATAGACCCTCATTTTTATATGTCGATCGGTCCTACACTCCTATAGACTTTAAACTATTTTAAACTTCAAGATAGATACGTCCATCTTACTAATTCTTTAAAATCTACACTAGTTAAAAATATTTCTTCTAATATTCAAACTTATTTTCCACTTCATTCTTCATAATAGCTTAATAACGTAACAAAATTGTTCGATTTATTACTTCGACTTAACTTCAATTATTGTTGATACTTACTCCAAAAAAGTATGTACTATCCAAAATTATAATAATTTTGGATGGTACAGAGAAATTAATTAAGTAATGAAGGTTTGGTGAAATTAAGTAATTAACGTAGCCAAGTGCCAACAACAACACCAAACCCACCAAACATTAAAAAGGTCAAAAAGACGTAAGTCTTTGACCTCTTCCACTCTCTTTAGTCTTCAGTTTGGTGAGTTCGTGCACTATGCTCACACACACTCCTTACGCTTTTTGGTGTTTTCGGATGTGATTAGAAATGACTTTATAAAGGTTTCCTATTTTTTCTGTCTCTCATATAAATGTTCTATTTAAGGATTAGAAAACGTATATATTTTTTTTTGTGTTTTTAATATATTTTTGATAAAATTGATACAAAATGTCGACTGTTGAAAAATAAGTATGAATATATTCCATGGCATGACGCATGGAGTGACTGCGTTATTAAAATTAACCAGCATTTTTAGTCAGAATTCATGTTTCTCGTGTTGTACTGTATCTAGGCTACATGATGATCACGGGATATCTTATATTCAAAAGTTGGTAATTATACATATAGAGTCTGATAAGTGAAGACTCGCTGACAAAAAATAATATAATCAAATCCAATATATACCTTAAGCTAATTTTTAATTAAACATTTGCAACTGCACATTCTTATTTAGTCAAAAACACTACCTAATATTTTGCCACTATATAATAACTATTATTACTCCACCTGTGATTTCAAATATTTTATTAAGAAATACATAACTCTCTTATCATTCAGGCTGTAATTTTCTAAGAACATTTCAATTAACATTTGTCGACATAATTTTACAGTAGCAATAATATTTCAGACAATTTGATAAGATATGTCAAATTTGATAAGTTGTATGCGAGACGTTAGTTTTGGTAATAATAATGAAAATTATTATTTGATGTCAAAAAAGGAAGAAAATACTATTTGTGATTTTACTTATAAAACAAATGTGAAATATTCATGCATCGCTGTTAAAAGAAAAGATAAGTTGCATGCATCATGTGGATGCCAAATCAAGTAAATATGAGAAAATGGAATCATACCAAATAATCAACCATACCACAGACAACCTTTTCCCACTCAACAAATCTGATTTGACATTTATCAGTTCCTCTGTTTACATTCATCTTTCTCATGTCAAGATCACACTCTTACCTCTCATATATATAAAACAAAACCACTTATATTGGGTAAAAGTGAATCTCAAAACTGAGTGATATAAAGTTATATATTTAGGGGAGAGAGGAAGTGGGAGAGAGAGAGAGAATGGGGAAGGGAAGAGCTCCTTGTTGTGACAAGACCAAAGTGAAGAGAGGTCCATGGAGCCCAGAAGAAGACTTGAAACTCATCTCTTTCATTCAAAAGTTTGGTCATGAGAACTGGAGATCTCTCCCCAAACAATCTGGTATGTTGTTGCTTTGTGTTCTCATTTTTAATGGATCATAAATAAAGCAAAACTTGTTCTTTATGATTCTGAATGTATATGCAAATGAAGGGCTATTGAGGTGTGGGAAGAGTTGTCGTCTAAGGTGGATTAACTACCTCAGGCCAGATCTGAAGCGTGGCAACTTCACTGCAGAGGAGGAAGAAACAATCATTAAGCTTCACCAGAACTATGGGAACAAGTAATTCAGCTAGGCTTAATTAGTATTGTGCTCATGGTGGATCAAAAAGTGATTTGATATTTTGACATTAAGCTTTCTGCATTTTGATCAGGTGGTCAAAAATCGCTTCCCAGCTTCCAGGAAGAACAGACAACGAGATCAAGAATGTGTGGCACACTCATCTAAAGAAAAGGCTGGTTCAGAGCTCAGGAACTGACCTTACTGCAGATGAACCGGCCTCGCCTTGTTCGAGTGATTCTGTTTCTCGTGGGAAAGAGGTAAAGTCTCATGTAGAAGATTCTTTGAACAGAAAGACTAATCAAGAATCAACGAGGAATGAGTTGTCTACATCTGTGTCTTCTGGTGGTTCCAACCATTCCAACCAGCAAGATGATCCAAAGATAGACCTGACGTTTGAGTATATAGAAGAAGCTTATAGCGAATTTAACGACATTATTCAAGAGGTAGACAAACCCGATCTGCTGGAGATCCCTTTCGATTCAGATGCTGACATTTGGAGTTTCTTAGATGTTTCAAACTCGTTTCAAGAATCTGCTGCAAATGAGAACAGCTCAGCATCAAGAGCAGAAGAAGAGTCTGATGAGGATGAGGTTAAGAAATGGTTCAAGCACCTGGAAAGCGAACTCGGGTTAGAAGAAGATGATAATCAACAACATAAACAGGGAACACAACACAAAGAAGAAGAATCATCATCATCACTCTTGAAGACCTACGAGCTCATGATACATTAAAGGCTGAAATTACTTTTATGGTTTTTTTATAAAAGTTACTTTATTTTGGATATCAATATTTTATCTAATGGAAAGGTAAAGAGAGATAGTAGAGAAAATGTATTCCATAGTTAAATTTTATTGGGCAATTTTAGTAGCCTGTAGATAAAACAGAGCTGGTCAAAAGATACACTCTACTAAAAAGCTTGAGACTAACTATCTGAAAGATTCTTCCTTCTCTAGTCTACAGAATCTTGAAGAAAATTGAACTGATAGCTTCGTATTGTGATACAAATAAACCACCAATTCACACCAAATAGCACCAATCAATACTTTATTCCAATTCTTACAATCCAACAATACAACCAACGAGAATCTAATGTTCATAAAACAAGAGAAACTCAGATCCACCTTGATAAGATGAGAAATCTCCACAGAGGATGAATCAAGATGATGAGAACCCAGAATCCAGAGAGAAATGTAACAAACTTTTACAAATTGTAAGTGTATCCGAGAAAATGAGATATTTTGAGCTATAAACACTTGAATCTTCTGCTGTTTCTAATCGTGACCGTTGATCGCTATTCCATCTCCACCGTCCACGTGTCACCTCCATATCCTATATCATATTGAAGAAATATTGGTAGTCAAGTTATTTGAAGAAGAAGAAGAAGAAGAATGGGTAGGATTAGTTTAGTAATCTCCATCATCTAACAACCGTCTTGAAATTGGAAACGACAAAACAAGAAGACCAGTTGCTGTACATTGTCTGGAGATAGATTCACCAAGGAACTTATCAAGGAATTACCCTCATTACTGTTCGATCGCAGACCTCTCTGTCGACATCGGTTACGCCGTACTGGACGAATAGTTACTCCACGGCCTCAGAGAGTTTCGCGGCGGATTCTTTCTTGATCCACATCATCTCTGTTTTACGTACGTCTTCAAATCTTATGGCGGTAGCTCAGACGTCATTAACGGTAGAGGCGATGCCAACCCGGTGAGAAACCGTTTCAAGTCTACTGAGTTTGTAATTTGTATTTGTGACGTTTCTAAAGAATTTTGGGTTTTTAGTGTTATAAAAAATATTGTTGGTTTATTTTACTGTAACTGTATAGATATCAGGTTTCTTCTGTAATTCCGTACAAATGTTAGGTATATTTTGTAATTATGTTAAGTATCAGGTTTGTTTTACATAAATATCTTAGGTTTATTTTGCATTATTTCTTAGAACCCTAAAAGGAGCAAAATTCCCGGTCTTTATTCTCCGGCTACCAACGAGAGAAACAGTGACCGAGAAAGCTGTCGACTTTATACAGTTTGACCGGTCGGGTCAATTGCAACGGGTCGGGTCGGGTCAGGTCATCGCGGTTCTCTCTCTCTCTCTCTCTCTCTCTCTCTCTCTCTCTCTCTCTTTTTGCTGATTCGAGAATCTCTATTCTCGAGTTTGGTGTTTTGTAAAATTGATCGGATTCAATGGAAAAGTCCGTCGTAGTCCGCCGTGAAACCAATGGAGACGACGTTGAGGGAGAAGCGGAAAGAGAAGCCGTCTTTGCACAACTGAAAGTTCTCTGCTTGGAGCTTCTAAACCTATCGCAAAACCCCCAAAAGGATCCGGCCACAATCCCTGCTTTGCTCCACCTCATCCGCCGTACTCCTCCATCCACTCTCCAGTCCTTCTTCCAGTAAATATTCCGCACATCTCCGCTTTTGCTTTCGTAATTTTTTCACTATTCTTGTATCTGTTTGTCTTCGATTTTCAGGTTTAATAGAGTTTATATATTTTCCCGTTTGTGGTGTATTGTGGACTGTTCATAGTTTGGGAGGAATGTCTAATAAGTGACAACTGTTTTGTTTCAGCTACACTTTGTTTCCATTGCTTCTTCTGTTAGACGCCGCAGTTGCTTGCAGAAGTCAGGGGGAAAATCAGCCTGAGGAATTTCCAAAACCACCTTATAAAGTGAGTGATAAAGTGGCAGAAGGTGTAATCTATTGTCTTGAGGAACTTCTAAAGAAATGTCACATTGGATCCATTGATCAGGTGAAGTGGTTTGGAATTCTCACTTACCTTAGTTTTGATAACATATTCTCAGCTTAGTTATAATAAACTGTTTGTTGGAAATTCCTCCTACAGATGGTTGTGATTATGAAGAAGTTAACTAGTGGTGCTATTTTATCCCCATCTGAGGCTGCCGAAGAGTTTCATGAAGGGATCGTCAGATGTTTCCGGGCAATGATCTCTGGTCTGCTTCCATGCTCTGATGATTCGTGCTCATGTAAGCGCACTGTTGGCCGGCCTCAACTGTCAGATATTATAGATTATCAAACTCAAGTTCCAGAATCTTTTAAGTATGATTTAGAAACCCGAGAGTGCTTGCTTGCATTTCTTCAGTCTCAGTCTGCTTTGGCTGCTGTGGGTCATTGGCTTTCCATTCTTCTCAAAGTAACATTCTTTTCTCCCTATGCTTTCCTTTCTCTTTCCTATGGAGTCTTGTAGTTGTATACATTCTAAAGTAAATCAATTCTGATCATTGCATACAGGTGGCTGATGCTGAGGCTTCTCGAGGACATCGAGGTAGTGCAAACCTTCGAGTTGAAGCCTTTATGGCCTTACGGATACTTGTGGCTAAGGTAACTATTAATTTAAAAAAAAAATTAAAACCGTTTTGAGGAAAAATTTATTCTGGACCATTTGTGACACTCATGGGTCCTAATGAGAACATGGTTCTTGTTGTAGATTGGTACTGCTGATGTGTTGGCCTTTTTTCTACCTGGTGTTGTTAGCCAAATTGCCAAAGTGTTGCATGTTTCGAGAGCAATGATAAGCGGAGCTGCAGGAAGTGTTGATGCATTGGACCAAGCAATTAGAGGTTTAGCCGAGTTTCTTATGATAGTCCTTGAGGATGAGGCTAATTCATCGGCTCTTGGCATTTCTGATGATGATACTAAGTCGCTGAAGCATGAATCTGCACACTCAATTTTGGACGAACTTCGTTCTCTGACAACAAAATCTCAAGGACAGAGCGACGAGCTGACAGAAATTACAAACCAAGACATTGTTACCATCAATGTACCTGAAAAATTCAATCTGAATCCGAGTCGGGACTCCTTTCATGTGGAACGTACAAAGGAATGGTTAGATAGCACTACTTCTCACGTGAATAAGCTGCTGTGTGAGACATTTCCTCATGTATGCTATTTTTTCTCGAGCTACGTTCAACACTTTACCCAGATCCTTTGTAGCTGTATTTTCTTAGTGGTGATATCTTAATTGGTTTCAGATTCTTATCCACCCAGCCGGAAAAATACGATGGGGATTTCTAGCAGCAATACGTGGATTGCTATCTAAGAGCTCTTGTTCGCTGAAGGGTGCTAGATTAGTGATGTTGGTAAGTTCATAACTAACAACTACACATGATTTTGGATATTTGATATTTCCATTCCAAGGATTTTGCCACTGGATATATTACTTAAATGATGCAGGAATGCGTATGTACTCTGGCTGTTGATGACTCCGATGAAGTTTCTGTAGCAGCTCAGGAATTTCTTGATCATTTATTCTCCGAACGTACAAATCACCACATAGAGAGTGATATACTCAAGATCTTTAGCAGGTATTGTTCTCTTTGTTGTTATATTGTTTCTTTCTTTTGTATTCAGCTCTCTTAATATATATGTGTGTTTTATTCTTCTTCTGGGACTTGTTAATGACAACAGACTGCTTGAGAGGCTTCCAAAAGTGGTTCTGGGGAATGAGGAATTGGCTGCACTTTCGGTGGTTAAGCAGTTACTTGTCATCACTTATTATTCTGGTCCGCAGTTTTTGGCGAATCATCTTCAGTCTCCCGTATGTATTCTTTCTTGACACGCTCATAGGTTTGGTGCCACTTCTTTCTTCTATCAGCAAAAATCTAGTTCCAAAAACCAAACATGATCTAATAATGGCTTGCGATATATGATTAGTTTTTCTTGGCATTCTGTTATGTAGATAACAGCCAGCAGATTCCTGGATATATTTTCTCTCTGTCTGAGCCATAATTCAGCATTCACCGGTTCTCTTGAGAAACACATCGCAGAAAGGCCTTCATCATCGACAGGTTACCTCCCTTCAATCACAGAATTAAAAGTGGGGTTTCGGGAGACCAGATACAACCGTACTGTTGCAAATATCACTGAATCAGATCAAGTAAAATTGGAGATATCGTCGCCCACTAGCTATATGTTACCTCGCATGCCTCCGTGGTTCTCTTATGTTGGTAGCCAGAAGCTCTATGAGATGCTTGCTGGAATTCTTAGACTTGTAGGTTTATCCTTAATGGCAGGTCATTTCAAATTCCTTTGAAACCATTTTTTCTGAAAATTACTCTGCAGTTAACTTATAGATGAGTTGGTTAGTGATAGTAAATGATCTCGTTGTGTTTGTGTTTGCTAGGATTTAAAAATGAAGGGCATTTAGCAGTCATCCTGGATATTCCTCTGGGGGTTTTCCGTAAACTGGTTTCAGATGTTCGTGTAAAGGAGTATAACGGAGAAGACTGGCAATCTTGGTGTAATCGAACTGGTTCAGGACAGTTAGTTCGCCAGGCGGCAACTGCTGTTTGTATCCTGAATGAGATGATTTTTGGTCTAACGGATCAAGCAACTGATGCTCTCTCAAGACTGCTTCGGAAGTCGAGAAAGGGAAGAGACAAACTTTCCTGGGAAATCTCATGGAACAAACGTGCAAAAAGTCATCTGATTGATTGCGTTGGTAAAATTTTGCACGAATACCAATCTTCTGAAGTGTGGGATCTCCCTGTGGACCAAAAGACAATTCCCGGGCAAACCGATACCGATGTTCAACATATTAGTCTGCATTTTTTAAGAGACTGTGCAATGCTACACCAAGTTATAATAGAAGGAGTAGGTGTGTTTTCCTTGTGTCTCAGGAAAGATTTTGCTTCAAGTGGATTTCTTCACTCTTCGCTTTACCTTCTGCTTGAGAGTCTTACCTGCTCCAGCTTCCAAGTTAGAAATGCTTCAGATGCTGTCTTACGTCTTCTTGCTGCCTCCTCTGGCCATCTCACAGTGAGAATTTATGATAATGTAATTGGATTATTCGATCACATCATAGTACCTTTTTCTTAAATCAAAATCTTGCTGTTTTTTTGTTTGTTTGTTTGGCAGGTTGGGCATCTGGTTGTTGCAAATGCGGATTATGTTGTTGACTCTATTTGTCGTCAGCTGCGCCACCTGGATCTTAATCCTCATGTCCCAAATGTTCTTGCTGCTATGCTTTCCTATATCGGAGTGGCCCATGATATATTGCCTTTAATAGAGGAACCGGTAAGGCCATTTGCAGTGAACCGTTTTTTCTTTCATTAAAAATAATTGCCTTTGTTGGATGTTCATCACCCTCCGATTCATAATCAGTGCGTTAAGAACTTTCTTTTTCCGTTTTGGGGGATCTGCAGATGCGATTGGTTTCCCAGGAACTAGAAATTGTTGGTAGACAACAGCATCCAAATCTAACTTTACCCTTCTTGAAGGTAGATTCAATCTTTCATTTTTTTCTCTCGTAGTCTTTTAAAATCATTTGTTTTCTTGGTCTAAAAAACATCACAACCTTTGTTGGTACTTCTGGTAGGCTGTTGGTGAGATTGTAAAAGCATCAAAGAACGAGGCTTGCCTATTACCAGACCGAGCCAAGTCATATAGTGATCATGTTAAGACCAAAGCATCTGATGCGATAACATCAAGGCAAGAGAGAGGTTCAGATTCTGACAATAAAGTTAATGACGAGGACGAATGGGAAACCATACTGCTTGATTTGAATCGTTCTAAACGATACAGACGCACAGTTGGATCGATCGCCTCTTCGTGTTTAGTTGCAGCCACGCCTCTCCTTGCATCATCAAATCAAGTCTCATGCTTGGTTTCCCTTGATATAATCGAGGTACCTTGCCATTGGATTAGTTTTTCTTGAGTTCTCTCTCGGATTTTCCGCAACTGAACTAAATCCGTATCTTTCCATTTATACAGGAAGGAGTAGTGGCGCTGGCTAAAGTCGAGGAAGCTTATCGAGCTGAGACAGAAACCAAAGAAACAATTGAAGAAGTCATTGAGTATGCTTCACTCTATCAGCTTAAAGACTACATGAATGCTACAGACGATGGAGCAGACGAAAATCGGCTTTTACCCGCTATCAACAAAATCTGGCCTTTCTGTGTTGCTTGCATACGAAACGGAAATCCCGTGGTACAATATCTATCTCTCTTCCTTTTCCGATTTTATCTATAGATTTAACGGTTTTTAAAACCTTCTGCATTTTCCACAGGCTGTGCGCAGATGCTTAACCGTGATAACCCGAGTCATTCAAACATCTGGAGGAGATTTTTTCTCACGTCGTTTCCGCAACGATGGCCCGGATTTTTGGAAGCTTTTAACAACATCTCCATTCCACATTATGACGCCGAAGAACCTCCGGGAAGACAACAAATCGGCTCTCCGGCTTCCTTACAGAACCGTTTCCGAGTCGTCTTCTTCGATTGCTGAAGTTTCCAGCTTGAAAGTTCAGGCTGCACTTCTTGACATGATTGCAGAGCTTTCTAGAGACAAGCGCAGTGCTTCAGCGTTAGATTCAGTCTTGAAAAAAGTTGCGGGACTGGTCGTTGGGATCGGCTGCAGCGGCGTAACTGGCTTAAGAGAAGCGGCTTTGAATGCGTTGAAAGGTTTGGCTTGCATTGATCCTGATCTCATTTGGATTCTGTTAGCCGATGTGTACTATTCTCTCAAGAAGAAAGATTTGCCTGTTCCACCGTCTCCAGAGTTTCCAGATATGTCTAGGGTTTTGCCTACGCCGCCGGAAGATTCTCGGACAAGGTTTCTCTACGTAGAGTACGGTGGTCGGAGCTATGGTTTTGAATTGGAGTTTAGCTCCGTTGAGACCATCTTCAAGAAGATGCAGTCTCTGGTCTTTTTGTAGACCAAATGCATTGTTAATAATTATGCTTGTAAATACTTTTATGAAAACATATGAAAACTAATTTATTATTGAAATGAAAATTCTGGAGAAGAAAAGTACATTTGTTACTAATTAATAGGCACTAAAAAACTTGCTAAGACAGTTCAAGTGCTGCAATACTGAGCAAAGCTAATAAAAAGGGGTTTAAATTGTATTGGTTAAAACATCGGGGGCGAGATGCAAAATATAAAACAGTAAGGGGTTTTAAATGAAAATATTGGCATCGAGACCCGACCCGGGAATTCTGAATCCTGATATCGGGGCCCAAATAAATATGGTGGCTCCTTGCCCGTTCTTTAGTCGGGGGAAAAATATCATGGGAAGCGAACGGAGCCCCAAGGAGAAGAAGAGAAGCAGAGGTCAGAGCCAAAATGAGTCTTCGTCTTCCGATTGTATGGTTCTTCTTCTTCTTTCCATTCGTTTTCTTATTTTGGGATTTCAGTCTTAGTGATTTATCTATCCGTGTTGTAAGTTACGAGCAGCATCATAGCTATTCGTGTGAATTTGTAGTTGGAGTTGGATTCAACTTTGAAATTGTGACTTTTATTGTGGAGGAGGACATGATCTGAGACTGTATTGTGATTTTTATTAATGGACAGACGAAGGGAAAGTTAAAAGGCATCGAGGAACAGAGAAAGATGATGAAAGGACAAGTCGGACAAGTGAGAAGAAGAAGAAGAAGGAAAATAAATCTCACAAGCACCACAAATCGAGTTCATGTATGTTGTTATTTCTTGATCCATTTCTTATTTCTGACATGATGTCGGTAGTCATGGCATGTGATGGATGGCCAGAACCTTGTTTATATGTTTAGTCTAGTTAAGTTTGTCGTATGATAATATTGTTGTCTTTGCTTCTTCATCTTGTTGGTTTGAGCTGTTACGTTGTTGTTGCGCTGCTGATATCTACTGACTGGTGTATTCATAGATTCTACCCATGTGAGCTGTGTCTTCTTTTTCTTGTATGCCATTTACAAAGCATCGATTTAGCTTTGTTCTTTCTAATTGTGTTCTCCTAGGGAGGAAAGAGGTTGTAGTCGAACCTGTTGGTTAGGGGAGGATTATAGGCAGCAAGAAAGTGTTTTGTTACAACTAAACGGCTATTTATCTCTCATCAGCATGACTTGTATCATGTGTCTTTGCTTTTCAGTATGATCTGTTTTTCTTGCTTCTGACATTGTTTTATTTTTACAGCAAAGTCAAAGGATGATAAGCATAAAAAGAAACACGCGGAAGGTGACAACAAGCTAGTGAGCTCTCTCTCTTACCCTTTGAAACATATACTCATTAAAACATCTGATAGTATATTTCACTCCAACTATATTTGTTTTGGAGACTCTGTATGTGTGGTTCTTTGCAGGTTTCTTCATTTTGTTTAGACATGGTTTAATTACAAAAGTCTCCTTGCCCTATTGTGTAATGTTTGACGGATGATCATCCTCGTTGAGATTTCTGATAAATTGTTTTTCTTTTCCATCTTCTTCTTCTTCCAGAAAGAGGGGATTCCCGAGCTATCAATCGAGGACTACTTCTCGAAGAACAACGAGTTTGCTACATGGCTGAAAGAAGAAAAGCGTACTTACTTTAATGATCTCACGACAGAAGCTGCACGAGAATTGTTCTCACGTTTTGTCAAGAGATGGAACAGAGGGAAACTCGAGTCTCGATACTATGAGGGAATCTCCACTGCCCCACGAACAGCTCACAACTGGATGATCAAGCATAGGTGAAAAAGCAATACCTTCCTCTACTGTGGTTCTTGCTTCTTATGTATATGCAGCTTGATGGTACCAGAGATACCCTCTTTCTAGTTGCTCTACTTAGACCTCTTGTTGCACTACTTGTTAGATAGATTGCTGTTGAGAGACTTGTTTCTAGTCAAGTCAGTTTTCAGACGAAGAAAAAACATAACATACCCTTAACCAAAATTGCTGAAGAACTATCTCATGAATCCTTATGTAAACCAAAAACGGTTTAGGTTTACCGATTTTAGTTGTTCTCGTTCGGTTACTGCACTTTTCGAGATTTTGAATTAAAGCGGATCGTGTATGATTACCGGTGTTTACAACATAGCATATAGCTTTGGTTTCAAGTAACTGGTTATATGAAACTGGATATTCACAAAAGAGACTTTAAAATGAGTGAATAAAAAGATTCTAAATTGGGTCACGAGTCTTAACAAATTCCAAAAGTTTTACAGAAGCAAGAACCATCAACTCTGTGCAACTAGCCAGAAAAAAGAGTGTTAAAATTCAAATCCGGGTTTGTTGCACGGTTAAGTGAAAGTTTACTCGACTTCGGCCAAGTAATCATCGATTTCTGCTGGTGTTAGTACCCTGCATATAACATTCTCTTTTCAGATATCGATGGCAATAACAAAGATCCTTGATTATATTAGTTTGCAGTCTTGAACGTTTACCTGAAAACTTTGTCAGCACCGATTTTGCCAATCTCAATGTTTTTGCTCGAGATTTCTCCCTCGAAACTGTGAAAAGAAAGAAAGACTAGTTTTAGGCTTTTGTAAAATTCTGAAATATAGAAAGAAAGTAGTGTTGGTAAAAATTCTCACCCTTCCTTCAATGTCAATATTGCCGTGTGAATGGCATCATCAAGTTCCATATCTTCTGTGTACCTGATCAGAGGAAAAGATGACATGACATGCTTCCAAGATCATAAACTCATCATCACAAATGGTAAAGTATTATCACCTCTTCTCAAGAAACGTCTTTGCATTCGAAACATTCTTTCCCATTGCCGAAGCTTTCCATGAGAAATAAGAGCCAGATGGATCCACCTAGTGATAAAGGAAAATCATGAAACAGATGTTTTTGATTTATGCGTTTTACTTCAACTTATAGCAGGATGGTTATATATTCTTTAATGCTCTGGATACCTGATACAGTTGTGGACCCTTGTCATCATACCCAGCCACCAGTAGAGAAACTCCAAACGGCCTAACACCACTATTAATAGGAAAATGAGACGGAAATTAGAAGAAGTTTCAGTAGTCTAGTTTATAAATACAGATTTGCTTTAACAACATTATCTCATGCCAAAATCGATCTTAAAAACTAAGGTTAAAAGTGCATAGAGAGATGCTCTAAAGTTGCAATCTCTAAGCTAGTAACTCCTTTAACCCTGTTGAGCATAAGGGAGATAGTAACCATATAAATTTTGTAATATACACTTGACATAGTACTTACCCCGACTGAATGAACTCTTGCATCACCGTGGCAGTTTCCCTTACAAGTTGAGTAACGGGGATGGGTTCCTGCAACAACAAAACCCTCTTAAAAGTTGAATCAACTGAGCTAACAGGGTTATGAATATGCAAACTTATATCAACAGGAATTATCAGTCCAAAGTTTCTCCAAACCAGCAAGGATTGAAGATTTGTCATACATGTGTTGCTAGATACTCCAAGAAAAAAAGGTAGACAAAAAGAGAAGATATTATGATTACTTTGTACAATCGGAGATATTGCTCAGCCTGCTTCCTACTCTTTCGCACAAGAACTCGGAAATCAGGACCCATACCACTACATAAAAGGCAATACCAAAGTTAGCATTGAAATGATGAGGGCACTAAGGAAAAGGTTGCTTTTCATCAATAACACTAGCACCTAACGAGAGATACTAAGTACCCAAAACAAAATTAAAAAAAGTCTGATAAATCCAATTTTCAAGCTATGAAACCAAATGCGCTATTAAAAAAGAAGTACGGATAGCTCTGGAGAAGAACCTGTAAACAGTTCCAATGTTGGGAGTCAAATGCTGAATCTTTTGAACCTGAAACAGACATGAGATAAAAATTAGCATCATAGGAGTCACTGAAACTATGCAACCTAGGAAAGTAACACAAGGAAAAAGCAGGCACAGAAGGAAGAGATAATCAACTTACAGACGCTTCATCAACAAGAATAGAGGGAAGTTTCTTTTCTGTTGCAATGACAACTCCGTTTGAAGCTGCAGAAAGAAACCACCAGGGTCATGATAATATACATAAGTTGCATACGATCTCTTATAGAAAGTTCATGAAAAAAACCTTTGATTCCCAGAGATGTTTGGCCTGATCCAACAGCTGTTAGGGCATGTTCTAGCTGAACCAGCTTCCCTGATGGGCTGTTTCATAAACCACATGCGAAATCAAACCCAGAAGAAAAAGATCCAAAAACTCGAAAATGAGATGCATTTTGTAGGATAGACAAAGTTTATACCTAAACGTGGTGAGAGAAAACGAGTACTGACTGTCACCCATTGCAAAGCGACCTTAAACAATCCAAAATAAAGTCGTCATCTTCTAACAGATTTTTTCTTGGAAAGTGTTGAAATCTGCTAAACTTAAAACCACAAATATCTAATGATTCACACACTAAGCACAATTACGTCTGAGCAAGAGTACACTGAAGCGATTAAATCTGACAATACTTAGATGAAAAAAGGGACGAGTCTCAACGGAAATGAGCGAAACAGATGAAAACCGACAAGATAATAACCCGAATTAAGAATCGTAAGGGAATTAAATCAAACTCAACGATCAGCTCTAGCTCAAACACGAAGACGAAAATTGACAACTTTTTTTCAATATATTTCAGTTTCCAATGAAACCCATTCCATCAAGCAACATAAGATAGCATACCTTTTGATATATGGATCGAGCAACGAAATGGACGCAAGAGAGAGAGAGAGAAAGAGATAAACCAAGTGAAGAATTTAAGCTTTAGGTTTCTTGCACAAAGGGTTGCAGTGTGAGAGTCTTCACAAGAAAAAAGAGAACGAGCAACGAAAAATAAAAGAATAACGAAACGGCGACATTTACAAACAACTTCACACTTACCGTAAATTACAAAATTCGCCAATATTTTATATGTAATTTCAGTTTGGACCACATTATTTATTTACTACCCTACTCTCGGATACGCACAGACACAGTTGTCGCAAACCTCGTCCGAAGTCGCTGTGGATCTCTCTATCGCTTCCTCCTTCTCTATCTAACTCTCCTCCATTGGTGGGAGTTTGTTTCTTCACTCACTCGTCACAAGCTTCATGTGAAGAGTTCTTGAACTGTTCTAAAATCCATGGTGGTAACTATTCCACTTCTTCTAGCAGTTTCTTCGTTCCGGAAATAGAAAGGAAGAAGCATCTGAATACGCGTGTCACTGCTTGTTTTGTTGAGGCAGAACCATTGTTGATTCTTGGAGAAATTTTGCTCCTTTATTTCTCCAGTTTGTTTTATACAATCTGGCTCTGTTAATCTCTCGATTACGACCTTGGAATGCATTCGACGGGGAAGAGAGATGTCTTAGCTGTTATCAGATTATTGTTTAGTTGTTCGAGCTTCGTCAGAAACGCATGTTTCAGAGATCTCTTATCCGCTACCTTTACCACCAGGTGTTCGACGTTATGTCTGAATGAAGCTGAAGAATGCATTGAGGATTCTGAGTTATCGGTTGTATCGTCTAGGAGAGTGAATCACAGAAAAAAAGTTGATTGTGTTGGAGAAGTTAGTGAAAAAGAGAGAGTGAGAGAGATTCTTAGTCCTTTACAAGTTTTACGAAGATGGGGTTGTGATGATGATGAAATAACAAAGCTTTTTACTCGTAGGCCTGCTTTGCAGAGAGCCAATGTTGCTCAGCTAGAGTTTAAGTTAAGCCTTCTTAAGCCACTGGGAATCACGTCTTCAGACCTTGTGAAGATTGTTAATTGTCGTCCGAGGTTCTTTAGCTGCCGTATTCACCTTGTCCTTGATGAAAGAATCAACTACTTCATGGACTTTTTGGGGTCAAAAGAGGTGTTGCGCAGAGTCATTATCCGGAATCCGTCACTCATGTTGTATGACCTCGATGACAAGATCAAACCCGCGATAGAGTTCTACAAAGGGTTGGGCTTTAGCCAACAGGATCTTGTTGCAATGTTGATTTCCCGACCCACGTTGATTCCAAGAACAAACTTCAACAAAGAGAAGTTTGAATACATTCAGAAAACTGGGGTCACAAGAGATTCCAAGATGTTTAAATATGTTGCAGCGATCATCGGGGTCTCGAGGATGGAGACAATCGAAGAGAAAGTTAGAAACTTGGAAAAGTTTGGGTTCTCAGAAGAAGAGATTTGGCATCTGTGTGGAAAATGCCCAATCCTTCTCACTCTCTCAGTTGAGAAAGTTCAGAGAAATATGACTTTCGTCATAGCCTCGATGAAACGTCCAGCTCATTCCGTGTTTAAGCACCCTTTTTTGCTTCTCCTCAACCTCGAGACTCATCTAAAACCTCGTGCGGATCTCGTTAAGAGAGTCTTGGAAATGCGTCTAAAGCCACTGATAAAAGAAGTGAATATTTTCACAGCGCTAAGGATGAGCGAGAAACGGTTCTTGAAGGTTTATGTAATGTGTCATCCACAAGATATTGCAGCCGAGCTGATGGAGTTTTATGAGAAATCCAAAAACATGAAACGTTTGGCTGAGAAATCCAAGAAATACATCCGTAAAGGATTCCCCTTTTGAATCTCTTTTTCATTGGCCACTCTTCCATTTTTTTTCTTGTTTCTCTGAATTTGTTCATTACAGATGTAACATTGTGTAGAATTTTCGATCTTCCAATTTTGGTAGAAGGTCACACTTCAATTTATGGTGTTCTTCTTACCCAAGATTTGCTAAAATAATGAGCTTTATCAAAAGAAATGATATATCATTTGGTTTGGTTTGATGCGATTTTTATCGAGGTTATTTGGTTTGGTTAGGTTTCTGTTACGGTTTATTAGGATATAACAAAAATCAGTTGACGGTTTGGCTTTTGAATCGGTTCATTTTGATACAGTTTTGGTTTAGTTTTGATTAGGTAAACCGGAATAGAAAAGAATCAAACACACAAAACGCGAAGAACAACGTTTTGTGGAACGGCCAAAGACGCCCTAGACGTGTCTCTCTTCCTGACCCCGTTCGTGGCAGCAGTGACAAAATCCTCTTTTTTAATAAAAACGTTTGCAAAGTTGCAAACTTTTTGGGTTTAGTAGTAGTTGAAGAGATCAATGACAGCAAAAGTTTGGCGTCTTTCTAAATCAACCCATCCCTGTTGAGTTGCATTGTATTTGAGAAACTGAGGTGATATGGCCTCGACCCTTTTCTCTAGAAGTTTCTTGGCTGCGAGTCACCGCTTGATTACTCCTCCTCTGTCTTCTCGTCTTCCGCAAACGACCTTTAATCCCGCCGCCTTTCTCAGTGTAAGTCGAAATCTAATTTGATTCGCGATCTATTCTCAATTGGGCATTCGTTTGATAGCTGCTTTCGCTTCTGGGTTCTGGTCGTTCATCGGTTTGAGTGTTCCTGGATTGATTTTGAGCGTTTGGATTGTTTCTATGATTTGACAGTAGTTCCACTGGGCTTTCGAGCTTTCGAAAAGATGTATTGGGAATTTGGATTTATAATTGTTGATGAGGTCTATGTCAATCGATGCTTTTCTTATCAAAGTTTGAAATTGGACTTTATCAGTTTTGTAATATGAAATTAGGTGGTAAAATTATATGTAAATTGCTCAGTTTCCTTCTCTGTTTATGACTCTGACTCTGTGGTTGGTCTTCCTTTCTTGTGTGTTTGTGATGGTAATTGCAGAAGAGAGCATTCTATTCTCAATTAGCCGTTGCTTCTACAGCCTATAAATCAACCACATGGGCTCGTCGAGCCATGGCTTCTACTGGAGTTGGGACAAGAGCCGGTTACTCGACATCATCCATATCGACCAGTGAACCTGTTGTTTCTGTTGATTGGCTTCATGCTAATCTTAGAGAGCCTGATTTGAAGGTGACTGCCCTTTGTGCTAGTTGACTTCTTTTCTGCCATACTTTAACTTACCTGTTTGTATTCTGCTCAGGTTTTGGATGCTTCATGGTACATGCCAGATGAACAGAGAAATCCGATCCAAGAATATCAGGTGAGAGTATGAGCATATAGATTTTTGAGAAGCTCTTGATTTTCACAAATGTTTAGGTTGTATTCGTTCTGGATGAGCGCTAGCACTCTTAAGTAGTAGAGTTAGTACACTACTTGATACTGACGGACTTAAACTGATCCTCTCCTATAGGTCGCTCATATTCCCCGCGCTCTCTTCTTTGATTTGGATGGAATATCAGATCGAAGAACTAGTGTAAGTATCACCATCTGTTCTTTTACGGAAGATGTACCCGTGCGGTTTACATTGATATCGATATTATGAATAAGTGAAACCTTATTGATATATTATCTTCCTTTGCTGCCATTTTGAAGATAGTATATACAGCATATAGCTGTTTCTTTTGTGAGATCAAATGAAAAGTCTGGACTGTTTGCTGTTAATGTATGATATTATGAGTTTTCATTAAGACTTTTCTTTGCCCCGATCTTATTTGTAAGGCAACCATCTAAAGTATTGTATGATATATCAACTACTTGTAACAGTTGCCACATATGTTGCCTTCTGAGGAAGCTTTTGCTGCTGGTTGTTCTGCTCTTGGAATTGATAACAAAGATGGAGTGGTTGTTTATGATGGAAAGGGGATCTTTAGTGCAGCCCGTGTATGGTGGTGAGTTATGGTTCTCGTTTGTTCTTTAGATCCTTTTGCTTTGTTCTGTGTCTTTTTTCGGGTATTGTTAAAATTGATATGTGCTTCTTTATTTTATCCTTATATAGGATGTTCCGAGTTTTTGGACATGAAAAAGTTTGGGTGCTCGATGGAGGTCTACCAAGATGGCGTGCATCAGGTTATGATGTTGAATCTAGTGCATCAGGTGATGCTATTCTGAAAGCCAGTGCCGCAAGTGAGGCTATAGAGAAAATCTATCAAGGACAAATCGTAAGTCTCTCTTTTGGATAATGGTTCTCTAGTTCGTATATCTGTAGATTCATGTGTTTTTTCGTCATATCAATTTTCTCTCTCGTGGTTGCACAGGTCAGTCCGATTACCTTTCAGACAAAGTTCCAGCCACATCTAGTGTGGACACTTGATCAGGTTGGCATTTCCTGAATGGATTTGTCTTTGCATTAATGATATATGATTTAATTATTTCTACTATCATTCTATATATTGAACCATAAATTTGAATCTTCGTAAGGGAATCCTAAAGATGACCCAACTTCAAGTTCTTTAATTAATACCCATTTTTCAGAATTGTGATTGTGATAATATCAATTCTACTATAATCCAGTATGTTGGTAGATTGATGCCTGTAGATACCTGGTTTTGAGTTTGCGTTTGTGTTATAATAACTTGTTCAGATTTTTATTTTATGTCAAGACGCTCTTTGGTGAATTCACAGGTCAAGAACAATATGGAGGATCCGACTTATCAACACATAGACGCTCGTTCCAAAGCCAGGTACTATGATTTGCCAAGTTATTACTTGTTTCGACTGATGATGGATTTTCTCTAGGCTCCTTCGTACTAAGTTGATACTCAATGTAGCACTTGATTATTTTACGGGTTTTTCACAGGTTTGATGGTACTGCCCCAGAACCCCGTAAGGGAATAAGAAGTGGTCATATACCTGGAAGCAAATGTGTCCCTTTTCCTCAGGTAAAGCCACCTTAGAGAATTTGTTTCCTTCCATCACTTCCTCTGAATCTTGTCCCCAGAGTTAATGTGATACATTTCTTCTTTCTGCAGATGTTTGATTCTTGTCAAACACTGTTACCAGCAGAAGAGCTGAAGAAACGATTTGAACAAGAAGGTAAACTATTTCATCTTCATCTCCACTTGAAGAACAAGTTTCACAGTCTTAGTTTATATAAGGCAGTCGTAAGATCTCAAGGCTTTTTGGTGCAGACATCTCACTGGACAAGCCTATTATGGCATCGTGTGGGACTGGCGTAACAGCTTGCATCCTGGCAATGGTAACTCCATTTCTTATTTGAGATTATTTATATAAGCGGAGAGCAGACTGACTTAGTGACTTGCTCTGTTAGGGGCTTCACCGGCTGGGGAAAACCGACGTGCCGGTGTATGATGGGTCGTGGACTGAATGGGCGACGCAACCAGACTTGCCCATAGAGGGTGATGAATCTTCTTCATGAAAGTCTCCACGGTAAAGGCTAGCGACAAGATTACAAGCCACAGACGGAAATAATTATGATGTTTAACTTTGAAGGATTGGCTTGAAGTAATCAATATCCAATTGCTGGCTTTAAATTTGCCTCAACCCTCAAGTAGAAGAGGACTGTATCTATAGAACTTGGATTTTTTTCCTTTCTTTTCTGGCTTCATCTTCGTCAGATGACAAAAAGTTATTTTCTGTGTGTTTCTTTCGAATAAAATCAAGAAACAGAAAATTGTTTATGATTCTCAAACAGAGATCTTGAAACAATAATAAACAAGTTTTTTTAGCAGATGGTTTATGTTTAGATAACACATTGATGTCACTAATTTATAAGTGACGCGAAATGTTACGTTATCACAAGGGATCGAAAGCTTGTTACATTATATATCGCACTAATTGAAAATATAGCAAGAAGACCGCGTGGCCTAATGGATAAGGCGCTCGCCTCCGGAGCGGGAGATTGTGGGTTCGAGTCCCACCGTGGTCGTTCAGTTTTTTTACCAGATTGATTCTTCAACAAACCCTAACATTACATGACTTGCAAAGTAACGTCTTCTACCAATGAAGGACATAGTTATATGCTTAATTTCCTCTTTTTTTCTTCCCAACAAATTCCATAGATTTTAATTTTATGATAATATTATACATCTTTAGATTCGATATTCTATGATACAAAAATAAAACAAAATCATCCAAGCCATATAACTACATAATTTGATCCTTTGTGAAAGTGGTTAGCTATTGAAAACAATAGGATTTACGCATGTATTTGTTTAAACAACATGGATTTTACGCTTGTTTTATAAACACATTCAGTTATTCTACCAGATAACACTTTATTTTACATGATATCTTACTATTTATTTCAATCACAAATAATAAAAAATAATCATTTAACTATAAATTTTCCACCGTGTTATTTTGCAGACAAACCTCCTTAAAAATATTATCTATTTAATTAATTATTTAAATGGTTGATTAAAAATTGATTAATGATTTCACACCAAATTTGCCGTTAAATTCTTAGATATTACTATTTATTACATATTAAAAAAGATAAATTTATATGAGACTTTTAGCTTGTGGGTCAGTAAAACCATATATTTTACTTTCGTCTGTAAAAAATAAAATCATCCATCATAAATATGATGCAGGTAGAATCATCTATCACAAATTCATATGATACTAGTAAAACTGTCATAATCTTCCGTAAAAAAACTTCCATAAAAACAACAACATAATTAGATTCACTAGGTGTGAATATTAATTGATTATTTATAATAGAAGAAAACGAAACTAAAATTAAGAAAAAAATTTAAAATATATTCAAATAATGTTTCAAATAGAAAAAAAGTTTAATGTTCGAGTTATGCGTTCGCTGGTTTATGAAAGGAATTGTGGTGTGGAAACTTTCTTGTGATCATGAATTGATTCACGACAGCTGCTTGATGAGAAATTTATCATTTTTCCAAATAAAAAATGAATTTAAATAAATATATTTCAGTATTATTTTCAAAATTTTCTATAGGTTTTACCCTCAAATAATTTGCTTTATAATCTAGTATACGTTAAAATTCTTTATTTGTATAAAACATTTTATACAGGTATCTATTTGAATTAATACATCTGATATATTCCACATTTGATTTATTACTTTGATAAGATAAGAACTAAAAAATTGTTTGCTTAGTTACACACTTACACATCCAATTTTTATAATGCGAAATAAAAAAAGGAACAAGAAAAACAAAACAAAACGTTCATCCTTGTTTCACGCGCCGGGATCTTCTAGAAAAGGTGTTTTGGTTAAGCATTTTGACCACACGCGCCCTACGCGTAACTGATGCGCGTGGGTTTAATAGTAGTAGGGTGTCCCGATAAATAACGTGTGGGCTCTATATTTTAATTAAGACCACGAATATTTGGACTTTGACGGACCCAATCCCATAGCCCATAACCCCATAATGGACTATTGTTATTCAATTAAAGCAAAGGCCCATAGCTTCTGGATTCTTTATTTTTTTCCTGGGCCTCATACATTTTGATAGTTATCCGTTTCGTGGCTTGAGCAAAATTAGATTTACGAATCTAATTGGCTAGTTAAATTAACTATATATTAGCTTAATGAAACTATAAACATAGAAGAATGTTTCATTTTATAGAGATTACTAGTGTTTGACCGGGTTACACCGCGAGATAAAATATGCATTTTTTTTTTTATAAATTTATGATTTTATTGTATTTAAAATCAAATTCAATCTATATAATTTGTTTATTTATATTTGATTAATTATGTACGGTTTGTAATAATATTTAAGTTTGGGATATTAAAAGTGTATTATTAATTGAAGTTGATATGGTTATAAATTTATACTATTCAGTTATATGTGTTATAAAGTAAAAAAGTATATTTAATATATTGGGATTAAAAGTATAATCATATAACCCCGTCCCGTAATATTTTAATTTTTTTAAAATTTAAATATTATACACGTTTTATAAAGTTTAAATATTTATAATGTTTAAACTTAATACAAAGTTTATATATTTATAATATTTAAATTTCTTATAAAGTTAAAGTATTTATAATATTTGAAACTTCATAAAAGTTTTAATATTATAAATATTTTAAATGTTTTATAAAGTTTAACTTATTAAAAATTTAATTTTTTTGAAAATTTTAAATTTGATATAAAATTTAAATATTTATAATATTTTAAAACTTTTTAAAAGTTTAAATTCTTTGAAATAAAGAACCGGAATAAACCGAATAAAACTTTTAAATTTGGACGCATGATAAGTCAAACTTCCTGCTCATTTGTATTCGGAATCATTTTGGTCTATTTTATAGTATGACTCTGAAGCATTGTCCAATTTTTCAGGCGATGTGGGACATTGTAGACATATTTTTTTTATTCATATATTGAGTAATATATGTCCGTTTTAAAAAATTTTAATCACATCATATGCAAAAATAAATTTTCAGATTTTGTTAACTAAATGTATTATATAATAATTTAAAATAATTTAAATATAAAATTAAATAAAAGTGAAAGGAGAATTATGTTTAAATTAGATAAAGATATTTTAACAAATTAGCTCAAATTTGTTATGGTAATTATTGGTGTCAATATTCATTAAAGATTTTTTGATATTTTGTGACCCAATTTCAAAATTGACCCGACCCAACAATGACCATTTTTATAAATAATTTTGAAAACCAAAGGTTTTTCTCAAATGTGTTTCAAAAATGTTAATATAGATTAATTCACAGATTTTAGGATTATATAGCACTCTATTTTTAATATAATGTTAAAGGTAAAATGAAGAGTAAAATCAGTAACAAGCGGTTACGTTTTGGAAAATAGGTTTCATCGTTTTCCCAAAAAGATTTTTATTGATTAATTTTTATTCTTAAAACATGTCTTAACATTACACGACTATAAAGGACAGCTGCATATGCGCACATTTTACAGAGATCTAGCCGGTACCGGTAACACCAAGATCCTGCGGCTTGTCATCTTTACCAGCACCAAAGACAGGTCCGCCAAGACCAGCAGCATCAGAGACCTTGTCTTGAAGCTTGTCAACTTGAATCCCACCTTCGTCTTCCTTTGACTTTATATCAAGCTTCGTCTTGTTCTGTCCTCCTTCCACCGATTCATACGTTGTCGCCGTTCTTGACCCCATCGGCTCTGCTCCTTGTGCTCCCGACATTGTTGATACCAATCTTTCTCACTCAGTTTCTCTTCTGTCCCCACCAAAACTTATTTATACCCTCAAGCCATGCTCTTGAAACCTGCCACATGGGCACGACGAAGCTTTTACGTGGCAGTTCTTTAGAAGGCTAGAGCCATTTGGTTGGTCACGTGTCCTAAGTAAGCCAAAAGGACTCGGTATTGAACCTTATCATCTATTGGATTTACGCTTCTTGATGTGTTCTCGAACTTGCTTCATAAAGAACCGACTAATGACGGGTACTTCACAGCGAGGAGGCGCTTCACTCTTGGAGTCGACCAATTGATCTGTTATCGATGTTCCATATAAGTCCAATGCTTTCATTGTGTTTGTACAAGCAAGCTCAGGAGACACAGTGACATTGGTGCAACCACGAAGATACAAGTACTTAAGCTGTGCCAGTTTCCTTAGCGTTGGAGGAAGATTCACGAGCTTGTCACAGCCAGACATATTTAGATAACGAAGCTCTATTTTTTCTCCTACTGTTGAAGGCACTGCTTTTATGGCTGTTCTGTTCAGATTCAACCATCTTATGTTTGTTCCGACTTCTGGGAATGATGTGACATTGGGACAGTTTGCCAGACCGAGATCAGAAAGGGACTTCAGATTCTTGATGCTGTCTGGGAGATTCATCAGTTTCTTGCAGCCGGAGAGGCGTAGCTCTTTGAGACGAGAGAGGCGTTCGATTGACGGTGGTACTTGTTGGATACTTGTCTCGTTCAGCAGCAACTTCTCGACAGTTTCTGAGATAAATGGAAACTCTTCTAAGCTAGAGCATCCATCCAGATGGAGAAACCTGAGGGATTTCAAGTTGATGTTGCTTGGGAGGCTCCTTAGTTTCTTGCAGTCGCTCAGTTTTAGGTGGACGAGTTTGTTGAGTTGTCTAAGAGAGGAGTCAGGGATCTCCACTAAGTTTTCACAATTGGAGAGTTTAAGAATCTCAAGATTAGTAGCCTTCGAAAGGTCTGGAAACTCGGTAAGTTGCTTGCAGTTTATGAGGTTTAGGCTCCGTAAGTTTGCAAGGTCCTGCAATAACATAGAGAAGAAGAAAGCTATCAGCAAATGTTCATTCAAAAGGAGAACATGAGATTCCTGTGGATACTGCATCGAAATGGTACCTGAGTTCCATTCCAAACTGTTTCTATTGAGCTGTGAGAGAGGTTGAGCTCAACTAGAGAGGTAGTACAAAACTGAGATGGCAATGATTTAAGATTATAAGCATCCCAGCGAAGATACCGCAGCGCAGGGAGGTAGTCAAGCCCATCCAACATCCTTGTCCTGCTCTCTCCAATGCTGGAATTGGTATAAAATTTTAGCAGTTTGAGATTTGACATCCTCCTAAAGATTTCAGGAGTTATGTTTAGCTCATTTCCTTTAGACACGTCGAGAAATATGCTTTCCACCTCAATTGCTTCATCTCCCTAGAGATAAAATAAACATTCAAATGTCGAGACGCAAAAACCGAGACATAAGAGTGAGCTTAACAAAGATTTCCAGCTTACCACATTGGTAAAGAAAACGTGATTGATATCCTCAAAATCCCACAGCATTAAACGTTTCCATGGCCTTTCATCTTTGCCTTCACATATAATATCCTCGGCCATGTCCTGAAGCAAGTCATGAACCCACAGCCGATTTGTGTTTGACAGGCTAATCATACACTTCTCCATCAGAGCTATAATACTCGGTCTGGTAGGCAACGCTCTGCGCCTGGAAGACACATAAAACAGGTCTAGTACTTTTCTCACTCTGTCCATATTTACCCCGTTGAAACAAAGTGCAATGTAAAGAAAGATCTTCTTTTCTAGTTCATCCAAAGCCTCATAACTTACTCTTAACGCCTTCAACAAAGAATTATCACTATTATTCCTCAGTAACTCCAGTTTGTCTTCCCAGAATACCAGCTTCCGGCGATATAGAGATCCCCCAACGACTTGAAGTGCTAATGGAAGACCACCAAGCTGCTTCACAACATCTATTGAGAGCTCTCTATACTCTTCTCTTGGACGAGGCTGCTTGAAGGCCTGCTTACTAAAGAGCTGAAGTGCTTGGGTACTCCTGAGAGGCATCACTTCATAGATGCGTTCCACATCATGCAGGTCTAGAACACGCCTGTCTCGAGTGGTGATAATGATTCTGCTTCCTGGTCCAAACCACTCAGGTTTTCCAGCCAGTTCTTTTAGCTGTTGTATATCGTCAACATCATCGAGAACAAGAAGAATCTTTTTGCCACACAATCGTTCCTTCATCAGATCGGAATCTCTATTCCATGTATTCATGTCTTTCTTGCGGAAGATTTCTGACAAGATTTTCTCACGTAAATGTGATGGACCATATCGTTTAAAGTCTCTTTTCACATTCTCTAACAAGGAAGCACCATCGAACTCGGTCAAGAAGACTTTGTAGACATATTTTGCGATGGTGGTTTTACCTATACCTCCCATTCCCCAAATTCCGATCATTCGGACATCATTGGGATCCACACTCATCAAAGGATATATACTTCTCATGTGTGTACTCATTCCTACCAAATCACCAGTATCACTCGAAGACACCGGTGAGAATAATCTGTCTGAAAGATCTTGAACAAGCTCCTCGATAAGCTTCGACTCCTCGTTCCTACATCAAGATAGACTCTCACAGTTCAATTCTCAAACAATGAAATTGTATGTTAGCACTAGAAGATTCTCAACAAGTAGCCAGACAAGAATTTGCTCTCACCAGTTTCTAGAATCCCAGCCGGAGATCAACCCTACTTTGGCCATAGCTTTTCTCCATGTTTCCACGGTCTCTGTATTAGGTCTCTTGTCGTGTTCAGCAAAGGCCTTGGCGAAATTTCCAGATTGTTTCTTCACATGTGAAGGGTCAACACCGAAGAAGACGGGGATCAACTCGAGGCGTTTCTTCTTGACGAAATCTGTGATGTGCACAAGTTCTTGCAAACACCAGCGAGAGGTAGCGTAGTTCTCGGAGAGCACAACGACAGCGAATCTCGACTGTTCAATCGCTTCCAAGAGCGCCGGGCTGATGAAATTCCCTCGCTGCAGTTCTGTATCGTCACGGAAAGTGTGGATCCCCTTGTCGGTGAGAGCTTTGTAGAGATGACTGAGAAATCCTTTGCGTACATCTGTTCCCCTGAAGCTGAGGAACACATCGTACTTCCGCAAGGACCGGGATGAGGATGAGGATGATGATGAGGATGAGATGAGTGACGGCGCCGATGCCTCCGCCGCTTGGGAAGCACCTCTAGAAGTAACATGATGCAGAAGCTGCGTCGCTTTTTCTCTCCTGTGGAGAAAGTGAAGGAGACGTCGTAGTAGTCCCAAGCAGACGACAAGGAAAGAGAAAACACCGAAGAAAAAAACCACAGCCATACAAGGAAGAAGTAGAAGAATGAGAAAATAGTCGTTCGAGTGAACTCACACAACTCATTAAGTCAGATTTCAGACACGGGCTTTGACTTTTGACCGACACGATTAATTATGAACTGTTGAAATTTTATCAATGCTTTTTTTAAATCCAGACTCATCAAGAACCATCTCGGTGCAATATACCACGTGATCCTAAACAGCAGTGACTAGTGAGACATTTCAGAAAATTACTTGCCACTTTTTGCTAAATGATTTTGTTCGTGCAATGCAACATCGACATCTTCTAACCAACAATAAGATCTGAAAAGTGTACTAAGCAACACATTCCATTATGAAAAGAATCCAAAGTTCTCACTTCACCTGCTAACAAGAGAAAACCGAAACACTTACAAAACAGAATACTATACATCCAAGACTTCCTGACTCGACGGATCCAAAGACTTCTGGAACAAGACTTCAGTTCCCTCGGAGAATATATTATATACAAAAGCACATGACTGAACGAAATCACTATAAACAAACATCAATCAATTTCAGTCTACTCCAACCACAGTGCTTCCCATGTAAACTTCACAAACTGCAACTCCAGCGTAGGCTTCAATGTGTGATAACAACTGCGTCACGGTCACGACATGACAAAATCAAAATGAAGTTCCTCTGGGTTCCGAACAATGAGAAGTTGAGAAAACATCATTTGCGCAATTGTAGAGGCAAGTCATAGCAACCACACCGAAGGTCCCATAACTGATCTAGGCAAGTGGTAAACAAAAAAGTTACATCAGTAATTTCATTGAAACCAGCATCGGCACGCAACAAGCTTTAACCTGCAAGCCATAATAAGACCAAGGAAGAGGAACAATCCAGCAACATATCGCAATCAACCTCTTCACCAGCAGTAAGTTCATATACTCGATCATCGCTGACTAAACTGAGAACACTACGCAAAAAGGCCACAAGTTTAAAACCTCACCTGAACAACCGACAACATGCAATCAAATAGCATACAACACACAAGAGCATACTTTCGTAACAGTATAACCGCCCAACCTCAAAAGTAAGGAGCATGCTTTCTACCTTCAATGAGTCCCCAAGAGACAGTAATACCAGCACTTACGTCTTATGCTAATTAAGTAATGACAATTGACATTCGTACCTAATAGCAAACTCCCTTCATTAAGTGAAATACGAGTAACACCAATCCACAGCACAAGATAAAAGGCCTGAAATCTGCACGTTCAAGCCCCATAATCACAAATAGCGCCCATACACTTTTCTATAAAAACAAGACAATATTATGCATATATGCCCGTGTTACTAGCAATACCAGCAAAAACTGATGACCACATGTGAGCCTTCCGCATCAGAGGAGTTCATAGTTAACAGTCCTAAAAGGCATGAATGAAAAAGGCCATGACCCCTCAAGAGTTTGGTCAAATCTCCGGTAAGTGTTAAGACTTGCATCAAGTAATACATGAACCAACGAAAGGCAAGGCAACTAAGAACCGCAAAAGCGAAAAAGGTAGCAAGCAATGACTGGCAGATCAAAACCATCCCCGAATATAAACTGAAACGGAACTGCCACTTCAATCAACTCCAACGACATGAATACTTCACAGACTATAACCCCAACATAGGCTTCCCTTCGTCTCTCGGAGTTGTGTCTTCCTACACAAAATGTTTAAAAATGTTGTGCAATTCAACCAATCAGGCACAGAGCTTATATATTCAATATATATCTTCCCAGTAAATCCGTAAACAGCACTCACTTGTCTCCCTTCCTGCAAATCCTTTAAAGACTCATACAAGAAAACATCTCTCACAAGTACTTTACCAAACAGTTGGTATGGCAACACACACGTCATAATTCCGAAAAAAGCTTACATCAATATGTTGCGTTTGTTAAAATATAGGGTAAACACATCCTTCTTTCAGGAATAAAATCAACTTCAGTGAACTCCAGAGGCCTTCCCATGAAAACTTCACAAACTGCAACCCCAAAATAGGCTTCAATGTGACAGAGCAAATTAAGGTTCAAGAAATGATGAGTTGAGGAAACATCACTTCCCCAGTCGTAGAAAGCTGAATAAAAGTAACCAGAATGGAGGTCCTTTATCGTGTTAGACAGAAAACGTCCATCAGTAATTTCAAGCAAGCTTTGACCTGCAAGCCAATAAGTCCAAGGAAGAAAGGAACTAGGATTTGGAGGTAAACAATCCAACAACATATTTAATCAACCTCTTCACCAGAAGTAAGGAGGTGATGTTCTCAATTTTCACTGACTACCTGAGAACATTCGTAAGAAGAATCCATAAAATTAAGCCTCAACTGAAATCCAACAACATAATGCACCACCCAAACAAAATCAAGTGAGGACTTCATTATCAAATGTCTACAGAACCATAACCAGCCACAACCCAGCAAGAAAGAAACCTCAGAAGTAAAGAAGTAAAGACCATTACATCAATACCAAGACGCTCTTCACCTTCTATGACATCAAAATAACAAACTGAAGACAATAGTTTAATATCTGTACATGTACCTCAGAATCACAAGATTCATTCCAACAAAATTCTGACAATGGCAAGAAATCTGATGCCCCCCTACCATCAACAACCCTAACATACATACACCATGAACGTTGCTAACAACCAGTGTAGAAGAACCTAAAAAAGAGCTAAAGATCTCATTGTGGCAGACTAGCAGTTTTATGACTAAAACGCAAGAATAAAAATTGAGGTATATGATGAAACCTTGAATCTACGTTAAATTTCGGTCATTAACCATACTTTGCTGCAAAACTGAGAATCATCATCAAAGGTACAGAAGACTCAATCTTCAAAATCAATAGAACAAGTATGGTAACCACACCTTCAGAGAAGTCAACCTACAGAGCTCCAACCATCCTGGCCAACTAATCCCCAGAGACCATGAAATAGAAGAGTCACCAAAACAAACAATTTTATACAAAACCGTCGAGCAAAACTCAGAAGAACCTTCAAGATTACCTTGTCTCGCTGGAGAACAGACCAACCCATAAGTAAATATACTGGATCCTCAAAATCTGTGGCACCTTTCCCCTCAGTGAGCAGCAAAAGGCAATGCAACCAAAATCAATAGCATCAACTCTGAGAAAATAAATAGCTTCATAAAAGCAGAAACAAGGAAGAAAGGATGGGAAACCGTCAATTGGTGTGGAGATGGAAGCTCACTTTTCTTGAATACCCAGTAAACTATAACAGTCGTTAGTAATTCACAAATCAACAGAGACGCAATAATCACAAGCCAAAGAAACCTAAGAATCAAACCGCAGAAGAAAAGTAGCTCATAACACCTGAATCTACCAGAGATGGAAGCTCCAAGTTCATCCCTATTGAGAGATAACTACCTTGAAACTTTCAGTTTTTGCTTCCTATGCAATCTACACTGAGAGTAACAAACATAGAAAAGCCACCTCACTAACTCATGAGGTACAGATACAGGGGAGTGTAGGCAAGCAGGCCGAAACAGAACTTCCACTTTGCAACATCAAACTCCTATGCAGCGATAATGACTTCATCTCAAGCAGAAGCGATTAGCATCAACTATAGAAAAGATGCAGACTGCAAAATCAGACAGGCACAGCAGATAAGGGGAAGGAAAGCTGATCACATCTCCATCAAATATAGTGGTAACCAAAACAGAAAAAGGCAAAAAACACCACAGGTATAAAAAAACACTGCAAACAAAATTCAATCTTCGATGCCAAAAAATCAACAAGGGAGTCTGCCTCCTTCGCATCCTCAACATACCTATAATGAAGTTATTCATAAATAGAAAAGCTACCATCACAAGCATATATAATTGGGATAAAAAAACTTAGGAATAGATGTAGCACACCAAAATGGATAAACAAGGAAGAGACCAAGTAATAACCTGAAATATCTATGATAAAGACTTAACAAAATGCGAATTGCACTAGGTAGATGAGGAACATTACTGTTGACGAGAAACATCCAATGACAAGAACCAATCATGTGAAACTCCCCACTGTCACAGTCCAAAGCTAAGGAAGCGAAACACACTTCAGAATCCAGGAAGTATGAATCAACAGAGTTGCAGAAGATCCAAGAAAAAAAGAGGAACGAAAACCTGAATAACAACATGTCTAGCTTTCTGCATAAGAGAAGCTCAGACTTGAAGATGCCCAATGCAAAAACTACTTTAGTAGACACATCCATCCTGAAAAGGACAGAAAATAAGTACAAACCCATTTAAAGGGAAATCATCTTTCATCTGACTGCAAGTAGACTGCAAACCCGATGAAGCAACTCGCCAATTATCAAGAGACAAAAATTGTCTACTCAATGCTAGGTAGAATGAGTATAAGGGATCGGAGTAAAGTGATTGCTGAAGAAATCCTGGAAAATACAATACGACATACAGAGGAGAAATAACAACAAAAAGGAAACATACCAATTGAGATCAATCCTTGAGGCAACCGGTGAGGATCTCAAAGCTTACTTCTCTTGAATACCAGTAAACTATAACAATCAGAAGTAATTCACAAATAGAAAGAGGCGTAACAACCACACAGCCAAAAAACCCAAGATTCAAATCCCAGGAAAAAAGTAGCTCATGAAACCTGAATCAACCAAAGATGGAAACTCCAAGTTCTTCCCTATTTAGGCAAAACTGTAAACTTGATTAGCAAAACTCCCGATGCACAGATACAGGGGAATCAAGGCAAGCAGGTCGAAACAAAACTTCTATGACAGTAAATAAATTAAAATAGAACTTGCCTCCTTTGCATCCTCAAGATACCTATAAAGAAGGGGATCAATTCACATAAAAACAAGCCATCGTCACAAGCATATGAGTAGGATCAAACACTAGGATGTAGCATGAGAGATAACACCAACAGAGATAATGGGGAAAGAAACCAATTAGTAACCTGAAGCTTTTCTCTTTTAGATCCTCGACGACTATCTATAACAAAAGACCGGGCCTTAGGCTTAAAACAGAAATGCCAACATCACTAGTAAGATCAGCGACATTACTTTTAACCCGAAACATCCAATAACAAGTCCAAATCATGTTGAAAACTCCCTGTTAGCACAGTCCAAAACTCAGGAAGTCAAAATTTCAAAAATCCATTGAGTATGAAAAAACAAACAGATTGCTGACAGATCCCTAAGAGAAAGAGGAACAAAAACCTGAATAAACAATATGTCGAGCTTTCTACATCAGAGGAGCTCAGAGTTAGCATTCCTAAGTTACATTAAAGCAGTCAATACAAAAACTAGGTAAAAGGATAAGACATAAGAACAAAATCGTTTGGGAGGAATTTATGATCATCTTTCATCTGAGTGTGTGTCAGCAGAGAAAAGGAAACGGAGTCAAGTGATTTGTGAAGAAAACCTGGGAAACACAGACAGAGGAAAAATCATATCTCACAAACAATAGCCAATATTAAATAAAACAATCTAATAGGTGAAAAGGTGTATAGATGCGAAGTAACCAGAAACACGATATTATACGCAAACCATCCTTCCCTCCCACAATCCCTTGAACCTCTACAATCTAAATCGAAAATTCTCCAAAAAATTTGAAAAGAAAAACATCAGGTAATAGGGAAATAAAAAAACCCTAAAAAAAAAACTAAGGGAGATAAGAAACTGCCAGAGAGGTAACAGGGAACCACAAGATCAAATACATCTTTCAAGAAAAACTGAGACAGTAAAGAACTAGCCTCCCATGCATCCTCAAAATATACCTATAAAGAAGGGGAGCATTTCACATTAAAAAAACCACCGTCACAAGCATGTGAGAGTATGATCAAACACTAAACACAGATGTAGCATGCGAGATAAGACCAACAGAGATAAAGGAGAAAGAAACCAGTTAGTAACCTGACGTTTTTCTCTTTTAATACCTCACTACCTATAACAAAAGACAGGGTCTTAGGCATAAAACATAAATGCCAGTATCACTAGGAAGATCAGCGATATTACTATTAACCTGAAACATCCAATAACAAATCGAAATGATGTTGAAGACTCCCAAGTGGCGCAGTCCAAAACTCAGGAAGCTAAAATATCAAAACCCAGGGAGTATATAAAACCAAACATATTGCTGACACATACCAAAGGGAAAGAGGAACGAAACCCTGAATAAACCACATGTCCAGCCTGAATAAACTCCATCAGAGGAGCTCAGACTTAGCAGACCTAAGAGACTTAAAACATTCAATACAAAAAATACTTAAGAAGGAAAAAGTATAAGAACAAACTCGTTTGGAAGGAATTTATGATCATCCTTCATATGACTGTGTGTAGACAGCAGATAAACAGAGAGAAGTGATTGATGTAGAAAATCTGGAATCTGGAAAAGACAATAAGACACAAAGAGGACGGATCAAACCAAACCAACAATAGCCAAAATTAAATAAATCAACCAATAGCAGAAAGGTGTATAGATGCGAAGTAACCAGAAACACAAAATTATACTCAAGCCATCGTTCCCTCCCACAATGCCTTCAACCTCTAAGATCCAAAACCAAAAAATCAGGAGAAAAACAAAAGGTAATATAAGAACCCTAATAAGGAAACAGAGAGAAATAAGAAACCGCCAAAGAGGTAACAGGGAACGCCGAGAGATCAAAGATATCCCTTCAAGATAAACTGAGACAAAATAGAACAGAGATAATCGCGATGGTAACGGAGAAGCCATTCGGGAAAATAAAAAAGATGTAGCACGAGAAATCAGAAGAAACCAAAGATGATAGACGAGAAAAAGGATTCAACAGAGCCATTCTAGTGTCTCGACGATCTGCATCAATGAGAGAAATATCGCTTACATAGAAAGAAAAAAATCGGCTTAGAAACTAAAAATCGGGAAAAAAGGAAACCGCCAAAAGAGTAAACGCGTGGCACAATCAATCAAAAGCCATCACCGATCAAATCATAGCATCCTCCACAATCTAAATCAACAAGAAAACGACAAGTAAATAACATGAGTTAGAAAAGACCACCGATGCAATTTAGGAAAGTGAAAATTCAGAAGCTGGAACGAAGATCGGATCAAAATTCGCTTGAAAACGTAGCCAAGAGAAAACGCGTGACAAAGATCCAAAAAAACAATCACCGATCGACCATAGCATCATCCACACCACAATCTACACGCAACAAAACGAGAAGTTGAAAATCAAACCCTAGAAATTGAAAATTTCAGAATCGAAAGCGATGATCGGATCATAATTCGCTTCCAAAAACACCTGCGAGACGAATAAACGTAAGGAATCAAACAAAAATCAGAGACGCGTTAAGAGGAAGAACACCTCCTGAAGATGTAGCGTAGAAGAGACGCGTGAAAACAACTCATTAAGCCATCACCGAATGATCAAAGTATCGATCCACAATCTAAAATAACAGAGCGAGAAGTAAATCGCATGAACATAAAAAAGCCACCGATGCAATTTGGAAACCAAACCCTAGAAAAATCAATTATCAATGAAGAGTAAAAATCCACAAGTAGGAACGATAGCAGATCGATACAAGAAATCAGAGACGCGTTTAGAAGAATATCACCAGCAAACGCGTAGAGACGTAACAGGGAGAAGAAACAACAACGAACAAACAACCAAACAAAAAAAAAAAAGATGTGGTTAGGAGATAGAGATTGAGAAAGAGGGGATCAATTATTTATAGATGAGGTATGAAAGCAGTTGACGGTCATGATTTTATCATATGAAGTTTCAACGGTCAAGATTAAACTTACAAAGTCGGTAGTCAAACAACTTTGACTCTTGTCCAGCGGGCGTTCGATGACTTTTCCTTTTTTTTCCGCCTGACGTTCGATGACTTTATTGGTAAATTTGAACCGTTGGATTCATGATTCATCTAGCTCTTTTTTTCTATTTCCCTTTTTCCTATTTTAGATTCTTTGCTATTTCTACTTCCTTTTTACTATCAGATATATCAAAAAAGAATGTTTGGGCCTTAGCGCCCACACACGAAATCTTACAACAATTTGTATCCTGTTATAAAAATTATTTGATTTTATGGTGGATATAAATATAAATAAGAAAGAAAATTTTATGTTTACAAGAAAATCGGATAAAAAAAAAAAAAATGAACGAGTTAATATTTTGTTCTCTCGTATTGTTGTTGTTGTTGTACATTATGTTGTTTACAAACGTTCGTTTATATAGAAAAGAAAAGTGGATTATTGTACATGTATAGTGACTGTAGGCTCCACACAAATTATATTTAATCGATTGCGTGCGTTTTATATTGACGCCGCTGCTGCCTTAAATTTGACATATATTTTTCGTAACATATTCCTATTTTTTTATTTTTAAAATTATTATGGTTGGTTGACCCAAAAAAATAAAATAAAATATAGTTGTTGACCAAAATAATTTTATGGTTGTTTACTTTTTTTTTTTAACACTTGAATATATTAGATTCATGAAAATGGTCTACGAGCTTTGCTAAATTATCTGCAGGCTGCAGCATGGTTACACTTGCGAGTCACCCATAAATATCTCGACTCCGATTATGAGGACCAAAATGTAGTTGTTTCCCTGTGGCGAGGTTGTGGACTGTTTTATTGTCGCCTTCAAATATAATTTTCCGATGTCCTCTACTCCAAGCGTGTTGCATTGACTTTACCAAGGCTTGAAGTTCAGCTTCTAAAGGAGTCATTTCTTCGCTTTGCTGACTTTGTCCTGCACCTAAATAGAATCCATCACTATCTCGAAACAACCAGGCTGTTCGTGTTCTCCCTTGTTGTTGTAGGTTGCAGTCGTGATTACACTTGACGAACTCTGGTGGTGGTGTTTTCCATCTATTAAGTATGGTTGTTGTCTTGTTCAAAACAATGAAAAGAGATATAACAGTTGACCTAGTCCATTTCAGAAAACAATTGACCAAATTGATCCGCTATTGAAAAACAAATCATCTGATTTGAGTTACAATTTGAATTTAGAATTGGATGTTTTTAATTTTTATACAAAAAAAATTTACACAATAGTGGAAATAAAATCATGATTTATAAAAGTAAATCACCTCAAATTATACACTTCATATCGATCTCTAATAAAATGTTGAACCAGTTATCATAAAATAAATTCAAATACTGTTAGCTATCAATTGTGGGTGAATCTGGTTTCTCTCTGGATCAAAGCATCAGACTCACCAAGATTACTTGGAAAAGGCCGGTAAAGCTCGAATAGCACGTCTCTCTCATCATCTTCATCCTCGGACAAGTAGTCATCTTCAATCTTTTTTCTCTGCTTCCCCACTTTCAAACCTTTTTGGAGACTCTAGTCAGTTACATACATCATTTTACTTTTTGGTTCACTTCAAATATATATGTGTTATTTCACTCTACTAATGTTTCTGTATCGAATAAATGAACACTTTATGAAACACATTGTAAACTTCCCCCTAGTTAAAAACTTCATTCTAAGCAACATAATCAGTAATAGCAATCTAAAAACATAATAATTTTTTTCTTCTAAGTATCATGTATACTTAAAAACAAAACAGATGTTTAAAATGATATTTGAAAAACCTTAAAACCTTAATATTTAAATAGAAATCCGAATATAAAAAATTAAAAATATTTTTAATTAGAAAAATAAATGAAGTGTTAAATTCATGTTATGTGTAAACATGTTGAACTTAAAATACCAAAAAAAAATTCTAAAGACGTGATGTCAAACCCAATTTGTTTCACAAATTTTAAACTTAACACTTAAATTCTTTTTAAAAATATTACGTATACTTCAAAAAACAAACAGTTTATTTCAAATATTATTTGCAAAACCTTAAAATTTGATAGTAATTTGAAAATCAAAATTAAACTGATAAGTGTTAAGTGTTAAATTTATATGATGTGTAACACATGTTGAATCTATAACATCTTACGGACCAAAAAATATTGACAAGATATTGTGTTTGGTTCGTTTTCACAAAATTTTAAATTTAACACATATGTATACTTAAAAATAAATAGTTTATTCAAAATGTGATTTGCAAAACCTTAAATTTAAGTAGTGATATGAAAATCAAGATTAAAAACATTTTAAAAAGATCTTTTTAATTAGAAAAATAAATTAAGTGTTAAATATTTATCATGTGTAAAGCATGTTGAACCTAAAACACCGTTTAAAGACCAAATAATATGAACGGGATGTTGTGTCAGTCTGTTTACACAGATTTAAAATTTAACACTTCAAAATTTTTAAAACAAAAGTGTTATGTATACTTAAAAATATTAAACAATTTATTAAAATATTATTTGTAAATCTTAAAGTTTAAACAGTGATATGAAAATCAAAATTAAAAACATTTTTAAGTAAAAAATAAATTAAGTGTTAAATTTCTATTATGTGCAGAACATATTGAACCTAGAACACTGCTTAAAAACCAAAGAATATAGACGAGATGTTGTGTCCGTTTTGTTTACACAAATTTAAAATTTAACACTTCAAAATTTTTTAAAACAAAAGTGTTATGTATACTTAAAAAATTAAACAATTTATTAAAATATTATTTGAAAAACCTTAAAAACCTTAAATTTTAAATAATGACATGAAAATCAAAATTAAAAATATTTTTAAGTAAAAAATAAATTAAATGTTAAATAAATATTATGTGTAAAACATGTTGAACCTAAAACACTTTTTAAAGACCAAATAATATAGACGGGATGTTGTGTCCGGTTTGTTTACCCAAATTTACAATTTAAAAATTTATAAAACAAAAATTAGATTTGAAAATAAACGTTAAAAACCTTAAAAATAAATAAATAAATAAAAACACAAAAAGAGTAAAAACCGTATAAAAAACACACACGTTTTAAAAAGACGAAAAACCCGAATATTAAAAAAAAATAAAACGCTAAACATTAGGAATAGATGCAGCATGAGAGATACGGGAAAAAAAAGAAAGAGAGAGACCAGTTAAGTAACCTGATGCTTTTCTCTTATAGAACCTCGACTATCTATAACAAAAGACGGTCTTAGGCTAAAATCATAGATGGCAAACGTCACTAAGAATATCAGCAACATTACTTTCAACCTGAAACATCTAATAAAAAGACCAAATCATGTTGAAACTCCCTGATGGCACAGTCCAAAACTCAAGAAATTAAAAATTCAAAATCCAGGGAGTATATGAAACCAAACAGATTGCAGAAAAAATACCAAAGGGAAAGAGGAACGAAAACCTGAATAAACCACATGTCCAGCCTTGTGCATCAGAGGAGCTCAGACTTAGCAGACCTAAGAGACTTAAAAAACAAAAAAAGACATTGAATACAAAAACTTGTTAAAAAGGACAAAGTATAAGAATTCAAACTCGTTTAGGAAGGAATTTATGATCATCTGAATGTGTGTAGTGTGTACACAGCAAGAGAATCTGGAAAACACAATAAGACACAGGAGAACAAATCATACCTCACAAACAATAGCAAATCTCAGAAAGTCATTAGGGAAAAAAGAAGATGTAGCACGAGATATCAGAAGAAACCTAAACAGATGATAGACGAGAAGATAGACTCAACAGAGCAATCCCAGTGCCTCGACGACGATCTGCATCAAGGAGAGAAGATATTTTTAGCTAAAAAAAAAAAAATCGCTTACATAGGAATTAAGAATTGGGGAAAAAGGAAAAAAATCCTAAGAAAACCGCGAAAAAGAGAAAACGCTTGACAACGATCAATCAAAAACAATAAAAAATCCTAAGAAATCGTAGCATCCTCCACAAATCTAAATCAACAAAACAAAAACGTTCTAAATCAGCGTTCGATCATAGCATGTTGAAAAGGAAAAAAATTAAGTACAAACCCATTTAAAAAGAATTTATGATCATCTTTCATCTGACTGCTAGTAGAGTGCAGAGGATCGGAGTCAAGTGATTGATGAAGAAATCCTGGAAAAGACAATAAGATTGAGATCATTCCTTGAGGCAACCAGTGAGGAACTCAAAGCTTACTTCTTTTGAAATTTGAATTCCTAGTAAACTATAACAATCAGAAGAAAGAGCTCCAGGAAGAAGTAGCTCATGCATGACACCTGAATTAACCAAAGATGAAAGCTCCAATTTTCCCTATTGAGACAACTTGTAGACTTGATTAGCAAAATTCATGATGTACTAGGAGGCAAACAGGTCGTAACAGAACTTCCACTTGCATCATCGAAATTCCACGAAGAAAATAAGTTGTAGAAAGAGAAAACACACCACCCAAGCAGAAGTGACTAGCATTTAAAACACAGAAAAAAAATGTTGCTCATGAAATCTGAAAGACACAAAGAAAAAAGGGGAAGACAAACTGATTACATCTTCAAGGAAAAGAAAAGAAACTGTAACAGAGAAGACTTGTAGATGAAAGGCCAACCTTAAATAGTGATATGAAAATCAAAATTAAAAACATTTTAAAGTAAAAAATAAATTAAATGTTAAATTTATATTATGCGTAAAACATGTTGAACCTATAACACTTTTTAAGGGCGAAAAAATATGGACGGTTTGTTTGCACAAATTTAAAATTTAACACTTACAAGGTTATAGAACAAAATTTTGATTTGAAAATGAACCTTTTGAAATAAAAAATAAAGACACAAAAAAAGAGTAGATCTCCGTATATATACGCACACGTTTTAAAAGGACCCGAATATATTAAAAAAAAAGGCTAAACATTAGGAATAGATGCAGCAAGAGAGATACAGGGGAAAAGAAAAATAGGAAAGAGACCAGTTAGTAAGCTGATGCTTTTCTCTTACAGAACGTATTAGGCTTAAAACGTAGATGTTAGCATCACTAGGAAGATCAGCAACATTACCTTTGAACCTGAAACATCCAATAAAAAGTCCAAATCATGTTGAAATTCCCTGATGGCACAGTCCAAAACTCAGGAAATTAAAAATTCAAAATCCAGGGAGTATATGAAACCAAACAGATTGCAGATAAAATACCAAAGGGAAGATCACATGTCCAGCCTTGTGCATCAGAGGTGCTCAGACTCAGCAGACCTAAGAGACTTAAAAAAAAAAAAAAAAAGACATTAAATACAAAAAAACTTGTTAAAAAGGACAAAGTATAAGAATTCAAACTCATTTAGGATGGAATTTATGATCATCTGAATGTGTGTACACAGCAAGAGAATCTGGAAAACACAGTAAGACCCATAACAGAGGTAATTGGTTGTAACATGGAAGTCATTCTGGAAAATAAAATAAAAAGATGTAGCAGGAGAAATCAGAAGAAACCTAAATAGATGAAAGACGAGAGGATAGATTCAACAGAGCAATCCCAATGCCTCGATGACGATCTGCATCAAACAGAGAAGATATCGCTTATATAGAAGAAGAAAATCGCCAAAAGAGAAAACGCGAGACAACGATCACAATGAAAGCCATCACCGATCGATCGTAGCATCCTCCAAAAAACTATATCAACAATAAAACGAGAATAAGAAAAGAGCACCGATGCAATATAAAAATCAAACCCTAGCTAGAAAAATAAATAATCAGTGAAAAGTGAAAATTCAGAAGCGAGCACGAAGATCGGATCAATGTTCGCTTGAAGACGTATCTCGTAGAGCAAAACACGTGTCAAAGATCCATAAAAAAAAAACAAATCACCGATCGATCTTAATCATCCACAATCTACAACAACAGAACGACAAGTAAAAAATATAGTTCAGAAAATCAAACCCTAGAAGGTGAACATTAAGAATCGAAAGCGATGATCGGATCATAAATTCGCTTCCAAAAAAACCTGCGAGACGAAGAAACGTAGGACAACGATCCATCAAAACCATCACTGACCGATCAAAGCATCCTCCACAATCTAAAACAACAGAGCGAGAGGTAAAAATCGCATGAACTTAATAAGTAGTTACCGATGCAATTTAGAAACCAAACCCTATCCACAATTTAGAAATCAGAGACGCCTCGGGTTTAGAAGAATATCACCAGCAGATAATAAGACGAAACGGAGAGAAACAACAAAGAAAAGAAGTCGAAGATGTGGTTAGAAGTAACGAAGATTCAGAAGGAGGACATCTCTTTTTATAGATGAGGTATGAAAGCAATTGACGGTCGTGATTTGATCTCATGTGAGGTTTCAACGGTCAAGTTTAAAATCACAAACTCGGTAGTCAAACAACTTTGACTCTTGTCCACCTGGCGCTCGATGATTTTTCCTTTTTTTTTTCTTCTTTTCTTTACGCCTGGCGCTCGATGTCTTTATTGGCAAATTTGAACCGTTAGATCTATCTACCTATTTCCTTTTTTTTTTCGATTTCCTTTTTCCTATTTTAGATTCTTTGCTATTTCCTTTTTTTTGCCAGCGTGGCCGGCCCAACTACATACATTAAAAAAATGCTCGAATTTTTTTTTTTTGTTTGTTATCCTAAATGCTCGAATTTTTTCACACGCGAATTCTTACAAAAATTTGTACACCAAATTTTCTATTCCTAATTTTTTATTTTTAATTAAATATGGTTGGTTGACCCATAAAATAAAATTAAATATGGCTATTGACCAAAAAAATTTTAAGTATGGTTACTTGGTGAGATAACAATTGTTGTTTTGTTGAAAAAAGAGATATAGCTAGACTATGAAGAGAATTGTTTTGGGTAATAAAAAGAATATGAAACACAAAATTTCGGGGTTTAAAAGAATAAAAAGGAACAAGAGAACTGGTTTGGCCATGACATCTCCTAGTAAAAGATTATTGGTTAGGGCTTTGTTTAATGTAGGTGATGTAAGCAACCAAAAAGCATTAGGGACGCAGGTGCAAAAAGCTAAGGAAGGAAAAAGCTAAGGACGGAGAGAATCGTATATTGAAGAAAGGGATGGTGGTGCTCCCGAAATCACCGGCAAATACGTGAAGATTTTGAGTTGGAACTGTCAGGATATAGGGGCAGACCTGACAGAGAATTATTTGAAGGATACTTGGAAGTTGAATAAGCCAGATCTTTTATTTTTATCGGAAACTAAAAGATGTTATTTTTATTTACAAAAATTGCAATTTCGTTTTGGTTATAATAAAATGTTTACAGTGGAACCACGCGGGTATAGCGGCGGTTTATCTTTATTCTACAATGATGAAATAAATTTAGAAGTACTTTATGAAAGTACTCAGATTATTGATGTTAAAGCTTTTTATGGAAACAAATTATTTTTATGTCATTTGTTTATGGAGATCCGGTTGTTAAATTACGAGATAATGTGTGGGAAAAATTAACACAAATAGGCTCTAATAGGAAACCTTCATGGTTAATGGTTAGTGATTTTAATGAACTTACCGGAAACCACGAAAAATCAGTAGGAACAATGAGATTAACTTCTTCGTTTGTCTCCTTTAATCTAATGATTCGACATTGTGGAATGCTAGAATTTCCATGTTATGGAGATCAAATGTCATGGAGAGGATATAGAAGAAATAATCATATCGTCCAATGTAGGCTTGATCGGGCCCTAGGGAATGAAGATTGGCATTGTTTATTTTCTTACTTAAGAGTGGATTACCTGGAAATTATTGGATCTGATGATAGACCGATTTTAGTTAATTGCTCAAAATATCCGGAAAGAAGACAAAGGCAATTTCGTTTTGATAAGAGATGGGTTGGAAAAGATGGACTTAAATAAGTAATAGATTCTGGATCAAATCGAACAAAAAATTTTAGTATACCGGGTTTTGTGGATAAGATAAAAAACTGCAGAAATTCTATATCATGGTGGAAGAAAAAATAACGTTCCACATGGTCAGACAAATATCTCGAATCTAAAGTTGGCTTTGGAAGAAGCTAAAAAGGATGATTAAATCCCCTGGGAGAAAATCCGGAAAATTGAAAATAAAATAAAAGAGGCTTATCATGACGAGGAAATATATTAGAAACAAAAAAGCAGGACTTTATGGCTATAGATCGGGGATAAAAATACTAAATATTTTCATGCATCTACAAAACAAAGACGGGTGAAAACAAAATTTAGGTTTATATGGCTCCGATGATTCTTGGGAGGAGACGGAGGGAGGAATGGAGGATATAGCAACTGATTATTTTAGGGATCTATTCAGAGAATCTAATACTAATGGTATAATGGAGATGGTACAAGAAGTTTTCCCGACTATTACGAAGAATATGAATAAGGAATTAACAAAAGTAGTTACAAAATCAGAAGTTCACAAAACTTTATTTGTTATGCACCCGGAAAAAACACCAGGACCAGATGGAATGACGGCGTTGTTCTATCAAAGGTTTTGGCATTCTTTAAAAGATGATTTGGTCACCTTGGTTAGAGAATTTTTTCGAACAAGATGCTTTGATAGACAAATTAATGAAACAAATATTTGCCTAATTCCAAAAACGGTTAAGCCGCAAAAAATGGCAGAGTTTAGACCAATAAGTCTATGCAATGTGAGTTATAAGATTATATCCAAAACTCTCTGCTTAAGGCTTAAGAAAATATTGTCGAGGTTAATTTCAGAAACACAATCTGCGTTTGTCTCTGGCAGACTAATCACAAATAACATTTTGATAGCTCAGAAAATGTTTCATGGGTTACATACGAATAGGTCTTGCAGATCAGAATTTTTGGCTATCAAGACTGATATGAGTAAAGCTTATGACAGAGTGGAATGGACTATCTTAAAATCAGTTTTGACACGGTTATGTTTTAACATTAGATGGATTTCGTGGATCATGTGGAGTGTTAGTTCAGTGTCATATCAAGTACTTTTGAATGGACAACCCCGATGACATATTATACCACAACGAGGTTTACGTCAGGGAGATCCATTATCACCCTATTTATTCATTCTTTGTACTGAGGTTTTGATTGCTAATATTAAAAAAGCTGAGAGAGAAAAAAAACTGATTGGTATAAAGGTAGCGCAGAAATATCCTATTATATCGCATTTGCTCTTTGCATATGATAGTTTGTTCTTTTGCAAAGCAGAAGATGAGCAATGTAAAACTGTCATGGATATTATTGGAAAGTATGGAAAAGCTTCAAGGCAAGAGATAAATTTTAGTAAATCATCTGTCCAGTTTAAAAAAGATATATCAAACCAAAAAAAAAAAAAAAACTAAAAACTATACTTAGTATTACAAAAGAAGGCGGATTGAATTCCTATTTGGATATTCCAGAAAGCCTTGGAGGCTTAAAAAGTAAAATTTTTAGTTATGTTCGTGAGAAACTTAATGACCGGATTAATGGTTGGTATGTGAAATATTTATCGAAAGGGGGGAAAGAGATACTGATAAAGTCAGTCGCACTGGCCCTTCCGATATATGTTATGTTTTGTTTTAAACTTCCTTAGGAGTTGATATCCAAACTAACAAGTGTCATTTCAAAGTATTGGTGGAGTTCTAATGGGAAAGATCGTGGTCTCCATTGGATAGCTTGAGACAAAATGTGTAAGGCTAAAAATGAAGTGGGGATAGGCTTTCGGGCTCTCAGAAATTTTAATGATGCAATGTTGGCCAAACAGTACTGGCTAATAATCCTATATCCGGATTTTCTAGTAGTTAGGGTGTTTAAGGGTAGGTATTTCAGAGATAGACATCTTTTACGAGCAAAAAACCATACTCTCCATCCTTTGGATGGAAGAGTATTTTTTTCAACCAAGACCATGATCGATAAGGGAGCAAGATAGTTTATAGGATCAGGATATAGTATATCGGTATGGCAAGATTCGTGGAAACCTGATACTAACCCACGTCCGGCAAATGGCAGGAGAAAATTACTTCACCCAAATCTGAGGGTTAATCTCTTAATTAATCCGATTACAAAGGACTGGCATTTATCCATTCTAAAAGAATTTATGGAACCGGAAGATATATAGATTATTAGGAGTATGAGTATAAGTCAAGTTTATAAACCAGATAAGTTAATCTGGCACTATTCAAAATCCGGATAATATACAGTCAAATCGGGTTATTTACTTACTCAGGATATGTTGGAAGTTGTCGACTGGGGCCCAAGTTGTAAAGCCCTTAAAGCACAAGCTTGGAAAATTAAGGATCCTCCAAAAATTAAATATTTCTTTTGGCAAATTGTTTCGGGTTCGTTACCAATTACTTCTTCCTTGGTTCATCGCGGAATATTTTGTGATACTTTGTGTCAAAAATGTCAGACAGCTGAGAAAACAATTAATCATGCTCTTTTTGATTGCCCACATTCTCGACAAATATGGGATTTGTCTTCGATTCTAATATCACCAGGAATTTTTCCCTCCGAATCTGGATTTCTTATTTAGTAGATTATCATCTCACATAAAAGGTCAAGATAATCAGCTTAGCTACCCTTGGATTTTATGGATTATATGAAAAGATAGGAACAAAAAAGTTTTCAAAGGATTACAATCAGAAGCAATAAACATAATAAATCAAGCGGTAAGCGGACAATTGTTGTGGGAAGAAGGTCAATCAAACCACATATATACAATTGAAAATAGGGTTTTAGTGGAAATATCTTCACAAACACTAAAATGTCGAGTGGACGGTTCTTGGAAATTATCGGATCCTACTACAAAACTGGGGTGGTGGTGTTTTCGAGGCGAAGAACAAACAATATTATTTGGTGCAAAGTGCCACCGAAGGAGTGCATCCCCATTACACACAGAGATGGAAGCTTTATTATGGGCAATGAAGAATATCCTTACAAGAAGGATTGCTTGTCATGAGTTTGAAACACAGAACTAATCGCAATAATGCAATCTCCTGAAGAGTGGCCAGCTTTCTCCAATCTTCTAGACAAGATTGGTATGCTCCATGTCTTCTTTATTTTATTTTATTTTATTTATCTTATGTTTCTCGTTCGTATAATTCGAAAGCGGATTGTCTAGCTAGATTTTCCAGATTACTCTCCTCTGATAATTTTTTTGTAAATACTTTTGCTTCAGATTGGACTACCAATCTTGGAATTTTCTTTTAATTAATGTGTGGTTGACAAAAAAAAAACAGCTGAGAAAATAATTTATCCAAATCCAGTTCATAAAAAAAAAAACAATTGACCAAATTGAACCGCAATTATAAAAAAAAGAAAATCTTTCTTTTTTAAATGGGTGTAATTTATATACAGAAAATTTTTACAAATAGTGGAGATAAAATCATTGATAAAATAAATTACCTCAAATTATACACTTCATATCGAGCTCTAATAAAAATGTTGAAATAAACCAATTATCATAAAATAAAATTCTCTAGAAATGTATGAAGACAACAAAAAGGGTATAAATTGTTTGGAGAAGTAAAGTCATCATCATTATCAATTGCTAAAAATATTCAAAGTCAATGTAATCAGGATCGTCACAACCGCCGTTAGATTTATTATCACCACAGCCGGTACTGCAACCACCACCCCCACCGTTATTAATCTTCTTTCCGCCGCCGTCGACAGCCGCCATCGACTCTTTATCCTTGCTTGCGTAACACGAAAAATCAACTGGTTCCGGTACATGCGGCGGCGTTGCACTCCGAATTAGCGCCCAATTCACACCTTCAAAAAACGGATGCTGCTTGATCTCCGTCGCGCCTCGTTTGTAGGCGATTCGTTTTTGTGGTTCTTTGACTAATAACCCTTTGATTAGATCTCTTGCCGCCGAACTCACATGAGGAAGCTCAGGGAATCTTAAAGCTTGTCCGATCACGTTGTGAAGCGTTGCACGGTTTCCTTGTCCTTTAAACGGCGTCGCTCCATAGAGAAGCTCGTAGATGAAGATTCCAAAGGTCCACCAATCTACGGCGCTTCCGTGTCCTTCACCCCGGATAATCTCCGGTGCTAAATACTCGTGTGTTCCAACGAAGGACATCGATTTAACGTTCGTTGGTTCCGCCATGAGTTCCGGCAATGATCCGTTAACGAAGAGTCCGAAATCGGATTTCGCCTTTCGATTCTTCTTCGAGGACTGCAAGATACGCGGGAAGAATGTGGACGGTTGGATACAACCTTGCACCGCCGCGTCCTCGTCGATGAGACCGACAGGTCGACCACTTCCGTTTCCTCCGCCGGCGGCGTGAACAGAGGATGATTTGACGAGAGTTGGACTCACGGAGCATCGGAGGGATAAATCGAAATCGGAGAGCATAATGTGCCCGTCGTCTCTGACTAGAACATTCTCTGGCTTCAAGTCACGGTACACAATGCCGAGCATGTGCAAGTACTCCAATGCCAATAGCACTTCAGAAGCAAAGAATCTGTAAGAAAAAAATCAAAAAATCGTAAATTGAATTCTACAGATATAATTGTATTTTTTTTGTTACTACAATCAATTTGATTTCCCTAACCTCGCGGCGTCTTCTGTGAAACATTTATTTGGTTGCTTCTGTCTCAAGGAATAGAGATTACCACCTCCGCAAAACTCCATTACCAAGCAATAGAATTTATCGGTCTCGAAGTGTGAGTATAAAGTGGGCAAGAACGGGTGATCAAGCTGAGACAAGATCTCTCTCTCTGTTTGGGCTCGCAACAGCTTGTTTCTGCTAGCCAAGGAAGCCTTGTCCATCACTTTCATGGCGAAATAGGTGTTGGTTCCTCTTAGCTCGACTAGGTAAACACTACCAATGTCTCCATAACCGAGCCGTTTCAGAAGCCGGAAATCGCTGATACCGAGCTGGACTCCTTTGGAGGTCAACATATTCACAGCATCCCACCTTATGTCACCACCTGTGTGTGGCTTAGAGGGATTAGAGGAAGTACTCTCAATGCTGTTGCTTCTTGAGCTCATATTGCTATTGTTGTTACTGTTGTTGCTATTGTTGTTTTGTTTGGTGTTTAAGTTTGATTGTGACTCGGTCATGTTGGGACCAGGTGAGGATGGGATTTTCGGACTAGGGATTGGACGGTGGTGATTGCTGAACCCAACCGGCTCTGGTTTTATAAGATTCTCCATCTTCTTGTGATCAAACAATGGCTTCTGCATCTCTTTGCGTGGTTGTGGAGTTTGATGAACGATATCTAACGGTGGATAATTCGAATTTGTTGTATGATTAGCTGATTCTTTTGGACCCAAGGATGAGACATGGTGACTTGACTGCACAAGAACAAGAAAAAAAAAATCTCAAACTACAAGTAGATATGCAAATTCCATTCATTGTACTCAGAGCAGCCTCGTATACCTCTGAAGAGTCAAGCTTCTTTCCAGGCTTCGTTAACATCGCCAGCGAGAAAGCACGGCAAGACTCCCGAATCAGAGAACCCTGTTTCAATGTAGAAAGATTAAAGCTTTTGGTTTAAAAAAAGGGTCAATATGGGTTGAGTTCCTTTATCATCCAAATGGGGACATTACTTGGTGTCACGAATGTAAAAGCCCTTCCTCAAGTCTTGTGAATATAATTATAGCAAAAGGATTGGTCTGCACGTCGAGGTACGTATACATGTATATTTATAATTACTTATTGCTTTTTAGCAGGAAAAATAAAAGAATTGAAGCAAAAGATTGCAGCATTTTACCTTCCATGTCTGAAATCTTCTGAAGCCATGAAGAATTTTGAGCAAATTTTACAAGAACAAAAAAAAAAAATCTTCTATTTCTTAATGATTCAATAGTTTCAAGATTATTGTGCGTGTGTGTTTTTTTGTTTGTTCAATTTATTTATTTTTGGTGAACATAAGATTCGTAATAAGGAAAGAAGGTGGAAATTAGGGAAAAAGACAGTGACTAATTAAGAAAGGAGAGGAAAGGAAATGGATGGAGAAAAAGTATTAGGTCTTCTGAGTTCCAAAGAAAGTGGAGAAGTGGAGGGAGGAAAAGGTCTGAATTTCAAGACAAAGTAAATTGTGATGTCCCCTTAATTATCTCCAACCAAGAAAAAATAATCAATTACTTTTGTTTCCGATCAATGTACACTTCCAAAATTATATCACATTGGTGTGTAGATATCAATGCTTCAATTCATCCTTGGATTAAATTTGTTTCACAACATGATAACATTTAATATAACATGAACATATATACCCATATATACTGATCTCTGCTTTTGTTTTGAATCCATCATAATTTTTTGTTTTTCAATCAGATAATTCTCTTAGGATAAACATCTATGTTAAGTTCAACTTTTTAAGATCAAAGATTAACTGAATATACAATGTGTCAATAAATAAGTAGTTGAGAACTAGAGACGAGGGAATATAGCGATTTTTATTTTAAAAAATAGGTAAGGTAAGGCCCAAGCCTACTATTAATGGGCCTACTTTAGCATATTTACCAATCATCACGCCCACGCGCGTAGAGAAAATTGCTGTTCCCGGCGATGAATCAGACACAAGAACTCGAAAACCCACGGCCAATTCAGGCGGAAGCGCCGCCGCTGCACCCTTTCGTTGTGCCGCTGTCGTATCTCTTGGGAACTTGGAGAGGACAAGGCGAAGGTGAATATCCAACCATACCTTCCTTCCGCTACGGCGAAGAGCTCCGTTTCTCACATTCCGGCAAGGTAAACGATCAGATCTCGTTTCATCATTTCCTAGATCCAATCTGCATACCAAAATCGCGATCACTGATCGAATTCGAAGCTAAATGAGTCGAGAGATTCGAGATCGCTTACTCTCCTTGTTGGAACTGTTGTTTGTGTAGCCGGTGATAGCGTATACGCAGAAGACATGGAGACTGGAATCAGGAGCTCCGATGCACGCCGAGAGTGGTTACTTTCGTCCGAAGCCAGATGGTTCCATTGAAGTCGTCATAGCTCAGAGCACAGGTCTCGTCGAGGTCCAGGTAAATCCCAATTTCCCCTTAGATCTGTAACCATAATCATAACTTATGTGTCTGATTCTGATCTCAGAAAGGAACATACAATGGAGATGAGCAATCAATCACACTCAAGAGTGATCTCGTGGGAAACGCATCAAAGGTTAAAGATGAGTTTCATTGTTACCAATTCCTCTGTCTGCACTAAACTTTGCATTTCTAATTGAGGTTTTGGGTTTTGATTTCTCAAACAGGTGAAGGAGATAAGTAGAGAATTTGAATTGGTTGATGGAAAACTAACGTACGTGGTTCATATGAGTACAACCACAAACCATCTTCAACCACATCTCAAAGCCATACTCGATAAGCTTTAAAATACAGTTCCTGAGAATTCAAAACCCTGCAATTTCTCAAGACCGATGTAATGCTTCGTCTGTAGAATCACGCTGTTTAGTGACATTTGATACTCTTTGTAATAAGATCACGTTTGCCAAAACAGTGCCCAGAATCAAGAGGACGAAGATTGGGGAGTTAAAAATGGGCTTTTCTTGAAACAGTGTAGAGGCCCATTAGCGCCTATCTAATAAGGCCTAATATGTACGATTTTAGCCCAGATTACTTCTGCCGCCTCAATTTTAACAATATTTCAGTTCACTACAATAACTTTCAATAAATAACAGAATTGTCTCCATATTTGTTTTTTTTTTATACTATTGCATACGCATTTTTGAAATTGAGAGATAAACACCCCAAGTTATTACCGATGCAGAGTCAACAATTAAACTAAGATTAATTCATTACAACTATATATATATATTGGTTAAATAATAATTGTAGATGCAATCTTATAAACTTGTTATACATACGTAATCACATATAACAACAGAAATTTAATACATAATAAAAATAAAATAAAAGACGGGAAGAAAAAGTGAAAAAAATCATATAGATGTGAAGCAGACACGTTCAGGCCACGGCAATGACAAAACGTGGCACCTTGTAATTCTCTTACGCTCCACAAATTTGGATTATTGTATTAAATAGTTTCATATGGTTTTTCATTTTTTTGGCCTATTTGGCTTCTTATGTGGTGTTGACATAAATATATATACTTGATCCCGAAGCAATATCTACTTTGGATATAATACTAATGGAGAAAAAAACTCCTTTTATTTGAATAAAGTTATGAAAGGTGATGCTGAATTTATTAGTCCCAATCTAATAGAGAGAGATTACACTTGTGTTCATATTCTAGGATATTTAAACTTATGGACCAGTTTTATATGAATTTTTAGATCTGGATTTTGGTGGGGGAGCATAGAAATATAGATGCATACAATTATGTAAAATGTGTATACAGATGAATGGGCCACTTGACACCTAATGATACAAATTTAAAAAGAAAACTCAGATTGCAATAATGGAAGCATATCAATAGTATGAGATCTCAATCTCCAATCTTAAATAACATTTTTTAAGAAACTCCAACAACTACTGTAGCGTATAGGAATTGTTCATCTCTTTTCATCAAAGAATATTATATAATTTTGTTTACACAAGAGCAATTAATATATGGGTGAGAAAACTTTTTTAAAAAAGTGGTAAAACTCATCGATTAGTATATAATTTTAAAGGGAAAAATAGCTTTTCTTTTTCATTTGTGGTATTGCTCGGAGCCTCGGACTCAAGGATACAGAGTCAAATCCATTTTTTTCAACTATCTATATTATATTCTATGCTTTTTTATTGTATGTCCGACCATGAGAACTGGTCCTAACTTTCACCTTATTTTCCATAGAATATATATTCCTATAGAATGAAATTGAGTTAGTTAATGCTAAATTAAGATTCTTTCTTTTATGCATTTTTATTACTTTTTGGAGAGAGAGAAAGAGTTTTGTAAGAAGAATAGATTCCAGATGGAAAAGTTGGCAAGAATAGATGTGTTAATTTTGCCTTGTCGCTTAATCCAACGGTCAATCTTCGTTCATATCAAGAATCCATGACGTGGACCATTCTCTTCCCTCCATCTGTACCTCTTCCCAACCTCTTTTTAATTTCTATTTTTATATATATATATATATATATATATTTGCAACTATAATAAATAAGAAAGGATTGCAACAAAAAAGAAAAAAACTCTCTGTTCTTCTTTCTTCTTCTTCGACTTCGTAAGCCATTACCATTTCTGACTCTCTCTCTCTCTCTCTCTCTCTCTCTCTCTCATCTCTCTGTTTTTCTCTGTTCCGTATCTGTACTTTTGTTTTCAAAAATAAATATAAAAGATATCTTTTGCTGATGTCTTCTTCTTCATAAACAGATTTTCTACAGCTTTTTTTTTTGTTAATTAAATACTTTTTGAGAAATTAAAAACTTCTTTGTAAAACAGATTTTTGAGTTTTGTTTTCTTCATCTGTGTTTTGATTTTTCTGTCTTTTTTTTTTCTCAATCAAACACATAAATTTCATCCTTTAGTTTCTTCTACTACTTCTTCTTCGATGACTTCTCATGTTCCAAAACATCCTCGTAAATGTACTCTATCTCTTTCTCTCTCTCTCTCTTTCTCTCTCTCTCTCTCTCTCTCTCTCTCTCTCTCTCTCTCTCTCTCTCTCTCGCACGGACACACGTGTTTAATCTATGTTCTCCTTACAAGTCTTTTAACTTTTGCGTTTGACCTTTATCTGAATCCTTTATGTGTATAGTGCTCTGTTTCTTGTGATTAGACTCATATGTCTTATCTTCAATAATATATATATTTATATTTGTTTATCACTTTTACGCCTAGTTGTTAGTTTTTATCGGTACGACTAAATATTCAGACATCAGTTCACGTTTCAAACCTGTCTCTTGACATCGATAAGAAAATAAAGGCATTAATAGATTACTAATGTTTGTGCTTCTCTATTGATACATATGTCTGTGTATTGATTGGTTTCTCCGTTGATTTCTGAATCTGATTCCTTTGGCAACGTTTGTTTATTTGTTTCAGCTATTGAAGATATGGTGAAGAATCTTAGAGTGGATCCTCTTGCTAAGGTCACTGCCTCCACCACTTCCATGGTAATTAAGATTCTCTCTTCTCTGTCAATTACAGATGATTGTTTTTTTTTTTTTTTTTGGTTCTTAGGATGATTTATCAGTATGTGTTTTTGTGTTCCTGTTGTTTTGCAACATTAAAGGTTTCTGCAAAAGAGAAAAGGAATCAGTCAGAGCCATATTATGAAACTCTTGAGACATATCAAGGTCTGCCTTGTCCTTATGGTGGCTACTATGGATTCTACTATCCAGGTTTTGCTTCTTTATATTGCGCACTCATAATAAAATCTATTTTCAAATCTGTTTTTGGATGTTCATAATTCTCAATTAGTTGTGTTTTTATTTCAGGTCTTGATGGTTCAGTTGGAGAAGCAAAGGATAACGGATACTATGGTTATGGAACAGAAGTTCAGTACCCGGTAATCAAAACTTCCTTGTCGAGAGAGAATTAATTAATTACTCGAGGATTCGAGCTTTTTAATTGACCATTTTCTTGATCTTGATTTTAAGGTTATGCAAGGGGAAAATGGATCTTTGATCTACTTGATGCCAGGGTTTCAATCTTATGATTCTAGCCAAACTTATATGCCTATAAGTCCGGTTGGTGTATCGAGTCAGGCACTTCATTCTCCGATGTATGCAGCTCAGGGTTATTATCAGAACCAATTTGGTTATGGAGATGTTTCATCGCCAACCTATTTATGGGACCCTGTTGGAGACAAGTATGTGTACGGCGTTGCTTCAAATACACAACCCTTGAAACAGAACATATCTTCTTCAAGTCATAACCATAACAATTATTACTCAAGGAGCAAGAACTCCTTCACGGGTCACAGCATGGGAGATCGTCCCAAAACACCGCGAAAAGTAACATTGGTCCTCTTTAATTCTTCTCTCTTTCACATTTCTGAGAAGTTTTTACTGATCTTTTTCTTTGGCTTTCGGTTGATGTTATAGGCGTTACAGAACAGCTATGCTCCACCCCCACTGCATAATCAAGAAAGAGGTGGGTTCGCATACCCGATGGACCCGGTAAAGAAAAAGTCTGGAGCTTTAAATCGTGATGAAACGGACAAGGCGAAAGCGAGGAACAGAGAAAATGGTAATAGCACGAGTGACTTAGCAAATTGTCAAGATCATATTACCAATGGAGAATGCGACTCTTGTTCGTTGGATGCTGAAGGGAATGAAAGAAGCAACGGTGTTAGTTCTGTGATCAGAAGGGATCAATATAACCTCCCTAGCTTTCAGACCAAATACGAGGAAGCAATATTTTTTGTGATAAAATCTTATAGCGAAGACGACATACACAAGAGCATCAAGTACAATGTCTGGTCTAGTACTCTCAATGGGAACAAGAAGTTAGACAGTGCCTATCAAGAATCTCAGAAGAAGATCGCAGAGAAAAGTGTAAAGTGCCCGGTTTTCCTGTTCTTCTCGGTATGCAAATAGCATTTTTCGCGATATCCGTATTCAGTGTTGCAACATCTTCTTGATCTCTGATCGGTTTTATTGGATTCAGGTGAATGCAAGTGGCCAATTCTGTGGTGTAGCTGAAATGGTTGGGCGAGTGGATTATGAGAAAAGCATGGAGTTTTGGCAGCAAGATAAGTGGACTGGCTATTTTCCAGTCAAGTGGCACATCATCAAAGATGTTCCAAATCCGCAATTACGACATATAATACTTGAGAACAATGAGAACAAGCCTGTAACCAATAGCAGAGACACACAAGAGGTTAAATATTGTTTTTAAGAGGCTCAAGAAAGTGAATTATTGTCAAGAACTCATCTAATACTGTTTAAAACATTGTCATCATATACAGGTGAGGTTGCCACAAGGAAATGAAGTGTTGAACATCTTCAAGAACTACGCAGCAAAGACATCTATATTAGATGATTTTGATTTTTATGAAAACAGAGAGAAGGTTATGGTACAGAAGAAGCTAAGGTTCCCTCCGGTATCAAAGGTCCTGAGTTTCTCCTCTTTATTTTCTCCCAATCATTCTCTTTAGTTTATGTATTTTAACGAGGAGTATCCTACGTCTTTGATTACAGAAGAAAGAAGAAGACTTGGTTGCTGATTTCAAAACAATGGAGATATCTAATACAGCCAAAGAGGGAAACACAGACTTAACCGGGAATGTGAACTAACTAGAAGAACCTGTAGTGTTTTTTGGTTTGGTTTTTTAAGGATCATTATAAACCCTCCGATTGTTTCGGATTGCTTTGATTTTATAACAAGCGAGTGCCATTGTGTTCTATTGTTTTGTTGTATGGTGTAATGTTGGGTTTTTCTTCTCTTTTTTGGTTTTGTGGGTTTGTATTTATGATATGTTTTGCAATTTGTAATCATTGGCAATGATAGGGTTTTATTTTAAATAGTGAAATAAGAAAATCGAGGGGCTAAGTAAAGTGGTTTAGACATGAAATGCATTTTCTACCGTTATAAACTCTCTCTTCAAGGAGCTTGCTTGGAAGTCTAATTAATCAAACGTACCCAACAAAAATCATGGCGGGGTCGGGGATTGTCCACGTCCACCACGTGGGGCCCGACCACCACGAGTAAGCAATCGACCGCCTCGAAGGTTTACAGTTCGACCGCGACCTCTGATGGCTGGATTAGGAGCTCGAGCGGTTCCTCCAAGATTGGCTATTCTGGCTTCTCTTTTCTCTCGTGCTCTTTCAGCTAGTGTCACAATAGTTGAACTTCCTCCACCTGGTGACGCAGCTCTTTTGGTTTCTTCTGTTTCTGGAGCTCCGCTTGAAGTAATAGTAGAAGCTTGAGTAGAGGAAGTGGGTGGAGTGGTAGATACAGGGGAGGTTGTAGCTGCTGTGGTCTCTGGCTTGAGATCAGTCTCTGGTGCTTCTTGTTGATCATTAGCATTGTTAGGTTTATCAGAGGCTTCTTCAGCTGCAGCACCTCCTTCATCGGTCTTATCATCTTCAAGCGGTGTCTCAATGGTTGTTTCGGCTTCCTCCATTGCTGTCTCCATCCTAGTAGGTGACTGTGTGGGTGTAGCTAGCGTCTCAGACTGCACTTCTTCTTTCTCTGGACTCCTCATCATGTTTGCTACATCTGTAGCCTCGTCCAGATCTTCAAGTGTATCTAGATCGAGCTCTCCTTCCTCCTTATCGGATTCCATATCTGTAAGAAGCTCTTGGTTCTCTTGTTCGGTCTGATCCCTAGACTCTTCTTCAGTAGGGATGGTTTCTGTCTCAGTTGGATTTTCTTCCACTGGTTCATCAGATTTATCCTGCACTTCAGCTTCATTTTCTTGTTGTGCTTCCACAGATTCCTCCGTTTTCTCCTCTGCATTCTCGGCTTCTGTTTCTTCATTGTCACCATCAGCTGCAGTCGTAGCATCCATCAATTCGTCTATGGCTGGCTCTTTTGCAAGGTTTTCACCTTCGGAAGCATCAGGTTGTGACTCAGATCCTTTTGCCTTCTTCGACGCAGGTGGTGCAATCTCAGAACTGGTTTCCCCTTGAGTCAGACTCTCTTGTTGTGGCTCAGAAACCAAAAAATCAGCCTGGCGTTTACGGACATGTGTTTGAGCAGGTCGTACAGAGGTGGTCACTTGGCTCTCTGTTTCATGGGCTGCAGACTGTTTTCCATCATCACCAGCTCCCTCAGCTTCTGGCATATCAACATCAACTTGGGGAGATTCCTCGAGTTTGACAAGTTGGGGACGAATAATCTTCCTACTACTTGGTCTACGAAACTCAGTGCTTGGTTTCTGCAAAGTCGATCTCTTCTCTTTGTTGTCTGACGCTACTTTGGGGGGCTGCTGGATAGTTGACACCGGAGCTTTTAAAGGTGTTGAAGAAGGGGCTCTCGCAATGGCCGAAGGCTCAACTGCGCCAAAGATTAATTTTGTCACTTTACACTGAGATGAAAAAAAAAAGATCACAATCTGGGAGGCTTTTGGGTATGCTTTTAGATTACCAGCAGCAGGAGTGCCAGAGGAAGGTTCAGTCACCATATCAGTAGGCTTTGTGCTGACTTGAGAATTGATAGCAACTGAACGAGCCACACGTTCAAAGTACTCTACAGCTGACACGTAAGCGGCAGCTTGGTCATTCAATATGCTTCCAGATAGAACCTGGACAGCTGAAGTACCCTATGAAAAACAAAAGCGTTTTGAACAAACTGGTAGAATAATCATAAATTCTACCTAATAGTATTAAACACATATGTACATCCAAATGACATAAAACTTGTTACCTCAGGAAGATTGCCATCCGCTTGCTTCAATTTGTCCAATTCTTCAGAGAGATGGGCCAATGCTGTCTGATACCTCTCAAGCTTAGCAAGCTCTTCGTCCACTTTTGTTTTCTCCTGAGAACCAGATAATAGGGAACATATGAACTACAACGTGATTGGTGAAGGTTTTCAAAGTGGAGATTGTAGTATAAAGTTTCCAACAATTCCTACAAGAAGTGAGTAACAAGAGACACACAAGTGAGGCTGGAAAGTACCAAACCTTTTTAATTTTGGTCAAGGAATCTCCAACTTCCTTCTCAACAGACTTACGTTCTGTTCTCTCTTTAGTTAACTCCTCATCCTTTTTCTTCAAATCTTCGGTTTTTTTCCTCACCTCGTCTTTCAGTGTATGAACATACTTATCCATAAGCTGCAGTAAATTTTCACATGTGTTTAAGAATAAACAGAAACACAAAAAAGCAGAAATGAGGGAGCCACAATCAAATACAATTTTTTTAATACCTGAATTCTATGTTCTTTTTCCTCTCTCTCCTTAACGGCCTGCTCCACCATAGCATCAGTTGTTGTTCTCTTTCCAGCTTTAGGCAGCAATAGAAAACATGAGCAGATACCTACATAAACTTATCCGATCGGATTTAAAAACGAAAGAATAAATAGTTACCCTCTTTGGCTTCTTCCAACTGTTTAGAGAGTGATTGGTTTACTTTGTTCAAATCCTCCTTCTCTTTTTCGTATTTTCTCTTCATGACATAATTAAAACTCGATATGTTAAAAGGAAAAACATCTAGAAGAAGTCGTTAAGCAAAAAAACAAAAAATAATAAATTCGAACCTTGGACGTATTCAGAGAAGTATAAGCTCTCTTGTACTTCTCTAACTCTTGTTTCTGCTTATTGACCTCTGACTGCATAGTAGCCTAACAAAAAGTAACAGAGACAGATGAATATATCTACATGGGGTAGTGCTTCTTCTACATGTAAAATTAAAATGCACTCAGCGAGATAGTTCTCATTCTACCTGTGCTTGCTGAGCATCATCTAACCTCTTCTCCCTCTCACTCAGATCTTTTTTGCAGTTTGTTAACTCCTTCTCCAATAAAGATATCTTATTCTGCTTCTCTAACAGAAGTTTCTTGAAATCTTCAACATGAGCATCTTTTACTTTCAGTTTCTCCTAAAAGTCATGTCATGGCGTCAAAAAGGATATGAGAACTTCAAGGAAAAGCAGTACTAAAGACCAGTGGGACGCCCAAGAAGTCAAATTCAACAAATTATTTAAACATCTGCATAACTCAAACACTATTAACAAATAGTTCACCCGAAATTTTCATCAGCCAAAATGACAATTATTGTACACTAGAATTCTATGTGTTTGATGATCGATAATGCAACTATGGAAATCAACGTCAAAGGTCAGAATTCGTATGGTTGGGGTGTTCCTGCGAGAGGGCGAAATTTAAAGGGTAGGTTATAATTTAAGGAGTAGTCCCAAACTAGAAGACCAACAGGCTCTCTCAAAGGGCGTCACACACAAGTTTCATTGACCATCCTAATATCAAATAGATAAATCACCTTATGTTCTTTAACCAGTTGGGATCTAGGGGTAAGAACTAACCACCTTCAGCAGACGATGGTAACAATTTTGTAACTAAATTCAAGACAACAAATATAGTGAAATTTGGGATATCATATCTGTGCACACCCTTGGAAAAAACCTCACTATTGCAGAAATTTCGACAACGCCATATTATCTTTATAGGCATACCTCTAGTTGCCGCACTTCATCTTTGAGGCGATTGTAGTCAGCAACATCAATGTTTCTATATGTCTCCCGCAACTTCACAAAGTAAAAAAGTAATTGTAAGTATGAACCAGTAACAAAAAGTAATTTTAAGTATGAGCCCATAATATATGGCGCAAGAAGTTTATAATGACTTGCCTCATCAACCCTCGTTTTTTGAAGATCTGTCTCCATCCTTAGCCTTTCCACCTCTTTCATACACAAGTCCAACTCTGTTTGCTTTTTCTTTAATAGATTTTCGAAATTTTCAGATTCCATCCTAGCCTTTTGAGCTACCTCACGCAATCTCTGATGTTTTAAATTTTTTATCAGCTTTCTCTAACACAACTAACAGAATCAGGTGGTGGAAGGTAGTTCAGTCATTCGAGTGACATAAAGGAAAAGAAATCTACGTGAAGGTTCCATTACGAACCTGACACTCCTCAAAATTGTGTTTGTTTTCCTCCCTGAGTTGCATGTTGCTTTCACGGAGCAAGTTCATCTCACTAACCTGCGAGGAGCACTTTGAAGTCAGAAAATGAAAATAATTTCAACCCAACTAATACTTCAGGAATCCAGAAGACTAATTCCAAGCAGAAAATATTGACTTTGACAAGACAGAAGAAGAACTCAACTAAGACTGAAGCTATGTTATCAGATATCAAAGCATCCAACATTACCTGAAGTTGAAGAGATTTGATTCCATCCTCAGTCAACAATGAGGCTCTTGTACTGGCGCGCTCAGCATTAAGTGATCCCCGGGCAGATTCTGCCATCTTCAAGGCACTTTCGAGCTAGACAAAAACAAGTTTCAAAAAAAAATTCATACCGCAGCCAAAATTCTGAAAAAATAGAGGAGGTTTTCGTTTTGCATGTGTGCGTGTATTGAGAAGGGTTGTTGCTCAAAACGGATATGGTAGCCAAATAAGGCATAAGATAGGCGACAACAACTCACTTGCGATTGCAACCGAAGTTTCTCCTGTCTCATTAGTGAGATCTCTGTTTCAGCCTGTCAAAAAAGATGCACATGACTTAGATAACCCCACCGTATAGAGAAGGGGCAGAAAGAAGAAAAAGCAATCCTACAAAGAATTCTCTTACTATTTCTTTAGTTCTGCGTAGATAATTAACCACACTTTGCAAACCCGAATCTTCAAGTTGATCCGAGTCAGTGCTTCCAGATGATATTTTTCCGGAGCGGCTGTCCTTCTCAGCCGAGTTAAGATGCTTAGCCTCAAGTCTACTATGAAGTAGTTTGTTCTAATGTAGAGAGCAATTAAGATAAGTGAGTACTTGTAGCATGACCACATGGAGGAGTAAGCATTGTTGACCCATAAAGAATTGGAAAAGACTACCCTTAACACACTAAATAACGTCAAATAGATAATCAACGAGAGATGCTTTTGTCATGCATAGAAAACATGAAGGTTGCTCAAATATAAGCTAAAACGTGAAAGATCAAGGAGCCGTGGCCACCTGTTCATTGAGTTCATGATACTTTTTCTCAGCCAGATTCTTTTGCTGCTCTAGCATCGATTTCTCTTCACTCCACTTGGCATTAAGCTCAGACTGATAAATACCAAGAAAATTGAATCGAAGTGTCACAAATCAGCTATAATTGTAGGAAGATTCAAAATCACAATTTTAATGAAGTTTTGTTCGGTAGAAGTTACAATTTCAATTCCCCGTGCATCAGCTAGTTTACGTAGTTCAGATGCCTCCTCTTGAAGGGCTGCTAATGCTTGTGATGTTTTCGTAAGCTCCTGAATAGTTTCAGACTGCAGAATAACCTGTACTCCAAAAAGAAGTAGGAAACAAATAGAGAGATCGTTGTAATATTTATGGAAAGAAAGAAGAACAGAATTAGTAGATGGCAGTAAGACCTTAAGTTATGAAGAACCTAACAACCTTTTCATGTAAAGTAAAACTCAATTCAGAAAATATCTGATGACAAAGGTGCAGTAAAATAGAGTATTCAGAAGACCACTGTTTTATGAAATGGAAAAACAGGATGGATAATAAAATCTAGTCAGTTTCTAGAACCATTCAATAGAAAAACCAACGTCGTGAATATGCATGATGGTCAAATGTTTCTTGAAATAGAGAGCTTTAACCAACCTGTCTTTCATAGTTTCTCTGAGCAACACGCCATTTCTCATGTTCCATCTCCAGGTCATTCTTCAAAGTGGACATTTGGATATTCATTGCTTCAATTTGGGAACTGCACTCAATTGCACACATCAATTTAAGAACAAACATGTGTCTGTGTGTGTCCACGAGAAAAAAAGATACTTGCTCTACATAATAGAATATTTACTTTTTAACTAAGCTTTCTTCTCTCAGACTTGCAAGTTCAGCCGATGCTGATGCAAGAGCATCTTCTTTTCCTGCAGCAGCAGTGGCTAGTTGCTTGGACTTCTGTATACAGTCGTTTTCAAGTTCTGACACCCTCTCCCTAAGAGCAACAAGCTCTGCTTCCATCGATCTTTGTCTCTTTTCAGCCTACAAACAGCCATCAGGTGTAAAATAAAACCTACCGCAGATCTAATTCTATCACAGTGGATAGTTGCATATCCATAAGCGATCATTGTTTCATATAAACATAATCACCAATACCTCAAGTCTGAAGTTCTCATGGGCAGATTCCATCTGCTTTAACGCAGTTTCATTCACCTGAGCTATACTCTTGTACTGCAAGATGGTTCACAAGATCAGTTCCCAGTCGCAATGAAATCAAAACTAACTTAGCCAATTCAGGAAGTACCTGGAGCATGTGGCTTTTGCTAGATTCTACGTCTCCCCTCAATTTTTCGATTTCTTCCTTAGCGGTACGCAGTTCTACAGACATCTAGAGTAAATAACCACCACAGCCAAAAAATGATTAACAGACCACCTTACACAAGCAAATATTGGATTATTATGCCACAAGTAAAAGGTAAACTCAAACAATAGCTTAAACGAAAGCCTCAAATCTACATGCTAAAATTCAACTAGCTTGGAAATGCCTACTGCAGATCCTAAATCCTGTATGAATCAAATGTACAACTTCTAGAATAATAACATGAGCAGTCTTTTTACAAATAGATTGCAACCAGGAAATCCGAACAATACCATAATTACGGAACAAATCCCATCTCAGAATTTAAATTTGCGAAAAATTGAAAGGACTTCACTGACCTCATTATCCGAAAGAGAAACAATTCCACCATTGTCCATATCAAGAACCTAAAAGTGAGAAAATGAAAACTGTTACAAACTAGTAATAGTAAATTCCATCCAGGACTCTGCTGTTCGAAGTAAACCCCACAATTCAATGATCAGAAAAATCAAAAACATTTACCTTAGGATCTGACGATCTTATCTTCTTCTCCAAATCAGAAAGTCTAGCCTAATTTTATACATGTAAAGTAATAATCAATTATAATCAGCCAAAAATGGTCATGCGAATATGTGACTGGACGGCCCACAGCTGAAAAATAAAGTGGAATGACAATGTAGTGATTTTCTGGAAATTGGTTTGGGCGTATTCACAAGTAGTAAAACCAATTGCCACCAACCAAACCACATGCTAAGACTCGCTTCACAAAAGCAGCACCATAAAAATGGCAATCCAGGAAATGTCGACCTGAGAAAGCTATTAGGGTATGCAACCTAGGAGCCGGCCAGAGTAAACGCGGACAGATGACGATGAAATTGGTTCATGTGTTCATGAGTCTAAGCAATTAAGAAAGGTAAAATAGACTTGAAACAGTACCTCAGCCACAGAAGCCCTGGACTCTGCTACTGAGACAGCCTTCAAGGCATTAGCCAATTCTTTTCCCATTTCTTCTACCTGCATTACAGCATTGTTCAAAGTTTGATTGCGGTCCGAAGAAATATTCCGCGCATTGCTCCTTTCTTCTTGCAATTCTTTCTTAGCTTCAGCCCATTCTCTCTGTGAAACCGTCCAAAAAATCAGCTAAGTTCTACTCGCTGCATAATAATTTTGAAGAAACTTTAATAATGTGACAGCAAAAAAATCATCAAATATGCTATAGACCTCAAGTTGCTTGATATGCTCCTCTTGTTTCCTTCTCTCGGCAGCTCTTGCTTCCTGAGTTTTTTGGTAAAGTTATATCAATTTTTAATTGGTAGCACCTTCCAGTATAGAATTAGAAGACTAAAATCAAAGGTGATTTTCATACCTCACGAACTTCCTCTGTACTTTGTACAGTATCCAAGGTAGCCTGCAGAAAAACAGGTCATCAAAAAAAAAAAAGAGTACACACAGCTTAAGATAGAATTTGCACTACTCTCATGTTTCCAACCTGAAGACGGTAAACTCTCTGAGATAGAGCAGAAACTTCATCAGAAGCTCTTTTTTCAGCATTTGATAACACCTCTTTTTCTTGTTTGAGAACCGAGACCTATAGATTACTGTTAGTATTGAAGCAAAGAAATCATAAACTTAACGAGTGATGGATATATTACCTCCATAGATAATTTTCTGGAAATCTCTTCCGCTGCGTGCAGAGACTCGGAACTCTCGCGCAATTTCTGCTGGTGGTCAATGATTAACTGTGTGAACTCTATGTTCCTTGCCAAAACGCCGTTCATTTCTTCTCTCTAAGATAAACACAGACAAGGTGAAAACATTGACGAAAGCACAACCTGCACAAGCTGCTGATGATATGAATTCATGGCAAAGATCACCTTCCGTTCAGATTCTTTCATGATGCCCTCTAGTTTTTCCCTAGCAAAATTTGCCTCCATCGCCAACTTATCTCGTTCAGACCTTATTGCAATTATGTCACTCCTAAAATCCAAAGGAGAAAGATGAAAACAACGCAGTTGATAATATTCTGATACAGTAAAAAAAATCTACAGGAACCAATGACAAAACTCAATAGCTACAGTTTGAGTTTCATGAATATATATGCTACATTAGATACAAACCATTTTTCATGTAGTTTCTCCATGTATCAAGAAGTATGATTATACTTCATGTAACTTATAGGACAACTACACTGTTATTGCAAACACAAAAGCTCAGATAGTATTTTCAGCAATCCACCAGCAATTGCGAAAACGTTTTACACTGAACTTCTGAGAAACTACTATTTCCAAACTTTATTTCCTTTGCTTGAATAGTCCGGATTCTAGTTCTCAACTTGACTATCCAACCAGAAAATATGTTACATATTCAGTGGTACCATAGTTTATCGTACACAAAAACTAATAACTTATCCAGTAAGTGAAAATAAAAGCCAGGAGGATGATAATATCTACCTAGCCTTCGCAAAATCTTCTTCGAGACTCCGGATGCGTTCAAAAGCTTTTTCTTGGGCTCTTTTAGTAGCTTCCTGGAACAAGCAATCCAGTCAATAAGGTAATTCCCAAACAACTACTTTGATACACTAAAAAAAAAGGACAAAAAAGAAGAGGAATGAAAGATTTAGCAATCTGTCATACCTCTGAATCCTCAAGCAGATGTAAAAAGTTCTTCCTTCCTGGCACTACAGCTACAAGAATACATATCTGTCAGCCATTCTAAAGCAAGTCTGCCACTGAAACTATGTATTCGATTTTATGAGCAAAGCAGGTAACAGCCTGCAAAGCCTCTTTACTTTAAGGAAACAAGATAAGATTTCCAGAAAAGCAGATTATGCTTGAAAAGCCACTTCAAATTTGTGCGTACAGCATTAATTTTCATTACTGACAATCGAGATATACGAAAATAAGACCAAACTTTGGTAGTTGTTCCAAATGCAGATGCTTTCCAACCTAACTTTTAATAACTAACAAAATCCTAACGATCTAACTTTTCATTTGAATTTGAGAACAGCATCAACTATAGTCAAAGACTTTTTACATCCACACTCAACCTTGATGACATTTGGGGTAAAATTTTGGAAAGGATTAGTTCAAAGATAAAACTGAAACCTTATTTAATTAAACTTAGCCATGAAGTCAATGATTGAGGGTATTTAAGAACACGTAGTGCAGTAAACTCATAATGATGCATAGAAGTAGAACCTGGAGACAAATCTGAAGAACGAGAATCAGATGAATGAAGTTTCTGTTCCTCTTCATATAATCGCTTATACATTGCAACCTGAAAAAGTACAAAAACTACAATATCAATCATTGAAAAGAAATCCAACATTAATTTACCAAGTGCTGCAATAGAGAAAAGATTTGAAGGGTGGAAAAACTTACAGATGTGTGCAGTGACTCAATCATCTGTCCCTGCTCTTCAGCTCTTTTTAGCACGGTAGCTACCTTGGCAGAAGCTTCATCAGTCTTATTCTTCAGGTCTATCTCAAAGGTTTCCTGACATTCCAGAAATCCTTTTAAAACTTAACACCCTACCACAGAAACTATGCATAAAAAATCCTTCTTACCTTCAGCTCCATTTCCCTACTTTCAATCTGCTCTGAAAGACTACGAACAAGACTTCTCAGCTTAACATTCTGCTCAACTAATCCATTTATATCTTTAAACTTTAACTGAAATTCATCCCAACACGAGGACAAGCATTAATCATCCACAATTTATTTTACAAAGTAAAATCTAACACAAAACATGACGTCGAGATAAAGAATCAAACTTACAAGATGCTCTGAAATGATTTTATCAGCTTCAGATTCCGTATCCATCTCAACATCAGATAGCAGAGGATAATCTTCTTCATCATCATCCCTGACAGCTCCACATCGAAGTTGGACGTCACGACACTCCTTCAGTAGTATCGTAACCTAAATAGTGGAAACAAACACAAAGTACCAATTAATTAGGCAAGCAACCAACCAAGTGTACATCACTGAGATAAAGGCTCGACTATTAACATTGCAAGTCATGTTAGTCAAGAAACTGAATAGACCATCAAATTACTTGTTTCTGTAGGTCAGATATATCTTTCTGCAATAGTGTGTTTTCACGTTCCCGTCTCCTCAAGTCAGCCTATCAATCAGATAAATGTATAAGAACAGCACAAGAATGCATTTTGAACAACCACTATGATAACGCCAGGTACCTTTAGCTCCATAATGAACTTCTCCATCTTTGATTGTTCAGATACAGAATCCTGAAGTTTTTGATTAACTAGGAAATAAGCTTCACCCATCCTCTCATACTCCCCTGGGAACGAAAACGATTGCATCATATATAGGTTTAAGCATGTCTCCAACAAGATACATATAAATTACTGGAACAGATGAAAGAAATCTTTGGGAGCGTAAAAAAATTGGCTCCAGAAGCACAGAATTGGATCATACCTCTTTCTTCTTGGATAAATCCGGCTTTCTCTTCTAATTCGGATAACACCTACAAAGCAGGATACCAAGATAAGTTAACAGGAAAAGAAAATTGTTATGCTTAAGTCATTCGTGAACTGTGGTTGAAAAATTACTAGTGAAACATAGAGAAATATAGACAAAACAAAAGTTAAAAAGATTGGCATCTAAATTTTAAACAAAGACCTGGTAATAACAAGATAAATAGATCATACCCGTTGAAGTACCATCTCAGCTTCCTTTCGACCTAATTGCTCATGCCTCAAGGCGTCAACAGCCTCTTGATATTTCTCATAAATTTTGGCCAGCTACAAGATAAAAAGAGCGATATATACACCATCAACATAGTTGAAACACTTTAAACTGGAAGAATATACTAAGACTGAAACTCACACTCCATCCATCACGTAAGAGTGAAGCTGCTAGTGCAGTTCCTGACACACCAGTAGGAACCTTAGAAATTACTGCCTGGCTTTCCTCCATCATGTTGCTGGTCCCAGGATCGTCAACCCGTCTGGACCAAAGGTATGTCAAAAGAAAGATGTGAGAATTTTATATGTTCCGTGCACACTAGGACAATCAAGATATTACAATATTTGAGTACAACTAAAATCTACTTCTTCATAGCAAATAGTCTTCCAAAATCACTTCACTGTGAACCCCTAAAAAGTTTTAAACTATGTAAAATTTCTAGCAACAGCTAGGAATAAAAAAAACTTAGTGACTGCTGTATTTTTTTTGTCAAAAGACCTACATTTTGGTAAGAGATGATCAACATAGGTTGCACACATTATAATCTGTATGTAAAGTGGATCTCTTGAGGCAAACAATATCACTTATCCCCACTTTTACTCTTTTTTTGCTCGATTTGGTAAGCAACTGTAGCAAATCTGAGTGGCGAGTATACAAAAAGTAAAAAAATGTAGTATGTATGATTCATGTTCTCAGAAAGCTGAGGCATACCTTGTGAAACTGCTGAAAGGTATCAGATTCAGCTCATCTACTTTCCTAGTTTTCTCAATTTCTGCTTCACACTTCTCAAGTTTTTGTTTGAGGTTTTCGTTCTCCTGATGTTGCAGAGAAGAAAATTAAAAATGCACAAAAGAAAATACAATGTAGATCCAAAAGGTAAACCATTTAAACCACTTCCCAAAAAAATCAAAGATAGAATTCTCAAAAAAAAATATGAAATTTTGAGATTACAAAAATTTTTACTTCTTATCATACTAGCAATTGGGTCTACACACAACACCTTCAGTGTATGTTGAAAAGGATGCTGCCAAACAAGTTACCAGAGCTAAGCAATAATAATCGATAAAGCAATAAACTTAAGGGTCTTAGTACCTTTTCTAACAGCTGTTTTGTAGACACTTCTTTCTCAAGTCTATCTTTGTAACTACTCTCCACTTGGCTCAAGCGTGCCTGGTTAGTCATAATTTGAAACTCAACAGGGTAACATGGTAACACAAAAGTTAGAACCCTATCCTCAGATTAGTGATGGCAAACTTACCTCTAAGGCCTTAATAACACCCTCAAGTTCGCCAGCCTTTCTAGACCATTCCTCCGAACTTTCCTTGTACAGCTCAACAAGCTTGTTCGCCTATATGACAGCTTGTGGGTTAGATTGGAAAAACAACACCTATGAAGGCCTATTTCTGAAACTATGAAATGCCTCAATGATATTTATGACATACTTAGCTCTCTAGTCAGCTAAAAAAAAGATGAAAAGAGGTTTAATGTTTGAAACCATTCGTATTTGAAAACTCACAGTGGAAAGTTCAGCATTGTATTGTTCTTCAGTGGTCGTTGCTGCGTCTTTGCAAGAGCTGAGGTCCTTTGGATACAAAGAAAAACAAGTAAATCTCATAGTGCATAAAACGATAAGATATAAGGAGATAAGTGTTATGAGCCATAAATACCTCTTGTAATGAACTAATTTTTGTTTCGAGCTCTCTCAATCTTTCCTTATGCCAATTTAACGAACTAGAACACTCGTTATAATTATTTTCAACCTGATAGAAGATTGAATGACACTAAAGTAACTGAACTGCGCTTAAGAAAAGAACAGAAAGAAGTATTAGAATAAACTAGAATATTGGCCTTACATCTACAAGCTTTGCTGACATTTCAGCTTCAAGATCAGAATGCCTTCTACGGAGTTCAGCGTAACTGTCGACTTTGGCTGTCAACTCCTCATCTAGCCATTTGGCATGCCTTTCCGTGAGTTCTTTCTCCTGTTTCCATCAGAAACCATATGTCATAAACATTGTAAAAGGATCAACATATATTATTACATGACGTTATAAACATAATTAAAGTGCACCAGACATCAATCAACTGTAACTCATCCGAATTGTTAAGATAACACAATCAACGCAGGCCACAATCAAACACATATCTTAAAATGCAATCAATAATCTGACCTGAGATAGACGGCTGCACATAGCCTGAGAACGTGCCAATTCTGCGCTGGCTTCAGCTAGTCGGGCCTCCTTCTCTGAACTAGCGTCCGTCAGCTTAACCTGAGAAATAGAACGAAAATTAGGGTTACACGGTTGAAAAATATACATTTTGTAACAAAATAGGGAAGCACTCACAATTTTATCTAAGTAGCTCTTGATAGTGGAATTCTTCTCGCTAATCTCGGCGTCTTTCTGCTCCAATAACTCCATCAGTTGCCTCTTAGACTTATGAAGCTCTGACATCTCCGTCGTCATCCTCTCTACCTCTCCATCCTTTTCAATCTGCATCAAAACCAGAAGATCCGTCAAAATATTAGGGATTCCACAAAAAAACCTACAAACCGCCCGCCCACCCCCCACCACATAAATGAACAACGACGCACCGATTGCAAATGAAGCTGGTGCTTCTGCGCTTGAGACTGAGCAAGCTCAGCTAAACGATCGTCGAAATCAGACTGAAGCTTCGCGTTCTGAGATTCGAGGGAAGAGAAATCCTGAGACAGCGAGAGGTACTTCTGCTCGAGAAGCGAACACGTCTGCTCCGCCGTGATGGAAGCAGCATCAGCCTTGGCACGTACACTATCCAACTCGGCATAAATCTTCCGTATGTACTCGTCGGCTCTCTCCGCAACCACCGACGCGGCGTCGCTAGATAGCCGCGCCAGCTCTTCGTCTGGCATAAACAAGGGCATATTTTCGTGCCCTAATTTCAGAAAACAACCGTGAATATGTACCTAACGTTCGATTTCTCCGACGAAGTAGAGATGACGATTTGAATTTCTTTTTTTCCCCGGCGATTTTGGGTTGTAAAAGGAAGATGAAAAGCTCCGGTAGGGCGAAAGAAAATGCTATGTTCGCGAAAACCCCAGGCGTGTTTATACTTCATACGTCGTGTAATTGGGCCGACAACAGGCCTCATGTTGGGCTTAAACGACACATGCTTAGATATCGTTGTTTTAGTTTATCTCGAGCTATCAATCGTTCAGCCGTCTTAGCTCAGTGGTAGAGCGCGTGGCTTTTAACCAAGTGGCCGTGGGTTCGATCTCCACAGACGGCGATTTGTATTATTTTTGAAATTAATTAGTAGTCAAAAATTATTTTTTCCCAGAGTTTCTTATTCACCAACCTTGTGAGAAACAGAATACAGTAAAGCGAACCTACTAAGGCCTCGATCACAGAATGATCGTCACAAATTAACATTTATGTTCATTGATTAATTGATGCAACAGAGAATTTATACAATCAATAAATCAAATGTGTTTGTATCAATGTTTTTAAAACCGGACCGGAAGATGAACCTGAAGTTTTTCGGGTCACCGGATCAACCGGTTGAATCGCGGGTCAATTAATTTATAGTTTTTTTAGTTTTATGAATATAATATATATTTTTTTATAAATATATGAACAACACATACATAATCAAACACTAAACAACTAAAATTCAACTTTTAAAATAAAACTCAAATCGATAATTGGACAAAACATGCATAAAATGTTAATAAAAGTAAAAAAATTTGAAATAAAATATTTGGATTTGACCCAACCCGCCGGTTCACGAGTTTTTAACGGATTTTTCCGGTTCTATTCGAGTTTTTACATGTCCGGTTTTTAGAGGTAATCCGGACCGGACTGTCAGCCGGTTCGCGGTTAGACCGGACTGTCAGCCGGTTCGCGGTCCGATCCGGATTTAAAAACATTGGTTTGTATCAAGACGACAAAAAAAAAAAAAAAGTAAAATCTACTCGCACTCTCCACATGCTATATAATTAATTATCTCTTTATTATATAATCTCGTTTATAACATAAAAGAATCTATAATAGCTGGTAGAATTATATGAACACATGATTAAGATTTGAACGAAACTTTTTGTATTATAGATCAATTAATCGCCCACATGTTTTCGCCCAATAACAGCGCGGCTACCAATATTTGAATAAGAATTTCGATAGAGTCATCAATTAATCATCCCGAGATTATAGTATAGTTTAAGAAACACGAAAAGGCCCAACAACAACACCCAATAATGTTCCACTTTTGACAGTATTTTAGTGACATCTTGAAAACAATTACAAATAAATCAATTACTCATCAACGTGCGTATAGTAGTCTTGATCGAAGCAGCATATTAGAATCAACAATTGCTTATAATAACATCATGGTTATGATGCGGCGCATCTTTATGGTATTGACTCGATCACTAAGGTGTTTTTGCGTGTCCGAGTCCTTTTTCAGTTTTCTCCAAACAATAACAAAAAAAAGAGAAGTTCGTAAGTTTATTCACAGAATCAATGGTGCAGAAAGCAATATTGATAGGGATCAATTATCCTGGAACCGAAGGAGAGCTATTGGGCTGTATCAATGACGTCCCCCGGACGCACAAATCACTCGTCGAACTGTTCGGATTCTCGGAGGAGAACATCATCACTGAGCTGATTGACACTGACAAGTCTAAAATCCAACCCACTGGCAAGAACATTCGACAGGCGTTTTCGGATCTTGTTGAATCAGCGAAATCTGGTGATGTCCTCTTTGTTCATTACAGCGGACACGGGACGAGGTTGCCGCCGGAGACCGGTGAAGACGATGATACTGAGTTTGATGAGTGTATTGTTCCCTCCGGTCACAATTACATCACCGGTAACTGAACAAATATATATATATATACGTCTTGCCTTATCACAGCTTTCTTAATTTCATTTTCATCTAATTTCTTGTGTGTTGTGTTTGGTTCTGTTCTCAGACGATGATATCAGAGAAATTGTGAATAAGGTGTCCAAAGACTGCTCTTTTACGTTCGTTTCCGACTCTTGTCATAGTGGTGGTCTCAATCGACTCAGCCAAGGAGCAAATAGGAGAGAGCTATAAGAAGAAGCCCAAGAAACAATCGAAATGCCTTTTTGGACTTTTTAGTTCCAAAAGTGTAGTAAAGGAAGAAACATCGACCAAGACTAACAAGACACAAGAAGAATACGGTGAAGACAGAATCAATGCCAGGAAAAGATTTCTGCCACTGGAGACTTCTATCAATATGTTGAAACAAGCTACAGGAAAAGATGATATCAAAGTGGGGGATACCAGGACGACCCTTTTTGATGTGTTTGGAGATGATGCATCCCCAAAAGTGAAAAAGTTCATGAAGGTGATTCTAAGCAACTTGCAGGAGAGTATTGGTGAGGGTTTAATGCTGGGAAAAATTGGAAAGCTAGCAACAGATTTTCTGACGGAGAAGCTGAATGATGAAGAGTTTGTAAAACCAGCGATCCAAACACAAGTAGGGAGCAAGAAAGAGGTCTATGCAGGGGCATGTAATGGGAAGCTTGGGAACAACGGTATTCTACTTAGTGGGTGCCAAACTGATCAATTTTCTGCAGATGTAGGCTCCAAAGAGAAAGCTTTTGGACCATTCACTAATTCTATACATACCATACTTGCTGAGACAAAGGGTAAGATCAGTTACAAAGATCTTGTTTTGAAGTCCAGGAAGTTCCTTGAGAAACAAGGATATCCTCAACGACCGGGGTTGTATTGTAGTGATAGTTACGTGAATGTTTCGTTCATATGTTGAAAGAACTGTCATGTTTGTACTTTTCTTTCAGAACATTTGGAGTTTGGTGTTGAACAAGTATTTGAATGGAAAGTGTTCATTGTCGCTTTGATTTTCTTTTCCTATATTTTCCCTACATAGCATTTCAAAGTTTTTGGTGTTTTAGATTATTTCGGTTCTGCCAATTTTTCTGACCAAAGAATCTTATCTTTAATTAAATAAAGTTTCATAAATATTTCATACATTTGAAGTTTTTACGTACATCACATTTCCAAAGATTAAACAAACCAATTACACACAATTTAACCACTAAACTCACTTTCCGGGGACGAAGTTGGTGGCAAAGGCCCATGCGTTGTTGTTAATTGGATCAGCCAAATGGTCGACGAGATTCTCCAATGGTCCCTTTCCGATGACAATGGCTTGAACGAAGAATCCAAACATAGAGAACATAGCCAACCGTCCATTTTTTATCTCCTTCACCTTCAACTCCGCGAAAGCCTCTGGATCGTTAGCGAGGCCTAATGGGTCAAAACTTCCACCTGGGTATAGCAAGTCATCTGTTTCTCCCAATGGCCCATTTCGAGCGACTCTGTAACCTTCAACAGCTACCATGAGGATCACTTGTGTAGCCCAAATGGCTAAGATGCTCTGAGCGTGGACCAAACTCGGGTTGCCCAAGTAGTCCAATCCTCCCTCGCTGAAAATCTGTGAACTGTGAACCGGCTTTGAACCAAGTTTGATAGGTTGGACGTCAAGGACTCAAAAAACATCCATTATTGGATGACGATCCTGATGATATACTTTCACTTGGCCTTACAAATTATTATCACTCAGGTACTTTTGCAAACTTGAGTTATTACAAGTACATGCAATTCTTCTGTTCGATCTCATCTTTTCACAGATTAGCACAAGATGAGATGGCTGCGGGCTCATGGAATGTCATTTTTTGCTACTTAAAAGACTAATTATAGAAGAACTTTAAACGCATGGTGATCGAAATTTATATTTATAACTGATTACGAAAGCCTGTATCGTCCTGCCGTCTTAGCTCAGTGGTAGAGCGCGTGGCTTTTAACCACGTGGCCGTGGGTTCGATCCCCACAGACGGCGCTATGTTTTATATTTTTGAAAAAGGCCTGAACTATGATTTATGTTTTAAAATAAATAGTCCGCAATGTTCACGTGCCAGCAATGTCATTAGAAAAACATAAAGTTAGTCCACTAACAACGACCCAATAATGTTTGGTAGTTATTATATTTAATGATAGTTTTGATCACAAATCTCAACGAAGAATCGTTTAGATCCAGTGGACACAGACAAAGAACTCTTGAAGGTTGCAAGAATGGCGAAGAGAGCGTTGTTGATAGGAATCAACTACCCAGGAACTACGGAGGAGCTACAAGGCTGCGTCAACGACGTCCGTCGGATGCATAAGTGCCTCGTTGACCGGTTCGGATTCGCGGAGGAAGACATCACGGTGCTAATCGACACCGACAAATGTTACACTCAACCCACCGGAAAGAACATTCGTCAGGCTTTGTCGGAGCTCATAAGGCCAGCAAAATCCGGTGACGTGTTATTCGTTCATTACAGTGGACACGGTACGAGAGTCCCACCGGAAACAGGGGAAAAAGATGATACAGGTTTTGATGAGTGTATTGTTCCTTCCGACTTAAATCCAATCCCTGGTAAGTAGATCAATACTGGATTCGGTAATTAGTATTTTATGGGATGATTTCTTAGTAACATGAAGAAAAACAGAGTGCTCTGTTCAGAAACAGAGAAATCTGTTTATCCCTCTCTTTGACCCTATTAAGCCTCTTAAGGCCAGTTTTGAATTATGTTGATATGGACACTGATGGAAATAATTGGGATTGCTTTTGTTGATATCGACGATGTCTTTTGTCTTGCATTGCAGATGATGATTTCAGGGATTTAGTGGAACAAGTTCCAGATGGATGTCTGATAACGATCGTATCAGACTCTTGTCACAGCGGCGGACTCATCGATGAAGCTAAGGAACAGATCGGAGAGAGTACCACGACGAAGCCAGATCGAGAACCAAAAGTTTCTTCTTTGGAACTCGAGATTGGGAACTGTTTGCATAGCGTTTTTGTGAAATTGCTTGCGTTTTGTGGAATCGGAAGTTCTCATGTCGAAACGCGCGAGATCGTAGAAGTAGGAGAGAGAGTTGAAGTTGTCAGATCAAGGTATCTGCCGTTGGAGAGGTTTATCGCACTTCTCAAACAACAAACTGGGCAAGACAATATCGAGATTGGGAAAATCAGACCGACCCTTTTCGATGTCTTTGGTGAAGATTCGAGCCCGAAGATAAAGAAGTTCATGAAAGTGATTCTCACCAAGCTAAGGAAAGGAAATGATCAAAGCACGTTACTTGGTAAGATCGAAGAAAGTGCTCGAGGGTATATAGAAGAGAAGCTGAGCGATGAACACTACATGAAACCCGCAATGCAAGCACAAGTGAAGAGCGATCGTGAGATTTATGGAGGAGGATCAAGCAACGGACTGTTTCCCGACCGAGGGATTCTGTTGAGTGGATGTCAAACAGATGAGACATCAGCAGATGTTAAGAAGAGTGGAGAAGCGTTTGGAGCGTTTAGTAACGCTATCCAAATGGTTTTGTCGGAGACCGATAAAGAAAAGATTACGAACAAGGCATTGGTATTGAGGGTAAGAGAGATTTTGAAGAAACAGAGGTTTACTCAGAGACCAGGATTGTATTGTAATGACCGCTTTGTGAATGCTCCGTTTATATGCTAACTATGGTGTGTTGGCTGATTAGAGATTCTTCTTTCACTCAAGACTATTTTGTGGATTCTAGTGGACATGGTAAACAAATGTATGTAATCTTATGAAGTAATTATTGATTTATTGAAATGGATTTTTTAAACATTATGTTTATTTGGAATATTCTCCTTCATCTACGCTAATTATATAAAGTATCAATATGCTCTCTGTAGTCTTAGTTGTCATTGATGGTAGACCTTTATGGATATGGATTAAGTAAACTCTAATATTAAATTGAACAATGTATTTTTTTTTTTCGTTATAGTGTGAACATCAGCAAGTGTTGTTGAAATGTTCTTAACTTTTTATATAGAATGATGTATAAACTTTTCAAAGCAAGGAAGATAATTTATTTTTGTGTTCAAAAAGTATAATTAGCTTGATTAGTAGAAATAAATCATTTTTATTATAATATGTATACATTATATCGAAACAAGGATAGTTGGATTTAGATATTTGTCTTTTTAGAATGAATAAATAAATGTAAGCTTTTTCTTGAAGATATTAGATAAAAAAACTAGTTTGTGTGCAAGTTCCATCCACTTCTGATACAAGGAATCTAATTAAGACCTAGAGACTTTGTCCAGTTGACTTGAGATAGAAGGAATCAAGATCCCCCATAATAATTGGCTGATTGGCTCGACAAAAGCGACGTGCTTATAACGTGAGATTGTTTGCGCTCTCAAGAAAGGGAGTAAACTAAAAATAACAACAATTGTCCTTTTCTTTATCATTTTAAAATGATTAGTTCGACAAAATTATTAGTTTTGACTATTTCTTATAAGCTATCTAAGTTTCGTACGTTTGTAAGAATAGAAATTGTTACTTCTATCTGATGTTTGTGTTCAAGTTAGGTTGTTTGATATATGGTTATTTAATTTGTAAACGTGATTACATGGAATGCAACCAAAATGAATATAAATTATTTACATTCGAAACACAATTTTTAATAACTTTGATTAACAAATTTCAGTTACATAGAAATTTAAAAGAAAAGATTGATAAAATCATTGCCCAAAAAAAAAAAAAAGATTGATAAAATCAGAGCTTAGAATTTTCCAATCTCCTCTAAGGTTCTTTTTTTAATGTCATGCAAAAACGCGACAGAGAAAAAGTCATACAAAAAAGCACTAGGTTTCATTAGTTAAATAATAAAGATGATTATAAAACCCATGAAGGATGAATCATCTCAGGATCAGAGAAAAATTGTCAAGCAGAGTTTGAAATATCATCAATGGCCAAGAAAGCTTTACTGATTGGGATCAATTACGTGGGAACCAAGGCAGAGCTACGAGGCTGCGTCAACGACGTCCGTCGGATGCATATAAGCCTCGTCGAACGGTACGGATTCTCCGAGAAGAACATTAAAATGTTGATCGATACTGATAGTTCTTCGATCAAACCGACCGGTAAGAACATCAGACAGGCGTTGTTGGATCTCGTTGAACCGGCTAAACCGGGTGATGTTCTCTTCGTCCATTACAGTGGACACGGGACTAGGTTGCCCGCGGAAACTGGAGAAGACGATGATACTGGTTACGATGAGTGTATTGTTCCTTCCGATATGAATCTCATCACCGGTAAGTGAAAAAATAGACTAAAGTTGACTTTTATCTTTTCATATTTACGTAAGAATTTGAACTTTTCCTTTACCAATTAATTTGATAGATTTTTTGTTCACGTTTTTATTATATTTTCTTAAATGAACCCACAATTTTAAGCATGTTCACAAAGTGTTTTAATTGTAAATCAAAACATCAATAGCAAACGAAAGGGACCTTCTGTGTGGTATTTACGTTTGTAATTAAATATAATAAAATTACTGAGACAAAAGAATATATTTTATATTTGGAAATATGAAAATTTCCTTTTTTGTTTTTTGTTCTCATGTTAACACAAAACAGGAAATTTATGTGTTGAAAACTGGTGGATTATGTGAAAAAAATTTGGGTGGGGGGGGGGGGGGGGGGGTGGGGGTGGGTGGGTGGTTATTGTGCTTATATGTGTGATAAGGTTTTGAATTAAGATGCTATAGAGAATATTCGTGTATCCTGAGACACTGAGATTTTGTTACCCTGATGCTGATATCTGATTATTAATCTTTTTAAGGTGACTCTGTTTACAGATGATGATTTCAGGGATCTTGTGGATATGGTGCCAAAGGATTGTCCCATTACAATCATATCTGACTCTTGTCACAGTGGCGGTCTCATAGATGAAGCCAAAGAGCAGATAGGAGAGAGCACGAAGAAGAAGAATAAAGACTCTGGAGACTCTTCAAAGATCAACAAGGAGACAGAAGCAGAGATAAATGAAGTGGGGAACAGATCTCTGCCATTGGAGACTTTGATTGATATGCTGAAGCAAGAAACAGGCAACGATGATATCGAAGTCGGGAAAATCAGGACAACCCTTTTCGATATGTTTGGAGAAGATTCAAGCCCAAAGGTGAAGAAGTTCATGAATGTGATTCTAAGCAACCTACAAGAGACTACTACTACTAGTCAAACTGTTCCAGGTGAGATATTGGGATCAATTGAGAATTTAGCTCAAGAGTTTCTTGAGCAGAAGCTTAACGACGATGTGAAACCCGCGATCCAAGAGGTGTATGCAGGTGCTATCAATGGGGCACTTCCTGATAACGGTATACTGATCAGTGGTTGCCAAACTGATCAAACTTCTGCAGACGCAAGCCCACCGGGTCACCCTGAATTGGCTTATGGAGCACTCACCAATGCTATACAGATCATACTTGGGGAGACTAAAGGTAAGATTAGTAACAAAGATCTTGTTTTGAAGGCTAGGAAGCTTCTTAAGAAACAGGGCTTTGATCAACGACCGGGACTGTATTGCAATGATGCTTATGTCAATGCTCAGTTTATATGTTGATAAACAAGTTGGGGAGGTATCTGTTGTTTGTTGATTTGGTTTCGTGTGGAATAAGTTTTATGATTTGTGTGTTGTTGTAACTTTGATTTGAATATTTATATGCCAACTGTTGTTTGTTTGTTCATTTGTTATGAAGTTTTCATAACTCTTTTGTTTGGAAACCAATGAGGTAACACATCAAGCCACCTAAAAAAAAAAACAAGATCACAAAAGATTACAAAGCTGCTTCTCAGACATTAGTTCTGAAGATGAAGTTCTATTTTAAACAAATGTCAAAAAGAAAATAAAAATTGTGGTAAATAATTGGTTTTATCCATATATTTTTCCTGATTTTTGTAAAACCTAGCTTGATGTACAAGAAACAAAAACATTATTTTCCATACGAATATTTTGATATGGAATTTGACTGTTGTGGCAATCATGCGATGATAAAGGCGACGTGCTAAGCATGCGATGATAATTTTGATCAAATTTATTTAAGTTATAGATTATAAACGTGGGATTGTTTGCGCCTTCAGGAGTGGCTATACACAATAACAAGCGACATTTGCGTAAATTATTTGGTTATGCGATGCGTAAAATTCTTGCCATACTATTTTTCACAATCTATACTAGTTTTGTACGTTTTAGCTTTGGTTGGGAAAATGGACAACTGGACAAGCCATAGACGTTTCTACTTCTTTAAACGGCTAGAGTTTTGAATATTTGGATTAATCCTTGATTATATTGTATAATTGATTTCACAAAAGGCTAATAATTTATTCAAACATAATACTATATGGAAAGGAAATGATGACCAATTAAAACTGTTTTATACTCCATTCAACAAAATAATTTATTAGAGGCTCTTTTGTATTTTTGGCAATCTTATTATTAAGGCTTCTTTAATTCAGTATATAGTACTAATATATATATATATATGGAAAAGAAATTATGACTAATTAAAATTATTTTATGTATTCAACAAAATATTTATTAGAGGCTCTTTTGTCTTTCTGGCAACCTTATTAAGTCTTCTTTAATTTAATAGTAATAAACATTAGTATAAAAGCATGAAGGACCAAATGTAACAGCTCACAATCAAAATAAAAAATTTGTCAGGCTAGAACTTTTGAGATATCATAAAAAATGGCGAGGAAAGCAGTGTTGATTGGAATCAACTATCCTGGAACCAAGGCGGAGCTACGGGGTTGCGTCAACGATGTTCGGAGGATGCACAAATGCCTTGTCGATCGGTTCGGATTCTCCGAGAGAAACATCACTGAGCTTATCGATACTGACGACTCTTCCACCAAACCTACCGGGAAGAATATTCGAAAGGCGTTGTTGAATCTAGTTGAATCCGCTAAATCCGGCGATGTTCTCGTCGTCCATTACAGTGGACATGGGACGAGGTTGCCGGCCGAGACTGGAGAAGATGATGATACTGGTTATGATGAGTGTATTGTTCCTTGTGATATGAATCTTATCACCGGTAAGTATATTTGATATTGACTTTTTTTTTTATAACTTTTTCCTGTTTTTGTTCATCAATTAGTTGATCGATTATATATTGAAAATTGTTAGATTCAAGAGAATTATATTTTGATTTGGTTTAAAATCAATTGAATTTCCTCATCAATTGTTCTTTCATGTCATGACGATTTTTTGTTCTATATGTACTCTTCTATTGCTGGTTCTATTGGCAGATGATGAATTCAGGGATCTTGTGGAGAGGGTACCAAAGGACGCACACATTACAATCATCTCAGACTCTTGTCACAGTGGTGGACTCATCGATGAAGCTAAAGAGCAGATAGGAGAGAGCACGAAGAAGAAACCAAAGAAAGAATCGGGAGGCTCTTCAAGACTTGGAATCAAAGGCTTCGTGCGTGAAGCTGTGGAACAAGCATTGGAAACTCGAGGGATCCACATTCCTCACCACAAAGATGAGAAAGAAGAAAGCAAGACTAAAGAGATTGAACTAGAAGATGGGGCAAAAGTCCATGTCGTAAACAAATCTCTGCCTCTACAAACTCTAATCGATATCCTCAAGCAAGAGACCGGTAACGATAATATTGAAGTTGGTAAAATCAGACCAACCCTTTTCAATGTGTTTGGAGAAGATGCATCCCCAAAGGTTAAGAAGTTCATGAAAGTGGTTCTAACAAAGCTGCAAGAAGGTAAAAGTGAAGGTGCGATATTGGGAATGATTGGGAAACTAGCTCAAGAGTTTCTTGAGCATAAACTAAACGATGATGAAGAGTATGTGAAACCCGCGATGCAGACACATGTTGGGAACAAGCAAGAGGTCTATGCAGGTGCAAGCAATGGTTCTCTTGCGGATAACGGTATTTTGATTAGTGGTTGCCAAACTGACCAAACTTCTGCAGACGCAAGTCCTCCAGGTCACCCTGAAATGGCCTATGGAGCATTCACCAATGCTGTACAGATCATACTTGAGGAGACAAAGGGTAAGATTACATACAAAGAACTTGTTTTGAAGGCAAGGAAGCTTCTTAAGAAACAGGGCTTTTCTCAACGACCAGGACTATATTGCAATGATAGTTTTGTAAATGCTCCGTTTATTTGTTGAGGATTGTATTTTGGATGTTATTATCTCAAAAGCATTCGTGTTGAATAAGTTATGTGATTTGTTGTTTAATATTTTGCTGTCTGTTGTAACTTTGATTTATATGGCAAGTGTTCTTTGTTCTTTGGCTATGATTTTATCATACTTTTTTCAGTTGTTGAATCGTTGGCCTGTTAATATACTTCCAATTTTCTTCAGGTAACAATCGTAATAGTTAATATAATTTGTAACAGTTTTTGAGAGAAGTTTACACACTGACATAGCTGTAAAATGGGTACAGACTTAACATTCATACCAAAGATAAAATAAAACAAAATAGTAACAGTTTCATCCAATTTTAATGGCATTGAAGATGTGGTTGACAACTTGACCAACAAAAGTAAAGACCAAGGTCAATCTCACATATATCACTCATATTTATTCTCTTTGACCCAATTCATATTCATATTCTCATATACACACAAACCATGTCATTTCCTTATAGATATTGTGAACTACGCGACGTTTCAATATCTATTGAAACGTCACGAAAGTTTAAGGAAAACACTGAAAACGACCCGCAGTTTTGTAGATAATTCGGTCCAAATCAATTCAAGGACAAGGATGCATCTTCAAAATCTTTATAATATTTTGTTGTTGTCTTTACATCTCCAGAGATTTTTATTTTATGATAACTGGTTTTTTATTCAACTTTTCTATTGGAGTTCGATATGAAGAGTATAATCTGAGGGAATTTTTATTTTATAAATCATAATTTGATTTCTGATATATTGTGTTTTTTGTGTGTCTTAGTATTCGTTTTGAATCGTTTGTCGCGTCTTTATCTGTTTTTTTCGTCTTTTTCCAAATCAATTCAAGGACAAGGATGCATCTTCAAAATCTTTATAATATTTTGTTGTTGTCTTTACATCTCCAGAGATTTTTATTTTATGATAACTGGTTTTTTATTCAACCTTTTTATTGGAGTTCGATATGAAGAGTATAATCTGAGGGAATTTTTATTTTATAAATCATAATTTGATTTCTGATATATTGTGTTTTGTGTGTCTTTTTTCCTCTATTTAGTATTCGTTTTGAATCGTTTGTCGTGTCTTTATCTGTTTTTTGCGTCTCTTTCGTCGTGTCTTGAGTCATGTATATGTTTGAGGGAGTTATCCTGAAATTAGAAGGTTTCGGGTCTGTTCGGGTCAAGTTGAAGCGGAATTGCAGAGAAGAGAAGATGACAGATCGATCCAGCTTACAGATTGATCGATCCAACCAAGCATTCATTCCTGGAGCTGACAGACCGATCAGACCCATACATGGACCGATCGGTCCCATCATCTGTCGTCTCACATTCAAGAACTGGCGCTGCAGGACCGATTGGTCCCTCACCTAGACCAATCGGTCCAACCCTATGACGAACCGGTTTTGTTTCTTTTTGTTATTTTCGGTTTCTATTTTTCTGTAAAAGGTATAAAAACTCTGAAACCTTAATTAGCACGAGAGGTTCTATTTTCTAAGTTTTTCGAAGAGTTTGAGACCTTTTTGTAAGCAACTCTTTTGGGATTAGAAATTCATCTTTTTGACAATTTGGAGAAGATTTCTAAACCCTATTTCTATTTTATTCAATCATTCAATTATGTCTTCTACATCTTTTTATGTTATTTCCTGCAATATGAATGAGTAGTCTCTTTGTTGGGTTTTGGGATTCTAAGTAGGAGATTCAATGAATTGATGGATTGATTGTTGTTAGGGATTCTAAACTCTAGGTTCTTTGATTCACATATTCTTAATGCTAGAATATGAAACCCTGTTTTAGATTCTAGGTTTTTCTACACATCAAAAGTGTTCGATGGAATGTCTGAACCAATGTGAATTGAGCATTGTATTTGTAACCAATTAAAGTTGATGTTATAACGCATTGTGAACTGAATGAACTTGTTTGATAATGTGAAATTGAGTAGGAGGTTCCAAATGAAAGTTTAGCAAATGAGTAGTCAAATTCAGTGGCTAATTCCTTGAAAGATGATTAGTCTAATCTTGTGTTCATGTTTGAGAACGGTCCTTTATTGTTGGATTCCTATTTCGATATTTTCGTTAATCGTTGATCTCTGAATTACCCGGCGACCCAATGTCTTTTATCATATAAGTTTAACCGATTTATTTCTTGCAATTTTATTCACAACTCTGAAACCAAACAAACATCTTTCATCTCATAAATTTTTAATGTACCATTGGTTCTTGTAGATCAATTCTGTATATACTACTTTGCGGTCAAATGTATCAGGTTTATTACTCGAGCAATCAATTTCCACAATTTATAATTTTTTTTAAAGAAAATTGAAACATTCATTTTAAAATTCTAATAGAAAATCAAATCAAGTGATTCTTTTTACTGCGGTTCAATCACACTAGTCTGACTAAGTCAACTGTTTTTTCCTCTTTTATTTTTTGTGAGCTGGACTGGGTCAATTGTTATCGTACCACTTACATGATCAAATGTTGCTAAGACAGCATGCTGCTCCACGATCATAAAGATCCCGAAACAAATGTTAGTAAATAGGTTTGAGAGGTTACAAGAAAATAGATATTAGATGTGTCGAAAACCCACAAGAGAAGAGTTAAAGTTTGTCCCTTATGCAAACTGGCTTGATCATATCAGCTTCTTCCGCAATACCTCTCCCTCACACTGTCACAGTTAATGCTCCATGTCTGCAAGGCGGTCTTGTAGTTTGCAGAGTGGATGCTTCTGCTCCTCAAACTTGTCCTTATATATTGTCGCAAACTTATTTTGAAGTCTTGCAGCCTTTTGTACATATCCTCAAATGGCGTCACCTTTAAATGCAAAACAATCCATCTCCCATAGTGACTAACAAGAGAAACAGAAATGAAACACCTATATTATATACCTTCTGCTTGCCAGTCAATTTCTCTTCTTTAACTTTATCAAGTTCTTCTCTCAGAGAAACCTGCACTTTCTCAGCTGCAACTCTAGATTCCTTTTCTCTTCTGTGACTTTCAATGGCATCCTAGTGTCCAACAAGTAAGAGGAGAGCAAACTCAATTTAAGATTTCAATTAAGAGAACAAAGATTCGCAATGCATGAGAAGAAAAAAACCAGGCACAGAAAGCCTTGCTTGTTTACTCGACTCCTCTTTTGCAAGCTTTTAATTCATGTAGTGACACTACATTCTCTTTCAACTTTGATATAGTGGCCTGTAGCTCTTTCTCTTTTGTCCTATTCTCCAACTCTAGAAGAGTTTTAAAGTTAGGGACAACAACCAAAATCCATGAACAATTTGGTTTCTTTAAAGGGATCATAAGAAAGAAAGAAAAAACCCTTTTTGTTCCGCAGATTCCAAAGAAACCTTTAGTTCCTGAATTTACAGCTTCTTTTTAGCTCATATCAAGACAGACACATATAAACTCGTAAAAAAAAAAAAAGAGAACAAAACAGTTGCTTACAACAATAGTGTTATTTTAAAAATCAAGAACCGATTAGGAACCAAAAAATTTTTTGGTATTTTTCGGTTCCGGTTCTTATCCGAATAACCGAAAAAAATTAGGGTGTTTCGAATATCTTCAAATATTTTTGGATATTTTTTCGGATATTTTCAGGTATTTTTCAATTCGGTTATTTCGGATATTTTCAAATATTTTTAGATACTTTTTCGGATATTTTAGATATTTTTCGGTTATCACGGTTCGGTCCATTTAGTTCTGGTTTGGTTATTCAAGTATTTTTGATTATTCGATGTAAAAATAACTAATAATTTTTGAATATATAATAGTATTTCAATTTCATTCGAGTACTCAAAATATTTCAGTTCATATAGGTTTAACTTGAAATATTTTTATTCTAAAATTTAGGACTGAAAAAGGAGCGATAGATGTTAGTTTGTATCTGTTTCTGTCTGGAGATTGACACTGAAAAAAGAGCTTAAACGAAACCTGATTAGGAACGCTCATCTGTGGATTAGTCGTGTAATAACGTGACAAAAGATAAATATAATAAAAAACAAATTGGATGCCACGTCAGATCGTACATTCCAATTCGTGGGAACGCGCATATCAATGAATGAATGGATAAAGAAATAATCTTTTAGCCAAAAAGTAAACACTTTTTTTGTCGGAATAAGCTCTTCTTCGATCGCTGATCAGATTCAGAGTTTTATCCATCAGATCTTTGTCAATGGCGAAAAAGGCGGTGCTTATTGGGATCAACTACCCAGGAACCAAGGCGGAGTTACGGGGATGCGTCAACGATGTTCGTCGTATGTACAAATGTCTCGTCGAACGGTACGGCTTCTCCGAGGAGGACATCACCGTCCTCATCGACACCGATGAATCCTCTACCCAACCCACTGGAAAGAACATCCGCCGGGCGCTCGCGGATCTCGTCGGATCTGCGGAATCAGGCGACGTTCTTGTCGTTCATTACAGTGGACACGGTACGAGGTTGCCGGCTGAGACTGGGGAAGACGATGACACTGGCTACGACGAGTGTATTGTTCCTTGCGATATGAATCTGATTACTGGTGAGTTTATAATTAAACGGAGATTTGTACCTTTTCCCTTTCGTTTCTGATTGATCTGTAATTTCATGTTCTGATCTCCGATCCGATGATAAGAATGACGAATTTTGGTGGAAAAGTTAGGATTTTTGTGTTGATCTCGTTTAGATTCAAAAACGAGAAGTTGCTCCCTGATTCTTGGTATCTGACTTTGCTCATGTAATTTTCTTGTTTCCAGATGATGATTTCAGGGATCTTGTTGACCGAGTTCCTCAAGGTTGCAGAATGACAATCATTTCAGATTCTTGCCACAGTGGTGGCTTAATTGATGAAGCCAAGGAGCAGATTGGAGAGAGCACTAAGAAGGAGGACGAGGACGAAGAGGAATCTGAAGAATCTTCTTCTTCTTCAAGGTTTGGGTTCAGGAAATTCTTGCGCAGCAAAGTGGAAGGCGCGATTGAGTCTCGAGGGTTTCACATTGGAGGGAACAAGAAGGATGAAGAGGAAGCAGAAGAAATCGAGACTAAGGAGATTGAGCTAGAAGACGGAGAAAGGATTCATGCCAAAGACAAATCTCTTCCTCTGCAGACTCTAATCGATATCCTCAAGCAGCAAACAGGAAATGATAATATCGAAGTTGGGAAAATCAGGCCAAGTCTTTTTGATGCCTTTGGTGATGACTCGAGCCCAAAAGTGAAGAAGTTCATGAAAGTGATCTTAGGTAAGCTTCAGGCAGGAAATGGAGAAGAAGGTGGGCTAATGGGAATGCTTGGAAAGTTGGCTTCAGGTTTTCTTGAGGGGAAGCTCAACGATGAAGACTATGTGAAACCCGCGATGCAGACACATGTTGGGAGGAAAGAAGAGGTTTATGCCGGTGGATCCAGAGGTTCCGTTCCGCTTCCAGACAGCGGGATACTGATCAGCGGTTGCCAAACTGATCAGACCTCGGCGGATGCGACTCCAGCAGGGAAACCAACTGAGGCTTATGGAGCGATGAGCAATGCGATACAGAAGATATTGGAGGAGACAGACGGTGAGATATCAAACAGAGAAATGGTTACAAGGGCAAGAAAGTCACTGAAGAAGCAAGGGTTTACTCAGCAGCCAGGTTTGTATTGCCATGATGGCTATGCAAATGCTCCGTTTATCTGTTAAAAACAGAGGTTTTATTGATGCTTTTTTTTTACAACGACCGTTGCTTGATGATTCTTCTGGTCGGAAAATAAGTCTGGTTTTTTACTGTTTGAGGGCATTTGTGTAATTTATAAGTTATGTGAGTTGTGTTTTGTGAAACACTAATATTCTTCTTGTTTTATTGAGAATTATTGTTTGTGAAATTATTTTTTCTCATTCCTTTCTTGTTAATTCTGTGTATTCTGCATCTATAAGAAAAATGAAACATAGGAATGAATCTTGTTAAATAATAATATTACATCTATGTATCTTCTTCCAAATTTGTCATGTGATATACACAAAAATGAAAGTCAAGTGTCTTTTTCCTCTTTTTTTTTTTTAAAATAAAGAAAATACAAATAGGCATGGGAACTTGGTTGTGGAGCTTTGAGGGTGTCTGTTTCTTATAAATAATGTTATTGTCTTAATCATCAATCTCTTGAACCCATGCTAAATCTGCAAAAACAAAACAAAACGACATAAATCAACAATCGTCGAAATAATCATACTATATTCTTGTCGGATTTAAACCAAATGAATCCCCATCTCATATGTCTCAAGGTATGACTACATGAGATAAGCGTGCAATACCTTGTAATACAGTTTCTACAGCTGCATTAGGTATAGAGAGGCCCACTATCCGCTGATTGTCCGTCGTAGTCTCTATGCGTATAACTCGAATTCTCTTGTGGCTATGGCGGGCCTGCAAAAAGATCCGAATACAGTGTAAGTTTCAATGCCAACAGTACAAGAGAGTCTCAGAAATTTTGAAAAGGTCTTTTTTACTTGTTTCGAGAGAGCTTTCTCAATGGTTCCCCAGATGGGAAGAATTAGGCCACCCACAACGTTTACTTCCTGTATTCTTCGTCCAACCGTGCAATACTCCCCCAGCTTACACTTGGGTCCATGCATACACTGTACTCAGATAGAAACTCATTTAATGCACAACACTATATCAATGGTTATGACTTATGAGCCATGACGCTTAAACTTTAACACGCCAGGATGATTCTGTGCTAATCTTTTCTGCTTCGGTTCTATGTATTCTGAACTTTATTTTTGATTGAGGAAGCATACCTGTTTAGAAGAAACTTCGTACTCGTCTTCCCAACCAGTACGAGCCTTCTCCAGAGATGAGAGTTTTCGGTACTTAGTTTTCAACTCTGAAAGAGACATCTCCCTGGAAAGAATAAAGCAACAGTTAAGACCAGTTTCGAGTCATAAATATGAAATGTAAAGGTTCTGCCAACGGTGTACAAACCTGATCGACTCTCCTACAGCAGGACGGACAATCTTAAACAACCCGGAAGCCGCACTGGAAATCCAAGATAATCCCAGCAATGAGATTTTGATAGTTTTATTAATATTTTAATATTTGTATGTATCAAAACCAGATTTGGACAGCAAAAAACCAAAGATTAGCGAGGATAGTGATTTACCTCTCAAATGCTAATATGAAGTGCCGTCTTCCTAACCATTCCCTTTTAGATTCATAAAAGCCATCATTAGCTGAAACAAGCCCGTCCCTTCTCTTCCCCTCTAGCATTGAACTCGCAGACTGGGACACAGATCAAATCAAGCTTTTGATTTTTTGTAGTGAAATACAACTAATTTTACCAAGAGTGAAATATATTGAAGTACCTCCCATGTAACACCACGATCTAGAGTAAAAGTAAAGAGCATAGTTGAGGCACCAGACATTTGATCAACATGGACGGTCTGAAATTCAAATATTAGTAGCACAAATACACTAAGAACCAATAATCAAGTAAGAGAAATTATCAACCTTTGGAGTGCTCAGCAGCTCAACACTATTAGCTTTCATATCCACAATTCCTGAATCAAAACTTCCTTCAATCCGAGCATTATGTACAAGAACGTCTAATATACTAGTAAACAATTCAAACAGCCTGCACAGCACAAGAGAGCATAAAGCATTAAAAACTAACGGAATATGGTTATAAAACGGGAAGGTAAGTTAAATAGTGCAAAGCGTAAATTTCCATTTGACGCATAATACCTATTCTGGATATCAGGTGGCAATCCCAAGAGGCGATTCAGAAATCGTCCAACATCATGCATGTCAGAATCAATAATACGTCCTGATAACTTTCCAACATCTTTCCCATTGGCTGTATAATCATTGATGAAGTAAAGTAAAAGGAGATTACTACAACTAGAATTAAAATTCAGCACGAAAAAGTGAACTTACGAGCAAAACTTACCCAGAACACTGTCCCTAACAATTCCAACCGCAACCAGAGCAGCCCTTGCCTTGGTCAAAAATTCTTTAATTGTTTCGGGTTCATCAACCGAGCATCCAGGAGGAACAACAGGTAGTTTCTCCTGAAAATGAAGCCATAATAAATTTCACGCATTATCCATTATCATCGTTCCTAAATACTGAAGAGGCAAAATTAATGAGTTTATAGAGACCACAGGGTTTTATGAGGAAGACCTGCTCCATTATTCCTCTATACATCACCATCAAGGATTTTTTACCAAAGTTACTATCATAATTATAGGCACCCAAAGAAGGCCCGGAGGGCCCAGCCCTGCAATACACCACACCATATTTTGAGACAAAACACTTGGCCAGGTTTTAAGCAATAACAAGCCAAAAGACTAACAACTAAAAAATAGTTTAGACAGGAGCATGACTTTCCTGCGGTCTCCCTGAGTTAAAGCACCAAGAGTTTCTAGTCTCTTTGCAACGATAGAGGCAAAGCGGCGTTCCCCACCGAGATTTGTGAAGAGTAACCTGACAGGGCCAAAATAAAGAATTTATCAACTTCAACAACATACTTTTCAAATTGAAAAGGTTGCAAGTACTTTTGCAATTGGACGGAGACAAAATCAAACACACAAACGCTGTCATTCAACCTATATTCAGGTGCAGATGTCTGATTCGACCGGTGAGTTCTTCCGAATTGCTGAATTGCACGATCAGCACTCCAGGGAAGCTCTAAAGTCAAGTGAACCCTTCTTTTCTGCAGACAAATACAAAAAAAAAAAAAAAATCCAAATCAACTAATACCCCAAAAGCCGACACGTGAAGTTCTTTGAGGCCATCTTTGACAATGTACTTAGATCTACAGAACAATACGAATACGCAGAAAGACAATATTTTGTTTAGTAGGAGAATTAATAAACTCGACACACCTGATTTACTGCCCTTCTATCTGCTTGCAACGAAACACCAGCAGAACCAGCTTCAGAAATAATGGCAACCAACTTTTTACCATCCATAAATAGTTGTTTCTCGTTCATGTTGACCATTTCCATTGTGATATCCTTTCTAGAGCCAAGAAGCACACGGATGAAAAGTAAATTACTAGTGCTGAATAAAATAAAGTACTAAAAATGAATTAGAGAGAGTTTTAAAGCTTACGTGTTTCTTGCTTGATATGTAACACCTTTCCCATTAGATGCTCTTACAAGCATACCTCGCCTGCCTGTTATTTCTGCAACTTTTTCAGGGCCTCCAAGCTGTGCATTAGACATAAACAGCAGCAGCAATTTAGGCACATTCTGAAGTTTCCAGAAGTTAATTTAACCACAAAATTAAGCCTTTGGATACTACAATCAACGCACCCCTAGATGCCAAAGCTTGAATAAATGATTCATAGATACCGCTAGCGATATACCATAAGAAGAAAGGAGACTCATGTATAACCATGAGCTGCTTCATACATTAGAAAAAACAGACACGTATAAATGATGGTTACCTGATCGACAATGTCATCCAAAGGATTGTTTGGAAGATTCAGAGAACGGATAATCTCTATGATCTTTGATTTTCGTTCCAACGCTGCTTCATACCTAAGAAGAAACAAAATGGATAACCATTCTTAAAAATAAACTAATACTTCGCTTCTATACAAGACACATGTTGCTATTCCAGAGTATAGACCTTTTCTGCAATTCCGCAATGTAGAGACGTCTTGCTTGAATGTACTCCTCTGTTTTTTCCTTGCAAGAATAGCATATCCACGCTTCAGCTGGTAAGTCTGTAACTGGAGGAACCACACAGTCCGGATGAAAAAGCTTGTCACATTCAGAACAGTGGAGCAACTTCTTCCTTTCCTAGTTTCATCACAAAATAAGTTATTAAAATCTCGTAACCTTGAAAGAAATCAAGCTATCCAAGTTAAGCAAAGTACATCTTCCCCACTGCATATCTGACATATCTGGAACTCATCATCAGAATCATTAGAATCGTCAGCAGAGTCAGCTGCAGTGAAAACACTACTGATTAGGAGAATGTACACACCTTGAGGATATAAGATTCGATTTATTGAAGAAACAGACCAATACGATGCAAATACAGAGACTAGGAGATCTGAGGATAATCGTGTACCAAAACATAATAAGGTCATCCCTTTAGCAATTTCCAATATCGGAGATCTATTGTAATACATAGGGAAAAGTTAATAAGCTTATTAGCTGCTACGTAGATTTCCAGTTTAATACATACGTTTTGCAGTGCTTAAAGAACTATATTCAAAACTTTCCATCTTATACTTTTGTCACTACAGCCTAAGCATCAAGATTGTGTCTGTTCAATAGGTACCAGAAGACATGTCTTCACTAGGAAACGCACCTTCAGACTCCAAATCACTTTCATCATCACTATCTGGTTTCCACTTTGCCATTTTTCTTACTCTTCCTCTAATTGAAACACCAGGTGAAGCTGAATGTCTCTTCCTCTTAAGTTCTTTAACACTATCATCCTCTGAAAAAGTTCAAAAGAGGCATACTATGAACAGGATGTAAAAGCCATCAGGGATAAAAGCAAAAATTCTTACAGAGAGAATTAAGTTACCTGAGAGAGGTTCAGGCTGCTCCGGCAAGGGATAATTCTCTTCCACAAATTTCAACAAGAGCTCTCGAGGTCCCGAGACAAAATCATCAAGCTCAAGACCCTATGGCAAGAAACAAGGTGGGGAAAGACTATCAATCATGTAAATATTAGTTAGACGGAATCATAAAAGGATACTTAATATTTTTTTTCAAAAGTAGTATGAGGAGAAACACACATATTTAGTTACAGCCTCTTCAGTTCGAGCCTCTCCGGTACTCTGAAGGCCAATAACCACGCACTTGTTTGTTGACAAGGCTTTCTTCGCTAACCTCACAGTTACAGGGACTTTAGCTGACATACATAAGTGTCTAAAGAAACGCTGCAGTAACATACAGGAAATAGATCGATCAACCAACAACAGTAATAACACTGTCTAACTATTGCCTCTGATAAGGTTATACCTGGTGGCTTGACCAGTATAATCTCCACAACTGACTAGAATTTGGTTTCTCGTTAGGGAGAAAAGCACTTGCTGACAACAACTCTATCCGCAGCTCTGCCCAAAATTCTGCAGACTTATTGTACATTGCCTACAGAAGAAAGCAAGTAATACAGCACAAAAGCCCTGCTTTTTAATTTTTTGACAGGGATCTCTAAACTACAAACAGGGGAACACTCGAAATAATGAACTTGCTTGCCAAAAAGTATCAAAGCACCGTTGGAAATTCATAATCACAATAAAGCCTGCTGAAATTAATGTAAGAGCGTGGCATTTACTCGATAATAAAGGTAGATAGTCAATTAAGATCTGAGTAGCTTTCAAGCAATATACTAGTATAGAAGACAATTTACCTCCATTCCTTCTTCTAAACGAGCTTCAACAATCTCAAACTCAGCCCCTTTGTAGCTCAGGGTTCGGCATACATACATCCCCCTATTACATAGAAGGGATGTTAGAATAAATTATGAGTAATGCGAATGGCTAAGAAGTATGACACAGGCTTGTAAAACCTCGCTTTCATGTCCATTGCAACCAATTCCAACGCTCCTGTCCCACCTTTATCAAGGGCACCTGCACAAAGGTTCTGTTAAAGTTCCATTCCAAGTTATGCAATAAATAAAGCAGAGTAAGAGAAGCGAAGTAACTATTTGAATTCAGTGAATGCGGTCAAAGATATTAAACTCACTCAATGGAATATTTTGTATATGCTCTAGACAGAAGCTAAAACTTGACACTTATGAATTTGTGTTTATCAAATTAAAAGATAGAACATACTAATTCAAATGCACAACAATATATTCAACAGGGGACAGAAAAGAAAACAAACCTAGAAATTTGTTAAAATCACTGAAACTTGTTCCAGCTCCCCAAAGACCAAGCCTGACCATATAACCCATGTTTCGAGGTTCTGATGCACCAGTAGCAGAGCAATAAAGAACACGTGCTTGGGGGATCTTATCCTGCTTTTCCAAATTCATTATTTAGAGTCAACTAGAAGACACTAACCACAATTACACTATATTATCTGCAACTGAGAAGAAGTACATTCCAAAAAGACAAAACGATGTATCTAATCTCTCACTCTTCAGAGCCAAGAGCAATATTGAAAGCAACATTGATAAGAAAAGTGTAGTTAGGCATTCAGTTTCAAGTAGCAGACCTGAATGTCAACAACTGCCTGTCCGATGCGTGTCGGCTGACTCCCAGCTTCAGGTATCAAATTTTTCGCTTTATGGCACTACAAAAAAAAAAAAAAAAAAAAAAAAAAAAAAAAAAATTAGTAGCTGCATAACGTAATAATGATTAGAGTTTGGCTCAAAATTGATAAAACCAGTGATCAAGCAATCTACCACGACATGTCATGCTCACATTGTTCAATACACCAAAAGAGGGGAATGAGAATTTTAACGCAAAAGAATTTAATATACATTATTCATGGAATTACTACCTCATCAAAGATCAAGAGACCATCAAATTCTGGTCCACACCATTGAACAAGCTGCTGTAAACGAGAACGGCCCTTCTCAGAGGAAGCAATGAGGCTATTGTATGTCAAGAATACCACTCCTTCTTTAACACCGACATTTTTTGAGTCCAGCTTCGAATAAGGTAGCTTGTTCAAAGGATTCACTGCATGTAAAACATATTGTTATTTAGTTGCAGACAAAACAGAAATGATCACCAGACTCGACATTTATTCACTTGACTGAACTTATCCATCGACATGGTTCCGTGTTTATCCATGTCTTAATATTCTATAAAGATTCCAGGCTCAAACCTATAAGAGATTAACGAGACTGAGAATCACAAATCCAATTGGACTACTCTAAAGTTACAGTCTAACTTTAATTTTCATGAACTGCACAAACATCAGCTACCCATAACATTCTCTAGGCATGACGACAACATAAACAGAATTCAGAGACCCATTACCTTATTCAGTAAAGAATATAAGCTCTCTATAAATATCTATACTCTATATCTTAATATCACAGCATCAGTCAATTTATGCATTCAGCAAAATCAGAATTTCATTCTGATCTTGTCTACTCTATACCATCTACTTTCAAAAATTCCTATTCACCCATGAGCCAGAAAAAAGTTTATAGCTATAACATATGAAGCACTTGTGACCCAAAAAAATAAGCGACTTACAAACTTAATTTACAGCCAAAATAAAGATAATACCTCCTACGCATGTGGCACCCACATCATCCAAGTCCCTTCTTGCATCATACTTCAAGTCTGAGCCAATAGAAATCCACCTATGTCAATCATAGAGGAAAAGGAGCAAATATAATTAGAACTCATCTCATCCTACTTTAAGTTATCTAAGGGACCAAAAAAGGGACACTGTAGACACAATTATGAAAATGTATATTCCTACAAGACTTACAAAGCTTTCCTCCTTCCATGTTTCCAATTTTCCCAAATCAACCCGGCAACTGTTCGCCCTTTCCCCACACCAGCACCATCCCCAACAAAAAAGCCTGCTCTGGTACCATCAGCAAGGTGCTGGAGATGCCTCTATAATAAAAAATCACCATTGTCATACAGGTGCAAGACACGTTTAAGGCCATTAACCAAACTTTCTGCCATTTAAAAGCAACCTGACAAGCGTAAACTAAGGTCTCAATCTGCAAGCACGATAAAGCCTTTGACCTTTCGAGCTCTTCCTTGATTTTGAGATCATAAGTGGGCTCTGGGGGTTGCACTGCAGATAGAGATGATGTTTCCACAATTGGATCAGGATGAGGAGGTCCGATAGAAAGTTTTGGGGGACGCTTCACAAAGAAACAAATTAGTATCATCAAAAACATTAAACTGACGAAAAGATTACCAAAAGGAGTGATCAAGATGAGGCACTCACATAATCCATAAACGTTTCTCCTGCCGTTCCACCTTCATCTTCTTCTCTCTCCACTTCAATAGCTTCCTAGTTTTGGGCCAACGATACAGCGAGGATAATTAGGAAATATCCAACAAAAAAATATGATCCGCACATGACAAGGATGAAGAAGGAAGTTTGAAATGTAAAGTTAGTTATGAAGCCAACACTACTCTTCGAAACAACAAATCCTAGTCCCAAAAGATCAAAAAATGTACCCAAACACAATTTCCAGAGAGTGTCAGATCCACAAATTTATCACCCGAAACTAGAATTGAAACACCACTGGTTAACCCATACGTAAAACAACCAACAACACAGGGATATGACAGCATAATTCAAAAGTTGTGTCTAACATATAACGATCAAATATGGGATAAACTGACTGGAGAAAAACCTCATTGACTTCTTCGGGAGGAGGCGGAGGCGGAACCGGCGGAGCAGCAGGAGTAGGAGGATTAGGATGGGATTGAGGAGCAGTTAAAGACCGATTAAGCTTGGAGACATCAACAGCGAGCTCGACATGGCACTGCGGACACGAGAACCGAGCGAGTCCATGTGGCACATTGAGGATAGCCTGACAGTTAGCGCAAGGCAATTGCATCTTCGTCGGATCGATTCCATGTGCCGGAACCGGAGGCCTAGGTAAATTAAGAGGCTTAAGCTGCTGTTGAATCGGTGGCGGAAGCGTCTGAATCGGCTGCGGTTGAGGCGGTGGTGGTGGTTGTTGAGATTGCGGAAACTGCGGGCGTGCCCTAGAAAGAAGCTCCGGCGGCAACATTTGGGGAAGTTGACAAGTGGGACAGGAGAACTCCACAACGCCGGTCTTCACCCTCAGAATCACGCGACAGCCAGCGCATCTAACCTGTACATCGCCTCTTAATACACCTCCGCCGGCGGAATGCGGCGGAGCGGGAAGCGGCGGAGGCGGTTGAACAGGCGACTGCGTCATGAGCTGCTGCGATTGATCTTAGAGAGATCCGTGAAGGATCTTGTGGCGTTGAGGTGAGGGGAGATAATTGAGAGAGGAAGAAGAAAGTATAAATTCAGTGTGTAAGTAATGAATTTCGTCAGAGCGCGAAAGGTTCTTCTTCCACTCCTTTTTGCCTTCCCTTCTCTTTTTTTTTTTTTTTTTTGGTTTCAGATTTTCTACCTTTTTTTTTTTTCCTTTTTTCCAATTTTTTTTTAGTATTTTTGGTTCATCTAATTATTATTATTCACCCCCAAGAGTCAAGACCAAGAGTCGAATGGAGGTAGGAAGAAACAAAACCACCTCCGTACCGGCTGGGGTAATGGGAAGTGATGGGTTGATGGACCACGTGTTATCACGTGACTTGCCAGCTCATCGTTTGTTATTTTGTTTGGGCTTATAATCATAAGACCATATTTACATAAGTTTTGGGTTTGTGAATTATGAGATTACTTAGTTGGGCCAAGTACCAACTATTTTTTCTTTTCTTGTTTTAGGTTCATAAGCCAACTTAGTTTACAAGTTATATCACATCATTTAGGCAACAGTTAAACAGCAGCAGCAATTTAGGCCCACTCTGAAGTTTTGGTAAATGAAAAAATAGTTGGTAAATGAAAAAATTAGTTTCCTATCTATATTAACATTTTTGAAATACAGAGAAATTTTTATTTTGTAAGATATTACATAAAATGTCATTGATTTAAAAAATAAATTAGAAAACTCATTAAAGGTAAATATGGAATATAAATAGATTTATATACACGTATCCAAACAACATCTACAATCAATTTTTTACTATCCATATAACCAAACACAATTAAAAAATTTTAATTTTAATTATAAAATCTTAAATATCTATATAATATTCCACAAGTAATAGTATAAATATTTAGAAGATTTTGTTAAGATTTAAAATATTGATTCTCTTATCATCTTTGTTTGATATTTTTTTTAATTGTTTTGAATCATCATATAATACATAAAATTAATAAAACTCTAGATTTTTTTCTGCATTTGTCATGATTCGAATTTTGAAAAACGGACATATATTACTTAAGCAATTATGAGAAATTGTGTGTTTAACGTCCCACATCGGCTAAAATTTTTAGACAATCATTGAGAGTCATATTATAACCAAAATGAATCTAAATATGAATAAGCATGAAACTAAACTTAACAAGCATCCAAATTTAAAAATTTGTATCTGGTTTAATTCGGTTTTTTAGTTGAACCGTTTAATTATATCGGATATAATAAATTCTAAACTTTTAAAAAGTTTAAAATATTATGAACATTTATACTTATAAAAGTTTAAAGTATCACAAGACGGGGTTATACGGCGGAACGGGGTTGGATCGATATTAGTATAAATTTAAAATATCACTAATGCTACAACACATATATAATTAAGTTGATTAAATTATAATTATGTAAAAAAATTATAATTATAACAAACATGTACAAAACGATCTTTTTAACTAATAGGTACATGGTTTAGCATAAGTTTACAAAACGATTTGCGTCAAAAAATTCGGAATGGTCTTGTTAAGAGTCTTAAAACTCTAAATTTGCGAAAAAAGTTGTTGACTATTTATTTATTAGATTGATGTCACTTATTGATACCAAAACCAATGAAAGCATATCTACCAACAAGTGTACAGGCATTGTATGGTTCATACTTCTTCTCGTTCACTATTACCGACAACTACCAACCACCCCAATAAATAATAGTATCTTATGATTGGAATGAAGCTTGCATATATATAGAATGACACAAATTCTTTATACAAATTTATTATTTCTGTACAGTTAGCATTTTATGCCATAGAATGAGCTAGATTGATTCGTAAGACTGTAATTAAGAGTGATCCTTTGGTACCCATTTGAAGGAAAAAATTTGAACAACCAAAAGATAAATGTCGTACGTCTTGGTGTAGTATCATTGAGCTAAAAAAGTTAGATTACATAAAACGATAATCAAGTGATTAATATCAAATCTACATTAATAATTTAACATTCTACATCATATCATGCAACAATCACCCCGTTGGCGATTTCGTTTTTACTCCGCTGATCTTTGTACTCTTCCTCGTCCATAGTGTCGCATAGATCACTCCCTCTAGTCTCTGGCAATCCCACCGCAAACAACCCCAACAAACCTATAGCAAGACCGAACAATCCGAACGACCAAAACCCGTTTTTCCTACCAGCCGCTACCATGATAGGGCTGAAGACCCCTCCAAGCACCAACGCCTGCCTAGCCATTGCAATAGCTGAGTTTCTCACACATGTCGGAAACAACTCAATTGTGTATATCATCTCCATGTTAAAAGCTGAACACGCGCTAAAGTAAGAAATTAGCTCTAATGCCAATTGTAAGGCACCGTGGTTCCCGATTCTCATATTCTGTAACGCAAATATGAGAACGCTAGACACTCCACCTAAAGCCGTAAATCCGATAAGCGCGTTTCTCCTACTGAGTTTATCGACGAGGAAAAGCGTGATGAGGTTCGCCGGTAAATCCATCAACGCATTAAACGCGGCACTTAAATAGATGTTGAAATCGAGATTCGATAATGCTAAAGGCATCCCGTAATAGACCAAACCAATACCGAACGCAATGGCCATTACCGCGGATAATCTCTTAAGTGCCCATCTCTTCTCCACCAACACCTTCATGGCCGTGAAGATGTTAACATTACTAGGCTTCTCTTCCTCTTCTTCAAATGGTAAGCTCGAAAAGCTCATGGATATTACACCACCACTGTTTATATCAGTCGACGGAACCGAAGCAACCCTTTTGAGAATCGAAATAGCTTCTTCTCTACGGCCTCTAACGAAAAGCCACCTTGGAGACTCGCAAACAAAAAGCCGAACAAGAACGCAGTAGATTATTGTCGGAATCGAAGTCCATACGTAGAGAATCCTCCACGAACTTCCTCTGTTTATGTAAGCCATCAATGGAAGAGACAAAAATCCAAGCATGAATCCGAAAAAACTCATGATTCCGACTCGTCCTCGCCATTTCTTCCCAACCAGTTCCGTCGAAAGCACAAGCGCACATGTCCCTATCGTCGCTCGACCAAATCCATTAACGAATCGAAGAACAGAGTAAACCCAAATGTTCGGTGAGAAAACCGTTAGCATCGTTGATATCGACATCACAAGACACGACAGAAACAACATGTTTTTACGACCTAACGAAGAATCAGCTAGTGTTGAGAGAACCAAACCTCCGATTAAACATCCGACGAAGAAAGAACTCTCCGGTAAGCCCCTGACGAAAGAGCCGGCGCATTGGAGACCCCATTCGGATATAACAGAGACGTGAGGAGAGTAATCCCAAGACCATGCGGTTTTGGGGAGGATACAGATGTTGGAGATGGATTCATGGCAGATCGAGTCTGAGTCGGTGCAGTGCCACGTGGGTTCGGAGTCTGTGAAGACAGAGATGAAAGTTTGTTGAGCGTCGAAGACGCCGGAGAATGAGACTAAAGCCGCTTGAAGAAGCTGAGCCCACCCAAAGCTTCCAATGTATCGCTCGATCGTGTCGTCGAGAGATCTCGGTGGTGGCAAGTTCGAATCAGTCAGAAGCCGCTGAGTTGATTCCGCCATGTTGCACGAGTTTTCTCCCCTTTTTTTTCTTATTCTTTTTTTTTTGTCTTGTGGTAGCATTTGAGTCGGCGAGTCCTCCGTCCTCCTTTTATAATAGGAAACCACGAAATGTTTTGACTTTTCCACATTGTAATAAAGTTCATTTTGTTTTATAAATAAATATACAGTGTTTTAGAAAGTGTTTCATGTCTCCATTAGTTCTTGAATCAATATAATTTTCAATATGAAAACATAAACGCATGTAAAAAAAATATATTAATGCGTAATAACTAATAACTACACCAGTGCTAATTCTGTTAATTTAGTCAAATTCGAATCCCCAAAAGCATGAATGAATGTAATTTCGCTTTGCATATAATACGTTACGTTACCCATGTGAACTTTTACATTAGACCAAATTTTTATTTTATTTCTAATATATTTAGCGATTTAGACAGTGATGACGATGGCATGATTATTTTGTGGATAATCACGCCAACATTACTATGAATCTAAGGTGCGTAAGGATGAAAACATCTAATTCATTTTTCTGATTTTATTTATTTTTGGGATCAAAAGTTTTATTTATATCATCACTTTCTAGAACATCCACGAATTTAAGGAAATATTTTAATCCATAGTGGGATTTTGAGATATTATTAGTCCAAGAGCCTCCAGAATAAATAATCTAATAGCGTTTAAATTCAAGTTTCATAACAGATTTTTGGCTAAATTTCTAAAACATAAAGCTTTTGAATATTGACTATATTACTACGAATTATTCTACTATAGAAATAAGTAATTAGGCATTGACTATATTTTTCTTCTACATTTACCTTTCGTTCTATTATAATAAAAAAGAGTTCAGTTCTAAGCAAAATCAAATCTTCTGACTAACCCGTTTGATCGATGTCTCGTGCCAGACAAATAATATTTATTTTAATTTTATCTCTCTTTTTTTTTTTTTTTACAAAAAAACCCATTTGATATGATAAAAGTATAATTACGACCGTAACGTGGCTGTCATATCAAATTATCAATATCAAATAATCACACTTTAATCGAGGTGGGGACTCGACAAATGTCGACATGCAAATAAACTTTGACAAGAAAAACGATTCTGCTGAACTATATTGATCAGCGCAGTGGTTAGCTTTGTTACCGATCTTAATTATAATTTAGAGTTCGAATATAAATTAAATAGTACTAGACTAAAAGAAAAACGATAAAACAAGTTACAAAAAAAAAGAGCAAAAACAGTTACTGACGAAACAAAAATACGATAAAGCACGTGTGGAACCTTTATATTTGTAATTTTGTTTTCTTTTTATTAGGAATCGAGATATATAAAAGGATTAACCCTTTTTCAAAAAAATAATATATAGATATTATCTATATAAAAGGATAAAGTTACAAGTATAATTCCATTCTCAAAATTTTGCAAAAAAATATTCTTTTTGGTTCGACTTTAGTATTAACAAGTATAATTCCATTCTCAAAATAAACTTTAACAATTTCTCTTTTTTTTGCAAAAAAAAATATTATTTTTATTGACATCACAAAAGAATATTCTTTTTGGTTCGATTTTAGTACTATATAGTTTTATTTGGATTATTACATACTAGTATTAGAAAAATAATATAATATTATATCATATTTTTATCTATATTTATATGGAATATATTTCCCGAATGATATATAAAAAGTGTATTTTATAAATAGATTAGTATATAATCCTATATTAACCATGTTTCGTGGATTTGGTTTTGCCACTTGATATAGTGAGAGAACTCTAGTTGAATGCACACTAAATTAATAGTTTTCCAAAGATTTACAATTAGCTTCCACTTCAGTACTAATTTAGAGAATACATATAAAGAGGCTGAGGCTGTAAAAGAAAAAATTATTACATGTATTCAAAGACTCGATACAAAGAAAATTTAAGATTAATATTTAAGGTCTTAGCCACAATTTTTTTACCAGAGAAGTTTGATTCAATAAAGACTCATTGTGTCTCGATGTTGTATTTTGTCTTCTATTGAATTCAACTATTTTGCTCTCTCCTCTATCCTTCAAGGTTGCTTGTTTCTCAGTTGTGCGGTCTATGAAACAAAAAGATATTGTAAGAAAAACAGAAATTTCGAAACAGTTAAAGATAACACATAATCATCTTAAAAGCAATATATAAACTAAAACAAAACATAACATACCACAGAGAGGCCATATATATGCCTCACATAAACTCGTCGGAGATTGTTGGCTCCACCATTAAAACGTTGGAATTTAGAAAGGATATAAGCGTTTAATGCGGCGTTCCTGGTTACAAAGCATGTCTCGCAAGTCGCACCTAATGAATCAATTTGTTTTTAAAAACCAACATCAACAACAAAAAGTTTTTTTTTTATAACAGTTATTATATTAAAATGTATAAATGTTACAAAGAGAAAACATAACAATAGGACAATTAAAGCAATAGAAAAAAGAAAAGAAAAATCAAATAATATTAGGATAGATGATAGTGGCTTTCGTGAGTCAAAAAACTAAAGACAACAAATACCACAAGTGAAGAGCAACTCAACGGTGCCTATGGAGAGAGCAGATGAGAGCAACAACCAAGACGATTCAGTGGCCAACAAACAGTCGAGGATAGCTAACAAACTAACAACAATCTTCCGAAGAAGCTGATAGCTAAAATCCTTGCATATCACCACACTAACTCAACCCTAATTAGCCCAGCACAAAAATACGCTTGCTTTGTAACACCTAACCTTGCCTAATAAGAAAGAATACTGAACTTATGACATGTCAACCGAGAAGAGAGAGAAAAGAATCAGAGTCTCTGAACCTGTAGGTGAAAAAAAGAAAAAGCCACAAACCAACCTTACACGAAACGAGCATGGTTTGAAAGTGAAGAACAAGATGCAGCTACAAAAAAGAGTAAGAGAAAATATACACAGAACTTCCACTTTGCAGCCCATAAATACAATTTCTAAACCAACAACAAAAAAAAAATTATCAGAAAAAACAACAAAAAGATGATTCATATATGTTATTGTAAATGGATCAGTGAGATACGTATATATAGCTTTGGGATTGTAACTGTCTCTTTAAGGGATAGTGGGTTTTTTTTATCAACTGATGTTATATAATGGATTAAAACTGAGCGAAGACAACACTGGAGTAGCAAAAAAATTATACTAAAGTGTCACAAACGACCAAACTATAAAATGGCTAAACAAGCAGCCAACAAACCAAAAACAGATCCTGAACCAAACCATGACACAATTTCAAAATATACAAATTCTCTCATTTTGAAAACTATCATTCAACCAAAAAAAGTGACCACGAGCCACATAAGATTGCAGCCGGTTCTCCCGAATGACACTTAAAGCAATAAGAGTTGCACTTTTGTTTGTTTGAGGATCTGCATACTCCAGTCTTCTTTCCTTAGTTCCCATCAAAAAAGATTTAGTTCTAAAAGAATAATACTGAAACGTTGGCCAAGCTGTAGGGCGATCAACAACCCCATCTAACTCCGCAGATTCTGTAACGCCCCGACCGACACCTCTTAGTAGGCCCCACATCCGCTCTCGGCCCGTGGGCCCACCCTTAGCCTGACGGTCGGTACGCTACGTCCGGGAGGCTTTAAAGACTTGTTTACCGACCCTACAAATCACCACGTGATCTTTCCCCGTGTTTTGTCCTCACTCACACGGTTCCGACAATCACTTCCCGGAAGGTCACCCATCCTGAAATTGCTCCAGCACAAACACGCTTAACTGTGGACTTCTCTCAGAACAGTTGACCGAAAAGATAAGTGACTTTGGTGACATAGGTGGTCAAATCAATTCTTTTAAACCTCTCCGCATGCACCACCATATTTTCTGAAACCGGGATGTTACAGATTCAATCGCAAGGATCACCTTTGTTGAGACCATGGCTATTCATACTTTCAGCAGCCCACTCAAGAGCTTGCATTTTGACAGCCATAAGTGAATTCAGATCACTGAACGCCCTTCGACTGTGCATAAGAACAAGACCAGTCTCATTTCTCAAGACCCACGAAACACCAGCTAAACTGCGTTTTCTATCCCATGCAAACCCAATGTTGCACTTCAACCACAGTGAAGGGGGATTCTTCCATTTAACTCTCTCAATAATGTTTCTTCTATCACCAGTCATTTCTAATCTAACATTGATTGATTGAGCCATGAACCATTGATCAATATCCCCTTTAATCTTCACTACTGTTTCCATCACTGAATAGCTTTTACCTTCTATTGCAAACTTATTCCGGTTCTTCCACAATATCCATAGGATCCAAGGGAAAGCTTTTCGAGTATCAGATGGTAACTTACTCTGTTTGTTGATATTCAGCACATGACTAAAATTCACAAACACAGAGCTAGGGTGCATACCTGAATCAGGATAGGGAAAGTGCATAGATGCCCACACCTGCCGAGCAATGGAGCATGTGAAGAGTACATGATTAATCGATTCACTTTCAAGGCCACACGCTTGACAAATAGAATCCATTTTCACTCATTTTGTTCGTAGAGTATCAGCTACCGGTAATGCATCGCTGAGCATCCTCCATAAGAATGTCTTTATCTTTGGAGCTATAGGTAAACTCCATATTTGCTTCTTTAAGACATTAATAGATGGTTGCTGACAGAACTCCAATGCAATGTGTTTCAGTTTGATCAAAGCTGCAAGCCAGTATCCACTTTTCACCGTGTAGCATCCACTTCTATTATGTTTCCACACCCAATAATCATTCACTTCAACAACCGGTTGCATCTTCATAATCGATTGAACATCACCCGGGATAAAGCATTCCTCTAATTTACCTCTGTCCTAACTGCGGTTAGCATCATCAATCAAATCATTGACCATTAAGTTCACATTGAAGAAATATTGTTTGATCCATGGAACACGAAAGACCCCTTCCTCATCATAGATCCATGGATCAATCCATGCTCTCCGAGATCTTCCATTCCCAATAATAAGTTTCAGCCCTTGAATCAACAACTCTCTCCCATGCATGATGCTACGCCATATGTAAGATGGCCTTACACCCACTGATGCTTCCAGGAACCCTTTTTGATCAAAGTATCTACTTTTTAAAAATCTTGACATTAAGCATTCCGGATTGTTCATAATCCTCCATGCTTGCTTAGCTAACAAGGCCTGATTAAAAGCTTCAATATCTCTAAAGCCCATCCCTCCATCTTCTTTAGACATACACATTCTCTCCCAACTAACCCAATGAATCTTTCTTTTGTGTTCAAGAGAATTCCACCAAAAGTCAGCCATTGCAGAGGTTAGAATCTTACAAGTTTTTTTTGGGAATCTGAAGCACATCATCGCATATACCGGCATAGCTAAAGCCACCGCCTTTAGCAAAACTTCTTTTCCTCCTTGCGACAACAAACGAGAAAACCATCCAGACAACCGGTCCTTGAACCTCTCATAAATGTAAACAAGCATATCTGCTTTTGATCCACTAAAGCATTCAGGTAACCCCAAGTAGGTACCAGCTCCACCCTCCTTGAAGATGCCCAAACAAGATTGGAGACTTGGTCGAATGTTAAAGTCCACCTTCTCACCAAATGTGATCGATGATTTTTCCAAATTGATACATTGACCAGTAGCCTCCCCATACACTTTCAAGACCGCTTTGAGGCAAGCACATTGATTTAGATCAGCTTTACATAGGAACAAACTATCATCAACAAATAGTAAATGATGAATAGCTGGACCTTCATTGGAGAATTGGATACCAGAGATCAACCCATCACTTTCAGCTTTATTAAGCATATGAATTAAACCCTCCGTGCACAACACAAATAGAAAGGGGGATAGAGGATCCCCTTGTCTAATACCCCTCTCTGGCACAATCAAACCATGAGGTTCATCAGTAATTAGGACCGCATACGAAACTGATGATACACACGCCATGATCCAACTCGTCCATTGATTATGGAACCCCAAAGCATCAAGCAATGCCTTTAAGTACTTCCACTTTACTCTATCATAAGCCTTGGACATATCTGATTTAATGGCCATGTAATCCTTTGAAATTCTCGGGTGAGTACGCAGAGCATGAACAGATTTGTGAGCAATTATTATGTTATCAGAAATAAGTCTCTCTGAAACAAACACTGACTGCGTCGGAGAGACTAATTCTGACAAAAACGGCTGAAGTCTCCTCACTAAAATCTTCGAAACTATCTTGTAGAGTACAGAACAGAGATTGATTGGTCTTAACTCTGTCATCTTACTAGGATCCACCACCTTTGGAAGCAAGCATAAGTGGGTAAAATTCCATTCAGGCTGCATAACTCCAATTTCAAAAAACTGCATCACTTCCAAGCAAACTTGGTCTCCAATAAACTCCCAATAATGCTGAAAGAAGTAACCATTCATCCCATCTGGACCAGGGGCACTAGAAGGTTTCATTGCAAAAACTGCTTCTTTGATTTCCTCTTTCGAGATCCTCTTAATCAACTTCTCATTCATGCTCGGAGTTACCTCAGCCTCAAAGCCTTCAAATATCTCCTCTAGATTGTTTGGTGATGAGGTTTGGAACAACTCTTGGAAATAGTTAACTGCAATAACACCCATAGCCTTCTCAGTTCTATGCTCATCACCAGAAGAATCCAATAGCCTCTCTAGCTGTCTATGAGATCTGTTGCTTTTCACAGAAGCATGATAGAATTTGGTGTTACTATCTCCCTCTTTCAGCCATTGATCATGACACTTTTGGCTCCAAAACAACTCTTCCTCCTTTTGAGCTTCAATCAGATCTTTCTTAAGCATCCTCATTTTCTTAGTACACGGTTGTACAGCAGATTCTTCCAGTTCCAATTCCACTTGACTATGGCGAATCTTTTCATTTGAGTTGAGAACGTTTTCTTTTTTCCATTGGCCTAGAGCTTTTCTGCAAGACCTGATCTTATCACAAATCTTTTGAGGTTCAGCCGTGTTGGTTTTACACCAAGCCAGCTTAACCTTCTCCTTCACCATCGGGTTACCTCTCAATCTGCGATCGTATATGAATCTCCCACGCCTTTTCTTTTGAGCTGCATCCAGATCAATCAAGACAGGACGATGATCAGAACCACGTTTGTCCATAAAAGTCTGATTTGAAATCGGAAACTGACTGAACCAGGCTGCATTCCCAAATCCTCTATCAAGTTTGCATTGAATCCACTTTGTGTATCTCATACCACCCCAAGTGAATCCATTCCCAAAACTTGGGAGTTCTTTCATGCCACAATCTCTAATCATATCCGTAAATGGCCAGAAAGTAGAATCAGGACGCAGAGGTCCTCCAATCTTCTCACCATTGTGCATTATAGCATTGAAATCACCCACCATTCCCCAACTCTCTTTTCTTCTAATCCCAATACGAGTAATACGCTCCCATAATATGTGCCTCTGAGCTTCCACTGGTTCTCCATATACACAAGAAAGAAAAAACTTCTTAGACCCAAACTTCACTTCCATATCCAACAAGTGCTTATCAACAAACTTCAATTCCACTTGCGCACTTTTACGCCAAAAAAAGCAAGACCTCCACTCTTACCAACAGGATCTATAGTACAAACTCTGTCATAACCTAACCATTCTTGCAGGTCTACTAACACGTTTCTACAGTTTTTAGTCTCCATTAAGAACATCATCTCTGGAAAATGTTTGCTACGCATCTCCAAGAGACGAGGAATCACCAATCCTTAGAACCGTCCCAAGCTTTGGCAATTCCAGCTCATAATCTTCATTATTGATTGGGCAGTCCCTCCTTTGGGACTACCTTTGGTGAAGAGCATTTCAGCATCTTCGAATCACTTCCTAACTCCATAACTGCTTTCCTTTTCTCAATCACACTTCTTTCCATACCTTCCTTTCTCACGACTGTTTCATACAAACCATCTTGCAGTCTTTGCTTTAAAACTCTTCGACTTTTAGTAACCCTTTTCCTTGGCTTACCTTTCTTAGACTTAGTCCCGGAAGTGCCTATCTCATGGAGATTAGCACTTTTTACAGTGAAACCAATCTTAAAAGGAAACCTGGAATCAGAAGACACATTCGGAGAATCAAAGGTCGATATTCCTTCCATCAAAACACTGTCATTGAATCCCACCTGAATAGCATTACCAAGCAATTTTCCTTCTTGTTGATTGCCACTCAACCTTAGAGATAAATCCTGTTGCTTTTCATACCCAAAGACCAGCCCTTTACCCTTGCTCAGTTCCTTTGTAATCACCGGCGCAGGCTCTAGGCGTAGAATGGATCTCTCGGCCATTGGATCTTTAACAATTTCAGTAATAGAGCTTTTAACTCTTTCTTCCCTGATTAACCTATCAGGTCCATTAGCCACCATTAAATAGTGTCTCAACTCTTCCAGAACAGCAGCCGCAATTTTAGGTCTTCCTGTCAAAGGATCTAACCCAACCTGACTTTCTTTCAGAACTCCAAACAATGGATCAGATTCTTTTAAGATTGGTTCTTTAGCAAAGTTGTTCTCCTCCTCCCTTCTTTTGTTAGCTTCAAAGCGGCCATTCCTAGCTTTCAAAAAAAGAGGACATTTTTTCTTGAGCGTGAGTTACCCTTTGACAAATAAAACACCTTTTTGGATTCTTTCATAAAAGAACTCAACTGTAGCTGCTTCTCCATCTGGTAACTTCACCACCTTCGTCTTTCTCAACGGAGACGCAACATTGATTCTAATCTTAGCCCGCACAAAATCTTTGTTCTGAGCTTTATCAGGATCGAAAGCCACCTCCAAGGTTTTACCAATGATATCACCAAGCTAAGTGATAGAAGCAGTTGTGTAGTAGTTGAGCGGAAGATACTTCATCTGAACCCAAACAGATATGAACTGCATAAAATCTTCAGGCGGTTTCTCTTCCCATCTCTCCATCACCAGTGTCCATTCGTTGAACGATTGCACACCTTTATCCATCACATCAACCAGATCGTGTTCACTTGCAAAGATAAACTGGAACTTCTCCTTTGTCAGCGCAACACCTCTCACTTTATCATACTTTTGCCATTTGCGAGGCATATCAAGAATCAGATCCGACATCTTCTGAAAATCAGGATTCAAAACTCGTCCCACAACACTTAAGCCATTCCTCTCCATCGAGCAAAACTCAGGACGGTCCGGCAAAGACAGAGGAACATCTTCCTCTTCCAACGACATCTCCAAAAGCGCTCTATCAAGAGCTGAAGACATCACGAACAGAACCTCAAAGCTGAAGAAACAAACGATCGAAACACCCCACAACTTTTCCAATCTGAAAATCGAAAAAGCTCAATGTGAATAGTAACTTCAATAACACGAGAACTTCACAGCCACACAACTTAGATATTCTTTTGAAAAAGCCAACAGGGATCAATATCATGCACACAAAGCTCTATCTAAAAGAGTTGAAACCCTCTAATAGCACTAGAGAGGACTAAGCCCACAAAAGGGGAAAAAGATGGATTTGTAACTTTATCTAAAACACCAAAACGTGAGAATTCGGGGATAGTGGGTTATGGAGGAGGATAATTCTGCTCTTATTTTAATCTTAATTTTCTTTTTAGAGTGGTACAGTGATCGTGGGAAGTTTAATTGTCTGTAAACTGTCTTTTAACATTTATTTCATTAAAATTTTTATGGATAAATTGATTTATGATTTATTATTATTATTTTTTAATAAATTTGTCACATCTATCTATATTAACATTTTTTAAGTACATTTTAAAGAAAAACATTTGTTTTGTAAGATATTACATAAAATATCATTGATTTAAAAAACAAATTAGAAAGTTCATTAAGGGTAAATATGAAATATGAAATATGAATATACTTATATACATGTATCCAAATAATCTCTACAATCAATTCTCTACTATCCATATAACCAAACACAATTAAAAGATTTTAGTTTTAATTATAAAATCTGAAATATCCATATAATATTCAACAATTAATAGTACAAATATTTAGAAGATTTTGTTAAGATTTAAAATTATGATTCTCCTATCATTTTTGTTTGATATTTTTTTTAATTACTTTGAATCATCATATAATACATAAAATTAATAAAACTCTAGATTTTTTTTCTGCATTTGTCGTGATTCTAATTTTGAAAAATAGATATGTATTACTCAAACAATGATGAAAATTGTGTGTTTAACGTCCCACATTGGCTAAAATTTTTAGACAATGGTAGAAAGTCATATTATAAATAAGACCAAAATGAATCTAAATCTAAATTAACAGGAAGCTTAACTTAACAAGCATCTAAATTTAAAAATTTGTATCTGATTTAATTCGGTTTTTTAGTCGAACTGTTTAATTATACCGGATATAATAAATTTTAAACTTTTAAAAAGTTAAAATATTATGAACATTTACACTTATAAAAATTTTAAAATATCACGGGACGGAGTTATATAGTAGACGAGTTTGACTCGACATCAATATAAATTTAAAATATCATTAATACTATCACATGGGTAAATCATCATTTCATTATTTTGTTAGCACCATCAATATTAAAATATTAGACATATCAAATAAAATTAATTAAATTATAATTATGTAAAAAATAAATTATTCTGCGGTATACCATAGATTAAATTCTAGTATCGGAAAATAGTTGGTCACATGATTTGTGATTTATAAAGTAAAAAATTTAAACTAAAGTATTTTAGCAACAAACAACTAGAAGACGATGAAATAAACACGTCATTTAGGGGTCACGTGACAGTCAAAATTTTGGTTTTTGCTCTTCTTTATTTGGTCAGGTATTTTCTTCAATATAAATGTGATGTACACTGTTTGGTTTACTTTGTTTTCTTTGGTGTGGGCTAAAGATAAATTCCCAATAAATTGTCCGAACTCAAATTAATTATGTGGAACAAGTGCCCATTTCTTACCTGCTGGCACCTTCTTAGAGTAGTCTGATCCTTAATACTTGTTGGGCCATGATGGAATTTATGGGCTGAGAACAAAGTTTGCTTGGGCCCACATCTGAAACCAGATAAAATATATAAGGAATTTATAGACGGAGTGTAAAAATAAAATATTGATACCTTGATTTATAAAACCTGGCAGAAAAATCCAGTTGAATACATTTAAAATTATAAAAAAACAATGGTATAAATTGATAATTTAAAAATCTATTTTTACTGCATCATCAATATATTTCTTTGTAGTATCTAATTTGCATGTTTATCAAATTTATTACTTTTCTTAGATGTATTCAATTTTCTCACTTAACCATGATAGATATACGTACATATTTGTTTAAATTATGAGACAATGAAACCTAAAGTGATAGAATAAGGATGCGAATTAGAAAAATATATTTCTTTATAGATAAATATCATTCATTCACCTAATGAAAACAGAGAAAAATTGACGACATTTATTTCTGTCAACCAACTGTTAAACTAATACTTCCTTGATTGACAATATTTCTTTTGAAAAGTATAATATTACATTCCATAAATGATTTTTGTAATGATTTTTTATTTATTCATACATTTTTGAAGTATCCCTACTATTAATTGATAAGACACTTTATAAATTATTACATGTTTTTGTTAAAAATTACAGGGTATTGCCATTGTTCTTAAGATAATTTTAATATTTCTCAAAACGTGTATAATCATCAATTTAATTTATAAATCATTTAAAAATACACAGATTTTGGATATACTCGATTGAATTGGATCCGTTACAGAAAATTCAACATAATATTCCAGAATTTTAATCAAAAAAAATAATAACTAAAGTCTTTCTAATTCGTAAATGTGATTTCCAAAAAAAAGCATAATTTTTTAGATATTATAATTAGATGATTTTGTTAAGATTTATAAATTTATGATTTTTCTATCATCTTTGTTTGATTTTATTTTAAAATTATTTTCAATTATCATATAGATACATATAATAAATAAGAATGTAGATTTTTTGTGCATATGTTGCGATTCAAATTTTTGAAATCGTAAATATATTACTCAATCAATGAAGAAAAACAGAGTGTGTTCAACAACCTACCTTACTTAAAAAATTTTGGCAATGGTTGAGAGTCTACTATAAAAATGACCAAAATGATTTCAGATCCGAATGAGCAAGAAACATGATATATCATGCATCCAAATTTAAAAGTTTTATTCGGTTTAATTCGGTTCTTTAGTTGAACCAATAATTTTATTGAATATAAAAAATATTTTAAATTTTAAATATTTAAATTTTTACAGGGTTTCAAATATTATAAAATTTTAAACTTTTTATGAAGATTAAAATATTAATGATTTATAAATTTTATACAAAGTTTAAAATACTATTAATATTTAAGTCATATAAAAATTTAAAACATCAATAATATTTAAACTATATAAAAAATTTAAAATATTATTAATATTTAGTGTTTACAAAAAGTTTAAAACGAACATATAATATTTAAAATTTATAAAAATTAAAAAAATAACAATATTTAAACTCTATCTATACTATTAATTGGGAAGTATTTGGAAGTAAAAAAATTTGAAGTTTGAAATTATTAATGTCATTAAAATAAGTGTTTTCGAAGAGGAACCAAAAAAATTAAAAGTGGTATTCCATCGATGAAGAAAAAAAAAGTGTGTATAATGTCCCACATTGGTTAAAATGTTTTGGCAATGGTAGAAAATCTATTATAAAAATGACCAAAATAATTCGAGATCCGAATGAGCATGAAGCCTAACTTATCGGGCATCCAAATTTTAAAATTTTATTCGGTTTAATGATGTTCTTTTGTTGAACCAATAATTTTACTGTATATAAGAAGTATTTTCAATTTTAAATATTTAAACTTTTACAAAGTTTCAAATATCAGAAATATTTAAACTTTATAAAAGTTTAACAAGGTCTTAAGGATAATTCAAATAATGAAAAATATTACTCGAACAATTTTCGATAAAAAATGACATAAATTGTAGATAACGGTACGAAATCAATAAATTTGGGTATGTCAATTCAGTTCTCAAACTTTCACAAATTTTGGTAAGGGCTGACTATGTGACAGGTAATAAACCACTTTGTGATGGATATTTTGAGAATTTTGAGTATTTTTTAAAACATTTAGAGAGTTTTTGAGAATTATAATATTTTTTGGATAATTTCCATTAATTATATATTCAAAAAGGGAATACGGGTATCCTGTCGAAATTCCTTACCCAATCTCTTGTAATAAACATTGTCGAATGGGTAATTATTTGAAATGGAACGGTTATGGGACATAAAATTTATGACGAATATGGGAGAAGACGTGTTTCCCGTTCCAAAAAGATACGTCTAGTTTATATACGTGAAATAATCCAAACTAAAACCGAATTGAAATCCGATATTTGGTTTATCACCCCTAAGCAAACTGTGAGGACTGTTTTGATTAGTTTAGAAAATGTACACGTAACATCACTAAATATTTGCAACTAATTTAGATCTTAAGTTTATCTTACAAATATAACCCCGCACGTACTAACATGTGTTATAGCACTAGGATTACGTTAATTTTGAAATACTCACCTTATATTAGCTATATTAGATTACACACATTACACAATTCATTCACCATAAATGTGCTATATCAAATTACACTTTTAAACAATCATACTATATACCTAACAATATTATACAAATACGTAAATTATATAATTAAAATAATACAATCCTAACTCATTTTTACGAATTTAAAATTTAACTCAAAAAAATATATTCAATCCGTACTCTAACACGAGTTAGTACCTAATAAAAATAGTAAAAGGGGTCATTGCCTTATCCGTACTGTGGTTCACACATTTTTAAATTTTTATTGTTATGGTTTTATCTACATGTATAATCGGTAACTCGTGTGTAATTTGGTTTGATAACTTTTTAGGGCTTGAAATATTTTAGTTATTAGAGTGGTTTTTTAATTTTAGTTTTTAAAAAGCTTTTTTATTTTACTCCATCAAGATTTTGAATTAGTAGTTTTCCTAAAAGAATAGAGAAACTAGTTTGTTGAAGTATTCACTATTTTCATCGAAAAACTAAAAATACTCTTACTTGAATGTTTCCATAACACTTTTTTTTTACACCGAGACTCTTATTTCTCGTTTATAAGTTGTTTACTTTTCATGCAAAATCCAAAAACCAAAATTCAAAAACAAATTTAAAAACTACGAAACAATTCATGGTTTTAATTCCATTCAAAATCTTGTGCTATTGATTATATCTATCCAAAAAGAAATCCATAGAACATTGGAATCTAAATGTTAAAAATCTTTACAATCAATCAACCAATAATACATAAACAAACATTTGACCCTTTTTTGTCCTTCCAAACATACATAACTGTTTGAAATTTGAACAATCTCTCGGTTTGAAAATTTAATCAACTCTTTTTACATAAAATCTCAAAATTCCGAGTAAAACATTTGGAGATAAGTATGGATACTTTATGTAAGCTAAGAGAATTACATCCAAGATATATTTAGATTTTACATAATCATCATACGAAAATTCTATTTAAACAGATTTCACATATGTGCATGAGTATTTTTAAGAAAAATTGAACTTTGTTTTCCTAATCCAAAATGAAAAATTAGGTTTCAAATTTAATCATTAACATGATCACGACACGTGTCAAATCCATCAATTGGATTGCAGCACATGTGAAAATTTGTAACTTTATTCTTTTTTAATCAAAAAAGAAAATTAACAAAAATATATATATATATATATGTATATGTATATATATATATATATTTATTTGCATGTGTATTTCTAAAAAATATTAAACTATGTTTTCCTAATCAAAAAATTAAAAAACAAAAATCATTTTTCCTGAATAATTTTACATGCAATTCATAGTATACCGTCATATCGAATTTTTGATTCACTATTTATTTTTACTGATTTTTATTATTTAAAGTAATTGTAGTTAATTTTTCAATAATTTTTTTTACCTTTTTAATAATTACGAGAGAAGTAAAGATAGACTTTAGAAGTCAATAAGAGATTAAATAGATAAAAAATTAGAACTAAAATTGAAAAAAGTAAAGCACAAAAATAAATGTTTTACAAATTATTTATGTTTAATGATTAAGTAGCTTTGAAATAACACATTGTAAAGACACCTAAAATCAGAGACCACTAGAAATCTAGAATATGTCTAAGCAATATATATGAGACAATTACATAATTTGCATATAAAAACCCTAATTTTATAGATTTCATTTTTTAATATAAACTATTTACCATTCTATTATTTGATTATTTAAATAATTTTGAGTAAAATGTAAAGAGAGCAAGATTTTCTTTTTTTTGTTAAAGGGTTTGAGAGAGTGAGATATCTTAGTAAAAATAGACTGAATATGATACTAATGGTTGTCATTTTGCCGAAGAAATGATGAGATAAATATAAAAATAAAATGTAAATAATCATTGTAGCTGTCAAAAAGAATTAAAGTTTAAAGTTTGTGTCGTCGGGTCAGGGAACCGGGCTGTCGCAAAAACAAGCTGGGACAAAGCTGGGCCATGAAAAAGATGTGAAAGTGGACCAAAACTAAGACGGTTTGTTTTGGTGTTTCTTAGAAAATAAGAAAAATAATTTCCAAAAAGGAAAGGGATTTGCAAATCCTAATTCGATTTGAAATTAGTGCCACTACAACTTATATATAAAGAGAGGCAAGGGTTCAAAATTCATCATCACCAACATAAAAGAAGCAAGGAAGAGACGATGTTAGAGAGGGAGAGAGTTTTCGGGTTTAGAGAGCTTTTGGTAATCTCTTGTTTGTAAGGGTTTCGGGGTAGATAAGTTTCTTATTCTTCTTATTCTTGTTCTCAGAGTTGTTCTTACGCTCGAAACATAGGTGAATAAGCTTCAGGTTGTTTTGTTTCTTTTGGAGGCACCTATAAGAGAGAAACAGAGAGTGTTAGATTGATAGACAAGAAAAGATTGTATTGAAACTTATACAGAGATTTCTTTAGTAGAAGTTTGCAAGGGTCAGTCCTTGCACAAGACGTACTCTCCGGTTTGGAGGGGAACTCGTTAAATTCGTGTGTTGATTAGTTCTTTGTTTCCGCGTTCATTAAGACTAATCGGATTGGTAAAAACCTCACAGTTTGCTATTCACTTTTAATTTAAATATATGATTTCATGTATTTTAGTATTCTTTTTTGTTATTAATTGCTATAAATTTTGTTGTTGTCAGTTATTACTTATATCCAAAGTCTACCTCACATTATGAGTGGGCGTTCGGGAATTCGGGACGGGATTTTTCAGGAACGGGACGGGATCGGAAATTTTGGGAATAGAAATTTTTTCCTATTTGTGTCCCATTTAAAATTTGGGACGGGACTGGGATGGAGCGGGACGGGAGCGAGATGGGAACGGGAATTTCATTTTTTTTAAAAATATTTCAAAATTAAAAAAAATAACTTGCAACGAGCATGTATTTAATTTATTTTTCAGTTCATTATCACAAATGTTCGAATTATAAGATAAAAAAATATTAGATCATATTTTATATAAGTGAAAAACTTGAAACAAAAGAAAAAAATATTGTTAAATCAAGATAAAGTAGATATATAAATAAAATATGTAGTGTAGATAATTATATAATTTAATATTTATAATAGTTGACTTCGGCAATTTTGAGATTCCCGATCTCGTTCCGTCCCGTCCCGTTCCCAATCGGAAATTAGAAACTTGTCCCATATGGGAATACGGGAAATATAAGGGACGAGAATTCGGGAACGGATCAGAACGGGACAGGAATTATGTCCACCCCTACCTCACATAGTGATATTACTTTAATAAAAGAATAATATTAATTTCTATAAAAATATTTTATTTTAAGATAATTAAATTAGATGAATTAAGATAAAGGTTATAGTATTAAACTTATTAAATATGGTGTATGTATAGTAATATGATTCAGTTTTTTCATATATTAACTAAAATATAATTTTATTTTTCTAAATTTGTGTTATTCTAAGTTTTATATCTAAAAAAATTGTGAAACCAATTCCGTTAGATTGGTATCCATTTTTACAACATTGTAACTAAGTTTTATGGATATTTTATGTTAAAATAATTTATGTATGATATTAGTAGCAATATATTTTGTTATTAAACTATCCTCCAAAAAGGGTTTCAAATTTTTTTAATCAAGTAATAAAATTAAATAAAACAAGATATTAAATTTTGGATATTAAAACCTATTAATACCAAATCATATAATTTTAATTGTTATACTAAAACAATCTTATTATAAATGAATCTTAAAAAATATATTTTGTGGTTTCAAATCCAAACATAAAATAAAATTTATAATTGATTCAACATAATATTTGAATAAATTGCAAAAAAATTAAATTTACTAAACTTTATATATAAAACAACCACTTATCAATTAACTTGTGTATCACACAGATCCTAATCTAGTATAATATATAAAAGATTATACAGATATCAAATATGTTACCATATGTAGGGAAAATAATATGCATTTTTACATATATATATATATATATATATAATATCACACGGGTCCTAATCTAATACGATATAGAAGATTATACAAATATCATACATGTTACCATATGTACGTAAAATGACATGCATTTTTACACACACATATATATATATATATATATATATATATATATATATATAAAAAGCAAATGAAAATTGACTCAAAAATTCTAACTGAGCAGAGGTCATGGATTATAAACTGAATAATGTTATATTATCAGTTGTTGTCACATTTTCTATCACTCTGAATATATTGTTTCTCATAAAAAGCGTTGTAGACCGTTTTCTTGGTAGTCGTAAGCAGCTGCCTCCATGCCCACGGGGATTTCCGATCATTGGGAACTTAATAGGAATGCTCAAGAATCGACCAACCTCCAAATGGATAGTTCGTGTAATGAACGATATGAAGACGGATATAGCTTGCTTCCGGTTTGGTCGTGTCCACGTCATTGTCATAACGTCCGATGTGATTGCCCGAGAAGTCGTTAGAGAGAAAGACGCAGTTTTTGCGGACAGGCCAGACTCTTACTCCGCCGAGTACATTAGTGGCAGGTAATTTTGAATTTTATAACAAAGCTGAAATGGTCACTAGAAAATTAGTCCAAATTACATAGCAATTCCTAGAAAAGCTTATAATAGTTCTCTTGACTCAACAAAATATTATTATTTAAATAAATTATGAAAATGTGTAGTGTAATAAAGTTGACAAACACTATCATTTTTGTCTTAATCTTCCCAATTTATGGGTTCTAGTCAATTGAGGGTCAAATTTTATTCCGAGGAAAAAATTCGCTAAATCATAGGTTTAGTGAGTTATTACTATTTTTGAAATGGCGGCAAGTAATTAAACCTTTCATAATTTCTTAAATAATGCATAAATTGGATCCACCCATCACCCATGTGTATAAACGTTATAAAACTGTTAGGTACAATGGGGTAGTGTTCGCCGAGTACGGAGAGAGGCAAAAGAAGATGAAGAAAGTGATGTCGTCGGAGTTAATGTCTACAAAGGCTTTAAACTTATTACTCAAAGTTAGAAACTTAGAATCCGACAACCTCCTCGCGTATGTCCTTAACCTATACAACAAATGTGAGTCCAAAACAAAAAACGGCGTCGTAGTGAACGTGAGGGATATCGTGTGCACTCACACACACAATGTGAAGATGAGGCTCTTGTTTGGTCGGAGACATTTCAAGGAGACGACGATGGACGGCAGTCTCGGACCTAAGGAGAAAGAACATTTTGACGCCATTTTCAAGGCTCTTGATTGTTTCTTTAGCTTTTATGTAGCCGATTATTACCCTTTCTTTAGAGGATGGAACCTCCAGGGAGAGGAGGTTGAGATAAGAGAAGCCGTTGATGTCATTGCTAAGTACAATAAGATGATTATCGATGAGAAGATGGAGTTGTGGAGGGGGAATAATAAAGACTGCGATGATGCGGAGAAGAAGAATGATGTTTCTGTGATCAAGGATTGGCTCGACATTCTCTTCACTCTTAAAGATGGGAATGGGAAGCCGTTGCTTACCCCGCAAGAAATAACACATCTCTCTGTGGTTTGTGATAAAAATATACTCATTACCAGTTAGTCATAGATATATATTGTTGATAAGGTATGGTTTCTTTGCGTTTTTGGCAGGATCTTGATGTAGTAGGGATTGATAATTCAGTGAATGTAATAGAGTGGACACTTGCGGAAATGTTGAACCAGAGAGAGATTCTAGAAAAAGCGGTGGAAGAGATCGATATGGTTGTCGGAAAAGATAGACTTGTTCAAGAATCAGACGTACCAAATCTAAACTACGTCAAAGCTTGTTGCAGAGAAACCCTCAGACTTCACCCTACCAATCCTTTCCTCGTTCCTCACATGGCACGTCACGACACAACTCTCGCTGGTTATTTCATCCCAAAAGGTATCTCTTTTTCTTTATCCCCCAAAATTTATGAATTTGGTTAGAGGCTTATTTGTCAACTCCGTAAATTAATTCAAAATCAGGAATTTTAATTTCTTTTGTTTGGGTTTAATGATTTGAGAGATTAAGCGATATTTTCACATTAGAATACGATACGATTGTTTTTAATATATCTAGAATATTTGTTCCTTTATTATTTTGGACAGGAAATAAATAGATTATGACTATATATACAAATAGATTATCATCAATCTTTCAATTAATTAAGTATATATATATATATATATAAATAGATTATAATATATACAATAGAATATCATCACTCTTTCAATTAATTATGTATTTTTATTAGTTCGTTCAATTCAATATAAATATTAATTGTTTGATGTCGCAGGCAGTCATATTCTAGTGAGTCGTCCTGGTGTTGGTCGAAACTCTAAGACATGGGATGAGCCACTTATCTACAGGCCCGAGCGCCACATAACCGGCAACGAAGTGATGTTGACTGAACCAGACTTACGACTTGTTTCGTTTGGAACCGGTAGGCGCAGCTGCGTTGGAGCGAAGCTTGGAACCTCCATGATTGTTACGTTGTTGGGTAGGCTTCTCCAAGGGTTCCACTGGACCATGCCTCCTGGTACGACGGACAAAGTCGAGCTAGTCGAGTCGAAAGAAAACTTGTTCATGGCTAATCCTTTGATGGCCAATGTGAAGCCCAGACTAGATGCCAACATGTACCCGAAACTCTGGACCGGACCAGCTTGATCACACCGGTTAACGGCGCCGCATTAATTGTTATTGTCATGTATGAATCAAAATTTGAATTAGTTTTTGTGATATTGTCGTTGTTTGATTGGTCTGAACTGAACTTGACAAAATCAAATGGCATGTTTTAAAATACTAGAAATAAAGGATTGAGAATAAATTTGTGATATTTTGTAATCCAATGGGGGTTTCAAAAACCAATGAGTATTACAATAGAAAACTTGAAGTCTGTATTTTCAAAAGAACTTCCAATTTTCGGTTTAATTTTCTTTCTTTTCGGTTAGTTTAGAAATTAAATCGATTTTTTCGGTTAATGTATCTGTAAAATAAAATGATTTTAGTTATATACTCCCTCCATTTCAAAATAAATGGCATTCTAGCATATTTGTTTTGTTACAAAATAAATGTCACTTTAAAACTTCAATGCAACTTTACACACTGTATTCCTTTTTTAATCTCAACCAAAATTAACAAATATTTACAGAAAAAATAATGGAACTAAGTAGTCCTGGGCATATAACCCGAACCTGAAACCCGAACCCGAACCCGGCCCGAAAACTAGTACCAAAACCCGAACCCGATAATAGTTAATACCCGATCGGGCAGCATATGTTGAAAATTCGGGTTTGATTTCGGATTCGGGTTATACCCGAAAATCCGATACCCGATTAGTGATTGCTCAATGTGACATTCTCAGAGAGACCTTCTGGTTGAAGAAGAAGGTCTTCAACACGTTTCTTCTCTTCTGCTTGACTGCTTCTGTCGTCCACTAGATTCCCTTCTTCGATTCAAGTTTCTCTTTTCAAAACTCCAATTTGAAATCCCCAAGACGGCAAGACCCCAACAACAAACTCGATGGATCCTCTAATTCCTCCTCCTCCTCCTCCCTCAGAGTTTTCGAGAAATCATTCTCAGGTAACTCAGTGGCTGTCTCTCTCTCTCGTCTCTCGCTCTCTCTCTCTCTCAGATAGTTTGTTAGATGTATGGTTTTGTGGTGCTTGTTTCTTGTTGCTGGGGGTTGGGTGAGTGTCTAATCGTGATTAGGAAGCAAGTTTGGGGCTTCAAGGTAGCTGATTGGCCGTGTTAGGCCGTGGGCAAAGCCGCAAAGCTGGATTCGAGTTGCAGGTGGTTGGTGTCGACCGACACCAGTGGTGGGTGTCGACTGACACCAGCATTCACCGTTTGGTGCCAGTAAGGTCTTGGTGTCGATCGACACCAGTGGTGATCGACACCAGTGGTGGGTGTCGACCGACACCATCACTTCACCGTTCGGTACCAGTGGGGTCTTGTATAATGGTTTACTTTGCTCTTATTGCTTGATGGCTTTATTAGTGTTTTTTTTCCTTCATGGATTGAACTTCAAATATTGCTCATGGATTAATTTGGGTTTTAGTGTTTTTTTTCCTTCATGGATTGTGTTTGTCTTTGTTTGTCACTTTTTGCATTTTATTTATGTGATTTGAATCTATTAGTGTTTAAAATTGAGTTCATATGATTCTAAGTTGATTTCTCTATTTTTAGTTTTTTTTTTCTAAAACCCGAACCCGAAATGCTAAAACCCGGTCCGAACCCGAACCCGCCCGAATATTTATATATACCCGAATGGGCTTTTAATGACAAAACCCGAAAACCCGAAAACTCGAAAACCCAAACCCGAACCCGAATGGGTACCTGAACGCCCAGGCCTAGAACTAAGTTAGGGGTATAATAGAATTTTAACTCTGTTTCTTAATTTGTGTGTAGAAGACTAGAATGCCATTTATTTTGAATTGGAGGTAATATATAAAACTTATCACAGTTTTCCAACCGGATTGATTTACCAAATATCAAATAAACATTTCATGAATGAGATTAGCCCATAACGTACATAAAAGGGTCAACCCAGTATTGTTCCGCCGTTTAATTTCGGTAAAGTAAAGCTTCAAGAAACGGGTGGAGTGCAAAGATGGAGAAACTAACTTGGAAGTTGAGATAGCATAAATAAGAAGAGCATCTATTCCATCTTGTTCACAAAGTTATTCTTTTTGTAATTCAATCTCCATCACAAAGTCATTCTTTTTCATAAATGATATGTTTATATCCATCTCAGAAGATTTTCAGTGTATAATATATAGTTTAGTTTTCTAGGTTTCGGCAATCATGTGGGGTTTAGAAAATATGTATGAAGTCCCCATCTGACCGCGTAGAATGAAAATAATAAATTAATTGAGTACAGTGAAGCAATAAATGTTTTATTGGTGTCTTGAAGAGTAGTCTTCTTAGATATTCTGGCAAAGAAGGAAAAAAAGAAAAAAACAAGATTCTATCATTCTCAAGGAAAAAAAACAATTTTTCTGAATTCCAATTCGAAGAAGAAAGGAGATGACTATGGGAAATTTCTTAAAGAGATTTGGAAGTGGGAAAAGCAGAAGCAGTCGAAGTATGAGCCTGGGAACGACGTCGTCTCAATCTAGTGAACCATCAACGTCGGATCCTTCAATATCCCTTGCCGACAAGATCAACGCCGCCAAGAAGAAGTACGCTCTCATCCCTGATCGCTTCTCTTCCCTCGACCAGGTTCGTTTTTTTCTTTCTTTCTTTTTCTTGTATCTCAATTTCTTGTGTTGACTTGACTTTTGGATAACCATGGTTTCTTTCTGCTACTTCCATATGTTCTTTGAGTTCTTCAAAAGTCTAATATAACAATATGATTAATTTTTAACTATTTTTCTCCTCCATTCGTTGACATTGGGACATAAAAATGATTTGGTAGATTTTTCTAATTTTTAAAAATTATGTAAAAAATGTCTGAAAAAGGTATCAAAAGCTCTAAGAGAAGCTGGTCTTGAATCATCCAATCTCATTCTCGGAGTTGATTTCACAAAGAGCAACGAGTGGACTGGTAAGTACAATAAATACAACTTACTTGTAATATTCACATATTTTTCAATGTAAAAAAGTGGTTATCGTGTTCTGTTTCAGGGAAAACTTCTTTTGATGGAAAATGTCTGCACGCGCTCGGAGAAACTCCGAATCCATACGAAAAGGCGATTTTTGTAATCGGACAAACGTTGGCTCCTTTCGACGAAGACAATCTCATCCCTTGTTTCGGCTTTGGCGATTGTGAGTGTTTTTTTTTGTTTGTTTTATCCCCAAAAAAATATCATCTTCATTCTCTGTTTCTAAGTCTGTTTTCTTGCATTATCCAGCAACAACTCACGACGAGGAAGTGTTCGGTTTCCATAGCGACAATTCTCCATGTCATGGCTTCGAAGAGGTCTTAGCATGTTACAGGAGAATTGCACCCAACTTGCGTCTATCAGGTCTTTCTTTGAAAATCTTAATATACCTTCCATAGCTTTTTTACCAAATCACAAGCTTCCATGTTCAAAAAGGGCCAACGTCGTATGGACCTCTCATTGATGCTGCGGTTGATATTGTGGAGAAGAACGGTGGACAGTTCCATGTTCTGGTGATCGTCGCAGATGGTCAGGTAAAGTTAAAAGCTTTTAAGAGAAAAAAAAAAAAAAAACTAAAGAAAGTATGAAACCAAAACTTAAAAGGCTACATTTTGAATGCTAAGGTAACGAGAGGTACGGATATGGCCGAGGGAGAACTCAGTCAACAAGAGAAAACAACCATCGACGCGATTGTAAATGCAAGGTAAATTACAAATGCGGATCCAGTTTGTCCATTTTTAGCAATTCGATTTTGCGGTATCTAAACAGGCCATTTTCGAATTTCCTTTTTATCTACAGCTCGTATGCTTTGTCGATTATTTTAGTCGGTGTTGGAGACGGGCCATGGGAAGACATGAAGAAGTTCGATGATAAGATCCCTAAGCGTGAATTCGACAACTTTCAGGTATCTTCCCAGTTTATGTGTTATTTTCCATCTATATTCTCTGCTTCGAAGTATCTTCTTGATCTTGATCTGCTCTATGCATAGTTTGTGAATTTCACAGAGATTATGACGAGAAACTCACCAGAGTCTGCCAAAGAAACTGCCTTTGCTCTTGCTGCTCTAATGGAGATTCCCTTTCAGTATCAAGCAGCCATCGAACTCCGCTTACTCGGGTACTTCCATAAGTTCTCAACATAACAGAACTATTGTCTTTCTGCTTCATTTTGTTTGTCTAATTGCTTCTGCTGATCCTGTCCAATTCTGCACCTGTCTATAAAGGAAACAGACGGGCTCAGCTAAGACAATAGTTCCGAGACCACCACCAATTCCGTACACGCCTCTAACTAATGCTGAACTACCATCAACTGCATCACCTGAACAAACCCAGGTCTCATAATTTGCACACTTTACTATTTTCTGCCTTGCCGAATCAACTCCAATCTCATATGGTTTTCCGTTTAACAGAGTTGCCCGATTTGTCTGACAAACCGAAAAGATGTTGCTTTCAGTTGTGGCCACATGGTTAGTTTCACCAAGGAATTCTAACTATCTGCTTTTAGTTTACTTAAACCCATTCCTGAATAAACCAGTTTTAACTTACCTTAGCAATTTCCGTTTGCAGACTTGTGGAGATTGCGGATCCAAAATATCAAACTGCCCCATCTGCCGTGTACGGATCACGAGCCGGCTACGGCTTTACACATGATTAATGCCCACAAACTATTACTGGTCACGGCGTTACACGTGAAAAATGCCGACAAGCTTTATTTATGCACATAACAAAACGTTTGCACCTACTGTCCTCCTTTGTAGAATCGACAATTTGGTTTGCCAACTGTTTCTGACAATGTTCCACAATCAGCATGTACAATGTAATTTCGTATGTACTGTAAAACAATAACTTTGCAAGCAAGAATGAAGAAGCAATGTACAAAACATGGGTTTTACAGTTTTATTCATCATAGCAAAATGTTTGAAGTGACTGAAGTTGCAGCAGTTTGCATAGTACAAAAGCTGTGTCGCTAGATGCCAGTTACAAAATAAAAACATTACGGCCAGGAAACATGCCATCTTTGCATCAACGAAAGATTCAAGTGAGAGCCATCCCACTAACATTGAGTCTTTCAAAGAATTCATCCTTACTGAGCTTTGGTTGTCACCGTGTCATCTAGTTTTGGCACTGGTTGGATTCTTTGATAAGGCTTCCTGGTAAGAGTCTCTCCCCTAAGAGCAGCCACGTATCTGTCGTTTGTGTCCTGCTTCTGTTTCAACTCACCAAGATATTCAGCTAGCCTCTCTTGGTTTACTTTACCCATCATCTGACCATAAATTGCAGAAAGGTGTTGTTCATAAGCAAAAGATAACACAAAAAAGATTGAAGATTACAAAAACCAAAAGTGCTCAACAAATTTCATATGTGGTTCATGTTTAACAATCAGCCTAAGGAACTCAGATACATAAAACTCCAAGTTAACACAGAAGAATGGTTTGGTGTAATTAGAGACAGAACCTGCATATGCTCAACTCTACAATCCCACTCAACATATTTAGGCCTAAACAGACACAATCCCACAGAAGCTTTGCAAAGTAGCAGATAAGGATGGATTTAAGATTCTCACTTAACACAAACAAGCACGAGATACAACAATCATCAAGATGTTCCACTCATCCTCCAAGAAAAGTTGCACATATCAAGACAGCTCTAGAGACTATGTATGAACAAGTTGTAACCAATCAGGCTCAATAATCTAGCTTTCCGATTAGCGTCAATAGAAGAAGACCAACAAAATGTTTCTATCATCAAACATCTACCAGGTTCGTGAAACATATTTGAGTTCCGATGGTTAACGGACACATTTAACAACAGGTCAGAATCTCCACGAATCGCATCAACGACCAACCAAATTGCTTAAAGGGAAGAGCACAATCACAGGAACGATCACGGAAGTTTTAACATTACAGAGGAGAGATACATACGACGGTTTCGGGGCGAGCGGATTTACGGAGGCGGGCTTCGAGCTCCGGATTACTGGAATTGGTGACCTGCATAACACCATAGCCAATTACGCCAGGAATCACACCACATAAAGTAGCGAACGTGAAGAAGAAGGATCTGGAATCTCGCGTCTTCATCACTAGCCATCTCCATGTATTGCTCTTCTCATACATGAACGACATCTCTCTCCCTTCGAGTCACCGGGGGTGCCCTTTCCTTCTAGGGTTCTAGATTTCACTTGCAGGTTCTCACTTTAGCGTAAATGCAAAGAACTCCAAAATATTCTTAGGTTTCGGTGTTTACCCCGACCAGTTTGTATATTGTATTTCAGCCCCTCCAGTTTTTTAATTAGCTCAGAAACACTCTAGTTTTGTTTTGGATCAACAACACCCTATAGTTTTAGTTTACGAAAATATTAAGAGGTAATTTGTGGAATGGCAAAAAAAAAAATGTCAATTTTTCTAGCATCTGTAATATGTTTACAAAAACATTCTCGTTTGAGCATAAACAACATTTTCTCATATTTACAAAAGATAAAGAGAATTAAAAATGCGGAAAGAAGAAAGTAAAAGAGAATAAATAAAGAACGAGGAAGGAAATCTCAAAGAAGAATGTAATGGACTTGAATCTGTTGATTGACCGGATAATAACCAATTCATTAGTAAGAAAAGTTATGTAAAATTTTCGATTACAGTCAACTTAACCCGCTTTTCAAGGAAAAAATAGAGGCCAAGAGTAATTGAAGGACGGTCAAGTAATTGTAAACACCTATCAACTCCAACCAAATGTAAAATAATTAGTTTTTTTCTAAATTACTTGTGAAAATTATATATTCTTGATTTAGAAAACATTTTCAGTTTCTTGCTTTAACAAAACGTTTCTTTCTCTTCATCTTATTATCATCATCACGCTTGAAGAATGCTCATGATCATCGAATCAAGAAGAAGAAGATGGATCCAAAGTTGTTGTTTTGCTTACCTCAAGGAGATGAGTTGTTTAACCCCCTTAATACAATGTTTATTCAAATGGCTTGCATTCTCGTCTTCTCCCAGTTGTTCTATCTCCTTCTTAAACCCTGTGGCCAAGCTGGTCCCGTTGCCCAGATTCTTGTAAGAAATTTTCTTTCTTGCGTTACAAGAAATAATCGGTTTTTAAGGATTTTCGAAAATTTTTGACTAATTTTTGTTTTGTCATCTATATTGGATTTTTCAGGCTGGGATTGTGTTGAGTCCTGTTCTGCTCTCAAGAATTCCTAAAGTTAAGGAATTCTTCCTCCAGAAAAACGCAGCAGATTATTACTCTTTCTTCTCGTTTGCTTTACGAACATCTTTCATGTTCTTGATCGGTCTTGAAGTCGATCTGCATTTCATGAGAAGAAATTTTAAGAAAGCCGCCGCGATAACCTTCAGCTCATTCTTGGCTTGCGGCCTCCTCAGTTTCGCTTTCTTCTGGTTATTCATCCCTTTGTTTGAGATCAAAGAAGATTACTTTACGCTTTTCTTGGTTCTTCTCGTTACCGTGTCTAACACGGCATCTCCTGTCGTAGTCCGTTCAATCGCTGATTGGAAACTCAACACATCTGAGATCGGACGGCTGACAATCTCATGTGCGTTGTTCATCGAATTAGCAAACGTCGTTCTCTACACTGTAATCATCGCGTTCATCTCTGGATCTATGATAGGTGATCTCTTCCTCTTTGTTTTCGCGACCGGATTCCTAATCTTGCTCAACAGGTTCTTAGCTCCATGGCTTCCAAAGAGGAACCCTAAAGAGAAGTACCTCTCAAAGGCTGAAACTTTAGTTTTCTTCATCTTCCTTCTCATCATTGCTATAACCATCGAATCCTACGATGTCAATTCCTCGGTTTCGGTTTTCGCCATTGGCATAATGTTTCCGCGACAAGGAAAGACTCACAGAACTTTAATTCAACGGCTTAGTTACCCCATCCACGAGTTTGTTCTTCCGGTTTACTTTGGTTACATCGGCTTCAGATTCAGCATCATCGCGTTAACCAAACGCTATTACCTCGGTCTAGTTATTATAGTGATTGTAACCTTAGCTGGGAAATTTATCGGTGTAATAAGCGCTTGCATGTACCTGAAGATCCCCAAGAAACATTGGCTTTTCTTACCCACCATTCTCTCTGTTAAAGGCCATGTGGGTCTTCTTCTTCTCGACTCAAACTATTCCGAAAAGGTACGTTTACATAATCTTTCATGATTCCGCCACTTTTATACCCTTCACAATAAATCTCGTTTAACATATGTAGAGTGTTATAGCACATTCCACACAACAAAATAACAAAAAAATATTACATATGTTTTAGGATCTGATATATTTTTGTCAAGAACATTTAACATAGAAATAGGGTTATCATTAAATTAACATATTGATCATAGCTTACAATATTATTGAACTGATTCATCTTCACGACAATATCAGTTATCCTTCGAAAACTCTAATTCAACTCTAGTGTTTTACATAGTTTCGTCGTTCAGTTATTCGTCTGCTACACTTGTCCTCGCCCATATACTATTAAACTTATTGTTCTTTTTCGACATTCTTTGTCTGAATCTACCTGTAGAAATGGTGGACCACAACAATCCATGATATGATGGTGGCTGCTTTGGTGATCACGACGCTATTAAGCGGTGTTCTGGCGTCTTTCTTGCTTAAAGCAAGAGAGAAAGACTTTGCTTACGAGAAGACTTCGCTTGAATCACACGACACGAACGAGGAATTACGCGTTTTATCCTGCGTCTACGGAGTCCGTCACGCTCGCGGTGCGATCTCTCTCGTCTCGGCCTTGAGCGGTTCTCGTGGAGCTTCTAAGCCGTTCACGCCTCTGCTTATGCACCTCGTACCGCTTCCCAAGAAACGAAAATCGGAATTGATGTATCATGAGCACGACGAAGATGGAGGCAATGCGAATGGAGATGACGAATTCGGGACCAACGAAGGTTTAGAGATCAACGATTCTATTGATTCGTTTGCTAAAGACAGCAAAATATTGATCCAACAGGTGAAACTCGTGACGCAGATGCTTAATATGCACGAAGAGATCTGTAATGCAACAGAGGATCTTCGCGTTTCGATTGTATTTCTTCCGTTTCATAAACACCAGAGGATCGATGGGAAGACTACAAACGATGGGGAACTTTTTCGACAGATGAACCGGAATGTTCTAAGGCACGCTCCGTGTTCGATCGGTATTTTTGTGGACCGAAACATAACCGGATTTCAGCAGCCGCACGGGTTTGATTCGGTACAACACGTTGCGGCATTGTTCTTTGGTGGTCCGGATGATCGCGAGGCTCTTGCTCTGTGCAAATGGCTCGCGAACAACACTCTGATTCATCTCACAGTTATACAGTTCGTCTCCGAGGATTCAAAGGCAGAGACTCCTATTGGAAATGCGACGACACGAGATAATAACGAGGTTTTCATGGAAGTTCTGGGAAGGAATCAAACTGAACAAGAAACAGATCGGAGCTTCTTAGAAGAATTCTATAACAGGTACCTTACTTATACCCCTGTTTTTGTCACTACTCTGTTTTGTGTATACTCTGTTTCTGAAAAGAGCTCTGTTTCCCGCCGCTACTCTGTTTCTTTGTCTCTGGTCTGAGCTAAGAAAACTGTAATTCACAGAGTTCAAAATTGAGTTTCCATCAAAGAAACTACTCTTATATTATTGTTTACTGTGCAACAGATTTGTAACAACGGGACAAGTGGGGTTCATAGAGAAGCTTGTGAGCAATGGACCGCATACGCTGACGATTCTAAGAGAGATTGGAGAGATGTATTCACTGTTTGTGGTCGGAAAGAGCAGAGGAGATTGCCCTATGACGGTGAGAATGAAAGATTGGGAAGAGTGTCCGGAGCTCGGAACTGTCGGTGATTTCCTGGCTTCGTCTTTAGATGTAAATGCGTCTGTATTAGTAGTTCAAAGACAAAGACATTCACATGATAGCTTTATAGATGATTAGCAAACGTTTCTTAGTTTATGGAGATTTTATTATCAAAACCTAAAACCAGAAAACGAAATGGTTCACTTTATCAAAGCTTTAAGACATGCCATCGTAGGTTTCACATATGAATTACATGGAAAATCAAAAGATGGCTTGATTAACCGGAGCTAAAATGGTAAACCGGAACTAAATGGTTCTGTTCAGTGACAATTCTGTTCTGAAACTATGTTTTCAGCTACTAGGGATAGTCTTCAAGGCTTGGTCTCTCTGCTCTTGTGCTTCCATCGTATCACACAGACTTGACCCTTTGGTCTCAGGAAGAAGCAAAGCGAATAACCCGAGACCAGACATTGTAAATCCGAAAACCGCGAAAGAGATTGACGGAACATTTCTTCCAACCGAAGCAATGATTGGACAACAAGCTCCTCCAAGCACAAGCGCTTGTCTAAGCATCATTGTTGCGCTATTCCTCACGCATGTTGGGAATAGCTCAACCATATAAACCGCCATTAAATTGAATCCAATCCTAGCGCAAAAGAAAGAACCGAGTTCGAGAGCGAAAGCTATTTTTGTTCTCCCCAAAAGGCTCAGGACGAAACAGAGCACTCCTGATGCCCCTCCGATTAAGCAATTTACAAGCACAGAGTTTCTCCTGCTGAATTTCTCTAGCAAGATCGGTGTAATAACAAACGTCGGTAACTCCACCATGGCGTTTAGGGCTTCGCTCAGATAGATGTTCACTTTTATGTCTCTAACAGCTAATGGAACTCCATAATACGACATTCCCAACCCAAACATTATGATCATAACAAGTACGACTCTTCGAAAAGCCCATTTCCTGATGAACAAGTCCTTGATAGAGTAGTTTGAAGTTTGTTCTAGTGTTTCTTTTGGGGGTAACCTAGAAGATACGTATTCCAAGTAACCTCTGTTTGCAGGTGAAATCCTTTTGAGCACTTCGATGGCTTCTTCGTTCTTCCCTTCCAAATGGAGCCAACGCGGCGACTCTAGGGCAAAGAAATAGATGAAAATACTGTGGATTCCTGCAGGAACGGATGTGCATAGATAGAGAACTTTCCAGGAAGCGTGCCGGACAAGGTAAGCGATTCCAGACAGCGACATGAACCCTAACACAAACAGAGTAAACGGAATCATAGTAGCTCGCGGTCTCCATTTGGTGGAAACTCGCTCACTTATCAGAACTAACGCGTATGTACCAGTCTGGGAACGGGCGAATCCGATCACGAACTTTAAGAAAGAGTAGATCCATATGTTGGAGGATAAGAAAATCGAGATTCCAGTGAGTGACATTGCGAAAGTCGAGAAGAAAAGAAGTTGCTTCCGTCCCAAGGAACCGTCTGGGATCATAGCCAAGAAGACTCCTCCAACGATAGAACCCACATAAAAAGTTGAACTAGGTAGACTTCTGATAAAGGAGCTCGAGCACTCGAGATCGAACTCTGAAATGACTGATTTACCCTTGAAACCACCGTCCCAATCCCAAGCTGACCGGGGAATCGTACAGATATCGGTTGTTGCCGGATTGCAGATCGTGTGGTCGAGGCAGTGCCACGTAGGATATGCATCTGTGAATACGGTGATGAATATCTGATGAGAGTCAAAGGTTAGGGCGAGCCCAACGAGAACTATCTGTAAGAACTGCGAGAATCCGAAATCAGACAAGCTCCGTTCGAGGATCTTGTCGAAAGTCAGAGGCGAACTAGTGTCTTCATCTTCTTCAAGGTGGGCCAACAATGGTGCCGACGAATCCGCCATGGTTGCTTACTTCAGTTGATCTTGTTGAGGATGTGAGAATTATTACATCAAAATTAAAACAATCAACTAGTAGTACTTTGCAAATATATAATCTGAAAATCAACATCTCGCATTTAATGTGTGGTCAAGAGATCCGATCTTCAATGATCAGTGATTGAGATTTGTATTTTTTAACAACTGTTTAAGATTTGTATCTGTGTGGCTCTTTTGTATTAAATTATGGCCAATAATCGAAGCACAATATAAATACATATTTGCTGATGTGAGTACATGCGACATATCAACATTTCTGCTTATAAATTCATAGCGGGCCGTTAAGTAAGGCCCATTAATAGGTTAGCTCAGACTCAAATTGAAAAGCCCGGTTTGTTCTACCTCTCACGTGTGCCCCACGATAAGTACGTTGTGCTTCCACTTGTTGCAGAGAATGGGTGAAACTTGACCACTTAAGTCTTAACAACTCGCCAAGAAATTATGTAAATTAAAAGAAAATAATAATAACTAATAAAGAAAGGGAACTATTAAATTGAATAGTGAAATAAATTATTATAAGCTTGGCTTATAAGATTATCTATCTACATCTACCGCCACCATTCTCACTGGTGACTTGCCACCTTGTGTTGAATATGCATATATATGTATATTGTTAAAATGAATATGCATATTCCAATAGTTGGAAAAAACTGCATATTCGAACACAGTGAATTGTGTTTATTATTCATTTGTATATGTATTAGGGTTATGTAGTTATTTTCTATAGGTGTTAAATCTGTTAATCACTGAATTAATCAATATTATCAAATAATCTCATATCTATAAATGTATGCATAAATTTATTAATCCACATTTATATAAGATTCTATAGGGAAATTTTGTGGTCAATATTTTGGTTTCTCATGACGAATTTGAGTGTTCAAATCCCAAGACATCCGGAGAATAAAAGGGGAAACAGAACAAAAACAAAAGATAAAAATTATATTTGATATATCTTTTATCTGCGTCCTTTATTAAAAGACACACCATCTTATTTGACAAAAAGAAAACTACAAAAGTATTAAAAATTCATTAATCCACACTAATATATCACTGGTTGTGGTGTCATTTTCCAAGAAAGATATACCTAGAGATCGTAATTACAATTGAATAAAAATGATTAGCATAGATATCCTCGAAAGACAAGACAAATATCATATGCTAATCGAGTTAATATGATATTCAAATTTAAAGGACCAAAAAAGTGTGTGATCGAAGACTCAAAAGGAGAGCCCATAGTGTACAAAAAGAAACTGCACGTATCGGATCTATTCACATGACTCGGATTTTATTCCATGTTATTAGTCGCTGTTCCACATTTCCTTTACACGTATGACTAATAATAGATACATTGTTCAAGATAGTTGCCGAAAAGAAGATAGAAAGAAAAGTATTTGTAACATAACTCTCGATAGTTCATATGACAAAATTAAACCATACTAGTCTTAGATTCACTAAACTACGGTTAACTGACAAAACAAAATCACATGAAATTTTCATTTTTGTCACATATACAACTGAATGCTGAATAACTAAACAAAATTCACAATACGCGGAATCCTAAAATAATTACACGGTTTACCAATCAGATAACATAGATTATTTGGTGCGTAATAACATATTTTATCCGTTTTTTAATATTTAGTGTTTAAGATTTTTGCATATCAATTAAGAAATCATTTAATTTTAGTTTATTTCTAAACTAAAATATAATTTATTATATAACTAAATACGATTTAATTAATAATAAAATAATATAGATAATATAAATCATCATAACCAATAAAAATTAATTAATTTATAAAGTTGAAAACATCATCTAATTAAAAATAAAAATTATCTTAAAATATCAAATAAAAAAAACGAGGGGTATAGTAATAGTTTTCATTAATTAACTAAATTATTAAAGAAACCTGAAAATCCAAATTAAGGTTTTTTTTATTGTCAATATTCGAACTAACCATAAGCTTCTTTCGATGAATTTAAAATTATAATGTTAAACTCTGGGACCGCTAGACTGATAAAATGTCCCTTTTGTCTCTCTCTACACACATATACATCTCTATATATATATATAAATATGCCAATAATCTCTTTCCATTACAAAACCATTCTATTAGCTATTCAAACAAAAAAGGAACTCAGAAACATCAGACCGATATCACCATCACTCTTTGATTACAATGAGCAACTCAAAATCATACTGGAGAAAGCAAAGATGGGGAACGCCACCACAAGCCCTAACACCGTTAATGGAAGGACCAGATCCAGACATGCAAGACGAAAGAACCAAGAAGGAGAGCTCATGGGAAGCGATTAGAGAATGGTTTAAGGTTCATAAGGGCATTTCTGGAAATATGTCATCTCCTTCGGTCCAACCACTTTGCAACAGCTATGACGTGCCGGCCAAGGGACAAGATTTGAGGCTCTTGCTCGGCGTCTTGGGTTGTCCTCTTGCTCCAATCTCCGTTGTCGTCTCCGACCTATTTTCCGATGATCCTCTTCTTGGTTCTTTCCAAATCAAGAATGTCCCATTTGTAAGTATTACTATTTAATCCATCTCTTGGTTTATTTTTATTTTTATTTTCAATGTACAAATTTTATTTGTGTTTCTTAATCTTTCTTCAATATATAACACAATCTAAAAAGAGAATAGATAAAGTAAATATGACACTAATATTGCGTTTGTTTATAGTTATATCGAAAATTCAAATCGGTTGGTTGATATTAATTCTTTGAATTGGAAAAAAGTCGTTTGAATAGGTATATTTGAGATAATATTGGTTGAAGACATGTTCAAAGGTACAATAATTTTTTTTCTGGGGCCAAAACATGTGAAATAAACGTATACATTTTTTGTCAATTAGTGACCAATAATTCTTTTGCCATTTGATTATGCAAAGTACTTAGTATGATGTTAGGTATGCATGTGGATTGTTAATTAATTTATACATACATATGAATACAGGAGACGTCGACGGCGCATTATATAATACAACAATACTTAGCGGCGACAGGATGTCTAAAGAGAGCGAAGGCGGCGAAGAACATGTACGCGACGGGGATAATGAAAATGAGTTGCTGTGAGACGGAGATCGCCGCCGGAAAAAGCGTGAAGACACTCGGCGGCGGTGGAAACGGTCGGAGCGGAGATAGCGGTTGTTTTGTACTGTGGCAGATGCAGCCTGGAATGTGGTCTCTGGAGCTTGTTCTCGGTGGCACTAAACTCATCTCCGGCTCCGACGGTAAAACCGTTTGGCGCCATACGCCGTGGCTCGGCACTCACGCAGCTAAAGGCCCTCAACGTCCACTTCGCCGTCTAATCCAGGTAATTTCATATTGATAGTTACTCTAAAATACCACAAGACCAAACTTTAGTTAAAGAAAAAAAGAATAGCAATAGCTATGTGATTTAGAAGAAAATAATTGCATATGCTTGGCAAAAGGAGAGATGACGTAATAAGATTGTCCAAGAGATAAGGACGTGGAAGGAAAAAGAGTGGTCGCTGTCCAATAAGAAACGAAAGCTAATGAATAAAACATAAAAAATACTAACCTGACAAGTGATGGAGAAGCTGTCTCCTCCTTTTCTTGCTTTCTCTTGAAACTTCAAAATCAAACAAAACCCCATTTCCATTACCCACTCCTCTTGACTCTCCCACCACCGCACGTGGTTTCTCCTTTCCTGTCACGTGACGTCATCTGCTAAATTGTTATTGAGCCGTTAGATTTGTTTTTGTTCTTTAACATTAATCCGTTCTTACTATTTACATAATGTTTTGCTAATGGTTGAAGTTTTACTTCCTTTTTTAGTATGGTATGAGGTTTTTGTCCTAGATTATTATTGTTGGGGGTTATATTTCTATTTCTAATAGTATTAAAAAGATAGTGAAATAAATTGTCAGACAGAGAGACTCAGAGAGCATTGTTAGGTAACTGTGTACAATTATTATTTGTTTTTAAAAATATAGTAGTAGTATGAAACCGTATGTAATGAATATGCTTCATCATGAATACGATCTTACATTCAAAGTGGGGGAGCTTCTTGGGATTATCAAAGTTTGTCTTTCGCTTTATCTTTTTTTCTTGCTTTCTTTCTTTTACATCTTTTGCTTTATTGTTCTTGTCTTTCAAACACCAACGAATATTTTGCCGGACACATTTTCTTGAATATATAAATTATTTAAATTAATATATTGTGAATATTAATGAACTTTTACTAATAAACACGTTTGTTTTGTGATTGGGCTACAGGGCTTAGACCCAAAAACTACAGCAAGCCTATTCGCAAAGGCCCAATGCTTAGGCGAGCGAAGAATCGGCGACGATGACTGTTTCGTGCTCAAAGTCTCCGCCGATCGTGACTCGTTGATAGAACGGAACGACGCCGGAGCTCCGGCGGAGGTTATACGCCACGCACTGTACGGATATTTCTGTCAAAAAAGTGGTCTCTTAGTCTATTTAGAGGATTCGCACCTCACTAGGGTTATGACGATCTCGCCGGAGGACGAGGCGGTTTACTGGGAGACGACAATCGGAACTAGCATCGGAGATTACCGTGACGTTGACGGAGTAGCCGTCGCGCATTGCGGACGCGCCGTCGCGACGGTGTTCCGATTCGGGGAGACGTCGTTGCAGTATAGCAGAACGAGGATGGAGGAGATATGGAGGATAGACGACGTCGTTTTCGATGTGCCTGGCCTCTCTTTGGACTCCTTTATTCCTCCCGCCGATATATTTGAAGATACTAATAATAATATTTACAGTAATGTTAACTCCCGATAATTCTGTGGACTTACTTAATATTGGTGGGTTAGTCGATGGTATATGTACATGTTTGTTTTATAAAATCTAAAAATCCAATGTTTTGTTATTTTGGGTTGTAACTTGCAAGATAATGACGACTGACGAGTTCTATTATTGGATTGGTGGGGTTCGAGAAATCAGACTCGTTCGTTTAATAAGTTATTGGTTTTTTTTTTTTCTTTTTTAAATGTTAACCCATTTTCATGATGGCTGGAGTTGGGATTATAGTGTTTGGCGTTCCACACGTTCCTAGTTATTACAAGATATATATATTAGAATATGATTTTTCAATTTAATATATAATATAATGTTGTGACATCTTTGCACCGTCTAACTCGCACCATAAAGACCCCGAAACAAATGTTAGTTTTGGGGTTTGAGAGTTTTACAAGAGAAGATATATTAGAACATTTTTTTTTAGCCGTTGAAGTTTGTCTCCTATGTATTACCAATTTCATATCCCAAAGATAGGCTATAACAGTTTTCATAACGAGACCCTCCTTTTCCCGAAATTGGGATTAAAAAAATCATATAAACTAAGTAAAGCCACAGATTTTTCTTAACGAGACTCGTATTCCTGCTATAAGAGAGTCAAATCAGAACCCACGAGTACCCTAAATTTTCTCAATAAATTTATGAACAAAACCCTATATACGGAAATTTAGTGATTCGAACTAGGGTTAACTTGGTTACAAAGAACGAGAAAATGGGCTTATGGCCTTTGGACTGGGCGGCGATGACGATTCTGGTTTCGTGCTGTGACCATTTCCGATCCGGAGGGGTTACTGATGCTGTGTAACTCTAGAAGTCTACGATTGATTCTCAAGATCGGAAATGGTCACAACCCGGAACCAGAGTCGTTCCTTGCCGGCGCCAATCGGATTGATTCTCAAGATCGTAGAGAAAGACGAGAAACTAGGGTTCTTCCTTTTTCCTAAGTAAAATGCGAACGAGGGAGGATAGATAACATTCTTATTGGACTTATCTTTCTAATGGGCATTTGTCTGAAGCCCAGTCATCAAATGGGTGTGTGAGCGTGATAAGATAAGTGTCATTCTTCAGCGTAACAAATGGGCTTTTTTTTTTCTCTATTCTGTTTTTTATTTTGTTGTTTTCTTCGAAATGTATAACAAATTAATGCTTTGTTTTTTCTTTCCCTAATAAAAATGTATGAATAGTATTTGAACCTTTGTTGGAAAATAGGTTAGAACTTAGAACTAATGGAAAATCATACTAGAGAAAGAAGGGACAAAAAAAAAGATGCTTCGGGAATGTACTTTGTTAAGAGAGCATTCTACATCATCACATACCAAAAATAAAGTATAATTTTGAAAAATATAGAATATCAAAAAGAAGTATATTATCTTGATCTTCTTCTTCTTCTTTTTTTTGAAAAACAGAAGAAGTAAGGGAGGAGAAAATGGAATCCAAGGTCGAGATCGTAATGAGGTGCCTACAGAGGATTTGTATGGAAGAATGTGCATAGACCATCCAAGACCGTTACCTTTATTACTTTATTTTATTTATTATAAGTACTTTAGTTTGCTTAACAACCATAATAATTACCATATGATATGTGTACAAACATTAACTTTTTATTATTAGCCTATTTAAAATGATGATATACAAGTAAAGCTACGATCACATGCACGTTTATGCATGTGAAATGCGAGAAAAAAAAGTAACAGAATGAGATGTTCAGATGGATATATATTAAAGCACTGAATAGTTATAATAATTAACTTGTGGTTGGTGTGATTTTATTGTGACTGAATATTCACAAAACATGCATCATCATCGTCATTTCAGATCCGCTTTGTATATAATGCAGAATTGCAGATTCACAATGACATTGATTATTGAACCATAACTACTACTAATTCATTAGTAAAGTACATGATATTTTTAATGTATGCCTAAATAGTAATTATTTTTAGTTATATCTTATATAGTATGATTTTCAATAATAATAAATGAATCAAACAAAATTTATCATCGATTTTTTCTTTTTTATTGACAGAAGTTGATGTTCTATTGGTATTAGAATTTACATGTCATTCCTCTTAGTTTAACTGAATTTGAATCCATATACTGGAAATTAATTACAAAGGGATCATGTGACCACAATTATCGAAGGTATATATATATATGTTTCTATTAATATATTAAATATAGATAAAATCTTACAAAACATATATATGGATAGAGCAATATTAAATTTTCGGATGAAGGGAATTAGATGGTTTTTTCAGATCTAATTAATTAAATAGATAAAAAAAACAGAGGAACGTAATTAGAGGGAATTTGTGGGGGCGTACGTAAAAGGAGAAGAGAAGCTTCCTCGAGAAGTGCATACATGGGAGTGCGTTTGTATCTCTATGCTTCTCCTTCTTCTCCTTCAATTCTCTTTTTGCCTTTTGTTTTTCTCAGCTTTTAGAGAGAGTGAGAGAGAGAGTGAGTGAGAGAGACTGAGAGAGCTTTCTCTTTTACTTGCCAACTTGCAGTGATGACCAGATCTTTATATTTTCTCTCTCTGAAACCAACAAAGTTGATCAATAAAAAAATATATGTATATAAACATATAAATATATGAGCCGTGATTTGTAGTTGTGACTAAATGGATGCACCGAGTAAACAAAAATCAATAGTTAACAAATTAGCAAAAATTCTGATTTACAAACATTTTTTGGGTAAAGGGTTCTGGGTTATAGAAATGCAAGAGGCTGTTTAATTAAATACACTCAATGGCAAGTACTTTATTGAATTAAAAGATTTATAATTAAGCTCCTGCGAATTCAATTAAGAATGATCAGTGTATTAATTTTCTTTTGTATAAATATCTGTCCTAATTCGTGGTCATATGAAGCAGAAAATAAATAAAAGAATAAAGAACAAAGATATATACGGAAGGAAAGATAGATACTCAGTGTCGGTTAATTTCTCTTATGACAAGTTCTTTTATTTTCTTTTGAAAAGGATCTTGTAGCTATCAATCTCTACATACACATCCATACACACTAACTTAGATATGTGCATGTATATATTGTTTTGATACAGCTATAAATGCATACATGTATATAGTATCGTACAAAATCAAGTGACTATATATACATTTGAATCAAAGTTTACAGCTTTTCTTGCTGTTTGCATGTGGTTTTCCCAAAACCCTAAAAACCTTTTGCTTTGATGGGGATCATCATCATTATAACTTACGCTGTCCTTTCTTTTCTTATTTACTTGTGAATTTTTACCATAAACTTTATTTTTATGTTTGATTTAAAAATTTAGTTTCCCGATGCAGATATCCCATTTTAGCGTAATCATATATAAGGCTTCAAGTACAAACTAACTTGAGATAGAAATAACTAACTCATGAAAAAGCAAAGGGCCCTTCAAAAGCTTTAAAATATCGTACATGCCTTGAAACATGAGCAATCTCTTACTTACCCATAAATGTTCATTATTTGTCCTATAAACAGTTACGTTCATGCATGGGATTTATATACTGGTTAAGGCATCTTATGTAATATACATATATACTAGTTTAACATCCTACCAAAAAATATATATATACTAGTTTAACATATATCTCTATGTAGATATATACTTTAGTACGTACATTCACATTTTATATGCCTCTGAGTGGATCAAATATGAAAATCGTACAAGCATGTACATATGAAATAAAATTGTGGGTTTATTATTAAACATATATAGAATATCAAAATAGTTAACCATAAAAGGTAACTAAAAATTTATGTGGGTGATAAAAGAAAAAAAAGCATATCAATCATCAAACAGTTGACTAGAAATAAGTAACGATTAAGTACAAAATATATAGATCCTAAATATTATAAGAACTGCAATAATAAATAGTTCGCGTACAGATTAAAAAACGAGCAAAACTAATCCGATAAACATAACAAAGTTTATATTTTGTTTTTGTTTTTTGTTTGTTTGTTTTGTCTCATCTCTAAACACCTACTTCAAACTCACAATGACAAAATATATATATCTCGTTCTTATGTTCCCATGCATCATATTAAAATTAATTATTGTATCACCCAAATGGCGAGTTTCTTCCTTGTATTAATCCACCATTAGGGTTCATCATAGGACTCAATGGTGATCTCCGAGGCGATGGCCTTTCCAGTAATTTCCCACCATTATTCCCTTCATCACCTGATACACCTGATTTCCTTTCGTAGATCTCCGACAAAGAATCCAAATCCGTGGAGACATGTGTAGCCATCTGTATCTGAATTCGATGCTCATCATCGATCGGTTGGTTAGCGGCAAGATCGTGATCTTGATCAGACCACATCAATAGTCCTTTCCTTACATCGTTACCAAAATTAGGGTTAGGTCGCTTCTTCCCCAAGTAAATGTTGGTGTCTGCTGCATTGTTGGCCGTGAAATGGTTCTCTATGTTTTGATGATGGAAGTTATGATGGTCGAGGACTTGGTCGGTTGTGTTTCCATAGATGTTTAGGTCTTGAAACGGCGGGAAACTAAGATGATGAGGAGGTGGGCCCACCGCTGCTGAAAGACTCGAACTTCCCAAATTACCTTTGTATCCTCCTCCGACGGCGGCTGCTGCGGTGGCGGCTGCCATGTTCTCACCGGCTAGGGTTTGGCAAGCTCTCTCCAGTATAGATTGCATGTACTTTCCCTGTGCTTCAATCCTCAGTTGCAGATGTCTCTGCACCTAAAGATATTAAAATGCAACATTTATTATGGATATAAATTGATTTTGTAAGAGTTAAGTTATCATAGAATATCTATATATAGGTTAATTTATTACCTCTAGCTGTTCGTGCAACCTTCTCTGCACTTCCATTTGCATCCTGATCAAATCAACCTGGTGTGAGTTGCTGCTAATAGATACATATATATAGAAAATGAAAGTTGAGAAAATTAACGAAATTTGATGAACATATACTCATTCATGTTGCGACTCATCATGCCAGAAGAAGAAGCTACGTTGCGCTGAATGTCCATGGCAGAAGCTACACCGTAAAATGAACAAAATATAGAAGAAGATGGATTAAAGAACATATATATACATATATTATGGGTAACTTTTAAAAAAACCTAATTTGATAGAGAAAGGAAGAGTGGTCACCTCTTGAACCTTCCTTTGTGGAGTGATCTCCGTACTCCTTGTGCGGCTGCTTTCCAAGCCTGAATTTCTGCACCCATAGATAGATCCAAATAAGTTGTTATATTATAATATTATATTATTAAGTGAAAGGAATAGAAAAGATAAAGAGAAGAGAAAATTAAAAGCAAGGCAGAAAAAAAACCCTAATTCATATTTTTGTACATACCTGAAGATGGCTCTTTAGGTGGTAAAGAGTAAGACCCTTCACACCCATGACTCTCATAATCGTCTTTGGAGTCGCTTCTGCAAACAAAAGTGATCAAAAACTTAAAACACACACTTATTTGGTTAAATGGATTGATGAATATCTGTGCATGTGTGTGCATACTGTCGGGGCCGCCGAGCTGAGCGACGGCGTCGACGAAACGCTCGTGGAGTTCGACGGTCCAACGCAAACGCGGTTTAGGGTCGGTGGTGAGGACGAGTCCTGAATCACCTTGAACGCACATAGCTCTGTTCTCATATGAACCATTCATACTTGAAGGTTTCTTAGCGTGGAACATTCTCTCTCACTTTCTCTCTCTCACTCTCTTTCTCTCTCTAAAAGAGGGGATTCAAGAAACGAATGTGATGCAAAAATGTGAGAGAATACGATGCGTTTTTGAAGAGATCAGATGACGACTTTTTTCTCTCTCGTCTTCTTTTTTTTTTTTTTTTGTTTGTGAATAATTTATAATTAATAATTGGTTTAGTTAAATATGTTTTATCGTTAGTAAGGAAGATAATTAAAGTTTCAGACTAGTACGCAGACGTTCCTTTGTGAAAAGATACTGTCGCTATCTTTTTCAATTGTTTTTTTTATCCTCTCGCAGCTTGAATACCTTTGAATTATTTTCAATATTAAATATGTGTAAAAGCACTATACGTATACATGAAGTAATTCATGTCTGTCGTCTCAGATTATTAAATTACTGTGCAAACTTAAAATAATAGTAATTTAATAGTAAATTGATATTTTTGGCAAAACTGATTTTTTTACATCGGAGATCAGCTTACAAATGTAAAATATACACATATAAAAAACGGTTATGAAAGGTGTGTAATATATGCATTATTTGTTACAAAAGCTGGAGAGTTTTGATTCTTTCTTCATTTTCTGATATAAATTGTTTACGATGATTTGAAATATCTAAGTTAAAATTCACGAGGATCAAAGAAATTAAATATCTACTATTTTTTGTATCTTTGGTTGTCTTTTTCTTTACTATAGCATATAATTTAGAAGTAACTTTTAAAACCAATTTAATCATACGGAAGAACATACCATATTATTTTTCTTTGCTTGATTTGGATGTAAATAGTAATGAAAGATTTGTAAATATTTTCTGTATAGGAAAATATAAACTTTAAAGTGAATATATTAAAGTTCTATGTATTCTATTCAATTAAGACCGCACGAGGATAGTCGTATACTAGACTAATAGTATGTCTACATCGTCATATTTCGATCGGAATTGGACACATACATACAAATATCTAAACAAAAAAAATTCCACAAGGGGTTTTATCATTTATGGTAGGGTAAACCTTTTTGGCTAATTATGAGGTGAATATACAGTTATCAGCAATAATGAGTTTCGTTATAAATTAATAGACCGTATATTTTGGAACAAATTTATTATAGCTCGTGCAATCCAAAACCGTTAGGTGGAATATTTTTTTAACGACAAAACGTTTTTTTCATTCATCGATTAATAAAAAATGTAGTTTACATCCGTAATTAACTAGTAAAACCAAAAAAATGGTAATCAAACGAGATAACTAAATTAACGAGAAAATTAGATTTTTTTTATTGATCTTATTCTCATATTAACCAATTAATTATATATGTTGAGTATGTAAAATGAAAATCGAGTTTTTATTTCCACCTTTAACAAAAAAAGAGTTTTTATTTCCACTTAAACAATAACTAACTACTAAACTACCTTATATATAAATAATGATGCATTTTTTCAACATACAGAATAAAATCATATATAATACATATACGTAACTATTTAAATTACTCCTAAATTCGATTGCATGTAAAATGGTCAACCTAATATATATGAGTGGGAGGTCCCATGGCATATTTACATAGAACAAGAATAAGTCAATGGATATGGCTGAGGTTGATATGCACACAAAAAAGAGAGAATATTATCGAAGAATAAAATTTGAATTGAATCAGAAAATTTAAATTTATAATACGTTACATATTAAGAATGAAGGGAAAGCATGGAAATGTTCAATGTAGCCCAATATCAGTCAATTAATATAGAATTAAAACGAAAAAATAACATAAGAATATGGAACAAAAAAATTAAGTTATACATACACGGGCTGTTGATATGTGGAGAATTATGCATCAATGTGTAAAGATAGTGTTAATGTTGGGGACCTCTTCTTCTACTTATTAAAGCTCTTTTATTCTTTATTTTATTTTTACTATATGTTTTTCTTCTTTTCTCCATTAAATTTTTTTATTATTGGTTAAAGCTTGCTGGGGCTATAACCCTTTTTGGCTTTTGTAGGACTGACGATTGTGCAGCTATACATGGTAATACATTTTTCAGATAATAATTACTTGGAATAAATTAAAAAACAGTGTTTTTCTTTGCCAGAAATGTTAAATCTTGGCTGTTAAACGAATTGTTTGTACAATAATTTAAAGATCGCACACAATTTTGACTAGAAAAATAAGAAAATGGTGTTAACTTTTAAATTTAAATAATAAATCAAAGTTCAAATTGCATGAGAATTGGAATCAATTCTTCTCCTCTTTGATGAATAAAGATAGATTCTTATTGCGCCAACAATATTAAAAAATGAAAATAGAACTCCCGCGATAGATGCCAACCGTATAAACTTGGCCAGCCACATTTACATAGTTTACTAGACTTTTTTTTTTCACCCCTTTTTGAGTTTAGATACACACATATTATTCCTAATTATTATCACGACATTTATTTTTTTTCGCAACCATCATCACACTATTATATACAAAATTTATGCATAGTGATATGAGGTATATTAGCAAATCGTCCGCCTTAAGATCATTTAAGTTCTTATCTTTCTTGATTAATATTTTCGAATGATGATTTTAAATTAAGCGAAATTTTATTTTGCTTTAAATGAAAAGAAAGCAAAGTTTTTGTATTTATTTGAACCAAGTAAAGCTAATGTTTAACTTTTAGGTAATTGTTGTTGAAGCAAACTAAGAGCTTAAAAAAGAAAGAAATGAATTAGTGACAATAAAGTAAGTCGGCTTATAAAAATAGAGGCCACAGTTGCTTGAACTTCAAGCATCTTTTTTTGATGGTGCTTTGGAATTTCTTCTTCGAAATGAATATATTCCTTCCAACCTTCTTATCTTTTTCCCACTTAAAAAAACGATAAAGAAAAATAAAAATCCCAAGTTTGGCATAGAGCCATGTAATCTAACGCTATTTTGAAACATAACTGACCGAATTGTTTTGAATGATTAATATTTTAATAAATAGTATCAACTTCGATAAATCGATTGACTGTTATAAGTAATAATTCTCCCAAACATTGGCACATGAGACATATAAGTGTTTAATATGATAAGATACTGATGAAAAACGAAATATAAACCCAAATATATCGACTTGTAAGAATTGCTCATAATTGAAGCAAAGAACACCGCTTTTTTTTTTTTTTTTATAGTATATCTATATCCAAAGCAAAAATTCACGTAAAACAAATATAAATGAAATGGAAACCCCAAATATTATCTAAAAACCATGAAACATTGGTCGTAGACCAGATCTTTATTTCTTAACAAGTATCCTCCAAATCCTTAGTATGTTCCACAGTAAGAAAGAAAACCCAAGGGCTGAGCTTTTATTAGAAGGATATGAGTGGAGGAGAGGTACTTACAATTTCCAAGCTTTTTTTAACAGACCATCAGTGTCTATTCATATCTCCCAAGCATACGTATTTGATCTGTGTCAAAGCCAAGAGCCAAGACTCAATAAACGAAAAGTCATTTGCAAAACTTTTATGCTTATAAAGAATTCAAAATGACAGATTCTCATCGATAGCCTCTGTGCTATAGTTGGAGTTTGGGAGCAATCACAGGAAAATGTAAAACAAACCACCTATAAGGCTATAACCTTGCACACTTTATTACGTCTTCATGTTAGATTTTTAATATTATATAAGACCAATTCGATCCACTGAAGCGTAGTTCAATAAGAGAGAAATGAGTGTTCGATTTACCTCAAGGTATTCGTCCATACCATACTTGGATCCTTCCCTTCCAAGACCAGACTGCTTCACTCCCCCGAATGGAGCCACCTGCAATCAAAAGATGTAAGCAAATGTATAGCTATAATTAGGAGAACGTGGTTCTTCCATTTCTGGTCTTACCTCTGTTGATATGAGTCCTTCGTTCACCCCTACAAGTCCGTATTCAAGTGCTTCAAAGACACGCCAAGATCTTTGGACACTGTTTGTGAATATATAAGCAGCAAGTCCTGCACACACACACAAACAACACATTTCCACTTATTATGTTAGTCCAAGACTCGACAGATAGAAGAAAAAGGTTACTAATATTACATGAGGACAAACCTGCAATTGTGTCGTTAGCGATTCTGATAGCGTCCTCCTCGGTTTTGAACCGAATAAGGGGAGCAACGGGTCCGAAAATTTCCTCCCTAGAAGAAGCAAAGTAGTTCTTTTGATCACAAAAATGCGAGGAACAGTAGATGTTTTTAGTTCATTCTTTAGAGAAACAAAAAGCTATAACACTACAATTATGTGAAGCTTTAAGTACTTACTTAGACATAAGCATGTTACTCGAAACATCACGGATAACAGTAGGTTCATAGAAAGTCATCCCTAGACTGTGCCTTTTGCCGCCAAGAATGATTTTTGCTCCCTTTAAGAAGAAGACAACAATAAATAAGATATTTCCCATAGAGTTAGTATTGGGGAAATATAAGAATTGTTTCTTACTGAATGGTATACAAATAGAAATTATGAACTGCCTCGCTTAGAAATCAAGGCTAGCAAGGATGCATAAGGGAAAATACAAACCTTGGAAATAGCATCTTGTACGAATGACTCTACCTGAAATTATTAAGCATGAAGAGTAAGACTACTAACATTAGTGCCATCAAACATAAATGTTGTGCATGAAAAGAAAACAGAAACTGGAAAGTATTATTAATGTACCTTTTGCACTGCTGCATCGTTTATAAGTGGACCCTGTAAGAATGTTGGATCGACAAATAAATTTCCAGCAAAATAGCAGAGCGCACAAGAGACTCAGTTAACCTTTAAATCAAATCGATTGGGATGCTAGTTGACAGAACGTATCAACGAGGTACTAATAGCATGATCTGCTTACTAGATTTGATAGCAAATAGCCTAAATTCTCAGAAACATAAGATCAAGAAAGGACTCACCTGCGTTGTCCCTTCCTTAAAGCCATCTCCTACTTCTAATTTTTGAACTGCTTCAGAAAAGGCCTCAGCAAATTTATCATAGATACCTGTTGAAAAGATATAACATATTATGTCAATACTGGATACAAGATCCAGGAGGGGTGTGCCGAGTATCCCAATTCTTACCATCTTGCACAAGTACTCTGTTCGCACAAACACATGTCTGACCACTATTCCTAAATTTCGCTGCAAGCTGAAATCACAGATCAAATGGGTAATATAATGTTTTAGGGTACTGGCAATCCCCATAGAGCTCGGATGGGTAGAGCCTGGACGTAATTAACCAGATAAGAAGTAAGACACATTCTCATATGAAAAAGAAACGGGATATTGTCATTTCCGAGTAATTTCTCCAGATGGATCAACGTTTTTGCATCTTTTGGATAAAGCAATGCCTTAACACTTATAACTATCACTTACCGTTCCCTTTATTGCTACATCCAGGTCTGCATCATCAAATACTATGGAGGGTGCATTGCCCCCAAGTTCTAGAGAAACCTACACCAAGAAAACAGAAGAGGTACCACTGATATTTAATCTGGAGAATATATTTTTTAAATAGCATGATATCGTTGCTTAAGCATACCTTCTTGACGGTAGGTGCAGCAGCTGCCATCAACTTCTTCCCGACTGCTGTTGATCCTGTAAATGTGATTTTCCTCACCTAAGTAGCACGAGAAACAAAACAGTCAATTGAGGTTACTTACCATGAATCACTACTAATGGCAGAGATACAAATAACAGAAACTACAAAAGATGATTAGAGAAACCTGTGGACTCGTAAGCAAAGCATCCCCAATTTCAGGAGCATTTCCCATGACTACATTAAGTGCACCCTGTTGAAAGAAACATGCAAATGAATCATGAAATGTTAGAAATACAAAAAAAAAGACAGCAAAATTCCAAACAGATGGTCTGGCCAGACAGTTCATTAGCACAAAAGAAATATTGTTAAGAACTAGCCTTCAAGCCACCTAGTCATACATTTATGGTTCATAAATCAGATTAGGAGCCACATTGACAAAAATACAAACGCTAGGAGATGGGCTGATCAAATCAAATCACATGTTAAAACGAAAGACAATGTGTTCGAACTTTACAAATTATCAAGTCAGCTCCCTGACATCAGGAGATAAAACTTGACGAGACCAGAGACGCTGGTTGATTATATAGTTCAATTTTAGAATCATATAAATTACCGGAGGAACTCCAGCTTGAAGTGCAAGTTCAGCCGCAGCAAGTGCTGTTAGGGGCGTAAGTTCAGATGGTTTAACAACTACCGTGCATCCAGAAGCAAGAGCAGGGCCAACCTGAAATACCATCAACCATCCACATAAAACTTAATGAAAAAAGTTCTACATAATCTAATGGGATAGTATACTAGATAGGATATTTACAGAAAAAGAAGGTAAATTAAAATGGTAAAACAAGCAAGACCTTCCGAGTAATCATGGCTAAGGGAAAGTTCCAAGGGGTAATTGCGCCAACAACACCAACAGGCTGCATAGAGATTCAAGCAATTGAGGTGTAAAGTAAACACGTGCTATTATAAATACAGCCACATGACACGGAAAAAGAGTACACGAGGAATCTCCACATATGAAAGGGAATTCGAAAAACAACATTCAGGTTCTCCAAGTTCTCATATAGCATTGCTACAGAACTTAGAAAATTTCAAAAAAAAAAAATGTGAAGGTGGTGGGAATGCAGAGCAAAGTCAAAGATTTCCAAGCCCAGATAGCCTGGCAATTATTTAACTAGAACATTTCTAATTACGCACCTCCAATTTAAGCTAAGGGTGCAGAATTATGTCACTCAAAAATAAAAGCTGCATAATATAAAATTTAGAAGCAAGAATCGGCAAACCTGTTTTAGAACTAACAACCGGCGATCAGACAAATTAGGAGGAATTATATCACCGTATACACGTTTTGCCTCCTCCGCATAGTACTCAATAAAACTTGCCCCATATGCGACCTGTAAACTAAATTACAGAATCATATATTGCTTTTAAGAAACGATTGCAACACTTGAGACAAGCGCAAACAGCACATTCAATGTTATCAACTATAAATTGAATCATCTACCTCTCCTATGGCCTCCTTTAGTGGTTTTCCTTGCTCCAAAGTTATAAGTTGTCCAAGTTCTTCCTTGTGTGCAATCAGGAGGTCATACCTGTGTTTGGAGAAACGAAGTGGATCAGAACCTTCGGTTCCAGTAAAGTTTCCAACAAGATACCATATCTCTGCCCATATCTTTAAAAAGAGAGCTGTCATTTGTTTGCAAAAGCCCTGAAACTATATTCTAATTTCATGAGCATTTGACATCCATGGAAAACATTCCCCCAATTGTGATCTTAGACTGACCTTATAATCCTAAACCATCCCCATCCACACTACAAAAGTAAAAGAATACGCATTGCTAGGGGATAAAAGTTCGTACCATCTCCGTAAAACTTTACTCCTCTCTCCAGCAGTCAATCTGCTCCAAGCTGAATGGGAGAGCATTACAGGAAATAAGTTTTTAGGTATTGTGATTAAGAAAAGCTCAGATAGAAAGAAGCTCAAGAAATTAAGAAGAGAAGCCTTGGGTCACATACATGTAAATGCTTCGTAAGAAGATGCAATAGCATCATTTGTCTCTTTTGTTCCCATACATGCAACATCAGCTACAATTTCACCGGTTGCAGGATTGTTAACCTGCCAAGAAGAAGATACGATGTCAACAGAAAGCCTTACAAATAACATCCCCAAAGAGTATGTTAAAATCAAGAGAGGGAGAGAGAGTAAGACGCAGAGATGAAATGACTAATGACCTTGATTGTCTTCTTGTCATACGAGTCAATCCACTTCCCTCCTATTAGACCTTGTGTTCGTAATAGACCAGAACTCCTGAGCTTTTCAGAGACGCTTTGTGCGTCCACGCTCATCTGATAATCAATTCAATTGACGAGTATCATAAAGTATTCACATTTTGTATTTTAGAAACACATCCGGAGGAGGAAACCCAATTCACTCTTTCCTAATTTATTTCCCTCCATGAGACCACAAGATCGAGAAATACTAGAAAAAAACTGAATCCAAGATATATAACCATGGTTCTGAAATTGAAACATCTATCATCAATCGGAAGAAATCACTCCATCTAGACTGCATACGAATCCACGAGTAATATGTATATACAAAAGAAACGATTGAGAGAAGATTTACCTGGCGACACTGAGAAGAGACAACGAGGAGGGAAGTATGTGACGAGACGAGCTTTCGACAACCGCCGATGGCTACACGAGCTGCTGCTCCGATTACCATCACCACGATTGATTCAATCGAACAAAGAGGACGAAGACTAGTGAGATCAGAAGCTGTGTGAAGCTAAGCAACGAAATTAAATGTGAAGATTATGTATCGAGTAAAAATATATCTTGAGAGTGTGATTAAAAGTAAAATAATAAAACAAAATTAGAACGTCAAAAATGACAGGTGGGTTATTTGACTATATTCGAGTGGGATTAATTATTAATGACGTGAAAACCACGTGGTGCTTTAACCGTATTTGCCGGGTTTGTTCGAAAACTTCCGTTTTATTTTTAATAATAATAAATATGTGAAGGCAAACATAAATAGAGGCCTATTATTTATTTTTCTGATATATTAAGAGAGGCTAGAGGGATATTTCCCTCCCATGTTAACAGCAATTGTCAAAGTCCTCTTTTTCCTTTCTCAGAGTTTTGCTAAAAGATCTATCCATCTTCCCGAAGTAGATGTTCTCTTTCTCTCTCTCCCACCTCGTAACCCTAACCTAACATTCTTCCCCTCTCTCGAGTAGGATCTGTTCTCGCTGTCGTTTCGATTCGGAATCGCCACACAAATTTTATCATCTGATTTTTGTTTCTTCGGTAATGAGTTCCACCGTCGGAGGAGGCGGATCGGCTGAGCCTACTTCCGGTGTCAGGATAACATCTAAGCGACCAAAATGTGATCTTTCTATCTCCATCCCTCCATTTCTTCTGATTTGGTCCAACTTTGTTTTGATTTTTCTCTCTTTCTTGAAATGTCGATCCATTTTTTTCACCAATTGATGCAATTTCTTGTTTTCCTCCCGATAACGATTATGTGCATATTATAGATACAAACTCGATTCTTTGTTTGTGGTGTTGTTATACCTCGATCACCATGTTTTTTGCATGTTTCGAATCATGGGCACATATCTTTTCATTTGTAATATGCACACGCTTGTTTTTTATGCAGATTCTTATATATACGAGAGATATAGGTTCATCAGCTTGGTGTTTTTATGTTGTCCTGGACGAAAATTTCATGTTGAGTTTTGAGAATCTGTAGTTGATGAAACTCACGTTTTGTTGTTGGATTTTTGATGTGACATTGGTTGAAATCTTTTGTTCGAAAACTTTACCATCATTCTCCTATATATATATATAAACCAAATCGTATAGTGGCTTTGGATTCTCTGTTCTTAAGAACTTTTGTCTACATTTTTTTTACCAGATTCTAAGTTTACTCAGCAGGAGCTTCCAGCGTGCAAGCCAATTCTTACTCCAAGATGGGTTAGTTCCATCACGGTTTTTAAGAGGCACAAGTGCAATGTTACGATATTGGAAAAAAAAAAAAATGCTTCTTACTCTCTTTCTGATTACCTATTGTTCATGGCCATTTGCAGGTGATCTTGACATTCCTTGTCGCTGGGGTTGTCTTTATCCCCCTTGGAGTGATCTGCTTATTTGCTTCTCAAGGAGTATGTGCATCAGCCGAATGTTTTCTGTATTTTTTCTAATGTTTATTTTCCAGCTTCGATTTTGCGGTTTATTTAGGATATGTTTCATTCCTACTTGAAGGTCGTCGAGATTGTTGATCGATATGACACAGACTGTGTTCCAGCATCTTCTAGACATAACATGGTCGCTTACATACAGGGTGAAGGAGATAAGATATGTAACAGAACAATAAGGGTAGATATCTTCTTTTATGGCAGTTTAGTTCCTTCTATGATTGAGTATATTAGCTGTTCTTCTAGGTATGGCTCTTTCTAAAGCCTTTCTTTTTTTCCAGGTGACAAAACCTATGAAGCATCCTGTCTATGTATACTACCAACTTGAGAATTTCTACCAAAACCATAGACGGTACTTTGCCTTATTTGCTCAGTAATAGTAATCGCTTTTGTCTGCTACTTTCCCTGGAATCTAGAACTCTCTTTCAGGTAATAGTAATTGCCTTATTTTCACCTCAAGTAATAGTATCAGTCACTTCTCTTGTTGATTATGTGTTTAGGTATGTGAAAAGTCGAGACGATGCACAATTAAGAAGTCCAAGAGAAGAGCATGATGTGAAGACCTGTGCACCAGAGGATAATGTGGGTGGAGAACCAATTGTGCCATGTGGTCTTGTTGCTTGGAGCTTGTTCAACGATACTTATAGCTTTTCAAGAAATAGCCAACAACTTCCTGTGAATAAGAAAGGCATCTCATGGAAGAGTGACAGAGAAAACAAGTTTGGGAAAAATGTCTTCCCTAAAAATTTTCAGACAGGAGCGCCAATAGGCGGTGGAACTCTTGATATTTCTAAATCGGTAAAAAAGCCTTCAATATATATATATATATATATATATATATATCAATCAATTTGGATTCCTTTTCTGAAATTGGATGTTAACAAGTGTAAGAGTTCTCTGTTGGATAGTTGAGTGAGCAAGAAGACCTCATAGTCTGGATGCGAACCGCGGCTTTGCCAACATTTAGGAAGCTGTATGGAAAGATTGAGACGGACCTACACGCGGGTGATACCATAGCGGTCTTGTTGCAGAACAACTACAACACTTACAGCTTCAATGGGCAGAAGAAGATAGTGCTATCAACAACTAGCTGGCTCGGTGGAAGGAACGATTTCCTGGGGATTGCTTATCTGACAGTAGGCAGCATTTGCTTGTTCTTGGCTGTTACATTCGCCGTATTGTATCTAGTTAAGCCAAGGTACGTTCTTTATGAACACCATGATCATCTTTCCTACTCAAGGTCTTCTTTATTTTGTTAAGGCATTATTTATACGTTGGCTTTTCAGATCTTGGATTTCATCATTTTAGAATGTGTACAGTGAAATGATATTGTTGTCTTATGGGTTTTAATTTCAGGCAACTCGGAGATCCCTCGTACCTTTCGTGGAACAGAAGTGCTGGAGGTTTACAATAATAATAGAGTTCTTCAGGCGATCAGGCGTGATCCCTCCATCGTCAAACGGCGTAGTTTTTGTTTGAGCTAAGAAAAGAGAAAAAAAGGATAATAATAATGTAAATCAATTAGTTCGAAATTGCAAATGAATCAGAGAATTTTGTTCAGTCTTTAGCTTTAACCATTTGATATGTTCTTGTAGTTTTTCGTGGTGATTGGTTTTGGAATAAAGAATATATCAGAATCATTTGCTTATTCCTATTGTAATAATTTCATATTGTCGAGTCGCGATATCTACGGTCCACCTGTCAGGTTGATATCTACACATGTACAGGTTATTTCCCCTTTTTGATTATCCTTTATCGTAATGTAATTGGACGAAAAAGATTGATTTGTATATTATTATCATTAATGGCTTGTAATAATCTATTAAAAAGGTTAGATTTCCAGATATTTTCGGGGTCAAGGCTAATTCCTCGTCGGAAGTATATTTCTCTCCGTCGCTTTCATTTAATTACATTTAGATGATTTGTTTTCGTTTCACAATCGGGAATTGACTCTCACTGTTGTTGATGATGACATCTCAGTTCTCTCAGTGTGGAAACCTGGTTGCTAGCCTACGACGCCGTCTCCATGTCTATCAATCTCCGCTCCTCCAGTTGTTCGTCTCCGATCTCAGGTTAGTGTACTTGATCTCTCTCGATCTCTTTGTTTTTGTTTTCGGGCATTCTTCGCTTGCATGTTCGTGGATTTTGTACTCGATTTTTGTTCTTCGTGATTTCTCCTTGATAAATTAGAGATTGAAGTAAACTGTCATCATTCTGCAGTTTTACGCTACTGTGCGAATTGTTCTGCTATCGAATTTGTTTGATTTGATCTCTTGAATCATATGAAATGTTTATTTCGTCGGTTGAATTTGAAATTGTTTTTTTCATTATCTTCCTTAAGTAAGGGTTTTGGGCTGATATTAAATCTTTTGTTGTTACAGTCTAATTGTAATGTTCCGCAAAATGAAGTAAATCTTTGTTGTTTACAGTCTCTTTCCTGATATTATATTCTCATCAAAGATTTTGAATGGTTCAACGTGAATAAAAAATGGCACACTGTTCTCTTGTTGTGTGCAGCTACTTCCGAAAGGAGATTGGAAGCAGTAGAACAGACAAGATCTAGCAATGTGGTAAGTAAACCAAACAGCTGAGTTTTGCTTGCTTCTACAATAATCTTTGAATAAGAGGATAATTCTCGTTTAGACCAACTAATATTCTTAAACTATCCAGAGCTTTGAGCAAACAAGGGAAAAGATTAGGAAGATGTTGGATAAAGTGGAGCTTTCTGTTTCGGTCTACGATACTAGTTGGGTAGCAATGGTTCCATCACCTAGTTCCCAAAATGCTCCACTTTTCCCACAGTGTGTGAACTGGTTATTGGAAAATCAACATGAAGATGGATCTTGGGGACTTGATAATCATGACCATCAATCTCTTAAGAAGGATGTGTTATCATCTACACTGGCAAGTATCCTTGCGTTAAAGAAATGGGGAACTGGTGAAAGACAAATAAACAAGGGTCAGTCAGTTTTTTTCTTTCTCTTTTGTTACTATTTGACGTCTGAAAGATTCATGGAATGATGATTGTCAAAAAAAAAAAATCCAGGTCTCCGGTTCATTCAGCAGAATTCTGCATCAGTCTCTGATGAAACCATACAGAAACCAGCAGGATTTGATATTATATTTCCTGGGATGGTTGAATATGCTAGAGATTTGAACCTGGTGATTCCATTGGGCTCAGAAATGGTGGATGCCATGATACTGAAAAGAGATTTAGATCTTAGAAGGTATATACTCCTGGTCTTTTATTAGCATACTCAGACGAAACTGAAATATTGTCTTGTACAGAAGTCTTCATTTCAACAACTTTTGTTGATTTAATGTTTGATGAGTGATAGTGAAAGATTTTCGAAGGGAAGAGAAGCATATCTGGCCTATGTTTTAGAGGGAACAAGAAAGCTAAAAGATTGGAATTTGATCGTTAAATACCAAAGGAAAAATGGGTCACTGTTTGATTCTCCAGCCACAACAGCAGCTGCATTTACTCAGTTTGGAAATGATGGTTGTCTCCGTTATCTCTGTTCTCTCCTTCAGAAATTCGAGGCTGCAGGTTTATCTATCAACATGACTATCATTTCCGTTGTATCTAAAGAGTTCCACTGCTAATAAGTTTGCTTATCATTTAGTTCCCACAGTTTATCCATCTGATCAATATGCACGCCTTAGTATAATTGACACTCTTGAAAGCTTAGGAATTGATAGGGATTTCAAAAACGAAATCAAAAGCCTATTGGATGAAACCTATAGGTAAATGCCTTCAGCAAATATTGAAACTTGTTATGATGGTTTTTTAGTTTAACCGCAGTTTTATTTAATATATTCATGCTTTTTGGAAACTATCATTGACCAATAAACAGATACTGGCTGCGTGGGGATGAAGAAATATGTTTGGACTTGACCACTTGTGCTTTGGCTTTCCGATTATTGCTTGCTCATGGCTATGATGTGTCTTACGGTGACGTGACCTCTTTCTTTCAGATGAATATAGCCTAGGTTTGAGTTACGTGCATGTCCATGTTAAGCTGATACGCTGTGTTTGTTGCAGATCCGCTAAAACCATTTGCAGAAGAATCTGATTTCTCTGATACTTTGGAAGGATATCTTAAGGATACGTTTTCTGTGTTAGAATTATTTAAGGCTGCCCAAAGTTATCCACATGAATCAGCTTTGAAGAAGCAGTGTTCTTGGACTAAACAATATCTGGAGATGGAATTGTCCAACTGGCTTAAGACCTCTGTTCGAGATAAATATCTCAAGAAAGAGGTAATCCCTTTTGCTTATCTATCTTCCTGTGAGAGCTATCTGATAATCTTATCTTTTTCAGGTTGAGGATGCTCTTGGTTTTCCCTCCTATGCAAGCCTAGAAAGATTAGATCACAGGAGAAAACTACTCAATGGTTGTGCTGTCGAAAACACCAGAGTTACAAAAACCTCTTATCGGTAAAGACTCTAGTTCATTCCTTTGTAGCTTGTGTTCTTTGTCGGCCATATGTTTTGGCACACTCAGCTTCCATTAAACGACATTCTAATCAGGGCATCCACTCTCATTCTTGTTTTCTTGTGTTCTAGTTTGCACAATATTTGCAGCTCTGATATCCTGAAGTTAGCTGCGGATGACTTTAATTTCTGCCAGTCCATACACCGTGAAGAAATGGAACGTCTTGATAGGTGCACTCCCAGCTAAGCTTTTTCATTCATTCTGCCTTCTTGCATAAGCTAACTAGTTTTACTAATATAACCACACACATGAACGAGTTCACGGCATGACTTCTGGAGCTACTTTTATTTGCTATACCGTCACAAATCAGCATATTCATTTGTCTATAATGCTGCTCACCAACTTGCAGGTGGATTGTGGAGAATAGATTGCAGGAACTAAAATTTGCCAGACAGAAGCTGGCTTACTGTTATTTTTCTGGGGCTGCAACTTTATTTTCTCCAGAACTATCTGATGCCCGTATATCTTGGGCCAAAGGTGGAATACTTACAACGGTTGTAGATGACTTCTTTGATGTTGGAGGGTCCAAAGAAGAACTGGAAAACCTCATACACTTGGTCGAAAAGTATATTGATTTGCCTCTTTCTTCAAAGCTCTTCCTTTGCTTGTTCCCTCGTAAAAGCATAATTATTCTTCCCTCACAAATTTCAGGTGGGATTTGAATGGTGTTCCTGAGTACCGCTCGGAACATGTTGAGATCATATTCTCAGTTCTAAGGGATACAATTGTTGAAACAGGAGACAAAGCATTTACCTATCAAGGACGCACTGTGACACACCACATTGTGAAAATTGTTAAGTATCAATCATTCCACACGATTATATTATCTGTTATCATATCCAACAACTCATCTGAACATAGTTAATTCGTACTATATCTGATGCAGTGGTTGGATTTGCTCAAGTCTATGTTGAGAGAAGCCGAGTGGTCTAGTGACAAGTCAACACCAAGCTTGGAGGATTACATGAAAAATGCGTACATATCATTTGCATTAGGACCAATTATCCTCCCAGCTACTTATTTGATCGGACCACCAATTTCAGAGAAGACGGTTGATAGCCACCTATATAATCAGCTCTACAAGCTCGTGAGCACCATGGGTCGTCTTCTAAATGACATACAAGGTTTTAAGGTTAGACTCTTCTTAAAATTTTAGACTTTGAACTACAATGTACAGTTGATAGATGGCAAAGACGTCTAAATCCAACAGAATAATAGTAACTAACCAACTTCCGCTCATAGATTTAGGATTATGTATCCCTTTTAATCTTTTCTTGCAGAGAGAATGCAAGGAGGGGAAGCTTAATGCGGTTTCATTGCACATGGAACACGAGAGAGACAATCGCAGCAAAGATGAGATCATTGAATCGATGAAAGGTTTAGCAGAGAGAAAGAGGGAAGAATTGCATAAGCTAGTTTTGGAGGAGAAAGGAGGTGTGGTTCCAAGGGAATGCAAAGAAGCGTTCTTGAAAATGAGCAAAGTATTGAACTTATTTTACTGGAAGGAAGATGGATTCACATCACATAATCTGATGAGTGTTGTTAAATCTGTGATCTACGAGTCTGTTACCTTGCAGGAAGAATCTGGCAGGTAAAAAATAAGACTTTGGTCGTCTTTTTTTTGCTACAGAATAACAAGAGGAAATATTAAGGCTGTCTATTTTCGTTAATTTATAGTGAGTTCTTTTAAGATAAACTAATAAATATGAGGGAAAATTGTTAGTATAGTGAGTTCTTTTTAGATTTTCAACAAATCTTACAACTTAGACTAATTATAAAACAACATTAGAGAAAAATAGATGTTAGGAGACAACGTGATGTTAATAAATAAAAACCAAAAGTTAGATTTAAAAGTATATATATAAAAATAACATGGAACATAATATAAGAAAAACTCAAACAAAATCTTCAAATTTTGGCCAAAGCTTAAAATGATTTCTTTTCATAAGAAACCAGCCCGTGAACTCCTCCTTCGACCTGTGCTGCACCAGTTCGAGCCTGTCACAAAACCAAAACAGCATTAGCACTAACGTCAGCAAAATTAGAGAGTTTTTGGGAATTAAAATTGAGACAAAAAGTTTCATTCACCTCAAGCCTAAGGATGTTTGATCTCAGCAGATCATGAGCAGATTGCAAGGAAGAAGCACCAAGGTCTTGGAAACCTTGTTTCACGGCGTGCATTGTGTAAGGTATCAGCTTCAACACTGAGCCTTTATCTGCGACTGCTCCAACCACTCCTTGAGCAATCTTGAGTTTTGTTTTATCTCCCAAGTATCTTTGGTCACTTCCTTTAGTCATTGCTTCTAGCGATCCCATTCCACGGTACTTCTTGATCCTCTTACCGTTCTATTATTGCAACAAACGATCAAAACAAGCAGTGTTTCAGGAAAAGTGTTAGCTAAACCGGAAGAAGATGTGACTATACCTTATACTCGTAAGCCCCGGGAGCCTCAGTGCTTCCAGCCAAGAAACTCCCCATCATAACTGTTGATGCTCCGAGGACGAGAGCCTTTACAATATGACCTGAATTTGAGATACCACCATCTGCTATAACTGGGATCCCGCTCTGAGCAGCAATCGAACAAACCTTGTACACAGCAGTAGCCTAAGATGTCCAAATCACACAAAAGGAACGAATCTGTTGAGTTACATAATTCACAAAGTTTACACCTTTTAGAAGAATCAAACAGTTAGGATTCAGAGCTTTTTTCTTTTACCTGTCCACGGCCAACCGCACAAACCTCTTGAGTGGTACATATCGAACCAGATCCCATACCGACTCTCAATCCATCAACTCCTGCTTGGATCAAATTCTGTGCCTGGTACATTGTCACAACATTGCCACCAATCACATCCAATTCAGGGTAAGTCTTTTTCACATACTTGATCATCTCAAGCTGGTAAATAGAGTTCCCTTGCGAACTATCCAACACTACGGCATTGACCCCAGCTTTGACCAAAAGCTCCAGCCTTTCCTTATCAGATTCCCTCGTCCCTATCGCTGCACCAACCATCCACTCACCGTCCGGACCCACGGTCCCTGGCCCTGACTTGGGATATCCTTTAACCCTCTCTATATCATCTTTCGTCACCACGTTCACAGTCTCACCATCCCTTTCAAGAACCAGAAATCCCTTTTGCTTATCTTCTAATAAAAACTCAATCTTTTCAAGATCAATGTCCCATGGTACACAATAGTCGCTGCTATCACAGCTCTTCATGTAATCGTAAACCTTCATCTCCCTTTGTTCGTAATTCATTCTCGTCCACTGCGATTTCGATACATAACCCAACAGTTTCGGAGTCGTCATTGTTCCTGCTTTATATCAATCAACAAAACACACTTGAATTCACCACTGTTAAATCCGAGAACTAAACAACATTACACTCAAATCTATTGAACTATTGATCTTGTAACTGACAAATTATGATTCTTTTTGCAACAGCTATTGTCAAATCCGTAAAACAGTAATAGATTCCTGGAAAACGAATACGATTCTCACCTGTTTGCGTGACAAAAACGAAGGAAGAAGGACCAAAAGCATCCAAAGAACTAATCTCATACTCCGGGAACTTCACACCGGCGTCGGAAGCAATCGGATGTTTGAGCGACTTGGCTTGGCGTATAATCGATGCCTGAGCGGCGATGTCACAGTTATAGTGCACGATTCCAATCCCGCCAAGTGCAGCCATTGCAGCAGCCATGTGAGACTCCGAAACAGTGTCCATCGGAGACGAAACACAAGGTATCGAGAGCGGCACGCGCCGGCTAAGGCGCGTGGATAGAGAGACGGCGTCTGTGGAGAAATCGATGTAGTGAGGAAGAAAGATGACGTCGTCGTAAGTGTAAGAGTATCCCTGAGCGAAGAGCTTATCCGCCGGGAATCCATCCTCGAATCTCGACATGGCCGGAGAAAAAAAGAGAGGCGAAGTGTTAATTAGGGTTTAAGAGAAGGGTTTTTGGGAGATTCTAAAGGAAGGAAGACGACAAATTGAAAGTATTGAATCGAAGTCGTTGGAGCGTTGTGACTTGTGTGCGAGAGAGATGAAGTTGGAGTGTTTCCTTATATAGTGCGTATCAGATTGATGTTCTTCCTTTTTAGTTTTTTTTTTCACTATCTTTTTTTCTGACTAGATTCCTTCTTCATCTCTCTTTTTACTGTTTTTTCGTTCCTTGCCAATTTTATTTTACCACTTTTTTTCTTTCTCAAATTCGTTTTCTCAAAGTCATTCTTTTTCTTTGTTTTTTTTCTGATTAACGAAGCTGATCATACTTTTACAACAAAGAATTTTCCGCTGGTTCACCATATATATAAACAAATGGATGAACCAAAAAATATAGTGGTCAAGTGACTCATACAAAATATTTGCACACGGTAGAATAAACCCACAATTGTAACGAGTTTATGTCATCGATTCTGAAGGTCGCGTCCACTGTTGTTTGTATGATCTCTATTGTACAATGAATTACATTATTTATACGTAAAATATTTTAATTACAACTTACTAGAGACTGTTTCGTATTCGCTTAACTCTGCAATTGTGATTCTTTTGAATATCAACAACAAAATTAGTGAACGCTAATCAACAGCAAAAAGTAGCAGTATGACATTTCACGTGTCTGACATAATACCCTAGTCCGGAGTAAAGATTTATCTCTAAGAAAAAGATGTCGTAATGAGGATGTATATTACTTTATTTCAAAGCTACAATATCATTGTGGGGGAAAAGGAATGTGTGTATAAATAAAGGAATTATCAGTGATAGTAGTTAGTAGATGCAACGTACCACAAGTCTAGAAGACCTAATTCCATTAGCAAAAGCAATATACGAATTTAGCATAAGATTTATATAATTATGCCATTCCCAAGGAAATTTGTATTAAAGCTTTTAATGGGTTACCACTTACAAGTGAGAGACCCACCTAACGTATTATATCAAAATTTCTTTGATATTATTCGTATCCAACAAAAGGTGAAAACTTAAAAGTGAGAGATGTCTTCGTCCTCATGCATTAGAAGAAATCAAAATGGCACCCGTTAAAGCCTGTTTTCCATAGATAAGAATAGAAAAATTAAATGAATATCAAAACATCAGCAATAACAACACTAATTGAATAAAAGATATATGTAATTCTCTTACTTGGGTCAACGGTGACAAGCATGCCGGTGCCGCCGAACGTGCACGAGCCACCGGTACCTTTGGTCCGTTGCCAATAGCTATTGAAGGCGAACGAAGCATGGGCCCACAATGTATTAGGCTTAAAGCAAGGCCCATTGGGCTGAATTGAATGACAATCAGCTCCAGACCCACATGCAAAGTTCATGGCTTCTTGAATAATCGGGTCAGGGACCGATGGCTTAGCCACGCACCAGTAAGCCGAGGTCGGATTCACGCTCGGTGACGGTGGCGCCATAGGTGGCGGATAAACGATCGGAGGAAGAAACCCCGACGACGGACTTGGAATTGATCCGGTAGGAGTTGGAATACCGCCGGATGGAGTAGGAGTGTCGGTCGGGGTCGATGGGCTCGGCTCAGAGTAAGGTGGGCCTGAAATGGGACCTGGTGGGCCTGGTGTAAAACCAGATTCGGGAGGGCTAGGAACTGTTTCTGGCGGGTTTGGGCTGGAGGATTCAGGCGGGTATGGGACGGTAACGGGTGGGTTCGGGTTAAACGATGAGTCGGGTGGGTTTGGATTAGAGGATGACTCTGGTGGATTTGGGTTAGAGGATGATTCTGGTGGGTTAGGGACGGTAACAGGTGGGTTTGGGTTAGAGGAAGAATCTGGTGGGTTCGGGTTAGAGGATGATTCGGGTGGGTTTGGGTTTGAGTTTGGATTAGAGGATGAATCAGGTGGGTTCGGGTTAGAAGATGATTCGGGTGGGTTGGGGTTGGAGTTCGGGTTAGAGGAAGAATCGGGTGGGTTAGGTAATATGATTGGGCCGGGAGGTGGGCTAAGACCAGGATAAGAGGAGGAAGGAGGTGTATTTGGGGGATTAACGCAAAAAGGAGGGGCATTTCCGGGAACTGAAAGTGGGGGAAGTGAAACATAGGGAGGTAGAGTGAGAGTTGTGCTAACGCCATAAGGTTGAGTGTTGGAAAGTGAAGAGTAGTCTAAAGGCTGAGCAAGATTGAGTTGTGTCATCATTTTCTCTAACAATGATGTGTGCTTTAATGCTTTGATCATCACCTTCTTTGGCTCCTGCTTTGACTCTCTCTTAAACCCCACTTGTTTTCTTGCATCTACTACTATATAAGAAGATCATAATCAAAATCAAATGCTTTTAGAGACAGAGATGGATAGAGAGAAAGATAGAGAGAGAGAGAGGCTTACCACAATGAGTGAAGAAGTTGGTTGAGATAATTACACAGAGGAGAAGACAAATGGTTGCGAGGGCTCTATTTGATTCCATGGTTTTAAGATGAGACCAAAAGAGAAGCTAAACCTTCTAAACTAAAACCAATTAGCTACACTCTCAAGAGAAATAGGACCAAGATATAGCTTGAATATGTCTCTTCGCTCTCTCTCTTTATATATATATATATATATATATATATATATATATATATATATATCTTGTGTGTGTGTCATGTGCATGTGTAGAAACCAAAACAAGAGAAACTCGAAGAATCCTGCAAGGCAACCTATGGAAGGATATAAGGTTCTGTTCTGTTTCTCATAAAGATTCGCACTTTAGTTGCTCACTTTTCGTCGTCCCAGAAGATCACTTTACTACAGACTATGTGTAAGTTCCTACCATATTTAATTATTTTGACATAATTAAACGATTTTTGACTGTCTAAATTATGTATATAGTACAATGATTATACACATATGTATGCCGCCGATGGGCATATATGCTTGCTTGACATTGTAAAATAATCAAAGAGGAAAGCTGTTTAAAACTTTTGCTTGCTTTGTACTCAAACAAAGCTCTTTAGGTTTATCTTTTTCTTGACTACATCCATTTGCATAAGCTTCACACATTCTCCTCAGATTCTTCTCTCTCTGGACTTGAGGATTGGGAAATAAAACAATAGGAAACAAAAAATTTCTTCACCATTTTTTCTTTCTGTCTTCATAGATCTTATACGAGAAACTAGTTACAGAAATTGAATCCAATTTCGGGTTCTTTGACTACCTAAATAAAAATGTCAGTTAAAGATGTTTTCAGAGATTCATAAATTTAAATCCTAGGATCATTTTTAAGTTTATCATCAATAGAAAATTAAAATTTTGACATGTTAGAGGAGTAATGATCCGAGTTTGAGTCTAAACCATAAGTACTATTATCAAATTTAGATCCAAAATTTTATGATTAGAAAAAGCTAAAATTTTTAGTAACACATAAATTTGGCTTGAAAAATAAAAATTATAGATTTTGATTAGAATATTGAAAATTATTTTTGTAATAAAATGATGAAATGATTTGTGGTTCTTTTTGCCGAAGAGGCTTTATTGGTTATATGAATTTTAATGGATTTGAAAATCTAAACCAAAATTATGTGTTATTCAATCATTAATTTTTTTTTTTTATCAAAATCATGTATTATTGGTTATATGATTTATAAATATTAGTTAAAATCATATGTTATTCGTTTAGTGATTTGTTTTTGGATTTCAAAATTCACAATATATTTCAAATAAATTTAAAAATAAAAAATAAAATAATTCAAATCCGTAGGTGAAACATGATATTTCAAAATTCATATATTTTTGATTTCAAAATCAACAAAGATTTTTACATCGAAACAATAGAGAAGTGTAAATTGCTAATATCCATTTTGGGAAAACCCCTGCTTCTCTTCTAAAGCCTCTGGTTTTTAGGGATCAAAATCTTATAAAACCTTTTCTCCCAACACCAAAATCTCAACACCAAAAATAATCTGATATAACCCTCTAACCTTTAATGAAAGAGTAAATTACCTAAATACTCTAAGCTATTAACTAAAAGAAAAATGAAATTAAAAAAAAATGAAAAAAAAAATTGGATCCATCCATCGATTATCCGGATCCGAAACCTTGAAACAATTTCTTCTTCTTCCCGTGGCGACCATGCTCATCCCCTCCTCCCATCGCCTTCACCATTGATCCCAAACGGATTTGTTCAATTGAAACTTCAATTGAGGTGCGTTCTACTATGTTGTAGCTTTAATTGAGTATAGTAATACAATTTAATCCAATCTGCAAGTTGGAAGAAGATATCCAATTGGATTTGGGATTATCTCCCATTATATTAGATCCCATTATCTTATTCGTTAGTGATAGTATCTGGTTCGATAAGATTGGATCAAGTAATGTAACATCTCAGAGTTGTTGAATCGTAGAGGATTAGAGAATCTCTGCCCATAATTGAAAAATGCAGACTTAGAACAACTGAGGACAACTGGGTAATACTGCATTTACGAAACAGAAGGTAGAACTGGGTATTACTGATACTAGAGAATACTGGGTACAACTGGGTAATACTGCGTTTACGAAACAGTAGGTAGAGGTAGTACTGATAATAAAGAATACTGAGTACAACTGGGTAATACTGCGTTTACAAAATAGGGAATACTGAGTACAACTGAGTACAACTAATATGACTAATTTAGTTGTTCTTTTGTTTTTTTCAGGAGACAATGAGCACAAGCCTATATTTTGATTATGGAGGACATTATGTAAAGAACAGAGATGAGTATGAATGGATTTCAGCAGAAGATCGCATGTACCCACTATTGTTCAAGAATTTATCCGTGGAGGAGATTAGTTATTCGATGTTATTGAAAAGTGTATGCAAGAAGATTGGGATAGATTCATATACAACAGAACTGAAAATGAGTTTCATACCATTGGACACGAGACCTTTGGGAAAATCATATATCGTCGATGATGATGACATTTATGTTTATCTAACGGCGATGGATGCAAATAAATGTAGAAGCGTATTGCATGTGGAGAAGGGTAATGGTCTAGTTTCAAGAAGGAATCAATTGGAGAAGGATAAGGGTCTAGTTTCAGGTAGAGAGGAAAGTAGTTCAGTTGGTTTGAATTACCATGAAGTGGTTCCAACAAGTTGTGGCCATTACGAATCACCATTGGTAGAACATTATGAGCCAGTGGATAATGATGGTCGTGGAAAGTTTGAAAATATATCTTCAAGTGATGATGAAGATAACAGATTGGATTACTCTTCGGATAGGAGTATGAAAAACAATATGGAGCATGAATATATTCCAAGTGAAGAGGAAGGAAGGGATCAGTTTGCTCAGAGATGGGAAGATGGTATGGATTTGAAACTTGGTCAAGAATTCAATAATAAGAAGGAAGTGAAAGCTTTTGTTGAGAGAGGTGCACATAAAAGTTGTTTTGCCTTCTCAACAAGCAAGAGTGAGAGAGATAGATATGTGTTGAAATATCGTCAATATAGACAAGGTTGTGAATGGTATTTATGAACTACAAAGGTCAAGAATTCAGAGTGCTTTCATGTACAATTATACAACAACTCACACACATGCTCTCGGGATAGTTCTAGTACAAGCGGCGAGAATAGAAACAGAGCCACATCGGGTTTAGTTGCTGGTCTTTTGAGAGAAGACTATCCAGGTATAATGAAGACTCCAACTGCTAAACATCTCATGGGTTTGATTCAAAGAAAATATGGTGTCCCACCGTCATATAGTACCTGTTGGAGGGGTAAGAATGAAGCTATTAACGAGTTGCGTGGTGATCCAGAGGAAGGATACAAGCAGTTGTACTCCTATTTGTATATGCTGGAGCAAGTAAATCTTGGAACAAACACATCTGTTAAGTTGGATGAGGAAGGAAAGTTCAAGTATGTATTCATCGCACTAGGAGCTTGTATTGAAGGGTTTGAATCGATGAGAAAAGTTCTCATTGTGGATTTCACTTTTTTGAAGACTTGTTACGGTGGTGTGCTAATGATTGGTACAGCTCAGGATCCTAACCGTCATACCTATCCGATTGTATTTGCTGTAACAGATGGTGAAAATGATGCAAGTTGGAACTGGTTTTTCGAAACTCTGAAAGCTGTTATGAAAGATAGTAATGAGCTAGTTTTTGTTAGTGACAGAAATGCAAGCCTCATAAAGACGGTGCGTGAGGTCTACCCCGAGTCTATACATGGGTACTGTATATTTCATTTGTCCCAAAATGTAAGGCTCAAAGTTTCGAACGTCAACAAAAAAGTGGTTGCGCAGATGTTTAGGGATATTGCTCAGATTTATTCAGAGCATGACTTCGTAAGAAGGTACGATGATTTTAGAAGACGATATCCTAGAGCAGCAGAATATTTAGATGAAAGCGTTGAGGTGTCAAAGGGCGATGTGCTATTTTCCCGGTTCAAGGTACAACATAGACACAAGTAATTGTGTAGAGTCTCTGAACAAAGTGATTGAGGAGGCAAGACACTACAACTTGTTACCTATGATAGATGCTATAGTCAGAAAAATTTCCGATTAACAAACATAGGAAGGAGAGCGTTACGTAAGGAAACTCAGGGAGAGTCCTAGTACCGCGGGTGAATGACATAGTGCACGAGAGATGTGCGGAAGCGTGTCATTTGATTACGACTGAGCTAAACGTTTATATGCTTGAATATAGTACGGTTGGACGGGATGGGAAGCATTATATGGTGGATTTGCGAAACAAGACATGTAGTTGCAAAACTTTTGATATTGACAAGTATTCTTGTGCCCATGCGATATCCGCAGTGTACTGACTCATGAGAGAAGAATCGAGAAGGTACAACATCGAGATTCATGAGTTGTGTTCGCCAAAATATTATGTTGAGCAGTGGGGTTCTTTGTATTGCAAGACCATTTATCTAGTGTCGTATAGATCTGAGTGGAATATTCCCCCAAATATCGAAGAAAAATCTGTTTTACCTCCGAAGAAGAAAAAAACAAAAAAGGAAGACGTCAAGTAAGAAAGATACCATCAGTAGGAGAACCACAACGAAAGAAGAAGGCGGTTCAAATTACAACTGTGTAATACTGGTTATTGTATTTGGACAACTATGTAATACTGGTTATTGTATCTGGATAACTATGTAATACTGGTTATTGTATTTGGACAACTATGTAACACTGGTTATTGTTTTCGACCACTATGCGTGAATTTGCATTTACATGTATTTGAATTATATATGAGTTTCAATTGGATTATTCATTTTGTGTTACAAAATTACTTTTAAAAAGAATTTTACATTTTGAATTTTTACAAAATTAATTTTCAAAATAATTTCCAAAAAATGAAATAAACATAATTGAAATAAAAATTTAATTATTTTACATTTTAAATTTTTTCAGAAGAGAAGATGTATTATTTATGTGTTTGTATATAAAATACAAAGTTCCTTAATTAAAACAAATTTTGGAATATTATATATGAGTATTCTCTCACAATCACCTTAGGACAACCTTACACTTTCAAGAAGAGTTTGTTAATGTCATACACCTTATGAAGCAAAACTTGAGGAAAATGTGTTTTTTTCAAATATGATGGTATGAAATCATAGGAAATGTGTTACAAATCCCAAAAATCAACTGAACAACTGAAATTTATTTTTTATAACATGGTATAACTAGGTAAATAGATAAAACATCAAAATGACAACTATGTGTTACGTTTGTAATACTGTCATACTTGGGACAACTATGTGTTACATGACGGCGCACATGTCTTAAAACGTGGCAATTTTAACGGCGCACATGTGGTAATACGTGGCTTAATTTGATTGGAGGTTGATGTTTTTATATGAATAAATCCTCAAATTTTCGGCCCAAAAGTTTGAAAAAGAGACAAAAGATTTTTCCCCCAAAATTGAAATCTAGGGCTCGTGGTGCTTTCTCTCCCATTTACCGGCGAATTTATCAACAGAAACATTTGGGTAAGTCTATTCGACATTAATTTATTCTTCTATTGTCGAAATCGAGTCAATTTTGCATGTATTAGGATCTGAATCGAGTCAAATGGGTAAATGGAAACGCATCAACTTGTTTGGTGAGGAGTTCGATACTGGCTCCAACAACAGCAGTTCATCATCCTCGGATGACGAACTAATCCTCCCCAACTTGTTCGGTGAGGAGTTCGATATCACTCCGACTCTGGCGACATGGGAGCCGTCACCTATTGGGATTCCGACAACATGTTACTGTGGCAAACCAGTTGTGCTTAAAACTTAAATGATTGGGTTGTTGACTGGTCAAAAATTATATTCCTGTTCTGGTGATATTCGTGTAAGGATCCAATTTATCCTACCACATTATCCATTTTGTTCTAATTGTTATTCATTTTGTTCTAATTGTTATCCATTTTGTGTTTATTGTTATCCATTTTTTTCAAATGATAGGATGAAGATTGCCACATTTACAAAGATTGAATTGATGCAGTCTTGGAGGAGATTACTTTAACAAAAACCAAATTGGGAGAAACAGAAGATCGCCTATTTCAATTGATCGCCCGAGTTGATGAAGAGAGGAAGAAGTTTGGCGAGCTGAAGTGAATAAGTATTTTTATGGTTGTTTATGAGATGAGATATTTGTTCAAGTATTTTCAAGTATTACCAGTATTACCAGTATTACCAGTATTGTCAGTATTACCAGTATTATCTAACATAAGTTTTGAAGCAGATACTTCAACTTTAAATAGATACTTCAATTTACCTAACATAAGTTTTGATTAAAAGTACTTCAAACAAGTAAAACAACAAACCAAAGCACATAGTTCAAAGGATAACAACCAAAGCACATAGTTCAAATGATAACAACCAAAGCACATAGTTCAAAGGATAACAACCGGATTATGCTTTCTTCCTCTTCTTTTCCTCCGTCATAGTTGTGTAGGGAGACTTCTTTGCATCTGAAGGCTTCCTCGTCCTCTTTTCACCAACTACTTCATCCTTCTCACCTCTCTCAACACGGTCCTCGTCAGCTTCTCTCTCAGTTGTACCATCCACTTCCTCAGTTGTACCTGTACCACCACTTGTACCTGTACCAACACCAGTTGTCCATTCACCACAACCACTAGTTGTCCCTTCACCAACGCCAGTTGTCCCTTCACCAACGCCAGTTGTCCCATCACCACCACCAGATGTCCCATCATCAAAAAAGATATCATTCGAAGTCTGCGACTTCACAAATGATTCCAATACCTTTAACCTTGTATCCTGCCCACAAATCAAGTTAAACAGTTTCTCAAAACCATCTTCCATACATTTATTCATCTTCACCATTCCTTCTTGAAGATCTAACATGTCTTTCTTGAGCTTTTTCACTTCATCATTGGACACCACGTGCGGTTCTTCCTCCACATTGTCCGCCTCTTTCTCTCTACCCTCTTCCTCAACGGCCTCTATCCCAGCAACATCTTTTGTAGCCGCCACTTGGGCATGGACATCACGGGCGAACAAAGATGGAATAAAAACTCGCTTTCTCTCATTAAAATACAGATTCTTCCAACTTTGAACTATTTAGTCATCAACATCTCGATCGTCCTCCGCCTCATCAAAGATTTGACCACAAAGAGTTCGCTCACCGATATATGGGACCAAAATACTCGGTATGTCCTACGATTATAAAAAAAACCCGTAAGATTTACTAACTACTATAACCAGTATTACTAACTATTATTACCAGTATTACTAACTAGTATTACCAGTATTACTAACTAGTATTACCAGTATTACTAAGTACTATTACCAGTATTACTAAGTATTATTACTAACCTTAGTTGTTCCCAGTGCTTCATATAAATCATCAAGTGCAAACCCTGAAACCGAATGTTTCTTGAATCTAGTGGTGCACATTCTCGGACATTCAGAGCTTGCACTTTCGTCATACTCTCGGTACTTCGACCTCAAAATCGGAATCGACTCGAACGCCAGAATCTACAAATTATTAAAACAAAACACATTAGCAATTTCAAACAAAGATCTACAAAGTAAATGATTCTTAATTACTCAATTACCTCCAAAAGAATACTGAAACTTGGGTAAACCCATTGATCTCTCGTGACGACTCCATCGAATTTCGCAAACAATGCACTCATTCACTTGAGATTGTCATCAAAAGAAAAATGGCTCCACGGAAATGACCGACACAGTTCTAGGTCGTTAACCGCTCTGAGAAAGAAGGGCTCTATACTTTTGGCTCCTTTACCGGTTGTTTTTACCCCTTTCTTTGTCTGCCCAACAATCACTGAAGATAAGAAATAGAGGACGGCCATGTTCAACCTATCTCTACAACAGTTCATGGTCAAAAACTTATGCTCCACAGCTTCATATGTTATGGTTGACCCTCTCGCGAAATGCCTCCTAACAAAGTCTAATCCGCCCAACCTATCCCACTCCAATGGATAATTATGACAATATAAACCAGAGATCATACCGTGTTCTCTGATTGAATACCGCATAGGAACACCGTTTAAAACAAACCAAGCTTCCCGCTTCTTTAACGTACGCGCAGCATGAAGAAAGAGCATCCACATCCCCTGAAACTTATGCTTGCTCTCCAAACGCATGTGAAAGAAATGTTTAAACTGTGGATGCTCATGAAACCATCTGATCTCATTTCCCTGTAGTCGTTCAGTGATTGTCTCTACTGCTTTCTTAAGGTAACACCTTGATTGGAGCTTCTGTTTCTTTTGATACTCGCTATTCCTGAAGTACATTTCTGGTGCTAATGCTTGGGTTTCGTGATCAGATTCCTGCAAATCATACACATAATAATAAGTATTACTCCCAGTATTACCCAGTACTACTCCCAGTACTACTCCTAGTATTACCCAGTATTACTTCCAGTATTACCCAGTATTACTCCAAGTATTACCCAGTATTACATTTAATTTGTCTCAAGGTTGGAGTTACATATCGTTGCTTCATTTTCCTCATCCTCTTCTTCCTCTACGCTTTTGCTTTTTTCCTCCTCTGAACCATTTTCCTCTTCTTCAGCATCTGAACTTTTTCCTTCTTCACCTTCGGATCCTTCACTGTCTTCCGAAATCCTTTCTTCATCGGCACTCTCTTCTTCGGAAACTCTTTAGTCTTCATTTTCTTCATGAACACTTGCTGGACTCGCGGGAGAACTGCATGAAGGTCCGGAATCACCCGTTAAAGGAATTGGATTTCCATCCACTCCAACTGATGGATTCTTTGTACGCGGCATCTAGTTGTCCTGATTGGTAGTCCCTAGTTGTCCGAGTTTTTGATGGAATTTGGGTAGAAAAAATCTGCAACAAAAGCTATTGAAATCGAGAAGGGAATCGAGAGCGAGAGTTAGAGAAGAGAGATCGTGGGTTGTGGGCGATTAAATCCGAGATCTGCGAAATCGTGGGGTCCGATTTTGAATGATGAGTATTGAAATCGAGAGGGAGAGGGAGAGAGGATCCGATAAATCCGTTAGAAAAAAGGAAGAGTCGTGTGGATATGTTGGATTGTGGGTCGAGGATCGAATCTGTGGATACGGATCGAATTTCATTGGTTGGATTGTAAATACGTTAAATTTGTTGGTTATTTTGTGTTTTTTTAAAGAATTTGGTATTAAAAAGAAAAAACAAATAATTCTTATTATTTGAAGTGACCTTATCTGAGGATTTGATCCGGTTTTTAGGGTTTAAGCCGACGAGGAGACGGAAAAAATCGCCATCTCTGGAGATCAGGTTAGGATTGATTCCTCAAATTTCAGTTCGCATTATATGACCCAATAAGACCTTCTACATCTTCGATGATTCGTGGAAGAACCGCGAAAGTAATTCCCAGAAATGTTATTTTCACGCTTAGTAGGAGGAGTACCATTTCTGAGAATCCATTGCTTTCTCCGGGTCGAATAAACCCTAGATTAGCCGGTAGTTTCTCCTTCAACATCCGATTATTGAGTTATTTTGCGGTTAGAAATGGCTTTTCTCCCGATTGTTCTGTACCGAGAGACCCTAATTTTGTTGGATTGACTAAACAAAGTCGGAGTATTGTCAGGAGATTCTGCAGTGAAAAGAGCGGAAGTAGTGAATCTAGTGGCTGGACTGAGGAGGTAGAGTATTTAGATGAATCGGGTAGTGTATTACACAGTGGCAAAGGAATAAGATCAGTAGAGCCAGGGCTTGATGACCATGTAATGGTTGGTGGGTTGAAGAAGCCTTACATGAATGCTTCTGCTGTTGCAAAGATTGTTGAAGTTGTGCAGAGATGGAAATGGGGACCGGAGTTGGAGACTCAGTTAGATAAACTCCAGTTTGTGCCGAATATGGTTCATATTACGCAGTCTTTGAAGATTGTTAAAGATGTTGATGCGGCCCTGAGTTTGTTCAGGTGGGCTAAGAAGCAGCCTTGGTATCTTCCTTCAGATGAATGTTATGTCGTGTTGTTTGATGGGTTGAACCAGGGCAGAGATTTTGTTGGGATTCAGTCGTTGTTTGAGGAGATGGTTCAAGACTCGAGTAGTCACAGTGATTTGTCGCTTAGCGCCTATAACCAAGTGATTCAGTATTTGGCTAAAGCTGAGAAATTGGAGGTTGCTTTTTGTTGTTTCAAAAAGGCTCAAGAGTCGGGATGCAAAATTGATACGCAGACATATAATAATCTAATGATGTTGTTTCTGAACAAGGGTCTGCCGTATAAGGCATTTGAGATTTATGAGAGCATGGAGAAAACTGATAGTTTGTTGGATGGGTCAACTTATGAGCTGATCATTCCAAGCTTGGCCAAATCCGGCCGTCTTGATGCAGCTTTCAAGCTTTTTCAGCAGATGAAAGAAAGGAAACTCCGACCAAGCTTTAGTGTGTTTTCTTCACTTGTTGATTCAATGGGGAAAGCTGGTCGGTTGGACACATCAATGAAGGTTTACATGGAAATGCAGGGATTTGGCCATAGGCCATCAGCAACTATGTTTGTTTCCTTGATTGATTCATATGCTAAAGCCGGCAAGCTAGATACTGCTCTTAGGCTTTGGGATGAGATGAAGAAGTCGGGTTTCAGGCCAAACTTTGGATTGTACACAATGATCATTGAATCTCATGCAAAATCAGGAAAGCTTGAAGTAGCAATGTCGGTTTTCAAAGACATGGAGAAAGCTGGGTTTTTACCGACACCATCCACATATTCGTGTCTATTAGAGATGCATGCTGGATCCGGGCAAGTAGACTCTGCAATGAAGATCTATAACTCCATGACTAATGCTGGGTTGAGGCCTGGCCTAAGCAGTTATATTTCCCTTCTTACACTTCTAGCCAACAAAAGACTCGTTGATGTTGCTGGGAAGATACTACTCGAGATGAAAGCAATGGGGTATTCTGTAGATGTCTGTGCTAGTGATGTTCTGATGATATATATCAAAGATGCTTCTGTGGATCTTGCTTTGAAATGGCTTAGGTTCATGGGTTCATCAGGAATCAAAACAAACAATTTCATCATCAGGCAGTTATTTGAATCATGCATGAAAAATGGTCTATACGATTCAGCTAGACCTTTGCTCGAGACACTTGTGCATTCTGCTGGAAAGGTTGACTTGGTGCTTTACACTTCGATTCTTGCCCACCTTGTCCGATGCCAAGACGAAGATAAAGAGAGACAATTGATGTCAATCCTCAGTGCTACCAAGCACAAAGCTCACGCTTTTATGTGTGGCCTCTTCACAGGTCCAGAACAGAGGAAACAACCAGTTTTAACGTTTGTCAGGGAGTTTTACCAAGGAATTGATTACGAACTCGAAGAAGGAGCTGCTAGATACTTTGTCAATGTCCTTCTTAACTACCTAGTTTTGATGGGTCAGATAAACCGAGCTCGATGTGTCTGGAAAGTTGCGTACGAGAACAAACTCTTCCCAAAAGCCATCGTCTTTGACCAACACATTGCTTGGTCTCTCGATGTGAGAAACTTATCGGTTGGAGCCGCGCTCATAGCCGTGGTTCACACTCTGCACAGGTTCAGAAAACGAATGCTTTACTACGGTGTAGTCCCGAGACGTATAAAGCTAGTCACAGGACCGACATTGAAGATTGTAATTGCTCAGATGCTGAGCTCTGTTGAGTCGCCTTTTGAGGTTAGCAAAGTCGTGTTGAGGGCACCGGGCGATTTGGTCATGGAATGGTTCAAGAAACCGATCGTGCAGCAGTTTCTTCTGAACGAGATTCCGTCTCGATCTGATATATTGATGCATAAGCTGAACGTGATGTTCCCAAGCTCTGCTCCTGAGCTTAGGTCTATGTCACCTCCCAAACCACTCATGTCGTCGAAAGCGTTCTAACAGAGGAGACAAAAGTCATGGGTTTGTCAATGACCCTCGTTTTCTATGTTGAGTTCTCTGTTTCGAATCTCTCTCATTGTTAATACTTGTCTAAAATTATAATGGAAATTATATTTACGCCTTCAAATCGTTGTTACCATTTTTAGTTCGATTAAAATTGGAAAAGTTATGTCGTGTCGATAGGAAAAAGTGAATTGTAAAACAGAAAAAAAAGAAAAAAAAAAGTGAATTATAGCCATACGTCCTTATCCGGGATAGGAATTAAATAATCTGTCCGTGTATCCAAACAATGTCTCTAAATTAACAACCCCAATTTGCCATGACGGATCTCATCTCACTTCCCTTCTTCACTCACTCTGCAACTCGAGATCAAGTTAAAAGGTCAGATTCCTTTTCTCTTCATCTCTGATTTGCTTCGTTGCAGATCCGTGTATAGAAAGGAATTAGGTTTTTTCGATCTTTGGATTCTGATTCAGATTTTTTGGCGAAGGTTTTGAATTCCGGATATAAGAATGGCGGCGTCATCACCATTGTACAATCAACTCAAGGTTTGTGTTTCGCCTTTTTGTTTTCAGAATGTTGAATATTCGCTTCTTATGGTGAAATCGAGTTTGATGATAGTGCGTATATTAACTGTTGTGTATAGGCTGCTGAACCATTCTTCTTGTTGGCTGGTCCAAATGTGATCGAATCCGAGGAACATATTCTTCGAATGGCAAAGCACATTAAAGACATTGCCACAAAGTATGATTCCTCGTACTTGGTATTACCAATGAAGCTTTTATGTGTGTTTCTTGCATCATTAGCTCCGTTTTCTGCCTGAGAGATCATTGTCATAACGTGTAGTGATCTACATATGTAAATTGATCACATTGGAGAACTCAATTGAGAGATGAACTTTTTCACATCTTGAACAATGTCTTTTCTTTTTTCAAGATCCTTATGCTCCTTTTGTGTGTGTGTGTGTGAGTGAATGGTGTAGAGTTGGATTGCCCCTGGTTTTCAAGTCAAGTTTTGATAAAGCTAACAGAACTTCTTCAAAGTCATTTCGAGGTCCTGGCATGGCCGAGGGTCTGAAGGTATCTTCCCCTGTTTACCTGTAATCACTCTTTCTATGTCCTTGGGATGTCTAAATATATATGATTTGGATTTTAGGACTGTTGATTCGAGAACCTTCACAGATTTTTGATGTTAAATGGATCTTATATATGTAAACTAATTTTAAGTTCTTATATGACCTTTGGATTAAATTGATGGCAGCAATTGTATTACTTTTCGCCTATGATGCTACCATTTACTTGAACGTTAAATTGTTTTAATTTTCTATTATTTCTGAACAAGAATACTGATGGTCACATTTATGGTTCTCCAACGCAGATTCTTGAGAAGGTGAAGGTAGCATATGACCTACCAATAGTAACTGATGTTCACGAATCAAGCCAGGTATAAATGAACGTATTCACAATAGAGAACTGAGAGTTAGCAAGTCTTTGGTACCTTCTGATGTGTTATTTATTTTCTTAGTGTGAAGCAGTTGGCAAGGTTGCAGATATAATTCAGATTCCAGCATTCTTATGTCGCCAGGCGAGACTCTAAACCGTATTTTCCTGAAAGCTTCTGTTTGTAGCTTTCATACTTTCAATCTTGGATTGATATCTGTTATATGGTTGATGATTTAGGCTGTTAATTGTAATTCCAGACAGATCTTCTGGTTGCAGCAGCACAAACCGGAAAAATTATCAATATTAAGAAAGGACAATTCTGTGCTCCTTCTGTGAGTTCTTTCTTCTTACGTATTTCAAGGTGGTCAATATTTTTTTGCCGGAATATTTTTGATGACCGAGTATATGTATGCTAAGGTCATGGAAAATTCAGCCGAGAAGATCAGACTGGCTGGGAATCCAAATGTGATGGTTTGTGAAAGAGGAACCATGTTTGGATACAGTAAGTTATCATCTTCTTTTCAGATACCGAATGCCGAAGCAGGCTTTAACATGATCTTTGTGTCCATGTAATTTAGCAGTGTAGATAAACACATAGGCATTCTCAAATCTCATGCAAATCTCTTGGAACTTATAAAAATTGGATTGCTGAAGTATACATCAAAGAGTGCTAAAACAATTCTTTGGTCTGCCTTTACAATTGGCTGACTGATACTCTGTTTGGTTTTGATTATCAGATGATCTGATAGTAGATCCACGAAACTTTGAGTGGATGAGGGAAGCTAATTGTCCTGTTGTATGTATCTTGCTTCATCTTTTCTTTTTCATATTTCCTATTCTGCTTTATGTTCTTTGTTTGTTAAATTACAATCTATCGTACACGTTTCAATTCTTGGCAGGTCGCTGATATAACCCATTCACTACAACAACCTGCAGGCAAGAAGGTATGGTCCCTTTGAAAAAAATCTTTTGTTTTTTGAAGCCAGCAATGTCCAGATAGCTTGAACACAAACAATACATTCTTATGTAGTTGGATGGTGGTGGTGTTGCTAGTGGAGGCCTTCGCGAGTTAATACCATGCATTGCAAGAACAGCTGTAGCGGTTGGCGTCGATGGAATTTTCATGGAGGTAGGATACCTTGTTTGATACCACTAAGGCAATACCACATCCTTTTGGACATTTTATCAAGTTCATTGGATTGGTCATATACTCCTGGATTCATTGTTCCAACCTGATTATGATCAGGTTCATGATGATCCTCTAAGTGCCCCAGTTGATGGTCCAACTCAATGGGTGAGTTTTATGTGCTTACTTAATGAATACAAAAGTGTCCATCTCTTTCTTGCAATGCTGTGAACATTCTTGTGTGTTTTTATTGTTAAAGCCTTTGCGCCATCTAGAAGAACTCCTGAAGGAGCTCATCGCGATTGCTGTAAGCCTTTTCAATCCATGGATTATTGTTCTTCTTATACACCATTGACAATGGCAAGATCGTGACTCTTAATTTTTTTGGCAGAGGGTAACAAAAGGGAAACAGCGGTTCCAAATCGATCTCACACCCTACCGTGATTAAGATCAACGTCGTAGTGATTCTGAGGTGACCGACCCAAATGGGTATATATGATAGAATTCCCACACAAAGCTGTTTATGATCTTCTCAGTTTCAGTGGAGACTAGTTGCGAGAAAAGTGTGAACTTTTTACAGAACAACCATGTTAATGCATCTGTGATGACCATTCTTCTTTCTTAAACAAGAGCATAACAGAGATTGCTTATGAAGAAGTGACAAACTTGTATTTTTCTTTGTTTCGTCCGGCTATTTTCTTAGTCATTTGCCTGAAACTTTTAGGTCCACTCTTCAGACATTTGGGTCCCCAGCACATCCTGGAGATTAAAGATGGTTGAAAGGATCTTAGTCAGTGATGAGCCTTTGTTTCAGTTTGGTTCAGACTTTTGCAATATTGTTTTCAGAAGAAATTCGAATTAAGATTATATCGAGTTTATATATATATATATAGTTTATACACAGAAAAAAGGTTGTATATGTGTGGCTTCTCTCTGATTTTGCATTTGATACAATATAATATTATATCTGTTGAACCTTGTAAATTCCTTCCCGTGAACGGGGGGAGGCTAGCCGTCTGAGTGGGCTTAGTAATGGGCTTGGGATATGTCAGGACAAAAGCGGTAAATTAATAGCAACTCAGGGCTATGATCGCAAATGTCATTTGAGAATTTATTTTTGAAAAATCCTTCTTTCTCGCTCTCTCTCGAAGCTGATAGTTTATAATCGTGAATTTACCAGAAGGTAAATCTCCAACAGAAACCCTAAAATCTTCAAAATTCTAATTTGATAGTTTATCCGCATTACTTGATGTAGCCAAAGAGGCCCGAGGACATTGTTCTATGTCTTCTACTTACGAGAATCTAAGTTTAAGTTAGGGTTTGTATCTCTCGAATGGTGTTGAGATACAAGTAACTTTCGCCTGTTTGTTTATTTCTGTGAGCAGCGTTGGTAATTTAGAGAAAGGGAAATTCTAATTACTTATATGCCTCTTTGCTTTCTCTGGATTTACTTGAAGACTGCGATGATTTCATTGTGAACCATATCCAGTCTTTTGTGTAGATTCAAGTCTCAAAATATTTAGTTCTGAGACAGTTCCTACTTCCTACCCAGCCATGAGTTTCAAAATTTATGCGGCTCTTCTTACTGTTTAGTGTAAGTGCATCTCTTGTATTTGAACTTTTCATTATCCTAAATTGAAGTGCTGATGATGAGATGCAGGCACAAAACCCAGCTTTGGGCTTTTACTTATTAGCTCAAACAGAAGCAAGTCCAGTAGTTATACCTCCGACTGGCTAATCGAAGGTAAAATTCCCACTTATGATTCGTTTAAGGTGTGTTTTTCTGTGTGCTTATGTTGTGTATGATCAACTGCATAATAAAATTAGTTTTTTTTACTTCATATGGGTGACTTCAAATCTGCATCCAAACTCATGTTCATCACCCAAACTGATGTTTAGAAATTTGGCTTCTTTGGATTCCCCCTTAGTTATCCTACTTAGAAATTCCCTTAAAGTTTTAATTTGATAAGAGAGAGAGTGTAAACCCTCGATCGTAAGCACAAAATTAACATAATAACTGTAATGAATTCTGTTTACATTCAATAGGCAAGTTGTACAAGCTCATGGGTACACCTTGGTTTCCCTACCCTCTTTCATATCTGAAAACCTAAGTCAACCACATCTACTCATATGCATATGCCTGCACACATAGATATATGAATATTATCTTCAATGCAACAGTATATATATACACCTGACCTGAGTGTGACCTAATGGCATTATGAGCATGCGACGAAATGGTCTTGCACAAGCATGTGCTCTTCTTGCTTGTCTAATGTCCTTTGCACTGCTTTATAGAACTCAATCCAAGAAGATGAGTATGAATCCACGGAGCCGAACATAAAAGTTGGATTGGGACTTGCAGGGCAAGCAGTGACCAAATCCAACACTGAAGTGGCAGGTTTGAGCTGGTGAGGGAAGTTGAAGGCCAAGTTATCGACTTTATGCTCATAGATTTTGCCATTTCGGTCGAGTTTATAACGAGAAGTACCCTGAAACTGCCCCTTTGCCTCCCATGGAACTCTAGGTACACCTTTAAGATTCCACCTGATGAGAATCATGTTCTCTGATGGTTGCCAAACCCTGAAGATCTCAAGTGAGATATCCCTGAAGAGAATCTTCCCATGAAATCTGAGTGCCCAGAAGATCAATTTGTAGTTCTCAATCCCAGAGAATGTGTTCATTGGATCCACAAATGTTATATCATCCCTGAAAGCAGCAAACACAGAATCTGATTTATTTATTCGGATTATTAATCTCTAGTTTTCCATCGACAGGTTTAAGGAAGGAAGGGAGATGATGGAGATGAGAAAAACACCTGTAAATGTCGTAATTGAGATCTTTGTTGAAGAGCAGAGGCAAATCTTCACGAAGGGTACGTACAGCTAAACCGAGATTGATGTAGAACTCATCTTTGCCGTGCTGGTACTTATCCTGCGCACTCGGTTTGGTCTTAACCTGCGCACCTCGAACAGGGGGAGGAGCCTGAACGCTAAAGAGAGAAAGTGGAGAGAGAGTATCTTCTTCAAACTCGTAGCTATTGGAAGAAGACGAAGACGACGATGATAGAGCTTGGTTGGAAATGGGTTTCTCTTTGTGGGATTTTCCGGTCGGAAGAAGGAAAGAAGGAGAGAGATTGGGGAGAAGAAACGCCATAGCTGCTGGCTGGATTTTTAGAGCTTCTCCTATTTTATTTTGTCTTAATTTTTCACGGCGAAGTGAATCAGAGGGAGAGGATGAGTTGAGAAGAGCGAAGATGCGCGAAGAAGCTTTGTTGGAAGATAAACAGCTGTTCGTTTTTTGAGTGGTAATCAAACCTTCTCGTTGTTTCTTTTTTTGCTTTTCTTTCTATTGACTTATAATATTTTTATTTGATACATAGATAGATATTTCACCTATGTTCTATCTGTAATTTCAACAAAATAAATAGCTACTGAAGCCACCCAAAAAAAAAAACGTACAGATTTTATTTAATTACTTTTTATATTTAAATTACTTTTAAGGAAAGTATTTGTACATTATTAAAATAAAACTAGAATCTTATACATTAAAGTAATAGTAATTTTTGAAAATAAACTCTCATGTTTAATCTCATATTTAATAATACTATGTTATTTTTAATGAAAACATTAGTTTATATTCTCCTCACCATAATGAATTTATTTAATTTTTAAATTGCTTTTAAAAGATAATATATCGTATAAGATATTTTCAATTTGTTCTAACTTCTAACCATATTAGATTATTATAAGAATAAAGAAATAAAGAGTAAATCAAAGTAAAGTTTGTTAAGAAATAAAAATGTTGAAAAAAAACAAAACTGATAAAGATTAAGTTAATCATAATTGCAAGACACGTGTGAATGTCACTTCCAAATATGTTTCACACGCTACATGTACATATCGTGAGTGGAGCCATAAAAACGCTCTCGTATAAAAAAAAAGGAGGTGTGGTTCCTACATCTTCAGCTATTCAGCAGCTCATAAAAATTCAGGAAGCAGTGCTAAAAATTCTTTTGAAATTGTCCAGCTACTACAGAGCAGGGTTTCAAAACTCCATCACTTGTTGAGTCTCAATATTTATATTAGAAAAAATCCCGCTAGGAAAACTCTTGTAAACTCACTCGATCTATCTAAATTGAGTCTTATTATACTCTTAAATTCATGCAAATATTTCAGAATACTTGCATTATAGTTAAAGAAAAACTTTTCACAATTAAAATCAATGATAACACATATGCTTTAATGATGCTTTTCAGGTCAGAAATTGTCACAACACATAGAGTGAGATACTCTATCCATCCACAAAAATTTATGTAAGGTGGACGGCCTTGGAGTGAAATCACATAACATAATCTAACAGTCTACCAACATTAATATTAAGGAACTCGTAAAACTTTATGTGCATCATTCGTAAATCATAATCAAACCATTATTTGTCAAGAACACGAATTCGAGAGAACAATTATTAGCTGATTACTTTATTATATTGAGAACATTTCATAAGTTTTACAACCATTTTAAGTTGATTAAGTTTTGACATGCAATCAAGGAGTTTTGTTGAAGTTTATCTCCTATGCTAACCAATTTCGGTACTGCCCAAAGCTGTGCTAACGTATATGAAGACTAAAGGCGAAAAAATAAAAAAGTTTCTAAGTAAAACAATGTTATTGTTTTGTGAAAAAGAACTATACCCGTAAACAAAATATCTGTTTTAAACACACCTTCAGCATAATCTAATATGAAAAAACATAAATTAACGATCACTATAATAAATTAATAGCCAATTATGTAAAATTTTGACTGAAATTTGCCATCAATCTGAATACAATAATACACACTACTATTATTAGATGACCAATAAAAATTCTTATAACTTCATTATATGGTCGATTTAGAAAAATAAAATTACTTTTTAATCAAAATTAAATTGGTTTGATTGATAAAGGTGAATATATTAGTTACTCTACTGTTTTGAAAAGAAAATAGCGTTGGAAAAAACATAAAAATGGAAACGACAAAAAAGGTGAGCATATATGCTTATAAAATAGGCCCAAGCCTGACAAGAAAAAGGCCGTAAAGCAAAAAGAAAGCCCACAATAGAAGATATTCCGTATAATAACTATCCATTTGAAAACAATAACCAGGCGCAATAAAAGCGAGTTATCACCACGCGCTTTAAATCTGTAGGGTAACCCTTTTGAAATATGCTATTTTTGTATAGTTGAGAAAATTAAGCTCTCTTAACTAATTTGTTTAAGAAAGAAATATGCGAATTCACTTGGGCATACTAGGCCTGGGCACGAAGCGGTTATCCGGAAAAAACCTTGTATTTGTGATTCGCTTCGCTCAGACCGAATATCTAATTTTATGATCCGCTTTGATTCGGAAATTTCCGGATATCCGAATTTTTGTTAGATATTTGCCGAATATTCGCTTTGATCCGGTTAGAAACGTAAAACGAATTCAAAAATATACAATAATACATAAATTCTAGAAATTATATAAGTTTACCATCAAAATAAATTGTAGTTTAACAATATAACTTCAAAATAAGTTTTAAAGAAACTAAACCTAATTAATAGCATTGATCACAACAAACGCAAATGCCAAACAATTCGATTAATTTAGAGGTAATATAGTAAAAGAAATCAAAATAAACCAGCCCAAAAGAATATGTGGCTCATTTTGTGTGTTAGATTAAATATGATCTTTTCTTTCTACTTTAATTTTTTTCCAACAAACCTAAAGAATTTTTTTTATATATACATATAATCATAATATATATTATATATTTATAAATATACGGATCGGAGCAGATATTCAGTCTTTCTAAAAGTGATATTAGCGATTTGCTTCGGTTTTTACAAATATTATATTTTAGTATTTGCTTTGCTTCAAAACTTTACGGATATCCGGACTTTTTGAATTGAATCAAATATCGAATCAAATCGAATTTAACGAATATTTTGCCCAAGCCTAGGACATACCTATTGCCCAATTACCATTTTTTAATTATTTTCGCACTCTTTGTTTATATCACGCAAAATATTACTTTTACCCACGTTTTTTACCATCCAAGCTTTCGTTTTCCTTGATCAAAAATTTTAATTTGCTTGGGTTCCTTAATCAAAAATTTGAATTGGCTCGTCGAAACACATGTTTTTGTTTCTGCCATGATTTGAGAACTTCGACGTCAGTTTTTAACAATGAAGATTAGGAGCCAAATAGCATGATAGCCAATGAATATTAAGAGCCAAATAGCATCGACTGAGTTATCCCCAAGATTGGAGATCTTCGATCAAAATTTCAACAGTTGGATGAATAAAGTAAGTCCTCAAAAGAGTTTCATCAAATAATTAATGACAATTTGACATCACGACATCTAACGCCGTTGTGAATAAAGGATTCTTGTGTAAAGACAATGGATACTACGATGTAGGAACATTGATCATATTGGCTAAAATATGATTGAAAGCCAACTGGGAGATCTTTGAGCCAAGTAATTATCGGCAACGTACAGCGCTTTATCCACTATTGAATAAGTGAATCAGAGACTCTAATTTGTTGCCATTAAAAGCTACTAAAAACCAAACACAAGATGAAATAAAAATCAAAATCAAGTGACCATTAAAAACCACAAATTCAAAGATAAATCAATGGAGTGAATAATGTAAGGGCTTTTGAATGCACATGGAACTATCAAAACTAGACCAAGTACCAGAATATCGCCATATCGATTTCGGCAACGTACAGCGCTTTATTCACTATTGAATAGGTGAATCAGAGACTCTAATTTGTTGCCTTTTGTATCACGAAACGATTTAAAAAAAAAAACAGAGCAGATCTCAAACAAACTAGGCTCAGATTATAAAAAGAACTAAGCATCAACGAGCTATAAAAACTCTCAAAGTTTGATGGTAATCTTGTTTCATCATCAGCGCCTACTAAGACTCAAAGCAAAACATCCGATTGAAAACGAAATAACTAATGGAACAGAATTCCAGATGGCGGAATCTGGAAACAAAACAGTATGATGAACGTAAAGAGAAACAGATCTAAAGCCTCAGAAAGTGGAGGTATTCGTCAAGGACAAATAATAATCTCAGATGGTACGGACAATCTCAAACATCACAGGCTGCTATCTCAAGAGTAATCCTAAAGCCATAAAACTAGAAGAATCTTTAGTTACAAAAACGGGGAAGCCTTCTTGGTCGATTGTATGAATCTGTCGAAAAGGCGCCTTATATAGCGACGTTTCTAGGTTACAAGAAACCCTAAAATTGTCAAATTACCTAAATGGGCCTCTAATATTTTTAAAGCCGACTTAATTTGTGCATAAAATTGGCCTACAATATATAACATGTATTCTTCATTGGGCCCAAATTATTTAAAGTGCACGTTAATGAGCCATCACCTTAGGCCTGTAACTGTCTTATGTAATGTGCGCTTTAATATCTACAGTACTTCCATTATAACTTTTGTCGCTTTCTTTTTTCTTTTTCACCTGATAATTAAAAAGGATCAAATCGTTTTTAAAAGTGTCACACAACACACATATTGGGGGGTGGTGGTGGTGGGTGATTTGAGTTTTTATCTTTTGTGGAATGCTATATAAGGAACAAAAAGAATCCAGAGAAACTGAGACAACCTGCTTAATTTATTTTCTCTGGGTCCATTATATAAAACCTATTGTCATATTCAAACCTTGCACTTGTGTTCTGGGCGATGAGTGAACTCAAAGTCAATATGGACAAAAGCTCTCTCAACCTCAGAGAGTTGCTCCAGCTTCTCCTGAAGAGTCTCTCCTATGTTGTGAGCTTCGTGTAGCCTCATGTCCTCTGGCAAAACAATGTCAACTTCCACAAAGTAGTGTGACCCAAACGTGTAGGCTCTCACTGTGTCGATGTGTTTAATCTTCTCGTGATGGTTCCATATCAAGAAGGTTAGTTTCGCCAAGAAGTCCGGCGGTGCTGAGCGTCCTATCAGTGAATGGACATTCTCTATAACCGTTCTTGCCCATGTGCTGATTGTGTACAGAGCAATCTGAAACCATAATGAAGAATCGTTTTCTCAATCAGACACTTGAATCTCTTCTATATCACAAAAGACACGAGACATTTCAAGAATGTTGAAGGTTGATGATTTACTTACTACTATAGCGCCAGAGGGATCAATCCACCAATAGAATTTAACAGCTAATACAGCTGTTGCTAAACCGACTGAATTGGTGACAACATCGAAGAGGTGATCTTGTGCATAGGCCCTGACAATTTCGTTCTGGAAACTCCTGCAGTAAAGCATGAGCAGAAACTTGACGACTGTAGCAGAAGCCATTATTCCAATCATCCATTTTTCCTCGGTGCTACTCATATGAGAACCGTTCTATACAATGAGAAAGATTAGATTAGATTACATCATATAACTGGTAATGCCCCTGTTAGAAGTTTACGAGAAAGCATCGAATGTGAAAGACCCGTATTGTACCTTGGAAACAAGTAGCCTGGTTGACTCTAGTATCACTTGTAGTCCAAGAGTTGCCATCACAGATGCAAACACAATGATCCCCTGACGATTTTCAATCACTGTGACTTTTAGTTTCGTGAGTTTTAAGGGAAGCAATGAGAGAATTAAAGAGACTATACCACAGGTTGCATCCGTCGTTTTCCAATTGGATAGCGAAAATTGTTTTGTGTTCTCATGGCATTTGCAGTAAACCATAGAATAAATCCAGACAAGAGATCTAAGAGAGAGTCCAAAGTGGAAGCAATCACAGCCATAGATCTACTCTCCACAGAAGCATAAACCTTAGCTACAAAAAGCACAAGGTTTGCTGCGTTTGAGATGTGAACTGCAAGCCTCTCGTTCTTCGCAAGCTTCTTCAGTTCTTCCTGTTGAAATCAACGCGAGTCTATATGTATGAAGAAAATGGACGAGATCTCGGTGAGAGATTCAAAAAGAAGACTGAAGAAAGCTAGAGACGAACCTCAGTTGGAGCTCCAGATACAAAACCAGTTTCGTTAATTGTCTCCATCTCATTGAAACCCTCCAGGAGCTTCTCTTGGTTCTTGTAATACTCAGAGACTTTACGTTCCTTTTCTGATTTTCGAAAACAGAGAAGAGTAAAAACCATGATAAGAGTTTTGGTACCTGTTTGTTTACTGATGATTCAAAGATGTTTAACAATCGATCCTTGATGGTTTTTATCATTATCCTATCAAAATCTACAATGCGTAAAAACTCCGAAGAATATGATTCTGTGTCCCTATCACACTTTTAAAATAAAGAAATGGTTCTGATTTCCCAATGTTTCATGCACAACCAAAAAAAGATTCCCAGATTCACTTAGAATCTCACCTATATATATATATATATATATATATATGCTCCAAGTGGAAAACAGAGAATCTGCACAAACTTTGGATTTCATCAACAAATAGAAAGCTTAATTCCTTTTAAACAATATACATGCTTTTAAACAGAAAATTCAGGCAAAATCACTCTAGATTGTTTTCTAGGGCTAAAAAGTTGGGAACATCCGTACGTATACTTTGAGAAATTGCCAAAAAAAAGTTAAATCTCGATTTATCTACTGAACAGATTTGATACTAGAGTGACATTCCCTGACATGGATCTTGTTAACACATAACAGTACCTCAATTATACACATACACACGAAACGCAGGGACGAAGATTTAAAGAGAAGGACTATAAAGAAACTTACTCGGAGTCCGGAGATAACGAGACAAGCGAGTACGGCCGTTGTGGCGGCCAGAGGACAACGGAGAAGAAGGGAGGCGAAATGTGTCGAGGCTGAGACGCCATGAAGACGGCGGCGAATCGTCGTCGACATTGTAGTCTTCTCCACTGAGGCCGAGATGCTCCGTCGCCGCCATAACCGATCTCTCTCTCTCTCTCTCTGCTGGTTTTTTGGGAGAAGTTACGAGAGAATCAAAAGTTGTTGCTTATTTTATGGGTTTTTTTAAAAAAAAAAAAACTGGCCAAAAAGAGCCACGCATGTATATGTAGAAAGTCCAAATCCTTAACTAAACCTTGATTAGCAAAAAAAGTATTATTACTTTTATATAAAATCGAATATACAAAGCACAAACTATGATATAAGTACGTACCATACAAACATAAAAGCGTTTAATTATACACATATCTATTAGAAAGTATTTTGTATGCATATGAAACCATAAGCTAGCTATAATCTAATTAACTGGATTTTATTATGGGTATTGTTGAGTTTAAAACGTACTAATTAAGAAAATTTGATATTATCAAGAGATTTTATTTGTTTGTATACGCAACAAGCAAATATCTTTTGTTTGTAGTAGAAACGAAATAAGTAGATTTTAATACTCATAAGAACCATACGTGGCTGTGGATTGCTAAAGTTGTGGACCGGAAAACTGGACCATTTTTCTTCCTGGTGTAGATGAACAAGACCCTTGTCCATATACAGATTATTTTATCCTTACGTGGACGTCTCTGATGAACAATATAACACTATTATCCATTTCATTTTTTATAAGATAAAATGTAAAGAAAACTAACGAGAGTGGCTAGGGAAATAGATACAAAATACGGTTTTATTTTTTTCTCCGTTGTCACAACAATTATGTACAAAGACCAAACTAATCTTTCCAAACCTTTTCTCTATTTGCAAAATAAAGTCATGGGACATTAGTTGGACATGTCGACCTTTCATATTCTTTCATAAAATTTTACTCTCCATCTTTTTCTTCTCCATTTCCCAGTCTTCTTCAACATCTAAAACCCTAAGAAAACAACAATGGTGTTATTCTCTCGAATCCGTTAATCGACATCTCTCTTCTGTCACCTCAACGCATCGCCTCAAATCCAATCACTCTTCTCCGCTTCATCAATCCTTTCACCAGACTCAAAAACTCCTCGCACAAACTAAAGAAAAAAGCAAAACAGCTCTTTCTCTCTTCTCAAATTCGAGAAAGATCCAGATTGGATCCTCGAGATCTGCCATGCAGCTTCGTTAACTCCAAATTGTCACATAGATCCAATCGCTTTCACACTACACCACCGTCGAGAATCTCACCGAGAAGAAAAACTTCACTGTTGTGTTGAATCGTCTGGACGGATTCATTGAAAACATATCAGATCTCAAATCAGAGCGTTTCGCTGTTCATGGACCAAATTTTATGGACAACTTTAATTTCATCGACAACTTTTATCCCTAGTGGACAACAATTTCGTGGCTTGTTTTCCCATCTCTTTCTCCATCCTTGACTTGCGAAGAGTTTCTATGGACAACTTTAATCCTCAGTGGACAACAATTCGTATGAATCCACCATTATCATTTTCAATCTCGTCCACGGCCTACTCCAATTGCTGGTCCACCGAATCTCAACGTATCTGAACCGAATCTCTCATTATCTTTCCTCTCCTTCTCTTATTTTCTGTTCTTTTTTTTTTCCATTTTTCACACAACATTAATCAACTCATATCATCCCTTATGCAAAATATGTCCATAATTAATGCTCCTATCAAAACCGCTTGAAGGTCTCATCACTCACCAAATTTTGATTCTCACATTCTTTATGCGAGGACATTTTTATCTTTTTATCTCATGGCAAATGTCATATTATAGCACGTTTAAAAAGGATTTATAATTGTGGCATTTGACAAAAAAAATCTTTTAAATATGACATTTCCGTCTAAATTCCCTAAAATGTAATAAACAAAATTTTTGGAAACATTTGGAATTTAAAACAAATTGTAGGTGTATCTATAATAAAACGAAGTTCAGAGACCACCGGTAGTAAAACAAGTTCTGGGGACATTTGTAGTAGACAAATTTTTAGGAAACATATGTAATAAACAACAGTCCGAGGAACATGTGGAATAGACAATAGTTTGTGGAAAATGTTGTAATTTCCATGAAATATCGGGGCGAGCGAAGAGATATAAGAGTAACCTTATCCCAAGAGTTTCTCCTTATCCGCATGGTGTCCAGTAAATAACTCATGTCCTCCCTTACGCAGTTATGCTATATAGCCTCGCTTGTGAGATAGAAGCGAACACAATAACTTAGAGATTGCTTCCGTTAACTCTAAATAGTCTTCTTTCTTGAGTGGTGATGATGGCGAAGAGACGAGAAGTTTTGAAAGAGATCAGAGACAAGATAGAGGAGATAGATGATGAGGTTGTCCATCTCAATGGATAAATCCTCATGCTTCGCTTCCAGAAATCGCCAAAACCAAACGAGTTTCGTCGAATGAAAAAACGAGTAAGCTTTCTTCTGAAACATAGCAGAAGAAAAGATAAACGATATAGTAGGCGTTTGGTTACATGGCTAATCTAATTCAATTTCTGTTTTCATTTCTAAAAAACATGTTTCAGTGGTTAGTTTATAATAAGCACGGGCAAAGCTAACGATGCACTATCAAGAAGCTCCCAAACAATTGTTGCTTATACTGGTAAGCTATTTTTGATAAAGTACAAGAAGTTTAACCCCTTATTGATAAATGTAAGTCGCAGAGTTTTTTGTCTTTTCGACCAAATCTAGTTTCCATAGTTGCTGATACTGGAACAGAACAAAAATAGAATAAAGGCTCGTGATTCAAACCAAATTTCTCAAACACCTAGCACCTAATTGTTAAGAACAAATCCAAACCGGCTTTGTAGAGCAGGTTTCGCAATAAGCAGAAAGTCTCAAGCTTCTGCAAGAACCGGTGTGTGTATTTAGTGGCTGGCTGCTACCAAAGCCATGTGCTCTATAAGGTCAAGAACTCGGTTGCTGTAAGTAAAATGGGAGAAGATTTGTAAGTGTTTGAGAACTGTTAGCTATATCTAATGGAGTAGATATGAGATGAGACAGAAGAAGTGTACCTGTAACCCCATTCGTTGTCGTACCAAGAGACAAGTTTCACAAAGGACTTGCTCAATCCAATCCCGGCATTGGCGTCAAAGATACTGGACCTGTTATAACAAAATTGAAATCACCACATTGGTCAACCGCAAAAAAAGATTCAGATGGCTTTGAAGAAAAGAAGAGAGACCAACCTTGAATCACCGACAAAATCGTTGGAGACGACATCTTCATCAGTGTACCCGAGAATGCCTTTAAGAGGTCCTTCTGAGGCATACCTATTAGTTAGAGGTTAACATTAAACCATGAGAGGTTACTACGAGTTCTACATTAAACAATAATATTTTGATGAGGAAATCTGGTTGGTCAAGAAAGTTTTGGGAAGCATACTTAATGGCTGCTTTAACATCTTCGTAAGAGGCACCCTTCTCAAGTCGACAAGTTAGATCCACAACAGAAACATTCGGTGTTGGTACACGGAAGGCCATTCCCGTAAGTTTCCCATTCAGTTCTGGAAGAACTTTACCTACAGCCTATTCGATCAAAAACCACTGCTCAGATATGATTCCAGATTTAAGATAATTACATGCTTGTAGATAACCATGTGATTTTTTGTGTACCTTCGCAGCGCCGGTGGAGCTAGGAATGATGTTTTGACTAGCGCCCCGACCTCCTCTCCAGTCCTTCATTGATGGCCCATCAACAGTTTTCTGAGTAGCTGGAAGAAAAAATAACCAAAACACACAGGTTAGTGTTATCAGGTTACAACATTCAGTGATGTGCAGCAGGAGAGCAAGATATATAGACCTGTAGTTGCGTGGACAGTTGTCATCAAGCCTTCAAGAATACCAAATTCCTCATGCACCACCTGCCAAATACAGTTTAGTTGACCTTAATGAGTCTCTTAGCAATGAATGATATATGGGGAAAAAACAAGCACAAATGTGGGTAAGATCATTGTGCAACATTTTCAACCTTGGCAAGAGGGGCAAGACAATTGGTGGTACAACTTGCATTGGAGACTATATCCATGTTTGGTTGGTATGTCTTCTCATTTACTCCAACAACAAACATAGGTGCGTCAGCTGAAGGGGCAGAAATTATAACTTTCTTGGCACCGCCCTGTAAAACAATGAAATATCAAGCAAACATATCATCATAAAACAAGGTTATTTGAATTATGTGTTATCACAAGTTCCAAGGTCGACAATATATGGATGTATAAAAATGCACCTTCAAATGGGATGCAGCCTTTGACAGGGTGGTGAATACACCAGATGACTCAACAACATAGTCAGCTCCAAGATCAGCCCATGGGATCTCAGCTGGATCTCTGAGGAAGAATAAACAACAGGATATTAGGTTCTAAAGTAAAAACGCCTGTTCTCTGACCGGCAGAAAATAATATGCTACTTTGAGGTGATACCTCTTGCTGACAACATTGACCTTCTTCCCGTTGATCTCCAAAGTGGAATCATCAATAACATTGATGCTTCCCTTAAAATTTCCATGAGTAGAATCATACTTCAACATGTAAGCCTGTGGAATAGGGGGATAGAAGATCCACATAAAGTTTGAAAACCATACATTTGTTCACTGGAAAAGAAGGCTAACATATTATGTATCTTTCAAGGTTTTCTCAAAGTATACCAGGTTCAAGCAAGCAATAAAGTAAGTCAGATTAAGAACAGAGCATAAATATCGTTTCAAGAAATACCCTACTAAAATAACCAGTCAGAGGATATTCTTACCATGTATTTGGCATCAATGAATGGGTCATTCACTGCCACAACCTCAATATCATCCCTGGATGTTGCAATGCGGAGTACCAACCTTCCAATACGACCAAAACCTGCAGCACTCGCAGCAAAAAGAAAAGAGCTTCTATAAGAAACGAAAAAGTTGGGGCATCAAAGAATATTCTTGAAGGGAGTAAATGATGATCTAGGACTTAAAAAAAAATGCATTGATTGATAGAAGCACATACCGTTGATCCCAACCTTTGTCTTTCCACTGCTACTTGACCCTACTCAAGCCAATCAAATCAAATTCACCAATAAGTATACAACACCAAATACATCCACTGAATTATTAATTTTCTTACTTACTTCGAACTGCAGATGGCACTTCTGTAGCCGTGGCCTTGATGGGTTGCACACTTCTTGCATTGCATTTTCTGCACATTGAGCATAAAACAAAAAACATATATGAGAATCGAAAAGTGCATTGTACAATTTACATGTGTTACCGAGTTTGTGACAGAACTGTAGAGATGAAGATGGTCCAGTAGCAACGGCAGCACCAGAAAATCTTGATGATGTCAGGTTGCGACTAAATCCAAGACTTGACGAGACCTGAGTGTTTGAGAAAATAATAGTTAATAAGATAATTTTTCTTGCAAATTTTCTGAGAAGAAACTTAGAATCAAACAAACAACTTAGCAACTACGAAATCTAAGCCTATAGCTTAGGTTCCGGATAATTGTTAAACTAAACTATCTAAGCTAATAATCTGATTAGATTAACACACAAATGTATGCCTCTAGGCATTCTAAAAGACCAACAGATAAGATTTCAAACCTCGGAGCAATTTCACAAGTTGGAATTCGTCGTTAAACGAGACAACATACGAGAACACAAGAACGAAGACAAAAACAGGATTAACGTCACCAGCTTAAGCTAAGAAACTCAGAACAGAAATAAGGAATATATATCACATCAAACTACTTTTTCGAAGAAGTGCGCGTAAAATTCAAGCAGATCAAAGCACGACCTAAGCTAAAAAGTAAAATCAAATCGCGCAGAAACACGAGAGAGAATCAGAAACGAAGCTAAACATATCCAACATAACATCGATAAAAGGCATAAAACGTCGTCTCTGACCTTAGAATGATCAGACGCCGGCGATGAGAAAAAGTCAGCGCGAGGAGCAGCAACCGTGGAGGCGGCGGCAGATCTGAGGAGGGAAGAGAAGGCCATTGATTCGGTACTGGAGAAACAAACAAAGAGATATCGCGGTCAAAAACCCTAACCCCTTTGCTTGGCTTCTGAGAGTAGGTGTAGAGCCAACCAAATATAAAACAAACGTGAAGAATCCAAAATGTTCGCAGAGTTTCACCTTTTTTCCTATTTTTAAATCCAAAATGCTTTGGAATTGCACTCTTTTGTCTACTCAACGGAGTTTTTTAGGAAATATATATTAATGTGTGCCTACGACTGTGCGCAGAGACGACGACACACTCTGTTGCTATAAATCTGCTGCGGGCACACCTATACAAGGATTAATGCATCATTAAAATAAAACTGATGGCTGATTTTGCATAGTATTAAATAGAGAGAGTAATTGATACAACGAGATTATTGCTTCAAAATTTGTGACAGTACAGACAAACAAAAAGCACACTGAAATGCTAAAAATGGTGGAAAAGATGACATGGCATATGAGAATGAAGGGTTGAGATTTGGACGTGGAATATAAAGACACGTGGATCAACGTTCAGCCCCATGATTGGTCGGCCTCACTGTGATCTTTTGTCGTTTTGGCACTGAGATACTGAACTCTTGGGAAAGCCCTTGGGTGATGCCACGTCAGACGGATCTGGGCCGGGGGGTTTTAAAAAGCCCTTTCCAGCTCGTCGAATTCACAGCTGCTGCTTTCTGTTAAAGTCAACTTCAGGAAACTTTGACCAAAGCTTTTTTTTTTTTTTTACCAAAGCTTGTGATTCGAGCAATATCTGATGAGCCACAAAATGAAGAATCAAAGAGGTAACAAACATTCATAACCAGGCACTTTCTTTTTCTGATATGAACAAACCAATTAAAGATTGATTAATGGCTGTGTGTCTCATCAGGGACTCAGCTGTGCATCATCCTACATACGAGCTATGTACATGATAGATGGGAGACGACATTTTGAAATGGGTTTCAGAAGGAAACGAGAGAGATTCAGACATGTTTAGTCTTTATTTCAAAGAGATTTAACATCATCATACAAAACAAATCAGTGTACAATAAGGAAAACTTCAAGAACGACTCTATAAATAAAGCATACAAAGCATTTACGTATAACCTCATCTTTTTCCTTTTAACCTGCTTACACTCGGTTTTTTCATATTTCCTCGAGAGATTCTTCTACTTTAATGTAATGTTAAGGTAAGGAGACTGGATCAAAACTCAAATTTCTCTTCTCGACAAAACCCGCCAACGAATGCTGATTTAAATAACCTTTACGTATCATTTCATTACCTAAGGATCTATCATGACCACTTTCTATGTCTATGACGTTTCAAAAGCTTGAATCGAAGCATCGAGTCAACATCATACCCTGCACGCTCCATTCTGTTTGTAATTTGAGAAACAATCTCCATTTTTTCTCTTGATTGCAGGAGGGAGCTTAGGAGGTAGTTGCAAACTCTAGGCATCAGCTTGAAGTTGTTATCTAGAGTGTATAAGAACACATCTATTGCTGCATCAAGTTGTTCTCTTTTGCAGAGTCCATGAATCAATTTGACACAACTCGGAGGTGTGACGAGGATCTTCTTCTCCCTTAAAACCGAAAACACCATCAAGGCCTCGTGAAATCTCCCTGATTGGCATAGCCCGATCAGCCATATCGTGTAAGGTCCTAAACTTAACTCGTCTTTTCTGGTATCCAATTCAATAAGTCGTCTTAAAGCTCTCTCAGTTTCCCCTTCCTTGAAACATTGTTCAATCTCATTAGCTGTTTCATCATCCAGACAAGATATCTTCTTTAAGTATTTCATCCATAGACTAAAAGCCACCAAGACCTTTCTTTTCCGACATGACCATGTCATGAGCGATCTGTAAACCGCTGGACTGTGTCTAAAATCATCTTTCGCGTAAAAGAGTTTAAAAGCTTCTTCTTCTCTGCCGACTCTATGAAGTCCGTTGATGAGAGTGTTGTAAGTGACGCTGTCAGGGGATAAACCCTTTAGTTGAAGCACATTGAGAAGCTTGAGAGCACCGTCAATGTCTCCTGCTCTGCAGAACCCGTTTATAAGAACATTGTAAGTAACAATGTCTGGCGAATTCCCGGTATCAGCAAATTGTGCAAGATCCCTGTATGCCTTGAGAATCGAACCGGATTCAACCATGGTGTCAAAACTCCGGTTTCCAAAGTGCGAAAGCCTTAGAAACAAGGAAGCAGGTCTCCCGACCTCCATTTTATGCAACAATAACCTGGCTTCCTTGAGCTCACCGGACTTGCACAGTCCATCGATTAAAGCATTAAACGTAGCAACCGAAGGAGAACAACCACTCTTCTCAATCTCCATAAAAATTTCTTCTGCTTTCCTAACCAGCCCATTCCTGCACATGCTACAAATGAGAATTGTGTGTGTGCACGCATCAGGGAAGGATTCCGTTTCTGACATCTCGAGTTGGAGGGGCCGAGCCTCTTCCAAAAGTCCCCTCCCACATAGAGCCTTTATAACAGCATTGTAGCAGTAGGTATCTGGGCTAATACCCTTACTTGGCATGCTGTTTAACAGCTTCAATGCATCCTCAATCTTACCGGCTTTAGATAACCCTTGAATCAATATCGCGTACAAAATGACGTCAGGCTTAATATTCCTCTTCAGCATATTTGCATACAACTCAAATGCCTGAATGTATCTACTAGCCCTGAACAATCCATCAATTAAACTGCTATAACCTCGAAGACCAAGCACAAAACCATCTTTCTCAAAGAGCCGCAACAGCTCAAATGCTTCAACCATCCGACCTAATTTACAAAACCCATCAAGCAAAGCATTGTGCGCGACGGAATCAGGAGAATTACCACTTGCTTTCATCTCGTAGAATAGCTTTCTAGCATCTTCAGCACTGCCCCTCTGACACAAACCTGAAATGAGAATCGTATAAGTAACTCTGTTAGGCGAAATTCCTCTACCTGTCATATCGTCGAACATCTTCTGTGCATCACTCGTTCTCCCTTTCTTATACAAACCATCCATCAAAATACCAAACGTGTATAGATTTGGGGAACAATTGCACTTCAACATCTCATTGTACACAGCAAAAGCCAACATAAAGAAGACCTCTTCTCGCATCATGACTCGCAATATCACGTTGTACGTGAACACATCGGGTCTGCAATCAAACTCCTTCATCCTTCCAAACGATTCCACTACCTTCTCCGCCATACCCATCTTAGCATAAGCCGAGATCAGAACACAGAAACAATAAGAGTCAACAGAGACACCACCAGATTTAAGCTCCTCCAATGTCTGCCAATATAGATCGCACCCATTATTTTCAGAGAGCATATCGATGACCAAACCAAAAGACTCTCGGCTCCTGAGACGTTCTCTTCTCGATGCCCATATAAAAAAACGGAATCCTAATCTTCTATCGACCTCATCTTTGATAACCGATGTGATGATTTTCTTCGAGAGAAATGGAACAAGCGGCTCCAAAGCAGGTTCTATTGGTTTCTTCTTAGCTAGGATACTGATGACCTCGCCAGAGATATTGAATTCCGAGTTACCTGAGGAGTAGGAACGTTGCATCCATGACGGCTTTGAATAGAACTGAATGACTGATCGAAAGAACATCTGTGGTTTCATAGTAAATGCGAAGCGGATGAGAAATCAAATCTCATTGTTCGGGAGTTCATAGATTGCAGAAATTAGGGTTTTACAAGGGGATTGGATTCCATGACTAACAAATGAAGAACACCAATTGAGATCAGAAATGGACGGCAATACTGCGCCCACCTTCACTTGGATTGGTCGGAGAGATTAGACGCGAGAGAAAGCTAACAGAACTTCCGGTGAATCTGAAAGAGATTTCAAATGCTTCTCCGACTAAAGATGGACGAGACCGAGAGACTGTCTGAGGAAGAAGACGGCTTTCTTTTGATCGTCAAGGGTTTTCTGCCATCGGAGCAAACTCTGGATCGACTTCAGCCGGTTTATTGGTAAACCGGTATCGAGAATTAGTGAATCGTCCCGGTATTTGGTACAGAATAAAATGGTATCATAATTACAAAACTCGAAACTGCAATCTGTGAATACAAAACAAATTCATACATCTTCAAACTAATAATTCAAACTGCAGTCTCTTGAAAATCACACAAAATGAGATACGTCTAAGTATCATAACTAAGGGTAAAACAAACGACCAGTTAACCGGAACAATTCTGCAGCACTAACTGATCTAGAAAACCTTCCGTTGAGTAAATCGATCTACAATGGCTTCTATGTTTTCTGTAGTAACAAATCGAAGTAAATTATCAAAAAGTAAATAAATAAATAACAAATAAAAAAAAAATCGATCTATAATCAATGTTTTGTCACTACATGAGTTGAAGACCCAGCAATCGGTTTACTTAACCACTCCTGAAAACTTCATAACCGGCACAATCTTGCGACTTTCATCATTATCCGGTTAATCCTTTTCGTTAGATCATCTCTTTCTAATAATTACTCTCATTTTCTATCTTATGCCATGTAATTGTAAAAAACACGAAAATTGTTAGTCAACTATACAATTGAACTGAGAAATTAATGGAGCAAACTTCAGATGAAGATACTCCTCCAAAAATAGGTGTATGCCGTTTAGCGTGGAGAGCACACGGTATTCTTTAGTAAAAGGCGAAAGAATAGTTCGCTTTGTGCTCACCACACGGCTCCATGAGATCTGAAGAGTGTGCACCAGTGCGTTTTATATTTGAAACCTCGACGTCTGGTTTCTGTTCCATCCGATGTGGGACTATTTCCTTATGTCTTTATTGGGCTATTACTGGGCCTTTCCCGTGTCTAATGCAGGAACTCATCAATGAATTTGTTACGCTAAGCCTAAGAAATATCGAACTGACTAAGCCTAATAAATATCGAACTGATTAAGCCTAATAAATATCGAACTGGTTAATAATGGAGCAAACTTCAGATATTTTACTCCTCCAAAAATAGGTGTATGCCGTTTAGCGTAGAGAGCACACGGTATTCTTTAGTAAAAGGCGAAAAAATAGTTCGCTCTGTGTTCACTACACGGCTCCATGAGACAACAAGGTGAAGCAACCGATGATTTTATACATGAATCCTTTGACGTCTAATTTTACTTTCATTCGATGTGGGACAAATTATCCATGTCTTCACTGGACTCCTCACTTGCTGGGCTGTTCTGATTTTCTTCATTTTACCAGTTCCTTACAAACCCAGTTCCTTACAAACTTACCGTCTGTTTCTGAAGATCTGTAACTTTTCTTCAGTTGTTAAAAAATGGAGATGGCACACGAATTTCATTTTTTTTTCCTCACATGTTAAGCCAAGTATACGTACCAACGATCATGTTTTGTTTTTAATGAACAATTTTAGCCAAGAGACAAATCATCCAGAATATATGAACCGACGAGCTAAAATAGCAACTGATAATTGGTTGAAGTATGGAGGAGTTATTAGCTGATAAGAGTTTCATCTCTTTTTATTAAAAAAGGCCCCAAACTAAAAAACTCTTAAAAAAGAGAGCCGCAGACAGAAATCTCAAGCTGACAATAATAATGGCTTGCTCGTCTGGTCATGAGAAAACCAGACAACTTGTTATACATATAACAACACATAAGAGAGATGAAATCCAACGATATTCTCAAGCGTCATCAAGAGCGAGGACTCCTGGAAGTGGCTTCCCCTCGAGAAGCTCCAAACTAGCACCGCCTCCGGTAGAGATGTGACTCATCTTGTCAGCCAAACCGACCTTCTCGACGGCAGCCACAGAGTCACCTCCTCCAATGATTGTGGTTACTCCCTTTCCGCTTAGTTCTGCAAGCTGCTTTGCTACGGCCTGATGGTGAAACAAGACAAGAGATTGGGTTAGTTAAGTTGGGTTTCTCTGATTAACAAACATGTTGAAGTCAGATGGATTTTGATTAAAGGGTGACTAAATTTTGAGTTTGTGTGTTTAGTTGCTCATACCTCAGTTCCAGCTGCAAACTTATCGAATTCAAAAACACCCATGGGACCATTCCAGATGATGGTTTTGGTTGTGTCCAGAGCTTCGCTGAATGTCTTGATGGAGTCTGGACCAATATCTAGACCCATCCAGCCATCTGGGATAGCAGTGGCTGGCACTATCTGCAAGAGTTATATTTTGTGTCAGCTTTAAACAGACAAGATCAGACGCTAAGATGTTTATTTTCATTCATGACCCATTGAGAGCCAACCACAATGAATGTGACAGTTACCTTGCTATTAGCATCGGGAGCGAATTTGTCAGCAATAACCACATCAGTTGGGAGCAAGAGAGAGACACCTTTGGCCTTTGCCTTCTCCATGAGTGACTTAGCCAAGTCAAGCTTGTCCTCCTCCACAAGGGAAGATCCGACTGAGTGTCCTTGTGCCTTGTAGAAAGTGAAAATCATACCTCCACCGAGTAGGAGGATGTCAACTGTGGACAAAAGCGACTCGATGACACCAATCTTTGTTGAAACCTTTGAGCCTCCAACAATGGCAGCAAAAGGCTTCTTGGGGTTTGCCACAGCTCCGACAAGGTAATCAAGTTCCTGACACAACAAACAAGTAATAGTCTGATCAGTAAAATAAAGAGACTCATCTAAGAAGACACTCTTTATGCTGCAAGATTTAAATACCTTCTGCATGAGGAAACCAGCAACTGAAGGCTTCAAATATTTGGCAACTCCTTCAGTGGAAGCATGAGCTCTGTGAGCAGTTCCGAATGCATCATTGACGTAAACATCGGCAAGAGCAGCAAGCTTCTTTGCAAATTCAGGATCATTCTTCTCTTCTTCCGCATAGAACCTCACATTCTCCAACAGCAAAACACCACCTTCAGGTAGTCCTGCAACCAACTTCTGGACTTCCTCACCAATAGAGTCATTTGCCATTACAACCTATTAACACGAGAGCAAGTTCCAAACAGAGTGGGAACAGTGTACTTAAAAAGGCTGCTGTTCAGAAACCTTGTATACCTAGAGGAAGAAGAGAAACAAACCTCAACACCAAGAAGTTCAGACAATCTCGGCACAAGAGGCTTCAAGCTGTATTTAGGAGTAACACCTTTTGGGCGACCCTGAAACAGAAATTGAGATCAGAAACATCCAATAATTCATATAATCATCTTACTGAGCACAACAAACAAAAGCAATACGCCACTACTAAAACAGAAAATAACTTGATTGCATCGTTCCCACAGCCAGTTGAACTTGGGTATAGACTTATCCAATTAAGCAAATTCATACAATCAAAACCAGAAATTAACCGACTAAGTCAATAAAACGCCGCAAAATGAAAAACAAGCACACTATATCTACATCCTAACTAGCCCAGAGACCCTGCTTATACTCATGGCTCTACAGATCAAAATTTCCACGCCACAACTACAACAGATAAGCAAGCATGTGAAGTGAGAACTAAGATGTCATACCAAGTGACTGCAGAGAACAACCCTAGATCCGTTTCCCATCAAATACTTGATGGTGGGAACAGCGGCACGAATCCTGGTGTCATCGGTGATGTTAGAGTTATCATCCAAAGGAACGTTGAGATCAACCCTCACGAACACACTCTTTCCCTTCAGATCCGCTTCCTTCAAAGTTCCAACGCTTCTCTTCGTCGCCATAGTAGATTCTTCGTAAGACAGATTAAAAAACACTGCAAACAACAAGATGCACACCGCGAGATAAGATTGACGGAGAAATCAAACAAATCGGTGAAACAGATCTAGAGAATCAAGCTCAAACCCTAACCGAATAAATCAATCAGAATCGTTAAGGAGAGAATCTTAAGGAAGCAATTAGAGAATATATACTCACATGAGTGGCTGTAATGAAATACAAGATGATCGAACGTTACAGAGAAAAAAATGAAGTGGCTGTGTTATAAAAGAGTTGGTGGATCTTTCGAGAAGGTGAAGAGATCGCTATACTATATCAAAGCAGCTTGGACAACACCCCAAGAAATGTCATTATAATTACCATTTTGCCACTGTCTCTCTCCTTGGATTCCACGGTTTAAATATAATGAGTTTATTTAATTTTCGGATAGTGGGCTGATGGACCGTAATGGGCCTATCCAGTTAATTAATTTATAGGGCTCGAGCCTCGTTGAGTTTAAGCGTCATCTTTCTCCTTCGAAATCAAAGCAAGCACGAGAAGTATTAGGGGACACTCAACGACGGATCAGTGTAGATAAACCTCCTAACCGGAGAGAAGCGTAAGTCTCGCCGGAGACACGAGTAAGCCGAATGATCTGCTCTCACTACTATCCTCGTGTAATTTCGTCAGAGAGAGCTCTTTAATCGGGGAAATCCTCAAATGCGACTGGTTTCGTTCTCTTTTGAACTTTAAATTTGTTGTGATTTCTTTCATGGAGATTGCAATTTCGTATAAGCCGAACCCGCTTATCTCTTCATCGACGCAATTGCTGAAAAGACCTAAAAGTTCTGGTCTTGTTCGGTTTCCCGCCAAGTATGGACTGGGAGCTACCCGGAAAAAACAGCTCTTTCGAGTCTGTGCGTCTGAAAGTAGTAGCGGGTCTTCGTCTAATAACGACGGAGGCTTTTCGTGGGTTAGATTGATGCAGTCTCTTCGCGTTGGTGCGGAGAGGATAGGAGAGAAGATTGGAGAGTCTGTGAAGAAGGAAATTGGGTTTGACTCGGAAGAAGCAAGTGCGAGAGTGGATGAGTATGTGGGTCGAGTTAAGGATACTGTGCAGAAGGGCCAGCACGAGTTGACTCGCTTTAAGACTGAGACAGTGCCTTCGTTTATTGATTGGAACAAGTGGGAGCACTGGAAGGTAAGCTGTTTCAGCCTCTTAAATTTTATTATCAAATCTCTGATTCTCAAGTATAATTAGACGGTGCTTCTGCTTGTGTTCTGAAACATTGGGAAACATTTTCCGCTTAATCTAACAACATAAACTAGAATTTGAGAACCTGAGTTTTATTGGTAGTCCGTGTGGTGTACTTATGTGGTGTTTTTTACGAGGGAAGATGTTTTGTATCAGGAAATTAGGAATTGGGACGGTAAACGAGTTGCTGCCTTGGTCATATATGCTTTTGCGCTGTTGTTTTCTTGTCAAAGAGTTTATGTTGCCATCCAAGCTCCCAGGATAGAACGAGAAAGAAAAGAGTTAACAGAGTCTTTTATGGATGCTTTGATCCCCGAGCCGTCTCCTGGCAATATAGAAAAGTAAGTGCTTACTAGTCCTCATTTTGCAATTGTAATTTTATCTATTGGGACATGGTAAAATTTGGTTCATATTTAAACTATGGTATCATCCTTAAACAAATACATGCTCAACTATGGAGGCATCTATAGCGACAAGAGAGGGAAGACTAAAAAAACTTTTGTTTATTTGATTTCCTAGAATGTCCTGATTTAGTCTAGCGTTTCAGGTTTAAGAGAAATATGTGGAGGAAAACAACACCTAAAGGTTTGAAACTAAAAAGGTTCATTGAAGGGCCTGATGGAACACTTGTCCACGATAGTTCTTATGTTGGAGAAACTGTGTGGGATGAGGATCTAGAGACCACGGAGGGATCTCTCAAGAAAATAATTGATAGAAATGCTAGGATTCAAACAGAGGCAAAGAAGAAACTAAGCCAAGATCTTGGTGTCTCTGGTCAGTATATATTCATTAGGATGGAGACATCTGATTTGCATTAAATATTGAGTCGCGTGGTTGCAAATTCTTATAATATGGGCATACCTTTGTTATTAATATTATCATCACTGTTTCTTGAATATATGATAAAAAAAAAAAAAAAAAAGACATTTTTTTCTGCTGCCTTGCTTGTTAAAGTGGAAGTCATTTCATCCAGTTTTGCAATCTAAATTTTGTGGCTGATTCCTGCTGTAATGTAGAAGAGCACTGGATACCTGTCTAGTAGTGGCATGCTGAGGACACAACAACAAGTGATTTATTGTGCGAAACCTTTGTTTTTGACGACCAAATCTCTCTAACTAAGCAAGTTTCTAGCAGAGTAGCATTTCAAGATCCCTCATAGAATAGCATTGGTAACCTTTGCTTTTGACCATCTAATCCCTCTATTCCATTCTTCTATGATAGGTGAAATTGGAGTCAGTGTAGGTACTTGGCGGGAAAGGCTTGCAACCTGGAAGGAAATGTTAGAAAGAGAAAAATTATCAGAACAGTTAAACTCCTCATCCGCAAAGTATGTTGTTGAATTTGATATGAAAGAGGTAGAGAAAAGTCTTCGCAAAGATGTTATTGAAAGGACATCTGAAACTGAGGGAACTAGAGCTCTCTGGATATCAAAGAGATGGTGGCGATATCGCCCTAGGCTTCCCTACACCTACTTTCTTCAGAAGCTTGATTCTTCCGAGGTACAGCTCTAACCTATACTCTTGTTCGGCTTTGGGATTGTGAGCTGCATATGTCATTATATCAGTTGAATTTTTTTACTGATAACAAATGACGTATTCGTTATGAGATAAAATATGATGAATAATTTCCCTTTCCAAAGCAGTTAATTTGAAGCTGGATGCAGTAGGATGATAAGATCTTTTTTTTAGCTTATGTTGGCACGATAATCGCTGTGTGTTTCTAACAGGTTGCAGCTGTTGTCTTCACGGAAGACCTAAAGAGATTGTATGTGACCATGAAAGAAGGTTTCCCTCTAGAATATATTGTAAGTAAAAAATTTATACTTGCAAGTATTGAAACTGAATGATGTACATTCACCATTTCATATCCTTTTTCTTTCTAGGTTGACATTCCCTTAGATCCTTACTTGTTTGAGACTATTTGCAATGCCGGAGTTGAGGTGGATCTTCTTCAGAAGAGGCAGATCCACTACTTCATGAAAGTGTTCATTGCACTTTTGCCGGGGATACTAATTTTATGGTTTATAAGAGAATCTGCCATGCTTCTCCTCATCACATCCAAGCGTTTTCTCTACAAGAAGTATAATCAGCTGTTTGATATGGCTTATGCGGAAAATTTTATATTGGTAATCAAATCATCATTACTGTTTAATAGTAACCTTTTTGCTTCGTTGTTCTGTGACCTTCTTCCAACATGTTCACACTTCTATTGATGAGTTCTAATTTTTTACAGCCGGTTGGAGATGTCAGTGAGACAAAATCAATGTATAAGGAAGTGGTACTAGGCGGTGATGTCTGGGATCTTCTTGATGAGCTAATGATCTACATGGGAAACCCAATGCAATACTATGAAAAGGATGTGGCTTTTGTCAGGGTAAATTTCATCTTCACCCAAACTAACATGTGGATAGTGTTTATTCCATTAAACTGACTAAGCTCGAACTCTCCTCTGTTTTCATTTTTGAGTCAGGGTGTGCTTCTTTCTGGACCACCTGGAACTGGAAAAACACTTTTTGCGCGAACACTTGCAAAGGAAAGTGGGCTACCATTTGTGTTTGCATCTGGTGCGGAGTTTACAGACAGTGAAAAAAGCGGTGCTGCAAAGATCAATGAGATGTTTTCAATCGCGAGACGAAATGTAAGGCTCTTAGTTATCTGTTTAAAAACTCATGCGGTATAGTTGTCTTCTACTCACACTATTATTGTGGATCTAATTTATATATTATCTCCAGGCACCTGCTTTTGTGTTTGTGGATGAAATAGATGCTATTGCTGGTAGGCATGCTAGAAAAGATCCACGAAGAAGAGCAACTTTTGAAGCTTTAATAGCGCAGCTCGACGGGGAGTAAGAATTTGCACTTGTTTAGAAATTTTGATGATACATATTTTTTTTTGTACATGTTTTCATTGGGTTTGTATCAAAGTTTTCATACTTAAAATTGTACCACCTGCAGGAAGGAAAAGACAGGTATCGATAGGTTTTCTTTGAGACAAGCTGTGATATTTATCTGTGCTACCAATAGGCCTGATGAACTCGACCTTGAGTTTGTCCGTTCTGGACGTATTGACCGTCGGCTGTATATTGGTTTGCCTGATGCAAAGCAAAGGGTGCAAATATTTGGAGTTCACAGTGCTGGGAAGAACCTTGCAGAAGATATAGACTTTGGGAAGGCAAGTAGTTAGTCTGCTATCTTTCAATCATAATAATATGCCTGAGATAGGTGTATGCTCACTCATAACAGCTATTTCCTTTTCCACATCCAGCTTGTTTTTCGGACGGTTGGCTTTTCCGGTGCAGATATCCGGAATCTTGTTAACGAAGCAGCTATAATGTCGGTATGTCAGATTCTTATGTGGATCTCAATTTCCCAATATAATTATACAATACTTAGAGGAGCATTGTTGATGGTTGTTAAGGATCCTAATTCAACTTAACAGGTAAGGAAGGGACGTTCTTACATATATCAGCAAGACATTGTTGATGTGTTAGATAAACAATTGCTTGAGGGTATGGGTGTGCTGCTTACAGAGGAAGAGCAACAGAAATGTGAACAAAGTGTTCGTACCGACATCCTTTGTATTCTTTATCTCAAATCATACTATGCCACAGAGCTATAAAGACCCTTACCGTTGCTTTTGTAATATTAGGTATCTTACGAAAAGAAGAGACTTCTTGCTGTTCATGAGGCTGGTCATATAGTGTTAGCTCATCTGTTTCCTCGATTTGACTGGCATGCATTTTCTCAGCTCCTTCCTGGTGGCAAGGTCTGTTTCAAATATTTCTTGTTCATTTCTAATAATATTGTTTTTTGAACACACAACACAGTGTAAAAGTGGATTAAATCAGCTCTTCTCCTGAATTTTACAGGAAACTGCGGTATCAGTCTTCTATCCACGTGAAGACATGGTAGACCAAGGTTATACCACATTTGGTTATATGAAAATGCAAATGGTAGTAGCTCATGGTGGACGCTGTGCTGAACGTGTGGTTTGTGGCGATGATGTCACTGACGGAGGAAAAGATGACCTGGAGAAGATAACAAAAGTAAGTGCTCTCTCTTTCTAACTAATCACTATATCTTGCTTTTTTCAGCTTCTGATCAAAACTTCAACTCAGTAGCAAAAATAACATCTATGTAACTGCATGTATATGCAAAGTGCTCGTGTTTTGAGTAATATTACTCTTTAGTCTTCCATTTTATTTTGAAATTATATTTTCAGATTGCCAGAGAGATGGTGATTAGTCCCCAAAATGCGAGATTAGGTCTCACTCAACTGGTAAAAAAGATTGGAATGGTGGATCTACCGGATAACCCAGACGGCGAGCTGATAAAATACCGGGTATATTCAAAAATAAAAGACTGATACTCTCCCAATTTTGTTTATCTTTCACTTTCTCGGTAGTTCATTGCATTTTTTCTGCTTCGTAATAAAATATCAGTGGGACCATCCTCATGTAATGCCAGCCGATATGTCGGTTGAAGTATCCGAGCTATTTACCCGCGAGTTGACAAGGGTAATCTATCTTTGACTCAGCATACCTAATCTGATTTAAACTATCTTACGTGGAGCTTGATACACATACACATATATGGGATTTGAATGTTGGTGACAGTATATTGAGGAGACTGAAGAGCTTGCGATGAATGCTCTGAAAGCAAACAGACACATTCTGGACTTGATCACCAGAGAGTTGTTGGAAAAATCAAGGATTACTGGATTGGTACACTTTCTGAAACTTCTATGATGAAATGAACTATGATCATCTATGAGCTCGGATTCTCTCAGTCTTAAGATATTTTTCCTTATCATTTTGTAGGAAGTTGAAGAGAAAATGAAGGGACTTTCTCCTTTAATGTTTGAGGATTTTGTGAAGCCATTCCAGATAGACGCTGACGATGTAGTTTATATATCATCTTCTTGTTGATCCTCCTCAGCTCTAGATCCCATTTTAAGTGTGTGACACTAGTTGTTCTTCCTTAAATTTTCAGGAGGAACCTTTGCCTCACAAGGATCGAGTGAGCTATCAGCCAGTTGATTTACGTCCTGCCCCGCTCCACAGATGCTAGAAGCTTTGCTCTTCTCCTGTCACCACAGGATTGTTCCTAACGTCTTCAATAGTGAAGAGGCACAAAAGGTTCGATCAATCTCGAAAATTCATCTTAAAAGAGCTTTGAATTTGTGCAGGTGAGAGTACTTGTTTTGCCCCCCATCATCAGTTTAGGTATAGAACATTCGCAGTTATGTTCCTGGGGACGTCCTATCCCAGCCGAATTTTGTACGGTCTGTCTGTATTTGATGATATTGTAATATTACTGGTGTAAGTCGAATCATAAAGTATATGGAAAGTTTCCAGCTTTGATTCTATATATCTGCAGTTAAACATTTTCAGAGAAACCATATTATAAGCTCTCATAATAGAAAGCCTATCTTGTTATTTTGCCTGGGAATGATTTTTTCATCTTTGCAAACAGAGTGCATAGCCGTAAAAGGGAGATGCATATGTATTCAACAAATACATTTGACAAAACAATTTCGACCAACTGGAACAATTTTTTCAACTTTTTGTTTGTTTGTTTTTGTTAAAGAAAAAAAGGGAAAGGAGAAAAGGGTCAAGAAATATCTCTTTCCAAACCCCAAACTGAAAAGTATAAAGAATTGGACTCTTTGTAATCACTTATGTTCTCTTTTCACTGCACATAATAAAAAGAAAGGTTTTCATTTCGAAGCCCTGTGAGCTAGTGGCTTGGATTGAGTTGAAGTCGCTGCTGATGACATTACTCGTAAGCGACCAGCTATCTCTGTGAAAGATGGTCTTGCCATTGGGTTTGGCGCCCAACATTCCTCCATTAGTGTTCTCCATTCATCGTCACAGAAGCCCGGTATGGTTGGCCTCAGTGTGTTGTTCACTATCCCACCTGTGCTTTCACAATGAAGTCATTATTATCCTCTTAAAATTTCATACTGACACCATTCTGAAGAATGAAAGAATGAACAAGCAGAAATCTGATACACCGTGAGTTGCACGCACCTATTATAGCGCCATAGTGCATATTGGCATATGGTTCCTCTCCGGTTAGAATCTCCCACAAAACGATACCGAACGAGAAAACATCAACCTGCAGGCAAAGAACAAGAATATGACAGGTCTTATAGTTTGTTTGCATTCTCAGTCAGTATATAGTTATACTATCAGGCCATGCAATAACATAAGATCCTCATCTCAAGAAACTAAACACACTATTCATCTCAATTTTACGTAAACGGGAAGATATGTGACTCTTGCGGAGGATTCATGATTCTAGCAGTTAAAGTAGGTATTTGATATTCACTGAGCATCTTATCATATTAATGTTTACCTTTTCTGAAACTTTGCTGCTACTCCCGTTTAGAAGCTCTGGTGCCATCCATGGTAAGGTTCCACGTACACCACCAGATACCAATGTATTTCTCTTGATTTTTGACAGACCGAAGTCACCAACCTGAGGTAGAATAGCATGTGGATATTAATGTGATTTATTCTAACATCATATTGAACTAAATTCATCTACGGGAGGGTCTAGCAAATTGTGTTACCTTGCAGATTGGGCGAGAAGGATCTTTCAAGTTCACAAGTAAATTGTCACATTTCAAATCGAAGTGAACAGTGTTTTTGGAGTGTAGATATTCCATTCCAAATGCAGCATCCATGGCAATGATTAGTCTCTTGCGACGATCAAGATGCCTGATAGTATAAAGAAAGAAAATTGAAGATTTTATAAGTTAAAACGAACTGGAACCAACCAACGTGATATTAGAGAACCTAATAAGTGGAACTTCACCTGTCCTTCCGGACCAGAACATGCCTCAGAGAACCATCAACCATGTACTCTGTCACGGTCGCCAAGGTCCCCCCAGGCCCGTCTTTTACAACACCATAAAATGCTACCACATTCGGATGATGAAGCTTTGAAAGAATTTCAGCTTCCCCCCAGAATTCACCAGTCTAAAAGTTCAGATATACATCAACCAGCGTAATGTGACAAATTAACATAGGCGCATGAATTTTAGGCACGGCGAAAAGGGAAATGCATAAGACATTATCTGCAAACAACTCACCAATCTCTCTTGCTCTGACGACCGCCCAGCAAAGCAACTCTTCTTAATCCTCTTGATAGCGACATCTGATCCTCTCCATTTCCCATGATACACCGTTCCAAAAGTACCAGAACCAAGCTCCTTCAACTCCTCGAGATCTTCATTCTTAATGATCTAGTAACATTTTAGAGTATATTATTAAAATATATGTAAACAAAAACCTTGAAAAATAGCTCAGCAGGGAAGATAGAAAAGCAGATAATTTTTTGACAGAACTACCGCAATGAGTATGAAACAAGACGCACAGACAAGAATAAGAAACTAAATGCAAGCACACTAGTCGGGGGTTAAACATAATGCTAAATCTACCAACATATCTGAAACTGTAAGAACCACTGATATGGACCTCAACACAGAATTTCCCATGCAAAGATAGTAAGAGTTTCATCAGGTGTATATTTTCAAAGTTTTCGTACCTGCAAGCCACTGTAATCAAACTCTGAGCCAAGTGGAGGAAGCGCAGCATGCCTTGTTTCTGTCTTTTCATCCTAGAAGTTCTATCCTCTTCAGAAAAATAGTGGTTTAGGGAATCATAAAATAAAAATTGTCACAACTCATACCTTTGGTTCAGTATCCGGCGTCCTAAGATTCTCTACCATAGCACCAAATTCCTCACTCTCTGTGACCTTCATCTGTTCATCCTCTAGAGCAGGGAGAATGGTGCTAGTGCCCACCCCGTCCCTTTCAGAAAAATTACCCCCATAATCTTGACCTAAAGCCAATTGAGGGTTAGCAAGGTTTGTTGAAATACCATCTCTACTCAATGGCGAGACATGAGGCAATCTGGAGCTCTCTCCACCATCTTTACTGTCAGATGGAATGTGAGAATCAGCTTGGTCAACTTCAACATCTCTTTGGCTAAACTGTTCTTCAGCCAGCTGCTGAAAATATGACCAATTTTTACGATCGTGATTCTGCACATTCATGCTAACAGTAGCTCCATCGTGAGGATGCGGATGGACAGCGGATGTATCCTCTGAGATTGCCTGTGAGAATATTTCAGAAAGGAAGTCACGAGGAAACCGGTCATTGATATCAATAAGAATATCTCCCTGCAGAGAAGCAGAACCATGAGTAGAAGCTTGCTCTTCAGGGATAACATGACTCATGGATGTGTTTACATGGCTCAAGTTGGAAACACCAATTTCAGTATCTGCCCCATTGACTACTCTGTTCGTGTTTGCATCGTCAGGATTTACAATCTTGTGCAGGGGCTCGGATTCCAAAGTTTCATCTGATACCCCAACCTTTTCAAAGACGTTTTCCACATCTTGATGCTTTTGGTGAGTGACATCATCATTAACAGTCTCGAATTCGTCATGTGACTTTCCAACTGCTGCTTTTCCTGAATCTTGCTGTGCAGTGTTTGCTTGTGACTGAGACGTTACAAACTGAGAGCCTAGTGAGTTATCGGACTTTGACAAACGATTTAGCAATTCTAGCTGTTCACGAGGTATTCTCTCTGAACGATATACCCTCTCGGGAGACTGCACAGGCTCCGGATAGTTAAGATCAATTAAATTTGACTCAGAGTCGTGATGAACAGGGCCACAGGTACTGCTTGAAGTTGAAAGCTGATCTTCATTACCAGATAGAGGAACCTGCCCAGCAATAACAGCATCGCGGTAGGTAGCAGGCTTTGCAGAAGTGTTCTGCCGTGGGTCTCTTCTAGGGGGAAGTAAATGTGCCTCCTGGCTAGGTGCAGTTGTTGCAACTGACACATCCCGGACCTGATTGTGATTCCTCACCTCACCATCATCTATTCGGGGAGGATTCTGGTGAACTTTTGCCGGAGTTTTACAGTTTTCAGGCTCAACATGCTCACGAACTTTCATATCAGGTGATACTTTTTGCTCCTCTACTAGCGCTTGTGTGCTTTGGGGTGTGGTGCCAGAGTACGGATACCCTTCAGCCCAGCCAACTTGCTGATTGACATCCCCTTGGAGCGGTATGGAACTGGTAGTTTCCCCGATAGCAGAGTAATTAGAACTGTGATCAGGATACAGAGGGAACCGTTCTCTTTCTCCATGTTGAACCACATGCCCATAATATTGCGGGTATATTCCATAGGAGCTGGCAGAACCCGGGGTGACGGATTGTGGATACTGGAAAGAGGAGCCTGGCGTAATAGATTGGGGATACTGAAGAGGGGAACCCGGGGGGATGGACTGAGAATAATGAAGAGCAGAACTTGTCTGAACAGATTGCTGTAACTGATATGCAGCATTCAGTTGAATAGATTGAGAATAATGAAGCGATGAGCTTGGTGGAATAGACTCAGACTGTTGAACGGACGATTGTTGGAAGCCATCTACCATCAACTGTGAGACGCCAACTCCTCCAACATCTCCAGCAATAGTATTGATCCCCTCGCTGTTCCGCACATCAAGCTCAGCTAAGTTGTTTGCTGAAGAGCTGTCCAGCCCATGAAGGATTGAGTTCTTTCCTGATCCAATGTCCATGCCATTTACAGCTACAACATATTGAAACTCAGAGTCGCCGTCATTTTTGTTAACTCCCAAAAGAGCATCATCCATATCACTGATAGAGAACAAAAACATCCTAAGCTTCTGAGATCCCCCACGGTTTTCCATCTCATTATATTCTTCCAACATATTCTGGAGATCTTCTTCACATGATACAGACACCAACGCGTCAAGATCTTCCCCAGGAAGTTGATACTTTACAATACGTGTTTGGTAATAGATTTCAAGGATTTTTTGCCTAAGCTCCAGCCAAGATATATCCTTTCTTATGGAAATAATGTGTGTTTCACCTCCAACATATCGAAGCTTTGAATCACCTGGACGTGGAAGTATTTTCCCACCAAAGCTGCAGAGGATCTTCACCTTTGCTGTTACACTACCTGAGGCTGAAGAAGACGCATATCCATGTAAATTTCCCACACTGCTATCTTTACTCATTGAAGCTTGTGGTGCTGACTGGACATGGCCAAGTTTATTTCCAAACTCGTGAAGCGAAGAGTTTGTCCTCTCAATATCCCTCGTGCCATTTTCCACAGTGCTGAACCTTGAGACATCGGAAGCACACTCAGATCCTGTGTGACTTATCCCTATCAAGCCTCTAAGCTCCATATAACCTGTGACATAATTCATGTCGCCAGCTGCATTGGGATTCGAAGACCTCTGAGGAATTACCCGATCACGCATAAACTCAAGAGCGAATTCCTCACCTGTTTGTATGGAGTAGTTATGCACCGGCTTAACATCTGAACCATTCGAATTGGGAGGTCGCATATTAGCACTCGTGCCCCCTGTTTGATCAGGCATAAATTGTTGAGGAACAGCCTCATTTCCATAACCAGGTTCCATGGAGTGCTGAAAAAGCTGTTGATGCCTAGGTTTGTCCATCACAACAATACTCTAATTGAAAGACCTGTATGATGAATCTGACATAGCACGCTAAACTACTGAGACAGAAATTTGATTCAGTGGTCCGACGAGATGTTGGTGATGCCGTTACACAGTAAGCTGCAATGAAAGAAATGAGGATACAAGTTTTAGTCCCATGGCAAAAAACAAAAGATGATGCAGCAAAGCAAGGCATTATAACGAAAAGGGAAAATTTCACATGCTTCAAATTTTTCAGATAGATGAATCTCTTATGTGAATGATCGAAGCTAAAACTCTAAAACAAGATTCTCCTTTGACTACTACAGAAAAATTCTCAGCGGAAATTTTGATTTGCGAACTAACCCAAACCATTTTCAACTAATCCAAAGATACCAAAACCAGATACTCGGTTAAAAGCTACCTACAGCACACACAAAAAAAACCCAAAACCCTAAAGCAGCCGATACAACGATTCCGTCATTTCACAACGCTACAGAATAGCTTAAAATTGAAATCATAATCAAATATCTAATGCTTCAGGAAATTCTAACGACTCAAAACAAGATAATAGAACAGTGAAAAAGTCTTCCGAACCTCTAGCGAGTAAGCGCTTACAAAGAATTTTTATCGAACCAGCAATACACTGGACGATATCGTCTCTAAGCTGATGCTCGATCAGTACACAGCGAGCGCAGAACAGATTACAAAATTAAAAATTAAAAACCCTAAACTTTTTTTTTCCTAAGAGCTTACTAAAATTTGGAAAATCTTTAAATCGCAATTAAAAATTAATAAAATCCAATTTGTCGGCTACCTAAAGAACAAAATTTTTATTCAAATATTATTGAAGAGTTTAATTAACAAAAGGAGAAAATCCAAATCTGGTCAAAATGATGGAAATTCGAAAAGTGCCCTTAAAAGTTTCAGAAATTACTCTTTTGCTCATATTGTTGACCTTAGCCGAGTGACTTAATTCGTTACGCAGTCTATACGCTATAGGCCTGAGACGGAGCCGGATATCCTGGATTTTTTAGGATATCCGGATCTGGATCCGTATCCGGCAGATCCGTAGTTATGATATCCGGATCCGGATCCTGCTACTCCGGATATCCGAAACCCGGATATCCGTAAAAAACTTCGGATATCCGCGGATATCCGAATCCGGTTTATTTATAAAAAAAATTATTATTATAAAAAATAAAAGAAAAATTAAAAAAATATATATTAATATTATATAAAAAAATTGAAAAATATTATTATAATAATATTATAATATATAATTTGAAAAAACATTTAAAAAATATATATTATATAATATAAATAATTAAAATATTATTAAAAATATTATTATAATATTATATTCCGGATATCCGGTTTTATTTTTTTCTACTATCCGGATCTGTATCCGGCCGGATCCGAAATTTCACTATCCGGATCCAGCCCACCCGGATATCCTATTTTCCGAAGCGGATCGGAACGGATACCAGATCGGATCCCGGATCGGATCCCGGATACCGGATAATAAATCTCAGGTACACTATACACAAGGGAACGACATCAACCGTTGATCTTGAGATAAAGCCTAAAATGTGAGACTTGGACGGTCAAGATAGATTCTTATATGTGTGAACAAAGATCGAGTGACATGTGAACAGTATGTGATTGAGCCTCTAGTTTTCAAAGAGTTTTTAACATAGATATTTAGCAAAAATAATACTCCCAATTCACCATATCTTAGTGAATAAGAACATGTCGAAGGATTGCAAAATCATTATCATAAGACGTTGACTTTTGATACCTTAAATATTAGGGATGGGTAACTGCTGACAAACAAAATATAATAATAAGTAAACTTTAAACTTTTAACAAATTGTCAGATTCTGTTTAAGTTAACTCCTTTTTTCATTTCTTTCAAAAGTAAATTTCTCAGGTAGCTTAATGTAAAGAACAGTGCTTTGTTTTCTACTTCTCAACTAGTTGCCAATCAGTTAAAGGGAATTAATCACGTAATTGATACTGTTAGGAAACAGTTGATTAAAAAAAATGATTGACAACTAGTTGATAATTCTTTGAGTTTATGACTTTGATGAGTTTGTTGACTAAAAGGAAGATATTGTATCTTATAGTATACGAGCAAATCTATTTCTTTTACACAAACTGTAAAAACTATACTATTTTAATGTAGTTGAGAATTTGTTAAACATATTTTATAAATAGTTGACAAGAAAAAAGGTATTGTACCACATATATATATACACGTATTTATATACAAACAAGGTTTTAAATATCTAACAATTCAACAATTATTAATTACTTTTTCCAATCAGCTCAACTAATGGAAAATATTTCTGATATATTTTTCCAACAAATATGTGAAACTTTAGTCTTACCTAACTGTGATGATGTCCTCCAAATTTGAAAAAGATAACAGTTCCTACATATGACTAATCTAATATTTTGAGTACTTGGTAAACCAAATGTATGCACTAAAAAAGGCTGAATAATGTTTTTTTTCTCTTTTCTTTCTTCCATTTTTTTAGTATAAATCCGTATTTTTTTGCCAAGCCGCAATGACAACTATGATATTATCTGTTAATATTCTCTTAGTCTTAGCTTCCGGTCTCATATCTGTGAATGCGAGTAGCCAGCCGAAGATCAATGTTTCTCTCGACAAAGAAAAAAATAAGGTATGAATACAAAGATGAACATTTAAGAACAAAAGTATGCATATGTTGGAAAAAAATAAAAAATAATATTCATTCATAATCGAAGGTTGTGCCTACGAACCAATCATCGGTTGGAAGGAAACATAGTTTTTGACCAAAAACGAAGGTGTTAACTCTAGATCATAATCTTTAGGGGTTTTGTGGTCAAGGCTAATGCCAATGGGGCAGTAATGATTGGGCCCACAATATGTAAAACAAACTATGGTCGGTTCACCGTCCTATTTTGGATATCGAAAGCGTCTATTTAGAAGAAGTCTTACGTTGAATATATAACTGTTTTTTTCCCGACCTAAAGCCAGCATGATATACCACGATATCTTGTACTTGAACTCGATTGTAATTGGGTTTATAAGAAATATAATAATTACAAGTTTATGGATTGGTGTAAGAGTAATTAATAAGTATATAATATTCAAGCGATCGCAAGATAACTTCCATTGTTAGTTTGTTACATATTAAAATTTTAATCTTTAACTAAAAAAAATAGAAAGTTATATATTAAAATTTTAATACAAGTAAAGTAACTTGGTCGGCGGGCGCCCAGGGAATAATTTGATCTTGCTTTCTTTCGAAGTGAACTGTTTGGACCAGCGAAATACGGTAAAGACTATAAAAACGTACATGCACACCGTCAAGAACTTTATATTCGTTCGTTTTGTCAACGCACACCGTCAAGAAATTTATTATATACACAAATGACAAAAATCTTTACGTTTTTCTCTCTTTTTTTTTCCATATCTTTACGTCATATTTTCTTATATAAAGTTGTATATATTGATGATGATTTGACGGGAAAAAATATATTGAGGAAAACAAAACGTTGTCGTTCGTTTGGAGGAATAATGCGTCGTCGTTGCAACGTTAGCCAAGACGTTCATATTTTGCAACGGTCGAGAGGAGGAAATTGGCGCTCTTTTTATCTCCTCATGAGTCCAACCAAAACATCGCCACTCTGTTATTCCGGTAGCATGGTTTCGAGGTTAACGTCAAAACTCTCTTCTCATTCGATTTTTAAGTATGTAAATGTGTCTGGGAGATTTTTACTCTGCACACACGAAGCATGGACTTCCAGCTTAATCTATAGCTCTTTACAAGAAATTACGGACGCAAGATGTCGAACATGTTATATTGTTACTTCTATCGGTTGCAAAAGTGTCTGCTTTGTTGGGAAATCTATCAAAAACCATGCAGTTTTGCGAAGATGCGGTTTCCTCATGGACATGTTTCAGATACTTAATTGTTTGTCTAATTTATTCTTCGATATGTTTTCCAAGTGTGGATGTACTGAGAAGGCGAGAATGGGGTTTGATCGGATAGAGTATAAAGATGTCGTTTCTTAGACTTCAATCTTCTCTTGTTATGTTGGTCGTGGGTTACCTAAGCAGGCTCTAGTCACAATCCAAGAGATGGTGTTCAACAACACCTATTTCAATGTCATTTTCTTCATTCTTAGCGGCTTGAGTAGAGCTCGGGGATTAGATATCGGGAGAGAGAGAGAGAGAGAGAGAGAGAGAGAGATTCATGGTTTTGTAATCAAGCATGGGCTGGAGAGAAATATGTTCGTGACAAGTGCACTTGTGAACATGTACGCTAGTTGCTCATGACTTAAGCAAGCTCAACTATTATTCGAAACCACGTTTGAGCCGGACACTATATTGTGGAGCTGGAACGTTCTGATTGATGTATTCTTCAGGAACAAAGATTGCGAAAATGGTTTGGCTTTGTTCAATAAAATGAGCAGCCAAGGTGTTGAATCTGCAATTTCTTCTTGGAATACAGTCATCGCCAGGTGCACGCAAAACAGAAAGAGAGAGAACGAGATGTGATTGGAATGCGGAAACCCGGGGTCAAAACAAATCGCATTACGATCATGAGCACATTGCCTGCGTGTACTAATATGGAGTATCTTAGAGAAGGCAAGGAGATTCATGGGTATATATGATAGAACTGGATTTGGCCTATCAAGTAAAGTAACAGAAAAGAGATGAGAAACCGAAGAAAGAGATGAGGAATCAGATGAACAGAAAGGAGAAAAGAGAAGAACACTGAGAGTTTGATTTCATTTGTGATCGTACGTTTTCAATAACATTTACAGAGAAAGCGAGAGATACTAAATACAAGTGTTGAGAGCTAATGATATGGGCTTAAACGAACAACTTGTGATACAGTCCACTAAGGCTCAATAAGCTCATTTGATGTCGTACCAATACTCCCCTCTCGAAGAACCAACTTGTCCTCAAGTTGAAAGCTCATCGCTAATCCGCATAGTCCACACTGCACACTCTTATCTTTTGAATTGGATATTCTTCTGCATGACAACTCAAGTGGTCTTGGCAAGTGGAACAACTTATAGGTGAGAAATTCAGCAAAATGATTCTCAAAATGAGCGGTGCTTGACTCGGAATACATGATTCTTCTAAAGGGCATCCTCCATTCGAGTGACATAAATCAGACATATCTTCATCAATTCTCTAGGACCATTGATGAACTTGCTGAGGCTGTAACGCACCACGACCATCTCAAGACCGGCTTGGATACAATATTTGTAATCCAAATTTGTTGTAAAGATGATCTTACCAATGCATCGACAGTCCAAGATGTCAAGATCACTGAACTTTGAGTATTCTTTAGATATCCTGTGATTAGCTCAACGTTTGTGTGCCTCTTCTTGTCATTCCAATTCGAATATGAAACTGTAACTGACTCCCCATCATGGACATTGAAACAACCCCTTCGAATTCCCACACCACTTGCTAGGTCTCCACTTTGATACCCATTCGTCTTATACTCATGACTCTTAAGTTTGACAGAACAAAATCCTACCCCTTGTTTCCATTCTACCTTGGCTCCACTGAAAGCCGTTCCTCTTAGAACACAAGCTGTCTCCATGTACTTTTCAGCTTGCTTAAGGTGTGTCCTGAAAAGATATAACATAGCTCTATTCTCAAGAATCAACAGCCAAAACTTTCTTGCTAGTAGCAAATCAATAGACTCGATAAAACCCACAAACTCATCTTCATCAATGGAGTTAACTTGACCAATTGCAACATCACTAACACACTCATCAGCCTTACCAACCACATACTCCTCCATAGACTTGTCAACAGCTAGCATTCCACGAGTATGGACTGTTCCATGAAGGGTATAAAAACATGACTTGAAAACATAATAGGAAGCAAACCTTAACTTGTTCATAGTAGGGTCAGCCTGCACTTTTCCTTCTTCCCAGACATACTTACACACTCCCATATTCCTTAGCTTTTTCTTTTCTTTATACACACTTACTCTTACTCGCCTTTGAGAGTTTCATCTTATCCTCAAGATGAAATGGTAAGTGGTATTTGGTCTTGAATGGTGAGGCTAAGGCTTCAAAAGTCACCCATTCACACATACTCTCTAACTCTGGGACGTCTCTCTTGAATCTCTCTATCAAAATCAGAATAATACAAGGAGTGGAGCATTGCTTGTTGCGCTGTTGATCCTCCACATTAGAGAATTCACAGGTACCTGCTAATGAAAGCCATGAAGCACCACCTCTATCTTGAATTCCAGTCCATCTTGTCACCCATTTCGATGGAGTTTTGGCAGGTGTTATCATCACAATAACATTCCCCTCAGGATAGTCGCTTCTGAACTTGCAGCCATAATCCTCCATCAAACAGCAACGTAGTCTCCAAACATACACACTCACTGTCATCTTCGCAAATTTCACATCAAAACCATTATCAATCCCAGCAAGAGATGAACCTTTTCACATGAACTTCTTGTACTCACACCTTCATGATCAGTCATTTCCCTTTCACCTAGCTTCTTCTTACGTGTAAATTGAGATCTATGATATATCTCCCACCACTCTTTACCCTTAAACTCAATAAAGTACATGAGCCTAGTATCTTCTGTGAAACTATGCCTTCCCTTCTGAACATCATCTTCACTGATTTTTAGATTCGCCTTAGCCCAACCAGTATCATGGTCGAAAGATGTAGTTTTAGTCTTCAAATTCCCATAAAACATCCCTAGCTTGATGTCTTCTTTAAGATCAGAGTCTACTTTACTCTCCCCTGATAACAATATCTACCAGCTTGTTCTCTTGTTACTGATGTGAAGGTTAAGTAGTTGTGTTGGAGTGTAAACGTCTTCTTCTTTGTCATGAAGAAAGATTCTTACACGCACCATTATCCTCTCTTTCAACTCACAAGTACTGAATGGATCATTTTCCTTAGTTTAATGGTATTTGACCACGCTTGCAACACTGAATCATAGAAAATGAGCCACATCTTCTCCTTTCTATGCTCACAGCTAAGCCACTTTTTAATTGCCGACAACGAAGAATAACCTACCTTACTCCATACTTGTAGGTTATCACTAATTGTCTTCTTTGGAATGAAGGGAGATCTTGCTGGAAGTACTAGGTAGCCATTCTTGTATAACAACCCTTGTATAACAAACCTGTCCAATTGAGCTTGTTCAGCTTTATTTTCACCAAGCTTCCACACACGATTAGCCATAGAAAACTCATAACGTTGTTTTCCTGTCATAGTCTTCTTATTTTCTCTTATATGCCCATTAAGCTTTTTAAACAATGGCAACGCCTCAATCTCTAGACCATGATATGTGACCCAAAACTTATGTGTTCTATAGAACTTTACCAATTCTGTGAACTCTCCATGACCACACCCACTGAGCTTTTTCAAATTATGTCCCACCTGAATACCAAGCACAACCAAACCAACCAATCCAAGATACATTTCTAGGTTGTTTCTCGTTTGTATATGTGGGATACGGGCCTTGGCCCTGATATGCCTTTTGACCCAAGCAAGGATTCAAATGGCCAACGGGCCATTTTGACCATAAATGAGGTCCGTTGGGCTTGGAGGGCAAAACGGTAATTCTGCAGAATACGGGCCGAAAACCCTAGAAGACCTCTCTATAAATAGTGGAAGAAGTCAACAGGCATGAGATCCAGAGGTGATTGTCCAGAGAATTACAGCGAGAATTATAGCTTGTCTAAGAGCCTTAATTCGAGTCTTACTCTTCTGTAAACTGTAATCTCATTCATCGTTAATAAAAACAAACGCAACGTTTCACCCAATAAAAACCTAAGTTATTACATTGTGATAATCTCGGTACAAACAATTGGCGCCGTCTGTGGGGACTTGCACGATTCTTGCCGACCTCAGCATTCACAGGGTAAGCCGGACACCAGCGTCGCACCTAAAACAGTACGATGAGTCCGCCTCATCTGCTTACTAAACTCGTTGTTTCGGCTCAAACGTATGCAGGATAAGCCAAGAGACGTCTTGCACCATAATACGTTTCGAAACCAAAGTTTAATCGCCAAGGAACCCTCGCGAAAAATAAGCCGAGGTCAACCTTGCATGAAGACCCCAAATTACTATTTAGTGTTTCACGCGCCTTAGGGCCGAACATTTGACAGGATAAGTCGAGCTGCAGCTCGCGCCTACTAAACAAATCTTTACAATATGACAAACCGAACAAAGCCGAGTTCGAACTCGCACCTACAAGTTGAGGATTACGAAACAACAACAATCGAATCGAAGAATCAAAAGCTGACATATTTCAAGGTTCACGAAAAAAAGAAAAACAACAGAGGAGCAAACATACGAAAGCTGATGCGACAAATAACAAACAGGGGATGAGGCATAATACCAAGATCTAACAAAACAGCAAGACGCAGTGAGTCACAAACAACAAGTCGCGGTGAGTCACCGACGCCGCGAAAAAGGTTTGGTGAGAAAAACGGCAAGTTGCGACGGCAAGCCCGGCGAGTCATGGCGAGTCGCGGATGCGGCAGATCGGCGCTGAAGCAATGGGAATGACGTCTCTGCAAAGCTTTGGCACGGTCGCGGCAAAGAACCTTCTGGCGGAACAACAAACGATCTCTCGACATGGGAGATCTTGTGACATCGAAAGGCTCGAATAAAACGAAGTGGCTAGGCAATAAACGCCACAAGAAAAGGAAGTGAAGACGCAGCAGATCGACGATAAACATCGCAGAAAGTGATGCAGCTGTACAGCACGAAACGAGCCGCGACGACAGAAGGAGAGGCATCAGATATCGATACGATGCAGCGAGATTTGACGCGGTGAGTCATGGCCCGACAAGAACCGGCTCGGCAAGTCAGGTTCGGTGAACGGCTCGGCAACAGAGATCTCGCGACGACTCGACAAAACGTGACTGGGGTCGACGAGATATCACGAATCTCGGTCCGGCTAGGCGACGACAAATCTCGGTCCGGCTAGGCGACGACGAATCTCGGTCTGGCTAGGCAACGAATCTCGGTCCGGCTAGGCGACGAATCTTGGTCCGGCTGGGCGACGACGAATATCGGTCCGGCTAGGCAACGAATCTTGGTCCGGCTCGGCTCGGCAGGGTTCGGCTTGGCAACGACAGTCCTCGACGCGGCATCACAGCGAACAGAGATTTACGCAGCGAAGTTTGAGGAAAAGATCCGGCGGATTAACGTCGAGATCACGATGGCGGCGGCGCATAACGATGGCGATGCAGCGACGATACGACTAAAATAAGCAAAATAAAGCAGAGAAGAGAAAATAGAAATCTCCTATTAGGGCTTCGTGCTCTCCGAAAAGCGTGTCCACGACACCAATCTCCTGTTAGGGCTCCGCACTCTCCGAAAAGCATGCCCAAGGCATAGGATCTCATGCGACGTTGCCTTCCACTTGAGTCAAAATGACGTATCTTTTACTCGGAAAATATGCTCACCGAGCTCAAGCATGCCCTCGCTCGCCGAACTAAGGGGGAGGCTTATTGTGGGATATGGGCCTTGGCCCTGATACGCCTTTTGGCTCAAGCAAGGATTCAAATGGCCAACGGGCCATTTTGACCATAAATGAGGTCCGTTGGGCTTGAAGGGCAAAACGGTAATTCTGCAGAAGACGGGCCGAAAACCCTAGAAGACCTCTCTATAAATAGTGGAAGAAGTCAACAGGCATGAAATCCAGAGGTGATTGTCCAAAGAATTACAGCGAGAATTATAGCTTGTCTAAGAGCCTTAATTCGAGTCTTATTCTTCTGTAAACTGTAATCTCATTCATCGTTAATAAAAACAAACGCAACGTTTCACCCAATAAAAACCTAAGTTATTGCATTGTGATAATCTCGGTACAAACAGTATACACCGAATTTTCAGCAGCTTGTATGATGCCCTGTGGCTTGGCTATGGTAGTTAGTTGCTTCATCGATGTTTGTCTTAGAACTATGTGATTGCGTTGCTTGACCAGGGATCTCCGAGCTTTTATGTGTTGATTTTCCACAACCAGATTGAAGTACTTATCACCTCCTCTTTTAAATTGTGCTCTGTGAAACCGATGCGTAACTGAAATCCATTTAAGAAACTGAGATCGTCTTGAGCAAAGAGGTTTTGAAACCCATGAACCACAAGAAACTTTATGTGTTACGTTGCGCACCACATGTTCGATGAAATTATCCAGAGGTATTTTTGAGTTTTCCATTGGCAATAGATCACCTGAGGCGCACACTACCTGTTCGGCGAAATTCCCTACATGTGTGTTCGAAATTTCCATTGCGCTTGACGAGTTTTCCACTGTGTTTGACACTGGTGTTCCTTGAAGGTCTTGCAACTTCTTATGCTCTTCAGCAAACGGTGGAGGAGGAAGGTTCCAGTCATAAATTAGGTACCGTTGGTAGTTTTCACCAAATCGTTTCTTGAGGAGATTTATGACGTCTTCCTTAAAGGGATTTTCTACTCGTTCAGCAAACGCTAGCATAGAGTTCCTTAGTTCCACCGTAGAACGCCTTGCCTCGAGTTCTGAAGGAGTCATTGTTATCTCTCAATGAAAGCACCAATTGATAGAACCGGATTTGGCCTATCAAATAAAGTAACAGAAAAGAGATGAGAAACAGAAGAAAGAGATGAGGAATCAGATGAACAGAAAGGAGAAAGAAGAAGAACACTGAGAGAAAAAAGAGTTAGATTTCATTTGTGATCGTTTTCGATAGCATTTACAGAGAAAGCGAGAGATACTAAATACAAGTGTTGAGAGCTAATGATATGGGTTTAAACGAACAATTTGTGATACAGTCCACTAAGGCCCAATAAGCTCCTTTGACGTCGTATCAATATCTTCAGAGACTGGCTCGCGAGAGTATGTAGCTTGTACTGCCCCTGCTCTTATGTATGTGAAATGCGCTGACCTTGATATTCACTGCGAGTCTTTGATCTGATAGAGAGAAAACTCCAAACTCGATTTATGGAGACGGAAGATAGGCTCTATCATCCTTTAACAGATCTGTAAATTCTGCTGCTGTTCTCTCTGGTGGCAGACACTCACAGCTAGTAGACGAAGCACACTTGATCTTTGACTCGATGGAAACAGAGTATTTAGTCAAATTACGCGTACAAAGCATTATTACTTGACTATGATAAATGTCGTAAGCCGAGCTCGACGTTTGGAAGAGGCAAATCATTTTACACTTCAAATGTCTTTGGAAACTAGTGGCAGCAGTTGAGGAGCGTTACTTGCTGCTTGTAGAACGGATAATAAGCACATCGAATTGGGAAGAATAGCTGCAAACAAACTGTTTGTCGCAAAAGGCATGAAACTATGTACTGTTAAATTTGCTATACAACCTCCTTGTGAATGCTAGTCTGTGGATGAAACATCACAAACTACAAATGATGTGGCCAGTTCTTTTGCAATGGTCACAAATCTTTCTTGTAGACCATTCACGCTTGTGAGCCGCTTTGTTTACCATGATGAGTTCTCCTTTTCCACCAAAGAAACCGAATGATCCTTGTTCCTTTTGGACTTGAGAACAAACATCATCAAGGCTGGGAAGCTTGTCAGCTCTTAAAAGATGCTTGATAAGGTCATTGTATATTGGACTTAAGGTGAGGAGAAGTCCGAACACCTTTTCTTGCTCACGCCTTTCTTCAATGATCTTGAAATCCTTAGTGCTTGGTCTCAACATGTCAAGTTCAGCCCAAAGTGATCTGAACTTCCCAAAGTGTTTAGTGAACTCAAGATCCTCTTGGTTCAAGTGGTTGATCGCCTTCTTTACTTCAAAGACGCGGGTTAAATTAGAAATGTTCCCGTAAACGTTTTTGAGTGTGTCCCATAACTCCTTTGCAGTCTCACAATAGGAGTATGCTTCTAGAATTGGGGCATCTAGGGAATTTTGGAGAAGACCTAAGATCGTTTGATCCTCTTGAAACCATTTGGGATCATCATTCGCCTTGGTATCTTCTGTTTCTTTGTTTTTCGTTTCTTGAGTGGGTTCTATGTGACTCCACCAGCCCCGGCCACACAGAGCAATTTTAGAGGTTCTTTACCACAACAAGTAGTTCACTCCTTTGAGAGTGACTGGAATTACCACCAGTTTTGAATTTTCCATGGTGAAAGAAAGTTCAAGAAATACACAAATCTAGCCTTTCACAACTCAAGAATCAATGATTTTGAGGACTTAGTCTCAGAGTGAAAAGACTTAGAAATATGTATTGCAAAAACATAAAAACGTTAAAGAAAATAAGAGCGTAGAGATTTAGAAAGAGATTGTGAGATTGTGAGAATAAGAGAATTAAGAACAAAACTCAATTAAGAACCTGCTCTGATACCATGTTAGAAAATCATTAGACTTGCGGAAATATTAAAGAGAGAATGAAGAGCAAATATGTGAGAGAGAATGAAAGAATGAAGTTGTGTTTATTCCTTGTAGCTATAAGGCTCTTTATATAGAGTTTACAAAGAGACAACAAGATATGGGCTACAATAACATAAGACAAGAAGGTATGGGCAAGATGCTTCTTGATATTGAGACTAGCATGGGTGTAGCATGGGCATGAGTGTAACATGGGTGTAGCATGGGCATGGGTGTAGTGGTCTAGGACCATGTGGACTAATACTCGACACTAATGCAACAACAAACTACAAAGAGAAGCTTCATAATTCAACAATTAACCCTATTCGATTACATTACCATGATCAGTTTACTATTTTTGACAAACTTTCAAATCACAGATGTTGAAATCGAAACCTTAGCTAGAAAAATTAAGGAATCGTAATCACCATTAGAAGGCTTGATAGCTAATTGGATGTCACGTGACGACGCGAGTTTGTTTTGGGCCAAACCGCCAAAGCCATTGAATTTGGTATTTATAATTTGCTCCCTTTACTTTCGTAACCTTTATTTTCTTACTCTTATGTATTTGTTTGACTTTAATATATAGTAGTATTTACTTATTTACTGCTCTTGCTTTTTTAAAAATCAACAAAAATGGACCATGAAAAAAAGTAACTTCAAATTATTTTTCATTTGGAAAGGAAAATTTATCGACAAATAAATGCATCAATAGCACTTGGAAATGTAAATGAAATTGAAGTTGAAATAACATTCCAAACTAAAAAAAAAATCAGAAAAAAATACATGAGTTTTTCTGTAATGAAGTGATATAATTTAAGTTTCTATATTTTATAACATATAATCTTCTAATTCAAAACAGAAAATACGGCAGGTGTAAGTAAATGACTCCTCCTGACCAAATTACGTTTACCGTATCTAAGAAAAGAGAAAAAAATACGAAAAGAGAAAAAAATTACATCATTAAAATACGTCTATACATACGGGGTCCCGTCGATTGCAGTTTCACTATCCTCTTAAAAGTTTCTCTCTGCAATTGTTTCTCAACGATAACTCTCTCCGACGTATATCTCCGACAAAGAAGCGTGAAGAATAGTCTTTCTTTCTAAAATTGTTTCAACGATAACTCTCCCAAGTTACTGTGTATCTCCGACGAAACTGCGAGAGACCCCTAAATTGACTTGCATTCTTGGCGCCCAAGTAACAGAGATGTCTAACTCCGACGTTCCTAAATATCCGCCACTCACGTGGTGACTCGTGTGTTTGTTGGGCTTAATGGCCCAAATCCACTTAATTAGTAGTTTCTACAAAAATTTTAATTAGTATTGTGCAACACTTAATTAGTAAACTGTATAATATAGTCCTGGTTCCATCTTTTCACTCACTACTAGTCACCTTTCACTTTCAGAGTCTCTCTCTCAAATTGAGTTAAAAACTCTCTCCGGCGAAAAAAGAATCAAGCGAGTATGAGCAAGGAACCGCGAGAGATCCCTAAAGATTCTTCTTTCTTGCCATCCAAAGAAACAGAGATGTCTATCTCCGACGTTCCTGTATCTACGGCTAAGAAGATTCGTACGAATATGAGCCAACAAGAATCGCGAGAGACCACTCAAGCTTCTTCTATCTTGACATCTAAGGAAATGGAGTCGCGTCTCTTCCGCGTTTCTTTACCTCTCTCCTCTGCTTCTTCGACGAATTCAGATAAAGAATTGAAGAAGACTACTAGCTTAGAAGACCCCAAAAAGGGTTTCGTCGTCTCCACGACCCTCTGTTTGTACGACGAAACATGGCCTTGCCGAAACGCTGATTACCCCAATGTCACTTGCTCTCCAAGAAAAGAAAACCTAACAGAGCAAACAAGAAAGATTAAGGAGATGAAAGAAGATGAGGAGAAATACGAGACGGATCAATGGATCATCAAGAAGGAATTGAAAACGGCCGATATTATTGGAGATCCCATTCATTCAATGGTGATTATGCTCATCATAAATGGGAATCTCATCACTGCAATCACGCAAAATCAATGGAATCACGCGTCCATAATATTAGTGATGCCTTTCTGTTTTAGGCAATTATTTTAATTCACCTCTGTAATATAAAACTACATCGACAATCTCTAAAACAATACACAGAAAATTCTCTTCTATCGTTCTCTCCTCCTTTGATGTTTTTCATGGTATCAGAGCCCTGAACAAGAAATTTTCTTGTCTGATTCGATCGTTTTCTGTTTCCATTAAAAAAAAAAAAAACCTTTGACGATCAACAATGGCGACACAAGAAAACACGAACCCGACTGCTCAAGTTCGAGTGGAGACTGTTCGTCGAACAATCTCTCCATACCATCTGACAGCAGCTGACAACTCTGGACCGGTGATTTCGCATCCACTGTTGACTAGAACCAATTACGACGAATGGGCCTGCGGATTAAAAACGGCTCTTATGTCTCGCAAAAAGTTTGGATTTCTCGACGGATCCATTGCACGTCCGGCCGAAGGTTCACCAGACCTTGAAGATTGGTGGACAATCCAGGCGTTACTTGTCTCATGGATAAAGATGACGATTGATCCTGTTCTCCGATTAAACATCTCTCATCGAGATGTGGCTAAGGATCTCTGGGATCATCTGCAAAAACGGTTCTCCGTGACTAGTGGACCCAAAATCCAGCAAATCAAATTCGAGCTCACGTGTTGTAAGCAGAAAGGTCTTACAATTGAGACATATTATGGAAAGTTGAACAAGATATGGGATAGTATGGCATCTCATCGTCCGCAACGTCTTTGCAAGTGTGGCAAATGTGAGTGCGATTTAGGTGCTGTTCTGGAGAAAGATCGTGAAGAGGACAAAGTTGCACCAATTTCTTTTTGGACTTGATGACACCCTGTTCCGCACGGTTTGATCAAGTCTTGTTTCTCGACAACCGATTCAGCCATTGGAAGAAGTTTACAACATTGTCTGTCAAGAGGAAGACTTGATCCGTAATGGTACAAAAATACAAGAAGAACAGCCAGAAGTGGCAGCCTATTCTGTCCAAACCAGAAATCGCACAAACCAAAACTAGGTATTGTGCAAGCACTGTAACCGACATGGACACACTTCAGAGAAGTGCTACACTGTTGTTGGTTACCCAGAATGGTGGGGTGATAGGCCGAGACACAGAACAACACAAGGGAGAGGACGTGGGGCAGGAACTATTGGACGTGGTCGTGGTCTTGCCTATGCAAATGCTGTTCACGTACCAGACATAGGACAGTCTTCCGCATAAGCCAACTACGTTATCACCGATAAGGATTGTGATGGTGTTAATGGTTTGAGTGATGCTCAGTGGAAAATGCTTGCTTCTCTCCTTAATTCTGGAAAGGGCAGTGCACAAGAGACACTCACGGGTAAGTTTCTTGTCCTTCCTGGATAATGGATACTGGAGCTACACATCATTTGACTGGAAAATATGGAATTCTATCTGATGTTAGAGAAATGGCTCTGGTACTAATAATTCTTGCTGATGGTCGTGAAAGAGTTTCAACAACCGAAGGATCCGTTAGGTTGGGATCTGGTTTAGTATTGAAATCAGTTTATTATGTAGAGGAGTTGAAATCAGATTTGATATCAGTAGGACAGTTAATGGACGAAAATCATTGTGTTGTTCAGTTAGCTGATCGCTTCCTTGTCGTTCAGGACCGTGTTTCGAGGATGGTGATTGGAGCAGGTAGGAGAGGAGCTGGAACATTCTACTTTCAGAACGTGGAGATGGTCGCTTCAGTCACAACGCAAGATGAGAAATCGTATAAGCTGTGGCATTTTCGGATGGGCCACCTGTCTTCAACAGTCATTTGTTCCATCCCAGATGTTGATGTTTCTGTTTCTTCTGAAATTTCCAATAAAACCTGCGATGTATGTTTACGCGCTAAGCAAACCCGAGCTTCTTTTCCAATAAGTGAGAATAAAACTTCAAATTCTTTTGAGTTGATTCATTGCGATCTTTGGGGTCCGTATAGAACTCCATCTTCATCGGGTGCAAGATACTTTCTTACAATAGTTGATGATTACACACGAAGTGTGTGGCTTTATCGTTTGAACGACAAAACTGAGGCTCCGACTCATATCAAGAATTTTGTCTCTATGGTTGAAAATCAGTTTCAAACGACCATCAAAACAATACAGAGTGATAACGGTTCCGAATTCTTATGTCTCTCCAAATTTTTTCTAAGCAAAAGGATCACTCATCAGACGTCGTGTGTGGGCACTCCACAACAGAACAGAAGGGTGGAAATGAAACACCGTCACATACTCAATGTTGCTCGAGCTTTACGTTTCCAAGCACATCTTCCAATTGATTTCTGGGGCGAATGCATATTGACAGCTGCATATCTCATCAATCGAACGCCAAGCAAAGTACTTCATGGGATTACACCTTATGAAAAGCTCTATGGTAAGCGACCCAACTATGTTCATCTCAGAGTTTTTGGTGCTTTGTATTATGCACATAATCAAGGGCACAAAGGTGATAAATTCGCTTCAAGAAGTCGCAAGTGTGTATTTGTGGGCTATCCTTATGGAAAGAAGGGCTGGAGACTGTTTGATCTTGAAGAACGAGTATTCTTTATCTCACGGGATGTGGAGTTCTCAGAAACAGAGTTCCCATATAAAAAGCAGACGTCGACCTCACATCGTGAAGAAGAAAGAGGTGAATCTCAATGGGCTACAAATACACCAAGCCCATAAGTGGAGGAAGATTTGTTTTTAACAACGAATGGGCCAATAATTGAGACTGTCCCAATAGCAAATATCCTTCCTGAAGTCTTATTGGACCCATCAAATGTTGTAAGTTCTTCCTCAGGCCCAACAGAAATCACAAACCCTTCGTCTTTGCCAGAACCTAAAGTCTTGACGACAACATCAACACCGACTCATGCTGATCCAGCTCCAACCTCCTCCTCGACGCCAGCCATGGATAATGATGTCGGAGGTGACTTACTAGGTCGGGGTCATCGGAAGAAACAACCTCCAGTTACTCTACGAAATTATATCACAAACAGAGTACTGAGCAAACTTCTTGAGGCACAAACTGGTAAATCTGTTTATCCTATTGCCAATTACATTAACAATTGTCGTTTCTCAGCCACTCATCAAGCATTTATGGCGGTTACATCGACGAGTGTAGAATCAAAATCATTTTCAAAGGCAATGGAAGACAAACGATGGAGAACTGCAATGACGAATGAAATTACAGCTCTAGAGCAGAACAAGACATGGACTCTTGTGGATTTACCGAGAGGAAAGAAAGCAGTAGGATGCAAGTGGGTTTATAAACTAAAATACAAATCAGATGGAACACTTGAACGACACAAGGCTCGATTGGTGGTCCTCGGCAACAAACAGATCGAAGGGGTTGACTATGAGGAAACTTTTGCTCCCGTGGCTAAGATGAACACAGTTCGATTGTTTTTAAATGTCATTGATATAATGCGTTTTTGGCGCATTCTAACCCTTGTTTTATAGGTTTTTATCGAGTCTTTTATTTTATCTTGAGTCATTTCAGGTCTAAAAGTGGCTAGAATGGAGAATTGCAACTCACAAAGAGACTTGGCGAAAATAGAAGAAAAGTGAAGATTTTCTAAAGGGTTTCGATGAAAGGAGCACCAACGACCTGCTCCAGATGAAGGAGCACCCGCTCCTGCACTCACGACCTGCTCCCGAAACCAGTCCAGCAAATAAAGGCAAATGTCAGCAAAGTCTTCATTAAACAATTAAGGCCACTAAGACTTTTCCACCACTTCTCCCAACTGTCCAAGACTTATGTGGACTATTAATATATAATACTTGAGTGGGCAACTATTTGCTAAAGATTTGTGTGTCTTTATTATAATTAATTAGGATTAAAGTAGAAAGTGTGCTTTTCTTTAAGCTTTAGTTTTACGTAATAAGAGGGAGAGTGGATTCCAATTAGTGAGGGGGACTTTACTTTTTTTTTCCTTCCAGTTTTTATTTTCTAAGTTTGGAGAGTTTACGTAGAAAGAAGAGGGAGAAAGCTTTTGTATCTTGGGAGATTTGTCTCTTCTCTTGATTTGTCTCTTCTCTTTGAAGATTTCTAAAAACTCTTACTTCTTTTTATTGTTGTATTATGAATTCTCTTATCTTATTTATTGTTCTTTACTTTAATATGCTTGAGTAGTTAATTTAGTTGAGTTAAGGGATTCAAGGGGATTAAGGATTTATGAACTAAAGCATAAATAGGATTTCTTATCATTTGATATCTTCATCTATTGTTGTTCTTAATGCCTAAACTAGCTTGATCACCTAGCCTTTGATTTTAGGTTTAATTCACTCATCAAAAGTGTTGTGAATTGCTTGAAAGAACTTAGATGGGCGATTTGTCCTTAGCCAACGACAGTTGATGTTAATGCAAATCGTGAACAAATTGATCCATTTCTCTATAATGCTTGTCATTCTTTATAACCTCAAACGACAGTTTAGGGTGTTAAATTGATTGATAAAGAGGTTGATACCACGACAGTGGATCCTCCTATTTTTATGGTTGAGTTCTAGATTGGTTCTAAATTATGTTCCTGAAGAAATGCTTGGTTCTTAATGATCAAATCCCCGAGATAAATTTCCTTAGCTCAACGCCTTTATTATCACTTGTTAAAACCGATTTTATTACTTACTTGCAATTGTGACAAACCAAAACAAAAATCATTGATCGCTTAGCTGAAATGGTATTGCAAAAGACTAGAGTGTATTGTTGGTCCCTTTGAACGAACCTCATCACTATCACTATAACGGAGCACCTGCTCTCTGCAGAGCACCCGCTCTCATCAGAGCACCCGCTCTTGGTTCAATAATAAAAGAACCAGTTTATCAATTGGCGCCGTTGCGACGGGGACCAACTCGATACCTCTAGTTTTAATATACGGTTTCAGACTAAGTTTACTTACTCGTTTTTTTTCCTTTTCTTGCGTGTGTTTCAGGAGCACCTGCTCCCACTTCTAGAGCACCTTATCTAGTACCTGCTCCGCAGAAGGGTAATTGTCGGTGCATGAACTCAAAGTCAACAAGGAGAAATCGTCCATCACCCCTTGTAATCTTGAGCAACACGGAACTCGCAAGACTAGAACGAACTAATAGAAGAACCAAGTCCAATCTCGTCGACATGGGCGAACAAGGAGACGGCGAAATGGCGGCTGAACTACAAAGGTTGCAAGAGCAGATGGCTCAAATGCAGTAGCAACACGAGCGCGTTCAACAACAGCAACGTGCTCGTGAACAACAACGTGCAATAGGGGATATGGACAATCCTCACGCCTTCTACAGGAACAGATCTGCTATTGTTCCACCTGCTGTTGAGAGGCAAGATTATGAGATTAAGCCTCAGATGATATCGCTGGTCAAGCAGCACTTATTCTATGGACTTCCCGCAGAAATTCCAATGGACCACATAGAAAACTTCGAGGAAATCTGCTCCACAACGAGTTCTAATGGAATGAACCCGGACTTCATAAAGTGTAAGCTTTTCCCTTTCTCACTTGCGGATAAAGCTTCTCGATGGCTCAAGTCTCTACCCGCTGGATCCATCACAACTTGGACACAATGTAGAGCAGCGTTCTTGGACCATTTCTACACCAAAACCAAGACTGCGAGCTTAAAGAGCAAGATCTCCAACTTTCAGCAACATCCAGGAGAGTCTTTTTGTGATGCATGGGAACGATTTAAGGAATACAGAAGAGAGTGTCCACACCATGGATTTACCGACGAGAATTTTCCGGGTATCTTCTATGATGGAGTTGGTTGGGATTATAGGAACGCTTTGAATGCTGCTAGTGATGGTGATTTTATGACAAGGACCAGAGACGGTGCCTACAAGCTTATTGAAAACTTGGCTGCAAGTTCTAGCAGCAGGTCTCAAGAATATGATAGAACCAGAAAAACTGGTGGTATGGATTCCCAAAAGATTGATGACCTTACAGCTAAGGTCAACTTGTTGCTAAAAGAGAACCAGAGGATGGTTCATTTTGCTGATGAGAATGGTGACCCATTTTCTGAGGAGATGAATGAAGGAAATCATGATCGACAAAAGGTCAGCTTTGTAAATGATCAAGAGTTTGTACAAAACCGTGGGTTCAACCAGAATTATAGGAGTCACCCAAACTTCTCCTATAGGAGCAGAAACGTTGAGAATCCACAAGACCAGTTCTATCCACAACAAGCTGGTCTCCAAAACCATAAACCTCAGGATCAAAGTTTTAAGAAGAGTTTTCCTCCGGGTTTCTAAGGCAAAACGTTTATGCCTTACCAAAGTCAAAATCAGTTTCTAGGGGGAGTTCAACAGAAACCACAGTTTAACAACTTTCAGGCTCCTGCGAGCTCTGGAAGTACTTCTCAGGATGAACTGAAGGGTATGATGCAGCAGCTTATGGTTAATCAACAAAAATCTGCCACTGAAATCAACACAAAGGTAGACACCATGTACTCCGATCTCAATGGAAGACTTGAAGCTGTTTGCAATCACGTGAAGAAACTAGATACTCAAGTCGCTCAAACCGCCTCTGCCTTTACAATACCACCTGGGGTTCTACATGGCAAACCTATCCCAAACCCGAAAGACTACAACAATGGTAAGGAGCATTGTTATGTAGTAATGATTCAAGAAGAACATGAAGAAGTTGATGAGAATGAACAGACAATAGAAGAGATCTCTAACCTTCTATATGGCTCTAATGTTGAGAGCTTGGAGAATGATTTGAGAGTTTTTGAGGAAGCCAAGATCGCTAGTGCTAGTTCTAAAGAGAAAGTTCATGTTGTTGAAGTGGCTACAGAGGATACAATTATAGTGGATGATGAGCCACCATACATTGCACCACCACCATATGTTCCTAAGCTCCCATTTCCAAGTCATCTAAGAGAGGTCAAAGGGAAAATTGAAAAAAAAAAGGCTTGTTTCGAAGAAATAATGAAACAACTACACGATAGACTTCCTTTTCTAGAGTTAGCTAAGGATGTAAAAGCAAACAAGAAATGTTTGAGGGATATCTTGTCTAACAAGATGAGCTTTGAAGAAGGAGTCATGATGATTTCTACTGGAAAGGCGTATAAGCATTTTGAGGAACAAGAAAGACATCAACAAAGCAAAGAGAAGTTCCTTGATAAGGCACTCTTGAAAGAGAAGACAAATGAGGTTAGTTATGAAAGCAATTCCATCATTCCAATTGAGACTCCTAAGAAGCTTGGAGATCCAGGAAGTTTTGTACTACCTTGTCAAATTGGGAAGTTCATGTTCGAGAGATGCTTATGTGACTTGGGAGCTAGCGTAAACTTGATGCCTTTTTCTGTGGCAAAACGTTTGGGCATCACTAATTTCAAACCGTCAAGGATCTCCTTAGTGCTTGCTGATCGTTCTGTGCTATCCCCCGTTGGTTTAGTGGAAGATGTTCATGTGAGAGTTGGGAATTTCAACATCCCAACTAATTTTATTGTCCTGGAGCTTTATAAAGAGCCACATGATCCTCTCATCCTTGGTAGGCCATTCTTACATACCGCTGGAGCTATGATTGATGTTAGAAAGAGCACAATCCATTTGCAAATTGGTGATCATACTCAGGAGTTTGACATGAAAAGATTGAAGAAAATGCCTACCATTGGAGGACAAGCCTTTTCAATCGGAACCGTTGATGATCCTGGTGATTAGCATGAACGAAAATGCATTGGGAGAAGTGAGGTCAAAGAAGTCCTGGATGGGGATACTCACTCTCTACCAAAAAATGTTGATGCAAAAGGTGAGGTAAAGCCCAAAGGGATCAAGAGAGATCCTCATATGACCTTGACACCACTGAAGTATATTGGAGATACGATTAAGTATAAGGTACGGTGTAAAAGAACCTCGAAACAATTCTCCAAGGCTAGGAGTATTCTCACCTCAGAGTTGAAAGAAAAAGGTCAAAAATATGTGAAAGGGGTTATAAGTAGAGTTTTAAAGTTGAAGTTGAATGATTGGGGACCTTGCTTTGGTGCAAGTTCCTATGTTCATTCCCATTGATTCATGAGAATACGGTCAAGCTAGTGACTTTAACTAGGCGTTTGGTGGGAGGCAACCCACTGGTAAGTATAATAATAATTTGATTTTGATTTCTTATATTTCTAACTTTTAGTTTTAGTTGTCTTTGTTTCAGTCTTAAAAAAAAAAAAAAAAAAAAAAAAAAAAAAAACGGAGCACCTGCTCTCGGAGTTGTACCTTCAAAGCAGAATCACCGGTAGACCTACAGATCGACCTAGCCATGACGGATCGACCGATTCAGCATCAGATCGATCGATCCACATATGGATCGCTCGATCTGCAACCCAGGTAACAGAGATGAAGGAGCACCCCTACAACAAAACGGAGCACCTGCTCCTTTCAGAGCACCTCTCACAAAAATAGGAGCACCTGCTCCCTTGGGTAAAAATTCGAATTTCGAATTAAGACCCACCAAGAGGTTAGACAACCAGCGACTAGCTCTCGCATCTCTATCCCCACTGTGTATTCACCATGAACTATTTATTTTATGTTTTTGTTTCTGTTTTTGTTTATTTGTTTCCCTCTCCCTTGGTTTATTCTCACACCGAGACGGTGTGAATTAAGTTTGGGGGGAATTGCTACTAATTCCGTTTATTTTGGTTGTTTTCTTTTGTTTATTGAGTCAGTTCTTGAGTCAGTTTTTTTTTTTATTTTGTTTTATTGAGTCAAGACTTTGTTGGGAATTAGGACCTCATTGTAGGATGATTATTGAACCACTTTCGTTTAACCTTCTCTTTAGTGACCATTTTTCAGAATATTGGGTATATGGAACAGCTGGAACACCTCAATATCCTACCTTCCAGGTTTCATCAGAAAAATATAAACTCTCACCATATTTGAACCTAATGATGACTGAAATTTTCTCGCTATTGGCACTAGATTAGGGAAACGAATCATATTCAGGACTCCTTATTCTTTGTATCACTCTTGTTGTTCCTGAATAGCTAGCTCATTTTTAGCTAGTACCCTCCTTAAACCATACCTCTTTTCAGACCTCTTGCACTCTTGTTACTTCATTGTCATATGTGCAGATATGTGCAAAAGGGCCGGAGAGACATGGGTCAACGCAGCCTCTAAATCACTCTTTCTGAAGAATACAGCACCTGCTCCCACAAAGAGCACCCGCTCCACTTTTCAGAAGATGGTCTACAACGAGGTGGGATAAAATTCCATAAGGAAGGAGAGGCAATGACGAGCTCCACTTGGGTATATACAAAAACTCTTATTATCTTTGTGCCTGAGAGACACATGCTTGTAATTGAAATCATACCTCTTCATCATCATTCTCTAAAAAATTTCTTTAAAAAAAAAAAAAAAAAAGAAAAAAAAAAAAAAAAAAACAAAAAAATCGATGATGAAGAGTGGTACGTTTGTGAAATAGAAAATGTGTCTCCTTGCATAGTGAGTGTGCCCAAGGAGGATGATGACTAGATGAGAAGTTAGAGGGATTGAAGAAAGTAAGAGTGGTTTAGAGAATGTGGAACTCAAATAAACCTATTCTCTCTTGCAATTTTGTGCGATATCCTGCATCCTCTACGAGCGCCGGGTAACCCTTAAACACTCTGAACTCCACCTCTAAATAGCTTTAAATCCTTTAGCGTCGTCCACCCTGAATAGTGTTTATAGCGAGAAGCTCACGCAACCTTTAATGAATGTGAAGAGTTTATGTTTGGAAAATGGAACTAGGTTGAGAATGTATTGGGAGGTTTTTGGTAAAGGTTTGTTATTAATGTTCTGGATTATGTGGTCTGCATATTGAAGGTTATTTGCTCGGTTCACTGAGGGTGAAAAGGTTCCCATGTTTTCAAACCTTTCTCTTTTACTTGGTCTTGAATTTGTTTGAGGACAAACAAAGATCTAAGTCTGGGGGAATTGATATAATGCGTTTTTGGCGCATTCTAACCCTTGTTTTATAGGTTTTTATCGAGTCTTTTACTTTATCTTGAGTCATTTCAGGTCTAAAAGTGGCTAGAATGGAGAATTGCAGCTCACAAAGAGACTTGGCGAAAATAGAAGAAAAGTGAAAATTTTCTAAAGGGTTTCGATGAAAGGAGCACCAACGACCTGCTCCAGATGAAGGAGCACCCGCTCCTGCACTCACGACCTGCTCCCGAAACCAGTCCAGCAAATAAAGGCAAATGTCAGCAAAGTCTTCATTAAACAATTAAGGCCACTAAGACTTTTTCACCACTTCTCCCAACTGTCCAAGACTTATGTGGACTATTAATATATAATACTTGAATGGGCAACTATTTGCTAAAGATTTGTGTGTCTTTATTATAATTAATTATGATTAAAGTAGAAAGTGTGCTTTTCTTTAAGCTTTAGTTTTACGTAATAAGAGGGAGAGTGGATTCCAATTAGTGAGGGGGACTTTACTTTTTTTTTCCTTCCAGTTTTTATTTTCTAAGTTTGGAGAGTTTACGTAGAAAGAAGAGGGAGAAAGCTTTTGTATCTTGGGAGATTTGTCTCTTCTCTTGATTTGTCTCTTCTCTTTGAAGATTTCTAAAAACTCTTACTTCTTTTTATTATTGTATTATGAATTCTCTTATCTTATTTATTGTTCTTTACTTTAATATGCTTGAGTAGTTAATTTAGTTGAGTTAAGGGATTCAAGGGGATTAAGGATTTATGAACTAAAGCATAAATAGGATTTCTTATCATTTGATATCTTCATCTATTGTTGTTCTTAATGCCTAAACTAGCTTGATCACCTAGCCTTTGATTTTAGGTTTAATTCACTCATCAAAAGTGTTGTGAATTGCTTGAAAGAACTTAGATGGGCGATTTGTCCTTAGCCAACGACAGTTGATGTTAATGCAAATCGTGAACAAATTGATCCATTTCTCTATAATGCTTGTCATTCTTTATAACCTCAAACGACAGTTTAGGGTGTTAGATTGATTGATAAAGAGGTTGATACCACGACAGTGGATCCTCCTATTTTTATGGTTGAGTTCTAGATTGGTTCTAAATTATGTTCCTGAAGAAATGCTTGGTTCTTAATGATCAAATCCCCGAGATAAATTTCCTTAGCTCAACGCCTTTATTATCACTTGTTAAAACCGATTTTATTACTTACTTGCAATTGTGACAAACCAAAACAAAAATCATTGATCGCTTAGCTGAAATGGTATTGCAAAAGACTAGAGTGTATTGTTGGTCCCTTTGAACGAACCTCATCACTATCACTATAACGGAGCACCTGCTCTCTGCAGAGCACCCGCTCTCATCAGAGCACCCGCTCTTGGTTCAATAACAAAAGAACCAGTTTATCAGTCGTTGTAGGCAAGGGTTGGCCAGTTCATCAGATGGACGTGCACAATGCATTTCTCCACTTTGACATAGAAGAATAGGTGTATATGAAGTTACCACCGGGTTTCAGCACTACAGATAGTTCCAAAGTTTGTCGTCTGAACAAATCTCTTTATGGTTTGAAACAAGCACCAAGATGCTGGTTTGCCAAACTCCATACGACTTTAAAGGATTACGGGTTCGAACAATCTCTGTCCGAATACTCTCTTTTTATGTTTGCTTGATCTATGTGGATGATATGATTATTTCTGGAAGCTCTCTTGAGGTTATCACAGCTTTCAAGACTTATCTATCTTCATGCTTTCACATGAAAGATCTCGGCGAATTGAAATATTTTCTGGGAATTGAAGTGGCTAGAAACAAAACGGGTATCTACATGAGTCAACGGAAGTATGCCATGGACATTATCGCTGAGACAGGGATGATGGGATCAAAACCAGTCGCTTTTCCACTAGAACAGAACCACAAGCTTGCTCTCTCCGATTCCCCAAAATTAGCTGATCCTGAATGGTATCGACGTCTTATAGGTCGTCTCATCTATCTGGCTGTAACTAGACCGGACCTTGCTTTTTGTGTTCACGTTCTTGCCCAGTTCATGCAAGAATCTCGTGAAGCCCATTGGCAAGCGGCATTACGAACTGTTCGCTATCTTAAAGGATCTCCTGGACAGGGCATTTTGTTGCACTCCGACACAGAGTTTCAGATCACGGGATGGACAGACTCAGATTGGGCAAGTTGTCCGTTAAGCCGTTCGGTCAGTCACAGGCTATTTCCTTCAGATGGGTCAATCTCCAGTGTCTTGGAAGACTCGCAAGCAGAAAACAGTGAGTAGATCCTCTGCTGAAGCTAAATACCGAGCACTAGTTGATCTTACATCTGAGCTACTCTGGCTCATTCGGATCCTCCGATCACTTGGTGTTACTCATGAGAGACCAATGCAAGTAATGTGCGACAGCAAGTCAGCTCTTCACATCGCAAACAATCATGTTTTCCACGAGCGGACCAAACATATCGAGATAGACTGTCATTTTGTCAGGGATGAATGTCTACTCAAAACTATCAGTCTTAACCACGTCTCAACAGAAGAACAGCTGGCCGACATATTCACTAAACCACTAGGCCGACAAGCTTTCGATTACTTCCGAGACAAGTTAGGCATACAAAACTTGCATGCTCCAACTTGAGGGAGGGTATTGGAGATCCCATTCATTCAATGGTGATTATGCTCATCATAAATGGGAATCTCATCACTGCAATCACGCAAAATCAATGGAATCACGCGTCCATAATATTAGTGATGCCTTTCTGTTTTAGGCAATTATTTTAATTCACCTCTGTAATATAAAACTACATCGACAATCTCTAAAACAATACACAGAAAATTCTCTTCTATCGTTCTCTCCTCCTTTGATGTTTTTCAGATATTTGCCGACAACTTCATCTGAGAAAAGCCGACGTTGAATGCCACATACTTAGACATCTCTCTGAAGATGACCAAAATAAACTCGTACAAGGCGATGGAATCACGATTAACATGTACGACCACGCATCGGACACTACGCACAAGGTGCTTCTGATGACATGGATTTCGAAAACGAACTATTATTGTCTGAAGGATAGCTGGCGCAAAGATTTCGTCCCCAGGAGAGGTTTAAGGGCAGGAGACAAGATTGGGCTCTACTGGGATCTTTCTCGTTATAAGCTTCATTTTCGTGTGCTTTCTCATGCAACCACAAAATCTCCTGCAGAAGAAAAGAAGCGAGCCGGAATCTCGACGGAGCCTACTCTCTACACGTGGACCATCGAGAAGACACTGACCGAAAGCGATATCAATCATCTCTCTCATTGAGAAGATTTGTTACCAAAGGAAGAAGTTTTGTTAATAGTGATTGGTGTGGCTTATTGTTGTTGTTGTTGTGGTAGCCAACTCAATATGAAAAAGTTGATTTGTTCTACACTAATTTGTTTTGTTGTTCGTTACATGTCCTATTTATTATGTTGAAGAAGATAGTCAGTAGCAAAATTTGAATGAGGAATATTTCACATTAGAAAGCTTTATAGCATAACAGAGTTGATAGAAGCGAAAACAAGAATCTGCAAAGCCTCCTCTGGTTTTGAGATGAAGAAACTACAGAAACCCGAGAAGAAAAAACTCTCCGCGCTTGGCGATGATGGAACAGCGGAGCTTAGTCGATGACTCCGATGTTTTTATTTTTGCAGCTGTATTCTCTTGTCCCTGATAGGCAGATCAAGTGGCTTCTGGGCCTCGTGAGGATGGTCCGGGCCTTTGTACACCTTCAGGTGATTGAACAAAGCTCTCCCAAGCTGCCACAGAATAGTCAGACCAAAGTTAGAGAGAGTTCGAAAACTAGCCCCAATTCACTACAAGTGGTTCACAAGTTCAATCCATAAAAAAGAAAACGTTTTGCTCAGTGTCAAAAGAGACTTATAAAGAGCTAGGATCTAACCCGTCCCTTTGGAAGCATTCCGCGAACAGCATGCTCAATGATTCTTTCAGGAATTCTCTGCTGCAATTGATCAAATGTTTCTACTGTCATACCACCAGGTCGTCCTGAATGCCTCCTGTACAGCTTTTGGTTCCGCTTCTTTCCAGATACAGCAACTTTCTCAGCGTTCACCTTTAACCAAACAACCGAAAAAAGTATTAGAAGTGCCAAGTTGCAAGCATTGCCCAAATATCTACATAGAGGCTTTAGATCTTGCTGCTAAGTGTGAATCTCACTAAAATCAAATCAGGAAAAAATTAACTAAAGCACAACACATTTCTTATTCTCTACAGATAGCTGAAGAAACTCATACCACAATCACGAAGGCTCCCATGTCGACACTAGGAGTGTAAGAGGCAAGATTCTTCCCGCGGATATGATTAGCAATTGTTGATGCCAATCTACCAAGAATTTTGTCAGTTGCATCAACCACAAACCAGGGCTTGTCCGTGTTCACATGGTCCGCGGCTTTTGGATACCATGTCGTGTTCCAGATGTCCTGTAAACCATAGTATACTCTCAATAAAGGTTTCAAGCTTAATCTTATAACTTCCTCCCCAACCAAACATGAAAAAGTAAAACTTCCCAGTTAACGAATTCATAAGAACAAACATCAATATTCAAAGCCATATTGATGCAGACAACACAGATTTGAGGCAAAATCCGTTACCTCACAAATCGTAAACGGGAGTAAATAAAAAAAAAAACTAATTCATAGTTCAAATTCCCAGACTTTTCTAAAAAAAAATCCATGAAAAAATTTCAAATCAGGAGCTGAAGTTGGACATTTTATAAATCCGTAGATGCTAAACAAAGAGGGTGATAGATAGAGAAAATATCGTTACAGGGCCATTCGCTTCTTCTTCATCGAACATCCATCGCTGATTCGCCGGAACAAGAGAAGTCGTCGTCGTCTGCTCAGCTTCACATTTCACTTGTAATCCTCTTTTCGCGTTCGCATAAATGCCGACTCGTACCGACGGCTTCGAGAGAGCCGTTAGAGAGAACCCTACAAATGGAGACTTTCTCTCACCACCGGAGGGTTTCACTGAAGAAGAAGGGAGTATCACCGTCGAAGACGAGCAAAAAACCGCCATTTTTGCTTTTCTCTCTTCTGCAAAATTCTTCTGCTCTTTTCGATTTCTCGGATAAGATTGGGTTCTTCAGTAAATACCAGTAGTGGCACAACCGTAAATAAGCTCATTTCTAGGACCGAGAAAATAAATATAAAACGGGTTTAGGATCCGGTTTGTTCGGAGCTCAGGATCCAACCCGAAACGCTATTTTTTTTTCTTAATTGTATATTTTTTTTTTTCTCAATGGGAGAGAAAGGTCTTCGGAAGCAAGCTTAAGTCATGGCAACGATTTCGTCAACTCTACTCTTAAATTTTTCTAGATCAGTTTCACCTCCGAGATTCCCAAAATTCTCGGGATTTTCTTCTTCTTCTCCATTCCCTAGATCTTGTCGAGTTGGACGACGTAATCTCGAATCCCTTTCCTTCAACGGAATGCTTTCGTCGGGTAGCAGAGCCGACGGTGTTACGGCGGCGGCTGCATCGGTGGAAGGAGTGATGACGGAGGCGATGAAGCTGATTCAATCGGCGTCACCGACCTGGAATTCCGCCGTGGCTAGCAATTTATTGATTTTTGTTCTCGGTTCACCGCTTCTTGTTACCGGATTGTCCGCTTCTGGGATCGCCGCCGCGTTTTTGCTCGGTACTTTGACTTGGCGGGCTTATGGCTCTGCTGGTTTCCTCTTAGTCGCTGCTTACTTCGTCATAGTAAGTGCATTTGTTATGAACTTGATCCGTAATTTGGTCACTGACTCTTAAAACATTGAAATTCGCCAATTTGATTTTAGTTTCGAGCAGATGAATGAAGAATGTGCATAGATTTTCGATGAATTTTATAGTTGCATTGTCGGTTAGTGTAGGAATTGTGGATCTATTAGAGATCGTGAATCACGTTCAAATGCATAATTGAAGAGGTTTTATAAGTGGTTGATCTTAGACTTGATTCTTGATTTTGAAACTGTACTGGGGTTTTGGACAATAAATTCGTTGTTCTTGTAGGTAGAGCTTTGTAATTAGGCAATGTACTGTCTCTGTAGATTGAATATTGAGATTAAGGAGCTAGTTCTTATGATCATGCTTTCGTCTCCACTCTGCAAATTTACTCTTTAAGTTTTGGATTTCAATATCGTGTTTCACCCAGAGCTGGAAAGAATTAAACTACATTTGCAATTGATTCTGGCGTTGAAGTTGGTTTAGATGATTTACAAAATCACAGGGAACAGCGGCAACAAAAGTTAAAATGACGCAAAAGGAAGCACAAGGCGTGGCCGAGAAGAGAAAGGGTAGAAGAGGACCACGCAGTGTGATTGGTTCAAGTGCTGCTGGTTGTGTCTGTGCTTTTCTTTCAATATACCAAGTGGGAGGAGCAGCTTTTTCCCAGCTTTTCCGGCTTGGTTTTGTTTCCAGTTTCTGCACTAAAGTGTCTGACACAGTCTCGAGCGAGATAGGCAAAGCTTATGGAAAAACAACGTGAGTATGCTACTGTTATCGACCTATGATCTCTTCTGTAATGGTTTGTGTCTGTTTCCTGTTTTAAGTATGTCATGGACTTGTGATGCCATAACATGAATTCAATTGACAAATGAAATGATCTGCATGCATTTTCTCCTTTTACTAACTGGTCCAAATTTGCAGGTATCTAGCCACAACCTTTAAGATTGTACCAAGAGGAACCGAGGGAGCTATGAGTATTGAAGGAACAATGGCTGGACTTTTAGCATCATTTTTTCTTGCCTCTGTTGGCTGTTTCCTGGGTCAGGTAATAGAGGTTATTTAATATTTTGTTGAGGAACATGGACGCATCTATGTTATTTGCTCCAAAAGAGTTTCCCTTTTCACATCATCTTTATGTTGAGGGAGCTATAAAGACGTTTTCACTAAATGATTTAAACTTCTTTTCCTTTTGATCTCTTGAGCACAGATAACTCCTCCTGAAGCAGCTGTATGTGTACTAGCTTCCCAGATTGCCAATCTTGGAGAGAGCATAATAGGTGCTTCTTTTCAAGACAAAGAAGGATTCAAATGGGTATGCTCACTTCAATGAACTCTTCTTTTTGTTTAATTGCTCTCGCTGTCTACTTATTGTCAATGCAATAAGATGATAAATGAGAAGAAAATACCGCCATTTCTGGCAGCAAGACTGATATATAACTGGCTTGAGTGGAAAAGAGATTTCCATTCCATATAAAATTATAAATTCTCGTCTTGTGAAGCAATTTCGTGCAATTAGTTACTGGCAAAACAAGAATGCAATGATCTCCTTGTTGTTCTCCGTTTGCTGTATGTTGTCTTATGTTTGACACCATTTTGCAATGTGTAGCTAAACAATGATGTAGTCAACGTGATCAACATAAGCTTGGGAAGCATCGTGGCGATTTTGATGCAACAGTTTATACTCCAGAACTGGGTCAAGTAAAACCTATGACGAAGGTCATGTCTTCTCAGTGAGGTTAGATTTAATCTATTGTTGAGCAACCGTACGTATTTCATTATGTGTAAATACAATCTGTTGTGTGCAATTAGAAGTCCAACATCAACGAGGGAAATAAAACTTCTGGGACCCTTGTCTAGCAAGCATAGATGATATGTCTTTGAATTAAATTCTCCTATATGATTCTTCAGTGGATAAAAATAACTCTGAAAATCGCATAGCTTTGTTGCGGTATTAGGAATTCAAGAAGATGCAAATACAATGATTTTAAAAGTCGTAAGTAGTGATGAAAATGTAAGAAAAAAGCTTGAGAGAAAGGCAACAACAAAGCAACAGGAGTTTGGCGAAGAAGTAGAAAAAGATTTCTCGAATACATTCTTCTTGTTGTCATTATTATGTAATGGTCCTAATCTATCATCATCTATTTTTATCTTTTGCGATATTCTCGACGTTGCATAAGAAAAAGTTTCTGGTGGCCAGTTTTAATTTAGAAGTCTCTAGAGAGTACAGCGAGGTTAACAGGCCTGTTACTTTAGTATTTTGGAACATGAAGACAATTACAGTGCGTTGCTTCTACGAACTTGTGGTCCGGAATATGATACGACAATGGCCCATGGGCCGCGACGTCCATCCAATACACAGCTGACAAGTGACAAATAACACGCGCTTCTCAAACGCGTGAACTGTACGGCTGATATTACAGCGCCGCAAATGTCGCTTTTTCTTTCCAAAGTCAAATCTCCGCCTCACACAACAGACACTTGTGAAGACTCTTTTCTTGGGGTTAAAATGTTCTGTAACTTTGATAAATAAGTCCTAAAATTTGAGAATTTCTCATAAATTTGGGGTTTAAAAATATGTTTTGAAGAATAGATCAATTAACAGGTTCTAACATGGATGGGTTTATTGGCTCCATAACTGTAAGTTTGGAACTTTCTCATTTCCGGAGCTCTCTATTAAGAACTACTAAAAGAGCTACTTTTTTTAATTTAATAAACTAATACTAAACACTATAAGCCTTTTAACAATAAAAAAAAAGTATTAAAAAACGAAATTCACCGTTTCGCGTGAGTTGTCGTCATACATGTGACGAATGTCCCTTTCACACAACCTAACCTATTAAACAATACCAAAAATGGAATAATTAGATTTTTTTAACCATTTGCTAGAATCAAACAAAATAAGTAAAACGATATCCACAAAAGGAATACTTAAACAAACATTAGTTTGCCAAAGTTTGACGAAAACAAACAAACAAAAACCCTATATGGTTCGCCGTGAGTAAGTTCCCATCTTCTTCTCGAACTTTGCCAAAGTTTGGTATAGAAAAAAAATATATATATTAAGACAGACAGAGAGAGAAGATATCTATGTTATAGTTGTGAGGCAGCGATCAGCTTACACGTGTCATACCTTAATTAGATAAATTTTATTTACTTACACTCTCTTTCTCTCTCACATAGTCACACATAGAGTCATCACCAGCTCTGATCAAATAAAAAGCGTTTTCTCTTCTAGCTTTCACAGTTACCCAAAAGTGTTGTTTTTTTGCTTTTTTCTTACTTTCTCTAATCGGTGGTGTGTACGCGAAACCTAAATTTCGCTGGATTCTTCTTCTTTTGTTCGTTTCGGTGAGCTATGGCCGTTGATTCGGCTGACCGGCGAGAAGTAATCGTCAAAATCGACGGTAGCAACAATGGAGTCTCCGGAGAGACTGTGGGAAGGATATGGAGAGACGGAAGTTACGATTTCTGGACTGATGGAGAAGGTAACCTCAACAAAGGACATAATGCTGCGGCGGCTGATTCTGAGAGATCCGCCTCCACGACGGAGGAGCAACAAGACCAAGGGTTTGAGTTTCGGCGCGGCGAAGATCCTCCGTCGAAGCTAATTGGTCAGTTTCTCCATAAACAGCAAGCTTCTGGTGAGATTTGTCTTGATATGGACTTAAGTATGGACGAGCTTCAATCTAGAGGTTTAACTCCGGTATCGGAATCTCCGACGTCGGCGAAAGTGTCTACTAAACCTGACGCCGTGGGAAGTCGAGACAGCCGTAGCAACAACAACAAGAACGATGATGGAGAAGTTGTTAAGTGTAGTGGAAACGCTCCCATTCAGAGAAGTTCAAGTAATTTGCTAAAGATGCGAACTAGGTCACGGCTTTCGGATCCACCAACGCCTCAGATTCCGCCGCAAACGGTGGATATGAAATCGGGTCGGATTCCGAAATCAGGGCAGATGAAATCAGGTTTTTTCGGAAAAAGCCCTAAAATTCAGGGCGAGGAAGAAGAAGATGATCCATTTGCAGAAGAGGATTTACCAGAAGAGTACAGGAAAGATAAACTTAGTCTATGGATTGTATTGGAATGGTTGAGTTTGATTTTGATAATAGCTGGGTTTGTTTGCACTCTTGCGATACCTTCCTTGCGTAAGAAGAAACTCTGGGAACTTCAGCTGTGGAAATGGGAATCAATGGTTTTAGTGTTGATCTGTGGTAGGTTAGTCTCTAGTTGGATTGTGAAGATTGTTGTCTTCTTCATCGAAAGGAACTTTCTTCTCAGGAAAAGGGTTTTGTATTTCGTTTACGGTGTCCGAAAAGCAGTGCAGAATTGCTTATGGTTAGGACTTGTTTTACTCGCTTGGCATTTCTTGTTTGATGAGAAAGTGGCTAAAGCAGCTAACACCAAGGCGCTTCGTGTTGTGACTAAGATCTTTGTGTGTTTATTGGTTGGGTTCTTGTTGTGGCTCGTGAAGACACTGTTGGTTAAGGTTCTTGCTTCCTCGTTTCATATGAGCACTTACTTCGATAGGATTCAAGAGTCTTTGTTTACTCAGTACGTGATTGAGACGCTCTCGGGTCCTCCTTTGATCGAGATCCAAAAAAACGAGGAAGAGGAAGAGAGAATCAGTGTCGAGGTTAACAAGTTTCAGAATCCCGGAGGTGTTGAAATTCCGTCAGGGGCTCAGAAAAGTCCGATGAAGACCGGGAAAAGCCCGTTGATCTCTCGTGTTCTATCTAATGGAGGAGGGGGAGGAGAAAACAAAGGGATTACGATCGATAGCCTTCATAAGCTGAATCCTAAGAATGTTTCGGCTTGGAAAATGAAGAGGCTGATGAATATAATCCGGAATGGATCACTTACCACTTTGGATGAACAGCTTCAAGATCCGAACTTGGATGATGATAAAGGAAACCAAATCAGAAGTGAGTTTGAGGCAAAGCTCGCCGCAAGAAAGATCTTTCATAATGTCGCTAAGCCAGGATCAAAGTAAGCAAACCACTTTTACATATAAAGCCTTTACCAATGTCACATTATCGATACTAACCAGTAGCAATTGCACATTTTCTTATTTAGGTTCATCTACGCAAACGACATTATGCGGTTTCTGCCAGATGACGAAGCTTTGAAGACTCTAAGTCTCTTTGAAGGAGCATCTGAGACGAACAGGATCAGCAAATCATCTCTTAAAAACTGGGTGGTAAGAAATTTGGAATGAATTTACACTCTTTATTCTTTAACGTATTCGGATATTAATAGATATGTTAAACACATTTTCACAGGTGAATGCTTTTAGAGAGCGAAGAGCTCTTGCATTGACCCTAAACGACACCAAAACAGCAGTAAACAGGCTTCACAAGATGGTGAATATCGTGGTTGGGATCATCATACTCGTTATTTGGCTTATCATACTTGGGATCACTTCCACCAAATTCCTCGTAGTCATGAGCTCGCAAGTCGTGGTTGTTGCATTCATATTTGGAAACATGTGCAAGATAGTATTCGAATCTATCATCTATTTGTTTGTGATACACCCATTTGATGTAGGCGATCGATGTGAAATCGATGGAGTCCAGGTAAATTTATAAAACCAATAACCTGTAAACAAAACTTCTCATTTTTGATTGTATTGTTTTAAATAACCTCTCTTTTTACCAGATGGTTGTGGAAGAGATGAACATATTGACAACAGTTTTCTTGAGGTTTGATAACCAGAAAGTCGTCTACCCAAACAGTCTTCTCTGGACTAAATCCATTGGAAACTATTACCGTAGTCCTGATATGGGAGATGGAATCGAATTCTCCATCCACATTACTACTCCAGCTGAGAAAATCATCCTCATCAAACAGAGAATCACAAGGTACATTGCAGATTTGGAATCACAATTTCACAAATCTTAATTCCTGAATCCCTTATATGTATTCATTACCTGCATTCGTTGTTGTGATAGTTACATCGACGGGAAGAAGGATCACTGGTATCCGGCGCCTATGATAGTATTCAAAGACATGGAGTCATTGAACAGTGTGAGGATTGCAGTTTGGCCAACGCATCGAATGAATCATCAAGACATGGGAGAGAGATGGGCTCGAAGATCTCAGCTTGTTGAAGAGATTGCCAAAATTTGCAGAGAGCTTGACATTGAGTATCGATTGTATCCTCTTGACATCAATGTCAAAAACATGCCCACTTCTACTGTTTTGCCAGTTTCCGACCGACTTCCACCTACTTGGACAGCTCCTGCTTCTGGCAGCAACTGAAACTTTAGATGGAACGTTTTATATGGTTTGGATCAAGAGGATGTGTTTTTCTCATTTTTCTTTTTGAACTCTACGAATTTAGAGTTTAGGAAATGATACTTGATGATTACTCAACTTTAGTTTGGTGTATAAATTTTGGTTCTATTAATCTGCATAGTGGTCTGGATCAAGGTGCTTATGGATAATTGATTTATGTATAAACACTAAATCTAATTTCGGTTCGTGTAAAAGAACCGGTCTTTCCTTTCCTTTTTCCCGGTTTAACTGAATCGGTCTATTAGTGGAACTCTTTCCCCTAGGGATAGTGAACAAAATGAGTTAAGCATCAAGCAAAATAGAACAGACACCTAATGAAAGATCATGTTTTCTAATAACATATTAAGCCAAATTGATAATTTAATAATTTAATCCCCTTATAATCTTCAACTAAATTACTCTTCTTTGTTTATTCAGCTAACAAAGAACAAAGAACATCGACTCTCACAGACCAACTACAGTACAAGTTTCCAAATCATTTATGTGATCTTATATCCACTGAGAAAGCTGCCGATCTCTTTCCTCAAACGGCCAAAAGATAGTTGCAGTTGTTAAAACCGCCGCCGCCGTTTCCCAACGCTTTGTTTCGGGGATGAACCGGTATAAAGAGTTGAAGAAGATATGTCTGGAACAAACACTGAGTGGTGGTGAAAATGCTTAGGCCAGTTTAGACCAGAAGCTGTAGGTGGCGACTGAATCTGTGGAACCGCCCATGATGTCTCACCTCCCAAGCAGTTATTGTTATCTTCTGCATCTTCTTCTGCAGATCTCATCATCGAAGAACTGTCTGAATCTCCTCGTTTACTAGTATCCGCCTGCAACACGAATCGAGCTTAGAAATTGAGAAACCAAAACAGATGAATCAAAAAGCCATAAGTTTCATACTTACATTCAATCTCTTCCCAAGACAGACTCTCAGTATCTAGAACATAAAGAGGTTTAAAGAACCAAAAAGACCTCAGTCAACCTTGATTATATATACTAGATATAACTAAACTGTTACCTTAGATGATCCGTTATTCTCCATGTATTCATAGCTCTGATCAAAGTCGGTTAGCCCAAAAATTTCCTCTATTTGCCACTGAGGAATGCTTCCAGTAGCTGATCCGCTGCTTGCGAAAGGAAGCTTTGACGAAATATGATCACTGACTTTACTTTCCGGTAAAACTCCTTGTTGCTGCTGCTGCTGATGATGATGATGATGATGATGATCAAAGGTCATCTTTTGAGTCTCAGATATAGATTGAGCAAATGGTTTTGTCTCCATGGTTTTATCATCATTGGTTGGTGAGGACTTTGCGGACGGACCAGTGTCTATAGATTCAAGACCAACTTTGATTCCAGTCAGAAGAAACCTCTGGTGAGCTGAAACATGAGGATTCACAGTATGGATTGCAACATCACATTTCCTACATAGTAAAGCTCTATCTTGCAGACAGAAGAAGAATCCAGAAGCTTCCTGTAAAAATCGCAAGCATATTTAATGGATTTGCAAACAATCATAGGGAAAAATAAAAATTTCTCCAATCAGAACTAAGAAACTGGGTTATGGCTCTCTCTATAAACCTAAAAAGATTCAAACTTTACCCCAAAAATGGAGGATCTAAAACATGGGTGATTTGAAATCAGATCGAAGATTTAGATTAGATAAGAAATTTTGAGGAAATTGAAGAGATCAGACCTGACAAATGTCGCATTTGGGTATGGAAGAGGAAGAGACAGAGAGAGGGACTCTCTGATGTTTTCCGGCGAGTTTATTAGCAGCGTGAACTTTCTCATCGCAAGCCCAACACAGAGCGGCCTCGTCGGCGCAACATAGAACCACCGCTTCCGCTGCCTCACAAACGTTGCACTGAATCTTCATCCTCTCTCTGATCTTTCTTTATCTCCAAATCATCCAAAAAGACCAAAATCTGATATCTTTTCAGCTAAAAAGATTCAAATCTCGAGAAAACGAAACTAATCCTTTAGTTTCTTGGATTATTGTCGAAGAACTCGATTTGTAGATAATTTTTTTTGGGAAAGAGAAGTGTCACTGGTTGCTTGAGGTTTATGGTTTAAGCAACTCTTACGTTTTCTCTTCTTCCTTTTGGATTTTTTTTTTTTTATAATTTGTCAACTTCTTTGATTTTTATTTTCTATGAAAATGTTATTACTTAGAACTATTCTGACTAAACAAATTTATTGAATCATTTGGATTCTAGATAAGTCGTTGTAGACAGATTAAAAAAAAAAAAAAAAAAGATAAGTCGTTGTAGGAATATATCATTTATATATTAATAAAATAAATAGTGGTAAATAGGATGATAAAAAAAAAAAAAAAAAGAGGGTCTCTGTTCGCAAATTATAAGTGGTGGGGTAAAATTATAAATATGGAGGCGTTAAAGGAGATATTTATTTAGGGGTATGAGTGAGTGAACAATGGGGTAGAGACGTGTCAAATCTAAGACAAGTGTCTTAATTGCAGGAGACCGTCTCTGCTGTGTCAAGCTGTAATGTTATCAAAAGATCGCAAATTAGGTGCCCATCAACAAAATAAAAATAAAAGATTCGTAGATTTTATTTTGTTTACTTGTGGCTGCAACCAGTCACTCACTTGTTTCTCTATCACTTGAAATTTTCTCAAACTCGTGTTGAAAAATATCTTTTATGTTAGATCCATTAGAATTCTTACGCTTAATTTGTTTTTCTCTGTAAACAAAAAATAGAATAACAACACAAGCTGAAAGTGATATTGATATGTATGCTGTTCCAAGTAGAATATCTAGTTTCAAAACAACTGTCCATTCATTTTGACAGCTTTTTAGAAAGAACTTAATTTTTTTTTTTTTAATATGCTATAAGGATTTGTCCCGGTTCATGCATTGTAATCTATATGATACGATAACGATAGCGAAATGTTTTTTTTAGAAAAATCGTCCCATTGTGTAATATCAAGATTATATTAATCCACGTATGGTTTTGGGTGGAAGATGAGGATTTGGACCTACATAAGACTAGATTTTTTTTATTCAACAACAGAAGCCATAAACAAATTAATTAACAGTCAAGAACATTAATCAATCAATCATTAATAAGGTCCCCAAGATCAACAATTTGCACGGGAAAAGAGAGAGAGAGAGAGAGAGAGAGAGAGAGAGAGAGAGAGAGAGAATTCTAGATGATTGTGATATTATATTCTTAAAATATAATTTTATTCAAGAGGATCAGATACATCCACGTTTTTGGTAGGAGAAAGATAGCTAATTGAAGAATCAACGAATCTTTCGGACCAACGTATCTTTTACCATATCTATAGACAAGTGGGCCAAAAGGGCTCTCAATGTATACCAACTCTAACTTTATGAACAAATCTACCATCGTACCAAATCTAGTACCTTGATCTGATCTGAGAAATGCCGTGAGACAAGAAAACATTTAAGACCGGTGCATCGGATGATATCTCGATTGTATCTCCGAGCTGCACGTTGTAGCGAACCTGACAACCGTCGATGTAGATAGTCCCATGGTCTGAATACCAGTTAACATCCATGGATTGGCCGGGTTTGAAGCCCGAATGCATTAGAGAGGCGGTTGAACCAGGAGAGATTGGCTCTCTAACCATAAACTGTAGATCACGAGACAATATTGGCATCACGAACCCACCTGCTGACTGCATTGCTGCAGTTGAGCCAGCAGCTGTGCAGACTCTTAGACCGCTCGAGCGGCAATTCACTGTCTTTGGACGGGTCTCACCATCTTTGTTCTTAATCCTGCGTACATTGTAGAAAATATTGATTCATAAGTGTTGAATTCTATAGGGGTGTCCAACAGTTTATCCGAACCATAGAAAAGATCAACCAATTTGGTTTTGTTTTACCATCTCCGAACAAACCATAGGTGTAATCATACCAATCTGAGAAGGAATAAAACATAAATCCTTTTCTTTGAAAATCATTCAATTATAGGTGTAGTTTCTAAAACACCGTATACTAAACTAAACCCAATGGTATGGTATTCGGTTTCCATTCTTTTTTTTTGGATTTCACAAACCGAAAACCGGTTCTGGGCACCCCTAGTTGGTAATTCTGCCTATAACAACTCTATCCATATGAACAAACAAGAAATCATGTCTACACAAAACAATCAGGTAAAAGAATGCCTGTTTTTTTTTTAATTAGAAGCTCTTACTTGAATGAGAACCTTGAAACCGCGGCAGGGCATGGGTGTGCGATCAAAATGTCATTAAGTGCGTGTGAAAGAAGAGGTTCTGAATTTAACTTCAGTAATATTCTTGATACTTTTGAAGGAACCACTCTGCCAAACAAAATGTCATCCAGCACCTGTGAACAAATAACAGAATGTTCAAACCAAAACTGCGTAATCACTGAAGGTTCTATTGATCCAATGAGACCAGTGACAAGGGCATAAACGGGTTGCCCAAAGTTCTTCCCTTCCTATTCCTCTAATGAACTTACCTGTTCAAAATTCTCAACTGTTGCAGCACAAAGATGACCAGTACTTCTACTAGCGTCAAACTGATCGCTCAGTTCTTCCACCTACAGTTACAACAAAATACTTAGCTTCTTTTCACATTCCTTATAAATAGCAAAATCGTAGCAGGCGATATGAGAAAAGTTGGGCTACAAAACCTCCTGAGCTTGTGTTGGATCCGAATTGACTCCAAGAACCGGAACAGAATCATCAATGAAATGGCTGGCATGCAAGAGGGTACCGTCTCCACCCACGGTGATGACCATATCCACATCACGAATGGGATGTGATAAGTCATTACGTGAAATGGGTTTCCATTCGACTGGCTTCTTACTTAGTATTTCCTGACAAACATTTATAGCATTCCTGTGTACTTTGCACCTGCTTTCTAGATATTGAAGAACCTATTAAACAAAGCAAAACAAAAAAAATCCCATTTCCATTAGAAGCCATGAGAAACAAACTAGAACAATAACAACAATAGTGTTCTGAGTACGTGAGAAATCCAAGGGCCTAAGCATTTATTAGTTACTTATTTTCATACATATGAGTAAACGCAGCAGATATGAATTTCAAATTCCCAATATATATATCTGTAAGCTTCGCGTAGATGATAAGAGGAAACAAAAATGTTCGCAGTTAACACATAAGAACCGAGGTAACACCCAAAAGGAGTTCCTTTTTCCCGTAAATGTCAACGATTCCGTCTTAACTCTCTTGGGAATTTTGTCGAACACCTTAAATACGGAACGAAATAGACATGATCCGGTTTCAAAATTGAGATGACACGCATTGGGGAAGGTTAATTAATACCTGAGGGTTCTTGATGAGCGATGCACCTTCTGTTTGAAGGAATGGGTACGGATCAATCGGTTTCAATAGAAGCAGAAGCTTCCTGATCGCCATTCTCTCTCTCTCTCTCTCTCTCTCTCTCTCTCTCTCTCTCTCTCTCTCTTCTTCGGCGCCGCGCTCACCGGACTGAAGCAAACCACGGTTGAAGATTACTCGGGAAGGCTTTACATGAGAAAAAATGGTCAAAAGTCTCAGGCCCAACTAAAATCCTACCAAACTGGCCTAGTTACAAAGTAGGCCCAACTAAAATTCTACTAAACTGGCCTAACTAAATAGTTCCAACGTTCGAACCGGTTCCCCTATTTCATTCGACGTTCCGGGGCAGGAAAAAAACCATTCGACCGACTTTAGTTTTGGGTAACAAGAGAGAAGGCGAGTTGATCTGCTTTGATCAAGGAAAAAGCCAGTGACGGAACCGGGGTTGATCAAAGACATGCGCCGAGTGCCAGGAATGACTAACTCTGCGGGCTCAATCAGAGGTTTATGGGTAGGGCAGTGAATTTTATGCTGCTGTTACATGAATTTTGAAGTTTGAATATCAAGTTATTTTTAAAAAAAGTTACAAGTATCTAAATGATTTAGAAATTTGGATATTGATAAAACTCTAGTGTATATATAATGAGTTTTGACTAATGGATCGAGTCGGATAATATATAGTTTTTCTTTTGCAAGATATACATTTTTTTTCCAAATCAAGTACGAACCAAGTCAGACCGTCTCAAATGATAATCATTTGTAGACACTATGCTTATGTTTTACCAGTTAAAGATATTTATTTTCAGTTACATTTTTTAAAAGATATACAATTTATATGGATATTGTTTTTAGATCTTTATTTTTATTTTTATTTTGGAGTCATGTTCTAGATGGATATATGTATGCATATTTCACTTTATATGCTAGACGGTCCTAACCGGTCCCATGTCCAACCCTAACTGGAACTATTCCGATCGTACACCGGTCCTAACGTCTCGCCTAATGGGAACAACGCTTAGTAGGATCAGATCCTCCGTATCGAGCGCAATCCTTTAAAGATTGTCCGGTCTAGAATCTGTTCAGAAGTGGGGTTAGTTTTGAGATCATACCGGACCGGTTATGCTCCACGTGTGGCGATAATTGTGGTACTGCGTATATATAGTGGCCAACAGAACCTATGAATTTGACCTCGAAATATCGGCATTCACGTGATTTTGTCTTTCATTTGACCAAATTTAGTAAGCTATTGTACGAGATCTCTAATTGAACAACCTAAGACATATCTTATAGTTTGTCCACATATTATTTTTTGAATGGTGACAAAATGGGACGAAATTAAATAATGTAATATAACCTAAGAAAGCCACCAAACATAATACAGACAAATTATGGTGGAATGTACAAGAACGCATTCCATAAGAAAAACAATTAATTGTATGTTTCACACATATATATTTTTTTATTTAGCAATTATAGAATTTACTTGAGTAGTTTAGCAGGGAAACAATTAATCACTAGATATGATAATAACTCAATAAATTAAACATTGAATTCTCCTTATTGGTGGACTCGTATAAATTAAAGGGTTAAGTTGCAAAATAGCTAATTTTTTAAACTTTAGCCAGTTTTTTAAACTTAATTAGTAAACTAGTCAGTTTACTATTTACAATTGGCAAAATCCCCATACAATACTGTAGCTCTTTTTACCATGACCTCTTTGCCATCAACAAAATCATTTATTTACGATTCCATGCCATTAAAAGAGCAAAACGTGTAAGAGAACAAAAATAGTTATTTTTCTTATTTTTTTTTCTTTATTACATTCCCCATCGCCAGTGTAAATTTTTTCTAAAATTTTCCATATACACAAAAATCGATGTTTTTCTCTCTACAATTTGACATGCATTTTGTTTGATGATTTCACATACATTTACACTTATTTATACAACTTATTTAGTTTAGACATTTTGATTGGTACAACTTATTAAGTGTACAAATGTATAGACATATACAACATATTATTTACAAGCATACCTTGAATTTAAATTAAATTTTTAGATAGAAATAGCTACGTAATGTAATTTGTGAAGCTCATTTAGTGTACATATATACATAAATATACACGTACTCTATATGAGTTGTACGAATAAAAATGTGTATATTTCTATATATTTAATGAGTTGTACGAATAAAAATATTTTTTTTATAGATATGTACACTAAATGAGCAGTACGAATAAGAATATATATATTTCTATACATTTGTATATTTAATGAGTTGTATAAATAAAAATGTGTATATTTTTATATATTTATATATTTAATGAATTGTACGAATAAAAATGTGTATACTCCTATACATTTGTACACTTAATAAGTTGTACGAATAAAATGTACATATGTATGTAAATATAGATTTTGAAATTAACAAACATAATGCATATCAAATTGTAGAAAAAACATAGATTGTTGAGTATTTGAAAAAAAAAAATTTAAATTATACTGACGTATATTTTAATTACTAGTTTTGAGGGTAAATGTAATGAAGAAAGAAAAATAAAAGAGTTTTCACCCACGTTTTTCTCATCCACACAATAAAAAAACCCTTACCTGTAATTTCTCTCCTCAACTTTTTATCCCACTTTCTTTTCTATCTCACACACTTTTTATGAGACAAATAGTCAAAACTGTGTATTTCTCCAATTTTAAATAATAAAATGGGTACTTTACATATTTTCTTTCTAAAATGTACTAAAACGCCAATACACCCTAAATTAAATTACTATGTGTTATCGAAAAAAAAATGTTTTAAGTTTTCATAAATGTAAACGTGATAAGATTCGACACACCAAATATGATACAAGCCAAGGAAGATTGGCTTTACTGAATTTGTGATAAAAATGGAAAATGTTCGTTTGCCTGAATTATTCGGCAAACCACTCTCGCTAAGTGTATTATATCTTTGTTCTTTTGTTATGTGCTCAAGTGTTTTGGACTATTTATCGAGTAAGTTTTCCTCTCTTTTTTTTTTCTCCATAGACTAAGCTGTATTCAAAGGTTATCAAATTCTTAAAACTAGGGTCAACAATTTTCTATACTATGAATCCGTCCTTGAATGAAACAAATTTGATTTCATCATGAATAATCCTACTTATCACCAAATAAGTTGCGATTATTAATTTTGTATCTTTTTACTAATTAGGTAACCCTATAAACGAATCTCATCTGTCCGATAAAAATCTCCAGAAGCTGGCAAGCAATATCATCTTTTCGTTTTTATCAAACAAAAGAAAAGGAGGCAAAAAGGTTGCAAGAACTAGAGTAATAATTTAAAGCTAACACTACGTGCATGGAAAGATCAAACTACAAATAGTGACCATTCTCTAATCTTTATCTTTTTTTAGCGCGTGGGGTACAGTGTCCACGACGATTGGCCATCGTATTAGAATTTAGATTTATAACCAAAGCATTTGCAATCACATATTTTTCCATCACGTAGTTAAATCCAACTACAAAGCTCAACTTTAAATAGGCTAAAGAAGTTGACCAAAGAATAAATATACTCAAGATATCTTTGATTAGGTAAAATTCAAACGTAATTCAATTGATAAAACTCATAATTGCATCGAATAGTTTTCTATAAAAATTTCGAAACAAATAAAGTATTGTCAAACTCAAATAGCAAATCCGGACAAAAAGTGAATCTACTAAACAAACCAAATCATTAAGTTTTTCTACTCCTGTCGTTAGTTTTCTTGACCACATATTCTGCATAAGTAATCAAATAACATTTGCCCATCAACAACAATTAAAACCCCAAAACTTTGTTATTGTTTTGAAAAAAAAATTGTTTCTTAGATCTATAAAGTATTAAGATATGGAACTATGGACTAGTTATTTAGAGTAGAATAGCGCTTAAATTTAAAGAGCATAAAAAGTAAACCCAAATTAGTGCACTGACAACGGCGAAACCACTGGTAATTTCTTAAACTCTCAAGATACAGAAATGTAGATCTTAAAGCAACGAAAAAGTCGTCCACAACAACAACAACAAAAGCCATAAAAATTATACTTCTATAATTTAGCAAAAAGTTACCCATGCGACCACGAGAAGCATCTATAATTTATTATATCTCTTAACTTAGGATCCATGGGAAAAAATTTATAAGCACTTTACAAGTTGCAGCCTTTGTAAAAGATTCGATTTTTTTTGCTCGTAGATTATTTTAATTGACGATCTAAATCTCAGTCCTCTGAAAATGGAATTTCATCTGCAACTGTATACTCTCAAACACGTTGACGCAATCAGATTTTATTTTAAATATAAAACGAATATAGAAACCGTATGTAAGATAATAATAACGTTAATAACAGTAAGCTTTATTTTAATAATCGATTATTTGCTTTAATGTATTAGATTATGCGATGAGTCAGATGATACCCATGAAGTAAAAGTTATACGCTGACGTAAAGGTCCTCGTCGTGGTCTCTCATGCTGCCAATCAAATTATTCTATGCATATAATTTTGACATATATATTAATTTTCCATTTGATTGAGCTTTTGGACCATTAGGAAGGGTATAATATTTGTTCTGAAATTTAGAATTTTGATTTCGCTTTAATAGTTTTTAAGGGATGTTTACAGTTTTGAACAGCTCTAAATTATAGCTAGTTTGTCAGAAATTTTTGAACTTTCAATTTATAATATTATTAGATCCAAACAAACTTTAGATTATGTTTTACAAGGCGTAGTTATTTTTTATTTCTCCAAGCATAAACACTAATTTCGAATTTGAATTATAGACAGTCTATTTGTGTGACTGGTTAAACTAACTGCATGACCAGAGTTGATTAGCATGATGGTTCAATCTTCAACGCCACCAGACTCACCACCACTAACTCTTTGATGAGCTCGAACTCCTATGTTAGAGTTAAAGGAGTGTGATCTTAGACTAGTAACTAACTGCATTTGGAAGGATTTTATCAATAGTTTTTTCTTTGTTAATTATGATACCAAAAAAAAAAAAAAAAAGGTTTTGCTGAAAAATATTCATTCAACAGTATTAGAAAATAACAAAGAAATTCACTATTAGCCTAATACATCACACAACGCATTCCTAGTTTTTTTTTTAACAACCGAAAGTCATACTAATCTCCGGTATATATACATAAAAAATCGAACAACTATGATTGATATCGTAAAGGAAGGATCTGAACATTAGTGTCTAGTTCTATGATATAAATCTTTCAACGAATAAACCGATATGAGTAAATGTTATTTTAGAAAAAGATATTAATTATAGAAAAACAGTCTTTATTATATACGGAATATGGAGTCATCAAGTAATATAGATTTGATATGTTTACTTTTAGTTGTGAGTGGGGGATGAGTCCCTCATATTGTTTTTATATAGGTTTGACGAAAAAGAAATTACAAGAAAGGAGAAAAAAAAAGAATTTAAAAGTGGGGAACAAATTCCCTCCAAATGATTGGGCCATAAACCAGAGAAGGCTGCTGCTTCTTTGCTCTCTCTCTCTCTCTCTCTCTATTTCTTCTTCTTCGTCTTCTTCTCTCGGCCTCCCCCTCCTCTCTACAACCACACTCTCTACTCACTCTAATCCCTTCTCTATCGATCTCTGATTGCTCGGATCACTTCGTCGCTCTCTTGTCATCGTTCGTCGATCACCATCCCGCCGCTTTCTAGGTTAGTGGTTTTTTCTCTCGCTTCTCATCTCATCGCAAACCGTTTCCGTTAGATTCGCTTATTTTTCATTCGTTTTAAGCTGTTTCTCCCTGTGTTCTTATTTGTCAAATCGCGATGATTGATTAGGTTTTCGTGGTTTCTTTTTTTTTATAACTTGTGATCGTCGATTTGATTTTTTCCCCCTCATCGGTGATCTACTTTGCCTTTGTTTGAAACGGTTCCAGATTCAAAATCATTATCTTAGGGTTTTTTTTCTTCGAAATCGATTTGGTTTTGATCTCTGATTCAAATCGATATCTACAGTTTAAGTAGATGATTGGATTAGATTGCTCTGTTTTGAAATAACTTTCCGGAATTTACTCTTTCGCTATTCGAAAAGCTTTGACGCTCCGTTGAATGGTTTGCAATTTGAGCTTCTTGAATCGATCACTGACTTCTTATTTCCACTATGGAAGCATTTTTACTCATATTAACTAAAAAAGTTCTTGTGCCATATAGTTTAGTAGACTAACGTCAATATGAGATAAATTAGTAGTCTTTTAAGGCGTTTACAAAATCTTTTGTTTACTTACTGACCACCACGTAATTAAATATTCCAGGATGCTTTCTGTTTCAAATATCCAAAAAAGGATGATAATGATGATGATCTGTGTTGGTTGAGTTAAAAATTATCAACTATGATTGGATGATATCTCGTATTTATAGAATTAATCAGCACTAAAAAAAACTCATTTGCATGTAAACTTTTACATAGATCTTTAATACTTGAAACAAAATCACTATCTTTTTCAAAAGGATATTTTTTTCTCAATTTAGAAGATCTTGGTGGGGTCCTAGTGATTGTGGATTCCGTGCCTACTTGAATGAGTCACACTGCAGTCTTCACGGGAAAAGCAATTTCTAACTTAAGCATCCTCATATCTCTTGTTTGAAATTGGTTGAAACAGTGCCACTTGGTTACATTATAGTCTTAGATGTTAAGAACAAATGCAAGGTTCTTCTTGTTGCCTAGTCAAGGGAGTTTTCTTGTGTGTGTGTGTTTTATCTTATTTATTTCACTCACATGTTTTGTGGGGTTATAAGACACTTTCAACTATAAATTTATATATAACAGGACATGGGCAAAGCAAAAGTGAGATAGCAAATCGTATAACTTTTTTTTCATATATATATGATGCCTTAGATTTGCTGTCTTATTAGGTGGACCACAAGTTTCTTATATACTTTCCTTTTCCTCGCCTTTTTCTTTACCGACACATACAATTGGACGGCATCACATATGTTGTCCACGCACACTATAAACACTAAGTCGTCTTCTTCTTCTTCTACTACCATGTAAAAGGAGCATCGTGTCCTCATGCTTGTTGGCTTGGGAAATCATGTGTCTGTTTATTTATTCAAAGTCAATATATGAACAGTAATGCTCTAGAGCTATAATAATTTCTCTCTTTAGAAACAAGAGATTTTTTTTTTTATCCCGACAAGAGACAGTAGTGAATTGATCGATCTTGAAGCCATTTCTTTCTTAGTGTACATTATTTTCTCAAGAGCATATCATTCAAAAGTTTGACATTTGTTATCTCTGTAAGATGAGATTGTTGTAGAAAGTCAGTTGTCTGTTTTACCCCCTTTAAAAAAAAAAAAAAATGTCACATTCAGGTCACTGCTCGGAAAAGAAACACTTTCTGTCTTTCTGACTTAAGCATCTGATTCTCTTTTCTTCTGTTGTTACTTAAACAAGAGTTTGCTTTACAGTCCTCTAGCTTCTAAACTTTGTCCTTGAGGAAAAGGTTTGTTAAATTGTATTTTATATGGTGTCTTTGTGGCAACATTATAGAACACACTAACTTAATCATCCTCCTTTGCATAATTTGATTTGACTCCTTACTGTTAGTGGTTCAAACTTCAAAGCAATAATTGATCTTATTTGACATTGTAGTTACCAACTAGTGTTTTCCACTCTCTGTTCAGACCAAGTACTTGCTTAACGTTTACATGACAATATAGATTTTATAATTTCCTCATTAGGGGTAAAAACTCCTCCTCCTTTTTTATTTGGTCTCTACCATTTACAGTAAAAAGAAAGAAAAAGAAATGAGATATTTCTACGTTGTAGTCCCCAAAATCAAATCTAACGTCAGCTTGAGAGGGGTCAATCTCAGCTTAAAACTTGTTTTTCTTCTCCTTTAATTACAAACAAAAAAAGGTTAAAAAGTTTGGTCAGGAAGAGGAGCGGCTCAAGGATCCGGATAGGCGGGGGGACCCACAGAGCTATAAGTAGGAGATGACCAATCCTTCAATGATTACGTCATCGCCTCTTTAGTAATCAGAGAAAAACAAACAAACATCAAGTTCTCGCAATAATAGTATCCCCGTGATTGCGAAGTGTGTGTTGGTTGATCTCTCTCCGCCCCAAATCTCCGGGCGATTTTATCACTGTGCCTAAATAATTTTACACGGCGGTGTTTTTAATATAACTGAACGATTTGTAGGTTTTCGAGATTTTTTCTTTTTTCTTTTTTTGTGTAGTTAGAGGAGGATGGTTTGGAAAAAAAAATTTAAAGTCTTGTCTCTGTTTTGAGACCGAATCTTTTGATGTATCACTTGCATGGCTGTGAAGGCTCTGCGTAGTCTGTAAAGCTTACACGAGGATTTTGTTGCTCCCCCTTCCCTAATATCTCCCTATTCTCTCTCATCTCTCTATGATAATGTCTTCTCTCCCACCATTTCCTTTCACCTTTCTCTCTGTCTGTTTCCATCTTTCTTTCCTTCTTTTTGGCTTTATATTTACTTGCCATCTCTCTCGATGATAACGACATGAAACCCACCATCAAGAAAAACAAATTTCACATAATTATTATATCATCTTAATTACTTAGCCTTTGTATTTTTTTTTTCTGAGTGGCCGTGAAGGTGTGATTCAGGTGCCCTTTCTTCTTTTCTTTTCTCTGCCATTTTTCCGTTTCTTGGGATTAATTCTGTGCCACTTTTTTTTTCTTTTGTTTCTCTTTTCCAAATTCTTGGCCTGTTACGACCTTAGGATCCTATTCTCTTTGTTATCCTCTTCAGTGTTTGACACTGTCTTGTCTTTGTTTTTCAATAACATTAGATGCTTATTCCTTGGCCTGATGGGTTCTTTTACATTCGGCAGAAGTAAAATCAGTGTATGGTGATAGACAACGACATTTCACATTCTTCCTTTTTCTTTCTTTAATGTTAAATATATCTTCTTTACTTGACACTTGGTTTCTTTATGTGGTCTGATTTGCTTTGACAACAAAAATGCAGGTTACTGAAGTTTTTTGGAGTGTGCATAACTCGAAACTGAGGTTTTGGTTCTGTTTTGGTGTGAGCGTATGCCTGGAAATAAGTACAACTGCAGTTCGTCTCATATCCCGCTCTCTCGAACTGAACGGCTCCTGAGAGATAGAGAGCTCAGAGAGAAGAGGAAGAGCAACCGCGCTCGTAATCCTAATGATGTTGTTGGCAGTTCCGAGAACTCTGAGAACGACCTGCGTTTAGAAGGCGACAGTTCAACAAGGCAATATGTTGAACAGTACTTGGAAGGGGCTGCTGCAGCAAGGGCGCACGATGATGCGTGTGAGAGGCAAGAAGCAAGGCCTTATAACAGGCAACGGCTACTTGTAGTGGCTAACAGGCTCCCAGTTTCTGCGGTGCGTAGAGGTGAAGATTCATGGTCTCTCGAGATCAGTGCTGGTGGTCTTGTTAGTGCTCTCTTAGGTAAGTCATTTCTCATATCACTCATTCAGTATCCAAGGCAGCCTTCATATGCAGTAATGAACAGACATGAAAGGAGGTTTTAGTGGTCCATTTAATTATTAGTACTTAGTAGGCTGACATAAAATTAATGACCTTGTGAAGGTGTAAAGGAATTTGAGGCCAGATGGATTGGATGGGCTGGAGTTAATGTGCCTGATGAGGTTGGGCAGAAGGCACTTAGCAAAGCTTTGGCTGAGAAGGTACAGAGTATCTCTTGCTGATGTTGCTGCTAATGATAATCACCTTGTGTATATTTGAGCCTTAACTTGTTTTCCTCTTGATTATATAGACTATGTTATTTGATTTCTTGTTTATGTTTTTTAATTTGCAGAGGTGTATACCCGTGTTCCTTGATGAAGAGATTGTTCATCAGTACTATAATGGTTATTGCAACAATATTCTGTGGCCTCTGTTTCACTACCTTGGACTTCCACAAGAAGATCGTCTTGCCACAACCAGAAGCTTCCAGTCTCAATTTGCTGCATACAAGAAGGCAAACCAAATGTTCGCTGATGTTGTAAACGAGCACTATGAAGAGGGAGATGTTGTCTGGTGCCATGATTATCATCTTATGTTCCTTCCTAAATGCCTCAAGGACTACAACAGTAAGATGAAAGTTGGATGGTTTCTCCATACACCATTCCCTTCGTCTGAGATACACAGGACACTTCCATCACGATCAGAGCTGCTTCGCTCAGTTCTTGCTGCTGATTTAGTGGGGTAAAATCTCTACTTGCTTCTATTTATTGCAAGTGCTCTGCCGTGGTAATGGCTCACAGTGACAGGTTCAAATCTATGTGTTATTGTTTCAACCAACCTTAGGTGGTTTGTCTGGTTGAGAACTAATCCAATATCGAATAATTTATCTCCATGGTACATATATAGGGAGGAAATAGTTAACCATGTGTTTCTTGATATATCTAGCTAGTTATAGTTCTGTTTCTCCATGGCTAAGGTATAACAGGTCACATTGGTTTAGGATCTGATTTTTGGTAATGTTTCAGTTGTCTTAGGTGGTGTAAGAATTTAACCTTGACAGTGTATAATTTGGATCCAAGGGTAAAAATGCTGTATTAGTTGTTTTATCATTGGGCTGATAAGTCTTTATTCTGTCTTGGAAAAGTAACATTTGATGTTAGATGGCACAGCAGACTTACAGAACTGTGTTAAATCTCATATTGTTTACTTTTCAGCTTCCATACCTATGACTATGCAAGGCACTTTGTGAGCGCGTGCACTCGTATTCTTGGACTTGAAGGAACACCTGAGGGAGTTGAGGATCAAGGCAGGCTCACTCGAGTAGCTGCTGTATGACTATTTCTTACTTCAACCCTCGCATTATTCACACTTATCATCCCGCGGTGACAAAATAACTCATAATACATTGTCATTTTTTGAAAGCCTTGTAATAATATTCTGTTTTTTGCTTTTGGATGTCAGTTTCCAATTGGCATAGACTCTGAGCGGTTTATACGAGCACTTGAGGTCCCTGAGGTCATACAACACATGAAGGAATTGAAAGAAAGATTTGCTGGCAGAAAGGTACGGAGTTTTCTATCTTCTATATTTTAGAGCCTGTTACCATGGGAAACCTAGCTGTTTTACAATCTGTTCGAAAGCTCTCCTGAAGCAAGTCAATGAAAGTCTCACATAAAAGTGGTTATTCTCCCTCTTCACCAAAAATTTATATTAACAGGTGATGTTAGGTGTTGATCGTCTTGATATGATTAAAGGGATTCCACAAAAGATTCTGGCATTTGAAAAATTTCTCGAGGAAAACGCAAGCTGGCGTGATAAAGTGGTGTTATTGCAAATTGCGGTGCCAACAAGAACAGACGTCCCTGAATGTAGGCTTTCTTTCTCTGAGTCTGTTTTTGCATGGTATCTCTTTAAATGGTTTTAATTAGCTTTTTAATTAGCTTCAGTCATGAAACGTTACAAAACATCTGCTAAAAAGTCCATTATAGTTTATGTATAGCTGGTCTGATGCATATAGTTGCATGTAAGTTGTCACAAGGAATCATGTCACAAAAACTACTGTAGGCTATGATAGATGATCTAGCTACCTATAATATCTTTTCAAACCACAGTAATTTGATAGCTAATGGATGATCTTCTGGATGTATATTTCTTCTCTTACAGATCAAAAACTCACAAGCCAAGTTCATGAAATTGTTGGACGCATTAATGGTCGTTTTGGGACACTGACCGCTGTTCCAATACATCACCTGGTCTGTTTTTTCTTCTTCATGCTTGGTCAGCGAGTTGGATATTATGATTTCTTACTAGCTGTAGGTTCTTTGTTTTTCATGGAAAATGATATTGTGTTTATACAACTGAATGTTAGATCTCTGCGGCACTTAGCATTTTGTGAGTTGCATCCTTTTTATGTTAGGGATTGACAATTGTCTTGGCACATCATTCTTGCTGGTACCATGGATATATATTAGCTTATCTGCATCATGCTACATATTTTGGTATTCTGGATCTTATAGTTTTGAAAATGCAACTCTGACACAATGCTGACAAAATTCTCATTCCCTGTCAGGATCGTTCTCTGGACTTTCATGCTTTATGTGCACTTTATGCCGTCACAGGTAATTTTCTGGCTACCTATGATATGGTTACAATTTATATGGCATGTTACTTTCCAAGTCTTAGGAATGTGATTTCCAGGTCAAGAATGTTCCTTTCTGCCATCTGATATGTTTCTTTGATTTCTTTCTTCAGATGTTGCACTTGTGACATCTTTGAGAGATGGGATGAACCTTGTCAGTTACGAATTTGTTGCTTGCCAAGAGGCCAAAAAAGGAGTCCTCATTCTCAGTGAAGTAATAACTCGTACTTTGCAGCTTAATATAGTTCTAATTTAAGGGAGTAAAATATGATACTACATGGGTATAAGATGTTAGTTTATAGGTGACTCATATTTCATCTTGGATCTAATATGTATTTAAGGTTCAGTCTTCAGAGAATAAACCAGAGGTATGTGTTTTCATCAGTCGTATTAAGTTGCATTTGTTTTCCAGTTTGCAGGTGCTGCACAGTCTCTGGGGGCTGGAGCTATTCTTGTGAATCCGTGGAACATTACAGAAGTTGCTGCCTCCATTGGACAAGCCCTAAATATGACAGCTGAAGAAAGAGAGAAAAGACATCGGCATAATTTTCATCATGTCAAAACTCACACTGCTCAAGAATGGGCTGAAACTTTCGTGAGGTATGCAAAATCTATTGTGTCTCACTCTCATTGACTTGTTTAAAGAAAAATAGTCATATTATCTTGAAACTCCTTAACTATAGATGTCACCATCTGGCATGTAATATTATGTACATAACCATTTCAAAAACATTACTATTCATTTTCCCAGTCTTTTAATGGGATGATCTGTTTAAGCTATTGAAATGCAACTCTTAACAAATCTGCAGTGAACTAAATGACACTGTAATTGAGGCACAACTACGAATTAGTAAAGTCCCACCTGAGCTTCCACAGCATGATGCGATTCAACGGTATTCAAAGTCCAACAACAGGCTACTGATCCTGGTAAGTGGTAGTTGTCAACTTGTTTAGAAATAAGAATTTGTTAAGTACTTTATAGTTCTGTTTAATCCATATATCTACCGTATGAGGTTTTTTTAATCTTAGAGCCATCTTTTGGGGGATGCCTTTAATTATCTTGTAACTGTAAATACATTCAGGGTTTCAATGCAACATTGACTGAACCAGTGGATAATCAAGGGAGAAGAGGTGACCAAATAAAGGAGATGGATCTAAATCTACACCCTGAGCTAAAAGGGCCATTAAAGGCATTATGTAGTGATCCAAGTACAACCATAGTTGTCCTGAGCGGAAGCAGCAGAAGCGTTTTGGACAAAGTATATATAATTTCTTTCTATCAGTTTCCTTATATTCATTTCTTGTTATAATAATTTTGCTGACTGACTTGGTTTACTTAAATCAGAACTTTGGAGAGTATGATATGTGGTTGGCCGCGGAAAATGGGATGTTCCTAAGGCTTACTAATGGAGAGTGGATGACGACAATGCCAGAACACTTGAACATGGAATGGGTTGATAGTGTAAAGGTAAAGTAGATTAGAGGTTTAGATAAACCGCATCTCAAACTCCATAACTTTCTTCACTTCCCCTTCCTGATTTTTTTTGTTTTATCTATCTGTAGCATGTTTTCAAGTACTTCACTGAGAGAACTCCCAGGTCACACTTTGAAACACGCGATACTTCGCTTATATGGAACTACAAATATGCAGGTACTTGTCTACTTTTTACCTGATTGTTTAAAGGCTTTTGATCACCCTGAGACACTTATTATCTCATTCTTCCCTGTAGATATCGAATTCGGGAGACTTCAAGCAAGAGATTTGTTACAACACTTATGGACAGGTCCCATCTCTAATGCATCAGTTGATGTTGTCCAAGGAAGCCGCTCTGTGGAAGTCCGTGCGGTTGGTGTGACAAAGGTAAAAACGAAATCCATCAGTAGCCTTTTCCTGGCTATTCTGTATCACCTTGGATTCTCACACTGCAGACTCTTTTCTTTCTCAGGGAGCCGCAATAGATCGCATTCTAGGAGAGATAGTACATAGCAAGTCGATGACCACACCAATCGATTACGTCTTGTGCATTGGTCATTTCTTGGGGAAGGTGGTTAAAGCTTTTCTTCTAATATACCACATCCAATTCTAGAGTCTCGAGGGATTTTGATACAAATGCCTCTGTCATTTTGTTTTACAGGACGAAGATGTTTACACCTTTTTCGAACCAGAACTTCCATCCGACATACCAGCCATTGCACGAGCCAGACCATCATCTGATAGTGGTACCAAGTCATCATCAGGAGACCGAAGACCGCCTTCAAAGTCGACACATAACAACAAAAGTGGATCAAAATCTTCATCGTCCTCTAACTCTAACAACAACAACAAGTCCTCACAGAGATCTCTTCAGACAGAGAGAAAAAGCGGATCCAACCATAGCTTAGGAAACTCAAGGCGTCCTTCACCAGAGAAGATCTCATGGAATGTGCTTGACCTCAAAGGAGAGAATTACTTCTCTTGCGCTGTGGGTCGTACTCGCACCAATGCTAGATATCTCCTTGGTTCACCTGACGACGTTGTTTGCTTCCTTGAGAAGCTCGCCGACACCACATCCTCACCTTAATATCCCGAGACGGTGTCATGTAACCAAACTAAAAATTATTGTTTTGTAACAAAAAGCAGCCATTACCAGACTCTTTTAGTGGTTTGATTCTAATATAATAAGAGTAGAGCAACTTATGACAAAATTAAAAGCAACTTGTGACACAAATGAGAACAAGAACACAAGGGGGAAATAATAAATCAAGCTCTTATTACATAGAATATTCGAACTACAATACACCCCTAAGCAAATCTAATGAAAGAAGGGGTAATAACAATAACAAAAACAATAAACGAAACTGATAGTAGAGGTGATTGTTCTAATGACGAATCACAATCCTTTACTCTTCAGGTTTTCTTGTTTGGCTCGAATGCATACTTAATCAGAGACTCCTTAATGGAGAGTAGCTCAGGGAACTCTTTCTTGAGCTTAGAAGCGTCCATCTCGTTGTTGCTTCTTGGGGCCACAATGACTTTAGCTTGCTCCTCTAGTGTGAAGTTTTCCCATTTGAATTCAGGGTTGATGTAGTCTCTGTACATCTCTAGGATCTCGTTATGACTCACCACACCTGGGTTTGTGAAGTTCCAGATTCCTCTCAAGTTTCTTTTAGCCATCTCGATGGAGATTGGTAAAAGCTCGTCCAAAACAGTCATGCTGTTTGGGATGTTCACTACTTTGTTGTATTTGGAGATCTTGGTGATGAAGTTGCGCGGGTTGTTTAGATCCGAGGATATCGGCATCCTTACCCTCAATGTGCATACGTTGTCAAACTCCTTTAGCAGCTCCTCGACCTGTAGACACATTCATAACAAAAAATTAGCATACATAAGAAGGATAAAACGTTAGAGATAAGAGTGTTCCATCCTGACAGAGCAAGAATTAGTTACCATGGCTTTCGTTTTTGAGTAGAAAGAACCAGTGAAGTTGGGTGTGTCTTCCTCTTTGAAGCCAATTCCTGAACCCTCCGGATGCTTGTCATCATATTCGAATATACAACCAGTAGCGAAATTCATCATCAGGAGTCCGTGCTCTCTGCAGACATCAGCTAGAGTCAATGTGCCAGCGACGTTGACACGGATAGTCTCGGTCTTGTGAGACTCACACCAGTCCACATTGGGTCTCCCGGTCACACCAGCGGAATTGAAAACATGGGTTGGCTTAACACTCTGAATATCCTGCAGAAGAGATGATCGATCCTCCAACCGACCTTTCCCATACTCGTAAGCAATTCCTTGCTTCTCACATATCTTTCCAAGCAGACCACCGATCCATCCAGTCTTTCCATAAATCAAGAACTTCAGAGAAGGCTTTTGCGGTGTGCCACTGCTCCTTGGGCTTGGAACCACCATATGGGTTTGACTTGGTTTTTCAGATAAAGTAGCTGCCAAAGAATTGTCCTCAGAGCCATCAAAGTGTCGCCCACCAGGCATCATCAGCATCCTGGGATGAGGAAGCAATGCTCCAGAAACATCACCCCACCAATCCGGATTCTGTGTGTACCATTCCATAGTTTTCTTCAACCCTTCCTCCCACGTGGTCCTCTCTGACCATCCCAACTTTTTGAGCTTCTCATCGTCAAGGAAGTACCTTTGATCGTTAAAAGGTCTGTTGTCGACAAACTTGATGTTCGCCTCAGGGTCCATGTTGAAGAGTTTGCAGATATCTTGGGCAACATCATTGACTCTCCTCTCCTTCTTCGTCCCAATATTGTAAACATGGCCAACTTCTCCCTTGTGAAGAACAACTTCAAAAGCCTCAGCAACATCTTCACAGTATAGGTAGCTCCTAACGTTTGATCCATCTCCATGAATGGGAAGGACTTGCCCTCTCATCGCCAGCAAAATGAACTTAGGAATCAACTTCTCAGGAAACTGATTCGGCCCATAGACATTATTCCCACGCGTGGTAATAACAGGCAACCCATAAGATCTACCATAAGCCATAACAAGCATCTCAGCACCAGCTTTGGTTGCAGAGTAAGGATTCGTTGGAAGCAGCTGAGAAGCCTCATGGTTACCAACAAGAGCATCCTCATCAGTCTCACCATAAACTTCATCAGTACTCACATGGATAAACCTCCTAATCTGACCAGTGACTTTGCAAGCCTCAAGAAGCACATGAGTTCCATAGATATTATTCTTAGTAAACTCGAAACTGTTACCGAAGGAATTGTCGACGTGCGTCTGGGCAGCGAAATGCATGATGGTGTCGATACCTTCCGTGATGAGAAGATGATTCACCAAGTCAGCACTAGCGATGTCACCTTTGACAAACTTGAAATTAGGAGACTGTTTAGAGGGATTGAGATTCTTCAGATTTGAACAGTAATCAAGTTTATCAAGCACAACTATTTTGTAATCAGGATAGCTTCGTATGAGTCTGTTGGCGACATGAGATGCAATGAAACCAGCAGCTCCGGTGATGAGAATGTTCTTGGGAGTATACGACGCCATGATCGATAAAACGCTGCGTTTTTAGGATGGAATCAGATCAGCGTGAGATTTGAAAGAATTTGCATGTAGCAACCAACAAAACCATCAGAAATGAATCAGCAGATTTCGAAGTGAAATACTAACGACGATCCTTAGAGATTAGTGATTAAATCAGCAGATCTAACCAGATAAAAATAACGTAAACGCAAATTGAAACATCCAAAAAACTTGGATCCAAATCCAGATCAGAGCAGATTTTTTCACAAAAAACAGACGAAATCACGATTCTGTAACAACGGGGAGAGAATTTACCAATCGGATCAAAGAGAAGTAAGCAATGACAAACAAAGCTCAGTGAAGCATCATAAATGATTTATGTAAAATTCGACATCCTCGAAACATACCTTTGAATTCTCAACAACCTTAGACCGGCAAGAGAAATTGGAAAATTCCGACAAAATGTGAAGAAATTATCGACGGTGGCGAAGCTGACGACGAAGCGAAAGAAACGGAGAAGAAGAAGAAGAAGAAGAATCAGAATTCAAAAAGAGTCGAAGAAGTGTACCCAAAAAGAGTCGTGGAGAGGGAAGACTCTTTACGATAATTCTTTATATATTGCTTCAACTTACGAAAATGCCCTTTTCTTTCTCTCTTATTTACATAGGCGGGTAGGTACACGACTTGACTCGCGTGTTGGCGTTGAGATCCCTCGTTAATTCTAGTCTAAATTTTTAGGCTCATTTTGAAAACTCTCTGTTTTAAGTTATATTTTGAAAAATATATTTTTTATTTTTAATGAAAACTATAATTTTCATATGTAAAATAACAATTTTTTCAGATTTAAATTTAAAACTATATTTTTAGTAAATCAAAACTAAATTCAAAATTTTTTAAAAAAAAACTAAATTCGAAATAATATTAATTATAATTATATATTTTTGTTAACACAAAATTTGTTTATTAGTTTTATATATTAAAATTTAACAAAATCATATTTAAAAATATTATAAATACTATCTTTTAATATTTTTCATGTTATATAAAATACAAAACTCTCCAACGTTTCAATCATATTGTTCAACTCAATATATCACTTAAAATTGCTTCAATTCAACAATCCTCTTTAAAAAAATTTGCAAAGTAAACTATTTTATGTGTGTTTTAATAATAATGAATCATCAAAATCTGCACAATGACAATAACACATGATTTAACAAAAATCATGATTTAACATCGGTAGAAACTTGTTATTCATTATTATTTTTTAAAAATATTTAGGATAATAAATTTTTGAAATTATAGTTATATAACAACTTTGTAAAAATTAAATATTTAATTAAATCTTGATATTAAGTCTAAGTAATTAAATATTTTAGAATTATAGTTAAATAATTTAAAATAAAAAATAAAGATATGGTATTTTTCAAAAGTGTAAATAAAAAAGGATATTTTTTCAAATTTATTCAAATTTTTATTTATAAAATCCCATTTTAATAACATAAGACTAATAAATTTGGATACGAAATATAATTAACACGCTTGTCGAAAAAAATAAAAATAAAAGTATAAACAATGATTATTTGCGAATTGTGGTAACGTTCCCGTGTTAGGTACGATGTGTGGCTCTGAAGTTCTCGATCTTTTTCATATGCTATCTAAGGGCTTTTACGTAATTTTACATGGCAATCGAATTTGTATGATATTTTTACTATATTTTGCTGTGATTATTTTAATATGGGATATGCAGTCATTTATTGCAGTTGCCCATATGCTCAGTCAGATCACCGACACATTTACAATTATTGTCACTTGTGACTTGTGAGTAAATTGATTTGATTTTCTTAATCTCTTCATCATTAACATTAAAAGACGCCTTTGTCGAGTTATTATAAAAAGGGGACGATTTATGGAAAAAATAGTTTTATGGGGGGGGGGGGGGGGGGGGGGGGGGGGTAGAGTAGAGAAGTGGTATAATTCAGGGACCATTTTAGTAAAGGAAAATCTCAAAAAAACTTCATTTATTTTTTATTTGAACTTTTAATACTCAACATTTTTCGGTTAAAAATAATACACATACTAATTAAAGTGTGCGATTTAATACTCAAACAAATAAATATTGTTATTTTCATACTTACGATCTCATAACAAAAAAAATTTCAATTTTACTTTTATCATCTCTATTAATCATTAATTTTTAAATGAGGTGACATTAATTTTTAATTTTTTTCGAATAACCATTTTTTATTCATATTTCGTTTTTATGATAATTATTTTATTACAAATATTTTATTTGTAATTTTTTTATTAGTTACAATTATTTTATTTTAAAAATACAAAATTAAAAATTAGAAAAAAATTAAAAAAAACCAATAGTTAATCTCAAAAAATCAAAAATAACTAATAGTTAATTCCGGTTATGCTGTTTGCGTTGAAAAAAATTAGTAAAAACTAATGGTTGCTATCATAATTGCATCGTTAGTCGGTTATGTAATTATGAGATTGATGGCGAATTTCCCATTATATTTATCTCCAGAAATGGGAATAAATGCTTATTTATCAAATCGTCGATGGGATACGAGAATGAAATGCGACAGGGTAACAGTGATTACGACAACAATATATTTTTTGCAAAATTTTTCACGATGTTGACTTATTATGTCGCATATGGATTGATCGGGGATTGGTAGTTACATCGTGTTACATTTATGGAATTGCGAAGTAAAATGTATAGTAAATTAGGGTTTTTGAAGAAAAAAAGTTGAAGAAATTTTTTTTTTCTAGATTTTCTTCTATTGTTTTTTATTTTGTATTTGAAAAATAAATTTCTAATTAATAAAATAATTGTAATAAAAATGAAATATAAATACAAATTATTTTTTATTTATATAAAATTAAATATTAATATCACATCATTTAAAAAAAAAATTAATAGAATAGCATCTCACCACATATATAAACAACATTTCAAATCATTGGTTGATTTAAATATAATAAAAATTGTGGAAAAAAAAATTAAATTACACGTTTTAATTAATATGTGTATTTTTTTTTTCAACCGAAAAAAATTGGATATCAGATGCGCAAACAAAAAATAAATGAGGTTTTGTTTGGGATTTTTCTGTTGTAGTAACCAACGTGTCCAATTGGGATCAAACTAGAAAAAAGCACGTGAGACCACGTGCGTACATGTTTTGGTTTCTTCTTCATCGGTCCGATCAGAGAGAGAATCGCCGGTGAGAAAAAAAAATGGCGTCTGCGATTTCTCTCTCTCTCTTGAACGGAGCAACGCCTTTGAAATCGAATTCGCTGCTCCACAAGTCTAAACTCACTTCAAAACGGCTTATCTCTTGTTCCAGACCTTCTTACTCTTCATGGACTCGCGTAATTTCTCTTAAAACCCAATCTACAGTTCCTATTTCGTGTAAGCGTCGGTTTGACTTTGTTCCTCGTTGCGGCATTTCGTCGAACGATTTGCCTACTGGGAAAAATAAGAGCTTTGGCGAGTGGGTTGAGTTTGTGGGAGAGGCGGTATCGACGGCGTTTCCGATATGGGTTTCTCTGGGGTGCTTGTTGGGGCTGATGAGACCAAGTACTTTCAATTGGGTCACTCCAAATTGGACCATTGTAGGTCTTACGATCACTATGCTTGGAATGGGTATGACTTTGACCCTCGACGATCTTCGTGGCGCTTTATCGATGCCTAAGGAGCTCTTCGCTGGCTTTGTGTTGCAGTACTCGGTCAGTTTGCCTCTCATCATTGTCCCTTGATCGAATATAATGCTTATTGTAGTGTTCGATTGTTGTGAAATTAGTAGAGAAATAGGGAAAGCTGAGACCTTGCCGGAACCAGTGTAGAGTTCTTTTTGGATTTGGTAACATAAACTTGTGGAGTAGTTTGAGTTCTTGCGTGAGCTCTTGATCTTGGTAGTTCCAGTTCATTATTCCGATTTCTTGTTTTATGATTTCCCTTTGTAATTACCAATTCTTTGTTTGAAAGAGTAGTATTAGAGCATGGATAAGTTCATAGCTTGTTGATGGATCCTGTTGCAGGTGATGCCACTATCAGGATTTTTTGTGAGTAAACTCTTAAATTTGCCACCACATTACGCAGCCGGTCTTATATTGGTTGGTTGCTGTCCAGGCGGTAAAAATACATTCTTTACTTGATTGAATTTTACTAAGATTCATATGGTGCTCTGATGGTTTTTCTATTTGTTATTTAAAGGTACGGCAAGTAATATTGTCACCTACATTGCACGGTTTGTAATCCAAACAAAAAGAAACGATGTTGAGTTCCGTATTTTTCTTATTATATAACTGGATGATCTGAATTTCTTTTGTCATTGTACAGTGGAAATGTTGCGCTATCAGTGTTGATGACAGCAGCTAGTACTGTTTCAGCTGTGGTTAGTGACTTCGGTTATCGGGTTTTCCATTCTTGTCGATTAAGACACCCCATTAATCCATTCCATTTTATAGATTATGACACCGCTACTTACGGCGAAGCTTGCCAAGCAATATATCACAGTTGATGCTCTTGGATTACTAATGTCTACACTACAGGTTTGGTTGGTTCAATCTGTTTCTTGTTCGTGAAGTTCAAGTGAGTTTTTCTTCATTGAATTAACCCTTCTTGGCTCTTGGACAGGTGGTTCTTCTCCCAGTGTTGGCTGGTGCATTTCTGAACCAATACTTTCAAAAGCTGGTGAAATTTGTCTCTCCTGTGATGCCTCCAGTTGCGGTTGGAACCGTTGCGATCCTGTGTGGGTACGCTATCGGTCAGAATGCATCTGCAATACTCATGTCTGGGAAACAAGTAGTCCTGGCTTCATGCCTTCTTCACATCTCTGGATTTCTCTTTGGGTATCTGTTTTCAAGATTACTCGGAATTGATGTGGCATCGTCCAGAACTATATCTATCGAAGTCGGCATGCAGGTAACTAAACAGTTTCTTAGATGAAACAGTAAACATAACCTTTTTAAAACTCAATGTCAACTGAGGCTTTTTTTTCATTTTGTTTTTGGTGAAGAACTCGGTGCTTGGAGTTGTTCTTGCGACACAGCATTTTGGGAATCCGCTCACTGCAGTACCGTGCGCTGTTTCTAGCGTCTGTCACTCAATCCTCGGTAGCGCCTTGGCTGGAATTTGGAGACGCAGTTCTCCAAAACGGCTTGAAGACTGAAGAGAAAAGGAAAGGAAAGTTCATGAAGTCTCTCACTGTTACTCAAATTAGACATCTTTCAGGACCATTTAGTTAAGTTTGTTGAACGAATGAACGAAAGGGTTATGTGTCTTGTAAAGCTTTGGAAGAACATATCTTGGAATGTTTTGTTTTTGAAGGTCTTGAGATTTCTCTTCAAAGAATTCAGGATTCCGAAACATTAAATCATATTCTGTTGTAGACTTCTTGTATCTAGTGATGAGGTTAAAAAGGCTATTCAACATTTGTGGAGGGTATATTTGGGATTTGAACTGGGAACAGCTAAGTCTTGATCGCAGAGTATAAGACGTTTTAAAGTCGTCTTCTCCAAATCGAACCCAATTTATTTCCCCTTTCTCTCTCGGTTGATTTCGATTTCGTTTTTTTTTGTGTTCGGTTCTTGTGGAAAAAATTGGTTGTTGAGTGGATCAAAGCTTCCAAGATTTGTTCTTTTGTTTTGGTGCTAGAAGACGTCCATGGAGGGCGAAGGAGAAAGACAGTGGAGCTCTCTCATAGTACCTTCTGTTCTAGAGATGGTGAAAGAGAAGAACTTCACAACTGTTCCTCCGAGGTATGTTTTGTCTGATCAAGATAAAACTCAGATTCTCGATGATTCTAGTCTGAGTTCTGAGATTCCAGTCATCGACATGAAACGCTTGTGTTCTGTTTCCTCCATGGATTCCGAGCTCAAGAAGCTCGATTTCGCTTGCCAAGATTGGGGATTTTTTCAAGTTAGTCTCTTTACACACCTTGAATCTTTGTAAAAGGTGATTTATGCTTTTTTAAAAAGCTCTCTTGCTGGTTTTTTCAATCTGTTTACAGCTGGTAAACCATGGAATAGACTCGTCTTTCTTGGACAAACTAGTGACAGAGGTTCAAGATTTCTTCAATCTCCCCATGGAAGAGAAGAAGAAGTTGTGGCAGAGAAGTGGTGAATTTGAAGGATTCGGACAAGTGAATATTGTGTCCGAGGATCAGAAACTCGATTGGGGAGACATGTTCATCCTCACCACTGAACCAATTCGATCACGCAAATCTCACTTGTTCTCCAAATTACCTCCTTCTTTCAGGTAGAAACTGCTGACTAACAGTTATTGCTGTGTAATTTACTCTCTCACAACTGTAAACTGAAAAATCCGTTTCTCTTTTCAGAGAAACCATAGAGGCTTACTCCTCTGAAGTGAAGAGCATAGCTAAGATCCTCTTTGGGAAAATGGCGAGTGTTCTTGAGATCAAACGTGAAGAAATGGAAGATTTGTTTGGAGATGTTTGGCAGTCTATCAAGATTAATTACTACCCGCCATGTCCACAGCCAGATCAAGTTATCGGTTTGACTCCACATTCAGACGCTGCAGGTCTCACAATACTATCACAGGCGAATCAAGTGGAAGGACTCCAGATCAAGAAAGACGGCAAGTGGGTTGTTGTAAAACCTCTTGGAAACGCTTTAGTTGTTAATGTTGGGGAAATCTTAGAGGTAAAAGAGATAACTAATAGTTCTCGTTGTTATGAAGATTTTTTTGTTGCTGCATTCTTCTTCTGATGTGAGTGTTTCTGTTTATTGTAAAGATCATAACAAACGGGAGATATCGAAGCATCGAGCATAGAGCGGTGGTGAATTCAGAGGAAGAGAGGTTATCGGTTGCGATGTTTCATAGTCCGGGAAAGGAGACAATCATTGGTCCGGCGAAAAGCCTTGTCGAAAGGCAGAAGCAAAGTTTGTTCAAAAGTATGAGTACACAAGAGTACTTTGATGCCTTCTTTGCTCAAAAACTCAATGGGAAATCTCACCTTGATCTTATGCGTATTTAAGGAAATTACCCTCATAAATACCATGTTTCCATTAAAAGATCTCTATGACTAAATATTATGTGGTAGAGAGAGACCGCGCAAATTCGTAATTAAGAAGTCTTCTTGTCATTAAAGTCATGATTAATTCATACGCTCTAATTAAGGAAGGCAATTAAGCTAATGCAGAACTCAAATTACTTATATCTCATGGAAAATAAGAAGAAAAGGAGCAGTTAATTGGCTGACCATACTACTTTTCGGTGGACGCGAAGCAGCAGATTATAGCATTCTTCTCTCTCCCCACAAACACAACCAGTAAACCACCGGCAGACGATACCAACCGTTATATTAACAGCCGTCGAAAAAGCACACATGAGAAGTCTAAAGGATCAATTTTGAGGATCTTCACTTCTCTTTTAGCTATCGATTGCTCTGTATTGGTGACGATAAACAAAAGGGGTTTTTTTTTTCTGGGGGTTTTAAGGGTTACAAGTCGAGGCTTTTAATGGCGGGTGTATCTGCGATTGAAACGGAGAAATACTCTTTATTGGAGGATTTTAGTGTCGATGTTGAAGTAGATGATGAAGAATACGAGACTTTCTCCCTTTGTTTCTGGGTTTATCTTCTTAATTCCACCACATTCCCATCTACCATCATTAGACAGGTGATTTTTTTTCTTCACAACTCAATCAAAGCATTGTTTCTCTCGGTCTTTAGCTGAAATGTTTCTCTTTTATTCATCGGACTCGCTTTGTTTCTCTGTTAGTTTCTGTAACTTGTTTGATCCTCGTAGTCCTGTGTACTGAATTTACAAACTTTTTGACATTGGTGTGATCTATCTTCCTCGATTGTTGGCATCTGCGACAAAGATTTGAAATTTGAGTTGGTTCTTAGGTTTTCGAGTTGAATTACGGAAAAGCCCAATTCTCTGTTTCATTGTTTATATATAGAGATTTAAATGCCAATCATGGAATCAATATTTGGATATATGATTGATTTACTTTGTCCTTCATCACTGATTTGAATTGTTTTCGATTTAGGGTCTCCTTGACTGTTTTTAATCTCTTGTATAATATAGTGCCATATATGATCACTTGGTTTGTCTTTAACAGGTTCACTCAGACATGAGTGTTAGCGCACCTTTCCTTGTCCTAGATGAAAACAAGAAGATGATGCTTTTGCCATTAACTCTCCTTCACAAGGAGGCTCCTGATCCCGTTGACACTTCTTCCTGGACACAAGTTCCTTGCGTATCTACAAAATCCGAGTTTCCTCTCGATAAATGGGTTCATGTGGGATGCGAGGTAAGATTCTTCTATTTTCTCAGGAAATGAAAGATCCTATAGTTCTTGAGATGGCTGATTCTGCTGTTTTTTTTCTTCTTAGGTCTCTAGAAATTACACGAGGCTTTTTATTGATGGAAATGTTGAAGGAGAGCAGTTCTTGACTTCTTTGCTGACGAAGAACAGCAATCCCAAGTGTCCTCGAAAGATATCACTATTTAGTGTTGGCGGAGATGGTTATAGCGTTCAAGGTTTCATCAAATGTGCAGAAGTCTTGCCTGCTAGTGATCATGTGGAGTATCACTATATGAAGGTCTCTGCTTAACTCTTACCCTTCTCTTCCTTTAGAACACTCTTGTTTTGTGTTTGTTTATTTCCAATATTCTAAGTTTTCTTTTTCTATTTTTTGCCAGGATCCACCTCTAATGTTATCTGTCAATAAATCATCCTCATCGGGGATTAAATTAGATGATGATGGTGTGTGGAAGGTCAGACTTCTGAAAGCTCATTAGAAATTTTCTTGGGATCGATATTCATTTCCGCAGTCAACACTTATTTTCTTGCTCCATAGGCATCTTGCAAGGAGATTTTTTCCTTGGATGTTGTTTTATCCAATGCCATTGGCCAGCCTGTGCACAAGGATGTGGAGGTTCATTTCTTTTACGATTTCTCATCACTTTTGGCACTAATTTTTAGCTTGGAAAATCATTGATACTACATGGTTGGGCTTAAATTGCAAGGTTGTCGCATCACTACTGTATGCCGATACACTTCTGGAGGCCAAGATGAGTGAAGCTGAGGCTCCTCTTTTGATAAGAGATGAAGGAGTTGAATTCTCATCTGATGATAGACCGATCAAATTATTAAACGGACGCTCATCCTTTAAGCTCAAGATCTCTCAGGTAAAAGCAACACTTTACTGTATTTTTTTAATCTTTGTATTGCTTCTCTGCGACGACTTGTGAGGGAAAGTCTGACCATTTAGGTTACAATTTTTTTGCTTTTTCTGAATTCTCTAAAGAATTGTTGTTAAATATTTTGTTTCCAGCTTTCCTCCAAGTGTGATAACAGATTGTTCTGGATTAAATTTGGAATACGAAATGCTAAAGATTATCCTTTCCTTCAAGCTGTTTCCAATCCAATCCGTTGCATTTTGATCAGTCCTGATGTCCGGCCACTTTCTGTTACTCCGAAAAGGTTGACCAACATTGACCATCTATCAAGTACCGAATCTCCAGACCTTCTACATAACACTTCCTCAGTTAAACGAATCAGGTTGGGCAAAAAAAGTGTTTATGGGAGCGAGGAATCATATCAACAATGCAACTCTCATCCCCAAACCTCAAGACAGGTATATAGTGAATCACTCTTTTTATAATGTTTTTTAGGTTGCATATTTTGTACCAACCTTTACCGTTTCTTCATTGTTTGCTGTGAGAAGTTTGAGAATGGAAATGGCATGAGATTGCACGAAGAAGATAACTCCTCAACTGATTCAGAAAACTCGGAAATGAGATATACAATCTCAGATTCCACCATCTTTAGATACTGCCTTGGAAACTTAACAGATAAAGCTCTACTTCTAAAGGAAATCACAAACAACTCATCCGACGACGAAGTTTTGGAATTTGCAAATCAGGTTTCTCTGTACTCTGGATGTTCCCACCATAGGTAATTTGAACCTAAACGATCATACATTTACCAGAGAAGAAACTAAGAAAGAATCTTTAATGTGATATACTGATATTGTGAAATGAAGTTTTTTTTTCTTCGAAATTTCAGCTATCAAATCAACATGGCAAGAGAGCTAATAGCCGAAGGAACAAATGCATGGATATTGATATCTCGAAACAATCAACATGTTCATTGGGATAATGTGGTCTATGAGATTGAAGAACATTTCATGAGGATTTCAAAATGCAGCAGTAGATCTCTCACCCACCAGGATTTTGAGCTTCTAAGGAGAATATCAGGATGCTACGAGTACATAACTCAGGAGAACTTTGAGAAAATGTGGTGTTGGTTGTTCCCTGTTGCTTACTCCATATCCCGGGGCTTGATAACCGGGATGTGGCGTACTTCGTCGCCTAAATGGGTTGAAGGATTCATCACTAAGGAAGAAGCTGAACATTCGCTTCAAGGCCAAGAGCCAGGAACATTCATACTCCGTTTCCCTATTTCAAGAAGCTGGCCTCACCCTGATGCTGGTAGTTTGGTTGTGACTTATGTCGGTCATGATTTCGCTCTTCATCATAAGCAACTCAAGATCGATAACATCTGCGAGTAGATTTCTCTCTATTTAATCTTCCTTCCTAAACAAAATCGTCTTTTTCATTAAAATCTCTGATTCGTATCAACATTTATTTTCTGCAGAAGTAGTGGAAGGTACATGGATGCAAAACCTCTGCAAGATATGTTGTTGGCTGAACCTGAGCTCTCTCGGTTAGGAAGGTGAGAAAGAGAGAAAGGTTCTTCATTGTGTTAGACCAAAAGATAAATTGAATTTTGAGATCGAAGAAACGTTCTTTTGATTTTGATTTTTGTTTGTGCAGGATCATAAGAAGCCATTGAATGATATGTGGAGGTTTCTACATTTTCCAATATACAGATGCTAAATCTCTCTCTTACAGTTAGTAAATTTGTATAAGCTAAGAGGGCTAAATCAGGCTTAATGTTAAAAGTACAATTTGCAAGGATTTTTTGAATTATATTACTCATCTTCTTTTAGATGCTGAGCACAAAATTGTAAAATCTTAGAGGGCTAAATCGGCTCAACTTAATGTTAGAATTGCATTTCGCAAGGGTTTTGTATTATTATTACTGATCTTCTTATACATGTTGAGTACAAAGTCAACGACAAAAACAAGGTAATAGCTGGTATGGTACCTACTTCACGAGTTCTCTTGTATAACATTTTTCATAAAGTGTTACATCTCATTTAATATTTTCAACAAAAGCGGATGAATTTTTTATGTATAAACTCATTTTCATTTCATACGTAATAATACTATATGAATTGTTTTTGTTATGAGGCGTGTCCAAATGTTGGTGAGGATTAAAAAAGGTCATAAACCTACTTCCTTTTTCTGACTATCTCCGTTTTCACGTAGCCAACTTCTTGCCTTCTCTTCTTTTTCAAATCTAGATAATGAGATAAGGAAAAAAAAGAAAGACTTAGAAGTTTTTGTGCAGAGAAACAATGGCTAATGCAAAGGAGACAACTTTTTATATAACAATCTCTGTCGTTGCTTTTGTCATTGGTAAAATCGTAATCGCTCTTCTTCTCTACAAGAGATGGAAGAGAGAACACACAGTTCATGAAAATGGATTCCCAGGTAATATAATCTTAGCTTTTTTATCTGCGTGGAATAAATCATTTCTCTAATGTTTAATTCATGTTTTACAATTTTGCAGTCAAAGGAGGAGGAAAAATAGTGATGTTCAGATCTCCATTACTTAACTCTGTTTCCTCCGACATGTTTATGAAGAAGACACATAAGCTAAGCAACAAAGACATTCTCGGTTCTGGAGGATTCGGAACTGTTTACAGATTAGTCATTGATGATTCAACAACTTTTGCTGTCAAGAGACTAACCAGAGGAACCTCTGAGAGAGACAGAGGGTTTCATAGAGAGTTAGAAGCAATGGCTGATATAAAACACAGGAACATTGTAACTCTCCATGGCTACTTCACTTCTCCACATTATAATCTTCTCATCTATGAGCTCATGCCTAATGGAAGCTTGGACTCTTTTCTACACGGTACGTGCAAAAAAAAAAGCAGAGCAAACACAGAAACATGTATATGAATGGTTTCTTCAACCACAAGTTTTTCTGTGCAGGAAGAAAATCAGGAGATAGAAAAGTTTTGGATTGGGCGTCTAGATATAGAATTGCGGTTGGAGCGGCTAGAGGGATTTCTTACCTTCATCATGATTGCATCCCTCACATTATCCATAGAGACATCAAATCTAGCAACATACTTCTTGATCACAACATGGAAGCTAGGGTTTCTGATTTCGGTTTAGCGACTTTGATGGAGCCAGACAAGACTCATGTTTCGACTTTTGTAGCTGGAACATTCGGATACTTAGCTCCTGGTTTGTACAACAAACACCTAATTCGCTCTATATACATATGGAAACTCAAATTCATAAACTAAAAATTAGTTTGATTTGATTACGTTCATGTGTGTTTTTTAAACAGAGTATTTCGATACGGGTAAAGCGACAATGAAAGGAGATGTTTATAGTTTCGGGGTTGTTCTTTTGGAGCTTTTAACTGGAAGAAAACCAACAGATGATGAGTTTTTTGAAGAAGGGACAAAGCTTGTTACTTGGGTAACAAGTCATCTTTCTCCTTTTCATTGTTTGAAATTCCTCTATTTTGGTTTAAAACGACGTCGTTGTGGTCTGTAATTGTCTACAGGTAAAGGGAGTAGTAAGAGACCAAAGAGAAGAAGTGGTGATAGATAATCGGTTAAGAGGATCACCGGTTCAAGAGATGAACGATGTGTTTGGTATAGCGATGATGTGTCTTGAACCGGAACCGGTCGTTAGACCGACCATGGCCGAGGTTGTCAAATTGCTCGAATACATCAAACTTTCGAAACGTTCTTCCTTTTGATATCTCTCTTCTCTTGTCAATATTGCTCGCATGAAAGCACGTGAGTATGTTCTGTGAGGAAATTAGTTTCTTGAGATAATCAAATTCAGTTCCAAAATAAAGTTTCGCTGAAGAAAAAGACTTTGAGATTCGCTTCTTTGATAACTGGACTGGAAAGCTAAACTGTAATTTAATACTACTATAGAAGATTATTTATAATTTTTTTTTTTTTGTTTTTGTTCATGGAATAAAGGATTTTACACAAAAAGCCTTATATCAACTATTCTTTTCATAATATTCTCGTACAAAGTGGGCATTGGATCTAAAAATTTCCCTAATTTACAGCTCAGCTCACGTTTTGATGTCTCGTTATTTGACGGTGAGATCCCAAATGTTCTCACTACACTAAACCTTCTAAATCATTAACGACTCTTTCATCTAACTGACTATTTTTACTAAGCAAAACGAAAAAAATACAATAACCACTGGCACTGACGTCAGATTTTTAAGATTTAAACCAAATAGTACGTTTATAACCACACTTTTGCTAAAAGCCTAAAACGCTTACTTTTCCGATAAGCAAGTTGCTGGATTATTCACCTTAAAAGCCTGAAAACATTAATTAGTATGAGATGTCAAAAACAATACTTTGTTTCTTTTTTTGAATTGTTTATTCTTATAAAAGAAAAACTAATCACTGTTTCACTTGCTCATCATTTATATATACCAAAGAGTGCACAAGATCTAGTTCTCACTCAAACAAAAATCCAACAATGGCTAAAGCATGGATGTGTATTTCCTTCCTCATCTTCCTCTACCTTTCCTCAGGTAATCATATTACAACTCACTAAAACCACCCTAGTTCAATTACTTACGGAAATTTACATTAAATGCCACACAAAGTTTTAACTTAAACCGTAAGATGATCCAAGTTCAATATAATAATCCTGCTTGACAGTATCATCTTCATGTTTTTTTACTTTCTCACAGAAAGAAACCTCATCAAAGTCAACGCAGAGGTAAATGCTTAGACCAACTATCAAAATGCTATCTGATTTCTTCTTACTGAGTGAGTTTTGTTCTAAGCTGTTGTTATAGATGAAGACGTGGTGTGTGGCTAAACCTTCGTCAGATCAAGCAACACTTGTAGATAACATAAACTACGCATGTTCTCATGTCGATTGTCGCGTTCTTTCAAGTGGATGTCCATGTTACTCCCCTGGTAACCTCATCAACCATGCTTCTATCGCCATGAATCTTTATTACCAAGCTAATGGAAGAAACTATTGGAACTGCAATTTCAAGAACTCTGGACTCATTGTCATAACTAATCCCAGTAAGTTTGCTCTTTCTCTTCTTCTTCTTCTAAGTTCTATCTAAAACAATTCTATATAAAAATATCAAATTAAAGTTTCATTTTTCTATTTGTAGGCTATGGAAACTGCTACTATCAATACACATGAGCAAAAATAAAAAAAAGCATATAATTTCGTCTTTGCTACAAGAAAACAGAGGAGCATGTGTTATGAGTGTTTAATTCAAAGTTTCCAGATTTTGATTAATCATATGTAAAATTAAATGTTTAATTCCTGGAATGTTTCTTTTGTTACAATCATATTCGATATCATAAAAAAAGAAAGAAAGCATCGATCACTTATAAAAAATTCGATCTCATTTGAGTATGCAATATCACTAAACCTAATTACAGAAGTAAACATATATATATATATATATATATATATATATATATACAGCAGAAGAAAAAAAGGACTTATATTTGAAAATTGGAAATATATGGAGAAAGTAACGTATTCTTTCTTTGGCGTCAGAAAGTAACGCTGACGCATTGTAAAGAGAAAAAACCAAAGTAACGTATTCGATATCCTCGAATTTTAGAGCACGGGATAAATGACACGTGGTGAGATCTCAGCCTCAGATTAGATAAGCGGAGACTAATCGTTTTCCCTCTTCTCTCCCTTTGGTATTGAACAAAAACAGAACACACGTGGTCACTTCGTCCTCGGAATGATCTCATGTGGTGGGCTTGTCTCGTCCACCCAAGCAAAATTATACTAGAAAATAAAACTCGATCCGCTACTAAATCAACCACTTGATTTTGTATTTTTGTAATATTTCCATACACATAATCTCCCGTGAGAGGAAAAGAGTTATAGGTTTTTTCTTTGCTTAAAAGCTTGAATGTTTACAGACTTCTAGCCAATTACAGAGAGCTTCAAAAATCCCCTTATTACCCAATTAGTTCTCAAGCAAACTGGGATTCTGGGTTTTGTGAGAATGATGACGTCATCTCGGAATATAGATTTAGGTACGATGATGATGGCATGTGGGTGTGGCCATCGTCGTCAGTTTCTTCTGTTAGGCAATTTCTCGAAGACTGTTTGTAAGTTTGGTAGCAGCAATAGAAGCTATGGTGGTGGGAATCTTTTGGGGAGTTGCAAAGCGGTGCCGACGAAACCAAAGGAGACCTCTTTGCTCAACGGTATGATTCTCTCACAAAGTCTTAAAACTTTTTGTTTTTGATTTTGGTTCATGTGATTGATTGGTCGTTTGGGTTGGATTGAGATTCTTAGATTAGATATCTGATTTAGATTAGACTCTTTAAGTGTTCTTGTCCCTTATCCTGGTCTCAATTTCAAATCTTGAATTGAATGTCTCCTAGGAGTGAATCTTGTTCTGTAAATAGTTTAATGCTTATGCCTCATGAGAACTGTAGGTATTGGCCAAGCTCAAACAGTGACTTTTGATTTGAGGCAAGAGTCAAAACAGCCGATTTCGTTGGCGAATCTGTTTGAGGTAGTAGCTGATGATCTGCAGACGTTGAATGACAATCTTTTATCGGTTAGTATCCGAAGAAACTCTTTTTGGCATTGTCTTCTTCTGTTCAGTGTTTGAAATTGATCCAGGGGATCTAACTAAATGGTTTTTTTTTTTTTTTTTACAGATTGTTGGTGCGGAAAATCCGGTTCTGATATCTGCGGCGGAGCAGATTTTTGGAGCTGGTGGTAAAAGAATGAGACCGGGTTTGGTATTCCTTGTATCACGCGCCACAGCAGAATTGGCAGGCCTTAAGTAAGTAATCTATAGACTTTTCTTGTATTCCTTTCATTCACTTGGGTATCCCATCCTTCGCATGAATTGATCATTTTCAGATTCTCTTGATGCAGGGAACTTACAACAGAACACCGGCGTTTGGGTGAGATCATTGAGATGATTCACACCGCAAGTTTGATACACGACGACGTGTTAGATGAGAGTGATATGCGAAGAGGTGAGTTTCATTCATGGTTGTCTACATTCTTGAAAATGTTTAGTTTCGTTAAAACTCTCTGTATAATTGCAGGAAAAGAAACAGTTCACGAGCTTTTCGGTACACGAGTAGCGGTGTTAGCTGGTGATTTCATGTTTGCTCAAGCATCATGGTACTTAGCAAATCTTGAGAATCTCGAAGTTATTAAGCTTATAAGTCAGGTACTTAATTACTCCTATGTTGTTTCTTTTATGAGGTTATGCTCTGACTCACATCTCACTGAATAATGCGGTGCCCCAAACTTGTGTTACGTTTTCAGGTGATCAAAGACTTTGCAAGCGGAGAGATAAAACAGGCGTCGAGTTTATTTGACTGTGACACTAAGCTCGACGACTACTTACTCAAGAGTTTTTACAAGACAGCCTCTTTAGTGGCTGCGAGCACCAAAGGAGCTGCCATCTTCAGCAGAGTCGAGACCAATGTGACAGAGCAAATGTACGAGTTTGGGAAGAATCTCGGCCTCTCTTTCCAGGTAGTCGATGACATATTGGACTTCACTCAGTCTACAGAGCAGCTTGGGAAGCCAGCAGGGAGTGATTTGGCTAAAGGTAACTTAACCGCTCCTGTGATTTTTGCTCTGGAGAAAGAGCCGAGGCTGAGAGAGATCATTGAGTCTGAGTTTTGTGAGGCGGGTTCGCTGGAAGAAGCTATTGAAATGGTGAGAGAAGGCGGGGGAATCAGAAGAGCACAAGAGTTGGCTAGGGAGAAAGCTGATGACGCGATAAAGAATCTGCAGTGCCTGCCTCGAAATTGCTTCAGGTCAGCTCTAGAAGAAATGGTGATGTATAATCTCGAAAGAATTGATTAGCTTTTCCAAAAGAAGTTAGAAAGATTGAGACATGCTTATAGACTTATAGTACAGTAAAGCACACACACATACAAGAGGATTTGGCTGAAATACAAAGATTGTGTTGGCAGCAATTGTAACGTGGTTAAAATCCTTAACTATGAATTTCAAAAGCAATAACACAAGTATATGATTGTTAAGATTTGGAAACTGCATGGTTCACTTGGTGGGAGACTGGGAGATGTTTAGAAGATGATCCTTGGTGAATTTAAGGAATGGTGTACGAGTGATCTCGGAGTCTTGTACCAATGAGAAATTGTAATAGGCGACAAGATGATGAAGAAAGATTGCCATCTGAAGCTGCGCAAACTCTGCACCTACACAAAGTCTAACTCCACCTCCAAAAGCCATGAATGTTTAAGACCCCCAAATCATTTCTTTCCCCTGCCAACCAACCAATCAACCAAATCACATCTATATGTTACAAAGGATGATGGAGAGAAAAAAAAAAGTAGCTGAAATTAGAGTAAGTGTATAACTAAGACCTCCCATCTCCATGGATTAAACTCAAATGGGTTCTCATAGATTGCAGGACCATAATGAACCGCTGAAGGTGCGACCGCCACAATCCAACCCGCCAGAATTGTATATCCTGCGCAGAATTAAAGCTTCTTCTAGTGATTCAGAGAATATTACACATATATAACTTCCAAGAGTACTTGCCTTTGATCTCAACATCGTGCACTGCCTTTCGAAACAATAAAGGGGTCGTGTTTGACAGGCAAAGCGACTCATTGATAACCTACAAATGTTATATCATAAACTTGTGAAAATCACATTATCCAGGGTAAATCCGAAAGATATGGATGAGGATTATTACCATGTTAGTGAAAATCATGTTGTGTCTGTATTCTTCCCAGCTGACTCCAGCTTCCTTATCTTTTCTGTTCTCTATGATTGCCTTATGCTCACGCTGTGCCACATCATATATGACTCTATCAACTCCATTCATACTTGATCTTAAGATGATAGCCAAAGTTAAGCTATATATTAATTACCTTGAGCTCACTTTGGGGTTTTTGGATATGAATTTCACGGCCAAAGCAGTACAACCAGCGGTACCTTCTCTCGTGGCAAATGCAAGAAGGAAGATGAGGTTTATAGCCGATTCTTGGTCAAAAATGCTACCAGTCTTTCTCCAGTTCTTCTAGCATCGTGTTCATGAAGTGTTCTTGCTACTCTCTCGACTCTTTCCTCCTCCTGAGAACGTCTTTCATCACCTGGATCGCTTCTCCGCGTGACTAAATACAACAAGCAATTATTAGAGAAAACATGTGCTAGCTATAATAACTAATATAGAAATCTCATAGACACTAAAAAGAAAAAAAAAGAATTAAATGTTGTTTTAAGTCACCTTGAGGACTTTGATGAGAGCTTTCCAAGTGGAGAGACGAATGAAGGACTGGAACCAATCAAGAGTGAAGCAAACAATGATAGGAAACATGGACAAAGCGATCCGCGGCCATTTTAGATTGAAGTCTAGCATAGTGGTTTTTTGTAGGTACTTGAAGATGAACACTTCCTTCAAGAACAAATTTATCTTTTCCAGATACCTTGACAAATATGTCCGGATAGCCTATCTCAAAAGATGTGTTCTCTTGCCGGAAAATCTGGATGTTTACATCTGGATCCGTCGGTCTTGGAACCGAAAATGTCTGTCCGAAACAACGGTCCATACCTGGAAAGATTCATACATATATATATATATATATATATATATATATACAACAGTTCTTCAAGTCTTAGAAAAATATTACATATAAATCTAAATACATAAAAAAAAAATCACAATATTGAAATCTAACCTTATCATCCTCTTCTTTACAAAGGTTGGGATATCGTTGAATCCACTAGGTTTAAAGAAATCAACAGTCTCTCCAATGATTGAAAAACCCATTGATCCCGGTGGTAACTTGCCATTGCACTTAGGGTTTGACCATCGGTAAAGCCAGTGGCTGATCCTCACAACCACTAATGCTATAATCAACATTGCAACGTTCCACATTGAACTCATCTTGGGCTACCTTTCAGCTGTGTTGACCACAGATACAACTCTAATCGAGGTTAATTGAAGAAAATATTTGTGGACGTTATAGAGTTGTAAAGATCAACTACTAAATTTTCAGTCACGTTTTCATTATTGTAGTAAATTGCAAGTTCTATCATTACAATATTAAGAAGCTTTAAAAGCAGAGCTTTAAATGAGCACAGAGCCTTCAATTCCTACTAAACATTTTATCTCTTTCAAAGCAGAGCTTTTAAAAGTGCAGAGTCAACAAAAGGGTCTGTAAAGAAATTTCTATTTATGCAAATTTAAACTAAAAAAAAAATCTATAGCTTGTAAGTTGTAACCCTGTAATTACTTCATAGACAAGCAATAAATATATGTTAAAAAAAAAAAAAAAACTCAACACAAAACTATTATTACTCTTATCTTCAGAAAACTCTCTTATATACACAAAATCGTTCATATGTATACAAAGATTTGAAATATATGTTAGAGGGTCTATCATCTAACATACACATTCAATCACAAATATAAACAAATAAAGTATACTCGTATGAGTTATCTAAAAATTAGATACGTAAGCTCACAGAATATATCAAAAACACATATATATACACACATATTAGATATGTTTATCAGTCCAATAAAACTAAAGATGCTTATTATACATTTTTAGAACTAATTAAAGATGCTTATACATTGTAAAATAGTGGTATGATAAGATTCAAATGTGAACAACTTGTTACAGACGCAGAGCTTGAGTATAATATGTGAGTGCCCAAAGAGTGAAGATGTTCCTATAGTTTGGATAATGTAGCATCACATTCATCTTGAACACTCCTCTCATTTCCTACATATTCACATATAAAATAAGATAAAATGTTTTAGTTACAATGTAGGGAGTTCTATGAAAAATTATTTGGATTATAGTCACCTCTTGTGGGAAGTCGCCATTATCCATCTGCGAATTGATCAACACTTTGGCAGCACGATGAACCGGTAAAGGGTCTCTCTCCATCTGACCACCCATAATAAGACCCATTAGTGCTTGTCCTGTGTTCACCACATTACTCTTGTTTCCTTCTAAAGGAGTGTATTCCTTGTTGGGGCAAGATAGATAACTCTCTCCCCAACCGCCTTCAATGTTCTGTGTGTTGAGAAAGAACTTAACCGCTATACGAATCACTTCGCAGTTACCGTAAGTCTTTCCTGCAGCCACTAGACCTCTTACCGCAAAAAAGGTTCCATACATGAAACACACTCCCCAATTTCCATACCATGAACCATCCGGCATTTGTAAGTCCTCTATGTATTTCACTCCCTTTGTTGTAAAATTTTCAACTTCTTCTGTTCTGTGCCTTGGAAAATGTTGCTTGAATCTGGTCAATGCTATAATCGCTGACCCTGTGCATTCTACATACCTGATGGTCATCCGGTAGCTTAAGTAAGCTCCGACCCAATATTATATATTCAACAAAAGAGTGACTTAATGAAAGAAAGAATGTACTCATGCTCAATGGTTGTGTTTTCCATAAACTCCACTTGACTGAGCCACTGCATTACACAATTTCCAAATGTTATCTTGAAACTTAAATATGAGAGAAACTAAAATACTGATGTAAGTATTACCTCTAGCCAGGTTTTCCCAAGGGCTGGCTCCCACGCCGAAATACCTCCATTCTTGCTCTGTTTTGATTTTTATAGTTTATGAAACAACAATTAAGAGAATTTGTTACTAGAAAAAATAAAGAAATTATTTAAGAAAGATTAATATTTTACTTACCTGAAAATTGAGAAGAAAATTGACAGCGTGATAGAGTCTTTCTACATCCATTTTCTCACCAATGATTTCAGACGGCATGCTTTCAAAGATTAGGCAACACTGGAGGATGTTATGATTAATTAGTATATATCAACATGAAATCACAAAGTCTCTTTGTTAAGAATTCTCAAATTAACAAACTCTGCAAACCTGTAAACTCTCAGCAGTGCAATCAGAAACAGGCCATCCCTGATCTTGGTCAGAAAAAGTCCACCCACCTTTTGTAATGTCTCGGAACATTTTAACATGATCACCAGGAGGATTTTGTGTAATCTGAGATTTCTTCAAGACTACACAACACAAGTAACATCCATTCTTAATGTAACTCAAGAGTTTCATTATGTGGTAGAAAAAAGATAAGCCAACCCAAATAAACAAGTTTTAACCTGGATTTTCAGACCATCCTCTCCAATCCATATAAAATCTGCCACTCTAGCAAGATGCTTTTTAAAATAATCACTCTCTGGGTCTTCTACCCAACAAGCAAGCATATGAAACGGCTACTAACAAGAAAATTAAGAGAAAAAAAAATATATATATTATTTTTCCACATCAACCGTATATATCAAGATAAAATTAGTAAGTTTTAGAATGGAAAGAAATAGATACCTTTTGTACACATCCACAAGTAATGTATCTGGTGACTTCGTCATAGTAGTGAGTGAGTTCCATTGTTTTCCGGAGAGCTCTTGGTCTTATGAGCTTGTTGAAAGGCCTTTGATTTAATACATTCTCTGAGAACAAATGAACACCTTTCCAAAACAAGTCTTGTACAAATGATTGTGGATAGTATAGATCTTCCTGCAGCATCATCACCAATCATCATCATTATGACATATATTAATTAGTCTCATTATGTTTACATGTTAGAATAGTTTGTTTAACATCAAATAAAATTAGAATTTTTCGGTGTTTTCATAAAATTTTATCACTAAACTGTAAATTCCGTTTGCATTTGATGATCGTGTTTACAATTGGCAAAAATATTTGAAGCAAAAAATATTTCTATATTTTAATAAGGAGTCAATATGTGTCTACATACAAACGTTTAAATCTACGTTAGAAGCAATCAAGGCATAAGAGGATGAGTACCTTTGCGCATAGTTGGCGAGCTTGGCTCCAGTCGATTTTATTGTAAGGCTGAGGATAAAGCTCTTCTCGGAGCTGAGTAATTAGAGGTGTTGGGCTAGCGACAAATTTTTTGCCATACAAGTATGACACGCCCATGAAAATGTCCCGGAAATAAATCCAGAGGGTGCCTGCAGTTATGAAATTACTTCACGGAAATTATTAGACCAACTCACTACTAACTCAAGAAAATGTAAGCACATCATAGAAATTCATGTGGAACCTCCATTGAAGGGAGAAGAAGAAGAGAGCATCCAAAACTCAGGTGGTATCGGTTTGCAACCAGACCAATCATACACTCCAAGAACCTGTGTATGTGAGAAATTTTACTAATAAGAAATCTACATTTTTAAGGAATATTAAAAATGATATAAATACTTTAGTAATCATGAGCTTCCAATACAAAATCAATGAACAATAATATGAGAGATCCATGTCCATTATGTACTATGTTAGATACATAGAACTTCATTTTTAATGTGTGACATTCTAACAAAATATATGCATACCGAAAGCCAAATCTTTCCGATCAAAGGCGTATAGGTGGCACCACCGTGGTCGAGGATCCACTTTTGAGCCCTTGCACAAACACTTTCTTGACCATCATGGTTAGGCTCTATCCCGAAAATTCTTAGACATATATAGTTGATGACCGTACAGAACATAACACTGTGGCTTTCCACATGTATATTCCCCATCCATGCACCGACATCGTTCTACAAATGAAGACAATATACGAACATATATTGTTTACATATCACTCCCTCAAGGTTCATCAGTAAAAAGTATTTATCCATGTATGTACATATGTATACATATCATACGTGTGTTACATGTACCTGATGGTTGTACATATAACGCAGCAGCTCTTTGCGATGCTCCAATGAGAAAATTTTATCCAAATACCCAGTGATGTACAAGCTTATGACCTGTGACAATTTTCATCGTTAAATATGCTAATAATCTTGTTTCTGAGAGTCTGTTAGTAGCTATATTGATATATATCAAAATAGAGTATATATGTGTAGCTCACAAAGGGAGCTTCGAAGAACAAGGAACCAGAATTTTCAGCTGGCCAGTGTCCATCATCAGCTTACAAGGCCGCAAAATAGAGTATCCCTCTTCTAAGTGCCGTCTTGGCGTCTTCATAAGTAATCTTCTGTGCATCCTCTATTATCACTCGCGGAATCTTCTGCTCGAACTTCTTCTCCCTTAATAACTGTATGTAATTATGTTGCAAAAAAGGAAGAAAACAAGCAGATGGTTAGTTATACTAGTTAGAGCATAGATGTACTAGTCTAACCGGATATGGTTTTGAGTGTGTTGTTGTACACGGAAATGGATGATTTTAAGCCTTTATATAGTTTCTTAGACTCCGAAAAGAATATGGCCTTAAAGAAAAACAGGAATGTAAAACTTTTCACCTGCATGCGCCAAAGTATATAGATCAGCACTAGGCTTGAAACGAGGCGTATTGCCCGAGAAATTCTGCCGAACCCTATTGACCTCAGCGAGTTCCTCAGGAGAGCCTGTGTTTGCATCAAACTCCCAAATCTGCCTGCGGGTATAATTGTTCGTTGTAAACAAGTGAGTCTTGTGTTCAGCTTCAGCTGCAATTCTCAGCCTCCACATTTTGTATCAATCCTCCTCTAGTCTTAGCTAATCACTAAGAACAAGATAGATAGTGTGTATATTTTGTGAAATGTAAGGGCTTCTATATTTGTCCTCTCATTATGGAAAGAAATAAGTAACACCTATTTATATAGTTCAACACATACATGCCAGGGCTCATGCTTATAGTTTTTTATTTTTAATTGGATATTGTCTATCTAGTTCGTGGATTGGATGTTTATTTTAATATATAAATGTTCCCGGAAGTAATTACGCTAGGTTTGCTTAAAGTAGACGGGATCAATAATAGAGTTTTTTCTTCTTTTTTTGGGTAAAATATTTCGTATTAAGTAAAAAGACCGCCATAATAACAGATATAAGAGTTATACAACTTCATTTTTGATGTGTGACATTCTGACAAAATATATGCATACCGAAAGCCCAATCTTTCATTTTAACAAGAAAAAAAAGATTTAATCAGCTTTAACCACCGAGGCAGTTACAAATTTCCATAGTTATCATTAATTAGCTTAACTTAAACCAAAGGAGGCCGACAGGCCGTATAATAAAACCTTAATTAACCCAACTATGCTAGCTCTAAAGTCTAAACCTTAAAACAACCATATTATCATGAACTGCGGAGATAAATGAGGTAGCTTGGAAAATGCCAAGAATGGTTGAATGCACATACAACCACCATCATTTATTCTGTGAGCTGCCGTATACACACGTAACACACCATTCAAACTGTTACCCTCAAAACTCTAGAAACCATCCTTATCCCTAGGATCCTCCAAAATCATGTTCACTCCATGCATATGGACTTTAAAGGATGATGACACCCACCCAAACACCCCCAATCAATGTACCCTCAGCAGAATTTTTCTTCATATGTTATGTTTATTACTCTCTCCGTTTCAAAATATAAAATGTTTTGGAAGTTAGTACAGATATAAAAAAAATTGCTTTTAGCCATAATATTTTATTTCTTTAACAGAAGCACTCAATTAAAACCAATGAAAGAGAAACAAGCATTTGATTTCTTTTAAACTTTTTAGATAAATTATTTTTTATTATTTCTTTTATATGGAGATGTGAAAACATTTTATATTTTGAAACAAAAAAAATCCAAAACATTTTATATTTTAAAACGGATGGAGTATATTGTTATTTGTGGTAGAGGTTCCCTTTTGTGTTGGGTGGAGAATTTGCTGATGACAAGTATTTACATTGAAAGAAGTTTTGACATATTCAACTTCCTTGGAAGCATTTCTGAATTGCTACTGTCTTGGCAAAAATATAGAACTTGGGAAGCAGATGTCCACGGAATTTCAACATCATAACTTGCTTGAGAAGAAATTCATCTGTCGAAGAAGTTTTATTTTCTAGAGTTGAAGAAGCTGTCATGTTTCTCATAACTAACGAGTGAAATGCACAAGATATTGACACTGATGGTTGAATTTTTTACTCATCTAATGAAGACTATGAGAAACATGACCGCTTCTTCGACTCTGGATAATAAACTTCTTCGACAAATGTAGTTTTATCTCAAGCAAGTAAATGTGTTGAAAATCCTTGCACATCTGCTTCTCGAGTTCTATCTTTTTGCTAAGCCATTAACGGATTCAAAACAATATGTGTAGTGTGTGTATATATATTTATATGTATAATGGTTTTTTTACAGTAAAATTATATGGGTTTTTATACTTTACAAGTCTAGTTAGGATTTTCTTTTGTTTTTAAAGCATGCCAAATTAATTATAATCCAACAAAATTCGATCTAAGATAAATAAATTGGTATATCTTTATGTATGCAAGGTAAGTATTTAATCTAAGTGGCAAGAGATCATGTCTTCTAGATCTTTTACGCACTATAATAATTAATAATTAATAAAAATTATATATTTCATTTAATCATTTCAAACCTGTATTAATCATAAATTTGAAGATCTAATATTTTTGCGCAAAATACCATTAACCTTTGTTCTTAACGCGAAAATTTGAAAAATAAAATCATATAAATGCAGTAGTTTAATAACACCAAACATATTTAATATCCCAAATAAATAAGAGCCATTTTTCAAAAAGTCCTATTATTTGACGGCAGTTATGTGTTGGTATTTCGTGCGAAAATAATAGATATAAATGTCAATATATTTGAAATTATATAAAACCATAAATTTGTTAATATTGTAATGAATGAAAAACTTAGAAATTGCACTTCAATCAACAAACAAGATCATCTAACTAAATTATATTCATGGGTATCTTAGGGGTTTGTTATATAACATCTAATAGATCATGTTAAACTCAGATCTATTCGGGTAGTTTTTTTATCCAAAACGCACTAAGAGAAAATGTTGAGAAAAAAAATTACCTTGGCCATGATGAATAATATATACATCGGACGAAAGATTTATGAGTTTTGTGATCCTTCGCATGAAAGATGAGACAAACGTGTCTTTCCAAATCCTCTGATAGATTTTGATGGAACATGTATGTGCTTACAGTTTCTTTGGTGGACGACGTCAGTCTCGATAAGATAATTAGAATTGTTGATCCAATCATCGGTATTCATCCCATGACAAGAACAGTTTTGTCTCTTGCATTTGATTTACGCTAAAGGAGGAGATGATTTTTTTTTTTAAAGATGAGTACACGAAAAAAAGACGCTTTTGATTTGAGATTCTTCACTTATAAGAGAATGGAGGTTTATGTATGTTTGATGTAAGATATAATTACTAGGAGACACAAAAGATTGACTAGCGTCAGATAAAATATGTTGGATTGTTTTTTCAAAATCAAAACCCTAATTTAAAATAGTTTCCTTTTCACTTTTTATTTGAAAATTTGAAAGTTATTTTTCTCTTACAGTCAACAAAGGAGCAAAAAAAATAATGCTTTCCTTATTGACATAATATTTTACCAGATAAATTTAACTTTTTCTAATTTAGACTGTTTCATTAATAATTTTTTCCTTTTGCAATATATTTTTTAATTAAAAATAATATGTCTATGTCTATACTTAAATATTACGTTGAATAAATATTGGAAAGAAAACTTAAAAAAAATTGATGTAATCAACAGACTTTTATTTATTTATTTCAAAATAACAAAATTAAAATCAACATTATATAAAGATGTTTATACCTTAGGCATGATTTTGAGGACAAAATAAAATCCCAGATATTACAACATCAAACAAACACCGAAAATATAAATAACTTGAAAGTTGAGACCATATTCTTAAAACTAATAATTAAAGGGTTATGTCTTACAGATAGATTCAAACCAAACCTCATTAGAAGCATTCGATACTAAGGTCCTCATTACCTTTTGGAAGTTCCTTTAACTTGGCAATTGCCTCTTCTATCTCTATCTTCTTCTTTGTAGAAAACGCTGATGTCTTGATCATCATCTTCTTCATTACTGTTTTTTGCATCACCAAACGCGAAACTAGTGCAAATTCTTCTTCATTTCAACCGCTGAAATTGTGCATCCATATAGTATCCACGCGAAAATCAGCGTTGGGAAACGGTTCTGCCTTCTCCCCAAACTTATATTGTATTCCACCGTTAAAAGATTTTTCTTCTTCTCCAAAAAGATTATTATTCTATATATATAACAAGTTAAATATTGTATTGTATCTTAATATAACAAAATGATTAAAGAGGACAATAATAATCAAAGCATCCAATTAAAATTGGATCATGAAATGAACATACCTTAAATGATATTTCAAGTTCTATCATTTTTTCAGTCCACACAGCTAACGTTTTCCTTAGCACTTTGACTTCTTGCGGATTCTTCAAATTTACACTCACAGATAAAGATGCAGGTCGCGTTACATAGTTGACCGGACCAGTCACCATCCCATTGCTTTCGTTCTCCTGAGATTCAAATTTACATTGACAAACATATCAAGCTAAATATTAATATATTAATTTTGTATCCAAGTGTAGTTTCTTGTACCTGAGCGAGACTTGAGATATTGATGCTGGTATGAGGAAAGAGTTGTCCTGCAACCCAATAATTTCTACCAAAAGGAAGTCTAGGAATTTCCAGAACGACGTTATCAATCTCACATAAGATAAATTCTATGGAGAGCATATTAAGAAGAGTTGCACACACTTTAATGCCATCAATTTGGTTGCATGACATGAACAAGATCCTCAAATTTTTGTGATCGATTTTCAGATGACCACTTGGGTTGTTGAAAAAGATTTGTAGGATAAGAACCTCGAGGGAGGGGCAAGACGAGATGACTTTGTTGAAAACATCAACCTCACCAAAGATGTGATGGAGTTCAAGGTGCTTGAGATTCTTACAACTGTTAAAAGCATGTGCATCCTATAATATGTATTGATATAGCGAGAGTACTCTTAGGTTTGGATGGTAGAATGTGTTTGGGGACAGCTTGAGCACATTGGCTTCAATTGTTGGTTCGAGGCGACCATTAAAATTTCCAAGGATAAGATTTTTGGTGTTTTTAATCCTAGTCACTGATTGGATCCAAGAAGCAAGCATCCCATCTTCCAATTGGTATGAGTAATGAAATATTACGCAAGTCTCTAAATGGCCATTGTGGTTGTTTATAACCTGAAAATGCAAAAATGATGATTAAATACTAAATAAGGACAAACAATTATAAATTTTTTATTAACATAGGCAATAGATGTTTCAATCAATATGTGTTTCTCTTTGTATCTTATATATGTTGAGTTCTATAGAAAGATTTAAGAATTGTTATATGGATTTGTCTGTATAAGTCTCATAAATTTTATCATCTTGGTAAATAATCTCATGTTTTTGGTCAATAGTCTCATTAATATTTTTCTGTGACGCATATCAATTATCAATTGTTAAATTCATTAGATTGAAAGACATAAACCATGTAATTTTGTGTATGCATGTATTAATTCTATGTGGAAGAAGGTATGAGATCATGCTTCCCTAGATTAGTTTTCACTACAATAACAATACGTTGTCATTATATACACACACGCTCGAATCTATTGACCATAAATTTGTTTAGAATATCTTTGACTAAAAAAATATATTGTTTTAGATGTCACAATGTTTCGCGCGAAATACCGTTATATATTATTTAAAAAACAAATTGAGTATTTTCAAAAATATGTAAATTGATTCCCTAAACATGCAATTATTTGGGCGCGAAATTGTTTTTTAACTACCATCCGTAGACGTTAAAACTTGTGTTCTTGGATTATATTTTTGTCATATGTTACATGATAAGAATTTTTTTTCAGTGGATTATCCATAATTTAATACATACATATATCTATGATTTCACATTCATATGTATAAAATTTCTTCTAATTAGTATCAAAAGGTTGTAGATATTCAATTTTCATTTTTTAAACCAAAATTGTTTTCATCAAAAAGTGATTGAAAACTGTAAGATATATATAATATGGAGAGAAAAATAAAAAGAACCTCGGTCATCTGTTTAGCAGCACGATCTAATAACTGTGGCAGAACAATCCCATTGATGGTGATGATCTTTCGCATGTCAAAGCAAAGATTTGACATTTGTTTCCATGTATCCGCCCATCGTTTGGACAAAACGCATGTCTTTATCGCTTCTTCTGTGGTCAATTCTGATAAGATCTTGAGCAACATATCGTTAGGAAGTTTACATATTCGATCAACAGTATCGATTTCATCGACACCGACTATTTTGTTTGGTAATATAGAGGATGTATTTTGTAAGAGAGACATGAATGACGAAGAGAGAATGTTCTTGACTAAGAAACTAAGAAAATGGAATTATAGTATACATGATGTTATTGTTGCAAAGAGGCACAACGTAAAATATATGTAGGCAATTCAAGTTAATTACCTTCCCTTTTTTCAATTGGGGCAATATGATAATTACCCTGCCATACGTGGTATTATATATATATATATATATATATATATATATATATATATAATACATGATATGAAAAGAATATATATCAAATTTGATATTGGTATCAAATTTATGTAGTTATTTTTTTATTGAAACTAATTAAAGACCATAAACTCAACTTTATAGAAAATTTTTAACAACCACATACCACAAATAAGATTGTATGCTTTGTTATTTTATTTGATTACTGTCACATACTAATTTTCTATGCGATGTGCGTAGGTTTTAATTTATTTACGATATCATTATTATATAATCAATATAACTATATCATCAATATCAGGGGATTAATGATTGCTTATTCGATATAAAAATTGATATGCAAAAGAAGAAGAAAAAAACTATATTCGATCACTATTAAATTTTTTTTATTTTCGGTTTTTTATATGGTCTTATTAAATAAAAGGGTGAAATTCATAACAGAATTCACAAGAAATATAAGCATTTGGTCATTCACTAGAACGGATGTGTTTGCAATTTCCTCCAAAAAGATAATAATGTTATATATTGACTTTTATTAGCACAGATCGCCGACTAATCCTACAAGTAAATAAGTTACTTGGTCATAGACTCATAGTTGTCTTAGGCCGAAGTCCAAAGAGTTAAATGGTCCACACAGAACAAATTTGTTTGTAGTGGAAATTGAAACATCAACATTTGTGAGTTTACGTCTTAACCTAGGTCCAATTACGTCACCACACCATTTTTACGCAGGTTTTATAGATTATCATGTTCTTTAGTGAAATTGTTCCTCTCACAAGTCCAAACCAACTTCATCAATTCAGTTGAGTCCAACCTTTGTTACTGTATTCAGACAGATACAATGGTTCCCGTATCAGCTGCTGCTCTCATCTCCTTCGTCAAGTCCACATTATCTGAACATTGGCTAACTATAACTCTTCATCTAAATCTTGCGTCCAGTACCTTTATGATAGAGGTGTCAAATGGGCTGTCCAGGTCCAAATGAGCTTGTCCAAATTGACATTTTCATTTCATAAACATTGATGGTCATAGCCCAAATAGGACTATGTCCAAATAGGAGCAAATCCAAACTGGCCCATGACCAACTGGGTTGCCCACGAAGTCCATTAATTTTTGGGTCATTTTAAAAAATACGCTATTTTTGAGTTATACTTAGAAAATATTCATTTTTTATTTTTAATAAAAACTACAATCTTTTATATGTAAAATAACAAAAACTTTTATAAAAACTACAATCTTTTATATGTAAAATAACAATTTTTCAGATTTAAATTTAAATCTATATCTATATTTTTAGTAAATCAAAACCAAATTCAAAATTTAGAGAAAAAAAATTGAAATAATATTAATTATAGTTTTATATATATATATATATATATCTATATATTTTTAAAAAAATATAGTTTATTGATTTTATATATTAAAATTTAACAAGATAATATCTAAAAATATTATAAATACTATCGCTTAATATTTGTCATGTTATATAAAAACAAATTTCCAACGCTCTTAACATATTTTTCAACTCAACATATCACCAAAATTTGTTTCAATTCAACGATTCTCTTTGAAAATATTTGCAAAGCAAACTATTTTATGTGTTTTCAATAATAATGAATCATCAAATTATGCATCATAACAATAACAAATGACTTAACAAAAATCATGATTTAACGTCGGTAGATAATTGTTATTCATTATTATTTTTTAAAAATATTGAGGATAATAAATCTTTAGAATTGTAGTTATATAACAACTTTGTAAAAATTAAATATTTAATTATACCAAAAATTTGATTTGAAATTTAAAATATAGATTTTTTTTGGTTAATTATTGTTAAATTGAAGTAATGTTATTTTATTAATTTTACATATTTAAAAATATATTTTTAAAAATAAAATAAAGATAGGATATTTTTTAAAAGTGTAAACAAAATGAGGGTATTTTTCCAAATTTACACTTAATTTTTTTTTTCCAAAATTAAGAAACCCTAGTTTTTTAAGATTATTGGTTAGCCCATGTCCAGATGAGTCCGCTTCATTTATTTGCGGACTAAATGGGTTTTGAGCTCATATATACCGTTTTGATTTTGGGCGTGTCCATAACCGGACCATTATAATTTGGACGTGGACAACCCATAGTCGTCAGGCCCATTTGACATCCCTACTTTATGATCCAGTTCATTACAAATAAAGAAAGACTAAACTTAAAAAAATTAAGAAGATATTAAAAATGAAACAGCTTGTGCTTTAGTTTGCAAAAGAACTTCTATTAAAAGACCAGTTATATATATATATATATATATATATATAAAGAGACTCAAATTTAAAATAAAATAAAAGTATTACGTTTGGTCTGACTCAAAATAGAATTAATTCATCGTTATATCTTATATCGATTGTGTTATTTTGTTATACAAAATTAGATGCATATAGTAAGACATCGATACATCGGATAATTATTATTATTATTTTTTTTTTAACAACTTCATTAGATTGATTTAAATTAATAAATTATGTGGAGTATTGTTTACATAAGTAATGAGATGCGATTCCGAACATACATTACGTGCTAACTTATCTGCTTTCTCATTCGCACTTCGAGGAACCAAAGATAACGAAAAGTAATCAAACTCATATTTGTCACTAATAATCGCCTCAAGATATGTTGTAAAAGCTTATCATACATCGGGTAATTATGATTCATTTTATTATATTTATTAAAAATCTCGGTAGCTATTTTAATGAACTTATGAAAGTGGTTAAGATTAAATGAAAACTTCTATATTGTACCATTAGTTGAATTAGGTATAGTAAACAATGATTTTCTCTAAATAAAAAAATGAATAATAATAATTTTACCATTATTTAGTTGAATTTAGGTCGCTGCTTAGTTTTTTTTTTTTTAAGTTGTTCAATATTACTCACTCCATTAATATTGTGCCTTTTTAAAAATAGAAGTCCTAATTATTTGTTGTATATCAAGTTTGCTGACTAATTAATATATTATTCCAGAAGCAATGAGTTTTTCTTAGGCAAGTCTCCGCTAAACTTGACAAACATTTATCAAATTCCACATTTAATTCCTCAAAGCATTTCATAATTGTCTTGCCATATCTGAATCCAATTACAAGTCAAACTTGTACTAACTTTAACTAGTCAAAGATATTAATAACTTGTACTCTATTCTTATCATCTCATTGCCCAAAATCCATCTATAAATACTCCATTACACAAGACATTCCAATTCGTATCTAAACAAAACCAGAATATTCATTGAATTCTATTCAATCATGGAAACCGGTTTCAACATCTTAAAGCTATCGCTTTGCCTCAGCCTAGTCGTGGTTGGATCTTGTGCTCAGGTTCCCACACCATGGACCCCATCTAATGGGATGCGTCCGGGAACGTGTGACCACTACGAGTGCCCCACCTATAAATTGGTAGAGCCCGGATACGCCTATGAGATCCGCATGTATAACGCGGCGGTATGGATGTCCACTGGTCCTATCCCCGCTCCAACCATGACTCAAGCCACCAAAACCGGTTTCCAACGGTAAGTTACATTTTTCAATTAATCTGTTCCAATCTTTATTATATATAGGGGTATCTAATCTAATCCGACTAGCAACTATATTACTCCACAATTAGAAAAGAAACAAACCGGAAAATGAATAAACCGAATAAGATTTTTATCTTTCGGTTTCTATGTATCATAAACCGTAATTTTTGTTACCTAGTGAAACTGAAGTTGATTTCGTTTTGGGGTTGCAGATTATTTAGTTACATACAAGGAAAAAACAAAGAGAAAGTGAAGATGAACATGACAGCTCCGGTGATTACACAAGCAACGCCAGGACAATCAGTCTACACCGTCGCCTTCTACCTCCAGAAAAAGAACCAACAGAGCCCACCTCAGGCCGATGACCTCCACGTGCAGCCATGGAAACCAACCTACGTAGCCGTGAGGCAGTTCGGTGGCTACGTGTCGGACGATGCAGCCAAGAAAGAAGCTGCGGCTCTTATGGATAGCCTCAAGGGCACTCAATGGGTTGTGCCTATCGAGAAGAGCAAAGGAAAGTCGCCGGCGTATTTGGTCGCTGATTATAACCCGCCGTTCCAGACCACGGCTAGGGTTAATGAGATCCTGGTCCCGTTTACCATGTAAATCATGTTACGCCCTCACAATCGGATTGTGACATAGCAATCGAATTCGAAGAGGTGGTGTAGAACCGATACTGTAACAGCAGCTTCTGGTTATTAATATTGTTCTTTTTTTTTTCTTTTTTTTTTGTGGCTAACAAGAATATCAGTGAAGGTAGGAAAAAACTGTAACCAAAAAGCTTAAATGGAAACTGAAATGAAATTTTCACAAACTAAATTGTAAATGATTTTATTTTAGTTTCGGTTTCTAGAAAAATTAAAAGAAAAAAAAGCATCTGATCGAAACCATGAAAAAAATTCGGAAAATATAAATTAAAGGGGAAATTTATGTAATTTGATCATTTTTGGTGTTTTGATGCAATTTGTTTTTTGTCGGCCAACTTGTTATATACATCATGTGTTTATAATGCAATTTAATTAATCCTATCCGAAGCTGAACCACGAACACAAACCTTATCTGTTACATTTTTTTTTTTTTTTTTGATAAATGTATAAAACCTTTATTCTGTTACGTTGCATGGCCGTGACAAAGAAAGGATTCTCAACAAAAATCCGCCATGGAAGCAGCTTTGAGCATCTTCAAGCTCTCGTTCCTTTTGAGCCTTCTCTTCGGCGGTTCAGACTTTATCGACTCGCGTTCCCAACTTGGACGAGTTGGGAAGTTCCCGCTGACGTGTGAGTAACGAGCCGACGTGTAAAGTAATCGTGCAGAGGAGATGGATCGTGTTAGAATTCTCCCAGACGAGGTTCTATGTCATGTCTTGTCCTTTCTTACCACAAAGGAGGCTGCTTTGACATCAGTTCTCTCCTAAGAGGTGGCGCAATCTGCTTGCATTTGTCCCTAACCTTGACATTGATGACTCTGTCTTTCTGCATCCCGAAGAGGATAAGCGCAATAGGTACGAAATTCGACAGAGCTTCATGGATTTTTTTTGATAGAGTATTGGCTCTGCAGGGTAAAACTCCCATTAAGAAATTCTCCCTCAAGTGTATCGATGTTTATACAGATCGAGTGGATGGTTGGATAAGTAATGTGTTGGCCCGTGGTGTTTCCGAACTTGATCTAAAACATCCGTTTGTGTATGGAAGATTACTATCTGCTGTCTTCAAAATGTTTCCAGAGCAGGAATCTAGTTAAGCTGAAATTACAGAGTCTTTGTATTGATTGGTTGCCTGAAGGCATATTCTTACCTGTGCTTAAAACTCTCGCTCTTCACTCAGTTGGGTTTTATGTTGATAGTTTTCTTCCTGCTTTGTCTGAGCTGGAGGAATTAGTCCTGGTTGATATAACCTCGAGAGAGTGGGATATCAACGTGTCTAATGCAAGCCTCAAGACCCTAACAATCAATTCCAGGGTTCATATTGGCACTTTTTTCATTCGATACACTCTTATTTACTTCTGTTACTCTGGTTATGTTGCTAAAGACTACCCCGTAGTTAAAATGGAAAACTTATTTGAGGCTCAAATCAGACTTTTGACAACTGATAATGAAATTCAGATAGCAAGAGCGCCAAACCATATGATTGTTTAGAGGATGTTTTTTCCCGATTTAAAAAATGTGGGGAAGCTCATGAATGGCATACGAAATGTTCAGTATCTGGACTTGTCTGATGATAATCTCGAGGTCAGTATTCTTATTTGCTCTCTTGTAATATCTTTTCTGTCTCGGTTCACGTACCATGGCGGTCATTTCTGTTCGGTCCCATTTTTAATGAACAAGCAAAAGTCTTGTTTTCAAACATGTAATTGCAAAATTTATAATCGTGGCTTGTCTTGTTATCAGGTGTTTTCTCTATGCTGTGACTCAAAGAAATTCCACTGTTCAACAACCTCAAATCGTTACCTATTAAGAGTGACACCAGTCGAGGATGGCAAGCAATGCCAGTTCTTCTAAGGAACTGTCCGCATTTAGAAACTTGATATGTTGTGTTTTTACACGTTTTTGTACATTGTTTTCATTCCGTTTTTGTTTCGTTAGTCTTGTTTTTGTCCGTCTTTGTGTTTTTTTTGTTGTGTTTTGAGTTTGTACAGGTTTTAGAGTGCTTTGGAATAAAATGATCTGTTTTGGCCAAAAATACACATTTGAGACGCAGAGTCATAAACAACCGTCAAATGTTTCGCCACAAATGGAGGACTTTCCACCGTTTGATCTTCCTAAGATTTTGACACAACCTAGCTACATATGTTAGCTTTCATTTGCAAGTGATTCGAAGACAATCCAACGGTTCATGCAAGAGATACACCCGATTGAGTGAAGACAGGTCATTCTGGCGAGCGGTTGAAGCTGATGGGAAAATATGGTATATGGATCGATCGATCCAAATTCAGATCGATCGATCCACTGCGACGAGAAAATTTCAAATGACCGATAGAGCCACGGATCGACAAAACTTAGATGGATCGATCGATCCACACCCAGATCGATCGATCCACATCCAGATCGACCGATCCACTTCGACGAGCCAATTCCAAATGATTTGTAGAGCCACGGATCGACCAAACTTAAGTGGATCGATCGATCCACACCTATGTCGGCCAGACATAGTGTTTTTCACTTTCTTCCGTAGAAAGTTTGTAAAATAAAACTTAAATACTCTAAGGGTGCAGGAGATCAGATAATCACGTTTTTAACTAGTTTTTCATCTCTCTCTCTCTCTAGTTCTTCCTCTCAAGAACACTCAAGAACACTTGTACAACAATCTTGTTTATTGGAGAAGTTTTTCTTAATTCTACTCTTAATCTCTTTGTCCTTTCATTATGAATGCTTCTATGGCTTTAATTTCTGTTTTAGTTATGTGTGAGTAAACTTTTATTGGGTTTTAGGGTTCATAGGGGAATTTAGGATTAATGAGTTAGAGTGATTGTTTATAGCTTTCATATGTTTAGGTTCTTCATTTCATATGATCTTAATGCTAGAATTAGCTTGATATACTAATTCTTGAGCCTAGAGAAGTTCATGCACCAAAAGTGAATTTGAAGTTCTTTGATCCTTGTGTTTATGAGCAATATGCTCCTAGTCGACGACAGTTGATATTAGGAAGTATTGTGAACTCAATGAGCTTGTTCTGTAATGCTAATTCGGTTAGGAGAATTCAAACGACAGTTTAGTTTTCGAGTAATCGGGTTTAGGGGCTAATGCCACGACAGTGGGTTAGTCCACCTTGCGTTCATGTTCTAGAACGGTTATGTAAGTTGTTAAGCTTAATTCATTTCAGTTTTCCGTTAGTCTAGAATTCTCCGAAAACCTTAATGCCCAATGCTTTTAAATCAACATTCTCATTATCATTATAAATTGCTTCTATGTTTACAAGTTACAAAAACAAACCAAATCCCAAAGCTTTAGCTAAGAATGAATCCCGTAAGTCTTTAGTATAACCATTGGTCCTTGTGGTTCGACCTCGCATATACTACCTAACGGTTAGTTGTATCGAGTAATTGAGTACCGTAAAAGGATACAATCAAAACTCTAGTCATTGAGGTACAAAAACAACTCATCTTTTAAACGTGAACAAAGATAGAGTTCATACTTTGAATCTCTTATTGTCTATCTCCTTTATGCTTTCAGGGTCTCTTGCACCATGTTACAGATAAATGCAGGGATGCTTGTGACTGCGTTTCTCGAGAGGATAAGGGTCGTTCACTCACATCTTGTCCAGTAAAAGTGTTAGAGATGATCAAAGCGTTTCAAGGAAGAATGAAAGAGATGCACATGATAAAGCATTTCTTGGACTATTTTCCGTGTTTGAAGGAGATAAAGATCTATATGGAAGAGAATGGTCCTACACAGCTCAGAGTCCCCAAAGTGTCTGAAGTCATCGCGGAGAAGATGGAACTCTACAACAAGTTATCGAGTTGCAATGTCCAGCTACTAGTGAGTGGTAACTTGTATAAGAAGTGAAGGGGACTCCACACTGAAGCCTCTAAAGAACAAAAATTGCTTTTGGGAAAGTCCCCTTGGAATTTGATTTTGTTTAAGTTTGAAAACTGTTTCAAATCAACCCAATCATAACGCTTTAGTTTCTTCCAGTCATTTACTATTGATCGCTTGCCTTAATTTTTTACTTCGCCATTAATTTGTTTGAGTTGTTCTTTATTGACGTCTTTACTCCAAATGACAAGAGTTAATAAGCTATCTTACTTACCGTATGTGTGTAATTTGTAAGATAGCTTATTAACTTTACTCCAAATGATTTTACAGATCTAGAAGTCCCTAGAACGTTTAAACTCGTTGTGCAGATGTTCATACTCTACGACAAGTTTTTTCTAGTTTTGATGTATAAGAAGTGGACTAGTGCACATTGATGAGTCTCCAAAGAAGAAAACTTGCTCATAGCTTTGTTCAGAAGCTAAAACTAAAATTTAGTTGCATCTTTTGCTCTAAACCCTAAACAATTTTGCAGAGAAAAGAAACCGATCATTAGATCTGTTTAAGACAAAAACTTCCGGGGCTCTTGAGTTATGTTTTCCCTAACAAACCTAAGAAGATTAACAAAAACTACCAGTTTCGATCCTGACAGTTACTGTATATTCCGGGTTAGTCTCATAATTTACATACATAGTCGGGGAATAATCCTCTGAGGACGAGTCTACGACATTGTTGCTGTGGCTCGTCTCTTCCAGGGAATACCAGGTTTCGGGTTTAGTACCTGAGAACATTCTGCATTCAGCCTTGTTTCGTGGGGATGGAAAGAGGTTGTTGAAGATGGAGTGGCAGCCATCGAAATAATCTACAGTGCTCAAGGAATCTCGGGTTGATTCCGTGGTGAAGGAAACTTCGTCTGAGCTTGTGAAGAGGGAAGTCCATTCGCTACTCGGAGCTGCTTCTGATCTTGGATTGAAGGGACTTGTCGGTTTCATCTCGTTTCCCGGTTGGTAATGCCTTTCCTGAGCTTCTGTTATGATCACGAGGATTCGACCTAAGAAACACAGTTCAAGAATGGTGAAAATTTTGTATCTGAAATCAAGAATTGGAAGTTGGTGGGAGAAGAAATAAAGTTGTTTCAACCTCCTATAGAGCGGGGGAGCGTCTCCCGTTCTAATCATGAACGGAATCATATCCAACATTTCCGGGAATGTTATACACTTGTTTATTTTCCCGTATCTTCCTTCCTGCATTTCCGAAATGTTCAACCAGCTAAACCGGAGAGGGAAAAGAAAAACTGAGAGAGTACATGGAATCTCTTGAGAACAATTGTGAGAATGTTTGGTGCCTCATGTACACTCAATTGTTTCCTCGCTCGAACATAACCAGCACACCTTTTTTAATTCAGCAAACTCGTTTGCGAAGTTACAATTTTTGAGATTATATGACCAACGGAGAAAGGACAAAGAGATGCTTTTGGGATCTAAACCTGGTTTCTGGTGTAGTAAATTGAGTCAAGGCATCTTGAAGTGATTCTACCCAACCGTATATCTCTAATGTGAGATCCATTATATTCTCATATATTTCTGATTTGTGATCGCATCTTAAGCATTTCACCTGAGATTAAAAAAGAAAGAGCTGCGAACATGTGAAGTATAACATAGATAGTAAAAAAAAGAAAGATTCCAAAAGTAGAGAGTAGAGACCTTTGAGCAAAGTTGTCCACCAAAAATATGCTGAACTAAAGTTGTTTCTTGTAATCTCGGGTCTACTTTACTCTCACCCCCAAGTCTCTCCAAACATATGGATTGCATAGAAGCAACCAAAAGCCTACATCCAAGCCATTTTTCTCATCAAGAGCCAAAAAATATGGTGATTCATGAGAAGCATCCTCGAATTGGAATAATATTCAAGCACAAATCCAGATAAGGAACTACGAGAAAACCTTAAGAACTCATGAGCGTCTTCTTGACTCCCATCACCAATCTGACAGTTAATACTTCGCATCATTACATGTTGTTCAAGTTCATACATATGGCCCCCAATCTTTTCCACGGCCTGTTGCAGATAAGATCATGGATATTAGTCAGCAGACAGCTTGAACCACGTCTGCAGAGCAACTTTATGCTATGGGATTGAGTGCGAGAAGCATTACATGATCTTGAATGCGACTGCTGAAGCAAATAGAAAACAAGTGGCTTTGTACATGTTAACGCTTGTAAGACAGCGTTTGCATAGCAACTGGACAAGAAAACTGGTAGTACGTTGAAAAAACATAGATAAGGAATTTGGATATTCCTTTAATAACCTGAAAACTGAACTGCCTTAGTAAAAACACAATCCTTGATTTTGCATTTGAACAAAGTGAAAAGAAGAATTGGTCCCAGTACCTGTTTCCACAATTAACAAGCCCCTTAGGTGATAAGTCGAACACTTCACTTTGAAAGAATCTAACGAACTCCTCATATGAGAATAGCATCTAAAAAGAATCAGACAGAAAAAGAAGACAAAACGAAGTTATTCCCCACCAATGTAATGGAAAGAAACAATAGTATATCAGCAGAGAGCTAACTTTTAGCTTCTTGTGACGATCATCATGCTGTTCGTAACTACTAAACTTTGAAGACTTTCCTAAATCCGTCATTTTCATAATACCCATGGTTGAGATGTCACTGCTTTCTCCGGAAACAGTCTCTGCATTATAAACAAAAAATATGAAAAATACTGCAAAATAACTCATATGTCAAGGCTTCTAGGAGACACTCACTTGATACTTCAGCCACTTGTCCCTTCCAGCTTGACTCTGTGCCCACCGACACAGGCTGCTTCTCCACCAGAAAATTCACCGGAAGTACCAAACATGCGAAACCCTTCCTTTCTACACGATTCTCTGTTGGAGTTGTGAGAACTACGATTTCCTACACTTCTTTTCTCTTGCATTTGAACTTGAGGCGCATTGTCAACCTGAGAGCCACCCAAGTTTGCAGATTTTTTGTCACAGGAAAACTTCCCAGTAGAAGCAGAGAAGTTCTCCACTGGGAAGCATTCATCCTTATGAGATAGCCTCCAGTGCATTATTTGGCACTCCCCAGAACTACAGATGGTAACAATCATGAACTGTAACACTCAGCAACTTTTATAAGCTCAGAGTATCAATCTAAAAGCAAGAAAACAGAAAATGTATTTAAGACAATGTATCTGAAATCAAATTGAGCCGAAAAATATACCAGTATCGAATAGATTTGCATCTCGAGCAGCGGGTCTTAGCAGGACGTGAGCACCTTGCACATACATGTAACTCTTTACTCTTGGAACGAACCATAACTGGGACCCCACTCGCAGCAGTGACAGTCTCGGCTCTTAAAGACCCAGTCGCAGCAACAGCATCCACGGTCTTGGCTCTTGGAAATCCACTTGCAGCAACAACAGTCTTGCCTCTTAGAACCTTACTTGCAGCGGACATAGTCTCGGATCTAAGAATTTCTTCATCGTCCATCTGAGAGTGATAGTTAATCCTCCTCCTTTTTTCTGAAGTCTCACTCCATTCTCCTAATAATATGTAAACTATAACTGGAAGCACAACCAAGACCAGGAATAATATTGGTATATCAGCTTCCCTTGGTTCGAGCATGTTCTCTGCCACGTGCTCATGACACGATCAAAGCTAAACTCACAGCCTGAGAGAGTGCTCTTTGAGCTGCACAACTTCAGCAAGCCAGAAATCCTAAAATAATCTTCATGATCATGATGGTGCACCACGAGTTATAAATGTTTTTTTCCAGGTCCAGGTCGTCAGGGTATTTAATTCCTCTTAAGATGGATAACACTGCAATTAAAAACATCACACTGAATAAGTTTGGTTTTCTCTATGACAAGAAGTGTTTACTTCAAAATGCTATGTACGAATTAAGCAAACAAGATCCATCACTGAAAATCCGTTTTCTTCAAAGTAGTAACTCCATAGATTGATAGAAGAGCAAAAATCATAATCAGACAAACACTTAAAAGGAAAAGAAAACTGATTCGTAGAGATCTAATGGTCTACACAGCTACCTTAAAAGCATACGCGAATAGAGCAAGAACCAAAATTCCAAAGAATGTGAAGCATCCCAAAAGCACTTGTGTTCACCAATTAAAGACTCAGGGAGACACAACTTTCTAAGATTGCTAATGTATCCACATATCAGATCAGAGTATGATCATGCAGAACAAACTTATTCAATGAAGGTATCTTTCCTTGAAACTAAACCAGTTATGTTATGGATGTAACGAAAGCAGGGATGAGTCGGCATGCTTTGGAGAACCCAAACAAAAAGCGAAATCTCCCCAGTTACAAGCTTTGGTGACAAAGCAAAGCCATTGAGATAAACCCATCTCCTAAAAGTTGTTAGATCGATACAAACATCATAAGCTACTACGAAATTTCTGCCCATTGGCTACTCTCTTCAGCACATTCCCTAAACGGAAAAATAATATGAATTTTTTTTCTGATAAGCCACATGAGGCTACATACTCAATAGAACTCACAGCACCTGTGTAATCAGCTTCCACAAGACAATGAGAACTTATCTCTATAATCAAACAAACCTGAATCAATGAACTCCCGATTCCGACATCAGGCGTTTGTTTCCAGACCAAGAGAAGACTCCAAATCCACAGAGAACCTAGCACATTCTTTACCAAGCCACACTCCTAAGACTGCTTATGACGACGAAACTAACCCATCATTGCTCTCAAATCTAACGTCCAAGTAATAACCATGAACCACAAAGCTCTTGCGTATGAAAAAAAATTCACTTTGATAAAAAATTAGAAACCGAGTTTTTGAAGCGTTTGACATACCTTATTCAGCGTCGATGAAGACAACAAAAGAGAAGAAAAAACCCTTAACTTTACCCTCAATCTCTTGGCTCTTCTTGTCGTCTTTCTTCCTACTTACTTTAGGGTCGAAAGAAAGAAAGATTCTTTGGTTGCAGAAAGAAACAATCTCTGTCTCTCTCCGCTTTCCTCTGTTAATGTCTGCTTACTCTTCCGTCTTTCAGTATCCTGTTCAAGTTTTTTTTTATATCTCGAATTATTTAAGGGTCATTTACAAGAATATCATTTTTCTACTAAAAAAAATATTAAGAATATAATACACTATATGTATTAGTTAAGTAAATAACATAGAAGTACAGGAAAATGAGCAATGATGGTGGTAGCGGTGGTGGTTCTAGCCATAGTGATTCTGACGGTAATAGTTTCGGTGGCAGTAGTTTTGGCAGTGATGATTTTGTCGACGGTTGTTTCGACAGTAGTGATGGTGCATGTGAGGTGTTGATGCAGACGACGGTGGCTCCAGCGATAGTGGTTCCAGCGGTAGTGATCATAGTGATGGTGGTAATGGTGAATAATTAGTGGTCGTGAAGACATAATTCTCTTATTATACTTTATACACCAATATCATTATATTCTTTTTTAGGTTAGTTACTTAATTTATATCTTTTTGTTGGTTATACATGAAAATTTTCCACTATTTAATAATTTTAATTGCAAGATTTTGAAAAATATATATTTGTTTTAGAAAAAAAAAATTGTTTTAAAACATATAAAAAAGCATTTGTAAAAGTAATCATTTATTTTATAAATACTTATTACATTTGGCTGACTACTTTAACTTGAAAATTTCAGATTTTTCGTGTCAAATTATATTCTCTAAATTATTGGTTAGTAATTATAGCAAAATGTTTTGTGTGCAAAAATAATATATTCATAATAACTTAAGTTATTTTTTAACATGCGTACTTGATATGTTGTGTTTTTACACATTCTTGTACATCATTTTTAATCCGTTTTTGTGTTGTTACCCTTGTTTCTGTTTGTTTTCGCGTGTTTTTGGTTTTGTTTTGAGTCTTGTGTAGGTTACGGAAACGTTTCCGGAAGAAGCATTACAGAGCATGTTCGGGTCGTGTTAAGGAGAAATTGAGCAAGAAGAACATGAGCACCGATCGATCCACGACCACATCCGAACACTGGCCACGACAACATGAGGATCGATCGATCTTAACCTGGATCGATCGATTGTTTGCTCAACAAGATTCCAGGAAGTTTCGGATCGATCGATCACCGTAGGGGACCGATCGATCGTTTTCTCAACAAGATTCCAGGAAGTACTGGATAGTTCGCTCCACAACCAGACCGATCGATCCTCATCGCGACGTCCGAAGAATTTTAAAGGCGGATCGATCGGTCCTCATGTGGATCGATCGATCGTAGCTTGTGTCGGCCAGCAACAGTGTTTTGGCCTAACTTTATTGTGCAAAAATACACTTAAATACTCTATTGGGGAGACTTATATCATTATCATGTTTTTATTCTAAGTTTTTATAAGTTTTCTCTCTGTTTTCTCTGTTTCTCTTCCTCAAGAACATCAAGAACACCAAGAATATCAATTTCATATATTGAAGAAGTTTTCTTAATTCTACTCTTAATCTCTTTGTCTTTTCATTATGAATACTTTTATGGTTTTAGATTCTGCTTTAGTTATGTGTGAGTAGACTTTTATTGGGTTTTAGGGTTCATAGGGGAATTTAGGATTGATGAGTTAGATTGAATGTTTATAGTTTTCATATGTTTAGGTTTTTCATTTCATACAGTCTTAATGCTAGAGTTAGCTTGATCTACTAATTCTTGAGCCTAGAGAAGTTCATACACCAAAAGTGATTTTGAAGTTCTTTGATCCTTGTGTTTATGAGCAATATGCTCCTAGCCAACGACAGTTGATGTTAGGAAGTATTGTGAACTCATTGAACTTGTTCTGTAATGCTAATTCGGTTAGGAGAATTCAAACGACAGTTTAGTTTTCGAGTAATCGGGTTTAGGGGCTAATGCCACGACAGTGGGTTAGTCCACTATGCGTTCATGTTCTAGAACGGTTCTGTAAGTTGTAAGCTTAATTCATTTCAGTATTCCGTTAGTCTAGAATTCCCCGAAAAAAACCTTAATACCCAATGCTTTTAAATTATCAATTTCATTATTTTTATCAATCGTTTTCATGTTTACAAGTTACAAAAAGAAACCAAATCCCAAAGCTTTATCTAAGAACGAATCCCGTAAGTTTTTAGTATAACCATTGGTCCCTGTGGTTCGACCTCGTATATACTACCTAACGTTTAGTTGTATCGAATAATTTAGTACCGTAGAAGGATACAATCAGTACTCTAAAACATCAATCCATAAGAAACAGATGGAGTATGTTTTAATCTAGTAAGTTGTAAGGATGTCTATATAAATATCAATATTAAAGTATTTGATGTTAACATGAGAATGGGAGTAAGAACAAGATTTATTGATTTATAAAGAGACAAAACTCCACAGAGTTTTCAAATTTTCTGACAATATATGTCATAATGCAAAAAGGTTTGAAAATGACACTCCAATAAAACATATATCTACATATGTGTAATAATTATCTTATTTGCTTATCGAAAACGCTTACTCAAACAGATTTAAGAAAAATTAAGACTTAAAATCTGTGTTATGTCAAGCAAAACTAGTTTTCATATACTGAAAACTCTGTCTACATTTCATATTTGTTCAATAGATCGTATTTTTCAGCATTTCTAATTTTCTACGGATCGTTAATTAATAAGTTAACATATTTAATTTAATAGTTTTTCTTTACCCTTTAACTTTAGGGGTTTGGATGAAAGAAAAATAGGAGTCAGAGGTGACAGGTCATACAGGGACGTGGCATATAGACATTCCCCACGTCGCTCAAAGCCAATTGATACGAAACATGTCACCTCGTCAGTATCTAGGGTCATTTGTTTTTGTACCATTCTTCTTGATTTTTTTGTAAAACATCTCTATTATCAACCGTTGGATCTAGTATATGATGGAGATATTTGACGATTTCGAGTACACTACGAAGTTTGAGGTAGATTCGAAAAAGGTTTAAAAGCAGGAACCGGGAAGAAGAAACGCATCGTCTATGTTAGAGACTTGCAGACTTGCAGCGGCCGAAGAAAACGTTAATTTTAGTTATATCATCTATTGTCAAATAGCCTCAAAAATCAGTTACTTAAAAAGCCCAAACTAGGCCCATCGTCGATCTGCTATGCTATGTTAAGGGTTCGTGCTTCTTTCCAAATCGTTGGAGTTCGTTGTAGTGTTTTCTACTTCCAGTGAGTACTATTTTTATATGAACAGAGAATAAAAATTGTAAAACACATAAAATATCAAAACAAAGTTTAAACCGATGGAGTTACATCTCGAGTTTCATTTTTTGCCCGACATCACCCACATAATTGAAGCAACCAGCCATCCCAAAATGTCGAAACCACTTGAAACCACCCTTAGATATTGTCCATACATTTTTTTTTCTTCCCCCGGCCCACATTATTTGTTTTCGGTAGTTTACACTTTTGTGGTATATTTTCACAATGTTTAGAGTATTAAAAAATCAAGACGAGCATCATTTTTTTTTCTTTTCTTTTTTAACATTGAAATTTTGAGCCAAAGCATGTATATCAGTGGAACATGGGTCAAAGCATGTACACATAGCCGTTTCTCATGTTATAGAATAAGGGCATTTGCCCTAGGCCACAAAATATTTAAAAAATCAACAGGCCATATTTTACTTTTTAAATAGGCTTAGTATGTATTTTTAAATAGTGTGTTTGGATTCTTTCTATAAGGAAAAAAAAAAGCATTAGTGTGTTTGGATTCCTTCTTTGAAAAACATATAACATTAATATTTATGGAATAAACGAGATCTCGTGATCTTTTATTTAGAGAGCCACCCACATTTACTTTTTTCTTTTCAATGTAAACTTTTTGTCTCAAAAAATAGAATATATGAAGGTAACAACATTTTTAAAATTCGCCTCAAGACTCTATACACTATCGCATAGCATTGCATGTACATATCCGTGGATCTGACACTAAACGGTTGATAACACCATGACAACGGTGTAAATCATCCATTCCAAAAAAAATCGAAGCCAGGGCACAATAAAACCAATTCTTTGCGCTAATCAACAACCAGCCATTAAATTAAAACCATCTTGATAAATTATTAAGTAGTAATCTATTTTAATGATAATCTAACCACGTAGTTTCTTAAACAAGTAATATAACGAACTTTGGTTTGGTCATAATCTTATACTCTAAATCGTTCATTTCTCGAAATAAACAAACCGACATAATAGTTTTGTTTTGGCTATACACTGAAATTAATATGTTATACGGGGTTTAAACCACACACAAAAAAAAAAGATTACATATAATTTTTTGTTGTGTCCGAACTTGTCGAGTTTTGCTTCGCAGGCTGTCTTTCGATGGCTATCCAATCACTTACGTCTGTCCAAAGATAATTTTATTCACATCGAATATATAATAGTAATACTGTAATAGTAATACTAATAATGTTAGTCGTTATTAAATAGTGAAAATCTAGCATTATTATTTTTGGTAAGAAATCTAACATTATTAGTTCACATCAAACTTTAAAAGGGGTGGACATGCGAGGAACCTACATACGAAGCTCTGTGTTATTTAAACACTATTTCTCTCCTCGATCCAATAGCCTCCTACGTGGCATTTCATGTACCTTTCAATAGGACTCGACATGAGACGAATATCTTTAAATTTTAAAAAATTCTTTGATCCGATTCGTACGGGTAATAAAAAAAAATTATTCGTATTCGATCCGTAAATAACGGGTATCTGACAAAACGAATATCCCGTAAAAATATATAACATTTTAGATATCCGATCATTTATTCTTGCCCGCATATTTATTGATAATTCATGCGTAAATTTTTTTTTCGTAACCGCATAATAATTTCATATTTCAAAAAATAAAGAATTTATAAATGTGCAACATATAGTTCCAAAAAAGTATAAAATTACAAACTTCAAAAATAAAAACTTGTAAATTCATTCTAGAATATATTTATAAACTATTAGTAATATTATAAAATATTAGCGAATATTTACGGATCGAGTAATAAAACGGATAACGGGACGGATATTAAAAAATAAATTAATACCTTTCACTCGACTCTTATCTACGGATAATATAATTATTATATCTTTCATTCGATCCTAAAACCATGGATATCTTTTTTTATACTGATACGAGCCAAGTAACGAGTCGAATATGGATAACGGGTATTAGTGCCATGCCTACCCTTGAACATATCCTTTTTTGGGGTTTGTTATAGACCTTCAACGTATCTTAGAAGAAACTTTTTTCGTTAGATTTTTTATATCAACTATAGATCTATATTTTTAACCCAAAAAACAAAAAACTATAGATTTATACGCTCAATAATGTATATATATATATATATCATGCCAAAAATGAATATTTATGTTCCTAATCGTATAAATATATATATATATATATACATATTATTTTTGATTAAGAAAATAGTAAATATTAAACAACGCGTCTCAATCATTCTCTAATTACGGAAAATGAAAAGTCGAGACCAACGTGTAGTGTGTAGTCTGTGTTATGCCACTTCGCACTACAAAAACGATTTTATTAACATAGTTTACCCCTCCAAAAAGTAACTACTACTATATACGATTGGCCATTTGCACTATGTCTTTGAGCGAACGGAAATGCTATAATTTATTAACATTATTGACGCATGTTCATATGTACTTTGTAGAGGTCGCTAATCCCTAATAGGAACACGAATATATTATTAATGTTTCATAACTAGCTCCAATCCTATTCTTTTCTAGTTATAATTTATTTAATGCATATTTATATGATACCAATACCAATTCATTAGTATGTATTTAAACTTTGAATGATATTTGTTATGAATTATTTGAAGCATATAATAAAATATTGACCGGAAGAAATAATGGAAAAGAGTACGGACATATCGACGTGGAACAACAACAGACTCAAAAATGCAACCCACGAAGAAATTGTTGATTAGTTGACAATGACAACTGCCCCGCAACTATTTAGTGACACTTGTCGCTTTCAGCATGCATATATAATATCTTCTTTTTTTTCAAATCATCGCATACTTTTCCCGGTTTAAAATGCTATAATGTTTATATTAATAAATCAAAACCCCAGTATTTTTTTTTATTTTTTTTGACATCACCAAAACCCGAGTATAAAGTCGATGACATATGCATAATAAGGAATTATTATTATTATTTGTTTTTATAACTAAAGAATAATCTAACCTTTTAATACCGACTAACTTTTTTAGGATGAATATAACTGTCTAATAGCTTATTTATCAAGTTTTTTAATAGATCTTAAATATATTATTATTTAGAATAGTTAAATAAAATAATTTAATAAATTTCGCACTTAAAATGAATTAATTTCTGTTCTAGATTTACATAGCAACTTTTCCTCCAACAAAAACCACTAAACCATTATCTAAGGATTATTTATAAAAAAAAAAAAACATTGGTAACTCATTCCTTTTTTGTACATTGTCCGATATGGATATTGGTAATCTAATAATAGAATTCAGTTTGAGATTGGTTGATAATCACCAACCTCGAGATAACGCATTAGAAATCTCACATATAAAATTTGATATGACATAAAGTAATATATGTGAAATATAATATAGATCAATTCGCTTATATATTTTCAATTGATACGAGTATCTCAACGTAATAATGAAATTTAGTTCGAGACTCATCGATAAGAGTTATCATCTTCTTAGATGTGTGAGGTAGAAATTTAACATTTAAAATCAAAAAAAAAAATCTAAAATATTATATAGATCTATGAATCAATTTATTTATTGTCAATCAAATTTTAAATTATAAACCTATGAAATTTTAACATATCATTAATAAGTTGTCATGTAACTAATTAATATGTTCGGGAAAATCTATCATCTATGGCATATTTCAAGATTTATGGATACGAGTCTAATTTTACGTGGTTACATACATATATCTTTGAAATATAATCGAAAAGTTTCTTGACATATATGTCATGGACTAACTTTTGACAATACTTGTGACAGATCCAAAAACGTAAAATTTTCATTTTGTAAATGTAGCACTTATGACTTTAATTCAAGTTTGGTAGCACTGAAATATCACTACTCTATAACAGGTTGAACCGACTGCACTTGGTTGCATTTTATAAATAAATATATCAACACAAAAGAACTTCAACAAAAAAAAAACACAAAAGAGATATATAATTGTATTTTTTGTGGTGACAAAGAGAAACACTCGGATCCATTCCAAGCCATAGCGTACGTCTCTTCTCTGAAGTTGTTGGTAACAAGTAATAAAACAATATCTCAAATGTAGAGATCGTTATTCGTTACGAACATTGAAGGACATAAAGAAGGAATAATTGAGTCTAACTAGATTCATCGTACCGCTTGACGACGTCAGGGGTGGGTGTTGGATATGGACCCTCTTTTTTTACGTCTGATTTTATAATGAATAATTACCTGAGTAGTTATAATCACCAAAAGCAGGTGATGAATACATATATAGAGGAGGCAAATCACGTGTATTTAAAAAAAAAATGTTATTGAACATCGGTTTTTAGGTTTTCAAGTGGATATATACGGAACTTTTTGAGGGTAGAAAAAGCTTATTAACAAATCTTGGATGTCTTATTGATAAGGAAATATAACTGTTCTTATGATTATTGAGAAAACTAGTACGAAATTGATCATGTCAAGCAACCGTCATTGAATTCCGTTCTCATATATGTTTTATGTTTTAACCTCGATAATGTTTATATAAACACTTTGACTTCCATGATACAAAAAAAAAAAAAAAAAAAAAAAAAAAAAAAAAAAAAAACTGTAAAGATTGCTGAGAGATAGAGGTTGAAAGAATATGATATTGTTCTCATCCTCGTAAGTTTTAAGTTACATAGAATTATATAGTAGAAGAGTTTCCTAAACTTTGATGAATATTTAAATAATAAATATACAATATATTGTTATTAATCGTGTGATCTTCTACGTCCCAAAGAGTGATGATGAGAGAAGAGCACGTTAGTGGTTTAGAAAATATTATAATTATATTGACTCTCAAAATCATAAGCTTTAAGTTACATAAAATTATATAGTAGAAAAGTTTCCTAAACTATGATGAATACATGAATATAAATACTAAATAATAAATATACAATATATTGTTATTAATCTTATGATTTTCTATATTCTTCTACCACTACAAAAAAAAATCAAATTCCGACTACCGATTTCATCGGAAACACGTATTTCCGACCGACTACCGATTTCGTCAGAAACACGTATTTTCGACAAAAAAATTTTGTCGCCATTCTTTAGTCGGAAAACTTAATTGGTCGGAAATTTGTTGAAAAGTTCTGACGACACAGTTTATTGGAAAATCATCGCAAAAATATCATCGAAAAAGCGTCGGAAATATTCCTGTCGAATTTCCGAAAAACCTGCCCGAAGTACTTTTTTGTCGGAAATTTATCGAGAATTTACGACGAATTTACAATAAAAATCATCTTTCGTGGATTAAGTAGGTCCTCGGTAATTCGTCGAAAATTCGTCAGAAATTGCCGGCGAAATTACAACGAAATTTTAAAAAGAAAAAATATATATAAAATATAAATTAATAATATTTTCTAAATTAAAAAACAATTACATCTAAAACTTAAAATTCATAATTCAACCAAATAGAAAACGAAAATACATAGGTTCAACAAATTATTACAATAATACTAATATCACAAATCATACAAATTCTGAAAATTTGTAGTTTGGTTGCTGGTGCAGGTGCCGGTGCCAGTGCCGGTTTGGCTATTCGAGAAGGAAGAATCAAGTCAAGATGAAGTTAGGCTATCATCATACTCCAGAATGCAACATCTTTATACTTCCTCCAAGCCTTAGCAAGAGCTGCTTGAGTTTCTCGATATTTCACGTCGTATGATTGACTCGAAAAACTTTGACCCACATTTTTGTCAAACGGGATAGACCTCACGCCAAATCTCCATCCCTTCTTAATTTCCACTTGCTAATATATATAATTAAGACGGATTAGTTAAATTGTACAAGTAATGGATCATATAAAAATAATTGAAATAAAACTTACAAAGCGGAAAATCTCGTCTTTCTCTACTTGGCTAAGCTGATAATCATTCGGAGTCTCTTCAAACTGACTCAACTGAGTGAGTTTCTCTTCCTCCATCGCTCTACATCGTAGAGCTATTTCCTCCGTCTTTTTATCGACAAAAGTTCCGTCAAATTTCCGCTTGTGTCTCTTGCATGAAGGTCACCATATCGGAAAGATCACTAGTGTCGGGATTACGTTTTAAAAATTATTAAATTATTTGTTAGCATATTGTAGTTTGCAATATATAAAAATGTAAATAATTTTTTAAAAAATTAAAATTACCATTTTCTCCCGTTTACGAACATATGGCATTGAACCACACATTTGTTTCGCCATTCCGTAACCTCCACGTTCGCTCTTACGGTTTTGAGAGTTGGTTTGGCTACTTTATTTTTCTCATTCTCCCAATATGTTATTAGCCCATTCCAAATAGATTCTCGCATCCATTTAGGCTTATCGATATCCTTACCTTTACGCCAATTTTTTTCCATTCGTACACACTATCTTTCAACCGAGCTGCACATAATTCCTCAAACTTTTCTCGAACTTCGGTTGTTACCTCGTAGTCCCAATAAAAGTTTTGCTACAATTAATAAAAAATTATTTAAATTGACGATTAACTAATTCATATCTTAATTATTAAAATGTTTAATAGTTTAAATTTAAAAACTAACCGCAAAATCTTTGAACCAACGGTCCTTTGTGTCTCCGGAAAATGATGACCAATTCGGAGCAGATTCGGGGAAATCGCTTTCCATAATTTTTTTGACCGGCTTCATGAGATCGCCATCAAATTTGTTCATTGTACAAATTTTATTAAAATTCCATTAATACAAGTATTTTTATGGAAATATATATACGAAAATCACTAAATTCAAATTGCTTACCAAACGGTTTTCCCATACTGCTTGAATCTAACTTCTTCAGATTCCTTCATCCTGGAGCAAGAAGAAATTTTTCGAGCATTATACTGTCGAGTGGATTAGGAGCAGTATTCTCCTCTAGTCCGGTCTCTCGAACTATTGTGTCCATATTAAAATCAAATGGTTGGCTCGTTGGCTGGGTGGCATCGCTAGAAGTTTGACCACGTTGGATGTTGGGATTTTGTTCCATTTTTGACAATACTCCATGTCTTCATTACATGTACCCTGCGCCATTTTCTGAAATTATAAAAATAATAAATGTTATATGTAAAATCGTTTTAATAAAAAAAATAAACAATAAAAAATTTTTAAACCTTTAATTAACAAAACAAATCGCCCAAATTGGTAGAAGAAGAGAGATATTTAAGAAATTTTTGAGTTTTGATTTGTGAGTTGTGATTTGGGTGAAGAGGAGATGTGTATATAGAGGATAATTTCCGACGACCACTATCGTCGGAAATTCGTGGGAAATAGATACGTGGTAAAATAAATTGCTTTGTAATTAAATTTCGTAGGAGACGCGTACGTGATTAATTCACCAGTTTCCGACGAGTTTCAGACGAATTTGGAAATATTCGTTAGAAATGGTGAATTAATTATGTACGCGTCTCCCGTTTTTATTTATTAATTATGCTATTTACCTAAATAATAAAACGGTTTAGTATTAAATACGATATTTTCACCGAATTTCTGACGATTTTTGGAAAATTCGTTGGAAATAGCGAATAAAATACGTACGTGTTCTAATTAATTAATCAAAGTAAAATAATTATTAAATACGATATTTCCGATGATTTATGAAATATTTCTTGGAAATTCTTCGGAAATATCGAATTTATTAATTAATTTAATTTTATTAATTTATTCGAAAGCGGGAGTAATATATTCGCTATTTCCGACGAATTTTCCCAAAATCGTCGGGAATATTGTAATTCGCAACGTTTCCGACGAAATTACGACGACTCTACCCCATGTCGTTGGAAATTCTTCGGAAATATGACTTAACTGTTTTTTTAAAAAAATATGGCACATTACTTACACACATATATTACATAATCAAAATAACATCTTCACGCATATATTACAAATCGAGAAAACGATAAAATACATGTCAAACATCTTCATAATCTTTTTTTTATTCATAATCGGACGAGTATGTTGAACTTGCATAATCACTTGATTCCTCGAACTCATCTCCTTCTTCTTCGTCATTTTCCCAAACCTCGTCAACTTCAACATTCTCAACATCGACTAGAGGAATGTATGCAACAGATTGTTCTACTTGAGTAATCACATTTATCTCGTTATGTTGCACTGGTTCAGTATCTGTAAACCCAACAATTCTACTTCTTGGATTTATTTGATGAGCAGTAATCCATGGGTCATGTCTTTAGGTTACTCGAGGATATGGTAAGTAACACACCTGCGCTGCCTGCGATTCAAGTATAAACGGATCGTACTTACGCAACCGCCTTGCAAAGTTGACTTTCGTCACACCATACTTTGTAAATCTAACACCTCTACCAACTATTGGATCGTACCAGTCACACTTGAAGAGAATACATTTCAAATTGATGGTTTTTGGATACTCAACCTCCAATATATCTGTTATTTCACAATAATAGTCCACAGAATCTGTATACACAACAACCCTGTAGTTTACTACTCCCTCCGTTTCACAAACAGTGTCGTTTTGGCACTATTTTTTCGTTTAAAAAAAATGTCGTTTTAGAATTCCAATGTAAATTTTTACATTAAATACCTTTTCTAACCTCAAAAATATATTCAGAAAATTTTAATTATAAATATAATTCCAAGAGTCAGTTTCTGCAGATTAATAATTTATCTTATTCAAAACTCTTATTTCCAAAGCAAACACGTCCATCACCATTAATAAACTGAAGAGAATTTGATAATCCACAGTTTTGAACAGTTTGACTAAAAAGTCTTTCGAAAATTTGCACGTAGAAAAAAATAAGAAAATGAATAATGAAGAGTATGATGTCATCAAACTGGTACAAGCGTTCGACCTAAACAAACTCCCCAACGAAGAAGAGAGGGTTCATGATGTTAAAGTGGTACAAGCGTTCGACCTTAACAAACTTTCCAACGAAGAAGAGAAGGTTATGATGATAAAGTGGTACATACGTTCGGTCTTAACAAATTTCCTTACGAAGAAAGAGAATTTCATTCTGATATAGAGATTGAAGATGTGATAATTGAAATGCTAAAAATTTATCTTCCAGTGCTTTTTAATGGCAAATCTAGTGATTAGGTGCTTGCAAGGTTGTTGGCTATTGGATTAAACAGATTATAATGATTTTCTTTTTGATGATATTCAATAAAAATTTCCATCATTTTCTTAATTAGAAAATTTATGTATGAAATCGAATAAAAAACATATGTTTTTGTCTTTGTTTTTTTTTTGTTGGCCTTCGTAACGAATATTTGTTCTTCTACCACATCTATTTAAAAGAAAACACAGAAAGCAAAAACATATATTAAAAACAGAGTAAAAGAAGAAAGATTCAACACAAAATATCAAACGAATAGCGTTTCAACATAACTAAAACCAAACAATTATTAAAAAAAAAAACAGAAAGATAAATGAACGAAACCAAACTAATGTCTCAAGTTGGTTTCTTATACTCTCAACGACAGAAGGGTCACATACTATCTGTTCAAGAAGAAAGCCCTCTCTTTCCAATGCTTGCTTCTTCATATGTGGGATTTTGTAGTTATTAGAACCTCCAACTCTCATAATTTCTTGCATGCAAAGTTGCAAAGTTAAGAAAATATGGTTGATTTTTCTCGACGGATACTCTTCGAAGGATTTTTGAATGGCGGTAAGAAGTTCCTCAAAACTCTTTGGACATACCTGATGTTGCAAAGCCTGGATAGCACTAAAAATCCAAGATCAAGAACATTCAAATCTGGAGAACTCGACGGTTGACACTTCAAGCGTATGTCAAATCCATTTGTTGAAGCAACTTCTCGAAATGCTTCGTCACTAGGATCAATATGCGTCTTTGCATTATCTTGCTGGATAAATATAGTTTTTCCTAAATCTCCAGCCGGCCACTTCTCGTGAATGCTTGGAATGACTTCATTGATTAAACATGCTCTTACAATTTCTCTTGTCACCGAAGTAATCGGTTTTAGTTTCATGGTCCCGACTTCTCTATTCTTACTCCTTCTTTTTGCAGGTTCCATTGCCTCAAAGGGAAAAATGTCAATCATTCCGGAAAAAAGTTCATTGCCGTCAACATCAAATCTCGGACGACCCATCGCAACTAAAAACATCAATTTTCCAATGAAGTTCTTGCTTTGACATGTCTGTACGGGTTCATCTTCAGCCGGAAGTAGATAGTAATTTTTGGACTTTTTGGTCATATAGAACCATTTTTCATCGATATGTATAATGTTATACATATCGACAAATTTTGGTTCGTGAAGCAAACTATGTTGATCCAACATAGAGAAGCAGAATCGTAGTCGTGCCTTCTTAGTTTCCTCTTTGAGATATGATTTTAAGGCGTTTGAGTGACATCGGAGAAGACCTTCCTTCACACGTCTGTATAGCATTGCATAACTAACTCCAAGTGCTTGTGCCAACGTCCTTAGAGTTGTTCTTTGATGTAAAGGAATATTGAGGACCAGTTGTAGATCAATGAGAACTCTCTTGCGGCCACAATTTTTTGTCTTTCTTTCAGACACATCAACCACCGCACCACTAGGAGTATTTTTAGCTCGTTTCCATATTCGTTGGACTGTTCGAATATGAATCGAATATAATTGTGATACCTCTTTTGTTGTAGCTTTCTTCGACTATCCATCAACGCTCCTCTCCAACAACGTATTATAAATCGACCATCTTTGAGAATTGGTCAAATTCTTTTTTGTATTACCGGTGGCTTGATGGTCCTCTGGTGCTGTCCATAACATTTTACTCCACGTAAGTTTATAGATATATGAAATATAAATTAAAAATAACATTCATAGAAGCAACCTATCACCACGTAACATAGATTACAAACATACAAATAAACTAGTTTGAGTTAAATAAGAACAATTAGAGTATGAGAATCAGAGTGATACACCTCAATAAACGTATACAATAACAGTATGATCGAAGAATGATGTCTAAAAAAGTTCCAAAATAACAGTGGAGGCTCTTATTCAATTACTCTGTCTTGCTCTATTTTTTTTAATGGAAAACTGAGTATGAAATGCTCTCTGCGTTTTTTGTTCTTTTTTTATTTCAACAGGTCCGGTCTATTTCGGTTTACTCATACAAACTTTGACCAACTAGTTGAGGATAGCCTAATCTCTTTTTTTATTGATAAATAAATTTCATATTAAAAAAAAATCCAAAATAAGATATACCTGAATTTTCCGTAAAGACGTCTTCACTTTCTTCTTCGTACAATTGATTGACATTTACCTCTACAAATTGGTGAGCATCCGACTCGTTTACCGGACTCGAATTCAAATCAATAAGAATAATATCTCCTGCTGCTAATACAATCGTGATCGGTGTTGATTCTTCTGCATCACCAATTATTTTCTCATTTGAATAACCCGTGTCTACGTCATCACCAAAATCTTCTACTTGAGTGGCATGATCATCACTGTTCACAGGTAAATTATTCAAATCAAATGAGTATTTTGTTTTTTTGTTTGTAGATAGAAGATGGAAATCAAAATTATTTGAAGCTATATGTGACTATTCGGAAAATCCCGAATGAACTAGTATAAACACTTCCAAATTTTTTAAACATTGTTTGTTTGCCTCTACTTCCAATATTTGGCTCCATTAGTTTTTCATTCTTTGGAGAAATAACGTAGAACACAAAAAAAAAGTTTGCCTCCAATTTTTTACTTCACGGAATTCTATTGATCGTAGAATTAAAATAAATGATTCAAAGTGACTAAATTAATTAGTTTAGAATACTAAAAGGTGAAAGATACAAATAATTGAATGTTGTATAATTATAGAAAAATAAAAAAAAAAATAAACAGTAATATAATTACGTAGATAACATAAGGGTATAAAAAACTTTTATCTTGTTTCTTAATTTGTGTGAAAAATGTCAGAACGACACTTTTTGTGAAACGGAGGGAGTATTTTTCTGTTTGACATACCTGATCTTTTTCTGAAAACATACTCTTGAGTACAATACATTGGTGATGTCATCGCTCTTGATAAAGGACCTCCAACTAACTCTTCAAACTAGGTTAGATATTGTTCATTTCTGGTACCGGCGGATTTTATCTACAAAAAATTGTCATGAATGAAATGATTCCACTCCATCATCCTCATTTAATTGGAACTGTTATACATCTTCAAATATATATGTACTTACATGGTATTATAATCAATTAGCATACTGGGTCTGCTTCATTTCCTCTATTTCTGCACTTGTCATGTTTGGATAGGCTCCAGTCACTTGTTCGACAAATATACTACACAAAAAATAGGACAATGAGAAAAACAATGGTTAGTATAAATAGGAATTAACGTATATATATTGGCAATGTTGTGAGTATTTAGGCTTACTTCTCGAACGATATGATATCTTCACAGTTTATGAAGATGTATGTATGAATGTGATTGAAATTTTCTTTATTTTCCACTAAGTCTTCCGATTTGAGAAAATATATCTGAAACAGAAGTATGGTAAGTAGGTCTTACCTCGCCAGCAACTGCTTCATTAACAACATTTGGTAATAGTTGAGCGAATGCGAATGATATTAATCGTGCATGAAGACCTGACAGTCATGACTCTTCATACCTACTAATCTTCCACTATGGTCATCAACACAGTTTGAGAGATTTGCAGCATAACCATAAGAAAATATAACAGAATCTATTATCCATTAGGAAAACGTAGTCTTCTTAGATGCATCTAGTCTCCAAATAGGAATAGGACATATTCTGTCTGCAAGCAAATGGATATCCTCCCAAGCACAAATGTCAGGCAAATCCATTCTTGCCTTGCACATTCAAAATTCTGTTCATGAGGTTATCAAACACATTTTTCTCAATATGCATAACATCAAGATTGTGGCGGAGTATAAGATCTTTCCAATATGGTAACTCTAAGAAGATACTCTTTTATGCTAATTATGCTACTCTCTGTATCCATCGATCCTAATATGACCATTACCCCCACAATCTGCAGTTCGATCGATATCAAAATCGTAAAATTGATTAAATATGTAGTCTCCATCATACTCAGGAGGAAGACTTTCACGGACACTCTTGTTATTCTGAAACAATGTCTTACTCCGTCGATATGGATGATTTTGCACAAAGAAACGTCGGGTGCAGTCGAACCAACATGATTTCCTTCCATATTTTAATTGGAATGCATATGTATTGTCTTGACAGTAAAGACATGACAACCTTCCGTGTGTTGTCCAATCCAACAACATGCCATATACTGGGAAGTCACTTATAGTCTACATCAAAACAACCTGCATGTTGAAATTGATCTTACTTAAGACATCGTAAACACCAACTCCTTCGTACCATAACATTTGTAACTCTACAATCAGCGGCTGTAAAAAAAAATCGAGAGTGCGACGAGGGTGGTTCGGATCAGGAACCAAAATAGTTAGGAATATAAATTCACGTTTCATACAAAGAGACGATGGAAGATTGTAAGACGTGATAATAACTGGCCAAATGGAATATTTTCTACCAGACTTTCCAAATGGATTGAAACCATCAGTGCATAAACCCAGATATACATTTCTCGGTTCATTTGCAAAGTCTGGATAAACATGACAAAAATGCTTCCACGCTGCTGCATCTGAAGGATGTGATCAAACATGACAAAAATGCTTCCACGCTGCTGCATCTGAAGGATGTGATATCTCCCATGTGAATGAATGTTTTGCATGTCATCTCATCCCCGTCGCTGTCATTTTTAATTGATACAACCGCTTCAACCTATCAGCTAAAGGCAAATACACATACGCTGATATGGTATCTTGTTTCGCCTATTTATCATATGAAATCTTTCAGTCCCACAAAAACGACATTGTGACATATTTGCAGTTTTCTTCCAGTAAATCATACAATTTTCCTTACACACATCGATCATTTGAAATGGTAACCCAAGACCGGATACCAATTTTTGTATTGAATTGTAAGAATCAGGTGCTAAATTATCTTCCGGTAGATAATCGTGGATAAAATCAGCTCATGCATCGACGCAATCTTCACTTAAATTGTAGTCTGTTTTAATGTTTATCATCCGTATCGCAGCTGATAATGGCGAATGACCCTCTTTGCATCCTTGATATATTGGATGCTTTGCAGCATCTAACAATACAAAAAATCCCCTCGATTCTAGGTTGGGTTCCTCAACAACATTGTTACTTTCTATCCTCTCCTGAAATTTTTCTCTACCCATTCGAACAATATTTTCTTCTTCCCTATCATCAAAACAAATTCTAACGTTTTCTTGTGTTCTCATCTCACCGCTTCTACCATGACTGCTAATAGGCCCAGATCTTAAATCTTTCCTATGAGAATACCATATATAATATCCTGGTGTAAAATTTCTCCAATATAAGTGATTCCAAACAATTTCGTGGTTTAAGAATTCATCATTACAGCATTTGACACATGGACAAGCCATAATACCTTATGTACGCGTCATTTCTTGATTAGAGGCAAAACGCATGAACTCTGATAATCCATCTTTGTATTTACGCGACATATCTCCAGTTTCTTCATCAAACGCTTGTACATCCACTCTCTAACTTTATAAATATTATGAGAATCAATTTTTGTTAATACAACATGAAAAGTTTTCACGCTGAGAAATGGTTTGGTATATATAACATATTTTTCCTATAAAATGGTCGTCAGAAATTCGTCGGAAATGTTGACTTGAAAATCACCTTACATTTTTCGACGAAATTCCGAAAAATTCGTCGGAGTATATATGATGGACCGGCACGTGTCCCGTTTGGTCGTTCCGACGATTTTCCGACGAAATTCCTACAAAAGTATCGTCGGAAGTTTATAATTTAGCAACGTGTTTACTAATTTATTTTCTGACTAGTTTCCTACTATTTTACTAATGAATTTATGACGATATAAATTTGTCGGAATTTATAGACAATTTCCGACTAATTATTCCAACGACTTTCTGACGAAATTTTGTTGGAACCTAGTCGGAATCTCGTCAGAAATAGTGATCGAAAATTCCAATGGTTTTTTGTAATGTACAGAAACTGTTGTCAATAATGTTACAAATCACAGTGAACGAACGATGTAAAAGTTGTTACTATTTTAGCAAATAACTAATGACGATGGAGGCTTCACAAATTTTGTCCCGATAATCAATTTTATTGATATGATGATATCGATACCTAAAAAGAGAAAAATAATTGATTTAGCTTTAGTTTTAGACTGTTTGGTTGTACGGCATTGTAAGATATTTTATCATCTTATCTGCTATATATATACACACGCCTCCGACTACATAACTCGATGTCTCAGCCTTCAAAGCTATCAAAAGTGACCCCAAAAAGAAAAGAATCTGAAACAAATGGCTGTCTTGTCTAAACCGGTCACAGAACCAAAATCCGGGTTTTCTCCTATCCCGGTTATAGATATTTCTGACCCAGAATCCAAACACGCCCTCGTCAAAGCCTGCGAAGACTTTGGCTTTTTCAAGGTGATCAACCATGGCGTTTCCGCAGAGCTAGTATCTGTCTTAGAACACGAAGCCGTCGAGTTCTTCTCGTTGCCCAAGTCAGAGAAAACCCAAGTCGCAGGTTATCCCTTTGGATACGGGAACAGTAAGATTGGTCGGAATGGTGACGTGGGTTGGGTTGAGTACTTGTTGATGAATGGCAATCTTGATTCCGGTTTGGATCCGGTCTTTGCGGGTCTTCTTAAAAACCCGGGAATCTTCAGGTTGGAATTAATGGTTTTTCAATGTCCCTTCTTTGTTAACACCTTTTATTGTCAAACTCTGTTTCTTCCTCTGTTTCATGCTCTGTCTATTCCTCTGTTTTATGTTCTGCCTTTTTTCCTCTGTTTATAGTTCATGTTCCGACTCTTTCTCTGCTTTATTGCTCGTTTCTGTGGCCACCTCTATAGTATATTATAATATTTTTTTCAACACAATCACGTTTTCGATACTATTTATTGACACTTTTTCGACGTTTGCTCGTTTAAAACTCACACTCAAGTGTCCTTCTACAGAAACGCATTGGAAGAGTACACAACATCAGTGAGAAAAATGACATGCGATGTTTTGGAGATGATTACAGATGGGTTAGGGATCAAACCGAGGAACACACTTAGCATACTTGTGTCTGACCAAAACACCGATTCGATATTGAGACTTAATCACTATCCACCTTGTCCTCTTATCAACAAGAAGACAAATGGTGGGAAGAAGGTGATCGGTTTTGGAGAACACACAGATCCTCAGATCATCTCTGTCTTAAGATCTAACAACACTTCTGGTCTCCAAATCAATCTAACTGACGGCTCCTGGATTTCTGTCCCTTCCGATCACTCCTCCTTCTTCTTCAACGTTGGCGACTCTCTCCAGGTACGTTTCGATAGTAAAGTTTTCTTTTTCCATAACTGGAATATTCAAACCGAGCATTCTTCCATTTAAGGCGTTTTCAGTAATCAATTATAGTAGCGGACTCAAACCATAATCCCTTAACTCATGATGAATCTTTGAACCAACAAGAATTTGTTAATGTTTAAGTATCTTTTTCCGTATTTTAGACCCAAAAGATCTACCCCATATTTTTTATACTGATTTTGCAGGTGATGACAAATGGGAGGTTCAAGAGCGTGAGGCATAGGGTTTTAGCGAACAGAAGAAAATCAAGGGTTTCTATGATTTACTTCGCTGGACCTTCGTTGACTCAGAGAATCGCTCCATTGACATGCCTCATGGACAATGAAGGCGAGATCTTGTATGAAGAGTTCACTTGGTCTGAATACAGAAGCTCTGCATACAACTCTAGATTGTCTGATAATAGGCTTCAACAATTCGAAAGGAAGACTATAAAACATAATACATTGTTAAATGATTAATAATTTTGTTCGTGATTCATAAATCTAAGTGTGTGCTTATCAGTTAAAGGGAGAAACCCCGCTATGATAGCTTGCTATATCTGGGCTTTCACGAGTCGCCCATGCGTTGCACTACTGCACGGGCCTGAATCAACGCGCTAAAAAAACAAGAAAAAGTAAGTGTGTGCTATTCCCTATAGATAAATAATATATGTATGTTTGAAGTTAATATTTATGTAAAAATGCAGTAGTTATATATTTCTCTCCCCCCTGCGGCATGTCTCCATTCAAAACCAAAATAGAAATTCCTATTTATACAACAAATCCACACACAACCTAACTTTTACACCAATAAAACATACATCAGTCCGAGATATTACATTGTTGGATCAAGCCTTAAATATTTAATATTCTATGGTTAACAACTTTATAACAGTATTAAAGATATCGATTACGACATTACAACCTAAAATCTCAATATTACACGTTGAATGTGGTCCGAGAATTTGTTTTGGGCACCAATATGTTTAGTGATATAGACATATATTAATATGAATTTAGACAGCGAGTCGTTTACTTAGAGTTTGTATACCAGTCTTTTAAGGGAAAGTGACTTCTCACTGTATTGTTATACTAATTCACTTGGGGCAACTTGGATATCTGAAAGTTATGTTTTTCACGTTGGTATCTAAAAGTTTCTGTAACGAATTCTACTTTCTTTTTTAAGCCTCTGCCTCTATAACATTAATCTAGTGGTTAACTGTTTTTTTTTTTTTTTTTATCAAATTGATTAAAACGCCTTCACTAGTTTAGACGACGGATTTTTAAAGAAGAAAACGCTTAAACGGAAAATCAATGGTTATCCAATAACCAGCGGACTAAGGTCTCTTCCAATGTCAATTACATCAACAATGACACAACTGTGATTTGAACATTTTTTCAACTTATTCCAAAACATTGCTGATGTTGGTGAATCCTTTCTAACAAATTAAGCACATGATTAGCCTAGCAAATTTTTAAACATTACGTCAACTTATTCCAAACAATGTCACATTTGGTTAGTTAGAGTTCTGAGGAATTCGGCTTTGTTTTGTGGATAATTTAAGATTTTCAAGTTATTCGGCCGTTGGATTCTTGCACTGATTAGGAATGTGATTATTCCATTAGCAGAGATCTAAGATCCAAACTCACTCCTTAATCTGAATGCAGAAACTAAATGATTTATCAAGCGGATTGTAGACGACTCAGCAGATTTTGCAGTTGAATCAGAATTCCGATAAATTAGCTTCTGGTGAAGCAGCACAATCATTGTCTAAATGTTCATCACTAGAAACCCCTAGATACTTTATATAATTCGAAATTATGAGCCATCATTTCGTAGATACACTTGGATCATCCCACCAAGTAAAAGCACACTGCTTCCTTGAATCACACGCTACTGTTTGTTCATTTTTGCCCTTTCTTCTTCCACAGGTCACCGAACATCTTCATCCCTGAACCTTTCCTCTTCTCAAACCCTAACCCATCATCCAAATCATCAGCCATCCCTGGCGATCTCACAAACCGGCCTGCGAATTGCGTCTCCGTTGACCCCGACCGCTCTGAGTATCGACCATTCATCTCATCCCCTCCAGATAGAACCGCAGCTGCAGCATCTGCTGCTTTCTTCCACTGCTCGGTTTGGACCTTTAGTTTCTTCATCTCGGCTTCTAGACTCTCTTTTGCTTCTTCCACAGATTCGAGCTTCTTCTTTAGCTTCGCCGTGGTCTCCTTGCTTTCTTCCAGTTCTTCCCCAATCTGACTCACCTTTGAAGCTATCTCATCCTCTTTCGCCTTTGCGCTGGACATTTCTGAATCCGTATTCTTCAACTGATTCTTCAAGCTCTCGTTCTCCTCGCCAAGTGATACCCTTTCTTTCTCCAAGTCGTATAGTCTAGCTTTCAATACATTGATTTGGTCTTCCTTTGAAGCCAATTCATCACTCCTCATCTTCTCACCTTCTTTTGCTTTCCCAACAAGAACCTCGAACACATCAGTCTCTTGATGCCTATCTCCAGGAATGTCGTCTCTCTCTGGAACAGGAGACTTCTGTTTCTTGGATTTCTTCCTATGAAGCTCTTCTTGAGCACGTTTCTTGGCAGCCTCGGCTTTAGCCAACTGCTGTTTGAGCAATCTCAACTCCTCTTGTGCTTGTCCTAGCTGTGACTCCAAGCCAGAGATGCGACTTCCAAGCTTCTTCTGAGTCAGCGGATCCGTGTGAGGCCCACCACTCCTCGGAGATCTACGGTCAAGGCCGAGCTTTGGACTCCGGTCTGTAATCGGACGGTTGAGGTGATGCGGATCAGAGGAACTGGATGATAATGATGTCCTTAGCCTTGGAGATTGCCTCTGAGGCAACTCTGAACCTCTAATACTACTCAGATCATAACAAGACACAATGGTTGCAGATTTAGTCGTACCAGATCATAGAGACTAACAACAACAACAACAAAATCAATTCCAAATCTGAATAACAATTTCTTCAAGAATTGAAGTAAAACTCTTACCTTGGTTTTGGCATTCTGATTTATGCAAAGTTGCCTCCAAGGTTATGACCTGATTAAAATCAAAGCATTCCTCAGAATAAAGCAGATACATGAGCTTGTTTATTTTACTCGGACGCACGACTCACTCATATAAGAATTGTGAGCCACGCGCCACTAAGTGCGAGTGACTCTCTCTCTTAAACAGATTACACTATCGGAGTCAAACCAGACAAGTGAGAGAACACATTGCTTTTGCTTTCACTCAAACGCTTTAGAAGATTCAAGATCACAAACTTCAATCTTTCACCAAACCCATTAAAAAAAACAATACTTTAAAATCAGATTTCTAACTTCCATTTCACATACACAGAGAAATACATGCGGTAATCTCAAGATTGAAACTAACCTTGGAAGAGAAAGCTGAGTACTTTCTCGGCTTCTCCTTTACAATTGAATACGAAGGAGTGATCTCGATAGTCTTGTTCAAGTAACCGAAGCAGATAAATACTAAAACAGAGGAAATCTTTTGAATTTGTTGAGACAAGAGCACAAAGACAAGAAAACCCAAAATGTGGAGAAAAGAGAGGTTTTTAGCTTTTGTCCAGAGAGAGAGAGAAAGAGAGACTCTCAATTCAAGAAGCAGAGAGATATATTAAAAAGAGACGTTGGAAGATTTGAAATAAAGCTGGTGAAAGGGGTATGACCTTTGGAGAAGAAAAAGGACAAAAGTGTAATTTAACTGACTCAATCATATTGTTTGTTTTTTTTTTCTTTTTTAAGATTAAGATTCCGCATCTTTGCATGATTCGAGTGACACAAACAAGATATATAGTACGAATGCTATATCGTCTAATAATTTAGCCAAATTTGTAGCAATTTCTTCGGTTCATAAGAGATGAATTTTATATTTTTAAACAACTCATGTTATAAGCATAACTTTATATGTCTTTATTATACATGTAAATATACAAAAAATGGTGTAGCTATTCTATAGTAATATATATATATATATATATTTCTGATAATATACAAACATGTGTGTACCCTTATCAATCGGTCTGACATTGTTTCTTTCTTTATGTCGGTTTCCACAAAGTTCAAACTCTTTCGTTTTAGTTTAGTTTAGTTTCTCTTCTTCTTTTTATATTCTTCCATCGTTCTTTTATTTTGGATATATGTTAAGCTTCACATTTTCAATTCAATTCCCATTAGTGGATTGATTAATGTCTATATTTTTCTCTTTTATATATGATTTTTAGGTTTCATTGCACTATATAAGATCATAAACTAATATATGAATATTGAACAAAATATACATACAAGCTGGTGTTAAAACCCCAGACACAATGTTGAAAAGATAAAACCCCATAAAATAACTAGTTATATTTTCTATTATTACTATATTAAAATAGTATAGAGTGACGACAAAAGATATAAGTAAAAGTTGACATTTGAAAATTGTAACACATCAAAATTGTAAGTAAATTCAGTGCCACTATGAGTTATGATAGTAAGTAGCATCTAACCAGTAACAACCACCTTTAACTTTTGGTTCTTTTATGATGATGTTGGTAATAATTCAAGTAACTTGGAGTATTACATTTCAAAAATAAATCAAGTAAGGGAGTTGTGAAATTTTTAGGCCCATTTAATCCCGTTTTTCGAACATATAATATCAAAGAACCTATAAGACACTAACATAAACATGTCGAATCAAGATATTAAATGTTGAGAAACTGGTTAGTTGCTAAGTCATAAATCATAATCCATTGATTATCACAACTTTTTATCTTAACGAACCCATAGACATATATGTTGACAAAAAAATACTCGAAATCAATATATATATATGAGAAGAAAGGTGAGGTACCCAAAGCTAAATAACCCTACACCCCTAACTCTATTTTGGTCAACACTCTCCAACTTTGACTTTCTCTTCTCACTCATTCAGTCATTTGCTATCATAGAGACATAACATGTGCTCTTCACTTTTTGTCTATGCAGATCGAAAAGAATTATTGGGATATAACATAAAGAAGCTTCAACACAACCCAACCTTTTCTATTAAAACTGGAAATCATCTCATCTGTTTTTCTTTTTTTTGCTTTCTTCCTATAGGAACAAGACATTTATATGAATGAAGGTAATCATCCGATCCAGACCCATGAGTTTCCATTATTACCCTAGTTATTGCCAAGTAACTTCAGTTGGTGCACTTGTGGTCGTGGCATGAACCTCTGCTAAAGACACAGCCATAGCCATCATCATTTGCTCCTCAAAACTCTCTGGAACAATGACAAGAGGAGGAGGAGGAGGAGGAAAGTTGTGGAAGCTCTCTCCGGTCATGTAAGAACTTACATAGTTATTGCTGCTTCCTGTTTCTCCCATCTCGGTGTTGTTATGGTAATGATGATGATGATGGTTGTCAATGTCATCTACCTCTTGTTCTATGTCGTAGTAACTGTCACAATTTCCAGGAAGCATACTGTATGAAGAGACGTTGACGTTGTGATTGTGATTGTGATTTTGATTATGATAGTGATTGCGATTATGATTGTGATTGGAGGATTCGCCAACCACTTGGCGTTCAGCAAGTGCGGCGATTGCACAAGCAAGCCCGCCAGATGATGAAGACGGCATTGCTGGTTCTACAGTTGAAGCCATTCGTGGTGGTGAAGAAAGATAACTATGATCTTCTGTTTCATACTGCCTAGAAGAAGTCATTTCCCCTGAAGCTGAATTTCTCTGCGTCCCTGTTTCCTGCTAGAATAAGTTAAAAAGCCATGAGAATTTTGAAAATTATCATCAGAGGTAAAAAGTTACACAAACAATTGTATATACCTGAATGGAGAGCCATATTGCTTCCATTACCATTAACTCTTCAAGGTCAACGTCAACCTCGTCATCCCTGAAGAGTTCATCAACAAATCACATATATAGTCAGTCAAATATGAATCACTCAGATTAAAGTTTCATCACTGAGCGTTTAGCTTATTTAACCATAAAACACGATGTTTGTGATAATGAGTTTATATTGTTGTTGGAGACATAGAAGCATAACAAACTGTAACTCGCAACTTCCACTTGTAAGAGGAAGCACAATGGTACTCACTTTATTCCTAAATGAAACTGTGTCCAAAGCACTTGGTTCCCCAAAACAAAACTAAAGTCTAATAAACACTGCTGTGTTTCATAAGTGATTTAGAAATTTCATGGTTACAACTACTACATTAATCCATAGAAGAACTTGACCCCCCAAAAAAATACAGAGCAGCCAGTGGAAAAACAGACCTGTTTCCCCGAGGGCGAGAATGCTGTCTAACAACTGATGCGTTCTGCGACGGAGCGATTTCCCCATCGTCCATGGGGGAATTATAAGATACAGCTGCAAACCAAGGGACAAAAAAACGAAGCCTGTCAAAACTGCCTTTGTGACACCATTTGTTCCTGACACGTTCTGGCAAGAAAAATAAACCGACCTGAAGCTGAACCATATTCCATCTCGCCAGTCATTGCGCTTGTGCTAGAGGAACATGATTCCAGACGTTTCTGCATTTTCTCTTCATCATCCTGCATTTCCTTCTGCCTCATCCTTATTTTGGCTTCTATAACCCGTTGCTCTTCCTGCAAAAGGATACAGTTTCCATATGAATAAAGCAGTATTCCATCATGCTTATAAACATTCTAATTTTGACTTACAACTTGTTCAATGCCCTTTTCCTCCTTTGACTTTACTCCACGGTACTCAACAGCATAATTGGGTGTTTTACAAAATGGGCACCTCATAAAAGTCAAGGAGGACATAAAAGAGAAGATCCATCAAAATAATAAGAACATTATGCCGAATGTTAAAGAAGCCCCTAAAAGTTTATGCACAATATTTAAGATGAAGGATACTGAGTAGGCCGAGCTGAATTAGGATTCTTCATTTGTAAAAAACACTCTGCAGCAAAATTAAAAAGAATGCCATGTCAAATGAAATGGAAACATGAATAGAACAAAGAAGCTAAAATGTTAATGAATATATTACCTGTACAAATGCTTTTCATGCAACATCTTGATCTATTGAGGCTAGGATAATACTAGAAACACAAGAAGAAACATCGCAGAGTTAGATCTACAAAATGTGACGAGAATGTAATAATTTTTACAGAAACTGAGAAATTCACAAACCAGGAAACAAATTGGACATTCTTCAAGATCATGGCAGCTCTCATCGTCTCCAGGATAGCAAGGAGCAAGCTTAGATTCTACAATCAGTTTTCTGAGCTTTTTAATGTCGACATCTTTATTCACATACAGACCTTGTGGCTTTGTATACCTTTCTTCCACTACTTGCCTCTTCCTTCCCAACTTATTACCCATCACAAAGTTTCAATCTTTTTTTTTAACCCTTCTTCTACTAAACCCTATCCTACCTTTACAAGAGCAGAGAATATGTTACTAATCTCACAATTAACACCTAAAATCAATTCCTTTCTACAGTTACAACCACTGGAGAAACAAAGAAGCCTAATCTCTAACCTAAAGGTACATGCTTTAAATTGGAAACACCAATCTTCACCATAACCTGCGCAAATGGTAAATTCAATTTCGGCACATAATTCGGGCAAAAACCCTAATTTTATAGCATACAGAAAAGCCCTAAAGTTGGGACCTTTTCAATTGGGAGCGATTACAGAAAACATTTTACCAACCCCTGATACCTAATTAAACGTTCCTCACTTCAAAAATATTCAACGAGTTTAAAAAGAAGAGAAACCCTACAAATTCTGATAAAGAAGTACGGGAAAAAGAGAGATAAATCGGAGAAGGAAGAAACCTGAAAACTTCGAGGGCAGAAGAAAACAAGAAAGGAGATCAAAGAAGGGTTTTTGGGTAAACGATAAGAGACACGATCAGAACTTTACTCTGTAGAGAGAGAGAGAGAGAGAGAAGAAGAAGAAGAAGAAGAAAGACGAAGAGAGAAGCAAGATAATATACATACAGTGTTGTGTGTGTCTCTTTCGTATTATATAAAACAACACAGAGAGATTAGAACAAGTTCTGTATCTGAATTTGTATATTTGTTGCTTTTATTTTTTTCGACTCAATTCTTTTTTAATATTTTGACGGAAAATCTCCAAGAGAGAGAGATGATGATTAGGTGGAGAAGCAAAAGTGGGAACAGGAAACGATGGAGTAAGAGACGAGCCAAAGAATCACCCATGATCCATCACTCTTGTTGCGCGTGGTGTTCAGTTTCGTGTAAAACGACGTCGTTGCGTTTCTTTATGTTTTTTTTTTTTTGTTGACCAAAAAAAGCTTTAGAATATACGAAATCTTGTGAAGGCGGTTTTGTCTTAAGCACCGAGTTGGGTCAGAATAATGTCTTCTTTTTTTCTTATTCATTTCTTTTATCGTATCTTTGTTTGTCGCATTTTCATAACAGTATAATCTTTAATATTCGTAATTTACACATCAAATTTGTTAATGGAACAAAATGAAGAAGTTAGTATCTTTGGGTACTGTTATTTGTACGAGGACTAATTATTGTTCAAAGTTTGGTGATATTTCAAAACTAGATTAGTCGGCGTTAATGTTATATTTAATTGAAGTTAAAAATTTGTTCTTGTTGACGACAATATTGCTTACGGGATTCTTCTATTAGCTTATATTTTTCTCTAAAATAAAACGTATTGTATGTTGACGTTTAAATGTTTCTAATTATCGTTGAATCGACCCAACTAAATACCAGAAAAAACCTGAAAATAACTGCCAAAAAACTATATTAAGAAAGAAAGAAAAATAAAAACAAGAATTGTAGATGAGACGATTAAAATCGTGTGTGTGTGTGTTTTGGGTTGATGAAAAGAAATGGTTCACCCAACACAAAATTGGTTATGGTTGGTTAGAGAAGGTCAACCATGAGTTTTGTTGCTATTTGCCTCAGCCATTTACGCACTTCCACAACCCTCTTTTCATATATAAACACAAGAAGATTAGTTCATATAATGCTTGATTTGGTTGTTGTGAAGTGTGAACTATATATAACATGTTGGATTTTAAAAATTGCGCATTTGTCCGAAGAATATTATAGTACCCTAATTGTTTTTTTTCTGTTGCTAGACTGACATATGTGTATATAATATAATTAGAATCCCAACTTTTTGGAAATTCTATTTCTAGGCTGACAAACACATCAACAAAAGCAAATATTTGGGCTTCATGGGCCTTTAAATAACATATGAAAACTATAAGACCGTTTAAAATTCAGAGAAATGGGCCATACTATTATGTAACTCACATTATACTTTCCAAATTATAATATTCGCAATTGGACCTAATCTTAGAGTGACAATCCACTTATGGTGATTAACCAACCAATCAATCACAAAAACATTTCCTCAGTGGATTAAAGAAGGATTCGATTTCAAGAAGAAGAAGAATAACTAAAATCATTACAATAGAATTTAATGACTCAATTTTCTGACCATAGTTGATACAACTCCTCCATGGGATACATCTCTTTTAACAATTTATCAAACTCTGTCGTCGACCCTACTCGTCCTCCTCCTCCTCCACTGCCGCCGCCGCCGTAAAGCTTTCTGGTATCTTCACCAATTTTACTACCGCCACCGTAACAACGACCGTCGGAAGCGGAGGGGGACTCAAAAGGACCAGCGGCGACGATGGCGTCTTTACCGGTGAGTTCTTGAACAACGGTCTTGAAGCTACGAGCATCTGTCTCAACGTACTGTGTGTTTATGAACACAACTTTCATCGGCTCCGATTTCACTTTCCCTCTTCCAGACATTATTATTAAATTAATCGATTAAAGAGACAAAAAAGAAAATTTGTGGTGTTGATGATGACGAAATGATCTTAGTTAGTATATGGCAGCTTTAGCTCTGCCTGTGTCTTTGGGTGTTCAGATGTTTGTATATTTTATATGTATAGTTGCATACTTAGGTATATATAGAGATTAGAGAGAGAGAGAAATATATGAATCATATGATATAATTATCTTTGTGGGGCACTGAAGTGAGTCATTTAAGTAAAATGTTCGTATTAGTTTTGAAACGATTTATTATCTTGTGTCCTACATGAAAAATAGATGACGACCTAGTTTTTTGTCTTCGATGACGTCATGATACATTTTCGACGACCAATTTTTTGTTTTTCTGAAATTTGACGACCAACGTTTTATCGTCGAATATATGTCATTTTTATCATATTCGTTGAATTTCCTAATTACAATATTGGTCGAACAATATTTATGGTTCTAGTTCTAGAAATGCTTACCAATGAAGTTACGATTGAAGGTTTTTCGACTAATCTTTTTATACGGCTATTAATGAAATGATTACTACAATTTTATTCTGTTGATTTATCTGCAACAGTCAAGAATTATCTTTAACGATAATATTAAGAGCTAATTAGCTCAATAACATAGATAACGAACTTTAGTGATATTTTTTTGTTCTACAAGACTATAATCATTCTACCTTCAATGAGATCAGTCAAAATCACATGGCTCTTCTTATGCATAAATAAGAATAACTCATTGATCGTTGGGACATGTTGACCGTTAATAACATCCAGCAGCCTTGACGGACCAAACATTAATTTTTTTATATCACCATTACTATCTATATATTTAAATTACAAAAATCATCTTACATTATCTTTTCTTGGGTCAAAGTCGGCCTTCTTTGATGAAATACCATCACATCACATGAAACAGCCTAAGAAATTTTTATAGAAAACTTAGAAAGTATTTGCACGTGTTTAGATTTTGCACGTCGTCTCAAACACCATTTTCGTTATACCAAAATAAAATCGTATTCGATCATGCTTCTAGAAGTAATGATGTGTCTCTGTGATTATACTAAATTTTTGGGTCAATAGTCTTGTTTCCCGTTTTAGAACAGCATAAACTGTTATATGAAACATAATCGTATAGTTTAGTTATGAAATCGAAATAAATTCAAATTGTGAGGTAAATGTTGATTATATGCATCTTCTATTTATAAATTCATCCTTGATAGACATGATTAATTAATCATGTTTTTTGATAATATTATTATTATTATTTTGTAAAAGAGATTTTTGTTGTTGTTTTCCTCTTAAATTTTGTAAAAGATATTAGAAATTCAACAAATGATACAAGAAGTCAAGGATAGTTACATACGATGTTTCATGGAAAGTTTCATAAGGGACCCATCATTATTCATTCATTGCCCTTTTTTATTTATTTTTACTTTGACTCATCATTTATTCATTCTCCAAATTCTTTTCACAAATTACAAATTCGTTCTTTGTACGGTTGTACTTGTACCACACAAAAAAATCCCATCATATGCAAATTAGTTATTTTCTTTCTTGTTTTTATTTTTCATATGATGGGATTCGTTAAAGGTATTCATTTATAATCAATCAGTTATCATTACAATTTATAAAAGTATTTATGCGTCATAAGTATAGTTTCTATATTATAATATTCATCGACACATGAACGATAACAAAGGCATCGACTAGGAATGATAAAAATGGGTTAAAATTTATTGGGTACCCGAAACCTATGTTTAATATTAAATTCGGGATCTGTTTTTTTAATCCAAAGCAGATAGTCCTAAAATCTATCGGATTTTTTTCGGGTTTACCCACAAGACTTAAACCCATTCGGATTTTCTAAATTCGAATTTTTGATAAACGGGTTTATTTCAGGTTCAGGTAAGGCTGAGTTTTTTTACCCATCACAACATGCGTAGCATCGACCCATGAAAGATAAAAAAGGCAAAGTCAAGTTTGGCTATAACAGATCAGAGTAAGATTTTGACTAAAAAACTTGACTCAGACCCTAATTGTTTCCCTTTTTGAATTGATCGCCCTTTTCATAAGTATTTATATATCAATTATAGACAGATAACGTATTGAATCTCAGCTTTCAATATAGAATAATAATTAATCATCTCGCAGATTATTTTCTCATCCGTTTCGTTATAAAACGGTTTAAATCTAAAAATCTTAACATGCAAAAAAAGGATTGTAGATTAATGGTCGTGGGTTTATGCAAATACTATTTACATATATGCTTTTCAAACTTTTTAAACAAAACAAATAAATATATTCATATAACACAGAATAATTTCACTAATAATTTGTTTTAAAGTATTTCAATATTTTATTTTAAAATAAATATCTGTAATATAAAATATAGTTTTACAAATATATAAATTAAATTGATAAAAATAAATTTTCTATTTTAATTTAATTTAAAATAATAAAATTTTGGTCCGCGGGGCTCAATATTGTGGGCTTTGCTATGGAAGTCCACCAGATCTCGCGAGATGGGCTGCCTCTGCGGATACAAGTTTTTGTCTTTTTGATGGTTTTAATTAATACGATTGGGATATTTTCCATGCTAAATTATATAATACGATTTGACTGTTTATAATCCGAAACCTAAATTATTGCAAAATTTTGATAGTTAAACCGTACGGAAGCAATTTATTGATAATTTTGATCCCACAATTAATCGACAAGATTGGAACAATTTACCATATGTACTAATATTCTGTTCATATATATAAGAATTACAAAATAAACCATTATAATCAAGAATCATAGCAGCAATCAGTAACAAATCAATTGGTACTCTTAAAGAAACATATTAATTTGGATGATTGATTAAGAAACAAATCAATTTGTAAAATTAAAGAAACAATTAAATTTTGACCAAAAGTCGGTAACAAGGATCAAGCCACTGATATAGTGGTATCTAGAGATCCACTAGCTAGTATATAATAAGATGATACTATTACTCTCCCAAGTCTTAAGAAAATATTTTAAAAGGCACTACAACTCTCTTTTTTTTTTTTTTTACATTTATATTTCAATTCCTAAAACAAAAGGCAACTTCAGAATAAGAAGAAAGAAATGAATTCCACTGTTTGTGGTTTTAGGTTAATTTTATTCATAGCAGCCGTCGCAAGTAGCATTTCAACCGCCGCTTCTACCGCTCTCGCTGGAAGAAAGATCTTCGATGTTCGAAGCTATGGTGCTCGTGGTGACGGCAAAACAGACAATGCTATTGTAGTGAAATTTCTAGTTTTTCTTTTGATCCAATTAATTCAACATTAATGTTTGAATTTATTGATTAATTCTAACACGCGTTTGATTTATTGTCTTGGTTTGGCGTTTAGGCGTTTACAAAGGCGTGGAATGAAGCGTGCGAATGGAAAGGAAACCCTAGAGTGTACGTACCATTCGGAACCTTCTACCTCGGTGGCGTAACCTTCACGGGACCATGTAAAAGTCGGATTAGTTTCATCATCAAAGGAACTTTGTTAGCCCCTAAAGAAGCTAACGTCATCAAACAAGACACGTGGATCATTTTCAGGTACGTTGACTATCTCACGGTCTCAGGCGGCGGCATTCTTGACGGACAAGGAAGCTACTCATGGCCACTCAACAATTGCCGCAAAACCCTTTATTGCCGGGCTCTACCTATGAACATGGGGTTCCAATTCGTGAGATTCTCGAGAGTCAACCACATCAAATCGATCAATAGCAAAATGGGTCACTTCAACTTCTTCGCAGTCCAATACTTTGACATCACACGCGTCAGCATTAGGGCTCCCGGAGATAGACCTAACACCGACGGAATCAAGATAGGTTCATTAAGCCACATGAAGATCCACAACGTTATCGGAACTGGCGACGACTGCATCGCAATCTTGTCGGGGACCACGAATTTGGATATCTATAATGTCAACTGTGGACCGGGCCATGGAATCAGCGTTGGAAGTCTTGGGTGGTTTAAAGGTGAGAAGAGCGTTCAGGGATTAACGGTTAGGGATTCCATCTTTAACGGTACGACCAATGGAGTACGGATCAAGACATGGGCTTCGTCGGGTACACCAAACTTAGTTTCGCATTTCCTTTACAAGAATCTCCAGATGATTAATGTCGGAAACCCAATCAACATAGATCAACAATACTGTCCAAACTCACATTGCAGCTTTAAGGTAACTTCCACCACAAGAAACTAAGTTTTTAGTTTTCTTGAGATGATCTAATTTGATTTTTTTTTTTTTTTTTAAATTGTAGTCTGCTTCACAGATTCAGATACAAGACGTGAAGTACAATAACATTTGGGGGACGTCGATGGACAAAGTGGCCGTAAAGTTACAATGCAGCAAGAATGTTCCTTGCAAAGACGTTGAGCTCGTCAACGTTAACTTAGTGCACCGTGGACCCGACGGTCCAGCCACCGCTTTATGTGAGAATGTTGGCGGTTGGACACGAGGCAAGATTTCTCCTCCGTCTTGCATCCGTTGATCCACATGTTGAATTTTGATAATATCATCCTAATTAATTAGTTCATTGTAGCTTTTATAGTTTTGTAACTCTTGTCACTCTCTGATCTTATTTACTCGTTTAGATTAGTCAAGTTTGAGCAATTTCTAAAGGGAATTGAAGATTTGGAAAAATGATGAATCTCTATGATTAAGTCATGTTTTTATAATTTTCAGTTATATTCTTAAACGAGAAGAGGAAACAGACTTTAAATACTTATATTTTTCTACGCTTGGATAATTTATTTGATTTCGAGCATTCACATTAGATAATTTTGGTTTTAACATCAATTATACATGCAGTAACAAAATAAAACACTTCTCATTGTCCTTATTAATATATAGTATTAGTTTTTTTTAATAATTGTTTACTATTTATTGTAATTTGTAGCAATTTGTTTGGGCTATATTAGCGGACGTAAAAGTTGAAGTTATTTTTCATCAGAAAATAAAAATTTATGTTATACGGTTTTTAAAATCCAAAATAAATGAAGAAAAGGTAAAAATTTGAGGACTAACAATCGTAACTATTCTATCTAGCCGTGGAACTCACGCGTCGGAAGAGCGTATGTACCGTGTATAGTTTCAAAGAATTACAACGTTCTAATTTAAGGAGTAGCAACGGTAACCTTTTTATTACCGTTGAGATATTAATATTTAAGAAGGAAATGTACAGATAATTATCCACTAATTTACCTTTTCTTTCTTGGTTCAAAAATAAGAATCCTCTCTCTTAAAAATTCAGAATCATATTACTCGGTTGTTTTTATATTTCTTGGTTATTATTCTCTTGTTCTTCCACTCTTGATCATATTTATCAATGTTTGCAATTGCACAAAAGACAAGACATTGAGGCATTGTAAGAGGTAAAAGCTCTCCTTCGATCCCTATAATTTTCATCTATGTAGTTTAAGAACATTTCCGATGCTCTGTTTTGAATGCAGTTTATAAGATGCTCTGTTTCTGAAATGTATTTGTTTTTTGCATCAATATGAAATATACATGATTTGTTATTGTAGATTAGAAGAAACGCTATTTTGTAAAGGTTTTTACCCAATGTGCTTTCATTCAAGAGTACATACCCTTTCAGCTTTATCTTCTGTTTCACCATATTGGTATGATTTAGGTCAAAATTTCCTTTTTATATCATATCTCTCGCCAATTTTCTTACAAAACTGTTAACTTAATTAATCCGATAAGTCAAGAGAGAGTGAGATCAAGTTGAATGGTTAGATCGTTGTTTGGGTTCCTGGAGTCAAACACAAAGTTATAGTAGTATTTGGCATGTCATGTTCGTTGTTCACTGAATTGCATTATTGTGAAAACAAATTGGACATGAAATCCAGTCATTTAATCGTTAGAAGTGTCATAAATTCGGTTTGTCTTCACTTCATAATATATTTTTTTTCATTTTCCACTATATTTAATTCTTAAATTGCATTACTATAAAAAAATTCAGACATGGAACACAGTCATTTGACCATTATAGATGACATAAGTTCGATTTGCTTTCACAGTAGCACTCAAATGTCTATTTAGCAATATTTAGCACAAAATTCTAATTAAAATTCATTTATTGACCCAATATTAAGTTCACTATGGCCCAATATAAGCAGTCATTGCTTCTAAAACTAGCTATGTATTTTTCTTAATTAATATATCTTGGTTCTTCTACTAATCAAAATTATTATTCACATATAAATATACACATTTTTTAGTTTACTCGTTATATAGATATAGCTATATATCGTTAATTTTGTATATTGTTTATGTACAAATTTTTGGATTTAGTGGTAGTATATATATGGCTTGTACGGCCAGAACATTTGATGAGCAATATATAATTTGGTGCACAACAAAAAAAAAAAGAGAAATTCGAATACTTAATCTAATTAAAGAAAAACCAATTTTGTTGATCCATAATTTTTAACATTAAATAAGAATATCCACAAAAAAAAAAATTATGAATTTAAACTGTTTATTGACTAGATGAAAAATAAATAGTGTACAAAAAATAGAACGAAGTTTTTACCACCAAACCTTTTCTTTTCAACAAAAGAGATAAGTTAATTAAATTTTTATTTTTTTTGGTAAAGAAGTTGTTTAACTTTTGACATGACTAATTACCAACTAGCTAGCTCCGTTATCTTTACTTTGCTATAACTTAATTAACGTGTACGTATCACATAATGTATGAACCACATATTCGCTTTTCAGTGGTTTCACCCACCACTTTCTATATATTCTTGTACTTTGGGTTTTTTTGTTTTTCTACTGTATTTAAAGTAAATATGAGAGCAAAATGTATATCCACGAAATACCTATATGGATGTAACATACATACATTCATCGTATTATGTGGGTGTGTAATTTACAGTACAGTAATCGCTGGCACAGCAGGCATGGTGACATTCGGACCAATTCGGGCCTAATCCAGCCATGAATTGGTTTGAAGATATTGATCTGATTTTTCCGAGATTAACAAACTTTTGTACGAGCAACTTCATTATATTTGAATAAAAAAATTAGGAATTCTAGATTGTGAAAAAAATGAAAAACTAAATTTCTTTACATAAATAACAACAAATTTTTGGTTGAAACTGTGTTTGAGCGAGACAAAACTAGTCCCAAAATTTTGAAATCCAAATATTTTCGAGCTTACAAAACTGAACTTGTTTTTCGGCGACCATTTTTCGTTTGGAATGAATTATAATTCGGGTATATAAATTTATATGTATAAATTATAGAGTGCCATAAGGAGATATATGTGAGTCCATCAGTCCATGTGAGTAGTTTCAACCACAAAATGATGGACATGATGATCACCTATGGGCCATCACTTATGAGGAAGTTCTCACGTTTTAATTTACACAGCCTAACGAATATCTGCATGGACCAATTATTGCTTGTCATCATCAAATCTCAATTCCATGCTGATCATATGCTAAATTCATGTACATATGTATATCTATATGACTATATCGTAAGATTATAAGTCAATATATGTTGTAGCGCTAAAGCATATTTAAAGTTATTAATTAGTCATTGGACAAAGACCCTTGGACCAACATGTTACTTTAGTTATGTAATCATTGATTTTTATTATTTCAGTTTAGTTCTTTTCCCAATCATCAACTGACTAAAGTATGAATAAAGAGGGCATATGGAACCATTTACGTAGACCATATGCTTTACATCCAATAAATGGGTTAGATAGTGTTTTTCATTAATCAGAAGATCTGATACGCAGCCGACCTTTGATTTAATTAAGTTGCTAATTATGACATTAATTGTTTTCTTGTACGATACTACTATTAAAGTATTAATTATTGAATAGGACAAACTATTGCTAACTAAACTAATTTGGTTTATGATGTGAATTTAATTATTTAATCAAAATTATCGCAAGAACGCATGTTTCAGAGAATTTTATAATTTAAATAAAAGCAATTTGCAACCAAAGATCCGTTAGGTCATAAGGGCTTTGGCAGTTTTTTCAGGTAAAGTCGGTTGGTCAAACTCTCGAATGCTTCTATATAAGACCATGCTATAGCCTAGCCTATAATGTCTATTCGTATACACAAATTTTAATCTTTTTTTTTTCTTTCTCAAGATTAATATATACACAACTTTTAGTGTGTTACAATAATATTTTCTTTTTGTCTTTTTGTATATATGTATATATATATATATATATGTTTAGTCTTTTCTACGTAGAATGTTCGGCAAAGAAATATCAAAATTTGTAAACATATATTATGGCAATCGAATTTCATATAAATTTATTTACTTTGAGCTAAAATACATTATTTAGCCTCGAAGACTATATAATTTTGGGCATTATACTAAGTGTTTCATAGAAAAGGTTTAGTAGGTTTAATTAAGTAAACAAATAACAAGTAATGATATCGGAGAAACAAAAAGTATTAAAATTTTCTCTGTTTATTCACATATGCAAAGTAGACGCTATTTATACAAAAGAATTACAATAGGGTTATAAGTTAATTAGGTTAACTAAACACATAAGTAAAAGACCATTAAGGACAACTTAATATATATAATACACCCCCCCCTTCTCTCTCTCTTCCCCTAAAGTTAGAGCATCAAGGTTGAAAATGCACACCAGCCACGAACGTGTAAGTCACAATCAGAACGAAGAAAAATGCCTTGGCTCGAAGTACCTTTCAAATAGCGAACAACCCGCAAAGTCGCATCCCAATGATCTTGTCGCGGAACCTACATAAATTGTGACAGAATATGGACACAATATGCAAGATATGGACGTGTAACACCCAAATATATCAACCGCCCCACCAATCGTCGTTAGCACTCAGGATCCGGAAGTTGTTCACTCTACGTTGTAGCCAATTTATGGTTTTGATCCAAAGAAAAATTTGCAGGTTTGGCACCCAGAAGACCAGTCTCAGAGACAATGTTCAGCATATACTTTCGTTGACTCAAATATATACCCGAAGCGTTCCTTGCAATTTCAATCCCGAGAAAATACTTTAGCACACCCAAATCTTTCATGTGAAAACATAAGCTTAAGTAGTCTTGAAATCTCTGTATAGCAGCACTATCTTTACCCGTTATAGCTAAGTCATCAACATAGACCAAGATATATAATTGAACCCCATCACGGATGAATGAGAATAAAGAATAATAAGACTGGGATTGAGTAACCGTAGGATGTCAAAGCCTCCGTCAATTTAGCAAACTAACATCGCGGAGCCTGCTTTAACCCATAAAGAGACTTGCGAAGTCTACAAACACGAGAAGACGAATCAGCACAAAAACCAGGCGGTAGCTTCATGTACACTTCTTCTGTCAAATCACCATGAAGGAATGCATTGTGTACATCCATCTGATGTAATTCCCAATTTCGTGCAGCAGCAACTTGAAGAAAAATGCGAACCGAAACCATCTTTGCAACAGGAGCAAACGTCTCTTTATAATCCAAACCTTCAACCGGTCGATTCCCACACACAACAAGATGTGCCTTATATCGCTCAATAGATCCATCTGAGCGATATTTAATTGTAAAAACTCACTTACAATAGAGAGCTCTTTTCCCAGAAGGTAAAATTTCTAGATCTCATGTCTTACTGTCTTGCAAAGAACCAACCTCCTTCTGCATAGCAGCGCGCAATGCTCATATTTCATTGCATCAGAAAAAGATGTAGGGGTATAATTATCACTCACTGCCAAAGGTGGATCGATCGACCTCTCAGTGTTAGATATATCTGCGACGCCTGGACCAATCAATCCCACCTGGACCGATCGATCCCTCTTTTCTGGTGGCATCCGCAAATGAAAATGAACTCTCACAAAAGATAACGTCAAGTGAGACAAGATACTTCTCTTCCTCCAAATCATAGACAAATCATCCTTTCTTTGCATACGAATAACCCAAAAAGACACATTTCCTAGATTAACTGGCAAAGTTATATCTAGCATGATGTTGATTATGTGCAAAACATAAACACCCAAAGACCCTTAAATATTCAAAATTCGGTGCTTTAACATGCAGGTACTCATATAGTGTCTTCCTATGAAGCACAACCGATGGAGTATGGTTAATAAGATATACAGTAGCAAGTATACATTCCCCATAGTATTCAATAGGTATATGTGCTTGAAAGCGAAGTGCTCTAGCAACATTCAAAATATGACGATGCTTTCTCTCAACACGCCCATTATGTTGCAGAGTACCAACGTATGAGGTTTCATGAACTATTCTTTGTTCCAGAAAGTATTTTCTCATACAAACAAATTCAGTTCCGTTATCACTACGAATCACCCAAACCGCTTTCTCAAATTGTCCCTTAGTCATAGCAAGAAATAGTTTCATATGTGTGGAAGTCTCACTCTTCTCTATCATAAGAAACAACCAAACACAACGAGAGTAATCATCTACTATAGTAAGAAAATATCTTGCTCCAGATGAGGAAGAAGTGCGATATGGACCCCAAACATCACAATGAATTAGCTGGAAAATTCCAGTTATTTTATTATTGCTTGTAGGAAAACAATATCTTGTTTGTTTAGCGCAGAAACAGACTTCACACGCCGAACCAGAAACATGACTATGACTACTAATTCCAGAAATAAAAAAATTGCTTGTAGATGGATGCACAAACCGCCAATGCTAAATATCCATAGACACACTCACGTGTAAGCTAACAGCATAACAGCACCAGCAACACTCACCTCTCTAAAATAATAAAGACCATCACTCTCCTCTTCCACTCCAATCAGCATCCGCGAACGGTCCTGAATGGCACAGAAACCAGGACCAAAGTGAGCAAACCACTTATTCTGTCTAATCAACTAAGAAACGAATATGAGATGACAATTTAATCCCTCAACAAACAACACATGAAGCAAACTGTTGTATTGACCAAGAGTCACTGTCCCTCGTTTTGTAGCGATAGAGTGTCTACCATCAGGAAAACCCACCAAACATGGTTCAATATCAATCACTTTCGTCAAAATATCCAAAGATCCTGTCATTTGATTCGATGCACCAGTATCTAATATCCAAGGAACTAGAAGTAACTTATCTGTAAGAGTTTCTTTGTAGAATATACTCACCAGAGTGCTCTATTGCTCATCCGTGAACCCACCTGGAATCGAATTCGGAGAAGCAGTCACCCCTTGTTGTGCACTTCCTGATGGTTGCACTCCAACAACATAAACTGATGTCTTAGTACGAGCCATTGGTAGTAATGATGATGAACTACGATCATATTTTAATGCCCCTAATGGTTCAACATGGGTACCTTTTCACCAAACAGAATATCCGGTACGTGTATAGCATCGTTTTTCTCCATGTCCCTTCTTGCCATAGAAATTACAGATTTTGTCTTTGTAATCTACACGTCCTCACGAGACCGTCTGAACTGCAAAGCCAACAACTTCAGAGCATACCTCAACCTCTCTATTCCCGATCCTCCTGGTCTCATCTTTTTGAATAATCGAAAAAGCTTGATTCAAGGTAGGCAACGGATCACGAGTGAAAAGACTTGATTTAAGTGCCCCAAAGGTAGACTCGTCGATCCCCATTAAAAATTGATGCACTTTGTCCTTCTCTCTTTTCCGACTTCTGCGTCCCTTAGCATCACACGAGCAAGTCGTACAAACACATTGATCCTCTTTATCATAATCTGAATGATCTTCCCACAACTTCTTCAATTTCCCATAATATGACTTGATGCTCAACATTTTCTGCTTACAAGTCACTAACTCATGTTTCAATTGTTGAATCCTTGGTTCAGAAACCACCCCATATTGCTCCGCTATGTCATCCCACAGATCCTTATCAACCTCAAAATGTGAGATATCCCGACGAAGAGACGGATCAATTGTGTTCCGGTCCAAAAGACTAGCAATGAATTAATCGTCCACCAATCCTCTATCTCTGCAGCTTCGTCAGAGGGTTTATGGATTGAGCCAGCAACAAAACCAAACTTCTTGCGAGCACGCAACGCTGTTCGTAGTTCCCGAGCCTAATCTTCAAAATTATCCCCATTGAGAAGAATCTGCGATATCAATACCCCTGGATTATCACTCGCCGACAAATCATACGGATGAATCGTACGTCGCTTCGAAACTAGATCTTCAGCCACCGTGGCCACCTCTTTTCCCGACGCACCTCCTTGTCCGCTTTTACTTGCCATGGTCAAGATGTTTAGAAAAGTAATGTAGCCGTGTTAGGCTCTGATACCATGTCAAAGAAAAAAAAATATCAAAATTTTCTCTATTTATTCACATATGCCAAAGAAACGTTATTTATACAAAAAAAAAATTACAATAAAATTATAAACTAATTAGGTAAACTAAACACATAAGTAAAAAACCATTAAATATAACTTAATATATACACCAATAAACGACCATGTTACTCATAATAATGGTCTCGGGAGCCAATCATAAAGTTTATTTTTTTATAACCAAGCTAATCATAAAGTTTGTTAGTTACTAGTTGGATTAATTAATGTAGATTGTTGGACCGACCGTATCCTACCTTTCAATGGATCTCAGTAAATCCAAAGCAACTATTCATCTATAAACCATTATTTATTTTGTTTTGTCATTTATATATGTGCACTTTTTCCCATTGGACAATAATAGGTATATATGAATATGGGGGAAAAGGTGATTTGGTTTTAGCATGTGCTTCCATGTGGTCACATGAATTGAACCATATTGCATATATATGTACGTAACATAATGTAACTAGTTATCAAAAAAAAATAAAAAACAGAACATAATGTAACTCTATACGATTAATGCGCATTTATTCACATACTATATAGTTCAAACTTCAAACCCTTCTGATTAGGGAAAATAGTCTATGGTTATCTATGCATATTTTTCAAAGTACAGCCATAAAGAACAATAAAGTTTGGTGCTCGAGGTAGTCAAATTACAATTAGTCTAATCACTTTTATGTTGACGCATTTCAATTTATAAACAGAAGATAATTTCAATTCAAACCTGAGATCCATTTTAGAATATTTGTGTGTTAAAGATCCATATTATGTGTTAGCGAGAAGGTCTTCGGTCTCATACATTAGTCATATCTTTAATTCATGTACAAAATTTTATACCAACGATGTTGCGAGCAATTACAATACAACTCAAATGATGTTAAAAATCACAAATCTGATATTTTATTCCCTAGACCAACAATTGGGAGTTTGGTTTAGAAATCTGGTGCTGTAAAAAATGGGCACCTGAGGGCCTGCATGTTCCGTTAATTAAGAATGAATTAAAATGATTAGTTAATGGTGTAATTAGTGGACTGTGATGCATCTACGATCTTCATTTCAATTTTCAAGTGGATGTTTACTCAACAGATTATGATCCTAACTAACGAACTTAATTTAATCACTCAACCTGTTTTTATATAATCGAATCTCTTGTTAGAATATTTCATGTATATATACGACGACTTTATTCTGCATAATCCAACAATTTATACACAACATTTTTAGTGTTAAAATCCCATTTTTCTCTAAATACTTGCATTGATTTTCTTTCTTATATAGTATGTTAAGTTTCATTAATTATATAAAATATATATTTACTGGATTTCTAACATAATACAAAATTTCATTCGAAAATTTAGCGATAGCAATTTACCGACCACGACAGGTTTCTATCCATGTATGAATATTTCCTAGGACACCAAAATTATAACAAACAATCTCGAGGACCTCTACAGAAGTGCGAAATTAGGAACTGTAGTCAAGTGTATTTTCTATAGATTTTTTTTTTTTTTTTGTGGAAGTGTATTTTGTAAAGTTCAGATGAGTTATGGCTACAAAAAACTTTGATCAATCGAACGAAGAACAACCGAACAAAGCTTCAGCATTAATCAGAGCGATTCATCAAAAAGGAAAATTGTTAAGGCATGAAATACATTTTTCGCTCATGGTGTTTAACAAATTCATGTAGTGTCGTAACTTTCTGTACACAAATAATGTCATAATCTCTCTTAAGCGTTGAATCAAATAAGCAATCGCGTCAGGCACATTATACTTTTATTTAAACAATATAACTTGAAATCGCGTTTGGGCACATTATTTACGTAATTGGTTCGGTGCTTGTGCTATGTATTCTTCAGTGAGCGCAAAGATTTCAAAAGTTATTTCTGTATATATTAATTAATTTACGGAAAACTCAAGTCACGACAATTGGGTAGACGCCACGTGGTGGTACGATGTAAAACGTTTTGATGTGGAGGCGACAACGCTTCTTAGCCAAAAAGCCAATCGCCACTTCCATTAGCAGTGGAACACCAAACGCTATTAATTTCCTATTAATATATTAATCTCTGAAGATATTCATATGTTCATATATATATATATATATATGCATTGTATATCAAATTAATAACATAGATTAAATTTAATTAACATAATTACAAGAGACTTAGTTAATGCTGTTATCACACAAATAATTTTGAAAAGTAAATTCTAAAAGTTAAAACTAACAATTGAATACGTTCTCGTAACGAATGTCTCACATTGTTGGTATCATCTCAATTGATATATTTGTTTGTTTTATGTTACGTGACATTATTAATAACTACACTTTTCGAAAGAATATAACTGATCTCCAATATTTTCTTTCCCTCCAAGAGGTAGTTAGTTACTCATTCCTTTTCAGTGACTTTGTAAGCATTTTGTTAAAAGAAAATTGATTAAAACTACCTCAAACATATTTAAACAGTATTCTATCTTTTTTTCATGTTTTTTGTCATATCTTTTTCCTTTCTAATGCACAAAATTAGAATGCCAATACAAAATATCTCTTAAGCTAGAAAACTTTCGAAGCGAAATTATCAAATTTATACAACTAGGGAAAAAAAAAAAACCAAAGTATTGAAAATGATAAACAAGGACAATGAAAATATATATACTAAAACGTTTACAAAGTTTTTAAAAATCTGAAAACAAATGCTATAATAATTGCGACACATGTAAAAAGAGAAGAAAGACTACCGAAAAGACTATAATACCCTTCCATCTACGAGTAGATATATAGAGCCTCCTGTCCGAATGTATCCTTACTCCCACCTCTCACAATTATGGGCAAAACTTATAATACTTGGTCTTGAAGACACCAAAACTAAACTCAAAACGTAGCGTTTTATCAGATACATCCATCGACTATGGCTTCTACTTCTACTACCTTACTTCCTTCTATTTCAACTCAATTTCTCGATCGAACTTTCTCAAATTCTTCTTCTTCTTCTTCTTCAAGACTCAATCTTCAATCTCTATCGTTTTCTTCGACACTCGGCAACAAGAAACTAACAACCCCTTGCTCTGTTTCTTCCTCCGTCAACAAAAACCCCTCCGTCTCATCTTCTCTCCAATCTCCGACATTTAAACCACCGTCTTGGAAGAAATTATGTAACGACGTCGCCAATTTGATCCCAAAAACGAAGAATCAGAATCCAAAGCTAAACCCGGTACAGAGAACCGCCGCTACGATCTTAGACGCGGTGGAGAACGCCATGGTCTCTCACGAACGCCGCCGTCATCCGCTTCCTAAAACGGCGGATCCCGCCGTCCAAATAGCCGGAAACTTTTTCCCGGTACCGGAGCAACCAGTCGTGCATAACCTTCCGGTGACTGGAACAGTACCAGAATGCATTCAAGGAGTTTACGTCAGAAACGGAGCCAATCCGCTACACAAACCAGTCTCCGGTCACCATTTATTCGACGGAGACGGTATGGTTCACGCTGTCCGGTTCGATAACGGTTCAGTTAGCTACGCTTGCCGGTTTACTGTAACAAACCGGTTGGTTCAAGAGCGTGAATTTGGTCGTCCTGTTTTCCCCAAAGCTATTGGAGAGCTTCACGGACATTTGGGAATCGCTAAGCTCATGCTCTTCAATACCCGTGGACTATTCGGGTTAGTCGACCCGACCCGAGGACTCGGTGTCGCTAATGCCGGTTTAGTCTATTTTAACGGTCATCTCTTAGCCATGTCTGAAGACGATTTACCATACCATGTCAGAGTTACTCAAACCGGAGATTTAGAAACTTCGGGTCGGTACGATTTCGACGGTCAGCTAAAATCCACAATGATAGCCCACCCGAAAATCGACCCGGAAACCCGAGAATTATTTGCTTTAAGCTACGACGTCGTTTCAAAGCCTTACCTAAAATACTTCAGATTCTCATCAGACGGTGAGAAATCACCAGACGTCGAGATTCCTCTTGATCAACCAACGATGATCCACGACTTCGCGATCACCGAGAATTGCGTAGTGATCCCAGACCAACAAGTGGTTTTCAGATTACCAGAGATGATCAGAGGTGGTTCTCCGGTGGTTTACGACGAAAAGAAGAAATCAAGATTTGGTTTTTTGAATAAATACGCTAAAGATGCTTCGTCTATTCAATGGATCGAAGTACCTGATTGTTTCTGTTTCCATCTATGGAACGCTTGGGAAGAACCAGAAACAGACGAGGTTGTAGTGATCGGATCATGTATGACGCCACCTGATTCAATATTCAACGAACACGACGAAACGCTTCAGAGTGTTTTGTCGGAGATAAGGCTAAACCTGAAAACAGGGGAATCCACACGTCGACCGGTTATCTCCGAACAAGTTAATCTTGAAGCCGGTATGGTAAACCGGAATTTATTAGGTAGAAAAACCCGGTTTGCTTATTTGGCTTTAACTGAACCCTGGCCTAAAGTGTCCGGTTTTGCGAAAGTGGACTTATCGACCGGAGAGATTCAAAAGTATATTTACGGAGACGGGAAATACGGAGGAGAGCCTCTGTTTCTGCCTTCCGGTGACGGAGAAGAAGATGGAGGTTACATTATGGTGTTCGTTCACGACGAGGAGACGGTGAAGTCGGAACTTCAAATCATTAACGCCGTTACTCTGAAACTTGAAGCTACGGTTACGCTTCCGTCGAGAGTGCCTTATGGTTTCCACGGAACGTTCATCAGTCAGGAAGATCTATTGAAGCAATGTTAATTTTAGTTTTTAATCTTTTTTAGGGTTTTATAGATGTTAATATGAGTGTGGTAAAAGGAGAGAGAGAGAGAGAGAGAGAGAGAGAGAGAGAGAGAGAGAGAGAGAGAGAGAGAGAGACTTGTTGCCTGAGGGATTGTTATGCATTAATTAGTCCCCGGGATCGAGTCTCTTAATTAATTTTAGTTATACGTATATATTATTAAATCCAATTAGAGAATTAACTACACGCTGAGTAAAAAGAGAGTTAAATTATACATTACTAACAATATACATGCTTTTGTAAAGGATATAGTGTCAAAAGATACAAATTTATGTATAGAAAGAACTAAGTGATTGTTATAAACGATGACAAAAAAAGACATTAGTTCCAAAAATAGTCAATTAGTTTCAGCACTAAACAAAGTTATCTAGGAAGATTTATGGTGATATTTTACTAATATATATATAAATTTAAAGGAAGCTCTAAATTTATAAGGCTTGACAAATATCTCTGTGAGCGGTGTAGAGAAGCTTTTTTTTACCTTAGACCCAAAAATATCTCATGTGATCTCTGTTTTGTGAATGGGTCCTACTTTTATCTCTCTGCTCGTTCTTTGTCCTCTTGCAATTAAATTATCAACTACTTCTATTTCTTTGCTCGTTTTTCTTCTGCTGCTTGCAATAATTGCCTAATTGGTATTACAAATTATGAAATTACCATTTATCAGCTACAGTGTGATTCAAATGATATTTTTCTTTTCATCTGTAGTAAGAAATTCAAATTGTAATTGATATATCTTTCGAATCTTGAACCACTATAAACCCGTAACTTCATCCAAATATGAAAATACTTCTACATCATTTAACTTTGGTTTTCAATTTCATACATGAAAATAGTGTAAATGTTGTTCTCGAACCGGCTAAACAGCAGTGATATTTCACATAGTATGGATTGAATTGTGTTGTTATTTTTTTTTTTACACAGAGCTGCATATGTTTTGTATGAGGATATATATATAGCTTCTTTATATCTAAAAAAAAAAAACAAATTGTCATAATATACTTTTAAATTAAACTTTAGAAACCAGAACACTTTTACTATAATTTTTCCTAGTTAAAAAATGCATTTATAGATTATTTTATTTGCTTACTTTATTCATGGATTACACTACGTCGAGGTTGTTGCGCTTTCTAATTTTGGCGCACTGTATACATCTCATAATTTTGACTTGTGTGATCTTTTATCCTACTTCTACTGGTTCTTAAGTACGTACACGTAAGCGTATACATCAGCACTCGCAGTTCACAATACCCAGTCGACTGATTCTACTCTTTGAAAATGTAATGCACTTCATAGCCAGCCACTCTTTTCTACATATTTATGACTGGTTTGGGTTGCCGACAAAGAAAAGACTGATTTGGGTTAAATTTTCGCTATGGATTTATAACGTGTAAACCGTTGTCTTTTTAAAATAGATTTTTGTACTCGATTTTGTAATCATAATAAAAAATTAAATAGTTAAACTAAATTTTTACCATATTTTAGGCCTAGACATTCGAATACTCGGATCAACTTCGACTAAAATCCAATCAAGTTCGGATTCTTCGGATAGAAGAATTTATGATCCAATATAAAAAATATAAAAAATGGTTCAGTTTTGATTCGGATCCTATCATTTTTGGTTCGGTTACGAGTATTCGAAATATTAGGAAACAATTTTAAAATAATTAAATTAAATAAAATTTGGTTAAATTTTTGGAAAATATAACAAAAAATTTTGAATAATTTAGTTATTAGGTCTGGACGTTCGGATATTCGGGTCGGGTTCGAGTCGAGTTTTTCGGGTGCGGGTTTTTCGGATCTATAAGTTTAGGATCCGTTTAGATATTTTAAATTTTCGGGTCGGATTCGGTCAGGGTTTACCCAAATATCCAAAAATCAAAAATTTTGTATGCAAATCTGCCTAATTATTTGAAAATATCCAACATTTTTCAAAAAACACGAATATTTTTACTTGAATCTACCCAAAAATAAACAAATATACCAAAAAAATAATCAAAATATCCAAAAAATTCGAATATTTTGGACACTTGACTTATTACAAGTATAAATATTACTAATATATAGTATATACTTATATTTCATGTATGTTCGGATAGTTGTTCTGGTTCAGATTATGGTCGGGTTTGGGTTCGGATTTTCGGGCCTTAGAATTTAAGATCCGTTCGGATATTTCAAAATTTTGGGTTCGAATTTGGATCTGGTTTTTCGGGTCGGTTTCGGGTCGGTTTATCGGATTCGGGGTATTATTCCCATGCCAAATTTTAGTTTAGAAAAAACTAATATCTTCGAATTTATAATTGTAATTTTAAATAGTTGAGTTATAAAACATAAAATATAATTAATATTTTAAGTATACTATTATATTTCGGATATTCATTCAGTTTTCAATTCAGATTCAATTCTGGTTATTCGAATTTAAGAATTAATAAAATTATTTATCGGTTCTGAATCGATTCGAATTTTTTCTTTTTAATCGGTTTTGATTTAAATTTTTTGCCCTAGTACAAGAAAACAATTTATGTTTTAGAATTCGCCTCAAAATACGCTAAAGTCGTCTCGGAATTTGACGCCTCAAAATTATTAGAATATAGAAAATCAAGTAACGAGTTTGTAGATAGAAGCTAAAATGCCACGGTGTACAGTACGTGAGTGCATTCGATGTTTCTAGATCAAAGTCCATTAACTATAGAGAGTTAGAGACTTCTAGATACATATTCTGCCAATTTTGAAATGAAAATAACAATTATTCTTTTCTTTTTATAACAATTGTTTCTATCTATCTACTTATCTTAATGTGTGTGTGCTTCTTTTGTCAACTATTATGATAGTATATATGTATGATATATCATGTTATGATAATAGTTTGTTGCTACGTGTCGTGAGATATGGAACCCAACGCAAGCAATCCAGGTTGAGTCTTGCGCTATTTTCTTCTTTATGAAACAATCTATATACGTTTATAATGAATAGATCAAATTATCTACATTATTTGAGTGAAAAAATCGCGTATTACTGCAAAATATAACTATTTTAACGATTCTCTCTGTTTTATTTTATAAACGTTTTTACCTAAAAACACAAAACTTAAGAAACTATAAATGTTTTGTTATTTTCATATAAAATATATTACATAACATTTATTTAAGAAAATTTAATTAATAGAAAAAAAATTACAGAATACAAATGGTCAAAATATATTAACTAAACATAAATTATGCATAGATATTTGAGAAAATCTAATAAAGTAAAACAAGAAAAAAAACCTAAAACATCAAAAAAAAAAATTATATATTGGGAGAGAAGAAATATTATTGATTTATACATACTTACACTTAGCTATATTATTTATAACGACATTAATACTCTCGAATTACATTTTTTTTTTATATTAAAATGATAGCTACAAAAAGAGACCAGTTAATATATATATATATATATATATTTTATTTTTTTTTAAAAAATTTTTTTTTTTTTTTGGTGCGAGTTTATATTTGTTTTGGAATTAAAAAGAAAACAGGAGAGTTTAAAAAGAAAAAGAAAAAATTTGTTTGGCCATAGGAGTTCTGAAAGGTCAGGTATGGATTGCAAAAGAAAAAAAAAATCAAAAGAACTCACTGCAACTATTATCATTCAAAAAAATATAGTATGATAAGATTTTATCTTTTATATCTTTAAAAACAAAAACTATAGCTCTAACAAGATCTTATGATATATATATCAAGTTATATATATATACAAGAAAAATTATACTTACAGAGATGATAAAAATAAGGGTTACATTGTTGCAATGATGAGATTTAAATCATATTTTAAAAATTAAGTAAAACAAATAAACAACGATATATTAGTTGATTAACAAAAGACACGCAAATAGAAAAGAAAAGACAGAAGAGTAGCGATAGCCATTGAAATTTTACAGTACACAAAATCAAAGGATGGACGTCGACGAAGAAGACAATAATTACAATCTTTCAGTTTTTTGGTATATATGTATCTACAGCTTTGGGACTAATCGTACCTGAGGAGCATCCCAATCAGTGACAATGTGGTTACGTGTGATCTCCTTTAAACTAGTGCATCCACTTAGTGCCATTGTGAGTTCGAATTCTTCTCTCATCATCTGTAGCACTTTCCTCACTCCGGCCTCTCCTTCCGCCGCCAAAGAGAACACCACCGGCCGTCCGATCTGTTTCCCAACAAAAGATTAAGAAATCGACGAGAATGAAATTGGGTTTCTTGTATACCAAGAAGCTTTTGGCTCTTGGCACTTACAAATATGCCTGAGGCTCCAAGCGCGAGGGCTTTGAAGACATCGGTCCCACGGCGAACCCCACCGTCTAAGAACACTGGAATCTTTCCCTGAGCTGCTTTAACAACCTGAGAACCAGAAAAGCAGAATCATCAAATTACAATAATAAACTTCACAAAGTTGGAAAAGAAGTTGATTTTTAGTTCTAATTAACCTCTTCAAGGGCTATGATTGTGGCTGGTACGTAATCGAGCTGGCGAGCACCATGGTTAGACACAATGATACCGGCTGCTCCTGCTTGTACTGCCATCCTTGCTGCAGACAAAAAAAAAAAGTAACTTACATTTTATGGGATTTGCCACAATATGTAAAGTAATAACACATGAAACTAGTGAAGAAGATGTATGAGAATTTTGTGTTGTTGAGTTTAGGGTTTTCTCACCATCCTCAGCTGTGAGTACACCTTTCACCAGAATAGGCAGCTTTGTGATTGTCTGAAGCCATTGCACATCCTGTATCATGTATCCCAAAAAAGATCAATCACAACTAGTTTTGTTTTATTGATCTGTAATAGTTTCCAAGTCATTGATATGTATCGCTTTACCTTCCAGCTCAAGGTACGATCAATTTGTCCAGCCACGTAGGATGCTAGTCCTGAGTCATTTGCCTGCAGAATCCACCGAGCATGTTTAGGAAAATTCCAACTCACATTGAAATTATATATATAATCAAAGATGTTGTTACCTCATCCATCTTGCCGAGGTCAAGACCTTCAAAATTCTTCAAAGTCAAGTAAGGTGGCAATGTAAACCTATTCTTAATATCAGATTCTCTGCGACCAAGCCTTGGTGTATCGACAGTGAGAGCGATTGCTTTGAAACCGGCTCTCTCTGCTCTTCTCACAAGCTGAGCCACCACGTTCCTGTCCTTGTATACCTATCAAAACAACTGAATCTTGAAGCTTCTTGATTCATGGGGAAAGAAGTGAGTGATGTAGCGCGCGATGGGGCTTACATAGAGCTGGAAAAAGCGGATTCCAGGTCCCGTCGAAGCAACCTCTTCAACGCTTGAAGTAGCCCATGAAGATAGTGTCTGCAACAAGCGCTTAATGTCACAACCTAAAAGTGGTGTGCGTCCAAAGAAAGGTTCAGAGTCAAACCATGATAGTTCCCGCAGCAGATGCAGCTCTAGCTGTAGCATATTCACCTGAACATAACAATAAACGTAAAGATGAGAAACAATCATGCTCTGTTATTTACTCTGTTCTGTTTCTTGAATTCTTACCCTCGGGATGAGCCATCTTCTGCATAGCAGTTGGAGCAACCATGATAGGCATAGATATCTTGAATCCCAAGACAGTAGTAGTCATATCAATCTTGCTTACATCAATCAAAATCCGAGGCCGAAACCTTAATTATAAGGGAGAAAGAAACACGGTTTGGTTTGATCAGAGAAGCTTTCTTGATGAAACAGAACAATTGATTAGGGTAAACTATCATCAAAAGCTCACAAGATTCGAGAGAAAGCGTTTCTGTTCTCTTGAAGAGTCCACTGGTCCTCTGCACCAGAAGCGTAGTAATCGTAGACCATCTTTGGTAGTTTCTCCTTAGCGATGGCTTCATACTCGTTAACGTTAGTGATCTCCATCTCCTCTAATAATCTGATCTTCAACTCTTTTAATCTCTTTTAAATATCTCCCTAGATCAGAGAGAACAGAGCAAAAGACAATATCAATATATATACATCTGAGCAGTTCGACAGACATACAGACATGTGCAAGGTCAAGGATCTGTGAGAGACAGCTCACCAAGTTGAGGAATAGAAGAGACTCGGGACTTGGAACTAAGCTGGTAACATAAACTAATTCATATAATGGGAATTTTTCTGCATGAGGACAAAAAAACTCATTGGTGTGTGTATACTTATGTATGTGAAGAGGATGAGAAATTGGAGGTGAGGATTTAGAGAGAAAACAGAACCAAACGAATTAAGAGTGTTCTTATCCAAAACAAACCTTTTTTTTTTTGTGTTGTTTAGTTTATTTCCTTTTTCATTATCATTTCTCATCCACAGGAGAAAAGTAGAGACCAATTGTGATTCTTTTTTTTCCTTTTTGAATTTATGTGATTTTATGATTGGTGTTTCATTAATGTTGTATACGAAAAAAATTACGATAATAATATGATTGTACGAGCATGTTAATATATTTGTGTATTTGAGAGACAAGATTTTCTTACAACAAAGAAAGAAAGGGTGCGAGTGACTTGTGATTTGTGACCATCAGAGGCTCTTTTTTTGTAAGCGATAATTTATCTTTTCAATCCGTGAGTCACCTCTAGAAATTGAAAGGGCATATAGATCTAGTTTAGAGGAAACTGGAACACACGAGATAGAAACCAAAAAAAATATGATTCTACCCAAATCTCAAAAAGTATTTATAACATGTTATATTTCTATTTACTTGAATGCGTTTAAATAGCTGCTAATCAAAGCCAACATTGAATTCTAACTGAGATCACGTTGAATATCTTCTTCGTTATGCTACTCCGAAACATACTGTATCTTTGAAGATTGAATTGAAAAACCAAATTTTGATTGTTTTTATTAATGGGTTTTCAAATCAAAACTTAGAAAGAAGAAATACTGTTTTTACAAATCCGGGGTCCAGACCCATTTTGTGTAGATAGCCCACATCACATAACCAAAAGGTCCAAAACAGAAGTAAATGGAACCAATAGTGAACCAGGAATTGACATAATTAAGAGATGGGAATATTATATTAATAAGATCTTTGGGAGTAAACAACGCCCATTGGGAAGCACATGCGGCCACGTCAGTAGACAGGGAGTGGTAGAAATACGATGACGTAAACCAAAGCACACAATCTACACACCCATCGACATATCTCGAAAATCCAACTGACTCTGTCAACTACGTCTCTACCACCGTCTAGAAATTAAACTCACTTTTCTAAGGTTCCGAATGGTAACGGAACCGCACAGTGCGGTGCGGTTTTAATAATATCAAATAGTAACAAAAATATCTGCATATATATATATATGTATATATTTTTTTTACTATTAGAACCGCACCGCACTTCTCCCACAGTTGTTCCGCATATTACCATTCGGAACCTAAATTCTTCTATAATTTGTTAGCAAGTTTTTCAACTAATTTTGAATATGAACAATTTTTTTTTAATACATTATAGGAGTATCTTCATCGGGTAAAAATTATCGTGCTGAAATAAAATGTCAATATTCAGTAGTCGACTAAACTGTTCACACAAATTAAATTTTGTTAACTCGTCCATCTTTTCTTACCTATAAAATTATTTATCCATCAACTTTAAAACATTTAGTGTACTAAAAAAATTAAATATCTTGATTGAAAAATCCGTTATTATTTTTGTCAACCGAAATCCGTAATTTCCTTTGACGTTCGAAATCCAAATTTGCTACTATGATAATAGAGTCCAAACGAATATTTGCAAGTTTATATATATATATATATATATATATATATCCTAAGCAGCCTCCAGTAGAATCCTATACTCAGTGCACCACTTAAAATAAGTATATCTCTTATGATAAAACAGATCACAGATGCACTATCGAATAAACTTTTAAGCACAAAACAAACGAAAAATAGTCACCAAAGAAAAATATCGAAATTTAACAACAACAATAACAACAAAAGAAAAGGAATGAAATAAAATTATTACTTTAAAATCTGGCCACATGCTTTTAAACTTTAAAGAGTGTGTGACGTAACGACTAGAGTAAGCATTAATGTTCTCATCTATAAATAACCTAACCCTTACACTCTTTGATATCTATGTCACACAAGTGTCCAACAAACAAATCGAGAGAGACGAACAGTAAAAAACCTCTCTTTGTGAAGCTTTAGGGATCGTAACAATGGCGAACGAGGTGATTCTTCTTGATTTCTGGCCAAGTATGTTTGGGATGAGGACGAGGATCGCATTGAGGGAGAAAGGTGTTGAATTTGAGTACAGAGAAGAGGATCTGAGGAACAAGAGCCCTTTGCTTCTCCAGATGAATCCGATTCACAAGAAGATTCCGGTTCTCATCCACAATGGTAAACCGGTTAACGAATCTATCATTCAGGTTCAGTACATTGACGAGGTCTGGTCTCACAAGAACCCTCTCCTCCCTTCTGATCCTTACCAGAGAGCTCAGGCTAGATTCTGGGCTGATTTCATCGACAAAAAGGTATCAACTTTATTTGTGCCCTTGATTGAATTAGGTTGAAATTGAATTGGGGATTTCTAAAACTGAAGCTTGATTTGAGTTTTGCAAGTGACAGGCTTTGAGAAATCACGCCCAAATTTTAGGGTTTCGTCTGATGTTGTTATGTTACTTGTGCGATTTGGGGATTTCAAATACTGAATGTTGATTTGAGTTTGTAGTTAAAAGGCGTAGGGATATCACCCCCAAAGTTTAGGTTTTTTCTTGTGGACTCGTCTTTGAGATAGTTCGGTGTTATGTTGTTACTTGTGCAATTTGGGGATTTCAAATACTGGTTTTGCGTTGTAGAGACATTATCTTTGAGCTTTATTTGGGTCTGAGTTCTGACATAGCTTTATGTTTGTGTTACTCTGTGCAATGATTCAGATGTATGATGCCCAGAGGAAGGTGTGGGCGACCAAGGGTGAGGACCAAGAGGCAGGCAAGAAGGAATTCATTGAGATACTCAAGACTCTTGAATCTGAGCTTGGAGACAAGCCTTACTTTGGTGGAGATGACTTTGGCTATGTAGACATTGCATTGATTGGTTTCTACACCTGGTTTCCAGCATACGAGAAGTTTGGTAACTTCAGCATCGAAGCAGAGTGTCCGAAACTGATCGCTTGGGTTAAAAAGTGTTTGCAGAGGGAGAGCGTGGCTAAGTCCTTGCCTGATCCTGAGAAGGTTACCGAATTCGTCTCCGAGCTCAGGAAGAAATTTGTACCTGAGTAGATCCGTTTCTTTGTCGTTTGGTTCCGATGCTCTCTGTTTTACTTTCGTGTGATGTCTTTCTTAAATAATGCGGAGCATCTGTGAGGTGGTTTGGGTGTAGAGAATGTATGTCTTTGCTTGAGCAGATTCGTGTGTTTATGGGTTTAAGGTTTGTCCTAGTTTGTATGCATCTTCATTAAGGGTTTGATTAATGATCGTTAATATCTTGTGATTTCTACTTAGAGAAATGTTGTCATGTACATCTTTGAAGATTGATTCAACCTAACAAAGTTGATCACACCAATAGAAGTTCTCAATGGTTGCGGTAGAAGACATGCTGCAGACGATGGGCCTAAAAACTCAAATTAACATCCCCATTATAGTTAAATGATAATTATGTGTTTCATGTGGCTATTGTGTTCGGTAAGCACAATCGAGTTTGATCCGATTTGCCACAATGCCACGGGTTTGGTGTTTTGTGGGCTGGATTACTTCGGCCTTTGAAACTTTAATAAGTCTGATCCGTATACATTTGTGGGATTTTGATACAATTCACATACCCATATGTATATTGTGTTTGGATTGTGAATGATGAATCTATGACACATAAACGGTATTAGTACTAATTCAACTACTACACCACAATATTCAATTCCGGACTGGTCTTAAGTTTTAACTATTGTTTTTGAAGCATTTACATGTACTATATGCTAAACGTACACGTATCTATCAATGTTCAAAAAAGTGATATACGCACTAGGGGCGGACTTTGAGGCGTTTGTCCACCTAAAATTTACCCTTTTAAAAAAATCGACTATATATATACCCTACATCTGATATAAAACTAACAATTGTTCGAGTCTTACGGAATTAATATATTAGTTCAAACAGAATTTGCTATTAGAAGAACAGATTTTAACGGTGGGAAATTATAATGTGATGGGAAAAACTATAATGGATTTTGTATGCTTTTAGTTAAAATAATTGTAAAGCTTTTACTTTTTATTTAGTTTTATATTTGGACAATGTGCGCTTTAAAAAACTCATCTGACGGAAACCGACAGCAAGATAGTTTCCGTATCCAAGTTTTCCTCTATAAACGTGACTCACACCTTCTTCTTCACTACACACACTCACTTGTTCACACCACAACAAAAATAATCAAGAATATTGTTTTGTGAACTTCAGAGATCGAAAACAATGGCGAACCAGCCGATTCTTCTTGATTGCTGGCCGAGCATGTTCGGTATGAGGGCTCGACTTGCGTTAAGGGAAAAAGGTATTGAGTTCGAATACAGAGATGAGGATTTCAAGAACAAGAGCCCTTTGCTTCTCCAGAGTAATCCGATTCACAAGAAAATCCCGGTTCTGATCCACAACGGTAAACCGGTCTGTGAATCTCTTAACATCGTCCAGTACGTCGACGAGGCCTGGCCCGACAAGAACCCATTCTTCACTTCTGATCCTTACGAGAGATCTCAGGCTCGTTTCTGGGCCGATTTCGTCGATAAGAAGGTAACTAATCCTTTTTGTGCCCTAGATTTTTTAACTTGATCAGTATGAAACAATGGGGTTTAGGGTTAAGTTTGAGTGTTGGATGTCGATTTCGGATTATTTATTTTTCTGGTAAAGATGTAAAGTTAGGATCTTGATTTGAGTTTTGTAATGGTAAGGCTCAGACAAATTTTAGGGTTTTAAGATCGTCGCTTTAAAAAAGTTGGAAAAGTTATTGCGCGTGGCCAGCGCGTGGCCAGATCTGTTTTCTCCCAAACTTGCAAACACAAAACTTCCGCCGTCAGCTCGACCTTGCCTCTCCGGCGTGCCCTTCCGGCACCGGAGAGGGCTTTTTCGCTCTTCTCTCTTTGTTGTTTGTTCTCCCCGCCTCTCGGTAGCTCTCGTCCGGTGGCTTTCGCAGCTCTCCATTGCGTCGATCGTCTCTTGTTGGTGGTTGTTCGGCTTGAAGCTGTCGACGGACCTTCTCTCCGGCAAGGGTTGTGGCTTCGATGAGACGGTCCGACGTGTCTGGGCTTCCTTCGGCGGGTTATCTTTGCGATTCGGAAATTGGTGGTGCATCACCGGATCTTCCAGATCTGCTTTTCGCCGGTCTTTGGTGGTTGTGGCGTCTCGGCAGAAGCTTCGGGTTAGCGTTTCTTCTCGGCCTCACCTCCATCGTTTTCTCCAGCTTCCGGTGACAGTGGTTAAGGTCTTCGACTCGGCGGCGCAAATGGAGGCTGATCTTTGTGGCAAATTCGAGGTGGTAGTCTGGGAGCTTCAGCCTCTCCATAATCTCTTCTCTTCTCCAGGTTCGCTCGAGGACGGTAACTTGGTTTAGATTAGGGTTTTTGCCTGGGTTGTTGCTCTGTTTTTGGTGTGCTAGGTCTCTGGATTTGTTGCCTTGGTCAGTTCTTGTGGCGGTTAGGCTCGTCGTGGGTGGTGGTTAGGCTCTGGTGGGGTTGTTTGCGACGTGTCTCCTCCGTTTTGTGGGCAGACGATGGTGTGAGCTTCGTCCGCCGTTGGCTTTGGTTTCTTTGCCTTCTGTAGGGTTCCCTTTTCTCTATTCCGGTTGCTCGATGTTGGTGTCTTTCATTTCGTGTTATCAGTTGTTAGAGGTGCGCGTTATGCTCAAGTGAAGTCTTCAGACAAAGAATAGAGGCGGCGCTTTGGTCTAGGTGGCATCGCTTATCCGTGGGAGATGATTCCTGTAGTTCACGATAGGATTGGTGACCAGAGGCGGTTTCTCTGGTTGCCCGCAGATGCTCCCGTACCGCCGGATATGTGAATAAATCCATTGTTGTCATCGCGTTTTTGCGTTAGTTTGCGGAGAAGCTGTAGGCACCTTAATGTGAGGTTTTGAGGATTGGCCTTTATTAAGGTTTGCTCGTGGCAACTAGGATGGGACTCCAGCTCCAAGGAGCTGCGGAAATTACGCAAATTTCCGAGCTTTGCTGTTCGGAATCGGTGTTTCTTTTCTTGGATTTCGCTTTGGGTTTACGTTCGTTTCTACTTGCTGTTTTTGTTGTTGTTTGTTTTTCTGTAGATTTTGTTTTTTTCTTAGCTACTTGTATTCGCTGTAATTTCTGTCAAAAATTCTGAATATGGTATAAATCTTAACATGTTACCAAAAAAAAAAAAACAAAAAATTTAGGGTTTTGTTTGTACAGTCATCTTTAAGTTTGTTTGATGTCTATTTGGGATCTGATTTGAGTTTGTTAAATAATGGATTCAGTTGACCGCAGCCCAAATGAAGATCTGGATGGAGAAAGATGAGGAACAAGAAGAAGGCAAGAAGGAGTTTATCGAGGTACTCAAGATTCTTGAATCTGAGCTTGGAGACAAACCTTACTTTGGTGGAGATACCTTTGGCTATGTAGACATTTCCTTGATTACATACTATAGTTGGTTCCAAGCATACGAGAAGTGTGGTAATTTCAGCATCGAACCAGAGACTCCGAAACTGATCGCTTGGGCAAAGAGGTGCATGGAGAAAGAGAGTGTGTCTAAATCCCTCACTGACTCTGAGAAGATTGTTGGATACGTTACAGCGTATAGGAAGAATAATCTCGGATCTGAGTAAATCTTCTTGTTCTCTTGTCGTGAAACTGTGTTCTCTTCTGTTTCTGTTTTCACTAATAATGCGAGAGGATCTTTTTTGTCGTTAAGTATGGTTTTTAAATAATTTTTTTGTTTCGATTTAAGATTCCAAATATGAAGTCATATTCACGAAGGAGTTTAGTAGAATTAAAAATCGTTTCGATGGAGCATTTTTCCAAGAGTAAATAATTTTTATTATGTCTAAAACATCATTTAATATGAAAACATAAAGGTTAGCGGTAAATTAAAAATTTGGTTTGACCAGTCACATTAGAAATGTGGACAGGCCTTTTTTTTTTAACAACAAAATAACTGCACCATTCAATTTAAATGCTCTGCAATTTAAAGCAACATAAGTGCTGGTTTTGCTTTGTACTTTGTAGACATCATCTTTGAGTTTTGTTTGGGTCTGATTTAACGATCGTTAATATCTTTGTGATTTCAGTGATTATAAACCTCCAAGATTGTGTATGATGGGCCGGTATGGGCCTAAAAGGCCTAAATTAACATCCATGTTGTAGTCATTTGGAATTTATGTGACTGATAAGGTTATTGTGTCGGGTTTAGTGATTTGCGGGCTTGATTTATTCGTCATTTAAAAATGGCGGATTGAGCAACTTTAATCCGATCCGTATTATAATTTTCTCGATTGATCCGTAAGTTTTAAAGCATTTATATTTAAAATAATCTATATATGTATACGTATATCGATACATATACGTACGAATATAAAGTCTTAAAGTTCTATATATTTGTATATTTAGTGTACATTTTCAGGCACATATACATAAATCATGGTGTATATATAATAAAATTGTATGGAAAATCACGTGTTAATTTACTAAAATCAGTTAAATGTACACCCACATAAGTGAAGTCTGAGAGTCTTGAGATATTATAATACAAACAAATCGAGTAGGTCACCAAAACTATTACCATTAGTCCATTATTAGATTTAGTTCACTCGATCTACTTGTACCTTACTACCTTCTACAATTTAACTCGATTTCTATGTTCATAATTTTTTTCATTAATCTGTACATCAACGTAGAACTTTTAAACAGGAAGAAAAAGATGCTCCCCACTTAAAACCAAGAAAAAAAAGAGACTCCCACTCTTCTATATCAAGTGATGTTTTGACTATCTAGTTGCAAGGCAAAATTTTAAAATACATTTTAAATCTCTACTCTATATCAATTATCAATATAAAATTTATTTATTTATGTAAGGATAAAAGCAAATAATGTTATTGAATTGAAAAGCAAAATGTCACTTCAAATGAAACAATTGTTTTTGACTAAGACATCATCCAATATAAAACGGAGAAAAATAATTATGTGAATGTAAGGAGTTTCTGACGACTTACAAAAATATTACCAAGTTATTCATTTAAGATTTATAATTTTCCTGAGTATAATAGCCACAAATTATATTTGCTGTCATTAGAATAGTTTTTAAAAAAAAAATTAATATATTAATGAAACTAATGAAAGCAATTATATAATTATTTAAAAAATTTTAGCGACATAGATTTATAGTTTATTGGTTCGTATTAATTTTCTTATTGTGTCACCACATGAATTCAAATCAAATATTCGAATTTAAATTTAAGAAGATAAACACAATTGTAAAATCCCTACGGATGTATCAAACAATAATGATCAAAGATAAGTCAAACACTTATCTATGTTTCTGAAATTTTTGTCAAACTCTTTAGAAACCTACTCATTTAGTTTCACATTTCAAAAGGAATAATTGTTCAGGTTCGTACGGAATTAATATTAAGATCAAAATGAGAACAGATATTTATCGACGGGAAATTTTGTAATGAGAAAAAATGATAAAGTTCTTACTTTGCAGAAGCTTTATGTTTGTACCATAATGCTTTTTTAAAAGTTGATGTGACGTGACGGAATGCAAAATCCTTTACGTATATGCGTATTTCCTTCCCTCTATAAACGCCCGTTACTCGTACCTTCTTCTTTATATCACACACTCACTTGTTCACTTAGAACAAAAATCAAGAATATATCATTTGTGAGCTTCGGATATCGAAATCAATGGCGAACAAGCCGATTCTTCTGGATTACTGGCCGAGTATGTTCGGTATGAGGGCTAGAGTTGCGTTGAGGGAGAAAGGTGTTGAGTTTGAGTACAGAGAGGAAGATTTCAACAACAAGAGCCCTTTACTCCTCCAGAGTAATCCAATTCATAAGAAAATCCCGGTTCTGATCCACAACGGTAAACCGGTCTGTGAATCTCTTAACGTCGTCCAGTACGTCGACGAGGCCTGGCCCGACAAGAACCCATTCTTCCCTTCCGATCCTTACGGGAGATCTCAGGCTCGATTCTGGGCCGATTTCGTGGACAAGAAGGTAACTTATCCCTTTTGTGCCCTAGTTTTCGTAATTTGAGTCTGAACAGGATATAGGGTTAAGTTTGAGTGTTGCATGTCGATTTAGGATTTGATTTGAGTTTGTAATTGGCAAAATCAGACAAAGTTTAGGGTTTTGTTTGTAGATCTTTAAGCTTGTTTGATGTCTACTTGGGATTTGACTTGAACTTTTTTGTGTTCATCTGACAAAATTTGATGTTGTGTTACAATGTGTAATGGATTCAGTTCACCGAAGCCCAAGTGAAGATCTGGATGAAGAAAGGTGACGAGCAAGAAGCAGGGAAGAAGGAGTTTATTGAAGCACTCAAGATTCTTGAATCTGAGCTTGGAGACAAACCATACTTTGGTGGAGATAGCTTTGGCTATGTAGACATTTCCTTGATTACATTCTACTGTTGGTTCCAAGCATATGAGAAGTTTGGTAACATCAACATCGAATCAGAGAGTCCGAAACTGATCGCTTGGGGAAAGAGGTGCATGGAGAAAGAGAGTGTGTCTAAGTCTCTCCCTGACTCTGAGAAGATTGTTGGATACGTTGCTGAGTTTAGGAAGAACAATCTCGGATCTGAGTAGATATTGTTGTTCTTTTGTCGTTAATCTATGTTCTGTTCTGTTCTGTTCTCTTTTTAACTTTGGTTTTCTGTTTTCCCTAATAATGCATCAGTGACTGATTAGTAAATAAAAATCGTTTGGATGAAACATCTCTCTAAAAGTACCGAAAAAAGAATCACGAGAAAGTGTTGAACTTCTTTGTCACTAATCACTAGGCAATATTTTTCCCCCCATTGTCCAGTAACGCATATACGAAAATAGTCCTATAATACAGAGCTTATGAGTTGGTGTCCACGTTACAATCATGCAAGTATAGTGGCCCTACAAAAACAAAATTATAAAAAATGTGTTGGGTTCTCAACCAATTTTGGGAGGACATGGCAGCCTAAAGCACTTTCTAAACTCCACTAAAACACCTCTTGATCCATTATCAACACAGTTTCCTCACCCTTGAGGCTTTGAGTGGAGACTCCACTACAGTGGAGGTGGAGCACACTTTAGCTAACTTTTTTTTATCACCATTCAACCAATAATATCATTTAGACGTGTGTTTCCATTTTAACACAACAAAAGTGACTATATAATTTTCCTTTTGAAATAAATACGAATTTCGAAAAATATTGTACGATTTATTATATCATATCTGTATTGTATTACTGTAGTCACTATTACGTTACGTTGTAAGAAGAATAGCGAGAAAAACGTAGTATATATTCGTCACCAAAATTTTGTAAACCTTGATTTAATCTGCTCTAGCAGTTTTTTCAAAAGGTACTTTGTAAGAATATGTATAACAAGCCGCGCGCATATAATATCACACTTTATAAGTTACTATAAAAACTAAATGAAACAAATTAGAAATTTGTACAATTTATTTTTTGAATTTAATATGGTTAACCCAAAAAAAAGTTCAATAATTTTATATGAACAGCCTTCTGATGATTGCGTTGAAGGAGATATAGATAGATAGAAAAGAGGCAGACAAAAAATATTCACAAACCTTTGTGAGGTTCACTAATCGCAACAAATGGCGGATGAGGTGATCTTTCTGAATTTTTAACCGGGCATATTCGGAATGAGGACGAGGATTGCGTTGGAGGAGAAAGGAGTGAAGTACGAGTATAGATAGAAGAGGATGTGATGAAGAACAAGAGTCTCTTGCTTCTCGAGATGAATCCGGTTCACAAGAAAATTCCGGTTCTCATCCACAATGGTAAACCGGTTTGTGAATCCATCATTCAGATCCAATACATAGACAAAGTTTGGTCAGACAAAAATCCATTCCTCCCTTCCGATCCTTACCTAAGAGCTCAAGCTTTGTTATGGGCCGATTTCATCGACAAGAAGGTAACAACAATCGTCTTTTAATTCCCAAAACTTTAGAATTCCGAAAAGATCTCGACTTTGCAATTAAAAATATTTCAGACAAATCATGTCAGATTCTAGGGCTTTGCGTGTAACTCATATATGTGAGAATGTAATGTTACTTGTGCCACAAGGAACAGTTGTATGTTTGTGGGAGGAAGACTTGGCAACGAAAGGTGAGGAGCTAGAAGCAGCCAAGGAGTTGATTGAAATACTCAAGACTCTTGAATCTGAGCTTGGAGATAAACCTTACTTTGGCGGGGATTAATTCGGTTTGCAGACATTGTTCTGATTGGATTCTATAGCTGGTTTCCATCATATGAGAAGTTTGGTAGCTTCAGCATCGAACCCGAGAGAGAGAGTGTGGCTAAGTCTTTGCCTGCTTCTGAGAAAGTTATTTGATACGTTTTAGAGCTTAAGAAGTTATATGGAATCGAGTAAGATAAGGTCTCTTTTAATTTATTTTGTTTTCTGGTCTGTTTAGCTCCTTGTTGTGTTGTGTTTTGTCGTTCCTAATAATGCAGAGTATTTGTAATTAGGTGGAGTCTTGTTCTGAAAACCGGATGCTCTGATTCTGACTAAATTAGTAGAATAAAATCGTTTGGATGGAACATCCCTTTCACAAATACAGAATTTTTTTCCCTCGGCAAAAGATTGTATTGTATCATTCATTAATAAAATGTTTTAAAACATTTTGATTTATCAGACTGCTATAGTGCTAATTTTTCGGAAGGTACTTATAAAAAACTACTCTGTCAAAATATGTATGGTTTCTCTAACCAGCCGCATATAATAATAATACTATCACATATCTTAATACACCACTAGCAGTATTGAAATACGAGATATTACAAAGTTACAGTACTATAAAACTAATGAAATAAATTATAAAATTACCACACTTGATATTTATATGAAAAATGGTTCAATATGGTTGGCCAAAAACGTTTAATAATTTTAATTCACATGCTACCCTTATAAATAAACAGCCTAACGAGGCTACGCATTTAAACGCATGTAATAAGAGACGAATCGAGAAGAATTAGCTTCACGGATCGCAAACAATGGCAGACGAGGTGATCCTTCTGAGTTTCTGGCCGAGCATGTTTGGAATGAGGACGATGATCGCGTTAGAGGAGAAAGGAGTGAAGTACGAGTGTAGAGAAGAGGATGTGATCTATAACAAGAGTCCCTTGCTTCTAGAGATGAATCCGATTCACAAAAAGATACCGGTACTCATCCATAATGGTAAACCGGTTTGTGAATCCATCATCCAAATCCAATACATAGACGAAGTCTGGTCCGACAAGAACCCATTCCTCCCTACCGATCCTTACCAAAGAGCTCAAGCTTTATTTTGGGCTGATTTCATCGAAAAGAAGGTAACAACAAGTGTCTTTAAATTTCACTATACTTGACTCCAATTTTTTTTGAGATCCTAAACAATGATTTCATGGACTTGCAACAACAAACCAATTGGTAATGAGTGAATTTTATATCTCTTATAAGTTATAACGTGGAATTCCTCAGTATTACACGAATTAAGAAAAATATATTAACTTAGCAATTGAAATATTTCAGATCAAATTCTAAGGTTTTGCTTGTAATTAACTCATGTGTATGTATGTTCCTGGTGGCACAATGAACAGTTGTTCCTTTGTGGGAGGAAGACTTGGGCAACGAAAGGTGAGGAGCTAGAAGCAGCCAAGAAGGAGCTTATTGAAATACTCAAGACTCTTCAATCTGAGCTCGGAGATAAACCTTACTTTGGCGGCGATACATTCGGGTTTGTAGACATTGTGTTGATTGGATTCTACAGTTGGTTTCCAGCATACCAGAAGTTTGGTAACTTCAGCATCGAACCAGAGTGTTCGAAACTGATGACTTGGGGAAAGAGGTGTATGCAAAGAGAGAGTGTGGCTAAGGCTTTGCCTGACTCTGAGAAAGTAGTTGGTTACGTTTTACAGCTTAAGAAGTTATAAGGGGTCGAGTAAAAAAAGATCTCTTAATTGCTGTTTTCTGTTTTGTTTAGCTATTTGTTGTGTTGTGTTTTCTGGAGGTTTTCATGTTTCTAACAATGAAATTGAGTCTTGTTCTAAAATTCGGATGATTTGTTTTGTTTAAATTCGGTGTTTTGGTCTGAATTCTTGAATCACAGTAATGTTTTTGTATTATTAGCTTCAACGATTTGAAGTTTGACTTCTTTTGAGAGCTACTATGTGATTTTGAAGTCATAAGTGTAATGACATTAGCCATTCTCAGTGAGTGGCCTAAACATTTTCTAGAATAGAATATTAAAAGTACATGTTCATACATATTAGCATGCACTAAAAATTTAATAATCAGCATTATAGACCGATAGCGAGAGAATCCATAGATAACATAACATACAGACACATTATTTCCTTTTCATCTTATTCAATAAAACTCCAATTATAAAGTAATTCTAGGTAACGATCCAAAAACAAGTTAGAATTATAAATTTTTTAATAAAGTCAAATAATAGAATCTAAAATCCGGTTAGTTTTCGAATGGGATATAAATTTTCTAATTTCTAATTTATTTATAAAAAGTTGAAACTTAAGATTTTTAGATTAATTTTTAAACTTATATATATTAAACATTATCATTTAAGTTTCTAATTTATTTGTAAAAAATTGTTTTAACATTGTTTTGTAAATTTACAATTTAAAATAATTTTTTAGTTTAAAATTTTTAGAATTTTAAATAATGAAACTTTGGATAATAAATTTACAATTCGATGTGAAAACTAACCGAATTTGGATCTTGCCATTTGACATAGTCTTTGATCATTAGAGATTTTATAAATTCAATTTGTTTTCGCATCGTTAAGTAGATATAGTATTTAAGTTTCTAATTTATTTGTAAATATGTTTTAAATTTTAAAAATTCTAATTTATTTGTAAAAAAAAATTTTAACATTGTTTTGTAAAATTATAGTATAAAATTTTAAAAACTTTAAAATCCATGAGAAAAAATCAAAATTTTAAAACAGTTTTTAAAATGGCAAAATCCAAAATCTAGTTAGTTTTCACATCGAATTGTAAATTTATTATCCAAGTTTTCATTATTTAAAACTCTAAAAATTTAAAGCTAAATATTCAACTTTAAAACAAAAATTTAATGAAAAGTTGTAAAAATAATAAAAAAAAATCCGTGAGAAATAAGAAAATTCAAAACTTTGTTTTTTAACTAAACATATATAATTTTAAAAATATGTTTTTATAAGATGGGATAGAAATTGAAACTTAAGTTTTCTGATTCTAATTTATTTATAAGATTAATTTATAAACTTAGATATATTAAACTTTCTCATTCAAGTTTCTAATTTATTTGTAAAAATATTTTAAAATGTTTTCACATCGTTTTGTAAATTTATAATTTAAAGTTTTATAAACTTTTAAATCCAAGAGAAAAAATCAAAATTTTAAAATATTTTTTACAAATAAATTAGAAACTTGAATGCTAAATCTACGTAACGATGCGAAAACAAATTAAATTTATAGTATCTCTAGTGATCAAAAACTATGTTAAAAATGACAAAATTCAAAATTCAGTTAGTTTTCACATCAAATTGTAAATTTACCATCCAAATTTTCATTATTTAAAACTCTAAAAAATTAAAGCTAAAAACGAAGGGTTGGAGAAGAATCAGAGCATCATATATCTTCCATCACGCCACTCGTCTCTTCTCTGGTCTGCTTGTGGTGAAGATTTCGCGAAGAGAATACGACAAATCAACAACCCAAGCGTCGAACAAGTTGGAGCCAAAGATTTACTACAATTGCGCATGTGATTGCATCTTTCTCCCTCTATATCACTCTTTGTGTTTATATGTTTCTCTGGTTTGTGATGATTATTAATTTCTAAAACGATTAGATTTAGGAGACGCGAGACGCTGTTTATAAACACTGTTCAAGTTTCCTTTTTTTTCCTTCACTTATTAGGTGTTTGCCAGAGCAAAGCCCAACCTTAGGTTCGGTGATAATCTAGCCGTTAATTATAAAGGTTCGGGTATAACTTTCTATTTTTCAGTTGCATATTTCTAGTTAGTTACTGATTTTTTTCCTGTTTTGATTAGATTTATGATTTGATTTATTTGGCACTTACTAAACCATTACTACTTCTGGTTATCTAACATTGTGCCCTGCCCCCTTTGTATTTTTTGGATCGTGTTACTGATTTTAGTTTCAATTATTTATATAGATTAGACATTTGTTAAAATTTGCTTTGGTTTTGTACACACTTTTGCATACATGGTACGTTTTTGACCATTTTCAAGTGATAAGTTCTAGTGCATACTAATGTATGCTTTACTGCATACTTTTAGTAGGCATGTTTCATGTTTGCATACCAAAATGTTGGTACCATTGAACCATTTAAAGCCAAAGTTGTAGATTGATTAAACATAAGCAAAAGATTACTGCCGTGTATTTTTTATTAACATAAAAACAATAACAGATAAGCATAATGACGTAAGCAGTGGCCTAAGCATTTTTTAAACTCCATTTTAAAAATATCTCGAATTCAATAACATTAAGTTGACTTGTTTAACGTTCAAACCTAGCTTGCTTCGTGTCTTAGCTTCTAAGATTCAATTAAATTTTTCAATTTTGTTCACAGTCAATAATATATACATCAACAGCGGATACAAACTCCTTATATAATTTGACTATTTTACTCTATTAAGATTTAGCCATTAGAGTATAGAAAGAGTTTAAGCAAATATCCATCAGAGAAGAGTCCTTCTTCACATACCGATCACAATAATGGCGGATGAAGTGATCCTTCTGGATTACTGGCCGAGTCCATTCGGAATAAGAGCGAGAATCGCGCTAAGAGAGAAAGGAGTTGAGTTTGAGTGTAGAGAAGAGAATCTGAGGGACAAGAGCCCTTTGCTTCTAGAGATGAATCCGGTTCACAAGAAGATTCCGGTTCTCATTCACAATGGTAAACCGGTTTGTGAATCCATGAACGTAGTTCAATACATCGACGAGGTCTGGTCCGACAAAAACCCAATCCTCCCTTCCGATCCTTACCAGAGAGCTCAAGCCCGATTTTGGGTCGATTTCGTCGACACCAAGGTACCAATCCAAAACCTCTGTTTAGGGTTTTGTTTTTAGATTCATAATTATATTGAGAATGTTTTTGGGTTTGATCTTTGAAATGGAGCAGTTGTTCGAGCCAGCGGATAAGCTCTGGCAAACGAAAGGCGAGGAACAAGAGACAGCCAAGAAAGAGTATATTGAAGCACTTAAGATTCTTGAATCTGAGCTTGGAGACAAACCTTACTTTGGTGGAGATACCTTCGGGTTCGTAGACATTGCCATGACTGGATATTACAGCTGGTTCGAAGCATCAGAGAAATTAGCTAACTTCAGCATCGAACCAGAGTGTCCCATACTGATGGCTTCGGCCAAGAGGTGTTTGCAGAGAGAAAGTGTGGTTAAGTCCCTCCATGATTCTGAGAAGATCCTTGCGCTCGCCTATAAGCTTAGGAAGATATATTGTGTCTAAAAGTTTTATTGATTCCATCTCACGTTTTTATGTTCTCTGGCTTCTTAAAGTTTATTGTGTCTTCTATGAATATTGTCCTTTCCTTTTATTTTCACCAAATACTATATGTTTCTTGTCACTCAAGAATAAGGTTCCTCTATTTTGAAGAGGTCTACAGTGTTGTGCCTAGGCTCATAGAGGCTTAAGGAAACTTTTTAAAAGTGTGGTGCTTGTCATAAAACAATATATAAATATTCATATCATGCATTTCTCAAACACATTATATCAACTCAATCTTAACCCTAATTTTGAATAAAATGTGCTCTTATACTTGTTTATTTTATTGTGGCTATAGGCAATTGCCTTTTTTTCAAAGCAGGTCCACTTACTCTTATCTTTTGTAAAAAGTTGATTGAAGTGGAGAATTTTAGATTCGAAACCTTTCTTTATCTTGGCTCTATAATTAACACTCTCTCGCTCTCTTCTTCACAGAGCTTCACCGACAGCTAAAAATGGCAGAAGAGGTTATTCTATTGGATTACTGGGCGAGTATGTTCGGGATGAGGACAAGGATTGCTTTGGATGAGAAAGGAGTCAAATATGAGTATAGAGATGAAGATCTGAGTAACAAAAGCCCTTTACTTCTTGAGATGAACCCTATCCACAAGAAGATTCCGGTTTTGATTCACAAAGGTAAACCGATCTGCGAATCCATAATCCAGGTTCAGTATATAGACGAGCTCTGGCCTGACACAAACCCGATTCTTCCTTCGGATCCTTACACGAGAGCTCAAGCTAGATTCTGGGTAGATTATATTGACAAGAAGGTTACAATTTCTCTTTTATGTTGTTAGAGTTCTTTGCTCTATGATCCCTTACATATATATAAGTAAGTAAGTAATGATTGATGTGTTGCTAATTGTTTTTTGGACAAAATTGGGATCAGACGTACGGACCATGCAAGGCTTTATGGTCAGAAACAGGGGAGAAACAAGAGGCTGCGAAGATGGAGTTCATCGAAGTACTTAAGACCCTTGATTCAGAGCTTGGAGACAAAACTTTCTTTGGAGGAAACGAATTTGGACTTGTGGACATTGCCTTTATCGGATTCTACAGTTGGTTCCGTACGTACGAGGAGGTGGCGAATCTCAGCATCGTAGCAGAGTTTCCTAAGCTAATCGCGTGGGCACAGAGGTGCTTGAAAAGAGAGAGTGTGGCTAAGGCCTTGCCTGACTCTGATAAGGTTCTTAAGTCTGTTTCTAATCATCGGAAGATTGTTTTAGGACTCGATTAGATTCCCCTGTTCTGCTTTGCTCTGTTTTTTTTTCTTCTGGTTTCAAAATGTGGTGTGTATTTCAGGTTTTTCAATAAGTCGGGTATAACTCGATGTATGTTTGGGTTGGGATTTGAGTGAAGCTATGATCTATTTTTATTTGTATTCGGTTACAACATCTCTACTTTTTTCTATAACAAGCATCAACTGTCGCTTAATTTGATCGACAAAGCCTTTTTTGGATAAATTTATCAGCTAAACTAACTTTTAATAGTATTTTATTTATTATCTTCCCAAAAAAAATTAAAGAAAATGAATACACACAGAAAACGAATCAAATGGTAAATCTTAAAAGAATATAATTTGTAAAAGTCTTATGGTGTAATGGTTGACAAAAAAATTTGTGCTTTTACACTATGTATGGAGCTCGATTTTTGGAAATTTTAATTTATTAAAGATTAATAAAGACAATCTTACTGAAGATCTTTGTCGTATAACCATGTATTGTTTTTTTTTTGTTTTTTTTTTTTATAAGCATGTATTGTTAGTAGAACTATTCGTTGTGAAATCCTCTCAAACGTTGGCCATTTTAATGCATAAGTTATATTCTGTTGTGGGTGACATATATTCATTTGTATTAGCATAAAACCAAATGAATTTTGTAATAATGATGTAACATATCTTTATAAAAAAATGATGATGTAATAGATGACAAATAAATTAAAATTTATTATAATTTAACATAATTAAACAATGATGTAACATTATATATATATATATGATAAATTCATGGATTTAAAAAACCCAAAACCAGTCTTCTTTCTAAATCATCTGATATGCATGTAGCACAGTTGGGTTTATAACGTCAAGTTTAGTTAGTTTTTGGTTCTAGGATTGAGGGATCGGACGCAACTCATAGTCCAAATTAAAAGTAAGACTTGGGCTGTTCGTTTCGGGAAAACATTCTGGCCCAAACGGTGAATCTTGTCGCCATCACAATTCGCAAGAAGAAAGAAAAACACTATTAATTCATAAACTTTCGTCATTTCTCTACCACTATAATGTTAAAGTTCAAACCAAAAATAAAATAAAATCAAACCACTCTTCGTCGGAGAACAAAAACCGATTTTGTTTTTGTCGCTAACGTTAATGTCCTTGATGGCAAAATTTGAAAATATTTGTAAAAGAGAGAGTACAAAAGAAAAATAAGAGCCACGCAACAAGAGAGTACGTTTACATGGGGACTTGTACTATGATTCATTAATTATACTCATGAGCCCCACATTATGTGTTACCTTTATCCAATAACATCTTTTTCGTTTTTGTTCTACAATATCCAGGTAGAAATAATGCAAAAAAACATAATTTTCAACGTATAGAACAAACAAAATGTTAGCACGCAAGGATAGTTTCGAATCGATTAGCTGGAGAAAAAAAATTAACTATACCTTGAAGAAGAAAAAATAAAAATCAAGTGGAAGGTGTCATTCATGGATCAAAGATTCCAAATTTATATAGCGGTTACGAATTTCTTAACCGTTTCACTTTTCGGATAATTACGACTTTTTGCCGTCAATTGTTGGGTAAAATGAAACAATCAGAACTTTATCTTTTGTTAAAAGCCATAAATTCTACAGAACCTGACAAGTTTATTCTAAAGTAAGATGGAACCAAATATTATAAATAATTAAAATGATCAACGGGATTGATCGAGTCATATAATCTTTATATCATAATCCATGTATTGTATTTACAATGTATCAACAATGTTATTTATCCCCCTATCTTATAGGGTTTTAATAAAAGAAAACTGTAAAAAGATGACTATGGAGTTGTACCAAACCCTCGGAAATATAACAACTCCTCATAGTATTTACTGAAATAGGTATTAATCACGGAAAACTTAGAAAATTTACTGTTACGAAATAACGTTTCCAATTAAAATAAGTTCAATTAAAACCAATTTATTGAATGATACGTTTCAGTGTAAGCTAACTACATATGCTTTACCAATGCAAGAATATTTCAAACGTTATTTTATTTTAACAAAAGAAATAAGAGAATATTTCAAACATTCCTGTCCCCAAAAATGGACATCTGACCAACCCCACTTCTATTTCATGGTACTAATCAGATATAGAAGAAACCAAATTCATCTCAATTACATGTTGATCACCACTACTACTACTAATCAGACATTAACAGTGTAACTAACCGCTAATGGTATTTTTGAGGAAAATTAAAAAACAAAAGGGCTAAAAGTCACGTGATAGCTATCTGTCTCGTGCTAGTAGTAACACAGCCGTTGGATAAGTTGTTTGCTTACTCGGATCGAAGATTTCGGTGGAGTGCGAAGTATGGAATAACTACCCATTAGATTAAAGGCTGTACGAATGTCGTTTTCGGTAATACTTTTTTAGAGCTTTTGACCAAAATGGGCGTTGAATAACCCGACCCGTTAACCCAAAATATTTGTTTTTATATTATTTCATTTTTGGTCTTATTATTATTTATCTATAAAACTAAAGATTTTATTTGTGGTAAAAAATAATTTCATGAATAACAGAGTTTACAGAATTTTTTTTTAATGTATTATTGGCCTGATTTAGCAAATTTAATTTGAATTTACACACTATATACTTAAAATGCATGATTTTACTCGATCAACTAGATATTAAATTATTTAAATTGTTTATCATTTACATAGATGGAATAAATTTGAAAAAATCTGTTTTTGAATTAATAGAATTATTAGTCATATGTTCTACCGTATTCATGATATTTTTTTCTTATATAAAAACGAGCGGGACCAAAGAAATTTCTCTCTTATAGGGTTTTGTTTGATTAGAAATTCGGTGATATTTGAAAAGTTTAGTTACTCCTCCAAAAATTAATAAATAATGTTTAATTAATGGGAAAACGTTAAATGCAAAAGTTACTACTCTTCTCAGTTTTTATTTAGTTAAAATGAACAATGAACACTAGTCAGAAATTTTGTCCTCTCAGCATTTGACTATATGTTTCCCTTTGCTTTATTACTTAAAAACGAAAATAAAGAAACAAAACTTCAAAAGAAGATAAACTACACAGGCTTTTTTATTTTGGGATGTGGATGATATTTCCCATGTATATACAACTAAAAGTATAGCATAAATTACAAGTCACAACATCTAATTTTTCTTTAATAAACAGTTACAACCGAACTAAATGCAGTATAAACAATATAAGGCTTATACAATTACAATTTGGTCACGAATAGAATATTATTGAAGGTACATATAACACGCATTAAATATTTAGTAATAATCAGGCATTATAGGCCCATGGAGAGAGAATCGATAGATAACATAGAGACAAATAATTTCCTTTTCATCTTATTCTAGAAAAATCCAAATTAAAGCTACTTATTAAGAGTCGCATAGCCTATAGTTTATATTCACATCTCTCCCCTTAATTTTGTTTTTTATTTATTTATAAATATCTTTAAAATTAAAAAGAAAGAGAGAAAAAAAAGCCATTTTCATCACCTTCGTCTTCTCCATTATCTCTCTACCAAATCTGGCAGAGAATAACAAAAACAAAAACAAAACAATAAGATCGAAGAAGAATCAATCATTAGGTTTTTAATGGATAAGAGCTGTAACTCCTCCGGCGATTCTTCCGCCGTATCCGCCTCAGCAACGAGTAGTACCGGTAACAATACAACGAACAGAGATCACCTGAGACAACTCAATAAGCTTTCTCATAAGATATCAAAACCGACAAACTCATCCTCCTCCGCATCCGCCGCCGTGAATCGTGAAATTGATCATCTTCCTCCACCGCCGCCGATTAATCAAGGGAATCTCCACCAACATCAGCCTCCTGTTTACAATATCAACAAGAACGATTTCAGAGATGTTGTTCAGAAACTCACAGGCTCACCTGCACATGAACGGATCTCTGCTCCGCCGCAACAACCGATTCATCACCCTAAGCCTCAACAGAGTTCGCGTCTACACAGGATCCGTCCTCCTCCTTTGGCTCACGTTATCAATCGTCCTCCTGGTTTGCTAAATGACGCACTTATCCCTCAGGGTTCTCATCACATGAATCAAAACTGGTCCGGCGGTGGATTTAACCTTCGACCGACGGCGCCGCTTTCTCCTCTCCCGCCGCTTCCCCCGGTTCACGCGGCGGCGGAATCTCCGGTCTCTTCTTACATGCGGTACCTTCAGAACTCGATGTTCGCAATCGATTCGAATCGGAAAGAGTTCTCTGGATTATCTCCGTTAGCTCCTTTGGTCTCACCTCGTTGGTACCAACAACAACAGGAAAACGCTCCGCCTCCGCAGCAAAACAATCTCCCTCCACCACGCCCTCCTCCTCCTTCCGCCGCTGTTTCGCAGACGGCGCCGACATCGATTCCTGCGCCTCCACCGTTCGGATGTTTGAATTCGCCTAAATCGCCATACGGATTACTCTCACCGAGCATACTTCTATCGCCAACGTCAGGTCAATTAGGGTTTCCGGTATCTCCGACGACGGTGCCGCTTCCTAGCCCTAAATACAAAGGTCATTGATTGATCAGAAAAATATCGGAAACCCCCTCTTGTCGGTCAAATTGAAGAAACGTCGTCGTTTTGACCGTCACGACAAAATTCCCTTTGTTCTTTTTGTACATCATTAGTGGAGTGGTGGCTCATTTGTTTTTTTTTTTTTTTTTTAATTAACTCCAAATTACTTCAATCCGTTTTTTTACTTTCTTTTGTTCCATGTTTGTTCATGTTAGAAACAAAGAGTAGGAAAAAGAAAGGAATACACTTTTGCAACTCTATTGAATTCTTATAAGTTTGCCATTATAATATGCTGAATCATCTATTTGTAGATCAAATTAAACACAATTGTATTTTTTTTGTTCATGGTCTATTCGATTGGGTATTAATTTTTTTGTTTGGGTGATTAGCTATACCAATCACTTCACTGTTCCTTTGGTTGAATTTTATTCTCTGATGCTTTCATTTTCAGTTGAAACTTCAAACTCTGACGAGATCATTTATTTAACCTGTAAAAGTGTTAAATGACTAACGAGTGTCTATATACTTAAATAGTTCTTTCGAAAGGTATTTTTATATAATCAAATTGATGATTGATTTCAGACCAGGTAAAGTAATTGGCTTTACACAGTCCAATCAACTAGTCTGCTTTTAAAATTGACAACAATCGAACGCAACAAGATAAGAGACAAGAGACTTTATGATCTTCAAATTGATGAGAAAACAAAGCAAGGTTTGATTGCAGAGACATTGAAATCGATAACAACAAAAAAAAAAAAAAAAAAAAAAAGAGAAAGAAAATCAAGCAAAAAGAGATGAAAGATAATTGATGGTTCGGACTTGCCACAAATATGATGAATGAATAAGCTTGAAGATAAGCGAAATGGCAAGAGCGACCTCTTAGATGATTAAGAAAACATATGGACGAAGAGAAGAAGTTGCAAACCCTAGAAAACTAGCAGTTTCAGTCAAACGATCACTGCTGTTCCTCGGTTGGTTTTGGCGCTGCTGCTTCCTTGATTTCATCCGCAGCATCATCCTAAATATGATCCACCATTAGATAATTTAGTCAATGAAATGACAATCATTCATAATAGAAAGAAAGAACAAAGGTGAGGATTATATGGACGAACCTGCATATCAGATGTCCAGAGAGTGAGGTTGTCACGGAGAAGCTGCATAATCAAGGTACTGTCTTTGTATGACTCTTCACCAAGAGTGTCCAACTCTGCAATCGCGTCATCAAAGGCCTTGATGACACATTACAACAACAAAACCAGTCAATTTCATGTCCTTGAGATAATAAAAACAGATGATGTAGCACAAGTGGATGGATCTGTGAGGTCAAGTATTATGGCAATTCCAATTCCGCATATGGAAAATTGAAAGATGAGTGGATTCATAAAACCTGTTTGGCGAGGTTACAGGCACGATCAGGAGAATTGAGGATCTCGTAATAGAACACAGAGAAGTTCAATGCAAGACCAAGACGGATTGGGTGAGTTGGAGCGAGCTCTGCATTTGCAATATCCTGCATAGAGTGTCACATATAATGGCAATAAGATCAAAACCTAGACAACCTCAAGATCTTATTCTAGACTATACAAATCCCTAATCTAATCCGAAATAAGAGTTTAACTCTCGTTATACTGCAAAATCTAGATTCAACAACCACGGATCACAAACAAGATTCAAATAAACTAGATCTGAGATTTGGATTTGTGAGAAATTCAAACCTGAGCAGATTTGTAAGCGGAGAGAGTGTGTTCAGCGGCGTCTTTCCTCTCTTGACCAGTCTTGAACTCAGCCAAGTACCTGTGATAATCCCCCTTCATCTTCAGGTAAAAGACCTTGGAATCACCAGAAGCAGCGGCAGGGATGAGCCTAGAATCAAGCAACTTAAGGATTCCGTCGCAGATTCCAGAGAGCTCCGTCTCGATCTTAGACCTGTAATCACGGATCGCCGTGACGTGGTCATCGTTACCGCGACTCTCTTCTTTCTGCTCGATCGAAGAGATAATACGCCACGAGGCACGGCGAGCGCCGATCACGTTCTTGTAAGCGACGGAGAGCAGATTTCGCTCTTCCACGGTGAGTTCATCGCCGTCTACGGCGGCGGAGACTTTCTCCATAAACTCTACCATCTCTTCGTATCTCTCCGCTTGCTCCGCGAGCTTGGCCATGTATACGAACTCTTCACGCGCAGAAACCGCCATTGCTGTTCCTTCAAAGAATCGATCTAAGGAAGAATCAAAGAGAAAAGATCTGAGATCTGATCAAAAGAGAGAAACGGTTTTGGATTTGAGAATCGGTGGAGAGGACGACGAATGAATGAATTTGTGTGTTTAATGAGGGGAAAGTGATAAATGCGTTTTAGAGGAAACGAGTGAAATTTGGAACCAAGATTTAATCTGGGCCGTTGGATTCGTCTCTTCTATTGTGGCCGGTCCTGCTTTTTAAAGGCCTGTTTTTTTTTTTCACCTCAAATTATGAAAAACTTTAAAACACTTTTAGCTAAAATGGTAATATGATTTATGGAATTTTTGGGTCAATTAACAAATAAATGGTAATGTGATTTTACTACTATTTGTTTTTGCACCCTAATTGGGTCATAGAGTTAAGATAAAGGCTAGTTTTTGTAGACTTGTAAAAAGAAAATATAAAAAGAAGAAATCGAGTTCTATTAGATTTTGATACAATAATGGAGGCAAGTTGGGTTAACAAAAATGGAGACAGCTAAGAGGGACACATGTGTTGTGACTTGTTAGCATGTCAGGGGATCCAAAGGACTCTTTCTTCTCCAACTCATCTTTCACATTTTCGTGGCTCCTCTAAACGTTTTTTTCGAAATTTAAAAACTTCGGTTATGTAATATTCATTGTGTTTTTTGCAATCTGGAAACTTTCAATTAATAGTAGGCGATTTCTAGGAGAGGTTTTAAATCATTTGCTCCTAATTATGTTGTTGTATACTACTTGTTATTCAGACTAAAATAATATAATATTTTATCGATTTAAGTTAATCGTATTTGGATGCCTCTTCCTAATTATTGATTAGTTTATTAGTAACTCTTTACACGAAAGTTTTTTTGTGATATTATTTAAAATAAGATTTGTTTTTCTTTATTATAGGGATTTCTTTATTATATATATTCATCCAACACTTATCCTTATCTTTTTTTTTTTCAACTGGAGTTATATTAAGAGATTAAAGTTTGTTACAGCATATACACACATAATCGACAATCATATAAATATGAGATCACCTCCGCACCTATCTAAACTAAGTCAATAGAGATGCTCTAATAGATATTTTTCAATGGATGTTTTCAAATTAAATTAATGATAAATTTAATATTATTTTAAAAAATATTTTATATAAAAGTGATATAAATATTTTATATGAGTGTGAAGTATGTCACGGATCTTCTCCTCTATTTAATTTTTTTATTATTTTTTATTTAAAAATATTTTTTTTTTGTGAAATAAAAGTGGTCTTACAATCAAAAAATATGGTTCTCTACTCGAACTATACTATCACCAAAACTCAAATTCAATCAGATGACAAAGCCCTTTCTTCTGCAAACACTTATTCTTATCCATGATTATGTTTTTCCATATCTTACTTCTTTTTTAATTTTTTATATCTTAAACTAAAGTAAGTTGTTTGCTTTCCATCAAATTTTTTTTATGATATTCAATGAAATAAGTAAAATATTTAATTTTTACTCTCTAGCATAAATGTAAGCTATACAATGAATTGATTTTTTTTTGTATGCTCATGATATAGATAAAGATCATACCTTATAAAGAGCTCGTTTAACCTTATCAAAAAAGGTGCAAGTTCGGTTATGCCATGCCAAAAGAGATTCGTGGCTTGTTCAACTATATGGTTAATAAAACGAGAAAATAAGGCAACACTCATTCGGAAGGAAATCAAAAGTTTGCGAGAAAAGAACCGGGACGTGTTAGGAGAAAGGGACAAGAGTATTGATGCTAAGACTTTCGTAGAGGCGTCTTTTGCAGGCTTAAAATAAAATGAGGGGTTTACAAGCAAGACTTCCGGCAACTGAGCATAAGTCTTTCGACAACTAAGCATAAGTGGGATACATATCTTCTGTCTTGCGGAGTTTTGGTAAGAGGACATGGCATAATTGTACCTCTGTAATTTAACATGCCAGTTAAATGTTATGACATGCTGTTTATGGGGATTCATAGAGGAATGATGGCTCACATAGTGACACAATTATTAGATTGGTAAATTCCCTTGTCTCCTTCATTCCTTTATCAGATCATATAAATAGAGTACAATGGAATGATCTAGAGAATGAACATAGGTAAGTACAATGTATCTAAATGTATCTAGGGAATAATAAACGATATTCATATCTTAACACTCCCCTCAGTCGAAGCGTTGGAGGAACGGACGATGAGACTGCGCCGGAAGTCGAGAAACAACGGAGAAGGCAGGCTTTTGGTGAAAATATCAGCAAATTGTTGAGCCGTTGGGACATGAAAAACACGAACTTGACCAATAGCAACCGTTTCACGAAAAAAGTGTATATCAATCTCCACATGCTTGGTACGTTGATGCTTGACTGGATTGGAGGAGAGATAAATGGCACTCACATTGTCACAATAAACAATCGTAGCACGGGATAAAGGAATTTTCATTTCAAACAGCAACGTACGAAGCCAAGTAGCCTCGGAAGCTGCATTAGCGATGCCCCTATACTCAGCCTCAGTACTAGATCGGGAGATAGTATGTTGCCTTTTTGACGACCAAGAAACCAAGTTATTGCCAAGAAACACACAATAGCCGGAAGTAGAGCGACGAGTAGTCGGGATCAGAATATGCAGTAAGTTGTAGTGTTGTGGAGCGTGTCATGCGTATGCCGTGAGTAATGGTGCCCTTAACGTATCAGAGAATTTTCTTCAAAGCCTGGAAATGAGATTCACGAGGATCATGCATGAACAAACAAACTTGTTGAACCGCAAATGAGATATCGGGGCGTGTGAAAGTCAAATGTTGAAGAGCACCAGCAAGACTCCGGTAGAGTGTAGGATCAGAAACCGGAGGACTTGCATCGGCAGCAAGCTTCTGTTTTTTGTCAACCGGAGTAAGACATGAGTTGCAATTGGTCATGTTGGCCCGATAGAGTATATCGGCCGCATAATTTTGTTGGTGAAGAAACAGACCCGTGGAATCACGTTTGACTGTAATCCCGAGAAAATGATGTAATGAACCTTCATCAAACATATCAAATTCCGCACTTAGACAAGCAATGATTCGTTGAAGAAGAATTGTGGAAGAGGCGGAGATCGTTCTCAAGTTGGAGGGCACGAGCCTCTTTGTTGTCGCGAAAGAGGTTTTCAATGGCAAGCCAAAGTTCATGCGCCGTTGAATTCTTTTTGATGATGGTATCGATGATAGAATCGGAGATGGTTCCGTAAATCCACATCTTGACAAGGCCATCGCGTTCCTTCCATTCTTTTGCGGTGGCAGGAGTAGAGGTGGAGGATCCATCAATGTGTCTGGAGACGCTGAAACTAACGCAGTGAGTCTCGAACAACTCTCTCCAAACGTCGTAATTGAGCTTATCCATATCAAGGGAGATAGGAATATATGCCTTGATCTATGTAATACCATAAGGTTTCTCGTTTGAGGTACTGGTGGTAGCCATTGAAGAAGAAGAGGAAGAGACTAAGAAGAAGAAGAAGAGACAAAGAAGAAGAGGAAGAAGAAAAGAAAAGAGAGTTTTTTTTTTTAGAGAAAAGACTCTGATACTATATTAGATTGGTAAATTTTCTTGTCCTCTTTATTCCTTTATCAGATCATATAAATAGAGTATAATGGAATGATTTAGAGAATGAACATAAGTAAGTACAATGTATTTAGATGTATCTTGGGAATAATAAAGGAATCTTATAATCTTAACAACAATATATGCCGCATGAGACCTGCGTAAAATCTGACATCATGAACCAACCATCTGGAGCCTCATGCAAGTATTCTTCTCGCGGAATAATTCCACAATCATCTCGTATAGAAACTATTTCACACAAGATGTATTTTTGTTTGTTCTTATGTGGACCTGGTCGAACCGTTCATTTTCGAGTTTATTGACATGTAGCAAAGTTCGACAAACACCTTCCACTCTCAATAATGTGTTCGGCAAATCCCCATAATTAGTTTGGAGCAATAAGAATACATATTCTAACGTTTATCTGTAATATAACATATTATTGTTAATAGTAATTTTATCAAATTAACCCATAATGTTCTATACAAGTCAGAAAATGAACATAAGAATTTTTTTAAATAAAACTAACGTAAAAAAAAGGAAAAAAGTTAATAAAATAAGATTAAGAAATGATTTAAAATGGAACATGAAGATAATACTTTTATAATGTTATTTTTTTCCAAACAAGCATAAACAAATATTTAAGTCAAGATAAGAAGTTGAGAAAAAAATATTAAGAGAAAAACTACCAAATGGTAAAGGAGAACTTTGTTTCCTTGATTTGTTTCGTTAGTGTGACTTGGTTCAATGAACTCTGCAACCTTAGCCATACAGATACACTTACATCATCTCCATTAGACATATCAAAAAGAATGTCTTAACATGTGATTAAAAAATAAATATTAGTATTATAAAATAATTATTTTGGAGAATGTGAGACACTAGGTTTAAAATATCTTCATTAAAATATTTTTATTAAATTTGTTATTGTCTTTAAAACATTTATAATATAATATTAATATTTTATAATTAAATTTATATTAAAACATTCACAAAAATTATGTAATAAAAATGGTTTTATAGTCCACCACCGACCAATGAGAAGGTAGGGTCCAAATTTAGAATAATGTCTTTTTTGAAGGGTTATAATACAAATTTAAGTGGGACCAATTGATCAATTCACATAAGTTGTTTTTTATGTCAGGGTTGAACGCTTTTTAGCTCCGACTGTAAATAATAATAATATCTCCGAGGCTCCCCTGCCAATAATTTTAGTTATCTTCTTTTCTTTTTGTAAAAATTTTCTTCTTGATGTGATCCATGATTCATGAGTGTCTATCCTGTAAATCGTATTGATAACTTACGATGTAAGTTATGATAACAACGACAAAAACATATTTTTTGGTCGGCGACAGCAAAAGACCTTACAAAATTATTTTAAGTTTTGCACAAATAAACTTTAGGACGATTTCTATAAGTAAAACACTTCTCAAATACCCAACGATCAAATACTTAAAACTCTATAAAAAAAATAAAACATAATCATTAGTTAATCTATCTTAGAAGCACACAGTTTCAAATCCCATAAAATAACCGAACCGTGAACTTCGTTACTAGGCTATTAAAACTAAGACAAACTTTTATCTATATTAACATTTTTAAAGTATATTTTAAAGAGAAATCTTTATTTTGTAAGAAATTATATAAAATATTATTAATTAAAAAATAAATTAAAAAACTCATTAAAAATAAATATAAAATATGAATATATTTATATACATGTATCTAAACAACATGTACAATCAATTATCTACTATTTATATAACCAAACAGAATTAAAAGATTTTAATTTTAATTATAAAATCTAAAATATTCATATAATGTTCAACAATTAATAGTATACATATTTAGAAGATTTTGTTAAGATTAAAAATTATGATTCTCCTATCATTTTTATTTGATATTTTTTTAATTACTTTGAATCATCATATAATACATAAAATTAATAAAACTCTAGATTTTTTTCTGCATTTGTCGTGATTCGAATTTTAAAAAACGGACATGTATTACTTAAACAATGATGAAAATTGTGTGTTTGACGTCCCACATCGACTAAAATTTTTAGACAATGGTAGAAAGTCATATTATATATAAGACCAAAATGAATTTAAATCTAAATAAACAGGAAACTTAACTTAACAAGCATCCAAATTAAAAAATTTGTATCTAGTTTAATTCAGTTTTTAGTCGAACCGTTTAATTATACCGGATATAATAAATTTTAAATTTTAAAAAAGTTAAAATATTATGAATATTTACACTTATAAAAATTTTAAAATATCACGGGACGAGGTTATACAACGGACGGGTTTGGCTCGACATCAATATAAATTTAAAATATCATTAATACTACCACACAGATAAATCATCATTTTATTATTTTATTAGCACCATCAATATTAAAATATTAGACATATCAAATAAAGTTGATTAAATTATAATTATGTAAAAAAATAAATTATCTCGCGGTATACCGCGGATTAAATTCTAGTATATAGGATAATCCAAAGCAAGTTGGAGCTTTATTAAGATAAATTAAGCAAATATATAAGATTCAAAATGAAAGAGCTCACTGAGCTTTATTTAGTGCAAGAAATGTAAAAGAAAGGGAATATTAATTTAGAAACACCAAAATCAAAGTTATTTAAATTGATATTATAAAAATGGGAAGAATGAGAGTTGCTAAAAGTTGATTACATTAATATTCATAGTCCGTTTCAAAACTATAAGTTTGTGAATTCTCATCTTGATAAGAACCCTAATTATATAGGTTTGTGAATTTGTATTGGGTCCTAATTATATAAGTTTGTGAATTTGTATTAGGACCCAATACAAATTATAACTAATTATAAGGTTGATTGGATTTGTGTTATGTGTTCTTCAATAGTTTTTTTTGTTAAACAAATGTATGCATCGTACAACCATTTAGTCTATAGTCGTTGATGATGGACAGATCGAATTAACCAAAATCAATAAAACAATATGTAGTCTACGAGATTATAGTATTCGAACAGACTCGCAACACATAGAACATATGATTTCACATCGTTTGAGAGTTTGGAACTCACATCTAAAATAGAAACCATTCTATTTGTACATCAGTACTTCAAAGAGGATAACTAAGTCTATTTTGTTTGTCAACATAATAAAGTCTATATAAGAGTTGATAACTTTTTCGTGTGTATTTATTTCGTTGAGTTAACAATATTTTGATCCTAAAAGAGAATAAAAGTTAACTCATTGCAATATCCTTTTCGTCGAATATTGGACAATAATCCTTTTCATCTTATAATTTCATAGGGCCACAAGAAAATGATTCTTAACAATAAGATTCCGAATTCTTTAAACTTACTATGAGAATGAAAAACAATTTATACGAGGTCCAAATCAACAACATGTGTAGTAGAAGAACAACGACACGACATTCTTTAAATGTCTCTCATAATTTTCCCTTTTTCTATAATTGTTTTGTGAATTTTATTTTATGTAAAGATATTTTAAAAATCCCACCACATTTGACACGTGTCAAATTCTGCATCGATCTTTCCTCACACAAAGACACAAACAGAGTCAAAAACAGTGACTCTGTTCCAAAAGCAAAGCAGGTTCCCAAGAAGATCAAATCCTGAAATGTGCGATCGGTCTTAATCGCTTTGTTTAATTACATCAGTTCCTAAAATTCCGGTAAAATCTTTCTTTCCCGTATACTTCCAAAAAAAGTTGGTTCCTTTTTCTTGAAGTTATCTCTCAAATTTACTCACTTCAATTAATGTAATTGGTTCTTGGTGTCTTCTGAACAAGAACAGAGGAGCTCTGTCTCGTTTCCTCTTATTTATTTCCAATTCTCATACGCACACACATGTGTGTTTGATTTCATCTTTGTTTATTGTCTCTGAAAAGTGGTATTCTGTTTTATTTAATTGACTTTTGAGAGAACAGAGCAGCTCTGTTTTTTGTGTGTGTGTGTGTGTGTTGCAGTTTGTTGTAGAGTTATGGAGAGGTATGAGATAGTGAAAGATATTGGTTCTGGTAATTTCGGAGTAGCGAAGCTTGTTCGTGACAAATTTTCCAAAGAGCTTTTCGCTGTTAAGTTCATCGAGAGAGGCCAAAAGGTCCTCTTAACTCTCTGAGCTAATTAACTAAATATCATTTATGTTAATTTCGTCTGATTCTTATCATGCATGATATTTATTTGTGGATGTTTATGAAGATTGATGAACATGTACAAAGAGAAATCATGAATCACAGGTCGCTCATCCATCCCAATATAATAAGATTCAAGGAGGTATATATACAAATACAACAATGTTTTTTTTTATAGGTTGATTAATTTATATTCTTCATAAAACAGATAATAGTTTGAATAAAACTAAATAGGTTTTGTTGACGGCAACACATTTGGCGCTAGTAATGGAATACGCCGCAGGAGGAGAACTCTTCGAAAGAATTTGCAGCGCCGGAAGATTCAGCGAAGACGAGGTCTATCTTGTTTTGATATTTTCTCATTATATATCTTAATAAACATTGTTGACAAAAGTTGAAAAATCTGTAGTGTGTGTATAAATTATGGTTTTCAGGCAAGGTTTTTCTTTCAGCAGCTCATATCAGGAGTTAATTACTGTCACAGTCTTGTAAGCAACATTCCAATTCAATCGAAATATTTTTATTTGCAATGAGAACCAAAACTATAAGTGTTTGTTTATTTTTTGGTATGGGAAAAATGAAGCAAATATGCCATAGAGATCTAAAGCTAGAGAACACTTTACTGGATGGAAGTGAAGCGCCGCGCGTAAAGATCTGCGACTTCGGATATTCAAAATCAGGAGTTCTTCATTCGCAGCCAAAGACAACAGTAGGAACACCTGCTTACATTGCACCTGAAGTCCTTTCCAAGAAAGAATATGATGGCAAAATCGCTGATGTCTGGTCTTGTGGAGTTACTTTGTATGTCATGCTTGTTGGTGCTTACCCTTTTGAAGATCCTTCCGATCCTAAAGATTTTCGGAAAACGATAGGTCGAATTCTCAGAGCTCAGTACGCTATTCCTGATTATGTCCGAGTGTCGGATGGATGCCGACATCTTCTCTCTCGCATTCTCGTGGCCAACCCTGAAAAGGTATAATAAATGCTCTCTTTCAACTTTTTATGTTGTTCATACTGATCCCCATGAAATGTGGAATAACAAGATATTCTTGTCACTTAGAGCGTTCATAGTGACCAACTACGATTGACGTCGTCAACTATTGGACTATTACATAACATATAATTAGTTAAAAAATATATATACTATTTCGATTTCCACTTTTTAATGTTGATTAATTAAGTTTTGATTGTAATATTGGATGACAGAGAATAACGATTAAGGAGATACAGAATCATTCTTGGTTTCTCAAGAATTTGCCGGTAGAGATGTCGGAAGGATCATTGAGGATGAATGGCCCATCAACTCAGACAGTGGAAGAGATAGTGTGGATCATCGAGGAAGCTAGGAAGCCGATCACCGTTGCTACTGGACTCTCCGGTACTGGTGGCTCTGGTGGGAGCAGTAGTGGTGCCATTGGAAGTAGCAGTATGGATCTTGATGACTTGGAGACAGATTTTGACGACATCGATACCGCTGATCTCCTTTCCACTTCGTAAACGATTTTATTACTAAAACAAAATCCAAAGATTTCATGTTTATGAAGCTTGATACATTGATACACACAGACGTTAATGTAATTGTTCTTTAGAGTTTTGTTTATTTTTTAAATTTACAATACGAGTGTGAAAACATTTAATTAGACATTTTTATACATGGAATGATACATATAAAAACAGAATCATAATATACATAAATATTTAATCACGTTATAATTTATGAATATATCAATTGAGTTTTCTATGAAGAGTTCTCCGTCACCATTAAACAAAAACACTTATTTTCTGCAATTTACCAAATACAACACAAATTAAGAAGAATTTAAACGAAAAACGAAGAAAAGACACAGATCAGTAGCTGTTAAGTAGATTCCAAACAGTTTCCTCAACTTGTTCCCATGATTCTGCTGTCCGAAGTTCATCCCAAATACTGAACATTGCACCCAACACATTCTCTTCATGTAATATACAGTAACACCTGCAACCAATCATAGTCACAGATCATTCATCATTCAGCACAAGAGGCTTTAAGGCTATCCTTAATCATGTTTATAACAGTTTTTACTACTTACATTGTACGGTAGGATGGACACAATACTTTCTTCCTTGTACTGTCAGTTGTTTTTGTAGTTCCGTTCTCCGGCGACCTACTTCTGATTAATGGAAGCCCGTAACTTTCTAGAAGCTTCTTGAAAAGATCAGTGTCTCCTCTAAAGACGTCCAAGTATATTGGTATCAAGTCATAGATGGGATCTCCTGCAATTTCCTCACTCTTTCAGAAAACTCTCCAAGAATGCCCAAAAGTCTCCAAATTTGGGCATTTAGTTTATGAATTTGGGAGTAAAACGTACCTATGGATAAATCGCTGAAGTCTAGAATATGACTGGGACGCCATGAATTGTGTTGACCATCAACTGAATCATCTGCGCATGGTTCCATGTGAATGTTGTCGTCCATGACGTCTGAGTGTATCCAGGTGCAGGGCTTGATTTCGTCTCCACCATTTGTGTCCTGTGATCCCAGAAAAAAGGTTACGTTAATTCGATTTTAAGAAAGTCTAGATTCCTGGAAAAAAAAAAGAGAGATAAGAGAAGCAACCTTGAAAACATTGAGTAAATCTACAAAAAATTCATCGGGAATGTATTCGTCTATATTGTTCATCAGAGCCCGAGGAATAGGATTTCCCCTGAGAGGTTCAGGAAAAATAATCACCACCAGTAAGCATTTTCTAGAGCAAAAGCAAATGGAAACAGAGCCATATTAGGGAAGAGTTCAAGAAACGTACCAGTTTTCTAGACGGCTAGTGACGTCCTTCTTCTTTTGGGCCAGAGCATCGACAAAAACTTTCCATTCTGCTGGAATGTTCAACTCCTCATGAACAATATTCACATTTAACAACTCTGGACGTGTGACTGGTGGATATGGCAGTAGATGAAGGTTGCGTAGTTGTTGTCCCAGAAAGGACGCCAAGTTCTGAGCGTCATTCCACGTCAGATCATCTCTTCTGCAACAACAGCTTCAAGTTAGAGATCATGCACTTGGTTTAAAATGAGTCACGCGTAGATAAAAATAAGGAGAAAGAGCACTCACAGTTGGGCAAATATCTTCCCTTTGCATCTTTTTGTTATAATATACGGCCAAACATGTGAACTCAATGAACCAAAAGAATCGGGTGCTGGCTTCCCCTGGTTTCTATGTTCACGTAGCGTTTTGTTCCAAATACCCAATGGGAATTCGCTGTTCAACATTGATACATCAAAATCGAAATTGGAGCTAGAGATTATGTCTGGGATTCTCTTGCCATCCCAAGGGACAACTTTGTAAGATCCCTTTTCGAAGAAAAGAATCCCGCTTGCTAGAACATCAGGTATATGTGCTTTCAAAGGAGAATCAGCCCGACCAAGAGTGTCATAAAACTCAAGCTGCGCAAAAGAAGACAAAAGAGTTACAATCATAACAATTGCACATGGAGTGCTAATATAGAGATTACTTGCCTCAGTTCCAAGACCGTACATAGATTGTTCCAGCCCTCCTTCAACAAACAGTTTTATCGCATAGTCAGACAACAGATAAACCTAACAGAAAAAAAATAAGAGAAGTCAGAGCAAATAGGAGAAATAATTAGGAATATTGAGGAACATTTCTGCGAAAGTTTTCTAAGAGAGACAATCAACTCACAGGGTTGCTGCCGGTTCCAACTGGAAGCTTTTCATCTTCCGTAACCAATGGCAAGTTGTGGAAAGTACATACTTCCTCTAGGCATCGCAACCATTTCTCAGCATTTAAAGCAATGCATGCTCCCTAACACGGAAACCAAAGAGGAAGCGCTAAGAATTAATGATGGAAAGATACTTATAAATCTATAAAACTAATATTTCAAATACTAGGTTTACCTTCCATATTAGTTCTCTCATCTCAGGCTTCAGAACCCAGAGCTTGGATAGCCAGGCTCTCATTTCTCGTTGACCTACAGAGTTCCCCATAGACCAGGGGAAATTGTAATGGTCTCTTTCTTTATCAAGAAACGAGGCCAGGAAATCAATATCATACGAGAATCCATTCTTCCACATATTGTATCTCTTCGATACTCCATTCGCATCCTCTTTGTGGTTTTCAGTGTCTGCCCCTCCATTCATCCGTGTCCTCTTCTCTTTCCTGGTGAGGTCTGAATAGCTCAAAGTATTGTCGTCTTCATCGTGTGTTTCTTTTTCTGAATCTTCAGAATTTTCATCATCAAGAGCAAGAAGGCCAGCACGACAAACCCCTTTGTGATGGTAACCAGGCGCCATATCCAAACACACGAACCCAAAATTCTCTTTGTTCACAAAATTCTGGGTAACAGCCACAGTTGGTTCAAGATTGAGGATACAGTGCCACCAACCACTAGGAACATAAATAGTTTCGCCAGGTAGTAGTGTGCATTCAATCGGTTTGTCTTCGTCCGCAAGGAGGGGATAATAGTCTAGCCACCACTGTTTATGGATCAATTCAGCGGGATACAGTAAAGAACAATCAAAATGATAAAGCTTGAACAGTTCAGCAATATACCTGCAGAGATGAGGGGGTATCAATGCTGACATCGCCATCATCTTCATTTACATGAACTGTAACACCTAGAGGCACTTTTCCAGGGGGATACAATGCCCACCTATTTAAAACATAATGACATCATTCTCAGAATATAGTATCACCCAATTCCAGTGAAGCAATGGAGGGATGGAGAATAATATTGCAGGAAACAAGAACTTAGAGCAGGAAAGGAAGAGAAATATATGTATTTATGTCCACAGAAGCGTCTACCTTTTCCGGCCACAAAGCAGAGTGTTCCAGGCGCTGGTAAGAGCTGGATCGACATGCCAAGATGCACCAGACCTCTCCGGACCAACTATAAGCCATCTGTATGGTGGACGACTTTCTTTGTCTAAGATCTCAAACCAATCTTCTTGAAACAAATGAGGCACACTATAGTCTTTCAATAATTCAGGAGCAGCATCTCCGAACTACATGAAATGTTGAATCTTAAATGCATGTGCCAAATATTTTCACTATGAAGTTTGGATTATGCTCCAACTCAATCACTGACGTGAAGAAAGATTTACACAAATTACAAAACAAGTTATGTACCTTGTCATCAAAAACGTATAGAGGATCTTCATCCCGCTGGAGTTTCATATACGAGATGTAATCCTTGAACTTCATGGAAATTTTGTTGGGACTCCTCTGAGATATTCTAAACGGGACTTCACCATATTTCTCTGATAGTTGGTCGATTGTCCACGTATTACTGGCTGGCCAAGAATCAGCAAGGCCAGAAAGTAAAACCTAAAGCATAGACAGGAACAACATCACAAAAAATCACATGTCTGAAAATGTGTAACAGGTCACAATCTCCTGTACTAGCAGAGCAAGACATAACCTTGCATATATAAAAGATAGGAACTTACAGGTTTCTTGGCGTCGTATACCTCGGAAAACTCATCCAAGGAGATATCTCTCCTACGTTCCACATTCCCATCATCAAAAGAGAACCCGTCAAGAGATGTATTACACCTATAGAATCGTTTATACAAGTACAACGAATTGAATCCTGCACAAGAGCAGAACCAAAATGATCATACCGTGAGAGAATGGAATAAACTTATGATGAACTACAAAACAAAGAGTAAACTATGCATCAAGCAATTACCATCAAAATGCAAAGGTTTCCTGTATGCGTCATTTTCTTGAGCAACTCCTTCTCTGTGTACCAGAAAACCAATCCAATCAGTCATTAGCCAAAAGTCACATATCCAAAAAAGAACAATTTGTATGTGTCACTAAACATAAAACTAGAGGTAATTTTCAAAGTACTTACAGATGCAATGTCGTTTTTTTCCAAGAACCTTTGTATTCAAGAGGACCTTTTGCTCTTCTGAGACACAAGCTCATCCATAATGGTTCTTCATTACACAGAATATACATAACACTGCAAAATCAAACATATTAATCACAAACAATGCCTCAACAGATCATCATCTGTTAATAATCCTGAGTTGCTAAGAATGCGAATTCATCTAATTTTGGAAAGAGAGAATTGAGAAAACCTGCTGACGCAAGCGAGGTGAGCGATATCTCGGGGAGCAAGGTATTCGAGAAGAACACAGATGGTCTCATCAGGGAGGACACTGAGACTACCGAGGGCCTCTGGTCGGCGATCTCTCTGTCCTAACGTTGTCATTTGCTACAGCTTCTACGAAATTTTCGAATTCTCTCTGTGGATCTATCCTGATTCTTTTCTTCCTGGAAAATTTTGAACTCTGGGCTCTTTCTCCACGACGCGGTGGCGCGTGATGATGATTCCGAGTGTCGTGTGGTCACCTCACGGAGTGCGCGTATATGCCTTTTGGGAGCACGTTTGTACGCGTTTAACCATATCGAACGGCGTCGTTTCGATGATCGAATCAATCTTGATAAGAGAGGGTTCATCGCGTTTAGCTTACGCAAATCGTTTTGTTAAGCGGAAACGCGTTTTTTCATCTAGAACGCAAAACTCGGGAACCTTAACAAATAAAACGACGACGTCTTACAAACCTCGTGTTGCAGTGCACACCACCCACAGGCGCGGAGAAGGAGAAACGGCACGTAGTCTTCGAGTCATGGCCTTTTGGGCTATTATGTAGGCCTCAGGAAAATGAACATAATGGGCTTACGATTAGTCTTCAACTCCCAAAGTTGGGCGTACGGCGAAAACTCCCATCATCGGGAAAAAATAAATCGATTTTTTCTTTCCTCCTTTCGACTGCGAAACCGTGTATATGATTGAAAATTAAATCTTTTGAAAACAGTGGAAAATACTAGTTCTTTTCTTATTTGTTTTTTGAGTTAAGGAATTAAATATATAAATATTTATTATTAACCAAAATTAAGAAAAAAAAAACGAAATGAGTGAAAAAAACTTCATAAGGATATGTAGTTGATTTTGTGTGCGTATGATATACTATTATAACACTTAATTAATTTAGGTACATGATAGATTTACAAATAATTCATAAAACATGTGATGTAAAATATGACGACATTGAAAGAAATCTTCTCATGGTTTTTTAATCACTCTCTCTTCTTGTTCTTCTATACATAAACATAACTATCAAGTACGGGGCGATACACCCAAGACCCAACGTTGCAGAATCCACCATCATCGTCAAAAGAATGGAACAACATGGCGGTTTTAGCTTACAGCAACGGCACGCAGTGTGCATACCTTATCCAGCACAAGGCCACATCAACCCAAATGTTGAAACTAGCCAAGCTTCTCCACAATAGAGGCTTCCATGTCACCTTCGTCAACACCGACTACAACCACCGCCGTATCCTCCGATAACGAGATATACCACCGGTTAGCTGTATTATCTCCGACGCTTCAATGAGCTTCACAATTGACGCGGCGGAAGAGCTTCACCTTCCGGTGGTTCTCCTCTGGACCAACAGTGCAACTGCTTTGATCTTGCATCTCCATTATCAAAACCTCATCGATAAAGAGATCATTCCTCTCAAAGGTATGTTATGTACGAATCGATTGATATCATCATCATCATCTGAAGAATTATCAATAACAATTTCAAATTCAACCAGATTCGAGTGACCTGAAGAAGCATCTAGAGACGGAGGAGATAGTGTTAGGATCGCTTCTTTTAGATAGCTCGATCTAACTCATGATTCAACGGATTAAACGACATAAACTTGAACAACACCGAGAGTTTGATCACCGAGTTCCCGGCCTCTAACCGGTACGTCTCAAGTGGGAACCGTCTCCCACAACTTCCACTATCAACAAGAGATTACATAGTTTGTTATAACAAGAAGATCACTCACCATCCCTCTCTAGGTTTAAACCCAAAACCTGAGATTACACAAGCTTAACTTAGGAAGAAGAGGACCTAAGAACTAAGCTTAGAATCAGAGATAAAACCCTATCTCTCTCCAGCTTTCTCTATATGTATAAGCTGGCCTTGAAGCTCTCGAAAGAGGCTTATCTATTCTTAACTAGATACAAAGCTTCTGTTTTTATAGCAAAAACAAGATACAAACTCTTATTGTCTTCACACTTTGCCAAAAAACTTGACAACATGTACTTGACAAGCTTGACCAATTGATAGTAGACCTTCTAGAGTCTTTGACAAACTTAGCAAAAGCTTACTATTCTTCTTATGTCATGAATTCATCAAGGTTGAATCATAAACCAACAGATAGATTGGATACCTTCGATGAAGAACATTAAGCTCAAGGATCCGCGACGGATCCTATGATTAGTTTCATCCTCCATGGAACCGGAAGAATCAAACGAGTTTCTGCGATCTTCATCAACACTTTCGATAACCTCGAGCGTAAGGTTCTCTTATCTCTAAGATCTATTCTTCCTCAGATCTACTCCGTTGGACCGCTCCATCGGGAAGCTAGGATCGAATCTATGGGAAGAAGAGACGGAATCTTTAAATTGGCTTTGATACTAAGGCGGGGAAGACCGTGCTTTACGTTAACTTCGGGAGTCTTTGACGAGTGACCAGATCTTAGAGTTTGCTTGGGGTTTAGCGAAGAGCGGATGATTGGGGGTTATTCGCCGATCAGTTAACGAATCGAAAGTTCTGTTGCGATGATTGGGGGTTGGGATGGAGATCGGCGAGGAGGTGAAGAGGGAGAGAGTGGAGGCGGTGGCTAGGGAACTCATGGACGGAGACAAGGGAAAGAGGTTGAGAGAGAAGGTGGTGGAGTGGCGGAAGAAGCTTCGGCGCCACCGTTGGGATCATCGTACTTGAATTTGGAGACGGTGGTTGATAAAAGTTCTTACAGGTCACGATTAGATCGACGTAACTGGGCTGCTTTAACGTAATCAAAGGACCCATTATAACGGCCCATTTATTTTCAGCAATATGCCCATCAATATACTCCGTATCATTTGCGCTGGCTTTAATATGAAATTAACTCACATATACATCAGAATTTTATAATATGTACTTGAAAGTTGCAATAATCTATAGTTTTCTCACTTGGATCATATAATTATATCCATATTGAAACTCCAAATAAATGAGAGGATAAAAAGGTGTAAAAAAAAATATAGGAGAGAGCAGAAATGCGAATCATATAGCATAAAGTTGAGATTATTAGAAATAAATATAAATGAGTAAAAAAAAAAGAATATGAAGAACTCAATTTATATATATTCCGTCAAAAAAGAGAAAAAAATATGACAAGAGATAGAGCCGTCTTTTTTAAGTTTTTGACAGTCTTGACTCGTTTTCTTGGGGCTCAAGTCATAGCTCTGGTTGAGAAATAAATGAATTAGCTGTTTTCTTTTCTTTCTTTTTTTCAGAGAGAGAGATATGTAAAAATGTGAAGATTGTACAAATTGGGAAATGAGAGAGAGAGAGAGAGAGAGAGAGAGATCAAGAACTTGAAATAGGTTCTTTGGTGTTGCTTGTTGTAATTTCAGGAGCAGTCGTTATTGCTTCCCCTTCTGCTGAGGATACTTGTTGTGGTACTGCTTCAGATTCTGTGGAAAAAAATACCATCATAGAGGATTATATATATCTGGATAAAATCAGACAATAATGTATTGATACTAATATTGCAACTTAATCTGATTTAGGTGAATAATTTGAGTAAAAGTTTATTCAGCATTTTATCGACAATAATATTGAAAAAATGGTGACAAAAACCAAATGCAATGATCAATATGTTAGATTTAGACACACACATAGTGTCCAAAACGAATATGCATATACACACAAGTATACGTTTGGGTAGATGTTGTCAGTGTGTGGTGGCTTCACTGGCATGACGATTGGCGACCAAATTGACAGATGATAGAAGAGACACATATACCAATGTAATTGAAACAGACAGCTCACTCCACATGCTATATCCTTTATTCACTATTCTCTCCAATCATTCACTCTCCTTTTCTTTTCCTTTTCAACCCAAACCCCTTTTCTTTTTTCTTTTTTGCTTAAGAGTGCATAAAATTTTTGTTTCGTTTTCGAGTTTAAGACAGCACAAATGATCTCAATTACGTGCATGAAAGATCAATGCAATCACACGTGATGATAAACGGTGTCGTTCGATAACAGGGGAAATAATTACACACAAAAACACTAACAAACAATATAATAACAATAAGTTGTTAGGATTTTCAACTCAAAGTCAATCAGTAATGAATATGATGATGATTTATGTTAGATCACATCTTATTTTAGATGTGAGATTTTTGGCATGTGTTTTCGATATGATGGTTCTTCTGACTATCTCGAGCCAAATGAGATTTTGAATCGAGAATTTGGACCAACAATCTAGAGTTTCGATACTATGTTAAATTATATGAGTTTATAACTCAAAACTAATTAGTATTAGTATATGGACACATGTCACATATATATTAGTTTGAGTACTACCTTATTTTAGATGTAGAATTCCTAAGAAACATTAAAATAAAATAAAAGAAAGAGTTGAAGAAGGTAAGTACGTACCGGTGGAAGAAGAGAGTACTCCTTGGAGAGGAGGGGCGAAAGAGGAATTGGATGGGTAAACGAGGAAAGAAGGAGAAGAAAACCGTTGATTATGTTGTTGAGGATTATATGGTTGAGGAAGATGATGATGATGTTGGTATGGTACTCTAGGAGCTTGAAGAGAATAACCGTAATAGTAAGGAGAAGGCATGATGGTTGCTCCTGATGATGATGGTGATGTTGCTCCTCCTCCATATAGTTGCTGCTGCTGTTGATAGTATTGTGCTTGTTGCAACTGTGTGTTGTACAGTGCCTGTGGCATGTATATGATGATGATCATCATAGTCGATGTCTATGTTTACAACAAACATGCATGTGCCAATGTTTTTCATGCATTATGTAAGTGGTCGACATGTGCAAGATACGTTGTACGTAAAATCTTTTATTAATTCCATATCTTGCACTTCATGATTAAATTCGATTTTGCTTTTCATGCTGCGTATGTATATGTCAGTGAGAGAAAGAGGGACTTACTTGGTGGTACCCAAATTGATCAGGGTTATAGGTGTACCTGAAAAAACGAAGAATTGATGATTCTCTATAAAACAATTTAGAAAATACAAATTCTACTTGTTTATTACTAAATTTGAAGCATATTATATAAGTAATAAATAAAACCTTCCTTTTAGTATTACATTCTCGCACGTTAAGGGTTTTCTCAACTTCCATATCCGACTATAATTTTTAAGATGATCAATTATATAATACATTGCACGATTTTTTATCTACATATTTTTCTTTTTGGGGAACAAATTTATCTATATATTTATGTTATCATATTTACAGCCTGACAACAAGTGGCTGGATTGACGCATTAAATTGTCTCCTACCATTTCTATCGCAATGGACCATCTCCTTATCTATGCGAAACATTTATAAGTCTCTCTAAACTAATTCATTGGGGTTTATAATATTAATTGCCATTAATTTTCTAAAAATCAATACATAATAACTAACCCGTAGGAAGGATACATGAGCTGGGCAGCTGCAGCCGATGGCAGCGGTGCAGCCATCCTGGTATAGGCTGATGGTCCTCCAGTTTGGTACTGACTCGGACTTCCTGTTTGTCCTCGACCTATAACGAAATAGTAAACAAAACGATTGAAAAAGAGAGTACATTGCTAATTAAGGTTTCAAAATTGGATATGATTGGTTATATACTTATATTTTTGCTGTATATTACACTACGCGCATAACATAATTGAAAAATGTACTTATTCTAATTTCAACGAGGACAACTAATCCCGTGTATGTTATATACGATCAAACCCCTTTATAAAAATCTTGATAACGTACCAAACCATTAATATATCATGATCATATTAAAACTCATCAAATAAACTAATCCTCTCGAATGTGCACATAAAAAAGAAATTACGGAATTAATCAAGTTTAAGAAACAAACCTCGAGGCGGCGATGGTCGAGGCCGTCCAAAAGACGCAATATTACAATTAGCTTTTCTCCCGTCGATCACCGGATTTGGCTCAGCGACGGCTCTCGTCGCAGAATCTGCCTCCCGGAAGGTCACCTAAATTAACGATCGGAGAATTTCAACAAATAAACCCTTAACTATAAGCCAAATGTACGTAAATAAACAGTGTGTGAGTAAAGAAAGAGAAAAAGGAACTTACGAATCCGTAGCCTTTAGATTTGCCGGTGTTTTTATCGGTAATGATGACGGCTTCAAGAATCTCTCCGAACTGATCGAAGTAACGACGCATATCTTCCGTAGGAGTTTCCCATGCTAATCCTCCAACGAACACTTTGGTGTAAGTCGTGTCTCCGAACGGCGATCGGTAATAGCTCGTTTGAGACATTTATTTAATTAATATCACGATCAACAAATATGGCGTTTTCCGATGATGATGATGATATATACCCCGAAAACAAATAAATTTGAATAAAATAAATAAATATAGAAAAATGGTTTTGTCTAAAACATTAGGGGAAAAATAAAAAGAGATTTGGAATGGACAAAGTTGGCTGATCTTTATATCATCAAAGGTTGTTTTTGGTTGGGCAAAGAGAAGAGAGACCAATCAAAAGGTTGCAAATTGCAACCCTTGAAACAGTGTCGTATTTGACTCCGACCCTACACATACGGGGAGGCAGAGAGAAGAGAGAGAGAAAAGATTGTTTGGAGAAGTAAGAATTTGGGACTGGAGGGTTTTGTAAGAAGGAGAAGGAGGGAGAGAGAGTGACAAGGCAGCACTTGAGTATGTCTTCGCTGTCTAATTTGCCAGGTTTTAACATTATAGCTCCTCCACAACTTTTCTTCTCTATAGTATATATTCAGAAATCTTCTTTTTAATTATAACGACGTTTTCTGGTGTATTTAGTAAAATATATGTGATACGCAAATTTAATTTTTTTTAACCATACTAAATCTTTTTTTTTCAATAACACCCGACTAATTCCCTAGGATAAATATAGCTGTCGAGTAACTCACTCACCAAATTTTTAATGGATCTAAAGTATGACACCATTTCGACTAATCAAATAAAATAATTTAGTAAATTTTGCAAGGGAATTAATCTCTTAGTTTATGTCTTAAATATTAGTACATATAGTATATAGTTTATCAGATAGTGTGATTGATTTTTGTTAACTTTTAATTGGTACATATGGTAGATATAAAAGAATCTCAAACATAATTCATGTTATTAGAAATAAACTTATAATGTTAATACTGGATCTTATATTATTCAGTCAAGAATTTAGAAAAAAAAAATTATATATATATATATATATTATAATCTGTCGTCATTAGAAATATATTGAATATCTTAATGTTTTTTTCTCTTTTTTTTTTTGGACAAATGTTTTTTTATCTCTCATCAAAATTTTAGGTGATTTAAAGAAACTATCTTTCATTTAATAATATGCAGATTATGTCAAAACTATACAGTTGTTTGAGAAGTTCCATAGTTTGTTTGATCATTTCCCATGTTCTCTTTTGAGTTGGTCTCTTGTTCTCTTCCTCCTGCTTGTCTCTGTAGGTTTCGTGTGATACATATACTGATGACAGTTTAATATCTATTCAAAATGAAACTAATATTCAATATTAATTTAAATGCATATGTATTTTTTTTTTCTATTGAATAATGGAACTTATTCTTTATTCTCACATGCTAACATGTACTTAACCTTCCTTTAATCATTAGCTTACTGGAAAGCTATGAACGGACGAGAAAAGAACAGTCTGGATTTTAGAACTACTTTCTTTTTATTATTTAGTTTTTTCATACATAGAGTTATACTATAATTTTAAATTCGAAGATTTATTTTCGAATAATTATGGGCATAATTTCGGGATACTATAATCTGATTTGGGTAAATTATCATAAAGCTAAGGGCATGTATAGCAGCTAACTGACAACCCGATTTTCATATTATACAAATAAATAAATATATGTACTCAATCATATTGTCAAAACGATGTAAAGTGTATGTGTGTGTGTGTCAAATATCAAATATTTATTTAATGATTAAGCCAAACAGATTTTGTGATGAGTTATCATGATTAGTGGCAGTCCATTATTCTTTCCACCAAACCATATGGGAAAAATAAATCAAAATATTGACGAAGAGGCTCTTGACTTTCGGATAGATCCCTTTAAAGATTTCTCATCCTCCATATTTACAACTATGAAACTATAATTGTAGTGATCATGTAGTCATGTTTTATCAGCCATAATATTTAGTGTCTAGTGCAATATTAAATACATGGTCCTTACTTATTCCTTATTTTTAATGCATTATAAATATGGTTTCAAGCCACGTTAGTTGGTGTATAATCCAAATTTTACATTCTTAAATTATATTAGACGACTCTAACTAAATTAATATTCTCTCGACCCCTATAGATGTATATATATATATATATATACATATTGCTCGAGAATTATATGATTATTTTATAACATAAACGCACACAGATGAAATGTTTGGCATTGTTGTTACTTCTGACTGTGCCTGCGGGTTTGGTTAACCGGGCTGGTTTTCTCGGTTCTTGGTTTATTCGGTTATCAGACAATACCACCAAAATTAACCGAATAAATAATCGGTTTGGTTCGGTTTACGGTTTATTTTGGTTAATGAAATTCTACTGAATTAAACCGATTTTTGTGTTATAATAAGGTAAAACCGGTTGAATCGGATAAAATCGGTTTGTTCGGTTAATTTGGTCAGTAGTTTTTTTAATTTAATGGGTTATAATTATCTGGGCTACTGTAAAAAAAAAAAAAAAAAGGTTTAGGCCAAGCCCAGTAAAGAAAACAACAATTAGGCATGTTAACAGCATTTCTTTTTAATGAAGCGATGCGTTTTGGAGTCTTCGTCTTCAACTTTGTCACAAGCCACGAAACCCTAATTAGGGAAAGCTTGCCGGCGGCTGAGGAGTTCCGACCAAAGAAGAAGAAAAAGATCTCGGTTAACCGTTCGGTTTACCCAAACCGAATCGGAAATCTCCTGTAACCGAATACAATTTATAAAGCTTCCAATTGATTTTTCTCTCTTAACCGAAGCTAAACCGAAACCGAGAAATCTTGGTTCGGAACGGTTCGGAATTCTCGGTTCGGATTTTTATGGCAGGGCTACTTCTGACCATTGAGTTATCTAATTTTTTTTTTTTAGTGATCTAAATTTTGTGTGCTAAAGTCCTTCATATTTATAGCTATAGTGACCCTATCATTCTTTATACTATTGTTCTTAATAAAAATACTTTGACTTGTAAGATAACTGAGAAATGAAACGATACACACAAAACCTTGCCGTTTCCATGTTCGTCACATAATGAAGACATGACATTGTTATTACAAAAATGCAAAACTATAAAAACATTTGACACCGTCAAACAAAAAAACATTGAATCTCTCTTTTTAGTCGAATATCCTAGACCCCTAAGCTAAAAAGAATCATCCGTCCACGAATCATATTATCTAACGACGCTTTCGATTAACACATCGATTATTGTCTAACTATTTTGGTCTTCAAAACAGTATATTCTATATGTGCTCATAGTATATATATTCATAAAATACATGTATATATATATATATGTGTGTGTGTGTGTGTGTGTGTGTGTGTAATTGAATAGGAAGGTAAAAGGCATATATACATGTTGTAAAGGATTACATGAGATGAGCTCATCACAGAACAGCTTTCAGCGAGACACACGCACGCACGACCATCCTTATTCCTCATCATCATTTCTAATCCCCTTGCTTTTCTTTTCCCACTAAGCCCGCCCCATACATGCTTTACTTTTAGTTTGAAGTTAAAAATAGATTAAAGTCGGAGAGATTTTACTCTAAAATAGAATGTGAAGATGAATATGGAGTAGAGTTGAAGATGCTCTTAGTATAAATATAATTGTTTCTCTTTTACAGACAAACAAAAAACCATTTAAAAGAGAAACTGTGGTGGATGTTCAACAAAACATTCGATTTAGTTAGTAAGACTTGAAAAGGTTTGAAAACAAATATTTATCAAGTCTATGTATAATTTGCTTCAATGTGTATTCAGCGCGCACACGATTATCCATGCCTGCTTATTTAAATATTTTCCCAAAAGACAAAATTATTTTCCCTTAAAAAATACGCTTTGAACGGTACTTGTTTTAAATCCAAGACATTTGATTTATTCATTTAAAACTTCGTTTAAAACCAAAAAAAAAAAAATGTTTCTTTATAACTATGCTTAATCAACTAGACTTTTTGAAAGTCTTTAAAAATTCTTTAAAGTTTATGACGGATAAATATTTATAAAACGAAAATAAATACTGTTGTTTTTATTACTCATTTTTTTTTATAGTAAACTGGATTAAAAAATCAAAATCAAAATACAGGTAAAACAAAGTGGAGCCAGGCAATGTGGCAAAGAGAAGATACAGTTGGAATGAGGTTTAGAGAAGAGCTGTAAGAAAGAAATTGGAAGAGATTCCATGAACTGTCTCAGCTCCTTCCACGTGGATTTCCTGTCACTCTTAACTGCTTTCAAATTTGTTGTCTGACTAGTGAATACACAATAGCGTCATCGATCAGTGATTAAATTTTTTATGACAATTATTGTTTGGGTCCCTAATTGTTTTGGAACTTCTAAACTTTTAATAGTTAGGAAAAGATGGTACTAAACGAAAAAAAATGTTTTGGTTTTGTTTATAATCTTATACATATTTCAGTTTTCTTTGCTTTAACATTTTCATTTGAAAACCATATTTTCATGGTGTCAACTGCCAAATACTGATTGAAAAACCATTTTAAATGCCCTATAATTGATCTCATAATCATTGGAATAAATCAAAGTGTTTCACTCATAGAACATAAGTGTATATAAAATAATTAAAATAACATACAAAATCGGAGTCCATGTATTTCTAATTCTAAATGTGCATGTATTTCGTTATTTTATGTAAAAGTAGAAATACACAAGTAAACTTAGCACGTAACTGAGTTTAAAAAGTTGGTGCGTGATACTGTATCATGAGAACAGGAAGAGGATAGCTAATGAAGTTACGAAATGCATTCCAACTATTACGTTTATATTTTAGGGTCCAAAAAAAAAAAAACTATAACGATTACACATTTTAAAAGAAAAAAGAAATGTGGTTGCCGTATTTCAATATATTTACATCATATAACTGGAAGTAGTCTTTCTAAAATACCAACTTTACAAACATTCCAATTTATTTGGATTCATTCGTATATATTCTAAAATAGGCGTGATAAAGGCAAACAATCTCCTAACAAAAAAAAAAAGAGCAAACAATCAAAGCCAACCTTGAGAAAACTATAGCCTTTGATAATTTATAAGGGTTTGAAAGAATAAGCATATGGGGTGGTGGCGCAGTTGGCTAGCGCGTAGGTCTCATAGCTACTGAGTGATCCTGAGGTCGAGAGTTCGAGCCTCTCTCACCCCATTTCCTTTTGTTACAAAACAACATGGTTTGAAAAAAAATTAATTTCGATTTTGGGAGAGCCCATGAAATTTCCCAAATCTACACAATGGGCCTAAATGATAGTTTTCTTCATAAAACGAAACCATTTAATTATATTTTCAAAATTGGGCATCTAGGAAAGCCCACCAGGTTCGAAGGTTTTTTCTTCATAAATGACGAAGTGGCTCATCAGTCACGTCATGGTCATGAATGCGTCACAAAGCAATTATGAAAAATGATAAAAAAATGGCTCATCGAGAGAGATAAGTTAGTACAATGATAAAAAAATAAAAATAAAAAGATTAAAGCATGAGGACATTGGTACCCATCTAAATCACTTGAAAACTCCACATATACATCACTCAACGATATGGCCATTTAGTCATTATCTTTCTCTACCTCTTCAATTCTCTCACATGTTCCCTAAGTTTTCATTCGTATAAATTCGTCCCTCTACAACTACACGTTTAAAGGAAAGCCGTCACACCCAAACCGGTTATAAATTCAATCGCCTATATATATCTATACAAAACAAAAGATTGTGATTCAATTCATTCGTTTTTAAATCTTTCAATTCGAGTCACTCAAAATTTTCATCTTGAGTGTTTGAACAATAATTAATGATCGCATTGTCTAGATAGAAAAAGGTATGCACATGAGGAATTTAAGATCGAGTGATATTGTGGCAATGCCTTTTATAATATTTGACGTGAAAGAAAGGGAGGAGGGAGAGGGAGAAGGGAGCCCCCACCAATGTTAAAAGAAGTCACATGGAGTTTCTTTGTTAATTAATTATTTTTACTATTCATTTCATAATTATTCCTTTGAGAATTTTGCAAAAGCCCCTTTTTCTTTGAGATATGGTCCATCTCTCTCATTTATCATTTATGATTTGTGACTTCTATCGTTATCCTACGATGATAATTTTTTCAAGTTTTTACTTTTCTTAATTTTTAGGGTTTATCTATTTAAATTAGCGTTATATGACTTATGGCAGATCATATTACTTTGTCGCCCTGGCTATTTTGTTTACTATCGTTTTGGAAATATAAATTTGCGTAAACTTTTGAAAACCTTATTATAGTTTATAAAATTAGTGTCGATGTATTTACCAGAAAAAATCGATGATTGTTAGGTCAAATATATAGTGGATTTACGGAGTAGTAAAATAATAACGGATTCAATTAAAATAAAAGTCAGCTTTTGTAAATTACTATTTTTTATTTCTTAAATTATATTTTTAAGATGTACATAATATATGGCAAAGTCATTTTTCAAAAAATATAAACGTAAAAATTGATGAATATTGTAAATGGTAAAAAAAATGGTGAAATAGCATTTCAAAACATAAATAAACGAAATACCATTCATCACCAACACTTTTGAAACTATTTTATTGCTCAGAACTGTTTCCTGTAGATACATCTATTTTACCACAGTATAATACATAAAAAGAATCAACTCATGGTAGTTTAATGGTTAAGGATTTGTTTCCGTGTTCGAGAACCAGTTTTTGAATTTTTCCCATTATGATTTCAATCATAGTTGGTCATTTTTGACGTTTAAATCAGAAATAGTCAATACACAAGCTTAGTCTCGGCGTAAAACTGATTTTTAGCTATAAATTTGAATGCAATTTGGTTCTATATATCTGATTTGTCAAACAAACAAAAAACACTAAATAATTTCAACATGAGGGGACAAAAGATGGATAGCTATCAACTTCTGGAAAACGAAATGTCGACTTGGAGTTACAAAACTTGGATTCGAGTGGACAATAATGATGCCTTTGTTCTGGCCGCTGTGGATTCTAATCTTATTGTATACATCGAATAGTTTTACTAATGATAAGTCTGATCTTGTCGCCACTAAAATAAGAAAATCCAATCTTTTTTTTCTTCTTTTTCCACTGAAATATTTTTTTTACTCCACGAACTGTAATATCTAGCTACGGTATCATGTTAATTTAATTTTATGTTAAGTTTCTACGTATTTGTTTGAAATTTCTCTTATAAATGAAATCTGTATCGATGTTACAGTGCAATTCCACATATTTAACATATCCTAACAGAAATTTGATGTATAAACCCCTATATATATAATATAAAGAGTGGGGGATTTGGTAGCACTTAAGGGCAAGTTAGTTGAGGAAATTAGGTGCAAGTTTCTGTCAAAATGTTTTATATATTCCCTTAAGAAATGCGAAATTCTTTTTGTTCCATGCAATTGGGAATTTTTTTATTTTTCGTTTGTTGATATCCAATACTCATAGATATTTCTGATTCAAATAACATAGATTAAGTCCCCAAACTTTGTTAATCTTAATATCATATAGAAAAAATTCCTCACTCTCTTTGAATTAATAATATTTTCAAATTTTCACTTCACCTGTTAATGATATGTCTGGGCTTGAACTACGCGTCATGGACTCATGAATTAGTAAGTGAGTTGTCACTATGATTTTTATATAAACTATACAGTGTGGGGTTTGTGTTGATAATAAAACGGACTTTTCTGCTGTAACATAAGAAAAATAAAAACTCGACTTCTTTTTATATAAGGGTTTTTCATGTGAACATATATCTCTTTACGAGGTATTGTCACGTAATATAATAAACCTGGGACGTGCATGAGTCATAACTGTGGACAATTTATCATAACTCGGAAAAGTGATGCAAGCCAAGACAAAATGACCCATGCCGTAGTGTCGTCCAGATCTACCGTCACACAAGAGCAACTTCGTATATTGTAAATATCTCCCCGTGATTAAAAAGGTTAAAGCTTTTAAAAAGACGTCTCTAATGATGGACGATATTATCTTGTAATGATATTTATATCTGGCTTATAAACATTACAAAATGTCATTAATCAATTTTCTTTGACGCAATGCCATTAGTCCTTTGAAGTATATATTACCTTTATTTAATATATTGTTGTTATCATATAAATTCATAAGATAAACAAAAACGCGTAAAAGCACCATTTTTATGCTTTCGTTTATGATTCAGTCCACATTGACATTTGAAGAAAAGTTCATCTGAAAAATGCCGACAGAAATTATATAATAATGGAGGAAAAACCAAAATAAACCAGAGTAGAGTTAAACGACAAAATTCGAAAAGGTTTTTGAAAAATACAGAAAACAATAAAAAGTTCCGTATAATTTATTCTGACAGCGTATATGAATTGGCAATACGTAACGTAGCGAAGTCGTTTGACGTTTGCCCCCAACTACGGTTCTAGCTACGAATTATGATCGCCTTTTGTTGGTACTTTAATATACAAAAATTGTGATTCAAATTAAATCAAATTATTTTAGCACTGAACCAGGTCCACTTGTGCTATAATAAAATAAAATTACTTCGTGTTAAAATGTAGGAAATATATACAGTAATACTAATATCGAGTAAGAAAGAGCGTAGTGAGGTTAGGAAATAGGGCACTGACATTTAATGGAAGGACAACGACTCCACATTAACTTATAGATAAGTTCTAGATCCACCATATATCTAATTAATAATTAATTTAAAATTGTTACAAGTCCAATGTTGGGTTGAGATCCACGACACACGGTTATGTTTGTAATGTGGAACAATTTGACTTATCGTTTGTTGTTGCTCTTAACAAGAGCTAGATAATCAACTACCAAATTGCTTTGTGTGAAACAGATCTATCTATATTCTTAATTGTTTCATCCGGGTTTTATTTTTTTTTGGTAGGAGAGAGGGGACAATGTCCCCTCCAATTTATTACGAAAACTTAAAAAAAATTACAAACGAATTCTTTTAGGGAACGCAGTCCCTCGAACATCCTCATCTAAAATTGAAACAGCAAAATCAGGACAAAAATCAAACAAAACGACCCCGAGGGGCTGAGAGAAGGCATAGTTAGCCAATCCATCCGCAAGACGATTAGCCTCTCTATAGCTATGAGAAATACGGACAATCCAGTCCTTAGAGATGAAGCCATAGCACATACGTACTAGGGTCGACAAGGGGTGAGTCTCACTTATCCCTATCTTTAGAAATCCGACCACCAACTCCGAGTCTACTACAAGCTCTAGCTGCGGAATCCTGTGCTCCCAAGCTAGGCACAGCCCATAGTATACTCCCCAAAGCTCTGCAAGCGGCGCCGAGCACACCCCGATATTCAATGCAAACCCACTTAACCACTTTCCCTCCGCATCTCGCAACACCCCGCCAGCTGCAGCCAGCCCCGGGTTACCTCTTGAAGCCCCATCTGTATTCAAGCGAACCCATCCCCTTTCCGGAGCTCGCCATGAAATCAGTCTTGTTTCTCGCACCACCTCGCGAGTTACACTTTTGGAAACCAAATGTGCATTAAAAACTGCCTGGGAGATCTCTTTCACAAACCGCACACGGTCGCTACACTTACCATTCTCTCCGAACACATTTCCACATCTCCACTTCCATCCCCACCACACGACCATACCAAACAAGGTAGACCATGGCACACCAAAACGCTCACTATTATCAGACATGTTTGTGGATATCCACTCTAATAATGTTTGATTGAAGAATAGTGCGTGGTGGCGGAATGGTATAAACCGCATCCAGACCCCTGAGATCGCAGGACAATCACGAAGAACATGCGTGATAGTTTCCTCTCCTCCTTTACACACTGTACAAATTCCGGAATCACTCAAATGTCGTCTGTGCCTTTCCACATTTGTCATGATGACTTGGTTGATCACCAACCAAAGAAAAACCCTTACTCTTTCCGGCACCACACTATGCCAAACCTTGCCGTACAGAGTATCCATGTTTTGTCTCAGGTTTGTGTTTCTAGTCAATTCATCATATGCTGATTTCACTGAGAATCGACCATCAATACTAGCTCTCCACGAGATTGTATCCACAGCCCCGTACCGGTGTCTACTATAACTGATCGGAGACTCAAGCACACGAATTCTGGAAGATACGGTTCAATTCGCGAGAAGTCCCAACCAACACCGTCATGCCAGAAATCCCGAACCCGAAGCTGTTGGAGTTCAATAGGAAGGTTTCCTGTTAGCATATGTTCCAAAGAAAAGTTCCGCATCCATCTATCTTTCCAGAACTTAATCATAGACCCATCCCCAAGGACCCAACCAAAACCCGAGATCACCACTTCTCTTAAGCCTACACCAACACTTCTCCAAGTAGAGGACCAACTGCTCTGCGCTATAAACCAAGATGCTTCAGCTATCTTATATTTGCTTCTCACAACCCGAGCCCAAAGGCTCGACACATCAAAGAGGATTCTCCATCCAATTTTCGCCACCAACGCCTTATTCAGGGTTCAGCAGCTCGAATGCCTAGCCCTCCTTCCCCTTTTGGTGAACATATGCGTTTCCAGGAGACAAGGTGCTGCCTTTTCCTCTCTGCGGTACTGTTCCATATAAAATTTCTTGAGATTTTATCCAGAGCACTCAATGTTGACTTGGGAAGCAAAATAGTGTTCATAGCGTGAACCGGGAGAGACGAGAGGACTGCTTTAGTTAGAGTAATCCGTCCAGCCAAGCTCATAATGCGGCCTTTCCATCCAGCTAACCTGGAATTCGCTCTTTCCAGGACTTCACCAAACGTATTTTTGTTAATCCTTTTATGCAGTATCGGCATCCCCAAATATTTCCTAAGATCACATGTCATTTGGATTCCACTTTCAGAACTGATCTGCTGCCGATGCTCACGACTCACATTCTCGGAGAGAAAGATCTTTGATTTCTCAAAGCTCACTTTCTGGCCGGACGCAACACAAAATCTTTCCAGAACTTTTCTTATCACTCTGATTTGATCAACTGAGGCTTCAGCAAACAGGATAAGATCATCCGCAAAACACACATGTGAGAGTTGCGGCCCACCTCTTGATAAACATACCGGTTTCCATTCCTTAACTCCCACTGATCTATCAATTAGATGACACAACCTCTCCAAGCATAGAACAAACAAGTAAGGAGACAGGGGATCCCCCTGTCTGAGCCCTCTCTCCGGCTTAAAAGCTTCAGTTCGTTCCCTATTCCAAATAAGATTCATTGAGGGGCCTGTTACACACTGCATGATCCAGCCAATCCACTTCTCCGGGAGCCCTGCAGCTCTCAAAGTATCCTCCAGAAAGTCCCATCTGATTCTATCATAAGCTTTTTCAAGGTCTAACTTGAGTAGCATCCATCCCTTACGTCTTTTCTTACACCTCATTGAATGTACTGCCTCCTGTACAATCACGATGTTATCCGTACTAAGCCGTCCTGGAATAAAGCTCGATTGAGCTGGGCCAATCAAAAGAGATATGACTCACTTTAACCTTATCACCATCGCCTTTGTAATACACTTGAAGAGAACGTTACACAGACTTATAGGCCTGAATTGTGTTACCCTCTCTGGTTTAGCAATTTTCGCAATCAGTACTACTAGTGCATCATTCAAATCCGCCGGAAGCTCCCCTGATTCGAAAAACCTGAGTACAAATTGAGAAACTGAACTTCCAACAACATCCCAACATTCCTGATAAAACACCGGTTGGAAGCCATCGGGGCCAGGCGCCTTAAACTTCCCCATACTCCTGATTGATTCCTCTATCTCTAAAGCCGAGAAAGGTTTGTTTAGTGATGCCAAATCCAGGTCAGATAACTCCACATACCCTCCCTGTGGTAGCTGCTCAACAACTGGGTCAACATCCTCCATCGAGTAAAGTCTTTTGTAATATGCAAGGGCTAGGTCCTCCAATACTTTAGCATCCGTTACCCAACTGCCATCGTCCCCTTTAAGCATTTCTATCATGTTCCTCCTACGGCGTATAATTGTAGAAGTATGAAAATACTTGGTATTTCGATCTCCCAAAGCAACAAATTTTTCTCTTGATTTTTGGAACCAAATCATCTCCTCCTGTTCCAACACAACATCAAATTCTTTTATCAATTCTACTTCCTGCCGTAGTAAATCATCAGTTTGTAAAGTTTCCAATTGGTTTTGAACTGATGTAATCTCCTTCATTAACTTCTCCTTTTTGTTTTGGACATCCCCAAATACTTCTCTATTCCACTTCTTTAGCTTCACTCGCAGAGAACGCAGAGCTTCCGGCGTACTTACCGTATTGTTCCATGAAGTCGCTAGCAATTCTTTGAAACTTTCAAGTTGGAGCCATGATGCTTCAAACCGAAACGGTCGTCTTTTGGGATCACCTCTCACTTCCGGTGATAATTGCACGTACAGAGGAGCGTGATCAGACGAAAAGAAAGGGAGATGGGTTACCGTCGCCTCCTGCCATTTCAACCTCGCAGTCGCACAACATAACACTCTATCAAGGCGTTTGGCAACACACGTTCTCTCCTCTCTTCCTCTCCTCCATGTAAACTGTCCGCCTCTAAAACCCATATCAATCAATGACAGATCATTTATCCACTCACCAAACGAGACAGAGTCCTGTGATAGTCTGCCACTTCCACCAGAACGTTCATCAACTCGAACAATGGTATTGAAATCTCCCCCAATCAACACCGGGTCGACAACATCCTTCACCTCATCCCGTAGTTCCCCCCAGAGACCACTTCTCCGACTAACAGTAGGTGCGGCATAGACCACAATTAAGTGCACAATTTCTGCTTCCTTTGTGATTTTAGCGTGAATAAACTGAGTTGATGATTTCACAATCTCAACCTCGCCAACCTCAGTACGCGACAGTAGCCAAATTCTTCCACTTTGGCCGCTTGCATCAACACGAAATGAATTCTCGAAGCCAATACCTCGACAGATTCTTTGCGCTTGATCACCACTCGCATGTGTTTCGAAAAGGGCCAGCACCTCAGGCCTGAATTTCTTTAACATATATCGAATGGCTCGTCGGAAATTTGGTTTATTTGTCTCCCGGCAATTCCAAAATAAGCAATTCATCAATAAATCTTTTATAAGCATAAGACCCACCGGGCGCACCATTAAACCACCCCCGAAGCCGTCTCCATATCCGTCGGAGTGGCCAAAAGACCACCGCCAGTCTGATTCGGCGCAATCTGCTCCTCTTCCCTCGAGATAATCGCCACCGAGTCATCGTTCTGAGTTTGCTGACCAACCCCTTGCTGTTGTTGTCGTTCCGGAATAAAGACACCACCAGGCCGACCAACCACCTGATCCTCTCCTCTTTGTCGTTTACCCGATGTCGACAAATCCATCTCTCCCCTTGTTGGGCCAAAAATCAGTCCATGGGCAGGCTTATTCGAATTAAATTGTTTGGGCTTCTGCCCTTTAGCCTCCACATTTTTACTCCCTCCGGCCCGTTTATCTTTTGACACCTCCTTTTGGGCCCGAGTATTCTTCACCCCAGTACTAAAAGCCCCTTGCTTATTTCCTTGGTCCACACTCTTGCCTTTTCTCTGTTGGTTCAAACGGTCAAGATTTTTCTTATTTGCTTCACATGATATCCCCACTCCCTGTAAATCCGCATATTCCATATCTACCTCCAACAGGGCAAATTGATTCGTGGTCACCATATTTTCCTTATTTTTATCACCAGAAATATCCCGAAGATTGCGTCCAAGATTTGCTTGCGACCCGCCTGCCGCAAAAACAACCGCCGTCGCCGGTGGAGGGGTCTGTCTTCGAGCTCTACGAACTTCAGTGAACACATTCTCCTCCGGTGGCGTTGCTCGCGTAGCTATCTGAACAGTCGGTGTAATTGAAACGACCACACCCATTTTTTTTTTTTTTTGAACAACTATTACGCCCATACATAATAGTTAAACGGATTCGCAACGATAACTCGGATTTATTAAAACACCAAACAAACCGTCAAACAACAGAAAAGCAATTATTGAAACATAACAGGTTCACAAACAACAACCGTACTCCAACGATAACAAACATACAACCCGAGTCCTAATCATCCCCTCCTTCAAGCCGCAATTCCACGATCACACCTTATCTTTACCTGCAACTCAGAAACACACACAGAGATGCGTAAGTATTATCACAAATACTTAGTGAGGCGGTCCTCCCATCTACGAGCTATACACACAAGCAAGTAAGACGGTAACCCGTTCACAACGCACAATGCAACAAAAACACAAAACGAAAAATAACCGGATCGATCGATCCTGACCACACCAACATGGATCGATCGATCCGAACACAACAGAACGATCGATCGATCGATCCTCCCTTGGATCGATCGATCCTCTTACCTTTGAACTTTAGCCACGACCTGCAACACTGGATAGATCGATCCCACCCTGGATCGATCGATCTTCAAGTCTCTGCAACTCAGATCGCAACTTCCACCACCGCAACCGACCAACAACCACCAAACCTTGCTTCCTACAGGCAATTAAACACACATCCAAGCCCCAAACGACCAGGAAACAAGCCACAAAACACAGAACAAGCAACCACACTCCAAAGATTCCATAACTAACCAAACATCAAAACACACAAACTTTAATTGCTTAGATCAGCTCATGGTACGCACTCACCTTGATTCTGGACGGAAAACAGAACCACAAACAGCCCACAACGAACCGGAGAACCTCCACACCGCAACAACCGATCCTTCTGCAACTCAAACCACCAAGCTTCTTCTTTTGAACAACAACAAGCTTCTCCCTTTGATCTCACACACTACACCCCAAACTTTCTCATTCACACTCTCAAAGACCTCACCAAAGCTCCACAAAACGTTCAGGAAGAAGGAGAAGGAAGAAACCCGAATAATGGAGGTAGGTGAGACCAAAGAGAACAAAAAGGAAGGTAGCCGACAGGACCGGATCGATCGATCCTCCACTGGATCGGTCGATCTGCTACGCTCAGCGAACTGGATCGATCGATCCAGCACTTGGATCGGTCGATCCACACCTTCCCAAAGCTGGATCGATCGGACCAAAAACTCCGGGTCGATCGTCCACTCTGCCGCAGGACCACAAGCGCTTCCACTACGATGGACCGATCGATCCACTCCTTGGATCGGTCGATCCATGACCCTAGGCCACAACAACCTTGGAGCACAGACCTGGATCGATCGATCCAGCCTCGGATCGATCGATCCCCTCTCTTTTTTCGGACACAAATCGACTTTTCGACACTAGATCAATCCGCTTTCTGTGCTCGAGAAAAGGCTAATCCCGAAACACTCACGATTGACTCCAAAGAGAGAGATTACATTTCGACAACAACAGAGAACGAAACGCCACAACACGAATACTCTGGAACACGGGCGTTACAGTAATAGTCTCAGCTTGCCGCACCAAACCCCTCGTTAGACAATTATGCACCAAATGACCATAGATCCCACAACTTGAACAAATGTTAGACAAACCCTCATAAGCCACATAATACCTTTCTCCATTCACCTTGATTGTCCCTTTCAGAGGTTTGGATAAATTCACTGCCACGCAAACCCGAGCAAAACGAGCCCTCTCAAACTGTAGGGTGGTCTGATCAACCCGAATGGGTTCCCCTATGCCACGCGCAATCCCCATCAAAATAGCTCGATGATAGAAATTCACCGGGAGGTTTGAAAGCCAAACCCACACCGGCGTCGTAACGATGTCATCACATAACGGGTCAAACTCAGGAGACCATGCCTGCACCAACAAATAGCTCCCAAACACTCTCCATGGTCCACCTGTGATAGCCGCCAAATACTCTTCCTCACGTTCAAAACAAACCATAAAGAACTGTCTCGGAAGATCCATGACGTGCATGTTACCCTTTGGATTCCAAAGCTCTTTCAATTTCCGATTCAAGACCGAGATGCCCACACTTCTTCCCAACACCTTCACAATCATACACTGTTTCCATAGCCCATTCATCACGTCTAAGATTTCCTTGCCAATCGTAACCACCGGTTCTCCATTTGTCCCATTCGGAAACTCTAGCTGCATCTGCGACTCAACAAACTTATCATCCAGCACCAAGTGTGGATACACCCGACCCCCTCCGGCTGTTCTAGTCACCTTTTCCACCCAAACCCGTGGAGCATCCGGCGGATCCCCCGGTGGTCTTCCTCTGTCCCCGATATCCACCCTGGTCGCATCTTGTTCACCAGCCTTCAAAACCCTAATTTCGCTCTCGTCGCCCATTCCCTTTGAATGTAATTTATAGTTTTCCATCCGGGTTTTATTGTAAGTGTTGTTGATTTTTTTGTTCACGTAACTTAACGAAATTATTGATTTTTTTATTTATTATACTTCTTATTAATACATCCATATAATTTTATTTCCTAGATCCTAGTTAATAAAGTTAAATAACAAGAATGAAACTGAAATTTTATTCAAAGATCTGCACTGAAAATACAAATGATATTCTTTGATAAACAATTTCAAGTTTTAAAACAACACTTGTTATAAAACATATATGCAATATAATGTTTATCATAATGCAACACTTGTTATAAAACATATTCATTATAATGTTTAAAACAATACCTGTAATTTTTTGTGGTAATTTATTATTTATGTTACCAAAAAAAAAAGTTAACGAATTTGACTACTAAGAGCAGCTTCATCAGTTAGAATCCCATTCGGATATCTGAACAATAAAATAATAACTGTTTTTATATAATTTAATTATTTACTTGTTGAATAAATTTAAACCAATCACCAAATGATGTATAAATGGTTTGTTACTTGAGAGAAACGGTTCTCTCGTATCTCTTTCTTTTTCTAATTTTTTATTATTTTAATGGGAAAATTTTCAATGATATTGTTCTAAATAGCTCGAAATTACTCACAAATTACAGTCAATATTTATAGTTTTTACGCAAAATCTTATAAGATTAGAGCACCTCCATCAATTAGAAACTCATGGAAACATCCTATCAATAAATAATTTAATAGAATTTAATTATTTAGTTAAATTTAAATTTGTTGAAAAAAAATAAACCAATAGTAAAATGAGAAGTGTGAGATGAAATTCTTATTAGTATATAATGGGTTCTAAGAATACCTTTCTCCTTTTTTTCTCCAGCTTTTTTTATTATTATTTTAATAAAAAGTATATAATGTAGATATCCTCGATGGAGGGAAAATGGTTATTTCATACTTCAAATAAGAAAATATGTTCGATTCATACATCAAATATATTACTATGCTAATTGATATCTCAACAAAACGTTAATTCAAATTTATTATCCAAATTTATAAATTCATGCAAAATCATATATTTGATGTCATGGTGGCAAAAATTATTAAATTCTGATGACATTGACGTCACGTGTGTAATGATGTGGGTCACAATATTAACAAATATTATTTTTTATTTATTTCTTTGAATTTCAATTTATTTCTTAATTTTTGAGTATCTCCGCCTTTTTTTTAACCGTGAAACTTCACAAAAAAGCAAATGTTATTGAACTAATGATATATAAAAATATTTTAAAATTCACTGTTATTAGAAATATTTTAACCATTGAATTTTTAATAACTTTAAGAGATTTTAGATAATTTACATAGTTAAAAATACATAAATCTAAATCACATGGTTTTAAGTGAGATTTAACAACAAATCATAACAACTTCCCACATTCATTTAAAATCATGTAAAAACTCATTAAAACTCAAATTAATTTAAAATAGATGATTAAATACAAATATTTTATTTACTAGTATTTTTTGAGATGGTGACGTTTTTTATGAGGATGCAATCACGAAAAATAGTTTTTTTGTATTTTTGTGAGGTTTCATGGCGGAAGTAGAAGAGGAGAGAGTGTATAAGAGATTTGGAGGATCTATCATAGAGATATATTATTTGTATATATATATATATATATTTATAGGTGTAAATGTTTATACAAAACTAAACAAATAAATTGAAATTAAAAAAAATTGTTTGTAAACAAAAAAGATTGTTTGTTAAAAATTGTAAAAATTGTTTGTCATCTATGTCAATATACACGTGACATCCATGTCATCAAAATTTAATATTTTATTTCAACATAGTGGCAGATGTATGATTTTGCAAAAATTCATAAGTTTGTGTAGTAAATTCGAAATAATGTTTTGTTGAGATATATTCTAATACGATGATATAATTTATGTTTAAATTTAATATAGTTTATTTATCGGATTATAAAAAAGCCTACTTTATGTAGATGGAGTTGCTCTTAGACTAGTGCATTATGTTTCCTCTTTTGCCGGTAAAAAGCAAATTTCAGTTAGAATCCAGAAAATGTACGACTAACTTATCTAGTAACATCTTTGACACAATTTTATCTTGTAAAATCTGGGCCAGAAAAAGTCTTTTTTGTTACTATTACTATTTTTGTTTTTACATTTCTTAAACTCAAGATATGATTCTCGTTCAATGAGATAGCAAATCATTAGGCTTATCAACCTCAACAATGGACTGTAGCGAAGTCGATATAACGGAAGAGATGATGGATTAATGGAACGTAGTGAAAGTAACTTTATTTGCTTATCTTTTGTACATAACTTTTGTAAAGTTTGGACTGTTTTGTCTCTCTCTCTCTATATTTGTTTTATTCTCTGAGTTGTCATCTATAACTTTCTTCATCTTACGTCTTCATGAAACTACACAAAACTATTTAGTAAATCATTAAGAAAAATGTATTTGGTCTTACTCATAAGTCATACCTCCATTAAAATCACTTTTCTATATCCAAAAAACCACAGGATCAAAGATGTTTTACTCTCATGTACGTATTACACTTTTAAAAGTTTTAGTATATTATGCATATGGACCACGGCGTCGTATACAATATTCCTGGGTCAGTCGACATCGGTTTTTTCAAAGTACAAACTATGTCGGTCTCTATTCCATCTTATAATTTTTTAAGCACAGAAAATTAAGTCGCATGTGACGACTTGAATCAAATAGATCTTTATTTCTTTCATAAAAAATAAAAATCGTCGTTTATTTAAAAACGAATAGATTCATTATCAATAAAGATTCAGTAACAATTGACTGGCCGGTGGTTTAAATTTAGCTCTCTAGCTACTCTTTATTCTAAATCAATCATCATCATATGTTTTCTTTGTTAATTATGACTTTTGTTGTTGGGTTTGTTCAGTTTCAATCTTTTTCCTCAACCATGAATCAAATTTATAAGACTCGTTTTTTATTTTGGTTGCTATTTTACAATGTCAAGCGTCGGCATAACATACTGATAAAACTACGATATCATAATGATAATTAACGTTATCCGATCCATACATGCCTAGATTCATAACCTCTAATACGTCACTGTTCCATTCTTTGACCTATGGACAAAAAGTACATGTAAATTCCAAAATTAAAGTTTCTATCACACGATCATCACGTGTTTTAGTTCCACAAAGCCAAATGTGTGCCTGTGTACACACACAAAACAAAATTCTGATTAATTTCAAGTCGATAAAGAAAATCTAAAAGATACATTGCACGTCGACGCATAAAAATTCACATAATCATATAAGTAAATGCATTTTATCTGTGATTTTCCGAAGCTATTAAGTCTTGAGTTAACTACCATTTCCAATTCTGTTTTTTGTTTTGTGTGCATAAATTTGAATGAATATAAAATGAATCTTTGCAAATTTTTGTGTTGAATCAGAAAAAAAAAAAGAAATAGTTAAACATCACATGTGATCCAAAATTAAACGATCCGTGAAGTTTTATTTGTCACGGTCCGCCACAACACAAGAACTCGAATACCGTGCACTAAACTTATCCACGTTTGATTATTATCCTTGTACCCAAACATCTCTGTTTCCAAGCTAAATACTGTAATCGTCTGTATACGGGTGTACGATTACAGACACCGTCACATATGCCACCACCGACATATTACCGCGTTTCAAATTGGGACCCACTATTCCCCGTTTTATCTATTTTATTTCACAGAAAAAAAAACGAAAAGCTCCAACATTTTTTTCTTCAGTTGGGTTTTATATGGTGATGCACTGATCCAATAAATTCTGTTCAGACATAAGAATGCAATTACGAATATAACTATTTTGCAATCTTGAAACAATCACCAATCATTTTTTAAGCATATATATATATATATAAAAGTACGTGTGTGTACATGCAATTCTGTTGAATCTCTATAGGGTCTTTTCAAAAATGATTTTTGTAGAGTTTTCACACAAATTACGTACAAAACAATTATTGTTTAGTAATACTTACATTAATTTTTAAAATTTATGGTTTATGAACAGTGATAAAAAATGTATTAAAACTTAAAAAATCAAATTTATGAAACAAAAAGAAAAACCTAGAAAATCTTTTTTTAGGAATGGAAGGAGGAGTGGACATCTTACAAATAAATCCGTACGCACTACGATGGCATATGATACGGTAATGGGAGCCATTGATTGTGTAATTAATTAACTTCTAATTTTTTTGGCTGGTTAAGAAACCTACTTTAATGATTAATTTGCATTTATGAGCTAAAAGTGATTAAATCTATGAGTCTAACGTGTGTGTTTTTCTTTTGCGTGTGAATAAACTGCTCCTGTTTTGAATGGCATATATAAACTGAATTTTAATTTTTCATCACATATGATTTATTTTTATCATTTTATTGTATCATACCGTGAATGCATGCTTAAATTTTTCATTCTTTTGAAGCACATCTCGTTTTACCCAAAAGTCATAGGATTATCAATAATCAAACTGTATGTTTATTTATCTCTTCGTTTGATTGTTTTGTTAGTAGAATCATACATTTCCCCAAACACAATAAATTATAAATATTGAAGGGTACCTGGTGTCTGTTTGCATATTGGAAATTTGCGGAGCAACCTGATTCCGTCTCTATCATGGAATTTAATTGATATTTAATCGTTGAAGGAAAATAGCTTAATCAAGTTCCGGAGTCATACTGCAGCAGATAGTAATTATAACGATGTTTTTGGGGTTCTTGTTTGTATTTTTCTGTTTAAAGTGAAGGTTAGGGACAAACGGGAAAGATTACTGCGAGGAATACTTTCTATCATCTAAACTATATATATTCGTATAATTTGCATGGCTTACTATGATTACATTCAATCATTCATCATCCAATCTATATATGATGGGGCTAGTTAGTCTTATATTTCATTCTTCCAATCACATTCATATTTTACGTGGCTTTATATTCTAACGTTGTTTCTGTGATGTTATGTCAAATCATCCGTAGTATCTTTCTATTTGATGAGTACAAACATATACTAACAAAATAGTAAATATAGTTTTTTAAAAAAAATTGCAAATATATCACCATCCTCTTCCACTTTATTTACGTACATGCAGATTTATAAATCCACTAGATAAATATGCATGAGCCAGGAAATAACTCACTCATCTTAAATAATAGGGAATATGAGAAAATTGCAAATGAATTGTATGTAATACATAGTATTTTCCAATATCAAATAAAAGTAGAAAATTTATTGTGAGTGGGATATTTAAAAGTACAAATTTTGCCTCGTATCGCCACAATTTTAACCTTATCGTGGTTGGCGTGTACAAGTGGGCAACTGGTCTCCTAATAATGCGTTTGGTAATAAATGATCGAGATTTTTGTAAATATCTCTTTGAAAACATTAGTTTCTGGATAAGAAGATAAATTACTAACCAAATCGAAGAGTGTAAAAAAAGATCACCAAATCGAAGACATCCATATTTTTCTTTAACAAAATACGGATCTTGATTCAGAAACTCGTCTCTTCTTTGTTAATTACCTGAAGAAGCCAAGAAGGGACTCGTTTTCTTTCGAAAGGAACGTGGCCTAAACCGACCATTCTTTTTCTTCTCATGGAATTGATCATGTGTTTTGTCGTTCTTTAAACAGTCCAAATTTGATGAATGAACTACAAATTAAGTCAACATTTTACACATTCAGATCTGCATCTAAAACACCTTAATTATTCCTTATATTTTTATTCATGATGTTTTAATTTTGTCATAATCATGATGTTTTTTCCCACTACAACTTATGATGTTTATAAGAACACCATATCTACCTTAAAAAAAAAGTCATTTAACGTTTTCTTTTTTTTTTTTAAAGAAAAACTTCCCGTAAAAAAATCATTAACTACCGACAAAATAACCTTTAGAAAATCTTATGCGAGACCTAACCACATAGTAAGTAGTATTTTTCTACCGGTCCAATAACGACTTCTATTTTCTACATAGTTTAATTCCATATAGTAGGGAGAATATTATTCGAATATTGAGCATAATTGACATTTTGTCAACTACTAGTATTAAGCATCTTCTAATATTTCAGTCGAAATAACTGAAGTTTTAATTAAAGAGTCAATAAATACTTGTTGTTTTATGCACCGCCAAGGTTTCATGGAAATAGAGAGAGAGAGAGAGAGAAAGGTCAAAACATTTAAAAATAGAAATAAAACAGAGCGTGAGTGAATACGATTATAGTAGTAATTAGACATCTACCCATGGGAAGCTTCTCTTCTTTTTTTTCCCTTAAATACGCTCACAACAAACAAAGTTATTAAAAAATATATATATATACACACAGAGAGAAGAGATTTTTCATTATTTATTCAACGCGAGAGAGAGTTAAAAGATTCCACTAATTTTTTCTCTCTTTCTTAAATTTGTTCTGTTTTGTTTATAGAAAGGAAAAAAATGGTAATCGAGTTTGCCAACGGAAGTGTTTCTTAATTCATATAAACAAATTTTGGGTTTTTATTTTAAATTATTCAGTTCTCTCACGAGCTGTGTCGAGATTGGATCCATACAAAATCCCCACTGTTCCAGCAGCTTCAAGTCTAACAAAGAGAGAGAGAGAGAGAGAGAGAGAGAGGAAGAGCTCTCACGGAAGAGAAGCCGAAGCCAAGAAGAAGAAGAAGAAGACAATCTGATTTAGGATTCTCAAAATTCCATATTATTTTTAGGGAAAAACTTCAGATTTAATCGGTCTGTAAATACAGTGCGTCTTTTCCTCACTCTTTTTCTTGTTCTTGTCGGATTCATCTTCTTTATTTGATTCACTTTCTTAATTTGATTCGATTGGTTGTTTTTTTTCCCATGATTTCTGGATTAATTTGGGCGAGTGTTGGTGGGGTTTTTAGTCCAATTTTTCTGGGTTCTCGTTCGATTTCGATTTCCACGAGAGAAACATATCCAACTTGCTTGATCTTTATCTAAAATCGAGTTACTTGGGGTTAGCCGAGCTGATTCGATGTGTGCTCAAGAGTTTACCATTCCATCTCTTCTCCTCAGAATTCGTGGATCTGCTTATGTAAAATTGGATTTTTTTTACTCTTACTTGTTTTGTGATCTCAAGTTGCAGAGATCTTTGCTTATAATATTGAACTCAGCTCAATCGTATTTATCCGAAGCTTAAAGTTTTAATTTTTCAGCTTCTAATAGACTTGATGAATTGGGTTTTTTTTTTTACAGGGATCTTAGATTTATAGCAACAAAAAATGTCAATGCCACTACAACGTGGCATCTCTGGAGTACGAGTTTCTGATAGCAGTGATGATGATCTGAGAGACTCTCAGATGAAGGACAAAACTGAAAAAGAAGATTTGATTCGAGGTCGTTCTACAGAATCCCACTTAACCTTGAGGTTTCCTTTTGGTTTCCTCTTCAGTAATCAATCCTCTTCGAAACACGGTGGCGAAAATGGTTTCTCTGCTGATCCATATAGTGCAAGGAGTAGACACAGATTGATGCTGCTGTTTCTTAAGATCAGTTTGGTTCTTATTGTGGTTGTTGCTCTAGCTGGATCTTTCTGGTGGACGATTTCCATTTCGACTTCATCGAGAGGTCATGTATATCACAACTATAGGAGATTACAGGAGCAGCTTGTTTCAGACTTATTGGATATTGAGGAGATTTCTCTTGGTCCTAATAGGTGGAAGGAGCTGGAATATTGTAATATAGAATCTGAGAATTTTGTTCCTTGCTTTAATGTTTCTGAGAATCTTGCTCTGGGTTATTCCAATGGTGATGAAAATGATCGGTTTTGTGGGCCTGGATCTAAGCAAGAATGTTTATTTCTGCCACCGGTGAAGTATCGGATTCCTCTTAGGTGGCCGACTGGTAAAGATGTCATCTGGTATGCTAATGTTAAGATCAGTGCTCAAGAAGTTTTGTCTTCTGGTAGTATAACCAAGAGGTGATGATTTGTTGCTTCTTTACTTCTCTCTTGCTAAAGTTGACTGGATCCATTGCTAAGCTTCGTTTTCTTTTTTTTGCCTTTCTTTTCCAGAATGATGATGATGGAAGACGATCAGATTTCTTTCCGTTCTGCATCTCTTATGTCTGATGAGGTTGAAGATTATTCCCATCAGATCGCTCAAATGATCGGAATTAAGAATGATAACTTCATAGAAGCTGGTGTAAGTCACACATTCGAAAGAGTTGATCTTTATCTTTCTCATTTCAGTTTCTTATTCGCTATTTTCTTCTTAATGTTGTTTCAGGTGAGAACTATCTTGGATATTGGATGTGGTTATGGTAGCTTTGGGGCACATCTACTATCCAAACAGCTTTTAACCATGTGCATAGCAAACTATGAAGCCTCAGGGAGCCAAGTTCAGCTAACACTCGAAAGGGGTCTCCCTGCAATGATTGGTTCTTTCATATCAAAGCAATTGCCATATCCTTCTCTTTCCTTTGATATGTTGCATTGCTTAAGATGTGGCATTGATTGGGACCAGAAAGGTAACAATTCGATAATACCCAACAATATTTCTCATTTTCTTTTCCCCAAAGACCTGGCTTTACAGTATTGTTAATCCACTGTGCAGATGGCCTTCTCCTTGTAGAAATCGACAGGGTTCTGAAACCCGGAGGTTACTTTGTTTGGACATCTCCGCTCACAAACGCTCGTAACAAAGAAAATCTTAAAAGATGGAACTTTGTTCATGATTTTGCTGAAAGCATCTGTTGGACTCTTTTATCTCAGCAAGACATGACAGTTATCTGGAAAAAGACAATCAAAACCAAATGTTATAGTTCCCGGTCAGTGACACACTGTCTTATAGATTACATATATGGCTATTTATTAAGTCCTCTAAATATGGATGCTTTGCCTATAAACAGGAAACCTGGGGTGGGCCCTTCTGTATGTACCAAAGGGCACGACGTTGAGTCTCCTTATTACAGGCCGCTTCAAATGTGTATTGGTGGAACTCGTAGCCGGAGGTGGATTCCCATTGAAGGCAGGACAAGATGGCCTAGCAGGTCTAACATGAACAAGACTGAACTGTCACTATATGGTTAGTCTCCTTAGTTACAATTTGCTTCTGAATCCATATTGTCTGCAGTTTTGGTTTTCTCAATTTTGATTCCTGGGGTTGGTTCAGGTCTTCACCCTGAGGTGCTTGGAGAGGATGCTGAGAACTGGAAAATAACAGTAAGAGAATACTGGTCCCTCTTGTCTCCTCTGATATTCTCTGATCATCCCAAGAGACCGGGCGATGAAGACCCATCACCGCCTTATAACATGCTCAGAAACGTATTGGATATGAATGCCCAATTCGGTGGTCTCAATTCCGCCTTGTTGGAAGCAAGGAAATCAGTCTGGGTCATGAATGTGGTCCCTACAGCTGGACCTAACCACCTCCCCATGATCCTTGACCGTGGCTTTGTCGGAGTTTTGCACGACTGGTCAGTCCAAAAGTCTATTAGATCTTCCTCTTTAGCCATAGAATAGTTTCTCAACTTCTCTTTTTTCTTCAGGTGTGAACCATTCCCGACTTACCCGAGAACATATGATCTGGTGCATGCAGACAATCTCTTGTTGCTTCTGACAAGTCAGCACCGAAAAACATGTTCACTTATTGATATATTCACAGAGATTGACCGATTGCTTCGTCCAGAGGTACACATCTGTTTACTTTGGAAGGAACACTATTGTTCTTGTAGTTCTGGTAGCTATAATAAAAAAAAAAAATTGTACAGGGATGGGTGATAATCCGTGACACGGCCCAGCTGGTGGAAAAGGCGAGAGCGATGATAACCCAGTTGAAGTGGGAGGCTCGAGTAATAGAGGTTGAAAGCAGCAGTGAACAGAGACTTCTCATCTGCCAAAAACCTTTCACCAAGCGACTATCAATCTGAAGAAGAAGAAGAAGAAGAAGAAGAACATAGATACAACAGGTTTCTCTCCACTTTTAAATTTTTTGTTCCAAGTCTCATAGTTTGGAATCAATGATCCAACTGTGTTGGCAATACGGGGAAGAAAGGAGAAAGAGATGAAAATATATATCCCGCCGGGGACGTAAGACCGCCGGTGAAATTTCTTTATCTGGTTTCGTGAGTTCCCATTTTACAGAATCTAGATTTTTTTTCTTTTTTTGATTATTATTATTATATAACTTTGGTTCTATAACTTTTATTTATACGACGAAAAGAATATGATTCATATTTGTGAAGATGTTTATGAAATAAGTTGAAAGCTTTTTAGTAAAATTTTCACTGGTTGTTTGTTTGTTAACCGAATCCGTGATATTTATCCAACATTGTACCGTACCGGAAGTAAATATATACTTTTTGGAAATTTAATAGGAAAGAATCTCCGAAATTGAGTTGAACCGGACGGAATACAGTTGGTTAGTGTTCGGTTTTACATATTTCCGCGAACCGAATTAACTAAGAGATTAGAAGTAAAAAATAAAAAACAGAGTAAACCAGAATGGAAACCGAACCGGAAACATAAGCGTTAGAAAAAGATGTATTACGAACAGAAAATGGAGATGAGTGAAGAAGAGAACATAAATGGTTGAGATCACTTTGCATTGGCCAATTCATAAAGATCCATACCAAAAAAATGAGATTTCAATGTGATGGTGTCTCTGCAGCGGAAGTTTTTCTTAGCTGATTCTGGCTTCTGCTTTTGGATCTACCTCCCTTTCCAATGCGGCCTCGGTGGTGAACGCTAGGGGAGGCTGATCCCACAACTCTCTTGGCGGATGTTCTTTTGCGTCGGTGGTGCAGAGAGTCTCCACCACCAAATGCAGCTCTAGCAACGCTGTCTTTGAGAACTTCCCTGGCTCGTTGTGGCTTAATGAGCTGTTTGTTAAGATAAACTAGCTTAGGGAGAAGGCTGGAGACGGTCTTGCGCAGCTGTTCCTCGCCCACGTTGTTCTGAATTGGGTTTCCAAGGATGTTCAGAGCGACGAGAGAGTTGTAGTTGGCAACAAGCTGGCCTATTGCTTTGGTGGTGGCGATCTTGTTGAAGCTAAGATCGAGAACGATGAGTTTCAGCAATCTGTGTAAGCCTTCTACATTGCTGATCTTGTTCCCGGCGAGGTATAGTTCTTTGATCAGTGTACAGTTTGATAAACCTGATCAGCTGCTTTTGGTTAAGACAGGAAGTAAACAAGCATTGTATGTTTTGTGCTTAATGACTGCAATCTTACCTTGTCCGATGCGGGAAACACGGTTGTAACTGAGATCAAGCACTCTTAGCCGTGTCAAATCCCTCAGTCCTTCGATAACACTGATCTTGTTCTTGGATAGGTTCAATGCGTGGAGCCCCTTTGGAAGCGATGCAGGAGTAATTTGAACTGCAGTGAACAGAACAATGTCTAGTAAGCAGCAACACACACACACACAATTCAAAAACCTTGTATCCAAGAGTGTGTACCTATGAAGTTGTTTGATAGATCAATCGACTTGAGGCTGGTGAAATGTGAGATGCTGGGGATCGCTTTCAAGCCTATACTCGAGATGTGAGCCACGCTCGAGGATTTGCTCAACGATTGGATTAGGCTGTTTGCGTGCATTATCGCCTCTGAGGCATTTCCGGACTGAACCATATTTCGTGAGGGTGATCTCTCGGTATTAGGAGAGGTTGGGAAGCTGGTGAAGACATCTTTATCCTCGTTTACTGGAACTGCGGTTTCGACATCGAGTCCTCTTACCCACTCGTCCACTCTCTTCATTGACGAGGATTCCGCAGAGAATGCTACCCACTGATTATGACGAGGCCATAAGTTTGATGATTGGTTGATGAAACCGGTGCGATTGTTTGTAGATTCTTCATGGCTCGATTGGTTGTGGTCAGCAAAGTCAGAGGTGTAACCACACTGGTGGTTTTTGGCTAAAGGCTGTGACTTTAGCGAATCTAGGTGTTTGTGAAGGTTCCTATGGCTCCAGAGGAACAACTTCCACCAGAGCCGCCGGCTACCCGAAGGAAGTATCTGCATCGACGAGTGTTTCTTGAGCATCACTCCATCTGCACTTTTATGAGACCTCACAGATTCATTACCAACTGGAACGGTCTCTCTCAGGTCGTGGAGATCCCGAGATTCAGAACCGTGGAACCGGCCGTTGAACTTGCTGAGAGTGGAGCATGATCGTTTAAGCTTAGGAGAAGTCACCCAAGCCGTGGCTCTGCCTAATCCAGGATCGCTGACATGACCACCTTCGTCGTCATCATCATCGCCGTTGTCAGAAGTATCTGTGACTTCTTCCTTAACAATCTCCTTGCTTTTCAGAGATTCAACGGCTCTAGCTCGTTCTTGAACTCGGAATTTAGGAAACTCACGGTTCGTTGAATCCTTGTCCTCGCGTTCATCTTCGCCATCATATGACTCGTGCTTGATAGGACTGTCCTTGTGATCAAGGGACTTGTAATAGTAGCCTGCGATGTAAGGCTCGTCGTTTTCCAGAGGCTTCACTGGCTCCTCAAGTCTGATCTGAAGGATTCTCTGTGTTTTCGGTGGCAGAGGTTTGGAATTCCCCTGTTTCAGTCAACAGAACGAGTTCAACGCAAAATCTAATTCGCAGGGAAATTTCACAAGAATACTAAATGCGTTTACCTTATTCTTCTTTCTACTGATCAATCCAGCAAAGCATGGTAATATCTTCATTTTGTGAACAGCTCAAAAGCTAAAAATCTCTCCCAAAAAAAATAAAATTAGCCGTAATCTATTGGAAGTTGTGAGAGCACCAAATCGATGAATTTAAAAGAAGAAATGACGCCGGAAAAAAAGGAAGCACTTCTTGATCCGACCACTGCCGAATCAGCGGATGTGTCGGCCAGAGTTAAAGATCGCCGTACTTAATTTGAATTCTGTTTCACCAATACAAACGATCGACCACAGCCACTGAACAAAAGAAAACAGAGGATAGAAGAAGAGAGAAGAGGAGGAATAATGAAATGTACGGGTTAATGACAGAACATGCATGTGACTAAAAATCTATGGTGTTTTCGTTAACTCTTAAAGACGGAGAAAAAAGATGTGTGTACGTATTTTATTTATTCTTTCTTCACTTTCGATTTTCAACCATAAATATAATAATACTGTATTATTCATTCCTTATAAATTATAAAAGTGTTTCAGTCTCTGTGTCTTTTATGCATTTAAGATTAGGGGAGACTAGCTAAGTATGTATCCGCGGCTGATACACGGAGTTTCTTATTTATATATTTTTCTCTATAATAATCTAATATATATTAATATTTTTGAAGTATATTTTAAACAAAAATTTTTGTTTTGTAAGATATTATATAAAATATTATTGATTTAAAAAAAAATTAGAAAACTCATTAAAAGTAAATATAGAATATAAATATATTTATATACATATATCCAAACAGTCTCTACAATCAATTCTCTACTATCCATATAGCCAAACAAAATTAAATTTTTTTAATTTTAATTATAAAATCTAAAATATCTATATAATATTCAACAATTAATATTTAAAATTTTGATTATCCTATCATATTTGTTTGATATTTTTTTTAGTTGCTTTTAATCATCATATAATACATAAAATTAATAAAACTCTTGATTTTTTTCTGCATTTGTCATGATTCGAATTTTGAAAAACGGACATGTATTACTCAAGCAATGATGAGAAATTGTGTGTTTAACGTCCCATATCGGCTAAAAATTTTAGACAATGGTTGAAAATCATATTATAAATAAGACCAAAATGAATCTAAATCTGAATAAGCAGGAAGCTAAACTTAACAAGCATCCAAATTTAAAATTTAAAATTTTGTATCCGGTTTAATTCGGTTCTTTAGTCGAACCGTTTAATTATATCGGATATAATAAATTTTAAACTTTTAAAAAGTTTAAAATATTATGAACATTTACACTTATAAAAAGTTTAAAATATCACAGAACGAAGTTATATGATGGGATGAGGTTGGGTCGACATTAATATAAATTTAAAATATCACTAATGCGGTGAATCATTATTTTATTATTTTGTTAACATTATCAATATTACAATGTTAGATATATATAATTAAGTTAATTAAATTATGATTATGTAAAAGAAAATTTTTTCCTCCCGATATACCGCAGGTTAAACCCTAGTGTTAGAATAATAATCGAATGCATTGAGGAAACATGATTAGTTGGTGAAAAAAAAAAAAAAACTTAAATACTAATAAGCAGAAGAATATTGCGATGTTTTTAGGTTATGGTAATGCGCTAATCAGTGTTTTTAAGTTTGAATATTAAATGCGAACTAATCTTTTTATGTTGGACCCATTCTTTTAATCTTTATGTTTAGTATATTGACATCAAATTACTATTTTCTAGTTTATTTTTATTACAAAATTAAAGTATCAATATATATTTATCTGCTGAAGTTTGAAAGATTTGAAAATAAATTCTGATGGATTTTAAGTGTAAACTTTTAGGTACTAAATGAAATTTATACTTTATCCTCATAAATTATGTAAGGTATAATAAAATCTTGGAAATTGATTTTTTGGTTCCTTCTCTTAATAGGTCTAAAGAAAAGACAAACAACTGAAGAGAGTAGATAAATAAGAGAAGGTAAAAGCATCAGGTCCGGTTTGTTGCGTCCGGTAGCCGCAAGTAACGACGTCCATCGAACTCTATCCTGCGTTTTAGTCCATTAGTCCACCCAATCTCATGTGGACTCTACTGTCTCTACTCAATCCTAGCCGTCGATGTCAGATATCTTTGGGCCCCACCATCATACACGCAGCTGTTTTGGGCTTATAAATGACGTGGCGACATCTCATTGGTAGACCACTATATCCAACTAATGGTCCCTTATGTCGTGTAACATGCTCCAGAGCACTCTAACTCAAATCATTTTTGGACAACAAAAACAACTCACACGTGACAATATTTATTCCACAACCACAAACATTATTGCAAGAATATAAATACTTTCGAAGATTATAGTATATGGTTTATGCAGTATACATTATACAACCACACAAATTAAGAAAATTAGTGATAACATGTGTGACTGTTTTTCAAATTTCGATTTAAAAAATGAAAATCAGGTTCCAATTAAAATATATACTCCATTATTGTGCGAGGACAAAAAAGTTATAAAATATATTTAATTTAAAATTGTTAGTGCTTTTTCCTAAGGGAAAATGACATTCCTTTTCGTTTCTAGGATTCCCCTTGCACTTTCTTACGAAAACAAAAAAATCATGAAACTTGGCACACATAATTCATCACACAAATCTCTACAAACTTATTCATTCAAAATAAATCGAAACGGTTATATGAAAATATACAAAGTGGACGTAACACGTAAGCGATATGAAGTTAAAAAACATGTTGTCCTTGTTTTCAATTATACGTGTCGTCACAAGTTACGTTAACATACTAAAGAAAATATCTACTAACATCTTGTTACGTTATCTCCACAATAAATCTAATTAGATTTTGGAAAAATAAAGCAATATTCTAAACAAAATTAAAAAGAATGGGTCCAACCTCAAGATACTACGGACGACCTGCCCCATCGATTATTTTGGTTAAGATATTGTTACAGAAAGATAAAAGAATATAAAAAACCTCGTATGGTTGCATATATTCAGAATTTACACCAAAGGCTTTGATTGGTAACCTGCGGAATGGCGGAATTGCGTTTTTCCGCAAGTATATTGCCAATCAACATTTTTCGCGGACTAACTAAAAACTCGCAAAAATGCAAGATTGTGTTTTGGATGAAAAAATTAACAAAAGAATTTCTATTACGCAGATAAGCAGAGATTTTGTAGATTATTGTGTAAGTCCCCGTATAAAAGTCAACTTCTTTAATTAACTTCACCTGCAAATAATAGTTATTAGCACCATTAACCAAAACCAATCGATATTCTTGTATGGATTGTAACCGTTGCAAAGTTATTAAATGGTTAACAATTTTTCATTTTTAAATATTTTTATTCTTTATAATATGAGTCTATAAATTCATTAGTCATCTCAATCAAAAATAATTACCGAAAATACTAAAACATTTCTTCTACAAAAAATACTACAAGTGTTGTGGAGTCTTCTTCGACAAATCCACCGTTGTCAAATGCTTCTAAAACCAGAGAGGTATATTATGTCTATTGTATTTATGTTCTTATAGTGTTTTATGAAAGTTGCTTTTGTGTTATTTTGATGAGATAAAATATATAACAATCTTATTTAAAATATTTTATGTATGAAAAATTGTAGTCAATGGTCTGATCATATGCATCAAGTATTTCTAGAGATATATGATCGTGAGCTGAAAATGGATGGTTACACTAACTTTCATCCTAAAAGAGAGGGTAAAAACAGAGTAGTTAGTGAGTTTTATCAAAGGACTGGTAAACTTTATGATTACAATAAAATAAAAAACCATTACGACTATGAACGGAAGCGATACATAATTTATAAGAAATTAAGAAACCGCACCGGAGTGACAGTCAAAGCGAATGGTGAGATCGACATGCCGGAATCATGGTGGCAACAACGCTACGAGGTATTTCATTTTGCTAAAACTAGAGTTTTTCATTACATATTATTTAGAGTTTTCAGTGTATAATTTTCAAACTAAATATTTTGATAAAATGATGTTAATAGGAGATCCCCGATGCCATGCGTATCAAAAAGCATCCTCTTGTGTGTGTTGATCTCATGGAGAGTGTTTTCAGAAACTGTAAAATCGGTGATGAACCAGCCCAATCACCAAGTTTAAGTCGATTAAATCAGCAAACCATGATATCCAACGAGACTGACGAAACCGTCCCAGAAACTCAGATAGTTGAAGACGAGGACAACCGTCTAAACACGCAAGAATCTATGGTGGACACAACTCAAAACCAAGGCGTACCTCTGACACAAACACATACCGTTCCACAAGCTTTTGATAGGCGCTCAAAACAACCACGACGAAGGTTCATCATTGAAAATGCGATAGAAAATAGTGGTAATTTTATTACAGAGTATCGTGAACGACGAGGTGCTGTAATTTTATTACGTCTCGATATCCCCAAGCGAACACCATTTTGGCGGGCTGCAATACGGTGTCTTTCTCAAGCTAACTACGCATCAGCTTTTGTTGCACTAGAAGAGAAGGAGAAGATTGATTGGCTTGAAGCAATTACTGGATTCAATAAAGATGGAGAACGTTTCGATGACTATGAAATAGGTTATGGATGCAATGGTTTTATGGGAGGATCATTAGGACCTAATAATAATTATGTTAGGCCACGTGGGGATTGCTCTAATAGTAATTCTGGTAATAGTCATCTTGAAGAAACAGATGGACAAAGAGAGTTAAATGGTTACATGACAGGTGGCTTTAGAGATTTACTAGGAGTGAACGAAGATGATTCTATGAATGTTGACTAATTACATAATTTTAGTTATGTTGTCCAAAACCTTTTTATAGTTGTTTTTGTGTTACTTTTTTCGTCTGTTTCTGTGTCATTTAAATGAGTTATATATTGAATCTAATTAAAATTACCAATTTGTATTTTTTTTTCAGTGGGAACGTCTAAATGAGTTGCACGCACGAAGTTTAGACAAGTTAAACGAAAATGAGATCGCAGAACTGTTACTTCTTGAAGATCATGTTATCGTAGAGCTGTTGATTATGCCAATTATTGAGCATTATCAAGCAAAATTCAACAGGAAGCCTATGGGAAAAGAGTGGAGAACCTGTTGGAGTTTAATCAAGGTTCATATATACGAAGATCCAATACGTTGTCACGACTTGATAAGGATAGATAGTCGCATCTTCAACAACCTATGTGAAAAATTGCAACGTGAGTATGGTCTTCGCAACACGAAACACATGTGTGTTGATGAAAGTGTAGCAATCTTTATGATGACATGTGCACATAATATGGTACAACGTTGTGTTGCGATCATCTTTGGACACTCTCAAGAAACTATCAACCGGAAGTTTCATGAAGTTCTTGAAGCATGCTTTTCTCTTGCTGGTGAATTAATGCCAGCCCAATCACAACAAGATCTTCAAAGAATTCCTCGGGGTTTTACTTCAAACGACCATTATTGGCCTTATTTCAGAGGATTTATAGGAGCTATGGATGGGACGCACATTCCCGTTAAAGTGCAGAAATCAGAAGCATCAATGTTTTGGAACCGGCACGGCTACACAAGTCTTAATATTTTGGCAATTTGTGATCTGAACTTGCTATTCAAATATGCATGGATCGGAGTGGCTGGATCTGCACATGACGCACGAGTGTTAATGATGGCTATGAGCGATGATCCAACTTTTACGAAGCCTCCTCAAAGAAAGTATTATCTCGTAGATTCTGGATATGCAAATAAGCAAGGATTTCTTGCTCCATTTCGTGGAGGTCCGAGGTATCATCTCCAACAATTCCGAACTAGTGGGCCACCACGTAATCAAGAGGAAATGTTTAACAAGTTACATTCTTCTCTTTGTTCGGTCATTGAACGAACCTTTGGCGTTTAGAAAAAATAATGGAGGATATTAAATGATCGCCCTAGATATAACAAGAAAATACAAAATAAAGTAGTCCAAGCCACTATGGCACTACACAATTTCATTCGGATTTCTCAGATTTCAGATGTTGATTTTGACGAAGCATCACATGATAATCTTGGTGGACAAGAGGAAAACAACGAAGATCAGGGGATGCAGGTGGATCAGGATACACTACAAATGGAGGAAAGAAATGCATGTCAATACATGCAAATAATAAGAAATGAGATTGCATCTATGATTTGGGATTCACCACATCAATAAAAAATTATGTACTATGAATGTTTTTAAAAAATAAGTAAACTAATTATAATGAAAACTTTTTTATTCTAGTAATATTATTTTGTTACATCTGTTTTAATTTTTTTTATATTAATTTGTATGATATATAAAAGATATGTAAAATATAGTCAAAAAATCATTTTATATCATTTATATTCCGCTATTCCGCAAAATGTATCCAATTACATAAAAATTTATTCCACAAGATTTTATTCCGCAGACTTTCTGCAATTCCGCAAATCCGCAATTTGAAAACACAATTTCGCCATTCCGCAAACGCAATTCCACCATTCCGCAGGTTACCAACCAAAGGCCCTGTTCGTTTCCCTGTCGCTGCCGACCAAAACCAGCGACAGTGACTAAACGATGTTCGTTTGCCTGTCGCTGGGCCAGCGACCAGCGACACCGATTTTTGGTCGCTGAATTTTTAAGCGATCGGAATTATAAAACGCGGCGACTGCGAAATCGAATTACAAATATACCCTTGTTATGTTGATAAATCACAAGCTTACCAACCCTAACCCCTTTCACGACATCTCTCTTCTTCGAATCGCCTCTTCTTTTCACGAATTTTCTTCTTCGATTTCGTTTTTCACGATCTTCTTCTTCATCTTCTTCTTCGAATCCGCCTCTTCTTCACAATCTTCTTCTTCGATTTCTCTTTTTCACGATCTTCTTCTTCATCTTTTTCTTCGATTCCGCCTCTTCTTCACGATCTTCTTCTTCGATTTCTCTTCTTCACGATCTTCTTCTTCATCTTCTTCTTCGATTCCTCTTCTTCACGAATCTTCTTCTTCGATTCCGCCTCTTCTTCACGATCTTCTTCTTGATCTTCTTCTTCCATTTTCGTCTCACCCAACTGAGACTCTCTTCTAATCTTCTTCGATTTCGTCTCACCCAACTGAGACTCTCTTCTAATCTTCTTCAATTTCGTCTCAGCCAACTGCGATAGAGCCCAACAAGGAGTCTCTTCGTGTAGTCATCTGGTAAGTTGCGAGATTTTTTCCCTCCTGTTCTTCTTCTTGTACGATACTAGTTATTGAAGCTTAGATATTTGAAGCTTCGTCGTATTCAATGGAAGCTTAGATATTTGAAGCTTCATCGTATCATTGTTATGGTTGTGACCAGCTTTAGAAGTTAGCGAATGGTCATTACGATTAATCAATGCCATTGCTCCTTCTCGTCTTATTCTTTAGAAGTTAGCGAATGGTCATAGCTTTAGAAGTAGCATTGAGTACATGATTAGTGCCTACCAATCGACAGGGATTTATTACCAAAGGAGATGGGTTCGGGTTTTGTCTGCCTTAACTCTAGATTCACAGATGGGTAACAAATAATGTCGTTTTAGATTCACTCTATGCCAAATATGTCTAATTGCAGGTCCAGGAATTTAGCTTTATTTGCATTAAACTGAAAAACTGATGTTTTTGTTTTATGTTGGTGAAAAACAGTGCTATACTCAGGTTTGTCGTTTCTGATTTTTTTGTTGTGTTTATGCAGCTTCTTTTGTCCAAGGCTGTAGCTTACTTGCCAAGATGAACAGCGATGATGTAAGTAACTTCTTCTCTGCTTTTATTGAAATGTATCTTTGAATGTGGTTTGTTATAGATAAGTATGTTTGAATTTAGAACTGGTCGGATGAAGAATGTCGATATTTTCTTCAACTTTGTACTGCTGAGAAAAGAATGGGGAACAAAACAAAGACGGGATTGAGTGTAACTGGAAAAGAGTCTATCATGAAGAAGTTTGAAGGGAAATTTCATAAGAAATATACATGGGAAAAATAATTCAAGAACAAGTATGATGTGTGTAGAAGAGCATACAATAAGTATAAAAACGTGCTCCATAACAGAACTGGAATTAGTTTTGATGCTATGGGATGAATTGATATGAGTGATGATTGGTGGAATGAACGAATAAAAGTAAATTCTCTCACAATTTCTTCTACTTATAGTTTTATTAACTGATCTAACAGACGTTTAATTTTTGCTTGTATATAGGAATGGCCTGAAGCTAGAAAGTATAAGAACAAACACTTGCCCAACATGGATGTATTTAGAGAGGAATTTGGTTCAGTTCATGTCAGTGGAGCAGAGGGGTGGAGCGCCCAACAAGGAGAAACGAGCTTAGATTGTAGAGTGAATGAAGAGAATGATGATGAAGCTGATTCTAGAGTGGGTGAAGAGAATGTGACACCAGCAGTGATAAGAACACAAGTTAGAGCAGGAAGTTCAGGATCAAAAAGAAAGCGTAAGGAGATTGACATAGCTACAGAGACATCTTCTACACGAAACATAATTCTGACGCGTAAGAATGAGTTAGTTGAGAAGATGTTGGAGCGTGAAGATAATTGCAGTGTAGTACGTGTATTAGAGATCTTGAATGAGTTGCCTGGAGTGAGGAAGTGGTCGCGCTTCCACAAAGCCGCGATTGACCATCTTCTGGCTGATGTCGCCAATCGACAGGGGTTTATTGTATTTTCTATTCCTGAAAATAAGATTAGCTATTTGGAACACAGAACTGGAATAAACGTTGATGACTAACTTTTATTTCTCGTTTGTTTATGACTTTGTTTTAATATTTATGGATCGTTAAGATGTGATATTTGTTTTAATCTTGAATCTTTATGAATGATTTGTGATTTTAGTATTAAAAGTTATTAATTTTGGATTATGGTTTTGATTAAAAAGTTTTTGCACATGTATAATGGTTTTATAGATGCTTAGATGGATGTTGGAGGATGATGATGATGATGATGATGATGATGAGTTGTTAGAAATGGTTAATACTGAGAGGTTGATGATAAGAACAAATCGAGGTGTTGGATGGCATCATGTTCAACAGCTTATGCATGGGTCAGATCAGCAGTGTTACGATATTCTTCGAATAAACCAAAGAACATTTGAGGTATTATGCAAGATGCTTAGGACACGATATGGTCTAGAAGAGAATATTGAGAGAGGTTGCAATGTGTACGCAGAAGAAGGGGTTGCAATGTTTCTTGAGGTGGTTGGTCAGGATAAAACAGTTCGAGATATTTCTGTAAGATATCAAAGGTCATTGGATACAGTTAAGAGAAAACTTGATGAAGTTTTAAGTGCTATTTTGAAGTTTGCAGCAGATACACTAAAACCGGGAGAAGGAGAGTTCACAAGGGTAAGCTCAGTTTTGAGAAATGATGATCCATATTGGCCTTATTTTAAAGATTGCATTGGAGCACTTGACGGAACACATATCCCAGTTCGACCTCTTAGTGATAATGCAGAAGCTTACTATGGGAGAAAAATGGAACCTACGATGAATGTCCTTGCTATATGTAACTTCGATATGAAGTTCATATATGCATATGTTGGTGTACCAGGGAGAGCACACGATACAAAGGTATTTACTCATTGTGCAAAGAATGAAATTTCTTTTCCACATCCGCCAACTGGAAAATATTATTTGGTTGATTCCGGATATCCCACAAGGACAGGATATCTTGGTTCGCATCGTAGGGTTCGATATCATCTTGATCAGTTTGTTAGGGGAGGACCACCTACAAACACGCGGGAGTTGTTTAACAGGAAACATTCAGGACTACGATCAGTGATTGAGCGGTCTTTTGGGGTATGGAAAGCAAAATGGAGAATTTTAGACCGTAAGCATCCCAAGTACGGTTTGACTAAGTGGGTCAAGATTGTGACAGCGACGATGGCACTACACAACTTCATACGTGAATCACATCGAGAAGATTATGATTTTGAACATTGGCAAAGCACAGAAGAATATCATACTCATGGCGATGAAGAAGAAGACGATGATGATGATGATGATCGTGGTGGACACACTCCATATGAGCCTACCGGGGACAGAGCCATGGAAGGCGTGCGTGATACTATCACGAGTGCGATTGGTAGAGGACGTCGATTACCTTACTAAATTAAATTTGTATTTTGTAAAACTTTAATTTCTTATGAAATATTTATGTTTTAATGGTATTCTGGTTGTAGATTTAATTTAAATTTTTATTTTTATTTTTAATTTGTTTTTCTATTAATTTAAATTCACAAAATATTTACAAATAAAACATATGATTAAAAAACAATTTTATCAAAATTAAAAAAAGATTCCGGTCGCTGACGACTAACAAACGAACAACACAGCGACTTGTTTGAGCGACAGTCGCTGACGACAGCCAAACGAACATCATAGCGACAGTCGCTGGCGACATCCAAACGAACATCACAGCCAGCGACAGAATCCAGCGATAGGCAAACGAACACCACTACCTGTCGCTGGTTGCTGATCTCTGACGCTGGTCGCTGTCGCTGAATCCAGCGACAGGGAAACGAACAGGACCTTTCCTAAGTCATTTCTCGTTTGGACGAGAGGGTGACTGAAACGGCATCGCGTTTCTCGTAGTTACATAGAGAAAGCATCACGATTTTATTAATCTCTTGTTATTGGGTCAAAATTTTGGGCTTTAAAAAACCATATTATCCTGCAAGTATATGGACTTCTCCACCTACTTGTGCCTATCTTCTTATACTATTTACTTATGTTTCTATAGAAGCATAATGAAAAGAATAATTTCGTCTACATCCTATTTTAATATATTTGTATAAATATTTCAATTTACATTTATCAAATTAAAGTATCTAGATATATTAAATGTAAATGTAATTAGTAAAACAAATGTATATATATTTTATTCTCTTACAAAACTATACACCTTTCTATTTTTCTTAATTTTTCCTTTATTACAAACTATTATTGTCAATCCTTTATAACAAACTTTGTAGTATCTTATTTTATTTATTTCTAATACATTGTTTTTTCTTATAAACTAGATCTGTGTCTAGGCATAATATTCGACAACCCATATACCATCATATAATACATTTCATCTATCAACATAAGAAACAAAGACCGAGAGAGATTGAAGATCAAAAGTTATGGAGATTGAGAGAGAAAAGCTGATTTACTTGGCTAAGCTCGCCTGCCAAGCTGAAAGATATGATGGTACATACATGTTTCTCACATATTGGCCCTTTTCAAACTGATAGTTGATTTTGATTTAAACTAGTATGTTGAGAATTTTTTAGGATGTTAATTATCATATTGGTTTTATGTTTTTCTCATCTTGTCATTGATCCAGTCAATGGTTGTAGAGTTTGTGTTAATAAAAACACTTATTCTTATTCAAATCGTATGGTTACAGAAGATTTTATGTCCGTCTTTAGAAATCAAGAATCTCTATAATATATTGGTTATCTTTTTTGGATAGATGGATTATCCGGGTCTTAGTAATGAATAAAATTACTCTTTGTGTACGAAATCATATAGTTAGTTGCTATATACATGTTTCTGTGTAACTTAATAAAGAGTAGTAGTATTAATTTTTTCAATTAAAATTGTCTTGGTAGATATGATGAAATCGGTGAGAAAAGTATGTGAGCATGATATAGAGCTAAGTGAAGAAGAAAAAGACCTACTAACAACTGGGTACAAGAATGTGATGGAGACTAAGAGAGCTTCACTGAGAGTAATATCATCCATTGAAAAAATGGAAGACGAGAAAGGAAATGACCAAAATGTGAAACTGATAAAAGGAAAACAAGAAATGGTTAAATATGAGTTTTTCAATGTTTGTAATGACATTTTGTCTCTCATCGATGCTCATCACATCCCATCAACTACCGATGTCGAATCAACTGTCTTTTTCTACAGAATGTAAGTCACATCCCATACCACCATCATCACCGTCATCAGGTTCTTATGTTTTTTGTAAATTTGTTTCTTGGTATATGTAGAAAGGGAGATTATTTTCGATATATGGCAGAGTTTGGTTCTGATGCTGAACTACAGGAAATTGCGGATAATTCTCTCGAGGCTTATAAGGTCCTCTTTCAATCATGTTTTTCTCTCAATTTTAATATTTTGTTTGTTGTATTTTCTTCTATATATTAGTTTGGAAAAAACATGAAAAAGGTATATACTTTGTAGGTTGCAATGGAAATGGCAGAGAATAGTTTAGCACCCACCAATGTGGTTAGACTTGGGTTGGCTTTGAACTTCTCGATTTTCAATTATGAGATTCTTAAATCTATTGAAAGGTAATATAACCTCTGTTTTAAAAATAAAATTAAAGCGTACTTTGAGAATCTATTATGAAAAGTATGTGTATGTAATTTATATTTATGTATATTTTAATTGCCCATTAATTTTAAACGCATAATTTTTACAGTATGATAATAGTAAATAATATAACTATCTAAATTTATACAGCGCATGTAAATTGGCTAAGCAAGCGTACGACTTAGCAATCGCTGAACTCGATGGCCTTGACAAGCAATTATACGATGAGAGCGTACTTATCATGCTTAAATATAATCTTTCTGTGTGGACTTTAGGCGATGGTATTAGTTTGCGATGATAGTTTTTTGACTTTATATTTCATGACTAATGTTTTATACTAACTAAAACAGTGAATTTTGGCAGAAATGGATTTTGGAATCCCGCAAAACAAGACAAATAATTAGAACATGTTTTGGATACGACGAAGGTAAATCATTGTGCGTAATAATCAGGTCTAACATTGTTTACAGAACTAATCCAAGAGTCTTCTTTTTAACTGAAATATATCCTACTGTGTATTTAAAGTCTCCTATAGCTTTAGCTAAAGGCTTTGTGCTTTGGTTTGATTTGGGTTCAAAATGTGGGAATGATAGATAATAAGATATATTGAACAATGTTGAACAAGTAATGTGTTGGCTTTTTTTTTGGGCAAAGTAATGCGTTGGCTATTTATTAACTTAGTAGTAGATAATAAAATCTTGCGATAAACAAAGTAACATGAAAACCATACGAGTTACGAGAAATAAAGGGTTGCACATCGTGGAATCAATCCCTAGTTCCTTTACAATTTCACCTTTGTAATGAAAATATATGGAAAAAAGTTCCATTGATTGATTCCGCAGGATAAATCTGAATGAAACAAAACAATTTCCATAGTGAACAATTTTTTAATAATTGTTCCTCTATGGTATTAAAGAGGAATGAGTGGAGAAAAATTATTCATCTAATCATTTTGATTCCGTTCATTTCCATTCTATTCATAAAAGTATTCCACATAACTTTTGATCAACACTAATTGATTATAGATCTTTGTAAAAGAGATAGCATCATTTGATCAAACATAACTATTCCGAGTATAAAAATACAGATGAAAGTCACTTCACTCATACTTGATACATGCAAATTACATCTAAAATACTGTAGTAAAATGCAGCGCTGGTTTAAACATTTTATAGGCTATAGGGCAAATTTTAAAATAGGTTTCTAAACATGTAAATTGCAGAGTCAATTATTTAAAAATAAACCTTTACTATTTTTTATGTTATGGCTATAGAAAAAGAATATTCTATAGACCCTTTGCTTACAAAAAAAATTTTGGACCCTTTTTACCCATAATTGTTTTAAAAAAAAAATGTTATTGCCTAAAAAAATATTTTTTGGACATCTTTTATCCATGGATATGGGATAAGTTTGCCCTATACTTAAGCCCTGGTAATAAGTTAGCTACCAACATACATCTACCAATTTGTCTTTAATTGGTTGTCCTCGTTACGTGTCACAAACTCTTAACTACAACTAGGTTATCTATTGACACACAAACCAATTGCTTAAATTGAGGAAAGAAACGTTTTTCTTCCCAAGTGTTTTTTTCCAAATTAAGAATGAAAATATTCAAATAATTCTGTGAAAAAATGTTTTTCTTCTTCTTCTAGAGTATTGGCAGATTGAAGACTCTTCACTCTTCAAACTTTGACAAAGAAAAGACTCTTATACCAAAATTGACAAAGCCTTCTTGTGTCTTTCGCAAGTCGTCTATTTAATTTTGGGTCTTCAATATCTTGGTCTCAGTCTGATACTTCTCGTTTTTTTTTAAGAAATTGAAAATAATCTAGTTGAATACTCGAATTTAATTTCCCAACCTACACATTGTCACAACCTTTGATGTTCACACATTAAAGACTAACCACGTGCCTCTCGATATCGGATACAAAGATTTTTGTAAGATTGCTGCCATCTACTTTTTATCACAAATAAAAAAGATTTGCTTGTACTGCCAAATAAAACCTATACATAAGGTAAATCAACACATTTTGCGCATAAGTAACATTCAAATTCGTTTTTTCTCAAGATATAATTCGAAAATATTGAATAATCCAAACTCTTGTAAAAAAACCTTTCTCCTCCTGCTAATAAAAATATGTACACATGCAAGCTTTTTGCTATTACTTTTAAATAGAGTTTACATGAGAGTTAGACGAAATACATATAGATGCATGAATATAAAAAAACGTAACTTAACAACAATTTACGAGAAACGATAAAAACGTTTTTTTTTTCTCTTTACACAAATAAGAAATTCGTTAATTATTAATTTATTTACATGTGATGCGACTCCAAACAATTATAACAACTTATAACCACATTTCAATTTAGTCTCCTTCAATTTATTAATAATAAAATGTGCTCATTCGTAATAAATCCCCCAACCAATACCAGAGAACCAAACACAACACACAACAAATATCTTTCAACTCAAATCTTTTTATTTTCTTTGTATCCTCACATTTTTATTCTTCTGTAATGACAGGTTGCTTTAGCTTGTCTGAAGCAATAGAACGAACTTACAAATCCGGGTTCAAAAGATCCGGTCTACGACCCGTAACCATCGATTTGAAAGATGGAACCGTAGTCAACTTCTGGGTATCCAAAACCCGACCCGAATCCAAACCAAAACCCAATCTCCTCCTCATCCACGGCCTTGGAGCTACTGCCATCTGGCAATGGTACGACGTAGCACGACGTCTCTCTCGTCATTTCAACCTCTACATCCCCGACCTCGTCTTCTTCGGCGGATCCTCCACGACCCGACCCGAAAGATCCGATATTTTCCAGGCCCAAACACTCATGCGGGCCTTAGAAGCCCAATCCGTGAAAAAATTCAGCCTCGTCGGTCTTAGCTACGGCGGATTCGTGGGTTATCGAATGGCGGCGATGTACGGAGAGGCCGTGGAGAGGGTGGTGATTTGCTGCGCCGCCGTGTGCGTGGAGGAGAAAGATATGAAAGCCGGCGTTTTCAAGGTTTCGGATCTTGATGAAGCTTCGAAGATTCTTGTGCCGGAATCTGTGAAAAAGCTCCGGGAACTTATGGGTTACATCTTTTACAAACCGGCGTTGGCGAGACTGGTTCCTACTTGTCTTCTCCATGATTTCATCGAACATGTGAGCTACTTTCTTCTTTTTGCTTCTTTAACCAAATCATATTACGACACGTGTCTATATGTCTTAAGAACATAATAAACAGTTTTAAAAGATGAAAATCTAGCAAGTGCGAAAGATTCTAACTGTTTCAAGATAACGTACTTCTATTGTCAACTTGGAGTTCAAAACACAATTTGTCTGGTTGGTTCTTTTTCGGAAGAGTTTTTAATTATCTGGGTTCATTAGATCTGTCAACATAATTCTATTTTCAGATCTTTATATAGTAAATAAAATTTGTTTGGTACTTCTTTGTTGAATACTACGGAGATGGTCAAAAATATTGGTTTTTCCATTCAATATTTCAGTAAAATATTCGTAATTAGTGGAAAATATGTGAAACAAAACAGGCATTGACTAGAGATAATATGGAAGAGAAGAGAGAGATGATCAAAGCCATACCAAAAGACAGAATAATCTCAGAGATTCCAAAGCTCACACAGGTTCTATCCTCTTCCTCCCAAATTTGTCATAAATCTTCACTCTTATTGTAATTACTTAATGGGTTTTACATTTAATTAACGAATGCAGCCAACATTGATCATTTGGGGAGAGCATGATCAAGTGTTCCCATTGGATATGGGGAAGCGACTTAAGAAGCATTTAGGAGATAATGGGAGACTAGTTGTCATCAAAAGAACAGGCCATATCTTTAACTTCGAGAGACCCAAAACGTTTATCAAACTTCTCAAATCTTTTCTTCTCGAGTCTAAACCACAGATTCCCGTCTCTAATGGAAGTGTTTGATTCTTTTTAAGTCATCACTGGTTTTGATTTTCTTCTCATGTGTCCTTAAAACTATATATATCAGATCACGTTTCCACTTCGTTAATTATTTCTATCAATTTTTTTTTTTGCTTTTTTACATTAATTTCTACCAATATGTTCAATTTTTCTGAAATTTAATTTGTTGTCCAGAAGAAAAAAGTTGGCAACATTTAGTGCCCGTCAAAAGAAATTATCATCTGCCACAATCAGTAACATTGAAAACAAGATTTTCTGTAAAATTAATTTAATGGCCAAAACATGGAATTTTTATACACCTTCATCGGGGATTTTAAACATTGGTTTAGTGGGACTACGAAAATTGCCATGAGCATAACCCTTGAGATGCTTTTGTCATGAGCATAAAACCATTGAGATACGAACGACAATTTTCAAAGTCCCACGTAACCGCCGTTTAAGTCATTAATTCACGTCTAGAGTGCGTCGCCATGTTGTTTTTTTTCGTGAAAATCTATATGTGCAGAACTTTTTAGATTAAAGAAGAGATATGTACCAAGGAGAGGGATTAACAGCAAAGAAGGAAGAAACAACTCTGCAAAGTTATAAAATCCCTCTCATAATGGCGAATTGATATGTGCCTCCAGAACAAAGCTAACAAGAATGGATCTTGCTGCTGAAAGAAGAGGCATCTCTCAGATAAACCCACAAACAAACAAACAAACAAACAAAAAACCCTAATTTCTTAATCTATCATCAATAATATATATATAACTCAACTCATAATCATTTGAAACTATGAAACGAAAACGAATCGGCTTTGAGAACAACCATTAAAAGAATACGATTTGTAAACAGAGAAGAGCATTGGTATATATATAGTGGCCGCTTCCAGTTTCCTGGCTTCAGAAACCCTAATTTCCCTTTATGTTTAACGTTTTATGGGCCATTATGGGCCTTTTCAATAAAGCCCAGTAAAATTGTAAGCCTGCTGATATGAATGCATCTGAATGAATGTTTATTTTTTATTCGCTGTTAGCATAGATAGATAAGTAGATACATAAATTATCCATGATTCCAAGAACAAATTGAAACAATTTATATCTCTTTTGATGTATTTTATTATAACTCCATCTGGTTTGTCAAACAAACTGGTATTATAGTCCTATTAAACTCCTATTCTTGAAAAATGCACACGTAACCAAGAACTAGATCAAACTGAACCGGACCCAAAGAATCATCATAGTGAAGCAAAGCAAGCTCCAAATCCAATATAAGCTGTGAGTCTTGGGTTCGGTTATCATCTAAATCGGATAACAATGCAAGATATGTCATCCTTACTGTTTCTTTTCAATGCTTCAGCAATTAATTGCTTCGCTGCTTCCTTTGGATCTCTCAACTTCTTAGCTATATCAACTGCTTCTTGGTTTGACATCACCTGTTCAAACAAGTTTCAACAATCAATAAACACCATTTTCCTCTGTCAAATCCAGACTAATTAATCGCAATGTCACCTTCGAGATACCGTCACTAGCCAGAATAAGAAAATCTGTCTGACTATCAATGGCAACATCCTTAATGTCAGGCTCTGAATTCAGATATGCTTTAAGGTTTTTGTCTCCAAACACACGAGACACAGCTAACAAACCGTTCACTCGAGGAACATCTCCTGTCCAATTCACAAAACATCAGAATCATCCTTATATATATACAATGACAGATCATTAAAAGCTGTTCTTAACCTGGCCTGTTGGTTACAAATCCACCTTTACTCTCAATCATACTCCTTTCAGTATCATCATCAGGATCATGATCTACACTCATCTGTTTTGCTTTACCTCGACGAGAAACAATAGCTCGTGAATCACCAACATTAGCTACCCACAGAACTTTCCCATTAATCAAAATCGCAGTCACCGCTGTCGAGCCGCCACTCTCTGAATCAAAACTAGTATCCGATAGAATCATTTGGTCTGTATTCTCATAAGCTCTCGCAATTGCTCTTCGAGGATCAACCAAGAACTCTCCCTAGAAAAAAATCAACACAATAAGTTTTATCTCTCATATCACACTAATCATACAAAAAGCAACAATCTTTATAAAACTTACATCTTTAAGGATATTAGAGAAGAGATGTTTCTGCAAATAAGCAGGTACAGTATCACCTTTATGACCATCAAAGATAGCAAAAAGCCCCAATTCATTGCCATTGAAATTGATAAACTTAGCAACATGATAATCCTCCATTGAATGATCAGATTTCCCTTTTATCAAACTAAATCCATACTTGATTCCTCCTTCATCGTTTCTTCCTTTACCCGAGTTAGATTTTTGTGCTACTACAACCTAACACATTAACAAACATCACAACAACCCCAAATATATAATAATCACTGATAGAAGAGAAAAAGTTTGGATCTTTACTTGTGTAGCGGAACGAGAGCAGCAGATCTTGGGCATTTGATTCTGAATTAAACAAAACAATCTGAGAAATTCACGACTATGAGTTTTAGAATTGGTATCAAGAGACGAAATTGAAGAGAGAAATGAGTAAAAGTTTAGTAAACCCTAAGTTGGTTCAATTCCGCAACTACGAGAAATTATCAAATTTGACGAACGAACGAACGAACGAACGAACGAAGCTTTCGATCTCCTTCGTTAATGTCGTTTTCTTAGAGAGACATTTATATCCACTGAAAATGGTTTTCATGAATTTTTTTTTTTTTTAATTCACACCCAAATCTAACGTTATTAACTTAGGATTTGCATGCCTTTACTTTGGTAACTGCATACACAAATGTATTTAATTATTTTTTGGTAGTTTAATAACATCTTAGTCCAACTAATAATTTGGAAAGCAAATTAAGGTCTATACTATTGTAATGTTAATAATTTACTCTTTTTTATTTATTTTGTTAATCAAATATACATATTACAAAAAAATATATTATGATTATATTGTATATCAAACTATGATGAAAAAAAAAATTATGATGAAACAGTCTTTTTAATGATAAACTATTATACAAAACATATCTCCATAGAAATTTCCTAATAATTAAAACTTTATTACATTTTCCAACTAATTCTATCATTTCTATTATTTTAACTCTTTTGTTTTTTATCTTAAGCAAATTTATCACATTTTTGGCAAATTTATCACATTTTTGGCAAATTTGTGATTAATTTGTAATCCAGGAATAAACCAAAACGGGCACTTAGTCAACGGTTGATTGTCAACGACTATCAAACCTATACTCATAGACTAGGAGACTTCACCGATCTTCCCGTATCTAGTTATGGGCCTTATATGGATAAAGCCCATTTACAAAAAAAAAAAACTGAATCATACTCAGTACTCACAAAAAGCTCGCAAGCCCCCATTAGGGTACTATCGTCAGCTACCAAGACACTTTCGTCTTGCTCGTTGCAGAGAGAAGGAGAAAAGATGAGGTTGATAGTGCACAACATGTTGTCTTGCAACATTAAGGGAGTGGTTAACAAGTTTCCTCTGCGTATCGAACCCGAGAAGGTGATCAAGAAAGAGGTCGATTTCAACCCGGATTTTCTCAGGCACATGTTCGCCAAGATCGATTGGAAAGCTCTAGTGGACGGTGCACGTTCTATGGGATACACAGAACTTCCCGATAACGCACCGGACACGACGGCGCTGGAATCTGACGAATCATTTCTCAGGAAATTTCACCACGCGTTGCTCGAGCTCCATCTCGAAGAAGGCTCACTCGTCTGTCCAGAAACTGGTAGGAAGTTTTCGGTCAACAAAGGAATCCCAAATATGCTTCTCCACGAGGACGAGGTTTAAATTAAGCATTGTGTTATAGATTGATTCATCTTTCATTGGGTGTTATGGGTGATTCTTTAAGCTTTAGTACTCTTCCAAAATCTTAATCTTGAACACTTGTCATTCTACTTTAAGCACTATCTTCATACACTCGTAGACAAAGTAACTTATTGAAGCTGAAGGCAATACCTGGAGATATGAAACAGAACATATCAAGCTTTTGGAAACAATAGACACAGTTTGAGTTTAGTAATAGAAGAATAATTATGCAAACCTGGAGCAAGCTAGGTAAAAGTCCAGCGTATAAAGCTGGGATCCCTCCTCTCTCAATGATATTGAATCCCATAGCTAAAGCATTGAGCTTGTTTTTACCCATCTGCATCTGAAGCTGTCGTCTCACTACTTCGAAGGGATAAGTGGCTACTTCAGTACAAGCACCTGCGATAGCACCGTACATGAGAGTTCTGATGGGTCCTAACTCGAGCCGGTCTAGAGCATTGAGTTCTTCTCCCTGCTGCTTCATGTCTATCAGTCTTTTCCGGCCTTCTGGTGTATGCAGAAAGGATGTTTTAAGGATGTCGTAAACGCCATAGAAAACTGCTCCTGACAGAGCCATGCTTGCTATGGACGGGACTAGACCCTTGTAGAGGGACAACAACCCTTCGGTTTGGATCATATACCGGAAAGCTCCTGCGATTCCGCCCAAGGCTTCTCCACCTCGAGCCACTAGTTTTGTTCGTATCTGTGGACAGTAGAAGAACACATTTCAGTCAAAATGGTTCCACATGTTCGTATCGGTCCTGTCGAAAACTAACACTAGACTTATGTCACTCTAAAACAGAGAACTTTCTCATCTTTGATCTAAAATGGTTTAAACTTGAGAGTAAGTGGAAGTACACATCTCAGTCAAAATGGGCTCTACATGTTTTATCGTCCTGTCGAGAACTAAATGCTTACTAACGCTAGACTTATATGTCACTTCTAAAGCACAGAACCTTCTTCATCATTGATCTAAAATGGTTTTAAGAGTAAGAACCTACAGTGTCGAGTGGCAAGCAGAGGACAGTAGCAGTAATCCCAGCAGCAGCTCCAGCAACAAATCTTTCAAAGTTGGTAGCTTCTTGATTCCCAGCAATTCTAAGCAATTGCTTTCTATACGTATCGTAGGCACAAAAATTGACGGCTTTGAAAGGAGCGGTTCGGAGAACATTGAGCAAATTACCTTTCCAGAATCCTGTCAAGCCCTGTGTAGTCGCAATTGACTTAGCAACCACCAACAAGTTCCTCTGCTCACCACGAACTGTATATTCAAGCTTAAGTCTCTCAAGTGGAGCTAAGAAAGTTCTGCCCAACATCAACAACAAACACAAGTGCAATATTAACACCAATACTAAAAACCAAAGGGTAAAAAAAACAATGATTGTTTTGGTTCAGGCATTTCACCAAACAACTTATACGCGTACTAATCCAAGATTTTATACTTTGAAACCATGGCAGCTACAGCACCAGCCCAGAGATGCTTCCGTGTGTTCATGGTCCCGCGTCTCCTCGCTCCAACGATAATTCTTTGTTTTCCATTTTCCTTGCCGGGAAATTCGTCGTTTTCCGTCAAAGCATTCTTCGACTCCACCTCAGATCCGTCTTTCCTCAAGCTCACGGACAGGAACATCAAGTTCTTACCGGAGCGGAGACGGGTTTTGTTTCTGCAGAAACCGGGAAAATGCACCGGCTCTGAGTCGGAGCATTTGGTGGATATCGAGTCGAAGAAGGAAGAAGAAACGCCAGGTGGTTCGAGAAACAAACCACCGGTGCTGAAGAAAGCTTCATTGGATAGATCGATAGAGCTGGAAGACGAAGAAGGATCGTGAGGATAGATATGGAGTCCTGACATTTGGATAATGGAAGGAGAAAAATTTGATTCGAATTTTGTAGAGAAAAAAAGCTAATTTGGGAATTGGCCAATGTTTAGTGGTTGGACCGGTGGAACCGTTTTTGGGCCTTTTATAATTTTATTTAATTTCTATTGGCTCCAAAAGTAAAAGGTAAAGAAAAAAGTAAAAGGTATAACATGCTCGTATTGTTAGAGAAATTGATCATGGTTCTGTGATGTTTTTTGGTTTTGATTTCAGGTTGAAAAGGTTATCAAAAAAATTATCCAAGATAATATTGATAAAGCATTTTCAGATTGCAAAACTAAAATCAAATGGGCAATTGCTGAATGGACCATCATGCTTATCTGGTATAGTTGTCTCAACATAAACCTGATGTTTCTGAACATCAACAAGCATGAATAAGCTTGAGTAGTAGTGAGAACATGAAAACAAAGAGTTAAATCACAATGCCAAGCACGATGAGGAACTGAGACAAGCTCAGTCTGAAACTGAACCCTCTAATTTGATACTTCTTGGATAGGAATATGAAGCCTCTGATAACAACACTCAGGAATGAGCATGATGTTTTCAGTTGAAAGCATTCAAGAAGATGATGATGATTGCAATAAGAATTAGATCCCCAGAGGTCAAAGCCAAGCATGATGAGGAACTGAGACAAGCTCAGATTCAGGCTAATCTGAATTTGAAAGAACACTCAGGAACGAGCATGATGTTCAGTTGAAAGCATTCAAGAAAATGATTAGTGCAAGAAGAAGTAGATCTCCATAGATCAAAAGTAAGTGCTTATATCAAAAGGTAGATTCACTATATATAAAGATGCAAAATGTTAAGGTTAATGACTGACTCATTGAGTTATCCCAATTCTTATGCATTTGGCTGAACACCGAGTAGAATCTAGCACACAAAGCTCGACTCCTAAAAATTAAAAATCTAAGATCTCAGCTACACTACTACGATGTTGCATCAACCCTATCTCATTGATGGCTCTTTAAATCCTTAAAGATGCCAAGAAAAAAACGTAGCTATGATTTGGTTGAAATGGTTTTAGCAATTACAGATAATAAGCAACGGAGGTCTGATAAGGTGATGATGATCCCATTTGACATAAGAAACTTGTTTGTGCTGGAACTGGAAATAGCTAAAGATGATGATTCCAAGGGGAGGATCAAGTAGATCCGAGGAAGACGACGAGGAAGAAAGAGGAAAGCAAGAGTACCAAAACGACGAGAAGAAGCAGCTCCATCAAACCGCAAAGCTTAATCCGAGTCATCCTTTGCTTCTCCATGGTAAGCTTTCTCCTCAGATCCTCAATTTCTCTGCGCGTTTCTCCTTCCTTCTGCTTCCAGAACCAAACACCAGAGTGAGGTTTCGCATGGCAGTTTTCGTAATTACGGATCGATTCAAATCGGAAGAAGAAGAAGAAGGATCTAACCTCGCCGGGGGTATCGATTGTGCGGGACGATGTCAGTGAATAGAGAAGCATCGTAGCTCGGGCGCAGCGAATCGCAGCTCGGTCTCGGGAAAATTCGTCTTTGCTTGTCATCGTCTCCTTCGTCTCTCTCTCTCTCTCTGCGCTACTTTCTTTTTTCTTTTTTTTTTTGAGTTTCCAAAATGGAGAGAGAATTAAATTTGACAGGTGTCGATATATGATTAGTTGAATCTACCTGAAAATGAAAATATCCCCTTATTATTTTCGAGGTTTTCCCTCCAAAGATTTTTAATTTATTTCACTCCATTGCTTCGTTTTTTTTAGAGCTCTGCGTCTTTTACGATTATTGTCGCCGGTCTGATTTTTACCGTCGCCGGTTATGAAATTGTAAATGTTTAAACCATTGTTAAACAACTACATTACTAATAAGTTTGGTGTCTTTCAATAATTACCAACGGATCGCGCTGTTACTAATGCTAGATTGCGTTTTCTGCATTGGTACATCCTCAAAACCTTATTAGATCAGTAATCTATCTTTGTCTAATGTTATGTTTATCAGGTTGCTTCTTGGTATTGTTCCCCTACCTGTGAACAAATTAAGGGTTTAGATTTAACATTAAAACCAAATTTTTTTTTAAGGGTTTAGATCTTTTGTCTGGAGCTTCTCTGGTTCACGACTCTTTGTGGTATTATTCCCTCACCTGAATATCTGTCTGATCATATTAGCTTTATGCTATGTTTCAGCTTTTAAGTAAAACACATTTCATCATCTTCTATACTTTTGAATTTTGATACAAAGACTTGTCAATAGTTCAAATAAATAAATAAAAGCATCGTGGCCTGCTACTGAACCATTAATAGTTTCAAATTAACCCTTTTTACCTGCGGTTCTATTATCGATAGTGACTACACTCAGAACTCAAACTCTGGTATATCTTACCTTGAATAAAGCCATAGTCAGTATCCATAAATGTTTTAGTGAAACGCTAGTTGATATAATTCTGTGTACGTGTTATTCCCAAGTACAATTCAATGCAAATACTTATAAGTTGAGAAATCTAAAGCATGATCTTTCATAGGAGCATAGAATAAAACTTTCGGTACTTGTGGTATATACATAACTTTGTCCATATCTAGTCTCTGGCTCATTTTTCTTCCGTACAAATATCATTGATCCAGTAACCCTGAAAGAGCCTAGCATAGGAGCCTAAGCAAATTTGATGGTTTACACATTTTTGTAGAGCTGTGATCATGTGGGTGCATGAACTTGCAGTTGGGACAAACAGGAGTTGATGTGCACAGCATAACCAGCATGTGGCATTTCATACAAACTTTTGTTACCATCTCTTGCTCCTTGTGATCAACATCATCATCACCACCACCTTCAAACGCAAGCCAGGACGGAGATCGCCTTAATCCTGTCCCAATTATGCTCCTCTTACTTGTGTTTGTCAAACTTTTACCCTTTGGTGACACTGTTTCATTGTGATTTGAGGATTCATCTTTCTTCATTGTGGTTCGTGAAGGTGAACCCGAAGGTGAAAGGTTCAGCTCAAGGTCTAGGCTTATCTTAGGTCGTCCAACAATCTCCGGATCTTTGGGGTATGCCCTATGATCTTCAGATGTTCTTGAATATCCCTGAAATTGTAAGTGTCCATGTTTTAGATGCATGTTTATGCACACATCATAACGCATAGATATTGTCATATTGATACAAATACAAAATACTACAATTTCTAAATGAATATATACCTTAGCCTGCCAATCTGAAGGTAGAGGAGTGTGGAGATGAAGTTCAAAATCAAAGGTAATTGATCTCATACTCTCCGAGTTTGGTCGTTCATTGAACAGAGTGCTCTGAAGTTTGCCCTGTGATTGATCTTCTTGTTTGCTCTTCTTGAATGAATTGTGCAACTCTTCTCCATAGATTGTGAAATCCCTCTTTCTAGAGTAGAGGGTTCCTTCTTGTCGAGAAACCATTAGCCTCAGTCTTGATTTCCACTGAGTGATTTATGCTTGAAAGGAAAGTTTAAACTCTTTGATCCTGTGAGGAAATGAGCAGATAGACTTAAAGTGTAAATGAAGATCATCACTATATATATACATGTAGGAAAATCTCCAGGGGAGTTATTGTCTTCACCGGTTCATATGGAGTAATTGAATTAGATACCATTATAATAATGAAAAATTGGTTTGATAAATTAGATAATCAAAACTATTGCATTTTAATTTGGATATTTTATTTATATTTTTGGAGGAATAAAAGAAAAGAGAGAGGGAAGTAATGTGAAACATGATGTGTGAGTTCCAAGTTGGGTGTGTTCAATAACTCCAAACAGTCTCATTTAAATGCTTAGATGTGAAGTGCTAACCAACTTCTCTTTCTGTTTTCGCTTTCTCCTCTACTATCATCATATAGTCGTGTAGACGTATGATGCATGTACATCTATATTATGATGCATGTAGGTATATTATTAAGACCTACCTCATGTTCTTAGATAGATTGTTAGAAAAACAGATTGTTGGTGAGCTCTAATGGATGTATATATGTATGTGTCATGAATGATGAATAAGATGGATGATGGAGAAGAAGAGTTGGGAAATATATATATATATATATAGAGAGAGAGAGAGAGAGAGAGAGGTCAATAAATGGAGAAACAATCAAGAGAATTAAAGATGGGAGAAGGGAAGGTTGATGAATTGATGAATGCCGATGCAACTTTAATACTCACATTAACTCCTATTCCCATTTTTGGTTATAGAACACAAATATATACTCCTACATTACTAACCAACCTCCGTCCACAACTTTATTATTACTATTATTTTATATTAATATTACAAAAAATATTCGAAATGAAATTCTAAACAAATTGTCTAATAGTTAAAGCCTTTCAACGGCCTCCTATCTCATGTCATGTCATGAGCATCGTTTCCTCGTTTTATATTTCCGGCTCTTTTGGCTACTTTCATCATAAATTCCCAACCTTTATTTTCTACCTTTTTGATAAGATGAATTGATATATTACTGTGTTTTTGTGTATATATCTTTATTTTAGGGTGTCATTCACCATTTATATTTTACTTTGTCAATAGAAATATGCCTAATGTCTAATTATACCCAAACAATAGCATATGTCTATAGCTCCACTTGTAATTGCGAATCTCAATCATACAAAAATAATATAAAAATAGATTGACTTGTATTTTAAGGTGATCATGTGTTAATATGTATTTCAAATTAGGAACCAAAACGTATAATTAAGCCATATTTCTCTCAAAACAAACATAACATTTTACTGTGTTCTATTAGACATCATATGATATGCTACTTTCATTGCAAAACAAAACTCCAATAAAAGAAGGAAGCTAAGGGCTTTCCTTCTTTGTTTTCGTTTCTGATTACACTTATAAAAAATGTTTGATTTTTTTTAAAAAAAAATGCAGATAACTAGTAACAGTGTAGTGTAATAGACAAATACAAATATTTCTGTTTGGATAAATCGGCCCTTAGCCTTAAACTCATGCATAAATAGAAACTATTTGTCATGAAGACAAATGTAAGATATTCTTTAAAAAAAAACTGAAAAATAACATATATTCTATTTTTTTTCATATACAAGCTTTTAAAGCTCCCAACATCCGCTCCTCCATGCATGCATACAATAAAGATTCATGTCTCTTTATTTTTTCTTGTTGTCAACCTCTCTCCAATTTATTTAAAGAATTGTACTATATACTCTTAATTTCATAAATTGAAAAATATATATTAGAAATAGAAAAAAAATGTTTGAAAGCTACAATGAATCATAAATAACATAATTAATTTACATGGTTAGATGGAGAATCATAATTCTGAGCCCCTCAGTTGACATACTTATCTTTCTGAAATAAATTAGTTGTAATTTCCTGGTGGAAGAATTAAATATTCAGTACTTGTCTACCCGTTTCCATTGAATTATTTTTGAAACGATTATAAATGCAAAATCAATTATATGCATTGAAATATACATCTACTAGTCAATATTTCATCTGTTTCATAAAGAGTGTCGTTTTAAGGTTTTATTTTTGTTTCACAAAGAATGTCGTTTTATATTTTCAAAGTAGTTTCAAAAACTAAATCTCAATTGTATTTCTACTTTTTCAGCTTATTAGTTAGAAAGAGAAACTGTTTTACTGTATTAACAAAGGGTATAAAAGAATTTTTCACATTTTTCTTAATTTATGTGAAAAGTGATAAATAACATTTTTCATATGTATAATATTTTCTTTGTTTCCATAATAATGCATTTTTATATTCTTACTACATACTGAAACAAAAAAAGAATGCTTAATACACTTTTAATTTGTACAATATATACTTATTATATATTTCATCCTTTTCATAATAAGTATTTTTATTTTTATTTTTGTTTCACAAACAATGTTGTTTGTATTTGAAATGCATATTTTGAAAGCAGGATGTTGGATCAACAAGGACAGCATGTGGAACACATAAGAATGATGTACACGAGAAGCAACAAGTTTGGAATAAAAATAACGTGACGAACTGCTATTGGAGAAATGGAGTTTCCATTACGTGATATCCAATATATTGAAAAGAAGATTTAATTTGGAGATATCTTAGAATAAATAAATTAAGTTAACAACAAGATGTGTTGCTACCTATATATACTCGATCTAAGCTTTAGGTTTAGGTTGACTGTTTTAGAGGAATCACAAGATCTTGAACGAAAAAGCTTATTAGGGTTTTTGGTGAGTGATTCCAAATAAAGAAAATAAATTCTTTTTATTTGTGTCTACGTTCTTATAATTACATATTTTAAATCTAAATTTCAGATTTATCTTCATTATTTGAGTATATTAAGGGTTTGATTAGTTCTCGTAGCGTTTGCGGACGGTTGCGGTTGCTAGCGTTTAACAACAATCACACAAATCGCTCTATACCGCTATAGATCGCTTAGAATCACTAGATTTCAAAAGCTTATTCCCACCAACGTTTGCGGCAGCGGGCGGTTTCGAGTGGTTCAAAATTTTTTTTAATTATTTAAATTTATATTAGTAATAATAATTCATTACAAATTCAAAAAATTATAACAAATTTTAATTTTCTCTTGTTAAATACTATCATAACAAATTCTTATATATATATATATATATATATATATTAACTAAACAAATATATATATATATATATATTCACAACTATTAAAATATATTTTGTATATAAAAAATATCTCAAATCTTTTAAAATAAATATTTTTAATAGTTTAAGAATTTTAAATTTTTATTATAATAATACTGTTTTTTCTATATATATTATATTGTATGTATTTTTGGTAGATTTTATGTTAAATCGCTAATGTAATCGTTGTCAACCAGTCACAAATCACCCGCAATCGCACCTATTTTCAAATGTTACACTAGTTGTTCAATTCGCTTGATAACACTTGAAACCGCATCCGTCTGCTTACACAAACTCCTGCAGCCGCACCCACAACAGTTGTGTTTAAATCAGTCATGTCCTAAGTTGAGAAATAAACTTCTCAGTTTATTGATAAATGGTTTATCAGAAACTTAAACATTTTTCTTGTATTTGTATGCAAAATCTTAAAACAACAATTAACCGGAGATGGAATAAGTGACAAAGTATATTTTACTGAAATCTAAAATGGTATACTGTTTGTAACTTCCAATGTTTACGTTTCTACGGATGGTACGGTTCCATGCAATTCAATGTCACGATATATTCATGTGCGCGAGGATGAAAGCCAATGCTTCTGAGTTTTGACCCTTTATGCTATTTTAAGTCGTCTCAACTTTGTTAGTGTTGGCCTGTTAGGATCGGCTTATGTTATGAAATAGTCAACAACATATATATAAACAAAAGCATCTAATGTAAATTGTAAAATTTATACGAGTAAACAGATTTGTTGGAAACAAATTAAAATGCATGTGACGATAAACATTAAATAGGGTATATGTTCTTATTAATTACGGTCGATTTGCCTAAGAATTAGGTTTGAGGAGATGTGTTGATCATGTGAAATAAATGCATTACCCATAAATTATGTCAAATAAGTTTTAAATGCAATAAAACTATGTTCGAGTTTTAAATTGTCTGCCGGAAAAACATAGATATCTATAAATATTTAATAATATAGACTATTTTGCTTATCCTTATATTGTTTTTTCAAAAAAATCAAGATCCTTATCACCTATTTATATATAAATAATTTATTTGATCAAAACATAACTGGCATATATAAGTTCGTGTACTTATATAAAGTGCTACAAGCATTTCATTAGACTAAAAACTGTGCCCTGATTTTAAAATACGAATGGAGAATTTGGTACAAGGAATGAAGGAATTGTATAAAAACGAAAATATATACAAACTTAAGAGTTTAGTGAATGATAGGGATTGGAGGGTTCTTACTTTTTTCTTTCCTTGGGATCGGAGAGTTAAGAGAATTAAAATGGGCTAAAACCTATGTCAACGGCGTCGTTAAAAAATATTAACCCTAATACATCTCCATCTTTACAAGTTGCTAATTAATGTAACAATAACATTAATTGGACAATTTCTCTATAATGCCTCCATAACTGATGGTCTAAGACTGAAAAGTGAAACTAATGGAATAATTGAGAAGGCAACTGAATAGTCGGGAATTAGGCCCATATAAATCTTGGCGCAGTAATGACTGAGATCATAATGTCTCACTAAAAAGCAAAGTTATGTGTTCCGAAGACTTTTATTCAAAGACTAAACCGGGTTTAAAACCCCGATTTTTACCACATGAAATTCCATTACCAAAACACAAATTTAGCTGAGACAAAAACAACAACAAAAGAAACAACAGAGGAATACAGAAGAAACAAACACTAAGCTCTTCGTCTCTGGATCTAGACCATTGTCCAGAGATTATTCATAAGAACATAGGAAACCACGGAATAAGCTTGGGGAAGAAAAAGAAACACAACAACATAAAAATTACAGACTCAGCGAATCTTCATCATCGTCCTTCACTTCTTCAATAGATTCCTTGAGAAAATTCTCTTGCAGTAAGGATTATTACGTAGAATCGAATGTGGCCTTATGACTTCCACAAGTGAAGCATGAAGTGGACCCTGTTACAAATGTCATAAACCGGATTGGAGTGTAATTCATATAACATGTACGTAAAATTAGTACTACCTTTGTGGCGGCAAGAGCGGCTTGGATGACGAAATTGGCGTAAGGGTCTTGAAGAAGCTGATCAAAGTGAGGTACAGAGACAAGCTCACGCACGATCTGTGGACGACTCTCAGGACAATGCATGAGACATCGTTCCACCATATGGCTACTGAACTTTTGCATCGAAAGCTGAACGTAATGCCCTTTTAACTGAGCCAACATCATCGCTACCGCAGAAGGAATCCTCAGTTCTATAACGAATTGGACTGCGTAGTTCCTGCAAAAAAAAAACATTGATCATCCAAAAGAAAAGTTTGTCGTTAGGTTCTTCCATATAAAAGTTTGTTTTGTTAAAATCAATTTACCCAAAGGGGTCTTGAGCAAGAAGGAGACTGTTTCTAGAGATCTCAGCTATCAACTTCTCACGTTGTTGTCTCATTGAGTAAGCAATGCATTTTTGTAGCACACAACATCCATGTCGATGTGTTGCGATTTCAGTGCAGAACTTTGTGGCCGCATCAAAGATAAACTGTTGAGAAAACAGAACAAGATTTAGCTGATATGATCTGATGATGCAAAGAGTTAAGAGAATATGACCTTGTTATCTTCAGTGCTAAGGCATTGCAAGCAACGTTGAATCACATGGTTTCCATTTAAATCCTTGATCAAATCGAGAAAACCGGGCCTCAACGCAGATTTCACCAGCGAAATCTGTTTTCCGGTTCTGATTGTTTCCACTAATCTTTGAACAACCCGAGTACTACGTAATCAAAACACTGGTATCAAAAAACCAAAGGAAAAACAAAACGATCTCTTAGAATGTAATTTTTTTACCCGTATGCATTGAGAGATGTCCGGATAAGTTGACCAGGCTCTGCTGTTGCCACGAGCACGATCTGCGTCCTCTGTTCTTCAGTACAAACATCTAAAAGTTTCTGCATCAAGTAATTCCCAAAAGGATCCATCATAAGCTCAACGACATGAGCAATAACTTCATTGAATATGATCATCGCGTCAACGGAAGTTCCTTCATCGAAAATCCTCTGCAAGAATCGGCATCCGTGTTGATCTTTAGCCATTAAGTATACATATCCTTCAATGTCACACATGTTAGGTAGACTCGAATGACGCATCTCTGTAGTATTTCCACTATCAGACATCACTGCTCTAGTTCTCTGGTGATCCGAGCTTTTACCATCCATGAAGAAACTATCGTCAGAGCTAAATGGCTCAGACCATTTTGAAACCATAGGAAACTGAGTTCCTTGGCAGTACAATGGCAACATGCCTGATGTTGTTGCTGTTCTGTAGCTTTGATGATTATACGAAATTTCGGGTTGTTGTTGTGGCGGCGAGTAAGCTGAGTACTCTCTCATTCCGCCTCGATTCGAACCCATTCTGAAAATCTCATGACCATTGTTGTAAGGACTAGTACCACCATTACTGCTTGAGTAGTAGCTAGGCCATCCAATTTGTTGAGGGTTGGCTATGGAATCTTGAATTTGAGTACTATTGCCAAACATTTTTCTCTTGTCGTCATTTTTGCTTTGATCAAATCCAGAGTTGTTCAACCACAAGTCACATGACTTGTTAACACTAGACTCCTTTGTTGGACGAAAGAATCCACATGGAAAGCCTCCAGAGACAAATCCACCATTGTTAGGTTCATAATGTTTAGGTGACAAATTGTAGAGTGGATCTAGAGTGAAGTCGGTGTGATCAGACTTAGGAATTGAAAATAGAGGATCTCCATGAGTCTCGGTTCGTCCGTAACGTACTTGATCTTCTTCAACATCCTCCTTGATATTCATACGGTAGAGATCTTCACACAAACCTAAATCATCACCATTAACAACACTCTTCTCATGATCCTTATTTAACAATAAATCATTATGATGGTAAGAGACTGGTGAAGTGTGATTGTGTTTAGGAATGATCCCGTTGAAAGGAGGAGAAGCGAACGGAGAAGAACTATCCTCAGGAGAACAGAAACCATTAGAGAAAGAACTTGATAGAGAATAATCTGATGAAGAGTTGAAAGAGAATCTGTTGTTAATGGAGAAATCTCCATGAAAGAGGTTTGGAGAATGTAACGGTGTTCGTAGTGGAGTTGAAGGAGACGAAGAGACCGAAGCTTCACGAAACTCATCCATCTTCATTATACAAATCTCTCTGCAGTAACAACAACACTAAGACAAAAAAATATATACAAGGAGTTACTATTACATAAGAACGTTATCAAAAAGATCTTACATCAAAAAATATTTAAAACGTAATCAAAGATCTTATATCAAAAATTATTTACAAAGAAGAAAACAAAACTAATAGTAACGTTGGCTAGATTTTGTTTTTTTTGTGTGTGTTTACCTTATAAAGGAGAAAACGTATAATCGTCGTTTACGCCATTAAAATGAAAGTGAAAGGTTTCAAAGTATCACACAGTGGTTAAGGAGGCGAATCTAGGGAGAGATAGAGTAGAGGGTGTGTAGATTCTCTCGTATTATCTTTAACTTGAAAGTTTTAGTAGTATATATATTTTTTTCGTCTTCTTTCTTTTCTCTAACGGTTTCGGCTTAAGTAAATGATTAATTTTCAAAGATAAATTAGACAACGCATTATTCTGCTTGATTTTCTACGTTATAATCGTTTTCTAGTTTTACTGATTTTGGTGTAAGACTAAATCAACCTCATAGATTTAGACTAAATCAACCTTATAAATCCTTACAAAATATATTTTAATTGTTGAATGGGTAAAACTTTCTTAAATTAGTTTTTTTTTTTTAAACAAAACCTTTTAAAACTAAAGCATTTTTCCAACTAAATTAATGTCTAAGATACATGTATGTTAGATGTATTCCTAATTTTAGAATCTCATAAATATTATAATTATGAATTTAATGCATTCTAATTGTAAATTTCAATATCAAAAGTTATAGTTTTCATTATTATAATTTGTTTTGATGTGAGCTAAGAAAATGGTTGTTATATCATTTAGTAGTAGATGTATAAATCTTATAAATAGAACTCTACAGAAATATTTTCTGGTTTTATTTTAATTGAACTTAGTTAAAAAGAAACCGTACAATCGTCGTTTACGCCATCAAAGTGAAAAGTTCAATATATATAGAGAGAGAGGTAAAAGTAGAGGGAGTGTAGCTTCTCTCATTTTTCTCTTAACTTTAAAAAAATAGTACTTGTCAAACGGTTTCGGATTAAGTACTAAATGATAAATCATTAATTCTACTTGATTTTCTAGTTTTGACTTTTGACGTTATTATTGTTTCTTATTTTTAAACATATTTCGATGTAAGACTAAATCAATTGAACACCTTGCAATAAAAAAAACTATGAATCACATTTTGAACTCTATGTTAACCATCTTAATTTGGATTGTTGTTGTTCGGTCCAAATGCAAACAAAACATGATAAATAGATTATCAACTGAAATTTTGTCGTCAATGGTGACAAAGAACGGCCGGTGGTGTTCAACAAAATTTACTGCATTTTTTATGTTCACCATTCTTAGCGTACATATATTTAATCAAAGCATCCGAAATGAAGAGTCAATATATATAATGCAAAATGAATATAGTGAGATTAGTAAAATCTGTTTTTTTTTCTCAACATGTATTATGTGTTTTGAACTTTGATGACGACACAATGACTACACAACCACTAGACTGTATGTTTTGGTCCACTCAAATATGTTTTAGCTATAAATCTTTAAAAGTAAACTACAAATATCTCAATGTTGTATAGTGATGAAAAATGATTTTGAGGTTTAGACTTGGATATCATCACAACATAATTTCTTTATAATTAACAAAAGGAAAATCAGAAGATATAAAAATAAAAGCAATAGCGACGTCACAGTGACTTGGATTTCCTAAGCACAATTGGGGAAGTTAACGAAGAGTCCATCACATTTATTTCACTTTTCTTGGAAAATACTACTCGTTCCTATTTTTAGACCTAAAGCATCTTCCTTTTTGCAAAGTGGCAAAGGCATCAAACTCTTCTCTGAATTCGGAATCCAACAAACTTTTCTTTTTCTATTTTCTGACGATGTTACTTATCTATATTAACATTTTTAGAATATATTTAAGAAAAACCTTAATTTTGAAAACTATTTACATAGATTGTCATTGTTGGGTCAGATCCATTTTACTACTTTGCACCGAAAATATTGCAATCGGATCTTGGCTAAGATTTCTGCAAAGACCAAAAATGACATTATATGTTTGAGCTTAGGAAAATATCAAACGTGTATATTGTACTAACAAACCAAAATTTGATAATCAAATTGTTTCCTATTAAAATGCTAAAGATTTTCTTGCAAATCACAATTGTTTCCTAAATATAGAAATACACTCTTTTCTATGATACACTCTCATTCCGAAGATCTAAACACACAAAACACGATTATCATTTCGATCTCTAGCAAAAGCAAAAACAACTTACCAACATAAATGGTTGCTTCATTTGCTTACTTGAGGGACGTTCGCCCTTACAAGACCACGTGGCGTGTTCAGGTGAAGGTGTTTCACTCATGGCGCCAGTATACCAATAATACTGGCGAGACACTTGAGTTAGTATTGGCTGATGAGAAGGTAATTAAGTGTAATTACTCTGATTTTTGTTAGAAATCATTTTACTATTACTTTAACTTATTCTTCTTGCTTTATCTAATAGTTTTTGTAATTTCTTTTCATCATAGAGTGTTAAGATTCATGCTTCTGTGAAAAAGGATTTGGTTTCACGTTATGTGAACCATCTCCCTATTAATGAGTGGAGGTTTATTGAGACTTTTGGTCTTAACCATGCAAGTGGTCAATTTCGACCAACCGGACATCTTGTAGAGATGTCCTTCCTCAATAGGACTATGGTGACACGCTCTACAAGATGTCCTTCCTCAAAGAAGCATGTTTTGCACGTGGAATTCTTGATGATGATCAGATATTTATTGACAGTCTTGTGGATGCAAGTCAGTTTTGTTTGGGTATTTTTTGAGAATTTTTTTTGCGATGATGCTTCTTTCTGATTCTCTATCTAGACCTGAATACGTTTGGAAACAAACATGGCAATTGCTATCAGAAGATATGCGACAAAAGAAGAGAGATGAGTATAACAATCCAGGTTTGAATACTATACTAAAACCTTAGCTCTTTTGATAAGTCCTTTATTTAAAAATTTCTATCAATCTAATAATGTTAAAAATAACTTTTTGTACTTTACAGAGCTATATCTCACAGAATCTGAAATCAAGAACTACAATCTCCAAGAACTAGAGAAAATTATGTTGTTTAATGGGGGAACTCTGGCAGAAATTGCAAACTTTCCTAAGCCTTCAAGAGAAGGTATTGATAACTCCAACCGTTTAATTGTTGATGAGATGAGATATGACCATCAATACTTGGGAGAAAAGCATGATGAATGGATACATATGCTAACATCTGAGCAGAGAGGTATATACGATGAGATAACAGAGGCTGTTTTCAATGATTTAGGTGGAGTTTTTTTGTTTATGGTTTCAGAGGTACAGGAAAAACATTTATTTGGAAGACACTATCAACTGCTATTAGATATAGAGGTCAAATAGTTCTTAATGTGGCTTCCAGTGGGATCGCTTCATTGTTGTTAGAAGGTGGTAGGATTGCGCATTCAAGGTTTGCAATACCACTTAACCCTGATGAGTATTCAGTCTGTAAAAATAAGGCCTAAGTTTGATCTTGAAAATTTGATAAAGGCATCGTCTCTTATTATTTGGGATGAAGCGCCAATGATGAGCAAGTGGTGTTTTGAGTCCTTAGATAAAAATTTCTGTGATATTATGGGGAACGTAGACAACAAGGTTTTTGGTGGAAAGGTTGTTGTTTTTTGAGGTGATTTTAGACAAGTACTTCATGTAATCAATGGTGCAGGTAGGACAAAAATTGTTATGTCAGCTCTAAATGCTTCTTATCTTTGGGATCACTGTAAGGTGCTAAAGCTTACTAAGAATATGCATCTACTCACCAACGACTTAAGTGTAGAAGAAGTTAAAGACATCAAAGAATTCTCAGATTGGCTTTTAGCTGTTGGTGATGGTAGAATTTCTGAGCCTAATGACGGTGAGCCTGTAATACATATTTCTGAAGAATTGTTGATTACATAAGCAGGAAATTCTATAGAATCAATTAGTCGTGAGATTTATGGAGATCCAACATTGTTAAAAAATAACACTGATCCTAAGTTCTTTCAAAGGAGAGCCATTTTAGCACCAACCAATGATGATGTCAACACAATCAACTAGTATATGCTAGAGAAGTTGGATAGTGAGTAATACTTTACTATAGATTATTTTTATTTTTTTTAATAGATTTCAAAGCTAATTTTTTATTTTATCTTATCTACAGGTGAAGAAAAGATCTATCTAAGTGCTGATAACATTGATCCTACCGATCTAGATTCACAGAGCAATCATGTAATCACACCAGATTTTTTAAACAGTATCAATCTACCAGGAATGCCACACCATGCTTTACGTTTGAAGATTGGTGCTCCTGTTATGTTGCTTAGAAATATTGATCCAAAAGGTGGGTTATGCAATGGAACTAGGCTTCAGATTACTCAGATGACTAATCATGTTCTGGAAGCAAGAGTTATAACAGGAGACAGAATTGGTGAAATGGTTTTGATTCCTAACATAAACCTTACACCATCAGATACCAAACTACCTTTCAGGTTGCATAGAAGACAGTTCTCATTGTCTGTTGCATTTGCTATGACCATCAATAAGAGTCAGGGACAATCTCTAGAGAAAGTTGGACTATATTTGCCTAAACCCGTGTTTTCTCATGGCCAACTTTATGTTGCGTTATCTAGGGTTAATTTTAAAAAAAGATTGAAAATACTGATTTTCAACAAAGAATGAAAGATTAAAAAGCAAACAACAAATGTTGTTTTCAAAGAGGTTTTCCAGAATATCGATTGATTAAACTAATATAATAGATTCTGACAGAAGCCTCTTAAAAGGTATGTTTACTTTACATTTGTTTCATTTAATATTTGCATTATGGTTTGCAAAACCCCCAATAATTAATATATATATATATATATATATAACATTTTTCATTTTTCTAATTGTATACAGAATCATTGCCAGTGGAGCGAATCCAAGGTTAACAAGTAACACTATAGATTACAATCTAAATGCCAATCTTTATTTCTATTGCTGAAACTATAATACTTCCATGAAATTTTGAATTTCATTTTTTAGTGTTCTATTTACATTATGCTCTCATATAAGCAAACAACAATTGTAAATCATTTTTAATTTAGAAACCATCATCGAAATAATCAGATTATATCTACACAAATTTATTAAATGATATCTAAAAGGTTTTATATAAGTACTAACCTTTGTCTGCTGTAAGGAGATAAGGCATAAGTGCCTACTACGACAGCTTCTGTATAATGGAAGCAGGATTCAACTACGAAGCAAAACAATTGTTAGTTTTATATATAAGTCTGACTATATGAAGTGTGTACTCAAGTAGATAATGAACTCTTATCTTTATGTTGGTAAACAAGACTTCAGTGAATGACTTCCCAAACATTTACTATATTCATCTTCGATATACATTCCTTTAAAGAAAAAGTTATTAGTTAGCAAAACCTTCTTCTTTCTGATATTTTGCATCGATTACAGATTTACAAAAGCTATAAGTTTATGTTTTCTTTTTCTGTATGACCAAAATAGAACCATTGGTTTTACAATCGGAATAGTAATTCGGAAATAAGAGATGCAAAATAAAATCGTGTATATAAATCAACCTAGGTGTACAGACAAGAAATCTTTGTTTCTAAAGCAAATAATTTGATATCTATATCACCAGTAACGAAGGAAAATCTCTTACCTATGGATTGAGAAGAAAATTGATTCAAATCGGAGAATTGATTTCTTGGTGTCCATGATTGTCGATTGGATTTCAGCGTGTGAACGTTAAAGGCTTCGATTGTTGTGGTTCTTCATAATTTTCGTATGTCCCGAAGACAAATGAGATTTGATTCATTTCAATCGAACCTTCTCACTCGAAACTCCCTATTTTGCCTCGCATCTACACTTCTCGAGTATGTTCTTCGTACATCATGTAGAATCGATTCGAATCACGGAAAACAAAATCAAACTGATTAACCGAATCGGATTGGAATTAGATCGGCGAGACATCGAAGCTCTCATCGATTTTTTTAAATTATTTTTTCTCACCGAAACGAGATGAAGCTTTTTTATGTCTTTTCCAAATTTGTCTTTTACATTTTTTTTAATTAAACATTATAAACACAAAATCTTTGTTCAGTTTGGGGTTTGCTCTCTTGGCATATTTGGGCTCCCGTTTTGTTTATTGGGCTTGCAATGTTTTATTGTTTGTTTGTGTGTTTTTGGTATAATAAAATGATGCAACCAAAAAAACCATTATTAACACACATATACAACACAATCTATAATTATCATACCAAATATATTTCATGCAACAATCAATTTATAAAAAAAACTTTGATTTTAAACTATAGAGAGATAAATAAGTGTACCATTAGATACAAAAACTTGGTTATTTTTAGATAAAATACTATGTTAAGTTTAACTATGAATATACTTTTAATCCCTATAAATTAAATATACTTAATTTTGTACTTTATAATACATGTAGCTTAATCGTATAAATATTTAATCATATAAAAATCAATTAATAATACACTTATAATCTCTCAAAGTTACATCTTATTACAAACCGTACACAATCAATTATCAGTTTATAACAAAAAGAAAAATTATATACAACAAAATCATAACTTTATAAAATCACTACGACATACTCGTAACTTTTGTGTCACGCCAACTTAATTTTGTGAAATAAATTAGGGTCCTTTTGGCTAGAAACTACTACATATCATTGATCGAATTATTTTGGTTTCCCAGTTTGGGAGATCTAGAAAATGAAAACAAAAAGTTCTGAACCAAGCAACATTTCTGTCCCGTAGTAATGCTATTAGTCTCCCAACAGTTTAAGTTCGAACTTGTTAACTATTACAGGAGATACATTAGAGAGCCCTAACGGCTTAAAACACAACTGAATAATAATATTAATAACAACCATAACCGACGAAACTGCATAATACAAATCACACTTTGAGCTGAAGTGTATTGGATACCACAAGAACACATACCGGTAATTCGCGGTTTTACAGAGTTAAGTTGTCACCGGAAAAGAAAGTTTTAAACGAGGGCGATGCTCGTCTCACCACCTGGTGGTTTACGGACGCCGCCTAAATAGTCTCTTGCCTCTACCTTCCCATCAGCAAATATGTTGTTTCCTCCTATCTCCTTTAGCTTCGCTTGACTCAGATGCTTTTCAACAGAAGATGATGCCGCATCTCCCTTGAATATGTCGTTCCCTGAAAGTTCTGCGAATTTCTTGTCATAAATCTTCTTTGCTGTCTTCACAGATGAGTCTTCTCCAGAAGACTGCAGAATAGTGTTAATCGGATTAGACTATATTAAGAAATGAGTGCTTAGAGATGTCAAGAAACACATGGAAAGGTCTTACTTGAGATTCAGCTCCGAGGTTGAAATTGTCCTTTAGAGCCAATGCACGATTTGTTCCAGATCGAGGTTTGATCTCAGGCGGTGGTGCAAAGATGTTCTGTCCACTGATCTCTTTGTATTTAGCATCAGAGAGCTGCTTCTTCAGCTTTGAAGCTGATTCGTTCTCCATAGTCCCACTGAGCTCTCGCTGTTTCGCCACTTCAGGTAAAGTAATCGGCTTTTTAGGAGAAAGATCTTCCTCATCACCAAATGATATATGGCTTATACCACTAAGTGCTTGCTGAAGGTAATAAAGTGTTTCAGGATTATGCACTAAATACATTACAGAACAATTCGAACTCTCTTAACATGATGAATAAAAAAAGCTGATACCTGATAAACCGGTGATGGCTCTGATGCATCATCATCTTCGTTACGAGAAAAGATCCCACTGCCAGTTATCTCCTTCATTTTGTGTTCGGAGCAAGGTTTCCTAATGGCATCATAAACAATTTAACAAGTTTTTGACATCAGGATGGATCAGCAACTCCAAAACACCATGAAATGCATCATCAAGAATCCATAAAACAAGGCAAGATGACCAATTGTATCAATTCTCAATTGAGACAAACAGAGTAATCCATCGCCGAAATGTCAGAGAGATGAATCCAATTCACCAAAAATTTCAGATACTATGAGTTTGAGCCTTTGAGGTAACAGAACAAATTCAAATAATTATTGCGAGGTCTTAAAACAAAATTGGAAACTAGAATCAAAGAATTCAAATTAGAAATCGTGGAAATGAAATAGCGATTGAAGAGGTAAGTTTCACCTTCTGTTCAAGCTCTCAACTTCTTCATCAGTCACTTGACCTCCAAACACCACTTTGCTAATCCCATCCGACGGCTACCACACATTACCCAAATCAAAATTGAAACAAGGATTACCACCAGATTCCTCTAATCAAATTCGGAGAAAACGAAACCGTGTACCTGGTGGGAACGAACGGCGGAGCGAGAAGCGGAGGAAGGAGAATCCTGCGGCGGAACCTCCGACCAAGTAAGTAGATCTGCGGTAGATGTATGTGGCTTTCTCACCGGAGTGCTTCTCTCCATAACTCTCTCTCTCTCTCTATCTCTCTCTCAGCAAACAAATCGAAGAAGAAGATTACTCTACTGGTTCAGCTTCCTTTTACTCTCCCCACCCCACTCGTTTAAGTTTAATCGATTGTGTTAATTGACGCTATTACCCTTTCCTTTGTTCATAAATCTCACTTGATCTGGAAGCTTCTTCTCTACGCTGCCACGTGTGTAATTAACAAGTGGTGATGATCATTATTAATTTTCAGAGAATATTCTTGTTTAGTGTAATTTGTTTGGGTTTTAACAGAAATATTCAAATTCTTTTCTTCGCGTATATTGGTGTTTACAGCATGTAAACTAAGGAATTGTTTATTAGGGAAAAATAATAATAATGAAGCAAGCGCATTAGATAGAATTATGCTCAATCATATTCTTTTTTTTTTTCTGACACAAGACCATGTGAAGCCATCAAAACTAATAAAGACTTTTTACCAAGGTTTTTTTTTCTTTTTTAAGCAGTGATCACGTGATGCCCACCTTTTTATTAGCATTTTTTAGCACACAACATGTGATTTGATTATAAGGGTCATTAATTCAAAAAAGCCGTGATTTTATCCTCTCAGTTAGGCCTTAAACTTAATTTGTTTTCCGCAATCTGTGAGCCTGATTATTCGTAACGAAAACTAAATCGTCGAGGAGATAAAAATGTGGTTAGAGATGAATATAAGGTTAAAAGAAAAATTCCAAGCAGAAAAAAGGGTAAGAATGCACATATTTATTCATTAGATATTCCAGATCAAAACATGAAATCTACTAGTTTATTCAAATAAAAAAGAAGGAAAAATACAAAGCCCAAAACTTGAGATCCAAACCAATTCTAATGATAGAGTATTGGGCTTCAGTGGAGGATCCATCATCATAATAAAGGGCTTCTCTCTTTCACAAATTCCAATTATTGCCAATAATTTTAAATTTGGTTTCAATAAATTCACGCATTTTGTGTGTGCGATTTCTTGGCTTTATTTAAAACTAAAAGCTTCGTGCTCAATAGGCAGCCACGGGGGCCTGAAATAATGCCGATGACGGTTGTTTCCGGTCGATTCTCAACGGCGTTTCTCCCCACTGGTTCTTCCTTGTCGCGGTGGCTTTCCGTCAACTTCGCGGCTCAAAGACGCGTTGTTCTCGTTTCCAGATCAGCTCGCGCTTCTTCTGTCTCTGTCTCCGTCGATACGAATTCGAATGTACGCTTCTTCGTTCTTCTCCAACTGTTTTTTATAGGAACAGATTCGACTTACGATACGGAATCAGAATTAGGATTTTGCTTGGTTTTGAATGTTTTTTTAGTATTTTGCTGTGGTTTTTTTTTATTCCCGAAGCTTTTGTTAAGTGTGATATGGTTTTGTTTGATGATCTCCATTTTCAGATGATTTAATTAGTTTGATGTGCAGGTGGATTCTGTTATCAATAAGGAGAAGAACAGAGGAGAGAAGAAGATTCTAGCTTGTCCCATCTGTTATAACTCCTTAGCATGGATTAGTCAACCTAATGGTTTAGTGTGAGTCTCACTGTTCAATGGTTTTATCGTTTGTCCAGAAATTAGGATTGAGAAATAAAAGTTTATGCTTAATTTTCTTGAAAGGCAAGTTATATAAGTTTTTGTAATTTTTGGGTACAGAGAATCTGCTGCCTCTGGTACTCAATTACAATGCAATACCTGTAAAAGGAGTTACTCCGGTAATGAGACGCATCTTGATTTGACTGTGGCTAGTGGAAGCAAGAGATACAGTGAACCAATGCCTCTTGCCACAGAGTTATTCAGGTGGATGATATGCTTTAATCAAAATAATGGGTTCCTTCCTTGTCAATGTTACGCTTTTTCCTTTCTTATAATCAACTTCCCTCTTTTCTATGTGGCGGCGTTGTTTGCTAGGACGCCATTAGTCTCGTTTCTTTATGAAAGGGGTTGGCGTCAGAATTTCATATGGGGAGGTTTTCCAGGACCAGAGAAAGAGGTGAGACCAAAAACTCTCTCCTTCTTCAAAGGCCTCTTCTTTTGCTGCAATTATTTCTAATAAATTGCTAGAATATGTTCTTCGTCTAGCAATCTATGGGCAGGTCTAAACACTGCTAAAGTTGTATTCCACAGTTTGAAATGGCTAAAGACTACCTGAAGCCTGTTTTGGGAGGCAATATTATTGATGCCAGTTGCGGAAGTGGGATGTTTTCGAGGTTATTCGCGAGAAGTGAGCTTTTTTCTCTGGTGGTTGCCCTTGATTACTCAGAGAATATGCTGCGACAGTGCTATGAACTCTTAATTCAAGAAAAAAACTTTCCCAACAAAGAGTTTGTACTTTCACCTTTTAATTTCATTATTGTCTTAAGATCTTGGGTTACCAGATGTGTTATCTTTACTCTGCTGTCACATTTCCAGGAAACTTGTTCTAGTCCGAGCAGACATTGCTAGACTTCCTTTCCTTTCGGGTTCAGTTGACGCTGTCCATGCTGGTGCTGCTCTGCATTGCTGGCCTTCGCAATCCTCAGCCGTAAAGCTTTTCTCCTTATTCAACATTTTACGATAACCACACATACAATGATACATTATGTGTTTATGTTCCCTTTGGATCTTCTAGGTTGCTGAGATAAGCCGTGTTCTTAGACCTGGAGGAGTATTTGTGGCCACCACATTTATCTATGACGGCCCTTTCAGTTTTATCCCCTTCTTGAAGAATCTTCGTCAGGTGTGTGTATATGTTACTTCTAAGCCTTAAAACTTCCAATTGAAGTCTTGCATTTTCTTCTTTTTTGCTCCCTGGTGTGGTCTGTGGCTGATTATGCATTCTGGTCATGCAAATGGTAGGAATTGATGAGATATTCAGGTTCTCACATCTTTCTGAGTGAACGTGAGCTTGAAGATCTCTGCACAGCCTGTGGACTCGTTGGCTTCACTCGTGTTAGAAACGGGCCATTTATAATGCTATCCGCCACAAAACCCAGCTAAGCTCGTCTTGAAAATATATACTTTTCTGTAAAAATTTGGTATGAAGTTATAAACATTATAACAACTCGAAAGGGCATACAGTACCTATTTTGTAAAGCTTTATGCAAACTTTCCTATCATCTAGGTTGTAAATTGGTTTTAACATGGTTAGCAAGAGGGTCATCTTCTTCTGAAAACTCGATGTCTCTATTGGAACTTTCTGGAAGTAGTTCACGCATCTCAGAATCTATAAAAGCTTCCATCCGAGCACGATCTCTGTCCAGAGGATAGGTACGGTAAAGAAAGGAGTAGATGAAGCAGCAGGCCGCCATTGGGATTCCTATAGATGTATAGAGGGCTTTTGCCAGAGATGCTGCATTCTCTCTATCTGTGGCTATCTCTGCTGACCTCGATGACCCTTCAGGGATTGGCTTATATCCATATACATGTTGTGCCAGGATTCCAACTATAGGAGGAGCAAACGATGACAAGATCGACTCAAATGATTTATCCAGTGCGTAAACGCTTGTTCTTGATTTCTCTGGAACGATCTCTGCAAAGATCGGGCTGCGTTTGTTTCACGAAGGTCAGCAAAAACAGTAAAACGATAGAGAGGTTACAAGTCAATAGGAATAGTAAAGAGAGAAACTTTACTTATTGGTAGCTGGAGCATTCCAAGAAACAAACAGCCCCAATAGGACTAAGATCAGACCATGGATTGCAGCCGTAGATGGATCATCTGGTAAGACCAACAAGAGAATTGCAGCGAGCGGGATTGCTGAGGCTGAACTGATCTGTGCAAGTATGATTCTTCCGGAATTAGGAAGACGGGTAGACAGAAAATCTCCCATTTTGCCTCCAAATAAGCCTCCAAGAGAAGACGCAGCCACGAAAAGACCCATCAAGAATGCAGTTGTCCCGTGTGAGAACCCGATGAGTTCCAACCACATGGGTGCAAAAGAAAGAGCAGACCAAGGAAACGACCCCGTCACTCCCTGAGCCACAATGATCTGAAAAGACCGAATCTTTATGACAGTATCAGCTTCCCGGACCAAATCCTTCACCTCTGTACAAAAAGGTTTCCTCAAACCTCGTTGATTCGAAACATCAACACCATCCTTCACAAAATGTGGGTCATTGGCAAAAACTCTGACTAACACACCAACGATAACGCTGATCACACCTACGATATGGAAAGCAACTCTCCAACCAGGTATGCCCATGAAGGTTAGTGGAGCTATCAAGACAGAGCAAAGCCCGCCTAAAATCGAACCGATGTTTGCTGTTAGTTGTAACCATCCAAAAGCAGTGCCACGGTTCGCATCATCAGTCGAGTCAGCAACAAGAGATTGAATAGCTGGAGCCACTAGGGCAAGACCTATTCCATTCAGAGCTCTAGACACTGCTACCTGCTCGATCAGAAATGGCACAAGAGATTATGTATCTCACTAACCCAAACCAAAAACCCAGAAAACCTTAATTGTGGAAAAAAGCACAGAACCTGGAAGAAAGTGGAAGAGAAGCCGACAAGAAAAGTAGCAGCGGACCAGAGAAATGCACCGAGAGCTATAACGTGAGCTCGGTTATGTCGAATGGCCATGTAAGCAGCCAAGGGATAACAAGCGGCTTGAACCATGGATCGGAGCAGCGTCAACGACCCGAGTCCGGTTGGATCCGTGTGGAGAGCTAAACCGACCTCTTTATATACACCTGGAAGCAGAGATTCGTCAGCTCTCTCCATTATTCCCGCTAGATTCACCAGAATTAGCGTCACCGTCTCCGCCTTCATTTCTCCCGATTACAGACAAAAAAAACAATTGATTTTGGGTTTTTGATGGGTTTCAAATCGGGAATTTTTATTTATTTTCTTTGAGTTTAATTCGTAACCGAAAAATAAATTTGGGATGTAAATCATCATCAATGTTGACGGTGAGAACTGAGAAGTGTCAGCCAATCACGGTACGTGGTCGCTGACGGTGGCGCGTGAGAATGGTCAAAGAAGGCGATGAAATTTCCCGGTGATCCCGAGATGGCTGACGTGTATAAGATTGTTACCCGTTTGCCAAAATTATGGGCTTAGGCCCATATTTTTATAAGTGATAAATAAAAACCAATCTTAGGACTAACATATGTTCCTCCCAAGTCTTTTTTTCTTCTAATATAGATAACACTCAGTTCAATATATTCATATTTCGCTTGGAGGTTAATCATGGGCTTATGTGGACCCTAAATCGTATTATTGATTTTGTTTCATATGGACCGAGCATGGGCCTATTCTACCACTTACTGCTGTTTGAACAAGTCTTATATTCCAAGTTCCAACGATTGAAATTCGTGAATAAGCAACGAACGCCCCGTGTTTAGTAAGAGTTTCGATTGGAGATAAAACCCTATGTGAAGAAATATCCAAAACTAGCAATTCTTCTTCTTTTATTCCTTTTCCCTTCTAAGCCAAGCATATATGGTAGTCCCAATAAACCTTTGGATCATGTGCCTATACATACATTTTTCCTTCAAATCAATATACTTTTTTAAAAAAAAAAAAAATTGTTATATTTGGATATTCCAAACCAATTATTAAGTCAATTGCCAACATCTTCCACCATCACTTAAAATTCGCAACATCTTCTACCATCAATTAAAAAACGAGTTGATCAACATGACGACAAGGCAACTTCTAACCTATGAATAATTAGACACTATTTTAGTTTTTGACTAACAATAAAACCTTTTTTCAGAGCAATAAAACCTTATACCCCGGTACCATCTAAGATTCCATTTTTGAAAATGGATTATAATAGACATTCACATCGTTTTTATTTAGCTTTGCAATGCATGTACGAGTAAGAAACAATATCCAATTAAAATTCTTTTGGAAATTTATAAGAAATTATCGGCTTTCCGCATATTTAATCTTTAACCCAAAGCCAACTTCGTTATTCTATTCTTCGTTTTCAAATATTATTTTCCCTTTACAAGGTCCACACGCCATAGATCCAATCATATTGTTTGCCATCTTTTACATTATTTGACTGTGATTTGGTAATTTAGTGTTCAAATCCTTACTTTGAAGAAAAAACCACGTCTAATGGTGGTTTTAATCGCTGAAATCATAGAACTTGTAGATAAACTACACACAACTAAAAAAAAAAAAAAACTACACACAACTTTTTTTGCCAACTAATTTTGTTTACGAAATTTCAATTCAGTCAATAGAATAATTGAATAGTTTTTCGCTGGCTGTTTTTTTTTCTCCAAGTTTAAAACTTTTAAAGGTGAAATAAAATGATATGCTTAATGGTTCGAAAAGAGAAATTTCATGACTTTTTTTTATAAAGTAAATTTAATGACTTGATATGCTTAAATACATATGCTTCATTTAAATAACTATTAGTTATCCGTTATATCCTAATTATTCGTCTACTACATGTCTACATTCATATTATGAATTATACAAGGAACAATATCATACAAGTATGATGACTTTCAAGTATTTAATATACCGCAATCATTATATTACCTATTTTCTCTCTAGTTTCATCATGTCTTTATTAGAAACTATGATAATTAACCGGAAAAAGAAGTCGTAGATGTATTCCTTATTTCAAATTTGTAATCATGTGGTTGCATATAAAATAATTTATGCACTTTGAGTATAGTAGAGGTCTATCGAGTTACTTTCCTAACATTCTATTAGGGAGCCTGGTCTTGACGCCCTGACTCACCTCCGTGGACGAACCTTACGGAGGAACGTCGATATCCGCAGAATTCGTGGAATTGGAAAAAAAGAGCTTACTATATATATATATATATATATTTGGTTGAAGCACTCTATTAAATATATTTCTTTCTGTATATATTTTTCTATCGATCTTCTTTAATGCATACTCCAAAATATGAATCAATCTGTAGCATATATACTTGAGTGAAAATTTGCCATGCCTAAGAAATTGGTACACAATTCCAATTTCTTTTCCTTTTTTTTTGTGTGTCAAATAAATCACAATATATGATTATATGCTGTCTTCTACGTTAATACTACTAAAACAATTGCTATACTGCCGTCAAAGAAAAAAAGACTATGAGCTACTAGAAAAATTGACCACCTTTTTACTTATTTCTAAAACTAGCAATCATTTATTATAATGGGTTACGTTATGTTTTTTATTTGTAACCGAGTTTGAAATCAGTGTTTTTTTTTTTGTTGGAAAAAACTTTATTTGTAAGACTAGTCGCATATGGTCCATATACCGCCACATTAGATGAATAGTATGTTGGAAGTATGTTTGCATTCTTAGAGGAAATAAATCTTGAAACAAGAACAATACATATATAAAATGATTATTTCGAGTAGAAATCGTTGGTTTTTGACTACTTTCGGTATTTTTTTGGAATATTTTTTGAAAAAGAGAGATTTAAGAGAATCTATTTACGTGGCTAGTTTTGGGTTCATTATTATAACTTTGGTCATAGCTTTATCCTTCTTCCTCTTCTTTAATTTTTAGCTAGCACGAGTTTTCTAAGTTGTCGGCAGGCATATATAAGCACATTCATTCCATGCATTTTTTAGAAAGAAACAAAAGGAAAAGAAATCAAAATTCATGTATGGAACACTTACAAAAAGAACCCAAAAAAACGAAACTACGCTTATCATACCAATTTGCTGAAAATATATCTTATCTGAAAACATCTATCATTGATAGGCCATGAACTAGATCCAAATCTGTAAAAATTGTCATATTAAAATAATCTTATCCAATTCATGAACATAAGCATGTTGACAGCTTTATTTTTTTTGCTCTAGCTTCTCTTTAGGTACGAAATTTTTGTGAAATCTATAAAAAGGTTTGGAGGCATACGTGTAGGTGGGAGGACAAAAAATGAAGATAAAGCGGTCAAAGCCAAATCAAACATACAACAACAGACAAAGAAAGAAAGCTGCCGTATGAGACAGAAGGTCCCCAACAAAGCCGGCACCGACGACTCGCACGAACGAACAAGAGGAGACCGTATCACTGTCCTCTTTCACACAGTGTATGAACACAATAAAACTTGTTTATCTCAACTCGAAATATGTATATATATCAAAATGAATTATCACTTAAACTCACGTACAAGCAGAAAAAGAAAAAAAGTTCCCGTTTAATATTATTTAATGGTTTAAGCGTAATTTCAGCAGAATCTGTTCAGGATAATCATTTGGTGGTTATTATCAATATACTAATATGGAAATCACCCACTTTATTATTGCGGATGCTTTGGCGTTTAAGAGGATAGACTTAATTATTCCATTAATTACTTTTATAAAGCACTATCAAGCATTGACCCGTTGGTTCTTAACTTTTTTTTAGTGTACCACAGGCTAATGCCATTATCATAAGTTGGTAGAAAGAGACAAATCTTACTTCCATCCATATCAAAAATTCGTAATTTTTACGTTTTTATCAGTTAAAAATACATCTTAAAACACTAAAAGATCGTTGATTATTTTTATCACTTATTATACCAAACTAGCTAAATTTTAAGCAATTGTTTGGTAATTATATGTGTTTTACACAAATCATTGTAGGTACTTTAATATCCCAATCAATCGGAGTCATGAATATATATATATATATATATATGTATATGTATATGTTTAATACAATTTTGATGTTTACCTAAATTGATGTTGCTAAGATTAGTTGTAATAAAAAAGTTTGAAATTAGGAATATATATATGAGATAGATTTATTCAAAACAAAACAACCACAAAACTATATAATTATTGGGCACAACAACTACTAACAGAATTGCTTACTTTAATATGTATCAATTGCTAGTGGTCGTAACTAATTGTCCAACTAAAGGTTTTGAGTTTTGTGCTCTATGATAATCGTTTTTGTCAAAAAGTTCCGTGTTCCTTGTATTAATTATTACCGTAAAGTCTAGAAATAATGATAACAACAAAAAAATAACTATATTAATATTGGACTAGGCTCCAAAATATTTGAACAATCTGTTGCATTTTTTGTCTTTATCCTTTAAGACAATAAACAATCAAACGATAGGGTCAGCCAATACATTATTCGTATCATTATTTCAATAACAGGAATGTTTTAACGAATCGACCCCATTAAATCAAACTAAGATCTAATTTTTGGATTTTTAGAGAACGAAAGCAAGATTTTTGTGTTATAGCAAAAGGCAGACAAATCAAAAAGTTGGTTTCTTGGAAAGTACTCCACTGTAACTCTTTTGTTAGACTTATATAAATAATACATCAACACCTTTCATCTTCAGCTACAAAAACTCTCTTACTCCTCTGTTCCATCGAACTCTTCACAGTGCTCATCTTCTCTAAAGCTTAAACAAACAAAAAATTCTTCTTAAAATGGCGAGATCGAAAAAAATCTCTACGGGTCAAAAGTTGGGTTGTGAGAGTCTCCTTGGATGTATTTTCCAAAGCTGGAGCCCTCGCCGGCGAAAACCCTCTTTACCGGAAAAAGATCACAGGGCAAAAGATAACTTGCCATCCAAGTCAACAACCACCATTACAAACCCTAAAATCCTCCCGAGAAAATCCAGCGATTCTTCTTCTCTACCAAAGAAACCTGACCCCCAGAAACCCCAACAGAAGCCTAAATCCGATGAGAATCACCCAAGAAAATCATCAGATTCCGCAAGAAAATCGATTTCGTCTGGCTCATCAAGAACAGAGAGCAAGAGATTCTCACTTAACGGCGTGATGGGAAACATCATCGTGAAACCACAGCCCGCCGTCAAAGCTGACGTCGCACAGACCAGGAGTCGCTGGGAGGGCAAACCGGTAAATTACAGACTCGATCCAGAGGCTCTGAAGAGAATGGGAAACGAAGAGTATTGTCGTGGGAGGTTTGGAGAAGCTCTTGTGTTTTACGAGAGAGCCATTTCAGCTGACCCCAAAACGCCGACGTATTGGTCTAACAAATCCGCCGCTTTGATCAGTCTCGGTCGTCTTCTTGAAGCTTCCGATGCTTGTGAAGAAGCTTTAAGACTAAACCCGGATTACGAGAGAGCTCACCAGAGACTCGCTTCCCTCCAACTCAGGTAGAGTCTACGCATTTTTTCTCTAACTGGTCCCTGTAAGTTTGAGATTATTCTTTTATGGTACTAGATAAATTACTAAATAGAATTTTGCACCCTGGATTTTTGTGTTTTACCAGATTGGGTGAGGTTGAAAAAGCTTTGTGTCATTATAACGAAGCTGGAAAATATACAGAGACAAAACATATAGAACAAGTTGAAGATGTTATAAAATGCTTAAGGAGGTGCGATGAAGCTAGAAGATCAAAGGAATGGAATGTTGCGTTGAAAGAGACTCTTTTTGCGATATCATATGGAGCCGATTCTTCTCCTCGGGTTAGCTTGCTTTCTTGTTCATGTCATCTCTAATGTTTTTATGTGTTAATGAGGAGCCAAATATTGTAAGTTCTGTTTTACCGGTTGTGTCGGTTTAGCTAACCAGATATAAAAAGTGAATTTTTGGGGTACATAGGTACTCTTGTTTTGACTAATTAAACCCATAAAATCTTCAATCTCATAAGGTCTATGCGCTCCAAACCGAGGCCTTGTTGCATCTTCAGCGACACGAGGAAGCGTACAGCGTGTACCAGAAAGGAACAAAACGCTTCGAGATCGATAGTTTCATAAAGATTTTTGGTCTTTCCATCACTTCTTACCTCCTAATGGTCGGAGCTCAGGTCTACATTGCAGTAGGAAGGTCAGTATGGTATTATCACCTCCGGAAGATAACAATTTGGTGTTCCACTTCTTAAGAAAGGAACATCTTGCTGTTCATCAACTTTAAATTCCCCGGGAAGAAAACAGCATGACGTTTTCCTTTAAAAGGAATGCAAATCTTGCCGGTTTGTAACTTGTAAAATGTGAGGAAACTCATGTCTTACTTTCTTTCTTGGACAGATTTGAAGATGCAGTAACGGCGTCAAGGCAAGCGGCTCGACTGGATCCGAGCAGCGAAGAAGTAAACGCGGTAGCTAGAAAAGCGAGAGCGGTTGCTTCGGCGAGACTCAGCGGAAATTTGCTTTTCAACGCGTCGAAATTCGAAGGGGCTTGCGTGGTTTACACGGAAGGACTCGAGAAAGATCCCTATAATGCCCTTTTGCTCTGTAACAGAGCTGCCTCAAGATTCAAGCTTGGTCTGTTCGAGAAAGCCATCGAAGATTGCACGTTGGCTCTCAATCTCCAACCATCCTACCGAAAGGCGAGGCGGCGCAGGGCAGATGCTTATGCAAAGGTATTCAAAAGCTCAATTTAACCGATCCGAACCGATTTTTAAATGACAATGGTATTTTTTATTGGTGTGATGTAATTTTTGATGAATGTTTGTTTGGTTTACTCTGTGTAAGTAGTTGGAGAAATGGCAACACGCGATTCAAGATTATGAGTTGTTGATGATGGAGACACCTGGAGACGAAGAGACTAGAAGAGCCTTGGCTGAGGTGAATGTCCGGTTTAGGAAGCAGACCGGTGTAGATGTCCGGTTTAAAGGAGTCGGCTCTGATTTAGTTGTGGTTAATTGAAATGGGAGATTTGGCTAAGCCGAATTGTATAGTTTTAAGAGTTTTTTTTTTTAATGATTTGATTGTGTCTGTGTGTTTGTTTGCCTTTTGTGTTTTTTTTGCCAATTTCATCGTTTTCTTATTTTAGGGTTTTTATTCTGTTTTTACCATCAAAATTTTGTATCAAATGGAGAGTATAAAACCTCATATCATAAGGGAAAAAGTCTTACAATTTCTCTTTTTTTCATAAACCAAATATGTATTAAAGTTTTGATTTTTTTGTGATTTTTGAAACCTCATGCACGTTATATATAGACTTATTAGAGTGTATATAGCTGGTTTAGTTATGGTTTAGTTTGGTTAATATCTTTGGTTTAGTTTACTTTGTATTTAAGCTTAATCATGTATCACATTTTGACTTGAATGAAGATATTTTAAGAATCCTAATAAGACTAGAAACGACATTATATCTTATGTCAATAGCCTTGTCTCGAGGACTTATGGATCTGTGGGCATAGTTGAAAGGCGTTTACTCCAAACGTAACTGTGATCTAGAGGTTATAAATTTAGAACCAAACATGTGTAGTAAAGTGATCGGAAATTAGACAAGCCATCTAATCAAACAGATTCACTACGTTTTGAATTTATTATTATGAGATTTGTTTCTAACACTAGTTAGAATTTATTAGAAAAAATGGCATAAACTATTAGACAATAACATATTTTTGTAAAACTGTTTTGTCTCATTTTCAGCAGATTTAGGGTTCAAAACGAATCTTCTATATTGCAAGATGGAAAGAAGAAAAAAAGGACGGAAAAAACTTTGTTCATGGACATTGGACAATGATTATAGGTTCGTTTCGTAGTGATCATTCATCTTATCGTATACTATGTCTTCTCATGATAGAGATGTGCTTCTCTATAGCATTGAGAGATCTCAGACAATGTTGGCTGATGTCGCTTATTCGTTTGATGTTAATATCAGGAAGAAGAGAGCTAACTTGCCTGGTATTGCTTGCCGTGTTCAAAGTATGTAACCTTCAATTTGGTTCTATATTAGTTCATTCTTTGTTGATTGTGTCTCTCTCAAGAATGAGGAGCAAAAGTGAAAAAGACCAAGCATGCTACCACTTCTGGAGATTGACACTGAATCCGTTTGTGTAGGATTGATTGAACGAACCCGTGTAATGACATAGCTAGCAATGTTTGTTTTCATTTGATTTTATTATATGATTTTTCCAGTAAGACGTATTAAACTCCTCGATGGTTTACAAATATAACGTATTATATCAAACATATAATACAAAAAATGATATATTAAGCAACTTTGTGTAAAATAAAAAGCCTGTACATATTTGCATTACATTACAAACGTTGTGACCAAACACACGAAACAAAGACTTGAAAAAAAAAAAAAAAAAAAAAAACCTTTTGAGATACGAAACAAGGAAGAACCATGGGAAACTCAAGACCCAAAAAAAAACCAGTATCAAAATTAATTAACAGATAATCAAAATGATAGTAAAAACTCTTACTTAGATTATTAAAAATACGATGATTAATGATGAGTAAAGGTGGATGTAAAAAATCAGCTTTTCCAGCTTCGACTCCGAGACAGAGGATCTTGAATTCCGCCGACAACCCAAGTTTCCTTAGCGATGTCTGAAGAAAGTCTGTAAAACTCAGTATCGTATCTCATCAACACCAATTCCATCTTCTCTTCCTCCATTAGTGATCTCAAATCCTTCTTCGTCTTCTTCATACTCGTTTCTTGATCCTCTGTTTCTTCTTCTTTTTCATCTTCTGCTTCTTTTTCTCTGTTATCTTGCTCTGTTTTTGCTTTCATTCTCTCTTCTAACCAACTCTTCGCAGGAGCTGATCTACACCTCATCAGCAAAAGCGCGTTTGGCGGCGGAACCGCCGGTTCTGCGTCTGAGTTTTCAAGATCGCGTTTTTTATCACCATCTACGGCGTCGCACTTGCTATTCTTGTCGTCGTTGTTGCTCTTTTCCTCTTGTAAAACCATAAACCATTTGGAGAAAACAGTCTTCGAATTCTCTTCTTCTTCTCCTTCACCTTCTTCTTCTTCTTCTTCTTCCTCCTCATCATCATCTTCTTCCTCATCGTCGTCGCTAGTCACATCAGCATGTCGGAAATCACCAAAACACCTGAAATCGAATCTGATGTTTCTGAGACAAGTCAAGAAACCCATCACATCTTTCTTCAATCCAAGAAACCTGCTCTGCGATCTATCATCATGTATCCTCTCGATCTCTTCCATCACCGATTGCCAATTCTTTCCTCTCCCGCCGCATTTACTCGGCCGGACTTTGATCTGACCAGCGCAAGTGACTTTAGGCGAAGTGGGTTCGGCTATTTCGTCACCGCCCATATTCTTACTGCTTGCTTGTTTAGCCCACAAAACAGGACTACCGTGTCCTCCACCGCCGCCGGAGAGTTTACTGAGCTGGCGACGGTGGTGGGGACGACGGTTAGTGGAGGAGTCGGAGGGACAAGATGGGCTACAAATGGCCTTAGGAGTAAGAGCTAAGTGGGCTCTTGAAGGGAAACAAACCAACAAATCTGCAGAGTAACCAGAAGAAGAAGATCCTCTGTTTCCATTGTTTCCTTTGATCATATCTTTTTTAACTCTGCTTTTGTTTTCTTGGGTTTTGGTTTTTGGATCGATCTCTCAATGGAAGGGTTCAGCTTTTTATGTTTGGATTTATAAAATTCTTCTTCTTTTTTAAAAATTTTCTTTTTAGGCTTTGATATTCCTGTGCTGTGACAGCTCTACATGCTTTTTGCTTTACCGGGGGGGAAAAAAAACTTTCTTTTTTCACGAAAACCCTTTTTGTCAAAAAGTGAAATAAAATCGGTGGTGCATCTTTGCCAAATGTCTGTAAAATGTTGATATTATATATGTTTGTAAAAATGATGGATAAATACGAAGAAGAAGTGATGGGGTCAAAGGAGTGAAGTGGGTTCATTGCAACTTTATTCAATCGTAAACAAGAAGCTTCTTGACTGAATCATTCACTTTCAACTTTCAATGGTCGTCACCACTTCTTGTTCATGTTTTTGAATAGATTCATATATAAGTTATTCATTTTCAGTTTAGATTTATATGCCAATATCAAGTGATGGGTTTTGATTTTTACGGTGGATGTATTCAAGACTTATTGTACCAAATGTGAAACCCATATTTGGTCAATATATGTTAAGTCTAGATTTCATCACTAGAAACTCGATTACCAACAGATACATGCATTGGTCATAGCTCTTACAATAATCGATAAATCATCCACAATCAAAATTTCAAAGGTCTTTTTTTCTTGTGATTTTTATATCAAAACCATGTATCTTGTGTGTACGTCACTACCAGATAATATATTCACATTATAAAAATTAATAAATAAAAAAGAATAACATGTGAATGTGACAAGGGTGATGATGGGTTATAGTCGAATTGCTCAATAGATTAAAGTTGGAAAGGTTTCGTGGGCTTTACTTTTGCAAATTCAATATAAACTGATAATATTATTATAGAAAAAGAAAGACAATGGTATAAAGAAGAAAAAGGAAAAGATTGGAAGGGCACGAGGCTTGTTTCTTAATCCAATGGTACTGATCACAAGCTGTGTGGTCACATTTCCCTTTGTTGTTGTTATCGTCAACCACACACTCATCAAGTTTCATTTGCCATCTTCCTTTAACTACCTTCTAACTATATCACCAAACTATATAGCATCAAATGACAATGATATTCAGGAGTGCAAACGATTTAGGGATGTGAATGATGTGATCAAGTAGTGGAATAGTGTATGGTGAAAGTCTTGCGACATGGGGCATAAATTGTTTGCTATAATTGTTTCACATTCAAAAAACATTATTGCAGAGAAAAATGTTCGGAAAACCAAAAAAAAAAAAGAGAGTTGTGGTTTCCGCTTCAAACAGTTTTGTTTCTCTGATATTCTACAATTTCAACGTTCAAATAATCACAACTTTTGTAGTAACTAAGTTCCAAATTAAACTTCAACTCAACATCAAGTAAAGTCAATGGAATTTGTATAGAGATGATTAGAAGACGCATACAAAAAGGAAAACTGTGAGCAACTCTTTCTTACCATTTTATAGACCATAATAAAATGTTACACGCCTAGTTTAACTCCTTAAATATACTTATGAAACTATGATTCTCACACGAAAATTTCCTCAAAACTCTTAGATGGAGTAGCATTTTAATCCTTTATCTGAAACACCACCAAACGTCGCAAGTTCTCTTCATGCCTTTTCTCTGTGTTTTGGTGCTAAACTCATTGTAGTTACCTGTCTTTCTATTGTTCAAGACATTTGTTGCATGGTTTTAGACTTTTAGACAAGTTTCAATTCTTGAATACGAGATTTTCCTTTCTTTTGGTCCTGTTTTCTTTTTTACTTTTCACGAGTAGAAAACGAGAAAATGATTTTCTAATTTCCTATACTTAAGATTCAAACACAAGTTTCATGCTTCTTCTCACACAATATATTGCTTCCTTACCTGAATTTTTTCACAGGTACAGTTGTGTCTTTTCGGTTTGGATGTAGCTCTCGTTCCAGTAAAGTTCCAGCATTTTTTCATGAAACTCTTGCTTTAACCGTTAATTCCCATCCAAATAATTAACATGTGTTTAACATGGATGTTTTGGACCTTTGGCGATGCGAAAAATTTGATGAAATTTAACTATTGTTACAAATTCTTATAACTGTCAATCTGGCATTAGACTTTTTACATTCCTTTTTAATAACTTTATCTTACAAACGTATTATCTAACACAACAGTTTTTGCAAAATTTTGACCTAATGTAACTATGGAAACTCGACTTTTTCACTCTAATTCACGTGACATGGGTAAATAGGCATACTCGATTTCCGGGTTTCACACTCTAATTCACTTAGTTTACCAATTGTGCGCTAATTGCGTTAATCTTTTTTAAGTAGTACGGTTTAGAACTGTTGGAATGATATATATGCACTTCAAATATAATTAAATAAAAATAAAAGGATGAAAAAGAAAGAAAAAAAGTTAGGTATGTCTTATCATGATAAGTTGCATCAACATTGAGGTAGGCTTTTAACACTAGAAAAGACTTTATATTTAACACTTCAAAAGAGCATTTTAATTAGAGTCTCTAATTTAGAGACTCATAATCAAAATAGTATTAAAAAGAAAAAAAAATATGAGAGAGAGGAAAAAACCGTTCTTCTTTAAAACCTCTAGTGTCTAATTTAGATATTCACTTCACATAACTGATTTATTTTTTAATGATTTAAAATTTAAATAAATAATGAAATTATATTAAAATAATATATATATATATAAGAGACTCTAAAGATTTTTTAGAACATATGCAGTGGGAAATTCTCAAAGAGGTTTTCAACAATATAAAAAAAGTAAAATAATAAAAAGTATGAGAGAAATATGAGAATCGGTTCTCAAATAAGAATCTTCAATAAATCTTTGAGAGACTACTTTCACACATATCAACATGTGATTGGTTTTAAGTTTTAATCTATTATTTAAAATTTAAATAAAAAATTAAATTAAATTATATATATTAAAATAATATATTTAAGAGATTTTGAGAATCTCTATTGACTGACATGCTCTTAACAATGAGGATGCTCTAAGTAGCAATTCCTTTAAAAATAAATTATTAAATGAAAGATATCATCTTTTAAATCAATTTTTCATAAAGCTGAATTTATGTAGATTGAAGATACTGTTTGATTTAGTTGTACCCCAATCCTTGAGAATGAGGGCGACAATATTGAGAAATCATGTGGGTAGGCCTTTCTAAGAGCCTCACTCCAAGAAAAGTTAGGCAATTTACATTTTACGCTCTTTTTCCACGAACCTAAGTCCTTTTTCTTTCTCAAATAACCAATAAAACGTATTTAATTATAGATAAATTGTAGTATAAGTATATACATCGTAAACGTAAGCATAATCGAGGAAAACTCCATAATAATATGTTACAAAAGTAAGCCTAATAAGTATGAAAATTGTATTGCCTAAAACTTTTACCTTGCAATCAAAGTTTTGGATTGAAGCATCATTCATAGCTATAGGCTATGGTTGAGATTCAGTCTCTAATCAAGTTTACATATGTGAGATAGTCTATTTTATTAGTATTTATTTAATATAAAGCACAAATATTTGTTATTGAAATGTAAGCAAGGACAACATTATTTTGTTTTTATAATAGGGTTTAATATATGGTTTAATTCTTTCTCCGCACTCTATCGCCTTTTGTAAATGTATAATAATGTTAAGATATATATATTAGTGACCTAATCAATAACATCCTTTTGATCATGATAGTGATGATACGACTCCATGGAACACTAAACAATGTGTTCATAATGATATCAGATCAATTAATTTATAAGATTTTTTTTTGTTCAAGAAAGGTTGAAAGAGACATTGAAACGTCGAACTAGAGGCTAGAGCTCATAAACTGAAAGTTGAAAGAGATGTGGTTTAGTTTTCTTCTGCGGAGAGAGATTGTAGCGGGCCTTGATGGGCTTCAAACTGGATCCAATAGGCTTGAATCTTGCAATTTGCGTAATTATAATAAATTCCTTTTATTCCATGATATCCACCTCATGAACCTATCAATAACCAAAGTATTTTTCATTTGAATAGCCGTATTTTTTTATAGTCAACACGAGAACCCAATTCATTAGATATGACATATGAGAGATAATGTAACAGAACAGCATTAATTTTTTATATAAACTATTGCTATTAGTTTATTCGTTCGAATCATATCTATATATTATATTAGATACTGCAACGCATTTAATGTGATAATCATAACATATTAGAGGAATAATTCGGATTTGACCAAAGTCGTACCAATAGTACAATCGGCTTTGTACGATGCGTATGTGTATATACATAAGAAAAAGAACGAACAAACGAAAGCCCAGAAAAGCCCATTAAGCCTTTTCCCAAAAAAAAAAAAATTAGAAAGAATTCATTTCTAACACATTTCTCCTACGCTTGAGCAACGCCGTAACGGCTTCTCCGTACATACACTCGCCGCCATCTCCGGCGAACGCCTCCGTCACCAGCTCAACGTCATTATCATCGGAAACCACACCACTCGGCCTTACGACCACCAGCGTCGCGGCTTCGAGACAAATCCCGCTCTTAAGCATCAGCGACGGCGCGTGTCTCATACTCATCCTCACGCTAGGTACCACAGTGCGTTCCCCCACGCGCTCTAATCCTTTATCATCCTCACGCGCCTCCGTCTCTCTGTATTCTTTCATCCCCGCCGCGTCCATCACCACCGTACCTTCACCTTCTCTGTCACGAACAATCAGTTTCTCCATCTCCTTGTGATCTTTCACCAAATCTCTCATCAAGTAATGACGCGTCGAAGCCGCCATCAACGCGCTTATCGTCCACACCACGCGCGTCTTCAATCCACAGACGAACTCCGAATCAGACTCCACACCACCGTCGACGACGGTGGCAGAAGAGTCCGTAGTTGCTGAAGTGTTAACCGTCGCGGAACGGAAAGCAACGATGACGCAGCTCTTGAGTGTTTTCCCGAACTCAGCCTTCCACTTAACGGCGGCGCCTTTCTCGAGCCTGACATCGCCGCCGTATAGCTCCACTTCTAGATTCCGGATCCGTTCAAATCCGGCGAGAATCTGAGCCGGAGTTCTCGGAGATCGGGTTAAGATTTCGGCTGGGTTAGCTGGTTTGGAGAAGATAGGGAGGAAGCCGTGAATCGATTTGAACAGAGATCGGAGAAAGCTAGCGATCGGAGAATTGATCTCGGAATCAGATTCAGTGGTTCCGAGGATCTGATCGAGTTGGAGAAGGAGCGAGTCGGACTGAGTGGCCAACGAGTTGAATCGTTTCGAAACGGAACGACATCGTATTAACGTTTTGACGTCACCGACTTTGTTTAAAATGTCGATGAGCACAGGATCTGGAATCGCATCAAAAGCGTCCATGATTTTACTAAAATACCCTTTTGAAACCTTCGGGACTAGTTAGAGAGTTCTCTCACTTTTGTTTCTGTCTTTTTTCTATTATGAGTTTGTGTAAGAGTTGTTGCGACTTAAATAAGGGTAACGAGAAAGGGAGATATGATTATTAAATTACCGGCATGTAGGGCCATTATTGCCGTCGGTATAATGATATTTTAATTAATGTGAAATTTTATATTGGTGGTTTGATAATTAATCAGGAGACAGCAACGATTGAGATGCTCTCTATCCGGCGACACCGTGCTTGATCAACGGTCCAAGCTGCTTTAACTTTCTTTCTTTTTTTTTATTAAATCATCACAGTCCATACCGGGAGAAAATATAATTGATAAAAATAAAACCAATTGGATGGATACCATAACTTTAAATAAAAATTTTGAAAATTTTCGTGAACAGATAATTTTTATGACGGTTGAATAATTCGATATCGTGATAATGAATCGATATCAATATTAAATATAATATTCTATTTATTTCATAAAAAATATCGTTTTATAATTTTATTTTTGTTTTATAAAGAATATCGTTTTATATTTTCAATTCAAAATTTTAAATCAAATCTCTGTTTTTTTCTAGTTATTAATTAGAAAGTGAAACTATTTTAGTGTATTAATAAAAGGTAAAAAAAATGTAGATTTTTTTTAATTTGTGTGAAACACATTTTTTGTTTTTATAAAACAGACAGAATATTGAAGAAAAAAATGCTGTAAACACATGTTTTCTAGCTATTAGGTTGAAAATATTGTTATCTAAAGTATTAACGATTTAAAACTCAAAAGTCTATCTGCTGAAAAAAATGAATACATGATTATATTTGGTTCAATGACGAAGAATGTAAAATAATAACCCTTCATCATTTGAGAGATTCCAAATCATTTGGAGGGTCCGGATGGTTTGTTCATTCTAAAGAGAGTCGGACATAAACAAAAAGTTTCACAAAAACTAACTTTTATTGTTCAACAACTAATATTTTATCTTTGGTTCGCATTTACATGTAGAAATAAAATCACACTGAAAACACAATTGTAAATATAAAACATTTTTGCGTGTTTATAGAATATGTATGAAAATTGTAAATGTAAACACCTCATATCAACGGACAGTTCTCCTATTATCTGCGTTCAACGTTAAAAGCCAGATTGGTAAGGTGTTTGTAAAGCAGTTGTAGACTTTCCACTAACATTCAACGTCAATCAGAAAAACTTTAATATTTTTCACACGTGTGAGAACGGAGAGTTTAGTTATTTATTTTGTCAAAAAATCAATTAAAATATATTAATTTTGAAATCCTGTTAAAAAATATTTCTGGTAAAAAAAATATTTGACTTGAGTCAAAAATCTACGAGATATTCAAGTATGCTTTAAATATCTCTGATTCAAATTTAAATTAACATTTTGAAAACAAAATTAACAGTATTTATTTATATTTTATTCACAAAATTTTTAATTTTATGTATAATATATTTAATAAAATTTCTAATAATGTAAAAAGTAAAATCCTATAAATACCTACATTGATGCATATATGGCAAGTATTCAAAACAACATTGCAGAACATATATAGAGAGCTCGTAGATATATTATTTTTTAATTTTTGTTATTTATTTCAGACTTTTGTTTTCCATAATTTTTTTGTTTTATAATAACTTTAGTTATAAATAAATTAGTTTTCAAATTTCACTTTGATAATTTAAGAAAAAATATAATTTGCTGTAAAAAAAAAAAATTTAAGTCTCGGCTCCCGGCCCTCGCTCACAGCTCCCCGCTCGCCGCTCCTGTTTCGGCAGCTTTCAACTATTCTTCCCTTACCCACTTTTCCAATCATGCCTTCATCGAAATATATATATTTAAACTGTAAAAAAAATATACAATAGGGTAAAAAATATACAATAAAGTATAAAATAGAAAAAATGATTGCGAGCTACAAAAAAGAGGTGTCATCACATGGTCACACATGCAGACTATATAAATGTCTCGTTAATTACATCAAGTATTGTTATTACATATGGAAATGTCCGAACAAATATAAGTCATGTGCGCAACACCATAAACATCTTATTCCGGTGATTTGTTTGATGGAATCCAGCATTGACCGGTGTTGACCAGTATTGACCAAAATTATATTCAAAATAATATTATTTTATTATTATCTATTTATGATAAACAATTGAAAATAATAAATTATTACATAATTTTACTAAAATAATAATTAAAAAATATAACAGAAATAAATATACCACAAAAAATTATATAAGAAAAAGATATAACAAACAATCAATCAATCAAAAATTATATAACAAACAAAATTTGTTGTATATTTTGTTATATTATTCTGTTATCAAAATTTAGGTAATAATATACCACAAAATATTTTGTTATATACTTTTGGTAATATAACAAAATATACCACAAAATAATATAACAAAATAGATCACAAAAAAAATGTTTGTTATATAAATTTTGATTGTTTGTTAGTTATATAATAAAATATACCACATAATAATATAACAAAATAGATCATAAAAAGTTATGTAACAAACAATATAACAATCAAAAATTATATAACAAACAAAATATACCAAAAAATAATATAATAAAATATACCACAAATTTATATAACAAACATTTTTTTTGTGATCTATTTTGTTATATTATTTTGTGGTATATTTTATTATATTATTTTTTGGTATATTTTGTTTGTTATATAATTTTTGATTGTTATATTGTTTGTTATATAACTTTTTATGGTATATTTATTTGTGGTATATTTTATTATATTATTTTATAATTGTTATTAATAAAATTATGTAATAATTTGTTGTTTTAAATTGTTTTTCAAAAAATAAATAATAATAAATAATATTTTTAAATATATTTTTTGGTCAATACGGGTTAATGTCGGTCAATGATGGTCAACACTGGTTATGCCGGATTCCGACAAACAGACCACCGGGATAGAATGTTTATGGTGTTGCGCACATTACTTATATTTATTCGGACATGTCCATATGTGATAACATGTGTACTTAACGAGACATTTAGCCATGTGATGGGACTTCGTATAGCTCACAATCATTTTTCCTATAAAATATTCTCAATCACAAGTCACAACCTTCTTTTACAACACCCGTGTTCACGAGGATCATCATCGTTGGTACACTCGTTGCATTTGTACGGAAATTAAAGTACAGTTTCACAAGCAAACCCTGTAAGGCGGCACTCTCTCTCTCTCTCTGCTTTAGCATTGATGGATCATCGTGATAAGGGAACAAACAAAAAAAAACTGTATTATCTTGTTTTTGTATCTCTGTCTATTTAATAGAGGAAGAGTAGTGAAGAAAAACTGTCTCCTTATAAAAGGGCTTGTGAGATCGAGCTTGAACACAATTCTAATGAATTTTCCTAGATGACTTTTCGGAGAGATTTTACTAGAACCCGAATTTATTAAATCTTTGTGGCATTTATATTTTATTTTACACAGAAAAAATCTAGAGACAGATAATTGGTGATAATTATATTCATAACATTCACTAAACCGAATTCTTAAGACTCATTATGGTTTGTCTAGTTTCATTCTGACCTTATTAATAATACTAATATTTACTTATTTTTTGTTGGTTTGAGGCAACCATTTTAAAAAATGGATATATTAGTTTTCTCTATGTTACCATTATTTTCAAATCTATTTTATTCTTTCTTTTATTTCAATATGTGAAGCTCGAGTGATGATGAGGTTAACTTGGGACAGGTTGTATTAATGCACTTTTGTCTACTGAAATAATGCATGTATTTGGGGATTGTTGTGGCAGATCTTGTCACACGTCCTTCCATGGAGATCCATACATCATATGCGTGATCTAGTGGCTGAGTAGAAATGTCTTTATACTCACGAGTCATTATTCATGACAATAATGTAAAATAGTGCTAGATCAGCTATGGTCAGTGAGTTAATATGACAATAACATCATAATAAAGGTATGAAAAGCATGTTGGTTGTGGTAATGCTGTTAACGCTATTTTTATGTTTGAATTAGACACTCAAACTAAGAAAACATTTAACGTTGTTAATTTAGATTACACTCCCTTTTTCAAACATTTATTCATAAATTAACTCCTCTTGACAGTTTGTTAATGATCAATGCAAAACTGACTTAAGCCATTAATGCACGTGCTTGTTTGGCAAATCCATTTTATGGCTTCAAATCGTAGCTGGTTTTTTTATTTTATTTAAAATGATCAACTTAAAATAAAATAAAATGATTAACTTAAATAAATGATTTAACTTTGAAAAATAAATTTAGATGTGGACTAGAGATACCGTTAGAAAAATATCGTTGATTCATTGGTTCCTTGTTGATTTTGTCTTTCCCCTAAGATATGCAATATTTGATTCACATTTTGTATCTGAAAGGGTCAAAATTGTTTTCCTTCTAGTTTTTAAATAAATAAAAGAGAATCAATGGGAAAATATTTATTGGCTCGGAAAAAATGCCATCTTCCAAAGTTTACGCGATTGCCAAAAACACATCTTTCTCGGAGAAGATAACAAAAGGTACGGTTCGATTTCCAACATTTATTTTTGTCTTTTTTTGCCTATTTTGTCTTTGTTGATTTATTGTCTTCCAAATTATGAATAATTTCAGTTTTGATATTTGTTAAATCGTGTGACCACAAAAAAAAAAGATTTTTGTATATTACAATAAGACATAGGCGTTTGGGTATACGGATCAGATTTGGATTGGATATTTCAGGTTGCGTATTTCGGGTACGGATATTTCGAGTTTAGAAATTTAGCACCCGTTCAGATATTTCAAAATTTTAGGTTAGGTTTGGTTCGGATTAAGGTCGAATTTACTCAAATATTCGAAAATCAAATATTTTGTATATGAATATATCCAAACTACTCAAAAATATCTAAAATATCAAAAAAAATCTGAGTATTTTTACTTGAATCTACCAAAAAATAGTTGAAATACATGAAAAAATCCAAAATACCCGAAAATCTTAAATATTTTGGACACTTGTATTATTACAAATATAAATATTACTAATATATTATTAATATGTACTTATATTTCGATAATATTTGAGTATCTATTCGGGTTCGGGTTGAGTTTGGATTCAGTTCTTGAAATTTAGAACCTTTTCTAATATTTTATAATTTCGGATTCGAATTCGGGTCAGACGTTCCTCAGATTCAGGTATTATGCTCACACCTAATTACATTGTCCTTGATCTAAGACAACTATGAGAGAGTGAACCTGTGGAATGTAAAACCAGAGATTCTTTCAACCTGAGAATAATCCATCGAATTTTAAATCAAAGGATTTGTTGTAACTAAATTTTTAATTGGCTTAGCCGGTGATATATGCTGTACAATTTAAATTACGACATTGTGTTTTATTTATTTTGATTTCATTTTAAAACAAAAGGAAAGCTACTGCTGTAAACAAACTTCCTGAAAGTTATATCCAATTTGCTTGATAATTAGTTTTCCTCAACAAAAAGAAAAACAATTTTTCTCCCCTTTTAGTATTTTACTATGCCGATATCAATAATTTAGAGAAAGTGGATAGTGCTTATTCTAATTTAAATATGGGGGACAAGTGGACAACTCATCCGTGACAACGACTAAACAATAGATATAAAAAGATCTTAATCATTAGCTTATTGTGTATCATTATTGAGTATTTGATTAATTGTTAGATTTTTTTATTCGAAATGCACAGCTAAGCTAAACTAATTTAGTAAAATCTGGGATTATAATTAAACTTATCAAAGCCGTCAGCTGGAATAATGGTTTAGTTAGGCTCCTGATGATGATAATTATGTAAGAGAAATGTGAAAATGAAAAAGAAAAAAAAGAGAGAGAGAGAGAAATAATAGTTTACTTAATTAGGTTTTGGAGTATAGACTGGAGTTTGAATTCTGGGATGAGTACTTACTATAATGTATAAGAAAACTATTTATACCTCCACCCACTTAAGAGCAAGTACTTACTGTTTATTATATTATGAAGTAGTAACCACATTAGAGGTAAAATCATACCTCCACCCACTTAAGAGCAAGTAATTAATTACAAAAATTAGTCATTTTGCAAATATAAACCAGAAAAAAGAAAGTTAGAGTGCATGCATGCAAGCATATACGCTAAATTCTTCAAGCTCTAAAATTTAGTGCCAGCAGGTCAATAATATTGGGCCTAATGTTAATTAGCACAACATTGCCTAGTCTGGGTCCTAATTGTTTCCACTATTAACACTATTTATCTTTTCCTATTAACATTCGTTTCTTCGATTTCTCTTTTGGGCTCTCGATATTTTCGATTCTAAGGCCTGTTATTGTCTAGTTAATTTATATTATTCGAATAAAATCGTTCATAGCCGATCTATACCAATATTAAATAATTAGGTGGCCCATTTGATTTTACACAAGGCCCGTTAATTAAATAAACTATCAGAGAAAGATGGAACGGGTTTGTTTCCCCTTGGTAATTACACTCAACTTGCAGTGATATTTAAATGAAACTTTATAAATATTCGTTACTCCATTAACTCTTACTAATTATTTATGTATAAAAGCACTTTAATTGAAATTGTTAGTTGGAATCTAAGAACCTATATCAAGTACTAGTATAACAATATATAACCAGTAGAATCATTTATCCGATCTAAGCAACTATCCCTATGACTCCAGCTTCTATAAATATTTATTTTATCCTTTGTCCAATACATTGCAATAAGGTTTTAAAAATAGTGCATAAGTACCCCTACGGCTCTCTCTACCCAATGTTTAATTTATTTTCTAAGTTTTAAAACCTGAAAGCGGGTAATTATTGGGACGAAACAAAATCTGCTCCCCAGTATAAGATCACTAAATCACATGGTCTGAAATCTTAATCATCCAATCAAAGATTAATCTTATCCTTTTTAAAAACTTAAAAATAATGAGTATGGTACACAAATTTTCTCAAAGCCTAAAAGCCTACAACATGGGAGAAGCAAATAGAGAAGGGAGAGGAGGGGACCATTAGGGTGACAAACCGTATGTAAAAACCTGTATTATTTCCCACTAATCGTAATTAACTAATATTGAGAATCTGATTAATGGTCCCCGTTACCTTTTTAAGATGCGTGTTAGCTTTAATTGGTTCCTTATAGCTTTCACATGATGGGGCTTAACCGTTTAAGCTGTAATTAAGGAATATATACATAGATAACAATTATTAAATGGTTGGTGTTAATTAAGGGGTTAGTCAAGAGGTACAGCAAACAGTGAACCTGTTTTGTCAGTGGTCACTGCTCGAAGAAGAAGGATTTAGCGATTTAGGAATCCTTTAAAGTCACTAATAACTAGTAAGCAACAAGCAAAACTTGCGAATTATTAAATTCTACATTAACATATTTGCAAGCACCCAAAACAAAGAAAATAATATTCTTCTAGATATAGAATAGTTTCAATACTCCAATTTAAGATATAATCGGTCTCAACTATTCTCGGGAATATAATCAGGACATGAATATTTCAATTGGTCTTTAAAAAAATGAAATATCATATTAGTCGTTAATTTGGGACACAGATCCAAAGAATAACACATGAACCCCATTGTTCATGTGCATAGTTTAGTGAGTCATTGATAGCTGTAAATATAAGGGGTGGGCGTTGGGTACCCGTTTGGATCGGATATTTTTGGTTTTCGGATTTAGAAGTATAGGACACATTCAGGTATTTATAGATTTTGGGTTCGGATCGGATTCGGGTTGAGTATTTCGAGTTCGGATTTGAATTATCCGAAGTTCCTAAATATCAAAAAATTTATATCCAAACTATTCGAAAATATTTAAAATATCTAAAAATTTCGAATATTTTTTTATCCAAATTTATTAAAAAGTATTTTAAATATCAAAATATCCAAAATATCTAAAATATCCGAAATTCGAATATTTTTGAACACTTAAGTTATTATAAATATAAAATATTACTAATATATTATTACTATGTACTTATATTATGGGTATGTTCGGGTACCTATTTGGATTCGGGTTCGGATTGAATTCAGATTTGGGTTTTCGGATCTTGAGTTTTAGAAATGTTCGAATATTTTAAAATTTTGGATTCGAATTCGGATCAAATTTTTCGAATCGGGTTCAAATCAAATTCTCGGATTTGGATATCATGTGCACCCTTAACTGTCACGTAGAAAAGAGACTATTATGTTTGCTCTCTTTTTCTTTAATTTCTTCTGTATTTCCTTAATCATATATCTCCTTCTTTTCTTTTTGTTGTCACCATCCAAAGCATCTATTTATGAATATTGAGCCTTTAGCACAAGTTATGATTTTATTTGTCATTCTTATTGTTAATACATTGTATCTCATTTACTCTAGCGAGCGTCCCATCAATATCGGGATGAATAGATCTTTCACTAAAAGTTTCATAAAAACCACGTCATCAAATGATTATTTTGGCTGAAACCAAAAAGTTATTAACGCAAATTGTATTTTATAAATACAATATTTAATTTTTTTTCTTCCCTGACTACAAAATGTATTCTTTATTCTAACTAGGTGAAACTAGCTGAAACTAATTAAATTTTGGGAGATTTGATCTATATGGATATGGTCTTATTTATTTGGTCACGTATAACAACATGAATTGAGAATCATGGTAAAAAAACGAGTAGGTAGAAGAAGCTACCATAAATTAAGTAGCAAATAGAGCTGATCCCAATAATTGGAGGAAATCGTACTTAGTTATTTTTCTATCCAAGTCGGGCCACAAAATAATGGGATTTCTTCTTTATATAATAATATCTCAATAAGTAATTAATATGGTAAATATACACACACACTTAACGGCTTTAGCTTCTTTACACGTATCGAGCCATGTCTTCTCGTGGAATGGAAGCATGTTGGTTGTCCCACTTGAAGTCCAAATATATCTAACATATTCAAAAGAGAGGATTAGTGTAAGATAATAATAGTATATATGTGAGCCTTTTATATGTTTATTTTTCATTAATTGGAACCACTTTAAGTGGATTCCAACTCCTCATTCAACCTAAGTAGTGTTACTTTATAGCGGCTTTCCTTTTCACCACCTACCATTCGAAAAATAACTCACTATTCCATATATATACAAAATACATTATAATATGATAAATAGTCTTTTCGTTTAAATAATGAAAAATTCATTTAAAAAGAGAAAATAAAAGAGACCTCCCTTTAACAAGATTCCTCCTTCGCCTTCCATATACAATTGTTAAAATCTACTACGAACATTTTCATAATAATAATCGAAACTTTATACATCTAAATTCATAATTTTAGAACACCGACTTATCTAACAAAGTCAGTTTGTCATAAAACCTAGAATGTAATTTGAATGCTATCTTCATATACTTTTGATGTATTTATTTGATGGTACGTATCATAACTTATGGCAACATGAAAATAATAATAATTGGCTCTCTTAAAAAGGGATAAATCGAATAATACCCATTTAAAGAAAAGAGATAAACAAATTCAGAAGTATTTGTCAGTAAACGCATGCACATGAATCAAATCGATCAAATACCCATTAACAAAATGAAAAGGATAGACCAATTCAGAAGTATTGTCAATAATCGCATGCACTTGAATCTTATTATTTCCCACTTGTCGAACTTCCTTCCATGGCTTAGCACTATACAGGTCAGATCTATCGGCTATCTCCATTCTTTGGTATCTTTATTAATAGTGCATTTCTTTATTATAGATTACTGATAGTTATGAAGGTTATATCATGCACTATATATAACTTAATTAGTGTTGCTTAAAAGTTTGTGACTTTAGCTGTCTTAAATATCTGGAGACTATTAATTTATAACAAAAGTTAACTAGTAGTACTAAACAAAATATGTCTCAGTAATTTGCATGTTCTTGATCTGCATGCAACTTGCACTTAAATGTTTTCATTTCCCTGGTTGCCATAATAATTATTGCTTCTTAACTAAAAATTATAAAGAGAAATCTTTATTAATTACTTCTTATCACATTGTCAAGATCGCGCAAGTAACATGTAAATGTTATGCAGTTTTCATCTAAAAGTTCTGGATAAAGCCTGCTGACCCATCCTAGCTATCATAATCTATCATGAATCCATCTTTAGATATTATTTATGGTATAGTTAATCATATATATATATATATATATGTGTGTGTGTGTATAATGAATAACGAAATTCTCGGAAAGAGAATAGGATACAACTTAGGAAAGTATAAGTTGAAACCCCACACAAATTTGGATACAACAAAAGTCGCCCAAACTAATATTCACTTTGTTGAAAAATCATAGCTTCGTCAATTTTCCTTTGTATTTCTTCTCAGTAATCACATCTCAGTCCCAATAGTTCAAAACCCATAGCCTATTTATAAACTTTTAAGTTTCTATATATGGATAAAGTTGTTAACGATATGATCACCCTAAGGTATCCTTTTTTCTTCCAATAACTCGGAACTTTTTTAGGGAGTTCATATCCATCTACCTCAATCTTAAAAAATACGCAATTTTTATCTAGGTTCAAGTTGGTAATCAGACCAATTTCTACCGTAAATTATCTATTTGTTTTGAAGGAGAATAAATCGATCAATTCTTTGTGAACTCATTGTTCCTTGTTCCTATTTAATTTATATCACATTGTTCATTTCGTTATGTTTGTAATAATATATATTAAAGTTGTTTAATATTACCTAAACAGTTGCTAGAAACTTAGTGGTTGAATTCCATTTGAATCTCTCAAAAATAAAATAATTTTTTATATAATGTAATTATTTAATTAATTTTTTATTTTTTGAATTTATCAATAAAGAACAAGTGTACATATATTCTCTAAGAGCATTTCTATCAAAAAGTTTTTAATTTGGTATCTCAAAATTAGAAAAACAAAAAATAATAATATTTTAATGTTTAAGTATCTTAAATAGTTTAGAAATCCATTCAAAAATTTCTCAAGTGAAATACTTTTGAGTGATTTTCTTAACTATTTGGAACAATATATATAACGGTTTAAGAACTTTCATTAGGTAATCCTCGTTAGTGGTAGGAACTAGGTGGTGAGAAAGAAAAAAAAAAAACAAAAGAGTTCCAAGATATTATTTAGGATTTGAATTTCTTGGGTTTGGGGAAATGTTTCCTTTAGACTGTCCAGAATCGTATTATTTCATTTTGCTTTTTGAGTATTTAAATAAACAGACAAGGAGAGCTTTTCCTTCACTGCAAAACAGTACTTTCACTAATATTTAATATTTTTTTCTGTGAAAAGCTTTTTTTTTTAACTCTGTTAAAACTAATTAAAATTAACTATATATTTTACATATATATATATATATATACATTTGATTTCATGTGATCAGTGAACCCCTACTTTATTTTATTAGTTTTTCATGGAGTTTCTGGGATCCCTTCAAAAAACCAAATGGTATGTTGGAAAAAGATCCAATGACATTTGGCTCATTATTTAATGGGTTTTTTTTTGCTGGATAGTCATGAAGTATAAACACGTACTACGCACAGTCTAAACATCTGTAACAACTGACATTAATGTTTACTCTTTCTTATCACTAATTTTTGGTTAAAGGGTATTACAGTATATCAAAAGAATACTGTAATAATAATAATACAGGCATATTCCTTCTATTTGATGTTATTCGTTTCACAAGCGTTGTAATCTCAATTAAATACTAGAAAAACATTGAATATAATATAAACTTAGATACGTGAACGTATATATAAAGTAAATCTTATAATAAAAATATAAGAATTATTATAGAAAATGATGATTTTGCAGTACAAATTAACGCCTTCAACGTAAGAAAAAAGTGCAGTTAAAAACTTTTCTAATATCGAAAAATTTATCCCATATTCAGTAATTAGACAATCAAAGTTATAAACGAAGAAAAAATGATGAACTAGTATGCTGAACAACAAGAAAGTAAAAGGGAAGGTCAAACTAGAATTCATAATATTTTTTTTTCATTTCTAAATCGTTACACGAAATTTACAATTTTCGGTTCGATGTAGATCCAGAAAAAAAGACTTCTGGCCGAAACACCCTCCAGGCATCTACTAATTTAAAAGGTGTTTATATAAATTAATAATCTACTCAAAATTTGGAAATAAACTCAGGTGTTATTTATGTTGTATGCGTTTCGCTCTTCTCCCACTGTCTTCTTCCACTCTACCAAACGCTTCAGGAACTCGTTAACCTGTACATTAAAATGGTTTCCAATTTAATAAACTAATAACATACATAACTATAGTTATAAAGTTTCAAATTAATTACAAAAAGGTAATATTTAATTTACCTGAGAAGGGTCTTGAAGAGAATATGAGGCATTGGTGTCCTTTGGAATTTTTGAGACGAGGATCCCAAAACCTTGTTCCCTTTCACGTAAAACCTATCGAATTTCATGGTTAATTTGGTACGTCAATATTAGTTTAACTCTATAATAAAAGTAGATTTGTTTTAACATATATAAAAAATATATTTATGGTGCGAAACCGTGTATTAATTAATTGTCACTTTACCTTAAACGCATCTTCGTCGGTACGGTCATCCCCGATATACACCGGCACGACATCTTCCGAGTTTTCATATCCTAATTTAATTAGATAAATGAATTTACAGAGCTAACTTATATTTGCCAAATAATAAATATATAAATTTATTTATGGAGGTTCTCTCTCACCTAGTGATTTTAGCAAAAATTTGAGTGCCTGGCCCTTGTCCCATTTGATCGTGGGGCGGATTTCAAGCACCTGATTTTATAAAAAAAAAAATAGATTTACTAAAGATGATAGTTATTGAATGATTATTCTATATTAAGACTTAAATAGCCTTCTAATGACTAATAAAAAAGAGGGATAGGAAGATTAAATTTACCTTTCTACCTTGCGTTAGTTTCAGCTTTGGATAATCAATAAGAACTGATTTTACTACTTCGGCTAGTGCATCCCATCTCTGTTAAAACAAACATGTAAATAAATAAACTGTTCTCTAAATGAAAAGTGTTATTGCTGATAAATATGAGCAATTATGTATACGGCCACAATAACATCAGAATCAACATTAAAAAATAACACCGGTGTTTTGCTTTGTGTTTATTGCTGAAAAGTGAAATACCCAATATTCTTTAACGATAGTGTTTTATTTAAAAATTAGGTGCTACATTACCAAAAAATATTTTCTTTCAAGAAATAAGCCTTTTAATTTTCTCTACTTTGGGTTAAAAACAAAAAAAATAATTTGGACCATTTGATCTTTTCAAATAAGAGAGTTTTTTTTCTTCATCATTATATTTGTTTTTACCTCCTCATCAACACGTCGAAAATGTACGGACAGACAAAACTTGTTGTTCTCCACCATAGCCCCAGGGATCCATTTTGTCTTTTCCTCTAAAATCTTAACCACCTGAAATTATTTATGTCTAAAAAGTTAAATAAAAATTTACTGTTTTAACTCGTCGTACGTAATTCGATTTGTTATGTTAAAAAAAAAAGATCTAAAAATGTACCTTCTCGATCATCGGTAAAAACTCACGTGCAGGTTGAAACAGCACTCTTTCATTACTCTGCGATCATTTCAACAAAACAAAACAAAAATTCTTTAGAAATCAGATCATTAAATTATTCTTTTATCTGTCGATTGTTTTTTTTTTTTTTTTTGAAAGCAATCTGTCGATTGTTGTGCATTGTTTTTTTCACCTGGCCGTAACTATCTTCGTTGGTCGGACCTTCAATGTCTATGCCGTGGCTTCCGGCGTAGTAAATCTCGTTTACTTTGACAAAACTACGAACCTGAAAACAAAACACATCATATTTAGTATTAATATGTAAATTAAATATTTTTTTAATAGACAAAAGATAGTAAATATTTTGGCAAAATGTAATGTACCTTATCTATGGATCTTCCGGTGACAATAGCAGTCGGGAAATTTAAAGCCACGTCTTTTACAACATCTCGCATCTATAAGAAAAATATACATTTTTAATCCAATAACAATAATAATAAATTACACGGAAAAAATCTGTTTCGCGATGGAAGAGAATAAAAACCTCATGGGTTATGAAAGCTTTGTCGGGATCTTCAACTATGGGAGAAAGAGTGCCATCGTAATCAAGAAACATAACAATCTGTTTCCCTTTGGCAGCGTTCACAATCTCATCAAACATATTTAAAGCCGAAGGAAATCGAACCTAAACAAAACAAAATATCATGATCAGATTCCAAAATCTTGAAATGGGTTGTTAATTCAGATTTAAGGTACGGATTTAACGTACGATCCAAGATGCTTTATCTGAAACAGAGTCATGGGAAGAGGATCTGAGACGTGTAGGGGAAGAATCACGCATGGAATCGACCAATGATGTAATCTTTGGAGCAACAACTAACTTACTGTTATTGTTTTTGTCAGTTGCTTCAAGAAGTTTCAAGAACTTCTGACGAGGGAAGGCAAAGTAAGTGGGAAATGAATTAGAGAACAGAGGAGAGTTCGAGACAGAGAGAGTGATGGTTTTCAAACCCAAGATGGGTTTTCCGTCGGAAACGATGACATTCTGGTTAGTCATTTTCTCGTTGAGACAGAGAAGACAGAAAGAGAGAGAGAGATGTAGAGTGAGAGATGTAGAGAGAGAGAGGGTGAGGAGGAGGAAATGGTGAAGGAGGAGAAGACGAACTTATAATGAGAAATGTGAGAAGAAAGAAGACAAAATAAATAGGAAAAAAAGTCCATCTATCATTGGTGGCTCCCTCTGTGCCTTTTTGGCCACATTATGCCTCTCTCTCTCTCTCTCTCTCTCTCTCTCTCTCTCTCTCTCTCTCTCTCTCTCTCTCTCTCTCTCTCTCTCTCTCTCTCTCCCCAATTGGATCCTTGAAAAAATAGTTATTTAGGTTTTTTTAAGCATGCTCTTTTACGTGAGTCTTCTTTTTATAATTTAGCAATGTAAAATGAAATATGGAAAATACAGGCATGGAAATTTAAGACATTTGAAAAAACAAAAGTTTATTTATTATTAATAAATTATCATAAACAAAACCTTCAAAAAAATGTTATGCAATGTCAATAGGTTAAAACTATTTTAATGATTTTTTTTGGAGGTAGACTATGTGTTTACTCGACTCTTGGCAAAAAAAAAAAGTAAAACTAATTTCATCTGTGTTGAAAAAATTATAGACCGCAATATCTAAATTACTTGATCTACAAAAATGTGTCTAATCTTTCATAATTGGTCTACATTTTTAATTAAGTAGCATGAGATATGAGCTTTTGATGGCACACGAAAAAATACTTTTTATTTAAGAAATCATATTGTTGTTTTAATCATCCTAGCTATGCTACGAATGGTTATTTGCTAGATTACTTTTTAATTAGTGTTATTTGAGTGTGGTTTCAATTAAAAATAGAGAGTATTAATTTAGCTTACTAGCTAGTCAGCTAAAATTTAGTGTTACGGTTGTATAACACGCTGCAGACGTTACTTAGGGTCGGTTATAGTTAATTAGTTATATGGATAGATCAAAGGTTACACACTGAAAAAAAGAAAGGAAAATGTGGTAATTATTCGTTGGAATGGTCGTCTCAATATGCTTGTTTGTTTATTGAATTTACCAAGTGTTTTTGTGTTTTTAATATATGAACTCTTAAGATAAAAACGGTGGTAGAATTAAAGGATTGTAATGAATGAAAGACGGCGTGAAATGTTTTTAAATTATGGAACCACTAACCTTGAGCGTTGAAGATTATTCGAAATTCTTAGAATACACATCAACGTATTAATAAATTCAGGAATTTGATCAAAAACCATATCTCTACATGATCTCGCCTATATTCGTAAGATTAGGAATCAAGAAAAGGTTAAATATCACCGAAATCCATATTAGCATATTCAGAAATTTGTTTTCTAGATTTAAACCGCTCGTTGTCCACTTCAATATATATATATCCTTTAATTTATGCATTTGCCCTCATGAAAAAGTATATGTATATGTAATACAAATATATAATTATATGTGTTCTATCCCAATTTTCTTTCTAGAGGAAATTACAACTCGAAACTTTGGGTTGTTATTCAATCTAAAAAAACATATGGATGGAGGATTTCAGAGATCTAAAAAAAAAGAAATCAGTAGAGGAAATGAAACCAGAGTATTTCTCTACAGAATTTGCCAAGGTATATATGTTACTACATCTTTCGATCGGAATGCTATATCGGATTCTTTAACATTGAGTCTACTTATGTTATAAAAATATGAGTATGGAAAGGCAACAATTCAATAAAGAATTAGTTGAGAACTTGATGGTATGAAAATATAGTGTACGTATGCATGTGTCATGTGCATATACGTGTTATAGTTCAATAAAGATGCAGTAGATAAATTTCTATAGTTCGAGTAATGCGGCTAAGGATATGACTATGAGCCTATGACGAATTGAGTTATAAATATCGTTTGCCGGTCTAACGATCACATGCACTATAATAGCCGGCTATAGCACACAGATTGGTTTACCAAACTAAAGGAAATGGGAATTCTTGTTTTGGGCACTTTAATAGGAATCTTTAAGCAGCTTTTAATTAGACCTAAAATACACCTAATTAAAATCGGGAAAAGAAAAAGAAATTGAGCGAAACGCAGACAGGAAGAAAAATGATTGCACCCAAATCTATCTAACAGTTTGTGGTATTCAATCGAAACTAGTAGCTATATATAAACTCTCTTTAGTTTTGTAATGATAAAATTCGTACATAAAACCTACGTGTATCACTTTTCTCTTTCATTGTTTGTTTACATTGCATGCACTTGCTTGTATTATACGTACGGCTTCACCCTTAACACATGTAGTTTTTTTTTTCGACCTCAAAACTTCATATATTAAATTATCGGAAAACGATTATCTTTAAAAGTGAGCATATATAGGAAAAACAGAACTTACATGCTCTTACACATTTCACAAGTCAATCAACACTGATATTGACACTACGAAATATATATCTAATACTAAAAAATACAAAAAAATCTTTGTAGAGCATAAAATCATTTAATTCTGATGTAAAGGTAGGTCAATCCTCGATACTAGAAATCATAGCAAAAAGATCTGAATTATCCATTGCAAAAAATAATTGAGAGTGCCAGAAGGCCCTAAACCCTATATATATGTAGTTTATAATTGATTAATACTACTATTCGCGACGGTTTGTTGTCCTGGTTTTTGAATATAATTTCATAACTAAAGACGACCACATGGGTCAACATTCTTGACTTTCGTTACTTGAGAATCCACAAAGGGCACGAAACTAGAAACCCTTTAGATTTCTTGTTCCGACGGGGACAACCACTTTGGTACTTGGTATTATTTTTAATTTATTAAATTAAGCTCCATCAGCACATTTTATATATTCATTGTATTTCAATTAATCAGTACAAACATAAACACAGTCATAAACACATGGAGTGGAATTTTCCGATCATTTTCGTGCTGTTAATTAAGACAATGTGCGGTTGTGGTTTGATTTATTTTTTGCTTAATTATTTATCTTTATATTTGGCGGCGGTTAGAGAAAAGCTAAATTAGGCATGGTTGGGTTCATGAACTAATCTTCATAACCCAAAAGTTCGTTGTAATTAGTTCCATATACAAAATTATATTCGTCCGACATGATGTAATTTTCGATTTATTTGTACTGTCCCCTTTCAATAGATGATTATTTTTAGTATTAGGATTTAGATCCCAATTCTTATAAAACATATTTTAAATAAAAATAAGAATATATACAAATAGTAATCTACTCTTGACGTGAAAGTTTCATTCACTTTATACCGTTACGGATTTAACTACAATAAAAATTCAAAAATTATTTTCACCGCTTTACAATATAAAAAAAACAACGACAAAAGATAAAGAAAGTAAAAAACTCTAGTATGAAAACAAACATAGGCATAAATACCTAAATATCGTTATCAAACAACCTTAACTAAGCGAGCATAAGTCGATCCGGATGCGGCCGAATCGTTGGGCTGAAGAGCACGTCCGAGAGATTTGGCATAACTCATACATATATGGTTCCAGATTTTGTTTGTCTAAGAAAAAAATACGTTTCAGAAACAATGTAAAATGAACAAATACTAAAGAAGAAATATATGCCAATATGCTAACTAAATTACTTAGCAGCGTAGATAAGGTACGATTTTTTGTGCCTACAATGTGTAGTCGTGTAGAAGAACCAGGATACTAATACGGTTTACGTGTATGGTTTGACAACTAATACAGGTTACACACGCATGTGAGTTTATCACACGTTTAAGTTGTTTCAAATTTAGGGTTTTCATCAGAAATAAAACTAAAAAAGACTTAGGCTGCTAAACCATTTGTGAAAAAATATAATTAATATGAGATGTAAGTTAATTAATTTGTTTAGGAGATTTAATATTTTGATTAAGGGTCCCCATTCCACAAAGAGACCTCAAAATAACTTTCTTAATTATTTAAGGAAGATTTTGTTATTTAATGAAATGTGTTCGCATGGTCCATGCACGGTGGGCCTTTCTCTTCTAGAACGCCCTAATTCTATATTTCTTTTCATTTTTATTTTTTATAAAGGCACATTGTTTGTACTGTTATTATATTTCTTAATTTACTCTGTTTTTGTGTTAAAAAAAATTACTCTGTTTTTTTACTCTATATTTTTCCTTTATCACTACTTAATAATAACTCTTATAAAATATTCCACAAATTGTTAAAAGAAATAATGAAAAAATGATTTTGAATAATTAAATTATAGGAATAGAATTATCAATTGTTTAGACAATTTTACCCTTATTATGAATATTTTTTGTTTTTAACATCAATAGCATAATATGTAATTTTATCAAACTAAATGTTATTTTTTATAAATGTATTTCCCTAATATATGATATTGTAAAATTCATAGAATCAAAATATCTGGTTTGTTTAATCGATGCCACTGATTCTTTTTCCAGAAAAAATATACGAATATCATCAAAAAGAGTTACTTACTTTTTGTAATCAAATCAAATTACGTTATGTGACTGAAATTCAACGGTAAGATTCATACGGTTATAACTAAATATTAATGTAATACATAAAACTGATTTTGTTATTCTTTTTCCCACAATAATTTAGTTCTATAAAACATGTGAATAGGTCTCCATCTCACAGCTCCCTCAACTGTACCTACGTGGCTATCTATTATTTGCCCACTTGCACAAAATTTTAGTTGTTATGTCTTCTTTTTGTCAACTTTCAGTTTTTATTTCCTGATAATCTGGTCCTCTATCTGCTAATGTTACTTTATTTGTTAATTATTAAATTAACCAGCTTCAAAACTAAACTATATTAAATCCTATACTAGCTCTGTTTTTTTAGTTATACTTACAAATACAATATTGATTAAAGTCTCAAATTTCAGTATATTCACTGTTAGATAACTGTTTTGATAAAAAAGATAGATAGATAACTGTTAATATTGTCTCAAATTTCGAAATTATGTAAGATAGTAAGAATTTTATATAATATGATTTTGTAAATTACCATTTGGCTCATTCCCAATGCTAATTAAAAAAAAAAAGGACAAAACAAACTGAAGATTTGTTAGTCTCTTCGATGAAGCATAGGGCCACATTTCAACTGTCTTGCCCCATGAGGTAAAGGAGCTTATTTCTTTAGTGCTCTTTCTTTCCAAATGTTATATTCAATGTTAGTTTGATTGTTTTAAAATAATATCATCATTGAAATGAACAAAATTTAAACTCACTCGAACCAATAAAATAGAAATGTTAAATCAACCAAGTAATATTAAGCTGTTGACAAACAATAAAAAAAAAAACAAAATAGAAATGGGATTGAGTAGTTTTTATAGTCCATATATGGAAAGGGAAGCTTTCTTTTCCAAGATGTTTGTACTGATTAAAAAAATACTATAATTTAAATTTAGTTTTACGGAATTTATTAAATGAATATAAATTAAGTTATATGAAAATTACTGTGCAGTGAGTTGATCAATTCCATTAAACTAGGGAATAAAAAATTATTTAGTTGATTTCATATTTTGGGATCTAATATTTGAATTTTATTTTTGTTAGGCCAATGCCTTACGATGAGGGAAATCTTAATATATTATTTATATGTACATATGAACAGATGAGTATGCATCCTAAAATACAAAACTAATAATATACACGTTTAATCTAAATATATTTTTAATTTTTCCAAATACATATTATAGTAAGAGGTGATTGTCATATTTGTTATTTTGCTCTATGTATATGCACCATAAATCCAAACATGAATTTTTTTTTTTAAAGCAGAACACTCAAACGTACTAGATTATTTTGATATCAACATTATCATATTTTTATACCGTAATTGTTTATTATTATAATAATAAGTAATAAAAAATCGTGTATATTCCCTTCAAAAAGTACACAAAAATCCTGAAACAAAAAAATTGATATAGTCATGTAATTTGATTATATGATTTAATCCAATCCCAATATATATGCAGAAGAAATGACAAAGTCGAGATTCCAACAATGTACGCAAATTAACTTGTTGCAATGTACCTATGTTTTTGTTTAAAAGTAACAATGTTTGCGTGTTACTAAATTGTTGAACAGAACTGCAGATGCTAAGTAAGTTACTAAGTTATGAAAATTTGCAAGCGATTTATTTATATTCTGCGATTCAACTATTTTCTAATGTTTTAGCAACTGAAGTTACTACTAAATATATATATATATATATATAAGAAAAATAGTCGCTTAATTTTTGCAATATCTCAAAATGTTTTGACATATCTCACTTTATAGTCTACTTTCAATTTGTTCTTGATGTTGACATATTTACTTTAATTTACTTATTATTTTTTGTATGTATTAAATCGTCATTATCAAATAAAACGTCGTCATTAATTATAGGACTTCACGAGATATACAAAACTGGTATCAATGTAATGATGAATGTGTTAGAATTAAAATCTCAAATCCGATTATTAGAAAACAATTAAGCAAATGAAAATACATACATACATACATATATATATATATAAGTTCATTTTCAATATATGAATTATTTCTTCTATTTTCGTTATAAATTTTGTTGTGGTCAAGTTTCAGAAATTTATTACTGTTTTTTTATTTTATTTTACATCAAACAAAAACGGCGACTAAGTATATATATTAAAAGAATTAGAAGAAACAAATTATCAACATATGATCGTCTTATACAACGTCAACGAACGATTATGCTTTACAACTTAACATACAACTCAACATATTGGTTTGTTGATCCAAACTAAGGCTTGTACAAGAGTTTAAGTGGGTTAGCAACACAATTTAGAAGAAAAATCTATATAAAAAAGTTAAATATAACGACAATCCTTTATAATATAATTCACAAGTCATTTTGCAACCAACTTCCACTCTCTCATTTTACCACGTGGCAAAAGTCTCAATTTTTACACTTTCATGATTGTTATATATTTTTAAATTTTAGTTTTTTTTTTTCAAACTGTTTTTTGGTCACTATATTTTTATTATTAACTAAATGTTATAAAAACACAAATTATACAAAAGCCGTGCAAAGCACTAGTTCACTATAAAATAAATGGTGTTTTGTGTCGTCTATTTAAATATCTACATCAGTAATAATTAATGCAAATGAGTTTTACATTACTTATATTAGTAACTCTAGAAGTAGTGATGCAAATATTTGACATCGATTAAAAAAAATATTTGCATCGATTTTTGTAATCGATAATATATATCGATTACAAAAAATAATGTAATTTTTACATCAATTTGTATAAATGATGTTGGTATTTGTTACGGTTATAATAAGTTATGTTAAATATTTATATCATTTGTAAATAACTAATGTTAAAATTAGTGTCAGTTTAATTAAGTTATTTTAATATTTGTTTATCATTTACAAAAGACGATATAATTTTATCAACAACTGATGCTAAATTTGGCATTGAAATAAAATAATATTTTCGTTCATATAATATTATATCTTCATTCATACATTTCCCAAATAAATTTTGGAGCTATATATTTTAAATCGGTAATTTATACTTTTATTTCTATCAGTAGGAAACTTATATATTTAAACATCCCTTAATTATAAGGTATGGAACCTGCAATAAATATGTCCACTGCGCAGAGTGAGTAAGTAAAAATAAGTCTGAATATTATATAGGTAGAGTTCTGGATCCTCTTCCTCTCTTTGAAGCGATGTGGGACAAAGCACGTTGGGTTATTTTTTTTTTTATCACAAGTAGTGTTTTTTTAATATATATTTTTATTTTTTTGGATACAATTTCAACTTAAAATTAAATAATATCATTTTTATATAATTGATGCAAAATGGGTAGATAATTGCATCAATAATAAAAATCGAGATAAAATCAATAATTAATTATTACTTTTTATTGATGTAAATTTGTATTAATTTTAAATTATTTTAATGATATTTTTAAAAATTTGTAGAGTGTGTGCTATAATTATGCACAAAACTTGTTTTAGTGTTATTTTAAAATATTTCTCTTTCTTAAATGAGGTTATTATAAATTATTAATTACATCGGTTGTTTAAGTGATGTAAATTCATATCTTTGTATTAATATTTTAAAAATGATGCAAACTGATATAAATATGTATTAATTTTACTAAATCGATGTAAATAAAATTATTAACCGTATCAATTACAACTGTTAAAATTTAGTATTTTGTATTAGTTATTAAAAATAATTCAAATTTAAATCATTTATTTTTTTGATATAAATGAATTGATGCAACATACTTTTTTTGTAGTGATAAATATATATAAAGTATACCATGCTGAACACCGTTGAATTTCACTATATACCTCGTTTGATATATTGCTGTGCCTTTATGTATGCCGCCAACTTCGACTTCACCAGTCACCACCATTCTCCATGTATTAACAAAATGAATGTCTAGTGACTATAGTGGTCGGTTATATGGGAAAATATATTTTCTTCAATATATTTATATTAGTAAAAAAATTATATATTACAAATTTTTTTGTCGCATGCACATTAATTAGTATTTGATTTGATGGAAGAAAATTAGGAAAACTAAGTGTAAAGTCATGTGAAGACACATGTAATTAGTTTGGTAGAAATTGATGAAAGATATACTTAACTATTAGAGTTAGGTCTGAATAGCGTTTCCAACTTATGACTTAAAACGACACGAAAACCTTTTTTTTTTGTTTTAGTGAACCGAGTAACACTAAACCACTTTTAATATTTTTTTCTGTCACTTAATGTTTTTCTTATTAATTAAGCAACATATTAATTTGATATCAACCACCAAATTGGCCCTTAGCTAGTCCAATACATTCCTGAATATGTATCATATTTAATTCTTATTTTATTGTAACACATATGTATATCATGTATGTTAAATACTTAAATCCAACAACAAAATGTTCGTTTGTATTTTGAAGTGTACTATATATATATCTTTCAAAAAAAAAGTGTACAATATATATTTGGGTAACATTTTAGACGTTTATATATATATATATATATATATATATTAAAAAAGGGATATCAGATATTACAGATCTATATATCAACCACCAAATTGACCCTTAGCTAGTCCTATACATTCTAGAATGTGTAACAATTTGTTATATTATATAAAATCACAAAATTCTATATGATAAATGTTAAATCCAACAACAAATTTTACTTTTATAAAAAAAACAACCGCAACAAATTTTTTGTTTTAGTTTCAAATTGTGCTAATGGATAATATATATTATAGATTAGAAGTATGTATATACCAGTTTTGAATTTGGAAGTTATATTAATTAGAAGTGTATATATATTCAAAAAATAGGATATCAAATCTATATGTGAATCACATTCACACTTTCTTAACAATACCAAACAAAAAAAATTCTGTCTTCTACTTAATATTTTTGGGGTACATGATCACGTCCCAGATAATCTCTTCTCGTCCCAACTATTATTGCTACTGTGTGCTATAATAAATTTATCCAAGCTTGGAGGTGATAGGAAAGAGCATGTTATTTCATATTTATTTATCCCATACTTTATAAACTACAAATTATACATTACCAATATCTTTTTTTTAGAAATGGAGGTTCCCAAGATTTTCCACGAACGTCTTTGCTTTACATATTTAAATGGGAATATCTTGATCGGTAATTGTACTTTGAGTTCTTTTTGCGGGAGGCAAAAAAAATATTATCTTACCTATAAATTATAAAAACCATTTTTCTTATTGTTATTACATTGAAAATAAGCTATAAGATTTAAGTTATTCATTATCTAAAAGCTCTATTTTTTCGGGCGATATAATTGAAATAGCATTTTCTCTAAAGTTTTCCGACGCCGGTGAAACCATGGCTCGTTGGCGTCGGACTGTGGGTTCCGTTCTCTACTTTCTCATCCTGCTCAATTTCGCTATGGCTTCAACTATTTTTTTAGCTCACCTTCCCAACCAGCGCACGGATCCACAACTGATAGATCTGGCTATCGGTGGTCTTGCTTTTAGGTAGCTCCGAATTGCGGTTTCCTCTGACTCAAGCTATGTCGTCTCTTGGCTCGTGGTTGGTACATAGAATTTCTCGGTGTTCTACCGAAGATCCTTTTATCCTCGACCCTCCATCATCCTCCTTCGAGAAAATCTCTCATCCGCTTTTCACTACCGTGTTTACATTGAGGTTTTACCAGATCTTTCCTCTCAAATCATCTCCATCGACCTCCTTTACGCCTCCCCTGCAAATACGACGAATCAAGGTTTACTGTTGAAGTCTTCAGATTCTTTTGCTTCCCTTTCCTCGGACACCCGCCGTCGCTCTGCCCATGTGACCGATCTAGGTCAAATATTTGTTGACGGAGAGCAAAAGATGATTCTGGTTTGGGTTTGGCCCATCAACCTTCCTTTTTGGGCTGTTATAGCCCACTTAGTTTCATGGGCTCAATTGACAACTTCCACGTACCAAAATTCTTTCTGTCGAGGTCAGAAGAGATCGCTTTCCTCATTCTCCTTCTCGAAGGAGAGAAATGTTTCACCATTATCCCTTTCAGATTTGTTGAAAGGGTGTTCTTCAAAGGAGTCTCCCTCCTTTGTGACCAAAGGCTTAGCATTAGCCGATTTTATAATTGTTAATTTTGCACTTGTTGCAGTGTCAATCACGAACAATATATCACTATTGGTGTTCTCTGTTCCATGTGGCGTCGTTTCACCTCTTAGCTCTGTTGTTGTCAATGATCAAGGACTCTGCGATTGCAATTTTTGCTCGAGTGTTAGGATCGCCTATATCTATCCTTTTATCTACTGTTTTATAATTTTCGGTTGGCTTTTATAGCAGCGACTAAATTAGTCTTGAGGACTTGTAGTTTTTCTTTTGTAACCAAGATTTTTTTTATGGAGTGTAATTTTATTTATAAAAATTTTGTTGAAAAAAAAAATTATAATTATTTGGTGACAAATAAAATATAATTAGTTAGGATTGTATTAATAATCTTTTTTGGAAATACTCGATTGATTAGCTACTTCATAGTGGATACATTTGTCCATTTTACGGTACACACTAAGCTCTTTGTCATATCCAACTAAGTTTTGATCCTTAGTACCAAAGTCTCTCGATGTAACGTCAAAATCTTAAGCATTGACTTGAATATGTTACTTTATTTTAAAAATTCATAAATTAATGCATTCTCTTGTAGTTTTGTTTATTTGGACTCTATTTTTCTATAATACTTTAGAAATAGAATTAATAACATAACTTTCGACGAGTGCCTACAGTTTTTAAGTTCATTAAGGGGGCCTTTTTACTCTTTCACATAGATTAGAGTTTATGTGTTCTGTGTTCATGTTTTGCAATATTAATTTGAAACGGAGATATAAAATATTTTACTTTCCTGACTTAGGAATACCTTTAGGGAAAAACAAACAAGTGAAGGTGAGACTGAGAAACCAATGGAAAAAAACATGGGACACAGCGACTCGTGGATGCAACGTGAAATATCGGGCTACCAATGATCCATCGGAGGAATCACAATAGCCCATAGTGCTAAGCCCACTTAAAGCCCACTCTCCACTAACTGTTATGTTTCTCAGTATTGAACGGTTTCACCATGTTTACTTGAGAGGCCAATGTTTGAATTTTCTTACTAAGATTTTAATTATGATTGGCTACTATAAACATATCAAATAGCAAAAATATCTGATTAAATGTGGAATTCGGTTTGAAATACCCGGTTTGAAATGTTCACTCTAAACAATAATGTTCAGACTTCATATCGCCAATATGGGCCTTCGGAAGATATTGGGTTTGTATGGGCTACTATGAAAAGAGCCCATATTTTCTATTACGTAAAGATTAATTATGAATAAGAGTCTCTTTTAACTCAAGATTACCACTTTGAAATTGTTGATGTTGGGCTTGTTTCTCTTATTTAATGTGAGGGTCTTGTTGTATTAGATTCAAGATTAATCTCAGGATCTGTAAATTTTGTTTAACTTATAAGCTGTCAACAAAAATCCTTGAATTATTTTTGGTAAGTTGGTTATCTAAGTTGAAATCAAAACTATAAAGACGGATATTACTAAAAATGGATACAGCGACTCGGGCTGATAGCTTTTACTTATTCAACATCACACGTCAATGGATGATAATGGTGTTAGAGAATTCAATGCATTGTGTCATAAATACAACAACTTGTATACAAAACATGGTTGAAAAATCTGTGAAAGAGAAGAGAAATGGAGTGTGAACATAATCTTTGGTGGGCTCCTTTTGGTGTGTGTGCCTTTCAATCTTTCCATCTTTATGCTTCCTTTGCGTAATTTGGAATTCTCTTCTATTTTCCAACTTATACTAATATTATATAGTACATATAAATATAGATTCCTTTGTAAAATTTTGAAATGTTAGAGATGAAATATTTCTTTGGGAAACATGAAGAAACAATAATTTTTGTATTTTCCTTTTCACTTCTTTGAGTCACACCTTTTGTGTATCTACGAAAATCCATATCTACTTTTCTAAAAATGTGTGAAGAAGATTCGATTAATTTTCTGCCGACTTTGTCTTTTTCTACTTCACTACAGTGAGATCGAATTATTGGGTTTCTAGATTCTTTTGATATTGCAAAATCCAATATTTGTATTAAGTTTGAACATAAGTGAATAAAATGATTGAAGATGCTTCACGAAAAGTTGCGGCAAGGCCGGCCACATTTAACCAACACGCCAGGCTTCACCATTAGTGATACTAAAACGGACAAGAAATACATATGACAATGATTTCTTACAAAGTTGAGAGCGTGCGAGAAAGATCCCAAAAATGTAACTACGATATGTAGAATAAGGTGACGTGTTAGCAAATGAGTTATATCATGTAAATGCGTTACAACATTCATAGATGCAGTTCCACAGAAACATTTGGAAAACACAACAAAATTTTAGTGGAACAAAACCGTTCTGCCACCTGTTTTATTATGACTAGAACGTTACTATACTGATAACTTGATTGTATTAATTCTTCAAAATATTTTGCTATTTTATAATTCGCAACTACCATTTTGGACATACCATATGAAACAATTCTTATAATATTGGCAAACATTAGTAGATATTATATTTTCCAAGGATGCTAATCTGCGCTGGAATTCTTCAATCAATCCGACTGTTGAATTTATCTTAACGTATCATGACTTATAGACGGATTAACAGATTACGAAAACGTTAAAACCTATGACAAGAGACGTGCTTCATTTTAAATGTAATAAAAAGGGTTAACACGTTAATACCAATCTAAGTGAAGACTTGTTAACTGGTTTCATATGTAAAAAAAAAAAGCATTATTTGGTGGGGCACATTTAACAAACTCATTCACCAAACTACAAATCCAATCTTCAAGATACATGTTCCAATCTTCAATCATAAACATAATATGGTTTGTCGAAATCAAAATGTTATGGCCTTGTCAAATTGCAAATAGATAATCATAGAGATATGACGAGAAGAAAATATAAAAGAAACTGACGCTACAAATTACATAAGACAAGAGAAGAAAAGATTACATAAAATGAAAACTGTGGCATGGTCGAGCCTGACAAAAAACCGCAAGCTGGACCGACACAGACTAATACAAACCATGATACAAAATATTAACATACGAAATTATGAACCCCTAAAACATAATTAATTACTCTAATAAGCGCCTGTCATGCAATTTCACAAAAACTCCATTGCAAGCGGCTGAAATTACTATTTTGCCCCTAAGCTAGAATCGAATCCCAATCGATCTCGTACGACGGATACTTCTCCAACGAGAACGTCTCGTTCCACTGCGGCGGCTCCTCCGGATCAGCGAACGTCAAGTCCGACAACGGCGAAGATCCAGCGGTGGACTCTTCAAACGGAGATGATCCAGCGATCGAAAACGAATTCTCCTCCGCCTTGACTCTCTCCGATAGATCTGGCGACGAAACCACCTTCTCAGGCTGCTTCTCCGTCACCGATGAAGCACGTTTCTTCGATGATTTCGTCGATTTGTCCTGTTTCGGAGTCTCCGCCATGCTTTTACAGATAGCTTCAAGCTTAGCGTCAACAGAGGAGTGAAGAGGTTTGTATTCACCGAAATCGCCTCCGATGTGAGATCCGTTATGACGTAGGTTAGGGAAGTTAAGCCGGGCGAAATCGCCGCGCAGCTTATACGCCGCCTTATCATAGGCCAACGCTGCTTCCTCCGCCGTGTCAAAGGTACCAAGCCAAAGACGAGTTCGATTCCTAGGCAAACGGATCTCAGCCACCCATTTTCCCCAGTGACGTTGCCTCACACCTCTGTAAAGCTTCGTCGGCTTCGGAGGAACACCAGAACCGTACGCGAAACAAGATCCGGCGGCTCCAGATTGCTTCATCAGTAACGGCTTTGGGCTGAGAAGATTGGAGAAAGAGTTGCTGTGATGCGTCGGAGGAAGAGGATGATGGATCTGAGATTGGATCTGGTGGATCTGAGAAGAAGAGAGGTTGTTGAGTCCGATTAATGACCCGGTTTGTTGAAGATCCGACCCGTATGAAAACGGTTGGGTCAAGAACGTCGAACTGTCATCGTTAACCGGGTAATAACCGGGGAAAGGAGGAAGAGAAAACGCAGACGCAGACGCTGCGGGATGAAGAAACGCAGACGCAGACGCTGCAGAAGAAGAAGAAGGTGAATCGGAAACACTTTTGATAAAAGGTACAAGCGCGTCCATGAGTTCACCACCACCACCACCAAACGAATCTGATTCTTGAAACGTTCTGCCACTACTGTACAAATTCATAGCAGCTGCCATTTGGAGATTTTATAAAAATAAAATAAAATTTGGAATCCGAAAAATTGAACCTGAATCTTATCAAAAGTAAAGAAACAAGGTTTTTTCCCGAGAAAATTGAAGTAAAAAAATAATAATAAAAAGGGATCTACAAGGTTTGAAATAAGCAACCTCTGTGTAGATCCAAAGAGAGGGAATCAAAAAATCACCCTCGAGTACTAAAAAAACTTAATAAAAAAAAAAAGAGGTAAAATCAGAAGAAATTAGAAAAAAAGATCTCGTTCTGAAAATACCTGCCTTTCAAATTAAAACAAAGAAAAAAACACAATTTCATAAGTTTGATTTTCAATAAAAACTCAGAAATCGGTTTATTTATTTCTTCCTTTTTGAAAGACAGATGATTGACAGAATGGGATCGAAGAAGCGCGGGACAACCGAATATGGGGAATTTGCAAAAAATGTAAAAATTCAGGATCTAATAAGAAAAAAACAAGTTCTCGTTATCTACCAATTTTTTTTTTTGGGGGAGGACGCTCAATTTTCTTTTTTTTGGGTGTGTGTAGTGAATTACTCTCAAACCTCACCGATGAACTAACCTCAGCAGCTTGGCTCTTGTTTATATAGTGGGGGTGGTCTTCTCACACTATTTTCTCCTTTTCTTCCCTATTTTACGTTTTTTCTTACAACGATATTTTCCATTTATTAAGCAATTTTTTCTCTTTCTCCAGTGTTTTTTTAGTACGTATTAGAGAAAATTACTAGTATTAGATTTCATTAATGATACGATAAAAACTTTTTAACGTTAAAATAAAATGATATCTTATTTTTGATATTAGATAGTATTATTATTTTTGTGATTGATAAATATTTAAACGATAATTTTTTTACTATCCCAATAAAAACGTTATCATCAAAACCAATATTTAATCATATAATTTGATTGGCTAATTTTTATTTTTTTAATCTGACGAAAACTTCTTGTTAAAGTTATCTACTATATTCTGTTATGTCAAACCATCATTTTTTTCTAATGAAAAAACAAAAACTTGTTAACATAATTTAGATAATTATTAATGTTCGTTAATATTGGTACACTGTTAAAACTAATAATTGTTCTAATAAAAAAATTACATTCTTAATTCTTCATGTCAAAATGAAGAAAACAGTTGTAAGGTAAGAAAGTCTATTTTTTATATCTCTTTTCAAAATAAGTAAAACACCCTACCAATTTAATATGTTAAACTTTATCAATTCAAAAAATATAATCATCCATTTCGTTTAGATCAGTAGTATATTTCATTATTTCCAATCCATAATTGTTTCATTCGTCTATATCTGTATTTTACTAACCTATGAGCGGGTGTGAAAGATGACATGCAACGAATGATCGAGTAACGCGTGTAATATAAACAGTGAAGCGGCTTACCAGGTGTACATATTTCAACACACGTGTTTTCATATCATTTGTGCTTTGTGGAGTAAATAGTCATACCTGATTTTGTTGACCGATCTGTTTTGTGTTCACACTTCACACAGTTCACAGACCATTTTGCTTATTTGTTTGTTAGTTATTGCTTCGGTCCTATTTGTGATTCTCTCTTCTCTTTTATTGGTCTCACTGGGTATAATTATTACTACAAAATTTTAGACTTTCGGGCTCTAGTTTTATTTTGTTTTTGCTGTTAAATAAAACTTAAAAGTATCTATATTTTTTTATAAATTAGTTTTATCTCAAGAAAAAAATTGTTTTCGAGCCAATATAAAATATATATCTATATATATATATATTATCATAAGTAGAAACTATGAGTATATAGCCATGATCCCATAATCCGATAATAGAAAGGCATATGAAAATTAAGCCAAGGGCAACGTGAAATCTGCTTTTTAGTGGTTGAACCGTCTATTTGAGTTTAACCCCCAAAAATTCAACAATAATTAACTATATTTCTTGACGAATAATTTTATTTCAGTTTGTCTTAAACTATATATGTGTGATCGGCAGATGCTCGCCTAAAGTACGAAGAGATCAAAGATGTAACTTTTTTTTATAAACAATTTACCATAATCTTCTATATTATTCTACCAGTTACATGATATGTCTTGTAAACATGACAATTTTTCCATACAGCGATTGATCATATATGATTTTTTATTTACAACGTATATCATCTGATTATTATTACTTTTGGGGAGTATAAAAAATAGTAGTGGTGCTTTTATAATAAAAAATAATAATAATATTGTTAGTAATAACGAAAGATAAGAGATAAGAATAAGATAGTGAGTGGCACAGGGATGCTTCCAAAACAGTTGTGATATTCTTATTAATGGGTCACCTACTTCCTCCTCATCATTTTCTATTTTATTTCATTCTTAGTGGAGACAAAGAGAGATATTGTCTAGGAACGAAATTTAATCTTGGTTCGGAATTATAAACATATGAGAAATTAAGCGAGCTATATATAGAGACTACAAACCATATTTTCATAAATAACGTAAAAAATTTAACTATAAGATACGAATTTTCACTTGATCGTATGTAAGTATTATCTATCATTAACATGTAATCACTACGAATTTTCTACGGAATTAGCCAAACGAATGTGGTTCAAAATTCAACTATCGACGTTATATAAGAAATAATATCTCGAATTAAGAAAAATATCCTAAGACGTCGATAGTGATGTAGATTTACATCACGACTTAAGATAATTTTATATTTTAAAGTTGTTGTTTAGTCGCGCAAGTATTAATCATGATAATTATAATGGGTAGTTTAGACTTTAGTCGACATAAATTGTTACAAAAATTAATAGAACTCTCTAGAGGTTTAGAGAGGGATTGGCCGAGAACTCCACCATTATCATTACCATATTATATCACCCTTTATTATATATATTGAACCCCTAATATTTTAGCTAAAGTCCGAACCTTTCGCCATCTTATCTGTGACTGTATTTTATCTTTAGCCGCAAATACCACAAAACTCGATTTTATCGCTATTGTCAACGCTTTAGTTTAAATACAAATGCCCGACCAAAGGAAAAGAACTACGCTGATGAACTCTTGCAAATGTCCATGGTTAAATTAATTTCTTAATGTTATTATGTAAAAAGTTCGAGTACAAATTCGATTATCTATTCTTAAATGATTAAACTATTTTGACAAAGATGCAACACCGATTATGATTTCTTATGTATAATTGCATCACGAAGACAAGTCATAAGAACGAGAAGCAAAATGTTATACCACTTTTTCCAAATACAGTTTTAGTTATCAAATGGAAAAATAATTTACCGTGGAGAACAAATAATTAACTTTGTCCATGAGAAATAAAACATGGTATTAATTGAAAAATAACAACAACAATCGTTTATTAAAACAACTGATCGAGTAAAGAAAAAAAGAAAGAAAGAACCGATAGGTATAACGTCTAGTTAGTTTGTGTTTAGGTGCATCATTACCAAACACATATTTAAAACACAAACTTTAGAAAACTTAATACCAACTTGGTTGTAAGCAAAATGAAGTACCACTTGTATGTAAAAAATTAGAAACGTCTAGAGTTTGTAAAATAGATTGAAAATTTAAAACAGTATTTTTTGTTTGTACGTATATATTAAAAAGTCAGAAGATGAGCATGGAAGACGCAAGGCGAAGTAAGGGATGCATGTGGGAAGCACGTGCCCATTGAACACGTAAGCCGCTTGCGGCGACGGCGGAAGAAACTTCGAGTTTCACATTGGACTAAAATAGCGGCGGATCTGCGACTAAATAAAAAGCCAACGGTCAAGATTTGTTTTTCTTATAAAACTTAACTAATACTGAGCATGAATACGTAGCAACCCGCTTGAAGAAAAATGGAAGCAACATTTTAAGGTTGCTTAAGGAAATAGTCTAATCGACCAATAGTTACTCATGTATTGTCAAAAATCTGAAAGAGTTGGCTACAACAAACTAAATTATCAATCATTTGCAAACGATTAAATGTATAACACATAAAGTCAAAGTAAATGGTATATATATATTATAAAAAATTGGAAAATCTTGATTATTGTTTGATATAAATGGGGTCAAGGGTGGATACATGACTTTTCATGTATTGAAAGAGTCCTTTGTGAATTGTGAACTTACAAAAAAACAATCTGATAATGTTCCTTACACAAGTATTTTTTTCCCTGGTTATACACAAAATTTCACATGGAATAATACGAGAACCATGAGGAATAATTAGCGGAGCATGTCATAAGGAAAATGAAATTGTCAACTGCATAATGCACCCTCTAATTTAGCTGTTTTTTTATTTGACAGCTTCTTATCTCTTTTCTCATTCATCTTAAAAAATATATATTTTTTCATCCTTTTTTACGGCAACATTTTTACATCTAATCTGCATATATTTCAAAAACTCTGACAGTTTGGTTGTTTAAATTGATTATTTTTATTGGCTTTTATTCAAAATACAGATAATCATATTGGACTACTCAGAAGCCGTAAATTATCTGTATTGTTATTTTTTTGTCAAATTATTTTGTATTTTTGCATGTCTCATATGGTGTATGCATGTATATTATCAGGAAACGTGCGACGTCGTAAGATTAATGAAGTCTTGTTACTTCGAATACTTGAGAATATACCACACCTTGAATACGACAATGTTCCCACGTTCGTCTCATATTTACCTCAACACTATACCCAAATACGAAAAGATGAAATGTACTCCCAACACATTTGATGGGTCCAAACAAAATATTTAACGTTTTAGTATTCATCATATAGTAAAGCAAATTTTGTAATTAACTATACAATTTTGACAAGTCTGTTAATGTAAAAGAATTAGATTTGGTCGTATATACATAAGATAACAAAACAAAAAAAAGATAAAAGAAAATGGTAATCCAATAAGATCAGTGGCATGGATTGCGCGTGTCCGTCTCATCGTTTCGTTACTTTGAAAAGTTTCTTGTCAGCCCCTTCACGCGGTTTCCCATCACAAATTCTATCGACCGTTTACTTTCACATTACGTGTTTATAATCAATGGCTCAGATTGAACCGTCATCTAATTAGCTGTGTGGTCACCGTGAACTGTAACCAACCTCACTCCACTTATGTCTCTCTGCCTTTTATAAAATATCTCATTTTCGTCACATAAAACAAAATACAAATCAAAACTCCTTTTTATAAATTGAAGATTTGTTCCATTCACATTTATTAGAAATTGTGTGATTACTTTGATAATATGGTTGAAGATATGAGAAATTGTTATTATTTTGGGATACAAGAAAATAGAAACTTGTGTATTTTGACTGAATTCTAGAGTTTTGCCACACACACAAAAAAGAGGGTGTTGTCGTTTTCAGAGCAGTTGGATGTTTTATGAGGAAGATGAATGACATGTGAACTTTAGGTGAATTGTCTCCGTCAGATTTTGTTCAAAATACCTTTTTCTTCTTTGGTTTTATCGTTTTCGCGTGATTTCGTGATTAACGTGACATATGGTCCATTTCTCCATTTTTAAATACTAAGCTATTACTACAAGTTTTATTTTTAATACTGGAGATCCAAATCAAGTACATAATTTTGGATTCTATTACATTTGTCTTTTCGATAGCACATAGTTCCCAATTTGAATTGTAATACCACTATCTTCGATGACAGATACCAAAGATCTGTTCTCTTAGAAATTAGAATGAAATTTTAACGTGTGACACGTTTAAAAGACAAAAGAAAAGGTTATTGTAGAAATAGAATCAAAGTCTCTTTAGTTCTTTAGAATAAGAAGAAGGTTATGTGTAATTGAGGAATGTTTCGTAAAGCTTTAACATTAGATTCAGTGGCTCACACACACATGACACATCCTTAATTGCTTTATTTGTCTGAGAAAAAAAAATAAAAATCTCGATCATCAAATCACCTAACCATCTTTATGACTACTTTTAGTATTAGATGCTGCTCTAAAATCCTTTCAATCCCAAAATCTCAACCATCATTGTTTCACAGCACATTTAATCATTTAACTTTATAGTATATCCTTACTCCTTACAATTCAACAATCATTCTTTGACTAGAAGAAAGACAAAAGTGATCAATCGCATTATTTCAATGGGCTAATATTTGTGCAAAAGCCCAACAACATTATATCTGAAACTACACGTCTGTATCTTTTTAAATCTTCTGTTTTTCTACCTTGATGGCAAAACCCATTACTAATCATAAATCGCAAAATTCTAGTTCTCATTTGAAACCCAGAAATTGAACGATATAGGATCCTGGAAACAAAAAGCGTAATAAAAATCGACTAGATTCCTCAATTTCCCGGGATACGAAGCCAATGTCGCTTGATCGGCTACTATGTTGTTGAAGAACATCTTCCACAGTCGATACTACGGAAAACGAAAATTTTCTTCTATAACCTTTTCTGCTTAACGAGTTGGGCTTCCACTAATTAAAGCCCATGAAACTAGTTGTCTTTTTGTCCCACATCGACCAAATCACATTCTGCAACCTATAAAGCCCTGGTGCTATGGTTTCTGTCCGGCGAGTTGGCTAAAGTTAGAGACCCAATTTAGTTTTTATTTTTTATTCGGATCCGGATGTCCGGACACGTAAGCATGCCTCACATGATCAGAGTGACAGAGTCTCTCTCACAGCCATGTCATCGAAATATTTTTGGGCACTAAAAAGCCCTACAGAAAAGTAAAAGGACTTCTAGCCCATCTGAAAATGACGAGTCCATGAAGTAAGTTACCTCACTCTCGTGTATCTTATTATTTCACGGATTTTAAACTTTTTTTTTTTTTTTTATAATTTTTCTTTCGGATTTTCAGTTTATAGTTATATTTGTGTATCTAAATTTACTATATGATATAAAACTAACCGGATTTTAGGTCATGTCATTTGTCTGTTAGCGATTCCAAAAGTCCAATTTGTTTTCTCATTGTAATTTAACATCAAAATTTATAATTTATTTAAGGAAAAACGATTTTAAAATTTTGAATTTTTTTTATGGATTTTAAAAAGTTTTAAAGTTAAAAATACTAAATTTACAAAATGATATAAAAACTACTTGGATTTTGGATAATGTCATTTGACTTAGTCATTTGTTTAGTTAGAGATTTCACAAATTTATTTAGTTTTATATCATTTTGTTAATTTAGCTTTTAAGTTTTTTTTTTTTGGATGCCAAATATTGATTTTTTTAACTCTTTCCAAAATTTATAGTTTATATATTCATTTTTTAATCGTTTAGTTTTCAGTAACTAGTAGATTTTTAATTTGAATACGGTAGGCTGTTGTGATATCATCTGGCAACCATTTGTATCGATCCTTGTTCTGACTTTGCTAGAAGGATTCATTCTCCATGTTGCATGAGGGCCACAAGTCAGCTAACTAAGCATTCTGTTTTATTTGCTTTATTCAATTTCAAACAACAAACTTTGTACACGACGCCTAATTTTGTTGCTATATATCTGTTGATTATGTCATTTTTTGGACTTTAATTGTGTAATACAAATTGTATATTTTCTACAATTGTTGATCAAACAAATAAACATCAAAGTTTTTGTAATGTACATATTGAACCCAAAAACTTTAACCCCTCGTCAATTGTAAGCCCGTAACAATATCTTGCCTGTCAAAATAATTACTTAACATGAACAAAATATATGTATGACGAATGGTTTCAATAAAAAAAAAAGAAAAAAAAAACATATATATGATGAAAATTCCAAAAACCACATTAACGCCCACCCATGAGTAAGTATTTCATAGTAGCCTCATTAGATCGTACCTTTCTTGGTATATCCAGATAATATAGGTAGGAGCATAAACTGGACAAAGGGAAAGTCACACAAAAACAACGACTTTAACCCCTCCCAAAGGCACTACATAATTAACCATAATCTCACTGACACTCATATAATAGTTCCACAAGGATGTACATATTATACTATTAACTATATCCTCTTAATTTGCTTCTAACGATGGGAGTCCGATCAGAATATGGCATCAACATACGAGTGGTTTCGCTTCCTGTTAAACTCCAACAAGCTACCGTACGTACGATCAGCCACTCCCACGAACAGTGCCTCCGTGTCTGGGCTAAACGAGATTCCCGCTATTTCTCCAAACAGATCAATCTCTTGACACTGACTGTAACCAGCTTTAGTGTCAAACAAGTGTACAAAGTCTGCTGGCTCAGCCATGGCTAAGAACCGTCCATCAGACGTGAACCTCAAGGCTCTGATGGCTCCCATGTTTCCTTTCAATACTTTGAGGGATTGAGACAGGTTCCTTACGTCCCATAGCCTGCAGGTTGTGTCTTGGTTCCCCGTGGCTAGGATTTGACCGTTTGGGTGCCATGCTGATGAAAACGAGTAGTCGAGATGGCCTTCGAGTCCGTGGATTACTTTTCCAGATCCGGCATCTGCTAGTAAGCACTCCGGGCTGTCCCCTAGAACAGCCACTAACTTACCGTCTGGACTGGTGGAGATGTTCTACAGACAGACACGCAGCAAAAGCATAAATAAATATGGAACACTTTGAGACTAGAGCACAGATGATAACAGCGGAGTTTTAAGAGAAGGAGATGCGCTTACATTTACACACCAATCAAAGGTGAAACTGTTGAGGAAGGCAAAGTTTGTGGCATCAAACTGCCGGATGGTACAGTCATTGTTCGCAGTCATAACCCTTAACGAGCCACTACATGGATTAAAGGAAGCAAGGATTAGAGGAGTTTATTCTAAAACCAATGTATGTTCTGTTTAGTAATTTACCTGGGTGCGTTGTATATGTCAACCGAATTGGTGATGTCGTTTTCAGCTGATGTTAGTTTTGTGCAGAAAGCAACCCCAGGTTCGTTGTTTTTCTACAATCAGAGAGACCACGCAAAGTGAGAAACCAAATTAACAAATAGATCACTGTAGAACACAAAATGTGTTGATATACCTTACAGACAAGCTCCCCTTGGAACCCTCCCGCAACTATCAAATCGTCTTTAACTGCCATGGTGCTTATCTGGACTCTTGATACAGACTGTGACAACAATCCAGGCTGCTTCTGCAGATTGAATTTACAAAGTTGATTTAGTTGAATTACAAACAAAGAGGCGATATATGAACAAGTGGTCCAGGTTTCTCTTACCATTGTAGGAACAATGGGCTTTGCCACATTAAGTACTTCTTTGCCCCTTTGCAACAAAGATGACCAATGCATGAGAGAGTAGTTGTTCATGAAATACACATCGTGCTTTGATGTTGCCCATACTAAGTTCCTCAGCTGTAAAATGACAATAGAGATTAGAATTCTCACATAAGACACAAATGGTCATCTTAGACAAAGAGAAAGAAGTAGAGAACATGCAAGTTTTCCCACAAAACACAAGCCAAGAAGGAAACAACGTGACCATTTCAGTATCAAATGTGAACTTCATGGGCTAATGTGTAGATGACACAAGCAGGTGGTAAAGCCAAAAAACAAAAAAAAACAAAATCTTAAAAGTATCTCATGTTTTAGCATTAAATCGTTTACAGACCTATGAACCAACGGTGCTAAGATAAGACCAAAACCAGAAGAAAGAATAATAATCACAAGAGCATGGTATCATGAAAGATGCAGATCATGTAGAAGCACTCATATGCAAGCTCAAACAAAATATCCCTGTAAGAAAGAATGATGACAAAGTTAGAGAGTCCTTGTAGATGTGCAAACATTTCCTATCATACCATATTAACAAAGATTTCCTTGGGCGCCAGCTGCTCTCCCAACCTGTTTAAAAAAGGTTAAAGCATATAGTAACTGTTTCTCAAAATGCAGCAGAGGTAGTGTCAAGTCTTCTCTGTAGTTCCTCTGTTTGGCAGTAAAGAGCACAGATCGTCTTAAACTGGACACTAGGCAACGCTAATGCAATGCAAGGGAACTTAATATACTCTGTGACTTTGATTTTATGGGTATATGAAGGTCTATGAAGTTGTTAACAAGTTGCCTGAACTAGTTAGATTTATCAACTCTGCCTCGGACCATCCTATACACATATTTTGACATTTTTGAATCACTAGAACCTTACACAGTATAGTACCTGAGTAAACATCGAACCTAAGTTATTATATTTCGAGAAGTTAGAAATGAGCACGTAAAATTAAGCACCCTTGAAGGTTATCTGCAAAAAAAAAGGACTTGGTGTGAATCAACACCCCAGCTGCAGAGCTGAGGGTGAGAACAATGATCAACATAAGAAAACAGGAAGAGGCATCTCAAATTCTAAGATCAAACATAATTAACCAAGAGAATAAACAATGAAAACAGATACACATGCTATTCATCTTCAAAATAAGTTTTGAACTGCCATTTTCATACAATGGCAGGTCTCACTAAAAGTTGGGGTTTTTAGACTCGGTGTGAAATAATTATGACACTGAAAGCAGCATGGAACAAGAATTCTCTAATCTCATAAAAAAATTCCATGGAACTAGAATACTTAGGTGTGACAAGAGGCCAACTGTTCGCAGTTGCAGACTCGATAACTAAACACAAGAGCTGAGCAATAGAGAACTATAAATGATAAAAAATTTAAAACCTAAATGACTCTATAGACATTACGTAACAGAGTATTCCACGCATTGCAAACATAGTTGATTAAGTTCTCTACCTGAAAATGTGCTATTGTGGACTTGACAAGCCTTGTGTTGAACTGAAACTCATAGAAATTTTTTCCTTTCTCTACTTGCAAGCATTCCTGACAACAACACATACCATAAAAATCATAAGAAAGATGCCACACCAAAACTCAAGATTTCAAATTTATCTTTGATCTACCATAAATCATCATGAGAAGCTAGAAATTTTAATTGTAGCAGACAAACCTTATCAAGCTCTTCTCTGGATCGAAAGAGAGACTCAAAGTTTTTGTATTGTTGCAATCTGTTCTCACGGTATCTATCTCTCGTGTAATTAAGCCTCTCCCAAGGAATCCCTTGAATATCTTTACCATTCCTAGCTTCTAACGCTGACGTATCGATGTTGGTCTTACTCTGAGTCTAACAACAACATAACATAACACGTTTATTATTATTGATCACATATTCACATCAATTAAAAAAGTTCCAGCCTTTACTAAAAATTAGAGCAGAATAAAGTAATCATACGAGCTCGAAATCGGATTCCATGAAATCAGAATCAGAATCACTCGTGACAACGACCTCTCCAAAGGGTTCATCATCATCATCGAAATCAGCGTGAAAGTCATCAACAAGGTATTCAAGATCAGAGTTGTCGAAAATATCCATCTTTAAACCTGGTGAAATCGATCAAGAACAATATATAGATAAATAAAAAACGCCATAAACAGCTTAACGCAATCGTATAATCGAACAGAGAGGGAAACAAAACCTGTGTTCAAAAGTTGTGTCTTTTAAGCAAATCAAAATCGAAATCTTTGATCTTTCTGAAATTGGTGAAGGAAAGAGCAAGCTTTGTGTAGTTTAGCGAAGTAACGGTGGGAAGGGGTTAAGGGTATATACTTATAACGAGAGAAGAGAACAGACAAGGTTTCGGTAGGACCGGTTTGAGCCGGTCAACAAAACGTTAAAATTCTTAAACAATGACAAAATAATATATGTGCGACAAATAACGAAACAAAATATCATTTTTTCTTCTTAGGGGGTTTTAATTCGAAGTCTTCTGTAAATCTATTAGTGATGTAAATTATTGGGATCTTGTTTTACTTTGAAATTTTGTCTAAAAATATAGATAGAAAACGCCAAAAATCAAGACCCAAAGAAACAAACAACATTATGCCCACTTGGGATGATTTAATATATTTTAATTAAAAAAAATGGCATTACGTAATAGATGTCATGTTAATTAGTTTCCATTATGACTCAAACTTGAATGGTCGAGGCCAAGACCCGAGACCATCTATAATATAAAAAAAATATTTTGTTTGAACAAAAAATTGATTCGTGAGAGTTTACGAAAAAAAATCAAATAGAATTTTTTTATTGATCAAAATATCGATAATAAAATATAAAAATCAATGCACAACGAATTAATCCATAAACTTTAGTCGTAGTTTATAGTTGAGTCGCGTGATTTGTGGTTTTGGTGAAATTTCTTGTTTTTACTTTCGATTTCCTCTGTCATGATGATCTCATAAGTCATGATATCGTATCTCGCAATGTTACAATGTCGTAATTTGAGATTTCGTTATGATATTAGCAGTTTCAATAATCTCACCAATCACGATGTTCTTGTAGATAACAACTCGTAGGTTATGATAATATTGATGGTTGCTATAGTCTCGTACACGACGATGATTTTGTCGTTCACGATGATCTCTTAGATCATGATGATGGTAATTTTTTCGATGTGTTTTGTTGACGGCAATAATATAATTTCCAAGACTTTCAAGATATTGTTCTCCCTCCTCCGTTTATGTCGAATTGGTTTTTTCTTAAATAAAAAAATCTCTTTGATCTCAATGCTCGTGGAATTCAGATTTGGGTAATTGTCTCTTGACGTAATAAAATCGTTACGAATATTTGTTTGATAAAGAACGTGTCACAGTTAATTAACTCCTTTTTTTTATTTAGGATAATATCGTTTTTTTGGAATTTAGTTATGTCGCATATTGACATGTTTCTTCACGTTACAGGCCGTAGTAGTCCTTCACAAACCTCCTAGAGAATATTTTACTATGTTTTCTATTTATAAGGTTTAATAAGTTTATATTAAATTTTATCTAATATATCCAACAACTGTATATCTCTTTACGGAAAAGCACAAGTAACTACTTTTACTTTTAAGAAGAAGACAAATTAAAAAGTAATCGACTGTACTTCAACATGTGCTCAATTTATATCAAATAGTAGTTGTTACGATTAAGAAAATATCGGAATTTTCTAGTGATTAGAGAAAATGAGATAAGCGTCAGACAATTTTAATGAACAAAAGATTAGGGATGATGACTTTAAGAATTTAATAACAAATATTTAAACCAACAAAAATTTTTTTAGTAACAATAGACCCACGATGAATTTTTCAAACTCTTGCAATAATAAAATAGGAGTAACGTTTTGTGGTTAGTGTCACACTCTTTGGAACGTGGCCATCGTAGTCTACCGACATCTCACAGTCCCTTAATGGTAATTTCGACAGATCACGAGCTTGTGACGTCACGAGGACTGATACGTTTTCCAGGCGTGACATGTGTCGGTCATAATTCTTATAGTGGCTTAGCTTCATCCACGTGGCATTAAGCTTATTTCTACATAATTCACACCTTTTTTAAAAAAAAATGTTTCTTCGCCTATTTTTTTGTAGTAAAATTAAACCCAGCTGTTGTTATTCTGAAATTGAGTAATTTGTGTTAGATTTTGACTTCAAAATTAATTTCTACAAAGCTCCTTCAGTCCTTCCACCAAACACTTTTAGCTGAGAAAGAAACAAATGATCTATCTACTAACATTTTATGAATTGTTTGAAACCGACATTTTTATCCAGTCAAACCTAATTACGTGACCAGATAAAACTAGATATATCACAATTAGGTTTATCGTGACGAATGGCTTGAAATGATTAGTTAACTTATAATAAGTGTTGTTATCTCCTTTCACTTATTGTGGTTGGTTGGACGGTTAATAGATAAACACGCTACTAGCTGTTGATACCAAAACGTTTTGATGGACTAAATGGGCTGTAGTTACCAGTTTCGCTATAAAAACAAATAATGCTAAAAGGCCTAAAAGCAAAATCTATTTGAAGAAACATTATTGGGCTTAAGCCCGTAACGAAAGAGTTATTGAAACAACCCAGTCGAACTAGAAGGGTGTTTACGTCAATCCAGTACAGACATAACTGTGGAAACAATAATAATAATAATAAGAAGACTGTCACACAGTCACACTCATCAGTTTCTCATCTCCTTTTCCGCATTTCGAAGCCAATGGCTAAACTGGTTCTTCTTCTGCTGCTCTTGTTGTTCATCTTCCACGGCGTCGACTCAGTTCCTCCGCCGCACGCGTGTGACCCTTCAAACCCAACCACGAAACTCCACCAGTTCTGCCGCACTGACCTCCCAATTAGCCAGCGAGCGCGTGATCTTGTCTCGAGGCTAACCATAGACGAGAAGATCTCTCAGCTGGTGAATACAGCTCCCGGGATACCACGTCTTGGAGTTCCGGCATACGAATGGTGGTCGGAGGCTTTGCACGGCGTAGCCGGTGTCGGTCCTGGAATCCTGTTTAACGGCACGGTTAAAGCAGCCACTAGTTTCCCTCAAGTCATCTTAACCGCTGCTTCATTCGACTCCTATGAATGGTTCCGCATTGCTCAAGTTCGTTTCTTTCTTTCTTTCACTCTCTCTCTCTGTTTGATTAAATCAATTTAATTACCTGTCCTAAAATGTCACAAATATTGTTCATATTTAGAAGCTTTTTATCGAAATTTACAAGTTTAAATCTAACAAGAATCCAGAATTTCTAAGTAATATCGAAACTTACTACTAGATTCCAAATTTTTTAAAAAGATATTAAGGGATGGTACATTTTTTAATACTAAATGCTAAACGGTTGAATCTAGTTTATGGTATTTTTGGATTACTTATGTTAATTTTGGAGCTAAAACTTTTGGTACTAGTGTTATTTAGTATTTGTATAACTCGAAAAAAAATACTAAATAAGAATGTATTTTGTACTGAGGTTTTCAGGTGATAGGAAAGGAAGCAAGAGGAGTGTACAACGCAGGGCAAGCGAAAGGGATGACATTTTGGGCGCCCAACATTAATATCTTTAGGGATCCACGGTGGGGACGAGGCCAAGAGACTCCCGGCGAGGATCCGATGATTACCGGAGCTTACGCGGTGGCTTACGTCAGAGGACTACAAGGTGACTCTTTCGACGGTCGTAAAACACTCTCCGGTCACCTCCAAGCCTCCGCTTGTTGTAAGCATTTCACAGCTTACGATCTTGACCGTTGGAAAGGTATCACTCGCTACGTTTTCAATGCTCAGGTAATTAATTTGTTTTTATTCTAAAGTGTGGTCTTTAAAACATCAAAGTAGAATTTTTACATAATGCCGTTTTTATAGTTTATAAATTATCCCTTGATTGCACTCTTTACGTCTTGTCATGAATATAATGTGCTTATCTTTATGTCTTGTCATGAATATATACGTAGATTATCATTATATAATTAATCTTCATGTTGACATTCCGACGTGGAGAATGGTTGGAATCGATTTAAAATTTTTGTAGAAATTAGAAACAAAAAAATTAAAGTTCACAAAATATTCTTCTCATTAAAATATATATATTTTTTAAGTTCACAAAGTAAATTTATTAAATTAAAAAGAAATAGTATAATAGTAAATTAAACTTAATTATGTTTATTCAGTAATATAAAAGCTTTTGATTCTTTTTTTTAAAAGGTGAGTTTGGCTGACCTGGCGGAGACGTACCAACCACCGTTTAAGAAATGCATAGAAGAAGGCCGAGCCAGTGGCATCATGTGCGCTTATAACCGAGTCAACGGCATTCCCTCTTGCGCTGACCCAAATCTCTTGACTCGAACCGCTCGTGGCCTGTGGCGTTTCCACGGGTTCGTTCCTCTCTTCTTCTCGTTACTTGCCTCTCTTTAACACCCCTCTTAATTGATAAACAAATTGTATCTTTTTTCAGATACATTACTTCAGATTGTGACGCTGTCTCAATCATCTACGATGATCAAGGCTACGCCAAAACCCCTGAAGACGCCGTTGCTGATGTCCTCAAAGCTGGCATGGACGTAAACTGTGGATCATACTTACAGAAACACACCAAATCAGCTCTTCAACAGAAGAAAGTGTCGGAATATGACATTGACAGAGCTCTGCTCAATCTTTTCTCTGTTAGGATTCGTCTCGGTCTCTTTGACGGCGATACAACAAAGCTGCCTTACGGAAGTATCAGTCCTAACGACGTTTGTGCTCCGGCTCATCAAGCTTTAGCCCTTGAAGCCGCTCGTAACGGTATAGTTCTCATGAAAAACAATCTTAAACTCCTTCCTTTCTCCAAACGTATATCGTCGTTAGCTGTAATCGGTCCAAACGCTTACGTTGCTAAAACGCTTCTTGGAAACTACCATGGTCCGCCTTGTAAGACTGTGACTCCTCTTGAGGCCTTACGCGGTTACGTTAAAAACGCTGTTTACCACAAAGGATGTGATTCCGTGGCTTGCTCTAACGCTGCGATTAATCAAGCTGTTGCAATCGCGAGAAATGCTGATCATGTGGTCTTGATCATGGGACTAGACCAGACTCAAGAGAAAGAAGATATGGACCGTGTAGACCTTAGTCTTCCCGGGAAGCAACGAGAGCTCATAACAAGCGTAGCGAATGCTGCAAAGAAACCTGTGGTTCTGGTTCTGATCTGTGGCGGTCCTGTCGATATCTCATTTGCTACGAATAACAATAAAATCGGAAGCATTATATGGGCTGGTTATCCTGGAGAAGCTGGAGGGATTGCTCTTGCTGAAATCATATTCGGAGATCACAATCCCGGTGAGTCTTTCTTCTTCTTCTCTTCTTCAACAATTAGGGAGAAAAGCTTTGATTTGGTTTCTAAATTTCGATATCGATTATACTCCTGTGGTGTGTAGGAGGGAGGTTACCTGTGACTTGGTATCCTCAGAGCTTTGTGAATGTGAAGATGACAGACATGAGAATGCGGTCTGCAACTGGATATCCAGGAAGGACTTACAAGTTCTATAAAGGCCCTAAAGTGTATGAGTTTGGCCATGGTCTTAGCTACTCAACTTACTCTTACCGGTTCAAGATTTTGGCTGAAACCAATCTCTACTTAAACCAATCTAAACCTCAACTCAACTCAGACTCAGTTCGATACACTCTGGTATCGGAAATGGGGAAAAAAGGTTGCGATGTAGGCAAGACGAACGTCATTGTTACGGTGGAGAATCAAGGAGAGATGGCGGGAAAACATCCGGTGCTGATGTTTGCGAGGCACGAGAGAGGAGGAGAAGACGGGAAACGAGCAGAGAAACAGCTCGTCGGGTTTAAGAGCATTGTGCTAAATAATGGAGAGAAAGCAGAGATGGAGTTTGAGATTGGTCTTTGTGAGCATTTGAGCAGAGCTAATGAAGTTGGAGTTATGATTGTTGAGGAAGGAAAGTACTTGTTAACCGTTGGAGATTCAGAGCTCCCTCTTACCGTTAATGTCTGACTCTGAAAGGTGAAAACATATAAAAAGACACTTCCTTATGAATTGGCTTGTTGATTTAAAATAACATAAAATGAATGTGATTTGTGTATTCATTACATATTTAAACTATTCTTGATTGTTTTGTCACTACATATGAGCTAAGCAAGTGAAACACAAAAAATAACTGATTTTTCCGGTTTATTTCTGGAAGACTTTAGTGAAGGGACGCCTCATCAAGCTTCTCTCTGTATTGTGCCAATCTCTGAAACCAAGAAGCATTATATCAGTAAAGTCATAATCATGGAGATAAAGAAGATGAAGAAACAGTTGGTTTGGTTTGGTTTACCTTTGTATAAGCATAGACACCAGCTTCAGTAGGACCGACTGGGCTTCCTCGTTTCATGAATTTTCCTCCTTTGAAGATGTAGAGCAATGGTATGCCTGTCGATAGATCTAGACTTGTAACCTGAGAAAATCAAAACATATTTAACTCTCAGCAAATCAGCAAAAGACTATGATGAAAAAGACTGAATTCTGGACTTGAACCAGATTGTTTTGTTACCTCCTGAGAAGTTAAATCGTCAAGATACATAATGATAGATCGCAAGGAGTTCCCGTGAGCAGCAACCATTACGTTATTTCCAGATGCAAGCTCTGGTTTGATCTGCATAACGATTAGACATCAGTATATGGGATTACGTTAAGTAAGGGAAAAATAGAAGAATCTCTCATTCATACATTGTCTTCGAAATAAGCAACTGCTCTCTCAGCGCACATCTCCAAGCTCTCGCCTTTAGGAGGAGGAATTTCGTAACTCCTGCGCCATTCGTGAACTTGTTGTGTCCCATATCTTTCCGCTGTTTCTTTCTTGTTCAAACCCTGCAATTCTCCATACCTAACTCAAGAAAAAAGATGGAAACATTTTTTTTATTAAGCTTGTAGATAAGAAACACAAGAGAAGTGGCATTTGGTTTACATTCTCTCATTCAGCTGCCAAGCCGCTATAACCGGGATAGACTGTTTTCTAGTTTCTTCGCTGAACACATGACTCCAAGTTTTCGCCTTTACACTCTCATTGTGCAAGATGATCGGAACCTAGAGAAATTAACACACAAGTCAGATAGAGCAATTTCCTAACAAAAGCAGTAGCCTTTTTAAGATCTTTTTAAAACCTTCTTGCGGCGATGCTGAGTCATGGCAAGCATTGCGGTCATCTGAGCACGGATTAAAGATGAAGTGAAGATCAAATCTACAGGTATGTTGCTAATCTTCTTCCCAGCTTCAATAGCTTCTCCCACACCTTTCTGAGTCAATGGCACATCAACACAACCCGTGAACAGATTCTTCTCATTCCATAACGATTCTCCATGCCTAATCAATATCAAAGCTGCTTCATCTGAAAGAACAAATACTTAATTCAATGTTTCTTCATCACTCTTTTCTCTTAATATAATGATACCAAGAACAAAAGCAGCATACTTGATTTTTTCTTGGATTCCTGAGGTTTGTTCTTGGAAGGAGACAAGACAGTGTTGTCAACGACAGAAACCTGAGATGCAGTTGCTTCAATCTTGAATCTTTTTTGTCTAAATTTCATCGGTACATTCAAAGGCTCCTTTAGAAACTGAGAAGCCATGAAAGGTCTATGAGAGACAACAGACCCGATCGCTTGGTGAGACATAGTCGTAGTAGCCATTTCCAAATATTCCTACGCGTAACAATAAAAAAAATAAAAAGGGTTTAATTCTATTATCAAGAATCGTAAGCTAAGTGATTAAAGATCTCAAATTTGATACGCAAATCACATCAGACACTTTAGCAATAGCAAAAATAGGAGAAACTGGAAATCGAATGCAGAAACATACCTATTGTTCTAATCGAAAGGTTAGTGGCGACGAAACCAAGGATGGAGAAGAAAAGGGCCAAAACCACCAAACCAATGATGGAGTACAAGTCGATTTTAATGATGTCGGAGAAGAGAATTAGTCGAGAACACGTCGATTAACAGTATACCTAACTAAATCTTTGACCCAAAAATTGAGGCTTTATATAGGATTTTTGGGCGAAATGAAAAAATCTTTCCTTTATGGCTTTTACGTTAAGAAAAGAGACAAATTAAGAATGGGAACACGACGAGAGAGGAGTTGGTTGTTGAAGGAGGCGTTTTGACGATTTTTTGTTGGTTTCGTATTTTTAATTATTTAGGGTTTATTGTTTTTCTTTTGAACTTGTGGAGCTTTCTTGACGGCGACGAGCTGAGTTTGACATTTGGCAATTTCTTGTTATTGTATGTTACAGGTTTTGTATCCGCCTGTTTGGCCCTTTTTTCAAAATCTCTCGTGATTTTTGTTTATTTTTTTTTTTTGTATTTTAATGTATTCCGTGGCTGTCTACTACATATTATGGTAATTGTCACTAATAGCTATGCTAATTAAGAAAGCATGTACTAGTATGTCGTTTATCTTGAATTTTTATGGCACAAGAAATAGAAAAAATTAGTGTGAACATTAGTTTTATAGACGAAAGTTGAATCTCTGATTTCTTGTTAACTTCTATGGTGTGCTGTGCGGATATTACAACTTACATACTTTTTTTGTACTATTTTATATTGTATGGGGATATTGAGTTTGGTGGTGTATTTTAGCTTGCTGGGGTTGGTCAACGTGAAATTGAAATTTGCTTTTCCCAACAAACCATTGGTCAGACTAATGTTAGCTTGTGAGTTGGTGGTGTTTTTTTAGCCCCGATTCCAATAGAGGCCCATCAAAGTCCATTAAGATTTTTATTTTTCAATAATAAAAGGTATGGATCAGCAGATACTGTGGACTTTGTAGCCTAAACTATATGGGGAGGAGGACCGAATTCGAGTTTATTTTGTTGTCAAGGGACGTTAACGTGAATGGTTTCCACTAATTTGTTTCTTTATGAGACAATTTCACATAATTTGTATAATTTGTTTCATTTAGAGATAATTGAACAGCTACTGGAAAACACTTGTCAACCGGATGAAAATAACTTTACATATTTTGTTACTACTACTAATAAGACATATTATGCACTAATTTTTAAGATTCAAATTTCAATCCACCACACGCTTTGGACCATAATCTTCATAAAATTGTAATTTGCATAAGATGAAAAGCTTTGCTAGAATAGAACCTCACTAAGCCAAGATCGGATGATGAAATCGAACAATGAAGAAATTAATAAAAAGACACTTCCCGAGCAAGGAAATGACACATCAATATAAGAAGCTTACACAAAGTGAGTTTCCGATTACCAGAGTCATCATGATCATCATCATCTAAGACAAATAAGTAATCAAACAAATACAAACATATCTCTTCCATAACCCGAAACTCATTAATGGAAAAACAAAAACAAAAAAAAAAAACAGCATATCATAAGATTAATTAGAGAGCTTAGAGATGGCTTTTAATATCATCCTCATCTTCATCAACCATATACTTCTGAAACAGAGCAGAGCAGAACACATCGCTGACTTCTTTCTCGAATCCCATGTTGTTGGCGTGTCTGATCTGCGATGCAATGCCACTGTAATGGTTTAAGATCACACGAGACTTCTCGCGTCCAAGGGAGACTTTACCGCAGCTTTTGTCTGGGCTTTTCACAAGCATAACATCACACATCTCGTCTTTGTGATCATCGTGGACAACGAACTTGTAGTTTCCTTCTTTGTCTGACACAGCTTCGTCTGTGTAAATCTCCTCCATTGAGTGTCTGTCTTTGCACACAAGCTTCACCGTTGCACCTGAAAAAAGCAAAATAAATCATTACCACCACAATCAAGATCTGTGAACTTCAGGACAAAACAATTCTCACCACAATCAATGAACACTATTTTGACGATTATGTAATTTTTAAAAAACATATCAATGATCAAACAACTATGTAATATCTTCAGATTCAGAGGTATTTGTCAATATAAAGCCAGATCTAGAGCAAAAGCAGTTAAAACTACGAGCATAGAGAATCAAACTATAAGAAAACCTCTAAGATCCATCAAAATCAAGATTCAGAACTCAGATCTAAAAACTAATCCATTAGAATCAAGAATCAAACACTTAAAGAGAGCGTTAACATTGGAGATCCCAAAAGAGAGAGAGAGAAATATACCGGGGATGAAGTAGGATGACTCAGGAGTCTCGAAACCGAATTTGCAAGTGTCACAGTAAGTGCGACCTTGAACCACCATTGTGTTCTTACCAATATTTCCCCTCCTTGCCGCCATGGCTATCGCCGGCAAAATACAAAGAACCAACAACATCACCAGTTTCGCCATTTTCGAAGACAGAGAGAACTAGAGAGACTTTGGATTTGGAGTGAGAGAAGGAAGAAAACGAAGAAGATAGTGAAATTTAAGACAGTGGAGGAGCGAATCTAGGGGAAGAACAAGATAATAGAAAGCGCGTGAGATTAGCCCACACCGTTAAAAGAAATCAAATCGGTGTTTAATATCGTAGTTTTCGTATGTGAGCAGGGGCTTTTTCGTCAATTTCGTTTAAGATTGTGTTGACGTGGCGGTATATGATTGGAAGGCAAACGAGTTGGCAAATAGAAAAAAAAAACAAAAGGCGGTGCGTTTGCGTGATTGCAGCTGGATAGTAGAGTGGTTTACTCTCTCTGTCGGTGCTCACATGTCAAAGAAGAAAGGCATCAAAAATTAAATGTTTCACTTTTTATAATTTCGAAAATTAAGAAAAGGCCAAAACAACGATAATTATTTGACATTAAACCAAAATTAAAGAGAGAAGAGAAAGTCCATTACGGGTTACTTGGGTCTCTTCTTGGCACATATTGATTTGGGCTAAATTGGCCCATTATGACAAGCATTTTCAGCTTTAACAGAGCCTTTATCTATTCAATGTGTCGGATTCTGTGATTATGTGTAGCCACCTACTATGCATTCAAAATTATTCATTTCCCTAGCTTTGTAATGAGTATTTTGTTTTTTGGTTATCAACAATTGCGGTTTGCAAGTTTGTAATAACATACATTGTACGGATTTATATTCAACACAAACCACTAGTATTAATATCGGATATTATTTATCTGAATAGTACAATATATATTTTCAAATATTTAACATCTGTAGGCGTATAACTCTTTCCAACAGGTAAAAATTATTCGATTATCACAGTTTCTCCATCTTTATTAACTACTTTTGAGTCTTTAACTAAGGTTTCATAAATAAAAATTATTCAAACTTCAAAATAAGGCTTATGTATTCGATATTGTTGGAAAGCTAAACACCATTCATATGCTATGAAATGTTTTTGTCTCTATTAAAATCGAATATGTATTTACTGTTAATTTTTAAGTACATCGGTTGGATTAGAATATTAAGATCAAGATTCGCTTTCGATATTAAGATAAAAGTTAACAACCGATTGTAAACTTTTAATATGGTTTTACAGTGATTTTTTTGCAGGAAAATTCCCAGGAAGTCCTCACTGCGTATAGCTCTCTGTTTTTTAAATGTGCTAAGTTCTTTAAATTACAAAACCAAACTCTCTCTCTTCCGAAATGTGCCAAGTTCTTAAAATTACAAAACCAAACTTAATGAAGTAGTTGATCCTAGTATAATAAGTGTGCGACATAGTACTATAGCATTAGGTCTAATAGTTTAAAGGATGTGTCGGTAAGAAAATTAACATTAGTTTTTGGAAATAATAATATATATTTTGTTTAACTATGATTGACATAATGACTTTTTTTTTTTTTTTGTTGTAAATTGATGTTGTAAGTGAGTTTCTCGGCTGCTTAAACACGGCTCCAGAGTATATTAATTATCTTCTCTTTATATTGAAATTCACTATTTAATATGTAGTGAACTTAACCCTTTTTTTAGTTATTTAAATAGAAGAGCTAAGTCCAAAGATCCTCCTTTTCATATCTTTTTTTTTCTACTACCTCATGATACAAGCAAAAACACTGCGTTCTGACAAGTCTTTTGCAAGTTTTCATATCAACATATTGTATATATTTTCAAATGTTTAACATCTATAGAAATAGTGTTTGACAAAAAATGACAAAGAAAAATAATTATAATAATATTAATAACATCTATAGAAGTAGAACCCCATTTTCAAAGTATAGAATGATACATTCAACGTAGATGAAAAAGGAAATGAGAACATACTGCGATATCAACTAATGTTAAAATATGAACATCATCACAAGTTTGAGCATAGTTTATTAATTCAGTCATATGATGATGATATTGATGACTATATCTATTCATGTGATGTACATTTAGTAGCGAACATCAATTATTTTAGGGATTATTGTTGAATGTTATTTTATCACCCAAAATTTTTAGATTTATTATTTTTTTAAAGATTTTATAGATTTGTCCTTTTTGACCACTTCCAAATTGTAAAAAAGTTATATATAATATATTTTTAATAACAAACACTAAATCCTAAACAAAAATGAAACCAAATAAACTCAAACATAATATGTAAAATTATGTTTTTAGATCTTTAAAAATAACAAATCTAAATTTTTTAAGGCAAAGTGGCAAATTCAACAAATGCCATTAAAAAAAAAACACTTTTTCCTAATTGATTCATTATTTTATAGTACCAAACCAAAACCTTGTTTAACCATTATTTTGATCATTCATCACCATTATGTTTTAAAAAGAGATTATTGTTGAAAATGTCACTTTGTCACCTAAATATTATGGATTTGCCATTTTGTTAAGGACTTTTTAAATTTGTCATTTTTTGCCACTTTAAAATTAATACATTTATGAATTTTTTTTTTTACAAAATACATATTTAATAACAAACACTAAACCCAAATAAAAATGAAACCAAATAAACCCACAAATGTAAAGTTGTGTTTTTAAATTAAGTAAAATGAAAAATCTAATTTTTTTGAAGCAAATTGGCTAAACCAACAAAAGCCATTAAAAAAAAAGTTTCTCCTAATTGATTCTTTAAAAATTTACATTCTTCACTTTATGTCAATATATAGTTTCTATTTCTCCATTGGGTACGTTGGTTCTGGTCATATATGATGTGACTAGTTTATTTTATGAGTTGATAGGTATTAAATCGTTTCTACAAGTTATAGAATCGGTGTGACATGTTAGTTAGCAAGATGATATATTGATTACAAGAATCGGTGTACGTTGGTTCTGGTCATATGATTCTACGTTTTATAGTAGACTAGTTGGAGTACAACTGTACAAAAATCATGGACTACTAATAGGATATAGTTTTCTTAATTATATTACAAAATTGTGATTCGACCATTTTTACATAAATTTGTAATTTCGAGAGTACACCGTAAAATTGTGGTTTTTGTGATCATGTCATAAAAGTTGTGATTTTATGATTACATAATGAATTTTGATTTCAAAAATTCTGATTATATCACAAAAGTATGATTATACAATTTTGTTTTGCAAAATCTTAATCTAACAATTAAATGGAAAAATGTGAGTCTATTATATCGTACTAAATGTGATTATATTGTTCTTTAAATAATTGCGATTTTAGAACCTTTTCACAAAGTCATGACTCCATTATTCTAACATTTTTTGGTGATTCAATCACACGAAAAAATACTATAACAATAATATATTAAAAGTAGATAAAGGTAAAATTGAGAAACTAAAAGCGAAAGCTCTTAATATGACCCTAATTGTGGTTTTCATATATGATTCGAGAAGAAGATATAAGTTTGATATATATAGAGCTCATCGAATGGATAAATCACAATGTCGAAAATACGTTCCTATCTTCCAATGGCGAAAACATATTTGAAATCATCCCACTCCTATCAAATTGCATTGTTGTATAAAGACAAACAATAATACGACCCATTGGAATCTCGGTCGCATCTCTTCTTTGCTTGCTGTTTTTCTTCTCAGGTATGGGGTGTGTTAACCCGTAAGCTCCTTCATCAACATTACCCCATCTCTTTTACCGAGATCATACGGCTTCTCACGGACTCAACTTTCAAAGGCTCTCTCCGTTTCATCCTACGCTATGTGTTTCAGGTTACAACATATATATTCTTTGGCAAGAAAGGAATAAGACATGGTGAACTTCCCCAAACCCCTGCTCAGCTCATTTCCATTATCGATCATATGATTCGCAACAGAATATCCTTTATTAGGCAATCTGGATCTGCGAAACTCGACGACAGCCTCCGCATCTGGTTTCATTCTCGACCGTAACAGTTGTTAATGCTTCGTTTGTCTTCTCTTACACTCTGTTTTTAAGCTTTAAAACTTTCTACAAAAAGATGCATTCTTTGTAACACAATTTTTGTTTGAATATAATTTTACATTCATAAAAAAAAAATAACAAACTATGATACGAATCCTATACATATTCAAACTATTCTAGTGCTTTGTGTGGTTGTAAAATTGAATAGAGTTCATATTTATATATTATACAAAAAATGTTAGGGACTTTATACCTAAGCCAGTGGGGAGGCATGAAAGGATAATATCTAAATCAGATCAAGAATCAAAATAATTGAGATACCAATTGAGTATGTTTTGTTATGTATACTCTTAATAAACATACGTGAGATTATTGTTAAAGTCCAATTTAAGAATTAAATGAACAATTTAGAGAGCTATATGATTCGGACCCTCCCATGAGCTGTTCCCACTTGTCTTTGCTTAATTTGGATGGAACAATTCGATCCGTAATTCATAAAATGGGCCGACACTACTGAAATATATAAATAAATAATGAAAGATCAAAATAAAATTTAAATCAAAGTTTGACATAAAGGCGAAATAACATGCGTGAGTGTTATTTTAGTGTGTTGCCTTTATACAAACGGAAAGAAATATACGGCCGTGCTTAGATGTGAGTAAATTAATATCAAAATTCGAAGACGGTAATAACTCCTAAGCACTAATGCGATTAAATTAAATACAATTTTAGCCTTTCTCAAGTGTACTTAATCTTGTATTTTATCAATAAACCCTATATTAGACTCGAAGTAAAAAGGATCAATGACATTTATTGTACAACTGGATTAGGAAAAGTAAAATAATGGATGGCATATTTGCACGTGTAATTCTTTATCCCCACACTTACAAAGTTACAATATTTTTTAGAAAATTAGAAGTAGAACCATAGAGTAACGGGACAAGTTCTTATTTCTTGTCCCCTCCTAAAAAACAAAAATCACATACATTAACACACATATATCGCACAAACTCTATTTTATTTGTTAGCCAACGCTTTTTTCTAGTTGTTAGCACATACTTCTCTTTAGCCATATGATCATTTTGTGACAATATGCATCCTTGTTAATCTCACCCTTTTGGAAGCTCAGATTAGAAAGACATATCTTAAAAGTTAAAACCTGTATCGCGCACAATGTAATATATAACAATGAAATCATTTGTGCAGGTTATTGGGTTTTCACTTAAATACAATAAACTATCAACTTGTCCTTTGTTTTCAGCTAACTAGTTTAAAGGTCATTCATGAAGTAAATTCGAATTAATAGATAAAGAGCATGCTATTATTCTCAGTTTCTTACCATATTCTTTGGTCGAGAAAGATGCCAACAATTTTTATTTATATTTTGGACTTGCTTGAAATAGAGCTTTTTAGTTAAAAACAACATAATTATACAGCTTTTGTTTCGTAAAACAATAATTAAGGAGCGTGGATGCTAGGTTGGAGAGATCAATTAGACGTTGGAATTCAGATAGTTGGCCAAATTTGATGCTGACACATGCCAATTTGGCCAAGTGGTATGCTATTTTATTACTCACTTAATATGTTAAAATGTTTAATATCAACTTGCTACGACAAAGTTTATTCACAAAGCAATCTATATGTGTGATCTACATTCCATATACATAGATTGTTAATACGTACATTTTCTGTTTTAACACTTTTATACAAAATACTATAAAGATTTTTTCTCATGGTAAAATCAAACATAACATTAGAGAATTTGCTCTGGAAAATACAACTAATGATGCTTATGTGGACTTTCATTTATTTTTGCTGCTGTTTAAGACTTGCTTAGATACTTGAATAATGTTTATTGAGTATGTATACAACAAAGTGTAAAAAGGTTGCGTTAATCATCACGTTAGATATAAAAACTAATTATATTTTATCATAAGTTTTGAAACAAATGGGAAACACACAAAAAAATTGTCATTAGGAATCTGTCAAAACTGTAACGAACATTAAAGACAATAAAGAAAAAAAGAGAATCTATTAATTTTTTCCATTGGCGGATACTGGGACCATGCTGATTAGGCATGAGATTCCTGACTCGATCAGCATCGTATTTTAGTTAATTTTTTCTATTTAAATTTACGTTTACATTTACACATAGTAAAAGATATATTCATATACGAACACCTCATATATATATATATATATCTCGTTATATTGAATACATTTGTGTATAAAAAGTACATAAAGGCAACAGCGAGTACAAACTTATACATCAACTTTAGTTGACCTAGATTGAAAATTTGGAATTAGTTCTCCACTAGAATAAACATAGTATTAATTACAGATTTAATGTTTGGATTTAAAAAATACTTTTTCAAACTTTGAAAGAGCATATCTGTGATCAATGAATTACCAATTACGCTGCGTTTATATTTCTTAAAAAAACAAAATATTTCTTCGTAATCTCCGATGTTATAAAACCTATGATACAAAATTATTGCAGCTAGTATCTTCAATTTCATTTGGTTTTATCGTTAATTCTAAATATCTTGCTCCAATCTCCTAAAATGAAACCTCACCCAAATAAATTCAATGTAAATTCGTAATCTTACTTTTTCTATATACTCAAAAAAAAAACACAATTATTACATACAATTGATTTTATTTCAAATAGATCAAAACTTGTAAAATTTGAACCCTCGAAAATCATCTAATTCCACCACAACACGAGGCTGATTAACATGGTTAATTAACGCATAATGCTTTATATATGTATTACCCATCATAATCATATACAAACACATAGCAAACCACACACACACACACATATATATATATATAACTAAACGTATATGAAAATGGGGATTACACGGCGGCTGCAGCTCTCCCCTTACCGGGTTTCGCTCTCGCGGGGGCTGCCACCGCCGCTTCTTTCACCGGCGCCGATGTACCCTTCTCTTTCCTCTCATCTTGTGCCATTTGCTCTTGCCTGCACTCTGAGCTACAAAAGGCCTTATCTCCCCTGCCAGTTTAATAACACAATTTATCACTAATTATCCAATCAATACTCCCAACTATAAACAACATATTAAGTAAGTATCATAATTCATCCAAATAACAAAAACGTGATGTCCTTTGAAGCTAATTAGATTTTAGTAAATGTTTTAGCTCCAAATCCGACTTTCAAAAAATGATTAAAACATAATAAAAGAAATATCAATGTAAAACTACGTCACGTACATACAAATTTTACTACAATCAACATTTATGTTATGAAATTTACTACAATCAAGATTGGAGTATATATACCTATACATGTAGATATCGCGGCCAGGAACTAGAAGGCGTTCGCATAGTGAGCAAGATCTTAAGAAATGTCCAGCGTCGGAGAAATCTCCTGAGTGTCTCCTCAGGTTACCTCTCGGTGAGACCATAGATAAGAGCCGTTGATCTAAGAACCCACGGTTTTGATCAACGGCTGTTGCTACGAGTTGACGGTTGGAACTGTACGGTCCTACCACGGGTGGATTCTGTTGATCTGATGGTTCTGATTCGCTGGGAAGGTTGAGATCAAACTTTATCTCCGATAGACTTGTGGTTCTGTTAATCGGTGGTCGTTGTCTCTTTCCAAGCAACATCGTATTAGTTTTGTGTGTGTGTGTTCTGTTTCTTTTGATTTGGAGCTCTGAACAGAGCAAATCTTGAGAGAGAAAGAGAGAGGGAAGAGGGAGTGAAGAAGGAGAAGAGACAGGGAAGATAAAGAAGAACCATAAACTCAGGGCTCAATCTAGACCGTTGATTTACCTGATCTAATTATGTTCTCGTCACGATAATGCCACGTCATGATTCTGATTTCTGAACATTTATTTTAAAAAGAACATTTTTTGCATTAATTCTGTTTGTACTTTGTAGTATGTAAATTAGTTTGTGTGGTAAATAAAGTAATAATAGAAGTGATGATATTAATTGTATGTTGGTCAAACTTGGTAAAATTTATATTAGCTGTGTAGATTATTATTTTTCGAAATGTTTCTTATAATATAGATATATATCTCGAATGGACATAAATTTATAAGAAAAATGAGCAATTCTGTCCAAATTTCATATTTTAATGATATCATGTAGTATTTTTTTAAAAAAATCTTGTTTGGTTGATAAATGATAAATCTAAAGCTATTTATGTTTACGTAAACATTTATTTTCTTAAGCATTGATTGATTTTCATTGAAGACAACAAATCTAGAATATTGCTAACTTACAAAAAGTAGAATTTTTTTTTTTTTTATAGAAAATCTAACTAGATTAATCAATTTATGGTTCTTTAATTATTTTAAATACAGAAATGTTAAAAAAAAAAAATACACTAAATATTAGTTAAAAACTCACAACTAGGTTGTCTGCGAGGTTTTTGAACATCATCGTATTATATCCCATTCCCTAAAGTTACAGTTTCGTTCAATATCTTACAGTACAAAATTCACAAAATCATTCCAGAAGGGCCCGTCTGGCCCAATGGACCCACTAAATGAACAATTATTAACTTTCCACATCATACGATAGTTGCCCCCAAGAATTAATTGTCGATTTCAAACCCAGTCATTTTCTTCCTCCAAAGTAAAGTCCAAAATTTAAACAATAATTACAAGAAAACTCATTTTTCAATTTCTAAAATAAAACAAGAAAATTGCTGAAAATTGAAAAGGAAATGTTGTTATTTGGTTCCTAACGTCTGGGCTACCAAAAATATGGACCACCTTCTTGACAACAATATTTTTATTCAGTTTGGCCTTTGCAATTTTATAGAGCCTTCTCTCGTTTCTCCACTTCACGTCTTTCACACCAAATTTCAACATTTTACTTCAATTTTAATGTTTAATGTATGACGATTTAATGCCAAAAAAGTTAAGAGTATATTTTTGTCATGGGGAAGATACTCCTCAAAAGCTCTTGGTTCATTAAAAAACAATACTATGTGATCGAAAATCACAACAAAAGCTTATGCTGATTGGTGCATTGTGACCTCTTTACATAAAATTAGAGATAAAACAGAGCGGCACATTATACCAAAATGGTCGGTCTCAGCATCGTAGGTCCCGAAGACATTTTTCCAATTTTAATATGTATCTTTAGACTAAACAATTTGAAAACGAAAGTTAACATTAATTCATTTCATTGGCTATACAATGTGATGGTAACAAAATCTGAGGACAATATAATGAAAGTTAACATTAATTTGTGTGAAATGTGTTTGACACTTTTTGTAAAATAGAAAGAGTATTACTTTCAAATACTTTTTTGACAATCTCACTAAATGGTTACACATTAGACATTAGCATCGATACAATGTTATGAATCATAGCTCAAAGATGGCAACATATGTTGGTAATAGATTACGGTACAAAAAGATAAATACCATAGACGTTAAAAGAAAAGCAGAAAATCAAATTTATTTTTCTCCAAAAATTTGCACCGGTAAATATTTTTAAAATTTGAATATAACTCACAAACACGTTAGTATTCACGACTATGTTTGTAGATATGTGATACAACATATAATTTTACGAATCGTTATAACATACATGTACGACCAATTGATATGAATTTGTGTCTATTTTTGTTTTTGTTTTTTAAATGAGAAATGACAATGAAAACCGAAGCTGACGTGGAGTTTGGTGGTGGTAATAGAGATGATTTGGTATGATTGAGAGGACAAGTGGACACAGGTAAGTCAAAAATGTGAATAGACGTTAAATTTTTTTATTTAATTATCTCGACTCTCTCTCTCTCTCTCTCTCTCTCTCTCTCTGATTCGTTCGCGTTTTTGGACACAATAACGAAAAGGTTACTATATTTCTACAGTAACCAAACACAATTGGTCCCCAATTTCAGAAATTGATAGTGGGCCCTTTTCTTTTTCACTAGTGGGCTTCAACATCTGGTCCACACACTTCATTATTTTTTGGTCGCGAGGTTCTTTTCTATTATTCCCCCTTTCATTTATTATTATTTTCTTGACATTGTTTTTTTTTTTCGTAAACGAGTGCATACATACATGTAAGTGCGGTAATAAGTTGACACACACAAAAAAAGGTTCAGTAAAACCAAACATATTTCGGATTTTGTGGAAAAAGGTTAACTAGCTACCATCTATTTACCGATACAAAACTTAGCAAAAATGGAGGATAAGACCTCTTCAGAGACATCTTGGCCACTGATCTGAGCAAGAGCCAAAGCAGCTTCTCTTAGCTCGATCGTCCAGAAATCGATCGGAATCTCGTCTTCGATTGCTTCTCTCAGCCTCGCTAGCGCTTGTTTCGTCCGCACCAGCTGCTCGCATTGTCTCTGATAACCACACACAAAAGGGGGATAAATGTAATATTCAAAAGTTATCGGACAGAAACAGAATTACAGGTAGAATTGAGACAGACCTGATTCACGGTCCATTGATGTCCTCCAGTAGGGACACGATCAAGACCAAGAATCTCCAATATTGCTTCTTCAAGCTCTTCTATTCCTTGACCGGTAACAGCAGATGTAAAGACAGACTTATGGAAAACTTCTTCCCTTTTTCTCTGATCTTCTAGTCGATCACAACAATCAGAAGGAGCACAATCGATTTTGTTCATCACCAGAATCATAGGCTGTTTCAAATGAAGGAGACCCAAAAAAGTCATAAAATGAGACTCAGTGGGGAAAAAAAGAAGTGAATATCGAAATTACCTTATCAGATTGAATCTTATGTAGAAGTTCAGTATCTTCTTCAGTCCAGCCTTCGACAGCACTCACCGCCATGATTATGACATCAGCAACCTTAGCAGCTGTTTCTGATCTTTCAACTCCTGCAAAAAGTTTTCAAATTCTCTCTCACGATCTGAGCTTTGGCAAAGATTCCACTCGTAGTCTTATACTGACCTATTTTTTCGACAATGTCATTGGTTTCTCTGATACCAGCAGTGTCAAGAAGTGTGATAGGCACACCACGGACTGTAACATTAGCTTCCACAACGTCTCGAGTAGTTCCCGCAACTTCTGTAACAATGGCTCTCTCACTCTGCACGCTAAAATTAAAGCACCGGTGGAAATGTGACTCTATTTGAATAAACAGATTGCAACTTTCAGTTTTTACAATAATAGAAAATAAAGATCATTCTGTTCCATACTTTGCTCCAGGCATTTAGAAGACTTGATTTCCCGACATTCGGACGCCCAACAATAGCTATCTGCAACGTTTCAGTAAGAAAATAAACGAAAAATGAAATACCATACACTTAAAAAAGCTTTAAGCATGAACAAGGCACATATTATTTTTAAAATTTACCTGCAACCCGCTTTGAAGAAGCTTGTCATAGTTTTCTGTATCTAATGCACTCTCTACGTCTTCGGACATGCTATTTATTTTGTTAATAACTGAGTCTATATCCAATGGTGGCATTTCGTCCTCAAAGTCTAACCGAGCTTCAATTTCAGTGAGGAGTTCAATGCATTGAGCTCTTAATGACTTCACCAAAGATGAAAACCCTCCCTAAAGAAAAGGTAGAGAAGATGTTGAAGTTATTAACAATGATCTTAGGCAAAGCCCCGCTAAGCTATTAGAAACGATTTATCAAAAAGAATCACAAAATGCATGCCTGAATCCCTTCCAAAGCAGCATCTGCAGCAGCAGAAGACTTGGCCGAAATAAGTTTTTCGACATTTTCAGCTTGCGATAGATCTAAACGCCCATTTAGAAAGGCACGAAGTGTAAACTCTCCTGAATTCGCCGAAAATCCAGCCAAAAAAAAGGATTCAGAATCTATAGATAAAACTCACAGATGAAGTCAAACATCAATCAAAGAACCTGATTCTACTAATCTTATAGCAAAAGCCCACAGATTAAGTTACACATAACCAAAGAAACCCAATGACCAAATCTACAGAAAGAATTTGAGTCTCTGACCTGGTTCTGCTAATCTTGCTCCAGCTTCAACACATGTCTTCAAAACACGCCGCAGACAAACTTCGCTCCCGTGACATTGGAGCTCAACTACATCTTCTCGAGTGTATGACCGAGGAGCCAACATAGGCACAGCTAAAACCTAACAAGCAGCCACACTTCAATTATCAAAACACTTGAAAATCTATAACCCATCTAACCAAACGTGTACAACAGTAGAAAACTAGAAATGTCAAAAAATTCAAATGCTTTCCCGGTTAAAATCATGATCAAAGCATAAAGCTATTTATTTGATGGCGAAGTGTGAATTAGCGTCAAATTTGATAACTTTTCTATTCTACCTCGTCAACAACATTGCCATTTGAATCAACAACAACTCCATATTCCACGAAATGACTCGTGGGCCGCCATGAATCCGAATCTGAGTCCTTCTTCCTCCTCTTCTTAGCAGAACGAAAGACTCTGCTTGCAACTTCCACAGCCTTAGGACCTGACAACCGCACGATTCCCACCGCACCAGGTGGCCCACCGATAGGCGTTACGATCGCCACAATTGTACTTGAGCTCTGAAACTGATCAACGTTATCGAATGCATCATCGTCTACCTTGCCCAGAAGACCCACCACACGCTCATCGCCTTTAAACACAACAGAACTGTTCTCTGCAACATTTAGAATGAAACAAACAAAAAACCATTAGCAATAGGACTGAGATCAAATTAGAGACCTACGGAATCGTTTCAATGGCCCTTTACCTGATGACGCAGCGCGAGGTTTAAGAAGAGGGGTTTTAGGAGACGAAGAGAATAAGAGAAAGCAGAGATTTTTAGAGACGGGTCTTGAGATTCTTCCGCCTCGAGTTATGATCGGCGTAGCTTGTCGAAGAAGGTGAAAGCCGACGGAACGGAAGGAGAGGAGAATCACCATTGACACTGCAACCTAATCTCACGGGTAACGCCGACGGCGGCAACGAATACAGAAGAGATAAAACTCCAAACGCTGCGTTGTTTTTTTGTTTTTTTCTTTTTAACATGGTTTGGGCTTTATTCGATAAAAGCCCAATAAATATAAAAAGACTTGTTGAAGTAATGGAAATACAAAAAGATGAAGAGGAGGAATCTTTAGATCTCACTCACTATATAATCAAATTTTTGGATAGACAATTTATTCAGTGTCAAGAAGATGCGATTGTTTAGCAAACAAACTTGCAAAAGAAGATTACCACCAAATTGTGATTTTGTATCCCACTTTTATATTCTAAAATGTATTTGTTTAGTTTTTCAATGATAAACGCTCTAGAACTTAATACAATTAGATGTGAATGTTATATATATATATATATATGATTTTACACTCGTGTTTATCCATTCAAACATGATGAATCTAGGTTTTTAATTCTGAAAATTAATATAAAGTGATTTAAGAAGAAATAAAATTTTGTACAAACTTTTTTTTTTTGTATTATTATTATTTTTTTTTTTTTAACGATACAACAAATTTTCAATCCATCATTCAATCTTTTGTAGGGCATATGTTGAGAACAAAAAGTCAGGTCGAAACCTTATATCATAGTATATGGTTACATATATTTGGCTTATCATAGTATATGATTATATATATATATATATATGGGTTTTTTTCCTTAACAGATGTCTCACAAAGAATTGAATGATAGATTGTGAATTTTTTATCAACAAGAAAATTAAAAAACAGTAATGTAAAATTAAAATTCATGCAAGAAACATTGTTGTTTGTTTGTGAATTTTCTTAAACAACTCTATATTAGTTTTCGGAGTTCAAAACTTATATTCGTCATGTATGAATGGATAACCACGAAAGTTAAATCATATATATAACATCTACATCTTATTATATTAAATTCTAGAATGTACATCTTCGAATATAAAAGTGAGATTACAAAATCACAATTTGATGGTACTCTTCTTTTGCAAGTTTGTTTGCTAAACAATTACTTCTTCAAAAATTCATTAAATTATGTATTCAAAAATTTGATCATATAGGCACCCACTGAACCCAGCTAGAAGGTTTACCATTCACAAAACAGCGGAAATATGTTTCTACGCATCTATTAAGAATTTCAGTTTGTCCGTCTGTTTGTGGATGGTACGATGTACTCTTGTGCAGTGCACTTCTCTGTGATTTGAACAGTTCATACCAAAATCTGTTGACAAAAATCTTGTCTATATTTGACTTCATAATCTCTGTAAATCCATGCAATATGACCACTTTTTAAATAAAAACATCAGCCACTGATCTTGCCGTGAAAGAGTGTTTGAAGGGTATGAAATGTCCGTACTTACTCAAACGATCTACCACTACCAATATTACATCATATCCCTTTGAGCAAGGAAGTCCTTCTATGAAATCCAGACTCACATTATCCCTTCTTCCAGTATTGGCAATTGAGATAGAAGTTTCGTTGGAGACAAGTTATGTAATAGTTAGTATGACATAAGATAACTTGGACTTTTTACAAAACGTAATTTGGGCTTTTTATCATAGTTTGGGCTTTTTGTATTAAATTATGTGATTAAGATAGTTTGGGCTTTTTATCAGACACATGCTAGTGAAGCCGAAGGGGCACCTATTTGCATCTAAAAAGCCGCCTATTTTGCATCTAAAAAGCGGCCTATGTTTCCGGCTGGGATTTTTATCAGATACATCCCAATAAAAAAAGAGTTATTAAAACGCAGCGTTTGGTTGTCAAGGCTATGTAAACCCCTCTTAAATGAATCTCGCTTCGTTTCTGGTCCAGATTCATATCGATGTCTTGATCCAAAACAAATCATTCGCCAACCTATCCACTTGACTTATTATGATTCTTTTTCAATTGATAATGATATTAAATACGATTGCTTAGTGCTAACTGCTACGGGTATGATCATCTTTTTTTTTACTTTTTGTCAACATATGGATAGGGTAATCTTTTTTACTAGTATCCAATGCATTCTAAATTCCAACTTGTCACATTTTTGAGTTCCCATTTGATTTAACCAATTTATTCCAGAAAAATAGATCTCCACGTTGGACATCCTGATCACTAGTTGTTAATACATTTTGAGTTTTTAAACTGATTTGATAGAAAATTTTCAATTTACAAAACTTTATTACAAAAGTAGTAGAACAACAAGACGCTAAGATGGGGACCCAGAGGTCAACTTTACACTTGACCTCTTATAAGATAGAAGAATCATAAACAAAAGGGTCCAAAGACCAAAATACAATTGAAGGCAAAAGTCACTTTCTTAACTCTACTGTACAACACTTAGAGAGATCATCTCCTATTCTCCTTCTTCTTCTTCTTTCTCGTAAATCTCAGACCTCATCGGAAAGTTTTGGACAGCAAGCCTCGACAGCGTCAGCCACAGTCAGATAGATATTGTCTTCTCCTAACATGTCGGCAAAGTGCGACAAGTGTAGCTTGCCTATCACCAACGGTCCAGGATTCGCCAGAATCAACTGTTTATATCACAAAAACAGAGTCAAATTCCACAACTCTATCCAAAAAGGTAACTCTTCTTAAACTAATTCACTTTGAATGCTTAGATTATAATCCATAGATCTAGTGTGTGTGTGTGTGTGTGTATGTATATTTGTATGTACCTGAATGTCTCTTTTTTGGAGAGACTTGTATAAGTCTTCTAAAGCGTGGATACCACTTGTATCGATGTCCGTAACAGCTGAAAAATAATAGTGTCCGTTAATCTTTGTTTATAAGAAAACAAATAGTGATAACTAAGAAGGGATAAATTAGGATGTTGACAAAAAAAAAAAAAAAGAAGGGATAAATTAGGATCAAAGTTAACTTACGTGACATTTCAATGATGAGAAACTGAATCCTGGGTAGGCTTGCTGCTTTTACCTTTTCTTCTTCCTCATGTAGCCATCTCTGGATCCTGTAAATTAAAAGGGTTTCGAATTAACTTTCTTGTGAACCAAGTAACAGATCTTGGTTTAGATTAAACTTTTGTCTAAGGTTTTACCTTTCTCTGACGTAATTTGAGTTGGAGAAGTAGATCGCGGAGTCAACACGAATAGTAAGAACCCCTGGAACCATAGTGGCTTCAGGATACTGTTGAATATTTCTGTAAACCGAAGTTCTAGGAATATTTCCGAGAACTGCAGTTCTAGGTCTTGTTACTTGCAAGAGGATCTTAGCAAACGAGATAGAGACCTGTCCACAAACAAACACACAAACCATCAGCAAATTAAGATTATAGGGAATTAGATGTAGCATCACTGCAGGGAGGATTTAATTTTCTTGAGACGTACGGCAATGAGAAGTCCAATCTCAACGGAAACAAAGATGACGCCAAAGAAAGCTCCCATACAAGCGATGAAATCGAGCTTATCGACCTTGAAGATCAAAATAGCAGCTTGGATATCGATCAAAGGAATCACGGCGTTGATGATGATAGCTGCGAGGATGGCATTTGGAGTGTACTTGAAGAGAGGAGTGAGGAAGAGCAATGTCAAGAGAACGACGATTGACATTATGATGTTTGAAACCGCCGTTTGACATCCAGCCATGAAATTGACGGCTGATCTTGAGAAAGATCCGGTAGCTACGTAGCAAGAAGACATCGATCCAACAACGTTCATCATGCCTAATGCTACCATCTCTTTGTTACCGTCGATTTGGTAGTCTTTCATCGCAGCAAAGGTTCTTCCAATCGCTACAGCTTCCTGTGAAAACAGATTGAAAGTATTTGGGTTTCAATGAGGATTATGATCAATTGGTTTTGAGAGATTGAAGTCTGAGTGATTGACTTGGAGTCACTTACTGTTAAAGCAACCATGCCAGTGACTACACCGATGCGGATTCCCTTAGAAAGGTTATCACCGGAGAAGTAGATTTGATGGAAAGAGGAAGGGTTTATGCCTTGGTCAAGGTGTTTCACCTTCATTCATCAAAAGAGGATCCATATTAAGTATTAACACAACGTCGAATCGTTAGAGGCGCAAGTAACTAATTAAAGTAGGTTAAGATCTTACTATTTGGACTCCTTGTTTGTCGGCTCTGGTTATGTAGACAAAGAAGGTAGAAATGATAACTGATATCAAAGGCGCAATCGCTGGTACCCAGAACAGTTTCTTGCTCTTCTTCCCCTGTTTCAGCATCAAACCACGAGAGATTAGCTTGAGATCAAGACAATAGATGGATAAACTATTCAATGTTTTTGTCTTACAATGAACTTAGAGGTGAGAAGGAAGGTCAAGAATGATGCACCAATGAGTATGGTTTGCCAATTCCACTGCAGAGCCAAAAACGATACGAATTAGTGAAAGGATTTACACAATGGAGAAATATAAAGAAACAAAGTGTTTAGATTAGATAAAGCAAAAGAAGGATTCTTACGCCGTGATGAGCCGAGCTGAAAACAGAGTCAAGAACATCAATGATATCGGTTTTCTTGGTGAATTTCTTGATCCCGAGGAAGCCTTTAAGCTGCTGGAGAGCGATAGTGATGGCTGCACCGCCCATGAAGCCCACCACAGCCGCGTGGGAAAGGAAATCAATCAAGAACCCTAATCTGGGAGTTGTAAGGAAGAAGATTGAGAGCCTTTTCGACCATCGAAGAAGAAAGAAATTGTAAATGAATAAGAGATCAATTTTACCTGAAGAATCCAAGGGCTGCTTCGGTGATACCCGCAAAAAACGTGGCAGTGAAGGCAAGACGGAGATATTCATCAGGATTTGTGTTTGGGTCAATCTCAGCTCGAAGCAAAGTGCCTAGCAACAGAGACACCACAGCAACGGGTCCGATTGCTATATCCCTCGAACTCCCCATACAAGCATACACCAACGGAGGAACAAAACTCGAATCTGTAAAATCAAAATCAACCATATTTGATTTTAAGATTTATCCCCTGTTTCTCAAAAGAGGCCAAGTGTGATTAATTATGATTAAGTCAAATTTAAACTTACATAAACCGTATTTGGGATCAAGATTCGCCAACTTAGCATATCCAATATCCTGAAATCATCATGGAATATACGTAAGAAACAAAGCAAGTGTAGATAACTTGTGATACAAGTAATAGTGTACTTGAGTTAGGTTTTTCACCTGAGGAATACAGAGACTTGCGATGGTTAAACCGGAGATGAGATCGCCTCGAAACTTCTTGAGATTGTAGTTACGTCCCCAATCGAAGACCGGGAAGACGGATTGGAGACCGAGCATTAACTGCTTAGACTTAGGCTGGTCCTTAAAATCCCTAAGAGGATCATCGTGGAAGAAAGTTTCTTTGAATGTGTACATGAAATCCTTGAACATGTTTTGCTTCGGTGGGATCCCAACTTTATGCCGGCAGGGCGAAGATTTGATCGGAAGATCTCTACCGTCCGTCGCCGGACTTAGATCTCCGTCCACAGGGTGAGCTCTCGACGACATAGCTATGTATCTCTGCAAACAGAACAAGAGACTAGTTAGTTTAGTTTAGTATGCAAGTTTCTGAGATTATATAAACTGTGTGAATGGAGTAATGGAATCGAACCAGGAGAAAGATAGATAGCTGTAAACGTGAATAAAGTGGATATTTGTGTTGAAGGTGACTTAAGTGTGATTTTGGAGCAACATTGATGAAGCTTATTTATAACGAAAATTTAGGAGATTAGTTTTAGTTTTATTTTAATTAAATGATACGAGAGTGTCATCGTATATATTTGATGAATCTGGATTACTAAGAGACCAAGTACATTAAGAAAATTGGAAAAGTCTAACTAGAATAGATGCAATTTTTTATTTAGATCGATCGACATTAAATTTAAACAAACCAAGTCAATGGTTTTTGTTTTTGTGGCAAATTTTGTGTGCAAAACTGAAAACAATCTCAATTCAATGATCTCGTTTACTTTCTGCCATAAGGAGAGATCGTTGACCAGAATAGCCACGTGGCATTAAGCGAGCTTTAAATAAAATATATACGGTAAATGCCAACAATTATCCCTAAATAAATGACGAAAAATAACGTTAATTATTCCCTTTCAGTTTTTTTTTTTTATATAATTTTTAGCTAGATTAGTAGTCGATTAAGAGGTACCGCATTATACGCAAACATACCCTAATTAATTAATATTTGATTTCCAAATTTCTTCATCGTTTTTGCTTGAACATATATAAATTTTAGGAACAAGACCTAAAAAACCCAAGAAAACAAACCTAACTGAACAGAAATTTAGAAAGAAGACCTAAAAAACTATATATGAAACTTAACTCATATGTTCTATTTTGGTGGTCCTAATTGGTTCTCAAAGTATGTAAATGTTATGTAAATTGGTTCATAGTTTAGTTATTAGAATGCATTAAACCAAAGACAAAAGCTTTAATTTGTGCAAGTTGATGGACAGTGGCTGGATTATTATAAAAAACAGCCGCTATTCATCTTCAACCAAAATTTTTTCCAAATGAATTAACCGGCGTTTTTATTTCACATACAAAATTTTAAATTATTAAGCCAATTTCGATCACAAAAGCTATATAAAAATAAAAGATCAACTTACGTACGTTACTCGTTTCTAACTAATTTTTCTAATCTTTCAAAAAAAAAAAAAATTTGTTATCAGTTTAGTTGGAGCCAATGTGAACACCACATGTTTCGACTTTGTAATGCAGACAACTACTGAGACAAGTATGCATGATTGACAGCGAGTTAATTAATACATTATCGAAGTCCGAAGAAACAATCTAATCGTAAACTTCCTGCACCAGATTATCCCTTTAAATATTTTTCCTAGTTCTATGCATTGTTGTATACAGCCAAGAGCCAATTACACACAAGAACTATTGAAAAAGGAATCAAAACTATGATTAACCTTTAACCAGAAAAAACCTATGATATATACGCACGTGTATTCTATAAATGAGCAATTTTAAAATAAAATAGTTAATGGGGTAAAGTAAACTAGATGCATAACCATTGATAGTTGGAAGGTGAAACCACCACTTACCTGGAAAAGAAGAAGAAGAATTCGATCTCGTTTTTTTTTTTACTGCCTTTTCCTCCAAAGATCTTTCACGTGATTTGTTTATTATTTGTTAAAGCGAAAAGAGACTTTTAAAAAGTAGAAAAAGAGATTTAAGAATTGAAGAAAAGTACCCGAGAGGCACAAGTTACAACCTTACCTTTTTTAGATTTGGAAGGCCAGATTGTTCACTATTCTTTTTTTAAGTTTAAAACAGCAAAATCAGCAAACCTGAATTATGTCCAGGTTCACTGAATCACTCTCTCAAAATATCAAAATACGAAACCCTAGTATTGAGAAAAAAGATGAAATTTTTTCCTGAGAAAATAGATTTTGCTTGAAACAGGGGGAAAACAAGTAATTAGCAAAAGTAGAGACAGTATTTCACAAAAGTGAGGAGAAAAAAAATATATAGATATGGGATTTATATATTTGATATATTAATTGAAATAAACCTATTTTTTTTATGGAGATAAAGATCGTGATTACGAATTATTTGTTTTCCAGGAAAGAAAAAAAGGTGATAATGACAAAAGTTAAGCGAGAAGACCGAAGCGGTTACATCACTTGTTTTACGAAAGTGCCACTGGCTCCAAATCGAGAAAAAGCGAAAAGGTCAAAAGAAAGGAACGATTTTTTTGGGGGTGGAGTTGACTTTAATAGAAACTAGTGGGATCAAGAACTTGAACGTGGACACTAGTGTGGCTAGGTTCCTCCTTGGTGCATTAGCCATTGATTGCGTGTACATGACGCGCTAGTTCTTGCTGGCTACGAGCTATTGGTTCTCCATGTTGGTTCACGGCCAGCCACACACTATCATAGCAGTATAAGGTTTCTTTAGTTTTTGTTTTATTTTATTTTGTTGACTTCTCTAAACAAAATTTTTGTAGCCTTCTTTTTTTTTTTGGGAAATTGTTTTTCTGTTTCGATTTGTGTATTCGTTACCAATAAACCTTACGTATAAATCACGATTGAATTAGGTAACAAATTATTTTCGCACTATTATAATTACAATTTCCTCAAGCTTAAACTTGTGAATGTATGCACATATGCTTCATGGGAAAGTTGAGAAACCGAAATACCAAAAAAAAAATTAAAACATCATGGGATGTAGGACCAACTGTTTTAGGAATACTGACATAATTACACCTAATATTTCATTTCACCCAATTTTTCAATTTTAAGGTGGAAAAATTAGTACGAAATTTTCTAGGTAGTTATTTAAATGATACTCCCTCTGTTATACAAATTAAGAAATCACACAAATTCATAATTTGTTGAGTTTCTCTATGTAAAAAAATCATTTATTATCTAATTCAACCAATGATAAAAAAGACTATAGAATATTATTGGTCAAAAAAAATTAAAAACATATTAATGTTACATTGAAAAATTAAAAGATCACTTAAAATGAAACAAAAATTTTGATCTAGAAAATTATTTATTTTGAAACAGAGGGAGTATTGTTTATTAAAACTATATACCTCTGATTTGGTTTTCTAAACCGTTTTAATTAATATGTATTGTTGACAAAAAAAAAAATATACATGTGATATTTCCGATGAATTCGAAACTATATATATTTTTAACATGTTTTTCTAGCTACACAAACTCTTAGACTATGTAGAAATTTGAAATTGAATATTAAAAACATGTGTGGTTTGAAGTCGAATTTCAAACATTTGTATAATTTTAGGCTGAATTTAAACGATATGAAAAGTTTTGGATCATAATAAAAAAAATAAAAAATAAATGTATATATATATATATATATATATATGAAAGCTTAATTACCTTTCTAGCATTACAAGTTGTTGTAATTGTCGCATAGGAATCTAAATGTTTCTTTCAAAACTTTTGCCTTTTCTTGTTATAGTATTTTGAATGTGAGACAAACTAATAAAGATTAATAAGACAATGAATTGTAGGACCATAAGTTTTTGAAATCGATCTTACTTGTTGAGTTTATACGGGTAACCGATTTATCATAATCTTTAACATGGTTGTGCTAATTCTCAGTCTTCTTCTTCTGACATTACAAATCATTAATTTATAGAAATTTGCATAACATATTTTGATATGTTACGCTATTTTAGATCATAATAAAAATGCGTTATATTCATATTTTTAAAGTAACTCTTGCTTAGATCATATATACTAGATTAATAATCCGTACTAGCGTCCGGATGCCATATTTTTTAAATTATAATTGTGTTTTTTATTAATTGAAATATATATTATGTTTGGATGTTAAAAAAGAGTGTAACTGTTAAAGTTGCGATTTTTTCTCAAACAGAAAAGCTTTTATAATTTCGATATGCTTTTATTCTACAACTTTTTCTGACGATCCAGACTCTTCGATCCACTCCTGAAATTCCTTGAATCGACAACGCGTGAGCTGATGGAACATTGAATTTGCAAACCTCGATTCAATAAGACATCAATTTGGCGATTGAATTAATATGTATCGGAGAAATACAATAGGCAATCTAATTTTTTCGGTTCAGATACTGGTCGATTTCTCAAATTTTCGGTCATCACTCTGCGAGGATCGAAACGAACTACGTTGAGATTGAATCGATGACAAATGAATCTAGGTCTGGGCATAATATCCGTATCCAAAAATCCGATCCGCATCTGAACCGAAAAAATCAGTTTTGTATAGGAACCGAATCTAAGAAAATAACCAAACCGATTCTAGATTCTATATCCGAAAAAACCGAATTCGAACCCTATCCGAACCGAAAACGAATGGATATCTGAATTACCTGAAATATAATAATATACCTAAAATATTAATTATTATTAGATTTGATATAACCCAATTATCCAAAATAATTATTACAAATCCGAAAATAACGGTTATTTTATGATCATAATAACTAAAATACCCAAAATATATGAAATATATTTCAATTTTTTTGTTATATTTGTCAAAATTTAACCAATTTTTTTTGTCTTTTTCCAATATTCCGAATCCTAACCGAATCCGAACCGAAATTTTAAAATACCCAAATGGATATTAGAATCAATATCTAAAATATTCGAAAAGTGAAATATCTGAACCGAATCCGATCCGAAATCTGAACATCCAGGCTTAAAAGAATCGTTGATTACTGAAAGAATGAACTTAAATCGATTTTGCTATCAACGAAAGTCGACGCAACTCTATTAAAAACCTTTCCCCTTTTCCTTTGTCTGTTAATGTGCTCACCAAACCCATAATAGCACTGCAATACGAACATAGGTTGGTTTATAAACGTGTAAACACATTATAATATGTAACTATCGTTATGTGTTTACACGTTTATAAACCAACCTAGGTTTTGAGTTACCGATTCCGTAAAAAGTATTTATTCTTCTGAATGTAGTGTTTGATCAATTGGTTCTTTGCTTCCAATGCATCCAACAAACCTCGCAATTGGTAAGGACAATACCCTTGGTTGCTAAATAAATAGAACACACAAAATCAATATTCACATTTTACACAATATGTTTATACTATATACACGAAATCTAATGCTTCCTGAAAACGAACATTTTAGTAAAACTAAAAATCGACACAAAACATGAAAATAAAAATATAGTAGGAAACATAGTAGCATGCTCATACCTGATCAATAGAATTCTCATTAGTAAGATCAACATGAAGTTCATAATCTTCAACATTATCAACATTATTTGTATCATATCCCAACCAAACGTATGAAACCTTGTACGTGTCATCGCCATGTTTGATGTTATCCTTCTTAATGCTAAGCAGGAACTGGAATGTTTTACCAACCAAATCTCTTATAGCTTGAGGTAAGTTGGTTGGATCTTGAATCTATAAAAATAAAATATTATAGAGTGTAAATTAAATGTCAATATTTTAGTATTTAGTAAATTAAATATCAAATTTACCTCATCCAGATTTCTTTTCAAGAGTTCGTTGGCAGATTGTCCGATAATCTCATTCGCATTCTTGTCAAAAATCATACAATTAGTTTCACCGGTGTTATCCATCACACCAACAATCAATTTGTACCTAACATTTTTAAAAAAATCCATCAAAATATTGTCAAAAATAAATTAATATACGGATAACATTATCAGAAATAAGTATGTAGTTACCTTGGTACAACATTGGTTGTGTCTTCTTTACATTTCATACACCAAAAAAAAGGTTTCTTACCTTTCTTAACAATCTTATTTTCAAATTTTGGCACCTTATAGGTGGTCTTGTTACAATTTAAATAGAAAAAGTAATACCAAGCATAGTCCACATCAATTGTGTAGATTGTAACCATAATCTTGCACTTTAATTTCTACAAATTCATAAATGATTTTAAATATTGAAGACAAAAATAAAATTAACAAAAAGAGATTACAAATATATGATTACCATAGAAGCATCAGAAAGTTCGGAAATTGTTTTCCGGGAGAAACGATTGAAATATATCTTTTTTTCGACATTTGCGATTCTTTTGGAATATCTTTTTGGATTGCCAAAGCTAATCCATCCTTTGGTAGTCTAAAAATATCAAATATAAATTAAACATAGTAAATTATAGCTCGTTCCCAAAAATATACTTACACGAATTTAAAATCATATTTACATACTTGGCCACAAACTCTTCCACCACAGGATAGTTAGGATTGATCAACAACAGAGACATGTCAAAGGCGTTTGATATTGATCTTTCACCTGTTTAATTATTAAGGATTTAGAACAAATATACATATTAAACACGCATAATCTATTTTTTGTATATACTTTTTAATGTATTGATCTTGGCTAGGCGAATCAAACATACCACCACCTCATTGCCACCATTCTGACATGCAGTCCAAAGAGATTCAACAAATCTCCCCCATAGAGTACATGTTAAGCGTTCACCACTATAATACAAACTGATTATTAATAACAAATTCTAAAAACATTTTATAGTGTAACATGCAAGTATAAACGACAAAAATATTAAAAAATACCTTGAGTCTCTGAGTTCAAACTCAATTTTTTTTGTAGGCTTGTTAGAAACCTCGTGAGTTTTCATTTCACCAACATTCACAACATGACCCAGTATGTCTGTAATTAAAAACAAATCAAATGTAATGAGTTTTAATTCATGTGAGCAATATATTTTTAAAAGATGGATTAAATAGATAATTACCAATCAATATATTTTCATTCAACTCTGAGTCATTTAAGATATCGTCGAAGGTAGCCAAATCAAAATACTAGCATTTGAAATTGAAGCACAACGACTTATAGTAGTCGTGTTCATGAGGAACATTTTGTATGCATGTTTGGTTTCCCTGTATTTCCCATACCTTTTGACAGAGTGAATATTTTGACAACTCGCCACTCTCCAGATTTGATAAACCTCTGAACCTTATTGAAATGTTGCTTCTTTATAGTAACATGAATCAAAGTGTCCTAAAAAGTCAAAACCGAAAATTTTAAATCGAAAACACTGAAATTTAAAAGCATGTAAACACATAACGTATGGTGAACATATGTTTACAGATGCATCAGCGAGAATCATCTCCATGGTCTCTCCAGTGTACTGAGTTCACGAATGCACTATTTTAACTTGAATCCTCCAACTCGTTTTGAAAGGTTGCAACCATTTTTGAAAGTGAGAACGATAAAACAATATAAAGGATAATTCGAAGTGATTAGTGAGTAATAAATATTCACACGAATCCTTCATTTATAGGGTTATAGAAAGTCAGCAAAGTATTTTATGGTTAATGCATTAAAAGCAAAAAAAAATATTTGCTTCAATATTTTTTGAAAAAGATCCGTGGCATATGCTTGATTTTTTAGGATTAGAGTATATAGGTAAGATTATATACGACATATATGATTTCTTTTGATTGTATAATCTTAGAAACAACCCTAAAAACTTGGAGATTATGTAAACTAATTAGTGTTTTAATTTAATTATTTATGGTAATCTCCATATTTACAAAATTTGAATCGTTTATTAGAAATGAATTTAAACAATAATGTTCGAAACAACCCATCAAATACATAGATTACGTAAACTAATTAATGATTTCATTTAATTATTTCTAAAAATATACAGATTTTAAAATTTGTAAACGTTTAAAGGATGTTACTTTAAATGTTAATATTCGAAACAAGCCATCAAATTTGGAGATTACGTAAACTAATTAATAATATAATTAGTTTATTTCTTAAAATTATTGATTTTATTCGATATCTCATTAACAAATTCGGTTAGATTCCAAACAAATCAACCCAAGATCCCGTGTAGTAGTAATTTAGGGTTGATGCATTAAAAGCAAAAGAATATATTTGCTTTAATATTTTTTGAAAAATATCCATGGTAAATGCTTGATTTTTTAGGATTAAAATATATATGTAAGATTATATACGGCATATATGATTTCTTTTGATTGTATAATTTTACAAACAACCCTAAAACATGGAGATTATGTAAACTAATTAGTGTTTTAATTTAATTATTTATGATAATCTCCATATTTACAAAATTTGAATCGTTTATTAGAAAATGAATTTAAACGATAATGTTCGAAACAACCCATCAAATACATAAATTACGTAAACTAATTAATGATTTCATTTAATTATTTCTAAAAATACACATATTTTAAAATTTGTAATCGTTTAAAGGATGTTACTTTAATTGTTAATATTCGAAACAACCCATCAAATTTAGAGATTACGTAAATTAATTAATAATATAATTAGTTTATTTCTTAAAATTATTGATTTTGTTCGATATTTCATGAACAAATTTGGTTAGATTTTAAACAAATCAACCCAAGATCCTGTGTAGTAGTATTTGCGATAAACCGATTTGCTTTTTTACAATTTTTTTCTTAACTAAATTCCAGTGACATATTGGAAAATTTTATGCCCCTTATTCTTAATTAATAGTATAGATGTCACGCAAAACTATTAGAACATAATTTAAGAACATCCTACGAAGAAGATTCATAATTGTAACAATCATGTTAGAAATTGTGAATAAACAAATCGGTACATTGCCGGATGCCGACCAGAAAATATTAATTGATCGGTTGGTTGTCTTCTTATATTATTAGAAACCAACGTTTGAAGAATTACAAATAAGCAATATTTTTATTTTCAAATGCCGCCCAAAAAAGGGTAAAATATTTAACTAGTCAACCGTTCAGAACAAATATTTCTGTACATGAATTTTAATAATATGTACAGTTATATGTGTAATGCTGTAATAGTCACGATTGTGTTTGACAAACAAAAAAAGATAATTATATATGTACGAGTACGTATGTTAGCTTGGTTGGTTAGAACTCTCATCTATAAACAAAACATTATAGAGTAGTTTATTCGATTTGTAAAGCTATTGAAACAAATGCGTAATATAATAATATCAACATCAAGTATATGAGTAATGCAGCATTTGAATGTAAATGATCAAAATAGATACCACATAACTTTTAAAAAACATAGATAACATTATTTACAAATCAAAGCATAAATATATTTCTAAAATATAAGTTGGAATATTAAAATTTAAGAACTGTGTAGTGTAAAACTATTCAATGATTATACACATAAGAATATAGTAATAATTATATTTCTAAATACTTTTATGATAGTATGAATGAATTTTTATTAAAAAATATATTTTCCGCAAAATAAATAATTTGCTGTTTTAAAGCGTTTTGCAGCATTACTATAACAATATCATCGGATAAATTTGTAAAAACAGTATATCATAAACATTTGCCATCGCAAACGCTAACATAAAAAGTTTTTCATTTAAAACATTTTATAGCGCTACAAAATCATATAAAAGTGTTTTTATGACCTTTTTTTGGACAAACTGTTTTTATGACAATTTGAATGCACATCAACCGAAATTGTTAGGAAATTATGTTACATATAATCAGATCTAAACCAATCAACCTTTTAATCACATGTTAGTATTAGTTTACGTAAGATTCTACTAAATATTTTATATTTATTAACAATATTTTATAAATAAAGGTGATGATATAGTAGTTCCCACTTGAATAGGAATTGTTCTGTATATAGGTATAGGTCATAGACTAATTTCTTTTAAAGATGCAATTATCTAAACTATTTTTATTTGATCAGTCGAAATGATAACATAGTTTAGATTTATTAGAAAATCAAGTGAATAAACTAGTCGAGAACTACACTTATTTTGAGAAGATTAATTGGGTAATAAATATTCGGACTTCACTCTGATTATAAAATATATTTCACAAATAAAGTTCTTAAGGAATAGTTGATGATTAAGCGTAGGACGCGGCCACACGTACAATTTGCCTCTTAGATAAAGGTGCATAATGTGTTATCCCGTTGAATAAATTGGTTCGGTACATAACAATTCTTGATAGATCGTGAGTTACTGGAACATTCATGTGGTGTCTTCAGAGAACACTAACGTTTAAGTATATGCAAACTAGTATGTTAATTAGATACTTTTATTCTTTTTGATAATCTCCAATTTCAAGTCAGGCCCTTATTTTTTTTTGCTAAAATTGTTTGATATTATAATACGGTGGATCATACATAAATTTTAAAAGTGCCTAACGACGACATTAAACTCCGGAAACAAATATGGTAAGAAGACAAAAACAAAGATTATACATCTAAAGTATGTTGGAAAAAAAATTTTACCCGACATTAGAAAGTTACAAAAAGCTAATTGGAAACACAGATTAAAAACATTTGACGAAAAAAATGATTTTTGTTGTATTAACGGATCGGTAAAGAGGTCGGTTGCTCGAGCAAGCCGTGAGAGCTCCGATAGAAAAAAAAGAAATAAACTTGGCGGTCACCCTCCACCAAGCACCATGGCTAACCGCCGGAGTTTTCTGTCTCCAGCACCGCGAAGATTCTTTTTCTTGAATTCATAGCGAGCTCCAGCGGTCGTCCACACGACAACACTGCCGATTTCACCAATTATTCTCTCGCTAGATTTGAATCAGCAGACCAAAACTTCGACTTTCAAATGTTTACCGTCTTGTAATCCACCTCCGCCGCTCAATCCAAAACTCTTTAATCCCAGTGGCAACTCTAAGCGAAACGGATCTAAAATACAAGGTCCGTACATTTACGTGGATCCGTGACTAAACGGTTATAATACCATGACACAACATAAATTATCTTTTTTAAAAGATGTTGAACCTATGGTTCAATAGAAACAATTCCTTGCGTTAACCACTAGACCACCACACTTTTGATAATCTAGTGAGATACTATAGTCTATTTTGTGGATGTTTTCCCTTTTAATGCTCACATATAAGTGAATTTATATTAGAACATATATTTTTTGGTCGGAATAATGGATCCTCGAACCCGATTCAAGGTTTTATCATTTAGACAATTCAGAAACTAGGTGCACCTAGTTCACGTCGTAGAGATAAAATTCTCTCTCAACACAACTCATCAAATTCACAATGTTTACAAACAAGATTTAAAGGTGGCAATTGGTTGGGGATCTAGCTGAAAAAAAAAACTTAGATATTTATATGTAGTGATCGGCAAACTCTCACATAAAAAGAGTTGGCATTGTTTAATAATTCCGTCCGAACAAAGAACCCTACGTACGAGTCTATGACTATGACCTTAGAGTAGCTAGTTTGGAGGATTCTGGTGGGTGAAAAAAAGTGGAGAAGTGAATAAGAGTGGTTCATAGTGGAAAGATAGAGAACATATATGACTCATGATTAGATCATGACCGTACGATGAACAGATACCATTGGTTTTGATTATAGTAACCAAAAATTCCAAAACGAAAAAGAATGTGGACCGAACATGCCCAATGACCACATCTCATCCGTTCAATTCCAAATATTCTTCCATATAAAGATAAGGAGAAAGAGACCCAAAAAGAAACGAACAATCAAATTTTCATTCGCATTTCTTTTTCATCTTCTTTTCCCTTCGAAATCAATTATTGTATAGTGCCTTCTTGGTCCATCAAACCATTTTCGTTTTGTTTGGCAACCCGGACATCTCCACTTAAATATTCGTTTTGGATTAGAGCTCGTATGTTCTGACGTTGATAAAATGGATATTGACTTGTTTGTTAATTTCTGGAAGATTTTTTTAAAGTTTATACTGATTATTAAATGTTAAAAAGTATATGAAATTATCTGACCATCCAAGGTTGGTCTGCTACAATCGCATATTTTAATATATGCTGCGCTCAAATTTTCAAAAGTTGATTAGAAATTCTTAAGGAAACGATTATGACAATTCGTGGGGTCTCTCATATATTATCGCCAGTTAATAATAAATAAACCATTGATGATTTTTATAAATATCGGTAATGTATTATCTTTCTATAAGTAGGTACGGTTAATTATACGTACTGTTGATTAAACTTTTTTAGTCTGGTGGTCTCAGGCAACAACGTTTTACTTCTCACGTAAGAGTTCCTACCAGAGGTTTTTGGTGATTTTACGAAGGATTAGCCGGTAGGCTATCCATAATACTGCAGATATTAAAATTAATCTACTGGAATATATTAGTTATGCGAATGATCCATATAAATTTTGATATATACTACTTGATTCAGTCATCAATGTGTTCGCGATGACCAAAATGGTCACAAGATACTTTACAAAAAAAGAGAATGGTCACAAGATAGTACTTATCTTCACCTGACTAATATTCTTCAGATTATGTACGACCGTGATATATTACGACAAATGTATCATGTATTTGCAGCATGCCCTCTTGTTGGCATGTTCATTTATATAAGTTATAACAATAACATAAATACAGTCGGATAACAACATTTGATGTATCATACAATAGATTATTACAAATAAATCAACACATATAGGGGGAAAAGAATACATTACTAGTTTATTTAGATACTACAACTACAATTTTATTATTAACTATTTATGTTTTGTCACATAAGCATTCACTTGATAACTAGAGTTATTAACATCGAAATCAGGAAATAAGAATGTTACATCATAAATAATAATCATTTAATCACTTATAGTAAAATCATATGCAATAACAAAATCTCAAGCATAAGAATAAAATATTCGTTACTAAAACTATAGTTTCGCTAAAAACATATTACAAATTCAATATCCTATAATCTTTCGTATCCCATGGTATTTTCTAAAGTTAGTATAAAAAAATTACTGTAATCTTTATTCTTTTATACATAAAGTAACAGCTTTTAATTGATGCATGTAAATCATATTCAAAAATAAGGACCAAAGAAATACTTTATTTTTAATTTTAAGTATATGTTATGGATATATGACAAAAAGAGGATATATATATATGTATAGATAAAAAGAGCTGAAGACAAAGCTTAGTTCTTAATCACACACTTCAAAAACCCACAAAGCTAACAAAAATGGGCATAGAGCTTCAGAACCACCAGAGCCACCACGAAAAAGCAGGCCCTGCGGAAGAGCCGATGTCGCAGTGGCTAATAAATACGCCGGAGCCACCAACCATGTGGCAAGAGCTTGTTGGGTACATAAGAAAAAATGTGTTGTCCAAGAAGGATAATAGGAGGAACACGGCAAAGAACTCATCATCAAACCCTGTTTACTCTTGTCTTAAATCAGTTTTCCCTATACTTAGTTGGGGAAGACAATACAAACTCAACTTGTTCAAGAAAGATTTGATGGCTGGTCTCACTCTCGCTAGTCTTTGCATTCCTCAGGTAATTTTACTCACCAATCATACTAATCGATATATGTAAATATAATCAATGTTGGATTCTTATAGATACACTATCAATTTCACTTTGCAGAGTATAGGATATGCGAATTTGGCTGGACTTGATCCAGAATACGGTCTATGTAAGTCCAAAACTCCAATTGAAATTTGTATAGTGCCTCATATTTTTGCAGCGAATTTAATTAAGTTAAATTTAAATATAAATAACAGATACAAGTGTGGTACCGCCTCTGATATATTCGACGATGGGAAGTTCGAGAGAGTTAGCCATTGGTCCTGTGGCTGTAGTTTCGCTTCTGCTTTCGTCAATGGTTCTTGACCTTCAAGATCCGGTCACCGACCCAATTGCTTACCGGAAAATTGTCTTCACGGTCACGTTTTTCGCGGGCGCGTTTCAAGCCATCTTTGGACTCTTCAGGCAAATTGCATATAGATTCATTATAAATTCATATAATGTTATATTCAAAATATTATAATTGTGGACCAAACGACGACGACAAAAGTGTATTGATCTGATAAAAATATGTTATTACAATGTATCAGGTTAGGGTTTTTGGTGGATTTTTTGTCACATGCTGCACTTGTTGGGTTCATGGCTGGTGCTGCCATTGTCATTGGTTTACAACAACTTAAAGGTTTATTTGGTTTGTCTCATTTTACCAACAAAACCGATGTGGTTTCGGTTTTATCTTCAGTTTTCCACTCTCTTCACCATCCGGTACGAACCGAATTTTTTTTTTTTTTTTATTATCTTTTTCTTCTCAATTCTATTGGTTAAATTTTAAAATAGTATTGAATGTATTTCAAATATTAATTACTTTTACAGTGGCAACCTCTGAACTTTGTCATCGGTAGCTCATTCCTCATCTTCATCCTCCTAGCTAGATTTATCGTAAGTAAACCAAATTTGCCGTGCAATACATATTAAATTTGTATATTCACTTCCCAATAGTTTTATTTTTATTAAAAATACAGGGAAAAAGAAACAAAAAATTGTTTTGGATTCCGGCGATGGCACCGCTAATATCAGTAATATTAGCAACACTAATCGTGTATTTAACCAATGCTGAGACACGAGGTGTTAAGATTGTTAAACACATTGAACCAGGGTTTAACCAACCTTCGGTTAACCAATTACAATTCAACAGTCCACATCTTGGTCAAATCGCCAAAATTGGTCTTATTTCTGCAATCATCGCCTTAACGGTTAGTAATATTCCATTCTTTCTCTTTCTGATCTCTTAAGTGTACTCAAGTTCACTGATAAATCTGTAATTAATTGATTTAAATTAAATGAAATAATACAGGAAGCAATTGCAGTGGGGAGATCGTTTGCGACAATCAAAGGATATCGTCTGGATGGGAACAAAGAGATGATGGCTATGGGATTTATGAACATCGCTGGCTCTTTAACTTCTTGCTATGTAGCTACCGGTAATTTTTTCTTTTCCTTTTAATCTTCTGTTTTTTTTTTTTTCTTTGTCCATAACTTAATTAACCCGGTTTAGTAATTAAAATAAGGCATGCTCACGTATAGCATATAAATAACTCCGACAGATAAAATTTATTACTTGAGCGTATTATTTCGGGTAATTCATAGATATTTTTTGGATAAAATATAAAAAACAGGGTCATTCTCAAGAACGGCGGTGAATTTCAGCGCCGGCTGCGAGACGGTGGTTTCAAACATTGTAATGGCGATTACTGTGATGATTTCGCTGGAAGTTTTAACGAGGTTTCTCTACTTCACACCAACGGCGATTCTTGCCTCCATAATCCTCTCGGCGCTTCCTGGCCTCATTGATATCTCCGGCGCTTTACACATTTGGAAACTCGATAAACTCGATTTTCTTGTTCTCATCGCCGCCTTCTTCGGCGTCCTCTTTGCCTCCGTCGAGATTGGTCTTCTTCTTGCCGTGAGTCTTTCTTTCTCCTTTACTGCTCTTGCTTTATTAGAATCTTATCCATGCCGACGTATTATTTACTTTACGCATTATGATTAGAAGAATTTTGTTATTATACAGATTGATTGATGCCCTGAGGGGTCGAGTCAACTAAACTCTATATCCAATCATGTGAATTAATCCTATAGGGACCAAAAGCGTCAATATCTCATATGTTTTATAACCAATAAAACTGTTATATAAAAAAAGCTACTAGGCCGACCAAATTCGCTGTGCATAAACCCTGTCTTTCAATAATGTATAATGTCTTACATTCAAGTGGCCAATATTTAGTACATATAAATTCAAATACATATGTTTGGTGGGTCAAAAAAAAAATGAAGGCAAGTTGTGAATGGACGAGACAAAGTACCTTAATTTGACAAGTTGACTGTGAGTAAGATATCTATTGTAATGATAATTTGTGTCTCTTTATCCTTTTGCCCAACAGTAATTTTGATCAACTTAATCAGTTGTGATCTTACTAAGTAATAGAGCTATGAATTTCAATCAATAGACGAGAAAGTTTAATGTGATTATTTGTATATGTAGGTGGGGATATCGTTTGCGAGAATAATGTTGAGTTCGATAAGACCAAACATTGAGGCCTTAGGGAGGTTGTCAAAAACAGATATCTTCGGTGACGTAAATCAGTATCCAATGGCTATTAAGACTCCAGGATTATTGACTCTTCGAATCAGCTCTCCTTTGCTATGCTTTGCCAATGCCAACTTTATTAGAGACAGGTTGATTTCTATTTCATTAATCAATATTTTTTTTTTCATTAATCAATATTAGAGACAGTTCAAACATCATAAGTTACTCTTATATGAAAATGTATCAAGTTTGATTTTTTTTTTTTTTTTTTATTCTTTCTTTCAGAATATTGAATTCAGTTGGAGAAGCAGAAGAAGAGGAGAATGAACAAGAAGTTAAAAAAGAACAAGTTCTTCAAGTAGTAATTCTCGACATGTCATGTAAGCATCTAAATTCTATGATACTAATTATATTAAAAGTTGTAATTTATACTTATATAGTAATATTACTGAATTTTACATGTAACAAAATAAATGTGAAGACGTGATGGGCGTAGATACATCAGGAGTTGTTGCACTTGAAGAACTACATCAAGAGCTGGCTTCTAATGACATCCGGGTACTTTTTGATTTTATTTTTTCCCACATTAAATTTATAACACATGCTCAATCAAATGTTATTCGTTCACTAATTGCATATATGGGTTCTTTGGTTATTCAACTTACCAAAATTTTTTTATGTTTGGAGATGCAGTTAGTGATCGCTAGTCCGAGATGGAGGGTACTTCACAAATTGAAGCGAGCAAAATTGGAGGAGAAGATGAAAACAGAAAATATACTTATGACAGTAGGAGAAGCCGTAGATATTTATGTAAGAGCAAGATCTACGTCGGACGATTTGTGTTGATATATGTGAGCATCAAATTAAAGAATATACAACCAAAACATATAAGGTAGTGGTTTGTGATAATATTGTAGTTGTGTCATATACACCCAATAGTTTTGATAAATTCTACCTACACTAAAAAGTACAAATTTCAATGCATAAGACTTATTATATCTTCAATCTATGTCATTATTTGACTTAGTTGTCATCATCGCTATGTTTTTTTCGAATAAACCTATGAAATCAACATCTTTTATGGCCATATCAAATTTTATGTATGTTTTCTTTTGTAAATTTTGTTTTTTTTATCACATTTGCTATGTCTTGGACGTTTTTTTTCTAGAACTCCGCAACTATGGTGCATTTACAAACCATCCGAACAAGATTTTAGACCTTGTGTTTTTTTTTCTAGAACTCCGCAACGATGGTTCATTCCTAAGTTTAAGAAAAAAAAAAATCATTTGCACTTTTAACTCCTAAGTGAAACAAAACATGCAACAAACTCAAGTTCCAGTTTTTGGTAATATAATTCACATTTTATCCAAAACAATAAAAATTGCAATAAACGCTTAATACAAGCATATATCAATGTGTAGAAAAAGCAGTGAATTGGAATCAGAACTTACCTCGCGGATCTCTGCTGAGTTAATCATCACATAAATCTTCCACGTTCAACATCATCACAAACAACTCACAATATATAAGCACAATACCTTGAGAGAGCGTTTAACGGTCAGAAAATATAGCCGTGGAAGAAAAATCAAATATCTGACCATTAAGTAGATATTACCGAAGCCTCTCCATATGCTGAGAGAGTAGCCATTGCGAAGTAAAGAGTAGTTGCCTTTTCTATTTTGTTTTTCCAATTATTGGCAAAATAAAAGATATACCGGTCTTTAATTTTCCTATACGGGAAAGCACACATGAATGCCAATATGCCCACGATTAACCAAAGAGTAATAGAATTTGAAATGCAATGATCAGCAAGCAAACTGTGTATGATGCCGAGATGAAGAAACGAAGGGTAATTTCTGATTATGTCCATTGTTACCAGTTGGACCAAATTAATACATAATTCGATTTCATATACGCCTATATGAATTTTACGTGGCAAAATATATGATCATTCTTAATTCGTTCAAAGAGCAAAACCCCTTAATCTCTCCCATACATTTCTAACCAAATCTCTCTTTCTTATACCTAACCTCTCCTTCTTTCATGGTTCTCTTTTCTCTCGTCCATACATTGTTTATATATATATAGGCACTTTTGCCTCCAATGATCAGATTTTCGCATTCCCAAAAAAAGAGAAGAATCTTTGAATTTGTTAATTGTGTTGATCGGATCAGAGAGACATGGGCCGAGTGAAATTGGAGATAAAGCGAATAGAGAACACAACGAATCGACAAGTTACGTTCTCGAAAAGACGAAATGGTCTGATAAAGAAAGCTTATGAATTGTCCATTCTTTGTGACATCGACATTGCTCTCCTCATGTTCTCTCCCTCCGATCGCCTTAGTCTCTTTTCCGGCAAAACAAGGTTATATTATTTTGTCTTTTTACATTTTCTTTCGGTTAATTATGCAAACACGAGAACATTCATTTAATCTACATTTATTTGTTAAACTCTGGTCAGGATCGAAGACGTTTTCTCAAGATACATCAATCTTTCTGACCAAGAACGAGAGAAGTAAGGTGATCAATCTCCTTTGATCCACCTTTTTATTTTCCTAATATTTCTCTTTCATTTTATTTCAGTGCTCTAGTATTCCCCGATCAGAGCCGACGCCCGTACGTATCTTATTCTTATTCTTATAAATAATTTAACATATAAACCATATGCTGATAATTAAAATGTAATTGAAATTTTCATATTTTGTCTACTTTGTCTTGCAGAGATTTCCAGAGCAAAGAGGTACGTAATTAGACTAAGCATAATGTGTGTGTGTGTATATACCTAGCTCCCTTTTAATGTAGTAAAAAAGGATTTACATATATTGAATTCAATTATATATTTTAGATTATTGATTTCGAAATTTTCTTGTCATGTGACAGTATCTACTCCGGACTTTGCAGCAACTCAAGACTGAGAATGATATTGCTCTTCAACTCACCAAGTCTCAAATTCTTTCTCTTGTCTTTGATTTATTATAGACTACATTGTTTTTCTATATTTCGGAAGTTGATTTTCTATATTTTTTCTTATTGGATGATTTTGTAAAGCCCTGCAGCTATCAACTCCGACGTCGAGGTGATTCTTCTAATCTTTTTTTTTTTTTTCTCTAGCTAGTAACTATAACTTATGTTATTTTCTTTCTAATCATTGATTTTATTCGTGTTGTATATTTCAATCGGAAAATTTTAAGGAACTTGAACATGAAGTTTATAAGTTACAACAACAGCTTCACATGGCAGAGGAAGAACTAAGGTCTTATGACTAAAAACAAAATGTGATACAATACATTAAATGTATGTAAAAAGTTAGTGACTAATTGTTATATGCAAATATAATTAGGAAATACGAACCTGATCCAATCAGGTTTACAACAATGGAAGATTACGAAACTTGCGAGAAGCAGCTCATGGACACCTTAACACGTGTCACTCAACGACGGGTCAATAACTTAAAAACTCCTCTTATTTTTTCTCATCATAATGATATTTAAAAAATATTAGCAGCTAAACAATATCTTAATACGCAGGATCATATATTGAGCGACCTATCTTCATACGAAGCATCGGCTATACAACAGCAAAACATGGGTGGACCTTTTATAAACGACGTCGTTGGTGGCTGGCTGGCTGAAAACGGGCCTAACCAAGCCCATTTATTCGACGCATCATCCCGTTCAGCAATGTATGAAACATTGTTGCAAGGAAGTAGCTCAAGCTCGAACCAAAACAACATTATGGGTGAATCCAACGTATCAAATCATAACGGTGACATGTTCCAAGAATGGGCCCAGGCCTACAATTCTACTACGGCCCATAATCCCTCGACCCTATTTCCTCCTATGCAGCAACAACAGGTTCTTTATTTTCTCATATTTTAAAAGAATTAAATTTATTTTACTATTCAATAAAAATATTATATTTTTAAAAGTGCCAGCATGGCCTGGTTGGTTCCAATGTGAAAGAAATTGAAATCCCGGTTATGAAGAAGGAGGCGCAAGCAGACCACGAGGTCTCCGACTATGACATTAGAATGCCTCAGCTCAGTAGCCAATAATCTCTATGGATTTCAATTTAGCATATGTTATTTACATATTTATACGGTTTTGTTACTTATCATAAGATATTACTATACACATTTACATAAACACAACTGCCATATTTCTTCAAACCTTTTATGGAATTGTATATCGTATTCGTTACATAACGTTTCTATAAAAATAAAAAAAACATGTATATATTATGTATCTACAATAATACAAATGAGACAAAAAAAAAAACAAAAAGAACATGTTTGGCTTGTATACGATAATGTCCAAACTCCTCTAAGTTTGCTTGTCCTAATTTTTAAATATCATTCAACATTTGGTCACTGAGTGAGTGAAACTAAGGCATAATTCAGTTTAAAGAGAAAATTAAATCATACGCTAAAAGAAGCTAACGAGAACGTTTTCAAAATGGAGACAATGTGTTTAGTATTTAGAAAATTATATTGACCTATCGAATTTTACTGGATGCAGTTGTTCAGTACTTGTAATACATGCATCTATCCTATCCAGATATATACACACACACATATATATATATATATATATATATTAATCTAATTTTAACATATGTATTTAGCCACACAAAAAGACATACGTATTTAGCCAAATTTGTTATATATATATATATATATATATATATATATATTTTAAAATAATTTTGTTCGCATAAATTTTCATAGTATTTTAGAAATATATGGAAGTTTTGGGAAACAAAGCATAAAATTGTAATTATGGATCTTTTCTTTTATTATTATCAGTAACTATTTTTAGTTAAAAGTTTCCGAAACATTCAAAACTCAAATGCATTAATCCATTAAGTTACATGCATTGACTAATTTTTTTTTTGTTAATTGCATTGACTAATTTGTTTATCTAATAAGTTCCATATCTTCTATAAATAATGGACCAGTCAAAACATTTGTGAGATAATATTATATATAGACTAATTTTATAACCATATGTAGACGATGAGGTGGTATCACATGAAAATGTCCTCTTTCTATATAAATCTAAAAGAACAAAAGGTTAGTATATATTTTTGAACTTGATTTGTCTGCAGTGTAAAAAAAAATAAAAATGAAGTAGACCATATACAACATGAAGGGTGAATGATCCCATACAGTGTAAATATTCAATATTCATCTAACTCAAGATAAGTTTTTAGTTCACCTTCAAACAGTTTTATTGAAAACAAGAGCAAATTTATTTCTCAGACAATGATATACTTTATAAAAACTTCAAACAATAGTAGTATAGCACTTTGAAAACGCAAATATTTTGCATTAAAAAGAGTTATCTATAGGTTTAGGCAAAAAAACTGGAATCGAAAAACAGAACTGAACCGATCTGAAAAAATAGAATCGAAACCGAGAAAATATTCGAACGAAGTCTAAATATATATACTCGAAAAACCGAAACCGAAACCGAACCGAACCAAAAATCGAGTGGATACCAGAAATACCCGAAGTATAATTATATGTCCATAGTATTAATTATATTTAGACTTATATAACCTAAAATTACAATTATAAACTCGAAAATATTAGTTAATTTTAGATCAAAATAAACACAATACTTAAAATAACCAAAATATCATAAAGTTTTTAGTTATATTTGTCAAAATTTAACCAAATTTTATTTAATTTAACAAAAAAATTCAAAATATTCAGAACCGAACTAAAAATAACCGAAACAGAACCGAACCAAACCAAAATATGAAAATATCTGAATAAATACTAAATTTCTTTACTCAAATTAACTAAAAACTAAAAAACCGATCTGAATCGAACCGGAACGTACAGAACTAGTTATCTTATCTAGCTTGGAAAAAGTGGCCTTATTTCCAAATTTTTATAATTTAAATAAGATAGGCGTGATGTAGTAACGTGGCAAAACCTTTTTAAAGAAAAACATCCACAAAATCTAGAGAAAGCAATAGAAGCTCTGACATTTGGAACTTGTTGATTGATATGACCTTATTTTGGTAGAATCCAATCAGAACATTGTACCAATCAATATCTCCATATTTCTTTCCTCATATCTCTCATTATTTTTTAAAGAAATTTTAGAGTACACCCTACTATTGGCCTGTCAAAAACAAAACAATGTTTTATATCTAAAGTCTAAAAGTAGTTTTTCATTTCTCCATTTTTGGACTGTCTATTTAAGTCTAAAAATGATGATTATATTTTTCATTTTAACATATTCGTTTAATGGGCCTGGCTATTTCACATTTTTATTATTTTGGATGTGCAAAGTAGTCCTATAAAATTAAATAGTTAAAACTAAAACTATTGTATTTGAATATCAATATCTAAATTATGATTGTATTTTTCTTTCTCGAAATATAAATTTATAAAAACAAATATGAAGATGAGCATAGAAAAAATAATAATATGTAAATAAGTATTTATGAAAACAGGTAGAGATTTAGTCGACATTATATATGTTTGTCGTCTTTATATATGTATATACCAAATCATTTTAATGGTATAATGTAATATCTTGTAACTTATAGGCTATTTTCATAATTTTTTATTAGATGATTTATTTTATTTTTCGTAGCGTGCCAGATCAGCATTTTGTGTTTAGGTTTTCCGCCTCACCTTTAATATATATATCTATCGATCTTGAGATAAGGATAACCTTCTAATCAGGATAATCGGCAAACATGTCTTCTCCTGGCGATTTGTTCGATGACGAAACATTGTTGTTGAGTCCTTTATGTTTTCCGGGATCACCGGAACCATGTATTCCGTTATTGGTATACTTCTCTTTTTCTTTTTTGTCTGTCACAATTGATTTTTCTGTATAAATATTTATTGTGATTTTATTAATGATCAAACTATTGGATTTGTGAAATATATAGGATTGTTTGGAGAACGAGTCTACTGAACTGATCCCTGTCTCAATGAACGAGACTAACCCTTCAATGTCCTCTCAACAATCAAATCTAATGACATATCAAGAGACATCAACACTACTACAAAATCCACTTGAAATGGTATATTACTTACACTTTGACATAGAGCAGGAAATCTAAACCAACTACTGATAGTATCCTAATAAATGTAATTTCTTGTATTTTATGTAAGCAGCAACAACACCAACACCAACACCAAGTCCTGCAACAACAACAACTAGACAATTCGCTTGAGCTGTGGTTACAAGATAACTTATCAAACGGTTTCCTAAGTCAATCCATGTTGAATACTTTTCAGGTGTCTAGTGTTTTTACAAGGGTAAAAAATGTTTTTTGGAGTGGGTTTAATTTTCTTAACTATATTATATTTAAAAAAATATGTTTATTTTATCAGAACCAAATAGAGATTGGTCAAGTGAGGCAAGAAAATAATGGATTTGCACATCCAACTATGACTAATTCTCCAATTCATCTTCAAGAACTACTTCTTCCAGCACCTTTGTATGAAATTTATTAATTTACAAAAAAGTTATCATAATATAAAACTCTATTTTTCTTACGTACACTCAAACTAATGAAAAAAGTGATTTAATTGCTGCAGGATACGTGAAGAGCGTTCTGACGCATTTGGATCACTTTCTCATTCTCGTTCAATTGGGTACATTATTTAAAATTTTATTCCATGTTAATATATTAGCTAAATATACTTATCATCCTTTATATACCTGAATGGTTTAGAGAACCTCTGCCAAACAATAATCTTATGATGTGAATGAAAACTATGGTGGCAAATTCTTAGCATTTCATTCCAAACTGATAAACCACTGCTACTCAAATGCAACACTTTGTATATCTTATAACATTGATCTACAGAATTCTCATAATAATATCATGTTCCTGAAATATATAGGTCACAGAACTATCTGTCATATCAGACGCCTCGACCAGTCACTTCTTCTGTTAACATGTATGGTCAGCAACCACCCCCATCGATTTTCACCAGTAGGCAAAATGAACCTCACAATTTAAGGATGGTTAACAATCCAGCTATGTAAGATCAAAGATTTCTATGACTCCACTTGTATTTTATTTTCCCAAATTTATTTATGATAACAATAGTATATTTTACATGTATAATCTGTTGGATTCATGCAGGACATGTCCTTTACAAAACCAAACTAATATGATCCCTACTTTCAATGTTGTTCCACAACATAACATTTCATCCATACCCAGACCTCAAGTGTCTTCCAGTTTTACCAGGTAACAAGTCATAATCTAGTCGACTTAGCACAAGAGAAAAATTAAGTTTTCGTGTTCTTAAATTTTTCTGATTGCTGCATTTTGAAAACTCTATTTCTATTTTTTATACCTCGTTTTTACAGGCGTCGTGGCGGCATGCAAAGATCAGTGAATCAGTCTTCGTCGAGGTTTAGGTTCCCCAACCTTAACACTCAGACGCATATACGTCCATATGCAAACTCAATTATGCCTCCACAGGTACAATTTATTTCATGCAATGAAGAATGTATAAATAAATGAAGTTCAATATTTTACGAATGACTACAGATCATGCACTAGAAAACCCTTATTGATAACAACAATGTTACAGGGCGAAGTTTTGGGATCTAAGCGACAAAGTTACCAAAATCGATTTGAATTTGGACAAGCATCATCTTCGGCTCAGCGCAGGGTACACGTTTTCCAAAAAATCAATTTTTTTTTTTTTAAATATATATTAATGTGAATTAATTTAATAACGCAGAGAATTGATCAATCAGCAGGCGAAAATGTTAGACCAGCTGCAGTCAATCTTGTTGAACAAAGGTTTACTGTTTTCCAATGACTAACATTTTTTCAAATATTTTCATATATAAATCTATAGTTAAATATTTGCGTGGGTCTCTTAATCTGATACAATTTATCAATTAACCATAAATTGTATTGAAACAAAATATTGTAAGGAACATAACAAATACATTTTTTTCAGGCAAGCAAATAATATATACAATCCAATATATGAAAGCCTCGGTTTATGTATTGATCCCCACTTGAGAAACTATTCTTTTACGAGGATAGATTAAAAGGTAATTCTTTCGTTTAATTTTTTTATTGATTAATTTTATGAGTTTTAGTTGACTTAATTGATTATAACATAATTCATTATTTGTTCTTACCAAACTATAGGTTGCTGATCGATCCTCAAACCTTGAATAATGGTGTGTGCTCTATCTTCTTTTGTTTCTTTATCTCTGTATGGTACCTAGTTCCCTCTTGTGGAAGCGTTATGTGTACACCTTGTTATGCATGTTATCTTGTTGTACCTTATCTCGTACACAACCAATATGTGTTTGTTTTCCTTCTTAAGATTTTTCCTCCATCGCTTAATCTTATTGAATCTTCGAGCTAGTTTCATATATAGGCTCATAGAACCCCATATTCTTATTTCTTTTCATTTTAATCATCTTTGATTCGTCGATTATCTCTAAAAGTTACAGACTGCACAATGTGAACTATTGCTATAAAAATCAATATAAAAGCAAAAAGTAAATTGAGTTTTATAGACGATTTGAGCCCCATGCTCTAGTTACTACACATTGAAATCCAAATAACAATCAACATTTCTGATCCCGCTTTGGTTTGCATAGTTACATTGTTGATTTATATTTTATTTGCCGGTTGAAAAAAAAAACGTATCGATTATGGTTTTACACCAATAATCTTATTAAACTTAAACAACCATTTCAGAATTATTTAACATTACAGAAAAACCCTCAATTCAAAGGGAAAAAGCTGTAGAAGTTTACGAATGGATCCATTCGTGAAATATCGTTGTTTTATTTTTGTCAACAACAACGTGCATTTTCACCGACTCACCTAATATCATTTTGGATTTTGGTTCAAACTTGAAGTACTCCCTTGCAATAGTAGATCATAGCTGACAAACAAAAAAAATCCCAATTACAATTTAACATAATTAATTATCTATATAAAAACAAATTGGTTTGAACTAGAAAGACCTTAGCTAATTGGAATGATGGGGTGAATTGGCTATCATAGGGGCTTGTTTGGGCTCAGCCTCAGGTCCCCATTCCTCTACGACGTCGTTTAGAAGGATTCCTTCCATGCTCTGTTGGGTACTTGGTTCTTTGCAGGACTTGCTCAACAAATGTTCCTGCAATTATCAATTACTAAACTAATTTGTATCCCCTCTTACAATGTAGTTTAATAGCAGAGTGTGTAGTATGTGTCACCCTTCTCTGAACAACACGTGTCAGGGTATCGATAAGATGAGTTTCACATGCTTCAATCTCCTCCATTGATGTAAACCTAGCTGGATCTGGTTCGAATTTCCTATGTATATTATTAGATCACACGAGTTATTATAACTCTTTGCAAAACATAAATTGTTTTATAAAATTTTAAAAACGACTAATTAAAGTAGGGAAAATACCTAAGTTCTTCCTCTGAGATCTGATGCTCTTGTTGTAATCTACAAACTTCTTGCTCAAGTTCCTGTAAAATTGCAAATATAATTAGACAACTTGATAGTTATTTATATATTTTAATAAACGGAGAAACAGGAAATTAATAACCTCAACATCGGAGTGGACAGGGCTGCGTACTCCATAGTCGTGAAATAAAAGGTCAGTGTGCAGATATGGATTTTTTTAAGACTTTATATCAAATACGAAATTTATTATAAGGAAAAAGAGAAAGACACCGAGGTTCGTTGATTTGGAGGGCCATGTCGTCCTCAATTTTGAGTTGTTCAAGAGTTCTTAACAGATACTGTCACAAAAAGAAGATGCTGATCAAAATTAGTTTAGTAATTTTTATGTTTGTATTGTATTTTTTTTATAAAAACTATTTAAAAATATATGATCTGAGTCAAACCAAAAGAAATTTGGTTCTATTTAGTTTTTCGTTTCAAATATCCAAACTGATATAATCCAAACCGAATTCGAATTAAAAGTTTTAGTTATCTAAATAGATTTTAAAATTCTCTAACTGAACTACCTAAAACCGAATAAAACTGATACAAACCAAAATGAGTCTCAGAATGTCCAATTCTAGTACCCTAGCTTAAAAAAAGTTGTGTCCGCCACTGTATATATATATATATAAATAAATACCTTTTTTAAAAAAGAAATACTTAGATTCGAAATTTGTGTAGAGCTTATGCATGGACCAATAAACTTTTATATTTTAAAATTGGTTAGTCTCACCTCTTTGTTTTGGATACCTCTGCAAAACAGAGAAGAATCTTTAGAAACAAATTATAGATAAAAATTAAGTATATACTATAATAAATTAAAGTATATGATACTCACTGGCGTTTGCCTTGATCGGGGAAAACTATGGCGCTGAAAATGTTTTTAAAATACCAAAAAGAAAATGTGAATATATAAATTAATAAACCAAGTAGATTGATGCGATGAAAATACATACTTCTCTCTTTCTTGATCAGGAAGATTGATGTACCTCGCGAAAACGTCCTCAATTCTGAATTTAACTCAAAATTAAGATAATGGATCATCATGCATAAATGAATTTTACAAATATGAACAAGTATACATATACGACTATTTATATATGGTTGAAGGAGACACAGAACAAACCAAGTTGGGGCAAACTCGCAATTGACGGAGAGAAGAAGCTAGGCGGTAACAAGTAGAATTGGCTTAATTTGTGCTATATGAGGCTTCTATTTCTTATTTTAGAGGAAATTTCAAACTTCTAACTTCTGAAAACAAGCGAGTTTTATTTGATGGGACTCGCACCGAGCCATTCATTGCATGCACTGATGTCATTGAAACATGACGTGTTTCGTATATAGAGTGCCATGTATATACTGAGAGGCTTTCATACATTTCTTTTAATTTAAACTGCGAAAATTTTCTATAAAACTCCGAAATTTTCAAAGTCCATAAAACTCCGATTTTTTTTGTTATTAAAAATATTTACGGGTGGCTAAAATGCAAAATGCAAAATGTTCTCTAAAACACCTAAAGAGAATCGATCGTTGGTTGCTATTCAACAACCCAACACTTTAAGCGGAAACCATCAATCCACCACAACTTGTTTGTGTTGATCATATATATTAATCAATACTCTACTAGAGTATGGCCATGTCGGAATATTTATACTATTTGAAATTAGTGAAAACTGAAACCTTATAAGAAACTGCTCATAAAAATATAGAATCAACTGGAGATTTTTAAAAGGCGAAACCTAATAGGAAACTGCTCTTAAAAATATAGAATCAATTAGAGACTAATATAACTCTTGATTTTTGGGTGTTTCTTATTTTTATGTTGATTTTTGAACTGAAATGACAACAGATTAAAGACTTTTTGCTGAATGTTCTTTTTCTAAGTGCTGGGGGTGTAATTCTAAAGTGCTAAAAAAAAATCCTACACTTTGTAACTCCGCTATATACAAATTCCCGGAATTTTTGCTATTTATAGAATGTCCCGGAACTTCTCGTATATACTAAAGCTTCAGTAATATGTAAAAACGTGTCAACGCTAGGTTGCATCTCTACTAGATATGAAATACGAAAGCAGTGGAAAATAAATCAAAAACTTCAAAATTACTAGTACAAAAAAAATAAAGATCCACTATTCGGTGGCTTACACCACCCAAATAAGAGAAAAAAACATATGACTTGTCCATTTTGTCGTAAATCAAATGATATGGGCAGTAACATATACACGCAAACGTGGTTACACTTAATCAGAAGCTGAAAAAGCGTAACGAGAAGATTCTAGAAAGGCATGGAATGTTCTAGAAGAAAAAATGGAAATACCTTTTTTGACCGGAAAAGAGACAAAGGCGATCGGAGGGGGAGAACATGAGGAGGGCAAGATCGATATCACAAAGTGTTGACAATTCATAGGCCTTTTTTATCAAACCTTTTTTACGTTTTGAGAACGTAATTTGCCGGTTCGTGCTCTTCTCGATCCGCTTTAACTCCAACTTAACCCGACCCATATCCAATGATCTCTGCAAAACATAAAATAAAAACCCGATCTATTAATTACGAATTGGTCTTTTTGTTTGGCATGGTAGAATTTGATATGAGTGGAAAACAGAGGGTGTGCGCATATATACAAGTAATATGAGCCGACGAGAGGAGATTGTTATGTTTGTGTGTTTGTAAGAGAGAGAGAGAGAGAAAAGAGTTATTATATATGGGTGAGGGGATAAATTTTTGTTCTTAATTCAGACGAATCTGTGTCATATGGCTAGGTACATCAATTACATTTATAATTTTATATATGATTTATAAATTTTTACTTCTTCGTATTAAATAAGCAAGTGTTACTCTAAATTTAACCAGAAAAATATATTTTATTCAACTCATATATACGTGGGTGGGTATATGTATGTGTATATGATAATATATGTGTCCAAGACATATATCATTCCTAGCCTGCCACTAATAATGTATACTTTACTAACTACTATGATCTACTACATTGTAGATGCGCTGTGAAAAATGTGAGAAAAATAAAACCCAAGTCTGGTTTAAGAAAAAGGAAAAGGAAAAGGAAAAGACCCAAGTGTAAGACATATGATGAATATAGCGGGTGAAACTTAAAGCTTTTATAAAGCTGCCTCTCGATGAAGGAACTTCAAAAAGAAGGCAAATGCTAGCTAGGGTTCGTATGGAATATTCTTGGATGTTACTATGTATATTTTAGTAATATTGTACATGACGACCACCTGGTCTCAGTTTTTGACACGTGGAATTTCTTTGTTTGTGTTGTCTCGGTTGTTGTTGTTATGCGCCGAGAGGGAAAGGAGATGGAGGTAGAAAGAGATCTTCAATGCGAAGTTTGCTATTCGATATTAATTACACGAAGTTTGCTTATACTATTGACCGACCGATTTATATATGCCGATCTAGAGACTATAACCTAAGGGTGCGTATATTATAACCACAAGGTCCTGATCAGTATTATTAGGTTCGATTAGTAACTTAAAAAATTAATAGTGATAGCATTTTTTGTCCTTGCTACTATGATTCGTAACAAACAAACCAATAAAGCGTTAGCAATCAAGTTTGTGTTCTCTTTCTATATCATTATTTTGTATTTAATGGTTAAACGCGCGCGGGTCAGTTCACATAACTAGACCATGCTTGATCAAAACCTAAAACAGCATGTAAAACCACACAATCTGAATTATATTAATAAGCACATAAACAGAATTAGATTGGATCATATCGTATAATATAACATAATAACAGTCAGCGGTTCCAAAGAAACAATTTTGATCGTATTCGTACGTGTGTATTTGTGTAAAATTGTGAAACTTTTGTCTTGTTGGGAGTGGGGTTAAAAAGATGGGTTATTAGGAGGAAAATGACAAAGTAGCAAAACCATGTCTTTTTTTCGCAGTAGACTCAGAACTGAGATTAATCAGTTCGTCCCATTTTTATAGAATTTATTTCATACGTTGAATCCGATCTACTGGAATTCGTATTTTCTCGCACCCGCAAACAAAAAATTGTTGAAACTTGAAACAGAAGCAAATCCTATGTATGCGAAAACAAAAACAAATTCTATGTTTACCTTATCCTATTTCTATTTGTTTCTGCATATTTTTTGAAATTTGAAAGTAATTCAAATACGCTTTCATGTCAACAAAATATTGATCAAGACATGTACAAGTGGTTTATGCAGCTGTCAAAAAAAAAAAAAAAAAGTAATTACGTCGCTCTGTAGAATACTAAATACAAGTCATTCAACTTCACTAAAACGAATAAATCGGGTGACTAAATTTTCAATTGTACAAATCACAAAAGTATAATAACATCAAGGGCATAATTGAAATTTCACAACAAACTGAGAAAGAGCAAAAACCCTAGAAGAACATTGACACAGGATATAAAACGCGACGAAGCGGCGCTTTATCGTTTTTGGTCATCGTGCTCCTCTTCCTCTTGGTTTCTCCTCCGCCACACAGATCCAAGACATTTTGATTCAGCCTTCACCGCCGGCGAAAATGGTTACGGCCAAGAAAACGGTTCGTCGCAATCTCTCTCATCAAAGTTTTATCTTTTCTCCTCATCTAGGTATCGCTTTCGATCTCAATGTACCTAAACCCAACGATGTCAAAATTTATGCTTAATTGCAGAAGAAGTCTCACGAGGGTATCAACAGTAGGTTGGCCCTTGTAATGAAGAGTGGTAAATACACTCTTGGTTACAAGTCTGTTCTCAAATCCCTCCGTGGCTCAAAAGGTAATTTCGTCGAACACTTGGTGTGCATACCTAAATGTTGTAGATGTTTGTTGTTTATTCTGGTTTTGCCTTATGTGTTCACAGGGAAACTGATTCTAATCTCCACCAATTGCCCACCGTTGAGAAGATCGGAGATTGAGTACTACGCAATGCTCGCCAAAGTTGGTGTTCACCACTACAATGGAAGTAAGTTTCTTTCTTCTTCGGACCAATCATCTTTTGCTCTTGATGATTTATATAGATACCTTGACCCCCATTAGGTTTGGTAACTGAGAATGTGAGTAGATAACAAGTATACAAATCTACTTCTATGGACCATTAAGTTGATGATGATATTATGAAACTATAATGCTTATTGACGTAAAGTGTTGATCTTTCGCATGATGCTTGAATTGTTATTGATGTCTCTGTATGTGTCTTATTACATAATTACAGAAGTTGACTGTATTGTTTGGTCACAAACATATTAATCTTCCAGAATCTTGCTCTTTTGACCGATGATTTCATATCATCAAAGGAAGTAGATGAATGTTTATGATATTCGGCATAGTTGTCATGTTTCAGGAAACACTATTTTCAAGGCTTGACTGTGTTTTTCTTGTCTCCATTTTAATGTGTTTCAGACAACGTTGATTTGGGTACAGCCTGCGGAAAGTACTTCCGTGTTTCTTGTCTGAGCATCGTTGATCCTGGTAAACGAACTAACTAATTGCTTATGTATTGCTGGTTCTTCATCGATCCATCTACTAATGATTTTATCTCCCGACTGGTTTCAGGTGATTCTGACATTATCAAGTCAATTCCTGGTGATCAGTGATTCAATTTTCGATTTTATTTCTTCTGGACTTTTTATCCATTTTTGTATTTGAGCCTCTCAAAAGTTTATGAGCTATTATAGACATTGTGTTTTTTTTTTCCGTCAAATTTTCTTATATTACGGACCGGATACGACAATTCCATATAAGCTGCAAACATCACAAAAGTTTACGCATTTTCTTATCATGACTAAACAATTAGTGAAGAATACTCAATAACTTGGACTCAAACAATCAGCTTGGGATATAGAACGGAACCAAATACAAAACATTGTCGATATTCTTAGTCTTTTTTCGTGATGTCTGACTGGTTGGATTTAGGTAGGAGAAAATGCTCAGAGTTTGATTAGTTATATTCTGATTTAGTACTCCTCCCTCCATTTTAAATTTCAAGACAGGTCTCGTTTTATATTTTAAACGTATTCAATATACCTATTCACTAATACACTATCATTTTTTTTTTTTTAATAATTAAGAAAACTTATAAACTCTACGTATTGGATGTATACATATCTCCCTTACTATTGTATGGATAAATTGAATGAAACTTCTTTTTTTGTTCATAAACATACGTAACGTGGGTTTAAACCTGGACAGTAACGCAGCCACGAGCCCACGACATGCGTGTCATGTTTTTATGGTATTGATTAGTAAGAATCTACGATCATCTAGTAAAAGTGGCATGTGTCAAAAGAGGATAAACACATATATGACCGAAATGGAGAAAAATAATCCAACATATTTTGTTCCGTTGTTGTTGTCAAGCTGTATAGTTTTCATTTGTTGAAACAGTAGTAATTCTTATTTGTTCATTTTATCCATAAAATCAGAGGAACGACACATGTATTTCTTTCTTGTTTTTTTGGTCGACACATGTATTTCTTTCTTAGTATACATTGTTTAGTTTCTTTTAGAGAAAACTTCCAATTTGCAAGTAAAAACTGAATGAATCTAACTTTTATTTAACCCAACTCTCACTTACTCGATCCATAGATAGAGAGAGAGAGAGCCTTGAAAATCTCCATCATAATGGCTCTCAATACTTACTACCAAGACACTTCGAACCTTCTGACGTCCTCTATCTCCGACAACACTACATTGGGACAGAGAGCTGCTCCGACGCTTTCTCTGACAAGACAGATGATGTCCGGTATCCCTGTGAGAGAAGAGAGAAGACAAAGGCGGTGGCGCGTGAGATACAGCCGCCTCCGATATAGCCGTCGAACGTACCGTCGGTGCTGAAGCGAGAGTACACGAGTGATGGTCGGCTTTTACTTAAGGAAGAGAAAGTGCGTGGTCACGAGTATTTTCGAGCTCACAGATCCAACGGTCGTCTCACGCTCCAGCTCGTCTCTCTTGACGATGATGATGCTGATCGTGATTGAGATGTTAAGAATGGCGAGGAATGATCATCACTATCCTGTCGAGAACGGAAGCAACTCTTATTTCTTGGAAGTCAAGTTACGTTGAAGTTTTCAGCCTTCAACATTTTTGACCCATTCACAAAAATATCAGAAATTTCTGAATTAGCGTTCCGTTTTAGTTTTGGCGGGTTTCCTTTTACCATGTTCTTATAATCTCTGAAACTGAAATGGAATGCTATTTTCCCAAATCAAGGTTTATGAAATATAATAATTAAATAAAAGATTTGGGTATATGCCCTTATTCATTGGTCAGTGTGATTTGCTTTCTTTGGTCTTGATACTGGTCTTAATTCCTAATCAAGAAATTTAGTGGTGGTGAACCATGAAGTGAAGATCTGGTAATTATCAAATATGATATCTACATGTATGTTTCTACTACAAGAGAAAGAGAAAGTGCTTAATTACTTGAAGTAGATATCGAAGATGAAGCTTCCAAAATGTTTGGGAACTTACTTGGCTGCTTCTTCCTCTTCTTCTTCTTCTTCGGTATCGAGCTCGAGACCTTCTGCTGCTAATAGCTGAGTGATGAGCTTTTTCTTATCTTCCTCTGCTTTCTTTCGTATCATATCTCTTCTCTTCAACACCAGGGTGTGTCGCTTTAAAGTGCTGTTAAATAACTCTCTCGATGCTTTCTTCTCCTTCTCCAATATCTTCCCCTCTTCTTCCGGATCCACCTTAATAAAATTCCAAATTCAAAACAGAGCAAAAGAAAATTACCACTTTGGAAAGAACAAGCACAAAAAGACTTGTTATTTGTTACCTTAGAACGAGAAAGACGACGAGCACGCAGGTTTATCTCAAGCTGTTGTTGCTCAGCCCAAGCTGCAATCGCCATGTCGCCTCTCTGATCAAATGCTTTACGCTTTTTCATCAACCATTCCATCCAAGCTTGAGATGCCTACGCAAACCCAACATCTCATTCGTAAAAACTCCAGAGGGAAAATGAAAATTCCAAGTTTGTAGTTCTTATATATATATATATACCTTCATTGGATTCACACGGTTATCCATATCATATTGTCTTTTCTTGTCTGAGTCCATGAGCAGCTCGTATGCAGCCTGAATCTTGATGAATCTTGCTTCTGCTGTCTCTCCTTCTTCAAGTGTCCCTTTTCCATCATAAACTACAGGAAAAAACACAATTGCAATAAACAGGATCAAAAATTTTTTATATGAATTCTATAGTTTGTATACACAAAGTGAATCATAAATAGAGTTATTACTTTGTGACACACAGAGTTACAAATACTTTGGCCAGGTCTTAAGTTGATATGACCTCACAAACACATGAGATCTCAAAGTCTAAAACGCAGTTCAAAAATAAAAAAAAACCAAGTTTCATAGGCGGTATTCACACAATTCATATAAAAACTAAAGAATATCGTCTCGAGATCCAGGTAAATACCGTCAGGATGATAAAATTTGGCTAATCGTCTGTATGCCACTTTAATCTGTTCTTCCTCAGCATCTCGATCCAACTCTGTATCCAAAACCAAACAACATAGAACCATAATCAAAAACAGGAAACCCAAGACAAAGACCGTGTCCAATTCTTTCGACACAAGTGACAAACAGTAGCAAAGAAACTGAACCACTAACTGCCACAAGCTCCCAAGACTCTGGATGCAAAAAAATCCCAAATTGGTAAAAGAAGCATAAGTTATTTACCAAGAGTATCGTACGGAGACTTCTCTTCGCTCCAAGCCGATGCCCTAACAAGAGTCTTCCTCTGATTCAAACGAAACCAAAGATTCGAATCTTTAGACCTAAACCAAGACGACGACGGAGACGAATTCGACACCCGGTTTCTAAAGCCGACGTTTTTAATCGAAACCCTATAAATTGATAGACTTTGGTGTCTACTGCAACACACGATCGAAGAGAACACTACGTGTGGTCTACAAATTGCTCGAAGATTGCTCATCACTTCAATTTCCAACCCAGAAACCGATGAATTTCGCAAACCCAGAAATCAAAATTCATATAATTCGAATTCTCCCTCTCTTAACATGAACAACACGTATTTTGGGTTAACTCACGAAAATGAAATTTTCTGAAATTTCCAACCGAACGATTTTTTTCTCGGAAAATTACAAAAGAAAAAAAAAACAAATCAATTCCCGGGAAATTTTTTGTGGACGATTGAAGCGCAACGATGGTAAAATTACAATAATACCCTTAAAGTTTATTTAGTTTCACATTTGGTCCCTGAACAATACATAAAATTCTACATTCAGTACACATACTATCAATTTGCTCAAACTTTCAAACATATAAAAATAAGAAGAGCCTTATTTGTTGTATCTAATATATATTACAGAAGTTTCCAACCAAATTTACAACTTCTCTGGAGAGATACTTCATAAAGCAAAAAAACCATAAAGTTCTAATCAAGAGAATCACTCTACTTAACAAATATCCTTTTAAACATCATTCCAAGCTTTGTGATGAGAATGCTTCTTTTAAGTGGGTTCTCGTGGCCGAGCTGCCCAAAGAGAACTAAGAGCACGAAGCCTATGAAGATACTCTCCCAAAGCAAGCAAACCTCGAGCCGATTGTCTTATCGTCAAGATCTTTGCCATTTGTTGCAATGTTTGCTGCCTTAAATGATCTGCCTGTTAGATCAAAAAATAGATTCTTGAAATCTTTAAATAGAAAGACACAAACTTCTCCTTACTTTGTTTGAGTCAATGTTTACTTACTTGATTCACAAATCCCTCTAGTGCTTGAAGATTCTCTATTGCTGCAGCCATGTGAGCCGGGTAATCCGTGGACTCGATAACCGCATCAATCACAATGCTTTCAGCTAAACTCTGTTGGAGTTTATCAATCCCCTGAGAGAGAGCATCCTCTGCTTGTTGTGATGATTGTTGGAGATTCCTCACTTCCAAGATTTGTTGATCGGTTAATGGTTGGAGATAAGGCATCACAACCTGCACAAAAAAAAGGAGAAGATGATTACATTTTGAAAATGTTTATTTCTAAAGATTGTAACTTTGAAATAGAATGTTAGGATTTCTAAAATTTGTACGTTTAAAAGCTCGGATGGACGGAATCCTCCAATCCATTGGAAGAATCTTTCAGTTGAAGTTCGCCACATGCCCGATATCAAGTAGAAAACATCGGCTTTCGCTGCATTAGACTTCATTCGAAAGAGATTCGCGTAATGGTTCAAGCAACTCTCTACTAGCATCCTGAGTTCTATGTCGCTTATATGACTTTGAAGCGCTATTCGGATTTCGCTAACTCTCTTGCTTTGTTCTTCAAGCCAGTGTGAATATTCCATCTCAAATGCAGCAATCCCTGTGTTAATACTCCCAGATGGTCCTAAATAGCTAGAATCTGACGAGTTGCGAACGCATAATCCCTTTAAAAAAAAACATATAGTATTGAGTCAATAATGAAGATAGAAACTCAAAAGAGAACATTTTGAACAATCTTCCTTCACCTAGCTCACCTGTTGCTTAACCTTTTCGAGTTCTTGCTCTAATTGCGATAACTTTAACCGACTTTCTTCTAACTGCTGAACATAAGCCTATAGCAACAATACAGATTTAGTAATAATAGCTAACTTAACTATATGAGTATCAATCAAAGGGACTTGCTTTTACCTTCTTTCTCAAACGACTTTTGCGAGCAGCTTCTCGGTTCTGCGCTAAACGCCGTTTCATCTATCGGCATATGAGAAATGAATATTAATCAATATCACAGAAACTATCTTGATGTACTTATCTTTTTTTTGGAACTTTATATGTAAAATAGAAAACATAAATAAGTAGCTTTGTTTGTTCTGAACCTTATCATGAATCCTGCCACCATCATCCTGATTATCATTACTAGAAGGTTCTGCTTCAGTCTGGTTATGCGAAGAAGCGTAATTCGTCTGCACGTAATTCAAACCATTAGCAAAAAACACAAGTAAACAAGCAATAAAGACCAGAGAGAAAAATCTATAACCTTGATGTTGTTGTGATCATCAATTCTAGGATCCACCTGAATAATTGAGGAAGTAGCGGTATTGGGACTATGATCACTGATATCGGATTTGAAAACGTTTCCCCAACCGACAATTTGTTGAAATGGCTCATAGATTCCCATGTCTCTTAAAGATGCAAGTTGAGTTGGAGAAGAAGAACTCATCATCTCTCAGTTCTCTACATATCAACCAATCATACAATCTCTCAAACGCCACAAGAAGAAATAATCAAAGGAGAAAGAAAGAAAGAAAGAAATGTTTTTGTTTTGACTTACCTTCAATTATAGATCCAATAGCTTGCTCTTAGAAATTACATTTGCTCTCACTGATACAAACCATAAACAGACAGAATAAATTCTTCATCATTTCGACTATTAAAATTTATATAAAGTCTACAACTTTAACCAAAAAAAAAACACGAGAAAACTCAAACTCTCAAAGATCCAAACTTTCAAGAGCAAAAACAGAGAGGGAGAGAATATTTCACAAACCTTGATCGATAAGCAGAGAGATATTCATGAAGAAGTTGAGAGATGAAGAGTTAAAAAATGCTTTCGAAACACATTTCTGGGCAGACCACAAAAAAGAATCAAATGGAAGGAGAAGTGTTTCGAGTTCCTTTGGACATTTGCTGTCAACAAAAATAAACTTAAAGGTCAAGAGTTCCCATCATGTAAAGAGAAGAAAAAAATGGATTTTTTTTTTCTTTCTCTTGTTTCTTGTTTTGCCTTTTCTCTTTCCTTTATTTGTATTATCCATCACGGCATCACACCATTAGAATAATAATCAAATTAAAGAAACAATAAAAATAAGAATCACATCTATTAAGAAACAATCATGAATCAATTTAAAATTAAAGTAACGAAACGTTTAACGACAAAACGCTAGAAAGATGAGTTCTTTGGCAAAGCCCAAGGGGGACCTTATCGTGCGCTTGCATTTCTGAGGTACGCACGACATGATGTCATCTACCAAGAGCTGAGATACCTTCCGACGTCGACACGTGACAAGCTGGTTAGTCGATTATTCCGGTGGTGATTTTTTTTTTCAGTGGTGAATTTATTTGCACTGCTTTTGCATTCCAGAATTAGAAAGAGTCTTACGTTTTAGGGATCAAATAATAAATAGTTTCGAGAGAACAAATATACTTTTCCTCTGTTTCATTAAAATTTTGGTATCGTGGGGAAACTTTTGATTTATTGGTTGATCAAAGATCTAGTGCTTTTGATAGCAGCAACACCAGTTTTTATTTCAATTTTTAAAATTATAATTTTTTTTTTATTCATAGAGACAAATTTACATAATATTCATTGTGTCACATAAAAAAATCATTCATTGTAGCACCGAAAAAACCATTCATTGTGGTTTTATGTATAAGAATAAAATCTTATCATAAACATAGTGCATATAGAACTGCCTTTGTAGTGTAAATAAAACTGTTAAATGTAGGCTCCGATCGGTAATATTTGTTATTGAAATGGAATTGCAGCAACTATTATAGTTTAATGTAATTTATAATAAAACTTATGTGCTAAAACTATAGATATATGTGGTGAGTCGTTGTAGAAATATGATTTACTAATCTTATCAAAACGATTGATTGGTAACATTTTTGCTGTAAATGTTGCGGTATGTATTATTTAAGTGTATTTAATTTAGAATTATTAATTATAACAATTATTACAATTTATTAGTGAATAAATTTAAGAAAATTATAAACGATAAAATAATATTAACTTAAACAAATTTAGTTTAAAAATTGTAACATAGTAAACTAAAACAAAAATTAGACATACATTCCATAATATTTACAATCTCATCATTTTCAAATATATCCCTATATATTTTTCATTTAAAATAAATATAAAGGCAATAATTTTGGCAAAAAAATATATATTTAAATAAATATTTTTTAAAAAAATGTTATTAAATAAAATTAAGACAATATAAACAATTTTTCTGTTATCCGAATTAAATGAAACAAACAAAAATATTCTTTTAATTATATAAGTCAATTTTCGTTTTTAATTCAAAAAAAATAACTCAACTTACCACATCTTAACTCATGAGAATTTCCATGATTTTGAGTTATATTTTAATTTAAAAAATCTACAAAATATATAACTCAAAAATATAAATTAATCATAACTCAACAAAACTCATACTTAAACAAATCATTATCTTAATATAATTAAAAGAGAAGTATATTCTAAACAATGTCCAAAATCAATCATTTATTTACTTCAATTGCCATTAAGATTATGTGTACAATATGTTTAATTGCAATTAAAAAGGGTAATTTTGAAATTAAAATAACTGAAATCAAAATCATTTGTTTAAGGAAATATTAAATCTCTCTCACTTAATTTTGTCAACAAAATTATTTCCTTTAACTAATTTAGAGATATTTCGAGGATTTTATTAAAAATTCTCCTCTCATATTTGTTTGATCATATTTTAAAAATATTTAAATTAATGCATAGTTTATATAAGAAATAAATATCTAAAACTTTTTTAGCATATGTTGTGATTCGAATTTTTAAAAATAGGTTTAAAATTTTTGTTGTAAAATATCATAATGATTTTAAAAATATTTAAGAAACTTTCTCACCAAACAATAATGAAGCATAAAGATCAGCGGGCTGGTGAAATTTGATATCAGGATATATAAGTATTTCTTTGTATTATGATATATAAATTAACTATGTTATTATGAAATTAATTATTAATCAAAAAGTGCTATAGTTCAGTTACAATCTAATAGTTTTATTAAATGTAGAATAACTTAAACAAATTATCTTCAATAAATATATATATATAATAAATTAAATATATACACATTCGATTATTAGATAAGTGGATTAACATATTTTATAGATTAATGATTCAGAGACTGAAAATACTAGAAATTGAAAATCTGACGAAAACACAACATACGATAATCATATATTTTATACGATAATTTATTATATAACATTAAAATCAAAAAAAAAAAATTAACAGAAAAATACAACAACCGAACAATGATATTTATAACATTTAACTATGTTACTTATAATAAAACTTTAAACAAATAGAAACATATTTCTTTGATACTGAATTTTAAAAGTTTATAAATATTAAATCATTATATATAGAACAGTAGATTAAATTTTTGTCTCACTGTGTGCCGCGGGTTAAATCCTAACTTATAACATTTTTGAGTTGTGTTCATAACTTAATTTTAACACATGGTAACTCATGTGACCAATCAGACTCATAAAATACTTTGTGAAGCCGTTCGATATGTTCTATGTATATTACGGCCATTTAAATGTGTTGTCGATGATAAAATTATAATTTACAGTATAATTAAGATATTGCTTAGTGTGATATATGAAGTGATCAATATTAAATTAAAATATTAATTACAAATCGAAAACATTCATCTTTCTTAAGCATAATTCGGGTCATATGACCAATCCATTGATTTGAAACCCATTTTCATATATTTTTGTACATGTATGCTGTATGCATGCTGATGGGTCTGTAAAAGAATCAATGTCTTTTTCACTATTAGGTTCATATAGCTAGGTGGTACAAAGATGTAGGATTTTCTTTCTTCTAATTTTATTTTATTAATGTTATGTCTTATTTTTTTCTATTACAACTTTAGGTTTATTTTGGGGGGACCATAAGGTTATGCAGTGGCGTCTTTATGCTTAGTCTCCTTCCCTGACTTAGTGACAAATAATTGGAGCTTTAATGGCCTACCAAACACAAAAGATAACATTTTTAAATCTCTCATTTTTTAAAAAATCTTTCATTTATTTTTAAATTATGGATCTTAATTAGTTTGGAACCACTTGTGTAATAAAATCTGTGTGTTCGACAAAGACAAGCATGTCTGTTTATATTTTATTAAGCTTGATTTCCTGTCTTGGTTTTACTTTAATAAAGAGTCCGTCTACATTTTTTCCAATCTAATATATAATATGGTAAAATATGAATCGGTGCGGTGATACGCAAATAAATAAATACAAGGAAAACAATATTGTATGATCATGTCAGAATTTCAATTTGCATCGCGAAAGATCATATACATATTGGATGCTTGGTTTGAACCTCTCTTAGTAGACAGGTGTACTGATAATCTTGGTATATCTTAGTAGTTTTCAAAACTCACTGATAACTTAGCCTTGATCAAGAACCTAGCTAACCTTTTCTTTTTATGCAAGACCCTAGATAACTATAATTCTAGATATAGTATATACTATAGATTAAATAACGGACTATTAGAATTTACAATCATGTAAAAAAATTTTAGTAATTCAGTGTACCTCAGATTATCAGCATATATATCATTTATAAATTTTCGAGAAAATACCCATTATTCATATAGACTATACCTATGCATGCATTATAGATATCATTGTTACGTGTTATAATTGAGGAAGAAAAAGAGAGTATGATCACAAAGTTACGTACACACATTTCTACTTTAATTCATCACGAAGACACCCATCTTCCACTATTTTCCTTATCTTCTTTCTCCTTTTTTCCGTTATGACTGCAAAAGTTACGCATTTTATTGCTTTTCCCGTTATCTTCCTTGTACTTTTTTTTCCTCTCTTATTTCTTACATTCTTCTCAAGTACACCTGAAAAAAACTATCTTTCAAGTTTGATATGAATTGCATCTACTGTTACAAATTTAGCACCAGAAAATAGTTTCGGTTTCGGAGTAATTATTCACTTTCTATATTGAAATCGAATAGCCTAATAGTTTTAAAACTTAAAGTACTTATTTTCATATGTTTTTGGATTCCTATAAAAAGACTATAGTACTTTGGTTGATATAGTACTTGGAATAGTTACATGGAGTCTCATTCTGGTTTATGGTCCGAAGAAACTATAAACCGTATGACTGAGATTTTTAGAATAGGAAAACAATCGATGAATTATATTAAAACTGCATAGTATCGGTTAGAAAATAAACCTGACAACAATCGAGGTATATAAAACATAAAAAATTGTTTTTACGCATAGGAAGAATAATCAAAGAAATACCGTATACTGAGCAAATAAAAAAAGACGAAGCTATCACGCCCTAAGATTCTTGTGCACGAATGATCATTACACGTTCAAAAAAGGAAAATATAGAATTCGAATATTTGTAATATTGCTTCATGTAGAATACTACATAGTAAATATTCTCTATATATTACAAAACGAAAGGGGGAATATAAGAAAAAATAATGTTAAAGGAGGCATATATATTTATTTATATACTAGTTCCTTTTATATAAACCGCATGTCGTTCAAAGATGCGAACTTGAACTGAACTGAGACTGATTCTCTTATTTCGCATCCCAAAAAAAAAATTGAATGTAGATTCGTTTACGTTGGTTAAATATACAGTACTCATAAGTACAACCACGTGATTAGTAAACTTGTACTACTAATACTATGATTAACACAAATTTAAAATGATATCCAAATTGATCACAGTAATATTTCTTCAATTTTCAGTTTTAAAAACATTTAAAAGAAAATTTTTACTTACATATATATATATATATATATATATATTTGTTTTTTAAAAGTGAAGAGAAGAGGGCATATATTGTAAGAGAAGCACTTACAAAAATAAAATAAAAATAAATAAGTTTGTATAAAAAATTTCGTTTTTGCCAATTATGAATAACTTCAAAAGCAAAGGTGATGGGCTTCTCTTATCATTGCTTTTGTTCCCATTGTGTGGTATGAAAAAGGAGCTGATTTTATATGTTGGATGACTAAAAAAAGGAGTAATTTAGTTTTGTTTATATTTACAAATTATAATTGTTATTGTGGTGTCCTTTCCTTTTAAACCCCAAACAAGCCGGAGGATATTCTTACGTCACAAGTGCACATGACCTTCATTGTTGAATTATCAAACTCCACAAGGCAGATCACTGACTCTTTCACCATATTTACTCCACTGACTTAGCTCTCAAACAAAAAAAGAATGAAGTCATTGCTAATTTACGTAATTGTTGTATGTGTTTCATAATTACAGCAGAAGGTATCATGATTTAAATAATAAGCACCATTAGTTCCAAGGTATGCCTGCAATTGAGGATGTTTTGGTTATGAACATTTCTTCGTGAATCTCAAAGTACTAAAATAAATATAACAATATGAATTAAAAAAAAAAAAAGGTAGATCTTGTTTACCTTGAGATGATCAATACTTCTTGTTGGGATGATAGGGTTGATGTGAAGAATGAGGATGCTCAACCAAATTCCATCCATCAGTAGAGTTTTTATCCTTTTTCACATCAGGAAACTCCACCATGTAGCTGGGATCTCGATTTGGAATATTGTAATAACTACTGTTCCACTACAAGACAGATATGAAAGATCAGAATTTTATATCACATACATAACTAGCTAAGGTTTTAGTCCTTGAGACGAATCCATAAGTCTAACGAGAATTCAGGAACCATAAGTCATACTGATGTTGGCTGAGTATGAGAGCTGTTCAGCAAGGTGCTGGAACTTGAGGAGTTCAAATTCCACACGGATTTGTTCGGCTCCTGTCTTTGCTTGTTGGAACTGTAAACGTCAGAGATGTAAGTATGTTGTGCCTAAATCCGGATACAAAGCTATATGATACAGATAACCTAACTGTTTTTTCTTCTGTGTCTCAAGTCTTCATATAGTCATATGAAACAATGTAAATTATAAGTGAACATTCGAAGCTTTACCTTGACAAACCAAGGGAAAGAGCAGACTGAACTTCCTTGAGAGAAGATAATGTGGCCAGCAACTTTGCAAATGTTTCAAAAGTCGAGGCTCCAGAAGGAACTTCGAGAGACAGGGAACTATATCCATACACAGTTAAGTGAGCCACGCTTTGCTTTAGATGTGCAATTCCTCTCTGAAGATTTCTGAATGTTTCAACAGAATGAGGAGAGGCAGAGGAAAGGCTGACAATGTCAAGGTCAAGGTCATGATAATCGTCTTCTACACTTCCATCTGATTTCAATGAAGTGACACCAAAATTGGTTGTATCTCTACCCGTCCATGAACTTTTCCCCTCGAATGAGTAGTAATCATGGGATGGTACAAAAAGGGGATACTCATCGCTGCCAAGAAAAAAAAAGAAAAGATCGCTTAAATCTCTAAATTCTAATGGAGACACAAACTATCTCTGTCATGTCATATATGGTTTACCTTGGAGAAGACGGATGAGAGTTCCAATAAGAATCTCGTTGCCATATTCGTGAACAAGAACCCTGAGATAAAGTAATGCCGAATTTTAATCATACTTGGTGAATCAGTTTCCAGATGAATAGTATATAAAGTCAATATCCACGAATTATCTCCCAAATTAATTTCATATGCAAAACATTATGCAGTGAGTGTGTATATGTGCATGTGTGCTATCTTCAAAGCTTGAGGCAACTGTTTAGCATAAAATTGAGTGAAGGATGTGGTGGCATCTACCCCGAAACCCAAGTTATGGAGTGCAGGCACTGAGAGCTTATGGACAACAAGATTCAGAAGCTGCACCATGTACCTGATCCAACCACCAACCATGGAAATGTTAATTCATCAAACTACCAAATCAAATATCAAAATAATTATGAGTACAATGGTCTGCAGGGGTATAAGATTCACTTAGGAGACGGATCTCCATACATCTTAAACTATTCATGTGCCACAAAATGACTGTTTAAAGACGAGGGAGTGTTACCCTAAAGAGGCTGCGAGCTCTTTTGGCGGAACAGAGAGTGGGTTAAGACCTTGTGGTAAGAGAGCATTGCAGATTTGATCATACTGTCCACTACACCCATCTTTGTTCTGCCCCTCTAGTTTCACCTGAAACGAGTAAGATATAGTAAAACCATCCTAGAAAATGTGTTCGATAACAAAGCAGTATGGAGAGAGTCCAAGATTGCCTCGAGAAGAAACAAGATGTGTTATACCAACTTCTTTTTGGTAAAGAAATCAATATGTTCTATAAAATCTGTATAACTTTATAGATAAGAGCCTAAAATTTGATCTCCTTACCCTGGATAGAGGGAACAATTTGCATATCTGTTTCATAACCAAAGCCTGTTTATAAAGGCGTTCTGAAGTAAGCTCGATCTGTAAATCACAAATACTGGGTTAGTGTTCATACATATGAGATTGAGACACAGATAATGACTATATGAGTTCTAGAAAAGATTAGTTCAAGCATAGAATAAAAGTATGATGAGATGTAGAACTTACATACACCAAGTAGTTATTGCCAATAGTATCCGAATAGTGGTTCTCCAATTGGCGAACACGGCTCTTCTCCAACTGCAGAAATGAGAGAAAGAGAGAGAAAGAGATAATACTGTTTACATTAGCCATGGAAAAATCAGCTTCATACAAATCCTTTTCAAGAGAAAGGGCAGGAAATGAAGAAAAAAAAGTGTCACATTACAGCAGCGTTAGTTGATTCGATAATGCCATATCTCTCTTTCAGATTGCGAGATAGACTCCGAAATGTGCTTTTGCCTGCATCATAAAGTAGGCATATCTAAACTTAGTAATTTGGAGGCAATGTCAAAGAAAAAAATTTCTTAAGAAAGATTATATTCAGACTTTGCTGCAATTTCTCCAATTTAAGCTGGAGCTTCTCCCGCAACCTAGCAAGCTTCTCATTCTGAAGCTCAATCCAACAATGTTGACTAATTGCTTTCTCCTGGTTAACAGCAAAGAACACAGGCATCAGACATCATTTTTTTTGCAAGAAAAGCAAATAAATTCAATAATGAGCGCATAACTAAAACCTTTGTTACAAGCAATCCACTTATTCTCAAGTATGAAACCTCCCGACGGCTCTTCAGCGAGTCCAATGTAACTTTGCATTCCTTTAAGCTACACGAAGTGCCAAAAAAAATGCACAAAGTAAGAATTGGAAAATCCTACTCCACGATCATATCAAATTTTCAGAAATTGATTCCAAAAACCCAACATACCTACGATTAACACAAGTTACGCAGATCGAGGCACGGAAAGAATTGTTGCAAACAGCACATCTACTAGATTTCTCCATCGATCCTTCCAAATTCCCCCAAATTCCTAGGGCTCAGCGAGAAATCTAACGCAATCAATTCAACAATTTTCTCCGATCAGAACACCAATTATAAACCAAAACCTAAAGTTCGAGTACATAACTAAACAACGAATCGTTGAAATCCCAAGCGAGCATAAAAAGTTCGACCGGAGAGAACTAACCGGTGGATTTGACAGTTCCGCCGGCGCCGGAGAAGTGTAGCGTCTGGTATACCTATGAGGATGAAGCGGGAAGATATGAGAAGCGAAGAAGGAGGATTGAATTTGAAGGATAGAGTCATCGCGTTGCGTGAAGCAGTAGTGGAGCTTTACGAGAGAGCAAGGAAGGAGAAAGGACTTTTACGAATTCAAGTTACGTGCTCAGCACCTTCCTCTTCTTTTCTTACTGTGTTTTACACTTTTCACCTTTTGTTTTTTACTTTCTTACTTTTTTGCCCTAAAACTCTTTTTTCTTTTTCGTTAATGGTCTCTTAACTCTTTAAATCGCTCAATTACCCCCCTTATTTACATGCCTTGTTAACTTCACTTGACTGAAAGAGTTAGAATTTTGTTTTAACAAAACTGTTAATGATTTTCTTACTTCCAACCCAACAAAAATGTTCTCGTTGTTAATTTAATTTTACATATCTGCAGGCTGTAAAATTAAGTTTTGTTAAAACAAATGTATCAATTTTTACTACCTACATATAATACAGGATTTTGTTAAATCTGTAAAACTACGAGAAAATATAAAGCATGTTATATATATGAGAATACACGAAAACATCTACTTTGATTTGATGATATAACTTCATCCTAAGCTAACTAATTAGATATGTCAACTTGCTGCGGGAGAATATTTTAAGGTAATTGTGTTTGTCGTTTACTTTTTTTTTTTTCTTTTTTTTTCTATTGTTTTCGTTTTCTTTACTACAAAAGAAAATTGCAACTCTCTCATATATATTATATTAATGTTTTTATTTTGTTTAGTAATGAGTGGTTTAAATATTTCTTTAAACAAAAGCTCTTATTGAAAGCGTATATTCATGCTGGGGAAGTTTGTATTTTTTGGGAATAGTTTTTGTTAGGACCGGACAAAATATCCGAGAAATCCGATCCGATCTGTTATCTGCTTTGATTCGATTCGAAAAGTCCGGATATCCGTTATGTTTTTAAACAAAACAAATAGTAAAATATGATATCCGCAAGAGACAAAGCAAATAACAAATATGTTTTTTAAAAAACCGGATATCCGATCCGATCTGTATAATTATAAATAACACATTAGTATATATATATATATACTTATATAGCGTAAACATAGAAAGTATAAACGTATAATGTATAAAAATCCATATTTGGGTTTTAAGTCTTTCAAAGCCCATTTTTATGATGGAGAAAAATAAAAAATTAAATAATAAATATAATATATTATTATAAGTTGAGATATTTTTGCCGATTGCTCTTACGAGACTCATCATCTTCTAAACTTCTTTTTAAAAATCAAATCTTTGTTTCAATTCTCTGCTTTCTAAAATATGTATAAGTCATTTTGGTATTCTAAACGGATCGGAACGGAGATTTGCGGATATCTAAACAAATTACGGATATCTGAAATCTCGAATATCCGAAATATTTGGATCGGAGCGGATCAAAAAATCAAATATCTGAATCGGATAGAGCAAATCGCGAATACTGCAAATATACAGAGTATTTGTTTCGTGCCCAATCCTAGTTTTTGTGCGACGCAAATTTAAACATATATTTGGCCTGATTTTAACGTTCCGGTATGCTACGAAATCTAATGAGGGCCAGTTAAACTAAATGTTTTGATTGCACTTGTATATATTTTGAAATCTATAACGCTCCGCTTGGCTGAAAGATAAATTGTTAGACACTGTTACCAAATCACAACCAGCACAGCCCTTCTCCCAATCAGTACCCTCATATATATTTTTGGTTTATTTTTTCACTACTCATGAACATCCACTAATTTTCTTTCTCTTCTTACACCCCACTACTTTCCTTTTAAAAGTGTTTTCCCATATCTTTTTTTTTTTTTTTTTTGTCTTTGTATATAATATATACAGTGTGTGATTTGTCGCCGAATTTGAATTTGGATAAATATTGTTAACAACTGAAACTGATAATCTAATGGCTTATATATACTAATACAACGGTCAAGATATGTTTCTATGTGAGCTGCAGTCGCATATAAAAAGATAAATACCGTTAATGATAATTATTAAGCAAAGACCATGTCAAAAGTATAGAGTATTAGTCATATACTCATATTATGTTAAGGGACTAATTTGTAATTAATCAAATCCCAAAGTGTGGAAGGGTTAACCAACCATTTTATGTTTTGGTTCTCTGTTTTCTTTCATCTGTTTATATTTTATTATATTATACGTGTGTGTAATATATGGTTCAAACAACAGCAAAAAAAAATATCGATTTTCGATTTTCTGATATAGTATGAAATAACGTGGTACTCATTTTTAGTTTGGTGTGGCATAAAACTCATCAACTAGCTATGGTGGTATTTAGGGAATGCAATTTTCCAAAAGTTCCATATTCTACATACATATATATATATATATATATATATATTTCTCCTATTTTAAGTTCATAGGACTCTACAACGTTTACCGACTATTTATAAAAATCACCCAATAAAGAAAAAGAGAAGACACTAGGAAAAAAGCCAGGAAAACAAAAAAAATACCCATAAAATTAAAAACAAACTAAAGAAAGAAAAAAAAAAGCAAAGAAGAGAAAACTTTTTATTTATTCTTTATCACTCAATCGTCATGGGATCCGAAACTTTAGCAGAGCTTTTCTTCATTCCCGGCTTTCCAGAAAACCACCGTCCGAATCTTCTACTCCCACCTGATTTCACCGGCGCCTCCTTGTAACTTCCTCCGCCGATCTTTTCGTCTCCCTCTCCGGTAACCGCCACTGGTTTCGCCGGTTTCTTCATGCTTTCCCTGTAAAACTTCCTCGCCGTGTAAACGTCTGCGATAGCTAGAGACATCTTTTAACAGTTTAGAAAACAAAAAAAAAGGCAAATTAGGTTTCTTTAGTTATCTCTGAAGAAGCGGAAGGCAAAACAAGAAGAAACAAAAGTTGTTGTTTGGGAAAGATGAGTGTCGTTGCATTTTTTGGGGGAGAGGTTTGGGGACTTATTTATATAATAAATTTGGTGGGGTCCATTTTTCTGAATTTCAGTGGGTTTGTTCTGTCACGTCATATACGTATACATCTACTGTATTTGTGTATATATGTATCTGTACGCTTGGGATTTGTAGGAATGTAGTTTTTGCCGATCGTAGTAAGTTCAAGGATCCCCATACGAAAGACTCCACAAATACAACCTTTTTATTAAAAAAAAAAGCGGATGTACAAAATATTTTTCCTGATAGAAAACAATTAGAACAGATTATTATGAATATATTTCATTATTACTATGTATAAAAAGTGTATTTTCTCCACACACAAAAAAAAACAAATCAAGAGAAAAAAACACCTATTTATACTTGAAGTAAGTAAATCATAAAAAAGTAAGTTCGAATTTTTCAATTATGACATATACCATGACATTTGGTATCTTAATTATTAAAATACACATTTGCATGATTTTAAAATATACGATGGTTATACTTATACATATCAGTTCTTTCGACAAAATCATATCTTTATGATTTTTCTTCAATATTTAATATTTTTAAGCAATGAGTTTATAAGATAAACGTTAGTTTGTTGGAAAATAACGATAGTTCGTTTAAGAAAAACAATTGAAGATATGACAAAGAGGTTATAATGTTAAATAAAAAAATCTTGATTGTGTGAAGGCAAAAGAACAATTCATACTTATGCATCCGCCCCTGAGTATGACCTGAGTTTACCATCTAGTTTATCCGTTATTAACTAGAAATTTAATCATCGCATTATCCTTCAAATTAAAAGTCACCGCAAAATATTTACATACTAAACGACAGAACATTTAATGATGACAAAATTAAAAAATTTCATTATACCTCAGTCTTTTTGACTATATCTTATGCTCGAATACTATAGCTGTTATGACTTCTCTAAATCTTTTTTTCTTTAAATGGAATCAATCAATTAGTTTTAATCTAAAAATAATCCAAATTAATTTACTACAAAGGTGTCTATAGTTTGCAAATATATTTTTCTTAATTGATGACAAACTCGAAGGGTTATCAAAATGTGAAAAGGACACAACAATCAGCAATCGAGGTAATAAAATATATTCCATATGTTTTTAAACGAGTTTTTATTATCGTGATTTGTTAACGTTCTCATTTAGTTTCTATGAGAATGATTTTAAAAAACAAAAATGTCCCAAGAGTGCATCAGGTTCTGATGTCCATAGCAAGATCGTTAAATGTTCATAGAAGATGTTGTGTATCATCAAGATCGTTAAAAGTTAATCAAGTCAGGTAGCGAGGAATTGTCTCGTTCACCCAAATTCAGTTTTGAATACACAACTCTACATTTTACAAATAATTTACTTAGGTTTTGTAAACAAGGATTATGTGTATGTATATGGATGGTTGTTCTGAATCTAGAAGTAGATGTCAAACACTCTTAAATTTTTATAGCTTGCAAATAAGATTATATATAAATAAAACTTTTTTGTGCAAAAGTATAAACATGGTTTATGATGACAAATTTAGTATGAGTTGGCAAGATGATGACTTAGACCTCAACTAATATATCTGGTCAGGAGATGAGACAGTCACTGGCTAGTTAATAACTTAATCTATATTTGAAATGAATATGGATATCTGCTGTCATGAAATACTATTTTTGTTGACAAAATATACTATTTTAGTCCTGAATTAGCTATATTGATATCATTTTTAGCGAACTACAGCACACTTCGTTTCAGAAATTTTAAAAGTGCAAACACATATTAAAAAGAAAAAAACAGACAAAACAGTTGACCGCAAAAATCACCTAGATTGATGTAATTGAGAAACGTCTTTTTAAGATCCAATTCCACAATCTCTGATTGACAATGGATTTTTTTTTTTTGATTAAAATTTATTATGCACTGACAATTGATTATTAATAAAAAAATTTGAAATACAAATTATTTATATAGTTAAGCAAACGCTACTGGAAACCGGGTTCGTAATGCTAACTAATAAATAATTGATCGTAGTAAAGTATGATGGCTGTTAGAAAGTATGAAAACAATTAGTAAAAAAGTTCTCAAGATTCGAGTGATAATCGAAGAATACATTAGAGGAATCTGACTCGGCCGCCATTTTAGCTTCCAAATGACAATCGAATCGACCACAATATCCATAAACGTGTCCAAATTAACAAGCCAAGAACATAGTTTTATTCATAAGTATACCTAAAATATATGCCAAATATATATATTCTATTTTATGTTATTTTATACTTTTTCCGATTGCTGGTAGTGGACTTCACACTCATCTAATATATTAATCATATGAGCATTTCTTACTTTTTGCTTTGTATTTTTGTTAGTATAAGTCACGTTTCTTTTACTGTGGTTCCATTTTTGGATAATTCAGACAATTTTGTTGTCGCACAATCTAATTATTTGCGCGGCAATATCAGATATTGTTCGATATATTCTTTATTCGTTTTTTTTTTTTTCCAATGTCAAAGATCCAATACTAACTCCAGCTATGTCTTTCGGGGAAAAAGCTATATACAGACAGTATTCGACATTTCAGTTGTATTCACCACGTGTGTCAACAACAACTTCAAAGTGACCATTATCGATCAAGTCGAAAGTCTCGAGGAACATACAAAATTTATAATCATTTTGACGCAGAAAATAGAACACAATACACTTCCACATAATTTTGTTGGTGTTAAAATTTCCGCGTTGAAAATATGATGGAGCATAATATCCTTATTATTAATCGAAAAGATACTTTATAAATTATAACATGTTTTTGTTAAAAATTACAGAGTATTTTTATTGGTCTTAATGTAATTTAAAATTTTTTTTTAAATATATAATCGCCAATTTAGTTTGTAGATCTATTTAAAAACATACGGATCTTGGATATATCCGATTGGGTTGGATCCATAACAGAATATCTAACAGAATATTTTCGAATTTTAATCAAAAAAATAAAATTAACTAATTTTTTTATACTCCGTAAATGTGATTTCAACAAAAAAAAAAAATTTTTAGATATTTAATTTGTAAGATTTTGTTAAGATTTATAAATTTATGATTCTTTTATCATGTTTGTTTGATTTTATTTTTAAATTATTATCATATAGATACATATAATTAATAAAAATATAGATTTTCTTGTGTATATGTTATGATTTGAATTTTTGAAATCGGAAATATATTACTCAATCGATGAAAAAAAACAGACTGTGTTCAACGTCCCACATTAGTTATAACTTTTTGGCAATGGTTGAGAGTCTATTATAAAAAAAACCAAAATGATTACAGATCCGAATGAGCATGAAGTTTGATCTATCAGACATCCAAATTTAAAAATTTTATTCGGTTTAATCCGGTTCTTTAATTGAATCAATAATTTTACCGAATATAAGAAATATTTTAAATTTTAAATATTTAAACTTTTACAAGGTTTCAAAAATTAAAAAATTTTAAACTTTTATAAAGCTTAAAATATTAATGATATTTAAATTTTATATAAAGTTTAAAATACTACTAATATTTAAGCCTTATAATAATTTAAAACATCGATAAAATTTAAAATATATAAAAAGTTTAAAATATTATTAATATGTAAAATTTACAAAAAGTTTAAAACGAACATATAATATTTAAAATTTATAAAAATTAAAAATATTAATAATATTTAAACTCTATCTATACTATTAATTGGAAAGCATTTGGGAGTTAAAAACCTTGAAGTTGGAAATTATTACTTGAAATGTCATTCAAATAACTGTTTTCGATGAGGAAAAAATAAAAATAAAAATGGTACTCAATGAAGAAAAACAAAATGTGTACAATATCCCACATCGGTTAAATTATTTTGACAATGGTAGAGAATCTATTATGAAAATGACCAAAATGATTCGAGATCTGAATAAGCAAGAAGCTTGACTTATCAGACCTTGTATTTTAAATTTTAAATATTTAAACTTTTACAAGGTTTCAAATATCAGAAAAATATTACTCAAACGATTTTCGATAAAAAAGGACATAAATTTTGGATAATGGTACGAAATCAAAATATTTGGGTAGGTAAATTCAATTCTCAAACTTTCACAAATTTGAGTAAAGATTGACTATGTGACAGATAATGAATCACTTTGAGACGAGTATTTTGAGAATTTTGGGTACTTTTGAAAACATTTAGAGAATTTTTGAGAATTATAATATTTTTTGGATAATTTCCACTAATTAAATAAATTAAATATTCAAACGGAGAATACGGGTATTCCGTTGAAATTCCTTACCCAATCTCTTCTAATAAACATTGTCGAACGGGTAATTATTTAAAAGAGAATGGTTATGGGACATAAAATTTCTGACGGATATGGGACCGGACGTGTTTCCCGTTTGAAAATAGATAGGTCTAGGTTATATACGTGAAATAATTCAAACTAAAACATAATCGAAATCCGATATTTGGATTTAACACCCCTAAGCAAACTGTGAGAAATGTTTTGATTAGTTTAGAAAATATACATATAACATCACTTAATATTTGTAACTAAATTAGATTTTAAGTTTGTCTTACAAATATAATTCCGCACGTACTAATATGTGTTACAGGATTAGGATTACGTTAATTTTGAATGCTCGTCTTATATTAGCTATATTAGATTACACACATAACATACCTTACACAATTCATTCATCCTAGATGTGCTATATTAAATTATATTTTTAAATAGTCATATTATATACCTAACAATATTGTACGAACACCTAAATTATACAATTAAAATAATACAATCCTAATTTAAATTTTAACTCAAAAAAAAATATTATGCCCGTGCTTTAGCACTAGTACCTAGTATTATATAAAAAACAAATATCAATCTCCTAATTAATCCTAGAATCAGATTTTGTCAAATTTTAGACATGTTATTGTGTGAAAAAATTAAGTTAAATTAAGAAAATATTGTTATCGCTTAGAACAACACATATCATATATTTGTAAAGATGTAGGAAGAAAAAAACGTAGTAAAGGAATTTGCTCGTTTGGATTTTATTGTTATTTATCAGTTTATCATGTTCATTTTTTTGTTTATTGTATGTGTTGAAAATAAGAAACGACATTTCTTTTGTAAAACAAATATCAATGTTGTGGAAAGGGTTTTCATTACTGATGAACTAGTTTTGTATCTTTTCAAATCGATTGAAGATCAATGGAGGGCTGAAAATGTCATTAACGCTTTAAACTATTTCAAATTCTAACTTAATTTAATATTAACATAAATGTACTCTCCAGCTTTCTTAAATGTATATACAAACATAAATTAAAGGGTGAGGGAATATTGACCTATAAAAGTTAAGTGTATAGAATAAAACGAGGAGGCTGCCTGGCTGCCTGGCTGCGCCAAAATCTATGAACAACAATTACAACGTTTTATTCTATTGGAAGAGAATCGTTTTAAAGTCAAATATAATCGTCCAAGTGAAACAGGCAACAACACACTAATCAACTTGCATTTATAATATTTTCGCAAATCAATACATTTTAAAGTTGATGAAAAAACTAGATTATTATAGTTTGCATTATTACCGTCGTCATATCATATCGTCATTCAAATTAAAACATGCATAATATATACATGAGCTTGATAAAAAAAATATTAAAAATAACGAACTTTGGTATATATATTTAGCATCTAAGATAATTTATGTATAGATTGGATGAGTTAATTTGGTGGTAGGAAGAATTTGGGACAAAACTGAAATTTGGATATCTACATGTATGGTTATTAGAGTTGGACACGGGACGGGTATTTTTGAATTTTGAAAAATATTTTACTCGATCCGACCTTTACTGGTAATAGAAAAAAACTATTCGTACTCGATCCGTAAATAATGGGTACCCGGAAAAACGAGTATCCGGTAAAAATAGTTAACATTTTAGGTATCCGACTCTTTATCCTTATCAGCATATTTATTAATAATTCATGCGTAAAAAAGTTTTTCGTAACCGCATAATAATTTCATATTCCAAAAAGGAAAGAATTTATAAATGTGCAACATATAGTTTTAAAAAAATATAAAATTACAAATTTCAAAAATAAAAACTTGTATTTTCATTCTAAAATATATTTATAAACTATTAATAATATTATAAAATATTAGCGGATATTTACGGATTGAGTAATAAAGCGGATAATAGGATAGATATTAAAAAATTAATTAATACCTTACTTATGGATAATATAATTATTATACCCTTTACTTAACCCTAAAGTTACGAATACATTTTTCGAGATGGATACGAACCGAATAATGGATCGAGTACGAATAACAAGTATTAGTGTCCAGACCTAATGGTTATGGACTATAGACCTAGGACCAAATCAGATCCAAATAGTCATTTTACATTAGATTTGAATGATTTGATATTGAAACTATATATATATATATATATTAAAGTTTCTAAATATCTGATATAGGTCACTTTTAATCATAGTGGTAATCCAATTTTAATCATAGTGGTAATCCAATTTATTTCTATAAAAGTGTTCAGTTAAATAGTAACATTCCTCTGTTTCTAGAGTAAATAATAGTCATCTAAATAGTTTTTGGTTATGTCATCATTTACATCAGAAGTTTAGTTAACTAGACTAACAATAATCTGTGACACGAAATTCAACGACAGGAAACAAATGTTTATTAGTAGGGAGTAGGGACTACGCACTGTTTTTTTCAGATCAACTTTTTTTATTTTGATATAATTTTGCATAACAACTTTAATAACAACATGGCCCAGATATAATGATTGTAAATCCAAAAAAAACACATACGTTAAAACCACTTGGTATTAGAAAATGAAAAATATAATTGCCGTATGGATTGGTGGTCATTTATATAATTTATGCTTTTAATTTCTGTGAAATGGATGTTTAACTAATTACATTTTTCCTCGTAAAGATAGAAAGCGCCACAATCTTTTTCGATTTGTATATTAATTTCCAAAATCCACCTTCGAACGGGGGGGGTATAGCCAGTTTTAACGCAAGTATTCGTGCTAGACTAGTTTAGTATAGTATACAAAGTCATTGATCATATTAAAGTAGAACACTGATTTTTTTTTTTTTTGGTAAAAGGTTAAGATCAGAACACTGATTTAATTACAATTAATTAGGATGAAATCCGTGTTACGCTGCAGATATTTTTTTGAATGTAAGTTTGTTAATTGATATGTAGTTTTTGAATGTTTTTTGTCATTATCTATAACTAGAATAAATTAATTCAATAGAAATAGTGTCAAGGAACACAATGCATAAAATAAATATTTTTTACTCAACTTTCATATAACTTTATAAATTCTTTAGCATTTATTTGTTTATAACAAATTTTGTTTAAGCAAAATGTACTAAAATTATTGTAAATAAACTGAAATTAGAAACTTAATTTTTTTTTTTTTAACTTTGCATATAATATATTTTATGCAAACCGAATGAACATTTTTTCAAATAAGTTAATGAAACCTAAGTACATTTAATCATCAACTATCATTCTATTCTGTTTCGATAAACAGAAATATGTGAACGTGAACTCTGTTTTGTGATTCCGATAAACATAAAGAAGAGAGAAAGTGAAATTCATGAGATTAGAAAAAGAAGCAGATTCGCTTACTGGGCTTATGAGGTTCACCAGGTTCGTCTCTCTTTTTACTTACATTAGGGTTGTCTTTGTTCCCCAGTTTCTATGGTTCAATTGTTTTGACGAAATTGATGTTGTGGGTTTTGTAAATTTGTCTCCTTTTGAAAATTATAGAAGAGTATTGATTGTTTTGATATGAGTATTTTTTTTATTTACAGTCATTGACTGAATTGTTTAGCTTACTCTATCTGAATTGAAATCTAAAAACTCAAATTAAATCAATCACAATACGGATGAACGAACCACATCTTCTTCGAGAGTATAAAGCAATCACAGAGTTCTTCGATTCTTGACTTAGAACTGTACACCACACTTGCATACCACGAATGTTGTGTGTTGATGATTCATTTAATCTCTCTTGCTAATTTATTTTTCTTTGCTTTTTAGATTGAAGCTAACTCAATATTTGTCAACAAAAAGAGAGCTTCAATTTAGTTTCTACTCATTGTTCTTGCAATTTAATCATTCCTTGAGGTTTAGTTACTCATATCTCTTTATCCATTTGATTTTTTTAATTAATAGTGATAATATTACAAAACCTATATTTTTCTCAAGTTTTGGTCTTCTTTGTTCACGATAAGAAGAATGCATGAAGAAGCCCAACAAAAAATGAATCGATGGTAGAATCAGAGTGCATTACATTGTTCTAAAATTGATGACTTGTATATTTTTTTATGAATTTGACTGCTAATAATAATCTTTTTGTGGGCGAAAATTCAGTTGTCTTTGGAAAAAATGCACCAAAAAGTAATGATGAAGATGATGCATATACTATCAAAAGGGTGCAATAGCTTTCGATTGTTCCTGGTTACCGGAAGTGACTCCTAGTACGTCTCTCTTCCTCTTGAAATCCACACATATCATGGTTTCAAATGATAAATGACAGGGTTGGCATGTTAGATTATGGTAGGAGTAGGGATTGTTCTTGCAAAATCAATTCCCAATATACAACCAATAATTTCTTAATTTTTTGTTCCAATAGCACGCAAATGTTAGTTCCTTTTAGCCTAAATAGCGAACTTATAATTAACATAATAAAAAAACAAAATACAAATGGAGGTATTCAATTTAATCCCAAAACATATATGAGATGATTTCAAAATGATGGAGGTATTCACGCAGAGATATTGCTATTGAGAAGCTAAATATCTTTGAGCCAAAAATGTTTCAGATGAACGGCACGGTAGCTCCCGTAACTCCGGTTACGTCTTTGGTGTTTTCATTTTCGTGGAGGAGACAAATATCATGCATGAGGTAAATATTTTTTACTCAAATTCCATATAGCATATCTTCTTTTTAGAATAAGAATAATAAATAAAAATAGTTTTATATGAAATTATTACACGTTTTCCTTGTTCTTGACTCAAAATTCTTCTTCGTCTTGGTTATCTTCTGTGTCTTGGTTATCTTCACCTGCAATTGTTTGATTTTGGATAAATATTTTAATAAGTTAATTGTGTGTTATTTTCTTCTAAATGGTAATACCTGAGTCTTTGTAGTGGAGATTGTTGAAGATCTCTCTATAAACGATATTTTTTATTGCTACATTTTTATCTTTGTTTGTCCCTTCACTCTAAATTCGCACTTTTTTTTCAGGTGACTCTTGATAAAGCAACATAGAGTTGTTTGATTTTGGATAAATATTTTAATAAGTTAATTGCGTGTTAATTTCTTCTAAATGGTAATACCTGAGTTTTTGTAGTGGAAATTGTTGAAGATCTCTCTATAAACGACATTTTTGATTGCTAGTTTTTCATCTTTGTTTGTCCCTTTACTCCAAATTCGCAGTCTTTTTTTTTGAGGTGACTCTTGATAAAGCAACATAGAGTTATCCGTGACTCAAAACCGGTTTTGGTAGATAAATACATACATTCTCCAAACTTTGCCCTTGACTATTGTTTATTGTCATTGCATAACAACCTCTTATTGGAAATTGCCTCCTCATCATACAATTTGTATCTGCAGTTGTCATGATGATCCTTGGTATGAGGATTTTTTACCTACATTTGTGCATGTTAGTATCTCTGCTTCGAGTATCTTTTCACATAAACGCGTAACCATCAGTCTAGTACCATTACACAATCTTTCTTTCTAGTTTATGTTTCTTAATAGAATGACAGGTGCGTATTGCTTCAAAAGTAGGCGATGATTTGGTAATGCTGAACACTTAATTACATTTAGATACTTTGTTGTGTATAGAAGGTTGACTCTATCCACATCGCTCTCATCGTTGGATATATTATCAGCACTGAGATATTCTTTCATCTAACCTGTGATTTTTGTAAAAAACAATCATTTAACTCATCCACGGTTTCATTCCTTGGAGTAAGGACGACACAATTTCGCAAATACACACGATCTTAAAATTGAAAACGATGAGATTACATTAAGGATCGTATGATGGAGACTAAACCATAATCTTTAATATCATCGATTTTACTATCGTTTTTTTTTCAATATTCGAAATCAACAATGTGTTAGAAGTGAAATAGAAAAAAATTCCAAATTAATAATGGTCTCAACTCTAGAGAAGTCGGAATGGAGAAGACTGTGAAAAAAACAATTAGAAGAAATATGTGCATTATATATATAATATAATTTTGTTTTTCTTTGAACAAATTAGAAATCCATATATCATTATCAAAAATATTAAAATGATGGTATGTATTATTATTTTAATTTGATTGGTTGTCTTTTTAAAGTGATGTGTTTTAATGATAAAATGATGTGGCAAGCTGGAGAGTCAACTAAAAACTTGGTTTCTGTAAATTCTTAATTTTTGAAAAAAAATGTAATTTTGACATAAATCTAAAGAACCTAAATATTGAAAACGATGAGATTACATTAAGGATCGTATGATAGAGACTAAACCATAATCTTTAATATCATCGATTTGTTTTTCTTTGAACAAATTAGAAATTCATATATCATTATCAAAAATATTAAAATGATGGTATGTATTATTTATTTTAATTTGATTGGTTGTCTTTTTTAAAATGATGTGTTTTTAATGAAAAAATGATGTGGCAAGCTGGAGAGTCAATTAAAAATCTTGGTTTTCTATAAATTCTTAATTTTAGAAGGAAAAAATGTAATTTTGACATAAATCTAAAGAACCTAAAGATTGAAAACGATGAGATTACATTAAGGATCGTATGATGGAGACTAAACCATAATATTTAATATCATCGATTTTACTATAGTTTTTTTTCCAATATTCGAAATTAACAATGTGTTAGAAGTGAAATAGAAAAAAATTTCAAATTAATAACGGTCTCAACTCTAGAGAAGTCGGAATGGAGAAGACTGTGAAAAAAAAAATTAGAAGAAATAATATGTGCATTTTATATATAATATGATTTTGTTTTTCTTTGAACAAATTATAAATCCATATATCATTATCAAAAATATTAAAATGATGGTATGTGTTATTTATTTTAATTTGATTGGTTGTCTTTTTTAAATAATATGTTTTAATGAAAAAAATGATGTGACAAGTTAGAGAGCTGATGTGGTAAACTGGAGAGCTGATGTGTATTAATTAAAATGTTTTGATTGGTCTTCCTTTTTAATGATGTGTCATGAATGCTTCAAAAAGCTGAGATGACAGTTACTGCAGAGTCTTTATGACTATTAGTGTGTTGATTATCTCTTAGTTATATATGTGGGTGATTAAACACGTAAGGCGTCGTGATGCCGATGCAACTAGGAGAAAAAAAGAGAGAGAAAATTAAAGTATACGAGCAAAAGAAGAGAATCCTTATCCCATCGTTCGTGCGTATACCCCCATTCGCATAATTGGTCGGATTTTAAATATAAAACTTTATCATATTTATGGACATTGCTATGATGAGAAAACGAAAAGAAAAAAAAAACAGAAATATCTAACAAGTGGCTTAAAAAGTTTGTTAAGACATTTTTTTACTGTTTTCTTAACATGAAAAATATTTTAAATTTCGCATTAGAAACCCGTATAAGAAAAATAAAAGTAAATAATTTTGTTGCTCCTCTTTGTTTTTTTTTGTCAGCAGGCATAGCATTTGCTTCTTTAGTTATTGAAAAAGAAACATTTTTCAGTTTTTTTTTTAATTAAAAAATAACACATTTAGAAACATAGTATTAAGTTAACTAGATGGCCCTTAAAAGTGAATTAAAAGAGTGGGCTTGCTTCAGTTAAATGGCCCATTCAGACCCATCAGAACTCGATATCCCTCTTTTGTTCTCACCGTGACCAGAATCGAAGAAGAAGAAGAAGAATCTCTTGAGTTGCAGATGTAAAGCTGATAAGCTAATCCAGCCATCGTCACCGGTTTGTATGCCATATCTCCCTGATGATCTACTGTTGAATTTGCTTAGCCCGGTTCTCGAGAATGTACTAGCCAACTCTCTCTTTAGTTTCCAAGAGATTCCGCTCTCTTCTCGCTTCCACAGAGCTGCTTTACGAAACCCGAAGGCTTTTAGGCACCACCGAGAGTTGTCTCTATGTCTTCTTAAGGCTTTTAGGTAGACCTAATCTGCCACATTGGTTTACTCTTTTAGCCGTGGACCAACTCGAATCCCCAACCCTCCTAACTCAAGATGGTTCACTTCCTGTTTTTGTCCATGTAAGAATCGCACAACAAGGAATCTTATGGTCTCGCTCCCAAGTCACAGTCTTGGGTTCAATCGTGAGCCTTCGTCTAGGGTATTCGTCATGGACTGTCGGTCTCACACCTGGCACGAAGCTCCAAGCATGCGAGTGGCTCGCGCCACTGCCCCGAGGTTAGTGTTGTTGATGGGGAAAATGTATGTTTTGGAAGGTAACTTGAAAGATTGCGATCCCTCGGAGTTCTTCGATCCCAAAACACAGATATGGGAGTCTGTGCCAAGCCCTGGAGCAGATATATGGGAGCAAATGGCAAGATCTGGACCACATTCTAGGGTCAAATGCGTTGCCAACGAAGGAAATCTTTACTTGATTGGGAACCTCAAGAGTGTGGTTTACAAGACAGGCAAATAAATGGCAAGACTTGTCAAGGCTTTGGGAAAATAGTTACTCGTCCAGTAGGCTCATATGATACTCTTAAGGAAAGATCATAATGGATACACGTGTCAAGGGTTTGGGAAAACTGCCCAAGAATGAACATTTTTTTCATTTGAAAAATTATGGTGGAAATATTTTGCTCATTTGGAAGGAGAATGTCCGTGATGTTATTGGTGGTTCTACCAAGGGGAAGATTTGGTGTCTTGAGATTATGTGATTGAAAGGCCCAACGAACATGAGGTTTATGGGAAGATTGAGTGGTGTGATGTTGTGCATATGTTCCCCGAGTCATGTTATTGTGAGGAATTTGTTGTTGCCACTGTTTGAGCCATTGCTTTGTCATGATCATATATCATTTTGTTTTCCATATGATGATGTAGGATTTTTGGTTTGAATGTGATGAACGAATTTCTACGGCTTACAATGCATATGACGTTGTGAGAGCAAGCAATCGTATTGGGAACTTACCATTGCCAATTCTTGATTCTACACCATGTTGATTTACTGAGTTGTGGTTACTATTTTTAACTAGGCTGAAAAAAACACAGTTGAAGTAGGCACTTGACTATACCAAGGGACAAAAGCAAAAAAAAATGGTCGTTTTCAGAACTAGTCATTCATGATAATCTTAGTGTACTATATAGGTCGATTGAAAGCAACTCATGTTATGTCATACCATCATTTTCTTCACCCATTAACTGTAAGTGGACCTACTGTCCATCTTAAGGCCATAAAATGGTGTCTCTTTCTAATCAAAACTTTACCCTACAACCTTCCACAATGCATGTGCTGATCAAGTAGATATGCATAGTGAGAACAAGCTTCGAGATAAATGCTTAATAAAGAAAACACAGTAATAATTTATCATCTGTTTATGAAACCCTTGCAGCTCTTTTCTTGAAGCAAACATGGTGATGATGAAGCATAGAGCCATAAACAATCTAATTGAAGAAATGGTGAAGATTAGTGATCACATCAGATAAAAGTTGGAGCAGTTGTTACTATGTAGATGGATATACATCTCTAGGAATGTTGCAATATTTTAGTGCTCTGAAGTTATAGATTGGTAGTTAATCATCTTGTATTGTGTGAAACTCATATTCCCAATATTAAAGAATATACAAGATTATAATAAGAACATGTCCTTTCATTACCAAGTAACTCCTGTTTGCTTTTCACTCCTCTAAACAAATTTATACATAATATCTCAGTCTCCAAGAACACAGTACATTTTTCTTAAGCCATTTTTGATAAACAATGAAGGAAAAAGAAAAAAAAAAACCCAAAATCATTCTGGTACTGAAGATCCATGTTTTCATGCGTATTCAAATCATTCTTTAGACTGAAGGGAACTAGTTTGAAGACTTGAAGTCATGGAAAGTTTTTTCCAATGGCATAAATTATGTAAAGGATCAAAAATATCTAATGGAGCTACAAAATGCAGCATACACAGTGACTCTTCATTGGAGGATCATCCTGCAGTTTCTCTGAACCAAAAACAAAACCAAAAGTTTGAGATATATGTTACACACAAAAAAACACTCAAGAATTGAAGAGGAAATGTATTAAAATTACCTTTCTTTATGTCTAAGAGAGGAGGACGAAGAACAACATGCATTGTAGTTACAATTCCAGGAAGTTCACCAATCGGTAACGACCTAGCTTCAAAAAGTGTCCTATTGTTGTCAAGTATCTTCCCACCATTGATGAGCTTAACCTCATTTATCATCTTTGGTGCGTTCTCTTTGTCTATCAAACATGAAATCGAACAAGAATTCAACTTTACCTATAAACAAATAGCAAAACTTTTGAGAAACATAGAAAAAGGACTTACGTTTAGGCCATTGAGCAATGATTTTCTCCTTGAGAGACGCAACAGTCATGAATTGACTATATTTGCTCGGACCAATGTCGGTACCATCTGCGAGTCTGAACTTCAATTCTATCCATTCTTCATCTCCCATCTTTCAATATCGACGATTTTTTTGAGAAGATTTTAAAAATCGGAAGAAAAAAGATCCCAAGAAGAAGAAGAGAAAGCAGAGTGTTCCGTTGTCTTTGAGCAGAGTAATGTTAGAAAATAATAATAATTGGGGTCTGTTTCTCAAACTTATAATAAAACTACCAGAAATCTCAAGTTACAGTCATCTCTCTATTTTACATTTATGCCCCTATACAATCTGTGAATTTATCTTTTTTTTGGTTGACTTATAAAGGTTGAGGGAATAAATTTGCAACGTATGCTAACTACAGTACTATGATCTTCTTTTAGAGGGTTGATGTCAAGACAAATATTGACCACTTCTAATTCCATTTAGCAATCCTTCTTCTCTGCCATGACTTCAACTCATGAGGTGGAGCTTAGCCCTCAAACCAAATGGGCTACAAGTTCAGGCTTAGGAATCCTAAATCGAAAGGACCATGGAGATATGATGATATTAAATATCACTTTTAATATTCAAAAAAATACTAGTAATATATTTGTTAACATTAGATTTATGATCACTTGTCATATGATGATAAACTCCCGCCAAGGGATTCACACACTAGAAGAAACGATTGCGGCTAGAGGGAATAATAAGGATCCCTAGTAATTCCCAAAAATAGTCTTCAATCCCCAGATTTGTTCTTCGTTATGGTTGAGATTGAATTCAGATTCAATTTTCTTGTTATTTGTTTCAATTGCAGCTTATATATAATTGTGGTTTTGTAATCAAATCAATAAAATATTTCAGCTCTATTGGTAAAGTATCATCATTTATGTCTAAGAGATAAGGGTTTAAATCCCATATAATTTTTTTTGTTTTTTATGCATTTTGGAAGTTCAATACCACTTCGTTGCCACGATGGTTGAGTCAGCTGAGTAAACAGCTGACTAACGTCCGTTAATATCAATTTTGATTTAGACAATAAATATTGCATTTTTGTTCGTATATGAAAATGTAAGATAAAAAAAGTTCAATTTGAAATAAGCATTTTTCTCTATTAGACACCAACCAACCGTCGCAAATATTTAAGCATATATATTAAACTAATACATGAATAATTCATTTGTGTGCATTCCACATACACGATACATTTTTTGCTTCAAATACTTATGGCTTAATAATACTCCAAGAAAGCAGCCAAGACCAGACTTCACTGAATCTATTTAATTAAAGAAAATTTACATAATCAAATGCGTTGAAACTCGTTAGCTAGAGAGAATGAGAGTTGGTCTTTAAACTAACGAACCAAAGATCTAAAGTTTTTTCGTATTCTCTCTCTCTCTCTCTCTCTAATTTGTATGTCTTAGAATTTTCACAAATTGTACTAAATTTGTTGCAATACTAAATCCACCATTTTTATATTAACTAGTTGAATTTATCGATTTAAATAAAATTTATATTCTATTTATTTTAATTTGTATGTAAATTAAAAATGATCCAGTTTTGACTTATACTTAAATTATCTGCTGATTCTCTAATTTGACTTTCATCCCTAACTTTCCCGTTTTGATTTTCAATAGCAGTATGTTAGGAAGAAACATGCATTGTTGTACATCAAGGGAGATACGTCAGAATTGATCCTGGTCGAGGAAACACAATACGTATTACGAATATTATTTTCCTTGGTCCCCTGGAGTATGCTGATCATCATCCTTATCAATTATTTTCGCGCATCTATAGCACCGAAGTCGAATCAAGGGTTAGTTCTCTCGACACTACCTTCCCTCAGCTTACTCTTGCTGACTTTATTTCGATGAAACTTTCATCTTGTGGCATGATCAATATTTCTTGGTATAATTTTTGGGATACCAACTCGGCGGTCATGATCGTCCCTTGTCAACAAAGATCCTGCACGCAAGATCTTCTAGCTAAGTAGCCTGACCGTTAACAAATGACCTAACTGATTAAGTAAAAATCTCCTACTTTTTCACCTTCATATTCATCATTTCTTATGCTTTTCTTCTTACACCTAGTATATATGTAGGTGATGTCAATGTTAACCACTTCCCAATAAGTTGTAATGGCTGAGTGCATCTGCAAGATCTCTTATGCGGGAATTTTTTTTTTTTTTTTTAACATCACAAAATATAAATTTATTTGATGAATTTTTTTTTTTGCAAAAAGAGTCTAACCTTGTTAATTGTATGAGGCGATTTCACGGTGTTTTAAAAATCCTTTCTTTTGGGTGGTCATTTCTAAGTACCATATCAACTAAGACCGTGGAATCTAACTAACACTCATTAGTGGATTTTGTAAATAAAATAATATGAGAAAAAATGCTGTGAAAAAGAAAACAATTGTGAGGAAAAAAAAAAAATTTGACGTGTATAGTGAGTGGTACACGCGCTCTCAATCAATTCCGAACCGGATCTTAAAACATTTTCGGTTTGCTCTACAATAACATTTTCCCGCCACTTTCGACCTAGTATAAAACAACCCATTCGTCCTCCTCAAATCCCTAATTTCTCGCTCACCTTCAACAATGGAGGTTCCTACAGAGCCAAAGACGACGCAGATCGATGAGATCTCTCACAATCTCTCGTTTTCCACTTCCAACGCTGGCGATTCTAGCTGGGACAAGATCTCCTTCTTCCGTCACCGCTCACGGCAAATCAAACGAGACACCTGGCTTGTCTCCGTCTTCGTTCTTCTTCAGATCGTCCTCTTCGCTGTAACTATGGGCGTCAACGATTGCTCCAGTAACTCTCACGGTCACTGCGCCGCCAAACTCCTTGGTCGATTCTCTTTCCAGCCTCTCTCCGAGAATCCTATGCTCGGTCCCTCCGCCTCAACGTAAGTAGCTCTCTCCGGCGGGTTTCGCTTTTGGTCTCTGTATGTGGAATCGATCTCTAATTGAATTTGTTAGATCCTTTAGAGATGAATTTTGGATGCTTTGTCGCTTACACCTGTGATTTCGGATGTTTCATTGTGCTCATCTTTAGTATTAGTTACAAGAGCTTGTGGAGTTTGTTGATTTGGATGATACCAGTTTCCACTATTGATGAGTTTCAGCTGATTCATAGGGTTTTCAATCTTTGATTACAGCGACAAGTTCTTGTTTCCAATTCTGTGTTATTCTAGAGTGTTTATTTGTGTGGATCTTGGTGCTACATTTTGTTTGATGAAGCAATCGAATTCAAGTTATAGATAGAAGTGATTCTTCCTTGAGAACTTTAAGTTTCATGAACTTGAGGGGAATTTGAGCTACTAAACGATTGAATGTAAGCTATGGACTTCTTATTTTCTTGTGAGTTTGCAGGTTAGAGCATATGGGAGGTCTTTCTTGGAATACACTGACGAAGAATCATGAGATTTGGCGTATTTTGTCATCTCCGTGGCTGCACAGTGGATTGTTTCATCTGTTCATAAATCTTGGGAGTTTGATTTTCGTAGGGATATACATGGAGCAGCAGTTTGGACCATGTAAGTTAGACTGCTTGACTTTTGGTTACTTCACCTAATCTCTTTTGGATGGAATCTATCACCTATATAATCCACCTTTCTTCTGCTTTTTCTTTGGTCTTGTAGTGAGGATTGCAGTAATATACTTCCTCTCTGGCATTGTGGGTAGTCTGTTTGCTGCGTTGTTTGTTCGAAACATCCCATCAATCTCTTCTGGTGCTGCTTTCTTTGGGTTGATTGGAGCCATGCTTTCTGCACTTGCAAAGAACTGGAATCTATATACCGGAAAGGTCAGAGGATTTCTTGTGTTCTTTTTTATCCCTGGTTACTTTCTTCTCATACCTTTGCTGATTGTGTTTGTTTTTTGTTTGCTGCTACAGATTTCAGCCTTAGTGATAATATTCACTCTCTTCACTGTGAATTTCCTGATAGGCTTTCTCCCTTTCATAGACAATTTTGCAAATATTGGTGGTTTCATATCAGGATTCCTCCTTGGATTTGTGCTATTATTCACCCCACAGCTGAGACAGATGCCTCCATCTCATAAGGGAAAATTGTTTGAAGATGATATGAAAAGATCCACAAGGCTTAAAGAACAGTTTGACAGGCCGGTATTAAGGATTATATACCTGGTCGTATTTTGTGGAATGTGAGAATTTCCTTTAAATCTCTTTTTGATCTAGCTTTTTGTTCTCTCTGCGCTCGCATGACATGAAAAACTTATCCATCTCTATTCATTAGGCTTGCTGGGGTTCTTTTAGTAGCGTGCTGGGGCGTCAATCTCAACCGTCATTGCCATTGGTGTCGCTATGTTGACTGTGTTCCATCCAAAAAGTGGAGCTGCAGCGACATGACTACTTCCTGCGAGGTATATTCATCTAAACCTTTCTTGTGAACCTGATTCTAAGATTCTCGAGCCTTTATATATGCAAATCATAGTTCAATTAGTGATTACAACATTGTAAAAAACTATATGTGAATATGACAGGCAATGGTGAGTGATGCTCAGTTAACACTAACGTGCATGGCCAATGGAAAGTTCCGGATATTTCCTTTCATTAATATCTCACAAGGCAGGACACAAGACCTCTGCACGCTCGTCTGCTCTTAAACATAACCAAGGTTTCAACTCCTTTATACATCTACTATACTCACTCCCACACTTAGATAATTGCATATACCAAAACTCTCACCTAAAATCACAAATCTCTTAAGATTCTTTGGTCAATTCTGGGAACTTTTGTAGCCTAGCCTTAATGGATAAGTGGTAAATACTTGTAATGAGACTATTTTGTCTTGGTTCTTGATTCTATGAATGTGAATACTAAAAGTCTACGAAGTTTGGTCCCATATGAGGACCCTAGTAGCCACATTAGTTTCTTACACAAACTTTACACAATCCACATCATATCTACGCACACATGACACACCAGTAAGTATAATATTCAGCTTCTTTTTTTTTTTGACTTAAATGTATATACTTTTTTTGTTTTTTCATTTATTTGCTTTAGGAAGAGTGATGATGATGATAAATAGGTGTGGCTTTGTGGGTGTAGTAAAATGAGAAGAAAAGGGGCGACCTTGACACACAGATATATAGATAGGGTCACTAAAATTGATTACTATTATTTAAGGGAATTTTGAAAAATAGAACTGAGAAATGTGGTCATCATATTAAAATAGACATAATATATATATATATATATATATATATATCAGAAGAAGCCCATACTGTGGACCTAAACCTCATTATGCTATTCAACTGCCTACTACATCTCTATTGGTTTAATTACTCCTATACTCACTAAATATGCATTTTACTCATGTCTTTTTGTTTGTTCTGTACAAATATATTCCTTACTATTTTGTTAAATATTCAAGTCACTCAATTTATGTCAAATTCACATTTATATTAACCATTGCTGATTTGTAAGTGTTAGATTATATATGAATATATCCGAATCTTTATTATTGTATAGATTATATTCGATTGTTGGGATACATTTGTATTCTATATAAACACATATCAATGAGATTAACTCACAAAGATTACATACAATCTTACATGGTATCAGATTTGCGACCTAGCACCTCCTAAAATTTCTAGGGCTACTCGTCGCCGCTAATCGATCCAGCTCTGCTCTCTTCTCTAATCTTCTCTGTTTTGTTCATGTTTTTTTCTTCTCTTCCTTCCAAACCTCTGTTTTCTTCTCTTCAGTTCTATTTTCTCCATGGCAACCACGCTTCAAACCAAAAACGATAAGTCTTTTGGCATACACAGATCCATGCATATATCCTAATTATGCTGGACATGGACAAGCTCAATTATGAGACTTGGAGAGAGTAGTTTGAAACTCACTGTCTTTTGGCGTTCTAGGTCATTTCGATGGGACTTCTTCCCCAACGCTTACCGATCAAGCTCAATGGAAGGAACACGATGGCCTCGTCAAGATGTGGATCTATGGCACCATCTCTGAATCCATCCTTGACACAGTCCTCCAAACAAGGTGCACTGCGCGTGAACTTTGGCTAGCCATTGAGAACCTCTTTCGTGATAACAAGGAGGCTCGTGCCTTGCAGCTCGACAACGAGTTGCGTAATCTCACTGTTGGTGACCTCACCATCCATAAATACTGCAAAAAGCTGAAGCCACTCTCTGATCTTCTAGCTAACGTGGATTCACCGGTGTCCGAATGAACCCTGGGGATGCACATGATCAACGGTTTAAATGATAAGGTTATCAATGTCATTAAACACAAGAGTCTTTTCTCATCATTTTCTGTGGCCCCATCCACGTTAATCATGGAAGAAGACCGTCTCAAGAAGCTCATCCGCCCCAGCCCTACCCATCTGCATCACGCCTTGGCTCCTGACGTGTTATACCCGTCTCCTGATCAATCTTCTCGCCACAACACTCAGCCACAACATACCTACAGCAACAACAACAATCGTGGAGGCTGTGAACGAGGGCGTGGGGGCAGGAACAACAACAACAATCGTAACCACGGTTGTCGTCACAACAACGGCTCCAACCCATGGCACAATCCACCACCTCAACAGCCATGGCTGTATGGAGCTCTGTTTCTGTACTCTTTTGCGTACGTACCACCACCACCGCCACAACTTCCTCATCCTACCTTTTATCAAGGGTTGCAACATGTGTCACAACCACAGTATAATCAGCCACAACCACACAACTCTGGAAGCCTTCTGGCATTTTTCCTCCACGAAGCCACGGCGATGCTAAACTGGCTCAGACTGTCCCATCCGCTCTTTCTGCTGATCATCCGATACCGTCGACCCTTGCTCACGCATATAGTACGATGACTTTAGTGCGACCAATCACGTCACGACACAACAAGGTATCTTACATTCCATTTTTAATTCGAGTTATCTACTTCTGATTAAGGTCGGAAATGGCTCCCTACCACCTGTTACTAAAACCGGTCATGGGAATATTTCATCTTCATCTCGTTCTTTAAAATTAAACAATGTCCTTGTGTGCCCTTCCATTATTAAAAACTTAATCTATGTTCGCCGATCTGTCACGGACAATAATTGTACTGTCGAGTTTGACCCTTTTGGCTTCTCTGTTAAGGACCTTCAAACTCGAACTCGTCTGCTTTGGTGTAACAGCTCCAGCCCTCTCTACTCGGTGACTCCAATTTCTCCGGTTGCTACATCACTCGCTCTCAAAACGAGCACACTGAGCAACACCGTTTGGCATAAGCGATTGGGTCACCTGAGTAGTGCATCTCTCCGTCATTCAACAGCATCATCTCCTTCAATTTCTAGCAATAAAGACATCAATAACTCGTTGTGTCATGTCTGCCAACTCGGCAAACACACGAGATTGCCATTTGTCTCTTATAATTCCATTGTTTCTTCTGTTTTTGACATTATTCTTTCTGATTTATGGACTTCTCCTGTTTCAAGTTCTAGTGGAATAATGTATTATCTGCTTTTTCTTGTTCATTATTCTCAATTCGTTTAGGTTTATCCCATTTAACGCAAAAGTGATGTGTTCAGCAGAAACCTCCATTTTCGGCCTATGTGAAGACACAATTCCACCGCTCCATCAAAACATTACAATGCGACAATAGCAGGGAGTATAATAATCGTTCGATGTTGGATTACTTGGTATCTGAAGGCACCACCATCCGATTCTTTTGCCTTCATAATTAGCAGCAAAACAGAAATGTCGAACGAATGATCCGCACAATTAACAATGTGGTCCGTACATTGCTTGTTCAAGCGTCCAAGCCGCTAAGCTACTGGATTGAAGCACTTTACACGGTCGTGTATCTGTTGAACATTGTCCCTTCCTCGGCCATCAACAATGAGGTTCTATATTATCGGTTACGAGACAAACCGGTACTACATTCACACTTTCGAATTTTCGGGTGTCTATGTAACTCCAACCTCCTTCCTGTCACAGCTCATAAACTCGCACCACGATCCACTGCGTGTGTTTTTCTAGGATATTCGAACGATAATCGTGGGTATCGCTGCCTAGATCTCTCTACTCGAAAAATCATTTTTTTCAGACATGTTATTTTTGACGAATATGTTTTCCCTTCTCTGTCGTGTCATCACCTCTGGAGCCAAATGTGAAGCCAAAGACCATAACTCTTCCACATTTTTCTCCAATATCTTGAGTTGCCTCTCTTCCACCTCCACATCCAAATGTGCAGCCAAACAACACAATTGTTCTTCCTCCTCAACCAATCTTTCCGGTCAATTCTCCTCCACCTCCGCATCGCATCCAAACGTGTAACCAAATTACCCATCTTTGTCTCATCCCATGACAACACGAAGCAAGAATGGCATCACCAAGCCAATCCAACGGCTAAGCCCCACTGCCAATCCAACGGCTAAGCCTCACTGCTTCGACCTTTCTCTCATGTACAGACGGCTAAGGATTTAAATTGGCACAGAGCCATGACCTCGGAGTATGATGCTCAAATTAAAAATGGAACGTCGAACCTTGTTCCACAGCCAGTTGCTACTAATATTATTCGTTGTCTATGGCTTTTCAGCCACAAATATGATGCTAACGACAACCTTGCTCGATATAAAACTCGTCTAGTAGCCAACGGCCGGTCACAACAAGTCGGAGTTGATTGTGACGACACTTTTAGCCCGGTGGTGAAACCGGCTACGATTTATGTGGTACTTGGTGTTACGGTTCTTCGGGACTGGCTTTTACACCAGCTTGATGTCAAAAACGCATTTCTCAATGAGGATCTTGAAAAAACGGTTTACATGCATCAACCGCCCGGTTTTATTGATCTTTCGAAGCCCAATCATGTTTACTTGGTGCGCAAGTCACTGTATGGACTCAAGCAAGTTCCACGGGCGTGGTACAATCATTTTGCCACCTATGCTAAACGGCTTGGGTTCACACAGAGCAGATGCGACCAATCTCTCTTCATCTTCTCTCGTGACAAAGAATTAACCTATCTCTTGCTTTATGTGGATGAAATAGTTCTCACGGCATCTTCTACTCGCCTTCTCAGCTCGATTATCAACTCTCTCAGTACCGAGTTTGAGATGACTAACCTTGGGAAGCTTCATTATTTTCTCGGTCTTGCTGTTACAAGAAATGACTCCGGTTTGTTCTTAAGTCAACGAAATATTCAACGGAGATCCTTGCTCGTGCCGAGATGACCAACTGCAACCCGTGCCTCACTCCGGTGGATACTAAGACCAAATTGCCAGCAGATGCTGGCCTTCCGGTGGCTGACCCAACATTGTATCGCAGCTTAGCCGAAGCTCTTCAATACCTAACTTTTACACGATCGGATATTGCTTACGCCGTCCAACAGATTTACCTTTATATGCATGATCCTCGGGAAGCTCATTTCAACGTGTTGAAGAGAATTTTGCGTTACATCAAAGGTACTCTTACACAAGGACTGCAAATATATCGTTCCTCTGTTGATAGTCTTGTTGCATACTCAGATGCCGATTGGGCGGACTGTCTTGACACACGACGGTCTACTTGTAGTTATTGTGTTTTTCTTGGTGACAATTTGATCTCCTGGTCTTCCAAGCGTCAACAAACAGTCTCTCGTTCAAGTGCCGAAGCTGAGTATCGCGGCGTTACCAATGCTGTCGCCGAAACAACTTGGCTTCGCAACTTGTTTCTTGAACTTAGACTTCCGATCTCCAAAGCTACGTTGGTTTATTGTAATAATATAAGTGCAGTGTATATCTTTTCTAATCTGGTCCAACATCAGCAGACGAAGCATATTGAGATTGATATCCATTTTGTGCGGGAACGTGTCGCCTTTGGACAAGTTCGAGTACTCCATGTTCCTTCTTCTCACCAATATGATGACATCTTCACTAAAGGGCTCCCATCACCTCTGTTTCTAGACTTCCGGTCCAGCCTGAGCGTCCGCCAACCTCCTGCTCCGACTATGGGGGAGTGTTAGATTAGATATGAATATATCTCCGAATCTTTATTGTTGTATAGATTATATTCGGTTGTTGGGATACACTTGTACTCTATATAAACATATATCAATAAGACTAATTCCTCACGAAAATTACATACAATTTTACATTAAATTCGCATAATAATTACATTTTTAAATAATTAATCTAGATTTCTTTCAAGGTAACGAACTCGTTTTAAATTCAATTAAAGTGCTCTGGTGTATAAAGAGCGAAGGACCTACTCTGTTTTGTAATCAGTTGACTTTATAACTTTATCCGGTTAAGAGGGATGTGAAGGCAGAATTGGAGCAGATGGTGGTTGGGGAAAATTTGGTTTGGCAGCTTTATATAAAGTGTTTGTATTTTGGATATAACCCACAGACCAACACAATTTTGGAACTCCGGTTATTCAGATTTTTAAGCATTTGCACAACAAAGTAAATTAATCAAAAATCTTGCCTTGTTGAAACAAATTCCTAAATTCATTTATTTCCACTATGTATATAAAAAAACTTATCATGTTCAATGTATAACGCTCTCTCCAATCATCCTTTCTTTTAGTTCATACTATATCTATCATTAAGGTCGAGAATTTGGACCACATCAACAAGTTATTAAAAAAAACTACAATTTCATGTGCATCAATGATATACACGAAAGTGGAATATTACATAATTACAACCACAAATCTCTACCATTTAACGTTGAAATGGCATATACCTTTGCATCCTAATTTCGGCTCAACACTTTTACTTTTCGAGTTTTAAAATATATAAATCGATAAAACTTATCTTAAGTAGCGGTTCTTGACCATTTAAATAATCAACTCTTCCATCTATCTCCACCGTCCGATTAGAGGATTAGTGGAGTGCTTATCAGTTATTAACTTATCACCTTTTCTTTTCACCCTTATTTGATTGTTTTCTTTTCTGTGTTAAAGGTTCTTTTGACCCCTTGATAACTTGATTCATAGTGTAGTGATATGTGACCATAGCTTCTGGTTTGGTAAAAAAGGGTATAATACAATAAAAAGTTACAAAACTTTTTACCGTTTTTATAATCATATTTTCTCAATCGAGTTTCAACGAAGTCGTAGACGACTCTACAAGAAACTTTTTGTCTTTACATATTGTTTTCTTTCCAGAGTTCAAAGTTATAAACATTTACTGCTAGCAATAATATGTTACTATATCTAAAGACTATAAAACCAAGAAAGCACCAAATACATAAACATCCTCAACTGGAAATTAATGGGAAAAGGGGAGTAAAGAAACTAAGAATGTAATAGGAAGATCCATTTCAAAATGGTTGACGGAAAGAGAAGAAGGTATGGACCAATAACAGTTGTTTCCTTATCTCAAGCCATTACTGAGAAAACGAAACATTCTCGCAAATCTACTACTCTTCTCTATTGCTGGATCGATCACTCTAAACGTACATAGTTTTTTTTTTTAAACATCTATATTATATTACTTTTCATTTGACCAAAAAAATTTAAATATTTTGCGAACTACTTATTCTATATAAACATTCCTACCAATATCCATATACCATCTTCTACTTTCTTGAGTTTTATTTTGATACCCTGATTTTTTAGATTCTTTGCTATATCAATTAATAATTCCTTTGTCTGTTTGATTTGTGGACAAACAAAATAATAATTAAAAAGCGACAAAAATAAGTATTGAGAAAAATAAAATAAACAAGGGTAATGGCGAACGCGAAGCCAAAATTATTGAGTCGCCCGACGCTTCCATTAGATTTGATGGCCCCCTTTCTCTCTCCCACATCTCACCACTCAATTTTCACATTAGATTTTATATACACACACATCCACAAACAAACACATGCATAATTAATAAGGAGTCACTAATTGTTGACCAAATAATTTTTGGACTCTTGTTTCATTGATACGAATAGAACATTTTCTCTTGTCTTTATAAGGGATATATAAACTTAAATATTTGTCTTTGTCCAAAACTATTTAAAGGATTTGGCCCCGTGGGTTGTTCTTTCACGATATGACGTATTTATTTTTGATCATCCTAACCGAAGAACCAAAATTGTATAGAGATGATTATTATGAAATTTACTGGTGGTTTAGGAATAGTGTGTACTGAATGGAACTAAAAAAAGTTTCCAACTTAAAAAATACAAATGAGTTGAGTATAGAAAACGCGCCGGCTTGATAACGGGAATAAAGCAATTTATTTCTCTTTTGCATTAAATGTAATTTTATCCGATCTACTTAACTATTTATATTATACATTCCACTGGGGCAATTATATGTTACATAGAATATCTCTGACCAAAAAAATTAGTTTTTTAAATAGTACTATTTCTTTTCTTGGTATCCGCCGTCGAATGGGTCCGAAATACCACGTTGGAGGTATGAACTTGATTGATTTTGCATTCCTTGTATACTTTAATCATACTATATTATCATTATATACATATCTATGAACGAATCTAATTGTTAATACAACATTATCTATCTCGATCCATTGAGCCATTAGTATCGAACTATTCATACAAATCATCACACAATCAAGTTTATTTGATGATGTCATTTTGTTAGACTATAGTATTAGCTAATGGTTACAGTCATACATGTAACTTAACGGATGTACACTTATCATTCAATTTCTTGTTTTTTTTATTTATTTATGTCTAGGAGTTATATGCAGTGAGTTATAACCGTTAAAGCATGAAATGGTATTAGATGCCCTTGTAGAAAATGTTAAAGTCATATACTAAATTACAAATTTACAAAAAATATTCGATTATTTATGTACTTAAAGCGTGATCATTATTCTTTCTACTAATCATCATCAACTACTAGAGATTTTATTCGGACAAAGAATCCATCTAGTAAAATCCCAAGCAGAAAAAAGGAAAGATATGAGCAACTTCTAGAAAGAAAAAATATTATCTAATTTTATTTATGTATCAAATGTATCAGAAAATAGATGAAATTTTATTTTCTTCTTTTCCCTATAAAAAATTTTGACTTTCTTTTTATTTCAAAAATCCGCTTGTATATGCCTTTGTTTTGTACTTTTCCAAAATTCAACCTTTTTTTTTTTCTGAGTACAATTTCTTTCCATAAGAAATTTAAGTAAGAAAATATGAAAAATTGAGATATTAGTATTACCAATGATCATTTTCCTCCTCTATAGGAAACAACCATCATTGCTTTAAACAATCACTTTCATCCTTACAAAATCTCTGCTGCTTCTTCTTCTTAATTATTCTCCTCTTTCTCTCACTCTCTTTTTCATCTATACATACATACACAAATCAAAAATCTCTATAAAACATTATAATTCTCTCCTTCCAAAATCTCTCTCCCTATAATCATCAATCAACCAAACAAACCACACACAAACTTTGAGGAAAAAAAAAAAAAAAAAACCACACACAAACAAAAACCAAATATTTTTTTTGAAGGGTCAGTAATGGATCAGTCTTGTACAAACTCAGTAAACGGATTCTACTCGTTTCTAAACAGATCAATGGAAGATCTCGAAAGGGTTTATCTCTCCAACAACTTTATGTCCGTACAGTTCATACAGAGAGTGATCTGTCTTCTAAGAACCTCTCACTCTCATCTCACACTTCTTGTTCAGAAACTCAACCTCCCTGTCGGTGACAAGTGGCTCGACGACTACATGGACGAAACTTCCAAGCTTTGGGACGTCTGCCACGTCATCAAATCCGCTATCTCCTCCATCGAAAGCTTTTGCTCCTCCGCTATTTCCATCGCCTCCACCCTCGACGGCCACTACCACCACCGTCGTCTCCTCTCCCCTCAGATTTCCCGGCAGGTAAAGATACGAAAAAACAATATATTTTTTGGAATGTCACAAAATTATTTGTAGGTCCTAGTGCAAACTTTATATTAAAAATACCCATTAACAAACAAACGAAGAATTATATTAAACATTTATTTGATTTACGAAAAAATTTAAGTGAGGGGCTCTAAATATACAAATATATTCAAAGTTGATTTTTGAATTATATTAAACATTTTTTTGAGTTTTTTTTTTTTTTTGCTTATTCTTGAAAAGTTGGAATATTTTTTTGTCGATATGGGACAGGTGATACGAGCGATATCTGGATGTAGGAGAGAAGCGGTGGGGATAGAAGAAGAAAACAGAGCATTATTGGAGAATCGGATTCAAAGGTTTCCCTTTTGGTCGGAGCAAGTTATGACGACGACGGCGATGGAGTCATCCAAGATACAGAACGGTTTCAGCGGTTTCCGAGGAGTGATGAACACGATGAAGAACATAAACTCGTTGCTTCTCGTGATCTTGATGCAAGGTCTTGTTTATTATATCCCCGGAGACACGACGGTGACGGTAGCGACGGTGCAGCCGGGTACGATGGTGAGGTTAAAGCAGAGAGTGGCGGCGGAAATGGAGAGGATTGGGATGAGGAAAGGGATGATGCTGTATGAGTATAGGAGGAGCAAGACGGCAATGGAGGAGCTCAAGGCGGAGTTGGAACGGCGGTGTTGCGGCGGAGGAGGAGAGGAAGAGGCGGCGGAGAAGGGATTGAGAGAGAGAGTGGAGAATTTGAAAGGGAGTATTGGGAATTTGAGGAATGGAACAGAGAGTGTTGTTGCTCAGATTGATGATTTCTTTGATGACATTGTTGATGGTAGGAAAATGCTTTTGGATTATTGTAGCCACAGGTGAAATAAAACATAAGCAGTTTTAGTTGTTATTAGGCTTTTTTAGATGAATCAGGTTGTTAATCTACTCTGTTTTATTTTATTTTTAAGTTCTAAATTATCTAATTCAAAATATATGTTTTTACTTTTGTTCTTCTTCTTCTTTATATTAGGAACAGAGAGTTGATATGGTGCTTACAAATACTCTTTGTAGAAGTAAAAATGTGAAAGTAAAAAAGCTTTCTAAGGAAAAGATTCCATTTGAATCTTCTAATGAAGGGACTTTTACACTCTTTTTTTGTTTTCTTTCTGTTGTGGTTGCTTTTGAAAAAAATTTGACTGCAAAAGAAAGAGTTTGTGACAGTTGTCTTGTCTATACGGAAAAGAGTTGCAGGAAGGTAATAAGATGAAAAACATCAAATGATTAAAACCTGAGGATTGGACTTGATCTGACTTGGATGCAAGACAGAGGGAGAGAGCATCTCGTGCTCTTCTTTTTTATGATGAGTTTTTGTTTCTATTTGTGAGCTATTTTTTTTAATATAAATATATATATACATATATATATATATTATTAGCAATTTCGTTTTTTTTTCTCCAATATTTATCATGTTTATTTAGAACTATTTGTCCGGTATGATTTTTTTTTTTGATAAATCATATCTACTGATCTGGTCAATCTCGGCAAGAATGCATCAAAATAGTACAGAATGGACTTTTTCTCGAAAGACCACTACACTGTTTATCCTAAATTTAGAATGTTTTCCGACTAATAGTAAGAGTAGCCGGATCGCATTTTATCAGACTATCAGATCAATTATTTGGACCGAAATCCAAGCCCAAATTTCACATATGAATGTGATTATTGTTTCAAAAAAACTCGAACCCTGAAAAAAATGTTTTAACACATTCCTATATTTCTATCTACTATTTAACCACAAACATGCGGGGCTTTCATTTGTTCGTCCAATTCGTCTCTTACACATCATCTTCCATATTATTTGTTTACCATTCAAACTCAATCATTTTAAAGAGAATATTGATTTTCGAAGATCACTGTTTTTGTCAACTACTTGATTGCATTTAGAAACAAAAATTTAAAGATGTAGAATATGGTTATGATTCAAAATTCTATAAGAAATTATAAGGAGATGGGAGAGGTCAGCATCAAACATCAATTAACAGAAAACCAAAAAGTATAATAAAAAGCAATTTGGAAAGTGGTTACCAGAAAACTTCAGTCAGGCTTTGCCTCTTACGCCGAGGACACCACACCTCTCCTCATGTTTATTCTTTCACACTTTTTTTGCTGCTTTTTTTACCATGCAAAAACTTCACCCACTTGCTAATTTATTATTTTGAAATAACATTTTGTATATCGTCGAATAATACATTTTTAATTTTTAGATTTTCGTCCTGTAATTTCTTTTATTCAGAGAGTATAATTGAAGTCAGAACCAGGAATGATTTGTGTTTCCCCAAAACATAACCATATTCTGAAATGTTATTATTTACGTTCTCTTTTCTTTTGTTGTCCTAACACTCTCTCAGCATTGCGTTACAGGCTGTAACTTACAGCTAATTGTCCAAGAATGGGTTCTTCTATCTTTATCATACTATTACCACTTCAGGAAACTTAAATTAAGACCTGGTCCACTCTCCCAAAGTACACATGAACATTGAAGAATCAGATTTTGATATATATATATATATATATATATATATATATAGTTCACAATGTACTAATTAACATAATAAATAGGTTTTGAATGTATAGATTAGCGTGCAATATGATGAGAGACATTGAGCCACGTCTAGTTATTTATTGTGCGCCTCCGCTTGGTTTATGAGATCTTTTCAATGTCTTTTGCATTTCTCCATCGGCCAATAAATTTTAGTCGTCTTAGTTGCTAATCAAACCAACCTAAAATTTGTCTGATTAATAGTAGTTGCTAATCAAACCAAACCAACCCTAACATACTGTCAGATAGGTACTGCTATAGATTGATCCGTTAAAAGATTTAATGAGTCACACACACAGAAGAGAACAGAAAGAGTCAGAAAAATGTAGGGACCTTGAGCTTCCTTTATTTATTAGTTTTAGGGAATAAAAAAAAATGGTACGACATTATTGGCAGTTTATTTATTGTTATTATTAATTAAAAGCGAAGAACAACAGTTAATACTCTCTATAGTTGGCGCCGTTAACTTAGTTAGATCCATCAAATAGGCCCCATAGCATAGGGATATTGACTAAAGCATAGACTATTTACTGTTTTTACTGCAATAACAAGAGTCTTAAAACATAAAAAAATCCAGACGATTTACCCCAATAAAATAGTTAACGATTAGGAGAGAGCGAGATGTTCATCAAATGTGTCTGAGAAATCGGTAAAAAAAGTAAAAAAACAGATTGTCACGTGGCAAAGAAAAGTCAATGCAGAAACACCAGATATGATAGTACTACTATTACTACTACTACTTGGGACTTGGGAGATTCCAGCAAAGATCCACCACTTTTTTCACTTTTTAACCTGTGAAAACACACAAACAACCAAAAGAAGTACAAATCATTCCAAACTTGAGATGTTCAACATCAGCTTCAAGCTTTCTGCAAAATCAAAATTGTAACGGAACCATACAATTCTTTATGGACTTGTACAGTAATGCATATTTCAGATGGATGAAAAGGAGCCAATTCATTCTCTGCTTTACTAGCTTCTGTTACCTTATGTTAGTTTCTGTTAGTCACAATTGTCTGCCCTAGTGTCCTTATAATGTATTATATTTTATGAGACCAAAAATGGGTAACATACGCTTACCAAGTGCAGTGAAAGGACATGGATTGTAGTGATAAGAATAACTATCTTGATACATAAATACATATATAAATATATATGATGAAATGGGAAAGTTTAAGCTTTGAAAAGTTGATCCATGTAATGTTGACATTCCCAATTCCAATTACCTCAAGGAGATTAGTGAGAGATAAGAGATAGTTTTTCACAAGTCATAAAATGCGTTTTCCTAGTCTATAGTATAATAGTAAATTGGGAAGGACGAGAAATGAGCTTGTGCAAAATAGTAATAAAAGCTTTACCAACTTGTTCAATAGATTACTGTACTTGCGAGAGATCAGAATATACCTTGGCAGCTATATAATCTGCGTGGCTGTTGGAATCTTTAGGCACCTAGAATCTTCACAGGCTTTGAGGACCATGTGTCAAGGAAAATTGTGTCTCATTGTCGCTGGACTCTTTGCTGCCATCCTCTTCACACAAGCCAGACTCTGCAAGACCACTCTCAGAAGGCTCCTGCACGGTAATGATCTTGCCAAATAACTGAATCGAGTTAGCTTTTGTTGAAATGGGGCCTCGGTTTCCAACCAGGTCATTTCCAGAGGACAGATTAGTGCTGTTGCTATTAGGCGATAAGTTATCTGATGGCGGACTTCCAAACTTCATCTCAGTCGACACTTTTCCCAACCCAGGAAGCGGACTAAAGAAGTTATTGGTGCATAACTGGGGAGGATCTTCTCCAATGAATCCGGTTGGATTGTAAGACCCAAATTCATAATGCCTGGCTCCCTGCATGCCAGCAGGAAATGTAGTAAACGAGAAAAGATAGGGACTTGGATCAGGTGCTGCTGCACTAGACAGTCCTCTTTGAGGATAGAGGATTTCTCCGTCATCTCCACTCGAGAACCCTCCGGTTTGGGGATACTTCAACCTCTTTGCTGGAGGGAAAGTGGCATGAAGTTGAGTTGCATTTGCAACAATTTCCACTTGCCAAGGATTCACCCTCTTCACGTTTTGCAGAATCTCAGGTTCATCCCATGTGATCTAGGCAAGTACAGAACAAAAAAATGATTAGACGAAGCAGAATGTACTGGCAAAATACGAGTATCTTAAGATTAACTCTAGTTTAACAAACACAATGTACAATGCGTGGCCAAAAAAGGATAATGAAAAGCAACTATCCATCAGGGAAGCTGAGTTCAACACAAGATCAAGACCTTCCTAAGGGATACAACATTCATTTTGATATGAATTAACTAATCCTGTTTCCAGTACAAAAATATTTAGAATTCAAAACAACACAACAATCTAAACATAAAACAATTGGAGCCTCACATTTCAAAACCCCAATTGGCATTTGATTAACCAGAATGAGACTTAAAATACTCCTGAAAGCCTTACACCACTAGAGATAAAAGATCGATTCTACATTGTTCCATCAGCTCAACATCAGGGAGATAAAAAGAACAAAGACCATTCAAAGACATCATATACCTGAAGCTGTTTCCAAGGAGATCCACGCCATGGACCGGTTTCCTGATAAGTAGAGGAAACAATGCCCTGAAACCAAGTAATCCGGGAAGAATCCTCAGTCTCCATAGCCATCTTCACTCTAGTACCAGGAGTCCAGAACATAGACATGGAGGCCTCAACATCTTCTGCTCTCACCACGAAATCCGACCATCCAGCCGTCGGATAAAATACCACCTCAAATGACAAACCCTGAGCTGCTCTACTCATCGCCTCCGACACAGCCTCAGCCGTCAATTTCCCTTTCCCAGTCCTCCTAAACATCTTCTTCGCACTTCCGTCATCTTCCTTAGCAACGGCTCCGCTACTCTGGCTGTAATAACCGTTGTACTCATCTCCGCCGTAATAGCTCGTTCCTCCGCCGTTACTTGAAATCGGTGCTCGCCTGACACCAATAAACATCTCATCCGCCGATTTCCTCATAAACACCACCGAATCACCAGCGATTAGCTTCTTACTGTTCACGAACTTGCTCCATCCGGTGGTTAACAAGTGCCGCCTAGGTGTACCGCGATAGATATGCCTGAAGTCCCAAACCACGCCGTGGATATCGGTGATGAAGAGCTTCTGAACAGGAGGATCGGCTTGAAAATCAAGCGTAGGGAAAACGGAATCAGCACAATAGCGAGGAACGGAGAATCCACCACCGTTGTTAGCATCAGAAGGCGTAAGGATCTTCGCGAAGGTAGTCACCTTGTTGTTATCATCTACATCGCCTTCGTAACCACCGAATCTAGAGAAATTCGTTGGAATAAACTGCTCCTGCGACATCGGCTGAAGCACGAGGTGAGCAAACACCTCATCGGTGATCGGATCGGCGAGTAACTGGATTGAAGAGATGAGACATGGAACAGGTGAGGTAGATGAAGGGAGAGTAGAGATGAGAGGCGATGTTGAAGAGCAACAGTGCTCGACATGGCCTTGAGGGAAGTAGTAAACCCTAGAATAGAGTAGAGGGATCTGAACGGAAGCACCAGCACAAGCGCGCCAGATCCTTGCGTCGACTTCACGGTGGTGGATGTCACCGGAGGTAGCCGACGGCGGTGACATAGGATTTGGTTTTCACTGTAACGAAGTCAGCGAAGAAGAAGAAGAAGGTAGGTACTGTTAGGTGTTAGAGAGAGAGAGAGAGACCGTAATAATGTCTGAGAGAAAGAGAGAGAATTTGAAACGGGCATAGAAAGGGAAGCAAAAGCGAAGGGATAGCGATTTACTGTTACGGTGCTACGGGATTTTGCTTTTGATTTTGTTTTTAGAGAAATTTACGGTTTCTGCCACGAGACAACAAAATCGCTCTATCCTCCGCTCTTTTACACCGTTCGATCTATGGCGCGTGGATCTCGCTCTCTATCTTTTTGGTTCCATTTACTTCATTTTTTAGGTTCAGTTAATGATGTTTTTTTTTTTTTTAAATAAAGAAAGAAACACACTGAATGAATTACGAAGAACTACGAACAATTCGTTTTATGCATATATTTAAGATAATCTGGAAAAGGAATCTTTTCTGTAGATTTTAGAATGATTATAAAACCTTAAGTAAATTTATATGATATACTCATATACCAATTATGTTAGCGCTATGTTTATTTTAGAAGGAGAGACTTTTAGCTAGCTAGCATTTTTAATTTATCTTTATCACCCACACAAAATTTCGTTAAATTTATTTTTATTAAGACAAAAAAAATTAAACAATTTAATTCAATTTGGAATGAATTATTGAAAATATAATAGAAAGACAAATTATAATAAGACCATTTTCATGTTTTGAGGAAATAGATATATTTTAAATTTATAGTGTCGAATTTTACATTAGATAAAAGAAAACATTACTTGTTTGTTTTTCACCTGTGTTTTTCTTACGGTATTTTTTCTGTTTTTATACAATATATTTTTTTCCGCAAAAATCAAAGCAAATCCAAGTGGATCAGTTTTAAATTTATCTTGTTTTGTGCGGTTGCAATTAGCAAGCTGTCTTACTTTAATCTTTTATTTTATTTTATTTAAGAACACGATAATTTCAGAAAAAGATCTAAATATCCAAATGAAAGAAAAAATACAGGATATTAAAATAGATTCCTAATTCTTTTTTTCTGTTAATATTTATGGGAAGTGGATATCCCACTGCGCGTGGGGAAAACATACGGGTGGCCCATTAAGAATGTCTGTTGTGATTCTTAAAAAACATACGGAGTATATTTTTTCTTTTGTAACAATAAATTATAGGCTCATATTTAATGAAAGATTCGAAACGAGTCTTTGAAATTTTTTTTGTTGCAATTCGATAATCGTAAGATATTTTTTTCCAGAAAAATTCACAATCCCTAAATCAATAATTTGTTTTGTTTGTTCATATTATGTTTTCACCAATTAAGCTAAAATATTTCGATAATTTAAAGCGACACCTTGAAAATCTATTTACAAAAATGTTTGTAACAACCCTAACTAATGGGACCATTTATTTTGTACTGTTTTGTAAATGGCAAGTTGTTTTAGTTTACTTTAATTTTTTTTAATGTTAACAATATTAAAAAATTATCTCTCAATATCAATACGTATAAAATATAAAAAATCTATTTCGTCGTTATATTTTGTAAAGTGGACATCATGGCGCGTGGGGAAAGCAGATGGGTGGCCAGGCCAGTTAAAGAATGTTTGTTGTGATTTTTAAAATCAGTTAGATTTTTTATTTAGTTTTTTTTTTTTATTGTGCTCCGTTCAAACGGGCCTCGTGCTTATGTTTTTTCGCATGTTTGTTGGTATAAGGCCCACTATCACATCATGGTTACGATATTTATAAAATCAAGTTAACAATGACAATCATACCAACAAGTCAATGACCAATGAAACCTTCTCAGACAGACTCGTGTGCGTCAATGAATTAAAATATATCGCAGTCATCATCTTCCGAATACGTCCGGCGAAACATCACAAAGATTCATTACAACTACGACAAACGAGACGACTTCACTCACGTCAAGTCCACAAAGACAACTTTTAGAAATATAACATTTTTCAAATTTAATAGATTGTATTTTTCTTTAATAAGAATTAAGAACCACTGCAAAAAGACTTGCCCAAGAAGAAGAAGAATTCTGATGACTGACGAATCTTTTTTAGGAAGTCCCGAAAACACAAAAAAAAAAAAGAAAAAAAAATGTCTCAATCCTCCACTTCGGACTCGGACTCAGCGCTCTGGAGCCACTCCACAAAAGGCTTAACATTCTTCCAAACCGGCGAGCTTTTGTCAACTCTGGTCAGGCCCTTTTGGTACCATTCCAACACAAACTCTTCCTCAATGATGTCTTGGTCGTACAATGCTTTGAGAACCAGAGCCACCTCTTTCACCGCTTCTTCTTTTCCATTCTTTCCACAGAATGACCCGATCGAATTGAGCAGATGCATCTGTGATTCATCCTCTTGCGTTGTTGCAGCAGCCGCTAAGTAATTCTTCTTCTTCGTCACTTCTTTGGCGAATCCCTTGCCCACGCCGTCAAAGAGAGCATTGAAGAGTGCGTCCATGACATCCTGTGGAGGATCAGAGAGAGAGGAGATGAAACTTTTGAACTCGCTTATTGGTGACCCTTTCTTCAGATACTCTTTCATCTCCTGCACGAGATTCTTCTCCTCTTGCAGAGGATTCTCAGTTTTCACGACATCCCCGTTCGATTTGCTTTTGGGCGTCTTTTTCTCTTCTGCTTCCATTGCAGAGAGCATCACCATTTCGGCAGTTACAGCACTCAACTGTTCTTTCATTCTTTTCTCAGCAGCTTCTCGGGAAGTATCGGTTTGCCACTGGATACCATCATCATCGTCTTCATCCTCATCCACCACATTGTCTTCATGCTTGGGGCTTATATCCTCATCAGAAGAATGGTTTTTGGACGTCTTAGATGAAGCATCCTTCCCGTTAGAAAGTGCTTTCTTCTTAGCTTCCTTCTTGAGTTTTCTCTGCTCCTCATCGGCTGCTTCGCCTTCTTTAAGCCTCTCCTTCTCTGCTTTTCTCATTGCTTTCTTGTCCTTAGAGGACTTCTTATGCTCTGGTGGGTTCTTGAGAATGAAATTAGTCAACTTGTCCCTCATGTCAACCTCAGAGATAAACCCGCAAGCAGCACACTTGAGATTCACCATCTGCGTCTTTGTGATTATGATCTCAGTCTCCGGGTTTCCACATCCATAGCACTGGACATACTTCTTGATGAAATTCTCCAGAAGCGCAGCAAGCTTGGACGTGTTGTGAGCTCCATTGACAAGGGATAAGCCGGTCTTCTCGTCAAATTTGGACTGGGCTCCAAGCTCACAACCAAAGTACTTGGTGGTGTAAGAAGCAGGTCTAGCCAAGGCTTTGGCGATCTCGACATTGTTGATAATGTTGGTCTTGATGCCATTACCTTTGCCTTCAGTCTTGGTGACCATCTTAGGCATCTTGTACCTGTAGAAGGCATCATTAGCGTTGGAAGCACCAATGTTCTGCAGCGCCATCTTGGAAGGTTTCTTTAGCTGAAAAACTGGGCAGAAAGGGGAGGAGTCTCCGGTTTGAAGATGCGAGAAACTAAAGTGATGGAGGAACTAGTAGTCCTTAATTCTGGATGTAGGACAGTGTTTTCCAAGCAACCAGATCGACAGCAAAACGGAGAAATCTTGTCAGACATAAAAGAAAGCTTCAAAATTCGATTCTTCTCTTCCAATTGCAGGTCCTGTAAACAAAAACACGCTCAAGTCACACAATGAACCAAAGAATTAGATTCGTGAAAAAAAAAAAACAGATTCATGAACGTTACAAACATACAAAACAGCCAAAAAGCACAAATTCCGATATGAGTCAAGACCTAATCCAATCTAGGAGATTCATGAATCCTCAACGAAACCCAGAATCGATTGAATATACCAACAGACTTGCGAAATATTCGTTTGATTCATCATTACGAAAATTCAAACGCTAGCTCAAATCAGATAATGAAGATTTCAACGCTTAATAACAAGCCCCTCTAACAACAACGCAAACCAACAAACAAATCACACAGGATTGAAACAACAACAACAACAAATCTCGAACAAAATCCCTAAAAATACAGTACGACTTAAGATAAAGAGGAAAGGATCTCAAGAAAATAATACCTCTTTGAATCTCAGACGAGAAATCAAAAACTCTCAGAAAGATTGACAAAGGATTTGGATATTTCTTAGGAGAGGCGTTTGCTTTAAATAAGAGGAGAAATTAGGTTTAACTTATCAATGAATTTAGGAAAAAGTCCCCCAAACTTCATTTCTTTTTATTTTTCCTTTTTACTTTTTCTATTTTCCGTTTCAAAGTGTATTTCCTTCTCCGCAAGTAATTAGAAACGTGCCTCTTCTTGGTCTTTTTTATTATTAGACGCGTGTCATTGATTTATTAATTAATAAAATCTTAAACACAAATCAAATCACTACTTCTGTAAATTTATATATATATATATATATAAGAATTAATGTATTTTTAGTTAATATATATATATATATGCAGGTCTTAATTTAGTTAATATTTTTTTTTAGTCCTACTTCCAATTTTGACAAGCAAGTTTATGAAAAAAATCATATCATTACTATATATAAGTAACTTTTAGTTTAATTTTTAAGATTATTGTTATTGAACTAAAAGTAAATAGATGAGAAACAAAAGTAACAAATATATTACAGAATATTTATAGATAATTTCTTTATGATGTTATAATACTTAAAAATGATTTATTATGAGTATTTTATATAATATAATATAATAATAAAAATACTACAATTGCATGTATCAAGATTATTATTTATATCCTTCTATTCTTGTTATGATAATGTGTACTAAACAGAAACAAATCAAATCTAATATATTAAAAGAGATGTCGATATGGCTCACGTTCGTCCTCATAACGATTTTTTACTTGGTTATCTTTAATGACATACCTCTGCCTTTTTTATTTTTGTCCTTCCCGAATTGTTTTTTTCTATAATTAGTTTTCAATTTTTTTAATTAAATCTAAATGAAATAACTTTTATTTAACTTTTTTGATTAAATTCGAAATTAGATTAAAATATCAAATTTTGTGATCTATGTAAACAATGTGGATCATACAAAATATACAATATATACCAACTATATACTAAATCGTAAATTCTAAAAAGCACCTAAGCAAACCTCTTATAAATATATCAACTTTTTACCATCACATCTCCAACTTTTTTTTATTTCGGTCAAATCCATCACCGCCAACTTACGCCTAGGAAGCACGGGTATTTCTATTTGGTAGCCATCCCCGTATCAGAGACGTTTCGGAAACGGGGACAGGAGACGGTTATGAAACGTTCCCAACACGTTTTCAGCAAGACGAGACAACAAGCAGTTATGGAGACGAAAGGGTTGGTATATGGAGATGTTTCTTAGATGTTTTGGATTCCAAATTGGTGTCCCCTAATATTTTAAAAACGTGTTTAGATGCCTCAGAGAAAAATAACATCGAAGTTTTGTACGTTAAAAAGAATGCTTAATGATTGGGTGGAACCTCGCTTTTCTAATTCAAAAATATGTAAAATTGTGATATATTTTGTACGTTGATTTTTCAGTTTTAGTACGAATCTTTTCTGAAAACAATTTAGGCTCATCAATAATAAAGTTAAATTTGTTAAAGTGGAGGAATAAGAGTGCCAAAATAAGTTTCATGACTTCATTTCATAACAATCTATATTTCTTAGCAAGAAAAAATGTACAAGTACAAGTACAAGTACAAGTACATTTTATCAAAAAAAAATGTACAAGTACATGCATGAGAGAAAACTTGTCTGCGAATTTTTTTTATTCTTAAGAAAATAATTTCCCGCCAAAATATATATAACACCAATAGCTTAGTTTGGTATATTATTTGAGAAATGACGACTAGTATGGTGGAAAAAAAAACTCCATAACTTTACAGAATTTTTCTTGTTTAATTAGTACAATTCTCTTTCTTAAAACCATTTAGGATGATCAACAGTTCAATACATATTTAACGAAGATTGTGCTAAATTAAAAATGTTTAAATTTGGAGGACTCTAATAGTTTTATTTGTGTTGGTTTGGTTCTTGCTAAGCAAGTTGAACCTCGCTCTCTCCAATATGGTACCATGGCCCGAATCACCCAAGGTGAGTTGATCTTGAGAGCTAAGATCTGCATGTATATACCACAAAGAGTTTAAAAAATATATATATATATATATATATAATTGTTCCATGATCTCGATCGAGAGCTAAGATTAATTTGTATTTACCACAAGGCATTCTTCTTTCTGTAGATGCAATAATCTATCTGAAAGTGGAATGGTTTAGCGCATATATATAACATGTCTCTTTTCTCTCTCTTCTTATTCTTCTGCTTCACTGCCCTTGTTGTTGTCCTTCTTGTTGTCCTTGTTCAACATTCGCCGCTTGTTCTCTTTGGATTATACAGATTCTTTTCTTCCCAAACATAGATTTGACATATTCAGTCATTCTACAGGTCGTGGTTGTAATCCATGTTCCCATTTAAAATGGTAGCGCATCTCAATGCCTATTTTGACATTGTTGTTGTTGTTGACTGGTAGTTTAGATCCAATTCTCTTCCACTGCCCGTTGATTGCCGTTCTTTTTTTGTTATGCACGGGACTTAAAAACCAGAGTTGTGGGTGCATCGCTTCAAGCTCGACTGGATTATGCTGGAAAATATCGAGCGCCATGAGTTGTCCATTGGCGTCAAGAGGCTGCCACAGTACAACATGATTATTGTACATGGTTCGCACGAGTTTCTAAGCTCTTATACACACCAATTAATCTTGTGTGCAAACAATACAACAATCTAATGGTATGTCGCTTGTAGCACTTTAGGTATCGAATCCACAGGGAAGGATGAGAATAACACACCAAGAATGCAGGAAACTAATCAAGCTAAATGGAAAGATGTTTTTGGTTTTTATCTTAATGTCACAAACTAGAGATTAAAACAGAACAATTGCAGTAATTAAAGAAGTAATGATAGACTAATGAAAACAATCAATTCAAAGCAAACTTAAACGAAATGATCGGTTTTCAAGATATTTAAAAGTATGGATAGTTGGAATGGCAATATGGCAAGGGTGATGATAACTTGACGGATGATTATTCAAACGACTAATCAATGCTCAAATCCACGACATGAGTTGTTTAAATAAATTAGTTCATTCTCATGAAACTAACACCTTTACAAACCATTCAATTAAGCTAATCTTTCAATTGCAACCTAATGATTTATAAACAATGAATACGAACTCATAATTGTCATCTATTCCATCTTAAAACTCAACTTTCGTTGGTTAAGAAATAGAACGCATGCATAGAAGGCTCAGATTATTTCACAAAACCTTTCGGGTGTGAAATAGTCAAGGTTCTAGAAAACTCTCTTTTGAAGCTCATTTCTAGCATTAAGTTTATTCTATGCACGATCATGAACAAGACTACTCAACCATCAAACATCATTTACAAGGTCTAACACCCTAGATCTACCAAACCAACAATCCAAAAGTCATTTACTCATACATGATAGAATTGGAAAAGTAAACAGTACAAATGATAGATAAGCAAAACATAATCAAGATTTTATAAAAATCTTTACTCCAAGAATTCTGAAATATAAATACAAAGTAGAGTAAAAAATGTGCAATATACGATCCAAAACTCCTAAACCACTATAAAACTCAAAATAGTATCAAATGATACTAAAACGCTTATTAAATCACGAGTATATACATATAAAACAACATGAATAAGGGGCTAAACGTGTTAAAATACATGCATATCAGTACACGACTGCAGCATCATCCATCTACGCATAAACGAAACTGTGATCAGATACTAATTGACAATTGTTCCTTATTTGCTTCTACAAAGTGAAAGTGAAATCCACTTCTTACGTGAACACCAAGAAATCAATCCACTTTTGTGCATAATTTAATAATACTGTTGGAAACTATCTTAACCAAAATCTATTTGCCCTTGTGCATTATCACAATATACAAAATTGTCACTAAAGGGAACGTTGCATTCTGTTAAAAGCAATTTCATGATGTACCTTGTCGATTCGGGAGAGAGAGACGCCGAAGAATGCGACGGAAAGTATAACAGCCTGCCGGAGTTCTTTCTTGGGCACAGACTTCTTTGTGCGAAACGTAAAAAGACGCCGGGAGATGGTGCGATAATGCGACGGAGGGGATTATAAGTTCGCCGGAGTTCGCGCAAAGAAGTAAAAAGACTCCGAGAAACGGTGAGAGACGCCGAGACGTTGAAAGAATGCGACGGAGGGGATTATAAATCAGTTTGCGGAAAGATGTAAAAAAGACTCCAAGAAACGGTGAGAGACGCCGAGAAGTAAAAAGACGCCGAGAAACATAATTCAGCTTCAGGTTCTTGGAGAATTCTTTAGTTCGTTTCTTTTATGAATTTTTAAGCATTTTCTTGCAGAGTCACTATTATATATACTCTGTTGTAACTCTAGTCATCTTAAATTTCAATATGACTTAAGTTTGGGTAAAAAAAAAGTATATTACTTTCTTGTTCTTTTGGTAATTAATAAAAAGTAAAATAAAAAACAGATGTAATCATCAAAAGAATTATAGCATTTTACTACACGTTCTCGATTACAAAGTGATAGATTTTAGATATCTCGAAGAACAAGAACAACTCTGATATGCGATTAGAATCGATCCGATGATTACAGAGGATGTAATCAATCAAGATCTAGGACTGAAATCGTTTACAACTCTAGCCTCACACGAATTACAGAGATCAACATAGACAAGCACATCGCTTGATATCACAAATCAAATGAGCTCAACGTCTCTTATTTATTTGAATTCAGATCCCCAAACGGCAAAATCTCTTTCTCCCACAGAGTCTTCACCTTTGCTACGATTCTTAATTTGAAATCTTCGCCACGTCACCTCCTTCTGGCTGACGTGTCCCTTTCTTTTTCCTGAAGTAAGTTTGATGCACTTTATCACAAAGCAGCATAAGACATGCATATGTTTTATTTATAACCAATAAATTTTAAAGATGCAGGTGATATATTATATATACAAAGTGATAACATATACTAGTCTTCAAAATTTTGGTCTAATGAAATTGAAGTTATTAGATGAAAAATCGTTTCTTGCTTTTCTCTTTTGAGTTTTTTTTTTTATTGTTGTTAAAAAGCAAAGACCTTCATGCATGTTCTCCAACGCAGTCAGTAGATATCAACTTCTCTGATTGGACCATCTGGTAAGACAGGGTGGTTTAAGATTATGTGTAATCGGCTGAAATCAGTGTCATCTGCATAACACACAATTTAATTAACCATACTTGTGTGACAATATTACACAATATAATATGTCAGAGTCTTTTAACACAATAACTTTTTTAAAAATAAATTAAACCATATTCGTCCTTTGTTTTGTAGTGTTGCATAAAAAACAAAAAAAAAATTTATAAAAGTAATATCAATATAATTATATCATATATTTTCTAAAACATCAAAATTAATTTTTTTTTACGCCTAACCATCTTTAACAGTCCATATCTATTTTTCTCAAAACTGTCTAATTACTTCTTTTTTTTAACAACTAAACTGTCTAATTACTTTTTTTTTTAACAACTAAATTATCTAATTACAGTGGAAGTTTCCTTGGTCCAATGGTTGACCAAAGGTTCATTAATACTTTTACACCAAGTCTAGGATTCGACTCCTAGAAAACGTAGTTTCTTGCAGATTAATGGTGCAAAGCTTATCGGAGGTCCAGAGTGTCATATGCAGAGCCGTTCGTAGTGGTCTTGAGTATTGCGGAGAAAGCATGTCCATCACGGGAATGTCGTACATACTGAACCATCCGTTGAAGATCCGAGTGTTGCAAGGAGAACTGCGCCGTGGAATCGTTGTTCGTAAGAATTGTTCATCATAATCACATATGCTGCAAGCAATTGAATATCATCATAATAGGATTAAATTAAATATTTCTAATGATGTAATAAGACGATAAAAAAAAAACTGTCTAATTACTTTAAATTCAAAATAACTTTGTTAGACAATTCGTCTCTAAGACATTCGTTTAGATCTTGTTATTATTTAAAAATAATAGAACGAAGGAAAGATTAAACTATATTATATGACTGTAATTAATATCATCTATATATTTTAAATGTCATGACTGGATGTAACCAGATTAATCTTTACATGTAAAGTATTATTAAAAATCAATAGGTAATGAAATTATGATGTACTAAACAAAAAAAAATCAATTTAAATATGATAACATTTAGGCTATTTTCAAGACGTGTGTTATATTCTCAAGGTTTAGCTACGTGTCACTGTTACTTTTCTTTTTTTTGACCACTACGTGTCACTGTTACTAGAACATAAAATCTATAGATAAATAATAAGTGTAGTAATCATCAAATTTGTTGAGGAATCCGATTTATAAAAAGGCACGAACAGATTCAGTTAGACTTAATTGGAACAAAAAAAAACTATGAGCAGAGTAACTATGAAATCACGTCTCGGTAATCTCAGGCTTTACAAGTTTGATGCACCTTCTGAGCCTAATGCTGTAGTTATATATTAGTAAGTCATGAAGGTAGTGATTCAGGTTTTCGAATGCAATTGACGCGATGCAGAGGACGAGGAATAAATTCAAAAGCTGGATTGTCCAAATCATTTCTAGAGTTGGTTCGTTGGTTCTTCCTCTTTGACCGCAAGGATTCCAAAAAGACTAAATGTAAACCACATTAGTCAACCAGAGTCTTCTCTTTTCCTTTTGTTGACTTCAAAACTTGTGTGTTGACTAGAGTCTTTACCTCTGTTTCTTGAATAATGTGGTTTACACTAACCAGATCCTTACCTACGTAGCTTCTAACTTATGTTTCAAGGATCTTGATATCGTACCTCCCGCGTGTCCTGTCCTCGTCTTTCACTTTCATACTAGAGGGTTTTTTCAAGATCAAGTCCCTGAGGTTGACATCACAAGTCTTGTTTTGTCCACATTGAGAACCAGAGACTCTGTTCTGAGCGTTGAAGATGCAAGAGCCAGACTCGCACCAATTGCTCCACCAACGACGGAGATCGTACGTAGATTGCTACCAAAGTCCGGAACTGTGTTGTCTGTGTGAGAAAGGGTATCCGAAGGAAGATGAGATTGTTCATAAAACAAAATGCAATCACATCTTTCACGGAACTTGTATCTCTCGTTACTTGTTGCACACTCCTCGATGTCCTGTTTGCTCCGTTGAGTTGCCACCTGTCGACATCCGAACTCTACTCTTCTTCTAAGACAAATATATACTATGTCAAAGACAATAATATTCGTCTAATCCAAGTTTTGATTTTACTGTTTCTTGTTTTTGATGAAGACAAGTGTTATATGCACATACTCAGAGCGTCTTTTACTTCTGATTTCCACCCGATGGTTTCCTTTATTATTTTCCTTCACTTTTCATTTGTAATTGGATCTTTTATGTGGTTACTTAGCTGTCAACACATTAAATTTTGCTGCCATCCATAATTCATCGTTGTAATTAAGCCTCACTAGCATGTCGGATAACCAGGCAAGTCCTGCATTGTGTCAATATCGCTCTAATTGTATGTAACATTTTATGATGCACTCTGCACTCTGCACTCTGCACTCGAAGGCTAAGTCTTATACCCGAAATGCTGCTTTGGAACAACGTTTTATTGAAATAGTACTTCATATAGGAAAGTGTTGGAGCAAGTGTGACCAATGACGTTTTACACCTGCCAATAAACTCCGAGGTAGTAACTAACTTCTTGAGGATTTCACACCTGCGTTCGTGAAGAACAACACATCGCAGTCACAATTTGGATGCTTTACGATCTGATCTTGGCGTTGGTCAAAAAGTGGAGGAAACACATGTCGAAGAAGTGGCTGTGAAGTTTTGACGAGTCCACAGGTGTCAAGACCAATTGTTGTGCATACCAACTGTTCCATAAAATGCTTCTGAGAGGAAGGCTCTAAAGAGAAGCACTAAAGTAAAAAAGCAGAAAATCCCCAAGTCAAGGAGATATAAGGTCAAAAACAGGACAGAGACAAGACTTTTGATCCAAGAAGAGACAGCCACATATGATCCTACAAGAGTTACATATGATCCTTAAGTTCACCTGAAGCTAGGAAGTTTTTCCCAAAAACCATTTGGTGTTTCAACACTTTTTTGTTTGCCACTCTTTTTATGTTTTGTCAAAAAACACATTGAGGCATGCATGGCTTCCAAAGCCGGTGGATCGTGAGCATATATGTTAAGCGCAAGCACTTGACCATTCGGTTGAACTGGCTGCTTCAACCGGAGAGGTGTTGATGCACCAATACCGCAGGGTTCAATTCCATCTGCACAAGGAGTTATTTAGTTCGAAAATAGTAAAGAGCCGGTGTTCTAAAATATGGTTTAGGCGACAATAGTAAAGCTTTTGCTTATATCCTTTACTTTTTTCTTTTGTGGTGACTCTAATTTTGTTGAGCTCTTTGCTGCTGAACTCCTCCCTACTGCGCCGGCGACAATCTTCTTATTATACATATAGTTACTTGTCCTTTGGTAGACCTGCGATATTCGTTCATTTGAAATCGATGGCGGGGTTGAATCCCTTGTTTCCATATAAAGTCGTAATTTCAGCTGATCTCAATGGGATTTTGATTGGTGTTGACAATTGTTCTTTGACCTGGTAAAATTTTCAGCCTTCCATTTGCTGTTGTCCTCTTTTTGTTGCGAGATACTGATCATAAGAAACAGAGCTGGGGATGGATCTGCTCGAATTCGACCGGATTGTGCTGAAATATGTTCATTTGGCGTAACAATCCCCCTTGAACCAAGATATGTCACCGATCATCACCAAGACCTCCAATATGAACAACGAAGATAATGTGGGAGATAACAAGAGTTCTAGTTCAACAAACTAAGGTGGGATATATATTTTTAACACAAATCCTACATCTTTCTTTCAACTTACGTTATAAGCAAGTTAACAAACAAATAAACAAAACATAAGCAACCCATAAGCAAAACATACAATTTAAAAACATTAACTTTAGACAGTTTATTTTAAATACTCGAATTACTAGATTACTCTCCAATACATCACTTCCGATTCGTTACAAAGCAAAGCCAACATGCATGCATGTTCTCCAACGCAATCGGGTTCTGTTGGTAGATATCAACTTTTCTCATTTGACCATCTGCTAAGATCAGTGCCATCTGCATAACACACAAAATTTAAATTTTAAGCGTACTTGTTTCACAATATTACAATACGTCAGGGTTTCTTAACACTTTAAAAATAAATAAAACCATATTCGTCCTCTGTTTTGTAATGTTACACAAGAAATAATAATAAATAATAATTAATATCAGTATAATTATATTGTATATTTTCTAAAACATCAGATTCAGCTTTTTAAATGCATTTAATGATAAATTATTTTTAATACAATATTATCGATACAATATATATAAATTTTGAAATGAAAGAAAAGAAAAAGAATTGACAAAAAAAACCATAAAACTAGAAATTGTAGATTCAAATTCAAGATTTCAAAATAAAAATAGATAATTATTAATTACAAATTATACTAGAACATGTAATAATACAAATGCTTTAAAAAAGAGAGTTAAATTATAAAGATGGTCTTGAAATATAATTTATGAGTTTATGTGGTTTGTGACACAGACTTACTAATTAATGAACTTTTTGCCATTTTTCATATTGTTATTCTTTTCCGTAACTCAAATACCATAAATACACGAACATCGATAAACATGTACCAAACATAAACAATTCAAACGTTGAATTGTCTTGAATTGGGGCTAATTGGGTCGAATAAGGTCTGATTAGTGATATGTGTTAAGCCCCTATGATGGCTAAGATTGGGTGGCAATTTGTAATGTATCAGAAAAATCACATAAACCGCACATCACGGCGTGGGACGTGAGTGATGCGGTCGACGAAACGACACGCATTCTTCCGCCTAACCATCTTTGACGGTCTAATTACTCTCTATTCAAAATGCCTTTTTGACAATTCGTCTCTAAGACATTCGTTTCGATCTCGTCGTCATTAATAAATTAGAAAGAAAGAAAGATTCAACTATACTATATGCCATCATTGATGTACATGATCATCTATTCTTGGGGTAATATGGGTTCATGTAAGTTATTTAGGTCGATACTATGCATTCTACATTAACTGAGAAATCAATTATTTTTAAGTTAGTGTAATGAAAAAAATAGTTTAATTGAATATTAATTTCAGATGTAAATGGTACTTTGGGGATTCTTTTTTTTTTTTTTTTTTTTTTTTGTAATCGACTAAATTAGTGGAATATGATATGAAGATTTATTTAAGACCATTTCCTGGACTCCGAAAATGTTCACACAAATTCGAATGCCAAATAATATTTTGTTGTTCCAAAGGAGTAAAAAAAAGTCAAAAAAGTGTAATAAAAAGGTTTTGTTCGGAAACTTACTAATTAAATATTGGGTCTTAGGTCTCATCCCATGAAATGCTGCTCTTTGATTGTGTCTCTCTCCCTTATAAATCTGCACATCTTCTGATCTCACTCTCTCTCTCTCTCTCTCTCTCTCTCTTCCTTCAACCTCTCCACGATGAAGCACAAAGTCTCCAAGAGAGTAATATCTCTCAAATGGGTTCCATTTCTCTGCATCTCTTTCTTCGCTCTTGGGGCAATCTTCACCTCCAGGTTTCAAAGTTTCTTCTTTTATTTTTGTTTCTCCTGTACTAATCTTTCAGACTTATTGCTCTGTCTTTTTGCTGCTGTTTGGGTTTTTTGCTTTTGTTTCAATTTGGAATTTTTTGGATTTTCAGGTCATGGGAGCCGTCGTCAGATTCCGGAAGTCAGCTAATTTCACAGCACCGTCGTGATCATGAACTTCAGATTGTGTCAGACGATTGTGCTCACAATAAAGTATGCTTCTTGATTCTATCTAGTGTGAGACTTTGTTTAAATCAGTGGTCGATAACACCAAGAGTTACACTTTAGATAAGGGAATCTGACTTTGGTAGCTCAATTTTAATCGAATGATGATTTTACCTCTGAATTTTGAAGATAAGTTGCGATGATAAATGTGACTGGACTTTGTTTCAAAGAGATTTGGGTTTTATTCGTCTTATGTTTCATCATCTGGTTTGCTCAAATGCAGAAAGCTACACAAGAAAAAGATGTAATTGACCAAGTTTTGAGAACTCATGAAGCTGTACAGTGCGTGAGAAAATTGAGTTTTTTTTTCTGGTTTCTGGTAAATCAACTTGCTTTCTCTCTTTATGTTATAGCTTTTCTCTATGTCTTTGGAGGGGTGACAGGTCGTTGGATAAGTCTGTTTCTACGCTTCAAATGGAGTTGTCTTCTACAAGGAGCTCTCAAGAGACGGTTGATGGCTCGGAAACAACCAACTCTTTAACGGGAGCAAACCCGAGGAAGAAAGTGTTCATGGTAATGGGAGTTAATACTGCATTTAGCAGTAGAAAACGGCGTGATTCAGTCAGAGAAACGTGGATGCCTCAAGGTTTTGTTTTAAACTTAATGCTACTCTTCTTAATCTTATACTTTTTTTTTTCTTACTTGACGCTTCTTGAATCTAGTTAATAGCTGTGGATTTTTCACAGGGGAGAAGCTTGAAAAACTGGAACAAGATAAGGGGATCGTCATCAAATTCATGATTGGACACAGGTGAAGCTGCTTCTCTTTCTCTCTCAGAAGTTAATATATTTGAGGAATGTCATGTATCTTAGATTTAGATTGAGATTGACTCAAATGTATATAATTGTGTTGCCAGTGCGACGTCAAATAGTATATTGGATAGAGCTATTGATTCAGAAGATGCTCAACACAAAGACTTCCTTAGGCTGGTGAGACAATTCAAGATCTCTAAGAAAGGATACAATTTTTCGCTGTTCTTTTTCTTTAAAATTCTTATTGGTTGCAGGAGCATGTTGAAGGATATCACGAACTCTCAGCAAAAACCAAGATATTCTTTTCCACTGCAGTAGCGAAATGGGATGCGGAGTTCTATATCAAGGTTGATGATGATGTTCACGTCAATCTCGGTAAAACAAAAACCTGCTTCTACTCTTTCCTTTTTCTGTTATCTCCTTCAATGGCAGCAATCAAATAGGTTATAAACTTTGCCTTTCAGGTATGCTGGCTTCCACACTTGCCCGTCACCGCTCAAAACCGAGGGTCTATATTGGGTGTATGAAATCAGGGCCTGTTCTTGCTCAAAAGTAATTCCATTTGCATGAGTCCAGCTCCTAATCTTTCTGGCGTTACTGTTGTAGAGCATTGTTAAAATAGTCTATTAAACTGTTTCAGGACAGTGAAGTACCATGAACCTGAGTATTGGAAATTTGGAGAGGAAGGTAACAAATACTTTCGACATGCCACGGGACAGATCTACGCCATTTCGAAGGATCTTGCTAAATACATATCCATGAACCAGTGCGTAATTCGACATCCTTATCATAAAGAGCCGTCCAGCTTCTATAACAGCATATGTTTATTCTAAAAGGTTTAAACTTTGTCTGCAGGCCAATTTTGCATAAGTATGCAAATGAAGATGTGTCTTTAGGGTCCTGGTTTATCGGTCTTGAGGTTGAACATATTGATGACCGCAACTTCTGTTGTGGGACTCCTCCAGGTAAAACTCAATTACATCACACAGTAATCTTCCTCTTATCTCTCTTGTTTCTGATGATTATGTTCCACTGGGTTTACATCCTCACAGATTGTAGATGGAAGGCAGAGGCGGGTGATGTGTGTGTGGCCTCGTTCGAATGGAGCTGCAGTGGAATTTGCAAGTCTGTAGAGAGAATGAAGATAGTGCATGAAGTGTGTAGTGAAGGAGAAGGAGCTGTTTGGAATACACTTCTCTAAGACATTTCAATTTCTGAATCAACTAAACATACACTCACAACTTTGATAGACGGCTATAAGAAAGGGAAAGAGAGAGCAAGAGAGGAGAGAGGAGATGGCAAATTTTGTAAAGAGATACAAATCGCTTACTGGAGAATATATATTACAGACCTTAAAATGCAGAAACCTTAGTTGTTGTGAAACATTCGTTTCCCATTATTAGCTTTGTTGTTTCTTCTACTTATGTTAGATCATGTTACTATGTTAGTGTAATCGTGAACAGAATTTTCCGACATCTATTATTCCCTTGGTCAGATTTTAGACACAACTGATGAATATTTACACTTATGCAACCCTTTTTTCCGCTCCTTTATACAAACAGAATTACACGTGACCGATCCTTCTTTATATGGTAATAGGGAGCTTTTTTCTCACTTCCCTCAATTCAATCTGAAGCCTTTTTCTATAGAGATGTGAACCTCAAATCTCAAACATTACCAATAGGCACAGTTTGTATCGAGTACCCAAAAGCTTCACAATAGCCTTTTTAGCTGAGTATCAGTTGCAGCCACAGCTCTTTTGTAGCAATATCGTCGGTTCTTTTTGCTTTAAGCCAGTCGGTGAATCCTGGTTAGGGCGCAGAAGGCAATGTCCACCAACGGCCAGTTTCTAATTAGGGTAAGAGCAATGAGCCCAAAATGTGTGTTCTCAGCTTTACCCGTCTTTACCTGACTGATCACCTGAAGATGTCTTCTGGTTCGCTGGCTTGTCAGATGAAGCCGCCTTCTGGTTTCCAGGCTTGTCTTCCTGAAGGCTATCAACAGGAACATAAAAGTATCCCTTTGGGAGCCGCCGGTTCTTAAAAGAAGCTTCATCTGATGTCATCACCAGCTCTTTTGCAAATGTTTCTACATGCTGCTATTATCAGTTAACAAGACAAACAAGTATAAGTCCCTATGAATGTGCTGAGTTCTGCAGAAAGAGTCGAACTTAACAACAATCCATGCAACTTACGACAAAGTGAATCTTCTCACCTTCTTGGGCTTTGACCCTTTATCTCCACCCTCTGAAACACTAGGCGAGACTATACAATGTTTGCGGGGAACGGTTTTCCCAGACAAAATCTGTCTTTCGGTTGGCTTACGGGAAAACCGACTCTTGGAAGTAGCACTGTCATCAGTTTTCTGATCGGTGTCCATTAAAATGGGACCTTTGCCTCGGCGCTTAACAGAGACTGTGCTGTCAATGGTGATATCATCTGACCTCTGTAATGCTTCACTGCCAGATATATTACTATCAGGATGACCTTTTATTGATGTTGTAGCCGAGTCCGACGAAACTTCTGGAGGAGAAAATGGATTACGGACATGTAATGAACGTGCAGCGTGATCCCTTTTGGCAGCAAGTATTTCATGTGAGGAAATAGCCAACTCGCGCTGCAAAATACCAGACCAGTAAAAGGTCAAGCGTCTATGTGTTTTGTTTCGATGAAAGAAAGATTTTGGGTGTATGCTTTGGTTTAACTTACCTTTAATTTCTCCCTCTTGACTATCCGCTCACACAGAAGGCGTAACCTCTCAAGTTCAACCTGGAGGAGGTAGCAAAATTCCAAGAATTAAAAATAATTTGATATAGGAAGGAATACGCTCAACACGGCAATGGCAAAATTATTTTGCCTTCGCTGAGAACTCCTACCCTATAATGCTTGAGACTTTTCAACTCCTCTGCCCCATGTTTCTGAGATTCAGCCTGCAAACACAGTCAGACAAATATAAGCAAATAAGCAAGCTTATGATGCAAGTAGGCCATAATAAAGATGGCAAAAGAGACAACAAATAAGACCTTTGCCTTCTGCTCCAAGCTGTGCTTCTCACAGTAAGCCTTATGCGGAAGTTTCCCACCGCCAGTCATATGAAAACCAGCGCTTCTGGCACAGGAGGGGTGGAATGTCGTCTGGCAGTTACCATAACTACACTGTAAAATGATAACATAAGCTTTTCGTTCAATCTTTGCCCTAATACTTGCAATAGATGTCTTCAGATAAAAAAGCAAGAAATGGTGACTACCTTAATGCATGCACCATATATCCGTTGGCATATGCAACAAGTGTCCGTGTTCTTGGCCAGAGACTCCTAATAAGGCACCATACATTGAGCTTTAGCATTTTTAAACAGCTTAAACGTCATAGTGATTCGGTATTATAATATATTATAAACCCACCATTCCCTGCACAGGATTTATTTGTCCCCTTCTGAAGGTTGATTCCAAGGACCACTGCAAGACATTATACACCACGTTATTTGCAATGTTCAATACTGAATATAGTACTCCAGACCTGGCTAATAACTGCTGCCGTAGAAGGAAAGTTCACCTCAGCACAAAAAGCATGTACCCATTGCCCACTTGTGGCTTTCCGAAAAGCCCCAGTTGTGCCACCACATAGAGTACATTCTGTAGAAGAATTAGGTGTTTCCCAAAAGTTGGAAGAAGGTTCCGAAGATGACTCCGCACATAGCTCACAGTACCAGGGACCAGTAGATTCTTTAGCACATTTGTAGCAATCCATGTGAACAGCAACCTGTAATTGGAGCCTGATCAGATACCATACCATGCATAAAAGCTGTCCCTAGAAGAAAATATCATGCCTTAATTAAACATTAGAAATTAATAGCAGGACATGTCTATCACCTTGCAACTAGAGCACACTACAATCAGGTTCCATATAGTTTCGGAGCGTCTGCAGATGTCACAAGTTCGTGGATTTTCTACTGAAAAGTCTGGTGTACGATGATCAGACCGCTTCTCAGATGGTGGCCCAGAAACAGCCATCTTTAAAAGTGTTTCCTTTGTCTGTGGCACTAGATGAGAGCTACCAACAACTTTACGTCTAGAAGTGCTCATCTGTCCGATTTATAACCAGTAAGAATCAAGGATAAGAAACATAGCACAACTAAAATTAATACTTCTAGGAAAAAATATAAATGTAGCAACAACAACCTCTTGTTGTGCAGGTTCTTCTGACATATCTTTCCTAAGCGATGTATTCCTAGAAGATGTCGCCGCTGCAGCAGTAGCAGCAGCTAGAACAGCCTGGGCTTGTTTGTGTCTTTTCTCTTTCCTACCTTGCTTTCTTGCTTCCCTGACATCATGGAAATATTTGTTGACCAGAACATCATCCCATCTTCGTCCATGTTGTTCATCAATCTCCAGAGGCAGCTTTTTGGCAACTTCATACACTAAATTGTCTGAGAAAAGGGACTAATATTAGGATACTATAACAGAAATTATATACTGCAGAAAACATGAAAAATTGTGACCATGCATATAAAAATGGACAATAAAATCACCAGATAGTTGCTTTCTTGAAACTGCAGTGCCAAGTAACCGAAGCTGATAATATAGAAGCTCTCCTTCCACTTCATCTTCAGGAGACAGATCCAGTATGCCCACTTTACTAGCTTTAGATAACTGACGAAATGTGTCTCCACAGTCTCCACTCTGATTTTGGTGATTACGACAGATAGTGTGATCGCCAGCACCCTGCAGATGTTTGTTTCCTTCTTCAGAGCCTGCCAAATGTTTTAATGTTACCAAATGTCCTAAAAGCTGTGGCATGAATCATAAAGTCTCTACCATCAGGTTTGGTTGTCATCCTGGCCACATCAGAATCCGTGCTGCTTTTCAGGGTCTGTCCCATGCCCACTTCTGACAATTCTCTCTGGATATACGGATGAGGATTGAAACCAGGATATGCTTCATGATCACTGCATCATTATATAGATATAAATAAAGGTGATTTAGTAGGCAGAATGTTTATGTAGCCAAGAGAACAACAGAGACTGTCTCCCAATTGCGTTTCTGGAGCTTACAGGAGATCCAAGATAAGGGGGGTTGGACAGTTTAAATTTCCACGATTCTGAGAACTATTTGGCCCCAAGGAAAAGGCATTCTCCAGCATGACTCCAGAAGAACAGGAGTTTGATTGTCCTCCATGATCATCTACGCAAAAGTTTAAAAACAAGATCAGTAGCAGCTACCATTAACTAAGAAAAAATTAATTATTAAGTCTAATAAACATTGGACGATGACATCCTCAATAGAAACTAGCAACTTACAAAAAAAAATGCTGACCTACAAGCTTGGAGGATAACTACATGGGATATGGAAGAAAAAAATAATGAAAAGTTAGAAACATACCAGAAGGAAGAACTGAACTTTTCCCATGATGAACTTCCTGATCAAGCACTATTGATTTCTGTATATGAGAAACACGACACAACATCAATTATCTCATCAGGAGGTCCTTGTGCATAAAAGAATACCACCAAGCTTGCGATTGGCCAAACTTGGTGGCAGATCTAACAAGCCTTTAATAACTAACAAGTAACAACTATTTGTGATGCGGGTCATTGGATAGCATCTAGAAATTAAGAAAAAATATTCAGAACATAACAGTTAAGATTGTGTGATTACCTGTTCTTGGGGAGAATGATCAGATGCCAAACTCACACTTCCTTCTTTCTTCAAAACTGATCCATTAGCTTTAGCTTCATCAACCACAATACCATTACCAGTACAATTTTCAGTGAACGTACATATTGTATTATTCGTCGTATTATTACAAATGTTGCTTTCAAGTGTTCGCTCTATAGAAAAATCCTTTATGACAGCAGGATCTAAGATGTCAGAATCTAGCATCACTATGTCTTCAGTACAGATAGCTGCCTGACGCTCAGATTTAGTAGTGTTCTTACGTTTTAAATTGTCGCCTTTATTCCCAGAACCCATGTGTGCATGCTGGCTAAGCCATTTAACTACTTTGCCTAGTAAATCAGGTAACAAGTCTCCGTCCTGCAACGCAAAATTTTGAAATCACTACACAGAAACTCACAATGTGAGGGCAGATATTTGAAGCAGGTCAATGAGAAGTTTTACGAGTTACCTTAAGTTTGGCACTCAAAGCATCAGGATTGACCCCAATCTCTGCAGCCACATCCTTCACATCCACTTTCCCCAGGTCGATCAACTAAAAAAACGTGAATCAGTGAGCAAGAGAGTCAAAAGGAATAGACAATCCAACTTTTAAGAATATACAAACCTTTTTCAGAATCAATCCAAAACTAAGAGACTTGGACAGAGTTCTTTCATCTTCATTGCTTCTCCCAGTCATCCCTGATTCTACATCGTCTGTTGCAGACCAGTTAAATTTTGAATGTGGTGATTCTAATTCTCGCAACTCACTGTTTCTCGAAATATCAGAACCTGTACCCGGTGTTCCTACGTCAACTCCCATCTCATCATTACTAAGGTGGCCTTCTCTTACAGATTCTGACGGAATATCACATATAGGAGAACGACTATCAACAGCATTACTTTCTCCTCCCTCTACGGACTTTCCACTTTCTTGACTATCTGAATGCTTCGAGCAGAAAGCTCGCAGTTCAACCTACAAGTTTTTCTTATATTGTTATAAAAAAAACAGCACTCACTACGATTCCATTCTGTAAGGGATGAAACTTACAGTATCACACCCATGTTTTCCCCAGACCTCTAGCCTATTCCCTGCCTCCCTTGCACATATAGGATGGAAAGATGTTCGGCATGTTCCTATGATCAAGAGATTGTAAAAAAGTATCCATTACTAATCTGATATTTACCAAAGAATGAAGACAAAATAATTTTTTTTTTTTAAAGTGTGACAGGTTCCATGATGAAGCTATCAACTTAGATAAGTAAGTCAAGTAAGAACATCAGAAAGCGGGGCACAGAGAAAGGTAACGACCTTTGCCTATTCATTTTAGTAACATCCAAGCTGTGTGCAATAATACTTTCAGAGCAACCCAGCATAGCAAAAATTCATATAAGAAAAAGAAAAAACTAAATGTGAAAGAATTACTTCATCCAAATTGCAATCATCACCAATTAGCCTAATAAGAAAATGAAGAAAAAACTGCATTGTGATAAACAATGTCGACAAAGCATTTTCCAGTGAAATGATCCAGACAATTGGATTATCCAGAGCAAGGACAACGACTGTGAGCACAGCAGTAAAGCCAAATAAACCCCAAATTCAGGTAAAATATTGGCTTTTTACAACGGACTCGGATTATGAGCAACCAGTACGTCGCCATTTTTTTTATAAGCGTAGTTTTTTGCACATTTGTTAAGTTGTTCCGAGGAAGAAGCATTTTAAGTGAAATACCCAAACTATACAATATAACATGTCATTAAATATATAAATGCTACCCATGCTCAGAAGTAGACTGGATAAACAGAAAGTAACAGTACATACCATTACAACAGCGAATGCAAGCACCAGATTTCACCTTGCACAAGTTACACAATAACTTCCTCCGAGTTTCTTTTATTCCAGGCAAATTCAAAATGGGCTCCATTTTTTTCAAGTCTTCTATATACACCTCAGGCATCCACAGAGAACAAAACAGATGAGCAAACTCCACCGACCCACCATTCTCAGTTTCTGAGAGAACAGGTTTAAGGATGCCACCCTTTTTTGGACAAAGCAAGCATGGTCTTTCTGAATCACCACGACCATTCTCCAGCTCACACCAAGAGCACAACCACGATTTATCTGAATCTTCAAGCAGGCCATAGCATTTTTTATGAACCGTAGCTTTACAGGAAGTGCAAACAATCAACTGGTGATGATATTCCTTGGCATCACCAGTGCAGCAAAAATCACATAACAATGCATTCCCTTCACAAGGAGCCGCAACAATTAGTTTCCCCAAACCTGCATCACCGCCAAGAAGCTTCCGCTTTTTGGAGGGCCTTTCTGATGTCAACAAAATCCTATTTCTATTACCTAAAACCCATTCTAAACTACCAGAATAGTCTGACCCAGAGGAGATTTCATCCCCCACATTGTCAACACCGATTGGCTGAACAACCTCGGTTTCTTCCTTTTTTACTGTGCCTTCAGATATCTCTTTACTGAGAACGTTCTTAATTTCTTCCAAAACAACGCCATCTCTACAAACAACATCCTCATTTTTTGCACTCGCATCAGTTTCCCTCTGTTGAATATCGATAGATTCGCATTCCACCAATGGAACTGAAAAGCAATTTCTAGAAGATAAAGATCGTAGAGATGCTAAATCTGACAAAGTTTCTAAATCAGGCAATTCTAAACGCCTAAAGTAGTCCTCATGTTCAACCCAGATACTCCCACTTCTCAACTTATCCCCTTGCCTAGAAGACTTCTTCTTCTTCTTTTCCATCCCAGAATGAGACTTCTTGTGCCGTTTCTTGTTATCCGTATGGTTCAGCAAATTAGCTAACCCAACGGGTAGAGTAGGCACACTTAACCCTGAAGTGGAACCATCTTCAGGAACATCAAACGGAGACCTCTCAGAAAGATTCTTGCTAGCCTGAGCTAAGAAACCGATTTCCAACGAACCCATATCCTCAAAACCCTTGTTTCCATTCTCATTATCTAACGCAGCCCTACGAAATGGGCGACAAGGTCTCTCTTCAGCACCACAACCTCCGTCCACTCCCCTACCCATCATCTTCTTCGGCCACTGGCATTGGTCAACGTTCATAACCGACACAAACCACCACCATAAACCTCCGGGCGGCCCATGAAACGGAACCCTAGCCCTAAATCCCCAAATCCTCCAAAAAACGACTCCGCCTTTAATTTCACCTCCCAAATAACGGGAGAAAGAAACAGCCAATTAATCAAAACCCTAACCCTAATTTTCCCGAGCCTAAAACCTAACCCTAGCCGAGCTCCCCCGTACCAATCTTGGCGCCTTTCAGATTAAGAACGATAGAAGAAGAAGACGAATTAAAAAAGCGAGGCTAAGATTAGGGTTTCTTCTTCAAATTCTCTGGTTCATGTTCTTTCGGATCCTTCCCACGACTGGTTCGGTTCTTTTTTTTCAGAGAGATTTTTTCGCGTTATTTGCAGGCAACAGAGGAACGGTTCATTTTTTGGCAGAATTTTTTTTTTTTTTTTTTTTGCCAGCTTTTTATTCAGAGAATATGATATAGAGGTGTGAGGCGTAGGGTAGCACTCGTGCACCTCCTTTGTTACGACACGTGTTTGCTTTTTACTCGTTAGATGACTCACGAGATACGACCACGTTAATTCATTCGTACGGATATGCTTTTTTTTACCTCTCCATTTTTTAATTATTATTTGATCCCTCTTTTATAGTAAATGGAGATTTAGGTCGTTACCTTTTTCAAAAGTTCAATTAGATCCAACTAGGATTCTCTTTTAGATCCTCTTTCTTTCTTTCCTTTTTTTAGTTTTGAACTTTCTGTTTTGGAGCCTTCGTATTGTTTATGATGATTTTGGTTCTTGGATTTGCTTTCATATTGTTGGATTTGCTCTATTTCAATACAATATATACTTTGATTATGATTGATTTAGAAGAAAGATGACTCTACATGCTCTATAGTAATATGAAAATGACTCTTTGTGCCCACTATTTAAACTAGAATCCGTTGTTTACAATGCTTTGCCTTTCAAATTTATTGAGTGGTAAAAAAACGAACTACTGAATTGATGGCCAAACTAGATTAATGATATAATTGGGGAGCCTCAGGTTATTTGAATTATTTATGTATTACGTTCTTTATGAAATGTTGAAAATACCGTATTGATATTAATGATTTATCAAATTGGAACCTCAAATTTGTGGAAATTAATATAGATGATGAAAATTTTATCTTGTTTTAATAGGCAAAACTCTTGCACAAACAAACCGACAAACTAGTAAACAATAGAAATCTTAATAACTTATTAACTTTCTTAATATCTCGCAGATTGATATTTGGTAGTCTTTTAATTATTAAGATGATTAATATTTTAAAACGTTAAAACCGATCAGCTCTTAAAATTTAGTAAAATTTATGTGGGATGATGAGGTTTTTCCACATCTTGTACCAAATTGTTATTCGGATGTCCGTTTAGAACATATATGATGTGTGATATAAAGCTAATTAATGTTAATGGAATTTCATCTCATCACCAATCAGTGACGAGTGTACTGTGAGGTTTATAAAAAATTAATTGTATCATTTTTGGAATTTTTTTAAAAAATTAACTGTTTATATACGTACTTATAGCATCATGTATTCGAAATTTTCTAAAACGTTCTCGACTCCTTTGTTTTTTCCACCAACTTTCTCGACTCTTTTAGAAGTGAGTAGGTGGTCCTATGGTATAAAGAGCTTTCCGCAAACAACAACAACAACAAAAAAAAAAACGTTCGGCTCGACCCCAACCCAAATGACCATATAATAATGAACAAAAAAGTAATTGAGCAGCCATTAAATGACAAAGCCATAGCGCTAATTTGTATAGTTTTATCAGTTGCATAACTAGGTGCAACTGCGATACTTAAACTCATTTCTTCATCCAAAGTTTTTTCTTTTCTTGTCACCATTTGAGCTTTCTTTATTTTAAATAGCTTTGTCCATTTCTCTACAGAGCTTGACGTCTTTATTATTATTACTCCATCTGGTTTTGATTAGTTGTCGTTTTAGATTTTTGCATATAAATTAAGGAATTTCTGTTTTCTATAAAAACATCATTAAAGATAACTAAATCAACCAATAAAAAAAATCATGCATAATACTATTGGTCAAATAAATTAAATTCATTTAATTTCTACATAGAAAATTGAAAACGACACTTAAAATAAAACACAGAAAATTGTCTAAAACGACAACTAATCAAAACCGGAGGGAGTATTATTCATTTTATTCGACGTATCATAATGTATGTAATTTATGATGTAAAAACATATATTTGTCGATTATACTTTCGTTTCGTTATTCTTAATTACCTTTTATTTTATTTTATAATCCACGCTTGATTTTTATTCGAATGCTGCAATTCATGCTTGATTATATTAGAGATATCCAGCATTCGAATAAAAATTCTGCTCTCTTCTAGGTGTTGCAGGGGACATCACCGGAGTTTGTTAAGGCCGTAACGGCAACAACCTCCCGACGCCGGCAGATACAGTAGCTTTATACAAGACCAACAAAATCGACGCAATCCGTATGTACAAGGCATTCGCAGACATGATAGGTTCCTAGGTCTCTCCGTCGCGTTTGGTCCACGAAACGTAGAAATCAAATCCCTAGCACAAGACCCAGCCGCCGCAACCAACTTGGTCGCCACTTGTATCATGCCTTACAAAACGACGTCTCCATCAAATGGATCACGATCGGTAACGAAGTCTTCCCCGGAGACATCGCTCCATTCGTCGCCGCCGCGATCAGGAACGTAAACGCCGCGCTAACGAGTTCCGGCGTCACTGGAATCTCCATCACGACGGTTTTAGCGATGAACGCTTTGACCAATTCGTATACACCTTCCGCTGCAACGTTCCTCCCGGATCTAACAGAGATCATGACGGAGATTTCGTCGATACTCTCTCAGACGAACTCGCCTCTCATGGCGAACGTGTACCCTTACTTCGCATACGCGTCAGATCCAAATCACATCTCACTCGATTACGCGAGTTTCAAATCCCAAACGCCTATAGTGATCGACGGTGATTTGAAGTACAACAACATGTTCGAGGCTATGGTTGACGGATTCAACGCCGCGTTGGAGAAGATCAACGCCGGAAACGTGGTGGTGATGGTGACGGAAACTGGATGGCCGACGGAGGGAAATCAACCGCACACGAGCGTTTATAACGCGAGGGCCTACAATATGGGGATTAGGACATGTGGGTGTGGGGGGGTCTGCGAGGGCCAGGACGCCTTGCCGGCCGGAGACGCCGGTGGACGTGTTTCTATTTGCGATGTTCAGGGAGAATCAGAAGGAAGGTCCGGTGGAGCAGAGCTTCGGAATCTTCGCACCTGACATGACTCCAGTCTATGATCTCTTTTGTCATTAAGAGTTCATTTCATTTTCCCGCTTGAATTATTTTCAAACAGTTTGGTAAAATAATAAGTTTTGAGGTGTCAAAATAGATACATGCAATAATTAAATTTATTTATGCATTTACTTCCTATAAGATTTCATTTTGGTTATTTGATTTAATTAAAGTTAAATCAAACTAGCACATAGACAAGAAACAGAGAATCAAATCGACTAATTGAAAGCATAAAGTTGAAGATAATTTATACACTAATTGTCAGTATCTGGACAAAGATATTAATGTTTTAAAACATGATTTGGGGTTAAAACCAAAACATGACAATTATGGCATATCATGGTTTCGATCTTTTTGAAGGATCTAGTATGACGTGGGATTTAGTCGCCCTATGTAGTTCGCATTTTTTAAATTATTTTCCAGATTTTCTTTGCATTGTGCAGATTTATTAAGATATCTTCTTAGAAAGAAAGAAAAAATAAAAGTAAAAGAAAAGTATAAAATCTAAAACAAATTTTCACCAAGATTTCATGAGGTCATCGCAACTATGTTTTTTACTGACAACATTTTTAACAGTTGTTCATATATAGCGATAAAAATAACAGATAAAATGTGCTAAAAATTTCCCAAAGTCATAACAGGTTTAGATACATGCATTAATTGACATAAGATTGAGCAACACAACCTATATTACTTCATTATCCATTTAATCAACACCAAAGATAAATCACAAGAGTAATATATGATAGGTCCACATAAAACACAAAACCTATATATATAGAGAGACAAACACTTTGACCCAAAAAAAGAAAAAAAAAAAGAGAGAACAGTACTAACACATATGCATGCCGAGCCAAAACATGAGCAACTCGATATTGTTCCTCGTAATTACTCTCCTTTTCCTTTCAGCTAGATTAACCGCCGCCGGGAACATGAATTCATTAGCCGGAGTCTGTGACGGAAGAAACGGAGACAATCTCTCATCTCCAGGCCAAACAGTCTCTCTCTACCAGAAAATCAACGTCGCTGCGATAAGACTCTACGAGCCTTTTCCCGACCTCATCGTCTCATTACAAGGAACTGGTCTTTTCGTAGCCACCGGACCAAAAAACGAAGCGATCCAAACATTAGCCGAACAATACGAATTCGCCTTAAATTGGGTTAAAACGTTCATAGCACCATACCAAAACGTAGCTTTCAACTGGATCACTGTAGGAAACGAAGTGTTACAAGGAGAGATCGGACGTTACGTGCCACAAGCCATTAAGAATATAAAAGCTGCGTTGACAGAAATCGGTAACTCAAAGATCCACGTTACCACCGTCTTATCCACAGCCGCACTCGCTAACTCTTATCCACCGTCAGCCGGAGCATTTAAACCGCAGATAACCGAACTTATAACCGAAATCGTATCGATTCTTAGCTCTACCGATTCACCACTCATGGTCAACGTTTACCCTTATTTCGCCTACGCATCAGACCCTAGCCACGTGTCATTGGAATACGCGACGTTCGGTTCGACTTCACCGGTCGTGACCGACGGAGAATACCAATACTTTAACATGTTCGATGCGACGTTGGATGCTTTCAACGCGGCGTTGGAAAAGATCAACTACGGAAGCGTGAAGGTGTACGTGGCGGAGACTGGTTGGCCCACGAGAGGGAATGTTCCGTACACGAGCGTGGAGAACGCACGTGCGTATAACCAGGGGTTGCTTAAGAAACTCACCACAGGTAATAACGGTACACCTAGGCGACCCAATGTTCCAGCGATGACATTTTTCTTCGAGATGTTCAATGAAGATTTGAAAGAAGGAGAGGTTGAAAAGAGTTTCGGATTCTTCGATCCCGATATGACTCCTGTGTACGATATGTGGAACGTAAGTTTCTCTAGCTAAGACAAGGAAGACCAAATATTAAGCCTTTTAACAAAGAAAAATTCCTAATATTCTAGTTGGGTTAGTTGATCATCCAAACTAATTTAAAGAGTCATGCAAGTGTGGATTTTTTTTCTTATATGATTCAACTGTTTTATTTTTAATAAATAACTGCACAAATTAGGTTTGAGTTAACTCCAACAAGAAGAAGTAATTCTTATATATCAATGGAGTATTCATTTTCATTAGTAACAAAAAAGAAAAGAAGTATCACCGGTAAAGTTAAAAGGGAGAATCTTCTTGGGCATATAAAACGGATATTATTTCGTCCCTCTCCAAAATCTTGGCCTCTTATAACATACAAACGAAATGGGCCGTAAGCCCACTATAATAAACACAGCGCTCATGTCGTATGTGCGAGATATCCCCAAATGAATGCGAGAATTTGGATGAGAAAAACGGTTGCGTCAAAATGACGACATATAGGAATCAAATCGCAAGTTTAAAATAAAAAAGAAAAGAGTCATTTAGCTTTGTTTGCGTACGTCAATTTGTAGAAGCAATCTCGCTTTTTTCTTTTTCTTCTTTTCCCTTTTTCTGTTGTACATCGTCCTTCAAGCTCGGAGCTCTCTCTCCTCCGCCGGCGTTCTCCTCCTCTTAATCTCCGGTACTGTTTCCCCCGTCGTCTCTCATCGTTAATTATGTTATCTTGTTGAATTTCGTCATCTTCTTTTTCAAATTTGTCTAGGTGAGATTCGCTTAAGGTCTTCCGATCTTACATTTCAGTAGAGAGATCTATCGTAGATTATCGATTAGGATTCCGTTTAATCGAGATCTTAGGTCATTGTTTTGTGTGTTGTTGAATATTGAATTGTATGATTCGTCTCTATCTTTAGATGTGGATCGATAAAATCTGCTTTACCATCGCTGTTTTGCTTACTTTTGCATGAATTTTGGATTTAATTTACCAGAATTGCTTCTCCAGATCTGAGATTTTTCATTGTCTTTGGACCTAACCGTGTCCTTGATTGTGATTGCCATTTGCGGATCCGGTTAATGCTCACTCTATTGAATATAGAACTATAGTGTAGCTATCTGGTATGAGATTCGAATACGTGGTCAATGGCCATTCAAGATCTTTGCTTCTGTTTGGTTCTATGAGTTAAGGCTTTTTTTTAAATCCATGGTCAACTGGAATTTTTCATTGTCTTTGGATCTAATTGTGAACTTGCTTGTGATTGCCATTTGCGGATCCGGTTAATGCTCACTCTATTGTTTAGAATTATAACTATAGTGTAGTTAGTTATCTGGTAGCTTATGGATAGTTTCATGAGTCAGAGATTTGGATCCGTGGTCAATGGATATCAAAAAGCCTTGGTTCTGTTTGATCCATTAGTCAACTAGTCTTTGAGAGCGCTATTAGTGATGATTTGTTCAATTTTTTTTGCTTGTTGGTTACTACTTCGCATGGATCTTACAGTTGAGTGTTTTGAATAGGTTTTGATCGATCAAATGGGGAAAATCAAGAAAGTGAATCACAGGGCTCACATTGCTACTCCTTATCCATCACCATGTTGCAAGAAAGAATGGGCTGGCTCAACCTGCCCAGTATGTTTGGAGTCTCCACACAACGCGGTTCTTCTCCTGTGTTCGTCTTATCACAAAGGTTGTCGTCCTTACATGTGTGCAACAAGCAGCCGTTTTGCCAACTGCCTTGAACAGTACAGGAAATCATACAGTAACGAAAACTCAGGACAACCCGAGCTTTTGTGCCCACTGTGTAGAGGTCAAGTGAAAGGTTGGACTGTTGTGAAAGATGCTCGGATGCATTTCAACTCCAAGAGAAGGACTTGTATGCAGGACAACTGTTCCTTTGTAGGAAACTTCCGGAAGCTCAAGAAACACATGAAGGAGAAACACCCTCATGCTTGCCCGAGAGCCATTGATCCAGCTCTAGAAACCAAATGGAAGAGGCTTGAGAGGGAAAGAGACAGAAGAGACGTGATAAGCACGATAATGTCATCGACTCCAGGAGCTGTTGTGTTGGGAGATTATGTGATAGAGCCTCATAACCGAGCAGTTTATGATGAAGAAGATGAAGAAGAAGATTACAGCTCAGATGACTCTCTGGGCAATGGGATATTGGATCTAGATTCATGGCAAGGACAAAGCCATCACATTCGGTTTCTTGATCTGGAATCAAGCGACTTTGCATCCTCTTCCAGCTCCCCTGCTTCTCCAAGCCGTTCGCTTCGCCGTTTGCTCTTTCCAAGGAACCAGAGAGGCGGCAATAGAGGTCGGTAACTTTAGTTTAACTGAAGCATTTTCATGATCAATTTTCAAACTCTGTCCAGCATTACAATTGACTTAAAAATTGCAGGAGAAGTATAAAAAAGGCTAACATGACTAGCCAATTAGCCATACACAGGGAATTGAAAAAATATTCGCAGTCGTCCCTTTCTTTTATTTATTTTCATGTAAATTATGTATTCTGTGTAATTGTATTATTGTTTCTGCATTGTTGTACTCTACTGAGGCATGATCTCTTATGCCTCTTTTCATATTTCTCTTTTATTTCCCTTTTTTCTTTGTATTGATTTGATCTTCATCTTCCTCAAGTTCTGGAAGAAGAATAAAAAGGTTATGTGATAAAAGAAAAATTGTTCTTACTTCTCACTTCTCAGCCACCTTGGGACAAAAGTCCGTTGCACGATTCTTATTTTGTCTTCACGAGCCTCTTCTACTTCGTCGTACACAGCCGCGTGATAATCCTCCCACCATATGTTTAAGCTTATTCTTCATTCAGAAAACATAAAAATAAGATTAATTAAGAACATTATAAATTAGAACTAGTTGCACAAAAAAATAGAAAAGATAAATCGCAAGTACCCAAAGATCTGAATTGTTATTAGCTTTGCTCCTTGCTTCTCCTTCTTCTTCATCTGGAACAAAATGGCGGTATCTCCATGTCCTATTTTTCCGTCGAAATGGCCTAAGAAACGGTAACCGGAATTTACTAAACATTTTTCTTAGCCATCTTCTTTTCTTCTTCTGCCATTTTTATCAACACAAAACATAAAGGTAAAAATTAGTCAACGTCCGAATTTAGCCGGTTTAAAATCGTTATTTACTTATCTATTACAAAAAAAAGACAAAAATGTAGAGAAAAATACTCTGTTTATTTAAAACACTAGGATGAAATCCGCGTAATGGCGCATGGTATTTTTTAATTTTTTAAAAAATTAATATAAATATAATTTGTAATAATTAAATAAAAATTTTGAATTTGATGTTTTACCTTTACTTAGATTTTAGCAATTTTTACTTTTCGAAATTTTTTTTTATATGGTTAGATTTTGTAATTATAATTATAATCTCTTTTTGCCAACATTAATATCTAATGAGAAAAGTAATGTTGTAAAAATAAAATTATAATTTCTTTTTCAATTGGTAACCTTTTTTATAGGTTATTTTTAGAAAAATACTCTAGAATAGCGCAAAAACAAGTTTTGTGGACAATTATAGTACACACTCCACAAATTTTCAAAAATAGCACTAAAATAATTTAAAATTTTGGATTTGGGATTAATATTTTGGGTTTAAGGTTTAGTTTTTAGGGTTTAAAATTTATTTTTTGGACAATTTTGATATTTTTTAAAATCGTCTCCAAAGTTTTCGATATTTTTTATATTAAATTTGTGCTATTTTTGGAACATTGAAGATGATGTGCTAAATTTAGAAACAAAACTTATTTTTGTGCTATTTGTGAGAATTGCCCTTATTTTTATACTTGTAATTGATTTCCACATTTCATGGATCTTCACGGTTGATCAAATTGTTGGTTGTATCGGTCTGACCGAAGCTAATCTCAATATTTTAAGCACATTCCACACTATGGCTGCTTACATAAATATTAGTAGTTTATCACATGACGAAATAAATATTTTTTATAGAAAAAATGATAATAAATGCAAAACTAAATAAGTTGCTGAAAGGTAAAAAAATATTACTATTATAGTTAGTAAACCCAATATTAAACGGGAAAAAAACAATATTAAAATATTAAAAAATACCCTAGTTGTTGTGTTTTGTATATCTCAATCGGTTGTCCATTCATCTCCTTCTTTTTTATCCCAATTGATTGCATCTTATGCAATATTATTATAATTTTATTCTAAAATTAATCTTTGAAAATCATAACTATCTCTCAAAAGAGAAAAATCAAAATCACAACTACGTCTCAGGTTTATTCTTCAAACTGGGAACCGACCGGATTTGAATTTTGTGTGAGTCACTGGTTTCGAATGAGTTTTTTTAGGTTATTTCGGTTCAACTATATGTCGAGTTTTGTATGAAACTCAAACCGTAGATACTACGGGCTCACAATTCAACCGGTTGGACCGCCCGATTCGGTCTGAATCTAAAAACATTGAGCGAAAAACCGGTTTTTGAAGCGAGAGAGTGTGGGTGACGTGGAATAATAAACCATTATTAATGGAGAACAAATATGAATTTTATTAATTTGATTTATTACACCAATTAAATGATGTGTCAACTTTTTTATAATCCAGAAATGCTGATGTGGAACATATAAATTTTTTTACTGGACAGAAAATGCTTAGCTGTATTATTTATTATGTTTTTATTATGTTAAGATTTTAATGACGTGTTATTTTTAGAATAGATAAAAAAGGGAGATGTTACTACCGGTGAAGAGATTCTTAAAAGTTTTATTGCATTGATAAGGGTTAGTCAGTCGTAAGAGGTTTAAATTTGTCATTTCCTTTTGACATAAGCTACTCTAACCAATATCATAGTCCACATCACTAATTAGATTATCGAGAATTCGAGACGCAACTGCTTAACTTGCTCTTTATCTTTGCGTAAGCAACTAAGCATAATAACTCGAGACGACACATAAGACATGGCCCATATCTGGCCCAATTAAATTCTAAAAGCTCATTATATCAAATAAAAATCCTAACAAATATTAAAATCAGAGAAACGTTACCTTCGGGTTCGGCCGTTCAGGCTTGTTGTCACTCTCTTCTACGCCGTCGAGTTTTGAATCTCCGGGGAGACTCTCCGCCCTCATTTGACGAATATACGCTAGCAGATTCGCTCTCCGGTCATATCCACGTGTCTTTCCGATCTCACGCTTCCACGTCCGCTCAATGAATCTCTCCCCTTCATCTTTCTTGCGTCTCCCTTGGAATGATCGGACGGTCTTCCTTTGACGATCAACGTACACGGTGATGATCACACCGTACATAACCCTGGGATTTTCATCTCCCATTTGCATTCTTGTGAATTTTTTTTTTTTTTTTGAGTTGGCTTCTTCAAACTCGAATCTTGATTTTGCTGTTAATTAGGAGGAATAGGGCAGCAAATCAAGCAAGAAACAATATCTTACTTAAATCAGAATGACACGTGTCAGAATCTCATGCGGCTTTTCATTACTAAATCTAACTGCTCCGCACAGTCAACGATCAAAATGCTGACTTCCCCATTTACAATTATCAAAAATGGTATTTACAACAGTAACCCATTAACATTGGTCTAATGGGCCTTTAGGCGTATGATAATAAATCTTGTCTTTGAATTATTTTGGGCCTGAAATAGATACTCTTTGTATTTGTTGCCAGCCAATAATACACTTACGAAACAAAATCAACTACTAATGACTAAATTTTGCAGTTTGTTTGATTTACTATAGTTTAAGATATATGTACTATGCAAATAAAGAGCTTGAAATGATATTAAAATGCTGACAAGAATCTCATAATTATCCATTATAAAGAAGAAAAACATTAAAATAATTTGACTAACAAGAACAATGTTCCAAAACTGTATGATTATTAAAGAAATTGCATCTTTGTGGTTAAAAAAATAAAAGACTACTAATTGAGATCCTTGGACCACCGCCGCTTTATGTCTTTTGATATGTTTTTAAACCAGCAAGGGTTAACTCCAATTATTTTCCATCAAACAAAAACACTAGTATAAAGTACAAACTAATAGTGCTTTAATTGATTAATTAAAAAAAAAATCATGATTAGTGTCTGTGTGGCATCTTTCCACTTCACTTCACTGTCTTCAGGATTCACAATAACAAGGAAAAATAAATAAGAGATTTATTGCAATATAATAGTAGTATATGAATAAAAACAGTGAACAGACACGAAAGGGAACACCTAGGGGAGGCTATATGCGTTAATATGACCCTTGCTATTGCGAAATGTGAATGTTATATAGCTAAGATTTCTCGGATCTGCTCTGATTTTCATGCAGAATTTATTTATTTTTGTTACAATATTTTAATATTTTTAATGTTCTTTTCATGCATCTTGTTTTTACTTTTCTGAAAAAACCAGAATGCAGGTGTATTACCATTTGCGTAGTTAAGTCGCTCAGGGCGGTATATTGACCTGAATATATTGAACGTTCCAACTAGGCCGGTACCAAATAACCGAACTGAGAAACTAAACCGAATTGACACGAAAAAATAGAATCAAAACTGAAAAACATCCGAACAGAATCTAAATTTATATATCCCAAAAACTAAAACCGTACTGAAAATCGAGTGGGTATCCGAAACATCCGAAATATAATTATATGTCTATAATATTAATTATATTTAGACTTATATAACCTAATTACCCAAAATTACAATTATAAATTCAAAAAAATTAGTGAATTTTAGACCAAAATAAACACAATACTTAAAATAACCAAAATATCATAAAGTTCTTAGTTATATTTGTCAAAATTTGACCAAATTTTATTTAATTTAACAATTTTTTTCTTCAAAATATGCGAAACCAAACCAAAAATAACCAAACCGAACCGAAATATGAAAATACCCGAATGGATATTAAATTCTTCCATCCGAATTAACCGAAAACTGAAAAAACCGATTCGAACCAAATCAAAGAACCGAATGCCCAGAACTAGTTCTAACCAAAACTCTTTTTTCAGTGGGCGATTGCATATTTTTGTTATAAAAAAAATGTCTATGTATATCTTAAAACTTTTACTTGCATTTTCATTCGATTGTCTTAGCTACTTCAAAAAGTTATTCTATGGTTGTAATAGATTATCCAACGTTTTGATTGTATGTGGTGACTATACACATTATCCACATTGTTTCAATCACCACAAACCAGTGTTTTTCAATTTTTAAAATTGGAAAAGACGATTTGAAAATATTAATATATACAAGTATGTGGTTACTTCTTTTAAAATGTTTGTCTAGATTGTACTTCACGAATCTTGGATATTCCACTATAGGATACAGTTACTGTATTAAACTAAACTTATTGGTTTTGCATTTTTCTTTTCATATGATACAAATACTGTATTATATGTAATTTAATTCGTGTTCTTGTATTGATTTATTTAACTTGGTTTCAGTTGAAAATTTGTTCCGGTAAAATTCAATTCCATGTGTCCAACTTCTCAAGTGCCATTTTTAATACAATTTTATATTTGACTGCTTTATCAAAAAAGAAACTTAATATTTGACTATAAACAGTAAAAATGTCCAGTTATACCAATATGGCAAATATCATATGGTTAAAAAGTATATAGCCGCATGTGTCTGGTGTCAAGTGGTTCATTATTTCGTTATATGAAATGAAAAGTGCTGCTTAAATATGTTTATATAAAAAGAAAAGTGCTACTTAAAGCGAAAAAATAACATGAAAACAAGCAACAAGAGGGGTTATAATTATGATTATCGCCAGGATAATTGTGTTTCAAATAAACACCCGTTTGGGATTATATTGTGTCTATTGATTGATAAACTATTGTATTGGATACAATAAGAAAAAATTCAATTAGTAGAAAGATGGATTAGTTTCAAGATAAATACATACTTAATTTTTTTGTCCGTCAATTTACATTTTTATGTACGACATGGTTGTTTTCCATATATTTCAAAATAAATACATACTAAAATTTATATAGTTTTTTTTGTGTCTTCAATCTGCATTTTTATATAGTACGACATGGTTTATTTATTTATAGTATAATAGTACATGTTAAATGATATATATATTGTAAAGAAAAATGAAAAAATGTAAATGTAGTGAAAGTGGCTCAAAGGGTCACGAAAGGGTCGTCGTTGTTTCCCTAACCGCATCAAGCTCCCCCAGTTGCCTCCATTTATAATTCCTTATTCAAATATCCGGTACAATTTTCTTATTTTTGTCTGTAGTTATATTAATTTCAAAAAATCTAAAATAGTAAATAGTTAAACATATGAAAATATAGATTCCAGAATGGCAGATTATTATTGAGATTCAGTGGTTCACCGTTCATGATCGTGGAAAGTAAATTTTTACTCGTAAAATATCCAATTTAGAGATTACGTGAGCCAAATCTCCATATCATATTTTTAGTGGTCGTCACTACTCTAGATAAATGGGGAGAAGCTTATATATGTTGGACTTCAGCTATATGTTGCCGTCGTCAAAAAGATTGAGGCTATGTTGTCAATTTAGTTGCGTTGTGGTGCAGAAAATTTAAATTACGGATATTATGATATTTTGCATTTTCTGATTATATTATATATCGATATGTTATGTGGATGCGAGATACGAAAAAGAGTTTTTCGGATTAATATACTAAAAAGGTTCCTAGGTTTTTGCTGATAAACACTTAAGCGAAATGTAAATATACGAAAACATTCTTGTATTAATGATCAAATGGATTACAAAATGAAAGATTTTGTACAAGAATGATTGTTATTTGGGGTAAATATCGAGATCTTGAAATTACTTTTCTACTCACTTCCCATCTGCTTTTATAGGAGCCGAACGGTTCCAATGAGCTCCGCTCTTTCGATAAACACATACATCTTTCTTCCAGCCTTCAAGCTGTCCCGTAAGTTTACCCTTTCATTTGCGACACATCCAAGGCTACAATTTTGGTGTTGAATTCAGCGTCTTAACCATTTTATTGGACTCCTTTTGTAGGTACAATTTGTTAGATCGGCAAGCGCACTTCAGCATTTGATGACTTGCAAGATAATGAGCTTAACCATTTACGCCCAACTCGGGCTTTGGCAACTGAAAATGTTGTTCTGATAATGATGGCCTTCGTTTAGACCAAATTAAAGTGTGTGATCCGATAGCAAAATGATTCATCATATGTACGATTTAAATGTTTTCTTATTGAGTACATGACTAGATTAGTTACTGCAGTAAAATTCTATAAAGTTTTTATCGTGTGTTTTGCGATTATGTTTTCGTTTACGTTTTTATATAGCATCACAAACTTAGTGTTTGCGTTTAAATGCCACGCATATTTAACTAACCGACAATATAGGTTGACGATTTTAGATACCTCAAGGTCCTCAACCAAGAATGTAATATTTTTTTTTTTGGAATAATTGTTAAATAAAACTAAATAATTAATATTTAAAATCTAATCAATTTTCTTCTTTTCCACTGAAAACAACATAAACTATAAAATTAATTAATGAGAGAGTTACTTATCATAAACTAATTTAAAAGAATATTAGTATATAAGCTTTTTTACATATAGAGGTGAAAATTGTCGTTTTGACAAAAAAAGAAAAGATGAAAATTGTCTAAGTTTATAAAACTGAATTGAGATTATTGCTGATAAATAAAATGTATTTTTTTTATAAAGTTAAACGTAGTTGATCATTGAAAACAATTATTTGTTCAAGGCAAGATAAACTGTCTGAAAATTATTTCTTGGTGGTTCTTTATAATAGTTTTATGATAGGATGAGAGATTTCAAGAACCACCAAGAAATAATGGAGAGATTACAAAAAAATTAGAATCGAAATGAAACAAACAAAATACAAATGAAAATCAGAATTCTAATCTTAAAGGTAAAATTAACTAAATGATATCATATGCAAGGTATTCTCTTCAAATAAACGTAGGATTATACTGAATATGTAACATTTTCCCATGTAACTTTTAATTAAAAAAAACTCAACTTCTCAATGTAACTTAAAAAAAATATCATGAGGCACCACTCCATGTAACTCAAGGTGTGCAAACTTGATTATTACTAGTTTAAAAGCTTTAACCAAGATTGACTCTTGAATTTATTTTATTACACCGGATGTAAAGATAATAAGCGGGTCCATACGTTCTTACACATGTATCATTTATGATTAATAATCTCATTTTTTGAAAACACATTTTATCAAAAAAACCAAAAAAAAGATTGAAAATCCAAACAAGTGACAGGAAATGATATTACGACCCGTCCCTTTGTTTGGTTGCCCCGTTCGTGTATTTGCTTGGCCGTTGGTGTTCCCATGCGCCACTTAGCCTCCAAAGTCTTCTCTATAATCTCCTTTTTAATACCATAATCCCTGTTTAGTTTATACTTAATTGCGCTTTATCTTCTTAATCGTCATGTAATCCATAAAAATCTTCGAGATATTTACTTTCTCGACTTAATTAATACATTTTCTTCTATATCAAACAATTCAACAATATGCTCATTATCATATCATACATAGTATATGTTTTAGCTACCCACCGGATGCTCATGCCCTATTTTCTTATTATTACACTGACGTCTAATTTGACGTTGATTTTAAGAAATTGAAGTCAATATAAACAAAATCTACCTGTGAATATGCTGATTAATACCCTTTTCTGTAATATGTATGTACACGTGATGCAATTTAATCTTGAGTCATACATCTATGATATTTTGCATTCATTAACATACAAATCTATAACCCAAATCTATTGTAATCGCACCATTTAATATATACGAAAAGTTCTTTGTCATATCATATCATATATATATATATATATATGGTGTATAACTAGGTGATATTGTTCTTGCTACATACAACTTATGCATATTCCAATAAGTAAACCATTTTGTTGTTGTGACACATTGATTAAAAAAAAAAACATTGTTGTAATAGATTGTAAAATTCAAAATGTCTCCAAATCTTTATTTTCGCTGCATCCACACTTAGACGATTGTAAACGAATGTGTAGGCCTGGACATTCGGTTAACTGTTTGGTTTTGGTTCGGTTACGTTTGGTTTCGGTTAGTTCGGATATAATAATATAATAATCATTCGGATATTTTAGGAATTGCGATTCGAATCGATTCGGTTCGGATATTTGAATAGATAACCGTAATAACTGAAATTTTATCGAGTTCGGTTCGGTTTTTTATCTAAAATAATCGAAATTAACCCAAAAATACAAAAAAAATAGAAAAAAATTAAAATTTGGTTTGATTTTACAAAAAGTATATATTTTTCACAAAGAATATTTAACTTTGACAAATATAACTAAATAACATTTGGATATGTTGATTATTTAAAGTATTTCATTGTTTTGCGTTTAAAATTAATTAATATTTTTGAGTTTATAATTATAGTTTTGAATATTATGGATATTATTTTTGGATATCTTCTAGGTTTTTTAATATTTCGGTTAACGGTTTGGTTATTGATTCGGTTCGGTTCGGTTCCGGTTAATTTGAATAGAGGATTTTACTAACCGTTCGATTATTTTAAAAATTTTGATTCGAATACGGTTTGGTTTTTTCGATTCAGTTCGGTCAATTATTCAATTACCGTTTATTTTGCCCAGTCCTACGAATGTGTACATACAGAATAGCAGACACATATAAATTTTAATCGTAAAATTTTTATTTTTATACCAAAATTAAAATATCTCTCTTGGTTATATCGTAAGTTAGCTAGAACATTCCCTAGCAACAAGTGGTGAGTGCGAAAGAGAAAAGGAACTTAGCAATGTTATACAACAGTCCATGTTTGTGGCTCCAAGGGAAGGTTTATCTCAGCTTTTTTTTTTTTTTTAAGGGAAAAGGTTTATCTTGCCCGTGGTTACTCGATTGTTGTTCGTATTCTATTTATTAAATTTTGTAGAAGGCATGTGTTTCTTCTTCTTTTTTAGGGGAATGTTTTTTTTTATTACATAAACTACTTCCTCGAAGTTTCATACTACATACTCCAAATTAGGGTTTCTTTGACTTTTCCAATTAATATCGGGGTACATTAACTCTAAAGAAATAAGCATGTCTAATCATGCATTAACATGCTTTTTCATATTCTAGATACAGTGTGCAGTCTATAAATGTGTTTTCTAAATTTATTTTTTGTCACTACAGTATATGCTAAAATAAATTACTGTTGTCTATATTTTTGTTATTTGGCCACATACAATTCCGACACCATAAATGTGGAATTTCTAACAAAACTAAGTTATCAACGTCAATGTAGTAAGATAACTAGCTAACTTATCATCAAGACTAGTAAACATTCGACACCTATCGTAAAGAAATAAAAATGGCCTCACGGTGTCCCAGTGACATAATTTTACATAGAAAACTGAAGTTAATAGATTCCAAACTACTCCCTCTATTTTTTATATTTGATGTTTAAAATTTTTGCACACGAATTAAAAAATTATTTAATTTTTATTTATTTTTAAATTAAAACATTATTTATTATATATTTAAACACGATTCAACTAATAATAAAATTATTTGTAGAATATAAATCGTCAAAACTAATAAAAAATTAAACAATTTTATATTGAAATTTGAAAACATCATCCAATTTAAAATAAAAAATTTTTCCTAAAACATTAAATAAGAAAAACTGAAGGAGTCAAATCGAACTTAGTTACTCTCTGTTCACTAAGCATCAACAATCTAAGTTATATTTTGAATTTGTGTAACATATGTAATTATCGCAAAAGTAATAAACTGATAGGTGTAGTTTTGCTGTGTATATATATAACTTATTCCGCAGCAGATATATATTGACAAATTCAGATAATATTATAAAACCAACAAAAAAATAGAAGTTAGTTATTGTAAGAGAAACTGTTCATTTTAGCGAATAACTCTATATACATAAGTTTGTCACAACAACAACCAAAAAAAAACTTTTCTTTGTTGTAAAGTTGAGTGTTGAGTGATCCCACGACACAGCCCACGGATCGAATCCATAAATCCGCATTTGGTTTTACCTTAAAATTCGCAATATTTAAAAAAGAAAAAATATATCCAACTACGAAATAAAAAAAATCTCCCGCCTTAAAGGCCAAAGCTTAGGATCTAGGTAGTAGGTAGGTCCCTCTCAACTCAGCGACCACACAAACTCACATTTGTCAATTTCTCCTCTCTCTCTCGTTTTTTTTATTCTATGTAAATTATTTTATTTACTCATCTCTGTAACGCCCTAATCCCTATAAATACATCCCTCATATTATTCAGAAACCAAGATAAAATCACAAATACAAAAAAACAAAAAACAAAATAGCTTCTCTCTCTCTTGTCACCGATTCAATAGCTGCTTTACCATGGCGACCTCCGTCGATAACCGCCATTATCCCCGCCTCAACACCGCCATGAACGGCGTCGTTCACGCTTTCAAACCTCCTCTCGTTCCTTCTCCTCGCTCATTCGACCGTCACCGTCACCAAAACCAGTCTCTCGACGTCGTCCTCAAAGAAAAAATCGTCAAAGAAACCGAAGTCGAAGACCGTTACGACGACTCATCAAGCGACGACGAAGACGAGAGCCACAACCGTAACGTCCCTTACTACAAAGAGCTGGTTAACAAATCCAACAGCGATTTAGAACCGTCGACTTTGGATCCGAGAGACGAATCAACGGCTGATAGTTGGATCCAGCGTAACTCCTCCATGCTCCGTCTCACCGGAAAGCATCCATTCAACGCCGAAGCACCTCTCCCTCGCCTTATGCACCATGGATTCATCACTCCGGTTCCACTCCACTACGTCCGTAACCACGGCGCGGTTCCCAAAGCAAACTGGTCAGATTGGTCAATCGAGATTACCGGACTCGTCAAACGTCCGGCGAAATTCACCATGGAAGAGCTAATCTCCGAGTTCCCCAGCCGCGAATTCCCGGTGACACTCGTCTGCGCCGGTAATCGCCGGAAAGAACAGAACATGGTGAAACAAACGATCGGATTCAATTGGGGATCCGCCGGAGTGTCCACTTCTCTCTGGAAAGGTGTTCCGTTAAGCGAAATCCTCCGTCGTTGCGGGATCTATAGCCGTAGAGGCGGCGCGTTAAACGTCTGCTTCGAAGGAGCTGAGGATCTTCCCGGCGGCGGCGGATCTAAGTACGGAACAAGTATTAAGAAAGAGATGGCTATGGATCCTGCTAGAGATATTATCTTAGCTTATATGCAAAACGGTGAGCTTTTGACGCCGGATCATGGGTTTCCGGTTCGGGTTATTGTACCCGGTTTTATCGGTGGCCGGATGGTTAAATGGTTAAAACGTATTATCGTTACGCCTCAAGAATCCGATAGTTACTATCACTACAAAGACAATCGAGTCCTTCCTTCTCTCGTTGATGCTGAGCTAGCTAATGCTGAAGGTGAATTCTTATTAATTTACCTTTTTACTCTTATCTTCTGTTTTACCTTTTACCGTTGTTAATGTTTGCTTTTCTTTTCTTTTCTTTTTCGTTACAGCTTGGTGGTATAAGCCGGAATATATAATCAACGAGCTTAATATAAACTCGGTGATTACAACACCTGGTCACGAAGAGATTTTGCCGATTAATGCATTTACTACTCAGAGGCCTTACACATTAAAAGGCTACGCTTACTCTGGTAACTAAATAGTATTTTTAAAACTTTTTTGATGTAATTAAAATGATTGATTGATATGTAATTAAAGTACTGAATAAACAATGTTTTGAAACACAGGAGGAGGTAAGAAGGTAACGAGAGTTGAAGTGACTCTAGACGGAGGAGACACGTGGAGTGTGTGTGAGCTTGACCACCAAGAGAAACCGAACAAGTACGGCAAATTCTGGTGCTGGTGCTTCTGGTCAATCGACGTTGAGGTTCTTGATCTGCTCAGTGCCAAAGATGTTGCGGTTCGAGCTTGGGACGAGTCGTTCAACACCCAGCCTGACAAACTCATCTGGAACCTCATGGTAATCCTCTCTCTCTTAATTTTTTAATTATAGAATTAATTAGTCTACTTTATTCTTTAGTGTGGTTTAAATACTTTAATCTTGTTTTTGAGTAAACTATTCGATTTTATATTTGTATTCGTCCTACAAAGTTGGAGCTACTGATGATATTTTTGAACGTGTTACCTACCAATACCATCTTCACTTTACAGAATTTTTTAATAATCAACATGGAACCAAGACCAGTTCTTTAATTGTCTCTGTTGTACAGTTCATTTTAGTGGTCAAGTGTTATAATCTCCCTTCATGCGGGCAATTATATAGAATAAATTCGAAAACATATTAAACTTAGAGAAGTCTAAGTCTAGGGTCTCCAGCTAATTTGATTATGATTCCTGAATAATAACTATTTATTATTTTACGATTCATTACAAGACACTATTTTTTATGATGTTGACTAAAGCAATAACGACGTTGACTTGTGTTAAACAGGGGATGATGAACAATTGCTGGTTCAGGATTAAAACCAACGTGTGCAAGCCTCACAGAGGAGAGATAGGGATAGTTTTCGAGCACCCGACCCGACCCGGAAACCAGTCGGGTGGGTGGATGGCAAAGGAGCGTCAGCTTGAGATTTCCTCTGAATCCAACCAAACCTTGAAGAAATCCGTTTCATCTCCTTTCATGAACACTGCCTCAAAAATGTATTCCATCTCCGAAGTTCGAAAACACAACACTGCTGAATCTGCATGGATCATCGTCCACGGTCACATCTATGACTGTACACGTTTCTTGAAAGACCATCCAGGAGGCACAGATTCTATCCTCATTAACGCAGGCACAGATTGCACCGAAGAATTTGAAGCCATTCACTCTGACAAAGCCAAAAAGCTTTTAGAAGATTACCGTATCGGTGAACTCATCACCACTGGCTACGACTCTTCCCCTAACGTCTCCGTCCACGGTGGCTCAAACTTAGCTTCTTTGCTAGCTCCAATCACAGAGGTAGCTCCTACAAAGAACATAGCTTTGGTCAACCCACGTGAGAAAATCCCAGTTAGACTCATCGAGAAGACTTCGATCTCTCACGACGTTCGTAAATTCCGATTCGCATTACCGTCCGAAGATCAGCAGCTTGGTTTACCCGTGGGTAAGCACGTTTTCGTATGCGCCAACATAAACGACAAACTCTGTCTCAGAGCGTATACTCCGACCAGCGCCATCGACGCCGTTGGTCATATCGACCTAGTCGTCAAAGTTTACTTCAAAGACGTCCATCCAAGGTTCCCCAATGGAGGACTCATGTCACAGCATTTAGACTCATTACCAATCGGGTCGATGCTAGACATCAAAGGCCCATTAGGACACATTGAGTACAAAGGCAAAGGCAAATTCATGGTCAGCGGCAAACCCAAGTTTGCCAAGAAACTAGCAATGCTTGCCGGAGGAACAGGCATTACTCCGATCTACCAAATCATTCAATCCATACTGAGTGATCCAGAGGACGAAACCGAGATGTATGTGGTTTATGCAAACAGAACCGAGGATGACATACTCGTGAGGGAAGAGCTAGAAGGATGGGCTAGTAAGCATAAGGACAGGCTAAAGATTTGGTACGTCGTCGAAATTGCAAAGGAAGATTGGAATTACAGTACCGGGTTTATAACTGAAGCTGTTCTTAGGGAACACATCCCTGAAGGTTTGGAAGGCGAATCGCTCGCACTTGCGTGCGGACCACCGCCTATGATTCAGTTTGCGTTGCAGCCGAATCTAGAGAAGATGGGTTACAACGTGAAGGAGGATCTCTTGATCTTCTAGATTTGTTCAAGTTATATGCATTGGAAATTCGAAAGTCAATAACAAATATCGCTTCTGTATATACATGGTTATTTGGGTACTTTTGTTAGAGTTTTTGTTTCTCGGAGCTTCAAATGAATATTGTATATAATTGTGTTTAATTATTGTCTATGTTGTTGTTGATGATGATGATGATAATGATAAATGATGATATTAAGTAAGTAACTCAAACTTCTCGTGTCTTGGATTTATCGTTCTTTTTTGGTATATTTTTATGTTTAAGTTGAGTTATTATTCTTCCATAATGTCTCATCTATTACTGGTCGTCGAATAAGTTTGTTATAGCTCACATCAAGTGCAATTCACTTAATCACGCCTGGTATACGTTTTCTCGTGTAAGACTATTAGTTTTTAAGTTAAGTTACCACTTGTGGTCGTGTTGCTTTCAATCGCCAGTGACAACAAAAAAGGACAAGCATACAAAAATTAAACATATTTGATGTACATATTATTATCGTCAAAAGGAGACGAATAATGCTACAGTGTTCGATACAACTAAAGGAAAAAGATCTAAAATGGTGCTCCGGTCGGCCCCACAAGATTCGTGGTTCATACGCATTTTACGAGTAGTGATAAAAAATTTTAATATAATCCGTTGGGGATATGCAAAAATTCTGAGTTTTTGTCATATGAGACGTTTATAGTGGACTAAAAGAAAAGTTATTAATGAATGTAACAATAATCCCATATGTATTAATTATTATGAAGATTATTCAAGATCCACGATAAAAAAACAAAAAAAAAAACAATCAAGAATTACGACTTCAGTGATTTTTGCAAAATCAATATGAAATTGAATACTTTGAATCTTCGCTTGGTATCAAAATCAAATTAAACTAAAAGTTCCAAAATTTAGATATTTGATCGAATTGTGATAAATTGTAATCAATCTTAACAGATGGATCGTTAATTGTTATTAACAGCTTATGTGTATGTATACAAACGCTGACTTAAAGCTAAATCATGATGCCCTGTTTGGGGAGGGAGAAAAAAAAAAGCTAAATCATATGCTTTTCTTTTTCTTACTGGCCTGATTAATCTCATAATTTAAAATCTCATCTAGATTACTATGCAACCATATTTGTGTGTAACTTCCCTTCGTTTTTTTGGTCAAGCTTGTTTGTAACTTCCCGCTCTAAACATTAGCATCTCAAAAATCGAATATCATCAATATCCATATGAAGTGGTAATATATCACGGTCTCGAATCGCCTCAACAATGTATAGGAAAAATAGAGAATATGTTTCTCTTTGATTTTATAATTTTCTTTTATTCTTATAACATACACCATATTTTAAACGCATCGATCTCTTGCTTAAATTACAAATGTGCCTCTCTATAGCCTATAGAAAATTCTTCAAAGCCATTATGGACATGCACATGGCACGTAGTTACCTTTTAGACAATGAAAGAAGTTGATAGAAAAAAGGAAACTTCCTAAATAAAGTAAAATAAAATAAAATGGATAAAAAACAATTAGGCAAAAGAAAACGTATGGCCGCGACTCCTAACAAGGGACGTCCCGACCACTGCGGAGACGGCGAGACGCTGACTAATTTTTCTCTTTTGTTTTCCTAAAGAACGTTGTTTCGTGCTCACAAGGGTCAAAACCATATCCAATCTCTCTACCTATTATTATATAAATAAAAATCCCCTCTTGTGCTTTGTCTTTATTCGTGATATAATCTTAACTTATATTAGTTCTAAATTATATGTCCTGCCTATGTCTCTACTTACCTCGGTCCCTAGCTAGCTATATCGACATTTGTGAAAATGACGTCCGAAATTTGAAGAGTTGTTCTTCCTGCAACTAACTGTCTTCTTAGACATTATGAGCAATGCTGGATATTAAAAGTTGACACTCTCGTATTAAATATGCCAGTTGCACTTAGATAAAAACTTGATAGACGTTTAAATAAATTATTGTTCTTTAAGTCTTTTGATTTACGTGGATTGTTGTATAGATTAATTTTGAAGATGTTTAGTACATATATATATATATATATAATTAGAGTTTTTATAGAAGAAAATATCGATGTACATGTAGTCCTTTTGTAGTTCCTCTTTTTTGTTGCGTAGTCCTTTTTCCTCATCCTCCTATGAAGAAAAATCCAAATAATTTAAGGAATTTTTGGTGTAATTCATAGTCTTTTTCATTACCACAGTTCTATGTAGCTATCGTCACCTTCTTCGTCATCATATTCCTCTTTGCCACAACAAAAAGATCGTCTTTGTAAAATTTAGTAGGGCACCAAAGTCGTCATTTGTCCTGTCGATATCGAGCGTTCTGTCATCCACAAATAAGTTGTTTCATTCGAGCTTCCAAGTCCATAATCTTTTTAGATGGGTCGCGAAGATTTCTAACTTCGTACAAGTGTCCATTTCTATGTTCTAACATCTACGTCTTGTTGAGACCACCTCCTTTTACAAGAATTGATGCACACGAGCTCTATAATGTTGATAATCCACATTATGTATGCGTGCAATAAATATTGTGATTTTCTTCTAAAACTCCAACATTTAGAGTTAGATAAATTGATTACTGAAACCAACAAAAAATGAGTTCAAATATATTTTACCAGCCCCAAACTAATGGTTTGTTGCGCAGCCTAGACAACCCATCATACGTTAGGGTCGAACTTGAACAAGAACGGTCAAATTGATAATTTTGGCCACAAAACAATATTTTTCCAAACAAATTCAATAAAAAGGCATCATTTCTAATTTACTTTTATAAAATGTATTCAATGGTTTTATGATTGGTTTGTTTACTATAAATATTACGTTTAACCCATTGACGATTAAAAAAAATAAAAAATAATAAGAAATTAAGAATCTTAAGGCCTTTGTTTTCCCCTTTTTCAGGAACATTTTTGATAAAAATAACAATTTATGGAACCACCAGTGCAGTTGGTCCGGTTAAGCTCAATGATTTTGAGTCTTAGTTTTGTCGTTTTATGAAATCATTAACTATCTACATTTGATCTCCCATTACTTTAATAATTACGAATCAAACAGGATGACTAAGTTCACCAAAGACGTCCCTTATGGCTATTAAGAGTCAGACGCAAGGATGACCAGGGTCATTAAGGCGTCTTATATTCAAACCATTACTCCACTAATTGCTAGTTAATCAGAATAATTTGTTTATTATGGTCTTGTTACTATTGTATATTGATTAAGTAGCTCTCAGCCCAGCCAACGGGCAAAGGATGAATTTTGGATTATTCAAAGATCTGTGGGCTTCCAAAAGCATTGGGAATGGCTCCAACTACATTGGGAAATATATTATTTAAATTTTCATTGCCACAGTCGTTGGATTTATTTATTTCATTTTTTTCCTAGTGGGAGAATCAATGATCAGCGGAATTTCTAAATCCTAGTAGTCGGAAAACAAATCCTGGTAAAAATAGTTTAGAAATGTACGGAAATATACTACAGAATTATGCTAAACATATCAATATATATATATATATATATCTTTGACTCTATATATAAAAAATTATTGTGGGCAACTAGTCATATTATTTACACAATACAATTCGTATAATTAAAATAATATTTTAACACTATTTTTTTATGATGGTGGAATAAGCGGCACTGTTCAGGCACGCTCTTCTCATTATACTTTGAAATAAATTATATGTCACTGTTTTGCCAGTTGCCACTAATACAGAAAATATCTACTAATCTTCTTGTTGACATTGCTGTAAATAAAATTTGGCACGACCCTCTTAATAACTAATAATAGGGTTAACCCCTTACATTGTCCAAGTTATAATTCTGTCTTAATGTGAGACGTAACATCTAATACGTCTGACCTAAGAGTTGGTTCAGATCACAAATTTGAGAGGTATCTGTCAATAGTTTTTGTTATAATTTTCACCATTTTAAGTACAAACTTATTATGAGCTATTTTCTATTTGATGTGAATTTGAAAATATCTTCATCAATATAGACCACAGATACAAAAATATGTCGCGTGCTTAACACGTCCGAGTCATTGTCGTACCCTTTTGCCAAGTGAAAATGACCACACATATTAATTTCACATATGATTGTTGCATGCAAATACTATTTCGCAAAATGCCAAAACCTACCCTTAATCGAATTATGTTGTAACGGAATACAAAATAAATAAGTTACAAAATTTGGTAGTCAAAATATATAAGAAAATTTTAGAGTATAGAGTTTTCACAAGGGCTTATTCTGATATCTTTATCTATTTTCAAAAAAAAAAAAAATCGATTTTCTAATTTGGACAGTTTATTTTCAATTATTTTTTTAACCACGTTGTAAGTGATGTAAAGATATGTAATTTTTTTCTTTAATTTCGAAACCTTAAATTGAAGTGATAAAAGAGATCTTTGATCCAAAAAAACAAAAACTGAAGCGATAAATAAATAAGTAAATAAAACTATAAAATTTGTGGTAGATAGCTCAATTTCATTTAAAAAAAAAATTCCTTACAAATATTGAATCCTTAAAAAAAAATTAGCTATTAAGTTGAGTAACTTGAAGTCTTGAATTACTCTATATCCATAACTTTGTATATTTTCTAAAAAAATATATTATTTCTTTTTATCCCAAGAAGATAAGTTGAATATTCTATATATATATATATATATATATATATATATATTCGAGTTGGTAATTTTGTATAATTTTGAATCAACTTAACTGAAAATTAAGTCTCTAAAATGTATTAATTTTTAAAAAACTATTATCTCCAAATATTCATATTCATTGACATGTTATAATCTTTAATTAGAATTAGTGGTGTTTACGATCAACCACCTTACGCTAATTAATTCATGAAAGGACAAAATATTTTGCAGGTAGCCAAACGACTTATGTATAATCCGTACGTTCTTCTTATATATAAAAACTTCCGTCTCTCCTAAACCAAAGGGAATTAAGTTAATATAAAACTGGCTGTCGTGTTTTATTTGCTGAAGTAACTAACGTTTCCGAATATTACAAACTTAACATTATTGAGTCATAGTTCTAAATTTCTAATGATTGGATTCAAAGTCTATATACAACAATATTGTTTTTTCTTGTTCACTTGAGTTGTTAGTATTTTTTTTGCACCGAAATTGAACCATTTGACTACGAAGTTATTCACGAATTTTACAAGTTGTAATTTTCTCAAACTCATTCATAAAAACTGGGTTAATTTTCTGAATATCAAAAAAATGGGAACCGACTAAAACCAACTTAATTAAAAGATGAGCCAAAATAAGAGTTTGTTTGTTATATTATAGTCTATTGGACCCAAAGGCGTAGCCCAATAATAGATTTTGTTTCAAAGCCCAACAAGTCAAGAGGAGAAAGAGACCGCGATTGCGTTTGCGTTTTAAATAGAAACGCGGGCAGTTGGAAACTGAATCTTAAACCCTTCTCCTCCACCTTCACCGTCAGATATCTGAAACTGAGCTTCGACGATGTTGGGTTTACGAAGATCTGCGGCGACCTTGTTCGATATCAGCCAGTCTCTGCTTCGGAATGTTACGGTGAGTTCGTTTCTAACATTTCAGCGCCACATTGAGTTTCATGATTAGGGTTTCAGTAGATCGAATCGATTCATCTCTTTTAGTATTTGATTTTACCCAATTCAAATCTCTTTGCGTCTTTATTATTTCTGGGTTTGTCTTCAAAACCGTCCCTTTTTGTCTGGGATTTTGGTCTCCTTATCATTTTCAAATCGTGATAAAATGGGAAATAACAGTGCTACTGTAGAAGAAAGAACAAATCTTTGAAATCGAAAAGGTCTTTAATGTATGTATAGCTCAATGTCTCAATTGTGAAATTGCCAAGGTGTTATTGTCAATCGATTCACCTAAAGTGTTTGCTTTTTTGGATTATTCTATGTTAGCTCTTTGAAATTATGAGTTCCAGGAATGATAATTTTTGAGGAAGCATCTCCAATGTTGGCTTGTTTTTGGCTCAGGTCCAATAATAGTTAGATTTACTTTGCTAACTCTTATCACATCCTTATATGTCTGTGAACCGAAGCCGCTAGATTTCTAACTCTGTCTGTGTGAAGCAAAGTTTATCAAAGCTCATTTCCTTATTTGATTCCCTGTTTAAATTATCCATCAAGTTCACCCATTTATCTCGTTTCTTTCTCTGCAGTTTCATGGCTTACGCGTCCAAGGAATTCGTGTGGGGAATGCAGAGGTTCCAAACAATAAGCCACTCAAAACCGGTCTTCAAGAAGTTTATGGAATTGGCCGCCGTAAATCTCACCAGGTTCTCTGTGAGCTTGGAATCACTAACAAACTTGCCAGAGACTTAACTGGAAAAGAACTCATTGACCTCCGTGAAGAAGTTGGCCAGCACCAGCATGGTGATGAATTGGTAAAAAATTACAGTTAACTTTCTTATCGTCTTAAAGTTACTCTTCTATCTTTCACTCTCTCAAAACCGTTTTTGTTGTCTGTTTGTTTCTGTGATTGTCGATTTTGAAGAGGAGGCGTGTTGGATCGGAAATACAGAGACTGGTCGAAGTAGATTGCTACAGAGGTAGTAGACACAGACATGGAATGCCTTGCAGAGGACAAAGAACCAAAACTAACGCTCGCACGAAAAAGGGTAAAAGCGTTGCGATTGCGGGAAAGAAGAAAGCTCCTCGCAAGTAGAAACCACAAACCTGTCTTTCAATCCATTCTCTGGCATTCATAAGTTGTAATCCATGTCGCATTGTCTTACTTTTGGGGATGAAACTGATAAAATAAGCAAACATGACATGCCCAGTTTTATAGCCTTTTTTGTCATTGCCATTTCCATTGCAGAGGAAGAAGAAAGCTTCAAAATTGTTCTGCAATACTCTCTGCAGCTTCTATATAAGTCTATTTGTGCGATTTGTTATCCTTAAAACCATGATTGAAATTGAGCCCAGTTTCAATTTTTTTTTTGTTTTGTCAATGAGCCCAATTCCAAATTTATCTTCAGAGCTTATTGGGTAATAACTACTTTCATCACTGTTCATATGTGAGATCTTATATCATCCAAGTGAAACTAAAAAAAATTTATAGAAAACTTAAGTTCATTAATGGCCCAATGTACAACGCCCATTAAATTGTTTTGAGCCCATTAACAAAACGTGTAAATTAATCTACGCGTCCTAACGTCACCGAAACTCAGAGCATTCAACAATACTTTAACGTCAGCAAATAAAAATAATAGACAACAAACAATTTCATTATTCATATTATATATTTTTTGATGATACAAACTTACAACAAAGATATGATACGGGTTGGGACACGAATCATGGGGAACAAAATAACGAAATCGAATTAGAATCACAAGAAATGAGACCAAGTGACTTGAAATTGATATATTAGAGAGACAAATTTGGGAAATAGACTAATCGATGCCTACTAGACCCGATCACATTTATTTGCTAATAATCGTATCTCCTCTCCACTCATTTGTTTGTCTACATGATCCTACACGTAATATTTCTAAATGTTCTTACTTTTTGAACAATAACTTTGGGTGGGGCTTTAATTTTATGGGCCCATTTTAACTGGCCCACCACCATGTGATTCATCTTCTTCTTTTTCTTCTTTTTCTAGTTTTATTTTGCCTAATTTGTAATTGCACTCGTTATATATTCTCCACTTTCTACTACTTGACAAGATATATGCCCTTGTGAGACCTTTCATATAAAAAGGGAAAGATAAAACAAGATATCTTTCGTAGAAAAATCCATTAACTATAGTCGACAAATATAGATGAAATATGTGGCAAGAGTTTTAGATATTGTTTTGAATTATGAATTTGTATATAGAGAAAATAAAAGCTATAAAGTGGTTAGGAAACAGAATAAGCCAAACTTGGATAACTACCACAGAATGGAACAAAAAGAGAGAAACAGAAACAAAATAAAAAGAATTATCATACTTTTTTATTGTCATTTACTGATTATATGTCTATCGTAAATTTGAAAAGTATATAGTCCCATGATCACGAGCTTTTTTGTGGAAAAATAAAATAAAAGAAGCGTGAAATACCAAAGCACTTGGGGAGAACATGGAAGATACCCCACCAAACCACCGCCATTTAAGAAGTTGCCTCAAACCCAAATACAATATCTTCAAATAAATATAATCCTTATATATCCTCCCAAGATTATCTAAAATAATTTCAACCATATGTATTATTTTCACATACATATTTATATATAAATATATAATAAATTGATAAACAAAATGGCTGTCGTTAACAGAGTGAAAATTCGACATATCGATCAATGTTAGAGATCGAGACTTATCTATTATAATTTGATATTGACCATTTTAGACGTTTTAAGCGAAAATATTAGTAATTTTTTTCTTTCTTTCAAAGTTTGTAAAATAATCTAGATATTATGCAAGATATATTTAGTTTATAAAAAAATCCAAAAGCAAAGAACGTAAAAAGGGTCATGCATGGTCAAATTTGCTGTTATACGTGGAACTTGCAAAGTTGATAAGAGTTACGTTACATGGACTACGTTGTTGTGGATTTTCATTACATCTAAACGGTCGTCCATTCCGGAGGCTTTGTATTGCTCAAGTTTCTTATGGTGGTCAATTTGCATATGGTCTTAATCTTATGAAGCTGTTACCCAGAGCTCGTTTTGTTTTACTTAGTAATAAGATTGGTCCGCCCATCTTGAGGGGTTGCTAGTATCCTAATTAGAGAAAATACAGAAAAAACAACATTAAGTTAGTTTTTATGTTGGTCCTTTTAGCCGTTATCCAGAGTTCGTTTTGTTCCACTTAATAACAAGATTGGTCTGAACATGGTCCGGTCCGTCTATTTAGTTGGTAGTAAATGCAGCTATCCTAATTAGAGAAGAAAAAACATAGATAAAACGACATTAAGTTTCTATATTTGGTGGTTGGAAACATAGAACAATACGCGTCAACATGTATCACGATGTTTACTTCAGTAAGAGAAGACACCATCATTAGCGTTAGGTTGATATGTCTAATTAGCTGTCTAGCTGGCTGATTTTATTAATTGGAATTGTTTCTTTTCTTTCTCAAATTAGACTTCCATTGTTTTATAAAATTCTTAATATATAGTACTACAACATTCAATTAATATTTAATGATTCCTAGTATCATTCTTCGAGTAACATCGTATTAGTTTTTTTCTTTTGATTAACACAACAATCAATACAATAAAAACACAAAATCTCTCTAGGCATGACACCTCAGCATTTTCGGTTAATCTGGAACTGACACATCATTAAAAATGCAAACCAATCAAAACATTTCGATTAATACACATCAGCTCTCCAGCTTTTCACATCATCTCTCCAGCTTGCCACATCATTTTTTCACTAAAAACACATCATTTTAAAAACACAACCAATTAAATTAAAATAAATAATACATATCATTTAATTTTTTATAATAATGATATATGAATTTCTAATTTGTTAAAAGAAAAAAAATCATATTATATATAAAATGAACATATTTCGATAATTTTAAAAACACAACCAATCAAATTAAAATAAATAATACATACCATCATTTTAAAAAATTTTATAACAATCAAATTAAAATTAAAATACATACCATTGTTTTAAATTTTTTGATAATGATATATGGATTTCTAATTTATTCAAAGAAAAAAAATCATATTATATATAAAATAAACATATTTTCATAATTTTAAAAACACAACCAATCAAATTAAAATAAATAATACATACTATCATTTTTTTTATAACAATCAAATTAAAAAAACAAATACATACCATCATTTTAAAATTTTTGATAATGATATATGGATTTCTAATTTGTTCAAAGAAAAATAAAATCATATAATATATAAAATAAACATATTTCTATGATTTAAAAACACAACCAATCAAATTAAAATAAATAATACATACCATCATTTTAATTTTTTTTATTATAATGTATGAATTTCTAATCACTTGTTTTAAAAAAATCAAAATCATATTATATACAAAATGAACATATTTCTAATATATTTCTACGACAGAAAAACTCACCACCCGCAGCGTAGCGCGGATCCAATACTAGTAAAGATAAAACTGGAAAACATTTTAAGCATCTGGATTAAATTTCTAATTAATCGTAAAAAAAATCATACTATTTGTTTATCTAAAATTTTGTAAAAGAAACTTAATTGTTTAAAAAATATATCTAAAAATAGAAGTATACAAGAATGATAAGAAAGGGATGGTTAAGAGAAGGTGTCCCCTTGTAGTGGAACCTTATGTTGGAATGTGAAGTAATGTGCCTATTTAAAATAACCAATGGCCACATTTGATGGCTTTTCAATTTCAGACAAACTTAGTCCCTAAATTGAGACCACTTAAATTCCCATTTTTCTTTGTCTTCATTTTTTATTTTTGCCTCGAATGTGTCAAATTTTAGATCTCATGCTTGGCCGTTGCAGAATTCATATAGCATTAAATATTTCGTTAGGGATTAATCTTGGTTTTGATTTATGATATTTGGGGAAAAAATAAATGATATGTTTTGCCTTTTGGGGGAGACTAGAATAAAGCCTAAAAATAATAGCTCAAATTATTCAACAAGAAAGGTGGCTAATAAATTAAGAATTGATGTTTTTTAAGTATGTTAATAGGTCAGTAAGTAGGCTTGACTTTCACGTTGATCCGTTTTCCGATAGTAGACTCCAAAAGTTTCCTCGTTCCTCTCTCCGATTTTCATAATTCAAATATGTTGTCGACTTACATGTAAATGGACAATTTTTTAATCTATATACTATAAACGTCACAATTACCATAAGCTTTAAACAATTAGCTTATTTTCCTTTGATATGCTTTGTAGTTGAATTCATTGGTCTACCTTCGTTGAACAACTTGGCTGGTACTGGAACTTCAACTATACTTGTTCATTCATAATCATAGACTCAATTAAATAAATCAATTAGACTTAGTTAGTGAATTTACACACAATTTGTTTTTTGAATAGTTGGGAACGGGATAACCAAAGTAGCAAAGGCGTGGTGAAGAAGATTCACCTGGATTCGGATTTTGTTTGCATTACCGTACATAAATTACTTTTTAAATACAAATTATTTAGTTATTTTTTTAATAAAGGTAAATTATTTCGTTGGCAGACAATTAGACAAAACGTTTGTCTACATGATTATATGTCTGTCATATATCGAAGTGTTTATTTACTTAACACACTGACACACATATATGAATGTGATTATTACAGAATCCTGAATGAGTTGAAGCGTGTACAATTAACATGTACGATAAGACTAATCTTCCAACAGATGCATGTATTAGGTTAAACATCTTATGGGTGAATTTCTTAAATAATGACAACTAAATGTTTTTTAGTATGCTAAAATATAATGGTTAGTGGTCCATACGCCATTTATCGTCAAAATTTTAGGTGCATACTTTTTAAAAAAAACAAAGAACGAGCATATTTTCAGAATCTAGTTACAGTTATCCGTTGAAACAGTAACTAGATATTTCATATCACTTATTGTCGATCATCGAGGTTTTTTAGCGAATGGGCGTCATATTTCTAAATTCTATTTGGCGTACAATCCAATATTGCATACACACATAAAACAGAAGATTTATAAAATATAAATTAATTTCACGAAGACATACATGACTAGGTCTACGCAAAAACCAGAAATCCAAATCTAAAAACCAGAATCCGATTCGAACCCGTTATTAAAAAATATCCGAATGGATTTTGGTCCATGATATTTCAGATTCGGATAATATCCGATCTAAACCCGAATTCGAACTAGTACCAAAAAATCCGAAACTTTAGTTAATTCATATATTCTCGAATATTTAAAAAGAGGTTATGTATTTTTTTAGCGGATTTTTCTGGTCCTTTATATGCTTTCGAGTATTTTTTTAGAGTTTTCATTTTTTCGGAATTTTGGGATAATTCAAATATTTTCAAGTATTTTCATATATTTTTGAGTAATTTAAGTTATTTTTTATTGAGATTTTTGATAATTCGGATATTTTTGAATAGTTTTGGACAGTGTTTTCCGGATAGTTTTGGATCTAAACCAAAACCAAAAAGTAAAATTCAATCCGAACCGAATCTAAAAGAATTCGAACAGAATATTTAAAATAGTTGAATGAGATCTAGAAGTTGAAATCCAAAAATCCCAAAATTTTAAAAATTCATGTCCAATCCGAATGAATACCCAAACATCTAATCCACATGACAAAAGAAAACACTACCGATCGACAGACACCTCATCAAATCAGATCTTACAGTATCTTCGCAAGTTTATTTCCCAAATCAGTAAATAAGATAATTTTATATATAAAAAACGGTAACATGTGAAACAAATTAAACAAAAGAAAAGACAATATTAAAGCCTATTATCAAGAAAAAAAAAATACTATTAGGAATAACCTACGAGTAAAATAATTTGTTTATATTTGTGACATTTAATTTAAAAGACTTTTTAGGCATGCAAGTGTTTGGCAGACCCTAGCTACTGTTCAAAGCTCTGTCTTTTTCCTATTTTCTCGTTTAGAGAACCATTTCTTCTTTTATTTACATTATAATTAATCCATGAAGACAGTAAGCAGTATTCACTTATGATATGTTTTTTTGTCCGTTTGTTTCCCGAGAAAACTGTAGTGAAGATTTGTATGTATACTCGTATATTTTTGTTCATTGTGGTTTAAAGATTTGAATAATTTTTAATGAAAACTTTGGTTTATCAGCTTTTTGATACTAAAATGAATGATATATTCTTTGCTTTGAATTGAGGGATAAATGAATTTGTGACTTTTCAATTGCCTGTGGGAGCGGATTCTTTAATTAATAATGTAGCAGTAAAAAGCTTCGTCGATTTATGTGAAAAATAACTTGGTTCACAAGAATATGAATCAATGGGGTCACATTCAGTGCTCGTATATTTAATTAACCAATACTTAAATTTTTCTTCTTTTCAGATTATAATTTGTACTTAAATAGAATGTTCCTCTTGGGAATTTGGACTCTAGGATCTGAAGAGAAGATGGGCACATAATGACACGTATTCATTCATAAACTGCTCGGAAACCTATTACTGGTACTTTATTTAAATGATTTTTTTTAATTTACGTAATTTGACTTTGTTACACTCCCTCCCTTGGTGGTCGGATTTCATCTTCTTTTATTATATAATCTCAACTACCAAGTAGGTGGTTTTTTAAATGGTATGTTAAAAAAATTATATAATCTCAACTCCCAAGTGGGTTAAATAACATATTTTAAATCCGTATACAAACAAGAAATTGAGTCTAAATTTTGGACAATGTTCCAATGTGACAAAAAAATTAACTATTTGGACTTGGAGTATTTGGCAGGCATTGCACATAGAAAATTAAACATCCATGGGTAACAAAACTATTTTCCACTATTATACCTTTTCTTACTCCATTTCACTATCATACATAAGGCAGTTATTTATTAATGTGTACTCGTCTGTAAAGGCAACCCAACTTAGTCCTTGTTGAGATATACATGTCGAAGTTTTTTTTTTTTATTAAAGGAAATATACATGTTGAAATTGGGGGTTTACGATTGAATTTTTCTTACTGTGATTTCAATCTTGTTTACTGATTAGATTAGATCGGAGAATATATAAAAAATAGTCAACATACACATTATTTTAGGTCTTCATCAAAACCCATCCTCCAAAATTATATAAAATTAACACTAATTAAATATGAAAAAGAAAGAGTAATGTGAGATGTTTATTCAGAGTTATAAAAGAGACATGTGGTCTTCTCTCTTTGCTTTCTCTCCTTTTCATGGAAACACAACCTCAATTCCAACCTCTCTCTCTACTTTTTGACCATAGTATATGTTTATGTACTTTTTGTAAATGAATCATAGTAACATTATATCTAAGTCCACTAGGATTTAACCCGCAGTACATCACGGAACAAAAAAATAATTGATTACTCTATATATAATGATTTACTATAAAATTTTAAAATGTTGATTCAAAGAAGAAATATGTTTCTATTTTATAAAAAAATTTATTATACATAAATATGTTTCTATATTTTTGAACTTTTATTATAAGTAACATAGTTAAAAGTTATAATTATCGTTGTTCGGTTGTTATATTTTTTCTGTTAATATAATTTTATTTTATTTTAAGGTTATATAATTATTTATCGTATAAGATATATGATTATCGTATGTGGTGTGTTTTTCATATTTTTAATCTCTACTATTTTCAGTCTTTGAATAGTTAATTTTTAAAAATATATTAATTCACTTATATTATTATCGAATGTATATATATTCAATTTATTATACATATATCTCTATATTGAAGATAATTTATTTAAGTAATTTTATATTTAATAAAAATAATAGATTGTATTTGAACTATAATCCTTTTTAATTAATAATTAATTTTATAGTAACATAGTTAATTTATGTATCATAATACAAAAAAAAAACATTATATATCTCGATTTCAAATTTACCAATCCGCTAATTTTTATGCTCTATTAATGTTTGGTGTAAAAAGTGTTTTAAATATTTTTAAAATCTTCATGATATTTCATTTTTTACAACAAAATTTTTAAATCTGTTTTTAAAAATTCGAATCACAACATATGTAGAAAAAAATCTAGATATTTATTTGTTATATGAAATATATATTAGTTTAAATATTTTTAAAATATGATCAAACAAATATGAGAGGAGAATTTTTAATAAAATTTTTAAATATCTCTGAATTAATTAAAAGAGGGGTTCCATTACTTCATTTTAGTCATTGCCCCCAAATTGGTATAGTTTTGTTGACAAAATTAGAAAAAAAAAGATTTAATATTTTCTTAAACAAATAATTTTGATTTCAACTATTTTAATTTCAAAATTATTATTTCTAATTACAATTAAACATATTGTACACATAATTTTAATGACAATTTAGATAAATAAATGATTGATTTTGGACAATATTCAAAATATACTTTTTTTTTAACTATATTAAAATACATCTAAGATATTAAAATAGTCTTTTTCTATATATTTTTAAGTATAGCCACGTCATCGGTCGATTTATTTCCACATGTACATCAGAAATACCTGATTATTTCCTTGTACAATTTGAGAAATTGTATTCTAACATGTGACGCGAAATAGAGTTTGAATAAAATTTGGCAAAGTCTTTTTAAGTGTGAAAAGGATGGTGAAGAAGAAAAGGGATACCATGGGAATATGGGACCTCTTTTGAAGATTTTAATAAATCTTTAGCTTTTACTTTTGTCCCAATTTAAACAAATTAAAAGTACTTCCACCATAAAATTAATCCAGAACAAATAAAATAATGGGAAATTATATACCAAATGGGTTTAAAATAAACTACCCATCCTTTTCATTAAACTTGTACACTTATCTTATTCCTCATCTCCAAATCTCCCAAATCCATTTCTCTAAGCCTATGTACTTTTCTTCTCCTTCACAAATTCTATATTCACATATATCTTCTTCTCACCCACCAAATTAAAAATAAAAAATCCCCCACCCAAAATTTGTTTGATCACTTCATTCTCAAATTTTATAAATGAAAGAATTCCAAAACTCCGAGCTTTTCCCGACCTTTTGCCCCTACGCCGCAGCATCTTTTAAGCCTCTCCATTCGAGGCACAAGCGAGGAGCTTTGGTTTGACCTTTCAACGATGGGGCTAATATTAGTTAAGACCTTCATTAGCCGTCTTCGATGAAGATTCTGCTGATGAAATCTCTAAATCTTCTCGAGTAGAGTTTGGGATCAACGGCTGAGATCGAAGCTGGGTCGGCTTGTAGAGACTTATAAGCATGCTCGATCTTCTTGCTTATATCGTAATCTTGTAAAATGTCAATGATTCCAAAATATAGAACCACTTCGTAGACCTCACCGTGAGATAGATAGTTGGTCCCTCCAGAGGAATATTGATCAAAGTCGCTTCTTCTCGCCATTCGTTCTGCTCTTGCAGGCATGTTTGCACCTAATCGAATCAACGGTTTCCTGCAAAAGCAATCGAATTTCAGTAAAATGTTAAAAACGTAACTACAGGTAGAGAGTTAGTTGATCTTTAACAACTAGTTTAAGTAACAAATAAAAAAGGACCACATGATCTGTCTTGCCCCCACAATATAATTGTGTTTTTCTATTCAATTGAACAGCCCCCACAAGATTGCCAAGCAACTTTTCTAATACAATAATGCATAGAGATGTAACGTAGTTCTCAGATGAAATAATTTCTAATCGGAAATTGAACCTCTCATCTACTCTGCCACAGTAATTACCAATGACTATGAATGCAAAGAGACTTTTGTTAGGTCAACTTCTTGTGCTAGAGTTTAAACCCGAGTAATGATTGGCGAGAATAAAAATATTCATGTACCTGCCAGCTAAAATACGGTCCATGTCTTGAAGTTCGGCCTCAAGGAAGCGACAACCTCGCATGAATTTCTCGTTTTGGTATGACTCTATCTTACCTGCACAACACATGAACAAATATCATCACAATGGGCCAGATAAACAGAATAAGTTATGAGGAAGAACGAGAAGTTTAACTAACCAGATCTCAAAACGAATGGAGAAAGCCCCATTTTGTCTCCTGTGTTGTCATCACGGAAGTGAACGCCAACCAAAAGGCTATAATCCATTATTCTCTCCGCTTCCAAGAACTCACAGTCGCGTTTAATTTGCCTGGTTGATGAAATCCAGTCAGCTTAGTAATCTTTCAAAGAGCAAAATATAATAAAGAATAACACTTGAAGGAATTTGGGCAGCTTACGTCATAAGCTCTTGGTACCAATTTCTCTGAAGACGGAAAGCAAAATTGAGATCAAGGTCCTTGAGAGTAGTGGTCTCATCGATTTCCACCTCAGGCTTGGAGGTATACCGTCCATGGGAAGACCCTTTAAGGTCAAACCTTCTCTGGATTCTATATTCGGAGCAGAACAAGTTCCCCATGACAATAAACCGAGTCTGGTAAGATGGCAAACAACTTGAGAAAATTGTCCATTGCAACGAAAGAGTTTTTATGAAATGTAGATGAACAACACAAACCTTCTGGCCACCAACAGGTTTGATACAATGCACACCGTAGAATCTAGTCACAAGTGTATTTTCATACTGGCAGACATGTTTGTAGTAACTTGGAAGCATTCGTAGAAGCACCTGGATAAAGAAAACAAACAACATCAAGTCAAGATTCCTTAGCTAACCACAGTTAGTGGACTATATGATTAAGAATGTAAAGTGAAAGCAAAGAAAGAAAAATACAAAAGAGATTCATAGAAGACAGAAGAAGTCAAGAAAAGAGCCAACGACTAACCTTGACTTCTGATTTCTTCACTGTCTTAATCATAAATCTGTCATCTTGAGTTAAGTAAAAAAAGCTTCCACTCTTTCCAGGTGAAGACAGTTCCCTAAGAGCATCGTTCCCACAGATAGCTAACATGTAATCGGCAGGATCCACCGCGAAAAGCTCCCTCAGGCGTCTATCAAAAGAAACACATTTCACCACAAACGCAGATTTTGAGAACATACATCACCAAACTTATGCACAATAAGATTAACAAATTGAAAGAGATGAAGATCATTTAACAGCAAAAGATTGAATACCTAAACACCAAAGGGCAATAGTCCTTCCAGCGGAAATCCACTGATTGATGCGGCGGTGTGGTCTTAGAACCCTCCGGTGGGAACCTTGTCCAAAACTTTTCACTCGGGTCAAAATCACTCTGTTTGAGGTCTCGGACGATGGAAGCATGTTTGCCGACAGAATACCTAAATTATCGCACTTTGGTTAAAACACAGATCCAGAAACTCACCATTCATTGGGATTCTAGAAAAGTCTGAAAATTTACCTGATTCCATGTTGCAAGTTGAGCATCAAATCGTATTTCTTATGCCCTTTAGATATGGTCTCTCCAGGTTTCTTAGCCTCGCCGCTAAAACAGCAAGGATTCTTCCTAAACTGACGAAACCCATCTCGATCAATAGAAATCCTATCTCTGTAAATCACCGAAGCTTCCACATTATCAACAATATCACAAGTGATATCCCCAGCTTCTCCATCAGATTCCCAAATACAGATTCTAGGGAAAATCTTCTCCCCACTCAAACTTCCAGCTCCGCTATCAACAGAAGATCTCTTCCTCGTCGCAGCAATCAACTCATTCTTCTCAATCCCATCAAAGAAACTCCTCATGAGATTACTACTCTCATTCCAAGAACCGATCCAAGAGCTTCCATCAGCCCAAGTAAACACACCACTTCCTTTAGGAACACCATTCTCCCACTGACCTTCATACCTATTCCCATTAGGCCAAGCAAGCACACCTTTACCACAAATCACACCATTTCTCCATTCTCCAGTATACTGATTCCCATTCATCCAAACATATCGTCCCCTCCCATCCTGTAGATTACGCCGCCATGTACCTTCATAGTAATCTCCGTTCGCGTATCTCTTCTGACCATGACCATGTTTCCGATCAGCAACCCAAGAACCTCGATAAGTATCACCATCAACTCCAACAAAAGTCCCAAATCCTTCCATCCTCCCAGATTTGAACTCTCCTTCAAAAGTCGCACCACTCGGCCACGAAAACTTGCCTTTACCACTCGCTTTGCCACGTTTCCACTCGCCTTCGTACATACACCCATCCTTCCACAAATACTTACCGGATCCGTTCGGAAACCCGCCGGAAAACGTTCCCATGTAGAGATCTCCGTTTGGTAACGGCTTCTCCACGTCTACCGGAGGTGGCGTGGGAGTGACGCGCCTCGTAGTTCCTTGAGATTTCGATCGGACCATCGGCGTTAAAGCTAGTAACAACAAATCGTCTCTTCTCTCTTCCGTTTCTTCGTCTCCCACGCGTAGCTTCTCTCTCTGACTACTACACACCTTCTTCTGCTCGACGAGTAAAACCTCAGTAGCTTCTTCTTCTTCTTCGCTTACAAGCGGTTCACGCATCATCTACTCATCAGATAAACCCTAGCTTCTTCCCCAAATACTCTTCTCAAAAAAATCACCCAAATGGCATTCGATTTCTTCGCAAGGATTTGGTGAAGGAAGAAGAGAAATCAAATGGAGATCTTCAGATTAAAAAAAAACTTTCTAAATCTGAGAAGAAACCTAAAACGTTTGTGAGAGATTCCTACAAAAAACGCTACAGAGGTAAAGAGAGAATGAAGAAGCATCAAAAGAAAAAAAGGATAAAGAGACTGAGAAAGACAAGAGAAATAAATAAATAAAAGTTTTAAAATGACAATTAAATATCGTTAGGGTAAATTAGTCAAATTCAATTAAAGTTGCAGTAAGTAACCCTTGGGAAGTGGACACAAAAAGCCCACCAGCCCGAAAAAATAAAAAAAAATCACGTTGTTATGACCAATGTATTGACTTATATAATTACCAAGTATATTATATACTCCAGCATTCAAAATGTATAATACAACAACATTCGATTTGTTTTTTTTTAATACTGGCAGGAAAAAAAACTGCGCTGTTTAAGTGGGTAAAACTTCCAAAAATCTTTAAAAAACACAGTAATCACCTGACCGGTTTACTATATGTGTACTTTCTAGTATTAACTCAAATATATGCAAATGTAATCAAAGTAATTAGGAGGAAAACAATTATTTGAGGGGAAAACTTATTTAGTGGAAAAAACTTTAGAAAATAAAAGTTATTTTAAGGGATTTTCTTTTCTTATGGGTTCTTATAGATAGAAAAAATCATTTGTTTTACTCTCTTTTTTTTCCTTTTATTCAGCTGAATTTTTTTTTTTTTTTTTGTGAAGAACACATAAGAAAATTCAAGCTATAGAGAAAAATTCCTTTATCATGGAAAACTCGCAAACCGATATTTTGATTTTAATAGAAATTTTCATATTTTGAATCTAAAGCAAAAAGTAACAACAATAACCATATAAATATTTTAAAACATTTCATTTTCATTATAAATAATTTTTTATCATATCAAAACATATATATTCTACTGGTTTGTGATATTTCTTTTGTTGTTTCGAATTTAAATCCGCAATAGTTGATAACAAAAAGTATGAATGTCTATGGCGTTACTTACGTTTAAAATTATAATAATATGATATATTGGGCACCCTTAACATTTTAAAGATTAGTATCATAATATGAGTCAAGTACAAATGAAAATGGAAAAGATTAGTACGAGTCTCGGTTAATGATCTACTTCGGTTATAAAATATTATTATTATTTTTTACAAGTGAACACATTCACAAAACGCGTTCACATGTTGTGTGTAAATATGATTAACGAACTTTTGTTTTAGCTACTCTGATTGCTTCAGAAAAAAATGCAGTTAGAAACTTCGTCTACCGTTTTTTCATCATTGAATTTGTTTAAACTGTAGTTATTGTTTTTTTTTTTAAAAAAAAAGGTATATTCACTAACGGTATTTTAATACTGAATTTACTACTCTAAATAACGGTAAATTCATCAAAAATCAAGGTGGAAACTCTCGAGACATTTGAGCTTACTATATACTAGTTCTTAAAAAGAAATTATAGATAAGTATAAAAGACAGTGCCGGCGTGCCCTACGTTGTATGGATTTAATGTGATACCCACGTAAAAGACCAAATGATTAGTTATGTTTACCTCCTTCTTTTTAAAAACAATAACCAAACTTAATTATATTTGTAAAGAATTGTGATCGATCATCCACGAATCGTCCTACCGAATGGAATAAAGTAATGAACCAGGTGATAATGTTTAGTAACCACATGATGAACTTTTTTAATTTTAATTTGTTCTCCTATATGGTTATATATATTATATGTCGTCCGTCGGTCGGTATTCAAAGTTTCAGTTCTTCTTTTGTTGATGTGCAATTTAATTTTACTTTTACGTTCAATCTTATCTTAACTTGAAGCGTTAGTTTCATCTTGGAAGAGAACACTTATACATAGAGCATCGCTATCTAATACTGATAATTTTATGTATTTATTCGCCAAAGAATTCGACACCTGATGCAATTAGTTGAATCTCAAATAATTGAATGGAAAGTTATTGACTTCTTCTGTAATTAGATAACTTTTTCCTCGATCTAATCATACAAGAAGCTGCCATTAAATTGAAGAGCACGAGGTAATGATTATGGAAAACAGTGTTTTGAAAACGAGGATAACTAGTGTTTTTAGGATTACTGTAGTGTTAAACCATTTTTGGTGGCTTACCGTGGTGTTAAATCTTGTTTAAAATTATAGATCCGATTAAAACTATAAAAAAAATTGAGATTAATATTTTTGGTAACAGTTTTTAGTATTGTTTTGTGATTGGTAATTATAAAAACGTTATATTTCATATGGCGACAGTTACCAGTCAAAACCTATATATTCTTAAAATTAAGAAAGTGTATATAAGTATTCAACGTTAAAAGGCACAAAAATAAAAATAACAGATCGTTGAAGATCCTTACTGTATACAATGCATCGGTCTGACCAGTAATCAAATAAGATTTGGGATATCACGTTGTCAGATAGAGCTATTTTTATTTAATTGATTCAATAGCTTGTTATTGGTTATTAGATTCAAATGATTGTGTTTTTTTAATTCGAGAGATAATGCACACCTTAATAATGCTGGAAACTACTTATTCCTCCTTATATTTTATCAATATTATCGCATGACCGAGCGACGTTGTGAGTAATTTCATTTAAAAATAATTTGATCGCATAAATTATGATTCGCCATGATTCGGGAACAAGAAATTAGAGACAGATATATGATAAGAAGAGACAAATGACTCTCTAATTACGGATACATTAATTAATTTAAATCTAATTACGCGTTGGAATGATACAAGCTGAGCTGGCACATATGTGGGATCCGCTTTTGTAACATTGGACTGTCACGGCCCACCTAATATCGTCGTCTACGAAGAATCCAACGACATAGACGGTGCCACGTGTTGAAGTCTTTAGCGGTCAAGATGGAAACCACGTCATCTAAATCTTGAGCGAACCACCTGTCCCGGGGGTGGCTGGCGTCAAGATCCTTACGAAGATTACGTTTTCAGTGAGTAGTCTCACGTGCAACGGCCTTGTTGCACACGTGCGACGGTCAAAACATTATTCGAACTTCTTTTTTTTTTTTTTAATAATAAAAAGTATATAATTTCATTTTTGGAACTTGAAACATTATTTGAACTTGTTAAACTTGCGAGAATTTGCTAACCGCTTTGATTTGTCCGACAGAAAAAAATCAACTATAAAAAGCGTTATAACACTCGTTCCTTATGTCGACATATTTGTCGTATTGTTGATATAATTCGGATGATAAGTATAGAAGGCTATCTGTATTTTCAACATGTATATGCATATAATTTTATGTTATCGTTTGAGGAGAAGAAAGACACTGCAAAGATTGACATATATGCATGCACATTGCTAAATTGCATACTATGATAGTCTCCATGCACGCATTATAGATAAATTAAACTTTTGTTTCGTTCATAATATTTTGTTTGTAAAGATTTAGACCATCTATGAAGTAACCTGTAGAATACTCTCAGAAGCTCACTTTAAACTCCAAATGAAAGAGTATTGTCAAGTTTATAATAAATAGAAATGAAATACACTCAAAAATATTGTTTTTGAAGTTAAAATAGAGTGGATTAAACGCAACTAAATTGTTGTCTGTAGTTACACTTTAGCGTTTGAGAATTTTATCAAAACAAACAAATTAGAGTTTGCTATATTCTTGCACTAGAAATTTGACATCACAATCTTTTAAAGATAATTCTGCTTCGTTAACCAATATAAACGATAAATTATGTGAAAGCAATTAGAAGAGAAAAGACAAAGAAGATGGATGACCGATAAGTCAGGTAGCCGTCCGCCGACCTATTACGTACGCATCAAAGCAGAAGACTCATAAGTCCTATCTTCCCAAATCCAAATCACACAAAAATACATATATATTTTCAAAAAAATTATGATTTGATAAGAGCTGAATCTCACCTTTTGAACATTCATATGCTATTACTTACCAGCCAAATAATTGTATAGAATTATAATTTTAGATTACAAATTAAACAAAAGATAAGCTAGTCATCACACATTATCAAGTTCAACGGGTTTAATAGTATTCGCATACAACTATACATTCAAAACAAAAGAAATCACTTTGATTTAACGAGAGATAATTCATCCAGTAAAAACCTGTGAAAATAAACATTCTTCTGTGTCACTCTAAATCGGTACGAATTGAAACAAATATTTAAAACCAAAAAAATACAAATACAAACTTGTCTCGAGATATAAGAAAGTGTACAACTATAGTTAAAACTGGAAGATTTTTGTGTAACCAAGCGTTGTGACTGTAGTGTACTTTTGACATTTCAACCTGGTTATTGTCCAATGAAAATCCTGAAGAAACTATTAACTTTTGGTCACACCACAATATGAATAGAGAAATATTATCTTACTTTATTTGTGTTAAAATAAATATTTATGAGGGGTCGGTGACGTATGCAACTAGCCAACTAAAGCATGGTCGTGGAGGAGAGAAGCTCAGATATTTATGTAAAAACATTTTCTTTGTTCTGGTGGAGAATCAGAAGCCCATTCCTCAATAAGCCTTACACCAACGTCTTATCACTCCAGGTTTTACCAAACTCATCCCTTCTTACCATTAATTAATTAAAAAGTTGACCCAAAAAAAAGTTGAAAAAATCTCCTCGATTTAATTCATCATTTCAGACCACTAATTTTGGTTTTTGTAGGTAACTAGCTCCAACGTGCGGGATGTTTTATTGATTCGATGTCAGCACCACAGCAAATCTTGTGGTTAATTACGTGCGATGAGTAATCTAAAAAAAAGTAAATGTTTTGTTTTCTAGTAGTATCTCTTTTGTTCTCTTTCTTTGAATTCTGTATATAATAAACAACAAATAAAGGAATGTGTAACGTACTAATGTTCGCTGAATATAAGAAAACATGTATAGCCGTATGTATTTATCCGAGTAATTATAAAATGGAGAGATCACTTTGAAGTTCCAATAAGTTTTTTTTTTAATTTATTGGACTTACGTATTAATGGGTTTTAAAATTACGAATACGTCTCTTTGTCATGTAAGCTTGAAAGGGAAAGCCCATGCTCTTAGTTTTAGTCTGTTCTTTCGTACTTTTCTGCTTCATTAATTTTTCGATATACAAAAAAAGTATTGTTTTTATATTAAAGGAAAGAATATAAAACTGAAATGGAATGCTTTATTATCAGATTGAACAGTCATACGTCTTCATCGTTGGCAGAAATGAACCAAATTGATTTTTGTTTTAGCTTCTATTTTATATCTTTGGTTAAAAGCTTCTCTTTTGTTTCTTGTTTTTATTAAATACCAACTTAGAAAATTAAAGTCTGTTAAGTACTGAAGTACACTAGATGATTCGAGGATTTTAGTATATTTTTTTATTCATAATTGTGACTTCATGTCCACTACGTAGCGTCGTAGCGTTTTCATGCATTAGATTAATTAGTTGGCGGTGCCTATAGCTAACAACTACGTTATATAATTGCCTATATGATATATCTATGATAACGTTAAAAAAACTTCGTAAGATTACTTTGAATGTCCACAAATTGAACTAGCATATACATTGACTTCCATCTATATATTAAACCAAAGATAAAAAGAATTGCAATATCGAAACTAGTAAATCTAATGATTAGTCTCAGAGCTTAAACTATCTTTCGTATACTAGTCCATACTCATACAAAATAATGGCATTAATATATAATTGGGCCCAATTAGAAAATCTAATTGGGCCTATACCCTAAACATAAATTATATATACTATATAGGCTTTCACAAAATAGCCCATAAATTACATATGGGATTCTAGGGTCAATGAATTTACAAATACTCACATCAACCTAACAGAAAAATAGAACACAAAAGCCATTTCAACTCGTGGATTTTTCATTATTATGCAAAAAAAGTCTACTTTAAATTAAAATGATATTAATTCAAATGTCTAGAGAGGTTTAGTGGGTCTTAGGTGAGTTAATAACGTTCTTGAGAGAATCTACGAGATGATAATGGTACTGCTTGAGCGACATGACCTCATTATGCAATGCAACGAAATTGTTCATCATTATGTCTTCGCAATCCTTGATGATTGTCTCGCTAACCTCGTCTTTCATTAATCTCTGTCTTAGCTTATCCGTAGAGACTGAGACATTAGTCGTCGATGCCATCAATTCTTCGTTTGACATTCTTGGAAACGTTTCTTTAACAGCTTTCAAGGCTTCGATCCAAGCCGAACAATCCTCGCTCGTTGTTGCTCGTAAATGCAAACTCTTCGTGCCGGTGAATACAGTGAATCTCTTGCCGTCTGATATGCTTTTTCCAATCGATGAGACCTGTAAAAAACCCGTAAGTCTGAAAATTAATTACGTATGTAATTTGGGTGTGGTTGATAATTTTTAATTGTGTGGGGACATATTTGAAAACTTTTATAAGTACATGTTAACTCCCAAATCATAAATGCAATTGGGATGTCTTAGATAATATTTCGGGGCACATTTGAAAGCATTCAAAAATACAGGGGCTATGTTTAAATAATCAGAAAAGTTTAGGTGAATTCGCCCAAAATTAGACGTGTATTTGATATTTTAAACATGTTTGGGGTGTATTTAAAACTTATGTAAAATACTGGGGCATTTCCAAATAAATCAAAACCTTGAGTTGAATTTGGCCGAGAGGTTCCCCGGGGCTATGAACATCACCGCGTTTGCTATGACGGCAAATGAACCGTAAAGACTCGCCGCCGATCAATTTAGATCTCCGATCCATCTCAACGGAGAGAGAGATTTTATCGGGACCGTGGATTCTATAATACGACAAAACTCCGTCCTGGAGAACGAACCACCGTCGTTTCCACCCTTGGCCGTAGTTAACCCATTTGTAGAGGATTCCGGCGATTCCATTCCCTGACGGAAGCCGATATTCGTCCGTACGAGGACCAGCGGAGAGGCTATATCGGAGATCGTGGTCGTGATTGGTACGTGTCGAATGAGGGATGTTTAATGAAGCGGATCGAGTTGTGGTTAGGTTTGATTTGGCGGCGAGTGGAGAAGACATTGTTAGGAAACGATCGGAGAAATTTAGGTTAAGGAATTTAAACCGGTGGTTGAAAGGAGGAGTGTAAGGAGAGGGTGAGAAAAAGGTATGGAGTTAGAGAGAAATAAGGGGAAATCAATTTTGTAAAATGCGAGGGTTGCGTGGAACGCAAGGTTGCTTGAGGTGCTTTTCAAAGTAAAACGATTAAAAAATTGAAGAAAATTTGCTCATGGTGAGAATTTGCTTTCTAGGATTTAGAAATTTAGTTTGGTATAAATTTGTATCATTAATACAATAAGCGAATTGTTAGAAAACAAAGGAGGAATCGAATTTGATTTGTGGCCTTGGGTAATGGAGATGGTGTCAAACGATAAAACGCAGCCGTTCATAAAATTTACAAAATCAATGAAACAACGTTGTTCCACGTACAGACATAAGCGACGTCGTTTGAATCAATTAAAAAGGATGCCGTTTACGTATAGTTGAAACGATGACGTTTAGGGAATTGATGACACCTAATATATTGAACGTGTCGTTTTAGAATAAGATGAAACAAATGTCGTCTGGATGATATGAGTATATTGCTGAAGAGAGAGAGTAGTTACAGAATAGAGAAGAACTATTTAAGGTTTCATCTGCTAAAACATGAAAAAAGAGGAGCACCCAAAATGATACATTCCAATACAAGAAATCAAACAAGACATTATAACCCAACGTCTTCTTTCCAAATCTAACAATTAACATACCAATTTACAAGATACAAAAGCCGTAGAATTAGATCAGTACTGCTTACTTCTTTCGCCTTCAAGACCTCATAACCGATCCTGGAGTTGAATACAAAGTTCTGAAACCCGAGAGAGAAGCTGCTGATTTTGATCTCTTGAATCTAACAGATCATTTCTTGGAAGAGGAGCAGGATTTGTAAGCAGCTGTTCAAGCTGAGAGATCATGGAATTGGCTTTATCGTCATCACTACCGCAAGATTCAGCTATTAGATTCAGCAGTTTAATGGTTTTGACTTGAGGCTCGGGTGGGATGGGCGGGGCAAGGAAAGGATGTTGGAGAAGCTCAGGGATTCTCCATCTTTGGTTACGGTCCCAAGCTAGACATTTCTTCATTAGGTCAATAAGCCACGGGTTTGAGAGTCGATTGTAAGTAATCTCGTGGTTTGGATCGGTTATGACTTTGAACTTTGCCCAGAAGGTCTTATAATCTGCAAAAGGTGTTCTTCCATATACCATTTGGTATAGTATGCAACCAAGTGACCATATATCTGATGGTCTTCCACACTTTATAGTGTTTCCATTCTCATCGCTTTCGTTGCACATGAATGCTTCTGGTGACATGTAACTCAAAGTCCCCACCTGTCACAACACATACATACCCCCATTGATGTCAGCAGCTCGTAAACTAAATACAAAACAATTCCTTCTATTCAAGAAGAGGATGATGACAAAAACAGAAATATGGGAGGATATCACCTGTGAATCTCGTTGAATATTCGTAGTGTCGCTATTGATGGCCTTAGCGATACCAAAATCGATAAGCTTTAGAAAGCCTCTGACAAGAAGGAAATTTGCGGGTTTCAAATCAGAGTGCACAATGCGTTCCTCGTGTATGGTGTTCACAGCTTGAAGTATTTGCTGCAATTGTTTTTCAATTCATATGAGAATCAGTGCCTTCTTAAGCAAAAAGCTCTTGTGTGAAATTAAATAGTTTGTCCTATAATATTTGCTAAAGAACAAACTGAAAGAGCTCCCATGCAAAAGAAAAGAATAGTTTAGTATCATCACAAATATAACTTGATGAGTAGTGTAAGAACCTGCCAGTAGAACCGAAGCCAATTTTCATCAATTGTCCGGTCAGATCCTTCGATTTCCCTCCATTTTTGGGACAACATGTGAGCCAGATCGATTTCTCCATATTCTAGTACCATATATATAAATCCATCGTCCTTAACTCTTCCATCTTTGTTACTCATTGTGCCATTCAAAACCTCCTGGAGTAAAGTCTTATCCGTGACCTAATTGCATAAGAGAATTTGTGTAATAGTTGAGATAGAAATTGTCAACCATGCACTTAGAAATTAAAAGAGAATATAACTGCCCCATCGATCAGAATATGAACTAAATGGAAGTACCTCATAGTCTATTAGCTGAATGATGTTGGTTTTCCCTTTCAGCTTCTTTAGATATCCAATTTCCTGGCAAAATCCATATGCTGTAGCATAATCACGACCCTTGAGCTTGATTTTTTTTAGCGCATATATGGTACAATCTGAAGAAATAACCTTGTGGACCTCACTGCTTCCTCCACTTCCTATCTTGCCAAGCCTCTGATAGAGCTTTCCATTGACTTTAAAGAACATGTCTGGATCATAATTTCTTTTACGAGGCGCTGCTGATGGACCTTTGCTACTTGCAACCTTTTCATGCTTATCTGATTTTTGTGGCTGTGAGCTAACACTGGTAAGCAACTCATCCGGTAGACGAGCTTCAAGTTCTGTAGAGCACTGTTGCTGCTTGGACTTATCTGTCTCTTTGACTCTTACTTCTGTATCATTAGTTGAGGCTGGCATCTCAGATGCAGGGGCATCCTTATTAGCATGTAGTATGTTGCTGTCCTTGGAAGAAGGAAAACAAGAAGACAAGTTCCCTTGACTTTGAACAGCATGGGGATTTGCATTCGAATCAGCCTCAACATAAGAATGAGAGACATGGGTAGTAGCATTTAACATAGGAGCTGAAGACGAATGGATTAGCGTAGTTGTGGCGCATGATGACCCCATGGCAGAACACTGAGTTTTAGGTTGGTTCAAGAAGTTGCGAAATTCTCCCAGCTGTCCCTGAATCTTTACCAATGAAGATGAAACCTTGTATTCAGATTTCAAACTGATCTCAGAATCAACCGATGGGAGATTCTGATGTCTTGATCCAGTACGAGCACCAAGATTTGATGCTTCGGCCTGATTTGTTGCATCCCATTCCATATCTGCCAGGAGAAGTGAGTGCAAGTAAGATTACTAGCTCAACAAACCAACCGTAACTATGCTTCTGTAAATTGAATTGAGCCGAGGAGGGAATATATGACAGTGGTTAAAAAAGTGCCGAGTATTATTTAATATCCCCAAGGTTCAGCTTTTGGACAATTTTCCCATTATTACAAAAGCAAAGCAAACTAATTCGAGATACCCAAAAGAAAGGGCGAAGGACATTACCTTGAGATGTGATGGTGCTGCCAATGAGAGATTGGAACTTTCTCTGGACATTTTCATTCTGAGATCCAATATCCAGATTGCTTTCTAAGCTAGCAACAGCAGATTTTCCAAATTCCATCTGTCTGTCTGATGGGTTGAAATTCTCACCAAACATATCATTAGTAGTTCCTGAAACTGAAGGTGGCGTAATGGATGCATTCTCGATAGATTCTCCAGCAACAGAAGTAGCTAAGTTCCTTGTATCCTGTGTCAAAGTATTGGCAGCAAGACTCTGACTCAGCGTAACAACATCCTGAGATCTCTGCCCTTCAGCTGTAGAACCTGTTACCAAACGTGAATTTCTTGAAGCTTGTCGTTGTGGAGCAACACTCCGCCGAGGCCCGATCGTGGTCGTCTGCATTTTACCTAGAAAAGAAAGCTATATAAGAGATCCATTGCAACTCAGAACTCACTCAAGTAAAGAAGGGTTTATAGTAATCAAAAACAGCTAAAATAAGAACAAATTGGCGTCCTCATAATCGTGAGTTAATCTCCAAAATCAAAAGGTATAACTAGCATATCACACAAATCCCACAAACTCAGTAACATAGCGGAACTTAACTTTCCCAAAAAAAAGCCCTAAAATCCTACGGCGTCAAAACGAGATGAGTGAAATGCTAAAACCCAAAGAAACCCTAAACTAGTCAAATTCCAGATATAGAGATTTCTCTGAAAACGACCCAGAGAGAGAGAGAGAGAGAGAGAGAGAGTACTGAGTGGGCGATGGCGTTTGAAAGCGGCTTGCAAATGCCGTAGAAGTTCCGGCGAGGAGGATGAAGAAGACGACGGCGTTTCCAGGTTTAATATGGGACGAACCAGACTCTTCGGAGGTTTATCCGGTTGGACCGGAAGGTTAGCCTCCCTGTCCATGGCTGGATCTCAACTGCATCTCCGATTTGCTACAGCGTTGATTTTCCGAAACGAGAAACCACAGAGACCCAGCAGCAGAATTCAAAATCTTCAATTTCTAGGTGTATCCAAGTCTAACACTTCAATTCTCACCATCGCCGTCGAAGTAGAGAAATCTCCAGAGTAGTAGACACAGAAATGGTTTGAAATTTTTGGAGGAAATTAGATTGAAAACAAAAAATAAAAACCCAGAAATTGTTTGAGATTCGAACTCCTTTATTGCCGCTTCTCCTATTCTCTTAAAATTCAATCCGAATTGATTACATTTAAGATCCATTGGGCCTGCGCTTGTTAAAGAGCAGCATTTTTGGGCTATTAAGCCCATTATGGGCCTATTAATGTTTTTGGCGTTACGAATTATTAACTGGTCGTTTTAGTAAATAAATCCCTAATATTAATCTAACGGCTAACTGTTAAATCATTGAGAAGACAGTCGAACGTTGCTTGTTGAGATACAACGGTAAGACAATTATTTTTTAAAAAAAAAAATACTAATATAGCCGTTGGTGAAGATTGCAAACGAGCCCTTTATAAATACTCCCATAAGCCCTTATCCACTGCAACACATCTCTTCCTTCTCGTAGAAACTTTGAATCATTCTTCTGTTCGACCAAAAAAATAATAGAATCATTCTTCTAATGATGTCTGATCAGAGAGAAAGAAAGAGAGACCATCCTCACCATATCAGCCACGATTCTCTCCTTATTCCTTCACTCCAATCTACTTATAAGTCACAAATCACGACTATGTTCTGCTCGAACCATCAGGTATACACCACTGAATTCGCAAATTTCTCTTGATCTTAAGGTTTCTTAGTTTCAAGCCATTTTTAATCGTTTTTGTCTCTCATTTTTTTTTTTTGCAGTTATTTTTCCCGGAGAATCCTGTTTCAAAAAACGACGATTCAACTCTGATTTACAAACCGAACATTGTATGATCTGTTCCCATCTCTCTTGATTCGTTAGAATTTTCATGTTTCCGCTAGTGATTCTCAGTTTCTTTCATATAGTTGAATAAGAATTCTACGTTTTAAAATGATGTTTTCATTTTTTTTTCACTTTTTTTGCTTGTTATAGTTACACACGTTCTATATCTTGATTCTTGATAAGCTACTTCCACGGGTACTTTGTCTCTCTCTCTCTCTCTCTCTCTCTCTCTCTCTCTTGCATCAGACAAGGGGGCTTTTCTTTCCACAAAATGGTCTCTGTTTTGCATCTTCTTCTTCTTCTTTTTTTTTTTTTTTCTTTTTCTTCTTTTTTTTGCATCTTCTTATTTGATCCTCTGTTTTGTAGCTGAGTCGGTGGTATTATTTCGATTTCTTCAATTTTAGGCGGACGACTCTGTTTTTCGTTTTCATATGCTCTGTTTCTGCTTTTTTGGTTGTTGATAAAATATGTTCATGCTAAAAATTCTTGGAAAATATAGGACGAGAAACAAAACTTATCATGGAATTTTAGTCCTCCATACTTCTCTGTCATTTTCATTTATCCAGCATGTGTTTTTCTTACCCACTTTGTTTAATGTATGAACGAAACAGTATGTGAAAAGTCTTTTAATAAACACTATGTGCTTGATTATAATTTCAGGGAAGTTTTGAGATTCAATACGGCCAAGAGACTTGTGACATGCGAGGATGAACTGGTGGTACCAATAAATCGAGGTAATGCGAACTTTCTTTTTACCAAGTTATATGAGCGTTTAACTTTAACGTCCTTTGCATTCATGGGGTTAAGCCGTTTATGTGATGGATGTAATCATCGTAGTGAAAAGATGATTAGATTCATTTCAAAATTTTACACTATCTCGACATTTTAACATACTTCAAAAATTTTGGGTATCATTTGTGACTCTAAAATTCGAAAGTATCCTCTTAACCCAACTTTTAGCATTTAAAGTTTTCATATATTTTCTTAGTATCTGGGGAAAATCAAAAATGGGAACAACGAGGAATTGTTCCGGATCAGGAGGCAAGCAAACAACAACGAAGATTAACGCAACGAAGAATTTGCGTTAATCTTTTACGCATTGCAGAAAACGACGTATCTACTAAACCGTATTGCGACACGAGCACTCAAGGATCGAACACCGTACGATTTATTGGTGATTGGTGATATTCGTAATTGTTCCGTTCTGTTTCACCCAAAAATAGCAACAAGCACCATTTTTTAAAAAAAAATATTTGTTAAATTTTAATATTTAAATAATTAATATTCATAATAACTTAAATATATCCGGATTTTAGTATTTGCTTTGTTGCTTTGTAAAGTTATGAATATCCGGATTTTCTGAATCGAAACGGATAACAGATCGAAGCGAATCTAACGGATAATACCTAGCCCTAGAAGACTATATATACTTTGGTACAAGTTAGACAGTTTGGAAATATCCGGATCAGATCTTTAGCAGGGATGTTTTTCTTACACGTAAGGCCAACTTGACGAGGATTTTTTATGCATTGCAGAAAATGTGAAAATATGACCACACTTTGTTGGTAAAATGGATACAGTTTCTTTATGCAGCTCTTAGCAGTGATATCTTTCATTCCCGAGGCTGATGATATCCCTCCTCAGTAAATGGACTCATACAAGTTAGACCAACTTTTTGCACTCTCTAACCAAGCAACAAGACTTGGTGTAAGCCTTACTCCAAAATAAATAAAGATATCGTACAGGCTTGATCATTGCTTAATTAGAACGAAGCTTTGTGCGGTTTTTGCTAAATCAGATCGGAAGCTTCGAGAAGAAAAGACCATTCAAGCTCTTTTTAGTACACATTATCTAAGCATATAACTTGACCAAATCCAATTCACTTTAATCCGTAAAAGGATGTGAGCATTACATAATCCAAATATGCGTTATTTTATGTTTTTAAAGGTATGGGAACTGAGATTTTTTACTCACTGCTTCATTCATGGATATCCATCATCACAAACGCAGCTCCAACTCTATCACGCGGGATCAGTCTTAGTTCAGACCCATGCTTCAGGAACACGTTTCCTGACATCATTCATAACCACATTCATTATTAACATTCGAGAAACTAGATGAAAAAAAGAAAATCACTGATCACGAAGCTTGATTTCTACTTGTATGTGTAACACTTCTGTTTAGTTGAACTTCTTTTGAAGTGTTCATAAAAGGTTGTTTATCTGGCTTTCCTATGGACACTGAAGTCACTTAGAGACTAAGATTAATAAGCTTACAAGTTACTGGAGATGAGAGATAAAAGAACACACATTAAGGATAATATTCTAAGAATTTGAAGGATTTTGCAATCAAAAAGGAAAACTGGGAATTGCAATGACTTAAAAGATATTGAAATGAGCAGAAGCAATCAAGTCAAATGTTTAGTAGCACTATGAAATTTACCTGCACTCTGCTGAGGATTGATCCCGATCCCATCTGCACACATATATGAATACAGAAATCTTGAGTCTTAACGACTAATTGATAAAATCAGCCGAAACCAATCAATGGGTGACTAAACCACACCCCTAAAAAGCAAAGATTAGTAAGGTGAGTACTAAAGTCTATTATTCAAAAGAATTCCCTTCTACATCTTCCGGCACTAGAAAGCCTATAACTTTAAAACTTTGGAGACACAGAAAATGCCGAGAGAAAAGAGTTACATGCATATATATGATATGATTCATGCCTAATAAAAATCTTGTGAGTGCACAAACATATGTAGCTGAAATGGATAAAATTCGAAAAGGAACACAATTGTCCTGCATATATCCCATTTAATCAAGAGCGGAAAAGGCCCAAATTCGAATTCGAAAACCTCGATCACAAACAATTATGCTTGATGATGCGATTTAAGGCCAAGAAGAATCGATCTCAACATGAATGGTTTAATTACCGTTAGTGATGATGGCGCTGGTTTGTGGAGGAACCTTGAACTCTTCTGCTGCGAATTTCAGAACCGCCGTGAACGGAGCTCCTTCTGGTACGCTGAAACTGATCGGAAAAAAAATACAACCCAGAGATCTATCAATCGCAAAGCAAATCAAACGCGTAAATATAGATAAAACAGGGTCTGGATTCGCATACACTTTGAAAGGAAGCTTAGGATCCGAAGTCAGAGTGACTTTGAAGGACACTTTTCCACCAGTGGCCATTTTTTCCGACGAGGGAGGAGATCAGATTAGCACGGCGAAAATGGCGTTTTTCGATTTCTCCGATTCCTCGCGTTTCAGTGACGCAATACACCAACCAGGGTTTCGAGTCGTGTACGAAAATAAATTGGTTTTCACTTTGGGCCCATTATAGGCCCATTTCTAATATCACGATTTTTACATTATGACCTCAGTATTTATCTTTTTTTTCTTTAGATTGTGACCTGCAGTTTTAGGAACTCCGCCTGGAGTCCAGAGGAGAGACATTGGATTGCAGTTATGCATGTTTCTTTCTTTTTTCACACTCAAATCAATCTTACATTTACTTTGAAATTACATTTACCAACACATGAAATCTAATTAAAAAAAAATATGAACAAATGAGAAATTTTCCACGAGAGAGAGGAAAAAAAAAAAACTCTTATTTATCTAATTAAAATTACGAGACGCCAAATTTTTTAGCGAAAAGCAACAAGAGAAAATATCAACACAAGCCAGAATCTCCCAATCATCGTCCTAAATCCATTGCTGCATCCCAGCTTGTTATCATGGTACGTGCACACCGGCTTCTTCCTATACATACAAAACAACAGCAATCAAAATTTCAAATTGCTTTACAATTAAGGTTTAGTGTTGGTTTTTTCCAAAATGGGAAAAGGATAGTAAACTATTTAAGACCCTTTCATAAAATTGGATTTTATGTTGTTTTAAGCTATTTCTATAAAAATATAATAATAATGAGGCCTAAGACAAACCTGGAGGAACAGAAAGAGATGATGTAATCAGAGGCGGTGCAAGTCATAATACTGGTCGGATCATCATAAGCATAACTATAAGCAGTAGGACAAGCTTGCTTGAAGATCTTTGAGTAATAAGTTGGTTGACACACCACAGGGTTCCCATAAACTCCTCTGCAACAATATTCATCTCTGTCAAACACATCACAAGCACTCCTACAGGATATCACTTTTCCGTTTGATTTTACGGCGAGCTCCGACGGACAATGTGGCCTCAAATCGGCGACGCAACCAGCCACGCTGCAGTTTCCTTTTCCGTTCATCGGAGTTACTGACATTGGGAGGTTGAATCCGTCGACAAGGCTCACGTCGTAGAAATCCAATGCGGCTAGTGTGAATTCGGCTAGTGAAGCTGGTGGTTTTCCGGAGGCTGAGCATTTTAGGGTTGAGCCGCATGAACCGGTTTCGCATGTTCCGGTTCCGGTTGAGTCGAATTTGCAGCCGGTTCGTCCCCAAATTCTGCCTGACCAGCCTACTGGTGCGTTGAATACGATGGATTGGCCCGGTTTGAGCTCGAATCCTCCGCCGTTGAAGTTTTCTCCGGGAGTTATCGCCGGCCAGATCTTTTGGTCACATGAGTTCACGATCGTGAATACTCTAGCTGATTCGGACCATTTTGTTCCTGTGGAATAATTCACACGATTTCTAATCGTTAACCAAACCATCATTTAGACAAGGTGAGACGTTTTTTTTTTTTTTTTTACGGTCGAAAATACTATAATGTTTGAATTAATTACCTGATAATATCGCCAGAAAGAGTAACAAGATCCTTGGTGACAAACCGAAACGAGTTGGCATCTTTACTGGAAAAGATTTAACGATCAAATTATCCTTTCTTTTGGTCCGGATATGGTTCGGTTTACGAAGAATTATTGAAGTGCGATTGGCTTTATTAAGGGAGAAAAGAGAGAATAACTTGCATGGAGAGTCTATATCGTCAAGTTATAATAATCATTTTAAGTGTATAGTCTAAAACACAAACCAAATTACTATCTGGTACGTATTACTATTTTCAAATAAGGTTCCTTGTTTTGGAATTTGGGAAAGAGTTAGTTTGTGTTATTCCTTTCCTGATGCTTCATGCAAGTATTCTTTGGGATGCTGTTTTGGTTAAGGTAATCAAGTTCAAAAGGTTGGGATTTACTTATATATATAATAATATTTATATGTAGTACTCATAATATATACTTATTAATATACGATAGATTTGGTTGGACATATAAGAACTATAAATGTATAATTATTTATTAATATAGACATATATATATAATAATCTAATATATATCTATATATATATGTGGCATTTTATCCGTCTAGTTATTTCTTGTATTGTTCTTGCAAATTTGGATATCTCTTGATCTTTCTGTATGTTTTCTTGGTTATGGTAGTCCTTCTATGTCATGGGTGTCAATTCATCTAATAATAGGCCTAATTGACGGGTCATATGGCTCATTGAGTTCAAACTCAAATGGATCATTCTTCGGCCCATTCTCGCAGTTTGCTTTTTTTTGTTTTTTTTGTTAAAGTTTTTAGCAATTTCTCTTTTCGTCACTGTTAAAAGACTTAATAGTGTTTTTTTTTCGTAAGCATATTTTATAATGAAGATAAACTCCAAACAAATATCACAATTTTTGTCGTTATGGAAATCATTTGTATCCACCATCCCGTATGAATTTAATTCCTGATTTCAAGGTATAAAAATATCAGTCATGCATTTTATTTCCAATATTATCATCAATGATATCTGAAATCTTTGCTCTATTTGGGGATGGCAATATTAATTGTTTTTGTTGGATTACAGATAACACAATAGCGTATAGGTACAGTAAAAGCAAATTATAAATATAATATGTATCACCCACCAAAATAAAAAAATACAATTGATATGTATAATTTATTATTATGTAAATTGGTGTCCAGTTTTCTTTCCGCTGCCATACATTTTGGCCGGGTTAAAAAGCTATAAAGGTCTAAAATGATGATACCATCTCATTAATAATTCGATCCATTGTAAAAGTTAGGGGCTAAAAAGGAGAAATTTAAAAAGAAATGGGGAAATACTGAGATTAAAATAAGGCTAAGACAGCTAGACACGTGTGGTAATTATGTTTACCACTAATCCCACCTGATTAGCAATCATTCTTTCCATTGGATCCATCTCCAAACCTCGATTACCTCACAAATCACTATTTCCTGGAGTATCTTTTAACTATTTTTTCTACTTCTAAATCGAGCGTTTGGATATGTGTAGTGCAATATGGTAGACAATAGGGCATAAATTTATGTAATTTCAAGTTCCAATTAACAGCTATGTAATATAATCGGACAAAACATAACAACTTAGAAATATAATTGATTATTAATTTATTATACCCATAGATCGTTATCTTCCTTACCCAAAAAGGACGAAGAAAAAGGACCAATATGTTTTATTCATTGTTCTAGTTGTTACAATCATCATGAATCAAATAATTGTTAATAATAATAGTAGTTTACCCTTTCTTTCTTTCAAAAAAAAAATAAAAAATCATTGTCATCACTTCTATTATCAATTTACAATTAGTCTACTCTCACTCTTTACTTTAAGCTTTAAAAACTATAATTAGTGAACCCTCTTTTTTTGCTTATTATCGGGGTCAAAATATAATTAACAATCTCAAACCGGGCCTACCCGCTCGTGTAATGCTCCAGAAATATGGCCCATAAGCCCAAAAATCAAATCAAGCCCATTAAAAACAATCCACGCTCGCCGAAAACAGTAACATTCACAAGTAGGTGACATAACTCCGTCACCAACCAATCATAAACCAATATCAACATGACAACTCTTCAGCTGTGACATAAGGCTTCGTCCCCGACACTCGTTACTCAATTATTGCCCATACAATAAATAAAGGGATAAAAAAGGTGTTCATTAATCTATTTAAAGAGTGGGGAAGTAAAGAAGCTAAAGAAACTGAGAGAAGACGAGAAAAATGGCGGCAGAGAAAATAGAGACAGTGGTCGCAGGGAATTACTTAGAAATGGAGAGAGAAGAAAACATAAGTGGTAATAAAAAATCTTCAGCTAAAACAAAGCTTTCGAACTTCTTCTGGCATGGAGGTTCCGTCTACGATGCTTGGTTTAGCTGTGCTTCAAATCAGGTATACGCATACATATAGTCTTATATAATATGTGTATGAATCGTCGTCTCTAAATTGTTATAAAATGGCAGGTTGCACAAGTTCTGTTGACTTTACCGTACTCGTTCTCACAACTTGGGATGATGTCGGGAATTTTGTTTCAACTCTTCTATGGATTAATGGGAAGTTGGACTGCTTATCTCATTAGCGTTCTTTACGTAGAGTATCGAACTCGTAAAGAACGAGAAAAATTCGATTTCCGTAATCACGTTATTCAGGTTTTATCCCACCTCTAATTCTTGTGACTTATAATAAAGGTTTTGTTATGGTATTATTGAATTTTAACTTTTTGTTTTGTTTTTTTTTTTTGTTTTTAAAAAGTGGTTTGAGGTGTTAGATGGATTGTTGGGGAAACATTGGAGGAACATTGGATTGATCTTTAATTGCACTTTTCTTCTCTTTGGATCCGTTATTCAACTCATTGCTTGTGCCAGGTAAATTAATATTTAAATTCCATTTTCTTTATTATATATGTTTTTTCTTTCATATTGGGAAGTTTATTAATATATAATAACGATTTTGCAGCAATATATATTATATTAATGACAAATTGGACAAGAGGACATGGACATACATATTTGGGGCTTGTTGTGCAACAACCGTTTTCATTCCTTCGTTCCACAACTATAGAATTTGGTCATTCCTCGGACTCGCTATGACCACTTACACTTCTTGGTATCTCACCATAGCTTCACTCCTTCATGGCCAGGTCATTTAATTAACAAATATCTTGTTTAATTTTTTATAATATTTAGTCCTGGTTATTGTTATTTAATTTTAATTAATCTTTTTTTTTTATTAAAAAAGGCTGAGGATGTGAAACACTCGGGTCCAACCACAATGGTGCTTTACTTCACCGGAGCCACCAACATTCTCTACACCTTCGGTGGCCATGCCGTCACAGTGTAAGCATTTTGTTTTTGGAAAAATAAAAGGGCTCAATGTCTTATTTAATTATATGTGTTGGAAAAAAATATAACAGGGAGATAATGCACGCGATGTGGAAACCACAAAAGTTCAAGGCGATATATCTACTAGCGACTATATATGTACTAACGCTAACGCTGCCATCCGCGTCTGCGGTTTATTGGGCGTTTGGCGACCAGTTGCTAACTCATTCCAATGCGCTTTCTCTCCTCCCTAAGTCCGGTTTTAGAGATACGGCAGTGATCCTCATGCTCATTCATCAGTTCATAACGTTTGGATTCGCGTCTACACCGTTGTATTTTGTGTGGGAGAAATTGATAGGTGTGCACGAGACGAAGAGCATGTTCAAAAGAGCCATGGCTAGATTACCCGTGGTTGTACCCATATGGTTCTTGGCGATTATCTTTCCCTTTTTCGGACCAATCAATTCCGCGGTCGGATCTCTGTTAGTTAGTTTCACTGTCTACATCATCCCAGCATTGGCTCATATGCTTACTTTTGCTCCTGCTCCTTCTAGAGAGGTTAGACTTTTTCCGTCTTCCAAAGTATGTCATTTTATAACTATTTTGTTTCATAAAACCTTGTTACAATTTTAGTATCGGTTTACAAAAATAAAAATTGACTATTTGTTAACATTTATTTTAAATAGTTTAAAAGTTTATGTCAGAAATGTTCAAACAATATTTTGGTTCCTATATCTAATTGTTGTTAATTTTGATCGATATATCATGATTAGAATGCGGTGGAGAGGCCGCCGAGAGTGGTGGGAGGATGGATGGGGACTTACTGCATAAACATATTTGTGGTGGTTTGGGTATTCGTCGTTGGATTTGGGTTCGGAGGATGGGCAAGTATGGTCAACTTTGTTCGCCAGATCGACACCTTTGGTCTCTTTACCAAATGCTACCAGTGCCCTCCTCACAAGCCATAATATTTCAAGACCTTCTAGAGAGAGGGTTTCATCTGAGGAGACTTTTATTTTCCAAGGTCGAATATATAAGTTATTATATCATTTTATTAGAATTGATTGAAAATCACATCTCTTTGTAATTGTTTGACGACAATAATCTTTTACTTCGGGTTTGGTTAATTTGTTATGGTGAGTTGTATTTAGTAATTAAATTGGGGTTTTTTTTCCTTAGTTAAGGTGTGATGGCTATCTTAGGCCAACCCTATAATTAGCTATTATTCTTCTATAGATCATGTATTTTTTTTTTCTGTGTGTTATGTGTGATCTCTTTATTATGTGTGATTTCTTTATTTTTTTCTTTTTAAGATGAGGAGGTTAAATTCATTCGTCATTGATGAGCATTGAGGTTTTTTTTTTGGGCAACAGAGCATTGAGGTTTTGATAAAAAATTAACTAGAAATTCTGCAATCGGTCCGTTGAAATGATGTTACGGAAATGCATGATTTAAAATATATACAACCTTGTGCGTACATATTATATCTTTGAAGCAATCAAGCATAGATCTCGATTCTAAACATTTTAAATATTTTTATTTCTGAATGTGAGTGATCGTGGAATGAATCATCATGGGCAAATAAGCATCACATCAAAAAAGAAAACGAAAGGCGAATTCATTTTTTATATAAAGGAGGCAAAAGGCTATGGCAGGCGGGTGAAAGTGCGTTAAGGACTTAGGCAGCCTTTTTTTTACAAGCCATTGGCTGGCCATCATAATCTGGTTATATTCTCAAATCACCAATTGATTCAATGGTTGGTAGACTCAACCGGTTACAAAAACTAAAAAGTAAATAAATGAGTAATTGACATTGCGGAAACGTTTAGGATATATGCTAGTGATATGTTGATTCTCGAAATATCAGAAAAGTATAATAAATCGCATGGTTCACGATATCAACTGTTTTTTTCTTAGGATGTAATTTAAGGTATAAGTTATCACAACAACAACAACAAAAAGTAAACCATTTAGCTTTTTTAGTCGCAATAATTAAGTAGGAACAAGCTCACTATCTGGTTTACGCGAGACCTCACATTTGGGTTGATTTTGTGAGATGGTGACATTTGACTAACCACTTTTTATTACAAGGTACTATCCTAAAAAAGAAACTAAATTCTTGTAATCAACAATAATATGTTGAGTTGATATATCAATATATATAAATAAATGTTCGAGTAATTTTCAAATGTTTTATAGAAGAATTTCAAATTCTAACACAAGAAAATCCTGAAATTATTGTATTTGATTCCGTCCTTATGGCAAAAATAAGAGAAATTCGAAAATCTATTAAACATTTGAAAATTGTTATAAGAAAACATTAAAACATTACTCATACAAATAATTTATTTTATATTTTTCACTAATTGTCGAACCGCACCGGATCATTTATGTAAACAATATTCCCTATCATTGGGTTCTTTGAATTAATTTATAGCAGTTGACAAAAAAAAAAACTAGAGTTATTACCAAAAATTGATTCGGATTGGGCACGGGATAAGTAAATAGACATAAGTTATGATAAAAACAAAAATGCTTATTTCAAATGAAATGAATAAATTTCACAATTTCTGAGTCTCAAAAGTTATTTCCTAACAAACATTATAAGCGCTTTTATGGATTTCCCAATCTAACAAAACTGCTTTTTGACTAGCTTTCTAACGTCCATGCTCCAATCAATCTCATGGGGAGTTGGGTCATCACTATTCTGCCATTCTCTTTTGATACCAGCTAAAGGCATAGACAAAATAATACAAAAACAATATGGCCAAAATGAAATGATACAAAAACGTTATCAGAATCTATCCTTGAATATATATTTAACCTAATTTTCTTGAGTTGCAGTGAGATATTACAAAAGAAGAAGTTAAGTAGGAAAAGGACGAGTTTGGGGAAAATTTTGAGAAAAATAATTAAAAGTGTGATTCATTTTTTTGGGGGATATTTCTTCGATTAAAACTTAAAGCGTCAGGAAATCACTATAGTTTTTTTAATCATTATAGAAAACAAATACGTAAACACTGGTTTATTGACGGATACTTTATCCTACATATATTTCTATAAATAAGCTAAGGTCCTATTGACATTTTTGCTTTTGTTTCTATTGACATAACTAAGTACGTAGTTTATGATTTATAGTTTGGAACATGGCAACATCAAGATTACGATACAATTAAATAAAAAAATTCAAACGTTTTAAGATTTAAGAGTTTTTTTTTTTATAAAAAGATTTAAGACTTGTATACTTAAGAAAATAAGAACATGTATTATTTATTCAAAAGAAATATAAAATCTGACAAGATCAAACTTTAAATTATCAATAGAAAACTAAAACAGAATTTACAATAAAATCAAAGAAAAACAGTCTTCGATCAGTTTCTAGAAAGATACGAGAATACGACAAGACACTAAAAATCAAGACGAACACGTTCTCACGATGTGCTCAGCCTTCGTGTTCGATTGCGAAAGAGAGAATGGAAATCTATTAGTGAACTGAATTTTATAGCATGTAAGCAAAAGAAAGTGAGAAAGAGAATGACAAAAAAGCGTGTGGATAGGACTCGCACGTGCGTGGGGTCTTGGTGAAAAAACAGAAGAAAAATCATCTTCGATATCTTCACCTTTTTATTTTCCATCTCCTTAATTTCAGAGAAAAAGCTACATTTCACATGGCAAAATTCAGACAGCTTTCGTTTCTTTTTCAGCGGCATCATTAGTTTTATTATCAAATTATAAACCATTGATTATTCTTATATTGAAATCTAAATATTAACTTCTTCTTGTTTTTTTTTATTTTTATGATCCAAAACCTAAATTAATCCCCGAAATCTATGTAGCGTCGAGTATTTTTGCAATTTATATAACCAACACCGACTGAAATTAACCGGCTAAATTGTAATTGGCAAATAGTAACATATATCCGATTTTGCAACAGAAATATTTTGTAAAAACTAGAAAACCATAAGAAATCTATACATTTATCATTTCTAGAGTAATAACACTTTCAGTTATTCGAACCAAACACTAGCAACTTATATAAAAGTAGGTTTCTAAAAAACAAAGGATGGGTACATGCATGACAGGTTTGTAAGTTTATGCGTTGGAGGGTTTCTCATAAATATGCATGAAGATTTGTAAGCTTGTGCTTTGAATATATATACACACTACGTATCGATATATGTCCCTTTTCTCTTGTAAGTCTTGTTCGATACACATTTGTCTCAAAACCGACAGTAAGATATCGATGGTCATCATCCACATGCTGCGTCTGCTTGTCGTTATTAATCTCTAATCTATCGTGACCAAATGTCGTTCACATTATTCTAATAAAAAATTAATTGAATGAAATTGACTACTTGCATCGTAAAATTATATTCAAGAATTTAAAGTGTTCAAAAGTTGGTACAACATTTTAACATTATTTGAATCAAAATTATCATCACAATGTGTATATAATACACTTTTTCCCCTTTGACATATATAAGTCGTTTGGAAGGAAATTCCAAATATTAAGCATGGGCCTAGGTCTAGGTTCGGCCTGTTACGTATATTTCGGGTTTTTGTCACAACAAAACACGCAATAATTTGGGTCCATTTCAAAATCAAATTCTAAATTTCGTAAAGGGGTCTAATTTCAGCCTATCACACGACACACGATATATCTCGTAAAAGGTAAACACTAAACACCTATTTCCGAAGAAGACGAAAGTTCATTTTCCATTTTTTTCTTGTCTTTTTGGTACAGTAAGTTCCTTGTTTGTTCATAATCGTAATGATAATTTGTTGAACTCTGAACGCGTATTAAAAAAGTTAAACTAATAAAGCACGAATAAATAGCTGAAGTTTGGTATAATTAATCACTTAATAGCCCAAAAGCAAAAACAATATAGAAACAAAAAAAACCACTACAAAACAGTAAAACCATTTTCTAAAATAGAGAAAACTACCTTGCTATGTAAATTAGAGCAACTAAACAATTACATCAATTACTTACTGATTTTGTAACTCTATCACACCATACAAAACAATTAAGACTAATATTTTTAACATCAGTCGCAGTTCACACATCATCAATGGCTCACATATCGAAGAAAATAAGCAGCGTCTTGATGATTGACGCTATGTTCATGATGATGTTTTTGGTACTTACCTCTCATTCGAACAAGGCTATAGATAATTGCGTAAGGCAATGCATCCCAAACTTTTGCATGAGACATCCAAGAATTACTTTGGAAATATGTAAAGAAGTTTGCGCAAATATATGCGTTGATTCTGGGTCAAGCAATGGGATGTTCAATGTCCATTCAAATGGTAAGGATAAGATGGATTGTATTTGCTCATTTAAGGGCGTGAAGTGCCCTGGATATTAAACACGGAGTGTGTGTATCATTCTACTGTGGGAAAAATATGCATAGAGCTTGATCGTTGTGGCCATGCATCCATATGAAAAAATACTTGTAAACTTATCTATTTTGTATTTCGCTTTTACTATTTAATTTGTATTTTGCTTTTACTTGTAAAATATGCATAGAGCTCAATCGTTGTGACCATGCATCTACATAAACTTTAACGTTTCTAACTTATCGTTTTCAACGTGATCATCACCAAATTAAGTAACGATAAGTTAATTGTCTTTAATTCTAAAGTTTTTCATTAATTTGGTGATACTAATAAAATAAATGTTTATTTTTATGGAATTATAAACTATTTATTGCCTATGACATGTACTCTAGTGGTTTGTGGGTTTGTGCTATTGTCATCGTGGATCACCACAAAGATACAAATTATTTAGATGTTGAATGTTATTGACAAAAAAAACTTTATATTTGAGGTTTGCTAATAATATATATGAGGAAACTCCTTAGCTTAACAAAATTTTGTTATTTAGCAAATAGCTAGTCACCTTAAGTAGTATTTAAATTAATGTTAATTCTTCAAAAAATTAAGTCATGTTGGAATTAAGAGTAAACACGTCAACTTCACTTCAAGCTAGAAAATATAGATATAAAAGAAGATGTTGATATCCAAAAATGTCAAGAGACGCCTAAGTCTTCGACATGCGCCTCTTTAAGGTCCATTCTGATTAGTAGTTTATTGATTCAACTCGATTTCAGTTTTGTGGTTGTTTGGATTGTTAAAAAATAAATCGAATGTGCTATGTGGTTTTGTAAGCGCCATTGGCTCGTAGTAACAGCCCAACTCCTAAAAACATAAAGAGGATACAACAGAACTCGATTTGAAAACTTAGATCAGCTGTATTTGTTATTAAAAATAATAATTTATCAGCATAGTTCGTACGTATGATTACGCGCGATACAATCATAAGTTAATAAAGTTTTGATCGGATAATTGGAATGTACATTCTTAGAGTATTAGATCCGATGGCGCAAGTCAAGAAACCAAATCTCTCCATTCCATTGCTTCTTTTGGTCATCTTCTCAATATTCGTTAATCCATAGCCTTTTGACGTTAACAAAAGAACAATGGAACGGTGCTATATTTTGCAACGTTATCGATTACAGTACAATTTCAAGACAAACTAAACTTCGAAAAAAACATGCATAGCTTAATTTAGGAACTTAATTATAATAATTAGGACTGGACACGAGACGGGTACCCTTGAATTTTGAGAAATTTTTTATTCGACTCGATCCTTACGGGTAATAAAAAAACTACTCGTATTTGATCCGCAAATAATGGGTACCCGGAAAAACGAGTATCCGGTAAAAATAGTTAACCCTTTAGATACCCGACCCTTTACCCTTACCCTCATATTTATTGATAATTCATGGGTAAAAAAGCTTTTCGTAACCTCATAATAATTCCATATTCCAAAAAAAGAAGAATTTATAAATGTGCAACATATAGTTCCAAAAAAATATAAAATTACAAATTTCAAAAATAAAAACTTGTAATTTCATTCTAGAATATATTTATAAACTATTAGTAATATTATAAAATATTAGCGGATATATACGGATCGAGTAATAAAGCAGATAACGGGACGAATATTAAAAAATAAATTAATACTCTTCACTCGATCCTTACCCACGGATAATATAATTATTATACCCTTCACTCGATCCTAAAGTTACGGGTACCTTTTTTCGAAACGGATACAAGCCAAGTAACGGGTCGAGTACGGATAACGGGTATTAGTGTCCATGCCTAATAACAACACATCAAAAATATACTAACTAAATGCATTACAAATTTAAGGCAAAACAGTAAACTATTTTTGTTTATACAACTATAAGTTATTGACGTACAGTTGAGTAAAACAGAAGTTAGTGACAATTTTATTCTGGAATTATAAAACAACAAAAGAGTTGTATTCATTATTTGTCACACAAAAAGATACATTTCATAACAAAGTAGTTAAAACAAAAAACTTAAAAATAGATACCACAATTGTACATAATCGCTTGAAAATTTTACCAATACGAATTACTACAATCGAACACAAATCTTGGGAAAAAATCAATATTTCAAACAAGAAAATGGCAGCAAAAGGAAGAGTGATGATATCAATGATAATAATGGTGGGTATGGTAATGAACATGGCATGGTGCGTCAACAGCAAAAGCTATGGTTTAGGAATCAGTCCTGAAGAATTAAAGAGCTGCATCAAGACTTGTATTCCGGAAAAATGCATGCCGGAGGCTAATAATCTGACTGTGTGTGAGAAAGCATGTCACAAATATTGTAACCGACCTGCTTTCAAATCTTACTATGTCATTCCTAATGATGGAAGTGGTAGTGGGTTTGTGAGATCTACTTTCTGCAAGCTATGGTGTTAAAATTAATTAAGCCTTAATTCATGAGTTCGACATCATGAGTCATGACCATAATTATCTAACTTTAAAAAAAAATATGTGGCACAATACTGGTTTGTATCCTATGTTGATGATTTTGTTTAGTTTTAGGCAAGTACTGCCAACGTTTGCTGAAATGCAGGAAAACATAAACATTTCTGGTCTTTCTTTACCGAAAAATTAGAAATAAATCAAAACTCTTAACGGAAATTACAAAGAACCTGTCCCACCGGTTCTTGATAAATGTATCCCCACTGAGAAGGGGTGTAAAAGTAATTTACAGATACTTGGGGTATATATGGTAATACTGAAACAATAAAGGGGGGTAAATGAAAATAAGCTCTTAAAAAAAAAGAAGAGCGTAGCTCAGTAGCCGTCCGATGAAGTTCTTAGTTACACGTGTCATACGATGAAACAACCGACTGAAGCTCAGTATAAAAACAACTAGAAGCCAAAAAACAAAAAAAAGAGAGAAAGCAAAATAAAAAAAAGTGAAGAGAGAAAAAGGGAAAATATTGAAAAAGGTAAAAGGAAAAGGCAAAACAGAGTCGGCGGATTGCGCCGACCAATCATCAACGTCGTTTTCTTTCTTCGCCAACCAATTTATTTTTTTAATTAGATAAAATCTCTTCATCTTCTTGTTCCTCTGATAAGATCCAAGATCTTGTTTTCTACTTCGTATCGTCGCGATTTCTTCTTTTATTGTCTTTTTTTTTGTTTTGCTTTGATTTGGATTTCCAATTGTGCTTCTTCCGTTTCTTATTTTTTTTTTTATCTGATCGGAAGATTCTAGCTTTTGTTTTTTTCTTCTTCTTTAGATAGTTTTTTTTCTACTCAGAAAAAAAAAATCACTGGAGCTCATTAAGAGTTCTATACTGTAGTAACCCATGAAGAGTGCTTCTTCGGCGGAACAATCAGTTGAAAGAATCGAAAACGGTCACAAGAAGAAGAGGAACAGGCCACACAAAAGTATTCGTCGATCTAAGCAAACCTCAGGTTAATTCTTTTTTCTTTAGGGTTTTTGTTTGCAAATTCATTTCGTATTGTTTACGATCGTTAGGGTTTTTTTCCTATGTTGCCGGTAGTTTGAAGTTGATACTTAGGGTTTACAGCAACTTGTTAAATTGAGAATTAAGAGAAATGTTTGTTGCCTTTTACCTTGCAAGTTACAACTTTTAATGTCTTGGAACAGTACCGATCGAAGATACACATGTGGTGGAGTCGTCAGATGGTAGGAATAGTAGTAGGAGTCAGGCAAAAGATTCTACTTCTTCATCCAAGCAGCAGAGACCGGATCATTCCAATGAGCTTGTAGCTATGAGAGCGTCTAATGTTGCTTTCAATTCTATGCCGCCTATGCATTTTGATGGGCGAACAGAGCCTTGTTTTCCAGGGAGATCTACAAGTTCGTTGCTTCCTTCTCCTGCAGTTGGTAAGCAATTGTTATCAAAGTCATGCCCTGATCCTAGGTCTTGTGAGCAGTCTCCTAGGATGGATGGTGACTTGTTTCAGCAAATTGAAGGTTCCTCACAGCGAAAGATTTTCTCTTCACACTGGTCTCTCGATGCTGTGAATGAAGCTTTAGAGGTTTGTTTGAGATGTTCTCTTTATTTTTTCTCATGTTATCTTCAAGAAAAACATTTAAGCTAGATCTTCTGTACCTCATAGTTTACCTTTATGCATTGTATCAGAAGGGGGAAGCTTTTAAAGCACTATTTCGGGTGAATGCTCATAACCGCAATGAGGTTCGTAGCAACATCTGTTTTTCCAAGAGATTTAAGTTTCTAAACCTTTGGTTTCTTCTGTTCACTTTGAATCCGTGGTTTTTTCTTTTTCTTTGAAGGCTTACTGTAAGATCGATGGAGTCCCTACAGATATTCTAATCAATGGAAATGTTGGCCAAAATAGAGCAGTAAGTTTGGTTATTTTGTACGCAAAGCTTCCTGACTTATGTTTTTTCTGCAATCCGTCTTCGATGTTTTTCCTCATTGCCCATGTTGAAGAGGTTTTATTTTAATTCATTGGTTGGTTTTTCAAGTTTAGACTTGTGTTTCTTTATGTAGGTGGAAGGAGATATTGTTGTTATTAAATTGGATCCGCTCTCACTGTGGCCCAAGATGAAAGGATTTGTTACTGAAAGTGTTGCCAAGCCTGAAGTAACAAACAGTCCCCCAGAGAAAGATGACAAAAATGCTCGACAAAAGAAAGCTGTCGATGTGGTGGAAGGTTTTGAAGATGGGTTCTCGACAAACAAATCTTCAGTTATAGGACAAGGAGCTAAGAACTGTGTTAGTCGCAGCTCTACACCATTACTGAATTCATTTTCGGGTTCTTCTAGTGAGCAGAAGGGAAATTGCAGTGCAGTCGAGAAGCTATGCGGCATCCTTAGTTCCTTCGCCCACAAACGACCAACTGGACAAGTAGTTGCTGTTGTTGAAAAATCACTTGTAAGGGATTCTATCGTTGGCTTGCTTGATGTCAAGGGATGGATTCATTACAAGGAAGGTGATGCAAAAAGGTGCAAGTCTCCTTTGTCTCTTTCTGAAGATGAATACGTCCAACTGATGCCTGCAGACCCTAGGTTTCCTAAATTGATTGTTCCCTTCCATGTCTTACCTGGAAGCATTAGAGCTAGACTTGAGAATATTGATCCAACTCTCGAGGCAGAGCTGGTAGCTGCCCAAATTGTGGACTGGGGCGAAGGGAGTCCATTTCCCGTAGCCCAAATTACACATCTCTTTGGCCGAGGCAGTGAATTGGAGCCTCAGATCAAGGCGATATTATATCAGAACTCGGTTTGCGATTCTGACTTTTCTCCTGGCTCGCTTACTAGTCTTCCACATGTTCCTTGGGAAGTACCAGAAGAAGAGGTTCGACGAAGAAAAGATCTGAGAGACCTGTGTGTATTAACCATCGACCCCTCGACGGCTACAGATCTCGATGATGCTCTATCAGTGCAAAGTTTACCCGGCGGTTTTTTTAGAGTCGGTGTTCACATTGCTGATGTCTCCTACTTTGTTTTACCAGAGACTGCTCTTGATACAGAAGCTCAGTTTAGGTCGACAAGTGTTTACATGCTGCAGAGAAAAGTACCAATGTTGCCTCCAATACTGTCAGAGAACGTAGGTTCACTTAATCCAGGAGCTGATAGACTTGCATTTTCTATCTTCTGGGATTTAAATAGAGAAGGGGATGTGATAGATCGCTGGATTGGTCGTACTGTTATACGGTCGTGCTGCAAGCTTTCATATGACCATGCTCAAGACATTATAGATGGGAAAAGTGATGTTGCAGAAAATGGCTGGCCTGCGTTGCATGGATCTTTCGAGTGGAGTGATGTAATTCGATCTGTCAAACAGCTTAGTGAGATTTCCACCATTTTAAGGCAAAAAAGATTTAGAAATGGGGCTTTGCAGCTGGAGAATTCGAAGCCTGTTTTCCTATTTGATGAACATGGAGTTCCGTATGATTTTGTGATGTGTTCTAGAAAGGGTTCAAATCTTCTTGTTGAGGAGTTTATGCTCTTAGCAAATATGACAGCGGCTGAGGTTATTTCTCGAGCTTACCCTGATAGTGCATTGCTCCGGAGGCATCCAGAACCAAATACGCGCAAGCTCAAAGAATTTGAAGGCTTTTGTTCAAAGCTTGGTATGGATTTGGACATTTCTTCTTCTGGCCTACTCCAGGAGTCATTGGAGAAAATTACGGGAAACCTCAAGGATGACTCAGTTTTTGTAGATATTCTCAACAATTATGCTATAAAACCTATGCAGTTAGCATCTTACTTCTGCACTGGGAATTTGAAAGACAGTGTTGCTGAGTGGGGACACTATGCACTAGCTGTTCCTCTCTATACTCACTTCACATCTCCTCTTCGACGGTACCCGGACATAGTCGTTCACCGTGCGATAGCTGCTGCTCTTGAGGCTGAGGAGTTGTACTCAAAGCAGAAGCAAACATCAATTGATGAAGTGAGAAGCTATTTCACCGGCATTCATTTCAATAAAGATGCTGCTGAGTCTATGGAGGGCAAGGAAGCATTATCGATCGCTGCTTTGAGACATGGTGTTCCCTCCACTGAAATACTCTCTGATGTCGCTGCTTATTGCAATGACAGGAAGCTGGCTTCTCGAAAAGTCAGAGATGCATGTGATAAGCTCTACACTTGGTTTGTGCTGAAGAAAAAAGAGGCAAGTAAATTCGAACCTTGCATCATTCCACTGCTTATGTTTATGGATGTTAAAAATCTTATTTATTTCCTTTCCCTGCAGGTTTTTCCGTGCGAAGCTAGAGTAATGAACTTGGGATCAAGATTTATGACTGTTTACATTAGCAAGCTCGGCGTAAGTCTCTACTGATTCATTTACCATCTATTAAATTATCTAATCCCTGTTTACAATCTACTTAACACTTGTCGTTATTGATGCTGTCACAGATTGAGCGAAGAATATACTATGACCAAATCGAAGGCTTGTGTGCAGACTGGCTAGAGGCAACATCAACGTTAATCCTTGATAAACTCTATTCCAAGAGAGGCGGAAGAGGCTATTTCAAGCCCTTAAAGGAAGTTGCATATGTGGTGAGTCCTTGTGACCTATGTGTTGCAAAATGCAGTGCATTGTCTGTCCATGACACCAAGTCATCAGAGGCTGTGTCAAAAGAAGAGGTTGCCCCTGCGGTTTTTCCTTTGACTGTTCAGCTTTTCTCGACCATTCCTGTGGTTCTTCACGCTGTTGGTGGAGATGACGGTCCGCTCGATATAGGAGCGAGACTCTACATGAGTTCATATTATAGTTGAGTGGAGCAAAGAGATCTCTTAAGAGGCAGATTATAGCAACTGTTGTATATTTTTCAGATTACAGTTGCTGAAAAAAAAATCATGTCGGACGAGAACAGCTCCGTAGTTGGATGATATAGATGCATAGAGACCAGTGTGGGGACTTGCCGTTGTTTTTGGTTCGGTCTGGAATCCCCATTGGTTCAATTCGAAGTTGTGTTAAATGTGTTTGGGTTATTTCCTTTGTTTTCATAGATTTGCTTGCCCAATATGTTTTAGTTTTGGGTTGGCCAAAATCATCAAAAGCTTTCACTTGTAATATTCCATTGAGAAAATAAGCCTCTGCTAATAATAAGATTACAACACAAAATCTTACTTTGCAATTGTTCCATGCTAAAAAGTGCTTTAGGACAAAAATATATATTGGCACAAGGTTTGATGTCAGAGAGATCAAGACTGAGAATTTTTGGACTCGAATTCTGGTTTGGCGGCTGCATTCTGAGCTGCTTCCTGTAATTTCATTTGATGTTCTGCATGCTCTCTTTCGCACTGACTGACTCCAATTATGATGTCAAGCATTGTGCCAGTTGTGCCAAAGAAGACGAGTGGTGCTAGAGACTTTCGTTTGATGCCAACCGGGATTGCAACCAACGCACCTAAGACTGAGAACACCCACGTCCTAGTGCACTGCAAAGAAGAAACTTTGTAGAAACTATCAAGAAAGACACGCTTGAATGTGTTTACCAAAAATCTTTGGAGTCATTACACATCTAAGACTAGGAATAAACTAAGCAGGCAAGGGAGATCTGCTGGATAATCGGGTACTTATCCTTCCACTAAGTATAAAATGGATCATGATATATGCATATGAAATGGTGGATGCTAACGATTGGTTGTGTTTCCTATACTAATTAACATATATAAGTAGTTTACAAATGTGTATGCCCCAAGAGTGTGGTGGTTTGAGCAGAATTCACAAGAAGAATGATTAATGACCAGAAATGGCTACAAAACTAATGAGGATCAAAGATAGAGAAACGATTCAAGATGTCACAAATACTAAACAAAGACCAGAAGAAGTCAGTATTGATGCAAGATAAAGGAAGCAACTTACTTGGAAACCGAACAATCCTCAAGGTGTTTCACATTCTCTTGACTTGTCATTGTTTTCTCTGTTACAAAAATGTAGAGCATGAAACTCGATAAGACCTAAAACAATGATGATGAAGGGAACATTCTCTGTTGCACAAAAGTAACAAAACTGGAATCTTGAGAATGCTCAATAAATGGTAATAAAAACTGAAACTTCAGGAACTCGAGGGCAGAATCGTAATGCCCAAAAGATGTGTTGAACTAAAGCTAAACATAGAAATCGACATCACACTAAGTAGAACATTCGAATCGACATTTCAGCGAACACTTGGTATACATTGCGAATTGCATAACATAAACATGAAACAGATTTACAAAAGCAGCCGAAAATTTTTGTCTTTGACCTAACGAAAACAAGATCGGGAATTTCAAATTATAAAGTGAAGATCACCAAACGAGAGTTAAGTACCGTTCTAGATTCCGCTCACATAGCAACTGGAGCTCGAAGGGGAGCTTTGATGGTCGAATCGATTGGGTCGGGTCAAATTTGTGAACCGGAAACTGACCGACCCGAATATTTTGACCGATCAGGATGTCGGATTGGGCCTGATCGGGCTATTAAAATAAACTCGCTTGTAGCATAAAGAAGCCCAATTATAACATGTCCAAACTCATGTATAAAACAAAGATTTACTCCGCATACCGCAATTTGTTTTTTTTTTTATATAATCATAATTTAATCAACTTAATTAGATATGTCTAATGTTTTAATATTGAAAATATTTACAAAATAATAAAAAACATAATTTACCCATGTTGTAGCACCGAGTTAATGATATTTTAAATTTATATTAATATCGACTCAAACCTGTCTCGCCATATAACTCTGTCCCGTGATACTTTAAACTTTTTATAAGTATAAATGTTCCTTATATTTTAAACTTTTAAAAAGTTAAAATTTATTATATCCAGTATAATTAAACAGTTCGACTAAAGAATCGAATTAAACCGGATACAAATTTTTAAATTTGAATACTTGTTAAGTTAAGTTTCCTGTTCATTCATATTTAGATTCATTTTGGTCTTATTTATAATATAACTCTCAACTATTGTTTAAAAATTTTAGCCGATGTAGGACGTTAAACACACAATTTTTCTTCATTATTTGAGTAATACATGTCTGTTTTTCAAAATTTGAATCACGACAAATGCAAAAAAAAATCTATAGTTTTATTAATTTTATGTATTATATGATGATTCAAAACAATTAAAAAATATATCAAACAAAGATAATAGGAAAATTATCATTTTAAATCTTAACAAAATCTTCTAAATATCTATACTATTAATTGTGGAACATTATATGAGTATTTCAAAATTTATAATCAAAATTAAAATGTTTTAATTGTGTTTGGTTATATGGATAGTAGATAATTGATTGTAGAGCTTGTTTGGATACATATATATATATAAATATTTTCATATTCTATATTTACCTTTAATAAACTTCCTAATTCTTTAAATCAATAACATTTTATGTAATATCTTACAAAACAAAAGTTTTTTTTAAAGTGTAGTTCAATAATGTTAATATAAATGTTACATACTCCCTCCATTTCAAAATAAATGGCATTCTAGCATTTTACACAAATTAAGAAATAGAGTTAAAACTCTATTATACCCTTATCTTAATTCTATTAATTTTTTTCCTGTAAAATTTATTAATTTTGGTTGAGGTTAAAAAATGAATATGATGTGTAAAGTTGCATTGAAGTTTTAAAGTGACACTTATTTTGTAACAAAAAAAATAGGCTAGAATGCCATTTATTTTAAAATGGAGGGAGTATGTCATATAATAATACTTATACCATTTTTTTGTCCAAAGAAAAAAAAAATATATACCATTTATTAATTTGACTTAAATACATCAACTCAACTATAACATATATTAATGTAGTACATAATTCTAGTAATATATCAACATTTCAAACACTTGTCAATTCTGACAATTCACGAGCTGTTCATCTTAAAGGGGTATACTTTTCGATGATTAAAAAAAAGTTCTATACTTTTCAAACTTGGCCACACAAAAGGCTTACATTAACCCACAAAGAGTAAGTGGAGTCGAACCCAGCTTTGGTGGGCTTTGCCACTAGCCTATGCCCTCAGGTAACATATTTTTATCCTTTAGTAATTAACATTTTGGAAAGAAAGATAAAAATCCACAATATATCCTTTTAACCCAAAAAAAAAAAAGCAACTATTTTTTATAAAACAAATAAGTCTCCAAAATAACATTGAATTGGTCGAAATATGTTCAACGTTTATAAAAAAAATGTTAAAATTAAGTAACCAACGTGAGATATAATTCGGCTAATCAACACAAATTTGAGTTTCTTGGCTAATGAGAGAGTTAGCAAAATGTTTTGACCAAAACAGATAAATTGGTATTTCTTTCTACTTTTTGCCGCCTTTTTTGTTATTTTATTAGAAGATTAATACAAAAAAAGTTAAAACACAAAATTAAAATTAGGCTGCGTCATCATCTTCAAGGCGGCATGGCCCATGAATCATGAGTCGTGTGATAAAAGCCCACTTGAGGTCGAAAATTGTCAAAAGTTGCAACTTGCGACTAAGGAAAATTCCTAAATTTCGAGGCGAATAAAAATCAAAAACCCTAAAAAGCTTACCGAATTTTTGGTAATGCAGAGTCAATGTACCTGGACACAAATGGTGTGATGCTCAGACAATTTACCTTCAAATCCTCTCTTCTCCCATTCTCGACTCATACCCGACGAAGCTCCGCCATAATCCATCGTCCTATCGGAGCCACCATGACCACATTTACGACTCAGAACGAGTCGACTCAGCAAACTCAGAAACCCGTCCAGGTAATATTCTTTTCACTCCGTGGGGTCTCTGTTTCTTAGTGATCTCAAATAGTTTGTGTCTGTATTACTCAAATGATGAAAAAGGCATGCTTCGATTCTCGTGTTTGTGTTCTTGAAAGATCTAATTTTGAAGGGTCCTATCTGTTTGGGCACTGCTTTTACAACATTGGAAGCTGCTGTTCTGTCAACTTGATGTTTTGTTTTTTCCCTCTGTTCGAAATGATTTCTAATTTGTCCGATTTGGATTCCACTTAGTCCTTCTGGTACGGTCCCACGGTACCTTTAACAGTTTACACTATCGATCAATCCCCAGTTTCATCGTCTTAGCTCGGTGACTCAAATAATGGGTTTTGCTTAAGCATCGCAGAGTTTAAAACCAAATGATTCTTCTCGTTTGTTCAATTAAAAACTGCAGACTTTAGGGTGAGCATTAGCATACGTTACTGATCTCTATGCATAAAAGATTTGTAATTTGACATTTTTATTGAGGTAATATAGCAATAGTCAGAGCCTTTAACAGTATATCTAATTACATTATTCATATTCGTTTTATATCTGCAACAAACTTTGTTCTCTGTTCTTCTAAACATTTCCGAACTTAATCACTTAGGTGGCGAAGAGATTAGAGAAGTTCAAGACTACAATTTTCACTCAGATGAGCACATTGGCTGTCAAACACGGAGCGATCAATTTAGGCCAAGGTTTTCCCAATTTCGACGGTCCTGATTTTGTTAAAGAAGCTGCGATCCAAGCCATAAAAGATGGTAAAAACCAATATGCTCGTGGACACGGCATTCCTGAGCTCAATTCTGCAATAGCTGCGCGGTTTCGGGAAGATACGGCTCTCGTTGTTGATCCGGAGAAAGAAGTCACTGTTACATCTGGTTGCACTGAAGCCATAGCTGCAGCTGTGTTGGGTTTAATAAACCCTGGAGATGAAGTCATTCTCTTTGCACCATTCTACGATTCCTATGAAGCAACACTCTCTATGGCTGGTGCTAAAGTAAAAGGAATCACTTTGCGCCCACCGGACTTCTCAATCCCTTTGGAAGAGCTCAAAGCTGCGGTAACTAACAAGACCCGAGCCATCCTCATGAACACTCCGCACAACCCAACCGGGAAGATGTTCACTAGAGAGGAGCTCGAAACCATTGCATCTATCTGCATTGAAAACGATGTGCTTGTATTCTCGGATGAAGTATACGATAAGCTTGCGTTTGAAATGGATCACATTTCCATAGCTTCTCTTCCAGGTATGTACGAAAGAACCGTGACCATGAATTCTTTGGGAAAGACCTTCTCTCTAACCGGATGGAAGATCGGCTGGGCGATTGCACCACCTCAGCTGACTTGGGGAGTTCGGCAAGCACACTCTTACCTCACATTCGCCACATCAACACCGGCTCAATGGGCAGCCGTTGCAGCTCTCAAGGCACCAGAGTCTTACTTCAAAGAGCTGAAAAGAGATTACGCGGCGAAAAAGGAGATTCTGGTTAAGGGTTTGAAAGAAGTCGGGTTTGAAGTGTTCCCGTCAAGTGGGACTTACTTTGTGACTGCGGATCACACACCATTTGGATTGGAGAACGATATCGTCTTCTGTGAGTATCTTATTGAAGAAGTTGGGGTTGTTGCGATCCCCACGAGCGTCTTTTATCTGAACCCAGAAGAAGGGAAGAATTTGGTTAGGTTTGCGTTCTGTAAAGACGAAGAGACGTTGCGTGGTGCAATTGAGAGGATGAAGCAGAAGCTAAAGACAAAACTCTGAAGTTTGAATTAGAAAATACTTTATTTTTATGTTGTTGGGTTGTAACTTGTGTTCGTTCTTCTTCGGTTCTATTTCAGGAGAGACTTTGATTCAGCAAAGCAAGTTAATTAAGTAAAGTTCACGTTATTAAATGCGATAGAGTAGGCATTTGTCTTCGTCTTTTGTTTAATTAATCTTGAAAAATCCTAAATGAGTACATTTTTAAATTAATGGTTGAATATTCTCTGAACGACTGAAATTGATGTAATTATTATATTTTTGCGGTCGGATTATCTTTTTCTAAGCCGAAAGTTGTAAAAAGTAATTGAATGCATCAGATGAACTTAAAGACTTTAGATCTCAGTGAAAGCGATGTTAGCTTAATTAATCAAATACTAGAAAAACCATTTTTAATCTAATGTCATTAACTTAAGATTGTCGTTTTCTATCTTTCAGAAGACATTAGATAAAAATATCATCTTGTAAGATACTGAGATTACAACTTCACGTTTTTCAAATATAGATAATTAGTAGTATTATTTAAGTATACATGTAGATATTATATATGAATATATCTATTTTGCATTACATTATTGTCCCATGTGAAAAATTTTAAAAGTATATAAATAGGAGGCCTACTAATGCGGAGTGCACCATGCGAGGATGTTTGGTAAAAATATGTTTTCATTCACAAATTTGATCCAAACCCATTTTTGTGTGTTTCTTCTCTTTATTGGTATTTTTGTTTCCGTATCAGGTAATTCATCTCTACCGTCCGATTAGTAGATTACCTACACTTTACAGTTTTCACCAACTATCTTCTTCCCAATATGAATCGTTGATTTTATTTTTCGCCTATGGTTACACTTTTTCTATTAATAATAGTAAAATAAAGTATACTTACTATGAATATAAGACTAGAATTTTATAAATATTCTATTGAAAGTCCAGTTCAATTGTTATATTATTATAGAAAATTCCCCAGAAAGCAGTGATTTTTTCAGCTGATTTTAATTATAAAAACGAAAAGTTAAAATATTTTTTTAAAATAGTGACCAATAGATGTGTGTGTAGCGGCACGTGCCGGCCTGCAACAGTAAAGCTAAAAAGCGTCCGCCTCCTAATATTCCCCGTCAAGACCGTGACTTCTTCTTACCCTTACGCAGATCCAACGGCTACGGTTCGTTGCTTTCGTTAATCAACCGTCAGATTTTCATCTAACGGTCAATATTGAATCTAACTCCTTTTTCTGTCTCTTAAAATAATAATAATCCCAAACCCGCTTCAAAGTTCAAAGCTTTCTCTCTCCTCTCTTTCGATCTCTCTTTAAGCAAAGTGAGCTTCTTCTTCTTCTTCTTCGTCTTCTACCTTTTAGCTTCGCCGTGAAAAGTCTCCGGAAAACAAAAAAAAACGACGAAAAATATCAAGATTTTGCTGGAGTTAAGAGATCTCTCGTCCTGTTTGCGATGCTCGGCACGGTGGTGCAGTGGTGGTTAACGTATTTCCGTTTAAGATTCGGCCGGAGAAATCGAGAAAGAAAGTGGTGATTCAGACTCTCTTAAGCCTTCAAAATCGAAGCTTTTTTTGAAATTTTTGATTTTGCTCTGTTTTGCTATTTTATTCATCCGAGGAGATGAGCCAATCGAAACTGACGAGGACTCAATCGTCGTTACTCAGATCATCTCCGACGATTCGATCATCGATTCAAAGTCTTTCGTCAATCACTGAATGTGATGACTTCAACAAAACCTCTCACCACCGCCGTGAACAAGATCTAGAAGCCGGTGAGAAAGAGGAGAAACAGAGGAGGAAAAAACCGGTTAAATCATTCGGGTCAATTAACCGAATTAAACCGGGTCTCGCCTTCACACTCGCTTCTGTCTCTTTCCTCAGTCTCTCATCTTTCTTACTATTCTTCGTTGATGAGATTTTCACGTCGGAGAATCTCTTACTAGGTTTGATTTTCGTCGCCGCTGCTCTGTTCTTCGCGTCGCGAAACATGGCGGTTATTAACCAAACCGTAATCGCAATCAAACAGATTCGCGTAAGGTCCCGAATCAAACACAAACCGGAACCGGTTCAATGGTACATCGGTGATTCAAAACCGGAACCGATCAAAGAAGAAGAAACGAGACTGGTCGTTAAAGAAGGAGTTCAATTCTTCAGCAATGGTGATTTCTACGAAGGTGAGTTTAACAGAGGGAAGTGTAATGGAAGTGGAGTTTACTATTATTTCGTTAATGGAAGATATGAAGGAGATTGGATCAATGGAAGATACGATGGTTACGGAATCGAGTGTTGGTCTAAAGGAAGTAAGTATAAAGGAGAGTACAAGCAAGGACTTAGACATGGTTATGGAGTTTACTGGTTTTACACCGGAGATTCTTACTCCGGTGAATGGTTTAACGGTCAAAGCCATGGCTTTGGTGTTCAAACTTGTGCTGATGGTAGCTCTTATGTTGGAGAATTCAAATTTGGTGTCAAGCATGGACTTGGATCTTACCATTTCAGGTAAAAGAAACAAAAGCTTTTTTCGTTATCTCTCTGTTTTGTTTCTTAGTTTTGATTTATGAAATTTTGTTGTTGTTGGTAGGAATGGAGATAAGTACGCAGGAGAGTATTTTGGAGACAAGATTCATGGATTTGGTGTTTACCATTTCGCTAATGGTCATTATTACGAAGGAGCTTGGCATGAAGGTCGTAAACAAGGCTATGGCACGTATAGATTCAGAACCGGTGATATTAAATCAGGTGAATGGGATGATGGTAATCTCATAAACCATCTTCCTCCAGAATCCGACCCGGTTTATAGAGCGGTTCAGGTATTTTATTTATATATTCCAAAAGGATATAACTTTAGTTAGAGAGATTTAAACATTGTTTGGATTAAAAGATACTTAATGGTATAATTTATTGCAGAGTGCTCGAGAGAGGGCGAAGAAAGGAGTGAATCAGAGACGGGTCGATGAGCAGGTGGTACGAGCTGTTGCTGCTGCTAATAAAGCTGCGACGGCTGCGAGAGTTGCAGCTGTCAAAGCCGTTCAAAATCAAATGGATGGTAAAATTTGTGAAAATTGAAAAAACACAAAAAAAAAAAGAAGGTGAAAATGACACAAGTAAAGATGACATAGAAAAAATGTTTTAGTTTTTTTTTTTTAATTTTATTTTAATGTGGCCCTGGTGAGCTTAAATTATGAGAAGCTTTACTGTGGATGGTTTTTTTTTTTCTAACTAATGTAAATGTACATAGAAGAAGTAATGTTTTAACCTTCATTTTTTGTAAAAGAAAATATGTGGATGATTGGATTGATGTTTTGATATTGATCTGAATCACTGACAGACAGATAGATTTTTTTGTTAGTTTGAAACATTATCCTTAAATCGGAATCTGTGATTTGTTTCGTACTTGATTTGATATCTTCTTTTTTTTTAGAAAACTCGGATTATAGTATTATTAATATCAAGAAAAAAAAGAGAGGATGAATCAATGAAGAAGATTCTTCGTACCGAGACTTGTCAACGAAGGCTAATAGTAGACATATCAAGTAAAAACTATAAATCAATGGATCGATATGATTATTGGCCTGTAACTGTAAGTGGTCTGACCAAATTAGTTGCAAAAAAATTCAAAAGTTCTCCGAAACTCTTTTCGTATTATGTATGTATTAGGTGAACGCATTAAATATATCTAAACATTTTTCATTTGTTTGGAGCTATAAGAATCACTAGTTTACATTGTTACATTTACAAACCGTAGTTTATCATTGCTTAAATAAAATTAGCAAATATTAAAACTAGTGATTACATATACAAAGAACATAAAAGAAATGAGCTCTGTCAACTCCTAGATACATAAAAAATCTTAAGTTAGAACCGGATACCTTCGAATATAATTTTTTAGTTAATGATTTACCCCTACTAAGTTGTGTAGAAATTGATAAATTTGTGGCTTCGCTAACCACACATCTTTTACTCCAGCTTCCAAAACTATGAATAGTAAAAAAATACTACATACCGGAGACTCCACCTCAATGCTCCAGCTTCGCGAGCAGAGTCTTCTAAATTGTCGCAGACAACATATATGTCTAGAAGAAAGACACACACTTAAACATATGCTTAAAATTTTGGATAGAGGTTTTGAAGTTTATTAAGAAACAACTTACTACGGAAATGTATATAGAGTATGATTCTATATTCTCTTCTTCTTAATATTTTACATTTCACTAAGCATTCTATATACTTAACCATAGTTAATATTTGTTTACTTACTCTCCATTGTCAATGTTCTTTATATACTAATTGACAGTAAAGATTTTGAAACCACTTTTAGTTTATGAACAATTAATAGCTAGGTGTGGATTAGTGCTAACAATTTCTTTCGTTTATTTAAAATAAGTACTTCTCCATATAAAAAAACTTTTATGTAAGATAAATACTTCTATATCCATTAATTATCTTGATTCATTTGTTTATCTGGGCTGATTCATATGTATATCTTGAAATATTTAAACTAGTTACATTTTTGCAAGTGTGGTAAATCGAATAATTGGTACTCTAAGGGAATTATTTGATGTCATGAAGATCCTGTGGTAATTTTGCTTACATCAACAGTTTGACTCAAATCTTTGGAGAATCAAACTCTGAAGTCTCTCTACTCTAACCACTCAACATGCAATATTCCTCTAAGAAAAAAACAGTCGGTCCAATTTTCAAGTCTATAAAGTAGTATAAACAGAAAATGTACTGTCCCTATAAATGAAATTTCAATCGCAATAAATATCGCCCTATAGCTATGAGTAACAAGCATTTATTGAAATTATTGATAAGTATATATTTACTCACGACACGTAATTTATTTCTTTGATTGGTCGACAACAGATTAAGGCTGCCATACTATTCAATTTACGACATCTATGCACAGCCAATAATTTGGATAATTGCACGAATACCACTTGTTTAGATTATTTGATAATCAAGATTTTAATATCCAAAACACTTAATAAATTTTGTGGACGAGAGGAATGTAGTGTACATTAGCTTTAGGATGAGGTGGTAGAGTTATTTCGCAAATTTTACATGATACTTCTATTCATTGGTTTTTTTTTTTTTTTTTTTGCCAACTTTTCTTCATTGTTCAAATCATCAATTATGCGATTTTATATATATAACATGAGTTTAGTGACGAAAATAAAATAAACGTTTATACTGTATTTCATATCTTTAAATTGGAGTTTTATTTTTTCTGCATAATGATAAATGATTTGTTGTGTCATATGACATGCATGTCTATTGCCTCGTTATTACAAAATTTATTACATGCAAAGAGTGAAGGCATCATACTAAATAATTTTAATGGGTTTTAAATGAAATTAATGAAGGGATTGATGAAAGTGCTTGTCCAATGGGGTTCATTGTTTGCCCCAAAGCATATTGGTCAAATAGCTTCCCAGGCGACACTCCGTATTCAGTGATTAATGCTATCTTTACATTTTATAGGGTTACTTATTCTCATCAACAATATCAGTTCACTACTACTTTGATACAAAAATTTAACTTCCCCAAATAATGAATCAAACAGGAGCAGCCAAATGGTAACCGCTCGAAGCTTATATTCTCTCTTTCTCCTTTAATTTGGATCATTGATATATCAAGTTGGTTCCTACAAAACATGCAAAGTAGACAACATAATTACAAGTTGCATTATTAACACTAAAATTCAAAAATAAAAGCAAACCGACTTTTCAATTTTTTGTCACCTCGAGTTTGGCAATAACCACCTTTTTATGGACCATTTCATTTTTTCAATCGGCCCGCTCCTATCTTCCAGTATTATATATAGTGTAAACATATATATAAATAATGAAACAGCAAATAAGTATGTTTTCTATATGATTTATATATTTTGTTGCTTACAGCTTCATCAAAGCCTTTCTCCAATAAGTTGCGAATTTGAATATAAGGTCTAATTAACAACACTTCAGGGCAGGGAAAGCATTCACCTGATAAATCATATAATATAAGCGCAAATTAAAATATCCAAATTGATAGCTAATATAAGCGCAAATTATCTATATATAATATGTAACACAATGCTATCTTATATCATCATATAATTAAATAAAATGAAACCGTCATAGCAATCGGCTTATTCTGAAGTTATGAGATTAAAGTTGGGACTTGGGAGCCTCTAGTATAGCAATCGTAGAGATTTGTCTTTACGGAAAATTAAATATAATAATCATAATTACAAGTAAAGTAAAATTTAAAAGGAAAAAAGTAAAAAAACAGCTAAGTAACATATGGCTTCTGTAACAGAGTCTGTTAAACCGACAAAGCACATGAGCTTAACCTTATAAATTCACCTTAAACAAGTATTTATTTTTGTTAGCAGGCTATGATTTTCTTACAAAGCCTCTTTTTCTCAAAACAAACATGTCTGGCCGATAAGAGTTTTGTCTTCAAATGTTTGGAACTTGCTCATATTTCAAAATGATGTAATTAATTTATTTATATAAAGCATAACCCAATTTTTTGTTCATAGATCAATATATCTACTAATTACAACCATCATTTAATAATATAATTACGAAATAATTCTTCTTATTGCTGTGATGCTGTCTATTTTATTCAATTCGATTTTTTTTTCTCTGGATTTACTTATACATTTGACCTAGATTTTACTCCGCGGTACACCGCAGGTCGATTTTTTTGTAACTAAAAAACTAAAATTTTAAGTTGTATTTGTTTTGTTAATATTGTTTGTTTTGTTTAGTGTTTAAGATTGTATAATTGTATTTTGATTGTTAATTCTAAGATTTCACCCGCGGTATACCATCCCGTATTAATATCGATCCAAACATGTCACATCATATAACCATGTCCCGTAATATTTTAATTTTTAAAAAAGTTTAAATATTATACTTTAAATGTTTTATAAAGTTTAAATATAATATTTAAACTTATTACAAAGTTTATATATTTAGAATATTTAAAATTCTTATAAAGTTAAAGTATTTATGATATTTAGAACTTCATAAAAGTTTTAATATTATAAATATTTTAAACATTTTATAAAGTTTAACTTATTAAAAATTTAAATTTTTTGAAATATTTCAATTTTAATAAAGTCTAAATATTTATAATATTTCAATTTTAATAAAGTTAAATATTTATAATATTTAAATTTTAATAAAGTTTAAATATTTATAATATTTTAAAACTTTTTAAAAGTTTAAATTCTTTGAAATAAAGAAACGGAATAAACTGAATAAAAATTTTAAATTTGGAGGCATGATAAGTCAAACTTCCTGCTCATTTGTATTCGGAATCATTTTGGTCTATTTCATAGTATGACTCTGAACCATTGTCCAATTTTTCAGACTATGTGGGACATTGTACACATATTTTTTTATTCATTCATTGAGTAATATATGTCCGTTTTAAAAAAATTTAATCACATCATATGCAAAAAAAATTCAGATTTTATTAACTAAATATATTATATAATAATTCAAAATTATTTAAATATAAGATTATATAAAAGTGAACGGAGAATCATATGTTTATGTTTGAATTAGGTAGAGATATTTTAGGAAATTAGCTCAAATTTGTTATGGTAATTGTTGGTGTCAATATCCATTAAAGATTTTCGGATATTTTGTGATCCGATTTCAAAATTGACCCGACCCAATAATGACAATTTTTGTAAATAGTTTCGAAAACCAAGGATATTTCCCAATTGTACTTCAAAAATGTTAATATAGATGATGTTATTGGCTTATTGCTACACTAACGAGTTACGAGAATATCGTTAAATTCATTACAACTAAATTTTTTGATTTATTAAAAAATAAAAGGATCGGGTGAATTGGTGGATATCAATCTAAGGCCCAATATGAGAGACCGACTTAATGTATATAGCCCGATTATATTAAAGCCCTAATGTAACCAAATTAGTTTTGAGTGACACGGCACTCCTTTTTTTGTTTCGCATGGCTTCGTCAAAGGGTTCGTTGCTGCCTTTTGAGGTAGTAGAAGACATACTTACATGACTCCTATCGAATCTCTGATGCGATTCAAATCGACATGCAAACAATGGTACTCTCTTCAACGACAAGAGATTCATTTACAAATACTTAGATCTCTTCCAGAAACGATTCATACGAATTTATCATGATAAGGTTCTGATCATCAATCCGGAGACCCTAGAACTCTTGTGTCTACCAGTTCCAAACGAGTTTGTTTTTGGTACTCGTATCATTTCTGTTATTCACTGCGATGGATTATTGCTATGCCAATGTAGCAGAGGAAGTTCCAGCAAGGTTGCAATTTGGAATCCGCTTTTGGGCCAAATCAAATGGATTGAACCCTTGCGTCCTTACCATCCTCGTGATGTATACGGTTTTGGATACGACAATGTATCTGTTAGTGAAGTACGTCCCACATCGATAGTTTGGAGAAATTATCAAGTGATATATAAAGAATTATGGTCAATCTACTCATTGCCAATTGGTTTTGAGTTGGAAATATAAACCCAAATTTGTCATGGTATCAGAGCCACCCGATTGTTAGACCACCCGTGGATATTGTTCCCACATATGTCCATGCTTCAAATGGTCATGCCTGAGCGTGAGGGGGATGTTAGTGAAGTACGTCCCACATCGGTAGTTGGAGAAATTATCAAGTGATATATAAAAATTTAGGGCCACTCCACTCATTACCAATTAATTTTGAGTTGGAAGTCCATAAGCCCAAATTTGTCAGTATCCGTAACAATTACAAGATTTTGAGGTTTAATCTTTTTTTATGTACGGAATTTGAAATATATGACGCAAGTCTAAACTCTGGAGACTTGTAATTGGTATCCATTTATGCGCAAAAATGAGTCGATAGTGATACTCACTAATGTTAGATATATGCCTAATATGGGCAAGAATCTAATCTCTTACGGGCAGTTGGAGATGAATGGATGTCACTATGAAGGAAAGAACTTCATTGTTCAGTTTTACAAAGGAAGCCAAAAGGTGATCTCAGGAAAGTATAAAAATGGTTTATACTATCTCCAAGGAAAGGTGGTCAAGGGTGAAGCGTCTGTGGCAAGAACTTCAGTGAATCTCACAAACCGATGGCATTCTAGGCTTGGACACATGAGCCTCAAATGCATGAATGTTCTAGTCAAGAAATGGTATCTGAATGAGAAAGAAGTTCACAATTTGGATTTCTGTGAAAATTGTGTGTTAGGAAAGTCTCACAAGCAAAGCTTTCCTAAGGCTAAACACACTACCACTGGTATTTTGGAATACATCCACAGTGATTTATGGGGATCAGTTTCAAATGAACCGAGTTTGGCAGGATGCAAGTACTTCGTTACGTTTATTGACGACTATTCAAAGAAGGTGTGGATCAGATTTCTGAGAAGCAAAGATGAAGCATTTGAGAACTTTGCAGAATGGAAGTTGTTAGTAGAGAATCAGACAGGAAAGAAAGTTAAATGTTTGAGAACTGACAATGGTTTGGAATTCTGCAATCAGAAATTTGATGAGCTTTGCAAGAAGTCAGGGATCAAGAGGCACAGAGCATGTACCTATACTCCACAACAAAATGGAGTATCTGAACGCATGAATAGGACGATTATAAACAAGGTAAGGTGCATGTTAGCTGAGACTGGCCTGGAGAAGAAGTTTTGGGCAGAAGCTGCATCCACGGCGGTTTATCTTATAAATCGATCACCAAACTCATCCATTGATTTCAAGATTCCGGAGGAAGTCTGGACAGGTTCTAAGATAAGCTATGATCATATCAGAAGATTTGGAAGCATAGCTTATGTCCATGTTACTCAAGAGAAGACAAGTCCAAGGGCTATCAAGGGACTGTTTATGGGATATCCTCAAGAGACAAAAGGTTACAGAGTTTGGCTACCTGAAGATTGTAAATGCACCATAAGCAGAAATGTGGTGTTTGATGAAAAAATAGTCTTTAAGGATTTGTCAACAGAAAACGGTCCTGAGAAAAAGAAAGGGAAGAAGAAAGTTTCTTTTAGTTCAGATTTGATAAGAGGACCAACTGTAGCTGGAAACTCTCAAGAGAACTCAGATCAAGGTGGAGCTTCTTCTGAATCTGAAAGCTCAGGATCTGATGAGGAATCAGGAACGAGTAGTGTTCAAAATGAAGGCCAAGAGCATACTGAAGCTGAAAATCTTGACAGCTATCTTTTGGCAAGAGACAGAGTAAGACGAGATACGAGACCTCCTTCTAGGTTTGAGGATTCTGATTTTGTGGCATATGCACTGTCAAGTGCAGAAGATATTGATCTTGATGAACCAAAGTCTTACTATGAAGCCACTAGAAGTAAGGACTGGCGTAAATGGAAAGGAGCTTCTGAAGAAGAGATGGATTCCATTTAGAGAAACGACACATTTGATCTGTCTAAGAAGCCAGAGGGAAAGAAAATCATAGGGTGTAAATGGATCTTTACGAGGAAGCCAGGTATACCAGGGATTGAAGAACCTAGATTCAAAGCTAGGCTGGTGGCTCAAGGATTCAGACAGGAGGAAGGAGTAGATTATCATGAAATATTCTCTCTTGTGGTTAAACATGTCTCTATCCGAATAATATTATCCATGACCGTCAACTTTGACATGGAGCTGGAACAACTTGATGTTAAGACAGCTTTCCTGAATGGAACTTTGGAAGAAGAAATTTACATGAGCCAACATGAAGGGTTCATTGAAAATGGGAAAGAAGACAAGGTCTGGCGGTTAAAGAAGTCCTTGTATGGACTGAAACAGTCACCAAGGCAGTGGAATCAACGGTTTGACAGCTTTATGAAGGATCAAAAATTTCAGAAAAGCGATTATGATTCATGTGTATATTTCAGAGGTGAAACTATACAAGACATGATCTATCTACTGCTGTATGTTGATGACATGTTAGTGGCATCGAAGGATCTGAAGGGAATTCAAAGCTTAAAGCAGAATCTGATGAAGGAATTTGAGATGAAAGACTTGGGAGAAGCTAGAAGGATTCTTGGTATGGATATTATCAGGAACAGGAAAGATGGAACTTTGAAGCTATCTCAGGAAGGTTATCTCAAGAAGGTGTTAGCGACATTTAACATGGAAGACTCAAGACCTGTTTCAACTCCAGTGAGCTATCAATACAAGCTTAAGAATTTGACAGAGATAAAGTTGATCATTGAGGCTCGCTACATGGATGACGTGCCTTATGCTAGTGCAGTGGGCAGTCTTATGTACGCCATGATCGGATCAAGGCCAGATTTGGGGTTTGCTATTGGTTTGGTGAGCAGATTTATGGCAAAACCAGGAAGAATTCACTGGTCAGCAGTTAAATGGATACTGAAATATCTAAGAGGGTCATCCGAGATTTGTCTAAACTTCACCAAGCAAGAAAAATTCAATGTTCAAGGTTTTTGTGACTCAGATTACGCTGGAGATTTAGATAAAAGGAGATCAGTATCAGGGTATGTGTTTAAGGTCGGAAGAAACACTGTTAGCTGGAAATCATCACTACAGAAGGTGGTTGCTCTATCTACGACAGAGGCTGAGTACATGGCTCTAACTGAAGCGGTTAAAGAAGCATTATGGCTGAAGAGATTTTGCACAGAATTGGGTTTCAAACAAGACTGTGTTGAAGTTAACTGCGATTCACAGAGCGCTATTTGTCTAGCTAAAAACAATGTTCACCATGAGAGGACTAAACATATTGCTAACAAGCATTATTTCATCAGAGACCACATCACAGAAGGTTCTATCAAAGTTTCTAAGGTACATACTACTCTGAATCCAGCAGACATGCTAACTAAAGGAGTACCTGGAAACAAGCTTGATGTGTGTCTGGGAATTCTCAAAGTCACATGATGATGTGACTAACCTGCTGAACACTCCATCATCGAATCATCATCTCGCAGAGAAAGAAGAGAAAACTGGTCTGGTTTCTGGAAACTTCTAGATACAAGGAAGGAGATGAAAGTAACAGGGATTCGAGACTTACTTGAGTGTTCCGGAGCAGGTGGAGTTTTAATTTCAGGTCTCAGGGAGCTGTAATTGACAGAAACAAGGTTATGGTTTTCTGTCTTTTGGATACATGCAATTGAGAAGAAATTGAAAGTTATTTCAAGTGAGAAATAAATTGGAAGATAAAAGGATACCTGAGCAAATAGATCGACGCCGGAAGTTAGCATCGATGTGAAGCAACGACGGAGACCATAGCTGTGTTCGTCGGGATTTTTTTTTCCACGGGAATATGAGAGAGAGACAAGCTGCGTTTGACGGAGAAGATGAAGAAGTTATTGGGCTGGTCAAAGGTGGAGATTGTAAGTGTTGACCCAGCCCAAACTGTTTCCGTCATGGGCCTCATCAATTGGGCCATTGCTGTTACATGAAAAACAAAGAGAAAAGAGAAGAGAACATTGGGCTGTAAATTGTCGAAGCCCAACTTCAAGCACTAATCAGGTTTTAGAGGGTAACTCATATAAATTGTGATGTTACCTCTTTTAGTGACTTGTACGAGACGAGTGTAGTTCTCCTTCTTCCCTTTAAGAGTTCTTGTGTAATCTGCAAAAGATAATCACAGTTTGTGATAAGCTTGTACTCTTATATTCATAGTGAAGTTGAGGGAGAGAGTTCCCTCCCCAGAGGTAGCGGTGAATCCGTGAACTGGGTGATCAATTTTTATTGTGTTCTTGTTTGAGTTCAAGAGGTTCAAAGTTGCAGGAAGGAAGAAATTCCTTACAATGATAAACATGTATTTGATGAATCACTGAAATCCATCAGTAGGTTCTGTAACTAATGCATAGCAAGTAGAAAAGATGTTCATAGACTCAGTAAGACATCTTACTAAACCTAATTTTCAAGTAAGTAACAATGCCAGCAACAATGATCACACTAAAAATCTGTTTCTACTTTCGAAATTATCCTTTGAAAAGTCAGTTTTCTCTCACTTAGAGGCCAACAGAATTAAACACAAGTAAGGAGTAAATAGACCTTACTTATACGATACTTAAGACATCTCTAACCTCCACTATATTTTACTATAAACTCTATTATAGAGTAAAATTTTCTTCAACCCCACTCTAAATTTCATTCTAAAATTGAATAAAAGTTAAAATTATTCTATATTTAGAGTAACTCTATTTTTTACACTAGTATTTTAGAGTTACCCTATTTTAGAAAATACATTGGAGATAATCTTATGTTGAATTTAAACTGAATCAAAATACTAAAGTACGATACTTATTACAAGCGTAATAAAATAAATTGAAAAAGTCAAGAAGTGAAAAAAAAAAAAGAAGTCAAGAAGTGCCAAAAAGGGCATCTTGTTCATGTGATCTTCTTAAATTAATGTGTGTATATTTAATTTTGTTACATATATGGGCCTGTTCGTTTGGCTGTCGCTGAATCCAGCGACAGCATATGTTGTTCGTTTGCCTGTCGCTGGCGATTGTCGCTGTGTTGTTCGTTTTCCTGTCGCTGGCGACTATCGCTGTGTTGTTCGTTTGACTGTCGCTGGTCGCTGTGTTATTAAATAATTAATAAAATATTTTATTTACTTTAATTTAATTTAATTACATTTAATTCTATTTAATTTAATTTGATTTAATTTAATTTAATTAGATTAGATTATATTTAATTTAATTTAATTTAGTATAGTTAATATAATTTTATTTAGATTATATTTAATTTGATTTATTTGAATCTAATTTAATTTAATTTTGTATAACTTTATTTAATTATATATTATTTAAATTAAGTTTAATTAGATTTAGTTTTGATTATATTTAATTTATTTTTAAAAAAAAAATTTAAATATTTTTGGTCGCTATGTTGTTCGTTTATCTGTCGCTGGATTCAGCGACCAATCGCAGTGACTGATCGCAGCGGTTGATCGCTGAAAATTTTAGCGACTGAAAATTACGATCGCTGGTCACTGGCGACTGTCGCTGCGATTGGTCGCTGGATCCAGCGACAGGCAAACGAACAACTTTTAGTCGCTGTCGCTGGTTTCTATCTCCAGCGACAGGCAAACGAACATGGCCTATGTCGTTACTTAATTCGCTTCGAGCAACAAGCAACAAGCAACTTAAAAAACCAATAACGACTAATGATAATTGATAAATTTAAAAGAATGAAATAATGTGAATTGAAAGTGTTTCATAGTATAATATGGACCGTTGCGATCAGCTGAAAATTCATAGCCGAATTACTATCAGCATCATCGTAGAAGTCATCCATCGTCCTCTTCGGGCTAATTAACTATGGAGAATAATCAAAGGGATCTTTGATCCGTTGGTGAAGAACATCTCGTTATGATCAAATTAGTACCACGATGGATCCATCAGAGACACGTGTACAGGATATGAATCTTGTTCTACATTGATAATGATTGATTCGATACATGTATACAAGGAGAGGAGAACTAGGAATTAGCTAATTACACATTAATCCTTAATATGAGAATATTTACATATCCTTAACAACGTGTTCGTTGTAGTCCACGAAAGATTCCATCGATGGAGAAGATGCAGCTGAAGAAGAAGGAGATGGAATCCAAATATGTGTGTATGAAGATGAGTCCGGTTCATGTATGATCTGATCTATATGTATCCGAAAGAAACCGCATACGTACATCACACACACACACATGACGTCTGAAACAAGCTCAATTTTGAGATTTAGATTCTACACCTAACTAGAACGAATCATCAAACTGCTTTGTAATGTAGTGAGCTCTGTAATTGTTGAAACATGTAATATAAATAGAAGTGCACAGTATCATAGTTGAATTCAGCATATCGAACACAAGAATAACAACCGAAAGACCAAAACAAAGCTTACAACGAACACGCATGAAATCTCACAAGAACAACCCTCACGAGTCTCTCTCTCTCTCCATCTTATTTTGGAACCGGAACAAGACTTGGAACGTAAACAAAGCTGAAAAATACAAGGGTTACAGTAAGCTTCATAAGGTTGTCCTGTCTCAACTTGTTTTTTGATCTCACCCTCAGCAATTTCATAAAAGCTGGCACAAGCATAACCCTCTTCTACAACTTGATCGCACCATAACATGATACAATTGGGCTTGTGGATGAAGAATGTCGGAATTTTACTGTGATTGTAGTGATGGGGATGAAATAACGGGAGATTAGGGCGAGTCACATTAAAATACTTACTCCATGAGACAACCCCATCATCAGTCACCTTGTTTGTGACCCACACATCGATGGCTCGATCTCCCTTGTTTTGTCTCCAACACGTTGATGTAACAAAGAAAGCCTATCTCCTCTGAAACCTGAAAAGGCTACTATATCAAGAATAATCTCAAAGGGAGACGAACATATGGGCTTGAATGTCTCCTTTGGAAAAATCGAAAATCTGAATGAAGATTTCCCGATCCCTATCACTGTGCGCAACCCAATACATATTTCCCTTCATACACACCTTTAGGAACGGCGGAAGTAGAAACCAATCCAAAGTAGCAGAAAAAGCTCTAGCTCCAGAGTTTAGACTTGAAGTCATATATCTCAAACTCAAATTCCGTACCTGTATAAGTACAAACAACCCTCAAAATCTTGTAGCTGTCACGGGATGATACATTTTCGTATCCAAAACCGTATACATCAATTGGATGGAAAGAACGTAAGGGTTCAATCCATTTGATTTGCCCCAAAAGCGGATTCCAAATTGCAACCTTGCTGGACCTTCCTCCGCTACATTGGCATAGCAATAATCCATCGCAGTGAATAACAGAGATGATACGAGTAGCAAAAACAAACTCGTAGGGAAATGGTAGACATAAGAGTTCTAGGGTCACCGGATTGATGATTTGAAGAACCTTATCATGAAAAATCCGCATGAATCGTTCCTCGACGAGATCCAAGTGTTTGTATATGAATCTCTTGTCGTTGAAGAGAGAGTACCATTTTTTGCATGTTGGTTTGAATCGTTTCAGAGATTCGATCGGAGTCCTGTAAATTATGTCTTCTACTACCTCAAAAGGCAGCGACGAAGCCATGGGAACAACAATGTGCCGTGTCGCTCAATACTGTTTGGTTACATTAGGGTTTTAATATAATTGGGCTCTATACATTAACTCGGTCTCTCATATTGGGCCTTAAATATATAAAAGAATAGTTGGGAACTACATGATTAACAAAATACCAAAGTACGATACTTACAAGTGTGTAATCAAAATAAATTGAAAAAAAAAACACATGAAAAAGTCAAGAAGTGACAAAAAGGGCATCTTGTTCATGTGATGTGATCTTCTTAAATTAGTGTTTGTATATTTAAAATATATATTAATATTTTTCATACATATCTATCGTTAATTTACTTCTTGCAACAAGCAACTTAAAGAAACAAACAACGACGACGAGTGATAATTGATAAATTTAAAAGAATGAATTAAATGAAATAATGTGAACTGAAGTGTCTCATGGTATAATATGGACCGTCGCATCAATTGAAACTCCATAGCTGAATATCAGCATCGTCGTAGAAGTCATCCATCGTCGTCTTTGAGCTAATATTTAACTGTGGAGAATAATCAAATGGAGCTCCGTTGGTGAATAACATATCATTATGATCAAATTTATACCACGATGGATCCATCAAAGACACGTGTTCGTTGTAGTCCACGAAAGATTCCATCAACGATACCAAATCACCATCATCATCATTATGATGATCATCATCTGGTGGAGAAGATGCAGCTGAAGAAGAAGGAGATGGATGGTGATGGAGTCCATCATCATGATCATGGTCATCATCATCGGAGGGAGGGGTAATAGGGTCAGAAGAGAAGGAGTTAGCGGCTTGAGCGGCGACCTTTTGGATGGATTTGGGGGACAAAAGGGTCTTTTCATCGATGTTCATAAGAAAAGGAGAAGTGGTGGTGATGTGAGGGAAGTTGAGATTGGCTTTAGGTCCCTTAAGACACAAGAGAGCAGCGTCGTAAGCCCTAGCAGCTGCTTCTGCGGTCGAGTAAGAACCTAACCAGATTCTTGTCTTTTGATTTGGTGCCCTAATTTCAGTAACCCATGATCCCCAACTTCTCATCCTCACTCCCTTGTACTTTTTTATCTTGTTCTTGCTAGATTGATGATGTAGTGTCGATGAGGAAGAAGAAGATGATGAAGAATGACAGAGTGATGATGAGGAAGTAGTAACTTGGATCTTGAGTTCTTGTTTCACCATGATATGTAGTAATGTCGTTGTTGGTTTGGATGTTTGGTATAAGTGTTGGGGTATAAGACTGTAAGAGAAAAGTATTTTGGATGGCAAATAAAGTCGAGGATTGGAGATTATATATAGCATGGACTTGATTTGGGGGAATTGAGAGAGGGGGGGACAATAATGGCTTATTTTATAAATAAAAAAAGTGGTCAAATGAAATAGTATCTTTTCTGTGTATGAATGTGACGTTTTTGGTGCATGACAGGTGTTTTTTAAATTAGTATTTTTCACCCGCATAATATCACAAATGGATATGTCAGATTTTGTTTCATATGTAGACTAGTAGCTATATATTCCTAATTTATATTAAAAAAAAATTTGGTACTGAGATAGATCAAGGAAATGAATCTGAAACTAAGTTATGAGATATGTAAAACATTAAATATTTTCATTATTTAAAGCGTTTAGAGTAGCTACATAAATAACCATTATTGAAAAGTTGTAGTTGATAGAATTCGGACGATGACTTAGATCAACGGAGACATTCTCCACCACTTGAACGCCGAGTTACTGGAGTAACATTCGACGTACGTTGTTTATTATGTTTCAAGGTTAAATATATTACTTTCTGCGTTTCAAATTATTAGTTATTTAAGGTTTTTTCCAATACATATTAAAAAATAATAAAAAGTTTTATTTACATTTTTTCAATATATTTTCTATTTTTTTCTATTAATCAAAATAAAACAGTTGAAATAAAATTAAAATTTTACCAAATATTTGTATTGAAAATTTAAAACGACAACTATTATAAAATAAATTTTAAATTTTAAAATAACAACTAAATTAAAAGAAAGAAAGTAATTATCATGATATATAGATTTGAAAGTAATCATTAATGGAATTAATTTTTAAAAAACATCATTTTATAAAAATAAAAAATTTATCTGATGAGTGTACAGCTAGCTGTACGGAAGCCACTTGGTGGAGAAATCAAGGATTACTTTTAGTAATTTTGAGGTTGAGATTTTTAAATGTAAAAAGAAAAATAAGTTTTTTTAACACTGTCATCTCATTTTATTAAAGGGAAAAGAAGTTTATATTTTGATGACTTAATAGCTATCACTTTCCGAAATTGCAAATTACAGCTGCATTTGAACGTGTCAAATCCTACGATATTTCGAGGAAAGAGACCCTTCATACCTGCTCATTGGTCTATGTTTTTTATTTTTTTATTTTACTTTTGGTTTATATTCAACGAGTTAATTTAGATGATGTGTTTTAATCAGTTGGTATTGGTAGTAAAAATGTCCGAATATAACATGCAAAAGAATGCTAATTATATAATGTTATGTTTCCCAGATTATTATTTTTTGAAAGTTACTCTCTCTGTTTTTAAATAATAAATTTTTTAGATTTTTCACACATATTAAGGAAAAATTTAATCTTTAATTATAATTACATTATTTTTTGTAATAAACAATTCCCCATAATTCTAAACCAATAATAATTCAATAAATTTAAAATTTGCAATCAATATTTTTTGAAGTTTACAATTTTTTGTTATTTTTTATCTAAAAATACATTAAAAACCTAAAAAATAAGTACATCTTTTTAAAACAAAAAAATTTCTGAAAAATACATTATTAAAAAACAGAGGGAGTATATAGTAAATCAGATTGACCTTTATCAAATTAAGAGGTTTCATCCAAATTTATTGACATCTTTGGTCTATATATATATATATATTTAACATTGTATTGTAGCAACTCACGCTTAAACAAATTGTAATATTTGTTTTTATAATCTATTAGATTGACTATACGCTAAATAGTAAATTGTAAACTTTGTTTTTATATACATATATTGGAAGATAATGAATATAATAAAGAAATGAAAATCAAATGAGAAGAAAATACATAGGATTCTGATATGAAGGGACAAAAAGAGGCAGCTTCATGAAGTAGCATGTGAGGTCTCGCAAACAAAAATGATAAACTAAAATAAACTTAAAACATATTAAAATAAAAGTCCAAACATTTAAGCAAAATATATGTGTGTTTGTACTATCAAATGTTAAGATATTTGATATTTAATGGGAATGGAAAACGCGCAGCCAAATAGTGAAGAGCAATATTGGTGAAGACTGAAGTAAGTGAATCACTTAAAAAACAGCTGTTTACATTCTGTCTCGCTGCTACACAAAACCGCGTTTTTCTTATTTTATATTTTAGTTTTGGTAAACAATATTTATCTTACATGTATATATATATATATATATATTTTAAATATCATACGTTCCCAACACTTCTAACACACACAGTCACACACATAAAACAAATTAACTGTAAACCTAGATATATGTCAAATCATGATACAATTATATTATCTGATGAGTACAACCACTTAATAATTTGTTTTGTTGTTAATACTTTTAGAAAGAAAAAAAAGGCGAAACGAAGTTACGTGGGATTAGAGATTGAAGGATCATATGTTTATATCATACTTAAGCCTACTTTAAGTTAACTTTCCCCTTTGCTCTTTTTAGACATAAGATGAAGTCCGTTTTGTGAACTTTGAGGAGTTTCTCTACGTCGAATCTAGCTAAACTACACAGCTAGCTAGATTTGCTAATTTTACACTAAAACAACCAAATAATTTAAATGCATGACTATTATCTAAAATCTCCATATTGTATGTATATAAACTATATAACAATTATACAAAATAAGGGGATTGTAACTAATTAGTAATTTCATGTCGCTGGTGAATTCATGATCATAGTCTTGAGTCTTTTTTTTTTTTTTTTTTTTTACGCTATAAATACTCAGTCGATCAAGTTGACGCTTATCGACATGTACAGATGTACTTATAAAGTGTTCGTTAAAAATATTTCGGATATTTCAAATAGATCTCCAATCTAATTTTATCAATAAAAAGGTATATATTCACTGCATATTTCAAATTTAATTTAGATTTTCTGGCTTAGAAGACTCTCGATACTTAAAAAGAAATGTTAGATACCACAATAATATATGTGCATGCATGTGAGAATATGGAAATGTGTAGATAGATACTAAAGCAAGATAATGATTTCAAAAGAAGCATGTGTATTTCGGCAGAAGCCAAAACAAACCTTATATAGAACTTTAAGACACGCAAGAGCACATGATCGAAGGAGTTGGGAGATGGCATGTTCTTTTTGGGGACAGCCTTGACTTTCTCACAAAGCCTTGAGGGCTTATGAGACTTGTCTTCGCTTAGACATTTCACAATTTGGTCCTAAGCAAACCCTTAAAGGTCAAACAGAGGCAATTTTTGTCAGCTTTACAGCCCCAAAATATATTCCTATATTTATATTTATATATATATATATATATTTTTTGTAATAAAGCATCTCGAGGCTTCTTCCATTGTCATTATCCGGTTTTGGCAATGAAGTTTTAGTTTATCCAAGTCACAAAAATAAGAAAATTATCCTGGTGAAGCAGATTCCCATACTGGCCAGCTTCACTGGCACCGTACTCCCTCCGTACTTTCCCAACAACTGAACAAATAGATGGCCTTACTATTACAAATACTATTATCTTACAATATCTTTACTTACCTCTGACTCTGAATATAATATATAGATAGATTATAGATAGGTGCATTTAATTTATCATGGATAAGGAACTGGTACGGCTTTGGCGTGAGAAATTTCGAAGAAGGTGCAGGATTGAGCGTTTATAGGTTAAAAATGCATACTATAAAATATATAAGTCATGTACGGCTAGGTAGATGCAAATAATTAATTTTGCAGAATCGAGTTTTTCGATTTATCGAAATTAAATATGTGCGCTGAATAATACATGTTTTTTGGAGAAATTTCTAGGAAAGTGAAGATAACTGGGTTTCATCATTATGGGGATGCTCGTACATTAAGTAGGTTCAACTACCTAGCTAAAATCCTATTTATTCGTTTCACTTTTTTTTTAAGTTCCGTTTGAACAAAATTATCTCTAACTATTTGAAAATTGATAGAATAGGACCAATTTAAAAAAAAAAAAATCGAGAAAAATGTAGAACGTACTAGTATATACAAAATGAATAAAACGTAGTAATCTTTTGCTGGAGGAATAATATGAAAATTCGAATTAATGATATATAATAAAGTTCTTTTAAAAGTAAAGTTGGGATGTCTCTACGGGGACATCCAATAAAAAAAAGCTTAGTTGGGTTGGGCTTTTAGAAGTAGATGTTCGTATTAATTATCTGAGATCCATACTACAACAGTGTGGGCCTCGTACGCATGATCAAGATGCATTTAGAAATGTAGTGCCATAGTGCTTTACAAAAAATTTGTGATTTCATGTTTCATATTCATTTTTTAAATTATGTCAAGTGATATTTTGAAGGGTATGTCATATGTGATAAGATTATTTACTTGTAAGATTGTTAACCGGACAATTTTAAACCGGAATAATCACTAACCAAAGTAGTGTTCAGGAGTTAAAAAAAGAGAAAAAGCCAATAATGAGATTGTCTTGCATTCAAACTAAGAAAACAAAAAAGCAAGAAGCAATGGAGATGAGAAACACAATGAATGAGTAATAGCTCAATGGACAAGAAGCGATAGAGATACTCCCGCCTGGACCATTAGCTGGATTGCCCGGGATTGAACTGCTTGAAGGAACCGTAGGTCCTCTGGGTGAAGCCGCGGGTATGGCTATGATTCCTCCACCAACAACATCATCAGAATCTGGCGAAGGTGAAGGTGAAGGTGAAGGCGAAGGTACATACATCAGTTCCTTTGGAACAGTATCAGGCGGAGCTATAAGCGGCGCTAATTGTTGCGGTCCTGCAAATTGTTTTACCAATTGCAGTTAGAGACCAAGATTTCATTCATTGGGTTTATTATAAGGCATCAGACAGTATACTTACCAGGGCATCGTGGTTGAAGAGACATGGATAATCTGAAAAACAAACCGAGAGAGATTGGTTAAATAGGTTGTTAATTTCATTAGCAGGTGAAATACGATAAGGAAAGACTCATTACGTGGTCAAGATAGTGCCGCTAACGAAACCATTGTAACTACAAGTAGTAAGTTTACAACCCGAGCTACTCTGCTGCGAAGAGATGTTCCCGAGCATGAAGTTGCTGTTTCTACATCGCATACTAGAACAAGAGACTGCTAAAGAAGCAGGCTCACAATACATACTGTGATCACAAAAATGCAAAAGATCAGCTAACTTGTCAAAATTAATTAATAGAACTCACCCGCTTAATACCTGCGGCTTCCGAGTAAACAACTGCATTGTACACAGTGGCCTGCGGTGAGAGCATAGCTTCCGTTTGGAATGATCAATCCATAATCCGTAGCATATTTGGGAAAATTTGAACTACAAGCTGAGAAGTTTTGATACAACAAACACAAAACAAGCAATGTCTGTACTTAATTAGCAAATTTCTATTCAAAGGTTAAAACTTTAGACCTCTTATGCCTGTGAAGATTATTACATTTACAGTGAATTATAACTTTCTAACTCAAGAGATTGAGATTGTGGATCTCACCTAGCAATGGCACAGCGAGAATATCACCAGGATTGATATCAGGAGCTCCCATGGCATTCACATTTGTTAAATCCGTAACACTGGTCGAGAATCTCTTTGCGATTCCAGCCATTGTATCGATTTGTCTCACAACGTAAGATAGATAAAGTGCCGGAAGAGAATCATCAGTACCATTGAAGCAAGTGCAAGGAAGGGGAATCACAAGCCTTGTACCTACATCGAGAACTGACAGGTCAGTTTCTGAATTCGCCACCTGAATCTGCTCCGGCGAGACCAGACCACCGTAAACAGAGTCAGCGATCGATCCTAGTGTGTCGGAAGTACGAGTCTTGTAATGAGTCGAGAGGGATTTTCTGATTCCGTCGACACAGGAGCAAGTGATTGGGATTTTAAGGAAGAGCTTAGCGGGAAGGACATGGTTCTCAACGTCTGGGTAAGAGATATCGATAGAGTTAGAGAGGAGCATCGAGACTGGGTCTACTTGGAAGAGAGAAGCGACTTCTGTGACTTTGAGGTCGGTGTAGAGCGTGTAGCCTAGCAATGAGTTACAAGTGTCTTTACTGGAGCAAGGCTCTATTGTGGATTTTGCAGTCGCCATTGATGCTAAGCTCGAAGCTAAAATCAGAAACAGAAATAAGGGTTTATCTGGGTTCTTCATTTCGATCCGTGGGTTCTGAGTTCCCCTCACTCAATACAGGAACTTGGATAGGGTTTTATGAATTTAGAATCTTCTAGGGTTTTACAAAGTTTCAAATTTTGTAGGGTTTCACACGATTTCTGGAAAAATGCCAGTATCAGTGGAGAGTATAATTAACAGAAGAAGCTTGGAAACAAGATTCCAGGTGTTTTTTTTTGGATTCGAAAGAACTGAGAGAATCTATCTTCTTCCTCTTCGGAGGGGAGAGAGAGAGAGAGAAGAAAAGTTAAATCTTTTTTGAAATAGTTAACAGCTGTGTGAGTTCACTGAGTTGCAGACAGAAGACAACGGTAGGAGATAACATATTAGTAAATGACGGATTTGCCCCTTTGCATTTCCGTTCGGTTTGACCCACCGGTTTAAGGTACAACATGGAATAATTCACCGGTTTAATGGTCAACAAGGACTATTTCAAAATAAAAACTTTGAAATTTCATCAAAAATTTATTGAAAGGTATTGTCATTTTCAAAAATAAATGTATCATATAAATTGTGTAATTTACCATCCACTAGAATCGGTTAAGGGTACTCCAGTAAATTAATATCTCTGAATTGTGGCCCACTTCAAAGCCCACTTTCTTTAAAAAGCAAAGAGTTTATCAGTGTAATAAAAAGCGAGCCAAACACGGCCTTCAAGTTTAGCGGGCAAAAAGCAAAAAAGAATCTTCTTCCCTCCAAATCCTCACCCAACTATAAAATTAATCTTTCACCTAAAGCATCGGACATCGTCGTCTTTAACCTTAACGTCATAATTTAGTCTACCAAGATCCCCAAATTCACACATAAACCCTAGATTCTGATTTCTCGAATTTTTAATTGCATAAACCCTTAATTGAGCGATTTGTCCATCGATGGACAAATCTGGTGAGAGAGACGGGATGGCGACGGTGATTGAAATGGATCAGACTCCACGGAGGAATGTTCGTCGGAAGTTGGTTCAGTCGACGTTGGTCTCGCATAAATTGGAGGATGTAATTGAGGCGAATGGAGATCAGATTTGCGATGTTGGTAATAAGGAGGAAGGTGAAGGAGGATATGTTGATCTATGTAGTAGTCAAGAGAAGAAGACGAGCAAAAAGAAAGAGAGGACTCCGAAGAACGGAGCTTCCAAGAAGGTTTGTTTTTATGTTTATAGATTACGGTTTTTAGCTTTTTAGGTTGAACAATTTAGGTAATGATTCTTCTATAATGTGGACTAGTTTCAAGAATATTTTGTAAGTGTGGTCTCCTTTTTTTTTTTTTTTTTTTCGATGTAGTTGGGTAAAGGAAAGAGTCCTTGTAAAACAACGCCTAAGAAAAGTGCAACTAAAAACGGGATTGTAGCTGCTGCTGATCAGATGATTGCTACCAATTTTTCACCTCCCGTACCCAATTTGCGTCTGGAAGCAAAGTTAAGAGCTGAGGTAAGTAAAATTATTATTAGAATTAAGCATAGATGGGCCTGAGTTGTTTGCCTTGTGTTCGTATGTGAAGTGTTTGAGGAGGAAAGAAAATAGGTTTCATATGGGTTGGTTTATTTATTGTGATATCTCCATTAGTGCCCCTTATATACTTCTTTAGATGAAGTAGCTTCAAAATATTTGACAAAATTTGGTGTGACTTTTTGCCTCATGTAAATTGGGTCTGAAGTCTGGGCTTTTTTTTTTGCTTTCTATTTGATCAGGAAGATTCGCGGATGTCTGCTGGCAAGCAAATACATCCGTTTTTCTCGTCTTGTAAAGGAGGTAAAAGAAATCAAGAAGCCGCCGCAGCAGAGGAGGGTACGTGTCAGGGTCAAGGAAGAGATAAAATAGTCACCATCGGCCCTATCCATGTATTTGAGAGGTTTCAGGTATGACAAATACATATATGGTAACTTCTTCGATTATTTTTAATTATAAAGCAATCTAAATAGCAAAACCTTCTTCTTAGGATGATTATCCGACCATTGATTGGAAGAACTGGACTTTCTATGAGCAAACATCCACCATTGGGAGTCCTGATCAACAAATAAAATTCAACTCTCTTGAGCCCCGACGCAAGGAGTTTGATTTAAATGAACTGCCAACTCTTTCACATCCTGACGTGTGCGTCATCGATGATGAGGAGCCTGAACAATGTGCTAGTCAATCAGAAGGTGTCGCAGAGGCATCTCCGGTAGTCTTAATAGCAGACCAGGAGGAGAAACGTGGGTACCTTGGCTCCTTAGATGGAGCAGAATTGGTGATGAGCTAAAACTTTCCCTTTTGGTCTATGTTTTTCGTTTCTTGGAACCATTAATGACAAAGGGTTATTTCCTATCATTCTTTTTAGGATTGTGAAGTTCATGAAGCAATTAACTTGTCTTATTATGCTGGTGGTGCAGCAGACATGTCTCATGAAATGCAAAGCCTGTCATGTCGAGAAAGGTAGTGATTTTGTATTTGATATCAGTAGCCGCACACGTGTTTTAGGTTGGAAAAATGATTTCTTCAAAAATAGTGAGAAATAACCACATAGGCCAGCGACCTCTGTGATATGCTTGGAAGTTCTGCTGGGCATATTTTTTATCCTTTCTAGAATGCTTGATCTATAATTTCTAATCTATGCAGTAATGACTCCAGCAGCCAGCCTCGTAATAGCTTATGGGTAGATAAGTACCAGCCAAGAAGTGCCTCGGAGGTCAGACAATTTGAGCATACTGCCTTCATAGTGGATATGCCTGTTCATATCTTCTGGGATAATATAATTAAAGAAAAGTAGTAAACACAAATTTCTCACATTTTCTTACCCAAGTATCTTGCAGGTATGTGGTAATACTGAATCTGTAAAAGTAATGAATGAATGGCTGCGCCAATGGCATGAGAGAGGGTTTCAGCCAAGCAAAGACTTTTTGAGTAGTGATGAAGATAAATCGCAAGATGCTGATTACAACTGTTCTGAAAGTGACTCCGACTCAGAAAATATTGGTGTTGAAGACTGCCTGAAAAATGTTCTCTTAATCGTTGGTCCAGCTGGGGTGTGATAAAATATTCTGCCACGAACTGTCAATTTTTACGTCTACATTGCTTTGTGAGTTTCATGTATGTGACTCATGTTTGTGAGTACAATTGTGCCTGTGTTGCAGAGTGGGAAATCTGCAGCTATTCATGCATGCGCCAAGGAACAAGGATTTAAAATCCTAGAGGTATGAACTGTTTCCGCTATATGTATTCTAAAGGACCTTTTTTCCTCTTCTGGCATGGATATATTTTACTTTCGCAATTGTTTATGTCTCTAATGATTTGTGTCTATAGTCCAACACATCAGAATGCCGAAGTGGAACAGTAGTTAGGCAGAAATTTGGGGAGGCTCTTAAGTCATATAGCCTTTCAAGGTACATAGAATTGCAACAGTAATGCTTGGATCTGCTATTTTCTGCATTTCATTCGGTACTATCAAACTGAAATTATCGTTTGTATTCACATAATTTGTTTTTTTCAGGTCCTTGGACCCTCTTTTCGATTCCTGTACTGATGGCAATGGAGTAGAGGATGTAATTGGAGTGGTACCCGTATTACATATCCAGAATGATGGAGCTAACTTGAAGCCTTTAATTCTTTTTGAAGATGTAGATATTTGCTTTGCTGAAGATCGTGGTCTTGTTTCTGCTATCCAGCATATTGCTGAGAAAGCAAAAGGGCCTGTGGTATTGACTGCCAATGGTAGTATTCGTCCATGTTAAAACACTATTTTGTTGCATTTGCAGTTCATCTTTAATTAATCTGCTGATGACATCTGTATTACATGCATATTTACAGACAAGAATCATGGTTTACCAGACAACTTAAAGAGGATAGATATATGCTTTTCATTGCCATCAAAAGAAGAACTGTTTAGCCACCTTTCTCTGGTTAGTATTCTGATGCTTAACCTTTAAATTTCAATGGATTCTTCTAATTTGTTGTTTCACAGGTTTGTGCAGCAGAGGAAGTTAAAGTTAATCCTGGTTCACTAGAGCAATTGACCATGTTTTGTGGTGGTGATATACGGAAAGCGATTATGCAATTGCAGTTTTGGTTTCAGAGTAAACCGAAAAGAGGTATTTTGGACGTAAATTGCTACATACGAAAAATAATTTTTATTCCCAGAGGTCCACTAGTGAAAGACTAGGTGTGAATATTTTTAGTTATTTGGAAGGTTTTGACTTTTGATTTTTTTCCCATACACAGCCAGAAAGGTGAAGAACACAGGTAATCCAGATCTCTTTGATCATGAAGCTGGCCACTTGCTGCTTCCCAAGATAATTGCACGGGATTTCCCTTCTCAATTATCTCAGTTGGTGGAGAGTGAGATTGCTAAGGTATTATCCATGGAAGAGGAAAGTTATAACACAGTGGAAGTATTTGTTGAAGAGGTTGAAAACGAAAAAATGCTTAATAGATTATGGAGACGTGGCACAGGAAAGAACAGCATACAAGCCAAGAAAGCAGCCATGTTCAGGCAGAACACTTGTTTTGAAGATTATGATGAATTAGAAGACGTCTTAAGTATTCCGTGTGAACTTAGCAACACTTCCTACCAACCACTCTCTTTCTCTCAGCCAAACAGAAGGCGGAAGCTCAATGTTGTGATGTCCTCTGATTCAGAAGATGAGCCTCTGACTGACATACGGGTTTCCATTTCACAACATCAGAAAGACGACAGATTAGTTTTCCAAGAAGATGGTACGCTGTCCTCATATTGGCCAGATATGCAAAAGGAAACAATCGTACTAGCTGTTCCTTCAGTTCCTGCCAGAGCAGAACTATTGGAGGCAACTTGTTATCAGTATGAGACATCAAAAGTCTCTTACATTGATGAGGTATCCCAATCAGTTGATGTATCATGTGTACCAGAATCTTCATATGTTCCAGAAACTTTAATGGATGGTGAAGCTGAGCTGTCGCCAAGAGCGGTATCTTGCGGACATTTTGATGGAAGAATAGAAGTGTCCATGAATGAGGACGTTGTACAGACTCCCCCATCAAAAGAGATATACATAGACAGATTTCAGATTTTTGATTGCTTAAAGAATACATGTGAGATAATTGCTGAATCGTCTGATGCGACGGTGATGGAAGACTGTTTCAAGGAATGTGTAGGGACTTCCCAGAAGATGCAACAAGTTTCAGATGAATGCAGTCGTATAGATTTTGGTAAGACATTCAAGACGGCTCAGAAACCGAAGCTTGATACCTCTAGATATACGGTGCAAGAATCATGGAAAAAACTCTGTTCGAGTCATGCTGATTTCAAGCCATACTTGGATTCAGAACCTGTAGAAGCTCCACAAGTTCTTGATCTCACTCATCAGATAGCCAATCTAATTTCGGAATCTGACCTAACGCATTCTAGATGCCTGAACCTTGTGAGTATTAAGCTTCCTCTCTTTTCAAAGTTTTCATCTCAGACATTCTTAACTCGTGGAATTCACTTATTTAGGGAGCTTTGGAGCCAATGATGAACGCTTCCGGAGATCTTGATACGTCTGGTTTATGTCAGATGCTTGAACAGATGACTTCCACTGTGGCACAGCAAGAGTTTTGCTATTTCACAAACCAAATTGCTACAACAGGATCCGTCCCTACTTCATCAGCTACCATGGTACCCGAAAGAGGATTGGCAGTAGATGAGACTAGGCAGGATTACATATCGAGCAATAGAAGCTGCTTGGATATGAAACCAGAAATACATGAAGAATGGTAAATAATTTTCTTCCAACGGATGATTAGTACATAATTTCCAATGGGTTCATGTGTTGCAATGCAAATTTCTTGCTGACTCACTTTTCTTCCAAAATTTTCCACTGTTCTCTTTCTCATTACTGGAGTTGCTTTTTTTTTCCGAATGCAGTAGGCGAACGGTACGGCTTTCCGGCATACTAAAGTCAGTAGTCCCTTTGAGATCTTTGAAAGGAAGAGCTTTCCATGAATATGCTTCATTCATAGGGCAGATTTCAAGAGCAGATCCCTCCAACTTATCCGGAGCCATGGAGAAAGGCAGACGGCGAAGGTCAGTACCAGTGGGTTCACCATAGTTTCTGAGTATGATTGATTTTTCTCCTAACCTCCATTTTTCTCGATTCAGGTCAAGAGAAGCTCGACATTATCTGTCAATGGAACTATCCTCAGAAGATATTGCATTCTTGGGCCAACACAGCACATACAGTGGAAATGAATAATAAAGCAGTTTCAATTGTATAGAAATTAGAACAGCTCCACACTTCAGGAATAGTTTTTATTTTAAACATGTTTGCCCAGAGTTAACTTAGCCGAGATGGATCTCTCGACCCTTGCTATGTAGAGTATGACATTAGTGCATATACATAAATTTTTGGGAAAAAAAAAGCAAGGAAGGTAGTTCTCTCCTTCAGGTTTATGAAAATGTATTTTTATAAATTAAAAATTCTACATTTCACAGAGCTATAAATAGTAGGAACCATTATCTCTTCTACGAGCCCAAATCAAAACGAAAAAACAAAATGTTACTTTTCTCTATTAAGGTTTTTGAGTAAAATGCATATTTAGTAAAAATTCAACACCCCTTGTGTGAATGTTTTTCTTCTGCAGCACCCTGAACCAGTGAGTACTAAACTGAGCTGCAGATTGGATAAGATCAGACTTTGCCTTCGAGTTTATCATTATTAACAAGAGGAAGTAATTCAATCTTGCTTCTTGGGGTACGAGGAGTCCTAGGAGTTCCCGGTGTCTGCTGCGAAAGCATATGCCTCACATATCCATAAAATGTGCAGCCCACAAGCGTAATTCCGCATCCAACAGCATTCATATATGATATTGGGTTACGGAATATCAACCATGAGACCAATACAGCCACTGCAACCTGAGAATCATATTACAACCATGGGAGTGAGTTTGACAGTGTCCAAGGCAACAAAGACCCTAGCAATGTGCCTCGAGAATTCTATATTTAGTGTTAACTTGTTTAAAATAAACTATATGGACACAGTCATGCCAACAACTAGGAATAAGACCTATAATAGAATATGAAGCATGCTCAAAAGACAAAGAAACTTTAGCTGGTCGGTTTTCAATTTCTTGTACCATGGTAAGATAGGGAAACTGATAAGAACTTAGCATTACCAGTAAATTGAATTAAAAGTTATCCTTGGATTAGTTTGGATCATCCAGAGCAATCCGAAAGAAAATTTTAGTTACGGATTTAGGGGTGTCTTTGTTACCTTAAGGTTTCCAGCTACGTTGAATGTGACTGCGGTTGTGGAGTGAATGACATAGAAGATGGAGAAGTTGAGACAGAAGGCTAAAACACCAGAACTGAATATAATGATGAGGGCTGACCAGGGAGCAGGGTGTGCTTCAAACCAACTCATAATTCCGCTGCCTTCCAGTAATAATGCTGGTATCCCGAGAATCATGGTGGCAAAAGGCGCCATATAGTATACGGTGTTTATGCTAAATAAGAAAAACAGAAAAATCAAATCTTTCTTCTACGCAGATGGATATTCATACGTATACTTCCCAAAAGGTGAAATGATTGATTCTTAAACAGAAATAGAGATCAATCAACATTGTGGCTAAATCACATTATAGTGAATGCTTTTTCAATTTGGACTAAGATGCCATCACATGATTATCTAGTGCCGTAGAAGCAAAATGATTGCACATCACATCCAGAAAGATATAACAAGAAAATGTCATTGAAATCTGAAACTAAGTGCAGTTTTCGCGAATCAGCACCGATCATGGAAATAAAAGTTCCAAAACTGAATAGTATCTTAGCAAGAAATTCATAATGAGACTCCAGGAAGAGCCACTGACCTGTCAAATTTGTAACCATGAAGAAGAGATTCGGCTAGAATGGTCTTTGTGGAAGTAGCTAAACATCCAAACAAGGCAGCACAGAATCCAAACATGTTAAAACTAAGTTCTGTAACAGAGGTCAGAAGAATTCCTCCAACAATGGGCACTAGAGACGCCCAAATACGCCAGTCGAAGTATTTCCTCCATACCAACCACTGTAAGACAACTGCTCAAACATATATACACAGGAAACAATCAGATTCTCTTGAAAATCCAAGAACAGACAAGAGAAAAATCACAAATTGCTAAATCCATCTCAAAACCCTAACCTGTAGTTGCTGGAGTGAAGGATTTAATCGTCTGCATAAACGAAACCGGGATATATCGAAGGCTGACATTTCCCAACACAATGTTGATACAGAACACGAAAGACATTGGAAAAATCCTCCTCCATCGATCTTCAGGATCAACCACAATCAATGGTTTAAGCTTGAGAACTTTGATGACGATGTATGCTCCAATCGATGAACATATGAAGTGAACACACGAAACCGATAGAGGAAACTTGAAATCCAGTTTCTGCAAAAGTTTTCAAAACATTATCATCACCAATCCATGAAGCTGAAACCAAATTCCAAATTGAGAAAAGTGGAATCTCAAATCAAAACATCAAACATTACAAAATCCACATAAATAGATCAGATCAACACAAACAAGTAAAACCTAAATCTAGGGTTAAGAGATACCTGAAAGATCCATTTGTTCATGATGATGACGGTAACGTTGAAACCCCACCACTGAAGAATAGCTAACAGAGATCTGAACATACTTCCTTCCTCCATCTCTCTCTCTCTTAATCTTATCTCTCACTCAGAAATTCAACAACTTTCGGAATCAGATCGAAAATTTGACAAAAACCCACAAAAAAATTAACGAGTTTTAAGAAGTGAATCCGTGAGAAAGAGAGAGAGCGAAAGCTGCGCAGCTAAAAAAGAGAGAAGGAGAGAAAACCCTAATGAAGGTGAAAAGTGGACAAGGTAACGGTAGCAGTAAGCTCTTCTTCCATGTGATTTGTTTCGAATTCTCTTATTCTCTGTTCATCAATCTCAAACGTCTCTGTGACTCTCTCTCTCTCTCGCTCTCTCTTATGCCATGAAAATAATGTTTTGCTCTTCCGTAGGTTTCCATTTATTTATTATAAGAAATATTTATTTTTTAAGCACAATTATTTTTTTGGTAATTTTAATTATCTTTTTATCCGAAAATTTAAATCTATCTGTTAGTAAAAATATCACAAAATTCCATGTTCTATGAAGGTTGAGTCAAGTTTCAATTTCCAAATTCCAATGCATATTATATTTGGTAACAAATTTTAATTTACATGCACTAAACCATGGTAATAACTAATAAGCCGACAAGAAAAAAAAAACATGGTACTAAATAATATAAACCTTCATATATCTCTAAATTACATATAACTTTTTAAAATTAGAAGTGCTAGTTTGGGTTATATCAGGTAAATAGTTGTGTGAACAAGAATACATATAAAAACTAAATTAAATACACATTTTCATCCAAACAAAACTAAAATGGGCAATCTTTATTTTGTTACATGTTTTGTTCATGCTTTAATCGAAAACATTTTGATAATTGCGGCAATTTTAAAAAATTGCAGTTTTTTGTGTGTCTGATATTTTGTCCACATACATCCGAGGATATGGGGAAAGATCACTGCCGTTCGATGAACATACTTTTCATGAAGTTGACATCCCACTGCCACTGTCTAATTTTCAAATCGAATATGGTATATCTTAAAAGTTTGGTTATATCACAAATTCGTAATTTTTCGCCCTATAAGTTGAACGTTATATAGTCCACAGTTAATTTGCTGCTTAGGGCTTTTTAATTCATTTATATTAATATATAAATAAGAAACTGGTTTTGGTTAAATGCAAAAAACCACCATCGATAGTTTATAATACTTAGAAGTTATGTACGTTAAAAGTCTAAGAAGTTAAAATTATGGACCAAACTACTAATTTTTTTCGTCTTGTACGAAAATAAAAATATGGAGAAGAATAATTTCGAAACAGCATTTAAATACTAAGAGGATCTTAAGTTTAGTATCTAAAGCTATTAATAGGTTTGGCAACCAATTTTTTCTTTTAAAATGTAGCGACGTTATTTGACGATGATCGGTCATGACTCATGAAACATATAATATAAAACTCTTTGACAATCTCATATCCCTAGTATATCACAAGCAAAATTCATATATATATATATATATATATATATATATAATATAGTTTGAGGTATAGTTTTCTTATATCAAATATCTAAAATTATTTTAACATAAAAGGTTATATATAAAATTACATACTCGAAACCAACTTTAACATGTGTAGACAGTAGGCTTCATGAACGTATTTGTTGCTGCACGACCATTCAATATATCGAGTTTTTGAATGACTTGGTCAAACCACGAGAAAGTTAACCCAACTGATGGTCGCACTTTATGTGAACAATAAGATGGAAGAAATATCTATCAAAATAATAACTTTTAACAAAAACGAAAGATTTTAAAATTGAATGAAGTAGGCAGCAAGTTTTGGTTTCCCTTTTGCTTAGTGTAAGCAATGAATACAAATTTTGACTTACTTGCAAGGCCAAGGGTAAAATGTAAGGCAAGTAGGAGTCTTCAAGCTAAGATTAACTTACCTTAATCTTAGTTTGATAGTGGTCACCTAAATGTTAAACATTGTTATCTATTATTTTCTTAGACGAGTAGATAAGCATTATAGCCGTTGCCCCCAAAAATATGTAAGTTTTTTGGATTTACAAGCTAGATTAGAGGACATATTACTTTATGCATCATGATGTAAAAATTTTAACATGCTTTCAAGAATATAATTCTTATCAGCTCATTTTGAACCAAATCTCATTATTGGACATGCAACATATCATATTTAGGTTACTCTACTTGGATCAATAACCTAGATAACAATACCATATCAAGTTTTATAGAGACCTAACTCAAAACTAATTAGCAATTAATAAATTGGTGTATGTCATTTATATATTACTTTATATCCCATCTAACTTTGGATGCATGATCCTAACAATAAGCATAATAATTCATTCATGTCTTAAATTTTAGCCATGCATGATAGTATTTATGTATATAGATCAATATATCGTTGAACAAGAAAAGCTGATCGGATATAAATTTGGTTGTTTATTATATCATAATCAAAAGAAAAACATCACTTTTGAAATGTTTGTTTATCAATTCGTTTTCAGTTCTCACATTATTCATTGATTCGTGACACATTAACCAATCTCTCACAAAGCAAATGAAAAAACTCTCTTGAAAGATAGGGAAGAAACCAACAAAAGTAAAAAAACGCATCTATTTAGAGAAACTCTTGTATCCTATTAACAATCACCGTTATTGCTATATCCTTATTTGGGTTTCAATTACTGAACATTGATTCAAGAAATTATAAACACAGAAATGAATGGAGACAAAAAATGATCAAATGATAACTATGGTACAGAATCAAGTGGTGTTGCCACTAAGCGTGTATGGTTGTATCAAGCACATGGGTGGTGTTGTCCCTTTGCTCACTGCACCAGCTAATGACTAGAATAATAGATCTACGCAAATCAACTAATTAGCAAATCACTATTACCGACGGTTTAAAGACAAAAAAAAATTGACTTTTTCAATTGAAAAACCAGTGAGACGACGACATTTAGACGGCCGATTTTTATAACTCCTGCAGTTTCTGATTGTGGATCCAAAACATATTTAGGCTTTTAGGTGGTTTTAACTGGGCCTAGAGGCCCATGTGGTAAAGTGTGTATTTTGTTATGTCGTCATGTGTATTTAAAGTTAGTTATATGATTCTCCTGAGCCTGGTACAGTCTCCGATGGGGCAATGATGATGACAGACTGAGAATAAAATAACTAAAAAAAAAGGGGGAAAAATAGGGTCCGTCCCGCCCAAAGCTTCCTCTCCGTTTTCACCGCAGACTCACTCACCGTTGTATTTCATATTCGCTCTCTCTTCTTCACTCCAGTGAGGCGTTTCTAGGGGTTTTTTTTTTTTTTTTGATTTTCGTTTCGTCCTTATAGTGATTTCGATTTCAAGCAGCGGGGTACACCGAAATGGAGAAAACTCCGACGCAGATAGTGTCCGAACTGGGTTCTCGTTTGCTGCAATCATCTCGTCCCAATAAGGATTCTCTGGTCAAGTTACTACGGGTAAATGTCTGAAGCTGATTCTGATGAAACCACTACTTTAAAACATCGAAAATAAGTACTGGGTTTTGTTTTTAGTTTACTCGATTTCATCACTTTGGTTTTTTGATTTCTTCACTGTTTACAGCTTTTTAATCACTCCGAAAAAGCTTAATTCCTTGAAAACCGACTTGAATTTGAGTGGGTTTGTGACAAGGTGTGATGCGATAAAACCTAATATGTGACGATTTCTTTATCTCTCTCAAGGGTTTTGAGTTAAGTGCATCTCTCGCTTTGCACGTTTGAAATCGATTTTGATTCCTTTTTTTTTTTTTTTGTTTCTTCTTCTGGTGATATGATTTATATATATATATATATATATATATATTTTCTAATCAGATCCGAAAATATTATGCGGGGAGGATTAACGTTCATTGTCACCTTTCAATCATGCTAATACGCAAGAGTTTGCTTATGCACATTTTTGTGAATCTTTGTAGGAAGTTGCTAATACTCTGTCACAAATCGACCAGCCTTTAGCCACCAACAAGGAAAAAGGTCTGAAACTGCTAGAAGCTGAGTTAAGACCTCTGAAGAAATCCATTATAAAGCATGGCCTTCTTAAAAATCGTGACAATGACGTGAGTCTTTTGGTCACTGTTTGTGTCTCCGAGCTTTTCCGGATTTTAGCACCTAAACTACCTTTTGAAGACGAGTATCTCAGGGTATAAAGATTCTTTAACTCCTTCCCCATAATCATATTTCATGTCATTTTTCTTCTTTACCCAACATGTTATATCCCAATTTCAGGATATCTTCAATCTCTTTCTTGCTGAATTTTCTGAGCTATCTGATACCGTAAGCCCTTATTTCTCAAAGAGGGCGAAAGTCTTGGAGACAGTCTCTCGATGTAAATGTTGTCTGCTAATGCTGGACGAGGACTGCCAAGATTTAGCTCACGAGATGTTTAACATGTTTTTCTCTCTTGTAAGGTAGGAGATGAAACGATTTATTTCGAAATTTCACCGCTACTCTGATTTTATAATTTCGTAATTGAACTGCATTAACAAGGTCGTTTTTCCCTTGTCTTGTCAGAGAGCACCATCAACAAAGTTTAGTTAACCAGAAAAATATTAAAATGCAGCAGCGAAAGGCTAACACGCAGCAAACACAACAAAGTTTATTTAACAACATTTTAACTATAATGACTGATATTCTGGAGGAAGAGGCAAATTCGTCTTTTGTCGTTGTTATTCTGGAAAATCTTGTGAAGGAGCGAGAGGTATGGATGTACAACGATTATATCTTTTGATTATGGTTTTCAAAATGATTAGGTGATGTTTTCATTCTCCTGTGCTTACAGGATACAACTTCTGCTGCTGATAAGCTTGCCAGTTCTCTCATTGAAAGCTGTACCGACAGGCTCGAGCCGTTAATTTGCAGCTTCTTAACATCATGTTTTATGGAGAAAGATTCCATCCAGACCAATCTCAGAGATTCTTATCACGAAATCATGTTTAAGATCTCCTTAATTGCTCCCCAGATGCTGCTAGCAGTTATCCCGAAATTGACCCAGGAACTACTGGTATTTATTACACTTGCATATTTATAAACATATGATCTAACTTTTCTATGAGATTGGTTAAATTGTGCTATTTAAGCAGGTATAGACTGTTTTGTTTTAAGTTACCGTTTATATTCCTGTTCGTTTTTTGGCTACTCACCAGGGTCGTTATTTCTATGTCTGCAGACTGATCAGGTCGATGTGCGAATAAAAGCCCTTAACTTAGCTGGAAGGATTTTTGCGCAGCCTAAGCACTGTTTAAGTTCTTACGGACAGACATATCAAGATCTTTATGCAGAGTTCTTGAGAAGATTCTCAGATAAATCTGCAGAAGTCAGAATGGCTGCACTGAAATGTGGCAAACAGTGTTGCTTTGCGAATCTGTCTGGAAATAAAGCATCTGGAGTTCTCAGTAATATTCCTGAAGTTTCTCTTTTTGCCTTGGTTCTTCATTTCTGCCTATTTCTAATTGGTGTCCTTTATTCGTATTTTTATGTGTCAGCTGCTATCCAAGAACGCCTACTAGATTTTGATGATAGGGTTCGAACACAGGCTCTGGTTGTTGCTTGTGATATTATGAAGTTTGATATGAAGTATGTTCCTTTGAATCTGATTTCTGAAGCCAGTGAGAGGCTTCGGGATAAGAAGGTACTCTATGTTGCAGTATATGAGGCGTTACTAAGGGTCTACTTTTTTCCAGATTACTCACCACCTTATCTGATATTGTGCTTCTGTTTGATAAAGATATCTGTTAGGAAAAAGGCTCTGCAGAAGCTGACCGAAGTATATCAAGATTATTGTGACAAGTGTTCAGAAGGAGACATGACAATAAATGATCATTTTGAGCAAATCCCATGCAAAATCTTGCTACTTTGCTGCGATAAAAATTGTGAAGAATTCAGGTATCATAATTTACCAACTATCCTTGAATTGTTTTTTTCTTTTTCTAAATATTTCTGAAAAACTAATATAGTTCTATGAATCATTTAGGTCCCAAAATTTGGAACTTGTGCTTTCCGATGATCTTTTTCCTCGCCTTCTTCCAGTTGAGGAGAGGATGCGGCACTGGGTCCAATGCTTTGCCATTATGAATCATATCCACTTAAAGTCACTCAATTCAATTTTATCTCAGAAAAGAAGGTAGACATAATAATTCACCATCAAATATAGGTTAAAAGTCTTTCTTGTTATTCACAAAGTATGCTTCCAGGTTGCAAAATGAATTGCGGCATTGCCTAACCCTCTGGAGGAAAGCTAAGGTCTGTTTTACACTTTTCTCTTAAGTTTTGATGTTTCACAGATCCTAAGGGCTTCACAAACCTTACGTTGCTCATTTTATTATTTTAATCTGATGCTTGCTTTAGGATGACAATATAGAAGAAGTGCAAAGAAAGAAAAAGAGCTACTTCGTAAAGCTTTCAGCTTGCTTTCCAGATGCTTCCGAGGCAGAAGATTTCTTTCAAAAATTAGACCAAATGAGGGATGCATCAATTTTTGATGCCTTAACTTTACTGCTGGATGAACTGTCATCCACAAATGCTCAGATTATTAAAGTAAGTTCAAACTTTTCTGAGCATCAGAGAGATTATTTACTAGTGTGTAATTTTATGTTCAATTTCTTCACAATTCATAAAATTTTCTCTGAAACATCTACAATATCATGTATATTCTACTATTTTCTATTCTTGATTTATTCTATGATACATCATTTCAGTAGTATTAGCAAGAGTATTTTACAGGGAATGCATTGGTAATCAGAATGAAGAAAATAAATAGTCGCTTTAGAGTGGATATTGGATATATTCAACTTTACGACATATTAGAGAGGTGATCATATTCTCATTGTTGTCTTTATTTTTATTTTTTAGGAGAAGTTTCTCAAGACGATTGGTGCTAAACATTCTCTTTTTGAGTTCCTGCGCATACTTTCTACAAAATGTTCGCCTAATATATTTAGCTCAGAGCATGTTCAGTGTCTTTTGAATCAGCTTTGTGGCAGCACTTCTGTTAACACGCAATTGAAGGCTCCTTCCATCAAACTTCTTCTGGTAAGGAAAGATGTTGCGAAACATGCTGGCATTCTCTGATTTTTATCCTTTCATTTAAGTTATTTTTGTTCCAATTGATATATATCCTTTGTTCATATTAGGTGTTCTATAAAATTTGAACTTTTCTTTTAGGTATATTAGCGTTCTTACGTATGCATTAGTATTTTGCTTACATCGTCTTCGAATATGCAAATGAGACACTGTTACTGATTTTTTCCTAAATTAGGTTATTCTCAACATGTTCCCTTCTTACCTGAGAGGTTCAGAAAAGCAGTTTCTGAAGCTGCTAGAGGAGAATGATTCAGCTGCTGACGAGCTAACTGTAGCTTTATCAAAGGCAGCTCCTTATATTTCTGTCAACTTCAGGTAATCTCTTCAGCACTATTTGACTTACAATGAGTTTAGGTCAATTTGGTATTATTATGTAGCATTCTTATATGTTTCTTCGGTTAATTTGATATCTTTTAAAAAGGTTCATCTAGTTGGAGGACAAATATAAAATTTGTGTTGCTAAAGCAAAAGTCTTGCTATAGAAATCTGTTAACATGGCAAGTTTTATACTTAGTTTTCGTACCCAGACACAAAGTAAAAAAACAATTTGCAAAAGCTAAATGATTTGAATCAATTAGCACGTTCCATTTACCTTCGCACTGTAAATATGTTGTGCTGATATATAAACTTAGCGAGCTGTTAGGCTTAACTGTTATGCCTCTTGTTTGCTTTGTACTCTGATAGTGTACTCCTTCCATAGTTAGTAGAAGTTCTTTGATGCAAAAATAATTAAAGACGTTTATTATTCGACACATACACTGAGTAAATGTTCTTGATACAAATTTTCAGATATAGGCACGTTATATAGTCTATATTTTTTAAATAGTAAATACATTTATCAGATTGTTAGATGCTATAAGTTTGTTCTAGATATTTTTTCTTCTTAAATATGGCTTATGTAATAGCATACCTAGACAACTAATATCCTTTTTATGGATTAATGAGAACTAGACATATTTTAGACATTGGTTTGCCTTTGCAGTGACTATTACCCTGTTCTGGAAAAGGTGTGTCTGGAAGGTACTCGTTCTCAAGCAAAATGTGCGGTTTCTGCCATCGGTTCATTGGCTGGATCATCTGACAAATCTGTCTTTTCTGAGTTATGCGAGGTTATTTTTTCTGCAACCTGAATTTTTTGTTAATTACCTTTACTCCACATTTATTTGTTCACATTTATGTGTATATTATGTAACTAACTTTGGGAAAATCCTTAGCGTATAACTTTGTTTTGCTTTATATTATCGGGAACCTAACTCTTGGCTCAGGTAGGATTATGGAAATGATGATGTGACAATGATTGTAGGGAGCATAGATTAACATATTAGACAGTCTGCTGTGTGCACATATCTTTCACAGTACATCCTTTGAATAAGTGATGGTTTTCCTTTTTAGAGAAAATTGAGTGTTGCCACATTGATTAATTTGTCTTCCTTTTACTCAGATGCTCATGGATTCTTTGCTGGGTGGACGGAACATTCCAACAATTTTGCAGTCTTTGGCGTGTGTTGGGCAATATTCAGTTTTGGCATATGACAATATATATGAAGATATCACCAACTACATATACCAGGTTTTTCAAGTAAGTGACAAGAGGTGCTATTCTTCTTTATGGAGATATCCAGCTAATTCTCTGTTTTCTGTTAACTTTTCTAATTGTTGATGGTAATATTTATAGGCGGAACCATCTGACAATCAACTGCCTTGTGATCAGTCTTCTGGTTGTTGCAACTCTTGCAAGCTAAAGGCAAGTGCTGGAGAAAGAAATACTTTTGCTTCCCGTTTATTAGTTCTGAGAATATTCACTTTACCATTTAAACCCAAAGTAAAACAAGTGTGACCATTGGTAAATGCCTCTGCTCAACATTGCCCGTTATTTGTGTACTTTGGAAGAAGTTCAGCATTTTCATGCTTTACTACAGATTTTTTAAGAATAATGCTGCCGCGTATAGAAATTAGTGTGAATCACATTATTGTTAAGAATGATGTTATTCCTTTATTAGTTAGACAAGGATTTGAGTGTAAGCCTTAAGATTTTTTAGATTTTTGATTTGGGATAAGCAGAATGAAGTTCTCGAATTCCGCTTACAAGGATGAGGTATATTCAGTTTTGACTTGTTGTCTTTGGCAGATATATGGGCTCAAAACACTTGTGAAAAGTTTCTTGCCTCGTCATGGTCAAGTCATAAGGAAAATCGATGACTTGCTAAACATTTTGAAGAAAACATTAAAATCACAAGGACACGATGGCATCAAATCATGGTATGTTCTTTTGGATAGCTATGCAAATCAATCATGTTGTACAGGCTCTTAACATGAAGCCGCAAGTTTTATGAGCTTTCACAATTCCTTTATCAGTTTCTCTTGGTACAGTCCTGATCCTTGTTGACTTCTCATATGATTGAAGGTGCTTATTTGCTCTTGAAATTTGTAGCGAGGACACAGGGGCTAATGTTAGACTGGCTGCTGCTAAAGCTGTTCTATTGCTTTCAAGGAAATGGGACCTTCATATTTCTCCTGAAATTTTCCGTCTTACCATTTTGATGGCAAAGGTAAAGTGACTTCCATCTTGCAGAACAACCAAACAATTTAGAAAAGATTCTTGAATATTATCCTAATAATTTCAACTGCTTGTTTTTCAATTTGTCTTTGTTAAGTGATGGCAAGTCATGAGTCAACTGTTACAGTGGCTACGTACTGCATCCTGCATTTTTGTCACTTATGAGAGTATCTATCCATGCAATTGCACATAGGAAGTATCCAAAAGGAGCTCTAATTGTATAGGCTTGGGTGTATGGTAATTTATTTCTGAAGAAAAGGTGTTTATAGTAGTGTTAACCTTGTAAGGGCAGTGAGGGCAGTCTGGCTTTTAATTGCTTCTTTTGGTTTCATGTACTGGATATCTGTGCTTAGAAAGTTGGATTTACGTGGTTTATGATTGTCTTTTTGACCGTTTACCTTTGTCATCTGCCAGGATTCCAACGCCTTTGTTACCAAGACTTTTCTCACGAAATTGCACAAGCTATTGACGGAACATATGATACCCAGTAGATATGCATGTGCTTTTTCGTTTTCTGTGTCTAGTCCATGCAGAGATCTGCAAGATGATGTAACTTTCTCATACTCCTCACTCTAAGAAGGAAATATTTCGGTTGTTTCAACCCTTTAGGTTCTCTGAGAAATTTCTTGTCTTTTTGTTCAGTCATTAAGATACATCAATGGATTCATCAACAATGCTACAAGAGAATCTCGGGCATGTCGGGATTTAGATCAAGGAGAATCACTCACTGATAGTCCAGCTTACATGATAGTGTTCCTAATTCATGTTCTTGCACATGACCCAGCGTTCCCTTCAGAAGACTGCAGGGACGAGCATGTCTATGCTCGCTTTTGTGGGTAATTGCTATGTTCCTAATATTGTTGGTGGTTGGTTTCATTTTGAATTTTTGTTCTCACTTATACCCTTTGGCAGCCCTCTGTTCTCGGTTTTACAGGTATTACTTAGTATCAACAATAATGGTTTTACTATCAAGGAAACCGTCCCTTTCTTGTTTTGTATCTTCCGTGCAATTAAAAGAGCTGAGGATGCTGTTGATTCTCGTGAAACGCCTGTAAGTGTGGCGTGATAGCACTGAATAACACACATGCTTCTTTCTCATTCATAGCTTAATATAATTATGCTTTGAACTGCAGAGGCTGCACATTCTAGCTGATATTGGTTACTCAGCTGTCAACTTATTAAATAGGATTGTGGTCACTTCTCCACAAGCTCCACGGTCAATTTTGCTGCCATCATCGTTGTACAGCCTCACAAGCATAAAGGATAACCAGGCAAGTCCTGCATTGTGTCAATATTGCTCTACTTGTGACATCAACAAACATTTTATGATTTCGTGAATGCACTCTGCAGAATAAGGCTAAGTCTCGTACCCAAAATGCTTTGGAACAAAGTTTCATTGAAAGAGTAGTTCATATATTCCAATCACAGATCTCCCTGGTATATCCACGCTGCAACATTTTACGATCCTTCTACCATTTTGCCTGATTAACTTATGCTATGTAAGCTTTCTTTTTGATCCTCTTCTTGCCTACTTGAACACTTTCCAAGCATGATCAGAGGTGTCAAGAAGATAGCCTAGCAGTTGGTTCGGAAGATAAGATATTACCTCCATTATTGGGCAATCAAATCGAAAGCTCAATTACTGGTTCAACCGAAGCCAGCAAAAACAACACGAGGTGTAGCAGGAAGCGAACTCATCAGGGAGAACATGTTTCTTGCAACTCCTTATCTTTGAGAACAGTTGAGTCGGAAATTCCTATAAAGAAGCTAGAAAGACACAATACTTGTTCAAAGGAGAGTGTTGAAGCAAGTGTAAGCAATAAAATTACATCTTCCAAACACTCCGGGGTAGTATCTGCTTTAAAGGTAAGTACATTAGTATATGTTAGATCTTTATATAACTATCCATATCTTCCTGTGATACCTGTTAACAATTGTCACAGGATATCAGCAACCACGGCGAAACAATCATTGGGCAGCGGATTAAATTACTCTCTCCCACAGATGGATGGTAGAAAATTTCTTATACTCGACCAAATATATGCTGGAGCTTCTGTAATATATATATATTTTTTTCCAGTTTCTATCCGGGCACTGTTGAGAAGTTTAATTCTAAAAGCAACTCTCACAAGGTATGCATGTGACTTCAAAGTCCTTTTTCTGTTTTTTCGTTGAAGACTCTTGATCCATTCGTCCCCATGAGTGTTGCCTTGATTCAGTAAGAAACTATTGATCAAATGCTATACTTATATTATAATTTTTTTGTGCGGAATATTTCTTCACTGCAGATCCATGGCATATGATGAGATGATTGACAAGACTTATTGTCTTGTCATTTTATCTTCCTTTGTGCTAATTTCGGATGACATTGCATTCATGTAGACTTTGAACATGCTCTATTGAGTTCCTTTGGTTGAAACTCAATAGTATTAAGGCATCATTAGTATTTTTCTTTCAAATAACCATTTAATTCTATGTGCTGGTTATGGGCGAAGTTCATATAGAACTCGAATAGCGTACATCTTTGCGTAGCTTTTCCTTTGGCCCCTTCTCCGCCTTTTTCCTGCTGCGCTATATGCCATGGGTTCTGTTTTGCTTTGTTGCAGATTATTTTCGATAATGGGGATGTTGAATTGGTTTGCTTGGATAGCGAGAGCTGGGAGACCCTGAGCCATGAATCCTTGGGGCAACAGGTAAATGGAATGCTTTATGTGTAATCCATGGTTCAAGTGCTACCATCTTGGAACCCAAAATGAACTCGACACCAGTGCAATAGGTAACATCTCTGTTTGAATTTTCGTGATTCAGGAAATATTGGGAAAGGAGACAGAATCTTTTGGTTCTCGGAACTGGTAGGTTAATAAGATCAACCAACTTTCTTTGAACTGCTGAATCTCTGATTGCATTAAGCAACTTTTATGATTGATGGTTTTTTTTGTTCCTTCCACTGGATATCATTGATTTTGTTGTTGACGCTCATTTCCCATGTCATCTGTAATGATCTTGGGGAAATACTTTGCTTTTGCAGCGTCCATGAAATTACTCATACACTTGCAAAGGCTAATGCCCAAAAGCAGAAAACGACAACAAAGCAGCAGAACAAAAAGTTGCCTACCAAATTGAATCCTCCAGCTGGTAAATTTGTTGCAAACTTCTCAATATGATTTGCCCTTTTCTTAACGCTACTTCAGTTGTCGACTTGAGATATTTGGCTAGTTAGTGTCTTGAGTCCGTCTGGTGGAAGCATAAACACATGAGGCTTCCTTTAACTATATCTACCTTTCACAATGAATGAGTCTCCATAGTATGGAAAACATTTTCTTCTCACAAGTGAACAGAAATTTCAAATTTGTTCACATTTTGTTATATACTAACAGTTTCTTGATTGCTTTTGGATTTGAAACCTAACCAAGACTCCCATGTTTCATGATGTCAGAAAACTCGAAGAAAGGAAATTCTGTTTCTGGAGAAGGATCAGTTTCAGAAGTGACCCACACAGGTGACACCATTGTAAGCCTCCTTTCTCTTTGTTATTTCTTTCTAATGTTAATAATAGCCCAAATGATTATAATACTAATCAGAAACCGGAATGTTATTATTGATTGAAAAGCTGTTGTCATTGCTCAACTTTCAGGGACTCAGAAGAAGTCGGAGACAGAGAATTTCGTAGGAACATGATCCTCTCTAACAACGGAGTTCCTGAATATGTCCCGTACAAAATAGTTAACGAATCCTTGTCTAGAGTTAAAAGTGTCGAGATGACCCACAGTCCAAAATGGAAAATAACACAAAAATAGTTGTTCACTTTTTTTTGTTTCTTGACTTCATAATCAACCTACCAGGTCAATTAATTTTTCAAACATATCTAAAGCTCAACCAAAATCTTCCTAATTTCCACAAAATTTTCCTAATAACCTCCCCCCCAAAATTCAGTTCTTTTAGTTGGAAGTTTTGTGCAAAGAGAAGGCCATGTATTGGGTTTAAAATGCAGGTAGATTGGTTGTGAAATTAGGTATGAAATTGACTAATTGAGCGTTTTGTGCAATGAGATTTGGCGTACCAACTGGAAGAGGTTATTTGCATGGCCGTTGTCAGATTTGACCTAACATTCATAACACATCCTACGGTCCAGATTATCTGACCTTCCTCCACGTGTATGGATTTATTTTCTCCTTAAAAAAAGTTCAAAAAACCAAAAAAAACTATTTATTTTTGTTTTCTTCTGATTCTTCGTTTCGTCTTTGCGCCTCCACAGTCCTCTCGACGTCTCCGCTAAAAGACCATTATACCCTTCGCCGTTCTCCGTCCTCCTCTCTTATATTGGAGCCTCGCTCGCTGGCTGCTGTTTTATTTTCTATTGTTCCCGACGACGTCTCCGGTTTCGTTTTGCTTCGATCACGGTAAATTCCATCTTCTGCTTCACATTTGCTTCGATTACATTTTTGTTTAAGGCTTGATTTGTGTATAATACTAGTCTCGCTTTATTCTCAGATCTTTTGTAAGTTGAACTCGTTTCTGTCGCGGATCAAACGAAATGAAATATACTTAGTTCACGAGAGAGTTCTACTTAACGAATGTGATTTTATTTTTGTGTGATTATGCTAATAAATGTTGCGATGGTGTATGATTGCAGGAGGAGGGTTTATTAGGCATATAATTCTTTGTTTGAGGAGTATAGTGAAATCTTCTGGAACATGATTCCTTATGCTGCTGGTGTTATTGTGCCTTTGGCTTTAACGCTTCTGGTTCAGAAAACTAAGAAAGAAAAGAAAAGAGGTGTTGTTGTTGATGTTGGTGGTGAACCAGGTTATGCCATTAGGAATCACAGGTTCACTGATCCTGTTAGTTCTCATTGGGAAGATATCTCCACGCTTCCAGAGCTCTTTGAGATATCCTGTAAATCTCACTGTGATAGGTTTTTCCTTGGCACCCGGAAGCTGATCTCTAGAGAGATTGAGACTAGTGAGGATGGAAAAACATTCGAGAAACTTCATTTGGGCGACTACGAGTGGCTCACTTTTGCCAAGACACTCGAAGCTGTGTGTGATTTTGCCTCTGGGCTGGTTCAGATTGGACACAAGACAGAAGAACGTGTCGCCATTTTTGCAGATACTAGAGAAGAGTGGTTCATTGCCCTACAGGTGCTTTTCCATTTTCCTTTTTTTTTTTTTTTTTTTTTTTGTTGTTGTTGTATACTCTGCTTTAATCCGAATGCACAGTTGATACAGTTTTGAATTTTTTTTTTGCGATTCAATGTTAAAGGGTTGCTTCAGGCGCAACGTCACTGTGGTAACTATCTATTCCTCTTTGGGAGAGGAAGCTCTTTGTCACTCGCTGAATGAGGTAGCCCTCGCTTCTCTTTCTTCTTTCTCTCTAATATGGCTTCTTATAAATCCATGTGTATATGTTCTGTGGCTGTTTATGTCCTAATTATTTCTGGTACATTTTGACATACAGTATGATATTCGCATTGGGTGGAATGAGCTTTATGTTATTCTGTGGTTAAGTATTTTTTTCATATTTGTGTAGGTTTTCTTTATCATATGTTCATGATCCCCTTTCTTTTACTTTTCAGACAGAGGTCACAACTGTAATATGTGGTAACAAAGAACTCAAAAAGCTCATGGACATAGGCCAACAGCTTGAAACTGTGAAACGTGTGATATGTATGGACAATGAGTTCCCATCTGATGTGAGCAGTAATTGGATGGCGGCTTCATTTGCTGATGTTCAGAAACTTGGGCGCGAAAACCCTGTGGACCCTAATTTTCCTCTCTCAGCAGATGTTGCTGTTATAATGTACACCAGTGGAAGCACTGGACTTCCCAAGGTTAGAAGGTTTTCGAAACCAGTCTACTTTCACATCTATTGTCTCAGAATAAGATTTTTGTCTATGGTTCTCAAAATTGTCATATCAGTTATTTGTAATTGGTTGCGCAAAAATGTACTCAATCTGATTTTCCCACTTCCCAAATTGTGTAGGGTGTTATGATGACGCATGGTAATGTCCTAGCTACAGTTTCAGCTGTGATGACAATTGTTCCAGACCTTGGAAAGAGGGATATATACATGGCATATCTACCTTTGGCTCACATCCTTGAGTTAGCAGCTGAGGTATCTTAAAACTTTATTACTCAATGCGTTTATTCAGCAGTTCCACTTTCAGAGAATTTGAATGTGGCCTGATATTATTGCTGTAGAGCGTAATGGCTACTATTGGGAGTGCTATTGGATATGGGTCTCCCTTGACGCTCACGGATACTTCAAACAAGATAAAAAAGGGTACCAAAGGAGATGTCACAGCACTAAAGCCCACTATAATGACAGCTGTTCCAGCCATTCTTGATCGTGTCAGGGATGGTGTCCGCAAAAAGGTTCGTGCATGTTAGATACACATCGAAATTCTTTGGCTGGTATCCTATGCTAAAGCAGTTGAGCTTTTGCTCCTAGTTGTTTAAATGATACCAGCCATCTCCCAGCAACCAAGATTCACTATAAAGTCTCCATCCATCCTCTTGTGAGTATAACCTTATAATTGATTAACCACTGACTATTTATGACCATCAGGTTGATGCAAAGGGCGGATTGTCAAAGAAATTGTTTGACTTTGCATATACTCGGCGATTATCTGCAATCAATGGAAGTTGGTTTGGAGCCTGGGGATTGGAAAAGCTTCTATGGGATCTACTTGTGTTCAGTAAAATCCGTGCAGTCTTGGGAGGTCAAATCCGCTATTTGCTCTCTGGCGGTGCCCCTCTTTCTGGTGACACTCAGAGATTTATTAACATATGCATTGGGTAAAAGCATCCCTGAATATATCCTTGAGGCTCGCTGCTCTCCAATCTTAGGGTGGCCGATCTATGTTTTTGCTTTTGTGCCATTTATATGATCTAATACTCTGGTATTCCCTCAGGGCTCCAATCGGTCAGGGATATGGGCTCACAGAGACTTGTGCTGGTGGAACCTTCTCGGAGTTTGATGACACGTCCGTTGGCCGTGTTGGTGCTCCACTTCCTTGCTCCTTTGTAAAGGTAACCTCTTTACCTGATATGTGCACTCTTAATACTTTGGTAGCTATTATTGGTTTATATTTGTATGTCGTAGTCTCTTATGATCATTCATGTGCTTATATCTTGTTGCAGCTAGTAGACTGGCCGGAAGGCGGGTATCTAACCAGTGATACGCCGATGCCCCGTGGTGAAATTGTAATTGGTGGCTCAAATATCACGCTTGGGTATTTCAAAAATGAGGAGAAAACTAAAGAAGTGTACAAGGTGGCAATTTGACATAATTGGTTTCGGCAGTGTTAAAAGAATTGGTTGGTTTGGTTCTTCCTCTAATCGTTTTATAACACTTGGATGTTCAAAGGTTGATGAAAAGGGGATGAGGTGGTTCTACACAGGAGACATAGGTCGATTTCACCCTGATGGCTGTCTCGAGATAATAGACCGAAAAAAGGATATCGTGAAACTTCAGCACGGAGAATATGTCTCCTTGGGCAAAGTATAGTCTTCTCAAACCTAAATTTCCCTTTTATTTCTTCTTCACTCAGTTCTCCAGATAAGCTTATTAACAGACTTCATTTTGGCAGGTTGAAGCTGCTCTCAGTATAAGTCCTTACGTTGAAAACATAATGGTTCATGCTGATTCATTCTACAGTTACTGTGTGGCTCTTGTGGTTGCGTCCCAACAAACACTTGAAGGTTGGGCTTCAAAGCAAGGAATAGAGTTCGCCAACTTCGAAGAACTGTGCGCGAAAGAACAAGCGGTGAAAGAAGTGTATGCGTCTCTTGTCAAGGTATGTTCAATTGATACGCATTACCCAGCGAGTTGAGTACCCAGTCAGTTGCTTACAATATCTGTGTGTTTTGCAGGCGGCTAAACAATCGCGATTGGAGAAGTTTGAGATACCAGCAAAGATCAAATTGTTGGCATCTCCATGGACGCCAGAGTCGGGCTTAGTCACAGCAGCTCTAAAGCTAAAAAGAGATGTAATTAGGAGGGAATTCTCAGAAGATCTCACCAAGTTATACGCCTAAACTTTTCATCGTCTTCCTCTACTCTTTTTTTTTCCGTTCCCAATGCATTCGAAAGACACAACAGATGCACAAAACTTAATCCTAAAAGTATCTCTTTTCTCTTTGATGTCTGTCTTTTCGTGTAATTGTGTGGGAACTGGAACGACACAAAAAAAAAAAAAAAGTTATGGGTCTCAACAATCTTTAGGCTAGACAACTTAATGGGCCTCTATCAAACCAAATCATAATTAATTGGTCATTAAGCCAATACATATAACATGGAACTTTAGTTATACTATAATTTTAGTTTAGTTATTTTTGCCTTTTTGGGGGACTCGTGATGAACGACAAGAGGAAAGAGACTATTAATTGTAATTTGAATTGAAAATAAAGTTACCTTACCAACTACCAACAATTAAGAAAAGATAAATTTAGAGAGTAGGAATTAATAAATTACTCGAAATTGAAATTAGTGCATAAATTAATTATATTGTACTTAAAAGAGTAAAAAAAAAGCCGAAGGGATTCAAAGCAGACTGAGAGGAGCAATCTCAACCGTCGGATAAATTGTGTATCTCACTGATATTGTCAGCGAGACGCGTGAGAGCTCTTTTTTAGAGTCCCATTATTAAATAAACTTTTCCGTTACAACTTCCTTAAATTCAAAAGCTGCTTTCTAAATTCGTAATTATTTTTTCCTAAATTATTGTCAATAATGTATTCACGGGCGGGAATTGTAAGCAAGTTAGGTTTTTAATGTCAAACAATTCAAATTAAGTAGACGAATATTACGTTTTATCTCTTTACATTTATATGATGCATAAAATAATAGTCCTAAAAAAAAGCTGAAAAGTTTTAGATTTTAATGTTTGAGTTCATAGCTCCACATACAGAGGATCACATGCTCTCTCTCTCTCTCTCTCTCTCTCTCTCTTTTGAATTAAAGAAGAAAAATTGTTTCAAAATATTAAAAATAGCAAAAAACAAGATAAAGAGAATTCTCTCTCTCACTCTCTCACTCTCTCTCTCTCTCTCTCTCTCTCTCTTGTCGCTTCAATAATCGTAATAGTGTTTCAGACAGTAGAAGAAGAAGAAAGCTTTGTTCTTCTTTTGTTTGTTTAATCGCTGATTTTTTTTTCCATTGGGGCATTTTCGGATCTCAAAGTTCTTCAGACATCAGACAAAGGTATTATTAAATTCACGTGGGTTTCAGTCTCCACAATATTCTCTTCCTTTGTTCGTATTTCATCTCTCCTTAAAACCATCTTTGTGTTTCTCAAAGGGACCAACGTTTGGATTTTTTGTTTAACTGCAACTTGTTTTTGGAGTTTTTTTTTTTTTTTTTTGAAGATTAAGACTTACTCAACACTGTTGCATTACTGTGTAATCCTCCTTTGTTTTTGTGCATCGGATGCTTTATTTTGGAAGATGAATCAAGTTAATGAGTTTCAAAGTTAAAAAAGTTTTAAGCTTTTGTAATTTTGTCTTGTAGCTTTCTCAACCGTTGGTTTCTTGATTATGAAACGGACATCTGGAACCAACAAATGCACATTTGTTACGATAAAGACAAATTCAGTTTCTTTTAATCATTTTCTGATACTTTGTGTTAAATGATTGGGTTGTTCAAGATTTTTCTCTTATCCTGCATGTTAGGTGATTGGTTGAGTTTTCTTCATCTTAATGTTTGTTCTTCTTTGACTTTGTTTATGGAAGTTTCAGCATTTTAACGAATCCAATCTCTGTGTGTGTGTGTTTTCTTCATCTTTTTTTTCTCCAGATCCTGAGACTGTTATGTGCTGATTCAATACTGTTGCGATCTTGGAATCTAAAAATGGAGAAACGGAAGAGAGAATCATCTGAGAGAAGCTTTGGTGAATCAGAGTCAGTGTCTTCACTATCTGAAAAAGATTCTGAAATTCAAGTAAGATAGATACGCACAGAACTTGGTTTTGTTTTTTTGTTTTATCGAAAGTTATGTCCTTTTGTATCTAAAAGATCATTGTGATGACTGCCTTTTTTTTTTTTTTTTTTAAAGCCTGAGAGCACAATGGAGTCTCATGATGATGATGAGGTACAACAATCACCAACGGTTTCTTTGGAAGTAGAAACTGATAATGAAGATTTGAAAGATAGCATGAAGACTTTAACTGAGAAACTTTCAGCTGCTCTTGCTAATGTGAGTGCTAAAGATGATCTGGTGAAGCAACATGTCAAAGTCGCCGAAGAAGCTGTCGCTGGTATCAATCTTTTGTTTTTTTGATTATATGATTCCGCGTATTTTTTTGTTTTGTGAAATAGTACTCTTGTTGTGAAGGATGGGAGAAAGCTGAGAATGAAGTGGTTGAGTTGAAGGAGAAGCTTGAGGCTGCTGATGATAAGAATAGAGTGTTGGAAGATAGAGTAAGCCATCTCGATGGAGCTTTAAAGGAGTGTGTTAGACAGTTAAGGCAAGCAAGAGATGAACAAGAACAGAGAATTCAAGACGCTGTGAACGAGAGAACCCATGAGTTGCAGTCTTCTAAAACCAGCCTTGAGAACCAGATTCTTGAAGCTGCAACCAAGTCTGAGGAGCTTAGCCAAATGGCGGAATCTGTGGCGAAGGAAAACGTGATGCTGAGCCACGAGCTTCTTGCACGATGTGAAGAGCTTGAGATCAGAACGATTGAGAGGGATTTGAGCACCCAAGCAGCTGAAACCGCCAGCAAGCAGCAGTTAGATAGCATAAAGAAAGTAGCGAAACTCGAGGCTGAGTGTAGGAAGCTTCGGATGTTGGCTAAATCATCATCTTCGTTTAACGATCATCGATCTACAGATAGTCATTCGGATGGAGGGGAGAAAATGGAGATGAGCTGCTCTGAGTCATGGTCATCATCCGCATTGAATGAAAAGAGAAGCCTTCAGGGAACTTCTTCTTCCATTGAACTTGATCTCATGGGTGATTTTCTTGAGATGGAACGTCTTGTATCATTGCCCGAGACACCAGATGCGAATGGTAAGAGTGGACCTGAATCGATAACAGAAGAGGCTGTTGCTCACTCAGAGAACTTGTTGGCTGGTGAAATAGAAGTATTGACTTCTCGAACTAAGGAACTTGAAGAGAAAGTGAAGAAGTTAGAAGCGGAGAAAGATGAGCTCGAAAATGAAGTTAAATGTAACAGAGAAGAGGCTGTTGTTCACGTAGAGTACTCGTCTGCTGCTGAAATAGAAGTATTGTCTTCTCGTAATAAGGAACTTGAAGAAAAGTTGGCGAAGTTAGAAGCAGAGAAAGATGAGCTCGAAAGTGAAGTTGAATGTAACAGAGAAGAGGCTGTTGTTCACGTAGAGAACTCATCGGCTGCTACAATAGAAGTATTGACTTCTCGAATTAAGGAACTTGAAAAGAAGTTGGAGAAGTTAGAATCGGAGAAAGATGAGCTCGAAAGTGAAGTTAAATGTAACAGAGAAGAGGCTGTTGCTCATGTAGAGAACTCGTTGGCTGCTGAAACAGAAGTATTGACTTGCCGAATTAAGCAACTTGAAGAGAAGTTAGAGCAGTTGGAAGCAGAGAAAGACGAGCTTGAAAGTGACGTCAAATGTAACAGGGAAGCGGAGAGCACATTGAGATTTGAGCTTGAAGCTATTGCTTGTGATAAAATGGAGCTGGAAAATAAGTTGGAGAAGATGGAGGTTGAGAAAGCTGAGCTGCAAATTTCTTTTGACATAATCAGAGATAAATATAAAGAATCTCAAGTTTGTCTGCAAGCAATCGAGACAAAGCTGGAGGAGATACAAACGGAGATGAAACTGGTGAACGAACTAAAAGCTGAAGTTGAATCTCAAATCATCGCTATGGAAGCAGAGGTAAAGACTAAATGCGCAAAGATCGAATCTTTAGAAGAAGACATGAGAAAGGAGAGGTTTGCTTCTGATGAGCTTAGGAGAAAATGTGAGGCTCTTGAAGAAGAGATATCTCTCCATCAAGAGAACGCAATCAAGGGTGAAAATTTAGAACCCAAGATCAAACAGGTCTGTCTAAAAAATTCAGGTCTAAGTAAACTTTGGCTCTGTGTTCCCATCACAATTCTTTTTTTTTTTTCCACTAAAACTTGATTATATATTGCAGGAAGACATAGAAACAGCTGCAGGGAAACTTGCGAATTGTCAGAAAACAATAGCTTCATTGGGGAAACAGTTGCAGTCTCTTGCAACACTTGAAGATTTGTTAACCGATACACCAATAATTCCAATGGCTGCAAACGGTGTATGCAGCAGCAGCAACTCAGAGAGTTGGAAGGTTCACAAGAACGAAACTTTCATGACGAGAAATCATCCCGAGTCCATGAAACCAACCAAAGAAACATCTTTATCTTCCTCTTCTTCTGCTGCTGCTGTTTCAGTGCCAGTTTCCTCAAACCGAGGGAGTTTTGAGAAGAATCGCAATGGATTTGCAACGGTATTCACAAGAAGTAAAGATGGGATACATCTAGCAATTTAGCATAACTTTGGCAGTAGGCAGAGAGACTATCTCTTAGGTTTTAACACCACTTTCTTCCTTTTTCCAGATTTTGAATCCTTACTAGTTCAAATCATCTCTAGCTAGTGTATGCAGGGGATATTCCATAAAAGATGTTTCTAAAGATTTCAATCTTCATCTAAGTTGTTTGAGCAAGTCTCTATGTGATGATGTTATAAATCATAATAATACTATAAAGAAGAGAAGCCAGCCACCATCACAGGTATTTATATATATATATAAGAGTAGGATGAAAGACTAGGCATAAAGAGATAAAGTGATGGCAAGTTCTTGGACTTGAATCTACTTGAAGAAGAATATACAGAATGGCAATAGATTAAACAGAAGAACCAAAGAGGTAACAAAACATAAAGAAGACGAGATGATGTTTTATGATCAAATTCGCAAGTGTTGCAAGCGACACTCCACTAGAACTCTAGCTCTCTTGGCTTTGGCTTTAGCTATCTTTGCATTACGTTTCGCCGTCAAAACTTGGGCCATCATCTTCTTCAAAAGCTCCGGTTGGTCTCTGACAAAACCTTCATGTCCAAATTCCAGTTGTCCAGGCCCCTTAACTCTTTTAAAACCACGAGACCGAAGCTTGGATACAAACCGTGACAAGTTTATGCCAAATTCAACAGATTTAGGCAGAATCTTTCTGCAAAACTCTCCCACGTTCCAGATAATGAAACTGTTGTTGGTTTTGCTCCACGAGATGATTGAATCGGATGAAGGATCATCAACAATCTGATAAACTCTGATGTAGAATGAAGACAATCCTCTTGGGAAATTGTGAACCATCCCTTCAAACTCACAAATTGATTTTAGGGTTTCGAGATTTTAGCAAGAGGGCCGGGGGATCATTCACACTATTTATAGATGAGCTACAGACGGTCAAGATATGATCATCAGCTAAATCAGCGGTCAGTATTAAAAGTTACAAAGTTTCCTTTTTTTGTTTTTCTTTTTATATTACACGTTGAGTTTAATAATATAACTTGCACAAAAGAAGCATCCGAGGTTCTATGGTGTAGTGGTTAGCACTCTGGACTTTGAATCCAGCGACCTGGGTTCGACTCCCGGTAGAACCTCTTTATGTTACATTTTTTTTTGTTAAATTACTTTCAAAATTAACAAACCCTATTGACACTTGCCCTTCTTGTTGTGTCGCCGAACGCAGCTAACTAAACCCCAAGAAAACCCTCAGAGAGACAGAAATGAGCAAAATCGAGAGCTTTGATGATTTCGTCAAGGTACATGGAATACTATTGGCGGCTTCGGGTTTGCCGCCGAAACTTTACCCACGCCTCTTCCAGAAACTTGCTTCCGATACTTTAGATGGCGGCGCTTACTTCCAAATCGAATCCTGCGAGGATGATCGGCGACGGAGGCTTCTCCTCACTTCCGAATCTATGCCTAAAGATTCTGACGTCTTCCTTGTCGATCACGCCTGGACTTTTCGCCTTCCCGATGCCTATAAGCAGGTAACGCCACTCTCACTCTTACACAATTGGTCATTCTTGAAAGAAGCTTATTGAATTTTAAATTGCACAATGTGAGTCAATAATATATAGCTTGTAAAGAGTGGGATGAAGCCAGGTTTGTTTTAATCTCTTACTTGCTAAAAAATTTCATTTTTTTTTTTGTTCTTTTTGGCTACTCCAGCTTAAGGAAATTCCGGGATTGGCTGAGAGGATGGCTTCTTTGATGAGTGTTGACATTGATGTGGAGGCTGGAGAAGAACAAGTGGCAGAGGAACTCTCTGTTGATCAGATGATAGACAATGAAGTTCGTTATGCAGCAGATAAAGGATATGACTCTCTAAGATGGTTGGAGTTGGAGGGTCTTGCAATTTTTGATGACTCATTGCTGTCCCTGCATTTGCCTAGTAGATTTCAGGCATGTCTTTAGATCTTTCTTCTCCTTCAGTACTTTCATGCTAGACTTTAGCTACTAGACAACTTCATAGACAACTTCAATAATATAATATGCGTGGATTCTTCAAATGCTAGATTCTAAAGCTTCTTTGTTGTGTTGCTGCCAATGTTTTGGTAGGATTTAGTGGCGCTTAGTCTTATCGGGAACAAAATCGAGAGTGCGGATGTGGTTATACAAGAGGTTATGAAGTTTAAAAATCTGAAGGCTTTGTGGCTGAATGACAATCCTCTTCTTCAGAAGAGGTAAACATGCATTCACAAAATATATGGATGTGTGGGGATAGTATAGATTTCTCATGTATTTTATATGCTTTTCAGTGAACGTCAGATGGCTGACGAAATACTGCAAGCCTGTCCGAGTCTTGAAATCTACAACTCTTGTTTTACCCGTAATTATGGGTTATGGGCTCTTGGTTTCTGTGGAGATATCTTTGGGAAGGATAATCCTGGTTGTGTTAAGCAGGACCAACCCTTGTGCAATGTCACCTCACTTGACCTTTCAAACCGGTCAATCCACAATCTAGTCAATAAGGTCAGTTTTTTCCCCTTACTTTCTTTAGAGAGGCAAGGAGTGCAGTTTATTGACTGAATAAACAACAAGCATTGACGAACATATATGTTTCCATTTTGTATCCTATAGAACTCTATATATTTAAGTATCTGATTTGTCTGCCTTTACTTTCTTCATTTTCAGGCATTTCATGTGCACAAGATGCCATTACTATCACATTTAAATATCCGTGGAAACCCATTGGATCAGAATTCAGTTGGAGAACTACTTGAAGTCTTGCAGCTCTTCCCCTCACTGTCTTCCTTAGAAGTAATTGTTGGAAGTTGTCCTTACGTATTCAGATACAAATTGAGGTTACCGTACAATGTTAACTAAAACATATTTATGCAGAGATGTGCTCACATGCTACTTCTTGTTTGTAGGTTGACATACCTGGACCCCTTGGAAACAATGCTCTAGAGATTCTTGAAGCTCTCTCAAACCTTTCTTTGTTAAATGGCGTTGATACAGCTAAAATATTTGAAAATGGAAAGCTTGTTATTGACGCAATGCTTCAACCACGCATTCCTGAGCCGAATCCTGAGGATACTATTGTTGACCGTGTTCTTGGTGCAATGTGGTTGTATGCGATGAATTATCGCCTTGCAGATGAGGAAAAGCTTGATGAAACTTCTTTGTGGTATGCAATGTTTCTCTTTTTTTGCTATATTAGAATTAGTGCAGAGGATTTGTTTGACATAATATACGGCTGTTTGTATTTACTATTTAAAGGATCATAACATTTTTCATTTAAATAGATAAATTAGATAAATCCATGATGGAATTTAAAGCAAGATTTATTTAATGATATTTGTGACGATTCTAATCCAATCACTGAAAGCTGTAGGAGTTACCACTCTTTATATATCGGAACGACCATTTTCACTTTTGAAGTGTATTCTCACCCCTAATCCTAGCATTTGTTTCTCAAGTCTTCTTTGATTTGATTGGGAGAGTTCACTTTTTGTGTGCTTATATGTGCAAAATTTCTATAGTATTGGGAATGAACATTTGATGCTAGTCTACTTCTTAAAAGGTTAGAATTAAGAGTTCATGGACAGTCTTGTCTGTAGTTCTTAGGCACTTAATTTTTGGATGTTGATGACTGTGAGTGGCGCAATGATATCACTTTTGCAGGTATGTGATGGATGAATTGGGTTCAGCTTTGAGGCATAGCGATGAACCCAATTTCAAAGTGGCTCCTTTCCTTTTCATGCCTTCTGGGAAACTAGAGTCTGCTGTGAGGTAGAAATTTTTCAATTTTTCCTGCACTGCTCCATGTACTTCTTAAATTCAATTCCTGTGTGCTGTAAACACGTATTATGTTGGTATAGTTTAAAAGTGTAATGTGGATTGACATGCACTTCTTGAGCAAGGCTCACATGTCATGTATGCAAATATTTTCGACAATGTTACTTTTTATGTCTCTGACATATGCTCATGTTTATTTGGTTTTCTATGTTCCAGCTATTCGGTAATGTGGCCTATAAAAAATTCTCAAAAAGGTGATGAGTGCACTCGTGATTTTCTATCTGGTATTGGAGAGGACAAACAGCGGTCTGCCAGGCTCACAGCCTGGTTTCAAACTCCTGAGAACTATTTTATTCATGTACTTCCGCGGTGTCCACTATCTTTCCGTTTCATTAACAGACTTCCTGTATCTCATTTCCTACCAAGTTTTTGTTAATTAACAGATTCCCTGTTATTGATTTCCTAGGAATTTGAGAAATACCAACAAAAACTGCAGGCTAAAGCTTTTGATTCATTACCTTCCAACCCTTCAGTTTCCCGAAGCATACGGCATAGTGATGAGTCTCCTTTGCTGGTATACACGGATCTACCTCAAGTTGAAGAATTTCTGACTCGCCCAGAATTTGTGATCAGTATGTGATTTGATCCATTTTTTCATGATATATTCTTAGTTCTCATTTAGGATGGATGTACTAAGCAATTCTAAGAACTCCTTATCGGATGCATAAACAACGCAACTTTTAACTTACCACAACTGTCCCAACTTTTTAATTATCTTTTGTTTAATAGATTGTGGAGTAAATTCAGTTTAATATTGGAAATGTTGTTTCATGCATTAGACGAATAAAGGTTTTTCTTTGTGTTTTCTGTGTTGTGTCACCTGCCTGGTTGCAGCAAATGAACCAAAAGATGCAGACATATTATGGACGAGTGTACAGGTGGATGAGGAGCTCAAAAAAGAGGTGGGAATAACAGATGACCAGTACATAAATCAGTTTCCCTTTGAGGCTTGTCTTGTTATGAAGCATCATCTTGCAGAGACTATTCAAATGGTAAATTCAGCAGATAATGCCCTTAGATTATCATAGCACCGGTAGTAACTTGTTTCTCAAATCTGTATGTTTTGCTTTACAGGGTTATGGATCTCCAAAATGGTTACAGCCTACTTATAATCTTGAAACACAATTGTCCCAGTTTATTGGGGACTATTGTGTCCGCAAACGTGATCAATTGAACAATTTGTGGATCTTGAAACCATGGAACATGGCACGGACAATCGACACAAGTATAACCGATAATTTATCTGCCATCATCCGCATGATGGAAACTGGTCCCAAGATCTGCCAGAAGTACATAGAGCACCCTGCTTTGTTCAAGGGAAAGAAGTTTGATCTGCGATATGTTGTCCTAGTGCGGAGTATTGACCCGCTGGAGATTTACCTAACAGAGATTTTTTGGGTAATGCTTATTTTATTTCTCCGTCACAGCCGATAGAAGCGATTATTTACTCATTTTGGATAAACAACGTATGGGCCATTCCTATTTGTTTGATTTCAGGTTAGGTTGTCTAACAACCCATATTCATTGGAAAAGCACAGTTTCTTTGAATATGAAACTCACTTCACCGTCATGGTATTTCTTAAGAACACTCTTTCCACATAATGATTCAGTTCTGATAAAGATTGCAACATCCTATATAACAAAATCTCACGTTTTTTTCCGATGTCCATTCTCTTATGCCTTTCAGAACTATGGTGGTCGGAAGTTGAATCACAAGCCCACAGCAGAGTTTGTGAGAGAATTTGAACAAGAACATAATGGTATACACGGCATTTGGGTTTCCTTCCTTCATATGTACATCTTTCTGTACTTAATTATATCAATAACACAATTCAACTCTCAATAGTTAAATGGATGAATATCCATGAGAAGGTGAAGCAAGTGATACGGGCAGTGTTTGAGGCGGCAGCTCTCACGCATCCAGAGATGCAATCCCCCAAATCTAGAGCCATTTACGGAGTAGATGTAATGCTCGATAGCTCATTTGAGCCAAAAATCTTGGAGGTTGGTCACTAAAATTACCTGACGTATAATTGTTTGCTTCAGAACAAACTCGTGGGAAATTGCAAGTTCTCTTATTAATGATTGTTTATGGTACACAGGTTACCTATTGTCCTGATTGCATGCGGGCGTGCAAATACGACATGGAAACAATAGATGGAAAAGGCATTGTTAAAGGCGGAGATTTCTTCAATTACGTATTCGGGTGCCTCTTCTTAGACGAGACTGCGCACGTAACTCCCTTGTAAGCTCAATAGCAAGAGAAGAGGGATGGTGTAGTTCAAAACTAGAATTGTTTTATTTATAAACATGTCTTTTGTAAGTTATGCAATGCATCAAGAGAGTTTTGCTTTGTTAGCTACATTGTGGAAAATTGAAATCCTAATGTACGTTTTTTTTTTAAGTTGTATCACTTCTTGTATTATTTTATCATAGAATAATTTAATAAAAAAACTATATATTATTTTTATATCGCCTACGACATCAAAAAATTCTAGGCACGGCTCTGCCGCCACACACTCACTTTTATAAGAAAAATCAATGTCTTTGCACAACAAATCCGACCGAAGGATTTAGGGGGTTTCTTCTCCACTAAGGTTTTCCTTCATCTTTATTGAAGCAAGGACATCGTGTGTGATGCTCTTAAGCGCGGGTGCGCTAATAGAACACTTGTTATCCTCAAAGCATGACTTACCTTGTTCGGCTGCTCTGCAAAGCTGTGGATCCAAAGGAACTTTCCCAAGAAAGGGCACTCTCATTTCCTGACACATTCTCTCTACACCGCCTCCCCTGCTGTCAGACACTTGGCTGCAAGCTAAAAACATTGAGAAGCTTTGGAGCATTCTCTCTTATGCAAGAGATCATGTCTTGGGTCACGTCGATGGAGGAGACGGTCTTAGTTATCAGCTTCATGAACTTGAGATCCGTCAACGGTTGAGAAGAGTGTACATTGGTTCCGGTTAATGTTAATTAGATTAGATTACTGGTTTAGTCTAGATTGGTTTATACATTGGTTTCCTTGTATATATTCAAAGCGCTGTAACAAACTTTACTTTGTAAAAAAAAAAAAAGCATTTCACAGATTCATCTTGTTCATAAACTCTTTCATGGTATCAGAGCTTTTCTGGTGATTTCACCTTATGATCTTCGAATTCTTCAACAATTTCACCAATTAATTGTCTTTATCTCTCTCAATTGTTCTTCCGCAAGCTTGATTTTGACGAAAATGGTGAAGAAAGGGGGAAAATCGATGAATCGAAGTGTTACGCCTGATATTGAAGGTTCTGCAGCTAAAATTGATCGAGGATCATTGCTTATTGAAGAACATGAGGTTGCAATTGCGAAACATTCAAATTCTCAGAGATCGGAAACTTCTGGAGGTCACGGTTCGATGACGAAGCAGTCTGAGTCATTCGAAAGTCCATTTGTTCTTCATTCTTCCGATCATCCAGGTATGACGATTGTTGCTCATCAACTCGACGGAACTAATTACAATAGCTGGCCGATTGCAATGAGGATTAGCTTAGATGCGAAAAATAAGCTTAGCTTCATTGATGGATCCTTACCGCGTCCATGTGAAAGTGATTCTAGTTTCCGAATTTGGAGTAGATGTAACAGTATGGTGAATTCGTGGATTCTTAATGTTGTGAACAAGGAAATCTATAATAGCATTCTGTATTATCAAGATGCTATGAAGATGTGGGATGATTTGTTCACCAGGTTCAAGGTTAATAATCTACCAAGGAAATATCAGTTGGAATAGGATGTAATAACGCTTAAGCAAGGAGAACTTGATTTGTCAACATACTTTACCAAGAAGAAGATCTTATGGGAACAACTTGCTAATACAAGGTCTCGTGTAGTGAAGAAGTGTGACTGTGATCAAGTGCACGAATTGCTAGAGAAAGCAGAAATAAGTCGTGTAATTCAATTCTTGATGGGGATTGAATGACAATTTCAACAACATTCGTGGTCAAATTCTCAATATGAAAGCAAGACCTGGATTGAATGAGATTTATAATATGCTAGATCAGGATGAAAGTCATAGATTAGTTAGATATTCCAGGCCATTATCAACTCCTTTGGCTTTTCAGACTCAAGCTGTTCTCACTGAACAAAATCATATTCTGTTGGCACAAAGCAACTTCAGAAGCCAAAGTGTTCTCATTGCTTCTGTATTGGTCACACTGTGGAGAAGTGTTACAAGATTCATGGTTATCCACCTGGACATCCAAGAGCTAAGAAGAACACATATGTGGGAAGTACAAACTTGGCTAGTACAGAGCAGGTGCAAGCTCATAAGGAGAATTGTCCTGAAGAAATGGATGACAATATATCCAAAGATCATATCCCGTCTATGATCTCTTACTTAAGCTCCAAACTTCAGTCTAGTATCATCTCTCCATGCCTTGATAAGGCTATAGCTTCGACTTCAGCTTCTGTACCATCAATCTCACAGATAACTGGTACATTCCTTTCTCTTTATGATTTTACATAATATGACATGTTAACTTCATCTGACATGTTAACTTCATCTGTACCTCATGAAACTGAGTTGTCTCTTAGAGCTTGGATGGTAGATTCAGGAGCTAGTCATCATGTTACTCATGAAAGGGAACTATACATAGAATATAAAGCCTTAGAGAGAACCTATGTTAGGTTACCAAATGGTCAAACAGTTAAGATATGGGGTACTGGTTTTGTTCAACTCACTGATGCTTTATCTCTACACAATGTGCTTTATATTCCTGAATTCAAATTTAACTTGTTGAGTGTAAGTGTCTTGACTAAAACTTTGAATTCTAAAGTCAGTTTTACTTTTGATGCATGTTTTATTCAGGCACTTACTCAGGAGTTAATGATTGGAAACGGTAGTCAAGTTGCCAACTTATATGTCCTGAATCTTGATAAGTCTCTTGTGAATCTGTCTTGTTCAACTTTACCAGGTATGTCTGTTTGTTCTAATATGAAAGTTGAATCAGATTTATGGTATGAAAGATTAGGACATCCCTTTATGGCTAAGATTGAGTCTCTTTCTGATGTTTTAATGTTGTCTAAACAAAAGATTAATAAATCATCTCATCATTGTCACATTTGTCATCTTTCTAAACAGAAACATTTACCTTTTAAATCTTCGAACCATATGCGTGTTAAGCCTTTTGAATTGGTGCACATTGATACTTAGGGTCCTTTTTCTGTCCCTACGGTTGATGGCTATAGATATTTTTTTACAATTGTTGATGATTTTAGTCGAGCAACATGGATATACATGCTTAAACAAAAGTCTGATGTCTTGCATGTTTTTCCTGATTTTATTCAAATGGTTGAGACTCAATACAATACTAAAATTTGTTCTGTTAGATCGGATAATGCTAATGAACTAAAATTTACTGAATTGTTCTTACAAAAAGGAATTAAAAGTTTTTATTCTTGTCTGGAAACATCAGAACAAAACTCAATTGTAGAGAGAAAGCATCAGCACTTGTTGAATATAGCTAAGGCTTTAATGTTTCAGTCTGGGATTCCTTTACAATTCTGGGGGTATTGTGTCTTAACAGCTGCATTTCTTATTAATAGGTTGCCCTCACCTGTTTTAGATAACAAAACTCCTTATGAAAGATTAACTAATGAAATCCCAGATTATCACTCCCTGAAAACATTTGGTTGCTTATGCTATAGTTCCACTACTCCCAAGAATAGAACCAAGTTTGATCCTAGAGTTAAAGCCTGTATTTTTCTAGGTTATCTTTCAGGTTTTAAAGGTTATAAGTTGTTAGATATAGAGACATACTCAGTTTCTGTTTCTCAACATATCATATTTCATGAGGAAATTTTTCCTTTTGTATCGTCTACCATCTCAGATGATGCAAAGACTTTATTTCCTCATTTTTCTCTCCCTGCACTAAACACTGATGGGCATTTGCCTTTTGTGCAACCATCTTCTGATGCTCCTCACAATCATGATGAGTTATCTTCTGTGGTTTCTACTCCTTCTGAATCTAAATCACATAGACAGAGAAAACTGCCTTCCCATTTGCAGGATTTTCATTGTTATAATAATAATACTCCTCTTACTCCTATTAAAACATCTCCCTATCCACTAGCAAACTACATCTCTAATTCATATCAATCTGAGCCTTTTGGTGCTTTCATTAATGTCATTACAAATACGAAATTACCCCAAAAGTATTCAGAGGCTAAGGTAGACAAGGTATGGATTGATGCCATGGGAAAGGAGATTGGTGCTTTTATAAGAACAGAAATTTGGAGTATATGTGATTTACCCCCTGACAAGGTTGTCGTAGGTTGCAAATGGGTATTCACGATTAAATATCATGCAGATGGAATTATTGAGAGATATAAAGCACGTTTGGTGGCAAAAGGGTATACTCAACGAGAGGGAATATATTTTACTGACACGTTTTCCCCAGTTGCAAAGATGGCAACAGTGAAACTTATTCTTTCCCTCGCACCTAAAATGCAATGGTCTTTACATCAATTGGACATCTCCAATGCATTTTTGAATGGTGACCTCGATGAGGAAATATACATGAAGTTGCCACCGGGTTATGCTGAGCTTCAAGGTGAAAAAGTGTCTTCTACAGCTGTGTGCATGTCTTTTGGTTTTGAAAAATGTCATGGTGATCATACATTGTTTGTGAAGGGATTTGATGGGAAGTTTTTGGTCGTATTGGTATATGTGGATGACATATTGATAGCTAGCACTAATGATGTTGCAACTTGTGAGTTGAAGAATCAGTTGAGTTCTTCTTTCCAGTTAAGAGATCTTGCTCCACCAAAGTTTTTTCTTGGCATTGAGATTGCTAGGAACACTGAAGACATTTCTCTAAATCAATGAAAGTATGTTCTTGATTTACTGGATTCTACTGGTTTTTCTGATTGCAACCCTTCTTTTATTCCCATGGAGCCAAATCAGCAGCTTACTCATGATAGTGGCGAATTACTACCTGATACAAAGCAATATCGGAGACTAGTGGGAAAATTGTATCTGACCATTACACGGCCAGACATTACTTTTGTTGTTTCTAAACTTGCTCAATATTCTTCTGCTCCTAGGACTAATCATCTCACAGCTATTCATAAAGTTCTGCGATATTTGAAAGGTACAATTGGTCAAGGTATATTCTATGGCAGTGAAGCTACTTTTGATGTCTGTGGATTCTCTGACTCAGATTGGGGTACTTGTAAAGATTTCAGACGGTCAGTTACGGGTTTTACAGTTTTTATTGGAGGATCTTTAGTTTCTTGGAAATCCAAGAAACAAGCTGTTGTCTCTATGAGTTCTGCAGAAGCAGAGTACAGGGCAATGCGCATGATTACTACGGAGTTGATTTGGCTTAGTGAACTTCTTAAGACTCTACGGGTTCCTTTTTCATCTCCAGCTTACCTTTATTGTGATAATACTGCGGCCTTACATATTGCAAGCAATTCGGTGTTTCATGAGCGAACCAAACATATAGAATTGGATTGTCATAAGGTTTGTGAAGCTATTGAAGCAGGTGTCATCAAAACCATGTATGTCAGAACTGATAATCGGTTGGCTGATGTTCTGACTAAGCGTCTCTATCCGGCTCTATTTCGAGAGAACATGAGCAAGATGGGAATCCTGAACATCTATGAAGCTCCATCTTGAGGGGGGCTATTAGAGTGTACATTGGTTCCGGTTAATGTTAATTAGATTAGATTACTGGTTTAATCTAGACTGGTTTATACATTGGTTTCCTTGTATATATTCAAAGCGCTGTAACAAACTTTACTTTGTAAAAAAAAAAAAAAAAAAGCATTTCTCATATTCATCTTGTTCATAAACTCTTTCATAAACCGCTTATGTTCTCTACTACTCCTAGCACAGGGACTCCAACTTTCTTGCAAAAGTTGACTCCTTTTCTGACATCTATCAAGGAGACTTCCTGAGGGGTGGTGACAATGATAGCACCGTCGATCCCGGTGTTTACAAGGTTCTGGACGAGGGTGATGTTTTCGTCTGAAGTTCCTGGTGGGGAACCAACCACAAGGAAATCGATCTCTCCCCAGTAAACCGTCTTTTCAAAACTGTTTGATGAGACCGGTCTTGCGTGGACCTCTCCAGATGGCAGGCTCATCAGATTCGGAGGGGGAGACCATGAGACCTATGGACATAAAAGCGAGATTATCTTCCACATAGACTGGGGACCATCCGAAGTTGCTCTGGTGAATGTCCTGCCCTTGGAGGCCTAACATCTTAGGGATGCTTGGCCCGCATATATCTACGTCCATGAGGCCTACTTGATGGTCCATGCCTGCCAGGGCAAAACGAAAGCTGAGCTGAGAAAGTGCTCTTACCAACCCCACCTTTGCAAGAGAATACCAGAAGCTCGTGCTTCACAGTTGCCATACTTTCAGCTATAGCAACCAAATCTGAACAAAACAAACAAAACTTAGTGAGTGAGAGACTCAAACACAGACGTTAGCATCAAACAAATCTTCTATGTGTTGTAATTGTCACATTGTTTACGGAATCGAACCTGGGTCAGGTCCCTTAGGAGCAGTGGCACATGCTTCCGGATTAGGGCAACCTGAGCAAGAATCTGACTTCCCAGCAGTTTCCGATTCGGGACCTGGGCAATCTATTCACCAGCAAAACAACGAACAATTAGGTTAACCCAAAATAAAGAGCCAATGATGAGCTGAAGCAAAAAAAAAACTGAAACATGGACTGATTTTGCTTACGCTCGTTGGCGTTCTCCATGTCGACTCGTGAATGTACAAGGAGGACGACGCCGATGAGATTTATATAGTTTTGCAAAGTTTGCAGCTCATTGGGTGTGTGTTGTGCCGACTATCAAATATCCAAACTCAGGCCCTTTAATAGGCCCAAACAAACAATGGGAAGAATCATATTATAAAACTATCCTTCGATTTTAGATTTATTTACAGTTGCTGACAAAAAAAAAAAAAAAAAAAAAAAAGATTTATTTACGGTTTTGGCATATGACGAACACGGCGGCGACATCGGAGGCGAAGATGGCGACCGAGCCACCGAAGATAGTGTGGAACGAAGGTAAAAGGCGATTCGAGACGGAGGATCACGAAGCTTTCGTAGAATACAAGATGAGAAACAACGGTAAAGTGATGGATCTGGTCCATACCTACGTTCCCTCATCCAAACGAGGATTAGGTTTAGCTTCTCATCTCTGCGTCGCCGCTTTCGAACACTCCTCCTCTCACTCCATCTCCGTCGTTCCTTCCTGCTCCTACGTTTCGGTAAGTATTTTTTTCAAAAATCTACTCGAAAATTTTGGATTTTTGCAGGATACGTTTTTTTTTTGTGAGCTTTTTTTCTTTTTTTTCTTTTTGCAGGATACGTTTCTGCCTCGAAACCCGTCGTGGAAGTCTCTGGTTCTTTCAGAGGATCTCAAGTCTACATCTGAATAGCAACAACGCTCTTTTTCATTATGCTCTGTAATAAACTAATAAGTAATGTCTCTACATGACTAACAATCGTTTGATTGTAATCTTCAAAACTTGTAATCAAAATCAGATGGATTGAAATCTTTATGAATCCAATAAACTTTTGATTTGTAAGATATTACATAAAATATTTTAAAAAACAAATTAAAAAGCTCATTATAGATAAATATAGAATATGAATATATTTATATATCTGTATCCAAACATTTACAATCAATTTTCTATTATCCATATAACCAAACACAATTAAATTTTTTTAATTTTAATTATAAAATCTGAAATATCCATTAATGTTCAACAATTAATAATATAGATATTTAGAAAATTTTGTTAAAATTTAAAATTATGATTCTCCTAACATTTTTGTTTGATATTTTTTTAAATTACTTTGATCATATAATACATAAAATTAATAAACTCTAAATTTTTTTTCTGCATATGTCGTGATTCGAATTTTGAAAAAGCGGACATGTATTATTCAAACAATGATAAAAATTGTGTGTTTAACGTCTCACATCGGATAAAATTTTTAGACAATGGTAGAAAGTCATATTATAAATAAGACCAAAATGGATCTAAATCTAAATGAACAGAAAGCTTAACTTAACAAACATCCAAATTTAAATATTTGTATCTAGTTTAATTCTGTTTTTTAGTTGAACCGTTTAATTATTCCGGATATAATAAATTTTAAACTTTTAAAAAGTTAAAATATTATGAACGTTTACACTTATAAAAAGTTTAAAATATCACAGGACGGGGTTATATAGCGGACGAGTTTGGTTCGAAATCAATATAAATTAAAAATATCATTAATACTACCACACGGGTAAATCATCATTTCATTATTTTGTTAACACCATCAATATTAAAATATTAGACATATCAAATAAAATTGATTAAATTATAATTATGTAAAAAACAAATTATTCTGCGGTATATCGCGGGTTAAATTCTAGTTACCTTGGAACAATGAAGCAAGTCTGAATAAAAATTGGGAAATGACAAACCTATATAACTTATAACCATTTGAATCGATGATCTCTGTAATGCAAAACACACTTTCATTCTTATTAGAATTATTACACTCCGTTAATAGTTAATACTAAACAAACACTAACAATCTTGGAACAAGCCATTACTATAAAACTATATTACATGCACCAAACCAATCACTGTTTTATTTTCGTGAATTCCATCTCTTATTTGTGGAATTCGATAACTGAATATGAATAGGCAAGACATACGACTTCACATCGAAGAAAACCTGAGACAAGCGCTAAATTCTCGAACTGCGAGAGAGATCTCTCTTTACCACCCGAGCATTGTGTTAACATCAACAAGTCCATGCCAAACACAATGTTAGCAGAAAAGTCACCACGCTTTGGTTCTGTTGGTGCAACCATCTCGACGATGATCACTTTCCCTTTTTCTGGCAGACTCTTCCAACAATTCTTTAGAATCTTTATACAATGTTCGTCCGTCCAATCATGTAGTATCCACTGTCAATAATTTAACCATTTTATTTCGAAAATTATGGATTCAATTAACCTCGGAATATCAATTTATCTATTCAAATATATTTGTAAACTTACTTTCATAAAGATGGCATCTCCCTTTGGAACTTCTATAAACATGTCTCCGGAGACATGCTCCATTCCTATCATTAGTAATTTAGTTATGATTAAACAAAACAAAAGATTTAGGAGGTACATTAGTTATTAAAACTAGCACACCAAATATACCAAGTAGTTTTATACCTGGATAAAAAGGAGCTTGATTTAAAACATGAGCTAAGTCCAGATTGACACCCCTGATATGAGGATACTTGGAAGTGATTAGACCTAATATGGTGCCGGTTCCTCCTCCTACATCCACTAGAGTGTTAACATCTTCAAATCCTCTGTAAACTTCTAGAACTTTTTTCATGACCATAGTGGAAGATTCCGACATTGCCTGGTTAAACACCTCAGCGAATTGTCCATCCGAACCAATGTATTCGAAAAATCTCATGCCGTGGGCAGAGCTGAATGCATCTTTTCCTTCTAATATCACATCCTTGAGATTTGTCCTATACAAATTAAAAAACAAATCTTCAATATTGTTCAAATACGATAAGTTTATATATAACAACTTTTTGTAAAATCGATTTAGTTAGTTTGGGTGATAACCGGTTTCATCATGTGATTAACGATCAACTAACTGATTTGACTTATTTTCGAATAGGGAAGAACTTACCAAGTCTTGAAAAGATTTGTACATATAGAACAATATTTTATAAATCGGTTTAGTTAGTTGGGTTATAACCGGTTTCATCATGTGAACTTACTGATTTAATTTGACTTATTCTCGAATAGGGAAAGCACTTACCAAGTCTTGAAAAGGACTTGGCTATGTAACAACAACAACAAAGACGAGAGAGAACCAGAGCCGTCACTATCTTTCAAGAAAAACTTGCAAACCGGTTCGGCTGCATATACACTCTCGATCTTTCCGTTTCCACCGTTGTCTTCAACCACACGGCACTTCAAGATCGAGTGGCTGACAAGTAATCGCAGCATACGGTCCAGCAATACCGGCGCCTCCGGGTTGGTGGGTTTGGTTGGGAGACTAACCGCTATCTCAGACGGTGAGAGCCACGTGCCGTTGCCAGCAGCAGCGATCGTATCAATGACGCCAAGCTCCAAGGCGGCTTTGAGAACCATGGGGAAAGCCACAGTGTTGACGATACTCTCCGCTTGCAAGCTTACCATTTTCTCTTCCTCTTCTTTGGTTAAAACCGGTTTAGGGTAAGTGGTTAAGGGCTCTTGAAGATGGTTTGACATAATTGTTGATGGTTGAAAGATTGAAGAATATAGATAACAAAGGTAGAGTTGGTTTGAGGATGTGGTTTTAGCTTTCACAGTTAGTGCTGTTTTATAAGGAGATTCCAAGACAAGTGGACTGATTATGTCTAATACTATTTTATTTTCACGGGGATGGACCAAAAGATGATGGTTCATGTAGATAGTATGCGACTGTTCTTGTTGTTGTTAGTTGAAAAATCGTAGATAAATAAATAGATAACATAGGCAGAGAGGATTGATTTCGAGATTCACACTTAATACTTAGTGCCATGCATTGAGACGCGTGTAGTACTCAAATACAAATTAAAGTTAGTTAATGAAGATGCGTTAGACTCTTCCCATTTTTTTCTCATCGAAAAAGTCAAAATAGAAAATGGAAACCAGATTTTATAGTCGAGTGTATGTTTAAACTCATGAAGATAATGAGTTATAGATGAAAACAAAACGAAAAAAAACGAAACTCTTAATTTTCCGCTAATAGTTGATATTTATTTTTGAATTGAAATGCTATTATATTAATATTAGTATATTTGGTTTAGTTATAACGTCTCGACCGCCATTATTTTTCGACTTTCACACTTTTTTGATTTATTGATTCTATCTTTATCCAACAGTCGATTCGCTACTTTTAAAAAATTTAAAGATTTATTTATTAATTTTATAAATTATTATAAATCATTTTTCGATAGATCACCATCCTAAAATTGTTCTACTTTAAACATGCTTAACTTTAGAATTCTAACCGAATGTTTGACCAAATATTTCCAAAATTGTTTCTATGTTATCAAAGTATATTTCCAGAATTGTTTTTATGTTATTAAAATACATTTCCAGAATGAATTGATAAAGAGGAGAATATTGTTTGTATTAATTTATGTTTGCGTTTGTAATTTACAAATAATATTAGACAAAGATAATGGTTTCACCGATTACATGCAAGTGCAACTACAAATTTCAATACAATCAACAATAGTCTATACATGCGATGAGATAGGACAGAAGATGGTCGGTAACCAATTTTGGTGAGATCTTAGGTATCTTGAGTACTGTGGTAAACAAAAGTTTAGTATGACAACAAAAACTTTTATCAAGATATATTTCGAGGATTATCACAATGAAAGGGAGACTACTACAAGTATATTTTTTTAAAAATATAGATATCATAATAAAAAAATACTGACACTTATAAGGATCCTTCCAAATTTCTTTTAATGGTATTTTTAGATTTTTTAAAAAAAATTGCGATATTTTTGTAAATCAAAACTAAAAAGTAATAATTTTGGGATACCTCAAATTATATATTTGTATGATAACTATTAAGGATAATATTAGTTAATACGTAAATATAACATTTATATAATTATTATATAATTCAACCCGATAGTCTATTTCCAACCAGAAGGGATCATATATAATAGAATATAATGAAATGGAATGACTAGACGTTTAGTTCTATCTTAATATAATTACATAGTGAAAACAAAAGTAGGGGTTTCTTAATATTTTACAGAAAAAAATAATTGATTATAAAACCGTGACCCCATTATATGTTATGATAGATCATTATATAAAAGTCTTTCAGGTGAATGTTAAAAAAAGAACAAAAACAAATATTTCAGGTGATTTAAATCCGTCGGTCCACCAAACCACGTGAATCAGGATATCACTTGCTTGTAACCCACTCAGCAAAATATTTTAAGGAATCACTATGACACTAACTAGTGATTGATCCTATAATCATTTAAAAGCGTCATACTAATATTAAATTTTAAACTTTAAAAATTATATTTTAAATCCAAAAACAGTGTGTGTTTTAATGTTAAAAAGTAATCTATTTTTCAAATATTCTTTTTACTGTCCCATTAATTACTTGGATATGAGTTGGAAAGACAGTCTTAAGAATAACATTTTTAAAGCAGAATTTTGTTTTTAAAAATAAATAGTACTAAACAGTAAACAATAGAGAATTCCTCCACAACCATGAGAAAAGCCAATGGTTTCATTCTTTTGCTTAGAGTAATTTGATATATTACTATCTCTTAGATTTAGACTCTTATACTGGTGAACCAATCAAATCAAAAACGGACGACGATTCACTAAACGCTCAAAAAGAGTTCATTTCAGGAATTAAATTTTCCACACTGAACCATACCAACCAACCAACCTTATGCTCAAAAGGCTGCATATATACCCTTTCGGTCTTTCCACGGTGTCGATGACACGAAGCTACAAGGCGTTTTTGAGAACCATTGAGTTCGCAATATATTCTCTGCTTGCAAGCTCACTATTCTTGCGTAAACTTGTTGCTCATCTTTGGTTAGAACCGGTTTAGGGGACAGGTTAATGGTTCATGTAAATGGTTTGCCATTGTTTTAATCGTTTTGCTGGTAAACTCATTGGTGGGTAAGCTTGTTGGATACAAATCCACTGAAACACATGGCTGAAGTCCAAGGCCAGTTGGCCTACATGCAGTAAAATTGTTTCAAGTGAGAATTAAACTTAGGATAAAAATGTCCATATTCATTTTTCAAGATATATGCTGATTTAATAGTATCGTAAATATGTAATCAACTCAATGTTTTAAAATCCGGACCAAACCCGCGATCCAAACAGTAACTACAAACCTAATGCAAAACACACTTTCATACTTATCCGAATTTAAATTTATTACAATCCGTTAATACTAAACAATCACAATCTTGATAATTAAAAACAAAAGGACCAAGCCAGTACCATAAAATGTATATTACATGCAATAAAAACCATTAACAATCATTGTTAACATTAAACAATGTTTCATTTTCGTAAATTCCAAATCTATTTGTGGAATTCGATAACTGAATATAAATAGGCAAGACATATGATTTCACATCGAAGGAAACCTGACGCAAACGCTAAATTCTCGAACTGCGAAAGAGATCTCTCTTTACCACCCGAGCATTGTGTTAACATCAACAAGTCCATGGCAAACACAGTGTTAGAGGATAAGTCACCACTCTTTGGTTCCTTTGGTGTAACCATCTCTACAATGATAACTTTCCCATTTTCAGGTAGACTTTTCCAACAATTCTTTAGAATCTTTATACAATGTTCGTCCGTCCAATCATGTAGTATCCACTGTCAATAATTTAACAATTTTAATAGTTAACTTTGGAGATATATATAAATTTATCTATTCACATATATTTTATAAACTTACTTTCATAAAGACGGCATCTCCCTTTGGAACTTCTATAAACATGTCTCCAGATACATGCTCGACTCCTATAATTGGTACAAATAAACAAAACAAAAGGTTTAAGTGGTAAATTAGCACTTCGATACAAAACTTATCAAATATATTAACTTGTTTTAATTTGTACCTGGATAAAACGGAGCATGGGTTAAAACCTGCGCTAAGTCGAAATTAACACCTTTGATATGAGGATACTCAGAAGTGACTAGACCTAAAACGGTGCCATTTCCTCCTCCAACATCCACCAAAGTGTTAACATCTTCAAATCCTCTGTATAATTCTAGAACCTTCTTCATGATCATGGTGGAAGGTTCCGACATGGCCCGATTAAACATCTCAGCGAATTGTTCATCCGAATTAATGTATTCAAAAATTTTCATGCCATGGGAAGAGCTGAATGCATCGTTTCCTTCTAGTATCACATCTTTAAGATTTGTCCTGTGAAGAAAAATATCCATTTGCTCATTTATGATAGGTTTATACTGTATATTTATAAATTATACAAGATATTTTTTTTGTAAGTTGGGTTGATTACTTGGTTATAACTGATTTAATGTAATTTGACTCTTTTTTTTTTTCTTAAACAGTGAAGTAACGTACCAAGTCTTGAAAAACACTTCGGTTTGGAGCAACATGAACAGAGACACGAGAGATCCCGCACCGTTATCTCTCAAAAAAAACTTGCAAACCGGTTCGGCTGCATATACCCTCTCGATATTTCCGGTTCGACCATTTTCTCCGGTTTCAATCGTACGGCACTTCAAGATCGAGTGGCTGACGAGTAAGCGCAGCATCCGGTCCAGCAACACCGGCGCCTCCGGGTTGGTGGGTTTGGTTGGGAGACTAAGCGCTATCTCATACGGTGAGAGCCACATGTCTTTTTCTGCAGCAGCGATGATGTCGATGACGCCAAGCTCGAAGGCGGCTTTGAGAACCATAGGGAAGGCCACGGTGTTCACGATACTCTCCGCTTGCAAGCTCACCATTTTCTCGTCCTCTTCTTTGGTTAAAACCGGTTTAGGGTAAGTGGTTAAGGGATCTAGAAGATGGTTTGTCATTATCCTTGTTGGTTAAAAGATTAAAGAAGATAGATTATGAAGGTAGAGTTTTGGTTCGAGAGTGTGGATTCAACATTCATAGTTCGTGCCATTTTATAGGAATACAAAATAATCTGAAGCCAATTGTACCGGCTTTTGGCTAGTATTTTATATTTCTTGGGGATTTGTGAAATAATGAAAGATTTATCATGGGTTGTAAACTATGGTTTAAGTTTTTTCACTGCGATTTTAATTATGTTTGATTATTATGAACGTTCTGAATAGAAAAATATAGTTTTTCAACATAATATTGCGCTCTATATCTTGATTTCCGTCCAATATTTTCGGTGATTAAAAAGAGTTTATAAATATATACATATATGAAAATATTTTTTAATTCTAATATAAATATTTTGTATGTACTAATGTTAAAATATGTGTTTGCGTTTATGATTCATAAATAGTATTTTTATCTGTTCTTAATTAAATATTTAAGATTTGTACACCAAAAAAAAATATTTTGATACCAATTTTATCCCTTTTTACTATTGTTATTTTCAAATTTTACATTTAATTGATATACATAAAAAGCAGAAAACATGTATCTTTATGAAACAAAATAAATTTTTTTTTTTTTTTTTGGTATGAATGTATAAATATATTCATCAAAAGAAAAAAACCTTGTTTACATTGAGTGCTTCCTTTTACCTAAAGCTAAAGTTCATGATTGAAATTTTTTTGAGAGAGCCTATAATCTAAATGAAAAAAAGAGCATAGAACAGAAAAAAAACAAAGGAGAAGAGAGATTAGTCATTCCTTTTAGCAAACCATTTCCGCAAATCATCTTTATATTTACTATTGCTATGGTCTTTCAATAATGAGCACCGATTCCTGAACAAAATAAAATTTCAAACTTCTCATTTGAAGAAAGGGAGAGATAGTTTGATAGAATTATTGTTTTTACGCAAATAAATTTCAAACAATCATCTATATTTTGCTTTTCAACAAAACATGCATTATACATGTTTAAACCAATTTGTAATGACTGGTCGGTTTGAATTCACAAACAATCATCTTTCAATTTTTCTTAAAAGTAATAAAATGAAAAAAACATGTATCAACTCTAAATGCAATGATAAACGATAACATTCCTCTTCTATGTATAATTCTATAACATGGTCATAATCAAACTTAAAATTAATATCAAAACGTTCTTAAAGAAATTAACTAATTATTATGTTTAACTTATTTGGAAAAAAATGTCGTTTGGTGTATTTATTTTTTAAAATAACAAATAAACGACATAGTTTTTAGAAAGAAAGAAAAAAAAAAGTAAAAAAAAGATTAGTTTGTTTGAAGTTTCAAAATGGACGTTTTCATTAAGGGACGTGACTTGTCAGAAATAAATGGATGCAGTACCCATGTCAATAAAAGGAGGCGAGCTTGCCATTTTTTCTGCTGCCACCAAAGCATACAACTTCTGTAAAATACCAACAACACACAAGGTATGAAACAACGAGCATCTCATCTAAACAAGAAGAAAACGTGAAAGAGGAAAAATAAAACAAAATTTTCCGTGAGAAAATTAAGTGTAATCGGATTCAGTTTAGGGATCTTTAGTTTATGGATTGATAGCGTTGTAAATTTCCCGTTAATATAATGATCTGCAGAAGGATGAAGACGTAAGAAAAATTAGTCGAACTCTATAAACAAATTGTGTGTGTGTGTGTGTTTTATCGTTTCCACTGATTTATTAGAAATTTGAAATAATCCTCTAACACCATATGCTCGGCCGTTCTCTTTGCAACCCTTAAAAATACGGTATAAAAGTTAATAAAATCGTTTAGGTAAAAACAGGAGCCGTTGGGTCCACGAAACCACGTGAATCAGGCTATCACTTTATGGAACCACCAGAACTAATTATTGTTTCTTTACTATTTGGATTGGTGTAAAATGGAGTCTATATCTGTCGTTTGTGTTTTTCTTTTTGGTTAAATATATTGAATTATCTATCGTTTGTTGTACATATATCGCGATCATCATTTGACATGTCATATATTTCGGTTTAAAGTTGCAGCTGAACGATAATAATTGAATTAATACATCGTATCTCAGCAGCGTGATACAAAAACTCGAGGTTAGTTGATGAGAAACATGTTAAAGCATTATAATGTTAATTATTACTTATTAGTACTCAAACAAAAACAAAAACAAAAAGGAAAAGAGAAGTGAATTTGTAAAATCTTGAAAATCTTATTTGTCGTGATTAGAGATTTAGAGGTGCTCTCATAACATTTAAGATAAATCCATTTGATCAGAGAATGTCATCAAAAAAAAGTTTAAAATATTTAAATTTAAAAGGGGGACAGAGTTAGGATTAATGAATGATCTTCCACTAAATTTTCATATTTTTTCTTACAGCAACTTTTCTTATTTATCTACAATTATGGTTGTAGATATAAATAGTGATATTATAACCAATCAGATTCAAATTTGACAAAATATTTGTTTTTCATTGAAAAAAAAAAAGAGGTTGAGATATTCAGTGGGAACATACTGTATGCAGCAGCCTAATTCGGTCCACTACACTCAACACAACCCATTAAAAGCCTGCGACAGCAAATGAGGCGCATACACATGTAGGCTCTTGGCCTATCGGTGAACCAATAAAATCGAAAGGACGATTTACTCAACAGTCCACAAGGAACCATCTATGATAATATCAACTAAACAACACTATGCTCAAACATCAGACTGACCAGATGATTATTAGGTTCCTCCGATCGGAACTTTTTATTAATGGGAAACTTTAGGGTTCGAACAAGAGAGCAAAAAAGAAGAAACTAAAACTGTAAAAGAAAAAAGAAGATTCTGATGGATAGAGAGAAGAAGAGAAATGCTCCTACTCAAATTCCGAAAAATATTTGAGACTTCTACAGCTCGTCCTTTGCGGCCATCTCCTCAGTCTTCTTCGTTTCCTCAGTCTTAGTAGAATAAGACTCTTCTCCATGAGAAGTTGGCTTCTTCTCACTATTCTTCTCAATGAAGTTTATGAAGTCTTCCTTTGTCCTGTCTCCTTCGTACACAATGATGTTTCCACTCGCTGACCTGAAGTAAATGGTCGGGAAGCCTTTCACATCGAAGGTATCAGTTGGGATATCATTTGCGGTTGCGTCCTGTACACACACAGACACGGTATAGTCAATCTAGTAGGACTATCAAGTGCATGATTTACATGTAGACAAGAAAAAGAGGCTTACTAGCTTTGCTATGATGACACTTGGGTCGTTCTGGAACGACAAAGCCACTTCGTCCAAGATTGGAGCAAGTTTTTGGCAATGTCCACACCACGGTGCATAAAATTCAATCAAGACTGACAGATAAATTTATGCTTATCAGTTTTGGTTTCGCAAAGAAATTGCAATGATTTTTAGAGTTTTCAAATGTACTCACCGTTCTTTCCAGACTTGAAAACTATATCGTCAAGGCTCTCGGCTACAACAACCTTCACTGGTTCATTGTTCTCAGCTGGAATAGGTTGAGATTTTTTGTGGTCGGCAACTTTTCCGTCCTGGAGAACATATTTTTGGTTAGGTTATGTCGATTTTATACATAAAGCTTGTGTGGATGTGTGCAAAAGAGAATAAACCTTGAAGTCCTTGACCCATGATTCAATCTGGTCAACCTCAACATTTGCTTTCAAATACTTCTTGCTATCAGGAGTTTGGATGATGATGAGGGGAACTTGGCTTTCTTCAAGTCCAAAGTACTGTTAAACAGATACATGAAAAAAAAAAAATTTGTTTAGAGATGTGTTAACATTTGCAGGAAAAAATGATTGGGAGAGACAAACTGAAATAGTAACCTGGAAAGCGCCTTGGCTGCTCTCAGCATCACCAAGAAGGAAGGCAAGACCTTGACCTTTGTTGGATGTAGCAACTTCACGGAACTTTGATTTAAGAGATTCAGCTGTTTCTCCGGTGAAGTTAATAAACATCATTGCCTGAATTTCAAAATATTAGTACCCATCAAAACCAGAAAGTCATAGAAGACTGGAAACAAAAAAAAAAAAGAACAGAACAAATGCTTTTACTAAACTCATTTCGACATCAAAAGGAAACCTCGACAATTATCAAGAAAATTATGATGTTATTACCCAAATTCAATTAATGCTTTATGCTATCACAGCTTTTGCCATAGTTTACACTACCAACGGCAAAGAAAAGCTTTTAACCTTCAAACACCTACTAATTACTAAACTACCATCTTCAAAGAATCTCAAATACTTGTCCAGTAAAAATGCAAGGCATAACTGAAATGTCCACTTATGTGTTGCACTGCAATGAGATCCAAAATAACTTTACTAAGAATTACCTTAGTGGCAGGGCTTTCAAAGAATTTGGCAACATATGGGTGGTTGTTTGGATCACTGTCAAAGACGGTGACAAGTGGAATGCTTGATTCTTTGACAAATTTCTCTAGAGCTTCCCCATTGAAATCCTGAATACATAATTCGTAAATCAAATAAATAATCGGCAACATTATTGCATATAACATGACTACTCATTGATGTAATGAACAAAATGAAAAGGTTCCCCTGTACCTTGGAATCGACAAACAATTCATCGAAAGGCTTGAATAGCCTCACTACAGGTCCTTCCACAGATGACTCTCCACGAGGAAGAAGCTTGGCATCCAAAGTGTGTGCGAAGTCATAGTCAGCACGCAATTTCTCAGCAAGGGCCATGAAAGAATCGAGCTCCTCGCCAGATAATTTAGGGAACACTCCAACCTAAGACAACATATGTCGACATTAGCGGCTGCAATACGTGATGAAGTAATGGAAAAGAAACCAAGAAAACGAGATACACTAGAGGCACTTACAGCAACAACATTCTTATCACCCACAACCTCAGCGGCAACGTCAGCTGACTTAATTTCAACTGAAGCAGGGCCACTTTGCTTCTTCAAATAAGTGACAATACCGTCGGCTTCACGAGGTCCGTTGTAATCTTGAACAGATTTCCCTCCGTTTCTCAGAATCTTAATAGTGGGGAAACCTTGAATCTTGTACTCGTTTGCAATTCCTTTGTTTGCTTCCTGACTGGCATCAATCTTGGCGAGAGCTAGGGGAGGGTTATGACTGCTCAAATCAGATGCAGCCTTCTCGTACTGTAAGGCAAGCCAGTCAGGAACAAATGTCAGCCATAGAGATTGGTTTCCTCAAAAAATTTGGTTACAAAAAAAAAAAAAAAAAAAAAATCAAAAGACAAATCCTAAGTAAGTGAATAAAAAGCCAATTTCTCACCTCAGGAGCAAGCTTCTGGCAGTGACCACACCTGAAAACATAACAAAACACATCAGGTTACTCAAATGAAACCAAGATTATTAACATCACAGCTTTCACGCATCAATTACAGACGAAAATATATCAAGCATCATTGTCCCAAATTATTATCCTAAATAAGTGTTGTATTCTAAGATGATAGAACACTTAATCCACATAAATCGAATAGACGAAATAAATCAAAATCAAGAGTTGCAACAAAACAATTACCTATCGAAACCGATCAGCATTACCACTTAAAATCAACACTAATCACGAATTCTATGTAACAAAGATCTCAGGAATAAAGAGTAAATTGCGAAATTCAGAAATTACCAAGGGGCGTAGAACTCGACGACGATGAAATCGTGCTTGTTGATGGTTTCGGTGAAGTTAGAGTGATCTAGAGTCAAGACGAACTCCTTCGTCTGTTCGCTTCTTATAGACGAAGCGAACAAAGATAGCAAAAGGATCGAAAACCACGCGAAACCCTTAAACGCCATTATTATCGCTCTCTCTTCTCTGTGCCACCAACGTTTGTACGACGAATATTATTTCTTGCGATATTTATTAGCGCTTTTCTTACACTTGGGAATTATAGAAATTACGAAATCTCTGGATGCTTACTGGTCATAGGTACACGTGGTGCTTTTTTATTGGATAGCACCTCGTCATTGGTTTTTCCATTACAATATTTTCATTGACCCTTTGACCCACAACGGTTAATTGATATTTCAATATTTACTTCCATAATCGGCAGTGAAAAATCATAATTAGGAGACATAAATTCACTTTTCTCATTATATTCCTGCTGAGTCAACATAAACAAATTAATGTGCATTTTTAAAAAATTTACTGACCAAAATTATAATTGAGATTTGACTTTGATAGTTTGCCAGGATTAATAATAACATTCTATAGATTCTGCCTAACCATAATCTCTCTTTTATTGGTTATATATGTTGCTATAATGGCTTCACAATGGCAACATAGCTTACTTATATAATTGAATTTTAAGGAGTAAGTAAAACTATTGTGGTTTAAGACAATTTTGTATCAAAACATAACAGATAGATATAAATAAATTCCGGTGATGAACATAACATATAGACCCGAATGCACATAACTACTGTATTCGAACACAAAACATGAGAAATCTTTTGACATTTCTCTAGTTTATGCATTTTAACTTGTCAAAAGTCTAGCCATTAAAGACATTCTCTATCATAGACATAGATCATGCCAAACCATACCCTCTAATGATTAAAGTCATCTTCTTGGTCTCCTAAATATTTTAGTTTGTTGAATCTTTTGAAGCTTTAATTTTCATGGGCCTTGGCTAATAGTTATGATCCAAATCCTTTCGCTCTTCAATCTAAGCTTCTACTTTGGGTTTCCGAATTTTGATGGATTAATTGAATTGTGTGTGTAAATAAACCATATCTAAATGTACTCTGTTTTCTAATTTGATGATTCATGGTTATGAATTACACAACTTGTGATGTTACCTTGTTTAATTGGTGTAAATTGGTTCGTTTTTGGTCATGTTTATATCATTAATTTATATCATGTTTATGTTTATATCATTAATTTATATCATATTCATGTTTCCATGCTTTTATATGTTTATTCTCGTTAATTTAAATGGTTGTAAGGAGTCTCCATGCTTTTATCTGTTTCTGGACAGAAAATATAATCATGTTACACCCTCTGTATCATACGTTTAAGTTATTTTTTTCTTTGTAGAATGGATTCGCAATCAATAAAAACAATGGCAGCTTTGGATGCTGAGAATGAGTATATGGCAATGAATGAGGAGGCTGAAACTCAAGGAGCAGCACAAAGTGAAACGCAACCTACTCAAGTGACTAAAACGGTATTTAACTCTAATAAACGCTTAAAATCTTATGTTTGGAAAGAGTTTATACCGATAGGAGTAGAATCAGATGGAAAACAGAGAGGTCGTTGCATTCATTGTGATAAGAAGTTAATCACAGATACTAGTCAAGGAACATCGGCCTTAAAGCGTCACTTACAGATTTGTCCAAAGAGACCTCTAGGACTAAGAGAAGAAAAGGAGTATGATCACAAAGTAGATCGTGATATGGTTAGTGAGATTATTGTATACCATGATTTGCCTTTCCGGTATGTTGAATATGAAAAAATTAGAGCTAGAGATAGGTACTTGAATCCGAATTGTTTGCCTATATGTAGACAAACTATTGGAAATGATGTGTTTAAGAGGTATGAATTGGAGAAAGAAAAGTTGAAAAAGGTTTTTGCAGAATTCAAAAGAAGAGTATGTTTTACAGCATATTTGTGGACAGCTCGTGGCACTGTTACAGGGTATATCTGTTTGGCTGCTCATTACGTTGATGATGACTGGAGGTTAAACAACAAGATTCTAGCTTTCTATGATATGAAACCTCCACATACTGGTGAAGAATTAGCTAATAAAATTCTTAATTGCTTGAAGGAGTGGGGTTTAGAGAAAAAGATATTCTCTTTGACTTTGGATAATGCTAGGAATAATGATAGTATGCAAAAGATTCTTAAGCATCGTCTTCAGATGATTAGTGGTAATGGATTGTTGTGTGATGGAAAGTTTTTTCATGTTAGATGTTGTGCTCATGTGTTGAATCTTATTGTGCAAGAAGGATTATCAGTAGCTACTGATCTTTTGGAAAATATTAGAGAGAGTGTCAGGTTTGTCAAAGCATCTGAGACAAGGAAAGATGCATTTGCAGCATGTGTTGAGAGTGTAGGGATTAGGAATGGTGCTGGATTATCTTTAGACGTCCCTACACGTTGGAATTCGACTTATGATATGCTTGCCAGAGCGTTGAAGTTTCGTAAGGCATTTGGTAGTTTGAAAGAATGTGACAGAAACTACAAATCATTGCCTTCTGAGGATGAGTGGGATCGTGGAGATAGAATTTGTGATTTTTTGAAACCGTTTAGTACTATCACTACCTACTTCTCAGGTGTCAAATATCCTACAGCTAATGTGTATTTTCTGCAAGTGTGGAAAATTGAGCGTCTTTTGAATAACTATGCAGGCTGTGGTGATTTTAGAGTGGAAGAGATGGCTAGGAAGATGCAATTAAAGTTTGATAAGTATTGGGATCAGTACAATATCATTCTAGCTATGGGAGCTATTTTAGATCTGAGGTTGAAGGTGCAAATTCTTAAATCAGCTTATGATAAAGTGGATTTGAGTACTTCTGAAGAAAAGGTCGAAGTTATTGTGCAGAATTTGAAGGATCTTTATAAAGAACACAGGAAAAAGGCTTGGACTTCTTCCACCTTCTCAACAACACCAACTCCACATGAACTTCTTACTGAATCACCACTAGAGGATGATCCAAATTATGTAAGCATTTTTCTCCATTCGTTGTCTATATCATAATCATCATATTTGTCTAACTAGTATCTATATCATACAGGATGTCTTTGAGCTTGAGAGGAGCATTCAACTTGGTTCCGACAACACAAAATCGAATTTGGAAAATTATTTGGATGATCCAAGGCTAGATTTGAGGTCTTTTACAGACATGGAGGTTCTAAGCTATTGGAAAGGAAATGGACAACGCTATGGTGATTTGGCTTCTCTAGCTTGTGATGTGCTTAGCATTCCAATCACCATAGTGGCAGCAGAGTCATCGTTTAGTATTGGAGGTCGAGTATTGAGTCCTTATAGAAACCGCCTCCTTCCAAGAAACGTTCAAGCCTTGTTATGTACTCGAAACTGGTTACGTGGTTTTGCTGAGTTAGAAGGTAAAAGAATAATCCATATTTTTTATAATTAACTTCTTTTTTGTTTTGTTGATTTATATTTTCAAATTTTAGGTGACATTGAAGAAAACTTTGATGATGAAATTGAGAATATTACATCGATGGCAAGTAGCTCAGGAGTATAAAATTCTAGTACATAATAATCAATTAAGAAATTTAATATTTTTTATAGTGGTGCGTGAAATTTGTTTCTTCACGTTATATCTAAATTTGGGTCTAATTATGCTTCTGTTATGGTTTTATGGACGTTGATGCAGTTCTGCGAAGAAATCATTTGTGGCTAGAGTGGAAAAGTGAAGAAATTATCTATGTGTATTTTTCATTTGTTCATGTTTCTGGTTTTTTTTTTAATTTATATGTTAAGTACTTTTAAACACAATTATAACGTTGGTTTGCTTGATTTTGTTTCTTATGTGAACCGAACGAACTTGAAATGATAATTTCAACGAATTTGGAATTTTTGGTTTTTAGTGTTTTTATTATAGTTAATTATTATAATCATTATTTTTTCAAAATTTTAGGTAGTTATATCAAAATAATATGATTCAATTTTTATAAAATGCAAAATTAAATCTAGATGAATATATAAAAAATTTAGATGAATACATATTTTGATAAATAAAAAGAATAGATTAATATATAAAAATAAAAATTGCACAATTATTTAAAAAAATCCAAATTCGGGTACCCATGGGTAGACTCTGAATCTAGCAGGTTTTTTTCGGGTTTACCCATAAGACTTAAAACCATTCGAATTTTTAAAATTCGGATTTTTAACAGGCTTATTTTGGGTTTGGATCGGGCTGAGTTTTTTTACCCACTACAACATCCTTACTCTAATCTTTTCTACATATCTTCACCATGAAACTCTTAGGGATAATCCTATTTTCTTTTTAAACCCCTCGATACTCTTATAAATTTCAAAATCCTATTTATGTATTCTTGTAATCATTCTCCGCCAGGATCGACTATTACATTTTTCCAATTCATCTAAATGGATGTTTTTCATAGATAATCTCAATGTCCACAAGTAATATTTGAATTAGAATAATTAAAAAAAAAAAAAAAAAAACTGGATAATTTTTTTCTTCTTCATCATTTAAAAACGGCTTACAAAGCAAACTAACCAACCAATAAATGAATATAAGCTCAGCTATACAACAATTTTCTATATAAACCTATCTCTAATTTGTAAGTAACAAAACTTCAAAACGGTGCCACAAATGTGGTAAGGCCACACCTTCTACTCAGGAAGAAGTCTGCGGATGTTGAAGCCTAACAATTTCATGAGCTTTCACAACTTCTGCTGTGAATTTTCTCATTGCCCCAAAAATGGGAACTAAACCATTTTTCAAGCTACTAGAAGACGCGTTGTTCACAAGCTTAATGGTTTCTTTACGCTTACCTCTTTCCTCTACTAGCTTCTTCCTCATTGAATCTAAATCCACTTTCAGATCATCCAAAGCCGATATCCCGCTCTCTGACCGACCTTTCGAAACCACACTTCTCTCTGACGCCGCATCTTGGTGCTCAAATTGAGCTTTTACCCTTTGCTCTTCTTCTTGCTTCTCCCATAGCTCGTGTAGGCTTGAAGCGAAACTTTGCATAGCACTGGTCACATTATCTCCAGATATTCTACCCATTGCTTCTTGCCAATCTTTGCATATGATAAAGATGGGCGGTGCACCGATCTGGCTAGGAGAAAAAGGAGCGATTCCGTCATCGGTTGCCTCAGGTTCATAATGAAGGCATCTCGAGAGCCATCCGTGTAGGGACTGGACGTATGATTTCTGGGTGTTAACCCAGTTGTTGAAGCTGCTAGACCATTCTCTAAGCTCCATCTCAAGATCAAGAATTGCTTTCGAGCCAGAGTCTTTTTGTAAGGTTGTGTTCGCCTTCATCGATCGAACCTTGCTCTCCATGATCGCCTGGAACTGTTTCTGGTGGCACTTAAGCATCGATCTCCACATTCTTATCAACCTTCAAAACACAAAATATCAGTTTTACAACTTAATCTGTATCTAGATATCGAAATATAGAAAGATGATTTACCCGTGAATCAACTGTGTCAGTTGTGGCTGCAATTCTTCATCTCTAAGTTTGTGGATTCTGCTGGAAATTGAATCAACTGATCTTATACAGACATCGATTTTGGTCAGAAGCTTCCTAATCGATGCCCGAGTAGCATCGATCTTGATAGAATCTGCTCCATGACTATCCATTTTTTTTAGTCTCCTGCATTTCTCTTCATAGGTGGCACGAAGCTTTTCTTCGTCCTGCCATCAAACGCAAATCACAATGTAACAGCACGGAAGAATCTAGAGGTGACATAAAGCCACATTAAAGATTCAGAAACACAAAGCTGCATCATATATAAAAGCATTCATACCTTAACTTCCTTGTACAGTTTCTTTTCCCACGCATACAGTTTCTCCAAGGTTGATGAGAGGTTTCCATTGAAGCCTCCATTAACATCTTGTCCATTGTATGATTTCGCCATTTTCCGTGTCCTAGATGTTAAACGTATTGATAGTCCGGGATGAGAATGCGATGACTGTGTGGATGGTGCTACCAGATACATGATCCTGGATAAGATAACTGAAAAGTAAAACATTTCATTTCAGACTTCACCATACAAAGCAGCAAAAGAAAAACTCATCCAAACAGCAGTGTGCACATAATCTACAGTTCATAGTCCAACACAAAGCAAATAAGTCTAAACCACAATAAATTACCAACAAGAGAGCAAGATCCATTATATTGGAATTTAGAGTTTCCAACATTTTGGTTCATAATTCAGTAAATTCAGGAAAATCGAGCAGACAAGAGAAAAGCCCTATTCAGTCAAGATAACTTCCCATTACATCAAAATTTATATATTCCCAGCTCGGCACGTCTAACAATTTTAACATAAGTTAATCAGCATTACTTTGTAACCATGACTTAACATTGCAAAATTTGAAGTCATGGTTACAAAACAGATATTCTAACTGCAAACTAGATTCCAGAATGCATGATCATGGCTTATTCTGAATCATGATTTCAAAAAGGAACGACCCATCATCTAGGAGTATCCGAGTATCATAATCTCAGACCAGCAAAACATGCGAGTTAAGAGAGGGTACCTTTAAAGCCATTGTTTTTATGCTGATAAGGCAACTTGCCGACCTCAAGTAACACAGCAACCTCCTTCCCACAGGAAGAAGCAACCTCGAACTCACTCTTGATCTCCTTCACAACTTGTCTGAGATCCCTAGTGGCATGGAACGACAAACTGGATAAGCTACTTATCTTGGAAGATTCAACATCAAAAGACGAAGTGCTCGTCGTTTCCTCCAACTCAAAGCTCACTCCTTTCTTCCTCCCATACTCTTCTTCTACCGAACTCTTCGTCCCCATGATCGTCTCGTGACCGTTTGAACTGTTGCTGCTCTTTCCTTCACCACCATTAACATAGTGAAACTCAGATTCTACATCACTTCCTGAAAACGAAGACACTGTCTCTGAATCCAAGGAGCTCTCAGTGACTTGTTCTGGCATTGGCACTGCCCTCAAAGTTTCTTCACCAACATACCCTCTTTTGTTACTGTTCCTCTCAGGAAAATTGTTGTACTCGTCCTCGTCTCTGTGTTCTTTCACCTTTTCCAATCCTGTTCTCTTGGGACGTCTATATACTTGTTTGATCACTTCTTGCTCTGTTACTTCTTCCAGCTCAGGAATCCCTTCTCTCTCTCTAACTTCTTTGGAATCAGGACTACTTGAGATTGACGCCATTCCCACCGGATAGTATCCGGAAGCACGAGAACGAGCGTTGCTGCTATAATCATAGGTATCAAATACATTCAAGAAATCCCAAGTTGAAACCTTAGGCGGTGACGGAGGAGGAGCCGGAGACGGCGATCTCCGTTGCACTCCAGTGTTTCCAAATCCAGAATCCGACGGCCATTGTGCGTTCTCCACTCGGTGACTCTCCGGTTGGAAGATGAACGGTCGAGATTGTGGCGCAGACTTCTTCATGAAATACATACCTCGATTTGCGTTTGGATTGAAACTCGGGTAAACCGGTGGGTATACCGGTTGATAACCGGGCATATAACCAGGCGGGTAACTTGGTGGATAACCTGGTGGGTAAACCGGTGGAGCATAGTTTGTTGGATCATAACCGGAATGAAATGTTTCAGTTGACCGATCTTGTTCCGGACTGCTATCAATTTGGATATGATCTTTAGATCCAGCTTCTGATTCGGATTCGGATTCAGATTCAGATCCGGAGCTTAGATGCAAATGCGAGTCCTCTATATCATCTTCTTCTTCTTCGATGATGGAATGAGAAATCGAGGTGGTTGAAGAAGGAGAGATCCTCTTGTGTTTCTTCGGTTTCCCTTCGTCGGACGGTAACGTAAGAACTGGAGAATCCGGCGAAGAAGAAGACGAAGAACCAACTAATAAGCCTTCCTCGTCAACGAAACGTTGAATAGCTTCGCCGACGTCGGAGAGAGACTGGAAGTAAGTTAGGTGAGCGACGGCGAGAGCAGAGCGATGATACGACGCCGCTTTAATCAGTTCCTTCCGTTCTCTACAGAGGATCACAATCTGTTGATTATCTACTTTTGATCCTCCGCAACCCATAACGTCTTCCTCGGAACTATAGACTCTCTTTCAATTCTCATTCTGTGCTTCCACTCCGATCATCGTCGGACATGGAGCAATCATCGTTTGCCTCAGATTTAGTTTTGCTCAAAATAGAAGAAAACGGCGGCAAAATTGAAGCAAAACGGGAAGGAAAAAAATCGTAGGAACAGAGCAAAGTTTACCCTTTTTTTTGGGAAGGGACAGAGCAAAGTTTAGTTTTTTTTTTTTGAAGGAACGGATCAAATTGTGATTTGAAGAAACCCTAACTCGTCATTTTAGCTATCATGTAAAAACGAATTTTATATGAAGTCTTTGTGCATGAGTGAGAGAGGAGAAAAAAGCAGAAGAAGCCATCGTTGCTGATATATTTGAAAACGTGAAAACACGAATCAGAGAGGAGAGGGAGACAAGGGAAAGAAAACAAAAAAAAAAAACAAAAAAAATTTCAAAGTCGTCGTGTTGCAATTAATTTTCAACTTTTTACTACATTTAATGGATAAAGATGTGCGTAGAAAGCTAGGGATCTGAGCAAATATTAATTGCTAGTACTGAATTGGGGAAGAAGAAGAAAGAGGCAACGACGAGGAAAGAATAAAAAATGGATATGTTTCTTCTTTTTTGTCCACATGGAAATTTTTTTATAATACCATTTTCCCTAATATTAAGATTTGTTTAGTTTTGGTCCACCCTAAATTTATCAAAACTTGAAAAAAAAAATTAATACAAAAATTTAAAATTTATTTAAAACATACACAAGTTTTAAAAATTCAAATGAAAAATTTGAATGTTAAATATACATAACGATGTAAGAAAAAAAATTGAATTTGTGAAATCGCTAAAGATCAAATGACGGAATTTAAAGTTTGGTTAGTTTTTATATCATTTTATAAATTTAGTGTCAAAATTATAAAAGAAAAACAAAATTTAAAGTTGAAAAAAACAAAAACTTATATATAAAATAGTAAAATACTAAATCTACATATCGATGCAGAAATAAATTGTGAACTTATAAAATATTTAACGATTAAATGACGTGATTTAAAGTTCGATTAGTTTTCATATCACTTTATAAATTTAGTATCAAATTTATAAAAGAAATAAAAATAAAACAAAAACATGTATACAAAATAATAAAATTTCTTTAAAATCCATGGAAAAAAACATAAAGACAGATTTCACAAGTAAGGCATATAATAATTATATTGTAGGCCTTAACGATCAAAAGACTCAGTTTATGTTAACTATTGGAGCAGTGTTGCCCAGCAAAACAGATTGAAGTAAAAATAAGGATATGATATTTATGACAGAAACTGCAGAACCTTCCCTGTATGTGTTAGCGATGTGCGACAAATTGAAATTAATTTTAATGTTTCCATTTTTCGTTTGGCGTTAATGTTTGTTTTCCTTTTTTCTTTAAATGATTGTTTCCTTTTCTATTTTTTTTGTCGTAATGTCGGTATGTCATATGGAGTTTTCCATATATTTTTTTTGAATGATTCTTTTATTGTTCTAACGGAAATTTAGTGTTTCTACCATATTTCCTAATATTAAGATTTGTTCAGTTTTGGTCCCGATCAATTTCGTCTGATTATTTCTATCTTTGTGCAGACAACACATACTGGCCGTAAACAATTAGTGAGTTACTAGTCATACATTCACTGGATTAATTATATAGTTAGGGAAAAGACAAGAAAAATGGATAAAGATTACCAAAATTTGATACTTGTGGATCTAATCTTTCTCTTTTATTTTTTTGGTCCATTCCCCTTTCCCCGTGACCCCGTTTTACTCTTCTACCTTTTTTTTTCCTATTGAAAACATCCAAACAATATTGATAACCATTTTGTAAAAAGCAATGAATCCAATCTCATTTTCAGAAGTCAGACGTATTTGTCAAACTGAAATAAAAGTCAACAAACTGAAATATCTTCAGTAAGTCTCATATTCAAATCAAATCCCATCATTCATATGTTTCCTTTTCAAGACAGAAGTTTCATTGTTTTGTAAATTGTGACAATGCATATAACATGAGACATTGAGACTATTGGATGAAAAAGTAGGTCATGTGCTGCCAAATCCAGTTCACATGCACCGCCTTAATCACAATCCCCAAACGGCCAAATCCATATCATAATTTTTTTTTTGTTTTTATCATCAAAATCAATATCCTTGAATAATTACTGGTGATTTAGTTCAATAACTAATTTTAATAATAAAATAAAGAATATAACACTTTAAAGTAGAAACTAACAAATGAATCTCGTAAGATGACAAAAACACTTTTTAAAAACAAGACACGTACATGGAAGGATGGAAGAGAATGTCAGCTTTTTAACGATTAAATGACAGCTTTTTTTTTCTTAAATGTTTTCTTTAATAAAGCATTTTTACCTCTTTATATTTGTTAGTAACATATCTTTTCAACAAACCTAATATAAAATCTCAAATCTATGTAAAAAATGTAGTTTTTTTCCGACATGCTTTGAATTTTTAAAACCAGATGAAAATTTTAAAATGATGAATAGTATTAGTAATAAAAAGACAACATTATGTATAGACATACATAAAATAAAATAGTATACTATATACTATTTGACATAATCTTTAATAATTTAATGACAGTAGTGCCTATAGTTGTGGCTATAATAGTAGTGATAGTGGTGATAACTGTGGTGATGGTAACTATGACGGCAATGGTTGTGGTTGTGGTAATAGTGGTTATGGTGATGGTGATGGCGATAGCGGTAACGGTAACAGTGGTGAGAAAACAAAATAGAGATGAAAGACACGCGCACAAAATGAAGTGAAAGAATGCGTAGAAAATAAAGAAACTAACCAATACCAAGTTAAACATACGTTGAATAAAGACGATATACTTTAAAGGATACAACATAAGAAACCCAAACTAACGACTTAAACGCATAACGAATAAGGAACGTATATCCTAAGCGATACAATTTAGGAAACCTAAATGACTAAATTAAACGTACACCGAATAAAAAACGCTATACCCTAAAAGATACTAATTAGGAAACCTAAACTGGCGAGTTAAACACACGCCAAAGAGAAGACAAATAATCTAAAGAATGCAATATAAACAAACTGAAAAAATATTGAAACTCTTAATAAGAATGAGAGGTTAATTTGAGTAATAGTAATTTTCTCAAAACCCAAAACATATGTTTAAAAGCAGTAAAATAATTTCAAACTTAAAAATGATGATTTTTTTTTAAATAGAATAGAATATTTATATGTTCTATATAGTATGAAATTTCATCTCTTACTTATATATTAGTTTCGAATTAAATTAGTTTAGAAAAAAATTCAAATCATAGCATAAACAAAAAAAAATTTATATTTTTTAAATGAAATTACGAAATTTAAACAATTAATATGAAGAAACTAGTATAAAATATAAACGAAAAGGGGAAGAAAAAAAAAAAAAAAGAAATAGAAGGAGAGAGAGAGGATATAGAAGAGATAAGAAGAAGACAAAAAGAAAGTATGCGTGTATTCTAAAGAAATGTCAAAACTGTCGTTAATACATATAATTCAGAGAATATCATAGATGCATGGTTAGTATGGTTAGTTTTTTTAATTATAATCTTTTTTTTGGTTATACAGCTCAAGTCCATAATAATAATTGTGTTGTTTAGCAATGGGTCCTTTTAACTCAATCATGTTAGTTCAAATTCCCTTTTTAAATCGGTTATATCTGTCTGGATCTATTTAAAATACTATATGAGTATTTATAAACTTCTAACCATAATATTTACATATTAGATTATGTCTCTTTTTCACTTTTTCAAATTTCTTACAATTTTGCTGTTTTTGTTGTGACGTCTGAAAATAATACATTGTGTTGTTCTGTGAACAAATTTTCAGGGAAAGATAAAGCTTTCCTCTAAACGGGTGAGAGAAAGGGTATAACCGTGTAAGAAGGTGGGTCGTCGGTGTGTCCATTTTGATGATATATCACCATTTTATAAAAATATATATATGAAATTTAATTTGATGATAACAAACGAGAAAATATGACCTCATTTAGAAAAAGTATTAAGAACAATTGGAATGAGTCTGACCAATCCTATCGGCTCATCGTAAGCTTTCTTGCGTCACTAGAAGAAGAAGGCACATCATTTTCCATACCAACCAAATTCATACATCTTTCTAGATTCAGAATTTAATATTTAAAGTTGGTAGTTGTATGTAAAGGAAACATTGATTTTTCCCAACAACAATAATGAAATGATCAAAATCTTGAGAGAAAAAAGAAGGATAGATCGAGCATGACTATGCACGTCTATATCGCACGTGGTATCGAAAACTTGAGAAGTTCATAAATTTGTTTGTATAGATTTAGAAACAAGTAGGATGGTTAACCTAATCCAAGAGAGAAGACTTTTCTTTTTTAGTATCGAAAAGAAAAGAATCTTGAATGAATCTCGAAAAAGGTCTTTAACGATTTAACTAACACCAACCAAACCTTATTTTAATGTTCGAAAATATTCGTGCAAAGGCGTAGCAGTGATTCACACACTTTACTTTGGGTATCTGTATTTGAAAAAAAAAACTCACTAATTCCAAAATCTAAAACACCAAATAAGCAAATTTATTAACACTAATCGCAAAAAATATTTGATCACCACGTGATTATGTATATAGGTAAGAGAAATAAAAGTATTTGTTTCTAATTTGTTAATTAGAAACCAGAGAAATCGTTGTTGTTATTACCACCAAAGAGAGTGGACAAGAGGACCAAAACGCCAATGGCAATTATGATGTTGAGGAAGTAATTAGTGGGTAATGGCTTATCAGGGCTTCCTCCGATTGCTTCATACTCTGCTCTGATCTTCTTCTTCATCGAATCCGAGAGCTCCTTCTGCAAATATTCCCAGAGTATCAAAAAACAAGAATCATTTCCTCATCATGTAATATTGTAATAAGCTACCAACGCTTTTGTGTTTAAGTACTAAAGACAAACCTTTCCAGTGGAATACTTAGCAGCTACGAACTTCTCTGGAGCGTTGTCAATGATGATGCCCTGATTAGTTTCGTAGTGACACATTAGCAACTTTAGACTATATGGTTAAGTCACTGAACTGGATTTAAACATATGGTTCATAATGGTTGTTAATACATACAAGTGGCTAGAGATTATATTTTCTCTCTTTTATGTACCTCGGGAGGATCAAACTTTGCCCCGAGATTGCTGAGCTTGGAATGAGCTTCAGCGTAATCGTTGAAAAATGCAGCAGGATCTTCAGCATACTTCTCTGCATAGTTCTGTAAAAAGGAGTTTTTTGTTTTAACATAAGTAACAAAGAATGAAAGAACTACTAATTCTGCGGCATCTTTTTAGCAATCAATGTTTTTTTAACCTTGAATGAAGGATCTTCGAATAACGCAGCATCAGTGGGTAGAACAAGAAGATCTTCGTCCCTCTTTTCTTTGATATCCTGCAAATTATAGAAGTCAATGATTCAGAAATTGAGGATCGTATGTACATCTTAGAAAACTCTTCTTCAGTCCCAATCTAAGTTACTAAGATGGGTAGAGAGGTAGACCTTGAAGTAAGAGTTGTCGAACTTAAGCCATTTCACTGTCCATGACTGTCCTCCTGCTTCTCCAGGTCCAGTTTTCTGCCATTTTGAACGTTTCCATAACAACTCTACACTATCATTGCAACAACAATATAAGGGAGCTTCATTTTTTGTTGTTTATACCGTGTACTTTGTCTCAGGTTTTCCCCAACCGCTTCGGTCTGGTCTGGCTCTTCCTAGGGTATGTGCACCAGACAAGGCAACTATTTCCTACGTAAGTAAGCAACATCAACTGTCAGAAAATCAGAATATTCATGTTTGACATGAACAAAAGAAAATGGAAAAACTCAAAATTACCTTGTCATTTAGTCCCATTCTGTAGAATACATCTCTCAAATGATCAGCTGGTGAAGGAGGCCCAGCATCTAAAACATAGCATGTTTCACCTCGTTATTTCAATTAGTCCATAACAAAATCTGAAGCAAACTCATTGAAGCCATGAAACAGACAATGGAAAGATTAGTTAACCAGGGAGTCTTCCTTCTTCTGGACACTGTTCAGGTGCTACGACATCAACTCTCCCATATTTCATAGGGATTTCAGGACCACCAGCCTCCTGAAGTTAATCTAGATTTATCAGTAAAGTTTAAGACCAACATAGTTTCCGGCAAAGGGCAAGCTCAACATAATTTCATCGGGATTTCAGGACCTCTATTGCAGTGGCACTAGCTAACTGGAATAAGTCCGCATATGAGATGTTAGGATACTTGTCTTTGATAGGTTGAATGAGCTTTAAAGCACTAATGAGACCTGTAAAAATGTCAAAAGTAGAATATAAAGACAACAAAATAAAAAAGGTCTCTTAAAGCCACAATGCATGTGAATTGTGATGGAAGCAGTACCAGCATTTGCAGCATGTTTAAGCTCAGCCTCAAATCTAAGACTTCCATTAGCTCCACCTCTCTGTGGCCACTCGTCAATGTTCTTGTTATATGTACCAGCATCGTGCCACCCCAATCTAACCTGCAATGAGATATTGTAACTATTGTCAAACACAGTACAACGTGACACAGAAATCAAATTCTCTTCCTCCAATATATATATATAGTAACAAGCAGACAACAACATACAAATAAAAACCATGCCGTAAAAAACTCGTGATCCAGCTGCAAAATAATCGTGAAATCATATAATCAAATCAAAGAGATAAGAAGAGAAGGATACTTCACCAAAATGGGATGGCAAAACTTAGTCCGGAGAAGCACTTTGATATCTTCTTTGGCGCTTCTCAATTGAGCTGCATCAGAGGCCGCACATTTTGGTGAAAACATCCCCGTGCTCGTCCCATTAATCCGATGCTTTTTCTGAAATCAACAGAAATTATTGAAATAACCTTCAAAGAGAAATTTACAAAAGTATGATTCCGTACCGAGTTTCGCGATCAAACAATGGTACCTGAACGAGGGAGGAATGAGGAAACAGAGAGGAAGATGCGACGCTTCGAAGAGAAGAGAGAGAATGTGGCCATGTAGAGGAAGAAAGAGAAACGAGAGGGGACGACGACGAAGAGGAGGAGGAGGCGACGGCGGGGGAAAGAGAGACTCTGGTGGATGAACAGAGTAAGTGAGAAGCGGCGGAGAGAGAAAAAGCCATTTGTTGTCACGGCGGAGAGAAGCGCGCCGGAAGAGTGATAGTTAAAAATAAGACAGGTGTCAGTAACTTAGCGATGCGTTGACAGTTGGATCTATTTGGAGTCACTCACTCTTAACTGGATAATGGTATCTATCACAAAGTGAACCTCACGCGCGAGCTCATGATAGTGCTCCCTTCATTTCAATGTAAGCGTTGTTTTAAGATTTTTCCACACACAATAAAAAAATATTTTTTTATTTTACTTTTTATTAATACATTTTATAAAAAAAATTATTGGCCAATACAATAAAACAATAAAAATAAAATTACATTTTTTGATAAAAAAATTTGCATTGAAAACCTAAAACGATATTTACCAAAAGTATTATCTAAAAGTTGTTAGAAATGTAGATAGAAAAATGTGAAAGTTTTTTTACTTTTTTTAAAAAAATCTTTCATTGTATTTCATCTTGTACATTTTTAGTAGTGGAATATGTTATGTAAAATTTGAGGAAAATAAATTTGCCTAGTAAATAAAAATATTATTTCATCAAAATTTGATAAAGTAAAAAAGAACTATTATTCAGAGTTTATGAGCATATTGGGCCTTGTACTTTATAAATTCGCACGGCCTTTTAATCAACCCTGGTTCGCGCGTGCTCTACACGCCAAGTGTAGTGAGCGTTGGGCGTTGGGCGTTGAGCTTTTTACTAGCCAAATGCCAAGTTTCTCAATTAGCTTACGGGAACTCAAGGAAACCTCTCTGTTGCAAGTTGCAAGTTGCAAGAAAATTGAGTCAGAGATGATATATAAACAAAATACTCACTCCTATTAGGAAGCAGCAGCAATTCTGAGCTCTACAAGAAAGCAGCCTCCTTTTTGTTGCCCTGTGTCAATAAAGAAACCTTATTTGGGATTTGGTTTCGCTTTCTTGGGGCCTAAAAAAAGAGATGAATCCGAAAAAGGAGACAAGAAACCTGTACTTCTTCTTATTCTTCTATGTGTTCGTCCTCTGTGCGCGCTTTCAACCCTCTGAAGCTACCAAAGACTCGTCGGCTCAACAAGTGAAGTTACAGAATCGTCGACTTGGCTCCTCCGTCGTGTTTCCTGTCTCCGGGAATGTGTATCCTCTTGGGTAACTGCCAAATTTCACATCTTTTGTTTTAATTTCTCAGTTTCTTGGGACTTTCTAGTGACCCATTTGTGGGTTTGATCTTCTTTATTTGATTTTCTTTCTCGGGATTGTGTTGACTGATGTCTGGATTTTGAATTGGTGCGGTTACTTTGTGGCTTCTTGCATTTGTGGGGATGCTTCACTTGTAATCTATTTCAATGCTTGGCAAGAGGACTTTGATGTGAAATCTTCATTCTATTGATCTTTGAGGGGACTTCAAAGCTTGGAACTTTCACGAATTGCAGATTTTGGGCAATGTTGATTCTGATGTTCCCTTGTATTGAAAACGCCCAATTTGATTGTTGAAATAATTTGGCTCATTTTGAAGAATTCATTTTTTCTTCTTTGCAGGTACTATTATGTGTTGCTTAACATAGGCAACCCACCTAAGGTCTTTGACTTGGACATTGACACTGGCAGTGACCTCACTTGGGTTCAATGTGATGCACCGTGTAACGGTTGCACAAAGGTAAGCGTCTATCTGCTTTTAGTGTGTCACATAATATAAGCAATGGTCTTTTCTATCTTAGAATTGCTTTATCTCTTTCTCCGCAGCCTCGTTCTAAGCAGTACAAACCCAATCACAACACTTTGCCTTGTTCACACCTCTTGTGTTCTAGCCTCGACCTTCCCCAGAACAGACCTTGTGCTGACCCTGAGGATCAATGTGACTATGAAATCGGATACTCAGATCATGCATCATCTATTGGTGCACTTGTAACTGATGAGTTTCCTCTAAGACTCGCAAATGGCTCCACTATGAATCCCCATTTGACATTTGGGTTAGTTTTCTTCTACCTTTTCCACACATTAGAAAAGAAAGCACTAGATTCATGGGATGTAGAAGTTGGTTTTCTTGCTAGTGATCCTGATATTTGAATCAATTTCTCTTTTCAGATGTGGGTATGATCAGCAGAACCCTGGTCCGCACCCTCCTCCTCCAACAGCGGGAATCCTTGGCCTTGGCAGAGGGAAAGTAGGCATCTCAACGCAGCTAAATTCCTTGGGGGTAACGAAGAATGTGATCGTGCATTGCTTAAGTCACAATGGTAAAGGCTTTCTCTCTATTGGAGATGAACTTATTCCTTCTTCTGGAGTTACATGGACTTCATTGGCTACTAATTCACCTAGGTGGGCAATCTTTGAGCATTATCTTCTTTATAACTGCCACATATTTACTCACATTTTTAATATTGACAAGTTGAAAATCATGGTGCGATTTTTTTCTGTAGTAAAAACTACATGGCTGGACCAGCAGAGCTTCTCTTTAACGACAAGACCACAGGTGTCAAAGGCATTAACTTAGTTTTCGATAGTGGAAGCTCGTACACTTACTTCAACGCCGAAGCATACCAAGCAATTCACGATCTTGTAAGACAAAAATTATTTTCTTCACGACAAAAAAAAAAAAAAAAAAAAGTTATTTTCTTAAAAAAAAGCAGCGATTGTGTTTTACATTTTTATGACTAGTTGGGTGTGCAAATATCTCGTATAGATAATTAAAGACTTAAATGGGAAGCCTTTGAAGGACACAGAAGAAGATAAAAGCTTACCTGTCTGTTGGAAAGGCAAAAAACCTTCGAAATCACTTCATGAGGTCAAGAAATACTTCAAGACGATAACTTTACGATTTGGGAATCAAAAGAATGGTCAGCTATTTCAGGTTCCACCTGAATCGTATCTCATTATCACTGTGAGTCACGTATATACTGACTACATATGAGCTTGTATCTCCATATAAATCCATAACTGAGAGTCTGTTTCTTCTTTTTGTTTTCCTAGGAAAAAGGAAATGTATGTTTGGGTATTCTGAACGGAACTGAAGTCGGGCTCGACAGCTACAATATCATTGGAGGTAAAGTATAATGAAACACTAAAGTTTTTTGATTAAAGTTTTCGTCGGGTTTTTATGTTCATAACTTGACAACAATATCTCATGGCTGTGTGTGGTAGACATATTTTTCCAAGGGATAATGGTGATCTACGACAATGAGAAGCAGAGGATTGGATGGGTTTCTTCAGACTGTGACAAGCTTCCCAAGTTCTGAACCTTTTTATTCGCCTTTTTTTTCTTTAACATATTTTTGTTCTGTTTCATCAAACCCCATAATAAAATTTATCTTTTCTTCTTCTTTTGTGTTTTTGCCTCTGAACTATTCTGTTAGCAGTGTGAAGCACGACTATGGAGGAGATTTATCGGAGGAGGCTTATCCAAGAGGCTTTGGTTTGATAACAGAGCTTTTCTCAGGAACTGATTCTTCTAAAAACAAGAACTTGGTCTCAGATGAAGAGCTTTGACACGGAGAAGAGTTTTTAATCAAAACTGTAATAGAAGGTTTTTGAGGTTTTGGGTTATGTTGTTATCATAGAAACAAGGAAATCTTTTGTAAGTATATATATACACCCCTTGTCTATGTATGTCATCAGGTGTAATCATATAATAATTAAAAAAAAAAAAAAAGAAGCAAATCTTGAAGAGCAAATCGCATCAGAGAGTTTCAGCAAGATTAAGAAATTTTCACGTGTGTGTGTGTGTTTTCTTTTGTTCTTTAGGAAAGATTTACGTGAGTAAAGAAAGAATAAAAAAAACGGAAGCTTTTTACCAAATTTGCCCCAGCACAATCCTCATTTCTTGAGGGTAAAAGGGGAATTACAGAACGAATTCAGTAGACAATGGCGGAAGGAAACCATAAAAACTAGAGAGCTTGGCGCCATCGGCGGGAGAGAGTGAAAAGAGGGTGTGAGCGATAGATTCTGAAGCAATTTTCTTTACACGGCGGCGAAGATGACTGAGCTAACGTCGGCGATGGACATTGACGTTGACGAAAATCAGCCTCGCAAGCCGATTAACAAGGGCAAAGACGTCGCCGGTTTTGGTGGTCCGCCGCAGAGTAAGGCGACGCCTTGGGTTGAGAAGTACCGACCTCAGTCGCTCGATGACGTCGCAGCACATCGTGACATTATCGATACGAGTAATTGAACTTTTATACACATACTCTCTCCCTCTATTTGATACCCTAGGGTTAGGGATTTAGTATATAGTATTTTGCAGTTTTCGGTATTTTTCTAATTAAGAAAGTATTTGAAAGAGAAATTGTGTGCCTCTGATTATAATGCCTAGTGAATTGAAAGTGATGTTGTTTGTTTCTACAAAGTCTATTAAACTATCTTCTAACCCAGTTTCTTTTCTCAGTTGGATTGAGAGACTAATGCATGTTATAGCTTCTTTATCCTATGCTCACTCAAGTTTTTGTTACTTTTTTTTAACAGTTGATAGGCTGACCAATGAGAACAAATTGCCGCATCTTCTGTTGTATGGTCCTCCCGGTACAGGCAAAACATCCACCATTCTAGCCGTCGCCCGGAAACTATATGGACCCAAGTACCGTAGTATGATTCTTGAACTGAACGCATCAGATGATAGAGGAATTGATGTTGTGAGGCAGCAGATTCAAGATTTCGCTAGCACGCAGAGCTTCTCTTTGTGAGTATCCTATCATGATTCCATCTTTGCTTTTTATTTTCGTGGTTTTTTTATCATAATAATAAGCATTTGGTTACCTCAACTGGTTTTTATTACTCACCATATCGGATGCATTGTTGTGGTATGAACTATGTTTAACTGTAGCATCATGCCAAGTGGAATACGATTTAAAACAAGTTTTCTTTGTAGATCTAAAAAGATTTAAATTCATGATTGCAGAGGAAAATCTTCGGTAAAGTTGGTTCTGCTAGATGAAGCAGATGCCATGACAAAAGATGCTCAGTTTGCCCTGCGTAGAGGTAATACCTTACATTGTTCCTAGCTCTCTCGGTTGTTTTGTTTAAGTATGGTACTAACATGTTGGCATGCGTATTTTCTTGAACTTGGCAAGTGATTGAGAAATACACAAAGAGTACTAGGTTTGCTCTCATCGGAAACCATGTCAATAAGATCATCCCAGCTTTGCAGTCCAGATGCACCCGATTTAGATTTGCCCCTCTTGATCCTGTTCATGTGAGTCAACGTCTTAAACATGTAGTAGAAGCTGAAGGGTGAGAATTAAGCTATTTCGGTCTTGTAAACTTTCTTATTGTGTTTTCTTCATTCTCCCTCTTTACTATTTGTTTTTTTAACCCTTTGTTTTGTGCTTCCTTTTTATAATTGGACTAGGCTTGGTGTAAGTGAGAGTGGTTTGGCAGCTCTTGTACGGCTGAGCAATGGGGACATGAGAAAAGCACTGAACATTTTGCAGGTTCTGGAATATTTCCTTTTGGTTCTGTCTCCTTATCTACAATTGTAAAATCTATGGAAGATAATACATTTTAATCACTATGAATGGATCTGTAAAAGTTTCTAACGTGTTTATTGGTGTGGGCAGTCAACTCATATGGCGTCAAAGCAAATTACAGAGGAAGAGAGAAAAGCAGAGAACATTTTGCAGGTTCTGAAATATATCCTTTTGGTTCTGTCTCCTTATCTACAATTGTAAATCTACAGAAGATAATACATTTAAAACACTATGGATGGATCTGTAAAAGTTTCTAACGGGTTTATTGTTGTGGGCAGTCAACTGATATGGAGGAGTCAAAGCAAATTACAGAGGAAGCGGTTTACCTCTGCACCGGAAATCCATTGCCTAAGGACATTGAGCAGATAGCTGATTGGCTTCTGAATAAATCATTTGCTGAGAGCTACAAAAGTAATGAACCATAACTGATATTTACTAAGTTAATAATTCCATGGTCCTGGCTCATGATTGTTACTTCACTCTGTAGACATATCAGAAATCAAGACGAGAAAAGGACTTGCCATTGTTGATATCGTCAAAGAGGTTACCATGTGAGTGACATACTTGGTTGCTGCTTCTACTGCTGTGTTATCCATGCCATGCATCTGTGAACTAACTTTTGTTTCTCCATCAGGTTTGTTTTTAAGATCCAGATGCCTTCAAATGTCAGAGTTCAACTGATAAACGATCTGGCAGACATTGAGTTAGTATCTTTTGCGTTTTAAACTTGGCAGATTGTTTAATTCTGATTGCCTGGAGTAGAGTATTTAAGCTTGTGTTATCCACAATCTTGTTTTTTTTTTTTTTTTTTTTTTAAATTTCGAGACGTTTTACTGTTTATAGGTACAGGTTGAGTTTTGGGTGCAACGACAAACTGCAGCTTGGAGCTATCATTTCTACTTTCACACATGCCCGGTCTGTCATTGTTGGTGCAGCAAAATAAACCATGTTTTCACCTTTTTGGAACCTGCAGTAGCTTATATGCACTGCCTTAAGTAACCGCTAGAATGTTTTATCTCAGTGATGTTTTCCTGCTAAGTCTTTGTACATTTTATGGCGTTTGTGACCGACCAAAAGCTTGCTTTTCTATCACCAACAGAGTTTCAATCCCACCTTGTTGTCTTCTCATCTCATTGCATTGGCAGATTGCTCAAAAGGTCTCTTTGAAATTTTGACTTCCTTGATCAAATATGTTTCAATGCTCTTCTTCGTATTGCCAATCTGATATTGGTTACTCGTATGGTCGTATCTAAGAATGAACCAGACAAAATTATGGTAAAATAACTTAAATATCGCTACAGGAATCATAGCACTTCGTGCTGCTTGGTTGATCCCCGAGCGAAAAAGTTTTATGAACAAACTGAAATACAGAAACATCGCGGACCAAAAAAAAGAAGAGAAACATACCTATACAAAAAGACTTTCTTTCTTGCTAGGTAGGAACTCTTGGAGTCTACGTTCCTTTTTCACACATCATACTCATTACCCATATACACGTATTGCTATACATCTGCTGCAGACTTTGCTCTCCTTCAACTACCAAAATGCAGCCATCAAGAGCATTAGACAGATTAAGTCTTCCCTTGACCAAGTGCATTATGCTTGTGAAGATTGAGTAGTTTGTTTTCTCAATGAGTCTCATCCGTTGTCCTATTGGACCATGCAATCTCAATGTCGAGTGATCGGGAAGATGCATCTTTGCTGTTTTCATGATTCAGGCTTAGAGATCCACTGTACTCTCCTTCTGTCACGACTTTGTCGATTTGGATAGTAACACGGCCTAGAGTCGTCTGCAGACAAGGAATGTGTTGTGTGTTAGACAAAGACCAATTAAGACAATACATATTGAAGATCTCTATCGAATCCCAAATCTGCAATTTGAACAGCGTAGCTCATTGTTACAATGTTACCTTTCCAAATGTGCTTTTGCTCTTGCATATGATGTGAAGCTTTTGTCCTTTGGGGGGAACATCAAATGCCCAATTAAAGCCTTCTTTCCATTCAGGAGTAGTGCTATTGCTCACGACCTACAGAAAAAAAAAGACAAAAACCCCAATGATACAAGAAAAAGATTTTGGCAATGGTGGGAGTGAGAATATTCTCCTGGGATGGTTTTGCTTTACCTTAGTTTGCCGTGGAGGGCAGTTTCCTATTGTTAATTGACAAAAGGCGTTTGTGGTTGCCATGGACTGCTTTAAGTTATTGGCACGCATGACGTTCACTGTTAAGCAACCTGGTAAGCAGTGCAATAAGCTGTCTGCCTTGTCGTGGAACCTAGGAGGGCATGTTTTCATCAGCATTTGCAGGACGGGAATTGCTTCAGCAGCAATCATGGCTTGAGACTTTGCAACATCTATAGACATATTCGTCCAGGAGTGCCTTAGCAAGTAAAGAATATCCAATACTAATCCCTGGACGTCTTCAACACCAGATTTGAGCGCCCCTACCAAATGAGGGATGCAGAAAGTAGCAGCTTCTGAGGCACGGAGCTTAGGAAAATTGGAGAAAATCACATTTAAGGTTCTCAAAACTTCGATATTTATAGTTGATGTAGACCACAAGCCTCTCTCAAGTGCAGCTGTTCATAACCATGATATGTCAAACAGTTGAAGATGAGAACAAAAAAAATTATCAGAATATAAAAAGTGTGGAGCAACGGGCCTGAGGACCAGTAGTTTAGTGCTAGAGTGACAGGGACATAGGATTAGTATAACTTAAATTGAAAAAGTACCTGTTAGAGATCTTATAAGCTCATTCGAGACATATTCTTGGAGTGTGTGGTTGGAAAACAAAAATTTGACCATCAGTGCAGCCTGCCCAGAAACTTCTGCATTGCAAGAAAGCAGTAGTTCCTGAATTAACAATACGCCACCAGCCTCTGCAACAGCTCGTCTATTCGTTCTACTATTCATCACAAAATTCTGCAACGCACAGATGGCCACCACTTTCATTTCTTCTGTTGGTTGTTCTTCTAGCACGCTAATGAGTGCCCGACAAGCGGAAACAGAACCACTGGATCTAGAAAGCCCTTCATGCTGAGAAAGATCCCCAAGTGCCAGAGCAGCAAGAAGCCTACCAGGTTCTGATCTTGTCTGAGGGTCCAACAGATATTGAGATAGTGGTGCTATTGCATATTTGCATAACTTCAACTCTCTTACTCTCGGATTGTTAAATATTACTTCAAGTAAGCTTCCCGATTCTTCCTCGCATTGATGAGATCTCAGGAGGTCCAGCAATGCATCAATTGCACCAAGCTCAGCCATTTCTACTGTGCTTGAAGCATCGTTCTTCTCATGAAGCATCAATGCTTTAAGAGCCAGTAACACTGTGCTTTCAATTGTTGAGAACAATAATTTAACCAACACTGGCAGTTCAACTCTGAAAAAGCATTCTGCATCATACTGCAGAATGTTGGAAAGAACAAAAGCAGCTGACTCCCATAGATCAAGAGGGGGCTGAGGATCTTCCTGAAGAATAACCTTGGATAGCTCAAAAATACCTCCAGCATCAAGAACAGCCTTAGGCCAGCTAGCAGATATCTTCTCCAATGCCTTTATCGCAGTTTCCTGCAGGCTCAGTATTCCAATTCCTGCAAGCCGGACCAGAGGAACAACAGCACTCTGTGCTGTGATGTCTTGCTGGAAATCTTCCATTGTAAGAAAATGGCTCAGCAGTTCTGCTCCAAGCTGCTGGATAGCTTGGGATGAAGATTCTAAAAAGGAAATCAGAGGCACGATAGCTTCACTGGGTGTAAAACTAAAAGCTTCAAGGCTTTGCTGTTTTTCCAATATGTTTACAAGTGCTTGCAGGGCACTATGTTGCCCCCATAAGGTCAAGTCTGACCGGAGCAAGACCGTGAATAGAGGCTCTACCGTTTTTGCAACATCTGATCTTCTCGCGATTACTCCACTATTAGTTAAAATTCGAAACAGCTCTGCAACAGAGGAACATAACGAACTTGAGGCTCCAGGTAGTAGCTCAAGACATCGCTCAATTATTCCAGCTTCCACCATGTCCAACTTGCGTGGTACTCTGTCTTTCCCCAACTTAATGAGAGCTGATAAGCTAGCCTCAATAATCCTGTAATTTATCCCGGAAACCAAGCCAACAAGAAGCTCCTGAATGTTATGTGCGGCTGCTAGTTCCAAATGTTGCTCGTCATCCAATAATATCTTAATAGCACAAACTGCTGCTTCAACTGCTGCACTTCTTTCAGACTGCAAAAGTGTTATTAAAGGCTTCATGCATCCGGAGGCGGATGGACTTGTTCTGATGTTTTTATTCGAGAAAACAACAGAACAAAGACTGGCAGCATTTATCTTTAACTCCTCTGAAGCAGAAGCAGATGATAAGATTTTGGTCACGTTTTCCAGCAGACTTCCTTCCACATCTATCAGAAGAGCTGTATTCGGAGTATTTCCTGAGCTTAGTTTGATTAATGCAGAGAGAGCTACCTCTTGCTCACTCTCTGATACAGTACCGAGTATGTCCATTAGTGGTTGAACAGCCTGGCAGGCGATTTCAGAATTTGTGATGTTTTCAGCATCAAATAGTTCATTCAGAGCCCCAGCTGCGCTGTATCTTGCACTTCTTGAACCTAGCCGCAGTACTGCGATAAGCTGATTCAAGGAACTTAGTGCCATTTCGTTTTGTCTAAGCTCGTGGTTGCTAAATAATACCCTAAGCAATTCAGATATGGCGTACTCAGTTGAATCTTGAGGACTTAGAGAAAGGTACTTTGTTAAAGCTTCAACAGCTCCGGCTTCAGCCATTAGTAATTTATTTGTGTCACTTCCATCAGCAATGCGAATCAGGATTTGGACGGCAAACTGGGGGGCTCCAGGCCTATCTGGAATTGGCCTTAAGAGATCTACAAGTAGCGGGATAGATTTGCGTGCAGTGGAGCCAAGCCTCACATCGTCAATTTCAAAAAGCTGTTGAAGAATGACTTGATCAGGCTCTTTCACCAGAGAAAATTCATTTGCCAAAGCAACCAAGTTAAGTATCTCCGATTCCACATAGCCAAGAAGGTTTATTATCCCAGAAACAGCACCTGAGTTTGCAATTGTCAGATTTATTCCTCTGTTCCTAGTACAAACAAGACTAGCCATTGCGTGGGCAGCGAAATACCGATCTATCAGTTCATCAGATCCTAGCAAAAGTGCAAGTGTTGGAATGATCCGCATTGTCGTTGAAGAAAAGGACACATTGTCATCCTGGAACATGATAGCCAGGAGGAGAGCACTAATCCAAATGCCTTCTGTATCCTCAAATTCAGCCTGGTAAAACAGTTTAGCTCAAGATTACTTTCAAGGGGGAAATTCATACAAGGCATCTCTGCCACAAAAAAGTAAGAATCAAGTCAAGCCTAAGAGAAAATGAGGGCAGTGTAATTCAAAACCAAAATACACAATTCATGCTTGACAAGTCTGTAACGATATAAAGAAGTGAGTTTTGCTGTAACAGAACCTCTTAACTAACAGAAGGTCCTAAAGGCCAAAACCAGCCCCGCAAAGTTGTATAACTCAACTCAGAAGTTGCCTAATTTATTTCAATCCCAACGAAGGTACCCTGTAGGATAGATACCCATGACCAATAAACATGAGGGAGCATATAATTTTTTGACTTCCGAAAAAGAAACATTTACCTGCGGACTGGAAGTATACCTAGCAAGCTTCCCCAAGAGCACCTCAAGTCCGCCAGCTTCCATAACAATGACCTTTGACTTAGCATCAACGGAAGTGAGTATGCATAGCAGCCACAATGCGACTGTACCACCCAAGATTTTAGCTGGATCAGGAAAATAAAAACTACCTGTATCCTGGAATACATTTTTTTCCAAAAAACCTTTAGGTGTCTGGACTTCAGTTTCTAGAGAAAAGCATGTAGAATTGTGCTTTATCATATCAACTAGGGCATGTAACAAGAGTTTTGAAAAACCAGACTGATCAAGTTTCTCTGTGATCAGCTGCTTCTTTTCCTTTGCAGCACATAAGAGCAACGCTGTCCCCCCAGTTCTCACTTCTAAGCTGGATGCATTTACTATTCTATCAGCCAGAACACCCATTGACTTGGGTCTTGAAACTAGTAGTTCACTGAGCAGAAACTGTTGATCAGAGCAAAGCCTGGACAAAATTTCTATTGCCTTATCTTGCACAAGAGTATGGCCTTCAGTAAGGCATTGCACAAGGGTCTCTAGGCTTGATGGCACTTCGGCAAGGGCAATCCATGGAGGGTAAGAGAAATTCACCCCATTCTTAGTCTTTGCCAAGAGTGCAACTACTTCTAATATGTTGAAAGCATCTGCGCTATCCACATCAATTGATTTAAGAGACTCAACAAGTGAAAGTATAGCAAAACGGCACTGAGCACTTCCCTTTAGCACATCACAAACTGGAAAGTTCTTAAGTAACTGATGAAGTGCTCGTGATGCATTTCTCTTACCCTCCGAAGATCCATCAGCCAAAATTCTTGTGAAAGCTGAAACAACATCTTCAGCTAGTGCTTCTGCAGCGATATCCGGATCAGACAGAAGATTTGCCAGGGCAGAAACCGCATTTTCTGCAGACTCAATGGAAGAGTTCTTAGCCAATTTTATGAGTGACTTAAAATCTCCTTCTGCAATGTAAGACTTCTTTCTATTATTATTTTTCTTAACCGGTCGGGACAGTGCGTCCAAAGCCCTAGCCACCTGTTTGGCCACATTCTGAGTGTTGTTTGTAAGCAGTTTGATCCAGGGATTAATAATGTCATCCGTCGCAAGATGACCACAGATATCTTGTCTTGAGCTGAATAGATCAGCTAAAACTGAAGCTGTATTCTCCTTTGTCTCTTCCCTGGAAGACGTTAAGGACTCGACAAGGGACCTCAGTCCTTTGTTAGCGGCACATCCTCTATGAACAAGATCCTCTTGTGAAGCTTTTGAGAGCACATGACCCAATACTTTTATTACATGAATCTTTGAAGTCGGATCATCTCCCAGAAGTAAAGCCAATAACTGATTAATTGTGGCAGGATCAGCTGTATAGACAAGCTTCACAAGTGTCTTTGCAGATGTTTCCTGGGAATTTGGTCCACCAGTCTTCAGTAGCCACAAGAATGCTGGAATACCACCAGCTCTTTCAACACAATCACGGATTTCCTCACTGTGACAGCACAAATTCCAGAGGATGCAGGCAGCATCTTCCTTGGCCTTCTGAGATCCAGTCTCGAGCAACTGGACAAGTGGAGGAATCCCCCCAGCTGCTGTTACAGCCCATTTACTATCATCCACCTGAGCCGTCAAAATTTCCAACATTTCAACAGCATACTCTTGGTGTTGCTCACTAGACAAACCTAGAAATGATATAAATAACTGGATTCCTTCTCTCTTTCCAATCGCCTCCCAAATTCCAACCTTGTCATGGCATAAGCGAGACAAGCAAATTATCAGATGCTCTCGTACATCAGCGGAAGCCATAGTTATGAGAGCGATAAGGACTCTCTTAGCTTCTGCATCATCTAGGTAACACGATAGATTACTGTTTCCATACAAGCTCGCCATAGCCTCCAAGATCCGTTCTTGGATTAACTTTGTGTCACGAGGCTTTACTAACTTTACCAAAATGCTCTCTATCACGCTTGGATTAAATATCTTCTCTGAATTCTCTGGTTGTTTAAAAATCATTAGAGCATAGGCAAGGGCTCCAATTACATCACCAATTGGTTCCATTAGACGAGGGGATTGTGATACTTCTCCAAGATATATAACTAAATGGCGCATCCCACCAAACACGTTTGCTAAAGCTCCAGTTGCATGTTCTTGTAGAGATTGTCCATGTTTTCCCTGCATACACTCTTTCGATGGAGCAACAATGGCTCCAATAAGAGCATGCACACCTCCTGCATCTTTGACACATTTCTTAGCCTCATCGGATATTGATGAAAGTGCTTCCAAAGCATCAGCTGCACTAGCACGAACATTGATATCATTTTTCTGTTCCAAAAGCTGTATCAGAGACTTGACAACTCCAGAATTTAATATTTTCTGGATGCTATCACAAAAGGACAGAACTAGACGAGCCAGCAGAGAAGCAGCATTTGCTTGAGAATTAGGATTATCAGATGACAAAAGCGACACAACTATGTCCACACCACTACCCTCTAGTGTCTGTCTCCAATAGCCATCATCAACGCCACAAAGATTCCTCAAAGCTCCAGTAACATACCCTTCAACTACCTTTTCCTGATTTCCTTTCAGGCTAAGTTGATCCCACAAAGTTGGCACTACACCTTCTGTGATAAATATTTTCATGCCAATGTGATCATTGGAAATTCCAGCAGAAGAAACCTCATATATAGCTTCTGCCGCTGCTTTTCTAGTTTCTATTGTTCCAGACTTCAAAACCGAGAGTAATGGCGGGATGCATCCGCCTAGAAGTACTTTTAGTCGCAAGTCTTTGTCTTTGCATAAAACAGAAAGGATTGAAGCGACATTTACTTTGGCCAAACTTGTCCCGTTTCTAAGCATGGAAATGAATAAAGGCATAGCTTGGCCATACGAACCGATCAGCTTTCTAGCCTCCCTTTTGCCTTTAGCAATACCTAGTAGACGAGCTGTTGTGAGTTCTTTGTCTTGCGGAGAAGATGTTTTAGTGTGAAGTTGCTCTATGAGCTGAGCGACCATTGCCATTGCTTTCTCTGGGTCGTCCATTTCCAATTTTGCATCGACTTCCCTGCACATATTTAGGCAATGATTTCTATTTATATTTCTCATGAAAACAGACATTGCAGAAGGATCATGTAAATATTACAAACGAAAGGAGGAGGACAGAAAATTTAAATTTCGGATTGCCAATGAAGCATTTTTATCAGTTACCATAACCAAAGAAAATTCTGAGCAATATCAAAACTTGTTTTTTTTGAAACAAAGTGAAAGTTGGTTGGCCTACTTTCTTGACTGCGTCATCATGGGGAACTTGATACACTTTTCTCTAAATACTTTTCAAATAAAGAAAATGCCTACCTGGACTGCGAGGAAGATAATGTTTCCTCCTGCGTTCCAGGAAGGAAGGCCTTCAACATCTGCATGATAACTCGCCTTTAGCTTCAGCCTTGGGTTTCCTAGACGTGGAGAAAAAACATTGGGTAAGTTTAAAACCACAAGCACATCGATTGACTAAGTTTACCAAACATTAAGACTGCCTTTGCAACCACACTGGACGACGTGAGTTCAGTACTATGAATGGCAACAAAATTGGAAGACAATACTAAGAATCTTCAAAATCTTTGTTATAAAAAAACCAGATTTCATCTTTTGAATTAAACTCAACTTTTCCCAACTAAGTCAAAATTTCTTCAAGTTCTCAAAATACAACTCATCCTATGCCAAAGAAACGTCCTTCATTCAACTCAAATCTATTGCAAACAGCATACATTCTAAAGCCACAATCCCATAACATGTGTTAGAATTAAAAAACCCAACCAAACCAAAAAAAAAAAAAAGGAAATTACACACCTCCTGGAAGGTGTAGAAACCTACGAAATCCCTCCGCCCTTGCTTCTAACCAAAAATCCGCCTTCCGGGACCGAAGAAGCATCACCGGAAAATCTCCAAACGCCGCCGGGATACAGAATCCATCTCTCGCTCAAATTAACACCAGCAAAACTCACCTGCAAAGTTCCGCATCTGGAAATTCAAAGAAACAACAACGGAACCTTCCTACATCAGCGACGAGGATTAAAAAAAAGAAAAAAAACTAGAGATTGGATCACAAAATCCTAGGGCAGAAACCAAAATAACAAAGAGTGGATTCGTTAGTTTCGTTGGATCAATTGGAGAACAACAAGAACACTAGTAATTCGAAAAATAGTACGAGCATTACGATTTCTAATAGACGACGAAGCGCACAGGAAAATCACCTTTTTCTCTTTTGTTGTTGTCGGAAAAAAAAAATGGTGAATTACCTCGAATGATTTTATGACGAAGAAGAACGTACGAGCAGAGAGAGAGAAGAGAACAGTCCCTTTATTGTTTTTTTTTTTTACTTTCCTTTTTGTAACTTTCCTTAATTATCTTTTTTTTTTTACACCCCAGCCCTTAATTATCCACTCTTTTTTCTTAATTATCCATTTTTTTCTCATCAAAAGCTTGTATTAAATTACATTTGAGTACGTAATAATATTTTAACTAATCGTAAACACAAATGCGAAACGTATACAAAATTATTCTTCCCGTTTGTATTTCATCTTTGCGTTTAAGAAAAAAGTAGGCACATATCATAATATTACATCAAATTTCAATTGCTTACAATAAAGTGATTAAACAAGATAAATATAATACTAATAAACAATTATTATCCATCTTATCTTTCATACACAGAAATCTCATACAGTTCACAACACAGCCTCTCAAAACAATTATAGTTTTAAGTTTTCACGTAGGCAGAAAAAGATTCTCCTCAGTTTTAATTTAACCAAGGCATGATCTCGGATCTGCCCAACTTAGTTAAACTATGATATGTTTGTTGAAGATTGAACTTTTCTATATACATTTTTGTAGAACTTTCTCTTTTTTGGTGTGATGTGATTACTGTTTTCTATTTGCAACAAAACTTCTGTGCTCTTCTATGAGATTTACATTAATTTAGTGATATAAGTATTCATATATATTACACTATCGGCTAACTCAATCGGTTAAAGAGAAATCATTAATTTGGCTGTGATTAATGCGAGTTTAAACATAACATTATGCATGTGGATAACAGATTTATACTGTGTAGTATATCGTATTTATGGTATGAAATTTTCCTGGTTTAGTAGAAACAAAAGAAAATTAGATATGATTTTCAAACAGTTTTCTTGCTATTGGAAACACGAATAATAATAATAGATTAGTATAAAGTGTAAATATAGATTGGTTGTAAATTGAAAGTGAAGGTTGTAAGACCAACAACAAACATACCTAACATGGACTTAAAAACCCCACTTCCCAGTGAGACTGACTGTCTATAATTTTTGAGTTCGCAACAAATATGTGGGCCCCATCGTTACTATTTTTTCATACATATGTGACATCCAAGCTTTTAATTTTGATTTCACTTCACTTTGAAAAGATTATAATCGAGATTAGACCCCATATACTCTCACGTTTATTAATTAAACTTTGAACTGTTACGGTGAATAGGACGGATAAAACCGTTCGTGAATCGATTTATCATTAATAAATTATAATTCGTAACAACGGAAACAAAAATTATAAATTGCTTTTTGTCATACACCAACTATATACCGTATTTTATATAAAACAAATTTGGTAGTTGTCCGTCTTAAATACATGGTGATTTAATAAATCTGCTAGTGGTTTGGTCCATTTCGTTTACAACATCCATTAAATCTATTCTATTTTGTGAAAATTTTAAAAAGCATATCTTGTGAAAATTTAAAAAATTACACTTTAAACATTAATAATTTAGACAACCACATAAAAAAAGGTAATATGTTATAAAAGAAAATCATCAAGAATGATAAATTCGTTTGAAAAAGTACTTATGTCAACTCACGGCTCATTTGTATTTAATGTGATAGGAATCCTCTTAAAAGAATATCAATAAATAAATAAAAGAAATATCATTCAATTTCACGACTTATAAACTTTTTGTGAATTTATACGCATCAATTTTAGTTTATTTCTTGTAGAAAATAGTTAGATCAGTTTTATAAGGAACTTCGCATAAAACCATTTTCACGAAATTTCAGTCGTTTTCTATAAATAGTGATGTATTTGACTCGTAATTTAACAAGTTAAACTAATTATATCCCAAGATAAACTCGTGTCAAAATCAAATAAATATACAAAAAAAACAAAATCAAATTAATTATAATTATAGCGAATACTGAGATTGGTTTGGATGTAAGTTGCAACGATAAGACTGCTATCTATCGACAGATCCTACCACTACCGACAATTTTCCAATACGACGGACGCAGTCAGTAAAATCGGATCTCGAGTTTCCTTCGCTGCTCTCATCTCAACACGCTAGTATCTTCCGATTTCTCCTTGTATTTTTTTTTCCTTTACCAGTATGTATTTTAGTTACTATTTTTAACTTTTTTTTATAACAAAGCTAGATCGTACTCTCCGGTAGAAAAATAATTTAAAGAATATATAACAGATGATTTAAAAATGAATTTGTAATTTTTCTTATTCAAGAACCGTTGATATTTGCTTTGTGGAAACAATACAACACAGTAGTAGCTCGTACTAATAGAGGAGAGAAAAGCCAAGGCCCAATTGCTGCCGAAAAGCCAGGCCCAATCACTTCCCTTCTGGCTCACCTAGCGGCTTTCAAACCGGCTCTAATCGCACGTGTCAGTTCCCACTACTTCTCGCACTCAGAAAGTTCTCTGCCGAACCACAAGTGGATCAAGCGTCGACCACATCTGATTCCCACCCAATAGCCGTGAGACGATCTCGTTATCGGCGATGGCATCTACGTAATTAAACGGAAAATCAAGGGCATTACTCAACCGACCGTTGCTGCACGTGAATTCCGGTGACACCACTTGCTCCGAGCCGGCGACCAATCTCGCCACAGATTCCGGTGGACACGTGTCAGTCACAGGCTTTAACCCGTTCTCGATCTCGCTCCGTCGCTTCTCGATGACACCTTTCTTGTTATATATACGACACAATACCCAATCGTCCAGCTAAATCAAAACACGTCCGGTTAACTAAACCCGGTTTAAAATCATAATTCAATCGTCCAGCTAAATCGAATAAATTCACTCACCCTTAGACTGTTTTTCTTGCGAACCGACCGGTCAACATCAGCGAGCCGGTATTCGTGCATAATCCAATTGGTTTTCTCTCCATTTGGAGGTTTTCCAGAGTAGAACACTAACGCCTTCTTAATACCGACCGGTTTAGGACGACCTATCGGTTTATCAGCACCTGTAGCTTTCCAATAGCCAGTACCAGCTGCCCGGTTCGGTCTTGAACCGTTTGGGTACTTTCGATCTCTCGGTGAGAAAAAATACCACTCCTTTTCACCGTACAAAGCCATGTCTGTAAATTGAAAACTCAGTTTGTTAATTCTTAAAACCGGGTTTAAAGAAACCGGTTATTGTATAGTGTGACTTACAGGGGAAAAGGAAAGAAACGTACCGGGAAGGTCCCAAGGATCAAATCTGTACAAATCGAGTTCGGTGATGATCGGAGCAGGGATCGGCTGCGACGCGCATTTACGGCAGAGATACATGAGGACGAGCTCTTCATCCGTCGGATGAAATCTAAATCCAGGTGGAAATTGCAAATTAGCCCCAACTTTCATCATAATTAACCTTTTTCCCCACCTTATTGTTCCTCGTTTATAGCAAGAAAGAACTAGAAAGATGTTTGAAACTTCTCAAGCAAAGAAGAGAGATGACTATATAACACGAGTGACGTGAACACGTGGCTGCTAAACAGGGGCTTTGTGTTGTTGGAAATTTTGGAATGGGAATCTCAACAAAAATAGAAAATACGTTGTATAGTGGAGGATCCATTTGAAGTAGATGGAGAGGGACACGTGGCCGACGGTAATGTAGGTAAGTTTTGTCATTGCTTACGTCAGACTATTTGGAATGTAGCGGTCCGAGGGCATGTCGATTTTGGTAAAGAGCGATAAGAATCGACACGTTCGATCTCACGCGTGTACTTTCCCAAAGGAGACCGAACGTTGACCGTATCTCAAAATTATCTCTCACTCATTGATTTCATATGAGACTTCAAGGCTTTGTTCTTTTCGATATTATATTAAAGTTTTGTATTAATTTATAAACGAGCGTCACTTTAGTGTACATTCTATATGTCCGCCGTAATTAAAAAGTAATGATTCTCTTACGGATATATTCTTCTCCCTTTGAGATCAATACTAAAATCCTTGCTTTTCATAATTTTTGGTGTATCAGACCATCCTCATTGCTAGAACTCTTCTTTGGTTCTTAAATATTATTTAATTAGTATAATGTAGTTAAGAAACTGTCTTAAGAACTAGCAAAATTATGTTTTCCAATGGGAGAACCCTAATTAAGGTTTTTAAGTAAAAATTTTAAAATATAATATTTTGTTATATATGAAATGGTTAAATATTTAAAATATTATAATAACATAAAACATAAAACATTTAATAAAATTATTAAACATAAAAGATTTAAAATAAAAACATACAACAATTTTAAATAAAAGCATACAACAATTATAAACTTAAAACATTAAATGTTATTTGAAAGATGTCCAAATTTATCCCATATATGATCAACCAAATCAGATTTCAATTGTTGATGGACTTGTCTATCACGAATTCTTGTTCGAACTTCCATCATATTGCCGAGATTTGTAGGTATATCGGTAGAATACGTAAGATCCACATGTGAACTTCCGGTTCCTTCTCCATGTTGGAATTTAGAAACGTCAAACTGAGTGTATGCATCTCGTTCATCTTCAACAATCATATTATGGAGTATGATACATGCTCTCATAATCTTTCCTATTTTCACTTTATCCCATAAAAGAGCTGGATTTTTAACAACGGCAAATCTAGCTTGCAGGACTCCAAAGGCACGCTCAACATCTTTTCGGGCAGCTTCTTGATGTTGAGCAAATAAAGATGCTTTCGGACCCTGCGGTAGTGGGATCGATTGAATAAAAGTTGCCCATTTCGGATAAATACCATCTGTGAGATAATAAGCCAAATGATACTCCCTTCCGTTGACATAGAAGTTCACGTGCGAAGCTTGACCTTTAATTATGTCATCAAAAACTGGTGATCGATCAAGAACATTAATATCATTTAAAGTACCTGGAGGTCCAAAAAACGCGTGCCATATCCAGAGATCATATGAAGCTACCGCCTCTAAAACAATTGTGGGTTTTCCGGATCCTCGTGAATATTATCTTTTCCAAGCGGTCGGGCAATTCTTCCACTCCCAATGCATACAATCGATGCTTCCAACCATCCCCGAAAATTCACGTTGGTCTCCAATATAGAGTAGTCGTTGAAGATCATCTGGTGTAGGTCTTCTAAGGTATTCATCGCCAAACAAAGCGATGATTCCGGTGACAAAATGTTCCAAACATGAACGAGCCGTCGTTTCACCAAGTCGGAGATATTCGTCAACTGTATCAGCCCCACCACCATATGCCAATAGACGAATTGCTGCAGTACATTTTTGAAGCGGAGAGAGACCAGACCTTCCGATAGCATCTTTGTTTTGTCTAAAATAAGAAACTTCATGAGAGAGGCGATGTACAATACGCAAGAACAATGACTTGTTCATTCTAAAACGGCGGCGAAATATATTGTGCGGGTATGTCGGAGCTTCACTGAAATAATCATTCCACAAACGTGCATGCCCTTCTTCGCGATTTCTTTCGATAAAACACGTTTTTTCTTTCTCTCGGTTGCTTCTTCACTAAAATTGTATTGAGTAAAGATTTCTTCAAAACATTGCTCAAAATTATCATCATCGGAGTTACGAAGAAAATTAAAATGAGAAGAAGAAGCCATTTGTTGATGAAAGAAATTATAATTCTGAAATATATTTGAATGAAAAAGAAGAGAATTTTGTGACATGAGGAATGAAATAAGAAGCAAGTATGATATAAATAGATGAAACGAGAGTTGATTTTTGAAGAAAGAATTCAAAAATTACTATAACCTTGTGAGCCAAACTTGTTGGCTTCTGTAATATAGATACAAAACATGTCATATGTCATACAACAAAACACACACATGTGAAACAATTCACATACAAACAATCGCATGTGATGGTGAATGTCTGATATAACAAAAAAAAAAACAATCGCTGCATAGCTGCTACTTTTGATAAAAATTCTTGACATTGTCCGAGCAAAACCTTTTCTTTTGTAGTGATATTCACCATTTCCGCCACTGCTGAATTCATTTCCTCCACCTACCAATGACAGCAAAGAAAAGGGAAAATTGCAGCGAGATAAGCGAACACAAGTAATTCATATAGAAACAACTCAAGACAAATACAATTCAGCTTTTCTAGAAAGAAATGAATTAGAGGACTTCCAGGAATAATTGGTTTTGAGCATATGCTTATACGAATGAACAACAGCGAGTTTTCAAGATATTTGTATGTACCATACATTTAAGATGGAAGCTAGTTTCATATTCTCACCTGCTCCTTCAAGATGGAAGCTAGTTTCAGTTTCTGCCTCAGACCTCTGTTTTAAAAAGTAAACGAAAACACAAACTGAAACATTAAGTAAACGAAAACACAAACTGAAACATTAAGGAGGATACCAAAGCAAGATATAGGCTACAATTAGAGAAATTAAACACATATAAAGGTACATTACTTAAATGAAAACAGAGTTGCAACATAACTTAATTGAAACAAAAGATATTACAGATTTTTTGAACAACAAACACAGTCTTTTAACAACTTAGGTAACACGTAACTTTACAATAAAACTTAGTTAACTAATTATTCAATAAGTCTGTAAGAAGCTTATTCTTGAGAGCTTATTCTAACTCTGAGAGAGGGTCTTTCCTAGCAAGAAAACTGTCAAGTAGTGCCATCTTGGATAGTCTCTCTTTCATAAGCAAGTCTTTCTCTTTGATTGCCCACATGCTTTGAAACTCCATAAGAGACTTTCCATCACCATGACTTCTCTTTGTAGCCTTTGAAGCCTTAACACCAGGATGCCGGATTGAAGATTGATCATCTAAGTTACTAGAGGTCTGAGAAGCTGAAGTTTGTGCACCATCATCAGCGTTTTTTCTCTTATTGCTTCCTTCACCTTTACTGCTATATAAGCTACACCATTTTTGGTCATTGTGCAACTCTTTCCAAGCATGCTCAAGGGTGAATTTAGAATTGTAGTTATTGTAGAAGATCTTGTGAGCCAACTTGAGGACATCATTATCATTTTGACCGCTGGATTTCTCCCTCTCTGCAGCCGCATATGCTCCACAAAACTTCCCAACAAGGTCATTAATCTTAGCCCATCGCTGTTTACAATGAGAAGGCTCTCGCTTCTCAAGGCTAACAACAAGAGGACTTGCTGAAAAGTACTCCGTAACACGTTTCCAAAAGGTACCAGCCTTTTGCTCATTGCCTATCACAGCGTCCTTACTGGTGTTTAACCAAGCGCTAATTAGAAGGACATCATCAGCTGGTGTCCATTTTCTTCTTTCCTTACAGGCTGCAGCTGTGTCTTCACTTAGGTTAGGAGCAGGACTTACTGGAGAACTAAAGAGAGGGACTTGTGAAGATCCCAGAGGTATACTTGGGTAAAGGGAATCGATCGAGAAGGTTTCAGGATAGACACTATCTTTCTGGCTATTAAGGAGGTCCACAAAATTTGTGGATTGACTAAGTTGCTGATCAGAATCCATACTAGTAAGTGGATTTTGAAGAAAGATCAAAAGGAAAGAAGAATGATTTGAAGAGATGATAGAAGATATTTTTAGGAAAGGTTTACGGTTGATAGAAGATTTCAGAGTTATGATTGTAGCTTTAAAGAAATTTAAAGTTAAAGGCATTAATGAAAGACCAAACTGTTTACCACCAAACAACATTGACTTAATCTAACTCATTATCTTTAACGAGACAATACCCACCTAATATTGCATTAACCAACAACCATTACAATCAAATCAATTAATAAGTATGCAATCAATGACAACCAATACGTTATGAAAATTAAACCAATACAATATATAGTACATAATATAATAGCACAACAATTCTAGAATAAAAAAGGAACGACGACATGCATTAGCTAATATCATGGCTATACCCTAAAAGAATTCAGAGAGAATTATAGGTATACACATTACCTTTATTGAGCTCATCACAGTCATGAATGCTTGGTCCCTGAATGATTTAGGTGACCTCCATGGCATACATCTTCCCAGCCCCTGTCTGCATATTAAATGCAATATCAAGCCTTCACCGAATCACAAAAGAGCCATAGTGTACCTGAGGACATAAAAAGGCTAAAGTTATGCACAGTCAAGTAAGATGCAATCTTGTAAAACAGATTGTAGGTAGACAAACACCTTTAGAAGCAACAAAAGCAATTTCCACAAAGTAATAAAAGAGAAAGAACCCGTTAAAGTTCCAAATTTCTTCATTTCAGTACCAAATGATCTCAAATTCCCCAAAATTTCACAGTTCCTCAACCCTAAAAAGATTAAAATCGGAGCAATTGATCTTTCCATCTATCACATTCTCACACATTCTTGGCTAATCACACTTCAAACGATAATTCCAATATCAGAGAATCATTGCTAACAATCTAAACTAGCATGATCCTCAGATCTACAACTAATACTCACATCCGAAATAGCGATGAGAAAGATCACTGGAAAGAACCAGCAGATCGAAAGAAGACGATGATCAAGAAGTCAACAACAATCAACAAACCTCTCGGAGAGCTGGTGGCCGACCTCATAACCAATGGCCTCGATCCTCCTTGCGGCGAGTTCCGGCTTGTTAGCGTTACATCGCTACCATCTCCATCAACATAGTGTCTACACAGCTCTCCGCCACTTCTCTCACCATTTCTCTCTCTCTCTTTCCGTCTCTCTCGACCGGTTTTGGCTTATGCAACGAAGCTCCGATCTATTGACTAACAGACAGACCACCACATCGGAGAGCCAGATCATCGATTTCAGACACGATTTCGAGTTGGAGATGAAATCGCCGCTTCGTTTTTTTGGGATTGAGAGAGGCGAGATGAAGGAAACCTTCCGATACCAATTTTTTCCCTAGGTCGAGATCGAAGCGTCGACTCAATTTTTTTCCCCTCACCCTACCGCCAACAAAAACCGATTCTTAAAACTCTTAATTAAGAATCGGTTCTCCACAATTCATTAATTTTTAATTTATTTTTAATATTATTATAACTAAGATACTCAACTAAGAATCAGCGATGAGGATGCTCTCAATAGTCTGTAAATAAAATATATTCCACTTTTGCAATTTAAAGTGTAACTACTATCGTCTATATATAACATTACTTTTACAAACATAAAACGTTGCATTTAAACTCAAATTCGAGATAAGTTAAGTTTCTTTTCTTTATAACCACGAATAGGTCGAGGATTTAGCGTACACTAAAGGCGAAAAAAAGAATCGTAGCTGTTTAGTTTTCTTTTAAAAAAGCACATCATAGTTATCAACTTATGCTAAATGCCCACTTAACTCTTGTCATTTTCTCTAATGGACTCCACAAGATAACGCCATCTCGAGCCGCCTGTGCCACCTAAGAGATAAACGCTTGATCTTTGCCACGTGGAGCCGCAATGTAAGTTCTGCCGCTTTTTATTTTGGTGGGTTGAATTTGATAAAAAAGCTCAAAAGTGACCCAAGATTCAGACACGTGACAGGATGTGGATGGTTCTTCGAATTATAATTAAATGATTAGATGCATGAATTTACGAGCATCCCTAATGATTGCCGGAACACACACACTCACACAGATGAGTAGCCACCGAGAGAAATCAGGTCGGCAGGATTTTACTTATATTCGTGTAACGACCAGAACTATTGCACATGCCACGTGCTTTCTAAGAAATTATCAGAATGCATATATTTCACGCGTTTGCCATGCGTATTTAGCCGCTCTAGCTCTCAATCTAACGCATAAACAGAACAGTACACGCGAATCATTCACAATGTGATCGACCTATCAGCATTATATCATCTTCAGGACCATCATCGTTTCTATACTCATTATCATCGGTGTTAAGTGTTAACTAACGGGTTTGTTTGTTTTGCGGTCACCAATGATCAACAATCAAATCATATTCAGCGGCATGTCTCGATGTTTATTTGTAGTTGCTGCGTTACCTGCGGCGGACCCACTAAGGAGAAAGGGGGTCAGTTGACCCCAGTTAAATATTCAAATATATTTTAATGCATAGGAATTCTTAAAGTATTAGTAGCAAAATTGGTTAATCCTTTAGAAGTGACACCCCCTAATCTCGTGTTCGATTTTTTTTTTTGACAGATTTGGGTAAGTTTTGTTTTTTACATTTCAATACGTGTGTTTTGTTTTGTATTTCTGTTTTTTTTATTCTTTTAAAATTTCCAGTATTTATTGAGAGTTGTATACCTTTTTAATTAATTATGAAAAATATAAATAATTTTTTTTTTCTCATTTGTTTAATGTTTGTGTAATATTATAACGCAATAAATTATATTATACAGTTTAAAAGAAAAATTATGAACCCGGTAAAAATAATTTTTAGGTCTACCATTGAGCGTTACTTCGATGACTACTAGTTAAATATTTTAACGTTATAACTTTTTTAATCCCTGATTATCCAAATTTGTTGCTGAAAATGTGAAGAACATGATTCGGTTGCAAGTATCAATGGTCGTTGACATTAACAAAACAAACCAAAAACGAATCGCAGCTATCGCTAATAAAGACCAACCTCGAAAACTAAAGACATCAACAAACCAGAAATCTGGAACACTTGTCACACTATTGCACATGCCACGTGCTTTCTAGGAAATCATCAAAAAGCATATCTTTCACGCATTTGCCATAGCCGCTCTGGCTCAATCTAACGCCATAAACAGAACATGACACGCGAATCATTCAGCACCGGATGGGTACTGTGCTTACATCTATTGATACCGGAAACTTATATCTTCAGACGGTAAAGATAAGTATAGCACCACCAAAATAAGCGTATGTTCACAGATTGGAAGGTTGTGAAAAAAAAAAAAATGAAAACTAGACCATCAAATCGTAACACTGACCAATCGCTTCTATGACTCCTAAATTTAGCCACTGGATTCTGGTGGCAAAAATTCAACATGACACAAACCAAACCATCACCTTAACCACAAATCTGCAGGATAGAACAGACAATTGAATATTACTGTAATACGGGTCTCTAACTTGAAAGAATATTAATTCCGAAACTTTAAAAGAGAGATCTTGGAGTGACCCATCATAAACTTGTAAGTTGTAAGTATAAAACCAAAAACTTGTAAGTTGTAAGTAAGATACAACACTGAACTTGCTTTTAGAACCATCAAATATAGAAACACACAACATGGAAAAACGAACAATTAGACACATAACATATACACAATGACGAATAAGTCTTTTTACTCATCACATTGTTGTTCTAAAATTGTGATCCAGTCACTTATTCATTTTTTTAAAACTGACATACGATTCCTCCAACTTTGTAGTCTTTTCTCCCTTCTTCTCTTATGTATACTTCGTTTTCTTTTCCGTACTCTTTTACCTTTCTTTAATTTCCATGCCATTGATTTCACATTTTTGTATATGAGAAGCTACAAATTTGGTAAAACTATTGAAGAAAAAATATATAAGGTGTATGTTGACCAAAAGTAAACAAAAATAATATCACTGGATTTCTATGAACATAAAAAAATGGAAGACCAATCTGAGCCTTGGTCTCAATCTAGACATGGGGTCCTTTTGGTTTCTCCTATCACCCGAGGTTCTTAGGCCTTCTAGTTTCACAACATTTTTATTTTTTTTCTTCTTATTCTTGTGGTGCCTCGTAAGCTTCTTCAGGGTCTTGTATTTGTGCTTCAAGGTGAGTCTCTTACCCTCGTTCTTTGCAAAATCACCACTATTACAAATAAACATGCATGTTCCAGCAAATCGAAAATTTGTTCAGTTCATCAAGGAAAAAAACATCGAGAAAGTGTGATTGACGTATTTTATTTACTTCTACTTTTTTCATCATATGTAACTTTTGCTGACATCTAGAAGAGCAAAAGAAGAAACAAAAGCTTAGTAGAATAGAAAATTCGATACAACGCAAATTAAGATTTGAGCATTGAAGAGTTTAGCTAGAGAATATACCGATCTCGATCAACAGCTGTAGACTCGGAAGTGTAGATATTCCGATACATAGAGGTCTTCGAACTATTTCATTAAATATTAAGATTCCATCACAATTTTATTTTTTTGTTAAAGAGATTTCATCACAAATTCTGAGAGAGTAAATAGAGAATTGTTGAATAGAATTTAGGGATTTGGAATTTGTGAATACAAGTAGAGATGATTTTAAGTTCGTCATCAGTTGAGTTTTTAAAGATCGTGAGACGTGGAAACGTGGTGTAGACTGTAGAAAAGATTTAGGATTTTGTTTCATAAATAATAAATAGAAGATAAATGAGTAGAAATCAGTTAGGAGTACTTATTTCTGCCATGTAATTTATTTTATTGCATTTGTGCTGTGTTTTTTTTATTGATTTTTTAAAATATAAACTAAAAACTATGTGGCATAATTTTAGTGGATAGGTGACTTGTGATTTATATTCGAATGATGATGGCAGTAGAGTGGGGACAATATGAATTTCTCGGAAAGCCTCTTTTCTATCAAGGAAGAAGATCAGTCTGAGAGAGAGGGGAATTGGTTTTATTTTCCCCTTTAGAAAAGAAAACTCAGAAATGTCGATATGGGACACATTTATATTCCTGTTCCCTTTTGTCTTTAATTTGTCCCACATCGAAAGCAAAAGGCTTTCACAAACTTAAAGAATAATTATAAATAGCAGGAAAATTTCGGCAACAATGCCTTGTTTTCAGGTTTAATGAAAATGGTAATTCCAATTTCGGCAACAATGCCTTTCACAAACACATTTATATTCGTGTTAATTCAATGCCAATCCTTCCACTGCATAAATTTAGTCACCAAAACTCTTTTCCTTTTTTTTTTAATAAAATATAAAATTTATTCAAAAAAAATGTTTTTACATCAAGTGCATCGAAAGATTTAATGTTTTAATATACATTTTGCAAGAAAGGTAGAAACGAAACAAAAAAGAACATATGTTTTATTGTGTTGCAAACCAAACCGCCATACACTGATACACCCCTCATATCTTCCATCTCCTTGCTCTCTAATGGAATATATCACGTTTCGAACATCTTTGTCTACCCGTTTGATTAATTGAAGTTGTGGAATTGGGTTTTCACCGTGTCTTTTACAATTTCTTTCTTTCCATAGCGAGTAAACTAGAAGCTGGAAGGTATATCTCAATAGAAATAAATGATCCTTATCCAGTGACTTGTTCGTGAGGAGGTTGAGGATAACATCCCAATATGTAGAAAAATGTCTATCAAGAAGTTTAGAAGTGAGACCTGACCAAACTTCTCTCGAGTATAGACATGTGAAGAACAAGTGGTTTCTAGTTTCTGTTGGCACTTGACAGAACACACAAGAGGAATTAACCCCGGCATTCCAACTCAACATTCTATATCCCGTTGTTAATCGATTTTGTGTTGCAAGCCAAGCAAGGAAAGAGTATTTAGGTGTGGCGTTTGAAAACCATATACCTTGACACCATTCATGCTTTGGCCTTTGTTCCCGTGTTACTACCCATACTTCCTTTGTGTTGAAAGTTCCTCAAAACGATCTCCTTTCCCTTTCCAAAGTACCACATCCTCTGTTTCAACTAGCCCGTTAGTATGAATATCCTCTAAAAATGTTTCTATTTGGTTTAGATGATCAACTCGGTGTCTTCTTCGTCTATGAGTCAAAATTGCTTCAGCCAATGGTCTTGTAAACCAATTCCCAAATCAATGCAGTCTCATAGTCCTGTAATCGCAAACAGAGGTTATAATGGGGACCAATTGTCATGTCAGAACGATATACTCTTCCCATTTCTGACCTCATATTTTACAAAACTAAAAGTTAGGCTCCTATACTTAAGTAAATTTTTTCACATCCAAGATCCTGATGTTGATGTTTCACTTAGCGACCAAAAGGAACCCTTGTGTAGTAAGTATAACCTAAGCCATTGTATCCGCAACGAGCTTGACGACAACAGTTGCCAAATAAGTTTTAGACAACTAACCTTGTTTGCTTCTGATAGAGATCGAAACCCCAACCCTCCTTCTAGCTTTTGCATACATACATCACTCCATGACACTTTAGCTTTTGTTTTGTATACAACTCAAGTCCTGACCATAGAAAGCAGAACACAAACTGTCTATTTCCTTGATGCAGGCATTCGATAAACGAAAGGCGGACATCCAAAAGTTTGTGAGACTATGGATCACTGAGCTTATAAGTTGTAACCGTCCCGTGAAAGAAAGATGCCTAGCCGTCCAACTACCAATTCTTTCACTGATTCGTTATATGAGAGGAGTATAGTCACTTGTTGTCATTTTTTAGTTAATAATGGCAAACCAAGGTAGCAGACTGGTAAAGAACCTGATTCGAAAGGGAATGAGCTAAGAATTAACTCATTTTCACTATCTCTTATCCCTGCCATATATAATATCGATTTCTCAAGGCTGATTTTGAGTCTTGAAAATTCTGCAAATCGTTCAAAAATCTGGAGAATTTCCTCTATAGATCTTTTGTTCCCATCTGTAAAAACCAATAAGTCGTCTGCAAAACACAAGTGTGTGAGCTGTAGGTTTTGGCATCGAGGATGGTAGCCTATTTTTCTCTGCAGGCAGCCTTATCGAGCATTGTGGACAGAACTTGCATACATATCACAAACAGGTAAGGAGATAGTGAACAACCTTGTCGAAGACCCTTTTCACTGCGAAAGAAACCAGATAATTCTCCATTTACTTGTACTAAGAAGGATGATGTGGTGATACAGAGCTCAATCCATTTGATGAACTCTTTTCCTCTTTGCTTCTTCTCAAAAAAAAAAAAGCATTCATCAGCATTGGTAGGCTGATGTCAACGGTCTGCTGTATCAATCAGGTTCTGAGAATCTGCAGCCAATATTGCCTGTAGCAACCACCACAAACATGTTAGGAACGGACATTTTGTGTATACAAACAAACCTGATAAAAAGAGAACATAAAACCAATTAGAATAATTAGTAAAAAAATAATCTTGACAAAAAGAATTTACATGGATCATCATCTCCATGACTCCCTTTGATTCTTCTTAGCGCTTACCTCTTCTACATACATATTATTATAAGCATCAAAGACCTCCTCTTTATCGCCTTAGGCAATGGAGTTAATGATATTCTTCATCTATTACTATTAATTGAGAATGAGGGGCAGAAAATTATCCAAGAGATTTTTTCGAAATCTCATAATTTACGACTTATGCCACTGAAATTTAGTTAAGGAATAAAAAAATTAAAGGGCAAATTCGCAAGAAATCGCAGCTGCTCGGATATCTCCTGTTGATGTCTACCAAACTTTTTGTCTGAGGTAAAATCAATCCATGTCTCTGCAAACAACTTCCATCTCTACATTACCCTTGATTTTTCCCAAGTCTGAAAAATCGTTTTTTTTTGTTTAAAATCTGATAGACTCTGTCTTATGCATCTTCAATTTGGTTTTTGATAAACGTCAAATTTTGCTTATGATCGAGTCGATGTAAAAAAACGTAGCTCATCTCCATTTCTCCTCTTTTGGGGGTTTACGATCACTGTGAACTTCAATTTCGATAATTGAATAACCTAATCAACACTAAATTTTGTCTTTTGGTATGGATTTGATATGTTTGTGTATTTTGATTATCATACCAAAATCACATTTCATGAGCTTCAGGGGAAATAAAAATCATCGCTATGTCGTCTTGAGGATCGATAAATCCAAAAAAGAAGTCGTTGAGAAAACTGAAAACCCTGCAGAAAGCTACGTTGCAGTCTTAGCTTCTCTACCCAACATTTTGATGAGTTAAACCTCAACATTTTGATTGGGACTTATGTTGTAGGTCTCCTTCGACTTCTCAAATTAGGGCGAATGTGTTTTAATCCACTTTGGAAGACCAATTTAGGTGGGAGCTTCAAGGGATTTACTATGAGATTTAAACTACTGATCCTATTGAGGTTGATTTTGAAGTGTTACACGAACGACAAACTGAGCAAACAAAAATTTATCTTCTCATAACTTATGGTAATGTAATGATTAGTCTCATTCTATTGTCATTAGATTGTTCGTGTTCTCGTGGATGGATTTGTGTAAGCAAAGTTTCATGTTCTATATCAATTGTATAATCTCAATTGTTGGTTTCTTGGTATTAGGTTTTTTAAGGGATCAATTGTGGAAGAAAGAGAGTATGCTGAGAAGTTAATGGAGAGTATCATGTCCTAGATAAAACTAAGTCTATTTTTTTTCTCTAATTCATAAGCCATAATTGGAGCTTAATAAGTTTTAACATGTTTTGGGTTTTTCATAAAGTGCAGAACAAAAGTGGTGGGAATGTCAAGTTACAGTCTATTGTGATTCCTCTCTTAGAGTTTGAACACGTTGATAAAGGAGATGCTCTATATGGTAAGCTCATATGTTGCTACCACTTTGTACCTATTGACTTATAAAAACTAAGTTATATATTAATTGCTTTTTCATGTGTGGCAAAATCTAGTTACTTTTTCATGTGTGGCAAAAGCAATCATTAAACTCACATGTTATTGTTTCGTGTTCGTGTGAACATGTAAGTCCCCCTTTCTTATCTCACCACACAATATTGACCATCATATTTCCATTTTTAATATCATTATTCTTTTCTTTGTGTTTACTAAGTTTGATAGGGGCACACTGTTTTGGGTGTCTTCTTTATAATCAAGCTATAATTTTTCTATTTATGGTTGTATGTGAATTTGACTGGGAGTTTCAAAAACTTGAGGTGTGCGTTTGGTTTTTTCTGTAACCACAAAACTTACAGTCACTTATTTATTTGGTTCAAGAGAGTTTAAATTGTATTCATTGTATCTTAAATCTTGAGATGGATTTATGTGCATCAATTTCAGGAATTTGTTGCTAGAGTGATTGAAGAGGGAGAATTATATGTGGAAAAAAGAGTGAATCCAAAGTAAGTTTGAGTTGTAACACAATTTTCAGTTCATGACGCTAGAATATATCTCTAATTACCATTGTTCTTTTGCATATTACTTTGGTCAAAAATTTGTGTTCCAGCAGCAATGAAAAGCTAAATGAGAGGTAAAAATATAATCTGACTGATTTAATATATGAGCCACATTTTATGTGAAATGTGTTTGTTAAAGGAAGTATTATTCTTTCAGGCAAAAGAAGCTCGAGTGAAAGCAATAAAAGAATTTCTTGCCGCCATTCAACTCCACGACGCTTCCGCTTTGTCTGGCTTGATTTTCTACTGGTCTTGGCGTAAGGTTTTTCCCTCTCCTTCTCTGCCTTGAATCTCCTTTTATGTTTCTATGGATTAAAATATGTTTGATTGTAGCCTCAAGTTGAAGTAAAGAGCTTCGTAGTAGAGTCAATAAAGGCTCTTGCAGGAAACAATAAAGACACTTTCACAGTTGATAATGGATTCTCTGGAAATATTTATCTATAGATGGTAAAATTCTTATAATTAATTTCACTTCTGATGAATAAGCATATATGAGTTTCATGGCTAAATTTTTTTCAATTTATGAAATTAGATTGCGACTGAGAAGTTTCACAAGTAACATGATTGGTGTGTTCTGGAGAAACTTCTTTAAAGGTATATTACTTGAATTTATACCGCTCTTTACAAAGATGAACTCTATAATCAGATCAAAGAGTTGTTATTATTTAAAACCTCTTTATGATGTCGTCTTAATGTTTTGAGTAGCCTTTTGACATGAGTAGCATTAAAGTGTCATGCAAATATTTGCTTGCCATAGATAGATTTTGTTCCATAATTACATTAAAGATTTTGAATGCATGTATGAAAATTCTACCGTTTACAGTTTCATGACTCTTTAGATATAAAAATCATTTGATTATTGTTCTAGGTTACGATAAATGTGTGTGAGATTTTCAAGCTTGCTATAAATCTGGCGAAACAGGAAACCATCTCTCTAAGTATACAACAATTAATAGAATAATTACTTCTGGAAGCAACCTTGACCATTTGATGGTAAGCATGTTGTGCATTAGTGTTATTCTCTTTCTTTTGATATGGGCTCATAATGTATTTGTACAACTCATTTGGGATAAGTTCTGAATTTGAAGTGCATGCATATATGTTGGTGCATACGGACCTTATGCCACCGCGATAGTGTTTGAAGGATCTCATTATATTTCATTTGAGCAATAGACGGAAAGTAAATAAAGTCATTGTTACATAGGCATGTGATATAATTAGTGGTTTTTTGGGTGTTCGTGATTATTTGATGGTTAGATTATTAAGGTATCATGAAAGGTCTTAAACAAGAGTCATGTGCAAAAGCATTTTGTTCTTGTGATTATTGACTTTGGAATTAGTCAAATTACTAATAGTAATCACTTTGTATTGGTTTGTTTGAATGCCAAAAATGTATAACAACATGGGATTCCAGCCTAGAATAGTCCGTTTTGGAATGCGTTCTCTAGAATAGCCTCCGAATAAGAAGATTTCAAATGGTGAAGCAACGAACAACAAAGTTGCATAAAAGAAGACTAAAGTTGCAATTCAGAACAAGTCATCATGTAACTAAAAACCAAAGTGAAGAGATATAGAGATGTAACTATAAATATGAGATGAGATTGGATTATTAATTTGGTTTTAATTCATTTTGGTGCAAGAGGGATGAAGAAATGTACATTCCCCTGTGGTTCTTCCTGCAAAAATTAGAGATGGTTCCAATTCACATTTTTCATAGAGAATTTTTATTATTCAAAAGTTTGATAGTTTTCTAGGTGAATGGTTGAGTGACTTATGAAGTTTTTGGGTTCTTAATTTTTTTTGAAATATTTTAATTAGTATATATTATGTTGTCGATTGGGATGTTAATGGTTTAAATAGCCTCATTTATATTATCTTATTTCCATTACTTTATAAATCAAAGTTATATATTTAAGCTTTAAGATATAAACACAATTCATTCATATTATTCCAAATCAAGACATTGTTTGTTTGTAACTTAAATACAATGACAGTCAAAATAAAATTTCTTAAAATAGAGTGTATTACCGAGCACATATATAAAAATGCAAAATCATACGAATCAACATGTTAGTCAGCTAAGGTTAATTTTTTCCATACATATATTTTTTTATCTCTATATGTTAGCACGAGTTAAAAGATTATGTATTTCATTAACACAGTGGGTTAAAACTAATGTTCAAACCCGCTTAAATTCTATCCCGCAATGACTAATACAAGACAAGAATGATAACAACGAACGACACTAAAAAAATTTTTATACTAGATTAACATATACACATGCTAACACTAATAAAATTTTACAATATAATTAACAAATAAAAATTATGTTAAAATTTTGCTCCTGGATGCCAGCTTATGTTATCAATTTACATACATTAATTAATTCAATCACTCTACTAATAATTCACATGTACTGTACTCTAACACCACAAAATAATCATAATTTAATTATTATATATAATAATAAATTACAATTTTAAAAATATTAGATTTGGGCGCAAGCACGGTTAACGATCTAGTATTTTATAAAACGACTCATCATCTTCTCTCACCTTTTGATATAAATTGTGAGCAAAAAAGAAAAACAAAAAAAAAGAGAGATGACGGTGGGCTTACGTCTGGCCTTGACAACCAGGTAATACTTTCTTCATTTCTTTTTTTTGTTTTCTTTTTTTTCTTTTTTCTATAAAATTAATTTAAATAAATAAAATGTTTTTTCCTTTTCTAATTACTTTGAGAGTTAAAAATAAGTTGAAAAGAAATCGAGCTTATGCATCTTGTCCATAAAATTTCCTTTGGTTCATTAGTTTTGGTGTCATAAGTTCAACATGTTTTCACGTAGTATAAATTTTAACACTTAAACTAAATTTTTAAGGTGTTTTTGCAAAATATTTTTTTTAACTAATATCATTTAAATTCCACTAAATTTTTAAAATAAATAAAATGTTTTTTTCAAATAAATTTTAACAAAAGACCTGTATTGCATACGCCGGTGTATATGCGTAATGCTTCACCTATTTTATCTTCCTTTCAACTCCAAAATGTTGGAAGAAACTCTGTATGTCCCGGGTTCTCACAGTGATAAGAATCTCATTGAGTTTTTGAAGAATTACTTGGATACTTTTCAACTGCATAACAATATATGTTTGGCTATGCGTGTTTTTAATCGAATATCGTCTTGTGTATACATCAAAACGCATATGATACGGATTTTGCTGCTCTGGCTCAATCTAACGCCACATACAGAACAGGACATGCAAATCATTCACAATGTGAGTGAACTATCAGCATCAGGATCCTCACTATCGTCTGATTCGTTTCTATTTGTAGTTACTAGTGCCAACCAAATCATGTTCCTTTCGTAGTTTTTGTATGCTAGATAACCAAATCATGTTTTATTGGTAGTTGCTACTTGCTGGTTTACCAACAGATTTCGGTTACATGTTAATCCAAAACGATTAACAACAAAAAGTTTTAATGTAATTTTTTAAAAAGCACCCAAATTTGTTGTCGGAAATGTATGAGCGACTATAAAACAAACATGATTTGATTCATGAGGCAGTGCAGTTAACATCGACAAAACGTATGCTAATTAGTACCAACCTTGAAAACTAAAACGACAAACCAGAAATCTGAAACACTTGGTACACATTTAAACCAGAAACAACAAGGTACATTGAATGGTCGAGTATACAAAACAACAAGTGCTATTCTTCATTTTCTTCGAACTCTATCAATTGCAAATAAACATCCAAAAGAAGGAACCCAAAATATCCAGTATCAGAGAAGTAACAGTTACTATGAGACGAGAGAGTTCTTCTACTGAACCGAATAAAGGGGTAAACTGAACTTAGGACAAAGGCAGATATGTGATTTCAGATCAATCCATCCTTCCCTTGAGAATTCTCTCCTTGATCTCATTTGGTGTTCTGGATAACATCACCATGAAAGTACGTTACTATTTATATAATACATTCCCCTAGAAGCAAGTGTAGATGACGCAAGATGTGAAAACAAGAAGACGACAGGAGAACAAAACTTACACAACGTAGACATGTCCTCCCCACCCACTCAGACAATCGCGATCAACCGAAGAGAGAAGTGCTTGTGAAATTGTCTCAAACAATTCCTCAGCTTCCTGATAATCAAATTTGTTGACTTGAGTTATATTAATATACCTTTTCATTATATCAAGTCTGTTACAATGCACTTCTTCGAATGATGTCCTCGAATTTCAAAAACTTTATTTGCACATATATATAGCAGAGAAAAATATTGGAGGTTCTGTCATCTATAACTAGCCTTATGCACACAAATATTCCCACCAAATCTAGATTCTACAATAGAATTCTCACATATGAAGAATTTCACCAAGTTTACCGCTGATCTTAGCAACAAGCATTTGGGTTTCCAGTGAACCGGTAATAAAAAACAAGTTTTAAGAAGGGACATACCATATCTGGTTTGAACATGGCTTCACAGGCACCATATAGCGATTCTGAAGCAGTTCCAGAGACAACAAAATCTTTTGCTAACTCCCTGCATTAAGCGAAGACAAGAGTCAAAGCATGCTCGCCTTTGCAGCTATCATGTTCAGTAAAATCTCAACTATATTTGAAACAGCTCAACGCATGTAAAATAAGTACACTCATATGACATACATACACTGCGTTGGATGACAATCGACCAGAAAATATTCAAACTAAAACCAAAAAATAACGATCCACGACCCTTTCTAGCTCACCTAGCAAGTTTCAGGATCACACTCACTGACTAACCCAATAAAATGGCATATGAAAAATGAGAAATAAAGTCTTGAATAACAGGAGACTCAGCAAAGAAAGAAAGTGAGCATACTTGGCTCCAATCGAATCCATTGTGCAAATGAAGGGTTTGTTATCGTCTCCCAATCCAGCAATCACAGGTTGGCACAAGTATGGACCAAATCTGCAACGACGAAGTTAGTAGTACTTGGTCGAGGCATTGCCACATAAATCATAAAAAAGGCAGCTTGACTAAAGTAACTAGAAACTAGCTACACATAGGAAGAAGTAAACAATTACCAACCTTTTCTCATAAAGAATGGCAGATACAAGACTAGCAAAAGTTTCTGGCTTCATGTCTCTTTCTTCCCTAAGCTGATATAGCTTATGTCGAAATACAAGTCGCTGGTACCTTGAGTCCCAAAGACAAACAAAAAAACGAAGCCCTAAATTTTGTAATTCACCTAAAATTCTGCGAGGAGGAGAGGAGTATACATATGAATATAGAATAGTGGCGAGAGTTTACAATGTCTGGACATCGGTGGCGAGACCGGAAAGACCGATGAAGAGATGATCGTGGATCTTGGAGATTCTCTGAAAATCGGTAGCGATGGTCTGTAGTTGCACACCAAGCCTCCGATCACTGGCTATGGCGAAGCAATTCTTCCCCACCATAGCTACGACGGCACTTCCATTGTACTCGAAGATCTGCATCACCACAATGTCCATCAATCCATCGTTGTAATCGTACTATCAATCATCGGCGCAAAAACAAACGAAAGTTAGGAATTGAAAGAGAACACTTACCGACATCGGAAAATTTAGGGTTTACAGTGTGAAACTTTGGGAGTTTTCCTAAGAAATCTGAGAAAGAAAAGAGCAAATTAGTAAAGTCGATGGTGGCTTGGCTTGGACGAAAATCTAGACAACTCTTTGTTTTTCTTTTGTCTTATTAATGGGCCTTGCAATCATTTGGGCTTCAAAATGAATTTCGTAGGAGAACTAAATTCTAAGTGCTTTGAGTATTTCTCTTCATCAGAAATGTTTTAATTTGATGCACACAATACAATACAATACATAGACGTTTGGAAGCGTTTTTGTTGTGGCATATCTTTAAACCCTACTTATTTGGTCAGTGTAGGTGCCGTAACAGAAGTGATGGTCCACGGTTCACAGGGGGGATTTGCTCACAGGCTGGTCAACATTCGATGCAATGTTAGCCGAGTGCATTTTCTTGCGTACCGATCTTGTTTTCGGAACTCTTGCGCTACAATTTTTCATATGTATGGTTTCCTCTGACTTTGTGCTTTGACAAAAAGAACACTCAAACAGAACACAAGCTCTCAAGGGTCCATGAGACCTTACATTGGTCAAATGAGAGAATCAGTCATCAATTTGATTCTGACTTTCTGAACCTGACTTATGTGCGCACCCAAACGCTACCAAATACAGTTTGAAAGATGCCGCTGATGTAGCACTAGAGGCACTAGCTAAGCAAGCAAGAGCGAAGGTTGTGTATTCATTATAAGCCACGGATCTTTATTATTTTTCCGTATGTTATTAATCGCAGAGACTCTACAGTTATCAGAAGACATTAATAGATAAGAGGATTGTGGAGATATAATCTCACTTTACTCGGGCATCGAGCCAAGCAACTATGTCGTTGATTACGGTGAAAATATTTTCGTCTGTATCACCTTCTAGAATGCAATGGTAGCCACCTGGATAGAGTTTTAGAGTCTTGTCTTGGCTGATTGCATGCTCGTGAAGGAATTTGCTCACAGTGGGATCTGTGACTTTGTCAGCGTCTCCATGAAGAATAAACAGTGGCAATGAGACCTGCAACATATAAAAGACAGAAGTTATTAGAGATGCGCCTGTCTATGATAAGAGCTTTCCTTTATTTCTTTGGTTCTACAACTAACCTTGTCAACTTGCATCTCAATGTCTCTTGTTGCATTTAGAAGTTCAACAGCAGTTTTCAGACGTGTTTGATCATCGTAGCAAATCACATCATACTCACACTTGATCCACAGAGAACACAATCATCAAAGAGGAAGTTAGCAAAAATGCTTCAGAAAGTGTTCCGTTAAAAAAAATTAAGAGAAAATACCAATTTTCTTTTACTCGGGTCTCTGAAGAACAGGTCGCTCAAGTCTTTCTTTGGAAAGAGCTTTGCTTTGGGAAATAGTGTCGACATCAAGACTAACGCCTTCAAAACTAGCGGAGGAGGTTTTACATCTTCTGAAATCTTGAGACAACTCAAGGTCAGGTATTTCAAACATGAACTAACTAGACGTAAAATGTGATTAAAAATACGTCCAAGCACTAAAACTCTATTTGAAGATTTGAGTAACAAATCTCCAGACCTCAATTACATCCTAGAAAATGCTGTATTTACCTTAAGAGATTATGCAGGGATTGATTTACCTTACACATTGGAGCAACAAGGATAAGACCATCCCAAGCTTGAGGTTCTTTCAGATGAATTTTTAAGGCAAGAGCTCCTCCCATTGACTGTCCAAGCAGGAACCGGGGCAAATTTCTCAATTCAGGTCTCCCTAGGAATCAAACCCACTTAGTTAAACCCAAAAGCAAAGATTCGACAGAAAAGCATAAACATGTACAATTTGGATATACCTTTGATTTTGGTGAATTGTTCAATAGCATTATCAGCTAAGTCATCAAAACTTGGGATGTGACCATGTAAACCATCTGAGAGACCAAAACCAGGATGGTCTATAGCATAAACTCCATAACCAGAACCTGCTATTTGCTTTGCTATACCTGTAAAACAACCCAAATTATTTCCGACATATAATAAAAGAAGAGCCTTTCAACCAATGAAGCAAGTAGAGAAATATCAAACGAACCATCAAAGAAGAAAGTGCAAGTGCTGCCATAGCCATGACAGAAACACACCGCAGCTTTGATTTCGTCGCCAGATTTCGGCAACCAACTCTTGCAGAAAATTTCTTCCCCTTTCCAATTTCTCTCATACCACTATCAGATACACCAACGAAGATTTAACAACTAGTTTGTCCTTTGAACAGACAAGCACAAAGCTAAAATAAACAAAATCACTGCTTACCTCCTCTGTTCTGATCCCAATCGGAGCTTTCTGTCACCAGATTTAGATGATTAGAAAGGAGATAATGTTTAGATTTTGCTATAAAAATTAAAGAGTCAATGCAAACCTTGAACAAACAGTGATCGAGCTGAAGCTGCAAGTCAACAAAAGCGGAACGGGCTTGTCTTCGTGCTGTGGCTTGATCTAAGTTCTGTGAAGCTATCAGATTCAGCTCGTCGCTCACTCCATCGATCGGAGGTCGTTTGGCGCAAACAATCGCCAGCGCGAAACGTCGAGTGATGGCTAGAGAACTCCTATGTCGGTATCGGAAAGGGGAGAGGGTAGAGGGAGTATCAAAACGGGAAGTTAAAGCACGATCCATGGATTCAGGAGATTCAATCCAAGAATCCCAGATTGGGGAAGAAGACGAAAAGAGTAAAATTTTGTGCGGGAAATTTCTCACGTGCAACACGTGCGGTTATGCATTGACGACGACGACTCTTCTTCAGTCTTCAACTACCACCAGAATGATGATCCGCGACAACCGGTTCGACCGCGACCCGAAACCAGTCAAACCCATTTTAAACCGGCTCAAATGAATCGGCTCTAAGCGATAAACACAAAAATCCGGTTCTTGGATTTTGCCTCCAGCTTATTGATGGGCCTCGCCGTTATTGGGCTTTCAGATGTCACATTTTTTTATACGATGTACTTAATAACTTTAACCAACCGTATTTTTTTAAAAAAAAAAAAAAAAAAAGAAATTATAATTCCGCATAAATTTGAAACGATGGTGAGATACAGTGCACAGTATCACGCTGAACTATAAAGCTCTCTAGAATCATCAAACGTCAGTGGTTACATAAGAAATGACGACTTTTCAGTATTCGCTAGCTGTGTTCATTCTCATGGCGGTTGTCAGAGACGGAGACGCCGGAAACGTAACCTACGACGGGCGATCGCTGATCATCGACGGCAAACATAAGATCCTTTTCTCCGGTTCGATCCATTATACTCGCAGTACTCCTCAGGTATTCTCTCTCCGTCTTCTCCAGCTTCCTCTTCTTCTTCTTCGTATTCTATTCGTTAATGGAAGTTTCGTAACGTCGTCGGAGTCTAATTTCTGTAATTTCGCCGAGCAGTCACGTGATTTAGCACACTTAGTCGGCGGCAGGTTGGAAAGACGAATTACGTGAGCCGTTAGAGAGAGAGAGAGAGAGAGAGGATAAAATCGTCTTTTCCATCGACTAGGCCGTTTTAAACTTTGTGGAATTTGCGAGATTAAGTGCTCTTAGTTTTGGATTCATTCTGATTCGACCCCAAACGTTCTGATTCCGTTTTTAATTTGTGGAATTTGCGAAACTAAGTGCTCTTATTTTTTATTTATTCTGATTTGACCCCAAACGTTCTGATAAAGTCTAAAACACCTCCAATGAAATCTTCTATGCCTTACATGATTTGGCGGGCTCTTCTTCTTCTTCAAATATTAATGGAAGTCGAACTTGCAGATGTGGCCTTCTTTGATAGCAAAGGCAAAATCAGGAGGATTAGATGTAATAGACACTTATGTGTTCTGGAACATTCACGAGCCGCAACAAGGCCAGGTCAGTCTCTCCGTCTCTATTCAGACGAGTGTAGGTATATATAAGTGTACGCGATTGATGTATTATGTGATCTGCAGTTCGATTTCAGTGGACGACGTGATATCCTGAGGTTCATCAAGGAAATACAAGCGCAAGGCTTATATGTCTGTCTTCGAATTGGGCCTTTTATCCAGGGTGAATGGTCATACGGGTAAACTTTTTTTCGCCACTAGATCGTTAAAGATTTTTCGATATGGTAAAACCAAGTTTGTGGAATTTTACACATTGCAGGGGTTTGCCTTTCTGGTTGCATAATGTCCAAGGGATTGTCTTTAGGACAGATAATGAGCCATTCAAGGTAATTGTAGTTTACTGAAATCAAGTGTCTTCCATACTTCTATGGTTTGAAGAAGATACAATTTATTTGCAGTATCACATGAAGAGATATGCACAAACGATTGTTAAGCTGATGAAATCGGAAAAGTTGTATGCTTCTCAAGGAGGACCTATCATACTCTCACAGGTTTGCATTTTATTTTTTCATGTATGTTTTTCCTTCGAACTTGTTTTTTTTTTTTCAGATCTCAAAGTTATGTGAAAAACAGATCGAGAACGAGTATGGGATGGTAGCTAGAGCTTTTCGACAAGAAGGGAAATCATATGTCAAATGGGCAGCAAAAATGGCTGTAGAGCTTGAGACAGGAGTGCCATGGGTCATGTGCAAGCAAGATGATGCCCCTGACCCTGTGGTTAGTTTATACGTTTGTCCTGCATTGTGGCTCATCTGCCATTTTAGCTATCTTATGGTTTCTATGATGCATCAGATTAATGCTTGCAATGGGAGGCAATGTGGAGAAACATTCAAAGGACCCAATTCACCAAACAAACCTGCAATATGGACTGAGAACTGGACGAGTTTGTATGGTCTCCATTTCGAATTTACTACATCGCTGTTTACTTTCCAGTCCCCAGATATAAAATTAACTTTCTGCTGCTCCCTTTGTATAGCTATCAAACATATGGTGAGGAACCATTGATAAGGTCAGCTGAGGATATAGCATTTCAGGTCGCTCTATTCATAGCTAAGAACGGAAGTTTTGTAAACTACTACATGGTACTTTTTCCAGTCTCATTCTTCTGTTTTTCTTTTTTTAATCTCTAATGTATAAGAGAAGCAAGAGTAATGATGATTTGACACTATATCTTATTCTAGTATCATGGAGGAACAAACTTCGGGAGAAATGCTTCACAGTTCGTAATCACCAGTTATTATGATCAGGCTCCACTTGATGAATATGGTAATATTTCAAACCATTCACACCCAAAATCAGACGTTGATCTGAAAGTACAACATAAATGGTTGGTGCTGCAGGATTACTTAGGCAACCAAAATGGGGACACCTTAAGGAATTACATGCTGCAGTTAAGTTGTGTGAAGAGCCTCTACTTTCTGGACTGCAAACTACAATATCATTGGGGAAGCTACAAACTGTAAGTATATTCCAACAGTATCTTCTCCTGTTTGATATCATGAAGAATGTTGTATAGTGATCTTTCTGTCTTATATAACAGGCTTTTGTGTTTGGGAAGAAGGCGAACATATGCGCTGCCTTACTTGTGAATCAAGACAAATGCGATTCTACTGTACAGTTTCGTAATTCTTCATATCTTTTGTCTCCAAAATCTATAAGTGTCCTGCCAGACTGCAAGAATGTAGCCTTCAACACTGCCAAGGTAAGCTTATACGTCAAGACTATCTATCATACATGCAGATTTCTTGTGATGCATTCATTTGTATTTTGTGGTGTGGATAGGTCAATGCGCAATTCAACACGAGAACAAGGGAACCAAGACAAAATTTGTCTTCTCCTCACATGTGGGAGGAATTTACAGAAACTGTCCCAAGTTTCAACGAAACGTCAATAAGATCAGAATCCTTGCTTGAGCACATGAATACAACACAGGATACTTCCGACTATCTGTGGCAAATAACTAGGTAAAGCCAATTATATCCCGTAAGATATACAGCATTAGTCAAGATAAGTAGTATATTCTGTGTTGGATATTCTGTAAGTTATAATGTTTCTTTTGCAATAAAGGTTTCAGCAACCTGATGGAGCTCCATCAGTTCTTAAAGTCAATCATCTTGGACATGTTCTACACGCCTTTGTTAATGAGAGATTCATAGGTATGCTTTTTACCTAGAATCCTACTAAAGGTTAAAGGTTTTTGGCATCATCGAAGTTAAATGCTTCTTATTTTGAGTTCTCTTTAGGTTCTGTGCACGGAACTTTCAAAGCGCATAAATTTTTGCTAGAGAAAAATGTGTCGTTGAATAATGGCACAAATAACATTGCATTACTCAGCGTAATGGTAGGGTTACCGGTGAGCCCCAATCTTTCAATATTTGCTCCAAACAGAGTACTTCTACATTGGTATCTGTAGCAAATATCAAAATACCATCTGGAGTACATTTTTTCTGACGCCGTTTCTCTTTGGGACATAGAATTCAGGAGCACATCTAGAAAGGAGAGTCGTTGGATCACGGAGTGTAAAGATTTGGAATGGAAAACATACACTGTACTTCAACAACTATAGTTGGGGATATCAGGTAAAACTTCCGAGTTTTATTCTTCAACAGAACTTATCTTCTTCATGTTAACTGATACTGGCTCAAAATCGTTGCGGAGGTTGGGCTGCAAGGGGATAAATTACATGCTTACACAGAAAATGGGGCCGCGAAAGTTCAGTGGAAGCAGTACAGAGACTCCAAAAGTCAGCCTCTAATTTGGTACAAGGTAGAACAACAAATTAGTAAAATAGTACTAGTTAAATATATTACTCAAAACTTCAATCTCTGAGATATTTTATATCTATAGGCCTCATTTGACACACCAGAGGGGACAGATCCGGTGGCCTTGAACTTAGGATCAATGGGAAAAGGAGAAGCTTGGGTGAATGGCCAGAGTATTGGTCGGTACTGGGTCTCCTTTCATACTTCCAAGGGAAACGCTTCTCAGATATGGTAGGATATCTGTTCACTCTCCTATTTGAATTATCTTGGAAATGTTATTCTTTGAAGCTATGTTCTCCTCTTTTTAGGTACCATATACCGCGATCTTTTCTTAAACCCAATGGTAACTTACTAGTCATTTTGGAAGAAGAAAGAGAAGGGAATCCTCTTGGTATAACTATAGACACAGTATCAGTCACCGAAGTCTGTAGTCATGTCTCCAGTTCACATCCTCCTCCTGTGATTTCTCAGAGAAGAAAAGGCCACAACCGAAATAAACACAGACATCTAAAACACCAGTATGATAGGAGGCCTAAGGTTCAGCTTCAGTGTCCTAATGGCAGGAAAATTTCGAAGGTATTGTTTGCAAGCTTTGGTACTCCAAATGGAAATTGTTGGAGCTATTCTGTTGGAAGCTGTCACTCACCCAAATCTTTGACAGTTATACAGAAGGTAGCTACTATTGTCCCTCTAATTCTTCTACCTTCTTACTGAAATCGTAAAGCCCAAATAAGATTGTCTTGTGAATGTGTGTAGGCTTGTCTGAACAAGAGTAGGTGTTCTGTACCAGTATGGAGCAAAACATTTGGAGGTGATTCATGTCCACACGCTGTTAAATCTTTGCTTGTTCGTGCTCAATGCTCATGAGAGTCCAATTCGTTAGTATAGATTTCTCTTCCCTTTCTCTTTTTCTTTCTTTTTATGAACAAATAACAAACGTATCAATGAAATATTGCAAAAGCACAATACAAGGTTTGAGTTGCATAGGAAACATCCGGGGAACATCTGAATAGCTCTCAAATCAGTGCAGCCGCCAACAATTAGCTTCCATTTAGTCAGTCAGTCAGTTAGATCTTCCAGTGGCGTCGGCTTAAACAAAGACTAGAATTAGTGTTTCAATCAAACTATCATGAAAGCCATGCAAATTTGAGCCGGAATTATTCATCTGTCAGATTTCCTCCATTGCAGAATTTTGATTTTACGTCAATCTTGTGAAAATCCGATTTTCGGACAACCTCTTTTTGAGCCATGATCGGTTTGATCTTCATGACTCTTCTATATCTCTGTTCTATTCCTTCTCTCATTCTCTTATGCAGCTCTTCGTCAAGTGTACCCGCCATTCCTTCTGCGCTCAGAGCATCCAACACCAACTTATATGTATACTCTCTTGGAACCAACCCAGCCTCCACCATCTCCACCACCAAATCCCGAGCCTCGGCCGCTTTCTTGGTCTCAACAAGAGCGTGTATTAACGGCGTGTATGTGCTTGAACCAGGTACACCGTGTCCCATCTTCTTCATTGTCCTCATCATCTCGATTGCGCGTTCTATCTCATTGGTAACACTGTAATACCTTATGAAAGAATTATACGTCACCTGGTTCGGGACACATCCTCTCTTCTCCATATCTTCAAACAGCTCCAGAGCCCTACCAATCCGATTCGTTTTGCAACATCCGTCAATCAAGCAATTGTAAGTCACCACATCGGGTACAAACCCTCTGAACAGCATTTCCCTAAACATTCGATTAGCTTCCCACATCCTCCTCCTAATCGCCTTTCTGCACCCGGTCTGCATTCCATATTTACAGTACGAGCTTATTAAAATGGTGTACGTATAGACATCTGGTGGGTATCGAAAACCCGGTAATTGCATCTGATCCAACAGAAATCGAGCTTTTTTGAAATTCCCTACTCGACAAAGAGCATTGATTATCGTATTGTAAGCATAAACATCAGGTTTGCAATGATATTCCTTCATCCTATAAAAGGTATCTAATGCCTCTTTCACAAAACCTTCTTCTCCTAGGCATTTCATCAAACAGGTTATAGACGCTGTGGTAACCACATTTTGTCCGTTCTTTCTAGAGACTTGCCGGAGAAAATCCCAGAGACCCTTAAAGTCATTGCCTTTAGCCAATAGACAAGCCATATCTCTACAAGTGATCTCATTATGATCAAACTCAAAATGGGTTTCGATCCAAAAGAAGAACTCCATTGCTTTCTGCAACCCGAGAGATACTTTCTTAGGATCCATATACGCGGCGGGACCTAGAACTAGGACTTCAGAACGGCGTCGTTGTGATTCGTCACTGAGGTTTCTCTGCTTTAACGGTGACCGGTGACGAAAGCCCTTTTGCCGACCGATGGATCGTGGGGAGATGAAGAAGAATCTGGGGATAGAGCGGAGGACATCGGAGACGAGCTGATGAGTCCAAGGATTCGTGACCGTTGAAGAAGCGAGGACGGCGTCGAATGGACGGTTCTGGATCATGGCGGCGATGAGCTGATCAATAATGCGGTTACATAGCGGTTGCGACGGTTTCATGGTGTCCTACTTGACTACTTCGAGTTTCAAATACAAAGCTGAAAGCTTTTAATACCAATTCAGGATCGCCTTCTGTTTTTTAGTTCTTCCCAGAAAGTCACTGAACGTTTTTCTAAATTTCCATTTAGCCCGATACTTTTAAATTAACTGATTCGGCCCATTCACTGTAATTGGAAAATTAATTAGTAGATAGTAGTTCTGTATTTTATTTTTGGGACCTTTTTTTTTTGCTTCCATGGTTCAAGTTATCTTTAAAAAAAAATGTTTAGTTAGAGGGTTTTTATTTTGAGCGTGATTTTTGAAATTCCCTTACTATAAGAAAATTTAATTTGACTTTTCGTATCTTACAATCTTTCTTCCCGGCACTCAAAACTTCGAAGTGGTGGATTGTCTTTGGACATCCACAATCCACAAATTATATTACAAAAATGTGAAAACTCTACTAATGACATTAGATATAATATAGGACCCTAAACTTTGGAAAAATCCAATTTCTAGCCCAAATTTTTGCTTTAATTTGATTTGAGCGATTCAATTCAAGCTTGCCTTGGTTCGGATGGCTGAAGAACCAATCTCGAGCCATTCATTGCAAAGTGTGCTCAAAAGAGCCCAAACCCGAACCACTCAGCTTCGGTGGCGATTCGTGGCGAGAATCGGAGCGAAGAGAACGACGACTTCGGCGACTCCCATCTAGGAGAAACCGATCTCCGGCTAGAAACAGTCCACGGCGACATCGTCTCCATATCGGAGCAGTAATAATCATTCTCCGATCTCGACCCGGTTTGTCTCCGACTACCACCGCTCTTTTTCTTCCTCAACCTAAACTTAGGCGACGGGAAACACCCGAATCCGGCAATAGCAAAATCGGGTCCAGGCTCGGGTTCAGATCCGGGTCGGATTCTGTCGGGACGGTGGAGCTGCCACCGTTCCGAGAAAGCACGAGGCGATGATCGGAAAGAAGGTCCCGGAGAGTAGAATACAGAAGCCGACGACGGTGTTGGTGGCGGCTTGAGCTTCGATGGGGTAGTAGAAAAGGAAGGAGGAGTGAGAGGAGATAAAGGACGGCTTTTGGAGTTGGAGATGAAAGAAGAAGACGGCGGAGATAACGCCGGCGGGAGAAGCGGCTGAGAGTGAGACAATGGTTTTAAACGGAGAGGAGAGAGTTTCTTAGGAGGCTGAAGAGGAGTTGTGTTACCGGGTTGAGAAACTCGGGTTTTGGGTACACCGGGTCGGATCTCCCAGCTAAAAGGTACAGTTCCTGGTCTCTTGAATGAATCATCAACGTCGACAATGGCCATTTGATGTCTGATTTAGCTATCAAGAAGAGACAAGAAACAGAGAGAAATGACTTTGGAGTTGGATTAAGAAAGAGTTTAATGTCTTTATATGATGATAGAGGAGAGAGATGAGAAAGAGAGAGATGAGAGGCGAGATTAGAGGAAGATAGGAGTGGGTGGCGGGAGAGATTAGAGAAGTTTATCTGTGTAACTTGACTTGGTTTCAATTGGTCCCTACCATTTACTTAACTTTTCAATTATGCAATGGTCGTCACAATATTACCCACACAAAGGTCTTTACTTTATTAGTTTTTCCTCTTGAAAAAAATACCTCTTTTATTATAAGGGCATGAGACCTATAGGCTACTTTGAAGAATCTACACAAAGTATTTTAACATCTGAAAACTCGTTTTTTTCCTTAGACGTTATGTTACAAGATTAGAACCCAATACAGGGGCGACACTACAAACCAATAGATTACATATTCTAGTGACATCGCAAAAGTCAAAACTCTTTAATTCATTTTTGGTATATAAAAATAACCTATGATTAATTCAATGACTCAATGTTTATGATATCTATGTATGTGTGTGTTGACTATTTATAATAATAGATCGACAGAATTAAAGGGCTAAGATTTCAAATATCAAATGCTCTAAAATAGTTACAGCACGCGGTCTTCCATGATTTAGACGTGAAAAGGAAAACGAAATCAAACAATTTGTGGGTAAAAATTTCAAACTTTGAAATGATCACTGACCTTTTCCCTACATGAACTCAAAAGGGCTAACCACTTAACTTTTGTCTTGTCTGCAAAAGATTCCAATTTACTCTTAAAAACTGTATAGCAAGGCATAATGGTGATGATGATATGTGTCACATAAGATGAAACCAAACTTCAAATGACCACCATGTCAGTTGAATGATTCTACTGGAATTGCGGAAAGAGCACAAATTGTATTGCTTGCCACGTCCAGTAGCTGCAGGTACTCTCCTGCACTCTCTACTAGACGCTGAATAAATAACAAAATGAAGATTATAAGATCTTTTTTTTAACCATCCGGAACTAAAACTGTATTTACAGATTCATTTGATCATGAAAGATGCAAGAGCCAACTTATCTGTTTCAGCTAGTTATCCAATATATATTATCAGCCTCCACGACCTTGTCAAAAGACTGAAAGAGATTTGTTTAAGAAGTTTTTGTAACTGTAATGAACAATTAATGTGAGAAATGGATTACTGGAAAATGAAAGAGCAACCTAATTGATAATCTGATATGCAGAGATATCCATAATCTGAGATGCAGAGAGATCCTTCTGCAACATAATTGTCACCCACTTCCTTCTTTAGACTATATCAAAATCACAACTTTTGCAATGCTGCAAAAATCTCACTGAGTAGTAAGGAAACCCTTGTGCAGAAAGCCAGTATCTTCATTCTTACCCCAGATACACTTCGTAAATTCTACCTGCAGGTATGTGATGGCTCGGCAAAGATCACCTTGTCATATGGAGCTCAATGCTAAAAAAAGCTTGCATGTACAACAATATAAGATGATCTGAGAAAATTTTAAATTGTAAGGAGAAACTTTAAGCATAAGACCACATATGCAATATACGGCTTCCCATGACTTCTTGAGAAAGTGTTTTAAACCAACAGCAAGAGCAGCAACATTAACCCCCCTGTCATCACTTGCATTTAGCTCCAACACCCTGGATTTGTAGAGTTCAGGTCTGCATAAACCTTTATGCTTAAAGAGGGTTCTGTTGACTCTATATGCTTGACTTGAGTCGCACAGTGGGTAAAACCACAAAATTTCGCGTTGGAATAACAACAAAACGAAATAAGAAATGAACCACGATCAATTTATAGACTAAGAAACAAATGTAACTGAAATCAAAGTTAGTGATGGAAACAAGACATAATCGAAAAGATATAGCCTCAACTTCAAAAATCTAACGAAACATGAATGAATGGAAAATGAAATTGATTCTGACTTTTCATAACTAGAGGATCAAAATAGACTAAACTCTCTTACGCATAAAGAGGGTTCTGTTGACTATATGACTTGAGTCTCACAGTGGGAAAAAGTTTCGCGCTCAACTATAGTGGGGCCCACAATTGATCAAATTACACTCGTAAATCGTAACGGTTTATAATAAATAGAAACAGAAAAATCCCTAAATCAGAAAAAAATAATTCCGAGTTTTTCATTTTCCGTTGTTCATCTTCTTCTCATTCAAGATCTCACTCTCTCTCTCTCTCTCTCTCTCTCTCTCTCTCTCTCTCTCTCAGAAGAGAAACCCTAAATCTCACCGGAAAACAAGAACGCCGAGCCGGAGATTTTCAATTTCTTCGTCAACAATGTCTTCCTCGTCGTCAACGAGGAATCTATCATCCCAGGAGAATCCGATTCCTCGTCAGGACTTAGCCAAGACTCGAACCTCACTCCGCGATGTTGGAAACCGTCGTGTTCCCCTCGGCGACATCACAAACCAGAAGACTGGATCTAGAAATTCTTCATCGTCATCTACTCTGGTTAGTTTACCTTTAATTCTCTCTACTTCGTTTTGTTCCTTCTCAATCCCGGTGTTTCTTCGTTGAGAATTGTAGTTTTTAGGGTTTATCCTGGAAATTTCATTCTATAATCTGTAAATGTTTCATCTCCTGAAGGTGCATTGTTCGAATAAGATTGGTCAATCAAAGAAAGCACCAAAGCCTGCTTTATCTCGTAACTGGAATTTGGGAATTCTCGATTGTGGTTTACCTCCCAAGTTAAATGCGAAATCAAACGTAATCGTTCCTTACGAAGACACTGAATTGCCTCAAATCAGTGATAATCTCTTAGCTTCATCCCCTCTATCAGCCTTGAATGCCTCTCCCACTCAATCAGACCAGTCAATATCCACTCATGACTCTTTCACGAGCAGTACTGATCTCCCGGAGTTTGTAGAGTCATCATACACAGATTTGGGAAAAGATAATGAGGTTGTTAACATTGATAGTGACTTTATGGATCCACAGCTTTGTGTTGCCTTTGCTTGTGATATCTACGACCACTTACGTGTATCCGAGGTAGGGTTGCTGTAGATTTACCCTGCCACACTTCTCATACTAACTTGATTATGTTTCTGAATTTTCAAGCTTTAAAATTTGCTTATGATTCTCTGCAGGTGAAGAAAAGACCGGCTCTGGATTACATAGAAAAAATTCAGCTTAACATCAATGCTAGCATGCGTTCCATACTGATTGACTGGCTCGTGGAGGTAAGCTTTTGATGAATCCTGGTTCATTAAGGCAAGATATTTAGTTTAGATTGATAAGGAAATAGGTTTAATAATAGACAAAGCGTTTTATAGAATTATCACTGGTAGGTAATAAATGGTTACAAAGCTGTTCTCTGGATTTTCATTAAACTACAGGTTGCTGAAGAATATAGGCTTTCACCCGAGACGTTGTATTTGGCAGTGAACTATGTAGATCGGTATCTTACGGGCAATGCAATTACCAAGCAAAATCTGCAGTTACTTGGTGTTACCTGCATGATGATAGCAGCGTAAGAAATATTGATATTTACGCTTTGGCTTCATTCTTTTTCTTCTTCAGAAGTATGCAATATCTAACCAGTGGACATACTGGAATTCCAGAAAATATGAAGAAGTGTGTGTGCCTCAAGTGGAGGATTTCTGTTACATTACTGATAACACATACTTAAGAAACGAGGTTTGTGTTTTGGTCTTCCCTGGACAAACTCTTCTTCTTGTGGTTTTGGATATTCTTGTATAAGCCGTTAACCTTTAAGCTTTCTAACAGCTTTTGGAGATGGAGTCTTCTGTTCTAAACTACTTGAAGTTCGAATTAACAACTCCAACAGCAAAATGTTTCTTGAGGTATCTTCTGGTCATATTGATGTTGACTTTAATCATCATTTTTTGTGGTTCCCTGCTGATATTGACTTGTAAAAATGGTGGTTAGGCGCTTTCTTCGAGCTGCTCAAGGCAGAAAGGAGGTATACTGTTATATGAAAATTAAAGATGAACTCTCTACGCAATGGGTGATGTGTTGTTATATATCTTTCTGACTGGTTGCAGCTTTCTATTAGGTACCATCACTGCTGTCTGAGTGTCTAGCCTGCTATCTCACCGAATTATCGCTATTAGATTACGCTATGCTTCGATACGCTCCATCACTTGTCGCAGCCTCTGCAGTTTTCTTGACACAATACATACTACACCCTTCAAGAAAACCATGGGTATGACTACAAAACTGTATCTGCATTTGTATTTTCTCCAGTAGTTTGCTTTATTCAACTCTGCGTTCTATTAAAACCTGCTAATTTCGGGTTTTGCAGAATGCTACGTTAGAGCATTACACATCGTACAGAGCTAAACATATGGAAGCATGCGTTAAGAATCTTCTTCAGCTGTGTCATGAGAATCCCTCATCTGATGTGGTTGCAATCAGAAAGAAGTACAGTCAACACAAGGTAACAAGCACTTCACTTTCTTTATTATAAATAGCTTCATATAAAATACTTGGAAGTGTTTACTCTCGTTTTCTTCTCCTGGCAGTACAAGTTTGCAGCAAAGAAGCTTTGCCCCACATCACTACCGCAAGAGCTCTTCCTCTGCTAGGGTTTCTTGGTACCTTTTTTTCCCACTCTTGTCTTGTAGATATTGTTGATAAAAAAAACTCATTCGGTGAAACAAATGTATTCATCTCAATAGATGTGTAGATGAAAATACTACTTATCAATACAAAGGTTTGCTTCTTTTTAAGTTATATATGTGAAATATGTGAACAAAGTTCTGATCCGTATGTGGTTTGGGTGGTTCAACCGCCTAGATGGTTTCAACCTCCTTTTGCGGAAAATGCGGTTAAAGACATAAAGTGCAGGCCAACCACCCTAACCGCCTCGAGAGGATGATCAAAGATATGAAACAAGCGATTGTTTTATAAATCAACTTTAGAATGCTAGTCAAACATGTAATTTCTCAACTAGCATGAATCAGAACTGATTAGGCACGTGAGATATGATGGGACATGCTTGTTGATTCCCGGTGATGGAGTCTGGAACTTTGGTAAGATTCCAAAATCTAATGAAGATGATTCTCTTTGCTTCGTTGGTTTCTCTCTTCTTTTTCTTGTGGCTAAACTCAATTCATGGAGTTTGAATGACAAAGATTTGATTGTTTTGCAAATGTCGGATAATAAATAAAGTTAATAATCCACAAGACATTTGTAACCACAATGTTCCTATATATGGTTGCCAACTTCTCTTACTTGTTCATTTTATTTTCTTCCAAGATGAGAAAATAAGTAAGATATGGATCAACTAAATGGTTTAATTAATTAATTCAACTGGAATAGTCCCTATATACTGTTACAGACTTTACATATTAGACTTATTAAAAATTTAAAATATTTTCTTTCTTATTCCAATTTATTTACTTATTCTTTTTAGAAAAAAATAGTCAAAGCATAAGTACAATGAAATAGACTTCTTTTCTTGTTAACAGTAATTAATTTGATATGGTGTTTTGTAACAAAATTCATTTAATATAATTTGAATTTTTCAGTGTTTATTTAAATATATAAATTGTAATATTTTGGAGAAGTTTTCACAAAAGAAAAAAACTTAGAATTCTTCCAAAACAACTTTCATAAGTCATGAGATTCTGTAATTTTAATAATAATTTCTGAAAAATTAAATTCACACAAATTAGTATATTATGATATTATTATCCATTATAATTTCTATAACAAAATAATTTGATGTAACGTAAAAAAATCATCCATTAAATAATAAAATTAGATTTTGTTAAATCAATGGAGTCTTAATTTTTTATCTTGATTTTTTTTTTGGTCAGAGTCAATGAATTTTAAACAATGTTAGTATACCATAAAAGAGATGTCATAACAAAAATGGTTATTACATTCGATCAACACAAATTATCTCGTATTATCTTTATTTAAAATTTTGTTTAGAATATGTTAAACAAATAATTTTATTTCGATAAACAAAGATCGTCTCGTATAAGGATATGAACATATCGATCTCTTAACAATAGATGTATTTAGGGTAGTTCAGCCGTCCAATCAATTTCAACCGTTTTTTCCCTTTGTAAATCTGTATAAAGGCGATTGAAGTGCGGTCCAACCTCCTTAACCGGAACTGTCTCAGAATGATAAGAATTGGCAATCAAAGATATGACTCAAACTTTAATTATCTGTTTTTTCAACTATAAAATGTTACCAAACATTTCGTTTCCCAACTGCCTCAGAATGATAGGAATTGACAATCAAAGATATAAAACAAAACATAATCATCTATTATATTAGACTGTAAAATACTATTACAGACTCTACAAAGATGGATCGTAATAAAGTATGATGGCTCATAAACGATTAATTAGGAGCTTCTGAAGGTGGTACGGTTCCATAATCTCTTAGATAGTGACCCCGGGATGGACTAGAAGGCAGAAGCGGAGACTTTGGTAAGGTTCCAAAGCCTATGGAAAGCAATTCTCTCTGCGGTGTTGACTTTGCTTCTAGGAATACCCTTGATTCATAGAGTTTGGACGACAAAGATTTGGTTGGCATTGCGGATGTTAGAGAAGTCAATAATCCACAAGACATTAACAACCAAAATGTCCATGTGGTTGCCAACATCTCGGCCTTGTTCATCTCTCCTTTTTTTCCCCCTGTTTTTAAAATGGAAACATAAGTTATTATGGGTTAAGTAAGTGTTTTAAATCGACTTATATATCATTGAGAACGTTACATCAGATATGAATATGAGATTGATTGTCAATGGTCCAATCATGCATTGCATCCCATTAAATAGGAAATGAATTTTATGTTTATTGTCTGTGGTGAGTCAGACATCCCTCTACTTATAAATGGTAAGTAATAACATGTTCGTTAGTCTTAGGATGTGATAAGTAAATTTCAATCATAGGAATTAAAGTAAATGTAATAAAAATAAATGAATATTGAAGAATGGAATTGTGAGGAATAGAAATGAATATAAATATTTATTTTTATTTTAACTTTTTTGTCGTTTAGAATAATCAAAATCATTACTTGTTTGGGGCTAATCACAAAATTATTAAAGTGAGTGTGTTTTTTAATTTGTTTTGTTTACTTGATTTTTTTCCCACCTGTGTATTGATTTGAATCTATTTTCTAATTTTTAGAATTTCCTTTTCATTTCCAAAAGAGTGATGGAATAATTTTCCATTGAACCATTGTATCATACTATGTGATTTTCTCCCTGCAGGAAGATGATTTGGAACTTGAAGACATGGAGAATGTTAGGCACTGTGACCTTGTCAAAATGATGTAACTGGAGATCGTATGGGGAGTCAAACTTCTTCCGTTCCTTGACAAATTATAAGAATTATGAAATGATATCTAGAGAATCTCGTCCTTTTTCAATGAATGACGTACGATATTCTCCAAACGAGGACTAGGGGTCGACTTGGGAACCATCGGACCGTTCACTTGAAGATCTGACGGTTTTGGTTATGAGGTCACCTTATAAATCTCTGTTGTGTCGGTTGACTCGATGTTGCGAAAGGCAGAGAACCGAGAATGACTAGTGCTAGAGCTATCAACCCAATAGTAATCTCCTTATTCTGTCTTTTAGAAAAAGAAAATAAACTAATTATGGTTTTTACTAAACATGATGATGTTATAATCCGAATTGAAATCGAGTAATGTGTAGTAAGTTGTAAACTAACAAAAAAAGCTGTATATTATATTTTAGAAAGTATTTTAGTTGCGAGTCCTCGATCAATTTGCAAAAGACACAGTTGATTCAGTCAAGTGTCAGTCGAGTAATCGAGTCAAAGAAACGCTTATTTGATGAGGTAAGCATTGAATAAGTTGTTCGTTTGCAAATAAATTCATGTATTGACGTCAAAAATATAAATAATTTCAAGTAATATATGCTACCTAACGTTCAAACATTTCAGCTGTTACGGCATTGCAAATTTGCGACAACTTGTTTTTTTCTTAACTATGTTCTTACTTTTAACCCATTTTTTATTTCACGAGAAACCAATGTATTTTCCCCATGGCTCCGCTACTAACTCAAACGAAAAGTTTAGAATAAATTTAAAACTTCACTCATTCTTGTACTCCTTAACTTTAAGCAATCTCTTAGTAAGTTAAGGTATATCCAGTCGGTTTTCATATAAATTTTCGTTGAAAATACAACGAGGATTAATTGTTATTTTTTCAAATAGAATTTCACAAACTAACTTATAATATTTTTTCAAAGATTCTATACACTTACGTGACATGAAGAATCATTACAAGGTTTGCTTGCCCTGCCTAACTAAACTCTCGAATAAAAGAGGTGAGAAGATAGAAATTCAATTCCATAATGTTTTATTTTTTAATTGCAAGTTGTCAACAAATCGTAGTGCTAAGAACATTGAAAAAATTCAGTGATCAATACTATTGATAAATACGATCTATAGTGGACCAAATTTTATGATTTACCATGTAAAAGATACTACACATTTTATATATAATGTTGAGGATTGATTATTAACTCATCTTTAGATATTTCATATTGGTAGTCACGGAGTGGGTTGGTCAATTAATGACGGAAAGCTGCAAGTAATAACGAAAAGATTCTTATAGTGCGTAGTTACGATTCCTTTCTTTTTTTCTTAACTACGAATAGTTTTTACAAGATAGTGTTGTCTTAAGTCAATTGGTCGCCAAACCTTGCTTAAAAGATGTCAAAAATATCAACAAACTAGACGTCGTGTTGTTCTTGTAAAGACAATACAGATTTTGTTTTTAACTAAAAAGTGAAACCAAAAAGTATATACATGGACCATAGTATTTTTATAATTATTTTAAAATTAGATATTATACGAGAAGTACCAAACCTGATATTTTCCTAAGATCATAACTTTGATTTAAATACTAATTATAGTACAATATATATCTAAATAGAAACCTAACCGATAATAGTAAGCAACGAATCCGACGCTCCTCTTTCTCTAAATTCGAATGAGATAAATCGCGGCGGCCGGCTGAAAAATGAAAAAGATAATGCAAGTGTTGGGATGATATACTCATGGCGATATATACATACTCTTAAAATATAATAATATAAATTTTGGTACATAATGAAGATAACACTTTAAGGGATCAAGTTGAAGAAAGTGCACTTGAAATGATGAAAGGCGTTTCTGGTTCATTCTTTTAATTCACTAATCGACATTGAGGATGGCTGTGTGCGTGTGCTTAAATAAGTGGACGATCTGAACCATAGAACCTTATTCTTGTTCTTGATCTCCTAGATATTTATTATTATTTTTAATTATTTTTTCAATATACACATAGAAAGAAAACAATCACCATTTAAAAAGACCGGTACATTTTGTTACAAGTTTAAATCCGTAAAAACACATACAAAATGTATCAATCCTTCTAAATGGTGATTATTTTCTTTCCATATGTATATTACTAGATTTTGCACCTATTAAAACGTTTTTAAAGGTTTTGTAACGTTTTATAAGTTGTTTTATAAGGTTTTATAAAAGATTTTATAAAGTTTTATAAGTTATTTTATAAGATATTATAAGTTGTTTTATAAATTCAAAAACGGTTTTATAAAATTTTATAAGTTATTTTATAAAATTTGATTTTGGCGAAAAAATTCGGTTCCGCAATTTTGGCGGAAAAACGTGATCCCGCTATTTTGACGTAAAAGCGTGATTTTGTAATTTTTGCGGGAATCGCGTTTCGGAAATTTTGGTAGAAAAATTTGATTCCGCAATTTTGGCGTTTAAAACGAGATCCCCCTATTTTGACGCGAAAACGTAATTTGTCATTTTGGCGGGAATCGTGTTTCTGAAATTTTTGTGGAAAAATTCGATTTTGTAATTTTTGGCAGAAAAACGTGATTCCGCTTTTTTAGCACGAATATTTGATTTTGTAATTTTTGCGAAAAATATGTTTCCGAATTTTAGGAAAAAAACGCGATCCTGCTTTTTCTTTTATATTTACAATGTCTTTTAATATATAAAAAAAATAACTTAGTCATTTTTTATATAAAAAGAATATTTTTAAAAATAAACAGCTGAATGGAGTTTTTTAAATATACAGTAAAAGTGGAAAATACCCGAACATTTTTTCAGATATTTTAATAACCAGCACGTGTTTTTAGTTTTTCTTTTTTACATTTAAAAAAAAATAGATTAACATTCATTTTACGTAGCTGGTGAACTCATGAGACAGTTTCTTCTCCAACAAGATCTAATACAGTCAGTTTGTGTGACATTTATGTTTTAATGAGTTTAGTTGGCAAAGTAATCAAAATAATTCATTTCGAGAAGAAAAGATAGCTTACACGCCTCATATATAGTCAGTTACCTGCAGAAACTTCTATGGTGGTGATATTCTTACGAATTTTAGGTAAGATATATGTGTATCAGTGTGTGTTACTATTGATCATACTAAATTACCTTTTAGTTTTTAGTTATCATTTTGAAATCTACACCTGATTGCGTGTACTCATTATTTATAGTCGGCATCGATCTCTCCATATGCCATGAATGTTCGTATAACATCTTGATGCGTTAACACTTTACATTAAAATACTTAAGAAAAACAAGCCACTATTTTCTAAATAAATATAGCTGCCCACTGTTAATAAAAAGGTAAATTAGCGAAATACGTAAATAATCAAGTGATAAAAGTGTCATTAAGCAGTATTTTGATTTATTTCATTTTGACCAAAATACACTTCGTATTATTCATAATAATAACATTTTATTTTCTCTAATCTCATAAAATGATTATTTTTCAAATCCTACGCACAAACCTTGAAAAGTTTATTTTCATTGAATACTCTAATAAAATCTAGTTGTAAGAGAAAATAAGATTAAGCTTCAACACACAAGTACAGAAATGTTTTTTTTTTTCAAAGCTGAAACAAATGACATTAAGTCCAAATGAAAACGATGGCAGCATCTTGGACTTCCAATTTTCCATGCCCATATTTTCTTTCTTCTTTGTTTTTAATTCAATATACTATTTTCGAATCGAACAATTCATCTATATCATGAAGTCAAATTTTTCAAAAGTAACACATGATTATGGCCCTACCAACTTTTTACCAATACATATTATATTTTTTAATACACTTTTTACTTTTTACTGTTCCCCCCTCCCCCCAAAAAAAAAAAAACAAAAAAAACCAATTTCTGTGTATATAAATCTGCACTCCACTCTCAGTTTATCTTCATCCACCTCTTCTTTGTCTTCGAATTAGAAACCCTAAGAACCAGACAGTTACAGAAAACAGAGTTCTCAAATATAAACTCTTCAACAAAGGCATTAAACATTACCCATACAGTTTCCCTTAGCTTCTCTCTTTTATCTTCTAAAGGTCTGCATGTAACTTCATACATAACAAACAAACAAAAAAACAGAGCAAAACAAACAAAAATGGTTCAAAACCAGCAAACAGTTGTCGCCGTCGATATGCCACAAACCTGCCCCAAGTTCTTCGACGACGACGGCAAAACCAAAAGAACTGGTAACAATGTTTCTCTTTTAGATTCTTATTGATACATAGTTATATAATTATTCAAAATTTGTAAAATATAACTCGGAACCTGTTCCGTTTACTTATGTTGGGAAAGTGAGAAAGTTGAAATTTTAAAGTTTTGGGTTTTAGGGAGTGTTTGGACGGCGAGTGCGCACATAATTACGGCGGTGATCGGTTCGGGAGTTTTGTCACTGGCATGGGCTACGGCGCAACTAGGTTGGCTCGCCGGACCAGTGGTGATGTTACTCTTCTCCGTCGTTACTTATTTCACTTCTTCTCTCCTCGCCTCCTGTTACCGCTCCGGCGACCCTACCTCCGGCAAGAGGAACTACACTTATATGGACGCTGTCCGATCAAATCTCGGTAAATACAAAAAATCGAAGTAGAAATTGGACAGTGGAGATCAGAACAGAACATAACATGTTTCATTGTGTGGAACAGGTGGCGTGAAGGTGACGCTATGTGGGATTGTTCAGTATCTTAATATCTTTGGTGTTGCAATTGGCTACACAATTGCTTCAGCTATAAGCATGATGTGAGTGTTCTCACTAATATACACTAAAAGCTACGAAATTTGGTAATGGGTCAAATGGGTTTTGATAAAAAAACATTTTTTTGTGTTTGAACAACAGGGCAATAAAGAGATCCAACTGTTTCCACAAAAGTGGAGGGAAAGATCCATGTCATATGAACAGTAATCCTTACATGATAGCTTTTGGATTAGTCCAGATTCTATTCTCTCAGATTCCAGATTTTGATCAACTTTGGTGGCTCTCAATCCTGGCCGCCGTTATGTCCTTCACTTATTCCTCCGCTGGTCTCGCCCTTGGCATAGCTCAAGTCGTCGGTTCGTTCTTTGAACCGAAAAAAACTTCTAGGGTCTTGAATTAGAGGTTTCATAAGTTATGGGTGCTAAACGCAAAGAGGCTCTTTTGTTTTGGTTTCATCAGTAAATGGGAAGGTGAAGGGAAGTCTCACTGGGATTAGCATAGGAGCAGTGACAGAGACACAGAAGATATGGAGAAGCTTTCAAGCTCTTGGAAACATTGCTTTTGCTTACTCTTACTCCATCATTCTCATCGAGATTCAGGTACTCTATTGACTATCTTCTTTACAAGTCTTGATGATTAAAGACATTAATAATTGGTCCCATCCTCAACCTTTTGTTTTGGTCTGACACAGGACACAGTGAAGTCACCACCATCAGAAGAGAAAACGATGAAGAAGGCAACACTTGTGAGTGTTGGTGTAACGACTATGTTCTACATGTTGTGTGGTTGTATGGGTTATGCAGCCTTTGGAGACTTGTCTCCGGGAAACCTCTTAACTGGTTTCGGGTTTTATAATCCTTATTGGCTTCTTGACATTGCAAATGCAGCCATTGTGATTCACCTTGTTGGTGCATATCAAGTCTATTGCCAACCTCTGTTTGCTTTCATCGAAAAGCAAGCTTCGATTCGTTCCCCTGATAGCGAGTTCATTGCAAAAGATATCAAAATCCCCATTCCGGGTTTCAAGCCTTTCCGTTTGAATTTATTCAGGTACAAAATAGTCTTTAAACTAACGGGATCTGAGTTTTAGACATGAGGTGTATGTAATAATCAAAGCTTTTGTGTGGTGTGTAATGGCTTACTCAGGTTGATATGGAGGACAGTGTTTGTGATCATAACGACAGTTATCTCAATGCTTCTTCCATTTTTCAACGATGTTGTGGGTCTGCTTGGGGCACTCGGGTTTTGGCCATTGACGGTGTATTTCCCGGTGGAAATGTATATTGCGCAGAAGAAGATACCTAGATGGAGCACCAGATGGGTTTGCCTTCAAGTCTTCAGCTCAGGGTGTTTGGTAGTTAGCGTTGCTGCAGCTGCAGGGTCGATAGCTGGAGTTGTTCTCGATCTCAAGTCATACAAGCCATTTCGAAGCAATTATTGATAAACTTGTGACTTAGCCATTTCAAAGCAATGACTAAGTCAGTTTTAAACACAAAGGACGAATCAAGAATGGTCAAGAAAACCTAAGAACCATGAATTGGGAATTTTGATCAGCTTGAGTTTAATAGATAAAAGCAATAATGCTGTTAGTTCTTCTCTGTAATCTTCTCCAAAGCCTGAGGGCAAGAATTGTAGTCCTAAAGAGCAAATCTTCGATCTATTGTCATGTGCTGCAAGAGAATCAGCAGTTGTGGTGAAATTGCAGTTACAACATACATCACTGTTTTCGAACTTGCTATTTTTAATATTCGATCTTTGCCATATAAACCATTCAATAAAGCACACAAGTATGCAATATGTAAGCGAAACAATCACCAAAGCAATGCGATAACGAAAGAACAAGATTTTATCAACGCCATCATAACTTATATAAGGAGCAATTTGAGTCACACATACCAATTCATTTATTCAGTCTACTACTAGCAAAGATTTCTAATTCCTCTAATCACATACTGTAAATTCCAGATTCCAGGTCCTCAAAATCAACTTGCAGCAAGAAGCTTTTGCAACTGACCACTCTCCAAAGCAGCTCCAAGATCTGAAGCAAGATAAACAGGCAAGGGTTGTGAGTTAAAAAGGAAATTTGGAGAAAAGAATGAAACTTAGAGAAGAGAGAGAGAGAGAGAGAGAGAGAGAGAGAGAGGGAGAGAGAGAGAGAGAGAGCTGATACCATCTGATCCACCAATATGCTTGCCGTTTACAAAAACTTGTGGGACAGTACGGCGACCAACGAATTCTAAAAGCTCATACTGGATTTGATCTCCGTCCTCTGCAAAAACAGATCTCCCAAGAGTTGAAAAAACAAATCAATCATCAGAACTCAGAAGAGGGTAGGTGAGAAAGAAAGTGATACCTCTCTGATCAAGCTCAACAACAAAGGGCTCTTCCTTGAGTTGGCTGAAAATACGTTTCGACCGCAAGCAATACCTAACACATCCAAAGAAAATTCACAACTTTCACGTAATTAATCTTAATCATAAGGCTAATTTCATTCAATCGAGCGAAATCCAAATTCAACAAAAAGTATACAAATTTCGAGTTCAGTCACCGTGCCAATGAAAAAAGAAGAAGACTAAACTAGATATAGAACCAAAACTTGGAATCCTTTCCCAAATTACAATATTCAATTGCGAAAGAGTGAGAAATTACGGGCAGTAGGACTTGGAGAAGATGACAATTTTGTTGGACATGATGGCGTTCTGAACGAAAGCCGACACCGAATTCGCAGCTCCGACGGAATTTGACAGATCGCTCAGAACCAGAAGTAAGAGGAGCGCCGCCACGGCAACACGGCGACGACGCTGGTCAAACATCGCCGATGTTTCGATCACGGTCGTCTAATGAAAAAAGTCTTCTTTTTCTTCTTTTTGGTTTTTGTATTTTGATTTAGCTTCCTCGAAATCCAATTAGTAGTAGTAGTGACAAAGTGGCCCATTTATCTGGATCACTTTCAAAAACGGTGCGTATCCTCGTCGTCGGTCTTCAGTCTTTGTCATTCGACGCTGTCGCCGAGTGGATTATTCTCCGGTGACTGTTCCTAAAAACAGACAACACTTGAATTGATTTTTAGAGGTAAAATATCATCTTTTCGGATCAAGTAGATGTGTGTATTGATTGGCTTGTCTGTTTAGTTATGTGCACAATTATATAATGTTCATTAACTGTTCGACGAAATGCCTCAGTGACGCGTTTGGAATTAGATCACTTGGTTTTATTCGGGTAATTGATTGTTTTGTTTTTGCGATGTGAATGTAGCTCTGCTGCTACGGTCTAGGTTAAATCCAACATGACGATCAGAATTCTCAATCTTCAATCCAGATTACGTTGTAAAAGTATTATGTCTGCGAGGCTGTATAGTTCAAGCGAACAAGTGAGAGATGTTGCGGATGTGGCTAAAAACATATCTAAAGTAATGATGTCTTCTCCGCAATTGGTACTTGACTCGGCTTTAGATCAAAGCGGGTTAAGGATTTCACCAGAAGTAGTCGAAGATGTTTTAAATAGATTCAGGAATGCTGGTTTGTTGGCATACAGGTTCTTTCAATGGTCTGAGAAGCAACGGCATTACGAGCATAGTGTTCGTGCATACCACACGATGATCGAGTCTACGGCAAAGATAAGGCAGTACAAGCTCATGTGGGATCTCATCAACTCAATGAGGAAGAAGAAGATGCTAAATATCGAGACTTTTTGTATCGTAATGAGGAAGTACGCCAGGGCGCAGAAAGTGGATGAGGCGATATACGCATTCAATGTGATGGACAAGTATGATTTACCGCCTAATCTTGTGGCATTCAACGGATTGCTGAGTGCTTTGTGTAAATCCAAGAATGTGAGGAAAGCGCAGGAGATATTCAAGAAGATGAGAGATCGGTTTACGCCCGACTCCAAAACCTACAGCATACTGCTTGAAGGATGGGGGAAAGAACCCAATTTGCCAAAGGCAAGAGAGATTTTCCAAGAAATGATTGATGCAGGTTGTCACCCGGATATAGTGACCTATAGTATAATGGTTGACATACTTTGTAAAGCTGGAAGAGTTGATGAAGCTCTTGGCATTGTGAGGAGCATGGATCCAAGCATTTGCAAGCTGACCACTTTTATCTATAGTGTGCTTGTACATACTTATGGAACTGAGAACAGGCTTGAAGAGGCGGTTGATACGTTCCTCGAGATGGAAAGAAGTGGAACGAAAGCCGATGTAGCGGTTTTCAATTCATTAATTGGCGCATTTTGCAAAGCAAACAGGATGAAGAATGTGTATAGGGTTTTGAAAGAAATGAAGAATAAGGGTGTGACGCCTAACTCCAAGTCATGTAACATTATTCTACGCCACCTAATAAATCGTGGAGAGAAAGATGAAGCTTTTGATGTGTTTAGGAAGATGATCAAAGTGTGTGAACCAGACGCAGACACATACACGATGATGATAAAGATGTTTTGTGAGAATAAAGAGATGGAGACAGCAGATAAAGTGTGGAAGTACATGAGGAAGAAAGGGGTGTTCCCAAGTATGCATACATTCGCTGTTCTTATTAACGGGCTGTGCGAGCAGCATAACACTCAGAAAGCTAGTGTTTTGTTAGAGGAGATGATCGAGATAGGGATTCGACCATCAGGTGTGACGTTTGGTAGATTAAGACAGCTGCTTCTCAAAGAAGATAAAGAAGATGTGCTCAAGTTTCTTAATGAGAAGATGAACCTTTTGGTCAATGAGCCTTTGTGTGATTGACTTGCTTAGGTTTCCTGGTAAGCACATAGATTTGCACGTCTCACAACAGCTGAGCCTAAGCATCCTTCACGTGTTTTGTTTGTGTGATTGGCCCAGGATCCATTTTAATTGTTGTAAAGTTTGTAACTGAAGTTGAAATCAGATCTTGTTGCGGTTTCGATACATGAGATACTGAAATAAAGAGTCGATACAAGCAAGTTGATGTGCCCGGTTGCAGATGATACGATATCAAGGCCAAACAAAAGACACCAATTAAATTTCTCCACGAACATAAACACAACTAGAAAGATCTACGATTATAAGCTGCAAAAGAAACAGACTACTCACATCAAGTATAAGATGCGGATTTTGAATTTAAGGTTTCTAAGTATCTCAGTTCATGAAGTTGGGAGTGTTCTTGCATTTTCTAGTGCCAAACAAAATCTCCAGAATAATAAGTCCCTGCCAACTGCATTCTCTGGTTCAGTGTCTCTTAGACTTTGACTCGGTTTTGGATAGCATGTATCCAGAGATCTTGTTCATCTCGTACAATAGCCCAGTAGAGAACAAGAAACTGCAGGCAGATCAAGACACAGCAGCACAATCACAAGACCACTTTTAGCAAGAGAGGTTAAACAATCAAACAGGGAGGACATATAACTCAAGAAGAGCTAGTAAATGTCCACATACCAGGTTGTGATACAAACCCGATGCACCGTGCTAGCAGCGATAAGAGCTATGATTTCTGCAAGAATGACTGCCATGAAAACAAAAATTGACTTCAATACACAGCAGAAGCAGAGAGGAGGCAAACAAATTTGAGCACACTTGTCACTGTGATTCTTATATAGGTGATACAGATAAAACATTAGATGACAATCTTTGGGTTCCAACAACTGATTCACTAAAAAAGACTTTGTAACACATAACAGCGAAGTTAAGTAAACGTAGGCATCATCAAAATTTCCACTCTTCCTCAAACTTGTGAACTCAGACAAAAATGAGGTAGAGACACAAAAGTAGCCTGAGCATAAGCAAACTAGTTCGTAATATGAGCTTTAATTACAACTCCGACTTCAATGGTTTTGATCTTATGAAACAATTTCGATTTCAGGTAGGAGCAGGGACATACCTGCACCCCAACCACTCTTGATGCCAGAAGATTCCTGGAAATTGCCGATGAACTGCAAGTAAAGAAACCGCATCTCAATCGAAACTATCAGTTAACAAACAGATAGAGAGGAAAACAAAAGATCTCAAATTTTGAGACACAGATCAACGTTGGAGTTGTAAAGGTAGTGCATTTCAATGAATACTAGTAAAATTACAAGTAAGAGTATAAACCAATTTGGGGAGTTCTAAGGAGCTTACAGTGAGAAAAAACAAAAAGAGGAGAGAACTTGTGAATCCACCAAGGATCGTGAACAGCTCTGAAGAAGCTAACTTCCCTCTGTAAATCTCTTGAAGCGAGAGGATCACTGTAAACACAACAAGAGACCCTAGCATCGATGTTCCAGCTCCTGCCATGATTCTAAATCCCAACAAAACACTCAAATTAAGACCGTAACAGACACGAATGTTCTTGATCGGAATTCAAGACAAAATTAAGTTTCATTCGAAGAATGTGATGAGTTACCTTGAAAACCCTAATAGATCTTCTCTTCTCGCTCGTCACTGCCACAGTTCTCACTTCGAAGACCGGTGAATCGCAACCAAGGAGATCGAGAAGATACAAGAATTGGGAAAATGGAACTCGCATTGACCATAAAATACATGTTTATCGTAAATATTACAGATATACCCTCCCAGTTAAGGAAAGCTAGAAATCGGTACCAAACGCTGTCGTTTTGTCGAAGCCAAAAACGACGTAGTAGTAGTTTACATGACATTACGAATTTGGTAAAAGTCCCGGTTTAATTACCCGTCTTCGCAAACCAGAGCGTAATACCAAACGTAATAGCCACGGAGCATTGTACCGGGTTTGAGATTTTTATTCTCATAAACCCTAAACCCTACTGTTGCTTGAACTGGAAGTTGTACTTTCCGGCGAATCAACCCAATGAGACTCCTTCCACTTCCCTCTCCTTCTACTTATTCCGGCTACCTCATCCGGCGAAGATCGTTCTCTGCCGCCGCATCTCTCCTTACACATACTCTCTCAAGATCGGACTCTGACCCTTCTAATCTTCCATGCCGATTACTCTCAATTGTCTCTGAACCGAATTGGCAAAACAATCCCTCTCTAAAATCACTGATCCCTGCTATAACACCTTCTCATGTCTCTTCTCTGTTTTCACTCAATCTGGATCCTCAGACAGCTCTTAGTTTCTCGGATTGGATCTCTCGGACGCCGAAGTTCAAGCACAATGCTACTTCATATGCATCACTGGTTAGTCTTCTCTGTAGCCATGGGATAGCTTATGAGTTGCCTAAGATTACGATATTGATGATAAAGAGTTGCAATTCAGCGCGTGATGCTTTGTTTGTTGTTGATTTCTGTAGAACAATGAGTAAAGACGATAGCTCTGAGTTTAGATACAAGCTCACTCCTAAGTGCTATAATACTCTGTTGAGTTCGTTAGCTAGATTTGGATTTGTCGATGAAATGAAGAGACTTTATACAGAAATGCTGGAGGATTTGGTTTCTCCAGACATTTACACATTTAACACGTTGGTTAATGGGTATTGTAAGCTGGGGTATGTGGTAGAAGCTAAGCAGTATGTGAGTAGGCTAATTCAAGCTGGATATTTTACATATACCTCTTTTATTACCGGACATTGTCGAAGAAAAGAAGTCGATGCGGCTTTTCAGGTTTTTAAGGAGATGTCATCTCAAAAGGGTTGCAACAGAAATGAGGTTTCCTACACTCAACTTATATATGGTCTTTGTGAAGCAAGGAGGATTGATGAAGCTTTGAGCTTGTTGGTGAAAATGAAGGATGACAATTGTTGTCCTAATGTTCGTACATACACTGTGCTTATAGATGCTTTATGTGGATCAGGGCGTAAGTCAGAAGCTATGAATTTGTTTAAGCAAATGTCAGAAAGTGGCATTAAGCCTGATGTTTGTATGTATACTGTTCTTATTCAGAGCTTCTGTAGTGGAGATAAGCTCGATGAAGCAAGTGGGTTGCTAGATCATATGTTGGAGAATGGTTTGATGCCAAATGTTATTACGTACAATGCATTGATTAAAGGGTTTTGTAAGAAGAATGTGCACAAAGCAATGGGATTTCTTAGTAAGATGATAGAGCAAAACTTGGTCCCAGACCTGATTACTTACAATACATTGATTGCTGGACAGTGTAGCTCTGGTAATTTAGTTTGATGGAAGATAAAGGATTGGTTCCGAACCAGCGTACATACAGTAGTTTTATAGATTTTCTATGTAAAAATGAGCAGATGGAAGAAGCGCGCAACCTGTTTGATTCCCTCACGCGTAAAGGCATTGAGGCAGACGTAGTCATGTACACTGCTTTGATCAATGGGTATTGCAAGGCTGGGAAACTCGATGATGCTCGAGTGTTGTTTGATAGTTGCTTGCCAGATTTGTATACTTTTAATGCCTTGATACATGGGTTATGTAGTAATGGACACTTGAAAGAAGCCGTGTCACTGAAGGAAAAGATGGAGAAGATAGAGCTACAGCCTACACAAAGTACATACACGACGCTTATTGCAAGAATGCTTAAAGAAGGGGATTTTGATGAAGCCGGTAAATGTTTTCATGAAATGTTATCCTCGGGACAAAAGCCTGATGCGCAGAGTTTTGGATCATTTATCTCGGCGTATTGTAGTACAGGGAGATTGCAAGAAGCTGAGGAGATGATGGTGAAAATGAAGGAAGAAGGTGTTACTCCGGATGAGTTCACTTATACCTCAATGGTTAAGGCTTATGGATCTCTAGGGCTGACTTATTCTGCATTTGATGTCCTGAAGCGCATGTTGGATACCGGTTGTGAACCTTCTCATCATACGTATTTGTATCTGGTCAAACACTTGTTCGAGAAGAAACATAAGACAGAGAAATGTGGTGAAAGAGGAAGTTATTTGGAGTCCGCGGATATTATGTGGGAGATGATGGAGTTTGATATCGTTGTCGAACTTTTTGAGAAAATGGTAGAACATGGGTGTAACCCTGATGCCAAATGCCATGAGAAGCTCTTATTAGGGATCTGTGAAGTTGGTAATCTAGAGATTGCACAAAGATTGTTAAATCGCATGGAAGAAGGAGGAACATCTCTAAGTGAGAAAATTTGTAATGCTCTTATAAGATGCTACTACAAGCTGCAAAAGTATGAGGAAGCTGCAAAGGTTGTGGAAGATATGATATGCAATGGTCACTTACCACAACTAGAGTTTTGCAAAATGTTGATTTGCAAGCTGTATGAAGAAGGAGAAAAAGAGAGAGGCAGCTCGATTTTCAAAGAACTGGTTCGATGTGGATACTGCGATGATGAAATCGCTTGGAAAATCCTCATCGACGGTGTGCTTAAACAGGGCTTTGTAGAGGGATTCTGTGAACTGTTCCAAGTAATGGAAACAAGTGGCTGCAAATTGAGCTCTCAGACAAGATCAATGCTTATTGAAGAGCTTCAAGGAAAAGATTGATGATTACATTTTATTAACCACTCGAGTCACTTTGATTGGTTATAGATTCTAAATTGGGGACTTGATGTTATATCCTATATATGTTTTGCAGTGTTCTAAAATACGCTCTAAGCGGCCATATATATGGTACCTATACGTAATACGGCAAACCACTGTATCGTTTTTAAGCTATGCATTTAACAAATACGGTTGGGCTTAATTCGGCCGCGTATACAGGGCGTTTATACGGCTATAGTATAAACGGTAAACTTTTTTTTTTTGTTTTGTTTTATATTTCACTAAACGTCGTTGTTTTGGGTAATAAAAAATAAAATATTTGTGTATCCTAAAATAAATCAATAAATAGAGAAAACTCTAAACTTTTTCATTGTTTTCTACGGTCCGTGACGCTTAGGTTTTTTTCTTTAAGTTCATTCTATTTACAGAGAGAATCTTCAGGTTTTCAATAAATAGAGAAAACTCTAAACTTTTTCATTGTTTTCTACGGTCCGTGACGCTCAGGTTTTTTTCTTTAAGTTCATTCTATTTACAGAGAGAATCTTCAGGTTTTTTTACTCTCGATCTCTTGTTTTGATATATGATCTTTGTTTTTTGGCTTTATTATCTATCATTAGTTTATTACTTTAATAGTGTCTTAGTTTCTCCTGCATCCCTCATGATTTTGATGTCACGTGCTCTGCATCTCATATACAAAACTATAATTCTTTCAAAGTCAAATTTTGTTGAACGAAATAGTATATATATGGGTTTTAGTTGTCAAAACTTTTGACTTTTACCTTTAAAAATCGAGCAGTGTAAGGATCAATCTTATAAGAAACCAAAAGTTAAACTCGAAAGTTATTAGTCATCACTGAAGTTCGTTTACACTTTTAGGTTTTAACTTTAGGAAAATTTGATTATTTATGATTTTGGATCAAAACTTATACAGAATTTCACCACAGCATGTTGATTGAAAAACAGAAATATGCAGTTTGTTTGTACATATTTTTGTTTACTTTAGATTTGTTTACTATAGTTCAGTTGAGACTTCTTTTATTTCATATTTTAGTGTCATGTAAACTTATATTTCTTTTGACATTTTTTTTTTTCGTTTCTTGAGAGCATTTTCAATTAGATTTTGATTTTTTGTTAATATCTATATGTGCAATATATTTATATATATATATATATTCTTTTTTACAAAAATATATTCACCATATATATTTTGCATATACAACCGTATATATGGTTAGTTAGACGCTAGACGGTGATCCACCGCCCAATTAACGCTTAGCGTATTTTAAAATACTGATTTTTTGTTACAAAGATGTCATTTGTAAGCCTTTGTGGTTTAGTCCTTGTAGTGCCAAAATGAAGCCGTAGCCAATGTAGTTGGAGTTTCATGGTCTGTTTTCCTAATCATAAATGTAATCCGAAGTTGTGGAAACGTGAAGATGGGGAAAGAAATGATTTAAACGATAGTTTGACTTTTGATTATGCAGTTAATTAATTTGCAATAAATTGCATTTGAAGTTGGCTCCTCCGCGTAGATGGAAAGCCAAGAATCGTAGACCATGACGTGTAATATGGTTCTATGTACATTGATCCTGTGCCCATAAAAATGCGTATGAACTAATCAAAAAAATAGTAGATGTTAGAAATGTACTATAACGTTGTATCATTGTATTTGTACGAATAATTCTTTTGAAAAATATAACACCACATTTGAATTCGAGTCATAAATAGTCACTTTTCAAGCTAATAAAACTAATTGCAGTTAAATTAGAATTAATCTCAGAATGCGTATCAGTAATAGAGCCGATGGATCAAGATTCAAATATGTGTTTATATTAAAGTTTTTCCAGGAAAGAATGTTATATTGTGTGTTTCACACCAAAAGAGATGCGAGTTTTTTGGTTTGTGCAAAAAGAGTAATAAATGTATAATTGAAGTTGGAGAAGATCCCCAAAAAATGTCGGTAACGGTTTGAAGAGAAGAGAAAGATTAAAAACGTAATAATAAGTTAATAAGGTCAAATTAGTTGGTCCAAAATATATGGAAACGAACCGACCACGTCTCACTATTTACTTTGCGGAGTAAGCACACTTAGCGAATGTGTTCTCATTTTCTCCAGAAGTAAATACAATGATAACAAAATTTATTATGAATTAATACCATAGAGTCAATAAGAAAACCAAGAAGATAATGTTTTTTTTTCATTTATTATTAAAAGTTTATATAAGTAGTACGTCCACTAGATTTGAGGATTTATAGCACTGTCGACATTAGTTCTTACAAGCTTTAATTAGTATTTTATTTTTCATTTCACCAGATTAAGCTCATATAATATCGAGGAAAATGTTAGTACATTGAACTAAGATGACAAGTTGGTAGTTAGCCTGGTTATTAAAGTGGTCGTTTCGTTATGAAATTCTGTTTTGGTCTCACAAATTTGAAAGTTTCTGTTTACATCCAACAACAACAAAAAAATGAAAATATGCTACAATTTTCTTATAGTACTAGATTTTACCATGCGGTACACCGCGAGTCAATTTTTTTTGTAACTAAAAAATTTAAATTTTAAGTTGTATTTGTTTTGTTAATATTGTTTGTTTTGTTTAGTGTTTAAGATTGTATAATTGTATTTTGATTGTTAATTCTAAGACTTCATCCGCGGTATATCATCCCGTATTAATATCGATCCAAACATGTCATGTCATATAACTTCGTCCCGTGATATTTTAATTTTTAAATATTATACTTTAAACGTTTTATAAAGTTTAAATATTTATAATATTTAAACTTATTACAAAGTTTATATATTTATAATATTTAAAATTCTTATAAAGTTAAAGTATTTATAATATTTAAAACTTCATAAAAGTTTTAATATTATAAATATTTTAAACGTTTTATAAAGTTTAACTTATTTAAAATTAACAAAACTTTGAAATATTTAAAAACTTTTAAAAAGTTTAAATTCTTTGAAATAAAGAATCGGAATAAACCGAATAATATTTTTAAATTTGGACGCATGATAAGTCAAGGTTCCTGCTCATTTGTATTCGGAATCATTTTGGTCTATTTTATAATATGACTCTGAACCATTGTCCAATTGTTCAGGCGATGTGGGACATTGTACACATATTTTTTTATTCATTTATTGAGTAATATATGTCCGTTTTAAAAAATTTTAATCACATCATATGCAAAAAAAAAATTCAGATTTTATTAACTAAATATATTATATAATAATTTAAAATAATTTAAATATAAGATTAAATAAAAGTGAAGAAGAATCATATGTTTATGTTTGAATTAGGTAGAGATATTTTAGGAAATAACTCAAATTTGTTATGGTAATTGTTGGTGTCAATATCCATTAAAAATTTTCGGATATTTTGTGATCCGATTTCAAAATTGACCTGACCCAACAATGGTAATTTTTGTAGATAGTTTCGAAAACTAAAGATTTTTCCCAAATGTATTTCAAAAATGTTAATATAGATACTAGATTTTATCTCGCGGGTCGATTTTTTTTGTAACTAAAAAATTTTAAAATTTAAACTATATTTGTTTTGTTAATATTGTTTGTTTTGTTTAGTGTTTAAGATTGTATAATTGTATTTTGATTGTTAATTCTAAGATTTCACCCGCGGTATACCATCCCGTATTAATATCGATCCAAACTTGTCCCGTCATATAACCCTGTCCCGTGATATTTTAATTTTTCGAAAAGTTTAAATATTATACTTTAAACGTTTTATAAAGTTTAAATATTTATAATGTTTAAACTTATTACAAAGTTTATATATTTATAATATTTAAATTTCTTATAAAGTATTTATAATATTTGAAACTTCATAAAAGTTTTAATATTATAAATATTTTAAACGTTTTATAAAGTTTAACTTATTAAAAATTTAAAAATTTTAAAATATTTAAATTTTAATAAAGTTTAAATATTTATAATATTTGAAAACTTTTTAAAAGTTGAAATTCTTTAAAATAAAGAACCGGAATAAACCGAATAGTCAAGCTTTCTGCTCATTTGTATTCGGAATCATTTTGGTCTATTTTATTGTATAACTTTGAACCATTGTCCAATTTTTCAGGCGATGTGGGACATTGTACACATATTTTTTTTATTCATTTATTGAGTAATATATGTCCGTTTTAAAAAAATTTAATCACATCATATGCAAAAAAAAAATTCAGATTTTATTAACTAAATGTATTATATAATAATTCAAAATAATTTAAATATAAGATTAAATAAAAGGGAAAGGAGAATCATATATTTATGTTTGAATTAGGTAGAGATATTTTAGGAAATAGTTCAAATTTGTTATTGTAATTGTTGGTGTCAATATCCATTAAAGATTTTTTGATATTTTGTGACCCGATTTTAAAATTGATCCGATCCAACAATGAAAATTTTTGTAAATAGTTTCGAAAACCAATGATTTTTTCCAAATGTATTTAAAAAATGTTAATATAGATATTCGGTGTGTAATTTGTTTTCAACGGAATATAACATGCATTTTGATTAACTGATTGATAGAAATAAAATTTGGTGCGAATACAATATGAAGGCCACTACTTTATTTACCTTATAACAAATCAACGATATTATAATTAAGCTGAGCAAAGTCCATAGATTCGATTGCTGCAACATAAAAGAGACATAGATCACTCAGCACCATGTGATTCACTCAATTGTCCTTCAAGACTAATTAATCCAATGTATATATATATATATCTTATTTCTTAACTTTTTCTGTTGTATACTGTATCAGTTTGTTTTTTCAAAACAAATGAGTAATTATATTGTTGTCAGTATTATTACTCGTTGATCTTACTAAAACAGTGGCACGGGGGAATGCATTTGGATAATAAATTATTTTACTTTCTTCTTTTTAATAAAAAAAATGGATCGATGAGTAATTAACAATCTATTAGTACAAATACCACTTCCAAGTGTAGTCCCATGTGATCATGGACGGCTTGCTTTTTATCAATTAAAAAATAAATTTTAATTAATTAATTTGGAAAGAAAGGTTCTTAAAATATAGTTTACGCTTATCTGAATTGTTTGATTCACATATATATATTAGTATTAGTTAATTACTATTTTAGGGTTTATAATGGTGCAATGGCTTTCTGCATGTGAAATAGTGTGGGAGCAAACAGATGACCATTTTTTATTACATAATTTTTTTTATTACATATTAACTATGAAATGGAAACGTATTAATGTCAATAATACTAGCAAAACATATAATAGTTAGGGATCCAAACAGCAAACAGTTATCATAACTAGCTACTAGCAAAATCAAATAATTAAAGATATAATTCTAACTCTACGACAAGCTTTGATAATTTGCGCTTTATCAAATACAAATTCATATCTAAGACTTCAAAAAAATTGAAGCAAAGAGATGTACGTAATATATACACCGACATATGATAGAATGGAATCAAGCAATGAATTTTTCGTAATTTATAAAAAGTCGTGTTAGAAACATACTTCAACCTTTAGTTTAAATAACAAGAATCCAATGTCAAAACTTAAAAGAAATAAACGGAATAAACCACATATATATTTGCTACTAAAGTACACCTAGGGAAGTACATCAGTACATTGTGAAACAAAAACAAAGATACTTATTTTGTTGTGGGAAGATTTACAAAATACTATAAATCATGTTACAAACACACAATTACTCTTGATTCATCTTTAAATTATCACTAATTAAGATACAAATTATCAAAAATATTCTTAATTTTCTTGAAAACAACATTGTAAGAAAAAAACTCAATCTTCATCAACTATAAATATACAGAAAGTCTACTTTTATGATTAAATTTTCATTACGAATATTATGGTAGAGTAGTGGTATTTTTGAATAGTCCACCAAAAATGATATTTCAGAAAACTATCGTTTTTGTTTGATAAACCACTTCAAATTTTCTGATATGAGTTAATCCTACTCTATCTTCTACCGAATTGATCGTAAGAAATAATTAACAAAAAATTATATGATTAGATCATGGTTGGTAATATTGATCTCAACCTCTGTTTTGATAATACTAAAGATTAATTGAAAATTATATACATAGAGAGACTTTGTTTGTTATTGTGCTCATCATATTCAGACAAAGGCATTGAGATGGATGAGGACAAAAAAAGAGGCCTCACCTGCTCATGTGTACAGCCGAGATGGCTGTGCTGTACAGACAATTATTTCCACTAATAACCTTTCCTCTAATTTTATAAATATTTTTTTGTTAATTATCTTATAGTATTATATTTGGTAGTTTAGCTTTATACAAAATTAGTAGTATATGTTCTTTAATGTCTTCTACAATTTATATAAATATATAAATCCACCATGTTCCCCTAGTTTGTCCACGTACCATGAAAACAAAGCCTATTATTTATTTTGGATATATGTATTATTACTTTCCACGTTCATAACTCATAAGCTATAAAAGAGGCAATAAATTAAATAAAAACCATATCTCTGTCTCTTTCTTCTTATGCTAGTTAATCATATATGAATAATCTGATCGTAATCTAAAGTCAAGAGGTATTAGTCTGTATAATCAATTTCAGACAGGAGTAAACACTTTAATATATGGTTATAGTCTTATAGACCTGATTAAATATATTTTTTTTATCTGTTTGATCCATAATCATTTAAACTTTTAAGTCCAAAACCAAAATATTAGGAGTTTTGACCTATTCTTTAAGCTATTGACTAGCATTTGATAATATTGATTACGGATTCACAACGTGTAGCAAATAAGTTACGTTAAACTTAAGATTCTAGTGGCAAATATATTCTAACACTATATTGTTTATAGAGAAGTCGGTTCAAATTATGTTGCTAATAATGTCCATTAAGCTATCTGCGAATGGTTTTTATATGTATAGGTGAATGAATGGGCATGTGTTGATTGTGTACATTTGTGTATACACGATACACTTGCTATCGTATTTGGGAAAATACTAGTAATAGACTTTTTATTTTACTAAACTGAAATTAACGGTGAAACCGGTTAGCGCGCGGAAAGAGATCAATCAAAGCCTGGCGAGATCAGTGCGGTTCATTTAATGCCAAGGATTACGATACACAAATGCTTAATATTTTTTTAATTCCTTAATCTTTAACTTTTTTTTTTAGAAACATAAAAAGTCAAGAAGATGGACTAACTGTAACTAACAACTAAAGGATAATTAAATTAGTAAACCCTTTATAAAAAGAGATAATTAAATTTTCCTAAACGCATCGAATTTTGTGCATCCCATATGAAACTGTAAGATTCAACGGTTATAGTTTTTTTTTTTGTTGTTGATAAGATTCAACAGTTGTAGGTATGCATGCTTAGCATTAAAAATAATAAACATATAACATAACGTAAAAATGAACGGAAATTAAATAAAATTGTCAACTGTTCAGTTTTACGTTTTTCATTTTCATTAAAGAAAAACACACAAATAAAGGGGAAAATTTACGAATAGCATAAAATGGAGGCCTAAGCTTTCCATAATCTTCACAACTAAATCAGATTACAAAACAGAGTCGTCTTTGACTTACCAAAAACAGAGCCTTTTGTTTAAAACACATCTCTCTCTTTGCGGATCTGAAATGGCGATTCCTGTGATCGATTTCTCCAAGGTCAATGGTGAAGAAAGGGAAAAGACACTGTCTGAAATCGCTAGAGCTTGCGAAGAATGGGGATTTTTTCAGGTTCGGATCTTAATAACAAAAAACAGAACATTCTCCTTCTCTTCTCTCTGTTTTCATGTGCTTATATGTGTGTGTAGCTGGTGAACCATGGGATTCCATTGGAGCTTCTGAATAAGGTGAAGAAGCTGAGCTCAGAATGCTACAAAAAAGAGAGAGAAGAAGCATTCAAGACCTCAAATCCCGTGAAGTTGCTCAACGAATTGGTTCAGAAAAACTCTGGCGAGAAGCTCGAAAACGTTGACTGGGAAGACGTCTTCACTCTCTTGGACCATAACCAAAACGAATGGCCATCCAACACTTCTGGCCTCAAGTAAACAATCTCTCTCAAAACTACTCAAAATCTTTCAAACTCATTTTCAAAAATCTCAACTTTATGTTTTTTTTTTTCTATTTGTGAAATAAACAGAGAGACGATGGGAGAATACAGAGAAGAAGTGAGGAAGCTAGCCAGCAAAATGATGGAAGTGATGGATGAGAATTTGGGTTTGGCTAAAGGTTACATAAAGAAAGCTTTCAACGAAGGAATGGAAGATGGAGAAGAGACAGCTTTCTTTGGGACCAAAGTGAGCCATTACCCACCTTGTCCTCATCCTGAGCTCGTCAATGGCCTTCGAGCTCATACTGATGCAGGAGGAGTCGTTTTGCTGTTCCAAGACGATGAATACGATGGTCTTCAAGTCTTGAAAGACGGCGAGTGGATCGATGTTCAGCCGTTACCTAATGCTATTGTTATCAACACTGGTGATCAGATTGAAGTTCTTAGCAACGGAAGGTAATTTGTTTACGAGTCAAAACCCTAAGCCTGGCTTTATCTGGAAGTGGCGGTTAGATTTTTTTTTTTCTTTTTTCAACAACATGCATATTGCATAATACGAATTGGAACGAGTGGTGACACAAAGACAACCCTAGTACAATTTTGAGATTTTGAGTTTAAGGTTTTAACCAAAATGGGGTTGGCAGGTACAAGAGCGCGTGGCACAGGGTGTTGGCGAGGGAGGAAGGAAACCGAAGGTCCATAGCTTCTTTCTACAATCCGTCATACAAGGCGGCGATTGGGCCAGCAGCGGTGGCGGAAGAGGAAGGAAGTGAGAAGAAGTATCCAAAGTTTGTGTTTGGAGATTACATGGATGTCTATGCGAACCAGAAGTTCATGCCTAAAGAGCCTCGTTTTCTAGCTGTAAAGTCTCTCTAAATGTACTCTTTTTATTTTTATTTTTACAGTATTATCACTGTTTTATCTACCCCCATTATGTATTTTCTCTCAAGTTATAAATGCCAAATTATATAATTGAAAATTTGGCATCTGTTCTTCTGGCTTTATATTTTTGTTTTTGTTTTCCCATGTGATGTATGAATCTTTTGTTGTGACCTATGTTCTTAGTTTTTGAATATAAATGTGTGTGCCTTTTCTTTTGTTTTTTTTTTGGTCTCTTGTGGTTGATTAAAATTAGAGGAAAAAACTACACATAAATAACTTTTCTTTTTCTTAATAAGTTGCAAACCTCAAGCGATTAATTTATAGAGGATTTACTGTATAATGTGTATGTGAAGTGTGTGGGTGAGGAGCTGCTTTTAGGCCTAGAAGGCATTCCACTGATCAGAATTCCTCGGTGTCTTAGCCGTTGTAGCATCCGGTTGGAATGGTCCGGTTGACCCAAACGGGTCATGGTCGTCAAACCCGAACCCGTGACAGTAATCAGAGTCTATATTGCTTCCAATGGAATCAAATCTCGTCAAAGAGGTTTGGGGAGTCTGAGGGAACCGGTGCACTGCTAGAGGACTCAAAGCTCTGTGCAAAAAACAGAAGGATCGTCCGAAATCCGAATCTAGCAGCAAAAACAGTAACCAGAAGTCCTCCTCATCACAAGCACATGAAGAAAACACGATCAAATCTCCACACACCAGATGCGTTATAAACCCCTAAGCCAGTATAGCATCAGGGGGCAATCGGAAATTAGCAGGAGAAAGACCACACAACTGGGATTCTTGAAGGCAACGGAAATGAAATGACATCGCTCAGGGCCAAAGCAACGGTCAAGTGAGAGTGAGAGAGAGGGAAGAGGTCCAGTAAGAAGTAGCAAAGGTCGATGATGATTCTTTCCGACGGCGAAACAATTTTCAGACCTCGGGATTCGAGTTGAAACCAGTAATAGCCAGGGAAGGATCAATGGACAAGACTTACGGGGCTGACTCATAGTTTTTTTGCATGTACGAGATTGATTCACATATAGAAGCATCAAAATTTCTAATTTGGGTATGGCTCAAACCGACGTCGTTTTCTATTTCTCAAACAAAGCTCGACTCGAACAATCTTCATAAACCTATATCACATTAGATTGGGCCGAATGAAGCAGCTGAGTTATAGGAATGATTCTCATAAACTTTAATAAAATTACTTTAAAAAAAAAAAAAAAAAAAACTGTGATCTATATATGAATATTATCAATGACTTTGATGTGGCTGCTGTTTCTTTAATGGATGTTTTTGCAACATTACACTGGACTTCTCATCGATACACACATGTTTGATGTTTCGATCTCAAAGAGCAGCTCACTTGTCTCTTTATGTTAAGCTGCTTCGTGTTCTAACTCTGTCTATAAGCATCTGCCTTCCTGAAAGATCTTCCTCGTAACCAACAACCTACAAATTTCTTGTATTGTATAAGTAACTCCACAATTTTAGGTTGTAAAAACGCAGATTTTTATAACAAGATATATTAACGAGTAATCTCTGGATTGAAATAGAACTGCACTACACACCTCTGGTTTCAAGTCTAATCAGGGTAAATTCAAAGGGTTTAGGTGCAATGTCGTTTTAAATGCAAACTCAGATTCAGAAACTCAACTATTAAAGAGACATGAAAGCTTCAATAATGGAATCTCCAAGGTATAATCAAAGCAAGAGTTATATATCACCTGCGATTCTGTCTGTGTCTCACTAAAGTTTCCGTAAGTGCCTGTAGTTACATCTCCTGGAGGACTGCCCATGTCGTCATTCTTATGGACCCTGGAAAACACATCCGAGTTTGGTAGGCAAACATGAATTCATATATGAGCAGCATTTAGATTTGAGACAAGTCTTTTCTCAAATCCATTGCACATTATTAATTTGCTTACACTCATCATTGCACACCATTAATTTGCTTACACTCCCTACATACAGCATAGTGGTGGATATATTCCACTCGTAGAGTCATGATGCGCTATTATATGGCAATATCAAGTAATAGCTATAGATTGGGGATTCAAACAAGAAGAAAAAGATTATGAGGTTCATGAATATATGCGTATTTAGACCCAAGCAGACTTGTGTACGTCAAGCTCTTTATGATTTATGGCATTTGAGGTTGAAAACCAAAAAATATCTGCAAAATGGCGGATTTGCATTTAATGAAGGAAGTACCTGTTTATCCAGTGTCTAGACAGGCCAGTGACAGAGTGATTCCCGGTGTTGTATTGTTCACTAGTAGAAAAAAGCTGTTTTATCATCAAGGAGTCAAACAATGTCAAATATTGATAACCCAGGAAAAAGATGATTGAATGAGCACAACAACTGTAAGGATACAGTCTTTTCTGAAATCCTCCCAGGAGACTTCTGATCTTGAATCTAAACAGAAGACCAGAGGTGAATACTGATTACTGAGAAAAGATGACTTGGATTAAATAATTGGAGAAAGAAGCAAATAGTACTCACTTTACTTGTCTGCTCTAACAGATCCTCAATAGTATCAGCCACATCTGGAATATCACGACCACTTGCTACATCATATCCAGACACAATGCTATCTCCAGACTTCGAAGGGGGATCACAATTGCTTGGAAGTTCTCTCACAGGAAACTCATCACTTTCTTGACCATCTCTCATAAGTTTTGCCTTCTTAGACGAAAAAGTCTGTTCCTTTCCAATTTCTCCAAGTCTGTTATTTATTTCACCTTTACCACAGTCACTTTTGCCAGCAAAACTTTTTCCCCTGTCTTCAGAGTGGCTTACAATTAGAGACACATTGTCCCTTGAGGCCATTGGCACAAACTGTGTATGAAATTGACTTGCGAAGCCAGACCCTGCTTCTCTGTCTTGAGTGGTCAATTCCTTTGGATGGAAGTTATCTGGACAAACAACTTGATTCTACACATAAGAAATACAAAAAAGGACTATCCGTTAAATTTAAAAATCCAATGTCAAAGAAACTATTTCAAAGATATAAAATCTCTAGAGGCCCACCTGTCTAACACATTCATAAACCCAGTCAGATGTCACGGAAACTATTCCCCACTTGGAAGCTCTCTCATACTTAGGTCCGTTTGCAAAGTTGCATAGCAAGTGAGTCACTTTCCTGGTTAGCTTTTCCACAAATTTTGCTCCAAGAACAACACACAAATTTCTCAGGAGATTCTTCTCTTCATATTGGGAACTACATATGCAAAGGCTTTCGAATCCAGGCAAAGGTGTCTGGCAGGGAAGAGGTGAGTAGAGGATATGACTACTGACAGCAAGTAAACAACCATCCTACATCATGAAGATAACAACTTAGACAATAAGCCTGAAAAATGAAGCATATAAAAGGATATAAACGCATAGTAGAAACTAGAAAGTAGATATAGATACAAATCAATTTTAATGAAAAGCTAATGTAGATATAAAAGGTTAACTGAATGATGGTATGGCAGTTGGACACCGAGTACACCAGAATAAATTATACAACTGGTAAATAACAGATGAACGCTGAGAAGAATATTACCTTTAAACAAGATCGAACCCAATGACTTGAGACATAGATGGTTTGGGTAGTCCCAGCACTTCGGAACCCACCATGGCATTCAATAGTAAAATGTGTGTTATTTATCAAAGGATCATTTACCACCTCTCCCCCTCCTTGATTCACCCATTCCACGATTTCAGGTCTCTGCACAATTTGGTAACACATCAATCAATAGACCTCTGAGATGCATTCTCAGACAAGAAACTAGTGCAAGACAAGGAAATCCGATTCTTCGATAACCACATACCCTATCTTCAGGAAAAGAATGCGAGAAACAAAATGTCTCCCCCTTAAATACCGATGACTTTCTTTCTTGCTTGTTCTGACCACTAAATTCACATTGAATACTCTGTTGTTCTTTGCTTTTACTAGTTACAAGGGAAATAAGTGTTTCTTCTTGCTTGGGTGATACTATTTTTCTTCCTGCATGAATCTCATCTTTCCTGCCAAACTCCTGCATTGTTTCTTTGTTCTTTCCCAGCAAAGTTGCTGGCCCATTTGAGACGTTGATACTCCTTGAAGATGAATCATATGCCATGGTCTGACCGCGAGTACTTTTACCCTGTTCCATACTTGACATCCCTGCAAATGATCCCTTGGTCAAGCATGCAGAATCTGCACAAAAACAAGTCAGTTAGAGAAGTGTAATACAACGCATTGATATGTCTTGATGCATCTTGGATAGATGACATGTGTCTCAGATAATTAAAAAATGGTTAAATGAGATAACAGCAGACCTCTTGGAAGAATCAAGTGGTGAGCAGTATATATTTTATGAACAGGAATTTCTTTTTTCTCACGATCACAATCTTCAAGCCAACTGGGTGTGACTACTTGAATGACACCAGAAGCTGCAACACTCCTTGCCTCTCTTTTCTCACTGTAAAGGAATAGTCCATGTAGAGATCATAATGTTACAGAGAATATGCTTAGAAGACCCACCTAACAGAATTCGATCAATGCTACAAGAGAAAAAAGGAAAAAGCTAATAGAGCAAAAACATCTCTGGCAGTGCAAAGATTGCGTTTACCTCTCTGAAGGAGTTCCAACAACAATATGAGTCATTCTTTCGTTAAGCAGCATATACCGGGATCCACCACCTCTACGGACCAACTTAACAAACTTACGCATTTCAGAAGCTTCAAAACCAAGTAGGAAAATTCTACAATCTGATAAGTACAAGTCATTGTCTTCGGATTCTGAATCCCTGGCAGTACAACCATCAATATTTTGCTCTTGCGGCCTTGTAGTTGGACCACCACTTGGTTCTTCAACATCGGTACTGGGATTCATAGAAGTGGAAAAAACATTTTGTGAGGCAGAAGCTTCTATATCTGAGTCTCTAGACTGAGCACAAGAAGCATATGAATCTGCCGCATATGTAGCTGCGGCCGAAGAAAACTTTTCTTGACCATTATGGATCCCCAAATCTTGCACCTCTCTTGTCAAGGGTATGGAACTGAGAACAGGAAATGACTCTTCATTAAGACAAACTGCGCATAACAAGGTGACATATCAGTATCAAATGAATCTGTTAACTTATAGAGAGCCAATATACCGTTCAGTACGAGAATGTATAAAATGCAGAAGCACCAAACGTCACCTTTTCTATCGATGGATTGCTGAAACCATTTCCGTGTGACAATTTGAATGTGACCCCATTTTCGAGCAACTTTGTATTTGTCACCTTCAGCAGCGTATGCAATGTCAAGGAATCAATTTTCATTAAAGTCTAAATAACGAAATCTCAAACTTTAGTGCACAGGAACTTAAGGAAATTTTAAGGCATCTACATATCAACCACGTAATGGTTATAGTCACATATCTTGTAACTTTAGAGAACCCGATTATCAAGCCTTGATTACTGCTAATTTATCAGCACAACTGAATGCGCCCAGAAATCACCATATGACCTAGGATTAGCAAATTATTAACTTTTGTTTCAAAGGATATATCAGCGATCAAATGTGTACAACTCTTTGTTAGCTCAGCAGAGTAGCTCCCTCCATATTCTGAAATTACCTTCTCCATTCCCTTACGCTGATCTGATAATAAATCACTGATTAACTATCAACAAAGAACCTGATTCGCACATTGAATATACCGGTTTTCTAACCTGCTGGAATTCTTGTGACACAGATTGTCAATCCAGAAAAAGGAGGAATCTTATATGGTTCCTGGGGAACCACACGGTGCTCATTCCAACACTGACGTAACCAATTCAGTGTAACAATTGGCTTCTTCTGAGTATTCAGGGCCCACTGCAAGTTAAAAAATAATAAGATATATTTAGCAGTCACAATGAAATAAGCATAACTGATTTTGAACAGCTTCCTCATGAACCTCATCAGTTCACTCTGCTCTAGGATATAATATGTAACGATAAGTCATCAGTGTCACGAGGCTGACTCAAATTAATTTCAGAAAACAACGGCATTTTGTCACTCTGAGAAGTAAACCTGCATTAGCGTAAGTATTATTTACATCATCCAGCTACCATCTAAAAATGAACAAAGCAGAACCCATCAATAGGGAGGGTGACAACAACTTATATTTTGAGGCCTTCATTAGAAGCAGTTTACATCTTTCCTTCCGCGAAAAGGCATCTTTCTTCTAATGTAGGCACTATGTACTGCTGGAAAAATGTAATACTCAAATGCGCCAAGCGAAAGATCAACAGCCACTTCTATCTAACCTTAACCAGCATCAACCGAGAAAAAATCATCTTTGACTCTATCAACATACCCTAGTGTTAATTGGAGTAAAGTTATATGAACTGAAAAACACTTTTAGTTTACCAAACATAATTCGAATAATCTTCTGAGATGCATGATGAAAAACACAAGTATTGATATGTTAAAAAAGCATAGGTGAAATTGATAAGAAGCCAGTTATAATCTACAGATGTGAACCTTCAGAAGGTAAAAGAATATTGATCGCAATCTTTGAACAATAGACCTTGTACTTAGCAGCCAAGACATTTTTCACAATGACGAAGTTGACATCAGAAGAAGCTCTGGAAAGTAAAACTCCCCCCATGGAAGTAACCAACTCCTTGATCTTGACCTTCAAAAAAAATTGCAATCAACCAGTTAAGAGGGATGAGTCCTTCAGAGTAACTGAAAAGTAATTCTCTAAACAGAAATCAGTATTTTAATCTACATGCTTCTTACATTGTGAAAAGACAATTTCCACGACGTAAAAAGAGAGGTAAGTCGTTTCGTTCAACACAGAAATTGAACATAAACCAAAAAAATTCCAAAATTGTTTAGTTGCGCAATGGGAGACAAAGAGACACAAGTATCCAATACTATGTCATATGCACACAATTAATCTCATAATATATAGCTGAACCAACATATACTCACAACCATTCCCATGGACATTACAGTAAAAGGGGAATAAACGATACTAATAAACTAAAAACGATATCTATTACCCTCAAAAAAAAAAAGAAGTACCTTCTCATCCATCAGAAAACCAGAAGCAAGAACTTTCAGACCATCCATGGCTAGGCAACAAGTGAATCCCCCTTGTGGCAGCGGTCTACCTTCTTTTGCACAGGAGAGCGCACATTGCGGACCTGCGACGCAATAAACATAACTATTATTAAGAAAATTCACGAACACAGATTCAATTGAGTTTAAGTGACAGGAAAAATAAAATAAATCTCATCTCACCTATCAAGTTACAACCCTTGGCTTTAAGATCCTTGAATTTCTCCTGCAAAACCCAAAAAAAATGGCAATAAGAGCAGATTCTTTCATAAAATAGGCAATTGTAGTTATTTAGAAGAAAGAAAAAAAAATCGCACATGATCGGGAGAAGCGATGACATGAAAATCGCAGGGGCCGCTCCGAGAAGGGTCGCAGCAGAGGAAGATTTCGGCACCGTTAAGCTTGAAAGCATCGAGAAGTGTATCGAAGACTTCAGGAGGCACCAGATTCCGAGACATGAAGACGTTTGCCCCTTTGAACAGTTGCGTCGTCTTCATCGCCGCCGGAAAACCTAACCACGCACTTGTCGACTTTGTAAGAGCTTCACGGGGTTACTGGAGAAAATTGAAACCCTAGAATCCGCGGAAGAAGGTGGGATACATACTCAAACCTTGAAGCATAGCACGAGATTCGTCAAGCCCCGGATTCGAGGTGAGTGAATCGGCGTGGTAACTGGCTCTAATCGGGACGCGGGAATTTTCAGTGAGCTTTAATTTCTTTTTAGGGCTTTATAATGTGTGATGACGTTCATCATTAATAAGTAATTACCCCCCACCCAATTCGGCCGACGGCAAATTTAGAAGTTATAAAAACAATTTCGGAACGACGACCTATTTCTCCCTCAGAACTTTGACATCGAACCAAATCCACCCAGAACTTTACCCTCGTCCTAAAATCACCCGAATTGATAGTACTATTGCTATAACTCCCCGAATCGATATTTAGAAATCTCCCCGAAATTATACTTCTCATCTACTTCCCCGTGAATATGGTTTAATGTTAGCTTGTCATTATCTTACAAATAACGAAGCCAATTAACCAAATTAAACCTAATTAGACCCAAATCATAACCCGTTTCTTCCCGAAAACTAAAACCCATATCGTTTCTTCCCCAAAAACCAAAATCCCCAAATCGATTTTAGAACCCTAGAATCATAAATCCCCAAATCAATTTCTTTGTCTCAAACCTTGAAATCGAAAATCCCCTTTCTTCATCCCCTTTTTGCGTCTCAATTCTTCTCAGAGATCGAAATTACGACGGTGAAGCAGAAGATCGAGATTCGGGTTTATTCTCAGAGATTCGGGTTTATTCTCAGAGACCGTAATGAAAACGCTGGCGTTTACCAGAAGAATCTGAAACCTCCGGTGAAAAGCCATCAGGAGGTTTTCAGATCTCATGTCGCCGACGAGAATTCCGAGAATTTAGTCAATTCTTTGATCGAGACTCACAATAACAAGAATTGTATTCGAGAGACCAAAAATGGGATCGGTCAACGGAGGGGTCAGAGTCTGAAGTGGGATCGGAGAAGAAAGAGAGGAAAAACACGATCAATACAAAGCCAATAGAAACGACAAGCCAGTCGCTTTTAGCCCAATTTCTACACCGTAGCAGAGAATTAAACCTTGGAATAGCCATTGAAGAACAATCAAAGGGAGCGATCACTACACTGTTTTAATTACATTTATGGTTCTGCTCCAAATTCGGTTGGGAGATTTTCCTCATCGAAAAATGAGCTCATAAGCTCCACGCTTTCCGGGTTCTTTGGGTAAACAAATTTCACCTTGCCTGTCATGGAATCCAGCTTTGTAAACCTTACCAGTCTCACCTTCGCCTGAAACTTCATCCTAGTAGAAAGAGTATTGTATTGTAATTCACAGTTGTTTGCGTCTTTGTTCCCTTTTGTTTAAGCCGATTTGACAATTATGACTTGATAGTAGAAAGCAAGTATCAAACGTGTCTTTTGTGTTTCCCCAATCTTTTGTGTTTTGCTCTGTTTTCATTTTTGCTCTGTTTTGAGTTTTGAAAAAAACTCAAGGTCGCTTGGGTCAGGTTTTAAACGAGCAAAGGTTTTAAAATTGGTTTCAAAACCGGTTCTAAATGGTTTTCTATCGGGTTTGGATGCTATACCGTGTAAACCCAGAAAATTGGAGAAATAGATGAGAAGTATCGATTCGGGGAGTTATAGCAATAGTACTATCAATTCGGGTGATTCTAGGACGAGGGTAAAGTTCTGGGTGGATTTGGTTCGATGTCAAAGTTCTGAGGGGGAAATAGGTCGTCGTTCAATTTCAGTCTCTTTGCATTTACTGATTTACCATTCAACTTACACCAATTATCTTTGCGTTCTGATTCTTTTTTTACAACAATTTCGACACTATTACAAATTAATAGGCTTAGATATATTGGTTTATCTCATATAAATAAAGCTAAGAAACTCTTCTTATTCATGTATTCTGTGGTGGTGCATATAGGTTCTTCATTTAACAAAATAGAGAATATAGTTTAAAGATATTTTAAGTTTTTAAATATTTTGCCAATATATATATCTTCAGTTCTGCCGTTGCTAAACTGAGAATCAACTGCAAAGAAAACCGAGCTTCTCTTAAAAACTTTAATTTGTACAGAGGAGATAGGACTTCGTCTTTTACGTAAGACACGACTAGAAAATCATAACTAGGCGCAAAAATTAGAAGCCTAGACCAGACTTTGACAACAAAAAAAAACCTTAATAGAAACTAAGCCGGAGTACTTAACTTGGCAGGTTCAGGTCTGGAGGAGCCTGTGTCTGTGTCTGTGTCTGTGCCTTGGCCTGTGTCTGCCGCCTCAGGGCCAGAACAACATGTTTCTCTGCGGGCAGGTGAGATTCTTCTAGACCTGGTTCTGTCTTTCTTCTGACTGTCTTTCCTTCTGCTGCAGGGTTGCTTAAGCTCGAGGTTCCCTTTAGTTTCTCATGTTGCTGCTTTGACATGCCATGGGACGAGTCCGCTGCAGGTTGACCGTGGACTAAGGACGTGGTGGTTGCACTTAGAACAACACTCCCTTTAACTTCAACACCTGAAGCCTTGTCGGGATAAGTAGTATCCTCTAATTTTGGGACCAGTTGTGTCGGGTTCCTCTTTGTCGTCTTTGTTTGATCCTTCAGTAAAATAAGAGGTGAGGAATGATAAAAATGAGAGAAATGTGCGACTTCTAGAGATAGTCGATGATAAATGGATATTTTCACACCCAAATGTGCTAGCAAGTTAGAAACAAATAAAAAGCTATGTCGTAAAAAGCATAGAATTTCATAAATACCATCTCTTTCCCAAGGTTTCCTTTCAATGCTCTCCGCCTTTCCTTTTCCCGGCAAATGGCACGCTTGATCTCATGATTGTCCATTAACCTATTTGGCCAGAGTTCAGCTAGCTGGAGCAAGAAATAAATCCAAATGAAGATCAATCAAGAAGATTTGGTAAACAATCTTGAATTTTAGGCAAGGTCTAGTCTAATGATTTGACTTGGCAAGCAAATGGACCACGAGTGTCAAAAGATAAGGGACGGAGAGGAACTTACATTTGCATAAAGCTTTCTGATCTGTGGACCTGCATCTTCCTCCAATCCCTAGTATTACCAAAAACAGAGCACAAACTATGTTCACACTTCAATTCTGCATCTAACAAGTTGGAATACATTTTAATGTAAGGTTATGAAAAATCTTAATCACCTTAACAAAGATGTCATATAGATCACACAATTTTTCCTCCAGCACCGCATCCATGACAAACTTCTTCTTCAAAGGTGGCTTTCCAACAGAGCCAACATCCTGAAAATCATCTGATGTTCCAGCTTCTTGATCGGTTGCCTGTAAAACAATTTATGTCAGCGCATTCATAATATTAGATGTGTCTCAATGTTTCAATAAAGGGAGGGATATAAGTGCTTAACCCAAGGCCAACCATTATGAGAGAGAACTCTGAGTTTCGTGCATCATTGAAAATGGGATATTTAAATCCAACAATAAAGACAAGAACAAAAGTATCTACACAAAACACCAGATAACTCTTTTGAAAATCAGAACAGTGAAACTAGTAGAGCAGAAGAGAGAACCTGGGATTCCATTAATGGAACTTTTATTTTTAGCATCTCAATAACTTCATTCTTTATCTGTTGAAATCTAGTATCTTTTTCTCGATTTGCAATGTCGCCCGAATCAATCATGATTTTCAAGTTCCTCTGTAACAATAAGCATTACTAAACCGTAAGAGCTCCTTCACTAATAAACGCATATCTTGTTAGCTCTTTCTGAAATGAAAGAACTTTCACCTGAAACTTAAATCTAACTACCCTAATGCCTCAGTAAGAATCACAACTCCATTCGGATAACAAGTTTCAGCTCGCAGGAGATAGAGATGATTACCTTTAGTGATCTAATCTGTATTAGATGACCGACAATGCTCATGAGACGATTGATTAACTCTCCTGATACATTCCCTTGGCTCGCATGCTTCAAGAAAAGATAATTGCTACTCTTCTTCATACATCTGGAAAATTATTAAAGTATATACAACAGAAAAGTTTGATTACCGCGATTCTAGCAACTTTAGCAAGCTTCAATTTTACATCGCTTGGCAATCTCCTCTTCACTGCTTGGGATGAGATATCGGCGTCTTGATTCTCTGTGGCAGCAGGAGGCCTTGCTGCAATAAATTGGATATTATAGTTTGCTAGATGTTACTCAGCTTTCACACATATAAAGAAAAACGAGCAGTTGAAACTCACATTCAGCGACCACCTTCTCCAATTCCCTGATGGCTTTCTCAAGTGTCGAGGATTTAGGCCTGACATTCGAACCACCTTTTTTCTGAATAAAGAGTTTATTAAAGAATTAAGAGAAAACCGATGTAAAATATGCAAGAAAAAAGCATGGAAGCAAATATTAGCCAGGAAGATCAACCCAGAGTCGAGATGAAAACTAGAGCAAGAGAAGTACAGAACAACGTTTAATGGGTGTCAGCCGCACAGCATGACACATAAATGCCACCCATTACATGAACTCTCCTAATTAAATGATAATATCTTCACAATTACAGAACATTCTACAGTCTCAAAGATTAGAGAAGCATCACTTTTGGAGATGTAGAAGATGAAACACCCCCAAATACATGCTTACTTCAAATTTCAGACTAACTAAAACGAGGACTCTTACATACTTAAGATAGCTGGAAAGTACTTACAGTTATTTGAATAGATTTTTTGCTTACTGTTGCAATGTCCAGGTCATGCATGCCATTGTTTTCTTGCTGACGAACTACTGTTGATTTTGCCGAAACGTTTGGCCGAGATTTTCCTGGAAGGGAATTAGATTGTTGATGAGCACTTTTGCTGCTGCACTTTGGATGAAGGGGGCCAGAAGATCCAGCTGCCTTTGACTTCGGACTTGTGGCATTCCTTGGCTGATGATTCGCTTTATCAGTATGCTTCACATTTTCCAAAACTAAGGAATCATTGCCATTTTGCGCTTTCAAAGGAGGGAACAAATCCTGCACTGTCTTTGAATCATTGGAAATTTTCTTCGAAGAGGGCCCAGGAGCAGCTGATTGATCCTGGACTTTCACATTCATGTAATCAATCATCTGGACTGAAACTCTAAAACAGATTCAGAAAGTTATTTGCAAGTAATTGGTGCTACCTTTCCCCCAGCCGTCTTAGCTATCTTGGCTTGTTTTCTGGATACATCAACAACATCGCCGCAAGGTTTTGTTGACTCTTTCCTTCGCCTTTTCTTTGGTTGCTGATTTGATGTTGTTGATGGATCACTGTTGTATAAAGGAATCACAACTTAGATAAACTGCCAAATGGAATATAGCCTATTCATAGGGAAAATGGGAAACCTGAATCCTATCAATAATCAGAAACCACATTGATACAATGCGGTATTTTTGGGGTTAGTCAAACTAGTCGTTGTATGTTAGTACAAGAAGTAGCAATATTAAAAAGAAAATTGTATCAAATATTTCTGCCCTGAGGAAAAACTGAATAAACCCTAATTAGAGGGAAAAGACAGGTGATACCAAAGTCTATTTTCAAATACTTATGTTACCCATTGCCTATTTTCACAACAAATCACCAAATGAAAACTGACAAAACTGCCATATGGTAATGTGACCACATACAAAAAGAGGACAAGAAACTTACATCCGTTCTAATTTTCCTCTACTGACAAAAAATCCATCATGCTTAATTGGCGAATTATCAACTTCAAAATAATCATCCTACAATGAAAAACAAAAACATGATGTCTCAGCTATCAAGAAACAATTAGATCACAGAAGAAAACCATATGAAGGATATCTATACTAACCAATTCAGCGTCATCGATAAATGAATCTTCAGTGTCATAATCGTCATCATCTGGGGTACCATCTAGCTCTTCGCCATCACTACCATCTTTACCCTGGAATTTATTTTCTCAAGTATACGCTAATCAGAAATATGAGGAAAAAGCAGTGCTAATGCATGGTATGAATAATGTTCTGAGTAAGAAATCAAACATTCATCTAACTTGTACGTATAATAAAAAGAGAAAAATGGTAAGCAAAATAGGGGAACGAACCATGTAGAGCCTCTCAATCTTCTGTATAACGGCGTTAAAACGATTAGAATGAGGTTGGTCAGCCATTTCATTTTCTGTTGGTGCCTTATGCATTTGATATATCAATAAATCATTAGACAATGATCATATCCAAATTGTATGCATATGAAAATAACTTGCAAGAAAACCACAAACAGCTCCTATTTCCTTCAAAAGAAAAAAAAAACAATCACCACTATCGGCTCTTCAGATTGTGATATACATTGTGAGTAAAACTTAATGTATATCACAATCTTCACTCACAAAATTACATTAAATATGGCTACAATCTGAACCGAAGTCCTTTAAAGGTCAATCACAATTGCTGGCATATTCACGAGGTTGCAACAATGTAACCAAATCACATATCTAACCGCAACTCAAATTACTCACTAAGACTAGACAATCAAATCACTATCAGCTGTAGATTGTATCAGTTTCAAGAGTTAGCTTGCTGAAAGCCTAGCTCCAAGCTCTATGTCAATTAGAATTTCCAAATTTAGCTCCCGGATACACGAGACAAGAGTTGGTCCAATAGAGAGACACCGAAATTACGAGCGCAGATAAATTCACATCTGGATATATTCTGAGTATATGCATGTAGCAGCTAAAAACTCACCCGTGCAAGGCGAAACTCGAAATTAGGGTTAGCGCTAAGAGACGGTTCGGACGCCGAAGCGAACAAGCCGTTCTCCTTGCTAGCCTCGTTCATAAGATGCTTCCAGGATACGAGCGTCGTCTCCTCTTGAAGAAGTTCAACCTTCAATAATTTCCGATCACCAGCAGTCAATACCTCTGACGAGATTTTACACGGTTCGCCGGGATTTGAACCGTCGTCGGTTGAGACCTTTGGTTCCCCCATTAGTGAATTGGGTCGGGTCGGGTCAGAGTTAGACTCTGTAGAGACCCGGATCGGAGACGACTTGACTCTGGACAAGAATCAAGGAGCAGGGAATTGGGGAATAATTTTGATGAAGAGACTCTCGGAGAGATAAATTGGAACTGAGAGGATGATTTTTGTTAGAACGTTGCGCGGGATATAGAGAGCCAGCATAAGCTTTATTTTCCTTTTATTATTATTTTTAATCTTTTTAATCCTTCCTCGTGAGCAGATTTTTTAATTATTACTATTTATTTATTCTGTCTCTCGAAAATTGGAAAAAGCCAGATTTTTTTTTTTCTTTTTCTAGTCAACATGCAATATGGGGGATTTGAATGCAAAAAAAATGTAAACTGCCAAAACTCAGTTCAAAAAAGAAAAAGAAAAATGACTTTTTTGGGCAAAAGGTGTATTTGTTGAGTGGAAATAATATTTTTTTTTTTTAGCTTTTGGTTTACAAAAGTGAATTTGAGAAATAGTAATATTTAATTGACTATGAAAATGTCAAGTGTCTTTATTTTTTGTTTTGTTCAACTTTCTTTTGCATTAATGTGAACCATCAGGTATGAGGAGTTGTCACATTCAATTATTTTAAGTCAATTCTAAGAGATGCCAAGAGGCTGTAATTTTATTCTAGCTTGCCTTGCTAAGGCATTTGCCTTTAGATTTGTTGCTTCCTGCGTTAGTATTTGTAAGTGAATATAGGACTTGCTTGGAGACTGAGAAAACTAATGTTGGCGACTTGGCGTAGTTCAATGCCAGAAAGGTTGCCTCAGCATTTCTTCCTAGTGTAAGACTACATCAACTCCAAACTACAAGTTTTCTTGTTGATCATATAATTGGTTGTTCCTCAAAGACCATGAAAATTTAGTTTGTTGGCTATTTATGTTGTAAAGGTAGATTAAGAACTTGGCTAAGGCTAATTATGTTTCCCCCATCTCATGGATTGATATTTTTTTCCCAACTCCATTATCATTTTTTGTTTCTTTAGCAATGAAATGATTCTTATCTTATTGTCATAAATTAAAGCATGCCTTGGTTTTCATATTATCCAAACTAAGAACTCTTATGACAAATAAAGCTGATGATGCATCATCTGTAGCTAGATGATAGCATATGATTTGTCTTTAAATTGATGATATGGTCCTTCTTAATTCTCCCTTGGATTATAATATCACCTCCATACGAACATGCCAAAAATATTTTAATCAACAACTACAAGCCTACAACACTTGCTGTTTCTCACTTCTCATGGCATACTCTTCGACGTCGTCTTTGCCCTTTAACCTTAAACATCTAAGTTCTGCCAAAGCTAGCCGCTCATTCATCGAGAACGAGGAATACAATATGAAGATGAAGATGAAGTGGGTGAGATGGACAACAAGAAGAAAGACTTCGTGTGTGAACCCCCTCGGCTTCCGCGTTTTCAGCTAATAGTGACAAGGATATCAATTTTGTGCATAGCAAGGGTTTGGTCCCATTCAAACTGAGACTCAAATTCGTTAACAAGACGATCTGATTCAGATAAATATATACTAGGCTCATGGGATCTGTTTGCATCGTCAACAATGAAAACACAAAATCAGTTAACCATTGTTGTTTGGGGCTTTCTTGGTCGTGAAAGTCTATACGATGTTATGATTGCGAATGGTGGGGCTGGGTCTGATTGTATAATAATATGTAGGTTTCTTAGACTGGAATGATTCGGGACCGGCGTCGATGTTATATAATATCGCAACATCCGTTATTTAATTCTGATAAATTCATACAATATATATATATATAGAAAAATAAAGCATTATGGAAGATGGTTTTTTCTCCTGCATTTGCAACATATTTGGAGAAAATTCAGCTCGATAAGGAATTTTTTTTTTTTTCATTATCTCTTGTTTCTCGAAACGCAAACGAAAAAACGAATAATCTAGCACAAAAGGCTTGTACTGAACCGCTTTATATAACATATGTAAACAGTATTTCTCAGGCTCGGCTAAACTAATCTATTAAATTTGTTGAAAAAAAAAAAACACTATGGAAAAGACGGGTGAGAAGAAGAAAAAACATTATAGGAACGAACGACTAAAGAGTATAAAATCAAATAATCATAGCCAAAGAAGCTAATAAATAAATAAAAAAGCAAATAAAATATCTTACAGTTTTCTTTGGTCTTTATGGACCCATCGTTGGGACCATTTTGATTGAACACGGGACTCTCCCATAGATCTGAATATCTTGGAAATAAATTGGCATGGCAATTTTAGAAAAGCTGGTGTGAATTTTTCTCAATGAAAAGTTTTTCTTTAATTTTTATAACAGATGTTTGGGTAAAGAATGAAAAAACCTATGACTTTACCCAAAAATAAGAATGTTAACATATGTATATTTTTGGTCGTCAATTAAAATTTCATCCTAATCATTGAGATTAAAAAAATAATAAAAAGACAAATACCCAATAACGAAAAGACCCCCGAGTCCAAAAGCAAATTAGCAAGAACAAAAAAAATTTATAAATTAGGAATAGCAAGTAGCAACGTTTGGGGATTACATATTTATTTTACTGAAAAAGAGAAGGAAAAAAAATAAAAAAAATCGGTCTCTCAAAAACTGACCGCCTCGCGTTGTCTCTTCCCTACTTCCGATTCCTTCTTCTTCTCTCTCTCTCTTTGCCATCGTAATCGTCTCCGCCTCTCTAGGGTTTTATCCGTTTCTCGATTTCCCAGAGCTTATGTTCGTTGGCATTCGCTTAATCGCTTCTGATTCATGAGGTTAGGGTTTCGTCTTTTTTTTTTTGCTTTTGTTTGTTTTTTCCGGGGGGTGACGAATTTTATGTTATTTTATTTTATCTCCTTGCGCCGTGTTAAAATCAAAGGAGATCGGAGGGTTTATCAATCATCAATGTGTTGATGATTGAGGCGTCTATTTTTGTTGGGTTAGGTCTTTGGTTGACCTTCTCAAGTTTTTGTTTTTTCCCCCGTGTCTGATTGATTTCTGGATCACGTTAACACGGAGCTGTGTTCTATTGCGAATCTGTCAAGGGTCCTTGAATCATTGCATGGTTTGATTTACAAAATTGATTTCTCATAAAAACCCTTTTCTGAGAATGTTGTTTCTTTGGCTTTGAAACAGGTGGCATTACGATGGAATACAAGGATAACGGTATTAGTGACCCTTCTGGGTGTGGCTCTCTTTCTGGCAATATGAATGCTAACTCTCTGGGTTCTAATCTTGCGATGGGCATCAATGAAAATTTCTATGAGAAATTGAGTTCTTGTGGGAACAATATAGATTCAGTCAGTAGTTTGGAGACTTCTCAGGATGCATCAGTTGTAAACGCAACGGTGGAGGGTCAAATGAAGTGCTTTATAGAGAGCGAGGGAATGGGAGATGAAAACAGTAATATTAAAGAACATGCTGGGAACTCTGATGATGGTCTAGATGTTTGTTGCAACGCTGATGACACTCTGAAGCAGGGAGTGGTTTCAGATGAGCTTGAACAATCTCAAGAATTCATTTGTGATGCTGATTTACTGGTAAATTGCAACAATCAGGATGGTGGAAAGGAAAGCCAGCATCCAAATTTGTCCCTTGTATCCATTGTTTCTGGGAGTATGCAAGAGAAAGGAGCGCCTCAGGCTAAAGGGGATGAAGGGTGTGGTGGCACAATATTGCCTATAAGGGGCAATGGAATTGAGAATGAATCGACTTTTGTGAATGATGCACCAGAACAATTCGGGTCTTTGGAATCCGCAAATCACAGAAAACCTGATGAAGTTGGAAGTGGTGGTATTAGCTCTACCTTTGATGGTGGAGGTCAGGAAGGAAGAAATGAACCATCGAGTGATCAAGATACTGGTTCTTCTGATGAAATATCTCTCATTCAGAGTTGTCCGTTTTCAGATTCATTATTGGACACTAGTGTATTTGGCTGTAGCGACACAGAAATTTTTCTGAAGGATTCAAGTGACATTGAAGGCAATGTGCCTATTGTGGCATCCCCTTCATTAGCTATCACAGAAATGTTAAGTAATAATGACGGTGGCCGATGTTCATATGATCTTGACGACATCGCAGGCACAGAGACAATCAGTCCAGATTTGAAGCTGATACAGGAGAATGAGCTTGACACTGATCTTTCCGAGAAGAATGAAAATATGCTAAAGAACTATGTTGGGGATTCATCAAGTGAAAGTGCCGTGGCCGCTTTGAGTATAAATAATGGTATGGCTCCTGATCTGAGAGCTGAAAATTTCAGTCAGATATCACCCATAGACGAAAATACTTTTGGTATGGAAGCAAACTCCCCTATTACTGACTCGTCTTTGATATGGAATTTTCCGTTGAACTTTGGAAATGGAGGCATCGAAGTCTGTAATGCTGACAATGCAGTTGAGCCACTCAGAATAGTGGATGGCAATGGCAGAATAGATGGTGAAGTTGCTTCTGCATCAGGGACTAATTTTTGTGAAATTGGCTTGTCTTCTTCCCGAAGGAAGGACCGAGATGGTAAACAGTGTAAAATGGCTCAGACAGAGAGGAGCGCTCCTCATCCAAGAAAATCCTCTAGAAAGAAACAATCAGAAAGAAACCTTGAATCAATTTTTAACTGTTCAAAGCAGAAGAGGAGCTCTCTTTTAAAAACAAGCCGTTCATCTGAGTGGGGATTACCAGGCAGGACCACTGAAATCTTCTTACAGAGCAATAATATTCCCTATGATGGACCTCAGCATCATGACCCACAGAAATATCAGAGCAATCCTAATAATGGAGAGTATAATAGAGGTTCTCATAACGGATATGTAGAAGGATCTAACAAAAACATCCAAGCATCAAATGGCTCTTGCCTTCGTTTGAAAGTTAAATTTGGTGGTGGCCAAAATCCTCTGAACATTACAGTCTCTAAGGTCAGTGGTAACTCTTTGCCTGCTAATGGTATTGTTAAGGCAGGAACAGGTTTAGAATTGCCAGGATCAGCAAAATTTGTCGAGGATAAACTGCGAACTGTGGAAACTAGAGAAGACGAGGAAGAGAAAAGCAACCCTGTGGAGAAACTTTCATGTCGGCAGTCATCTGATTCGATTAGGGATGAGAAAAGTAACCAAGACGATGGGGGTTTATGTAGAAAGCTGGGTGGTGATGTTTTAGATGATGACCCTCATCTTTCCTCTAGTATAATGGTTGAAGAGTGCGAGAGGGCCACCGAAACGCGGTCCCTAGATGCTGAAACCTCACCAGATTCCGAAGTTATCAACTCTGTGCCTGATTCCATTGTCAATATTGAACATAAAGGGGGTTTGCATCATGGTTTTTGCAGCACTCCAGAAGATGTGGTCAACAAGGACAAAGGATTAGAAAAAAAAGATGAACTGATTGCTTCAAAATCTCCTTTGGAAAATGGTTCCCATCTAATTCCCAGTGCAAAAAAGGGTAAACATCCTAAGTCTAAAAGCAATGGAACAAAGAAAGGGAAATCCAAGTTTTCCGAATCTGCCAAAGACAAGAGAAAAAATGAATCTCATGAGGGGTTAGAGCAACGCAAATCCAGGAATAGCAGTATTGGAAGCGATGATAGTGATCATCTTGAAGTAGGGAGAATAGAGTCTCACAAGACAGCAGGTACTACTCTTTTATTTAGCTTTAAGAATTGTTGTCCATTTCCTACACCTTGCTTGTTTCCCAAAAATCTGAGGACACTATTCTTTGCTTACTTGAATAGAATCTCAATGTTTTCCATCTCTCTATGATGCTTCCACTCTGTTGATTACACAAAATTTTTAAGTTGCACATTATGTGAATTCATGTAATAGGTGCTCTTCTAGATGCTGATATCGGGAAAACGAGTGCCATTAATGGTACCATATCATCAGATATGATCCATGGGGAAATGGTTTTGGACGTTACTATTGAGGATAGCTCTTCCTCAGAGAGTGCCTGGGTTCGATGTGATGATTGCTTTAAATGGCGACGGATACCTGCTTCTGTTGTAGGATCAATTGACGAGAGCTCCAGATGGTATGTATTGTTCCATATCGAATTTGTACTTGTTTTACTACAATTTTCAGATGATTGTGTTTTTTTCGTGTTCTCTTCTTATAGTTTTCTTTCACTTTGTCATATGATCATAACTCGAGATGAATGTGGCCAGATTTTACTGGACAAGCCTTTTTATTTGGTTCATTAAGTTCATGATGTTCCATGAAATTTCTTGTTTAGCCTTAAATCTAGTGCCTCCTCATCTCGTTTTTTTAATGGACATACTGCTGCCCCAGTAGCGCTACACACTGTTCTGGCTAATTTTTCATTGTGCCTCCTCACGATGATAATACTTTATTCTTGTAGATTATTCTGTTTGATACATGTTGAGTGGATGTTTTTTCAGCAATTTCCAGTGTGTTACATATTATAGTTAATCTTGTTGGGGTTTACAAATTTGTGTTAACTTTGTGTTCGTAGCGCTTCTATCAAAGTTAAACTGGTTTATCAAAATGTCTTATTTTCTGCTGTGTCTAATAAGTTTCTTATTTAATTTGCTCAATATTTTTGAAAATTCTTACAGCAAATTCATCTGCTATACTTGTGATTGAACGTCAAATGTATAAGCAGCATGGAGTTTTTCATCTTTATGATGTTTATCACATTTGGACTTCCTGTTCGTAGCTGTTTTATATCCTTCCCATACTTGCTAACGTCTTTCATATTTTGTATTCTGTTGTAATCTTTCTCCATATCTAATATGGACTCTCTATTGTTTAAAGGATCTGTATGAACAACTCAGATAAAAAATTTGCTGATTGCTCAAAATTGCAAGAGATGTCAAATGAAGAAATTAATGAAGAGTTGGGCATAGGACAGGATGAAGCAGATGCATATGATTGTGATGCAGCTAAAAGAGGGAAAGAAAAGGAGCAGAAGAGCAAGCGTTTTACAGGTGCTTATAATTCAGAATGGGGGAACCTTGAGAGTACCCTTGGCTAGAATGTTTGAATTATCATATTATTTTCTATCTATTTAATTTTTATTCTGTTGTCATGCCCGTAATTCTTGCAGGTAAGCAAAAGGCGTGCTTCAAGGCTATAAAAACAAACCAGTTTCTTCATCGTAATCGTAAATCTCAAACAATTGACGAGGTTAATTTCTTTGTATTTTGTCTGTTTGTTATGTTAGTAATGCTTTAGTAGAAATTGTGCTTGTGCTGTCTATATTTTGTCCTTTTTTAGAATTACTACTCAGTTATCGTGTTTCCTTCTATTTTGGACAGATAATGGTTTGTCACTGCAAACCATCACCTGATGGTAGGTTGGGTTGTGGAGAAGAATGCCTCAATAGAATGCTTAACATTGAATGTCTTCAAAGTACCTGTCCGGCTGGCGAGTTTTGTTCAAATCAGCAGGTAAAATGTCTTGTTTGCAAGCGAAAGGGTTAACATTTACAGTCAGTTATATCATTCTCAATCTTTTGGCTCATATTTCTGCAGTTTCAAAAACGGAAGTATGTTAAGTTTGAGAGATTCCAATCTGGTAAGAAGGGTTATGGCCTGAGATTGCTCGAGGATGTACGAGAGGGACAATTCCTTATTGAATATGTTGGAGAGGTATGTTTGTGATGATCTTTCAACTCTTGGAGGATGTGATCAGTTTTAGATTGGTTTTTTTTCCTTATCTGTTTGTTTTATTCATACATGCGTATACTGCGGGTTATTCATAACAGGTGCTTGATATGCAATCCTATGAGACTCGCCAAAAAGAATATGCGTGCAAGGGTCAGAAACATTTCTATTTCATGACACTGAATGGGAATGAGGTAAACATCTCCCCTTTTAATGACTCAGCTGCTTCTTTTTCTTCATCTTTGATTGAAATGGTTAGTGCTTTGTTGAATAAAATATGTGTGATGGACACTAAAAATGACTTATGGTTGCCAGAATGTGTTTCGTTTCTGATTTTTGATTGCACATTTAGAGAACTGAAGTTCCATTTTTGTAAACCTTTTCTGCTTAAGCAATTTGCTTGTAGTCTGGTTAGTTACTTTTATGTCTCTTATATTTGATCGGCGTGCGCCCAAAAAAAATTTCCTTTGGAAGAGTAAAGACGAATAGATAATCGTCTTCTCTTTGTATCTTCCTTCATCTGACACTCGTTTGTATCTTTATCAGTATCACCATCTTTGCTTAAGCTCTAAGGTAACAAATTAAATGCCCCAGCTATTTTAGCACAAAAGCTTCTAAGGGTTTTGCACATTTATCTAACTGGGCTATGCACAGAGAGGTTACTTCTGTTGGTTGTGTTTGTAATACTTGCGTTCCTTAGCATATCATCTGCACTGGCTTTAAATTCCTATCTTGTATACCCCTTTTTATGTATTCCTCTTGGAAGCTATGCTCTATACTGCACCTTGCAGTAACTTCGTAAGTTTTTTTTGTTAATGCAGGTAATTGATGCTGGTGCAAAGGGAAATTTAGGGCGTTTCATTAACCATAGCTGTGAACCAAACTGCCGTACTGAAAAGGTGACTACAAAGTGATCTGACTTGGGACCTTTCTTTTTGAGCTCGTCTGCTTCTTTATTTTTTTATGAAGGTATTTCACTTTTTCTGCTTTCGTATGTGTATGTTTTTCATTTGTTACTTCTTAAATGTTGTTGCAGTGGATGGTGAATGGTGAAATTTGCGTTGGAATATTCTCCATGAAAGACCTTAAGAAGGTAGGCTCTCCCACACTTGCGATTTTGCAATTATCGTTTCAGTAGTTTTTAATCTGTCTGGTTCGTTGCCAGGGTCAAGAGTTGACATTTGACTACAACTATGTGAGGGTTTTTGGTGCTGCTGCCAAAAAGTGCTATTGTGGATCATCACATTGCCGAGGGTATATTGGGGGGGATCCTCTGAACGGTGATGTAATTATTCAAAGTGATTCAGATGAAGAGTATCCTGAACTTGTGATCCTTGATGATGATGAAAGTGGGGAAGGAATCTTAGATGCAACATCTAGGACCTTCATTGATGACGCTGACGAGCAAATGCCACAGAACTCTGAAATGGTTAATGGTTCCAAAGACCTTGCTCCTGATAATGCCCAATCACAGAGCTCGGTATCTGTAAAACTTCCAGAGATAGGGATTCTTCCACCTCCTCTTCAGCCAACTGAAGTTTTGAAGGAACTTTCGTCAGGCATGCCTGTTAGTGCTGTCCAGCAGGAGGTTCCTGTTGAAAAGAAGACTAAAAGCACATCTCCCACGTCCAGTTCTCTTAGCAGACTGTCCTCGGATGGTGCAAATGCTGATAAGACGACAAAGCATGGATCGGGAGAAGATAAAAAGATACTTCCACGGCCCCGTCCTCGTATGAAAACTTCTCGTTCATCTGGGTCTAGTAAGCGAGATAAAGGAGGTAGTCTTCCTGGTGTTAACAAAGCACAGATTATACCAGTGAGTAAGTTGCAACAGCAGCCCATCAAATCTAAAGGATCAGAGGAAGTTTCTCCCAGCGGGCGTATTGAAACATGTATGGTACTAGTTTTAGACGTTGAATTGTTAAGATACCATTATCATTAAGTCATATTCGCTAATAACACCACCAATGTTGCAGTTGAAGGGAAACTAAACGAGTTACTAGATGCTGTGGGAGGGATAAGCAAGCGGAGGGTAAGTTGTATACAGCATTACTCCTTAAGTCTATAAACTTTTACATTTCAATTAGTTATGCTATAATGTTAAGACATCATATTTTGTTCCTTTCTAAGGGTATTTTGTTTTTTTTTTGGTTTGCAAGATCGTGCACTTTTACTTGATTCTTTTCCACTTGAATTCTCTATATTCTTAGTACTTCCCCTTAATCAAGCAACATCACAGTTCTGACTTAGTTGGTTTTCTTTTCTTACACAAACAGGATTCAGCAAAAGGCTACTTAAAACTTCTGCTTCTCACTGCTGCTTCCCGAGGCACGAATAGTGAAGGAATTCAAAGGTCTTCAAGAATCTGATCTGCTTATCTTTGTTCCCATTGTAGATTTATTATGCTCTGCATTTTGTGCCTGAATTCCTGTTGTTGTTTGTGAACCTATTGCAGCAATCGAGATCTTTCAATGATTCTTGATGCCTTATTGAAGACAAAGTCAAAATCTGTTTTAGTGGACGTAATCAACAAGAATGGTACGGCAGTGTTCTTCTAGTTTGCTCCATGTGTCTATCTATTTTTCATCTTATGAACTTTCCTTATCTCGTAAAGATGAAATAACCCCAAAACACATCCAGGTCTGCAAATGTTACATAATATCATGAAACAATACCGGAGTGATTTTAAAAAGACCCCTATACTCCGGAAACTTCTAAAGGTACATTCCTTTTAACGTACTGCTTCTGGTTATGTATGGGTCAGAACACACATGGCATTGGTTATCTGTAAATATTTCTTCTCATCACGTTAGTTAATGATAATTCAAACCCAAAGGCAGTTCCTCTTACATCTTAGGCAATGTAAATGGCAGAAAATTTTGAAATTAACTTTTCTAGTTGATACTTTCTTGAAATTTTCTAGCTTGCTTACAAGTCAATATAACTGAATTTACTTTCAGGTATTAGAGTATCTTGCTACAAGGGAAATCCTTGCACTGGAGCATATAATCAGAAGGCCTCCTTGTGCAGGGATGGAAAGGTTAGTAGAGTTTAATCATGGCCTGTCACCTTTGCTATTCACCTGACCAGATATTGGTTCTTATCCTTGATCGAGTGGAAACTAACATATGAAAACAAATTATGCTGTCAGTAGCAGAATTGTTCAAATTTGGCTGTAGTAAGTTGATTTACCTTTTCATACTAATCTGGTTCTATGCGTAACTTACTAGAATTGAACTGTCACAGTGTCACCTGGTCTACTTGACAATGTAAATGCCAAAAATAGTTGCATCTGTCTTCAGCGAACCTTGCTTTTACACCTTCTTAGTTCTTTAGATTCTCTTAGGACACAATATGACATTTAATGTTTATCTACGTGCAGCTTTAAGGATTCTATTCTATCATTCACCGAGCATGACGACAAACAGGTACCAGACGTCCCATTTACTCTTATTAAACTGTATTGAATCTTGGACTCTTGATTTGTTAGAGTGATCCATATTTTTAGACCTTGATCAGATGAGTATCTAGGGTTTAGCTTTTAATTTCCAGTTATTTTCACGTGTATGCCTGCAGGTTCATCAAATTGCACGAAACTTCAGAGACAGATGGATTCCTAAGCCTTTTAGAAAACCTTGGCGCATCGACAGGGAGGAGAGATCGGAGTCTATGAGGTCACCTATAAACAACAGGTTCAGAGCATCACAAGAACCTAGATATGATCATCAGTCCCCAAGACCTGCAGAAACAGTTGCTTCTGTCAAAACATCAATGGCTGCAACTCCTGAAACAGCATCTCTTTCGGAGGGATATTCAGAACCTAATTCTAGTCTTCCTGAGGCAAATGGACGCAAGCGCAAAAGCAGATGGGACCAGCCGTCTATGACAAAAGAACAAAGAACCATGACTATCTCGTCTCAACAAACAGTTGAAACTAATGGAAATCAGGATGTCCAAGATGACCTTCCACCCGGGTTTTCATCACCCTGCACGGGTGTGCCTGATGTAATTACCGCACAGCCGCAACAAAAGTTCCTTTCTCGGTTACCAGTCTCCTATGGGATTCCGCTTAGCATCGTTCATCAATTTGGTTCACCCGGCAAAGAGGACCCGACCACCTGGTCTGTTGCTCCTGGCATGCCGTTCTATCCATTTCCACCTCTACCGCCAGTGTCTCATGGTGAGTTTTTCGCTAAGAGAAATGAAACGGTCTGTTCCTTCTCCACGGGAAACTCAACTTGCTCCAACGAGATCTTACCGGCTACAATTGTGCCCAACCAGTCCTGTTGGAACAACTCAAGAGTTGCTGTGACTGACTCAACCGTTCCAAACCGGAAGAGAGAGTTTTCATCAGATATAGGAACAAGTTACTTTCGGCAACAGAAACAAAATGTGCCTCCGTGGATGCGGAACAGTGGGTGGGAAAAAACAGCAAACAGCCCTATACCTGGAAATCTAACTTTAGAGAAGAAGCTCAACAATTAAGTATTCTTAACTTTAGAGAAGTACAGCCCATGAAGTTGTTATGGAGACAATGCAGCTCTTGAGGAGAATTACAGTGATTGATTGGTTAGTTTGGCTCATAGGAAAACCCCCTTTAGGGGAATCATGTGCGTTTCTTTTCCTTCCTTTCAACTCCTTTTTTTCAGTATATTCTAAATTCTTTTGTTTATGACCAAAAGCAAAAGCCTTCTACTATAATTAAAAGGTCACATTTCATTGTAATAGCAAATCACATTCTTTATTATCTTCTGCAAAGAAATTTTTAAGTTACCCTGAGATCTTTGCATCGCAAACTTCTTAAATAAAAAAATATTGTTCTCATTTTTTGGTGATTCAAAGGTGTAAGCTTTTTCTCAACTTTACAGGCAATGTCCTGTAAAATGAAAAAGTGGAAAAACAAAAAGCAAACCAAACTTTTGACAATTCAATATTTTCTAAGCAAACTTCTGACTCTAACAAACATCCAAGTTTTTACAAGTGTTGCATATTTTCTCCATCCATTGAAGTATCTTCCAATTACCTTCTTGTAGCTTGGTCTCCTTCTCACAACAACCCAATACTCAGCAAGATTCTTCCTACTACTTATATACTCCTCTTCCAAATCCAACAGTGATAGCCGAGCTAGCACTGGGATTAGCATTACATCAGCCATACTAAACTCATTCCCTGCCAAATATGTCGTCCCCTCCAGCTTCATTTCAACCTCATCTAGAAGCCTAAGCAAATGGTCTTTGCTTCTCCTTAAGGCCCCAGGGTCTTTTAGTTTGTCTTCTGTATCGTATGCTTCCCTTAGCTTCCTATGGTAAGCACTAGCTAAGTCTGGAGACTCGGCCATCCTTGCAATCACAACCATCCTCAAGAACTTGGAAACATAGAGACGACGATTATCCGGAATGTGAGCAAGAGTGAAAAGTTTGGAGTCCCATTCTCTAATCTTCCGCATCAATTCAAGAACTTCTCTACCAAAAGTAGCATCTTCTATACCAGAGGAAACCTCAGCTATTCTCTCTAAGTACCTACAAAATTCAAGAACCCCCACAAAAGCTTTAATTACTTCTCCTCTCGACTAAAAAAACCATTACCAAAAGGGAGAGAGAATATTACATACTCTATGATCTCAATAGTGTCCAAAATGATGTGAGAACCATTCCTGAAAACGGGAAGTTTCGCGTTGGGATTCATCCTAAAGAAGGAAGGGTCCATGTGCTTGCCTGTGATGGGATTCACATGGTATGATGTGTAATCAATGCCTTTCTCTTCCAAAGCTAGCCTCACTCTTTGGCTGTCTAATGAGTAAGGATGATGATATAACTGCATTACTTCAGACCAGTTTCCTCCAACTATTTGTCCAAAAGCTGCAACTTTAAGATAAGAAACAAATTCAAGTCCAAATCTCTATACCATATTATTCAAAAGGGCAGATTCTAATTACATTGGAGCAGTGAGGTTACCATTCAAGCAACTTAAAACTACATAAAATCCAGAAAAGAATCATCAACTGATCAATATTTCACAAATTAAAGCACCAAATTAACATTACAGGAGAAACTGTTGACCTGGCAGACCTGAAACTTCAGCAAAGAGAGATTCATATTTGGGAAAAGGGTTTAAACACGATACTGAAAGAATCTAATTAAGCACATGAGGTTTGAGACCTTAAACAACATAGCAGAACAGCTTTAAGCAGAGATTGAAGCGAACAAAGACAAGAACAAGACAAGACAGGTACTTGGTGATTTAACTTATATAACTAGAGAAATAAATAGACTTACCCAAGAAAGACAGAACACCTTCGAGAAGAAAGATGAACAAGAAACTGAATCAAACTAGATGAAAAAGAGAAACCTTCGTATAGTTTCTCGAATTGATCTTTTTTGAAGGGAGACAAACAAATACTATTCAGCTAATATTTGCTCTGAAGAAAATTTTTAGGAAAGTGCGAGTATCTATCTAATTCTCCACTGCTTACGTTTGATGTCTAAAGGCACGTAGACGTAGATGTGTACTCGCTCTCAGATGTTGCCACGTTGTTCTGGTTAACTATCCGTCAAAGTCAAAGTGCTTTTAATGATCACAGTGTCCCTTAAGGGTATATCTGTCTTTTCATTCGTTCTGCCAACTTCATCTTTGCCTTTTTACATACACCGAAATTATTGGTTCTTTTTTTTTTTTTTTTTTTTGACAACGAAATTATTTGGTTCTATTATTGCATCCAAATTAACAGTTTTTTTTTCATTCATTATATAGAGGGCATAAAAATTGAGAGAAAAGTATGATGATCACAAGTTTAATAGTACTTTTACACCATACCTAAAATTTAATTCCTAAAACATATAATTTCATGCAAATTATAGGTGCAAAGTTGTCATAGATTTTAGTAGGTTAAAGGTCTAGAAATATGTTGTGTTACAAAAAATTATCTATTATAAATGCAGTGCATGTATAAAAGTATATCGTTAACATTTGTGTTAAAAACTTGTGGAACCGTTTATTATAATTGTATTTGATGTAAATATTTAAATTATTATTAACCTAACTTCGAGGAAAAGCTCCATATGCTTACTTTGCCGTATTCATTGTATAACTCTTTTCCGGCGCGAGCTACCCTGTTTATAGTTTACCATCTAACCTCTAGCATTTACAAGATCTTCTATATCATGACATATATTATATTTAGATAACAAATCAAGTGTTAACTAGAGAGAATTTGGATAGAAAAAAATATTTTAGATTTTTCCATATTTTTTTGTGAGAAATCAGCTAAAAATTCAGGAATACATGTTAAAGATTACACTAGACTAAACAAAGTAATAATCAAATGATATGATTTTGGATGAAATTTACCATCCTTTATCTATATCATCTTTCTCACGTACATTAAAAATATCATAATATAGTTTTCGTGAATTTTTACATGAAAAAATATTTTGCGAGTATAGTGAATAAAATTATCACCAGAATCATCGGAAGAAAGCGAAATAAATTTTGACAAAATAAAAAGTCATATCAATTCCATCATGCTAATATGCGGGAAATATTATTAAATTAGTTGATTATTTGAGAAACTTGAGAATGTGTTCGTCTAAACAAGAAAAAAAACCTTTCAATTGTATATATAAAAAACATAATTTTATTTGCATATATTCTAATATGTCTGTAGCATAGAACAATTTAGGAGTGTATGTTGGTGCACGTTTTAAACACAAATTGTCATGAGGATGTCAGGCGATGAGAGCATTGCCAGAGTTTTTTTCAGTACTTGTGTATGACTCGAAGTAGGCATGGCAATGACCTTTCTTCCAGACAGATTGAGCGTAGAACTTACTTTATTAGATCGAAATGGATTTGGATACAGTTTATAAGCGAACGCCACATCAAAATCTTCAATTCCGTAATTCAAATGGATGAAATTCATTGACGCCACATGTTAATTTAAGTAAAAAAATTATTAGGTGTAAACATATAGACTACAAAATATAAATAAAAGCTTACATAGAGTAACTCGTAATATATATATAAAATATAGGTGCATATCTATTAAACTCCCTTTTTATCCACTATATAAACATTTCACCAAACCAAATAAACCTGACAAGTCATGTCATGTCTCGATTCTGAAACCAAATATTAAGATGAAAAAGACATTTTCGGAAAAAATGTTCAAATCTACATTAAGAATTATTTTTATTATTTTTTATCATTTTTGGGTTCTCATGATTTTGCAAAAATAGAATAAAAAAATTGCGAGTGTCAATTGTGTTATTTGTAATAGTCGTTCATTTGCATTTCTTTAAGGCAAAAAACAAAAAACAATCATTTCATTTGCATTTTTGTAAGACAACAAAAACAAAAAATAATTGTTTCATTTGCTTAATTACATAGACGAAATAAAAGATAGAACATTCCCTCATTGTGGATAAAATGGATCGTTTGGTGAAGACAAAATAGTACCATTCATTCTACAACTCCGCTTTTCGAGCGGAATGGAGTTACATAATCGCTAGAAGACATTTGATGTTTATCTTTGGAGTTCAACACAAGTTTGGCCAAACAAACATGTTGAAAGCATGTACGAGTACTGAGGGTTTACGTTGTGTTCACCAATATAATTGGATTTATGGATCGTACTTCAGACTTTCGGTAAAAAAATATTCATTTGTGAGAGACAAATAATTGAAATTGTGGTCTGAAACCTAGACAAAAAAAAAAACAAATTGATCATATAACTTTTGAAGTAAGTTTTATGTTTTCTTTTTTGCTAAGTTCATTGTTTTCTTTTTACTTGATGATGAGTTCTATTCGAAAAGATTCGGTTGTATTTTTGGAAAAGAAAAAAGAACATAACCGCGAACAGGAGGGACTTGATATTAATATAAAGGCGTGGGAGCCACGCGCTTCTCTCTTCTCTTTCTTCCTCCCGAGTATAAGTAACTAGATCTAGTTTTCGTTTTGCCTCTCCGGAGTGCCTTTCCAGCGCCGGAGAGGGCTCTCTCTTTGTCATTTCTGCTTTCGTCTTCTTCTAGGTTCTGAAGGTTGTTCGACGGTTGTTGAGACTCACCAATCTCGTTCCGGCGTCTCGTGGTGGTGGTTCAATCGGAGTGAAGAGGACGCGCAGTGGCTAAGAGAGCTTCGGTTTAGGTGGTTGCAGGTGCTTCTCTCCGGTCTATGTTGCTTGAGGACGGCATCAAAACCGGAGTATGCGTTGGCTCTGTTGCAATGGTTGGGTTTGTGGTTCTGTTGAGGCGGCTAGGTGGTCTGGGACAACGCGCGCGTCTCCGGGTGGTTCAGAGTTGCCGGAGTTGTCTCAGATCTGGTTCTCCCTCCGGTTCGTTTTTGGCGTGTTCTCCGGGTTTGTCAGAAGCAGCTTCTGCAAGGCGACGTTGGTGAACGAATCTAGTTTGTTGGTTGTGGTTCAGAGCTGCGGCTGGCCTTTGCTCCGGCTTGCCTCCTCGCGTCCTCTTGGTTTTTGTCTTGAAGCTGCGAGGTGTTTTGGAAAGGACATTTACGCAAATGTCCGAACTTGGCGGTTCGAAATCGGTATTTTTTCTTCGAGCCTTTGCTCGTTAGTCGTTATTATCGTTGGTGCTTTTCTTATCGTATTTTCGGTTGTAATTGTAGGTTTTTGTTATCGCTGTTCAAATATAAAAAATGGTATATATAGTTAATATTGATAAAAATAAACATAACCGCGAACGAAATACTCCGTTCTTTGGGCTTAAAATAGATTGTCGAGAAAGAAAATATTTGTATATACTATAAAATATTGAATCTGGCCCAATTTGAGGTCGTAATTTATAAGCCCACTTTGGCATAGCCAATTATATAAAATACAGCAGAAATTATCTAATCGAATGATCGATCCCTCGTAAAATGTTTGAGTACGATGGATATTCTTTATAACAAATAGCACTGAAACAAACAAACAAAAATAATGTAAAATATAATAATTTATAATTCACGTGCACGGACCAAAAATAATACATTAATACCAACCACTAAAATAGAAGGGACTATAAATATAAGCATCTAAATTGTGACACGTAACTAGCCAAAAATATTACAAAGGTCCCATTCATCAAAAATCTATTGAATATTTGAATTTAAGAACTTTTATGTTGTAACCAAGATTTTGCCTTCTCTTTTTTACTCGTTTTTCGCCCAATAAAAAAATATATGTAGGTAGAAAGCATATTAGTTCATAGTAGGTCCAAAAGTAATCATTTACCCAAAACCAAAAAAAAAACGAGTTTTTCAAGACTTTCATGAACAAGTTAGAGAAACATCAACATCATGCATGTTGCAGATTTGTTCATATATCCTAGTCATTTGTGTTACTAATTGTTTTGTACAGGATTGAAATCATCTACAAGCTGCATCTAGATTTCTAAAATATAAAAATACTCATGTAGAGATGTTAAAATAAATAAATAACATCATGTTCTGTGACATATATATATATTACCATTCTTCTCTTACGCACAATTCTGAAGTTGTATTGAACTTACTTCTAAAATGTTTTGTGAAATTTTACAAAAAAAATGTTTTGTGAATTAATTAGAGTATATTTTACAACTGCTATACATATAGAGTTCCGGTCCTAAAAAACGAGAGTAATTTATCTTAAACCAATTCTTTTGTTTTTCTTTTTCTTTACCATAAACCAAAATCGAGTTTTTATTTTATGGTTTATGTCAAATAGTAGTATTATATTTAATGTAGATATTTTAGACTAGTGTCCATTGTCATTTCGTTTTAAGTTTGAATTAATGATCCATTAAACAATACACGTTTTTTTTTTTAATCATTGAAGGGTATTGATTAAAGGAAATGATCAAGATCAATGAAAGATAGAGAGAGTGGCCAAATATCAATTAATTTCGTTATTTTGCTTCACATTTAATTCTATTAAATTGCCTAACTGTGACATGTCTGTGTAACTCTCCTTCGTTTTTAAATGACATGCTATTATTTATGGTCATGATTTTTTTGGTTATAATTATTGTGGTCATGATTCACGCTTCTTTGCAAAATCAAAATTGATTCTTGGAAAATTTAAAGTATTCCATTAATAATAATTTTGAAACTGAGTCAACAAATTTTTATTTTTTTGAAACAGAGTCAAATGTCTAATATTTCCCGATAATTCAATATAGCTGATTGAGAGTGTTCTATTCAAACAACTCGAAGCAAATGATCTTTGCTATTTTTAACAAAACCTACCACCTTCGTATTTCTCAGAAATCTGAATATATATACAACTAGTCAAATGTATTTTGTATCCTTTGGACCAACCATAGACCAATTGCGTAATTCCACATATACAACTAGTTCTTTTTATTTGCTCATGTTTATTACATTGTTAAGAAGAATGATGGATGTCAGATAACTAAATATAGTAGTGTACTATCAAATGGAAAGTGGCCTCATGTCTTTACCATATATGTTCAAAGACTCTGCCCCAAAAATTAAAAAGATACTGTATCCATCCGAAAATTCTAAATTTTCATATTATAAAGAAAATGTGGAGTATGATCATCATTTAATGTTAGTACAAGCTGTTAATCAATTCCCATATTTTTATAATATAAGGCTAACATTGAAAGGATTCGGCTCCCAAAAAATCATGCGAATAATTGGAACACGGTCTTTCGATTCGATGTATTAATTACGAATTTACGATACAAGTCGCCATTAGTTAATACAGAAAATGATTAGGTTTAAAACGAATTAAGATTAAAGAAATGAGATATGTAAGATCGAATGGCGTTGTCGTGGCAGAAACAAAAGCCACCAACTGAGTAGTCTACGTTTCCTTATCTTCTGGTTAATGTTTTTGACCACTCAGTTTGTTGCCACTTTCATTTCTCATCAATTCTGCCATTGAAATATTCATCATCATGGATTAAATACCAAACACTACATTCATTTAATATGTTTGGTTTCCCATATAACTTTATCTTGAATATTGAATGTATCTTAAAAGTTAAAATGTTCTCAAAAGGTGAATATTTTGGTAATTTTGTTTTCAGTGATGCTTGTTAATGAACTAAAAAATCATCTTGTCCGAGTTCATTTGAAAACATTCGGTTTGGTCCGATTTATACTCCATTGAGTTTTCTCTCAAATAATTAGACTACCAACTTTCTATAAAACCTAAATTTAGGTGACAGAATATAAATAGAAACATGATATTCTCAGAAAATGTCAAATTAGAAATACATCTTGTTAGAAATCAAACCCAAAACCGAAATCGATACCATGATTGAACAAATAACAATCGCTAGCTTTGATGTTTGAGAATTCGGTTCATACATTTCCTCGATTCCAGTTTGAAAGATACCCCACCCCTAACAATAATCAAAATACTCCATAGTTTTGTTTTTATGTTTTCTTGAAAATGTAGATAGGGTCCAATGGTCCATGACTAAGTGAGGTAGACGCTGACGCATGCCTTTCGGATTTAGTTGGCGTGTCGTTTCTCGCTACTAAAACGGCAGGTATTCCGTTACTATATACAACTTCCCTCCATAATAACTAACTCTCTCTTCTTCGGGCAAAATATATAATGATGACAAATTCGGGCATGAGAAACGGCGTCAAGTGACGTTACGAATAATTTTTTTTAACGCCGTCTAATTACGTAATTAATGTTGTATACGTTACCTGATGCACCGGTAAGCATGGGAGGAAAGGTCTTCGGTTATGATGACGTGAATATTGATGACATTTACACGTGTAGGTTGTTGGAAGGATCACATGACATGGACGGTTTTTTTTACTTCGGGCCGGACATGTTTGAGCCACAAAACGGGATATTTACACCGACCCATTCTTGCTGTAAACAAGATTTATTTCCCTATTAATAGTTTACTATTTCATTTCATTTCAACAATTATATACTTCCTTTATAAATAAAGATTCCAAATTCATTGTAAACATGGAAAAATTAACTGATAGTTTATTTGTCCTACTGTTATAGATGTGAAAATGTATATATTTAAGTAAGTTAATGCCCCAAACTGTTAAAAAGAGTTTATGGTATGCTCATTATGAAAAAGCCAGAGTCCAAAACTACGAACACCAGCAGACCGTATATCTTATCAAAATGATTAATATATAGAATACAAATTTTATAACTTCCTTTTTTATTTTTTTTATTTTTGAGTTCATATTGTAGTCAAAACTGTTTCCATATAAGTATTTTGTTCGGCTTTACAGGAGACAATTATGATTTATTAAATTAGCAAATTAATAATAAGAACATAATTGTATCTGTCATGGTGATTAAATGCACAGTGAGAGACTATGTCAAAATTGGAAAATGACAGAAAATAAATAATGATTTATAAAAAAAACAGCGAGTAAAATACTGTGAAGTTTTACTAGTGGGGTTAAGAAAAAATCATTTATAACATTGAAAACAAAATAAAAGGGAAAATGAAATTCTAAGATGGCTGCTCTTCTCTTTCTTTTGTGACGACGAGCATCAAAAGCAAAAGCAAAAGCAAAACCAAACCTGCGGTTAAAACTTAAGCCTCTGCAGGTAGAGAGAGGGAGAGAGAAAGATCTTGTCTTTGTTTGGGTATATAAATCCTTAAACTATGTTCTTTTGTCTTTCGGAAGCACACGTCAGGATAAAAGATCACACTTGAAATCCAGACAACAACCTCTGTGTAAAGGAAAAATCATAGAGATGATAGAAAACGGCGGAGAAATACGGAGCTCCGTCGAGGAAGAGAGAGGAGGTGAAGGTGGCCGTACGATTCTTGTCGGCGTGAAGCTCGACGCGCCGAGCAGAGAGTTACTCACTTGGGCTTTGGTTAAAGTCGCTGAGCCTGGTGATACTGTGATCGCTCTTCATATCCTTGGAAATGGTACATTTCTGAGCTTTTTTTTTTGAGAATTTCACTTACAAAAAGCTTTGATTTTTATGTTTGTAATACAAATGTTTCGATTTTTGGGTTTTGTGTAGAGATTGTGGATCGAGCAGGGAACTCTTCGCTTCTCTCTCTGGTTAAAACTTTCGACTCTGTTCTTGACGTTTATGAAGGTTTCTGCAATTTGAAACAGGTAAAAACGAAATCAAAGTGTAGAATTTTGTCAATTTCGATCCTTTGCTTTACTTCTTTAGTTTCTTCAGAAAATAAATAAAGAAGATGTTGAATTTTTCCCTCTTTATAGGTGGATCTGAAGCTGAAGCTATGTCGTGGTTCCTCTGCTCGAAAGATTATAGTTAGAGAAGCTAAATCGTTTTCTGCATCGAAAGTTTTAGTTGGGATTTCAAAAAGTCACCACACGATTCGTTCATCAGCTTCCGTAGCTAAGTACATAGCCAAGAAGCTATCAAAGGATTGTTGGGTTATTGCTGTAAACAATGGTAAAATCGTGTTTCAAAAAGAAGGTTCTCCATCATCTATCATTAACCAATCTCAAGGTTTGACCTTTTTTCTCAAGTTTCTACATTTTTTTTTTGTATCTGAATGATTTGTTTTTGGTCAGTGGTTGAAAAAACTGTTATGGGTTTTGAGTTTTGTCATAGGAAAGGAAGATGTTCGAAGGATTACTTTGTTGAATGTGCTTCAGAGATCTGTTACTTTGAATAAGAATACTAAAGTAGTTAGTCATTCCGAGGAAGATTCGAAGGAGGATGATGAGGATCAATCCGGTGGTCAGAGTCTACAGCAGGCCTTAGCTGCTGCGCGTTTTGAGAATTGCTCGGTTTGTAATTCGGATTCTTTGTCTCCGAACAATACAACTACTCCTGGAAAGTTATCCGAAGCTTCAGATTTTGATAAGAGTGAAGATGATGATGGTGATGAGTGCCACAAAGCAATGGAGATTGTGCCTGTGAATGGTTCAGAAGATTCAGGTGGTTCTATAACTATGTTGGTTAGGAAATTGCCTGAATCTAGACCAGGTTGGCCTTTGCTTCGTCGTGCTGTTTCTACATTAGGACAATCTGTTACTTCTCATAGGCCTTTGTCGAAACAGATACCGGTAGTTCAATGGGCTCTGAAACTTCCTCGTAGGGACACTAAGCAACTTGGTTATGATTCTTCTGAAGATAATTTGTCAAGCTTAAACGCAATTGTTCCATTTTATATCAATTCTATCACGAAGAAGTCTATTCTTGACAATAGTCCAAGAAAATTGCCGGAGGCATTAGAGGGACTTTATGAGAGGTTCTCCTCAACTTGCCGGTTTTTCAAGTTCAAGGAACTCGTTTCAGTCACATCGAATTTCTCCGCTGGTTGGTCCTTCTCTCCTTTATTTATGAATGACATGTTTATAGTTCTTAAAAAATTTCAAGCCTTATAATTAAGAAAGTGTTTTCAGATAATTTCATCGGAAGAGGAGGCAGCAGCCGGGTTTTTAGAGGTTGTTTGTCCAACGGGAGAGTGGTTGCTGTGAAAATTCTCAAGCAAACCGAAGATGTCTTAAATGATTTCGTGGCTGAGATTGAGATCATCACAACACTACACCATAAGAACATTATCTCCCTCTTAGGATTTTGCTTTGAAGACCATAACCTATTACTTGTATACAATTATCTCTCAAGAGGAAGCCTCGAAGAGAACCTTCACGGTACTTGTTAGACAAGCCCTTTCCTTTTTAAGCAACTCAGAGATTCTATTATGATCATGGATCTAACAAATGCTTGGTTTCATAACCAGGAAACAAGAAAGATCCGCTTGCATTTTGCTGGAGTGAGAGGTATAAAGTGGCTGTGGGAGTAGCAGAGGCATTGGACTATCTGCATAATACTGCTTCGCAACCTGTCATCCACAGAGATGTTAAGTCATCAAACATACTATTATCAGATGATTTTGAGCCACAGGTAAAAACAAATTCTACTGGTTTTTCATATATCAAAGAGAAAAAAACACCGCAAGAATACTAAAACTATAAGCAAACCTTGTTACCACGTCCCAGCTTTCTGATTTTGGGCTTGCAAGGTGGGCGTCTATATCTACAACTCACATAATCTGCTCTGATGTCGCGGGAACCTTTGGGTATGGAAGAATCTGGTTTTTGGCTGATGTCTCATAAAAGTCTTGAAAATGTTCGTGTACTAATCTTATGTTCTTGTTGCAGATACTTGGCTCCAGAGTACTTCATGTATGGTAAGGTAAATGATAAGATAGATGTGTATGCATTCGGCGTTGTTCTCCTCGAGCTACTTTCTGGAAGAAAACCGATTAGAAGCGGATGTCCAAAGGGACAAGAGAGTCTAGTCATGTGGGTATGTATTGCTGAATACCTATAAGTCAAAACCAAGTTTTTTCTATACTCTTATTGAAAACAAGTATGTATGATGTTCATGTACAGGCCAAACCAATTCTAGATGATGGAAGGTATTCTCAGTTATTAGACCCGAGTTTGCAGGATAATAACAACAATAGTGACCAAATGCAGAGGATGGCGTTAGCTGCTACTCTTTGTATTCGACGTAGCCCTCAAGCTAGACCGAAAATGAGCATTGTAAGTCAAAGTTTGTAATCTACTAGCCTTTTCACATCATAGCTCTATGTAGTTATCTTAACGATTGTGGAATGATGCAGGTCTTAAAGCTACTTAAAGGCGATAAAGAAACGCATGAGTGGGCACTGCAACAAGTGAGTAGTTCATCAGAGGAGTCAGAGATGCTCAAGGATGAGCAATGCCAAAGATCTAACCTGCAGTCACACCTTAACGTAGCGCTTCTTGATGTTGAAGATGACTCTATCTCCATGGGAAGCATCGAGCCAGGCGTCTCTGTTGAGGATTATCTAAAAGGCAGGACAAGCCGTTCCTCGAGCTTCGACTAAAAGCCCATTTTTTTCTGAAACTATTGTGCATGTGTGTGTGTGTGTGTACATATGAAAGGGGGTTCTATGGGAATGGGTGGGTGGTGGGTTTGTGGGGTTTCTTTTTAGCCCTTCTTTCTCACCTGTTTAGGGTTGTAATTGTAGATTTTAATTGTTTGGGGTGTGTTTTGCAATTTTCGGTAAGTCTTTTTTTTTTGGGGAAACTGCTTATAGCTGTGGATAATAAGGGAAATAAAATGCTTGTAACTGTCTTCATTAGGAATAAACCAAATTACGCCTTGCAACATATCTGTAAAGGCACAAGACAAAGTGATGGGCCCATGGGCCGAATTACAAAAACGAGCAGCAATAAAGCCATACACGTGGAATCTGATTTTTTTTTATTTTTTTTTATTTTCTGGTAATTAAAATTTCCGCCGCTTCTCTGCGGTTTCAAGTCTGAAGGAGGGATTCCTTTTTCTGGCAAGTCCATGTCTAGTTTGCAATCCCCACCTTGTGAAGACGAACTACCTAAGAAAGACATGGATGATCCATCACCAAGGAAGTTACAAATTGAGGAGGTAAATGATAACAGCTTCACTGTTGAGACAAATACTACTACCAGGGTTGATTCTCTTGATCGAACTGTTGTTTCACAGCCTGAAACTAAAAACCTTTCTCAAAGTCAAGCCTGTGAAAATGGGGTTAATTCATCAGTTGAGACTGTCAGCATTGAAACTCAATCATTTTCAGCAGGATGTAAATGATTGTGTAGTCGCTCCACCACCTCCAGATTCCCAAAGTGAGACAACTTTGAGCTCCATATGTGAGAAAACTCAGAAGAGGGCAAATATATTTATGCACGCTGCTCAGAAAAGTTATCCACTACATGGCATTAAGGAAGATGCAAGCCCTCCAGTTAGTCTCACAAATCATCACACATGGCATCGAAAGTCTACTACTTCGGCCTCCCCTCTGGTAGCTAGCAAGCTCAAAGTGACTGTCCAATCCAGTAGTACCTTATGTACGTAAAGAAAATAGTCTTCTTCGGAAACCATCTCCTGGTTATCTAGGTGAGATATCTCTTGGATTGCCTCCGTTTACTCTCCAATTGAATCTTTCCACGTTTGAAGACAATAGCATGCAGTCTGTTGATTGAGCTGACAATATTTATTTTCTTGTGAAAACAGGAGACACACAAACTCTGCAGAGCCGCTCAAGGCCTCCCTCAGACAGTATTTCTCTAGGGAAATGTGCATTATCTCCTGGCATGGATCCTCTGGCCAATGGTTTACCTGGATCATCAAATCCGCCGAAGTTGGAATCTTCAAGTCCGAGTAAAATTTTATATGTGAAGAGGAAAAAGCAAATCAGTTTGTAGCAGCTTCAGATATCCATGGTGCAAGTAATAGCAGGATTCCTCCCTCCCGTGGCTACTTCAAGAGAAGTAAAAGTAAAAGTTAGGAATTCAAAGAGCATTGCTAATGAGGATAAATCTTTATCTGATGAAGCTTCAAATTCACAGACAGCTGCGAAGATGGTTTCAAAAAGATCCTCTAGCTTGGGTGAAATAGATCTCTGAGGGCTCTTTGTGCATTTACAGTAGATTGTGTTGCAATTGTTTTCCTTCTGTTATAAATATTTGTGTCTGTGGTCTTCGCGTTTTTGTTTCCATTGCTAGAAGCTAGAAACTGAGTAATTGATCTTCTTTTCCTGTTTTAGCTATTGTGAGACCATTTAATCATTCAAAGTTTTCTTTGGTCTGGACGCTGAAAGAACCAATATCAAGAAAGGCCAATAGATTTAACATAAGCCCTCAGAAGATTTTCCCGCAGCCAGTTTCTTGGTTCTGCTAAATGGTTCTTTTTCGATCGCCAGGTATGCTTACCTTATATGTGACCATATGTTTTTATCTACCCCCTTTATCTCTGTTCACAAGTTTGATGTACAAGAACAGAGAAAATTGCGGATAATGAGAAAAAGACATACAGTTTACACAAGATCAACTAGTGGGTGCTCGCTTAAAAAGTCCAAAGTGTTAAGTATTGGTGGGTCGCACTTAAAGTGGTCCAAGTCCATTGAGAGAGGCTCGAAGAAACCTAAATTTCTGTCAGATGTTGAGTCATCGCGCTCCTGAATTTATGAAGGATACAAAGATATCATCTATTCCAAAGAGATTAGTGATCAGAAATGATAAGTATGTTATGGTTGATGCACATCATATACATCTACTGCTCATATTTAAGCCTCAACTGAAGATCTGAGTTAAATTTTGCAGATCTGTTTGGATCAGAAATTGTAATCAGCTTGCCGGAGATCCAAAGAAACGAACTCGTGTGCTGACAAATGAGAAGGTCAGATGGAGCCTGAACAATGTCCGGTTGCGACAGGCTAAAATGATGAAGTACTGCCAGTTTTTCACAACATTTGGGAAATGCAACAAAGATGATGGAAAATGTCCATATGTTCATGATCCTTCAAAAATTGCAGTTTGCACAAAATTCCTGAGTGGATTGTGTGCCAATCCAGATTGCAAATTGACTCATAAGTTCAACAACTAAATCATTGCCCCAGAGGTAGTATATTTCGCCTTCACAGTAGATCTCTGACTGATTAACTTGTTCCTCCACAGGTGATTCCAGAGAGTATGCCTGACTGTTATTATTTTCTGCAAGGTAATAATTTGTTCTGTAAGAAGTCTTTTTTTTGCTTCGTAAGATACTAATACCTATAACGCAGGACTATGCAATAACGAGCCATGCCCATATAGGCATGTGCATGTTCATCAGAATGCTGCAATATGTGAAGGGTTTTTAAGGGGCTACTGTTCAGATGGAAATGAGGTAAGGATTATAATTAAATTATTCGGCACATATGTTTCTTATTGACATTCATCTTCACCTTTCCGTAACACTAGTCTGTCTTTTAGTGACTCATCATCCTTAATGATTTCTCTGATGACTACTTCTATAGCATACTAACTAAGCTAATACCATGAGGAGTACACGGAATAGATTACTCTCTGTGTTGTATTATCTTATCACTCATTTGCTTTGGTCCCTTTTCTATTCTCTCTCAATGACATGTTGATGTAAGATGAGAATTGTATACATAATGATGGTCAGTGTCGGAAGAAGCACACATACACCTGCCCAGTTTTCGACGCCACAGGATCTTGCCCTCAAGGGTCTGAATGCAAACTCCACCACCCCAAGAACCTAAGCAAAGGAAAGAAAAGGAAAAGAGCAAATGAACCATGGCACAAAAATGCCAGTCACGAAAATGTCAGTGGGCGTTACTTTGGTTCCCCGCACATAAATCTTCCAGACTCTGAGCCAATGTTCATCAATGAGCTTGCTGCTGACGGTGCAGTTTTTGGAAGGGAAGCCCTTGACTTTATTAGACTTGATATTAATGAGCACGAAGCCAGTGAGAGCATGGATTCAAGCACTGAGGAATCAGTCTCTGATGATAGTAAAGCGCAGGATTCAATAGACGAGCTAATCAGACCAGTGGGATTAATGCAGATGTAGGGATCAGTCACCCCGAGTGAAAAGGTAATGTTCTTATGCTTAGTCTGGTAGGTTCTGTTTCTCTGATGCCTGATGGGGCAAAACACAGTGATGTAGGTAGATTAATACGTTTCTAGCGACAAGTGTGTATAGAGTATAATACAAGTTGCATTTTGGAGCGAAACACAGTGATGTAGATATTTTATGTGTTAAAAGACCCATAAATGAAATCTTGGCTTTTTGGCCTTTCTTCAATTTGTAAGTTCACTTCCAAGCTATAGAGTATAATACTACAGTTTACAAATCAAAAGCTGCAGATTACTACACAGATCTGCAGCTCTTAACATGAAGTCATAAACAACAACTACTACTACTACTACTACTACTACCATACAGTGATGAACCTAAAAGAAGCCTTGAGATAGCAAATACAAATCATGTAGGATCTCTCGTTTTGCTTCATATCCAAGACTTTATTGTAGAGTCTTGAGTTTCACTTAAGATGTACTTTATAAGCAGTGCGGTGCCGCATTACTTGTTGCCTACAATATCTTTTCATTCTCTACCATCAACACACAATTTTGTCAAACGTTTTTCATGCAGCCAGGGTTTGAATGCACCTTCAAGAACTATGTTCTGCAAAAGAAGCAAACCACAAAAGACATTTAATTCATGGCGCAAACGACTCTTACATTCATTTTGTTATATTGATAAAATAAGGGTAACAAGAGGGTTTCCCGAGAGCAATGCACACTCCCAACGATTTGCACATGTTGTAGCAAAAAAGAAATTATCAATGAAACAGAAAACTCTACCTCTAGATAAAAGAAAAACCCGCGTAGCAGGTTCAAAGCTCTAGGAAGATCCTTCCGATAACGATGATACATCTTGTTGAAATCTGCAGAATCAAGCCAAAGTAAACTCAATATGTTTGCAATCGGAGTATAGGTTCAGTGGAAAGCAAAGGTAAAACTAAAGGACATGGTGAATTATATTCCACCAAGAAAGTATCACGAATGGAATACATCATTTTTAGCAATACTCAGATCATAATAATAAGCAGATCCCAACAAGTGTGAATATCCAATCAAAGATGTATGATTTGCATAAATGTAAGAACGCCTTCAGCAAGCTTTCCTCTAGAGACTTAGAGTTAACTGACTGAGCTTCAAATTAATTATTTATATAGGGCATAAACTTATTTATTTGTTAAAACGGTTTTATCTTTGAGAAGATAGTTCAGCACACTACACGTCCACAAGAACACATTTAACAAGTTGTTTGTACCTGTATACTTCTCGAGATATGACAGTGCCAACTGGTCTTCAACATTATATTCAATCTCTCTTCCATCTCGTAATTGCCTAGACCGAGTCAATGGTCTCCTGAGTGATGCCTCATTATAGAGTCTCGAGAACTCTTTTTCATCATAGGGATTTCTGAGAATTTCCATAAGCTTCTTGCTAAACGAAGAGTTTAATATATCATCATGTTCAATACCATCTTCAAGATCCTTGGAAAACATTATAACAAAAGGAAAAATGTCAATATATAATATTAGAAAGAATCAGAAGAGACAGATTTCAAAATAGAAGTGAGAGAATGAAGGTATTCATACTATCACTTTGCCGTCTTTAGTTGCCTCGAATGGGGATTTGCCTCCATCAGGAAAGGGGTGATCACTGACTGCAATAATATCAGGATCTGACAAACACGCTACACCTTTCACAGGTTTCACTTGTCGATCCGATTTAACGGTAATGGAATTTCTCAGACAAGCTACGTAATATGAATAGCTTTTATCCATTGACGATAGGCTCTCTTCATTTTCCTTCTTGCGAGGTTTGAAACTGTGAAATAGCTTGTCTTTGACATGACCTCTAGACTTCGATTCATTATTGTGCTTGGTCACAGGGATCTTCCTTCCCCACAAAGCCTCTCGTTTCTTTCGTTGGGTATCTTTGGTGTTAACCACTGGGATACTCTTTGAAATCCAGTTATGATATGCTCTCCCAATTTCAGTCTTCAGTCTTTTTGAAGCTCTGAAAATCGTCTGAGACTTATCATTTCTCGTATGCTTTAATTTGACGTCTCTCTTGGCCAGAGAAATTTTCCTTCCACGTCGAACATCTCTGTTCTTTTCTTGGGAATCTCTGACATAACTTGTAGGCTTCAATTCAATAGTGTTCTTGGCCACAGAAATCTTCCTTCCACGTCGAGCATCTCCGTTCTTTTGTTTGGTGTCTCTGACATAACTTGTAGGCTTTAATTCGATAGAATTCTTGGCCACAGAACTCTTTCTTCCACGTCGAGCATTTCCTTTCTTTTGTTGGGTTTCTTTGTATACGCAAATCGACTTATGATCTGCTCTACCATTCTCAGTCTTCAACCTCTTAGATACACTGGAAATTGTAGGAGACTTTGCCTTTTTCCCTGCTCTACTCTTCTCGGTTTTTACTGCTTTGCATTTACTCATTTCATATGCTACATGATCGACATCGTACATAATACGCACTGGAGAACTACCCCTCACATTTTCATCAAGCAAATATAGATTCCCGAGTTCAGTAAAATGTGTCAAGTACTTTTTATATTCCATATCATGAACCAAACCAGACTCGCAATCATCAGCACTAAAAATCTGCATATTGGTTCTGTTGGTTTTGCCATCTTTAGCTAAAGCATCATCTCCTGATGCATTCACTTCACCACAGAGAGCCAGCATTCTACCATTAACTTCATCTGTGTCTGTGTCTGACTCAATCTCAATTATTTCCTTCTTCACAATGGTCTTAGCCACCACAGACTTCTTCGGGTTCTTAGCTAAAGTATCATCCCCTGATGCATTCTCGGAACCACAAAGAGCCAGCATTCTACCACCAACTTCATCTGTGTCTGAGTCTGACTCAATCTCAATTATTTCCTGCTTCACAATGGTCTTAGCCACCACAGACTTCTTCGGGTTCTTAGCTAAAGTAGCATCCCCTGATGCATTTACTTCACCAGGAGCCAGCATTCTGCCACCAACTTCATCTATATTTGAATCAATCTTTATTTCTTTCTTCACAATTGTCTTAGCCACCGCAGACTTCTTCGGGTTCTTAGCTAAAACATCATCCCCTGATGCATTATCGGCACCACAAAGAGCCAGCATCTTACCACCAAGTTCATCTGTGTCTGTGTCTGACTCGATCTCAATTATTTCCTCCTTCACAATGGTCTTAGCCACAGTAGACTTCTTCGCGTTCTGAGCTAAAGCATCATCCCCTGATGCATCCATTCCGACAAAAAGAGCCAGCATTCTACCACTAACTTCATCTATGTCTGACTCAATCTTTATTTCCTTCTTCACAATGGTCTTAGCCACAGCAGACTTGTTTGGGTTCTTAGCTAAAGTATCATCCCCTGGTGCATTCTCTTCACCAAAAAGAGCCAAGTTTCTACCACCAACCTCATCTGTGTCTGTGTCTGTATCAGACTCAATCTCAATTATTTCCTTCTTCACAATTGTCTTAGCCAGGGCAGACTTCTTCGGGTTCCTCGCCATATTGAACTTAGCAGGCTATAACTCTATTCGATCCTGAAACAAGCATTTGAGAAAGAAAGAAAAAAGAGTAGAATCTACCAGATTAATTAACTTGAAATCGTGGCAACCGTTACCCTGTAAAATGAGTTCCTTGACATTCAACACGAAGTTTCTTAACCTAATAGTACAACATTGATCCAGAAATCAAGGAACACAAAAATAATCAAAATCACAATCCAGCATCGCAGCCCTAAAGCCTGGCGTTGAATTCGCCTAGAGTACCCAAAAAGTAGGAATTTTTATTATAATCAAGAATGGTTGATTCACACACAAAGCTATTACCAAATCTATCAAAGCTAGTCTGATAGTTACTACACACATTCACATAAAAACAGTCCATTCAACTCAAATTGGGGTCCTTTTTCGAGCATGCGAAGAACAAGAAAGCAAAAGGAGGCTCATAAAGACTCCAACTTTAGAACCCAGGAAACCAAGTTGTTACAAGAGGGAAATGAAATGGAAGAAGAAGAAGAAGACCAGAACTCACAATTCGATATTTGAAAATCTGTCTCGCTACATACCTGAAATATTGTTGGACAGCCAAAATCAAAGAAGGAACTTTCGACCCAGAATCCAGCTTCTAAAAGCAGAGAAGAAAAATCCAAATTACACAACAATTCGCCGGAGGAAATTTCCCGATCAGAAAACCCTAGAAATATTTTGGCCAGAAGAGGAGGAGGAGGAGGAGGAGGAGGTGTTGTATTCGTTGGTAAAACAAAACCACAGAAGCTCGCCCCAGTCACCGGAATTAGTAAAGTAAAAACTCCCATAAAAATGCATGATTCGACAACGAGACTGTCTCTTCCGTACCGTTAATAATCTAAAATACATAGGCGCTCTTTTATGTAATAATATAGATATTAAAGAATCTAATCTCTCTTCTAAATGGGCCTTTTAAGTCAAAAACAAGGCCCAGTAGAGATCATTCTCACTTCCAAATCATTTAAATATTTTAAGACCAGCAGTTTATAAAACACATTCTTCCATTTCCATTTGTTGTATGTATCAAAAGGTTTTACATTAAAAGAAAACAATTGCATCAAATCTCTTCTACTTTATTCCTAAAATAAATAAAAATTGAGTACGTTGGAATATTTTAAAACCGCAGTAGTCTAGTCAGTTGTTGTTTTATTTTTATTGGGAATGGGACGAACGCACTCGTAGAAGCACGTGGTTTATATACGAGAAGCTCTCTGTAAAGTCAGCAAGTCAACAGAATACCTAACTGAAACTGGTAAAATGTAATTAGATTACTCAACCATTATCACATTCTCTAACTATTGAATTAAAGTTTCAAAATACTAGAGAGTTTATCTTAATTTATAAATATAATAAAATAAAAGACACTAGGTACTGAGTTGTCTTGACCAATACCCTGTAATTTATTTGTTTCAATGTTTCCATTTGGGGAATGTGAAAATTGGAATAAGGTATTAGTAATTAGGTTGATTATTATATTTTGGGCTGAATCTGTACACATTCTTCTCCTTCTGTTACATCGTCTTCCTTCATGCGAGTTTCGTCCCTTCACACTCTCACATCAATTTCCTCACCACCACCACATCCACGTGTCTCAACCTCCACCTTCCTCCGCCGGGGCTCTCTAAGAAAGATAAACACCTTTCTTCTCTGTTTCGCTCGATCTGTTGTGTAAAAATTGACTTGGCTTTGTAGCGATCAATCAGATCGCCGGCGTTTTAAACCGCCATGAAACTCTCCGACGTAGGATTAGACGTAGTGAAGACTCCGAGATTAGTCAAATTATTCGCGTTCGCGTTTCTCTCAATCTCAACCATTTTCTTATTCAACCACTTCTCAGATTCCTTCTCTTATCCATCTCTTCGTTTTCCCGTCTCTTCCTCCTCAAACGCCTCCGAAGCTATTCCAACCGACGTAACCTCCGTTACGGCAGCACCGCCTTCTCCTCCGCCGCGTCCGCGTCTCAAGATTTCGCCTCCTCCGCTTCCACCGACAGTGGTGCGGACGGGAATCGTCGACGAGAATGGTGCCATGTCTGATTCGTTCGAAATCGGTGGATTCGATCCGGATTCCGCCGACGATCTTAGATCAGCCACCGGAAATTCGTCGGTTGAGGAAAAAGAAGCGCCGGAAGTCGGATTTCGGATTGAGAAATTCAATTTGTGTGACAAGACGAAGACAGATTACATTCCTTGCTTAGACAACGAAGAAGAGATCGAGAGATTGAACAATAGTGATCGAGGAGAATATTACGAGAGACATTGCCCTAAGCAGAGCCTTGATTGCTTGATTCCACCTCCAGATGGTTACAAGAAACCAATCCCATGGCCACAAAGCAGAGACAAGGTTAGCAAAATAGTGTGATCAAGTACTCTCGCCATAGCTTCATTGACTGATGCATTTGTGCTTGCAGATATGGTTCAATAACGTGCCTCATACACGTTTAGTGGAAGATAAAGGAGGTCAAAATTGGATAAGGAGAGAGAAAGACAAGTTTGTTTTCCCTGGAGGTGGAACTCAATTCATCCATGGTGCTGATCAGTATTTAGACCAGATCTCCCAGGTTTGTTTTTGATTCTTCTAATCTTTGTTTTTTTTTTTTGTTTATTTGGCTCTTCTGCTTTTTTGTGTTGATCTTATATTCTGTTAGATTGAAATTTGCAGATGATTCCTGGCATTACATTTGGAACACGCACTCGTGTTGCCTTGGACATTGGCTGTGGTGTGGCGAGCTTTGGTGCCTTTTTGATGCAGCGTAACACCACAACATTGTCCGTAGCACCAAAAGATGTCCATGAGAATCAGATACAGTTTGCATTGGAGCGCGGCGTGCCTGCAATGGTTGCTGTCTTTGCCACACGGAGGTTGTTGTATCCAAGCCAGTCTTTTGAGATGATACATTGTTCCAGATGCAGAATTAATTGGACCCGCGATGGTTAATTTCTCTTCTGATATTACTTGGTTTTCACTTCTCCTTTGATGTTGTTTGAGATTTACCATAGAAACTGACGAAAGCTTTTTATTTGCATGAGTTACACAGATGGGATACTTCTTCTTGAAGTTAATAGAATGCTTAGAGCAGGAGGGTACTTTGTTTGGGCTGCACAACCCGTTTACAAACATGAGGATAACTTGCAAGAGCAGTGGAAAGGTCTATATATTATTCGATAAAATAATTCGTCTGCTATGGAGTTTATAACTAAAAATGGGTGTTGCTTCTGCTCTTTGATTATCCTTTTCAGAAATGTTAGACCTTACGAACCGAATCTGTTGGGAGCTTATCAAGAAAGAGGGATATATTGCTGTGTGGAGGAAGCCTCTAAACAACAGCTGCTATGTCAGTCGTGAAGCTGGAGCAAAGCCTCCTTTGTGCAGACCTGATGATGATCCTGACGATGTTTGGTACATATATGCATCTCAAAGTCTATTTGTTTTATAGTTTTGGGTCTTCTTGCATAGACATTCCATGATAGAACCTATAAATTCTCAGCTTTTCAATTGAAACTTTCTAAAAATCTGAACTTTGTGGTTATGTTTCCTGTTCCAGGTATGTGGATATGAAACCGTGCATCACCCGACTACCCGATAATGGCTATGGTGCTAATGTCTCCACATGGCCTGCACGTCTTTATGATCCGCCAGAGAGGCTACAGAGCATTCAAATGGATGCCTATATATCCCGAAAGGAAATTATGAAGGCAGAGTCAAGATTTTGGTTAGAAGTAGTAGAGAGTTATGTACGAGTTTTCCGCTGGAAGGAGTTCAAGATGAGGAATGTTCTGGACATGAAAGCTGGTTTCGGAGGGTAACCATCAATTCACACCCTTTTTTCTGTTTTTGTCATACAAAAGTTTGTTTGATCTAAGAATTTTCTGATTTTGCTAGGTTTGCAGCAGCATTAAACGATCTCGGCCTCGATTGTTGGGTTATGAACATTGTTCCTGTTAGTGGATTCAACACCTTGCCAGTTATTTATGACCGTGGGCTTGTAGGGGCTATGCACGATTGGTACAGCCTGATATATAACCTTATGCGTTTTTACTTCTAATCCCACATAACTTACACAATATCACATCTAAAGCTTTTTGCACTTGCTTTCTCTAGGTGTGAGCCATTTGACACCTACCCAAGAACCTATGATCTGATACATGCTGCATTTCTCTTCTCTGTTGAGAAAAAGAGGTAAAAGGATTTTAACTTTATTTTTCTTCTTGTGCCTGAATTCAAATATAAATGTCAGGAACTTGATCGGGGTAATGAATTGGGTTTCTTGTGGATCATAGGTGCAATATTACAAACATTATGTTGGAGATGGACAGGATGTTGAGACCGGGAGGACGGGTTTACATTAGGGATTCTCTGTCTTTGATGGATCAACTTCAACAACTGGCTAAAGCCATCGGTTGGACAGCTGGGGTTCATGATACCGGGGAAGGACCCCACGCAAGCGTTAGGATTCTCATATGCGATAAAAGAATGTGAGAGAAGAAAAAAAAGAAAAGAAATCAAATGTGATGATAGATAAGTCTGCTCAAAGCGACAGTCCTGAGTGATGAATTGATAATTGTATGTTGTTTATTTGTTCGTTGATTTGATTGTTATAGAATGAAGAATGTCATCAATACACTTACTTGAGCCATTTTAACACATAAGAAACAAAAGATTCATTTCCTCAGACAAAGAGAGAGATTATAAAGTATTTGGTGTCTTTCAGTGACAACGGTTGGATTACTAGTCGAGATCCAACGGTAGAGACTACTTGATCGATCTTTATTAAAGCCGCAGGGAATACGTAAAAGCGCGTGCACATCACGAATATGTTACTGTGGACTCCGTTACCGTGAGTCTCCAGAAGCGGTTTTGGTTACTTACACGTGTCGGTTTCTCGTCACTGGTTACCGGTTTTGACCGGTGTCAGATCCCAAGTTGAAAAAATACCGGTTAAGGGACGCGGAAGTTTTAAAAAAAAAATGATTGAAAGATAAGAGAAGCCGGGGATTTGCAGAAGCCAGCGGCGAGTCTGAATCTCCGATACCGAGAAAAATCAACCCTCTTCACAAATTTCTAGGGTTTGCTGTGTTTCCTTGTATCGGGACGCAGATATTTCTTCACTCTGGTACGGCTTTACTCTTTTCTCCTTCTTGTCATTTTCTTGCTCCGCTTTTCGCTACAGCTTCGAATTTTTTGGGATTTAGCTTCGTTCCGTCCCATATTGTTTAGGTAAAAGCTCCATTGCAGTGGAAAATTTGTTTGTTTTGTAATGTTTCTGGGAAAATTATGGTGTAGAAGAAGCCTTCAATTTCATTGCTTTTTTTTTTTTTTTGTTGGCTAAGAATTGGAAATGACTTATTTTTCTTATTTCTAGATGGTTTATTTGGATGATAAATCAAAGGCATTTTAGTTTGTGGCCGATGATCAACATTGTAGATTTTTCTATATGAGAATTCCTCTGTGGTTATGTAAGGATTCAAGTGTCCTTTTTCTGTTTTCTCTATTGTAGGATGGAAGGGTGAAACCCTAGCTCCAGAGTTTGAGGATCAAAGCATTCGTTTACGATGTTCATGGAGGAGGCGACAAGCAATGGTGAAGGTACAGAGAATAATCAGCGAAATGGTTTGGTGGAAAGTGAAGCACTGAATAATTGGAGTGCTGGAGGTGGTGCTATGCCTAGTTCTGCCAATGCATGTTCCAGAGATAGCAAGAAGATACAAACATACAAGCGGAGAAAACTTAGGAGATCTTTTTCTGCGAATAAATGTTCAGAAAATGATAGAATTTCCATGGAAGGTGTTAGTCACTCAGGAAGCCGGGTACTTTTCATTGCCTTTTCTATTATGATACATCTGGTTGTGATTGATTTTAAACTGCTGGAGTATATTTCGTTGCTAACATTTTGCAACTTTCGCACTCCCCAATTGTTTTATGTTTGTGAATTTGGTTTCATCTCTCAGCTGTATTATAAAATAGGAGTCTTGGCAAAGGAATGTATTTTAGGATCTATATCAATCTAGTGATGGTTAAGTAGGTGCTTCAATACTATTGTTGAGGGAGCTAAGTATAAGGGTCATTCCTATTTATATTCGTATGGCCATCCAAGTAAATTTGCGATTATCTGACTATTCCTTCTTGTTGCTCTGGCTACATTGGTGTCTAGTGTGTGATAGCTAGGTCTTAGGAAATGCTTTGCAAATAGTAGAAATTCCCATTTGTGCTGGCTGTTTACACTTCACTCTTAAAAAAACTGAGAAGTGTTTGGTGCATTGTGCATTCATTCTTGAACTTGTTCTATATATGTTGTGTGATCAACTCCTGTGGCCCTGATTCACTTTTAAGGATATGCTCCTGAAACATGTTAGCTCTTTCTTGTTTTGAATATAATATCTTCATTAAATTTCTTTTGCACAGGAGTCTGTCTCTTGTGAATTATATAATCAAAGGTTCAGCACAGGAACTCATCTTGCTGGTGAACTCCCGAAGCTTTCCAATCCAGATAAACCATCAAGTGAATCCAAGTATGAGACTGCGACAGCCGGTTGCCAGCATGTTCTGTCTCATGTTTTAGCTTCAAAGGAGTTTGCATCCCTAAGTAAGTTGCTTTCCGAAAATCTTCAAGGGGTCAAGATTGAAGACCTTACGAGCAGAACTCTGATAGACACCAGGATGAAAGAGGGTGTTTATGAAAGTTCACCTGTGCTCTTTTCAACGGATCTCCAAGAGGTAATTAAGGGGAATTATGCTTAGTCTAAGATAGCTATGCATGATAACAGATTATCATGTCTTTCTTCTCCTCTCATTGTGAAAAATATTGTCTGATGTCATGATTCAAAAGCTGAACTCAAATTCTCAGCTTGACGGAACATGGTTGTGCTTTCCCGAACATACAGTGCGTTACATTAAAAGTAGACATAGAACTAACCCTAACTACTGATTTCAGGTCTGGCAGAAAATACAGGATGTTGGTAATGATATGGCTGTTCTTGCTAATAGTCTCTTAGAGCTTTCAAGAACCTCCTATACTGAACAGGTGAGGGTCAGGGATAAATAATCTTGTTCAAGGTGCTATCTTATTTTAACTTTTTCCATATATCCCCTAATATCTTTTTCTCAAAACCTGGTAGTTGAAGCAGTTCTACACTGGGGAATCGAAGCCTCATCCTAATGCAGAGAACATCAGAAATGACAGTGTTTATGACATTTGCAAGCTATGTGGAGAGAAGGCAGCGGCAAGAGACTGTTTAGCATGTGATCATTGTGAAGATATGTACCATGTTTCATGTGCACATCCTGGTGGGAAAGGGATGCCAACACACAGTTGGTATTGTCTAGACTGCACATCTAAGGGAGTCGGATCACCTCACGAGAATTGTGTAGTGTGTGAAAGAATGAAAACCCAAGGGATGATGAAGACAGATAACAGGTGTGTTGATATGAGTACAGAATGCAAAGAAGATTCAAACGAATCTGAAGAGAATTCAAGCTGTAACATGGAACATGGGGTTCATCACGTAGAGATGGATAGAGATTCTGAACTCTGTAGGACCTGTGGAACAAAGGTGGAAAGTGGCGGAAAGTACATAACATGTGATCACCCTTTTTGCCCACACAAGTATTACCACATCAGGTGCTTGACTTCAAGGCAAATAAAATTACACGGTGTTCGTTGGTATTGCTCGTCGTGCTTATGCAGAAATTGTGTAACTGACAAGGATGATGATAAGATTGTCTTGTGTGATGGGTGTGATGATGCGTATCATATCTATTGCATGAAACCTCCATGTGAATCGGTTCCAAATGGTGAATGGTTTTGCAGAACATGTAAATCTGCAATTCAGAAAGTCCGCAAAGCGCGAAAGGCTTTTGAGAAGAAGATGGAGACGCTGCACAAACATAAAGGAAGAAAAACCGGGAATCTCAATAGCAAACCACGAAGTAGAGGCAATGAAGAATTAGATAAAAGTGTAGGAGGAATGGACATGCTTCTAAACGCAGCTGACACTCTAAAAGATCAAGAACAGATGACATTCCAATCCATCAAATGAAGGATTAGAAAACAGACAAGCAATACAGCTTCTTGTCTCAAAAGATTTTTTAATTTGTTCATGTTCCTAACTTTCAAGACTTTAATATTGATTCTTCTCTACAAAGTTGTATTCGTTTGGAAATTTGCAGATTTTGCTAACTTTTCAAAGCAAGACAGGATTCTGACCCTTCTAAGATTGAATTCTCTTAATCAACAGTGCATTGTGATCTGCTGATTTTGCACTCTAAATCAATTTTATAATGAACTGATTCTTGGCCAAAGAGATGATGCTTCATCGTACAATCCAAATTACAATATTTTTTTATGAGTAAAAACTCAACAAACAAAATTTTCATTTCTCACAATCAGTGCATGTTTTTAGTTCATGATAATGCTATTTAAATGTGTACGTACTACATAGCCTTTTTAATCTGGTCGTAAAATACTTAAGAAATAGCTAATAGTAAACATTAATCTGATTTCACATTAGGAGGTCAATATCATAATGACTATCATTGAGGCCGACCAACCTTAGTCCTTGCTCCTTACTCCTTAAGACACTGAGGTTTGAATGTTCCATGTTAATAAATATGGACTCCAAGTAGGGCATGCCAAAAACAAAAATTAAAATTAATTCAACAAAAAGTGCATGTTGCTGAAAGTACATTATTGCCATTGGATTCAATTCATCATATGCATATTCCGTTAAATTTCAGATAAACTAAAATGAGTCTTAATCTAGTTTAGTTTTCTTAAATATTATAAAAAAACAAAAAAAAAAACTGAAACCAATCCTGAAAGAAAGAATAGAACTAAGTTTGAATGCATTTAAATATTGAAGTAAGTATGTTTATCAAAATCTCAATGCAAAACGAGTTTACATTGGTTACTATATTTCTAAAAACTGAAAAAGTAGAGTATTGAACTAAAACGTAACTAAAACATGATTGATTGATTAAACATCCCTCTATATATAAAATACACAAAGTTTCTAGTTAGTAGTTCAATCATTTGAAATATCCTTAATTCGAATGATCGAATCACGGAGGTATTGGACTAAAAGTTAACTCGAGAATAGTATGGACTATAACGTCTAAATTTTTTAGTTTTTTTGTTATTGTATATATATGTATGTGTATGTATGCAAATGTGTACAATACATTAGGTGTAGAATTGAATAAAATATTGCAATAATTCCTCGAAATTAAATAAGGCCTCACCATACTCTACTGGCAAATTGTCATTTGGAATAAAGCAATAAGAGTATCGGCACACCAATACAACAACAATGGTCGTTGGAGAAAAATATAATAACACAAGGGTAATGGTCTAAGCTACTCGTTGAAAGAGACTCAAGTCATCAAAGAAGAAAAGGAATATCATCGATCGCAATAGCCAGCAAGTGTTGGAGTATAAAACTAAACATAATATAATATAATATATATACAAAACAAAACAAAACAAAAATGAAAGTTTGGGAAATGTCACCATTTTTTCTGATAAAATATTCGATTAGATTCACATAAGTTTTCCCGCGGATATTTTCTTCTTTTTCTTTCTTTTTTATATTATTGTGTTGTGTTAAAAATTGAAACTTAACGGACTCAGGATTACAGTAAAATCTCTATAAATTTGTATTACTGTATATACATTTTCAAAACCACTTGGATTCTTATTTTACTTAAGATATTGGTCTCTATTTTGATAAGAAAAACTTTGAAACATTTTTAAAATTCTTAGTTAACAAAAAAAAATCCAAGTTGGTTTTGATTTTTATTCTTCAAAGCTTTGGTAACTGCAAATGTTATAAAAGATTTGCTATTTCCAATCAAACTAAGCTGGAATTTTTCTTCAATGAAGCGTCCCAATCATCTCTCAATAACATGGCCTACCACTAGTAAATAATCACAAACCCACCTCTAGAAGCTAAAAGTATAATGTTTGTGTTAGCGAAGCTCAAAATATAATACTCCAAGATAATGGTTTCTGTTTTACCTAACCAATTACGAAAAAAGATATATATATTCACCAATGCCCCATCAATAAGTAGATAACTTTAAAAGATAAACAAACACACATTCACTCATACAGTCAAGACTTGTACGTTTCAACTATGGAACTTTTACTCCCACATCCTTCAAACTCATCTCCTCTCACTGTTCTCGGCTTCTTGGAACGTGCCGCCTCGGTCTATGGCGACTCTCCTTCCCTCCTCCACACAAACACCGTCCGTACTTGGTCTGAAACTCACTCGCGATGTCTCCGCATTGCTTCGACTCTCTCTTCCTCCTCCCTAGGAATCAACCGTGGCGAAGTCGTCTCTGTTATTGGCCCCAACGTCCCTTCTGTTTACGAGCTTCAGTTTGCGGTTCCAATGTCAGGTGCAGTCCTCAACAACATCAACACGCGTTTAGATGCTCACGCACTTTCCGTCATTCTGCATCACAGTGAATCCAAGCTCATGTTTGTTGACCATCACTCGAGCTCTTTAGTCCTCGAAGCTCTCTCATTCTTGCCCAAGAATGAGAGACCTCGCCTCGTAATCCTCAACGAAGGAAACGACATGCCATCATCTCCATCGGCTTATGTGGATTTTCTTGACACGTACGAAGGGGTTATGGAGAGAGGAGACCCAAGGTTCAAGTGGGTACGTCCTAAAAGCGAGTGGGTTCCAATGGTGCTTAACTACACCTCAGGAACTACCTCGTCTCCTAAGGGAGTCGTGCATAGCCACAGGTCGGTTTTCATGAGCACTATTAACTCTTTGCTCGACTGGTCTTTGCCTAATCGTCCGGTATACCTATGGACCCTACCGATGTTCCACGCCAATGGATGGAGCTACACGTGGGCCACAGCAGCTGTGGGGGCCACAAACATCTGTGTCACAAGAGTCGACGCGCCGACTATTTTTAACTTGATCGACAAGTATCAAGTGACCCACATGTGCGCTGCGCCGATGGTTCTCAACATGTTGACCAATTACCTAGCCCAAAAACCGCTTGAGAGGCCAGTTAAGGTTATGACCGCTGGAGCTCCACCACCAGCTACAGTCATCTCCAAGGCTGAGGCGCTTGGTTTCGATGTGGGTCACGGTTACGGGATGACAGAAACCGGCGGTCTGGTTGTCTCGTGCGCATGGAAGCCTGAGTGGGATCGTCTAGAACCATACGAGAGAGCACAACTGAAATCAAGGCAAGGAATTAGAACTGCGGTATTCGCGGAAGTCGACGTTAGAGACCCGATAACCGGGAAAAGCGTGAAGCATGATGGAGTAACCGTGGGAGAGATCGTCTTCAGAGGCGGTTCGGTTATGCTGGGTTATTACAAAGACCCAGAAGGCTCCGCGGCGAGCATGAGAGAAGACGGATGGTTCTATACCGGAGACATTGGTGTAATGCACCCAGACGGTTACTTGGAAGTCAAAGACAGATCAAAGGATGTGGTCATATGCGGGGGAGAGAACATCAGCAGCACGGAAGTCGAGGCAGTTCTATACACAAACCCCACGATCAAGGAAGCAGCTGTGGTGGCTAAACCAGACAACATGTGGGGAGAAACTCCATGTGCCTTTGTCAGCTTGAAGTATCATGACAGGTCTGTGACTGAGAGAGAGATAAGGGAGTTTTGTAAAACCAAACTGCCAAAGTATATGGTTCCAAGGACTGTGGTTTTCCTGGAAGAGCTTCCAAAGACTTCTACTGGAAAGATTCAAAAGTTTCTTCTCAGACAAATGGCTAAGTCCTTGCCTTGATGAAGAACGATCTTTGCTTTGTTGTTATTATTATATTGTACTCTACGAAGTTCTCTATACCTCAGTACAAGTCTCTGGTTCATTAGTTTGGCTCTATGTTCTTGTCGCCGACCACAAAACGTTTAGTGTCTGTGTCCTGTCCCGATGTCTGAAGCTGTTCTCTCTTGTTTATTAGTTGTTTTGCAGTTTTTAGATCGTCTTTCGCCTCTCTGGAATCCGCCTGTGTAATGGTAATAACACGAATTAAGATCTCTATGGGACTAACGAAAAAGAAGAAGTGATAATATTATAACTTAATTTCAATTTTTTGTGGAACTCACATTGATCGATAATGCACTTTCAAAACTCCTGATAGCACTGTCCGGCTCACCAAAATTTAGTTGTGCTCTTCCAAGAGTAGTCCACGCCTAAGAAAAACAAATTTGAAAAAGTCGGATGGAGTAGATAATTTCCTTGTTAAAATGAAAAAAAAAGGGTAAAAAAACCCTCCCCAAACCGTGCTTGCATTTTTCATTGCACACAGCTTTCTCTATGTATACATAGACAACTCAGTTTCTTTGGTTCCTTTAGCCATACAAATAAGGAATCAGATTCCTATAAGAAAGCTTTCAACATCCATAATCAATAACTTATAGAGAAACTTATAAAGAAACATTGTACGAGTACCTCAGCCCACAATGGATCTATCTCAGTAGCTCCTGTGATGAATGAAGACCAAAGGAACTGTTAAGAGGGTTTTTTGACTAATGATTATCATACTCTAAATTGTACAGAAATAAAAGTAACAAAATAGGAAGGCTTCACGCATTACGTGAAGCAGCCTTGAGTGCTTTCCATGCATCACCAAGCTCAAGTAACACTTGTGCTTTCTGTTCATGCAGGACTGCATCTTCGGGAACAAGATTAAGAGCAGCTTCCCATTTCCCTAGAGCCTCCTGGTATTTTCCTTCCTTCAATAGCAAGATCACGAAAAGAAAACAGGATCAACTAGAAAGATTTGCACTGAAGTAGTTCCAAAAACAAAGGTATGAAAAGCCATGAGTGATGAATGGTGAACCTGAGGCTTTTCAAATGCTAACATGTTAGTATAGAAAATGTATAAACTTTTCTGGGAGATACAAACTTTCCAATCCTATGTCCGGTATTACATGATCAAAACGTAAAGTTTAAGACACAAACTAAATCTGATTTTTATTTTCCATGTGTGTATCTCTATTGCACTCATTCCACTCTCAACTAACTCCAGAGTAATATGTTCAACAATATCTTGTCTGTGCTCTTTCTCTCATAATATGCTGGATAAATGTCATTATTTTGGCTCCTTATCTTTGACAATCTGTTTTTCTAGAGTTTGAGGCTCAACTAAAGCTTCCCCCTTCACTTATTGTCTTTCTTCCTTTTCTTTGATAAAGTTTTCAGTTGTATAGTAGCAGTCTCCTTTGGTATGACCCGTGGTCTACGGAACTCTTTTTCAAAGGCTTTTTCGAAGTCATTCTTAATTTCTTCCCACCTCTATATCTATCAAGAACATGCGGATCGTCTAGTGAAACATGATTTCAAAAATGACGACTTTTCAAAAGAGTTAAAGCAGGTAAAACAAAGGTTCCATAGACCACGGATCATGAAAGATGGTGGAAATAATACAAAGGAAGACTGCCACTATGCAAAACTCAAACTAATCTACTAAGAGAATATAATAAGCATGACATCAGAACAGAGTGATGCTAATAAACCCCTTCCCGACGAACCTCACCAATCATGCAGACGAATCAAAGAATTAAGACTTGCCAATTCTAAACTCGGAATCCCTTTCATGAAATTGTTGAATTCTGAAGTAATCCAAATTTGTAGGTTTGAATACCAACTACGAAGGTCAATCATATCATTATCTACAGCTGGTGTTACCTCAGCGAGTTTGTCTCCTTGGGCTCTAAACGATTCTGCGAGATTCTTCACTTCGAGATCGACGTTCTCATGGTTTCCTGACTGATCCGACGAATCCAATTGACCGGTAATTTGTCTACGCTCAAAATCACCTTCGCGAAACTGGCGCTGTGATTGAGACTCTGTAGCCTCCTCCGAGAAACTCGATAAACCTACGCGAGATCGTTTCTTAGGGTTCTTGTTCCACGTTAGCTTCATCTCTTCCTCTATTTGTCCTCACTCTCTTCTTCGCTCGATGAACAATTTAAGGGGTCTCGATTAGGGCTTAATCGATTCGGCCCAGTCCCTAATTTGGGCTCGAAACAAATTTAGCCCACTGTGGTAACTCTCCATATCAGGCCCGATAAGGAACTCTTACGATCATACCCCTTGGTTAAAACTAGGCAATTGACCAGGACTAAGGCGAGTTGAGAATTGACAACAAACACTATTATATTATGAGAATGGTTCACAAGATTTTTAGTCATGACAAATTTTTATTTTATTCTTGTGTAAGAATCTGTCATTGCGAGATACAAATCTAACTTCTCGATCAAGTTGTATCAGAGTAGAGGAAACTAGTTAGTAGCATCTGTTGTTACCTGTGTGTAATCCAAGCCGATTAGCATCACCCCACAAAATCTACAACTTCTTTGTTAGATGGTGACGAAGATGAGACTTCAAATAAAAAAAACAAAGGCATCTTCAGAATTGTTGCAGCTTGATTTGCACCACCATTTGTTTTTACCTTCGCATTCTCGTCCACAATCCCGATACTTTAGACTGGTGATGCCGCTTTGTGCTTCCTAAACCACTGTCGCTCACACTCCCTCCTTCATAGAGGTTTTCATGAATCTCTGAGAATTCTTTCGTCCATGTATTCAATGGAATCACATATGAATCATCCTTCGTCGTTTTCTTCTGCTGCTCAAATCTTTTCACATTTTCAGATATCTGATGGAATGTTCTGTTTATTTTCGCTATCCCTCTTTCAACTGGTTCCACCACGTGTGAAACTGTGAATCTCATGTCATCCACGATCTAGCCAAAAAAATGAAAATTTTGGTCATGAGCAACAACTAGAGCAAAACAACTAGAGAATTAGATTCGTTATAGAAGAAACCGGCTTACGATTTCACCACTCCCAAGCACAACATCACGGACACTTTGTGGGAAATTCAAGCGTTTCTCTATTTCGTCATGTCTACCATACCGCGTTCTAGTCGTTCGTTCACTATCTTTAACCTCTTCTGGATCAGGTGGTACATCTAAAGAGGCATAATCTGACATGACTGCTACATTACGAACACATCTTTCTCCACGCTTGTAAGGCGCTGCTGGAAAGACATAGAGATGGACCACAGCAGCAATTCCCATCTGTAAAAACATTACATTTTAAGTTTATAACTCACACCAATCTAAATGTGGATACTTAAAGGAACAATTAGTTTTATGAAAATTACTTCGATACAGATGATGTAGTCTTGTATTCGCGTTTTCAGTTCCTTAGCCAAGGACCCTTTGAAGAGTCCCATAGAGAAGAGGAATGCAACAATAATACCTTGCCACCAGGTGAGGAATACAATAGACTTAAATGTTAGAAACTTGGCCAGTGGTTTAATGGGTGCTAGCTTATCTTTGATGACATTATAGAACTGTACAAGGCAATACAATGCCCATGTTTGACTGAAATTGAGCACTACAGCCAGATATGGATATCTGCAACGAGACAACATTTATTACTAAATCAGATATGTTGTCGATGACCATGTTAAAATCAAGATATAGCAAATAACAGATACATATCAACAAAGAGAAGGGTGGAAACAAGAGATTACCCATAATTCCATGCGAACTTCCCTTCTCCATAAACCCCAAAGGCTTCAAGGATCATTGCTAATAGAGCACAAATCATTTTCAGTATCATCTGCAGCAGAATATTTCTTGTCATTTGAAGCACAGGAATACATCATAGGCCGTAGTCCAAAGAAATTAAATGACAACACATACATATTGAACGATGCCAATTTTCACAGCATGATAAAACTCAGGACCCAGACTCCAATCTTTTAGGAAGCAGTTCATTGGAAAGGGATGCTCTACAACTCCATACGAACATGTGCCTTCTAGAAGAGGAGTGCTCTGGGTGATAACTGTCTGCTCTTCCATGAATTCAATTGTACGTTCTTCTCCATCTGCGGATATAGAGATAAGAATGACTTGTATATTATAACTGATAAATAACCAAAAGTCAACAGATTCCAAAGATATTTTCAAGTGAATATAGTATGGCTTCAATAATCAACCACTTGCTTATTTGAAGCCCAAAAAAATCATATTCAGGGACTCAGAAGCTATGGATACAGATTTGGACAGTTATATAAGCATTACCTAGGCAAGCTATCAGATATCTCTCGAAACAATAGAGTGCAAAAGCTTCATAACAATCTCGAATCACCTCGCAGTTGAAAGCTGCTTCTGAATTCACCAAAGACAAAAACTGCTCGAAAATTATGAGGAACCCAGAATTAGGAAAAAAAAAATCTGAATACGTATCTTAAAGGAAATTTCACTACAAAAACAGAATTAACATATAAAGTAACTCATTAAAACCTACCGATTCCACGGCATAAACAGGAACCATCAGAATAAGTCCAATAAGAAACTTCTGTTCCTGAGACAGGATAGAGGGAGCGTTATGCTTACTTACTTAATGACATTAACAACTTAATGACTATAGCAATGTCCCAACTTATATCGGTATCATTTATTACGAGCAAGAGAACACGCGACAAAAAAAAAACAGAGTGTATAGGAAGCGATAACAAACCTCTGGTTGATTATAAGAAGCTAAGTGCTCAAAGATAAGATACATGGGGAGGATGATGGCAATAACCACGAATACGCTGGCACTTAAGATTGGCCAAGTGAAGTATTGTCCAGAATCAACAACGAGGTAAGGATGCCACATTATCCCGAATCTACTTGACGACTCTCCAACAGAAATAATAAAAAGCAGCGAGCAGAGGATTCCCCTCCACTCCATTTAGAAACAGCAAAAACAAGAAGACATGTTCACATCAAGCAAGAGGACAATTTCCCCCAAACAACTGTTCCACACAGCTCATAGATACCAAAAACCCAAAATCACTGATTTTAGTCTTCCCACTGATATCAAAACAGGATAGAACAAAAAAACCTGCATTACGAGTAACAAAACAGCAATTAGATTATGTTCTGATCAAGATTGAATCTTTCAAACTCAATTTGTCTCAAATTAATCTAGACAAAACGAGTTTATTGATCTGGTACATCTTTTTACACAGAACAAACAACAAGCTAAGATTGATTATACGCAATAATCCCAAAAACAAAACAAAACAAAAAAAAAACTCCCAAAACACAATCACAGCCCAGAAGAATTATAAGAAAAAACAAAAAAAAAACAAAAAAAAGCTAAAATCACCCAGAAAACAAAACGAATTCGCAAAACCCTAAATCACCGAACCCAAAAAAGACGATTCAACAGGCGATACAGAGAGAAATTGCACTCACGCGAGTATGCAAATTACGTTACCCCTCGAGTCTTTGAACTTGCTCGAAGATTAAATCTTTTTCCTCTTCGCTATCTTCGAGTTTTCGATCTTTTAATTCTGCTTTTCCGCGTGGAAGCAAAAAGGAAAAAATCATCCTTTTTTGCTTTGGCGGTTGTGACAAGCTAACCCCATTTTCCACCAAGACCCCTAATTTGCTGACGTGTTATTTATTCTAAACACTGATAAATAAATAGTCCGTTGCGTCTCATCCTCATTGGATGTTTCTTTCACATCCGATCACTTTGAGAATTATCATTTACGGAGATATGGAAAATGATCGATCATAATTAAAATCGCAATGAAAACTCAAACTCTAATCTCAAGACAAGATTTGTTTGGTTTTTAGCAATGTATTATCAAAAAAACCCCCTTTCTTCTCATCTAGTTGTAAGCTTTGGGTTGAGCATTGTATCTCTTTGTGGTTTATTCTTTTCTGTTTCTTGTGTTTTGTAACCTTTCCAAAGCTAATATCAAAATATTACTCCAGTGAAAGAAAAAGAAAAAACGTAAAAACAAAGTTGTCCACCGAGAATATGAGTGTCAATGTGGTGTACGTGTCTATCGTTGATTTTTGTGTTGATAGAATTTTTTGCAACTGTTCTGAAAGAAAAAAAAAACATTTACGCCTAACCAAAAAATAAAAAAAAAGTAATCAGTTTATAAATCCCTAAAATATCTCCCATGATCTTTTTCGCGTTGCAAAACCGTTTCAGATATCTGTTTTATCTTCTTATTTATTTATTCCCCTCTCTCTCTCTCTCATTCATCTATTGTCTTTATTGGTTCATGTCAAACTTCAAACAATTAATCGTACCAAAATCAGGTAACATCAAACTTCTTCATCCCCCAAAATCGTGTTTCCTTGAGTTTATAGGTTCGTATGATCTATGGTTGTCTTTTCTCCACAAGCTACATGACGAACCCTCAAAAGCGATGCTCAACGGAATTAGTTTAATGCGGAGGATGGATATATTTATTGGATACGACACGAATTTATGACTGAAGACATGTCAGTTCAACCTATGCACCTATTTATGTTAACCCCCTAATGCGTCAAATATATAATGAACTAACAACAACGCTAACGCATTGTAGGGGATGGTGAAACCAATAACAAGCAGAAGGTAAGCTAGCTAGAAAAGCACTATTTAGTGAAGTTATCAACTCAGATTATGAAAACTTTTTTAATACTGCTGTAATAGGGAAATCAAGAGCCAACAAAAGGAGGTTTCAGGTAATTAAACATCGAGTTTCATTCTGCTTAATTATTATATTGTTGATTGTGTCATTAGGTTTTGTGGGATATTATGTTAATGAATGGTGTAAAAAACATAGAGGATACATACATGATTTCCTAATTAAAGACTTGTGACATTGTATTTGTTGATCTTTTTTTTCTCCTTTTAGCATCTCTGTTTCTTTTGTTTTTATTTTTGGTAATTAAACGTAATACTTACAACATTTTTTCTTGCATGTAGATCGCCAAAAAGTGATAACATAGTCACTCGAATAACATCAAGTTCGATCCAACTTTGGACACACATTCTCAATATCTTTTACCAAAAGCTATTGACTTAATCAACAGAACAACTCAGGTAAGACGGTTTAATTATCAAACTATGATATACAATTCTATACAATGATGAAAATATTTTCTCTAAAAATTGTATAATTTTTAATGGTGTCTAGTATTAATTTATGGAGATAATGTTGTGTGGAGATAATTAAGAAAGATGAAGTCAAATATATCTCCTTAGAAAAGGGGATAAGCCGATAAGGAATGAGATAGTCAAAGTGTAACTGCTAAAATCCAACCTTTATCTATCTCTAAAGCTTGCTTCGACTACTAGTTCACAACACTCGATCAAATTTTTAATTACAAAGAGATAGATCAGAAGATTGCTCCTTTTGTTATAAGTTTTAAAAGCCATGGCCGGTGGAGCTCTTGCTGACGAAGGAGCCCTAAAGAGAGCTCATTTATATGAACATCGAATCACTTCTTACTTCATATTTGCTTGCATCGTTGGATCCATGGGAGGCTCTCTCTTCGGCTATGATCTTGGTGTCTCTGGTTAGCTCTCTCGATTGATCTGATTCTATCTTATATCAATCAAAAACTCGAATTCCGAAACTCTCAAAGTCTTGTACCATCTTCAGTTTTGTTCAATTTCCCCTGTTTCGTCCGACATTAATGGATTTCGAAAGTTATCAGTCCTCTCTCTGAGGAGCTTTAGCTTCAGATTTGTTTAAATGTCCACTGCTTAACCTCAAAATTTTAGTTTCTTGTAACTCAAGGAACTTATGCAACACACATTTGCTTATTCTGATTTAAACACAGGTGGTGTTACATCAATGGACGATTTCTTGAAAGAGTTCTTCCCAGGAATCTACGAAAGAAAACAAATGCATCTAAATGAAACAGATTACTGCAAATACGACAATCAAATCCTCACACTTTTCACTTCCTCTCTCTACTTCGCCGGTTTAATCTCAACTTTTGGAGCTTCTTATGTCACCAGAATCTACGGCAGAAGGGGAAGCATTCTCGTCGGCTCCGTCAGCTTCTTTCTCGGAGGAGTCATCAACGCCGCCGCAAAAAACATCCTCATGTTAATCCTTGGTCGAATCTTCCTCGGCATAGGCATTGGATTCGGAAACCAGGCAAAACACACAATATATTAACTCTAATGTCTAAAACAGTTTTCGGGAGCCTGGTTCTGGTTTTGCGATTCATTTATGCGTTTGCGGTTACAGGCGGTTCCGTTATACCTATCGGAGATGGCTCCAGCGAAGATTCGAGGAACCGTGAATCAGCTTTTCCAGCTAACAACTTGCATCGGCATTTTAGTGGCTAATTTGATAAACTACAAAACAGAGCAAATCCATCCATGGGGATGGAGACTCTCTCTCGGTCTCGCCACCGTCCCAGCTATACTCATGTTCCTCGGCGGACTCGTTTTGCCCGAGACACCCAACAGTCTTGTCGAGCAAGGGAAGCTTGAGAAGGCTAAAGCCGTACTGATCAAAGTTCGTGGCACAAACAATATCGAAGCTGAGTTTCAGGATCTCGTTGAAGCAAGCGAAGCTGCTAGGGCCGTGAAGAATCCGTTTCGCAATCTTCTTGCTCGGAGGAACAGACCGCAGCTAGTTATTGGAGCGATTGGGCTTCCTGCGTTTCAGCAGCTAACCGGAATGAATTCGATTTTGTTTTATTCTCCGGTTATGTTTCAGAGCTTAGGGTTTGGTGGGTCCGCGTCGCTTATCTCGTCCACGATTACAAACGCTGCCCTTGTTGTTGCGGCGATCATGTCTATGTATTCAGCTGATAAATTCGGAAGAAGGTTTCTTCTTCTTGAAGCTAGCGTCGAGATGTTTTGTTACATGGTAAGTGCTCTGTTTTTTTAATCCTAGGTGACGCATGGTACAAGCTAGGGATTTTATCTTGCTACACAAAAATGAGCATTTTTTTTACAGGTTGTAGTTGGAGTAACACTAGCCTTGAAGTTTGGGGAAGGAAAAGAGTTACCGAAATCGCTCGGTGTGATTCTTGTGGTCCTGATCTGTCTGTTTGTATTAGCGTACGGTCGGTCATGGGGTCCAATGGGATGGTTAGTTCCGAGCGAGCTTTTCCCTTTAGAGACTCGATCGGCCGGTCAGAGCGTTGTGGTGTGCGTAAACCTTTTCTTCACGGCTCTTATCGCGCAGTGTTTTCTCGTGTCATTGTGCCATCTCAAATACGGAATATTTCTTTTATTCGCCGGACTTATGTTCGGGATGGGGAGTTTCGTTTACTTTCTGTTACCAGAGACGAAGCAGGTTCCCATTGAAGAGGTTTATCTTGTGTGGAGACAGCATTGGCTTTGGAAGAAATATGTCCAAGATTGTGAGTCTTGTGACAGAAAAGATCAATCGGTAAGTGAATAAAATTTTTAATATAATTTTATTGGGGAAGGTTTTGGATCTTTATAGGGGTTAAAAAATTGGCGATGAGATTTGTTTTATGCTTTATCTTGAATAATTGATCGAATTTTGTTGGTGTTATAGTAAAAACAAAATTTGTTTGTTATTTCAGAAATAAAAATAAAAAAGTATAGAGAAGAGGAACATTTGTAAGATAACTTCCAAACATGCTCTTTTATCCGGGTCTAGTGATGGGTACTGTAATAGAAATTCTATAATTCGTTAGCTTATTAGCATAGATATGTTATCATATTAGTAAAATAGTAGTATTACACTATGATAGCTTTTATTGGATAACTTTCATCAAGGGAAAGTGCACTTTAGCTCTATTCCGTATCAATACATTAACAAGTACGGCGTCGAAAAATACATTAAACAGTTTTAGAAAGACAACTATTAAATGTCTTAGTACAATAAAAAGTACGAATATTAGTTATGCTTATGACAAATACTATTCCAAGAACATGTAACAGCTTTTGAATAAATTAATTAAACATTCTTATATAGGAGTATCTTACAAAAAAACATTCGATTAGATAATTTATTTCTGAGGTCAAGCAATTAACTGAAGCTCGCAAATAAATGGGATTTTCTTAGTCACTCACTAATCGAGAAATTTAAAATATCCAATCAGTGTGCAAACATGAATGTACAAGTGTATGCATGATCATGAATGTACGTACATTGTTTGTGTAGTGGTTACTGGTTAGGTGGGTGCCGATTAATAATTATAGCAACCGTGGTGGCAAGCGTAATAGGACAGCGAAATGATGTAATGAAATATCGAGCTGCATCAAGGAAACAAATAAGAAGAACGTTGATATTGTGTGGTCAAATTTGCGAAAGTTTTGAGAATTTAGGGGTCCAAGTGGACCCATTTCTTTAAAGCCCATAATTAACCAACCTCATATTCTTGTAGGCCCAAACTGGTCCTAGCTTATTGATTGTTCTCATCTACCAACAAATTTGTGAACAAGTGAAAAGAGAACACATTTGATTATTTTTTTAGTTCCCTACTTTTTTCTGTCTATAATGAAAAATCCCGGACCAAAGTATAAACTAGTCTCTAGAGTTTGTGGAGCACTGGATACTATTATTGTTACCATTTACGGCATCCACAAATAGTTACTATGATTGCAACCGTGGTGAGAGTACTTGAACTCTGGTTTTATCAGCTCCAAACTAAGTCTTTCAACCAGTGAACCATTTGACATTTGAATTGTTTTTTTTTGTTTTTTTACTTCATGAAAAATGTTTGATCAAATACAAAAACTACCATAGATGCTAAAAGTATCATTTGTACCTTAATTTGTGTACCGCTTGTTCATTAACCAGTGTTATGTTTGTAACAAGTTTTTTTTTCCTCGAGTCGATCTAGACGATATTATGAATTGGGTTATGTTGCTAGTAGTTAGATCAAGCTAGGGCAATATTTTCCCAGTGAGATCAAAGTCAAATCGTGAATTAAAATGTTTTAGGACGATACAATTAAATACTGAAGTGTTATATGCTAAACGTGTGTTTATCTTACAATTAATTACTCTTAACCATTATTGGTGACAATGCTATCTACGCAGCTACGTATTAACGACTTTGACTAATGATATACGCAGCTATGTGTTTATATTTTGAATTAGACATAAAAGAAATTATAATTCCATGCAATTAATGCAAACAAAACAATGAAAACGAACAAATTTAGAACAAAAATAAAACGGACAGATCGATTCATATATAGCATAACATATACGATACACACACGTTTAGATATTCTTCACCCAAAAATATCATAAATATTTAGTGCGAGGAATGGATGCGTTGTTGGCTTTTTCATAATAGCAGTTCACATAACTTTATTTAATAATGGAAATAAAAACAGAGGAATTCATTACGTAGTTGATTGATGGTAGCATGGAAGCCCTAATCGTATGCACGAGGCACACCATGTTAATAATTTATAATTTCAAGGCATATCTTAATTATTAAAAGATATTTATATCCATGAGGAAATTGCATATTTATATATTAAGTTTTATAAACTAGCTATGTTTATTTGAGCACTGACCACATGAGAGTAATTAATCTGTTTTGATCTCCGGTCCGAATAAATTATTAGTTTGAGGTTCCAAACTTGGTGGTTATGATAAATCTATAGATAAATTGCATATTTTCAACTTTATGTTCTTGGTATAATATTTTATATTTTATCGTATTTTCACTTAAGTCAGCATTGCTTCATCTGGTTGTTATCAATTCTATATTGGATATATAAACTATAAAGTTTATAAAGTAGCTAGTAGCGTAAGGATTAAATAACTCCATCAACACAATCCATGAAAGTTAGTTTTTGAATGTCAGTGTTCATACTAGAATATATTATGCAATTTCCTCGGACCCTTCTAAGACTGGTTGCTCAAGCTATTATCTACACCATTTGGATAGACAAATTCGAGACTCAATTTTAGCTAAGAAGAAGCGTAAGCATTTCAAAAGCCTTATAAAATTTTTGCTAAAATATAACTAGTTCGTTTTTTATTCATATTTTCTCTTAGTTTCTTCCTTGTTTTTATCTCTTTTTTACAAGAAACAATATTTTGTGTAAAGCTATTTGTAACTTTTACAAACTTTTTTATTCAATGAAAATTCATATAATTATCAAAAAAAATACTAGAATATATAGAAGCGAACACTACATAGATATACTACGTAATTCTAAAAATATACTAGTTTACACCGACCTTTTATTATAACACTCAAACCAATATAAACTACATAAAAATATTTCAAATTTGAGACTTACAACCGAAATACTCTCATTTACCATATGAAAGAAAGATAACTAAAAGTCTAAAAAACATAAATATAATTTTTGTCTAAAAATACTGTAGATGATATATTTTTACCGGTGATGAGAAAACGGCATATTTATATTCCCCCTTTACATTTTTTTTTAGACAACTAGCTGCATTCCCCCTTTACATTTATACTTTCATTTTATCTATAATTAATACACTACATAATTTTATTGTATTAATACACTTATAAATACTCAAATGATAGAGTTAAATTAAAATTTTGTCTAAAACTCTTCCTTGAATATTAAAAATAATATTATTTGTGAGAGTTACAACGAGACGAATAAAAATAATATTTCTGAAAAGTTTTGTAATGGCAATCAATACACCACAAAAATATAATGGCTAAGTTCTAGCGGCAAGATAAAAGTTACATTCAAAATGATACTCTCAGGTACTAAACGTCAACATCATAAAAGTACTAGCTAGCTAGGTTGATAATGCTCTACAACGATGCTATGAAATTGATTACCAAATGAAGAAGAGCTAGTAAAAAAAGAAAAAAAAAATTGTGTGGTGTGTTAAGTAATGAGATAAATGTGGTAAATGAACATTAAATAGCGAATGTATGGAAGAATGATGATTAGAAAAATTAAATTAAAATTAAAATTTTTAAAAGAAGGCATGTGGGAAGGGTGTTGACAACTGTCAGAAATGCCATGCTCAGATGGGGCAAACAGCCTTCACTCCTTGTGGGTCTCCTTAATTATCTCTTTTCCTCTTCCCTTCCTCTTCTGATTTCTAATTTCTAACTCCAACAGTAAATCATACTCTATGATCTGTTTATTTGCATTTTTATCAAGTTCAAAAAAACCCGACTTCCTAGACTAGAGAATTCTTATTTTACTATGTCGTTGATAAAATTTTAGTATTATTTTCTAAAACAAAAATCTTACTCTTTGATTACTTACATCATAAAGCCATTAGAGATGATACGAAAGGTACTGCAAGCAACTAAGCATCAATGTGGTGTAGTACTTAGCTTCATAGTTTCTTGATATGAACTTGGGTTTAGTTGGGGAGCTCGACTTCCACCGAAAGACATTCATTTCTAGTTGATAGATTTATCTTTTTTTTTTGGCTGCGAAATATACAAGACGACAAAACAAAAATATATATGATTTCAATTCTCCTGCTATATATATAAGTAAACACTATAGCAATTTCAAATTATAGACATTCATTTTGATCGAAAAACAATATTCTATTTGTGTAACCAACTGGACGTACTTTGATATACGTAACCAAACAAAATATTGCAACTAACAATTGTAGTCTAGTTGTATGTACTAGTATTAACTTAATTTCATTTCTGTTATTACTCTAATTCAAATCCACATATTGTTATAAACTTATAATCGTTTTCTACACACGAATCTATTAACTTTGAAATCATAGTAGTATACACATTTGTGATTTTTCTCTTACCATTCTCCCTTTTCTATTGCATAAGTTCTTAGGCAATTTTAACAAGCAATACGAAAGTTCTTAGTCAGTCAATTAGCCCACTGAAAATTTGAAATAACCAAGCTCATGGACGTCTTAATAGTTTACGCATATTTGTGTATTTTTTTTTTCTTTTTTCCATTCTCCCATTTCTATTGCTTAAGTTCTTAGTCAATTTTAACAAAAAAGAAAAAAGTTCTTATAGTCAATTCTGAATGGAATATCACATTGACTAAATCAAGTTCATCCATGGACTTTTATCCAAAAAAAAAAAAAAAAAGTTCATCCATGGACCATGCATAGGTTATCACGAAAAGATAAATAACCATTTACTTGCCGAATGCAAATATCAACATTAAATAAAAGAAAACAAATGGGTCATTTTCAAATAATACTGACGTGTGAATTTATAATGTGAACACACCTGTCATCATAAGTAAGCGATCGACTGTCCTTTTCTAACTAACTTCAACATTTCACTTCAATACTTCAACTCTCTCCGTCTCTCGTCTTTATATAAACCCTACCTACGTACTCTCCTCACACTCACTGAGTCAAACCCACGTGTCAATGACCGAGTCATCCATCACCTCCGTCAAACTATCGCCTCCGGTGCATGAGGACGAGGATCATCATCATCAACAAGAAGAGTCCCATCGAACCAACAACAAGAAACGGGTTAGACCCGATCCGGGTTACCGAGGCGTCCGGATGCGTACGTGGGGCAAATGGGTCTCCGAGATCCGAGAGCCTCGCAAGAAGAGCCGTATCTGGCTCGGCACTTTCTCTACACCGGAGATGGCGGCGCGTGCACATGACGCGGCTGCTCTCACCATTAAAGGAACTTCCGCCGTCCTCAACTTCCCGGAGCTCGCTACTTACCTTCCCCGTCCAGCTTCATCCTCTCCCCGCGACGTTCAAGCCGCAGCTGCCGTAGCCGCCGCCATGGACTTCTCCTCTTCCTCTGCTTCCGTGGTCTCCGATCCAACCAGCGTCGTCCCCGGGACCCATTTATCTTCCTCGAGCTACTCGACGTCTACGTTGTCGTCATTGTCACCTTTGAGCGAAGAAGTTGCGTCGACGGCGGATGAACTGAGCGAGATAGTGCAGTTACCGAGTCTAGAGACGAGTTACGATGAGTCGTGGAGCGAGTTCGTGTACGTTGACTCGGCGTATCCACCTAGTTCGCCTTGGTATTTTAATAACTGTTATAGCTTTTATTACCACAGCGACGAAAATGGCATTTCGATGGGTGAACCTTTTGAGTCTTCCAATTTTGGCCCCCTTTTTCCTTAGTTTTTTTTTGTTTTAACATTTAATCTCTCTTGTTTAATTTTAATTATTGGATTCACAACAGAGTTTAATATACTCAATTAAACCTGATAGTACCATAAAATTAATGTCTATTGTTTTATTGTGATCGGATCTTCTAGATATTGTGTACGAACACGCCACAATTTCATTGAACGATAACTACTTTGTGTTCATATTTTGTTAATTAACTTAGCATAAACATACGCAATAGTGACTATACTTAGGTAAACAAATGAGAAATTAAACTATTTTACACTCGAGGTAGGGGGCAATAAAAATATAATCTCAGATGGTTTGTTAGTTGGATATGTGGAATCTTTTCACCTTGGTATTTATTATCCCCCTCTGAATTTAATTCACAAAATTTCCCTTGTTAGCTAGATATAAGTCATAAAACCAACCTTTTCAATATGAATTATTGTTTACAATGAATGAGAATTACAAGTACAACGCAATGTTTAGAAAATACTCTTTTGAGAAAGAAAAAAAAAACTCATTTTATTTCCCTACTCAAAAGTATAAAAAAAACCTCAAAAAACAATTTAGACCAGAGAAGTAAATAATTATCGTTTTACCAAAACCAATTTCCAGGTTAAGCATTTTTATCATTTACTCTTGTTTGACTTTTTTTTGCATTAGTCAGACATAATTAATGACTAGACCCTTAATTTAACATGTACATGCACTAACTCATATGCGAATCCAACGGTGTAGATTATAAAACCTTTTTATTCATTCTAATATCCTTTTAATTAAACAAACTTTGTTTTTTTTGTGTTTGAACAAATCATTTTTTTCATACGCAAATCCACGATGGGGAAATTAATACCTTTCTAAATCTTTTTTGTTTAATGTTAAATCAACTAAGCATTGCGTGAGTCTTCTCGACGAAAACATCAATCAACACCGGCCTCATAAGGTGATTAATTTAACTCATTTTATTATAATCATCGTACATATAGATTTGAACTAAAATTAATTGTTACGTTAATTAGCAATGCATTTAACTATTCCGTAGGAAAAGGCCATTATATTGGGATCCGCGGTCAACGGAGGTTCCACCCACGAGCACGGTCTTTATTTGTTTTTTTTTTCTTCTCTAGGTTGAATTTGGTGAATAACAAAATTGGATAGATATATTAAAAAATAACATGCTAATCTGATAAATAAAAGAACTAATTATGTGTGTTTGTGATTTGATGAAATTATCATTGGTTGCAAGTACACGTGTGTCTCAAAGTGGGTCACAAGGTTCTAGGTAAAAGGAGTAAATTAGGCACTCTCAGGCCTCTGGACTCAACCCACTGTTAGGAAACCTAATTCCCTACGAATGTCGTATTGGCCGTCGTATTGACAAACCAGAATACTTAGGAGAAGAACATAGAACATAATCGCCAACTTACGAATGAGAGAAAGAAATCAAAATTTATGAAAGATGTTAAGAAGTCTGAAAAACGAAGTTGTTTTAGAGAGACATTTAGAGAGAGAAACTTAGAGAGAGGCTTTTAGGGAAAATATGTGATAATTCTTACAAGGGGTTACACACATATATATAAGAGAGGTTTTAGTGCGCTGATATAAGCGCTGACCTCATTATTTATCCGATTACATCATCGCTTACATCACACTAATTATACATGCGCTGACATAAGCGCTTACATCATTATTTATGCGATTACATCATCGCTTACATCACACTATATATAATGGAGTAATGAAGATTACTCACTTAATGATCTATTTCAAAGGTGATATTATGCTTGTCACAACAATCATACCTATCGCCAAGACATTCATATTTTTCTTCGGTTTTGGTCTGAGAGTCCGTGTTAATGTTGAGCCCAGAGGCCTGAGAGTGCCTAATTTGCTCCCTTTACCTGGAACCTTGTGACCCGCGTCTGTCAACACGGCTTAGTCAATATGACGATCAGAGTGCTTATGTTAAGATTATGGTATCAGAGCCAACGACTTGCGTTATGTGAGAAAGAATCATTGTTTATGATTGCTTGTTTTGAATGTTCTGAAAAACAACCTTCTTTCCATGTCTTCATCCAATCTTTCTACTATCGATTCCCAGTTTTCTATTTCTACTTTACCAAAAAATAAATCTCGTTCATCTTCTTCTTCTAACATTAATTCTCTGTATGAAATCGAGTATGTTCCAGGCGATCAATTACCTGAAACAACTCTTCCCCTTGTCAATCCGTATGAATACTTTTCTAAAAAACCTAGTGCTTTCTCGGTTAAAGGTGTTCGTGACCTCATTCGCCCTTCATCCAGCAAAAGAGTCATGGAGTATGTTCAATCCAGCAAGTTCTCTTCCTGCCAAGTTCCAGCCACGGAGGAAGAACAGTTCATCTCGCTCAACATACCTGAATACTTGCCACGACTATGGCAACAACATGGCTTTACACATCTACACTTTGGAGTTGTCCGAATTGGTTTAACCTTACACGCTCGCAAAGGTTTACCAGTTGTCGTACGAATCGCTTTGGTCGACTCAAGACTAAAGTCATACCAACAAGCTTGCATCGGGACGGTTCAAACAACATTAAATGCCGGAACAGTATTTGTAACGCTGTTTCCAAACTTTAATGTTTCCCTACAAGATCCTAATCTGCTCAAGACGCTCAAAGTTCAATTACAACTCGTTGGAGCTCCTATGTAAGAAAAAAGTGTCGTCGCAACCCTACATCATCAGATCGTTTATCGAATCCAAGATCATGCCCTCGATCTTGTTCTACCCTCATCTGATGAAGCGTTATATCTGGAAGTAACATCTGCTTCCCAAGAATCTAACGCTGTTCAGATTCCTCGACAAGTTTCTCGTGAGGAGTTATTACATAGATTACCGGAATCATGGGTTACGAGCTATAAGAAATTACATCAAGCAGCTCAGACATCAGTTCAAATATCTGACGTCAGCTTTCATTCTCGAAGTGATGGTACAACAGAAATCAAGTTTGAAAAACCAAGATCATCATCGTTTCGAAAGCAGCTATTTACCCAATTTGCCATTCAAATTGATGACCAAGTTTCATTCACGGATCAAAATCTCCAACCAATCTCCTTTGGCCAAGATGGAACATTTTCTCTATCTTCTCGATATCATCAAGAGTTATGTCGTCATCAGGGAGTTGTGCATCTTGAAGATATTCCGGTGGACTGGATGGAGACTTTGTTTCGGTCGATGGTGATGTCGGATCATTCTTCATGGTTTTAGGCAGCTCGAGTTCTTGCTTCATCATAAAGTACTGCAAATCTTCGTCAAGGCTCATTTGGTAATCAATTGGATAGTAAGTCCGATTTGGTTTGAACGGAACAGGAAATGTTTGACGAGCATTGTTGAGGCGAAAGGCATGGAGCTGATAATCTTCATAGACCTTGATATCATTGATATTGAAATCTGGGCGAACTCCTCGTGAATAGTCGTTATGGTGAATAAGAGTAGGTAATACGTGAATCTTGTTGGATTTTGCGTTGACGTGAACTAGGCGATGGAAGAAGTAGATTGTATGAGGATTGAAGAAAGGATTGAGACTTCCTGGACCTCTTAACTTCTTGAATGATAGACCTGTTGCTTTTGCAGATTTCCTTAGTTTGCCGCTCCAACTGCTTAATGGTGCGAACCATGTTAAAAATGTCGAAAGACATTCTTTTTGACTTTGCTGGGCATTGATATACTGATATAGCCACTGTATATCAAAAGTGATACCAATAGTGTAGACGGAGCACAGATACCAGAGGAAACAGAGAACTTCTTCCGGCATATTAGTATTCTCGACTCGGTAAATGTGAGCATACGGATGATCAGGATGAATCCCCATCGGTAGGCAAGAATGACAGTTGAGACCATGCGATGAGAGAATGATGGACTGGTACTTGAAAATTTGTTGTCGAAGATGTTCATGTAGAGTGTTTGTATTGATCATCTGATGAACGTCACGAGGTATGTTAGCTTCGAAGTCGTAGTAACCTTGCTTTGTTGCTGAGGAACTTGCCATCATGTGAATTTCCTGTAATGGATTTCGACTGAGCATGTCGGCAAGGGTATTCTTCGTTCCCTTTAAATAGAAAGACTCGAAGTCATATTTTGAGAACCACTCGCTCCATCGTAAGAGTTGTTGATGCAGGACCATCTTCTGCTTGAATTGTAACATCTTTGGAAAAGAAGACATATCCATTTCGATGCGAAACTTATGTCCTATCAGATGGAACTCGAACTTCTCGATGGCTTTCTTGACCGCTAAGATTTCTTTGAACGTAGAGTGGTAGTACATTTCCGAATCTTTAAAGCGTCCACTTTTATATCCGCAGATTTGACGTTTTCCATTAATTTCTTCAAAAAGAATGGCTCCCCAATACTTATCACTTGCATCAGTCTGTAAGACACGTGTTCCAGAAGAAGGAATCTTTAGAGGTGGTAGCTTCTGTATCTCTAGCTTTAGCTTTTTGACTGCGTCTGTTTGTCGTGTTGTCCATTGAGGTGGATTCTTAGTCAGCATCTTCTGGAGAGGTCTTGTGAGTTACGAAAGTTGCGATAATTCTTGGCAAAATGACCTTCCTTTTTACAGAGAAAACACCTTGTTGTTTTTCGGAAACTTCGTTTTCTGCGAAAAAAATGTTTTTGTCGGAACTTGTTAAAACGCCGTGGAAATGTCCTTTTGAATCTTTGTGATTTGTTCCTTGTATCACAGGAGCAGGACTTCTTGCTTTTTGAACATTTGATAGCCAGATCCGGTCTTGTACAAATTTTGGAGAGTTGCTTGGATTTGTCCATGAATTCCATCCAAAACTCCTTTTGCTTACATAGCTTGTCGAGTGTCTTGAAGACATATTGTTGGATTTGGCCGATAGAGATTTCTTCAACGGTCTGACCTTGATCTCTGATATAAAGCTTTGTTTGTTGATTTAGATAGTCATCAATGGAGGAGAGATAAACTTGCTTTAAGCTTGGATTGTTAAGACCATTAAGCGCGTAATATCTCCTTGTTTGTCGTTCAAAGTGTTTTGCTAAATCGCGTTTCTTTAGCGAACAACACTTTGCCGTGAAGAATTCTTCTTGTAGTTGATCTTTAAGATGAAGTGGCGTACCAATAAATTTTCTATGGATTTCACCTAGAAGCAACGATATTGTGGTTTGATAAACCTGTTGCTGTCTGTATTCACCAAGAGAATTCCACCATTCCTTGAGAGCGCCAGATAATCGTGCTGTGAACTATTGTATAACGAGTTCTAATGGCGAGGTTAGCACTTCAGAATTCATCCACGCTTGAAATTCATCAAGACGATCTTTCCATTTGTCGAAAGGAATGTCATCGAAGGTGAAAGTCATGACTTTCGAGGCGAACTGCTTAGATGGTATTTCTCATTGTGTCGGAGGCGTATAATGCATCTCATCATCACTGGAAACTTCGTTGATGTTTGGTTCATCTTTTGGTACCGTTGAACCACCAATAGCGAATTGCTTAGGTAGGGATTCGTCTTCAGAACTAGTGTAATCGTCACTCGAACCGGAGTCAGAGAGATGATTTATCATTGCAACTGTCTGAGAGGTTGGATCATGAGGAGGGTGAACCAGTGTTTGAACCGGATGCTCTTTTGATGCTTTAATAGAGGTTTTCCCCATGTGATCGAGCAGACTGGACATTGAAAATTCAATCATCCCGATATCTTTTCCTTTCTGCTTTGTCATATCGTCAGCAGATTCATGACTAGAAGAAGAAGTGAGAGCCGATGTTTTAATTGGATTGACCAAAAATTCGGATTCCTTCGGACGTCGTGGTTTTGCTCGTGACATCTTTGGTTTGTAGTTGCTAACCGAAGATATACCATAAAGAGACGTAAAGGTTTCGTCGGATGATAAGAATCCTGGGAAGGATGGTTTTGGTTTCTTTTCTTGATAGCCTGAAAGAAAACCCGGCGAGTAAGACCCCTGATACATCGGTATACCGGATGGTATACTTCCGTAGGTAGAAAAGGATGTATCCATATTGCGATGTTGGATCATACTTTCAAGGCTGCGTTGAAGATCTTTTAGCTGGTTTTTGAGGCTAGACATCTCTGCTTCTTTGCTGCGAAACTGAGACGTATTAACCATCATATGTTGTGCCATAGACATCATTTCATGGTGAAGACCATTGAGTCGCTCATGGATCTCTGTTATAGAGCTTTGAAGACTGGTGAATCTTCGATTGTATCCATCAGTAAGCTGATCAACTTTATGGTTTACTGTGGAAAGTAGTTGATTTTGAGCGAGCGCATTCTCCGTTTGCCAATTAAGGACCTTTTCACCTTGACTGAGCTGATCTGGGCCAGAGGAATTGATAGCTTGTGTAAGAATCTTCGGACTATGAGCGATATTGTTCCTGATGAAGTCTTCGGGTGGAGGGAATTCTTCTGTTTGCATCATCATGATTTTTTGTTGTGGTTCTATTTTTCGATCTGAGTACTGGACGATATAATCATACTTGTCGTCACCTAACGGACCGACAGTAGGATCGCCTTCAAGATATCTCTTGTAAAGAGGATCTTTCTTTTTTCTTCGCCGTTGCCGTATTTCGTCATCAGATTCATACATAGCGTCTGTGCAAGCAGAGCATGAACATACATCAAAGTATTGATTGTCCCAACAAGTCGCAACGGAAGAAGCAATATCTTATCAACTCAATATCCAAGATTGCACCCGACATCGACCTCGACAACCATGATCTCGAATCTGTACTATCTTATGATAGTGACGACAATGAAGCAATTTGTGGATATTCAGATTCTGATTACTCATCTGATTCTTCGCATGAAGATAACGGAGAATGCTGTTTCAAAATTACTCAAATACCACGACACGAAGATATACAAACACCGCATCTACCGGTGACAATCTTCGATCCAAATCATGAAGAAAAACCAGTTCATGTTATTGCGTTCATCGACACAGGAGCCCATATGACAATCATGAATCCAAAAGTTCTTTCATCATCTATGTGGTTACCGCATCAACAAGAGTTCACAGTGGCAAACTCCGGATCGTTGATAATAAAGCTCAAATCGAAGCCAATTATCATCGAGCTCTTCCCAGGATGTCAAATTACAACTGAAGTACTTGGCTCTTCTACACTTGGAAAAGATTTGATATTGGGATGGGATGCCTACTATGCGTTGAAAAAAACTTTTGATATCTCAATCGAACCTCGCGGAATACGATGGAAAAATCTCTACAAAACATTTACGATGATTCCTCGCCTATTTACGATTGATGATTCCACGTCTCCTGATTTCGGATGCATTAAAGAAGAAATTACTACAATCTCATGTGCTGAGTCTCACATCGATTTTCTTCAAAAATGCAACAAACCATTATGGTTAAATACGGAGTTCTTTGTGTCATTGCCCCTCAAGAAAAATGTTCATACTACTCCAACAAAAGCAAGTCATGCGGGAATGCCACCTGCTTTACTACAACAAGCCAATGACGAATGTGATCAACTCGTTAGAAAATCAATGGAATTTGTTTTTTAGCATTTTAAATAAAACATTTTTTTATCTTTTTACTTTTTGTTGTAATATATTTTTTTTCAAAAAATGATTTAAGATCTCAAATTTATAGAAGACAAAATCTATTTTTTTTTGTATTCGATGTAATTAATTTTTTTTAAATCAGATACGAAATTTTTGAAATGATAGATAATAATTGTAATAAAAAACATGTGATACTATATAGGATCACATAAAAATATAGTGTTTTACTATATTAATTTTTTATTATCTATAAGTAAATCAATTTTAAATCTAAAATACTAAACTCTAAATCCAAAAGTCTAAACCCAACCCAAAACATATGTTTAAAAACAATATAAATAAATTAAAAACTTAAAAATAATGAAATATTTTAGAAAAATTGAATAAAATGTTGTTATGTTCTATATAGTACGGTTATGGTGGTGATGGCGGCAACAATAATGATTGTAGTGGTGATGGTCGTTATGACGGTGTATGGTGGTAAAAGTAGTGATGATGGCGATGGTGGTGAAGATGGTACTGATGGCAATGGTGGTGGTGGTTGTGATAGTGACTAGGTGATGGTGTCAATGACAATGATGGTGGTGGTAGCGGCGGTGGTGGTGGTGATAGTGAAGATTGTGGTGGCAATGAAGATGGTTGTGATAATACTTAATCAAATATCATATGTTAATTCCTGTATATTATAGGTATTTTAGCATCACTTATCTATTTAAAAAAAATTCAAAGCATGACATATACAGAAAAAATCTATGTTTTTTAAAAGTTAAATTATGAATTTAAATAATTGTTTTTAAAAAATTGGAAGCAATTAATATGATGAAAGAAAACATATTTAATAATAAAGAAAAAACTCTCTCCTATCCTCTCTCTTTTGAAGTGTGTGAAAGCGAATATATTAATATATATAATTCACATTATACAGAGAATATTGTACTCTTATGGTTAGAATAGCTAGTTAGTTAATTAAAATATTTTTTTGGTTATACAGCCAAATTTCCTTTCTTTCTATAGCTGATTCTCTTAATTATTTATTTGGATCTCATTTTAAATACTGTAATGTACGATTAGTTTTGGAAAAAAAAAAATATGAGCTGTACCGTGCAAAAAAAAAAGATATATAACTTTCAAATAAAGAATCGTAGCATCACCTCGCTAAACAATTGATTATATGAATCCATAATGATTCATGAAAAAAAAAAACAAAAGGATTGCGTTAACTCTTGTTAAGTACCACTAATAGCACTTAGTTTCTTACGTTTTTACTTGTGTTCTTTATTAACCAGTCTTTTTTTAACCACTTAACCGCAACAATGTTTAATCCAATCAAAAGCTTAAAATCCTCAACCTGAAAACGATTTAACAGAAAATAGTGAAAATTGCATGCATATCATGATATGATTCTCAAGTATACTCCAACTTTCGATGTTAAACTTAACCTTTTACCCAAAAAAAAAAAACTTTCGATGTTGTGTAATGCAAGGAGGAGCGATTTTAGCATAAAATTCAAACCGTCAGGACCTTTGTCGTTAAGCTAATTAAGCTGAACACAAGCATGCCAAGTTGTCCACCAAAACTGCGAACTACCATGCCGTTAGTTCAAAAGAAGCAAAACCATGAATCTTCCGAAAATCCCACTAAATATATGTTCGACATAATCTTTCCCGTCCTACATTTAATTATTTTATATAGGTTATATACATCGCCTAGGTAGTTCATTTCATTTTTCTCTGTTTACCTTATATCAAACAAATTGGTTGTTGATAAAAAAACATAGCTAAGGTTCATTTAATATCAAACTAAAGCCATCAATCTATTATTTTATAAGAAAAACAAAGAGAAGAAAGTTTGTTGATATGAAACTTAGCTTATAGTTTATCCTTTTTAGAAAGAAAAAGAAACAAAAAATTCTAGGTTTAGCCTCAAAAATTCTAAGTTTCTCTTTGAAGTACATTTTAAAGATAAATTTTTATTTTATAGAATATTACATAACATATCATTGATTTAAAAAATAAATTAGAAAACTCATTAAAGATAAATATGGAATAGAGAAATACTTATATTCATGTATCCAAACAACCTCTACAATTAATTATCTACTATCCATATAACCAAACATAATTAATATATTTTAATTTTAATTATAAAATCAGAAATATCCATATAAATATATAATGTTCCACAATTAATAATATAGATATTTATAAGATTTTGTTAAGATTTAAAATTATGATTCTCCTATCATCTTTGTTTGATTTTTAATTGTTTTGAATAATCATATAATACATAAAATTAATAAAACTCTGGATTTTTTTTTCCTACATTTATTGTGATTCGAATTTTTAAAAACGACATGTATTACTCAAACAATAAAGAAAAAAAAAGTGTGTTTAACGTCCCACATCCGCTAAAAATTTTAGACAATGGTCACTCATATTATAAATAAGACCACAATGAATATAACTCCGAATGAAGCTTAACTTAACAAGCATCTAAATTTAAAAGTTTATATCCAGTTTAATTCAGTTTTAGTTGAACGTTTAATTATACCGTATATAATAAATTTTAATCTTTTTTAAAAATTTAAATATTATTATCGATATATTTAAGCTTTATAAAAAATTTAAAATATCAGGGTTTGGTTATATGGCGGGATGAGTATGGTTCGACATTAATAGAAATTTAAAATATCGTTAACCCAACGCTATAACGCGGATTAAATCCTCATTTTTTCTTAACACCACTAATACTAGAATATTAGACATGTCGAATTAAGTTGATTCAATTATAAATTTGTGAAAAATCATCCCACAGTATACCGCAAGTTAAATTTTAGTATATATATTTTTTTGGTTCAGAATCTAGAGTAAGTTGATCCGTGTCTTTACTGTGATTGTTACTCGAGCCCAAAAATTTGCTAACTCTTATTCTTTGTATGACTCGATATTCTTATGGTATTTTTACCTTTAATTCGATGAGTTTTCTAAAAATAATATGTTTCTTTACGATGAATCATAATTAGGATTTTGATAAAATATTTATTTTTTTCCTTAGTTAATGTTAACGATTGTAGTTTAATTATGGTGACATTAGTTAACTCTATGCTAACGAAAATATGCCATTTCATTAGAAAAATACATCTGAAAATTTGAGGACAGTTTAAAAAAGTTAGAATCTTATTCTAAAAACAAGAGTTCAATATTGTTTGACGAAAATATGTTTATGCTTTTAAAACGGATTTTCATCAAGAAAAATAGAAATCTAAAGACAAATTGTAAACTATTCCGTGATACAGAGATATTCAAAAAGCGTCAATAGTTATATATCATCTTGACGAGTCGAGAAGTCGCTTTGGCCGAGTGGTTAAGGCGTGTGCCTGCTAAGTACATGGGGTTTCCCCGCGAGAGTTCGAATCTCTCAGGCGACGTTATTCTTTTTAAATTTTTGAGTCCTTTTTTTACCGACTTAAATCAACCCTAAAAAGGCTTCACGCCTGATATATTTTTGTTTATTTCTTTATTTTTGTGAATCGAGAAAGAGCTTCTTCACCTCCGTTCGTTGTTCTTCACGCTCTGCGCCGCTTCTCTCCCAAAATCGCTATTCCCGTCGATTAGTTTCCTGCGAGGTTAGCTTCTTCGATTGTCTTCTTAGACACAATACTGCTTCTGGTTTCATTTTCCACTGTTTTTTTTTTTTTTTAGGTTTCTGTCGATCTCAAAGTTACAACGATTCCTAAACCCTATTTGTTTCCGTTCTATTGTAGTGATGAATTCAACCCAGATTTGTCAGGATTTAATCGGAATTAGTCAGGATCTAGTTGTTGGCTCGAGATTTTATCGCTAGAAACCCTAATTTCGGAGGATCTGTGGCTTTTAATATCAGAAGCCTGTAGTTCTAAGTACGGATAAGGTATCTTCTGATGGTTTTTGTTACTGTTCTTGTTCGTGTTTTTGCAGGTTGCGAGAGTTAAATCTTCTTCTAGCTATGAAGTCTTTTATAGACCATTTACCTGCGGCCAAATCAACCACTACCACGCATTATGATCATTCTAATGATCCATGGTTCAAAAACCGTTTCACCGAAACCGAGGCTGAAAAATCCTCTACTCTCACCTTTAAACCGGTGCCTGCTTACCTGAAACGTCAAGGTTTCCGTCCGAAGAATCCTGAGGATTTTGGAGATGGGGGTGCTTTCCCAGAGATTCTCTTTGCTCAGTATCCTCTTGGTATGGGTAGGAATAAATCCAATAAGCCTGGAGCCAAGACTCTGCCTGTTACTGTCGATGCTCAGGGAAACGTGGTCTTTGACGCCATTGTGAGGCAGAATGAGAACTCCAAAAAGATTGTTTATTCTCAGCATAAGGATATCATTCCAAAGATTCTAAAAAACGAGGGAGACTTGGGTATGGTGGTGGATGAAGAGGAGGAATTGCAGAAGGAGATACAGGAGACTGCTGAGGAAACGAAAGCTGCCATTGAGAAGATTGTGAATGTGAGACTGAGTGCAGCGCAGCCTAGTAATGTAGCTAGGCAATCGGGTGAGTCAAAGTACATTAAATATAAGCCATCCCAGCAATCTGCAGCCTTCAATTCCGGTGCTAAAGAGAGGATTATCAGGATGGTGGAGATGCCTGTAGATCCACTTGATCCACCAAAGTTCAAGCATAAGAGAGTTCCAAAGGCTTCTGGTTCTCCACCTGTTCCGGTCATGCATTCACCGCCCAGGCCTGTTACCGTCAAGGACCAACAAGACTGGAAAATCCCTCCTTGTATCTCCAATTGGAAGAATCCGAAAGGTTATACTATCCCTCTTGATAAACGTCTAGCTGCTGATGGAAGAGGCCTACAGGACGTTCAGATCAATGATAACTTTGCCAAGTTATCAGAGGCGCTCTATGTAGCTGAGCAGAAAGCTAGAGAGGCTGTTTCAATGCGTTCAAAGGTGCAAAAAGAGATGTCGATGAAGGAGAAGGAAAGGAAAGAGCAGGAATTGAGGGCTCTTGCCCAAAAAGCTCGCTCTGAAAGAACTGGTGCTGCTGCGAGTATGCCTGTCTCATCTGACAGAGGTAGGAGTGAAAGTGTTGACCCAAGAGGTGATTATGACAACTATGACCGGGAGAGAGAAAGGGAAAGAGAGAGGGAAGGGCCAAAAGAGACTAGAGAGGAAAGGGAAGAACGGATTCAGAGAGAAAAGATCCGAGAAGAGCGTCGTAGGGAAAGAGAGAGGGAGAGAAGGTTGGAAGCTAAAGATGCTGCCATGGGGAAGAAGAGCAAGATCACTAGAGACAGAGACCGTGATATCAGTGAGAAAGTTGCTCTTGGAATGGCATCTACTGGAGGGAAAGGCGGTGAAGTTATGTATGATCAACGGCTGTTTAACCAGGAGAAAGGAATGGACTCTGGTTTTGCTACCGATGACCAATACAACGTATATGACAAAGGCTTGTTCACTACACAACCCACTCTTTCAACACTGTACAAGCCAAAGAAGGATAACGATGAAGAAATGTATGGAAACGCAGATGAGCAGCTCGACAAGATTAAGAACACTGAGAGGTTTAAACCTGACAAAGCTTTCACCGGGGCTTCCGAGAGGGCGGGTAGTAAGAGAGAACGACCTGTTGAGTTTGAGAAGGAAGAGGAACAAGATCCTTTCGGTCTTGACCGGTGGGTTTCTGATTTGAAGAAAGGTAAGAAACCTTTGGACAAAATCGGGTCTGGAGGAACTATGAGAGCAAGTGGCGGTGGTGGTAGCTCTTCAAGGGATGACTATGGCGGTTCTGGTCGAACCAAGATCAATTTTGAACGCAGTGGCCGTTGAAAATCATGACAATGAAAGCTGTGATTCAATATATAACTTGTTATTTTGAATCTGTTGAAACATTTTGCTTTTGATTCAGTATCTATGTTGTTGTGAGTCTCTGAACTACTCGAATACAATCTTTCAACTTCATATATCAGATGTTTGAGCTTGTTTTAATTTCTTTTTTTAATGTAATAATTTTGTCTACTTAGCATCTTAGTTCTAAAGTTTTACTTTGGATCAGGACAGAAACCAAAAACAACACAGATGTTCTTATTCTCTGGTCTTATCTCCAAGCTTCATGGTACTAACAGAACAAATCACTTCTCAATCTTTCACCGTTTGAATCATTTCGTCTGTGTCTCAGCTTCCTCGATTACGTCTCTTTCGCCTCAAGATCGAAACAAACTCTTAGCTACTCTGTTATCAAACTGCACTAGTCTCGCTCGTGTCCGTCGGATCCATGGTGATATCTTCCGTTCACGCATCCTCGATCAATATCCGATCGCTTTCTTATGGAACAACATCATGCGATCCTACATACGACATGATTCTCCTCTCGATGCAGTTCAAGTGTACTTCGGTATGGTGAGATCAAATGTTTTGCCTGATCGATATACTCTTCCGATTGCAATCAAAGCCGCCGTTCAGATTCATGACTTTCCGATGGGAAAGCAGCTTCATTCCGTCGCCGTGAGGTTAGGTTTCGTCGGAGATGAGTTCTGTGAGAGTGGGTTCATAAAGTTGTATTGTAAAGCAGGGGAATTTAAGAATGCACGTAAGGTGTTCGATGAAAATCCTGACAGAAAGCTGGGGTCTTGGAACGCTATTATCGGAGGGTTGACTCACGCGGGGCGAGGCAACGAGGCTGTGGAAATGTTTATGGAGATGAAAAAGAGTGGGTTTGAGCCGGATGATTTCACTATGGTGAGTGTGTCTTCAGCTTGTGGAGGATTAGGTGACTTGAGCTTAGCTTTTCAGTTGCACAAATGCGTTCTACAAGCGAAAACCGAAGAGAAATCTGACATTATGATGATGAATTCGCTCATCGATATGTATGGAAAATGTGGGCGTATGGATTTAGCAAGTCAAGTGTTCGATGAAATACCCCAGAGAAACGTTGTCTCATGGAGCTCCATGATTACGGGTTGCGCAGCTAACGGGAATACATTAGAGGCGTTAGAATGCTTCCGTCAGATGAGAGATATCGGTGTGAGACCAAACACAATAACGTTTGTGGGAGTCCTCAGTGCTTGCGTCCATGGAGGTCTTGTGGAGGAAGGAAAAGCGTACTTCGCAATGATGAAGTCGGAATTCGAACTAGAACCAGGCTTATCGCACTACGGATGCATAGTTGATCTGTTGAGCCGGGACGGGCAGCTTAAGGAGGCCAAGAAAGTGGTGGAAGGGATGCCGATGAAGCCTAACGTGATGGTTTGGGGTTGTTTGATGGGTGGGTGTGAGAAGTTTGGGGACGTTGAGATGGCTGAGTGGGTGGCTCGACACATGGTTGAGCTCGAGCCGTGGAACGATGGTGTTTATGTGGTCTTGGCTAATGTGTATGCACTCAGAGGGATGTGGAAAGATGTTGAGAGAGTTAGGAAGATGATGAAAGAGAAGAAGCTTGCTAAGATTCCTGCCTATAGCTATGCTTCAACGACATTTTGAAAATCCATGCTTTTGATACTTTTGTTTCTCTTCATGTTCGAAGAATGTAACATCATTATATAAAGTAGAACAAGATATACATGATTAGATCTTTAATCCTGCTATTTTATTCAATCAATGTGAACCCTCTGAGAATCAGCACCTGCAGAGATAAAGTGATAAGGGCCATTTCGAAACATTCTCAATTCCCAAATCAATTATTCAAATTAAATATGTAGTCACATCTATAAAAACAAACATATTATGCAATCAAAGTAACCAAATTAATTAGACGATCTTCAATTCTTCATACCATTTCAGCTTTAGTATATTAAGTACTCAAATAACGAATTTGGGAAAGTTTTCTAGTCACTTCCGACACCAAGATCATGTCACTGAAACTCGATTTTAACTAATGTAATTCAACAAACAAAATATATACCCAAACGAATTACCAAGCAAATATATGTTAAAATCAACTCAACCAAAACACACTGAGGACAAAATATGTAAAAGATACTGAGGACAAAATATGTAAAAGGTATACATTTATTTGGATCTAAAGAGTGGTCGAAGATGTTTATCACATTTTCATGCGGAGTATGACTTTTTTGGGCATTGGAATGCATGATTGAGATTGGGAAGAACAATGTCACCTTTGCCTCGGATTGCACCGATCTTATTTCGATGATTGATAATTTTTCGGAGAGGCCTACCTTCGCAGCGGGGCTATCCACTTTTAGGGCTTTTAGTTATTATTTTTCTTCATTTAGTATTAGAATTTTACTTTGTTGTAATAATATCCGGACCGATTGTCTAGCTAAAAAAACAAAAGTTCCTAGAATCTTATTTTCCCATTTAAACACATCGATTTCTGATTGACTTAATTTAGAAGAGAGTCACTTTTGATAATTTAATGTAATGGAATTTGATGTAAGAAAAAACATTTGTTTGGATCAATAAGCACAATAATCGAAATCCATACCTCAAGAAACTATATAGTGAAAAGAACGAAGTAAGACCCAATTTCAAAGCAAAAATATACAAACAAACAAGATAAGGTCCACAAGCTTTTAGCCCGTGGTAACTTCCCTTATTGTAAGTTTAAACAACAAGGCTTCTAATTACGAGTTACTAAACTTTTATTATATCCCTTATGAAAATTTTAACTTCGAAGTGACTAAATAGCATCCAAATCAAGATTTTCTAAATCAATGGATTATTAGCTACCGTCAGTCGGATTATTATAATTATCTCTAGTATCTATGTATGTATGTATACACATGCGTGTGGCATCTTCGTATAAGACAAATCTATAAAGAGTTATAATATGGATTAGTCATCAATGCGCTTGAACGGACAAAATTGATTACGAGATAATCTTGCTTCCAAATATGTGACAACGAGTTTGATTGATAGTAAACCCATTTAAATCCCCATTATATCTCGTCATTGACGTGTGAATCATCTGCTTTAATAATTGAATAGACACAGATAAAGTATTGAAGATATAATATTAATCTCGTAAGGCTTTTGTATTGGCATCGTGATAACCAAAGAGAGGGATTGGTCGAAATTAAGGAAAAATAATAATACTTGTATCTTCGTTGAATTATATGGATATCTTGTATTTAGACTCGTAATCAGTTATATCATAGTAAAAAACCAAATATTTTAAGTGTGACCTGATCATTAGAAATAGAGAAATTACTTAACAACGAATGATCTTTCATTTTGTTACTTTAAACAACACATTCTAAAACAAAGTAATTCTTTTTTCATTTCAGCAATTACATATTACGCCAGTGTGATTTAGTTTTTGACAAAAATAAATAACCACATTTGAACGTCAAACCACATTTTACTACTTACAACCATTTTCATATTTTCATATAATTTCTACCTCCCCATTGTGTTAATTAACCTTAAAGTTTAAACCTACAATTACAGTTGTAACCAGTCAAACATTTTCATGAAGCATATGTCTTTCTGTTTGGATAAATAATCATACTTTGTTAGGATGAAAAACTATTTTTTAATAACCTGCAAAAAACTATGGGTTTTTATTCAATATTTAATGTTAGATTTGTGACCTCCTAAATTTGATTTTTTTATACTACTAAGTACTATTCATCTATTTTTCCGAAGATATATGATTCTTCTTGGTAAATAAAACCTAAATCTATAAATAATATATATTTGAATGTAAATTAAATTATATATATTATTTTTTATCAAAAAAAAAGAGTTAAATTATTACCAAAGAAATCTCTTTAAACATTGTATCATCACATTGTAATACAAATTTATTAAAAAAACTAATTTATTGACAATGTTAAGTTGTTAACTAAACTCATTACGGTGCCATTTTTCTAAAACTATAGCTAAGAAGAATATCACCAGCACCAAATAAATTTGTAACTTATCGTCATCATTTACCTTTCAAAATTCAGCCTTCATCTTTTCAAACAAAGAAGTAATGATGCTAATCTGTTTTAGGTTCAAGTTAACTTTATCTAGATAATTTCTTATAAAAAAACTTACAAAAATTATCTTCAGATTGAAGTTTTATCTAATTTTTTTTCGTATTTTATTACTTTTATTTCAAAAAAAACAAATTTTTCGCCGGCGAATATTTTCTCTTTCAATATCTATATTAAGTTTGAAAATATCCACGTATATCAATCATCAAATGTGTGGATATTTGGAAAATGACATGAAACGACTATTTCTACCGACGCGTATGACATTAAAAGCAAAATTGATGTATTTTCGAGGAAATGAGAAAGAAAAAAAGAAAAGTCACGACTCAACTCACGTTAAAAAAATGATATAAAGCATTAACAACAAACATTTTAAAAGAGAACGAATATTAAACAGTTCATATAATAATGCAAATAACATTGGATAAGATTGTGCCACACGTCACACACTTATATACATAGAGAGACTCAACTGTATATCATCCTTGCTCTCAACTTTTTCCAAAAAAAAAAAAAACGAGAAGAATCGGAAGAGACAGGTGAGAATATTTACTATGGGGAGTTTGGGAGAAGAAGATTTAGAGAAGCTTGTGCTCGATTATATTGAATCATCTCCGATCACCGTCTCCGATCATATTGAGACGTCTTCTACGGCTTTTATAACTCTTCAGGTCTCTATCTATCTTCACCAAATGCATTTTTCTCTACTTTTTTTCTTGATAAAAAATTAAACCTTCTATTTTTACAGGAGATTCTTGGGACAAAAGGAGATGAAGAGAAGGAGATGGAAGGGAAGATAGAGTCCTTTATCAAGAGAGGAAAAATATCATACGAAGGAGACGATGAGAAGAGAGATGTGATGAAGAAGATTGTCTCTAAACTCAGATCTGACGGCTACGATGCTTCTCTTTCAAAAACCTCATGGGACTCTTCTTTTGATCATCGTGAAGGTATATAATAAATTAACACACTTTCAAAGAAAGATTATATATATATATATATATGACTATCTAGAAATGTCTGTTACCAATCTTTGTAAATGTTTAAGACTTTTTTCCTTCACTGTTTGAAAATATTGAGAATGTCAAGATTTTATTAATTAGTGGGGTTTTGTGAAATAAGTTATTTATTTGTGATATGTTACAGGGTGTAGAGTGTTTAGGTGCACGAGAAAGTATGAGTACATTGACGTCATGGTGAAAGGTGATCGCGACGGTCATGACAAGCTGAAACGTGTGATAGTTGATCTTGATTTCAAATCTCAGTTTGAGCTTGCGAAACAGAAAAAAGCTTACAAAGACATGACTGAGATGCTTCCGACAGTGTTCGTGGCGACGGAGGAAAGACTCAGAAGAGTTGTTTCGTTGGTTTGTGGTGAGATGAAAAAGTCGATGAAGAAAGAAGGAATGTCTAGACCACCATGGAGGACTTCGAGATACATGCAGTCCAAGTGGCTACCTGAAAATCGTCGAAGAGTCTCTCGTTGCAAGAAAGGGTCTTGGTCTTGGTCTGTGTTTGATGACGGTGGTGAAGAAAAAGGTGAAGCTAGGAGTTGGACTATGAGTGGTAGTGGTTCGAAAACTAAGTGTTGTTTTCCTATTTTCTGAGAGGAATGCGCAGCGTTTTTGTTTTGTTTTATCATATCTTTAAAAAAAAATTAAAAAACGGAATTATTTTTTGTTTGTTGTTTCGTATGATTATTACTCTCCTTTTTTTGGGGGTGTTCTGGAAATTTTTGAATTGCCAAACAAAAAATGGGGCTTGTTGTGTCAGGTTTTTTTCTGGTGCTATATTGCATCTTCTACTTGTATCGATAGCCGATGGATAATATAATATATATATATATATATATATATATGTTTTTTGTCGTGATGCAAATGTCCATTTTAGTGAGACAAAAAAATGTCCATTTTAGTGAGACAAAAAAATGTCCATTTTAGCATCTAAAGCTCTTTTGGTTTAAGATTGTATATTTTGATTAATATATGTTGGAGAATATTCTTGATACGGGGACTACCTGCCCCTGAAGCGGTTGAGTTAGTCGAATAATTTTTTTTTTAATTCATTTTGAATGTTTATCTCCTACTACGGATCATGGTTCTTTTTTCTTTTTTTTTTTGGTACAAGGTCATGGTTCTTTTTAGTTGAAGGTTTACATGAATTGTAGTGCGTAAGATTTTGATGAATTGTAGATCAACATTTCTTTAAAGAATTCATAGAGTCTACTTAACATGTGAGATGAAAAATGAAACGATAAAGTAGAGTTTGGTTACGATGTGAATAGTCGAATAATCGAAATCATTTTAGGTGAATAGAGTTTTTTTTCTAAAATAGTTACAAACGTTATAAAGTACTGGCTTTAAAAAATGAATGGCGTTTCTCTTCTGGTTATAGTTTTGATTAGTTCATAATATATGATGAATTTAATTTTAATAACATGAATGTTTTTGAATGATACAAATTAACATAATCACTTATTTAAATGCTCAACGTCTCAAAGTCAACCCTCCAGCACTGACTTCTCATGAAGTTCAGATGATATATTTTCCTTTTTGCATGAATTGAATCTGCATTCATTGTTGAAAATGTAACAAATTGGTTGCTTTTCCCGTAGATATAAATCAGAATCATATGATAAGAACGATGATAAAAACATCTAAAGTCGAAACTGTAATTAATTTAATAACCAAACCATCACTTTCAACCACACTTTGATAAGTAATCCCTCTTTTTTTTTTCTTTTTTTTTTTTTGTCTTATCTATTTCGTCAGGCTTTATTCTTTCGAGTTAATCCGTGGGAGTTTGCCAGAAACTACGGCTAAGCACACAGTAATCAAAATTAAAAAGTCAGATAACTAATTAACTAAGAAGTTATGCATTATCTAGTTAACTAAAGTTAAACACGTCATTGAATTGAATAATAATTAAAGAGCGGAGACAATTTAGATGAAGGGAGAGAAGAAACAGAGAAGGATCTAGTATTTGATTAAACAAAATTTGATTTGAAATGGACAGTCAGAGATTGCTTAGGAGCTAAGCAGAAAGAAACAGAAGTATATGAAGAAATCGTCTCGAGCTCCTCAATTCTTTAACTGTTTTTATTACTGATTTGACATTATAATAAACTATAGCAAAATTAACCCGAAGACGAATATTTCTCGAAGATAAAACCGTGTTAAAATTTAACTTGAAGATTTTAATTCCTCAAAATCCAACTTGATAGGGATTAAAATGCACAGAATCGTTTAGTTAACAATGTGGAAAATTGGATGTAAGAATAAAGGTAAGGAAATTTGTGGAATGTATTGCAAATATGTGATTTGAAGAGGGGGTTCTGCGAAATTGGGGGAAGTGTGTATGTGTGAAAGGACAACAAGAATGCTTCCAGAGAAGAGACAGAGATGTGTCAGCTTCACTCAACTCACATCATACTTATTTGACAGTTGAGAAATCCAACGGCAGCAGTAGCCGAGCTATTTATAAGATACTCAAATAGCTCTATTTTTATGTTTTCTCTTTCCCAAATCGGCCTTACTTTGATTGACGTCAGTCAGATTTTTTTTCATTATTATAAGAGATTTTATTTTATTTTTATTTATGTGAGAGAGCAATATTCCAAATTTTATTTTCCAAAAGTAGTAGCTGAATCTCTCTTGCTTTTAGTAAACTTTATACATCTGATTTAGAAAAACACCCAAAAGATTTTGAAGTAGTTTTCCAAAAAGGTGAGTTCTGAAATGTATCTTAGTGTTATTATAATTTTGTTAAAAGATTTTTTAATCAATTTTGTGCAATTTTAATAGAGGAGTAAAATTTCCTCAAGTTACATTTCCTGATTAGAAATAACTGTGTACGAAGAATGGTCCAATTAAACTGTACCACGATGAATACACTCAAACCCCAAAATTCGATCTCTGGTGGGGTAAATCCATGTATACGAAAGATTCGACGAACCTGACCACAATCTTCTTCTTTTCATTGTCTCTTCAAATGATAATCTTGTTTGGTTCTTTCTTCTATGCTCTCCATATCATACGGAAGAATCTTAAGACTAATTTACACAAAACTCTTTTGATCTTCACACCATATGGCTACCTGATTTTGATATCCTTTGTGCTTCTTCCAAGTCCTTGAGAAATCTGACACAATCAAATTCACTATTCAGCTAACATTTCTTGTCATACAGTTTTATGAAACCAAGTTGGAATTCCTACTAATCATTCATTCAACACCAATTTTGGTTTGTGTGTTCTCTAACTTCATTAACAATCTTGATCCCTAGTAATTATTAATTGATCAGTGCTGTTTCTAACTCAGGAACTCAAACCGATCAAGGCTCATTTACACACAGATGAACCTGTCTTAACCTCTGGCATTACCCGCTTTAATGTAATTACTTGAACGTACCTCTTGGAATTAAGTACTGCGGTGCCACCGAGAATAAACCGAATCCCGGAGTTAGTGGCATTTTGTAGAGCAACAGAGCGCGATTCCTCGTATGTTGTTCCACCAACCATGAAAATTACCACCTCTTGTGGCCTTTATAACCAGAAATTATGCGCAATTTGATTAGTTAATGTAAGTTTAAGAGAGTAGTTTTAACTTATAAGAATTTGAAAAACCTAGCGGCACATACCGTCCCTGTTGAAAATGATCTCCAACAAATGGGTAGTCCACATCTCGTAATCTCCCTCTGGTTATGCTCTCCATTGTTTGAAACAGAAGAGGCTGATGTTGAGTGTAAACATTCTCAACCCCCTGTATTTTTCAAGAAGTCAGTAACATGACATAGATATCGGGAGAGATAGAATGTTCCTGGAGAGGTATAATCTCAGATACAGACCTTAAGTCCCCGAGCCATGTTGCGCGCTATATTCAAAAGATCTCTGTTTCCAAATAGATCACCAGTACGCTTCTCCACACCGGCTTGTTTCAAGAGAAATTGAACTAGCTGCAGTAGTGTGGCATCCAGTAAGTTAAGATACGAAAAATGTGCATCTGGAGTAGGATTTGAGGGTACTTTTATCTAGTTATTCAGAATAATGAGTAAAAACCACCATGGGCGGAATTCAAAAATCGGTAAACAAGTATACTAGTAGCAGAATTGCAAATCATTATTCACCCTAAAAGACTAAAAGGAGATGCAGAAGTATATATTCAAAGCTACAAGAACGAAATGCAAAACTAAAAGGAAACAGATGATACCCCTGGTTTGTACTTGGGAGACCGTGAAGCCAATTTATTGAACAGTTGCATCAACTGAACGGGATTTTCTTTCTCATAGCGCAAAGCATACAGCATTACCAAACGTAGTCGGTCGATGTCAGACACACTTTCATTACTTAAGAGATCCGTAACTGCCTGCAAAATAAAGCATGAAAAGAGTCACAGCTCCGTGCTAACAACAGATTCAGCACAACTTTGCATAACTAATATCTATTATTGTTAAGATTCTGCATCTCACTGGATACATTTGTATGGGACCAGAGCGAGACATGACGGGTACGGGGTACCGAATGCGGAATTATTCAGTCAGACCTTCTGCATGTTGCTACTAATAAAGCACTTCTCTGTATAGTTATTATTGATGAATGCAAGATTTTCCCAGTGGACAGTGAGTAAATGGAACAAGTAAATAGATATTCCCTACCTCATATGCAGCTCCTTGGCCACCATTGCAAGCCAAATCTTGCTCTGTTTGTGAAACCATCATCAGTTTCCTTGCTTCAACTAGCTTGCTCATTTCAGTAACCAGAGTTACATGCTTTGAGACGTTGCCTTGCATCTTTTTGTACTCAGGGTAGTTGTCAACAAATCTGGCCATGTCCTCTGTAAAACCAACGCATTCACAGATTATAACTGTCACTAGCACCAGAAACTTTAGTTATAAACGTCTTTGCAGTACATAGTTTAAGACTAGCCATATTTGTACCTATTGTCTGGATGTTTTGGTTACTCTTTGCCACCTGCTGAAAGTCATCTACCATTCGCTTGATGTTCATTCCAATATCCCCAAAATTTTCATACATGTTAGATTTGAAAAATGCATCTTGTTCTGATGATAAAACCACCTCCTGCCAGCAAAAGAGTTGTATTAGCTATAAGGTTCCCAACTAATAAAAGATGGCAGTAGAGAAAACCAACCACTTGCTGATCTTTTGGAAGACTTCCAATGGCTTTCAAGTCTACTTTATTATCTTGAAGTCCTATGAGTTCGTGCACCATTGCCTACAGAAAATCTCTTTAGCGAGCAAGTCTTATTCTTACGAAAAAGCAGGACATCTGGAGGCCCCTCTTATACCATAGAGTAGCACAAAAATAATTTTATTTAGCCAAGTTAACCTGGTATGTCCACTGATTCAGCAATGGGGTAACCGGGTCATCTCTTCTGTCAATTACAAGCAGCAGCGGAGAGCTTTCAGTCCGTCTAAAGTCGAAAAGAGCGCTTTCGTGCTGATACATTAATTTCTGAAACATAAAAGTGTCTTTCAAATGACTACAGGATACAGGAAATTTTCAGACTGTTTTACAGCTAAGCAAAATTTCTTTCGTGCTGGAAATTAGTTCCATCACATGCAAGCAAAATATAGCGGGAAGAAAAACTTGTTGAGAGCTTGTCCAACAACTTCACTTACAGCTGTTTCCTGTGCAATCCTTTTTGCCGTATCAGAGGTCCTCTGATATCTGATGACAGGTCTCCGTTTCAACGCCAAAAACACTGCCGCAATTCCATCAACAACCCGATCGGAAAAGCGTTGCAAACCAGAGGGATCGACAACCGCTGGGATCATATATAGGTGGTTTGATGCCATATTCAATGTGAAATGATATGGATCACCAGCAACAAAGTCTGCATAATACTCCTGCAACATAAAAACCAGAAAGACTATGTCAAAAAAACCACAACTATGTCGAGTGTACCAAGCAATTTAAGTTGAAATCAGAAAACTTGAGACAGGCAGTGGAAATACTAAGCTCCACAATTATGACCGTTCCATCACAAATCAAGCAACTTCTCATAGAGGTAAAAAAACATACTTATACTGAGCCAATAATATGCTACGAAACATTCTTTTAGCATTAGTCTCCTATTCAAAAACATCATGGAGGAGGGAATTCGAAAAATCACCTGAACTTGCTGTACAACCTCTTGCTCATCCGAATCCGCCAAAATATGAATCTGAGTATCCTTTAACAGATTGGAGAAAACTGAAAGATTCATTACAAAAAGAACATCAAATTTTGTATCACTGTCGGTGAACAATGATAAACTCGAAATAATTAAAAATTGAAAGACCATACATAAATGGTATTCTCCAAATCTAGGATTGGCAAGCTGGTATCGTAGTTTCTGAATATTCTCTGAAGTTGGGCGGATGAAATAAACAGCTTTCAGATGCGACATCGATTCTTTTGACACAGAGATTGAATCTATCATCTCCACAAGAAACACTTCTTTCTGAAGCAGCTCTGACTGTGAATACACAATGCTTACATTGCTAACCTGCAATTCAACAACGAAATCAAAAACACATAATGACGAAGACGTGCCTAAATTTTCAATAATGAATAACGATTCCAGATATACAAATCAGAGTAGATCAGTAATCGAAGAAGACTAGATCGGATTTTTACCGTTTCGGAGTCGAGTATAAGAACCTTCATGCCGGAGATGTCCTGAAGCATCCGATTGATGTAATCACGCACAGACGTAACTAGCACCATCGTTCCACCGCAAAATTCCGCTACGATTAGCTTTGTTTGATTCAGATCTACGGCGACTGATCTCGTCGATTACTGTTGACAACGAAGGCTTGGCGAATTCGTTCAGTATTTCAGATCTTCCTTAATCAACGAAGACTCAAAAACGAAGATACGAGTTTTTGCAAAACAAATCCTATTCTATTGGGTATTTCCATATTATACTAACTTTTAGTTTTGATTTAATTAAACCCAATCTTTCCAAAAAAACCTGAAGACAAACGCCGGTTAGCGTGTTAACAAGAAAACATAACGGCGTATAGTTTTATCGCAACCACAGCGTTTTGATCGTTCACGTTTAGAAAAGAAAAGGGTTAAATAAGACACAAAATTAGATCAGGGTTTAAAATAAGAAATACCTAAAAGGTAAAGGGGTTGTTTCGCAAAACGCTAGAATCTAATCACTCATTTTGTTAATACGCATCGTTTTGTCTCGAGCCTTCGTCCGAAATCTAATTTTCAAAATCCCTAAAATGTCTCTTGTCTTGTTCATCAGGCGATTATGAAAATCTCGAAACCGACCCTGATCTTACGGAGACAATGATACCTTCCTCAAGTCCCATGGAGTCAAGACATCGACTCTCCTTCTCCACGTTAGTCTCCGTCTTCTTCTTCTTCTTCATTAGTTTCTCGAGTTTGGTGAACACTATATACTTATATAGTTTAGTTAACTTAGTAAGCTTCATACACATGGTTGACTTTTCTGGAAATCAGATCTTCGATCCTGTTTTTGATTCAGGAATATGTTTCACAAGCGATCTTTGTTTATTTATCTGTTGGATTGACATATATATATAATCACTCCTTCGATTTTTTCATGTTTTGTGTAGTGAGAAGTCAAGTAGGAGGAGATTTCAAAGAATTGAAAAGGGTGTCAAGTTCAATACTCTGAAACTTGTGTTGATTTGTATAATGCTTGGCGCTTTGTTCACGATCTACCGTTTTCGTTATCCACCGCTACAAATTGCTGAAAATCCTACTAGTTTTGGTGTTACCACTGATCCTCGCTATGTAGCTACTGCTGAGATCAACTGGAACCATGTGTCAAATCTTGTAGAGAAGCACTTATTTGGTAGAAGCGAGTATCAAGGAATTGGTCTTATAAACCTTAACGATAACGAGATTGATCGGTTGAAGGAGGTAATGAAATCTGAATGTGATCATGTAGCTTTGCATCTAGACTATGCTGCAAAGAACATAACATGGGAATCTCTATACCCGGAATGGATTGACGAAGTAGAAGAATTCGAAGTCCCTACTTGTCCTTCTCTTCCTTTGATTCAAGTTCCTGGCAAGCCTCGGATCGATCTTGTCATTGCCAAGCTTCCGTGTGACAAATCAGGAAAATGGTCAAGAGATGTGGCTCGATTGCACTTACAATTTGCAGCAGCTCGAGTGGCGGCTTCTTCTAAAGGGCTTCATGATGTTCATGTGATTTTGGTGTCTGATTGTTTTCCAATCCCTAATCTTTTTACCGGTCAAGAACTTGTTGCCCGTCAAGGAAACATATGGCTGTATAAGCCTAACCTTCACCAGTTAAGACAAAAGTTACAGCTTCCTGTTGGTTCCTGTGAACTTTCTGTTCCTCTTCAAGCTAAAGGTTAGTAGCAATTTTTTTTGTCTTCTGTTTCAGCTAGTTTAGCATCTCCCCTCCTAAGCTGATTAAATGATTTCAATTGCAGATAATTTCTACTCCGAAAGTGCAAAGAAAGAAGCTTATGCTACTATCTTGCACTCTGCTCAATTCTATGTCTGTGGAGCCATTGCAGCTGCGCAGAGCATTCGAATGTCAGGCTCTACTCGCGACCTGGTCATACTTGTTGATGATTCGATAAGTGAATACCATAAAAGTGGTTTGGAAGCTGCTGGATGGAAGATTCACATGTTTCAAAGAATCAGGAACCCGAATGCTATACCAAATGCATATAACGAATGGAACTACAGTAAGTTCCGTCTTTGGCAATTGACTGAATACAGCAAGATCATCTTCATTGATGCAGACATGCTTATCCTTAGAAACATAGATTTCCTCTTCGAGTTCCCTGAGATATCAGCAACTGGAAACAATGCTACGCTCTTCAACTCCGGTCTGATGGTGGTTGAGCCATCAAATTCAACATTCCAGTTACTAATGGATAACATCAATGAAGTTGTGTCTTACAACGGAGGAGACCAAGGTTACCTTAACGAGATATTCACATGGTGGCACCGGATTCCTAAACACATGAATTTCTTGAAGCATTTCTGGGAAGGAGACGAACCTGAGATTAAGAAAATGAAGACGAGTCTATTTGGAGCTGATCCTCCGATCCTTTACGTTCTTCATTACCTAGGTTATAACAAACCCTGGTTATGTTTCAGAGACTATGATTGCAACTGGAATGTGGATATTTTCCAAGAATTCGCAAGTGACGAAGCACATAAAACCTGGTGGAGAGTGCACGACGCAATGCCTGAGAATTTGCACAAGTTCTGTTTATTGAGATCGAAACAGAAGGCACAACTTGAGTGGGATCGGAGACAAGCAGAGAAAGGGAACTACAAAGATGGACATTGGAAGATAAAGATCAAAGATGAGAGACTTAAGACTTGTTTCGAGGATTTCTGTTTTTGGGAGAGTATGCTTTGGCATTGGGGTGAGACGAACTCAACCGATAATTCTTCCACCACCACCACCACTTCATCACCGCCGCATAAAACCGCTCTCTCTTCCCTGTGAATTCTTTGGCTTTGGTTTGGTACAAAATTACTCTCCTTTCACCAACCAAACGTTGGTTGGTTATGTTCTTTTGTTTTTTTTTATCAGCTTGAAACCCTGTATACGAATCCCAGAAACAATGTAATCATGATGAGGGATAAAGGAATGAAAGACAAATGAAGAATTTACAGGAAGACGTAGCTTTCCATTCAGCATAGTGCTTTTGTTGCCCATTGACCAGTAGGTTTTGTTTGTTATTCCGTCGGACATAAAAAAAAAGTTAATTTTATTTTATTCTAGAGAACCGGAGCTAATAAACCGAAACGAACCGAACCGAACGGGTAAAATTGATTTTAGTGACGAGAACCAAAGTTTTTTAGCCGCAAAAAAATGGCCTCGCGAATCCAGAAACCAGTCTCTTCGTCTTCTTCTTCACTTGCCGGAGAAGATGGATTCGATTTGTTTTTCCCGACCAAATGAGTCTTGTCGCGGAATTTCAGTTTTGCCTGCTTTTAACATAAGTAATCTTTCCGCCGTCAATCGTTTCCGTTCAATGACGAGTCTTCGTTTTGGATTTCCGGCGACGCCGTTTCGTCGGACTCCGAACTCTTCCTTCGAGACTCACGCGAAGAAGAAGAAGAATACGAGTACTGTTGAACCAAAACGGAACAAAGTCGAAGACTTACTCTTTGAAGAAGAAGATGAAGAAGAAGATGAAGAAGATGAGGAGGAGCTAGTTCTTCCCGAAGAGATTCAAGATGGTGCGTTTTGATTCCCTTTTTTTGGGTGGTTTGAATGTAATCTTATGATTCTCTGTAGCTTGAGTTTGATTTCAACCATTTATTATATTCAACACGTTTCTGGTGATTTCTTTGGTTCTATAGAGTTGCTTCTGGATGATGAATACGACGAAGACGATGACTTTGAGTTCGATGAGAGCGAGGAGGAACTCTATGTAAGTCTACTTACGCCTGAATGAGAGATTAGGAAAAGATAAAACTATTTTGGATCTCTTATCTATGGATTTGATCATCTGAAAGGCTGGAGATGGATGTGGTGGTGGAGGCATTAAGCTTGCTGGAACATTATGGGACAAAGAAGCATTTGCATTAGCTGAGAAAGTCTGTGAGTCTTTTGAAGGGGAGTTAGGCATTTATGCCTTCAAGACTCTGCCAAATTCAACCATACAAGTGAGAATCGAGCGGCTCACCAACAAAAGTGGTTCCCCAACAATGGAAGACATTGAAGCATATTCAACAATCTACAGTGCAAAATTGGCTGACGCTGAACTTGCCAAGTCTATACCGGAAAATATCTCTCTAGAGGTTACTTAACCTTTAATCCATTCAATCAATTTGTTTCATAGAACTCAACAAGTTTGGACATTTTGGGATCAAAATTCTGACAAGAAATACACAGGTTTCATCTCCTGGTGTCGAAAGGGTAGTACGGATTCCGCAGGATCTTGATCGGTATAAGGACAGACCGATGTATGTGAGGTACACTAATGAGGAAGCTGAAACCGAAGGTGATGGAATTTTCAGGCTGGTTTCTTTCGATGTGGAAGCCAAAAGCTGCATTTGGGGAATAGCGGACATTCGAGTCAACCGAGAAAAGGCAGGCAAAGGCAGACCTTTGAGCAAGAAGCAAAGAGAATGGAGACTCGAAACGGCTTTCGAGTCACTACAGTTAGTTCGATTGCATTCTGAATGTTGAATGCACATGTTTCATCTTTTGGTTTATATTAAAGATCTCAATAGAAAGAGTCTATTACAACGATACGTAATAGTTTAGACACGACAACGACTAACTTGAGACACAGAAGAAAACCAAAAACAATGGGAGATGTCTTTCTTTTATTGCTGTGAGTACATAAAGGGAACTAAAACACAAAGTAGGCATCATCGGCAAGAGAATGGCTTCAAGCACCCATGGTGATGATGCAACGGATACTCTCTCCCTTCAACATATAATCAAAGGCCTTGTTGATCTCGGAGAATGGCACTGTATGAGTGATGAATTTCTCAAGCTCCAGCTCCTATTCATAAAAAGAATTATCAGAACAATGATAATTTGATTCGACATTGAAGAGACCAAAGCTTCTCATTACCTTGTTCATGTACTTTTCGACAACCCCGGGAATGTCAGTTTTGGGTTTGTAATTCCCGAAGAAAGTACCCTTGAGAGTCCTCTCATTCAAGAAATTCATTGGATGAGACTTGAAGGCATCGTCTTTGCTTGGCACACCGACCAGCACCGCAACACCCCAACCCTGAAACAAACATCATATGCTTGTAGGTTCAGATATACAATGTAGTTATGAAAGATTTGTTCCGAATTGATGCGAAGGGAAGATTACATCATGAACACATTCAAATGCTTGAATCATGGCCTGAACACTTCCAGTGCACTCCACACTCCGGTCCACCCCACCATCCGTCATCTCAGCGAGCACCTGTTGAACTGGTTTGTCATGGTCTCTTGGGTTCACAAACTCGGTCACACCGAATTCCTTAGCTGCCAATAACATATCAAACTCAATGTAAGTAATCAGAAAATTAGAGAAGAAGAGAGTTAAAAAAAGGCTATCATCTTTTGAATACCTTGATCGAATCTTTTAGAGTTAAGATCAACACCAATGATCCTAGAAGCACCTGCTATTCTAGCACCTTCTGCAGCTGCTAAACCAACAGCACCGAGTCCGAAAATGGCAACACTTTGACCTTTCTTAGGTTTAGCCACATTCAAAGTAGCTCCTAACCCAGTGGATAAACCACAACTGACAATACAGACTTTGTCAAGAGGCGCATCCGGATTGATCTTAGCGACCTGACCAGAGTGAACCACAGTGTACTCACTAAACGTGGAAGTCCCAAGGAAATGATAAATCGGTTTGCCATTAATGGAGAATCTCGATTCACCGTCGTGAATCATCCCGCCTCTCTCGGTATTGATCCTGAGAAGATCACACATGTTGGATTCCTCCGAGTGACAGTGACGACAATCTCCACATTCTCCCGTGAAGATCGGTAACACATGATCTCCTGGCTGAAGATCAGTCACTCCTTCTCCAACACTCTCAACAATCCTACACAACCCCAAAAAAAAAAAAAACCAATCTTTAATCTCTCTAAAACCTTATAAAACTTCCACAACGAAGAAAGAAGATAGAAGGTTTTTGTTACCCTCCCGCTTCATGGCCGAAGATACGAGGAAACAACGGTGTTTGTCCCTGCAGAATAAAAAAAGGTTGAATTTTGTAAATTCTGTGATAAAAATTAGAACTTGATTATTAATTTTTTGAGTGTAATTAATTGATAAATTTACCTTAGCTTCCCAGAAGTAAACATCAGTGTGACAGAGAGAAGTGAAGAGAATCTTGATACGAACTTCGTGTTTCTGCGGTGGAGCAACCTCCACTTCCTCCATCACCAGTGGCTTTCCAGCTTCCCATGCCACAGCCGCTGCATTCACCACAAAAAAAACGACACCGTTTATTTCAACATAAAAAATTGTGGATTCATAACAAATATGATCAAAAGATCTCAAATAGTGAATTCTTATAAAACTAATTCACAGGAATGTAACCGATCAACGAACTATGATTGATCAATATATGGAAAAATAGACAGAATAAAAATGAAACCTTTGCATCGAATAATCTGTCCGGTGGTAGTCATTATCAACAGTGAAGAACTTTGATCTTCTTTTAGCTTTTTGTTTTTTGTGATTGTGAATTTGTGATGTAAGAAGAGAGAAACAGAGAAGGGATATTTATATAGCTGGGAAAGTAGAAGAAGTATATGTATTTACAGAAACGCCACTCGAATTAATTAGTTTTATAATTAAATCTTTTTTGTAATTTTCCAGTCGACATCTGTAAAGAAACTAGGGGCGTCTTTGGTTTAGCTCTGCCTTGTTCTCTCGAATGCTATTCCACTTGGCACTACCAGAATTCGTCCACGTGGCATTTTTAAATTTGGTAACTAATTAAATTTAAATATGGTCTTAATTCTTAATCTTGATGCTCACGCCGTGGTGTTTCTAAAAAGCAGTAATCGGCACCCATCGAATGTTTTGTTTCGGGCGGTTTCATCTTAATTGGCTCTTTAATATTATTCTTGGCTATCAAGTTGGATTTTTTTTTCTTTGTGATATTTACAAAGATATTTGGCTCTTAGATAGAGTATATTTTTGGCCGTCACTCTCAAGTCTCAACAACACAATTATAGGATTGTCATTAATTATTTTTTTGGCCTCATCTTTTGTTTTCACTCTTTTTATTTATTTATTTATTTATTTATTAAAAATATAAATATTTCATTATAAATAAAAAGATTTAGATTTACAATAAAATAAAACCAGTGATTTGGTCTTATAGAAAAGAAATGATAAAAAACATGAAAACAAAAAACAATCAGTCCATCGACATCGATAAAAACAAGTATGTTTTTGGAGTTAACGAAGTAATAAACGATTTTTAAGAAACTCTCAGAAGACACCTCAATGAAGATAAAACGAAATGTCAAACGGCGATAACCGAATCATAAAAAAACCAAGCGAAATGAAGCCTTTCAATGGTAACCCGAGAAGATTGAGTCGTCAACAGCATAGAAACCAGAGTTCTTGATCACGCTCTCCACCCGCGACACGTGAAAGCAACTCTTAGAACTAACCATGAGCTCTCTCTGAACGGAACCACACGAACCTGCAACACAATAAGGCAACAAGCAAGGAGACTCGCCAAAATTCTAACAAAAGCGAAGCAACCATCCTTGAAACGATCGGAGACACAAAAGGAGACGCAACCAAACCACCACCCAGAGGCGGACCTAATAAAAGAGAAGGTGGTTCAATTGACACCCCTTTAATTCTGAATTTTCCAGTGTTTATGTTTATAGCCCAATATTTTTGTTTTACTAAAAATTAAAAAGTCCACAAATCTATCTAATTAAAAAAGCCTATCACTAAACAACAAAGTCTCATTACTAAAATCCAATTAACCAACTTGCTCGAATGTTGGTGGAAACACGAAAACATATATCATATCCTTTGGTTTACAAACTTTTGAAGTTGATTATGATTTTGCATGTCGCTACTGCAACTGTTGAGAGATGTTTTTCAGTAATAAAGATCGTGAAGACAGACCGACGCAACCGAATCGGAGGTCAGTTTTTGAATGACTGTTTAATTTGTTTTGTTGAGAAAGATGTATTTGAAACTATCACAAATGAGAGTGTGATGAAAAGATTTCAGGATATGAAAGATCGCAGGGTACTTTTATAAGATGTCTTTTTTATCTCTATGAATTATTTTTCATAATATTTTTTATTTATATATATATATTTATACTTTATGTTTTGACACAGGTTAAAAATATTTCTGGGTCCGCGACTGCCACCACCGGCAACTACTACATCACCAGGAACTCGGCTAATGCTGAAACTAAAAGCAACAAGAAAGACGACAACGTACCTATACGCCACGGAGAACGCGAGAACCTCGCAAACCGTTGAGGCAATCAGTCAGCCAATGTGACCCGAAAGCACGTCCTCAAGCGTCCACTGTCACAACCTCGATTTGGGACCTCTCAAAATTCACTTTACCACCACAACAGGTCTCGAAACGGAGGAGCCGAAGCCAGCCACGATCTATCGACAAAGACCTTGGCCGGGCCCCTCTAATGACGCAAAAGAAGAAACCGAACCGAGACAAAAGATCCTGCGACACCAAAACTCTCCAAACCCGCAGATCCAGAGACAACGGAGGCGAGAGCCACATCCGAAACGGAGAGGCGAGATCTGGAAATCCGACTACACGGCTGCCGAAAAAAACAAATTGCCAAACTTCCCATCGCGAGAAAAGCCTAGAACCTCTCCACCGTAATACAGTAAACTTCCGATTGATTTCAAAATAACTCAAGCTCCGATTAACAAAATCAAAAGTTCCAAAACACAATCGATCGATGTTCATAAAACACCTATACGAGTAAGCCAGCTCTCGAGAAGAGAGAAACCAGCAGGAAAAGTTCTAGAACCTCAAAAGTTTACAAATGATTTCGATAAAAAAACAAAAAGCAGTATTGCGTGATCATAAAGCTGGCCTAACGACATTCTTCGAATCTTCACTCCCCACCTGCCACGTGTTGGCTTCTGATTCGTTTTATTCTTTCCTTGGTGTCGCACGTGTGGTTCTGTATCAAATCTCCCCCTCTCAACAGAACCTTGACCTCAAGGTTTTAAGCAGCAAAGTCCAGATACTGTCTCTGAAAGTCAAACAAGAACTCCCAAGTACCTTCCTCTTCTGGTTCATTAAGCCATTTAACCAAAACCTTTGTGACAGCTCTCCCTTGCCTTTTCACCATCTTTCTCGCAAGAATACGGTCTGGTGCTTTCTCAAAAACATCTTGCAGCACAGTATGTAAGTGATTAGTAGTATGGACGTTACCCACCAATACCTTCAACTGGGAGATATGGAAAACAGGGTGTATGTGAGAGTAGCTAGGTAACTGGAGCTTGTATGCAACTTCCCCACAACGATCAACAATTTTGTAGTGTTCAAAGTATTTGGGAGCCAACTTCTGGTTTTCTCTTGTAATCACAGAGTTTTGCCTGTAAGGTTGCAACTTGACATACACATAATCTCTAATGGCAAATTCACGCTCAGTACGATGTTGGTCAGCAAATTGCTTCATCCGATGTTGAGCTCTCATTAAATGGAACTTCAGAAGCAAAATCATGTTCTCTCTCTCCTGTAATGATCTTGCAACCACAGCTACCTTTGATTCTCCGGGTAAATAAGGTAGGTGCACTGGTGGAGCTTGCCCATATACAACCTCAAATGGTGTCATTCTGTTGGAGGAGTGATAGTTAGTATTATACCAATACTATGCCAGAACTAACCACTTACTCCACATTGCAGGCTGAGCATGACACATGCACCTCAAGTAAGTTTCCAAACACCTGTTTACCACTTCAGTTTGGCCATCACTTTGAGGGTGATAAGCACTTGACATTTGCAGAGTGACACCTTACAAAAAAAAGAATTCCCTCCAGAAATCACTAGTGAACACTGTGTCCCTATCACTTACAATGGAATTAGGGCAGGCATGAAGTTTGAAGACATTATCCAAGTAGGCCTGAGCCACTGTTAAAGCACTATAGGGGTGAGCCAGAGCGATGAAATGAGCAGCTTTGCTCAATCTGTCCACCACCACCATAATCACAGATTTGCCGGCAGAGTTAGGTAATCCATCAATGAAAACCATGGATACATCACTCCAAATGGTCTCAGGAATTGGTAAGGGCTGAAGTTGTCCCGGAGAAGCCGCATTATCACCTTTACACTGCTGGCATACATTACAGCCTCGGATGTAAGCCTGTATGTCCTTTACCATACCCTTCCAAAAGAAAATCCCTTTTACTCGCTGGTAAGTAACATCCCTTCCCGAATGCCCTCCAACACCTGAACAATGCAGCCATTGCAGAATAGAGTCTTTGATTTTGGCATCAGAAGGTACTACAATCTTGTCATTTCTCCTCAAAACATCTTGGGTCCATGAATAATGCTTCTTGGAACCTGGTTCTTTGCGAATGGCATTAATGATCTCTTGCAGGGCTGCATCAGTTTCATACCCTGCTTGTATCTCCTTCAATAAGTCACACTCCACCAAAGATAAAGCCATATGTAAAATCGCAGCTTCTTCTACACGAGATAAAACATCAGCCACCACATTTTTTTTACTCTGCCTGTACTGAATTTCATAATCAAACTCCAACAATTTTGGAAGCCACTGCTGTTGAATGGGTGTGTTCAAACGCTGCTCTAACAAATACTTCAAACTTCTTTGATCTGTCTTGATCGCAAAATGATTGGGTAGCAGGTAGTGCCTCCACTTCCTTACAGCAAATATCACTGCAAGCAGTTCCTTTTCATAAATAGAGAGATGTAATTCTTTGCCTTTCAGTTGGCGACTGATGTATGCCAAGGAGTGCACTTCCTGCATTAACACCGCACCAATTCCTTGTCCACAAGCATCAGTCTCTACTATAAAAGCCTTGTCAAACAGTGGAAGAGCAAGCACATGAGCCATACACAACGCCTGCTTCAATGCATCAAATGCGTCCTGCGCTTTTGCGGACCAAATGAATGCATCAGTTTTAGTTAATGCATGCAATGGTCCTGCTATCACACCGAACCCCTTTACAAAGCGTCTATAGTACCCTGCTAGACCTAAGAAACTTTTTAATTGCTTGAGGGTAGTAGGTTTTGGCCAGTCCTGCACAGCTTGAACTTTAGCAGGATCAGTAGATATTCCCAAAGCACTGATGAAATGCCCCAAGTATTCTACTCTGGAAACTGCAAATGCACATTTGCTCATTTTGGCAAACAACTTGTTATGCCTCATGAGTTCAAATACACATTGAAGATGCTGTGCATGTTCTTCTAATGATGCATTATAGATGAGTATATCATCAAAGAACACAAGCACAAACTTCCTCAAATAGCCTTAAAAACTGAGTTCATAAGGCTATGAAATGTAGCTGGAGCATTAGTGAGACCAAACGGCATGACCAAATACTCATAGTGGCCACTGTGGGTTTTGAATGCTCTTGTGTACATCAGCAATGTCCATTCGTACTTGGTGATAACCTGCTCTAAGATCAATCTTGGAGTACACTTGTGATCTTCCCAGCTCATCCATTAGATCCTCTATCAAGGGAATAGGGAATCTATCTTTGACTGTCATACCATTGAGCTCTCTGTAATCAACACATAATCGCAAGTGCCATCCTTCTTCTTCACAAGCACTACTGGAGAAGCATAAGGACTAGAGCTGCTTTGAATAGTCCTTCCCTTCAACATATCTTCTACAATTTTGTCAATCTCATTTTTCTGGTGTATGGCATACCTGTAGGGTCTTTGGTTCACAGGATTGGACCCTTCCAACAACTTGATTTTGTGATCATGTTGGTGTCTAAATGGAGGCAATGCAGTAGGCTCAGCAAACACATCCGGAAACGTCTCTACCATTTTCTCCACGACTGATTCTTTGCCTTCACTATCCGTCACCGCATTCAGAGTATAGAAGTCCCCTCCTTCTTCTTCAGGAACCTCTTGTACCCAAATCATTGTCAACTGAATTTGATCTTCTTGGAATTTCTGCAGTTTATGGGCCTTCACATCTCTAACAGACCCGGTTTTGATACCATTGAGTATCCTCTTTTGATTCTTAAACCGAAACCTCATTTCCAGTGTCTTAAAATCCCAAGAAATGTGACCTAAAGTCTCCAGCCATTGAACACCTAACACCATATCAACACCTTGTAAGGGAATCAATAAAATGTCAGAATGAAAGGTAGTAGATTGCAACTTCCACTCAAAGTCTTTTATCTTGCCATCCACTGTCAACCGTCTCCCATCTGCCATTGAAACCTTGGTCAACCCAGCATTCTCCATCTTACAACCCAGCTTTTTGGCTACTTCTGAATCAATAAAATTGTGAGTAGACCCTGAATCAATCAAAATAAACAGAATTTTCTTATTATATGTGCCCTTGACTTTCATAGTTTTGTAATCTGATATGCCAGATACTGCATTAACAGAAATCTTAGGCATAAGCTCTTCTTCCTCAAGTAACACCTCCACAGCATCCTCAAACTCTTCTTCCACATCCATTTTGTAGAGTTGTGTCTTCTTATGGACCAGATAGTGCTCAGGAGTGTATTTCTCATCACAGAAATAACACAGCCCCTTGGCTCTTCTGTCACTCATTTCCTGTTGAGACATCTTTCTAGCCGGTTGATGTACTGGTTTAGCAGTCACTTTAGGTGGAAATTGATCTGCTTTTGACTCCAGCTCCCGTGAATTACGAGAGTAACTCACTGAGTGCACACCACGAGACCCCCAACTTGTAGCAACCTGTTTCTTTGGATATGCTTTTTCATACGTCTTCCCCAAGTAAAAATAATGCCTCACAGATTTTGGCTGAAACATCCGCACATGCATTTGTGTATCCACTCTTAATCCTGCCAGATACACACTCACCAAATACTCTTCTGACAAATTAACCCTTACTTTGATGCTTTCAAATTTCTTGTGATACTCCATGATACCATCAGTCTCCTGCAACAGTTTCAGCTCTGCCATAGGATCATCACACTCATCTTCAAACCGCTCCCTCAACAGCTTGACATATCCTGTCCAATCATACAACACTTCCAAACCAACCCCAAACTGAATAAATGATTGATGCCAAGTAGAAGCATCTTCGTCAAAATGTATAGCCGCCATCTTAACCCTCAAATTGCAGGAGTGTAGTCTACACCAAAAAATTCCTCTGCCTTAAACAACCACCCTTTCAGATTTGTCCCATCAAACCGTGGAAACTCAATCTTCCCCATCCTAGTCAAGTTCCCATAAGCATGATGAATATCTGCACGTACCTGATTATGATCTGATCTCCTGTTATCACGAAAATGATCAGAAACACCAGATCTGTTCTCTACTGATCTCGCTGATACCGGAGCATCGCGATCGTAACCCGACTGATCTTCCACCACCTTGTTCACCGTGGATCTGCTAAGAGCTTCAAACATGTCGGTGAACTGTTTCATTGTCACCTTGTGTTGTTCTGCAACAATATCCTCCAACTTTGACAGTCTCGCTTCCATCGGATCTTCCATATCGAACTCCTTCCCTTTTGATTCACCGTCCTGTGATCTCGTCTTCACCATCCTCCGAGAAACGACATAGCTCTGATACATGTAATACAGTAAACTTCCGATTGATTTCAAAATAACTCAAGCTCCGATTAACAAAATCAAAAGTTCCAAAACACAATCGATCGATGTTCATAAAACACCCATACGAGTAAGCCAGCTCTCGAGAAGAGAGAAACCAGCAGGAAAAGTTCTAGAACCTCAAAAGTTTACAAATGATTTCGATAAAAAAACAAAAAGCAGTATTGCGTGATCATAAAGCTGGCCTAACGGCATTCTTCGAATCTTCACTCCCCATCTGCCACATGTTGGCTTCTGATTTGTTTTATTCTTTCCTTGGTGTCGCACGTGTCTGCTCGCACGTGTGGTTCTGTATCACATCGACACAAACCACTACCCTAACCGCCGCTCCAGAGCCACTAAGCGAAGAGAAACCCTGAATCCGCCGTGAACCACCGGTTGTGACTGTCGGGTACGAGCGTCCTCGTGCCACAAACCCGACACAACTGCAAAACGCCTTGGCGGAGTGTCTTCTGAAAAACGCGCGAGGCTGAAACTTCGATCGGAAAACGGAGAAATCTCGCTTCCGCAAAACAGTCAAACAGATCAAGGAATGGAGAGGTGAATAGAGCATTCGGACATAAAAGAACGGAGTTTTTGGCCATCTCACAACGCCAGTCAAACTAGATACCGGAAAGGCAAGCAGATCAATGACGAGAGAGAATTTCGACGATGAGAGAGAAGAAAGTCGCCACGCGTGTATACCACACGCCCGACTTTTCGAAATGTAAGTTTCAATCCTTGTCACGTTTTTAGGATTCTTGTCACAAGGGAGAAGGTATGTGCGCTATACTACCTTCTTTTGTTTTTACTTTCGAATTCTATCCCCAACCCGACAAAAAATACAATCGTCATTATTAATTGTTTTAATATTCTATGTAACCTTTCCTTAGGAGTTCAATCGTGATTATTAATTGGTTTAATAAAGTGATAGAATTTTTTAGTTATACATATGTATTATAATTTTGTTTTATTTTTATGATTGGCATATACACAAGGATGTCCCGATGTTTATAATTTAAATTTTTTAATGTGGCTAAGAGAGAACCACATTAATTTTGGTATATGGTGGAACTTGATTATATATGTGTATTACTAAATCAGCTTGTAATGTATAATTAGGTTTAATAGTGTTCTTGATGACAATAATCTTCATTAATTATGATATTGATTTTCTATATGAATCATGTTTTCACTCTACATCACAAATTCATTCAACTCGCAAGATTCAACGCGGAAAGAATATCACGATTGATTCCTAACCTAAACCACTATATCACTGCGTACGTACCCTCCATGTAATCATCAATGTTGAATTTTAAGCACATAACTCAAAATAATCTCCTAACCATTTACCAGTGATTCGATTCAACAATTTAACCGTTAATCTTTTTCACAAGCTCTTCAGGAACAACTCTTAAGAGCTCACGAGTCTATTTCCACCCCTCTTAATTTATTCATTGATCATATCTTCGACGTAATTTTTTCTTCAACTTATTGTGTGAATCATAGGCCCAAGAGCACGTAGTAGAGAATAGTTACTGGTAAAGATACTATCATACCAAAGATAACCCTGAAAACAAAAACACCAATAACACACAAATTTCACATTAATCAAAATCCCACATTTAAAAACATTCAAACCGGTAATGTAAAAATGAAGAACAAAAGAAAACAAAGAGACCAAGAAACTCACAGTGTACTCAGTAAGTCTGGATGCAAACCGTACTCCCTCGCAAACACGAACGGTACTATTCCTTGCGGTAGAGCCGCCTACGGGTAATGTATTTGTTGAGATATTATTAATTTACTTTGGATCAAGTACAATTATAGGCCGATGATCCAAATATCATTTGTTGGACTAAACCCAAAACTGATCCAAATACTAGAGTTTCTTTAGAAACATAGTAATATATTATTACCAACTTAAACTAATTTACAAAATTATCTGAATACTCTGAAGTAAATATCTAGATATTTTTATCAAAAATATCTAGATGCTTGTAACATATATAAAAATACTGGTAGAACAATCTAAATTCAGAATTAAAGTATGTTGGATACTTATAGTTTTGGAAGCTACTATGAAAAATCTTCCCTCATTTGTGACCAAGTTGAATTAAATCTCCTTACACTTCCTAAATTTCTAATTTTCACCAACTAATTTTCTTCCCAATATATTCTGGTACTAAATCGAGGCAAACTCTTTTTTTTTTTTTTTTGAAACTCTTAAAAGTAGATATGAACCAATATTTACCTGTACGATGGCAGCATGTAACTTAGAACCTCTCAATCCGACAAGAAGAGAAGCAGCAGCCATGAAAAGAGGACCTGAGATGAACCTGATCGACATCCCCATTATCGCTTTCTTCGTCCCACAAGCGATCATCTTTGGCTGCAGCGCCATGAACAGACCTATAATTTTAATTTTGTTCAATATTTTGTATACTTAAAAACAAAATGATTTTATCAATGCTGTGAAGTTAACAAGGACACGGGCATACCTAAACTAAACATAGCCATCCCAAGACCGGCATCGGAGATGATCTTTATCGAAAATGCCACTATACTTGGCAACGGTATATTCCATCTGCTCATTATTTATATAAAAATAAAAATAAAAGTTATAACAATCAAATTCAATGATTATAGATAAGATTTAAGTAATTGTTTACTCACTTGAAGGATATAAGTGACCAGATAAGTCCTAAGAGGCTGGAATAGGTGTTAGGGTTTCGTGAAAGCTTGCGTCCCACGACTGTTAATATGAGTCGCACCATCACAGTGGCACTTGGCATTTCTTGCTTGCCAATAGCAGCTACCGGATTTGTGTCTTTTCCAGCGGCTCCTTCCTCCATGGAAGCAGCACCACCGGCTGCCGTAGTCTGTGGTGCAGCCTTAAGTGCGTCTCTGAAGCTGATCTCCTTCTCTGGTACTGATAAATACACGTCCGCAAATACAAATACTAAGAGCTTAGGACAAATCTTGATATTTTCCAAAGCAACTAAGTATAAGTCGTGTTGTTAATAATGGTTGTGGAATTTAGTAATGGGAAAAGATAATTGTAAGAAAAAAATATAAAACCATGTGTCGGTTTCGCTGATGATTACACACGAGCTGGGGGAAAATGATTGCATTTCTCAAATAAATAAAACTGACTTGTGAGACCAAAAATATCATGCGAAACATAAAGTCAACATCTTGTTGACCATTTTTGTGATTTTATTGATTATAGTAAAGTTTGCGGGTGGTATGAGGGGTCCGCTTTGTTTACATGCTTCATCATGTTGTTCTACTAGAATAATCAACTTAACAAAATTCAAAAAAGTATGCACGCAAAATATGAAATCAATTAAATAATTGGGATAGTGATTTGCTTAAGTAACTTTTTTCTAATGTGAAATTAGATTGAATTTCTAATTAGTCTATTCCTAGGGATTTGGAAAATAAAAGACAAGCTAAGTTTATATCTGAAAAAGCTGCATTTTATGTAGTCTCTCAATGTTTTTCTATTCATCAAATTTTTTAAAAGAACCAACAAAAAAAAATTAATACATGAAAGTGAAGGAAAATGATGAAACGACGTCGTGTCAGTGCTTACGAAAAAACGAAAACGACACCTTTCAAAGAAAACGTACCATTGATATCTTTCGCTACATGTCTCTGACCAGACTCCCACATCATCTTCGGCGAAGATTGCCGGTATATTCTCCCGGCGACAGGAGATTTCATCCAAACCGGCGTACCGTTTCCGTTAACGTCAAGCTCGTTAAAGTTCGAGGCACGTGGCGTAGGCTGCAACGAGTAAGCATCGGAGGAAGCGTAACCAGAGAGCCTTCTAGGACTTGCACCACATCCGGATCGGGTAAACCCGAACCCGCCTAGATCTCCGTTACAAAACATGATCTCGTTATTACCGTTATAAAACTGAAGCGTACCGCTTCCTCCTCCGCCGTTAAAGAAACGGCTATTAGGAGTGTTGACGGAGAAAATCTCGGCATTAGAAAGATTAGAGGCTCGAGGTGTTAAGCACAAGGAGGAGGACATAACAGAATCCGGTACGGATGATATGGACCGTCGGATCCTGAGCCTGATCCGACCGTTGACATCGGTTTCAGTTTCTGTACGGAGCGGATCCATGCCATCTAAGGAAATGACGTCATCGTCGACTTGGATCTTGGCGATTGACCCGGCTACTTGACCCGGAAACTCGGCTCGGATGAGCAACCTCGCCGCACGGAGTTCGAAGAGGAAGAGTAGTAGAGTATACCTATACATATATACACATTTGGTATCATAGGTTATAGTTATATAATTCAACTAATAAAAAAAAAATACTATTCTATAAGCTCGGATTAATAAAAATATTTGATTTAATTGAAGAGTAACGAAATTCATTTGATTTTGGTTACAAAATCCACGAAAAATGTGTGGTAAAATGATAAGAAATTAATCACAATATAATTCTACCATTATGCGGGTTACTTATCAATCACAAGGTAAATGAATAAATAATGGATAGAAATTTGAAAACGTACCAAATGATGCATTGAAGAACAACGAGTTGGACCATGAGGTTTTGAGTGTAATCTCCATACATGGCTTGAAGCAAAGGGATGCCCATAACGAGAGTGTTAGGGAGAGTAGCGATTGAGAAGAGAGTGATGAGCCAATCGAGACCACCAGATTTGAAGAGAAGGGCCCATAGAGAGAGCAAAACGAAGACGAAGATTTTGGACAAAGTGTCGGCGAGGATGAACATAGTGTCCATTTTGTAAGGGTTGTTTTGTGAGATGAAGTGGAAAGAGAGGATCGGTACGGCGAAAACCGAAACAAAACGGTTGATTCCGGAACATTGCGTCGCCGTGAAGATCTTCCACCACTTGACCGATCCATAAGCCACGAACATGGCGAAGTAGAGTGGTGCCATGGCACACATCACCGTGTAGAATTCGTTTCCCGTTATCATCTTTTGCTTTGCCTCTTCTTCTTCTTGGTTAATTAAGGTGTGTAGGTTAAGTTATGTGCCAAATGTGTACGTTGAGTTATATAGAGACTTGTTGGCGAGATTACCCCTTAGTTAGTTCGTTATTTGCATTAAGGAGGGACTACTGACTATTCATATACATTGGTAATTCTGCACTTATACAAGTCATTTTGATGCCTCGAGGAGATAAAATTAAGTTTAGTTAATTAAAGGTTTAAAAAACATATATAGTATTAAATCTATATACATATAAAGAAACACTCTCTTTTTCTGTATCTTCATCATCAACTTAACCTCTAATAAAATTCTGACACACTAATAGACCCATCACAATTTTAAAATAATTAATTAGTTGATTTGTTACTTTTTTGTCAACTTCACAATTAACTTAATGAAAAATCTTGATTGGTAATCCAAACAGGGAAAGAAGAGTTTAAGAGAGTATTTAGAATAACTTCATATAATAGATTTGCTTTGCATTATATGCACTGTTTCTCTTTATTATATTATTATTTAAATTAAAAGTAAACAGCAAGAAAAAACAAATTAAATAAAATATCATACGAAACACGGTTTATCTACTAATTTCAAACAAAAAAATATACGCAGAATATCTAATAAGTAGTTGTCAAAATTTTTTTAAGCTTTTATACTAAGTATGAGGTTTAAATTTTATAGAATGCATTTTTTCCAGATTAATGGTGTAAAGTTAATTGGAAGTTTTAGAATATTGCAGGCAGAACTGTCTATCGTGGTTTCGAATGTAGAGGTACGACTATCTATCGTTGACATAGTACAAATAAAAATCGGTAGTTTGAAATTAGAGTATTACTGTAAGAGTTGTATGTGAAGTTGTTCGTGTAGAATTGTTTATTATAATTGCTTGCATATAATTAAATTTGATAGATTGATTATTATGAATAATATGATTAGATTAAAATATTTATGATAATATAAGAAAATATGTCCACCTACACATATACACGGTCGGATTGTGTGCATGTAATCAGTTTTTACAATATAGATTCGAGGATGCAGTAGTTTACAAGTTGGGTAGCTTTTTACACATGCCGTTGAATTTAAATATAGCAGCGTACTTCTTTTTGGAATGTAGCATGATTTATTGATACAATATATTAAGTAATACAACGAAAAATAAAATAAAGATGAAAATCAATTTACAGTGGTTCGACAGGATAACAATAGGTCTCTTGTTAACATCGAAAATTCTGCTATGACAGTTTATTTGTAATTTTTTTCATAGAATATGATCAAGTCTATACTTTTTCCCCCATTGCATTTTTAACCTTAGAAAAAATATCCAATTTGTTTACCCAAAATCCAATGTTTTGCCTAAGTGAGCTTTTCCTTAGTAATATACCTATCTCTTTTGTTTTTCTGTTTCTCTTACTTATGATTAGGTTTGTTGCATTTGGTGTATTTTACAGTGAGAAACTAAAGGGTTATTTATAGCCATTTATACCAAATATAATATAAAGTCTTATGAAATCCACATATCTTTGTTACTACAAAAACCAGTGCCTAATAGCATATTTTCCGTCGCTATAACTTAAAAATGTTGACATTAGATAGGATATAGAATAGGTGATTGGTAGGAGTGCATAAGTTTATCTTTACTTTCACAGTATTTTTCACTTTTTGCAAGTGTATATACTTTTGCAGTAATTTTTCACTTTTTGCATACTGTTTCACCCAACTTAAAATTAATTTGCAACAAACTCGGACAACATAATTAATAAAAAAACATGTTTATCCAAAACTCTCACACTTGGTGCTTTGTCGAAAGAGGCTTTCACCCAAATTATCTCCCTAACTCTTTTGTTTTCTTCTATTTCTTACAATTAAACTTCTTGTTTCTGGTGCGTTTTATGATGGAAAACTAAACGGCTATTTAAGCCAAAATCTACCACAATTACATGGATGAAAATGATGAGTCCGTAATTAATGAAGATTAATTTCCAGTATATGTCTCATGCAACTTGTTTGATGTATCTTCCTACCATTATATCTCGCTATGCTCAAGAACAATATCATGAGATTCGTCTTTTAAAAAAACAAACAGATATCAATAATACAAGAAACAAAATCAAATTTGAGTAAAGTCAGTTTTATTTATCTTATATTATAATATGGAAAGCTAATATATCTGAAACTATATAATATTTGGAACTACAGACCATATAGAGGGAATGTAATGAACTCCTTGTACTAACACTACATATGTCAATTTAGATTATAAGCCAGATAATTATCTTTTTCTCAATATATTCACGTATGACATTTACATATATAGTATATATATATATATAAAGAAAGCGAAGGAGATCCTCATAGAATCTAAGATCAATGATATTAGCGCAATGGGTGGAGACTTACAGTGTTAGCCTTTTGCTTTCAAGCTTAAAAGCCTTTAGCCTTTAGCCTTTTGGCAATTGCAAGAACTAAGTCATACGTAACCTTTTCCTTAAAAGAAATAAATTACTTTGTCAACAAAAGGCTACAAAAAAAGGTTTGGGATTATTGATTCCGTCCTATATATATATCTAACCTAAGATAAATATTAACTAATCCTACTATGTAACCAAAATGTGTAGACAATGGTTCTGTAGGATATTATATAAAATCACATATAGTTATGATTATTTTTCCCGATGGGTAATGACATGAAAGCCTCTTGCAACCTTATATTGTCTGAATATATAAGTACACACATGAATCTGACAAAAATAAATTCAGAATAAGCAAGTTTGTTTCGCGACTCTCGAGTGAAGCTGTCTTTATCATTCTATATTGTAATATTATATCACCTCCTCTCTTTACGTTATTACCAAAGTATGCACACACAGATACATATGAACAACCATGGAATAAAACTTAATGACGTCTTCATTATATTTAGAAAATATTTGTATTAAAAAGAACAGAAAAAGATAGTAAAAAGATAGTAAAAAGAAGGTATATGATGATGAGAAGGAAGACTAAGAGCTAGCGCATGGGATCGAGGAAAGGGGGAAAAATGAATAGAAGTGGGATTATGGGTAGGTTAGAAAATCAAATCAAATTCAAGTGCGAAAAATGATGGGTTCATTTCAAAATTCCAAATTACACACTATAATTTTTAGGAACTGAAATAGTATAAAAAAAAAAAAAAAATTTGGAAAGTCAGTGAGAAAATGGTCTCAGAAAAGGGGGCAAGAACTAAGATGTGTCTGGTCTAGTCATTGGAGAGAGAGAGAGAGAGAGGTTGGAGTGTGAATATCAAAGGAAAGTGACATAACATAAGTTGTTGCATCTTTCTAACTCTCTTCTCTTCGCGTGCCATCAATTCATCATTTTGTTCATTTCTTATTTTTGTTTAATTGCCTCGTTTTCCTTCAACTTCATTCTGTATTTTTCGTTACAAACATGGTTACATTATTCCGTCTTGTCAATGTATATATACACATACGTATACACATATGTATATGATAGATATTTACATACGTACAAGTATCAGGTTTTTTTCACAATGCGATTTGTAAAAGAATCTCTAGACTAAGCTTATAGTTTTCTTGATCCACTTGAATTAAACATATACTTCAAATTTGCATCAAAAACATGTCTTCTGCATTTTTGAAGTACTATACGATCTTAATTATTTGAAACGGCTTTACGTGTAATTTATTTTATTGATCTATAGAGAAACGGAGTATTATTCTAATTCCAGTTCCTACCCCCAAAGTTTGGTCTTGAGCCCTTAGCAATGAGATATTTGCTGGGCCCAATTTTATAATAAAAGATTTCCATCAATTGTTTTGTTAATTACAAGCAGAATATAACATTTCCGTTATCATGAATAAATTTTTGTTTAAAAATCTAATCAATTGACAAATTTAATGCTAACTGAAAAAATGATGAGCTAATTCCAGGGAAATATCAAAGGTGAGTAGTTATTATTCCAAATTCGAAAAATGTAAATGTCCAAATTCTCCACCAGTTCAAAGACTTGAGACACTTGTGCGATGTAAGAACCGAAAGCACAATACAATCAATTTAAAGACATTTTAAGAAATTTCTGTAACTTTATATGTCTTTTCTTTTTGTTTATCGCATTACTCACAGTTCTGACATTTTTATATAGAAATTTTCTGATTCTATTAACGAATTTAGAAGAGAAACCGTAAACATTAATTAGTCATTAGCCAAATCTCATTCTCGCTCTTTCACTCCTCTGTTTTATAAACTTACATAAAGAATACAATACAGAGATAAAAGAAATTACAGGTATACCCCTTGGCTGTTATAACGAACAAACCTAATTACACGTGATCATCACGTGACAAAAAGCTAAGAGCATTTCATCGATGTGTTTTCAACGAATCTCTCACCATTAAAACAATAAAAATAATAAAAAGAGAAGAGAGAGAATGAGATAAATTTTTCGTTTAAAAAATTTATGAAAACTCTTAAACCACATAACTCACTATAATTGATTCAATTATTTTAAAAATGTTAATTATTGTACTAAATTTTATTAAAATATTAATATTATTTGGTTGAAAAACTCTTTTTAAAAGACTCGTTGATGTAGATGCTCTAACCTTGTTTTTAAGATATCAATCAACTTAGCTGAAACCTTCGGCCTCAGAGAGATTCTTCCACATTCATCGAACGTACCTCCTCAAATTTGTTGCCATTTGCTGTCATTTGGTTGAGTTTTTCGGATACTCACTTTGACATTTTGCAGAGAAAACAAAAGACGTTACGAACGGATTTCAATATATATCTCTTTCATTTGTTGCCACATGCACTGTTCTTAACTTTAATACTAGCCACGTTACTATAAATTATCCACGTGAACCTTTTGACGAAGCCCTGTATTGAGCTTTTTTTCTTTGTACATTTTGATTAATTAGCTTACCGTATTTTGTTTATAAGAAAAAAGAGAGCCAAAGTTGGAATAAAGGAAAATTAATTGATTTATTATTCTTTGTCATGGCTTCTGGTGGAACAATAACTTAGTTATTTGAAAATATAAAATGGAAAAATTTACTTTATTGAATATTTTACTGTTTTTTGCATTTTGTTTTTTTATGATACAAGAATTCTTTTTACAAAATTTAATAAAAGGGTTGTCACCTTTCGGAAGATTTTACGCGGTAACAGCTATATGCAATAAATGACATAAGGTCAAAAATATGTAGGCTAGCTATACACTATATCTCCTCTATGCATATAAATATAGACGGGCCAAATATCAAAACTTTGCAACTTATCTTAAAACGATCATCAAAAATGAGCCGTAGAATACGAGAAGATATATCGATTCGTTTGTTTGGTCCGAAAATGATCACTGTTGCATTATTTCTAGTTTTGCTTTATTTTCAGGATCAATTACGTTATTCAGAGGCACAACTTCAGTTTGGATTCTACTCCGAAACATGTTCATCAGCAGAATCAATCGTCCGTGACGTTGTTCAGCAGGCGGTGACCAACGACCCCGGAAAGGCTGCTGTCTTACTCCGTCTCCAGTTCCACGATTGCTTCGTTGAGGTCCAATGCAAAAAAGAGAACTTGTTAATAATCATTTTTTATACTAGTCATGACATAAATTGGTTTGGTTCTATGTTGTAGGGTTGTGATGGGTCAATACTAATCAAGCATGATGGGAACGATGACGAAAGGTTTGCTGCGGGTAACGCGGGTGTGGCTGGTTTCGATGTTATAGACGAAGCCAAATCAGAGCTTGAACGTCTTTGTCCGGGCGTTGTGTCTTGCGCCGACATCGTTGCTCTTGCTGCTAGAGACGCTGTTGTTGAGGTAACATTTAATAGTTCTTTATAAAAAATGAATACGTAATAAATAGTTATTGTATTCATATATCTTGGGTTAAAGAAGATGCTTTGATATTAAATATTAACTTACTAGGCTAAAGGACCATTTTATGAAGTTCCAACCGGTCGGAGAGACGGTCGGATTGCAAATGTTGGTCACGCTACGAACTTGCCAGATGTTCAAGATTCCATAAACACTCTGAAATCAAAATTTAGAGAAAAAGGGCTTTCAGATCAAGATCTTGTACTTCTTAGTGCTGGTATTTATCATAATCTCGATTCTCGACAACTTGATAAATAAACACTATCTTGTTTTTTTTTTTATAAACACTATCTTGCTTACTCAAATTTTATTTTTGTTAAAGGTGCACATACTATCGGTACAACAGCTTGTTTCTTTGTCATACCACGTTTGGATGCTCGAGATCCTACGATAAATCCAGAATTCTTTCAAATCCTGAGGTCAAAATGTCCTCAAGACGGCGATGTTAATGTCAGAATTCCGTTGGATTGGGATAGCCAGTTTGTGTTTGATGAACAAATCTTGAGAAACATAAAAAATGGTAGAGGTGTCATTCTATCAGACTCTGTCTTGTACCAAGACAATAATATGAAGAAAATTATTGATTCATACCTAGAAACTAATCAAAGTTCAAAGACTCATTTTGCTGCGGATTTCGCTGAAGCCATGGTAAAGATGGGTGCTATTGGAGTGAAAATCGGTGTTGAAGGAGAGATTAGACATTTATGCAATGCTACAAACTAGTTTCGAAGACCTCATAGATAGTTAAGTATATAAAGTATGTTGGAATAATAAGATAAACAAAGTTGAATTATTAAAGGATATATTTATACCAATTGTTTGTAGCATGCATATAAGTCCATTAATCTAATAGATTTTCAATCATCGGAATAAAAGGAATAAAAAAAGTTTGATTAAAAATATAGCCATTTTTCAAATCTTTCTAAAGTTATTGCTCATATACGTAATTGTAATGTTTTTGAATTTTATTTTATTTTTACATCAAATTAATGGTCGCACACAATAATTTTTTAGTTTGATCACTAAAATGATGATATTGTGCTAACTTATGTTGCTTTGTGCTGGACATGTTAATTTAATGCAAAATGTAAGCAAAAATTGTGCAAATTTTATGCAATTTTATGTTTTCAATATGAGACTTTCCACAAATTATTTCTTTCAGCGTTTTTTTAATTGCTCAATGGTCAAACTTCAAACGCACTTTGTTTTCTATAATTACATTCACTGGATTCTTTTTCACTAACTAAACCTGATATCAAACATCTATCCAACAACTATAGATATTGGAAAAGAACATAAATGTTTAATAATTAAGGAATCGTCTGCATCATTGGTGAAGTGTAAATTTCATCTATCTTTGTAGATTTAACCAATAATATGAACATATATATGCTTATTTTCTTGAGAAATGAACGAAAAATAAGATGATCATTAGTGATGCTTTGCTTGTCGAAAACCTCTAAACGGCTTTGCTTTTGTTTTCACTTTTTGCCTTCCTGTAAAAAATAAACCTAAGGTATGAAAATCTTTTGAAGGAATGTGATAGATCAATTCTCATTAAAACATTGGAAACGACGAGGAGAGATTTGTAGCGGGAATGCCAGGGTAGGAGGTTTCGATATCATAGACAAGACAAAAGTTGCCATTGAGCAGTCTCGTCGCAGCATAGCATCGTGCACTGACATGTCTCTATTGTCGCCAGATACGTTGTTGTAACAGTGATATAAGACTCCCCACATATTTTTAATTGATCACATTAACTGGTTTTCTAATATCAAATCTGTATAATAGGCGAAAGGATCCTTCTACGAAGTTTTGACGGGTCGGATAAATGGTTGGATCTCAAATATAAAACACTGAGAAGTTTCCAAATGCGCAAGAATCCATTGACACTCTGAAATCGAAGTTTAGAGACCATAGACTTACAAATCGAGATCTCGTGCTTCTTAGGACAAGTAAATGTAAAAAAAAATTTGATTTAATTTGGATATTTAACCTTTTCACTATTAACATTTGATTATCTATTTTTGATCAAGGTGCACATACCCTTGGTTTGACAGCATGCTTCTTTGTCACACCGCGTTTGGACGCTGAAGATCCATCAACAAGCGGTGAAGTTTTCAATATCATGAGGTCGAAATGTCTCTGGCCGAGGATGAAATTTCTTATTAATAATAAATGTTGTTTATTGTCTCAGCCTCCTTTGATTGTCCACTTATGCTTCAGCTGTTCTATTATCTTCTACGTATTTAACATCATCTACCATGTTTGTGATTCTTTTGAGACTCCTCAAAGACGGAGGTTGTTAATTCTGTTTAACTTTCTTCTTTTTATAAAGATTGGGTTTGATGCTAAAGTTTAAATGGTGGCACGAGCTGTAACCAATGTTTTTACATAGGCCCACTCTAGAATTAAAACCCACAAGTAATACTAATGAACCAAAGATGGGTAGCAGCCCAACTAGTAAAGACCATAAGGTAAAAGCCCACACAGGAAGAAAAGAGGAAACAGTCAGTCAAGAGAGCTTTCTGAGTTTTAAACTTTGCACAAAGAATTTGGAAAACTAGAATTACCATTAACTTATGTTATTGCTAAAGTTTGTGAGCTCTGGAAATCGCAGAATCTTATTCATTTAGATAGATTTGTATATCCGTGAACTTAAAAATGCACATAACCGTACCGTACGACCAGAATCTGTAATATGAATTTTATTGGATCCTAGTACGTGATTCACATTGACACGTGTGAGGCTAGAAAATGATTAGTATCAATCACAAAACAAGTGGGAGGCATGCGTAACAGCCACAAATCTGTTGATCAAACATTCTCGAATTCGCCGGAGAAAGATGGAAACAGCTCTGCTCCGCTACTGCTGCGTCAATTTTTCCAGTCATCCCTACCACAAGAAAATCTCCGCTCATCACAGAGTCGATGGTGAGACTCCGAGAGACGAGAGGTGCGCTACGGCTTTGAGTAGAAGATCGGTTATGGCGTCTGGATTCTCGTTAGTCTCGTCGACGGCTTTAGTTTTTCCAGGGGAAGTATTGGCTGTCGTGAAACAGGGTCTTCTTGCCGGGCGAGTTCCTGGTCTGTCCGAACCTGATGATGAAGGTTCGTTTCACTCTGCTCTCTCTTCCTCTTCTTCTGTTTATGCTCTGTATCTTATTACTCTCTTGTCTTGCTCTGTATCTTTATGTGTACACTCTTTCTTCTTCTTCTTGAGTATGTTACCATTGGATATATATTCATAAATCTTTAGGCTTTGGACATTGATTCTTAGAGTTGTGTTATACTAGTAGTTGAGAATTTGCTGGTGTAATGTAATTGTAATGCTGGGTCAGACAGGTTGGAGAACATACCGTAGACCAGACGAGAAGTCAGGAGGACATGGTGTTGGCTGGAGTCCTATTATCCCTTACGCCTTTTCGGTTCCTCAAGATTGGAATGAGGTTTTGGTCACCCGGCTCTTCGTTCTTTGTTTATATTTGGCTTGTTAATTATAGTTGAGATTCTTTTCATTGTTATATCAATTTAGGTACCTGTATCGATCGCTGATCTTGGTGGCACTGAGATTGACTTGAGATTTGCTAGTCCTAAAGAAGGCCGTTTGTCTGTTATTGTGGCTCCTGTTCTAAGATTTGCAGATAGTAAGTTGTCTTTGCCATTGATGATTCATCAAATTTAGTCACTTTTGAGTTTGAGGTAATGCAATCTTGTTTGATTTTATTCGTTGATTGATTGATTTTGTGTGTTCTACTTCCATATACTGTTTAACAGACCTCGGGGACGATGTTAAGATTGAAAATATTGGACCACCAGGGAAGGTGATTAACGCATTTGGACCAGAAGTTATTGGAGAAAACGTAGAAGGGAAGGTGTTAAGTTCAAATGTAGCAGAACACCAAGGTAGACTCTATTACCAATTTGAGCTAGAGCCACCTCATGTACTGATCACTGCAACAGCTGCCGGAAACCGCCTTTATTTGTTTAGTGTCACCGGAAACGGTGAGGCAAAAGCTCTCTTCTAGTTAGATCTTCTATGACAGTGAACAATTTTGGTTATAATTTGATTGCTTATGTTTAATGCTACAGGGCTTCAATGGAAGAGATACTACAAGGATCTGAAGAGGATAGCTACTTCGTTCCGTGTTGTTTAGAGGCATTTGCCAAAAGTATTTTTGATTCATCGGATCTTCAACAAGTGACTCAAGAGTTCATGGAGACTACGAACACAAAGAGCAGACTTGGATTTTAAATGAATCTACTTCGCATCCGGATGATCAGTCGTCCATACATAATGTATTTGTATAAAGTTGAGAATTCTGTAATTTTACATTACACCAAATACGAGCAGTGAATCAAGTTTGGCATATAGGTCTAATCGATTTAGATTCATCAGAAAGAACCAACCCTTGAATCAGAGTTCAACAACGTAATTAAAATATTTTGTTAGTAAAATATCTGTAGTTGTTGGTTTAATTGCTTTCTTCTGGGAGTGATAGTGATGATTTATGAACCATACCGAATCTGCCGGTTTCAACTACGGTTAAGCCCTCCCGGTTTTCTTTTAGGGATTAATTTGTTTTCTTATAATTAGTTAATCTGGAGTACCTCAAAACCAAAACAGAAGTACTAAACTTAAAAAGGAACAAAATATCTGATATGGGTTCGATCAAATTAAAAGAAATTCAACTAAATAACTTTGCCACGTAACGTAATGTAAGACAAATAACCAAACAGCTAACAGTTAAAAAAGGGAAAACAAAAAGAATGAAGAAGCTCTAGGGTTCTTCACGCTGAAGAAAGAAGAACTTTAAATCCAATCCGTACGTTCAGACAAACACACGAACTATGATCTTGTCTCCAAAGGTACAACAAAGATCAATACTTTATCTTAGTTTTACAATTCTTTTTCATAGAAAAAGACCTTCGTGTTTTTTTTTCTTACTCACCTTAATTTCCACATTAGATGAAGATAAAAGGTTTGAGATATGCAGCTTTTTATAATTTACAAACTTTTTTTTTATAAAACTGAAACAGGCTTTGAGTTTAAGGTGAAAACTCAGCCGTTGATGATGGTGGTTACTTGAGCAGCGGGAGAGTTTCCGGTATTTTGTTGCCGGAGTTATTTTCCGGTGATATTCTTCTTTGATCCTCTGTTGCCAGAAACGTATTCTTCGCCATCTGTAAGAAACTTTTCATTACATTTCTTTTTTCTCCATCTACTAAACATTGACACAAAATTACTCTTATCTTGTAGAAGAAAGCATTTATTTTTTGCAAATCTCATGATTAAATCTAACTATAGGGTTTTGCGTAACTTTCATGGATGAGAAATTGTCCAACATTTCTTCTTCGACAGCTACTAAATTAACAAGAAATCTGGGTTCAAACTTCAAAGCATGTTTTTTCTTTTGCAAATTATTTTTAAAAATTGATCAATTAGCTTCTAGAAGCATAAGAGATTGTGGTCTTTGTTACCTGGCTAGCCAGAAGCTGGTTCTCTTCTCTCAGCATCTTCTCCTGTTTGGACAAGATCATATGGTCATTAGTTTCTAACAAGTTCTAAAGCTGCTATCTCCAGATAGGTTTCCTTCCCGAAACATAAAGCATCCTCATCCAAATTCGGTGATTCATGAGGGAAAGGTCAAATTTGATCAAGAGTTCAAAACGGTTTTTTTTGGTTATCATTAGGGTTTCATCTAAATGAAGCCAAGAATAAGTCAGGAACTAAAACAAGGCCAAAAGATTTATCTAGACTTAAACTAGGTTTAGTGATCTTCAGACTAAGTTAATAGAATTCAAAAAATCATCATAGCCTCGAATATGGCCTCGATAGCAAATTAAAACCAAAGCACTAACCTTTTCTTGAAGGGACTTGATATACTCCATCATCAGTTCTGTCTATAACAAGACATTAATTAAGGATTATGTCAAAAGACTGTTCTTGGAAAACTAGCTAAACAGGAGATTTTATTGAATAATTGGTTGAATCACTTAGTAGTAGCACATATACCTTCCTAGCTCTACTTACGGACAGAGCAGTCTCGAGCTGTTCCTCCAGAGAAATTAGAGAATCTACACTTACATTATCGATATTTGGTTCTTCAAGGCTGCTGTATTCATATGTCGAGAAAAGAAAAATAAGTATTTTTTATCAGAAGAAGAGGAGAGAAAAAGGCGTCGTACTGCTAACCTTTGGACTGTTTCTAGTAACTCCTTGTGTGGAAGATAATTCTGAATTTTTTCTGCAAGATCCTGCACATGGAGAAAAAAAAAGGTCGGAAAGATTGTTCTTGTATTTTCCAGTAGACACAATATCTGAAACTGTAGAGAATTATGTTCGGTGTAACAAGTTCAAAACATTGAGTTATCTCCGGTTTGACCAGCGCTTATATCCCTTCATAACATCAAAAACCGCATCCAGAAGGATATTGTAATGATGTTCTTAGCTAACTTACTGAGGCTTTAAGTTCATCAGCATGTTGTATTTCATAACGATCAATGATCTTGGAAATGCTGGAGACATCAAGATCAAAACAAAAATGCATTAGAACAATAATTTATGCAAAACCATTTCGAAACTAAGAATCAGATAGAGCATCAATAGAGGCCATTATAAAGAAAATTAACCAGAGAAAGAAAGCTTGTATTATATGTTACATTTTGCAACAATTTGTGTTACTAACCAACAGTTTTTGTTAATCATCTTTACTTAACCAGGCATCTAAATGCATATATACAAAAGATAGTGTAAATAGCTTAAAATAAGAACACTGTAGGTTACTATTAGTTTTTGTATGTTTACTCTATTTTTGGCAGTTACTTACTATTCCATTCCATCATATATACTCTCTTTCATTTTCATATCCATGCATACAAATGTAATTTTTTTACTTAAAATGTAAATCTGAAACTCTGATGCTTTAAAATCTAACTTTACAATTTCATCTCGAAGATCCTGTTATATATAATCAACTTGGCAGCCAATGGAAGTCAATGTTTCTACTTAGAAAGGTTTTAGAAACTAAATGCACACATTTTTAACTCCTCCCCATGAATTCAATAATTATCTACCTTCTTTTTCTAATCAAAGCTAAGATCAGTATAATTGAATAGATTATAAATCACATCCTCCCAAAAGACAATATCTCGATGAAATTTATGTTCATTTAAAGGGAAAATTCCAAGAAGTTAATGAAATCAGTTTGTATTTTGACTATTCAATCCAAGTCCAACCTAGTATTGAAGCTTTCACAAACGAATCAGAGAATTGAAACCAAAACCTTTGGCTAAATCATGTCAGGATACTCCAAAAAGGATAAGCCAAGAAAATGGTTTAGCATTTCCGGGAAGGTCACGACTCAATAATCCTAATTTGTGCTGTCCATGATCTATTAATGCAATATGAATATAGGCTGGCTTAAAATTCACTTCAAGTATTTACACGTTCTTACTTCTTAGTAACATCTTAAGTTGTGAATTAGTAATTTCACATTAATCACAAAAAGAAGAAAAAATGAACAATTAGTTAGACGCATAAGAATACTATAATCTCAACTCATAACACTTTGTATAGTGCCACTTTGTTAAGGTATAAAAAGAACTACCAAAGAAACTAGCTACAACTAGAGCTTGACTATTGTAAAATGGAGGCAAATAGAGAAGGTTCCTAATACTTTATTTTTAGTCTGTCCATTGTTAGTTACAAATTCAACATGTTTACTTTCATGATCAAGAATTTATGGAGTTAACATCAAGGAAATGAGAAGGAGCTATATATATACACACATAGTGACAAGGGTTACGTTTCCATTTCCTACTTATCCCATTGATGATTTATCTAGGCAAAAAAACACTTTCAATCGCATTCAAAATAATCTAAAAGAGAAGTGGATGAGATTTCTTCTAGATAGAAAAATGTCAAAATTTCATTCACAACAAATAACAGAAGACTATTAAATTCATTGAACAAATGGTTGTAGTCTAGTGGTTTCACCCAATTGGTAAAATCGGCGATCAATTTCTACTTAATGAACCCACTAGGCCACTGACATATATATGGTAGCATTAGACTTTAGTTATAGTTTGAGTTTCTTTGGCATAGAAACCCAAACCAAATTCATTGCAACACCTTAAAGAGCAGCAAAGAGTCACTCAATAACACATATGTATCTTGTATGGTGTCATATGCACGCAGCGATTACGATTAAAAGGGTTAAAATAGATAACCAAAATTAGATAAGTAATGATGGCAAGTATCAATGAGAAAATTATCCAAGCAATACAATTAACAATCGAAATCAACTATAAACCTTTTGGCCTTGATGATACTTAATCAACAAAATCCATCAAAGGGAAATTACAAAACAAAAGATCTACAATACTACCTTTTGGATCAATATATTGCACAATGTGGCATCCAATTGAAACCAAAGATACTCAAATAATCTCTCAACAAATCTATCGGAAGTGCATAATTGCAATATTGGATATAAACCAAATCTCAAATTTGAGCAATGTATATATTGTTTCTTGTGCAACTTTTATAAATACCACTAAAATGAGATTTTTTCCAAAAATAACATTATTAGTTTTATTTTCCAAAATTACCACTAAAAAATATTTTTTTCCAAAAATACCACAAAACTACAATTAAACATTCAAAAATAAACCTTACACCCTAAAAACTAAATTCTAAACCCAAAATACTAAATCCAAACCCAAAATTTTAAATTATAAACACTTAAAAGTCATTTTTAGTGTTTGTGGTATTTTTGGACTTTTGTAGTGGTATTTTTGGGGAAACAAATCTGATGATAATATTTTTGGAACAAAAACTTAGTTTAGTGGTATTTTAGGGTATTTCTCTTGTTTTTTTTACTGTATATTATAAACGAATCTTGAAAGTGAACAACAGATGAAGTAGCAATACAAAGATTACTTAAACAACATCGAGAACGAATCACCACGTGTAGGAAAGTTTCTTGAATCACATGCAGTATCAAATTTCATAAAAATTGATGGTAAAACAAAAACAAAAATTATTTAAAAAGGAAAAAAAAAAAAAAAAAAACACGAAACGAACACCAAGAACATATCTTGGCCATCACAAATTAGGTTTAATCTTAAATTAGGTTTAAGCTTACGCATCTGCTATCTCAAAGAGAAAACAAGGGCGAAGTCTCAGTAGATTTGAAGGAAGAAAAAAGCCCTAGATTTGACGTTTCTATATGGGGATATATAGTAATCAAACGAAGAGAGTGAGCACAAAACTCGAGTGATGAGACCCAGAAGAGGAAAGTAGCTTACTCGTCACCGGAGGAAGAGTTGTAGGGTTTTCCGGAGGAAGAGACGACGAGAACAGCGACGGAGGATTCACAAAGAATCGAAAGTTGTCGAGCTTTGTCGATGAGACCATTGCGTCGTTTCGAGAAAGTGACTTGTCGACTGCTTTTGTTCTCGATTCGCTTGATCTCGATCTTTCTTCTTCCCATGGCTTCTGTCTCTGGTCAGGATTATGCCCTAATTTGATCCTAATGTCCTGAGACCTCAATGTTTTTTGCTTCTTTTTTTTCTTTTTTCTTTTTCTCTCTTTTTTTTTTCTTCTTAAGGGACTAACTAATGAGTAATGACAGTCAGATTGTTTTTTTTTTTGTTCACCAGTCAGATTGTTTTTGTTTTGTTAAACGAGAGAGAGAAAATAATAGTGGAAACGGTTGCGTTTTGAAGCGACGAAGAGAGTTTTTTTACGCTTGTCGGAAATTATTCCTTGCGTCCGCGTTGTTAAAATATGACTTTTAATCCAGTCGGTTCGACCGGTCCGAGTCCGATCATCATCCCCACCGAACAGAATTTGGTTTTAAGCTTCTTTCTTTTTGGTTTCTTGATTTCTTCGGTGGTTTTATCTCATTGGTTTTGATATTATGATATTAAGGCTGACCATTTCGGGCAATTGATCGGATAGTAGTGCTTATGAATCGGGTAAGGTTAATTAATGGATTTCATCATTTCTGGCGTAATTTTTTTAACAAAGGATCGGATAATTAAACATACTATTCAAACCTTCGCTAAAATGGATAAGGATTAGATTTGAGTTTTTTTTTTTTTTTTTTTTTTTTTTATAAGTTTCGATTGTTTTTTTTTTAATATAATATAATATAATAGATTGAAGAAAAATTGACAACTATCAACAAAGTAGTAGCAAGAGCCAAGAGATGTTGGTAAAGAGGACAATAGTTACAAATCTCACCAAAGCTCCAGCGGAAATAAGAGAGAGATCTCCTCGGTCGCCAGCTTCACCAAAGCTAAGCTTTCGGTGTTTCCGTCTCCGGCCACCACTTCAAATGTAAATCTGAAACTCTGATGCTTGAAAATCTAACTTTACAATTTCATCTCGACGATCCTGTTAATGCAATATGAATATAGGCTGGCTTAAAATTCACTTCAAGTATTTACACGTTTTTACTTCTTAGTAACATCTTAAGTTGTGAATTAGTAATTTCACATTTATAATCACAAAAAGAAGAAATAATGAACAATTAGTAAGACGCATAAGAATACTATAATCTCAACTCAAAACACTTTGTATAGTGCCAATTTGTTAAGGTAAAAAGAACTACCAAAGAACTAGCTACAACTAGAGCTTGACTATTGTAAAATGGAGGCAAATAGAGAAGGTTCCTAAAACTTTATTTATAGTCTGTGCATTGTTAGTTACAAATTCAACATATTTACTTTCACGATCAGCATTTATGGAGTTAACATCAAGGAAATAAGAAGGAGCTATATATATAGACGACAAGGGTTACGTTTCCATTTCCTACTTATCCCATTGCTGATTTATCTAAGGCAAAAAATAAACACTTTCAATCGCATTCAAAATATTCTAAAAGAGAAGTGGTTAATTAAGATTTCTTCTAGATAGAAAAATGTCAAAAGTTCATGGGGTTAGAAACATTCACAACAAATAACAGAAGACTATTAAATTCATTGAACAAATGGTTGTAGTCTAGTGGTTTCACCCAATCGGTAAAATCGGCGATCAATTTCTACTTAATGAACCCACTAGGCCACTGACATATATATGGTAGCAGTAGACTTTAGTTATAGTTTGAGTTTCTTTGGCAAAGAAACCCAAACTAAATTCATTGCAACACCTTAATTAAAGAGCAGCAAAGAGTCACTCAATAAGACATATATATATCTTGTATGGTGTCATATGCACGCAGAGATTACGATTAAAAGGGTTAAAATAGATATCCAATAAGATAAGTAATTATGGCAAGTATCAATGTGAAAATTATCCAAGCAATACAATTAACAATCGAAATCAACTATAAACCTTTTGGCCTTGATACTTAATCAACAAAATCCATCAAAGGGAAATTACAAAACAAAAGATCTACAATACTAAATTTTGGATCAATATATTGCACAATGTGGTATCCAATTGAAACCAAAGATACTCAAATAATCTCTCAACAAATCTATCGGAAGTGCATAATTGCAATATTGGATATAAACCAAATTTCAAATTTGAACAATGTATATATTGTTGATTACTGTATATATAAAAAAGTATCTTGAAAGTGAACAACAGATGAAGTAGCAATACAACGATTTACTTAAACAACATCACCACGTGTAGGAAAGTTTCTTGAATCACATGCAGTACCAAATTTCATAAAAATTGATGGTAAAACAAAAATAAAAATTATTGAAAAAGGAAACAAAAAAAAAAAAAACACGAAACGAACACCAAGAACATATCTTGGCCATCACAAATTAGGTTTAATCTTAAATTAGGTTTAAGCTTACGCATCTGCTATCTCAAAGAGAAAACAAGGGCGAAGTCTCAGTAGATTTGAAGGAAGAAAAAAGCCCTAGATTTGACGTTTCTATATGGGGATATATAGTAATCAAACGAAGAGAGTGAGCACAAAACTCGAGTGATGAGACCCAGAAGAGGAAAGTAGCTTACTCGTCACCGGAGGAAGAGTTGTAGGGTTTTCCGGAGGAAGAGACGACGAGAACAGCGACGGAGGATTCACAAAGAATCGAAAGTTGTCGAGCTTTGTCGATGAGACCATTGCGTCGTTTCGAGAAAGTGACTTGTCGACTGCTTTTGTTCTCGATTCGCTTGATCTCGATCTTTCTTCTTCCCATGGCTTCTGTCTCTGGTCAGGATTATGCCCTAATTTGATCCTAATGTCCTGAGACCTCAATGTTTTTTGCTTCTTTTTTTTCTTTTTTCTTTTTCTCTCTTTTTTTTTTCTTCTTAAGGGACTAACTAATGAGTAATGACAGTCAGATTGTTTTTTTTTTTGTTCACCAGTCAGATTGTTTTTGTTTTGTTAAACGAGAGAGAGAAAATAATAGTGGAAACGGTTGCGTTTTGAAGCGACGAAGAGAGTTTTTTTACGCTTGTCGGAAATTATTCCTTGCGTCCGCGTTGTTAAAATATGACTTTTAATCCAGTCGGTTCGACCGGTCCGAGTCCGATCATCATCCCCACCGAACAGAATTTGGTTTTAAGCTTCTTTCTTTTTGGTTTCTTGATTTCTTCGGTGGTTTTATCTCATTGGTTTTGATATTATGATATTAAGGCTGACCATTTCGGGCAATTGATCGGATAGTAGTGCTTATGAATCGGGTAAGGTTAATTAATGGATTTCATCATTTCTGGCGTAATTTTTTTAACAAAGGATCGGATAATTAAACATACTATTCAAACCTTCGCTAAAATGGATAAGGATTAGATTTGAGTTTTTTTTTTTTTTTTTTTTTTTTTTTATAAGTTTCGATTGTTTTTTTTTTAATATAATATAATATAATAGATTGAAGAAAAATTGACAACTATCAACAAAGTAGTAGCAAGAGCCAAGAGATGTTGGTAAAGAGGACAATAGTTACAAATCTCACCAAAGCTCCAGCGGAAATAAGAGAGAGATCTCCTCGGTCGCCAGCTTCACCAAAGCTAAGCTTTCGGTGTTTCCGTCTCCGGCCACCACTTCAAATGTAAATCTGAAACTCTGATGCTTGAAAATCTAACTTTACAATTTCATCTCGACGATCCTGTTAATGCAATATGAATATAGGCTGGCTTAAAATTCACTTCAAGTATTTACACGTTTTTACTTCTTAGTAACATCTTAAGTTGTGAATTAGTAATTTCACATTTATAATCACAAAAAGAAGAAATAATGAACAATTAGTAAGACGCATAAGAATACTATAATCTCAACTCAAAACACTTTGTATAGTGCCAATTTGTTAAGGTAAAAAGAACTACCAAAGAACTAGCTACAACTAGAGCTTGACTATTGTAAAATGGAGGCAAATAGAGAAGGTTCCTAAAACTTTATTTATAGTCTGTGCATTGTTAGTTACAAATTCAACATATTTACTTTCACGATCAGCATTTATGGAGTTAACATCAAGAAAATAAGAAGGAGCTATATATATAGACGACAAGGGTTACGTTTCCATTTCCTACTTATCCCATTGCTGATTTATCTAAGGCAAAAAATAAACACTTTCAATCGCATTCAAAATATTCTAAAAGAGAAGTGGTTAATTAAGATTTCTTCTAGATAGAAAAATGTCAAAAGTTCATGGGGTTAGAAACATTCACAACAAATAACAGAAGACTATTAAATTCATTGAACAAATGGTTGTAGTCTAGTGGTTTCACCCAATCGGTAAAATCGGCGATCAATTTCTACTTAATGAACCCACTAGGCCACTGACATATATATGGTAGCAGTAGACTTTAGTTATAGTTTGAGTTTCTTTGGCAAAGAAACCCAAACTAAATTCATTGCAACACCTTAATTAAAGAGCAGCAAAGAGTCACTCAATAAGACATATATATATCTTGTATGGTGTCATATGCACGCAGAGATTACGATTAAAAGGGTTAAAATAGATATCCAATAAGATAAGTAATTATGGCAAGTATCAATGTGAAAATTATCCAAGCAATACAATTAACAATCGAAATCAACTATAAACCTTTTGGCCTTGATGATACTTAATCAACAAAATCCATCAAAGGGAAATTACAAAACAAAAGATCGACAATACTACATTTTGGATCAATATATTGCACAATGTGGCATCCAATTGAAACCAAAGATACTCAAATAATCTCTCAACAAATCTATCGGAAGTGCATAATTGCAATATTGGATGTAAACCAAATCTCAAATTTGAACAATGTATATATTGTTTCTTACTGTATATATAAAAAAGAATCTTGAAAGTGAACAACAGATGATGTAGCAATACAAAGATTACTTAAACAACATCGAGAACGAATCACCACTTGTAGGAAAGTTTCTTGAATCACATACAGTATCAAATTTCATAAAAATTGATGGTAAAACAAAAATAAAAATTATTTAAAAAGGAAAAAAAAAAAAAAAAACGAAACGAACACCAAGAACATATCTTGGCCATCACAAATTAGGTTTAATCTTAAATTAGGATTAAGCTTACGCATCTGCTATCTCAAAGAGAAAACAAGGGCGAAATCTCAGTAGATTTGAAGGAAGAAAAAAGCCCTAGATTTGACGTTTCTATATGGGGATATATAGTAATCAAACGAAGAGAGTGAGCACAAAACTCGAGTGATGAGACCCAGAAGAGGAAAGTAGCTTACTCGTCACCGGAGGAAGAGTTGTAGAGTTTTCCGGAGGAAGAGACGACGAGAACAGCGACGGAGGATTCACAAAGAATCGAAAGTTGTCGAGCTTTGTCGATGAGACCATTGCGTCGTTTCGAGAAAGTGACTTGTCGACTGCTTTTGTTCTCGATTCGCTTGATCTCGATCTTTCTTCTTCCCATGGCTTCTGTCTCTGGTCAGGATTATGCCCTAATTTGATCCTAATGTCCTGAGACCTCAATGTTTTTTGCTTCTTTTTTTTCTTTTTTCTTTTTTTCTCTTCTCTTTTTTTTTTCTTCTGAAGGGACTAACTAATGAGTAATGACAGTCAGATTGGTTTTTTTTTTTGTTCAACAGTCATATTGTTTTTGTTTTGTTAAACGAGAGAGAGAAAATAATAGTGGAGGAAACGGTTGCGTTTTGAAGCGACGAAGAGACCAGTTTTTTTTACGCTTGTCGGAAATTATCCCTTGTGTCCGCGTTGTTAAAATATGACTTTAAATCCAGTCGGTTCGACCGGTCCGAGTCCGATCATCATCCCCACCGAACAGAATTTGGTTTTAAGCTTCTTTCTTTTTGGTTTCTTCGATGGTTTTATCTTATTAAGGCTGACCATTTCGGGTAATTGATCGGATAGTAGTGCTTATGTATCGGCTATTACTGGCGTAATTTTTCAACTATTACTGGCGTAAATTTTTTAAAAGAGGATCTGATAGCTAAAATGGATAAGGACTAGATTTGAGTTTTTTTTTTTTTTTTAATATTTTTTTAATATAATATATTATAATAGCCATAGAAACTGGCAAATCAAAATGCTGTTTACGGATTCGAAATCGGCCAAAAGCACCGAAACAAGATTAAGGAAAAATTGACAAGGATCAATAGAGTAGCAAGAGATGTTGGTAAAGAGGACAATAGTTACAAATCTCACCAAAGGTCCAGCAGAAACAAGAGAGGAATCTCCTCGGTCGCCGGCTTCACCGAAGCGAAGCTTTCGGAGTTTCTTGTCTCCGGCCACCACTGCTTACGGATCACTAACAACTTGCGACACATGGATCTCCTCGCCTATGCAACCTACCACTTTGCCAGTAGCCAAATAACCTTTTAATCCGGTCCATGAACGTCGAGAAAAACGAAAGATCTTAATTCCCGTAAAGAACCGCCATCTTCAACCGATTTAGATCTACGCCGTCGAGAAGACCTTTGGACTAGCCATACACACCCACCGAGCCGTCGCTCAACTTCTGCCGCGGAGCAGTACCAAGTCCCCAGATCCGAGACTCCCATTGGTGTTGTTCTTTTTTCAAATTGTTTTTGTTTTGTTAAACGAGAAAGAAAAAATAATACTTACTACTTGTAATGAATGGAAACGACTGCGTTTTCAAACGACGATCGAAGAGACCAATTTATTGACGTAATTTTTTTAACAGAGGATCGATTTGAACCTTCGCTAATTTGAGTTTAAATATATATAATTTTAAGTGTGTCACTTATAACAATTACAGATCATCTTTGGATTAACTTCAATATATCAAACTATTTCTAACTACGAAATTCCTACGAAAAATTTGGTCAAAAATATTTTTTACTTTTAACCAACGATTTTTTGACGAAAACATAAATTAGTAAGAAAATGGTAGATAAGACGGAGACACAGATAAGATAAATGATGAATCTAAAGCCAACTGCCGCTGGTACCAGAGAAGAATCGATTAGCTGTAACGAACAGAGTTTGCGAGAGAGAAAAAAATTTCACGAGCGCGTGGAAGACACTTTTTTTATCTCTTGACATTTAATATATTTGTTGTGTAGAATAATTTGATTTTATATCTATTATTCGGATTAATAATTAATAATTATTTTATAATTTATAATTTATTTTCAAAATTAATATAATTATTGAAATCAAATTAATTAATTATATTCTTTAATTAATTTTAATTTTTATTAAATTCGTAGAAAAATCATAGGAAATTTATTTCCTATGAATATTTTGGTAGGAAAATGGTCAAAAACTCATTTCCACTTTCCTACGAAATTTTCTACGAATTTTCCTACGAAAATTTTTCGTATGGTAGAAATTTCCTACCAATATTGATTTCCTACGAAACATTTTCTACAAACTGTTTTTGTAGGAAAATGGTAGGAAAATCATGTTTCCTAAGATATTCCTATGTTCTTATAGTGACCATACTCGTAGTTAATGTGTCTTGATGTCATGCACCAACAAAATTATAAACGTTGCAGCTAGCATACACGTAGTTCATGCCAAAGACCGATATGTAGACAATTTTACCAGCATATGTCTAAGATAGGTGGTATTGAAAACACTATATAACACCTTAAACTAAGAACATATCACTATATTTTAAAGTGTTTTCTTACTTCTTTATTTATGAATCATTTTTTTTTGATGCATAGGAATCCTCATAAAGCACCTCCCACTATATTTGTATTCCAAGCAATCTTCTTTTTTTTTGTAAACTCTATTGGCTGATCCGGTCAACCTTGGTAAAAACGCATCTTGGTAGAAACGCATCGAAGTATTACAGAGTGGATTTCTTCCCGAAAGGCTATCACACTGTCTATTTCAAATTTTGAATGCTTTCCGACAAATGTTTGGGGTAGTCGGATCGCCTGTTACCGGACTACCATGTAAACTGCTTGGACCGAACCCCAAACCTAGACTTCCCACATGAATGTGATTATTGTTTCAAATGAGGTTCAAACTCTGAAGAAGTGTTTTACCGTATTCCCATATCTCACCTACCACTTTACCACATATATGTGGGCTTTCAAGCGATCTTGACCATTTTATATGTGTTACATGTTCATCTAATTCCTAAACGGTAGATTTTCATGAAGTAGAACGATTTTAAGAAGGTACTATCTATTTGAAACAAAAGTTAAAAAGTATATACTCGCTTAACTTTTATGTGCTACTAATAACTACTCCCTCTGTTCATATTAAGTGTCATTCTAGACTTCAAATTTTGTTTCAAAATAAGTGTCGTTTTGTAGTTTTAATGTAGATATTTGATAATATTTCTAATTTTATCCCTACTATTTTAATGTATTGACCAATGAAAAAAATGGTATAATATATTAATTAGGAGTAAAACAGAAGATTTAATGGTTTTTCTAATAAGTGTGAAAAACATTAAATGACACTTATAATGAAACAGAGGGAGTACTAATAAAAGAAGGTTCGATTAGGTTAATCAATTTTATAAGTCAATATTAACGCATACTTCAATAAAACGTTACGGTTTTCTGTGTTCCGAGGGTAACCATTAGTTTACCGAGTTGACTCGTAGGTTCACAATCGAGAAAAGGGCCGATTTCAAACTGTACATTTTCGATCGTGCCATTTCCTATTCGAACAAACAATTCGTGCGTATGTCAATCTGTAGTAGCAGAAAATTCAAATAAACCGTTTCAACTATAATCGCGATGACTAAAATATAATTGACCTAAACAGACGTGGCAACGACGTAGTTTTATGCTTAAAATAACGAAAATCCATCGATTTCCGAGAGAATCGAACCCGTGACCTGTGAACCGGATAACACATTGCTTAACCAATTGAGCTGAAATAACTTATTAGTAACCCTACGAAAACAAACACATTTTATGCTATTAACCTGGGTTTCGTTTTATCTTCTTATTAGTATCTTCTTCTTCATATCGAAACACAGAGCTAGTGAAGTGTTCTTCCGATTTAAGAAACATCGTCTTGAAATTTAAGACCAAAAGCAATGTTTCACTTTCACTCAGCTCCATTTCTAGTCACTCTCGAGTTCCGTACAGGTCTGACATGAGAGGCTTTGCTTCTTCAGCATCTAGAGTAGCAGCGACGGCGGCATCAGCAGCGAAACCGACCAAATCCCTAAACTCCAAACCCTCAAAATCCCTAAATTCTTCAGGTAAACCAACCAATCCTCTGAACCAGTGTTACATTTCGCAAGTCATAGAGAGAAAAGATTGGTTTTTGATCTTGAATCAAGAATTCACCACTCATCGAATTGGTTTGAACACTCGATTCGTCATCAGCATTTTGCAGAATCAAGACAACCCATTACACTCCCTGCGATTTTACCTCTGGGTCTCCAACTTCGACCTGGTTTACGCTAAGGATCAGTCTCTGAAGAGCGTTCTAGGCCCTTTATTGCTGTCTATGGAATTTCTTAAGGAGATTAGGGAATCAGGGTATCAGATTAGTGATGAACTGATGTGTGTTTTGATCAGAAGCTGGGGAAGATTAGGTTTAGCTAAGTATTGTAATGATGTTTTTGCGCAGATATCTTTTCTTGGAATGAAACCAAGTACAAGGCTTTATAATGTTGTGATTGATGCGTCGGTGAAGTCTAATTCGCTTGATTTGGCTTACCTGAAGTTTCAGCAGATGCCTAGTGATGATTGTAAACCAGATCAGTTTACCTATAATATACTCATTCATGGTGTTTGCAATAAAGGTGTTGTTGATGAGGTGATTCGATTGGTTAAACAGATGGAACGGGAAGGGAACAGACCCAATATGTTCACATACTTCACTCTCTGTTTCGATATATGGAAGAAGAAGCCGAATCTCTTAAAAACCAGAGTTAAAACGAAACCCAGGTTAATAGCGTATAAATGTGCTTGTTTTCATAGGGTTACTAATAAGTTACTTCAGCTCAATTGGTTAAGCGATGTGTTATCCGGTTCACAGGTCACGGGATCGATGGGTTTTCGTTATTTTAAGCATAAAACGACGTCGTTTTATGCAGTCTGGTCGTTGCCATATCACAGCCACGTAGGTGATCCAGTCAACAGACTTAACAGTTGACTAACGTCTGTTTAGGTCAATTACGTTTTAGGCATCGCGATTATAGTTGAAACGATTTATTTGAATTTTCTGCTACTACATATTGACATACGGATGGATTGTTTGTTCGAATAGGAAATGGCACGATCGAAAATGTACAGTTTGAAATCGACCCTTTTTCCGTTCACAATCTGCCTCAAAATTCAATTAGAGATAGTAACTAACTAACTTGGCTTCTGCATTTCAATGTTTTTATTCGCTTACGCGATCAGCTGAACCAGAATCTGCCCACGATCCGAACCGGATTAAACCGGCATTGTTCTTCTTCCCAATCTCGTTTCGGCCCAACGTTAAAAATAAAACCAACGAGCCAATATTCCCTTAAAAATAGACATTATTTGGGACAATAATACTCTCGATTCTGTCGATAGGCCCATTATTTTTTCACCGTACAATAGTGGTTTTATACAGATAATTCGTTTCGGGTTGCTTCATTTCTCAGCTTCGGGCATATTTAATGAAATCGATACATATAGTGCTTAAGATGTAAGAAAGCTCTCTCTAATTCTCTGAGATCATAGAAGAGAAAAAGGCTTTCCGTATCTACATATGAAAAAGCTCATCTCTCTACTTGTCCCTTTCTTTGGCTTGGTTTAGGTTTCTCAAAAATAAGAAAAGAAATGGTTTAATGTTAGTAATACTAATCTAACGGCTAACTGTCAAATCGTTGAAAAGACAGCCGAACGTTGTTGATACAACAGTAAGTAAGATTAATAAAAAAATTAAGAAATACTAATATAGCCGTTGGTGAAGATTTGCAAACGAGCCCTTTATAAATCTCCACTAAACCCTATCAATTGCCATAACAATAATATCTCTTATTTCTCTTTAAAAATTTGAATCATTCTTCTGCTCAGAGAGAGAGAGTGCGAGAGAGACACTATCCTCACCATATCAGCCTCGATTCTCCCCCTCCTCCTTCACTCCGATCTTCTCATAAGTCATAAGTCATAAGTCACAACCATGCTCTGATCGAACCATCATCAGGTAAAAAACACCAATGAATTAGCAAAATTTCTCTTGATATTAGGGTTTCTTAGTTTCAGGCAGTGATGAATCGCTTTGGTCTCTTTTGCAGTTACTTTTCTTGCTTGCTATAGTTACACTACTGCCACGTTTAGATCCTTTTGTCTCTCTCCTGACAAAGGGGATTTTGTTTCGACAAATGGTCTCTGTTTTCATTGTTGTTCTTTGATCCTCTGTTTGTTAGTCAAGACCGTGTGTCTGCTTTTCGTTCGGTTCGTTCAAGACTAAGGTTGTTCATATTCTGGTGGGTGATTCCCATTCATTTGGGTAAAAAATCTCTTTAGCAAATCAAAGTCCAAATCTTCGAGCAGCGAGATTTATTATCTCAGATGGGTAAATAATCTCTGTTCTTTTTTCTTATATGTTCTGTTTCTGCCTTTTTTTTTTTTTGATAAAATATGGTCCTGTTTAATCTTGGAAAATAAATTATATTCTACAAATTTTATTATGAAATTTTTTTAAAAAATCTCTAAAACTATTATTTTTATTATTCCGCATTATGTGTTTTTTTACCACCCACTTTGTTATGAACAAAACAGTATGTTAAAACTGTGTTATAACATTCTATCTGCAATTGATTCATAATTTCAGGAGAATTTGATATTTAATAGGGCCCAGAAACTCGAAGGATTTTACTGATAACAAATAAATCTAGGTAATGCAAACTTTTTTGTACCAAGTTAATATGAGCGTATCACTTTATCATAACCATTCTTTATTTTTGCGTTTTACTTGTTACAAACTTAGTTCATGAAGTATTAACTTGGAAATTGTGCATTCGTGGGGAGGGGTATAGCCGTGTAGCTGGTATGTAGTTTGCATATTTTCTGGGCGTAATCATTATCGAAAATGATTAGCATATACACTATGTTATTACACTAGTCACGTAACTTAAAATTTTAAAGTAAATCCAACCCATACATTAATAATACGTGGAACTTTTCAGATATTTATGGGAGGTGGCTGTCATTCGCGTTCATATAGATTTTTTATTCTTAAGATCTTGTCATAGATTATTATAAATTTTGAATTAATTTTTTTGAATTACGATTATTACAAACTTACGCAAAAGATACATCTGTTAAATGAAAGGAATACTCGGGGTCAGATCCTTCGCAAGTTAGCAATGACATTTTTTTTTTTAGCTTGGACGAGATATATTGCATTGCATTGCTTGTGCTTGTTGCAGAAAATATGACCACACTTTGTTGATATTTTCTCGGTAATATACAAATTGGACAGTTAAATTTTGGATTTGGACATTTTTCTTGTAAGTATGGCATTTTTCTTACTTGTTGATTTTTTTCTTTTTCTTTTTGGATTAATTTTTGAAATTTATCTATTAAACTTGAATTTTCTTGAAAAAGGGGCATGACATTAAGAAGATGAAAACGGAAAAGATGCGATTTAAATGGGTAATCAGCAAACAAATTAAATTAGCGATATCTTCTAATCAAATTAAATTAGCGATATCTTCTCATCCCAAACTTGCAATCTCGCTGTGAAAAACTTATATATATAGATCGTGAACCAGAGGAATTTCGATTCTCATCTTCCAAGAAAGCTTTGGTTTCTAAGCAATTAGGGAGTATAAAAAGTAACAATGCACTAGAAACAGCCTTAGACCACAAAATCAAGATACCTTCGAGGTCATTTTTCACTTTTCTCTAATCATTTTTAAACAGCGTAAGTTTCTAATTTTCTTTCTGTTCTATGATGATGGTCGTCCTGTTGAACAAAAAACGTATTGAAAGAAAATTCCTTGACAAGGTTCATGAGATTTACCGCTCTAATCTAAATGGCAAGGAGTTTGCCTATGTGAGAAGACGATGTGTTACATTTGGAGCCCTACCTAACAACAAGTTGGACTTCTTGGTCGATCTTGAGGAAGTATCTTCTGCTAGGTAGAAATAATGACATCGGTCCCTCGTTTGAGTGCTTTAGTTTTTGCTTCTGATTGATGACATTTTTAGCAGGACTAATGGAAACGGGAACGAAGATCCAAGTGATGGTAGTAGGAAAAGACTCTGTCGGCCTAAGCGGTCCAAAAGCTTTAGAATGGAGATCAGTTACGCTGCCAATATTCCTCTAGAAGCTCTTGCTCATGGACAGGAGTTGGAAGCTACGTCACCGTGCTGCTAGAAGGTAAGTGACAAGTGTATAGAGTTTTTTTTTTGTAATATCTCGTATCTTTTTTTCTGTTTCTAACAACTTTGTAATTTTTGCTTGCAGAGGATGCCTGGCTTGTAAGACAGTCAGTTTTCTACAGTGACGGCGGCAATTGTAAATCTGGTAGAGCCATTCGAGTTTCAGAACAAAACAGGGGAGCTTCACTCAACATGGGTGCAGAAAAACCTCAAGATATGAATAATTGACGTCGAAACAAAAGTCACAAACCTCATTTAATATTTGGTCTAATATTATATTTTAGTTAAACATTTAATATTTATACTTTTTATTGGGAGAAACTCTCAAAAAAAATTCTTTCTATTTTTTATTTCAACGTTTGATTTCCAAAGTTTTTCGAGTGGAAAAAAATACCTCATTTAATATTTGGTCTAAAACTATTTTATTTTTAAATTGTTGGTAGATTCGAATCCGCGACTTAACAACAGTTAATAGATGTTACGGAATCGTTAAACAGTGTTAAATTTTACCCCACATATTTAACTAGATATATATATATATATATATACAATATTTACAAACTTTTACGTGGTCCGGTGGTAACGCATGAGACCCACCAAATGCGGGTTCGATACCAACGGAAAGCATATTTTTTTTTTGTTTTTTAGTTAAATTTTTTTTTTATGTTTCTCTAACCCTAATCCTCTAGAACATGTTCACCGGAAGCAAGCTCGATAACGCCTTCTCCGATGTCCTTTTGATCCGACGGTTTTTCCGATTAATAATAATCTAAGAAAAAACATCACATTCAAACGAACCTTCGAACGAAAGGATGAGTGACGAAGTAACCAAGCTTGGAGAATATCATTGTCACATAATCAAGACGAACAAAATTGAGCTCGCATAATATAGAGAAACCGAAATCAGAGATCTAAGTAAAACTCAAAGGAGAAAGATGACAGCTTTCGTTTCAGATGGAGCAAAGAAAACCCAAAAGAGACTAGTCGGCCGAGTTTTTTAGAGAAACATCAATTTATTTTTTGAAAAAACTAAAAAAACCAAAAAAAAAACTAAAAGCCTGAGTTTGTGGGTATCGAAGCAGAGTTTGGTGGATAACTAATTTCATGCGTTACCACCAGACCACGCTAACATATTCATTAAAATTTGTAAACATATTATATATATATATATATATATATCTCTATTAAAACACGTGATATTAAAATTTAACGTCGGTAAATTATTTCGTAACATCTGTTAACGGCTGTTAAGTCGCGGGTTCGAATTTACAAATAATTCAAATATAATGTAATTTTAGACCAAATATATTTAAATGATATATTTTTCTAAAAAAAAGTCTTAGATATTAAACGTCTAAATAAAAAATAAATAAAGTTTTTTTGAGATTTTTCCCTTTTTTATTGTCTTGATTTAGTATTGATTTCTGAAAAAGGTAAGCAAATTTATATTTTTTTAACTATAATTTTTGTTGTTGATCATTTATTAATGTTTAACGAGAAAATTGAAAAATATAAAATAACGAGGTCCCGTGGTTCTTTGCTATAACGAATAAAAAGGGGACGAGTTAATTTCTTTTTTATTCATCTTCTGATTAGCTACATTACAGTTATATCATAGTCATAGGCTTATTATTATCACAGTTCTTCATTAAAATATGAGTTTTGTGCAAAAAACCCCTGGAATATTCCATTTTTTGCAACTTAACCATCCATCTCCAGAAAATGCAAATAAATCATATGAAGTAAAAAAATACGCAATTAGTCCGTCTTCTTTACCGTCAAGTTTGTAAAATATTAACAAATGATATATCAAATTGAAGCCATCATGACTAGGAGTTCAAATCTACCTTTAGAATTTTTTAAAACTAATGTATGTGACCGTGAATACATTTAGAAAATACGTATAAGGTTTATATTGCGTATTATTTTTGATTTTGTATGATTGATTTGCATTTTCTAGAGATGGAGGGTTAAATTGCAAAAAATGGCGACTTCGAAGGTCTTTTTTGCACAAAACTCTTAAAATATCTATCAAATATATGTTTACTGTAAACGATGTACCCACTAGTATCATTTATATTCAAGGTAGGAGATGATAGTAAATAAAAATATAACATAAATTATATATTTTTTGATAATTTTTCTTTTTAAAAAAATAGTGCTGTGGAAATAAACTATAATTTGTATGATTCAATAATTTTGGATCTCAATCAACAATTTTTCTAACTTTGCCACTAGGTATCCAACATGAATTATTGAGTGCTATGTTTAGTAACATATTTACCTGAACCGTAACAATTAGTTCAATTAGCTTGTTAGGTTTAGTAACATCACTGGAAATACTTTGAACTCAAAACTCGGAAAAAACAAAATTTATCTTGGGATTTCTAGCGTTAAATACGGTGTAGTAAAAAATCAATATGTGAAATCGCACATATTTTAAGAAATTAAAAAAAATCGAAGAGTCAAATAATCCATCCAAATTAAATCAAATTAGTGGTGTTGAATTTTGATGATGAAAGAGTGACCGTTGATAGCAAGATTGGTTTAAAGATAACAAAAGTTCAAAGCAAAATTTAAATTTATTGTTATTCTAATATTTTATACAGAATTTTGACGATATTAAAATTAATAAAATATATCAAATATTTTTAAAACATTAAATTAATTTAGAATCATTGATAAATTATTTTTGACTACAACTTTTATAATTACTAAGAAATGAACAAAAACATAGAAAATATATTGACAAAAAGTGAATCCATCGCAACTTTTATTTAGAATATAAGTAAAACATAAGCAAAATTTCTTCATGTCCGCTAAGTTCGACATTTCCTGCAGCAACACTCTTATCATCATCGTGCCTTAGTAGAATGAATCCATCGCAACTTTTTTTTTACAATGAAAATGAATTATAATATATTTTACAATAAATAGTCAACATTGTAAAAAAAGCAAAACTAGATATTTTGAACTAATGAAGAAGAAAATCACGTCAATAATGAGACAATATGATTTTGTAAAACGTAAACCCAAAAAAAAAGGAAAGTAACTTAATTACATGAACAAAACAAAACTGTAAGCGAAGGTTTTTCGCTGGTCTAATGCCATCTTCTCAACAACAAGCCATACCACAAATTCGAACATTGGGCATTTGATGGAGTATAACCCAACTGAGAGTTGGGTTTCCGAGATATCAAACAACAAAAAGTAACAAAACACGATTATAATCATCATTCATCTCATTTTGTATTTTTTTTATTTGTCTTCGAAAAGAGATGAGTGATGATGAACTATGATGTATTTATATAATATGTGAAAAATACAAATTAAATCCATTTATATTTATATCAATAATTGAATGAAAAAAACAATTATTGTGTAATTGTTTGTTTCCAAAACACAACCCATTACCCATCTATATTTTTGCCCAAAACTTTTGATTATCGAAAAAACTTTGATAAGAAAATTGTCTATTGTATATATATTCATCACATGCATGTACAAAAATTGTCCATTCAGATCGTGCTTTGATACCAGACCAAGATGGAACTCGTTCTCTTGTATTTCATTATAAGAATGTACATATATGTATATATGAATGAGTTGGCTATTGTATCTCCTATAATCTAGAAAATATATACATGAATCAGAGAATTGATATAATCTTATCCCAATAATATATAACATATAATTATTACTTTACTGAATAATCATTTATCAACAAAAGGCAAAAGAGGACATAAAGTATTAATTCAGTTTTTTTTTTAAACGTGAAACGCTCCTAATATAGTAAAATATAAATTGACCAATTACTACACATTAACTACTTTACAACTAAATTTAAATTGAAAAATAAACTAATTTCTGAAAAACTTTTATCTAAAACGATCTTACACTTCAACGATGAGATGTAGATGCTGACTCATTGTAAGATAGATCCTCATATGTTAGATTCCACAATACCTTCATATTTTCCTTTTGTTAATGGAAAACATTTGTTTTCCGAAATATATGATTACAAGTTTCGAAAGGCATAGTGAGCTACAATAATTATATGTTTTGCATTTCTACATATACGAATTATATGTAGACATGTAACACCATCACGATTATGTTATTCCGATACAACGCTCATTAAAATCCGGCAAAAACTGGTGTTGAACGGCGTTGATCAAAAAAAATTTTAAAAATATTTAATTTTATCCATTTTGCTAAAAAAATCAACAGTAAATATTTAACTAAAAAAATCTCATTTTATAAACACAAATAAAAAATAAGAATTGTAACATATTGTTTAATTCTACTTATTTTTCACAGAAAACGAAAATAATTTAAACAAAAAATTCTAAAACGAAAAATAACATGGTCATTTTGTTTTGAAAATTTGTTTTAAAATTAAAAATAATCTGATAATTAATATCATATTGATCGCGTCTATAAACTAAATTTATTTACAGTGAATACTATTTGTTTAGAATGAAAAGCCAAACAAAATTAAATAAATATAAATGTTACAGTTATAGAAGCGAGGACCATCATAAGGAGTGAATTTAGTTTATTTTGGTTTAATAATTTCTTCCAACATATAGTCAAAATATCTAATTTAATTTAAAATAATTTAATTATTTTATTTTATCATAAAATAATTTAAATAGTAATTTTCTAATTAAAAAAATCTAAAACCAAAAATAACATGGTAATTTCGTTTTAAAAATTGTTTTGTTAATTTTTTTTTGTTTTCTTTTAAAAATAAATAGAACTAAATAAGATTTTACAATTCTCATTATTATTTGTGTTTCTATAATGAGAAATTTTTTATTAAATATTTATTTTTGATTTTTTCTCAAATACTTTTTGAATATAATATTTTGTCAATGCCGGTCAACACTAGTTTTTGCTGGATTCTGATGAGCGTTGTACCAGAATAACATGATCATGATGCTGGCCACATGTCGCCATATACTTTGTACATGTAGGCATGTAAAACATATAGTTGGTTAGTTCATGTATTTCGGTATACATAGTGTAACTGACTATCTTTTTTCTTTTGTTAATTGAATTATTAAATATCACTTTTGATGAGGCATGTTCACACATCCTCAATTTATAAATGTATAGTAAACTATCAACTAACATACGACATGATGTCAACATCATAACCATCATATTCTGGTACACCGATATTCGGGATCAAGTAAAGACCGGCGTTGACAGTTAACCAAAAAAAATAATATTCAAAAATATTTATTTTTATTTATTTTTGATAAAAAATTAAATTACAAAATAATTAAAACTAAATAATACATCAATATATATATATATGTGCATTATAACTTTTAAAATTCTATATGTGCATATAGCTTTTAAAAATTTAAATTATATATGTGCATTATAACTTTTAAAATTTTAAATTATATATGTGCATTATAACTTTTAAATTATATATGTGCATTGTAGCTTTAAGTTAAATTAGTTAACTAATTTTTAATGCACACAATTATTTTTTATGGAACTAATTAACCAACTTAATATTTATTATATTAAAATTATAAAAGTATCACTTAGTTAAATTATATATGTGTATTGTAGCTTTAAGTTAAATTAGTTAACTAATCTTTAGCACACATATATTTTATATGGAACTAATTTAACAAACTTAATCTTTATTACATTAAAATTATAAAAGTATCACTTAGTTAAATTATATATGTATATTGTTTTAAGTTAAATTAGTTAACTAATTTTTAATGCACACATATATCTTATATGGAACTAATTTAACTAATTTCATCTTTATCAAATTGAAAAATTTATATATTAAAATCTAAAGTTATAATGCACATATATAATTGACAATGTGGATTACTTAGTTTTATTTACTTTATAATTTTGTAATTTTATCTCTATTTTTAATCAAAAAATAAATAATATTTTTTTGAATATTTGAATTTTTTTTGGTCAACACCATTTTTCTACTGAATTCCGACAATCGATGTACCAAAATATAATGGTTATGTCATATATTAATTGATATATGTGAACATATAATATATATAGTTGGTATAATATACTATACATTTGTAAATTTGGAATGTCACCGTGACCAATACCACCTACTTTATCATTTTCCCAAAACAAAACACTTATTGAAATTGGATGTTGTAGGCTCATATGGTTGACAAAGTGAAGCCCAAATATCAAGTATTGGATTAAAAATCTTATTTTTTATTTGAATTAATGGAAAAAAATACATAAAAATGAAAAAATAGATGATTTATATTTTCAGATTGTTAACAAATACTTTATTTCAACCATTTATTTGTTACAATAAAATCTGTAAATTATTTATTCCAAATACATTCAAGTCTCAAACAATATAACCCCACAGTAAAAACATCCATATTGCTTAAAAACCTCTCATGATATCGTATCATTATAATATTAATATTTTTATCTAATTTAATTATATATTTAAATTTTAAATAAAATATAAACCAATTAAAATAAAATAAATGTTAAGAAGGATTTTTAATAAGAACTCATAGTATATTCTATAAGAATCTTTTTCATTCTTTCTAGGCTTGAGACTTATATCCGGTATCCGAAAAACAAGATATCCGGATGGACTGGATCCGGATCCGGATAATTAAATTTTGGATCCGACCGAATACGGATACGGATCCGAATATTAGAAAAAAACAAAATCGGATATCCAAAATATTAATATTATAATAATATTTTAATTATATATATTATGTAATATATTCATTAATTGTTTTTGTCTAAGATTATATATAATTATATTTTCAATTATTTATATAATATTAATATATTTTTTAAAATTGTCTCTCAAATTTTGTATAATATTAATTTTTTTTTAAACCGGATTCGAATATCAAAATTTTTTTACGGAGCTCTGAGTTTCAGATATTCTGGACAAACGGATCCGGATACGAATATCAAAACTACGGATCCGTCGGATATGAATCCAGATCCGGATATCCCAAAAACCTAAGATATTCGGATCCAGCCCAAACCTAATTCTTTTTCTCAATTTTTATTTTTTTAGTATTTTAATAGAAGATATTTTGTTAAAATAACCCCTATACTCTAAAATAAGATCATAAGACCACGTGCTGCTATTAAAATCCCAAGGACGTGGCTCAGTCTAACGTAACCAAAACCTCACACTTTGGTCCGATTAACGGCTCGAGATTAGAGAGAAGAACAAGACTTATCGAGGGCTTCGAACAATGTCGATGTTAATGGTTGTGAAAACCACTTCGCTCTGTTGCAGCAGCTTAAACCTGACGGCTTCACCAAGATTCCGACGAAACCCACGCGCGGCGAGATCGGTGAATCCGACGGCGAGAATCCAAACACGTATTCATCGTCTGATTAAAGACCAAGGCATTGTGCTTATGCCTGGATGCTACGACGCCTTATCCGCGGCTATTGTGCAGCAAACCGGGTTCTCCGCCGGTTTTATATCCGGTTACGCCTTATCCGCTTCTCTTTTGGGAAAACCCGATTTCGGTTTGCTAACGTGCGCCACTTTTTTTGTTGTTGTTATGTTTACTCTTTATCATTAAGGTTTTGTTTGTATGCTGTTGTTTCATTTGTTTTCTTTTGTCGTTTTAGACCGCCGGAGATGGCTGCGACGGCAAGATCGGTGTGTGCGTCAGCTCCAAATATACCCATCATTGCAGATGCCGGTAAAGTGTTCGAATTTTGATAGTAAAACAAGGAAATCATTAAGAATGCAAAAAACTTTACAAGAAAAAAGTGTGAATTTTTATTTGTTGGTTCTTTGATGCCAAAAAATTGAAAGTATCAATCTTTCTTGGCTAGAGCCACTTGCTTGCTTATAGTTCTATTCATAGCTTTTTGAAAAAATGGATTTGCTTGGTTATTGTACATTAGTACTCACTAGCTCTTATCTAACGAGATTCATTCTTTTTCGTTTGATCTGTTTTAAGATACCGGTGGAGGAAATGCGCTAAATGTTCAAAGAACCGTAAAGGACTTGATTGCAGCAGGTGCTGCTGGTTGCTTCCTTGAGGTAAACTGCCTCTGTTTCTTTGATGACTTTCTCTGTCTCATAATAATTGATCAAGACTCTTGCATTTTACTTGTTCATTTAACATTTTGACGGTTATTCGCAGGACCAAGCATGGCCAAAGAAGTGCGGTAAGTGTGTGACACCTTATTCGCCTTCTTCCTTTTCTAAGTCACTGTTTAAATGTTTTTAATAGTCACTCAATAGACTCACTTATAATGATCTCAGTGTTTTTTTTTTCTGCGTAGGTCATATGCGTGGTAAACAGGTGATACCAGCAGAAGAACATGCTGCCAAAATAGCATCAGCTCGAGACGCTATTGGAGATTCTGACTTCTTCCTTGTCGCAAGAACAGACGCACGTGCTACTTCTGCAAAATCAGGGCTTGAAGACGCCATTGCACGGGTTAATCTCTACATGGAGGTAATAAATCATTATGTGTTTGGTTGGTGCCAATAAAGAAGTAAAAAGACAGAAATGGTGTTAAACTCTAACTAACTTTGTTGTAATTTTGCAGGCGGGAGCTGATGCTTCTTTTGTAGAGGCACCAAGAGACGATGATGAGCTCAAGGAAATTGGAAAACGCACAAAAGGTTATAGAGTTTGCAACATGATTGAAGGCGGAATCACGCCATTGCACACACCTGAGGAGCTTAAAGAGATGGGATTTCACTTGATCGTTCACCCGCTTACGGCACTCTATGCATCCGCTCGGGCTCTGGTCGATGTTCTCAAGACTCTTAAAGAAAACGGAAGCACTCGAGATCACTTGCGAAAGATGGCTACTTTTGAGGAGTTCAATAGTTTGGTGGATTTAGACTCATGGTTTGAGCTCGAAGCTCGCTACTCAAATCTTAGGAACGCTCTTGGGACAACTAAATCATGAAGAGGCTACTAGAGAGACAAAGATTGTTTTTATGTTTGCTATTTTTTCAGACGATTATTTTGAGCCATGGTCTCATCAATAATGTAACTTTTGCTGCTGTCATAAGGAAATTTATATTTCCAATTTAGCAGAAAGATCATCTATGGTGAGGCAACATTGTAAAAATAGAAAATCCCTAAGCCATATGTTGTAAAAATAAAAATTTGCAAATGGTTTCATAATCTGTTCAACAGTTTCATATGTATTTAGGAGTGCTGAAATACTCATATCCCAAAATCCGAACCGAATAAATATTTTTTATAATATAATTCACAAGTTAATTTGCAGTCAACTTCCACTTTTTTTTTCTGCCACGTGGCAAAAGTCCCAATTTTTACACTTTCACTTTCTTAAATTTTGGAAAATATATCGACTTTTTTTTTTTTTCAAACTTTTTTTTGTATATTTTTATTATTAACTAAATGTTATAAAAAAAATACAAATGATATAAAGGTCGTGCAAAACACGGATCAAAGCACTAGTAAATAAATGATCTAAAACCGAATTTTTTGAAAACTAGAGAACTTCAGATATATTTGACTTAAAATCTAAATTCGAATAAAAAACCAGAACCAAAATTCGGATTGAACAAAAGATGTCGTGTCGCGAATTGAATGATGGGCCTGCATAATGTAAATAAAGGCCCAAAAGTAAGTCAAGCCCGTGAAAAGGTTTTGTGTAATTGTCTCCTTTCGGTTAAACCCTAAAACCCAAGCTAACAAAACTCTGAATCATCCACGGCGAAGTCATCTTCTTCGCTTCTAAACCCTAGTTTTAGGAATCCTCTGCATACCATGGTTGAAGGAAAGGGTTTCTTGGTGAGTTCAGTTACTGAGCTTCACCGGAAAGAGAAACAGAAGAAGAAAGGCAAATCTGGAGGATTCGAATCGCTAAACCTCGGTCCTAATGTCTTCAATGCAATCAAGAAAAAGGGTTACAAAGTTCCTACACCAATCCAGAGGAAGACGATGCCGCTTATTCTCTCCGGCGTCGATGTTGTTGCCATGGCTCGAACCGGTTCCGGTAAAACCGCAGCTTTTCTCATCCCTATGCTTGAGAAGCTCAAACAACACGTTCCTCAGGGAGGTGTTAGAGCACTCATCTTGTCTCCTACCCGTGATTTAGCTGAGCAGACTCTGAAGTTCACCAAGGAACTCGGCAAATTTACAGGTTTGTCTAAGGAATTCAATTTAAAATTTTCTCTTTTCTTGATGAAATGGGTATCAGACTCTGAAGTTCACCTTTGATGTGTTTATTGTATCAGATCTTCGCGTATCCTTACTGGTTGGTGGAGATAGCATGGAAGACCAGTTTGAAGAGTTAACAAAGGGACCTGATGTGATTATTGCCACTCCTGGGAGACTTATGCATCTTTTGTCTGAGGTTGATGACATGACACTTAGGACGGTTGAGTATGTGGTTTTCGATGAGGCAGATAGTTTGTTTGGTATGGGTTTTGCTGAACAGTTGCATCAGATTCTAGCTCAGTTAAGTGAGAACAGGCAGACTTTGCTTTTTAGTGCCACTTTACCAAGTGCCCTTGCTGAATTTGCAAAGGCTGGTTTGCGTGAGCCTCAGCTTGTTCGTTTAGATGTTGAGAACAAGATAAGCCCCGATTTGAGACTTTCGTTTTTGACCATACGACCGGAAGAGAAGTATGCTGCATTGCTGTACTTGGTAAGGGAGCATATAAGTTCAGATCAACAGACCTTGATATTTGTTTCGACGAAGCATCATGTGGAATTTGTCAACTCATTGTTTAAGTTGGAAAATATTGAACCATCTGTATGTTATGGTGATATGGATCAAGACGCCCGTAAGATTCATGTATCAAGGTTTAGAGCGAGGAAGACTATGTTGTTGATTGTCACAGATATTGCTGCTAGGGGTATTGACATACCATTGCTTGATAATGTTATAAACTGGGATTTCCCTCCGAGACCAAAGATTTTTGTTCATCGTGTTGGAAGAGCTGCCAGGGCTGGTCGTACAGGTTCTGCATATTCCTTTGTTACACCCGAGGATATGCCATATCTGTTAGATCTTCATCTATTCCTCTCAAAACCAATCAGGCCTGCACCCACTGAGGATGAGGTCTTAAAGAACATGGAAGAAGTAATGAGCAAAACGAGTCAAGCAATTGATAGTGGAGTAACCGTATATGGTCGTTTTCCTCAGAAAACCATTGATCTTATCTTTAACAGAATCCGAGAAATGATTGATTCATCTGCAGAATTAGATTCCCTCGAAAGAACATCCACAAAAGCTTTTCGCTTGTATTCAAAAACAAAACCCTCACCGTCAAAAGAGTCCATTAGGAGAGCAAAGGATTTACCCCGAGAAGGCTTGCATCCCATCTTCAGAAGCATAATTGAAAGTGGGGAATTAGAGGCAATGGCGTTTTTCCAGAAAATTAAAAATTTCAGGTGAGTAGTATAATCATCCTTTTTATCTATCTATTTCCTTGATACGGTTAGACTTGAAGATGGTATGTCCATATGTAATTTTAACACCAACATGATTAATTATATTGATGGCTGATCTGTGCTAGACCCAAGCAGACCATACTTGAAGCAGAAGGTGAAGCTGCCAAATCCAAAAATGTGAAGGTTATCCTCGCTTTTCCTGCCATATTTTCTTTCCTTTGGTTTGTTTGACTATTACGCTATTTATATGATCATTTTATCTCTTTCAAAATTCTCTCTACTTGCCTGGTAGTTTACTTTTGTATTTCTGGTATTTATATATAAGTTGCCTAAGCCAAAACGTTTTGGTTCTTGTGCAGGGTCCCGCTGGCCAATGGGTTGATGTGATGAAGAAGAAAAGAGCCATTCATGAGGAGATCATCAATACGAGACATCAGCAGAATCAGAAGAGTTCCAATAATCATTTGGAGATGGTAATCTTGTGCAGTTTCTAATATTAAATTGTGACACGTGCTTGTTTCTTTGCCATTAGTTTCACTCGCATTAAATGTTTTGATATCTAGGACGCTGAACCTACAACATCTTTTGGTGAGGGCACAATAGAGGGAAGCAAAGGTATGCGTGCTGCTTGCGCTCTTGTTGCTTTAATTATGTGTTGAAGTCTATTATCGTTGATCTTTTGAATAGTTTGTGGTGCGTGGTTGGTTTTCCACTTTTTTGGTTACCTACCTTCAAATAAACTCTCCATTGATTTCAGTAAGCGGTAAGAAAAGAAAGGCACAAGAAAGCTTCAAGGACGATGATTTCTTTATCAGCTCCATACCAGTAAATCATGTACGTTATTTTCGTTAAATAAAAGCATTTTCTGTGTCAGTAGGCATTAGCAGTCAAGCTACAATGCTTATGATCATACCGAGATGATGCAAAGTTTGACTCTTTATTACTCGTATGGCACACAGCATTCAGAGGCAGGGCTATCTGTGAGGGGTAACGAAGGGTTTGGATCGAATAGGTAAAAGATTTTTGATGGGGCTTTTGTGACATTCCATAGAAGGATCCAAGGGGTTGATTCAAATCTTGCAAACATAAAAATTTCTGTCAAATATTGACGCGCCTTGTGTACTGATTTCGGAGTGTAGGTTGGACGCTGCTGTTCTAGATCTAGTTGCAGATGATGGGCAAGGGATGAAGCAGCAAAAAACAAATTATCACTGGGACAAGGTAAGAGTTGAAGTTACTTCATAATAACTGCCCCATCTGTAATCTTAATCTTTATCTTATAAAAAAATTGGATTTGTCTTTGGTAACAGAAAAGTAAGAAGTACATCAAGTTGAACAATGGAGATCGAGTAACAGCCAGTGGAAAGGTAGTAAAAGTGTCCTTTGCTTGAAAAACATCCGATGATTCTCTGGGAGGCTTTAAACTAACTAAAGTTTTTGAAACTAAATAGATAAAGACAGAGAGTGGAGCTAAAGTGAAAGCAAACAAGACAGGGATATACAAGAGATGGAAAGAGAGGTCTCACAAGTCAGTATTCAGCAGAGACGGCGGTGATGCAGACGAAACCACAAGCATGTCAGGTAATATTGGACAACTTTTTTCCGCACAAGTTCAGCGTTTTGCCTCCTTTGAGTCGTCAACAGGTCTAAAGAGAAACACTTGGCAGGTAGAGGTGGCCGAGACGGGAAGAGACGGCAAGGATCAGTGCCTAACGCGCATGTGCGTTCAGAGATCAAAGATCTGGAGCAGGTGCGTAAAGAGAGACAGCAAAAGGCGAACAAAGTGTCTTATTTGCATAGCAAGAGGGGTGGAAGAGGTGGGGCCAGGGGAGGCCGCCGTGGTGGTGGTAGGGGCGGTAGAGGTGGTGGTGGTAGAGATTTTGGCAGTGATAGCAGCAGGGGATTCGGTGGCGGAGGTGGGAGAGGTGGCGGTGGACGCGGAAGGGATTTTGGCGGTCGTCGTGGTGGTAGTAGCACTAGTAGTAGAGGTGGTAAGAGAGGAGGAGGAAGAGGAGGTGGAGGTAAACGTGGGAGAGGAAGATAGTCACTTTTGAGCTTAGGCAACTATTACTTATCAAGATGTTATATCATTCACTGAGCCATCTCTACTCAAATTTTGTGCAACAATTTTTAATCTTGTTTTCTCCTTTTTCTCCAATGTTGTTTTCGTGTATGAAGTTATTGAAACGTGAAAAAAATGATACAAAAAGAAAAGCCATTTACTATAAGACCCTTGTAGTTACGATTCGTTGTTTTATGTATATCTAAATAATGATGACATCAGATGTAGTACAACAAGGTTCTATGGTGTAGTGGTTAGCACTCTGGACTTTGAATCCAGCGACCTGGGTTCGACTCCCGGTAGGACCTTTCTTCCTTTTTTTATTAGCCATTTCCTTTTGCTAAATCCGTGACTCACCTTGAATCCGCCTCAAAACTTAAAGGTATTCAAATTGCTATCTGTAAGTAGATAGAAGTTATTATTATTCATAAAAGGGGTTTGGTAAAAATATCTGACCGTATGAATAGCGTATATTAACTTTCTTGCATAAGTCATTAGGTGTATTAACTTTTCTTGCATCAGCCTCTTGTAAGAATTGAAATATGTATCTCTTTCGTTTGGGAAAATGGAGTCCCATAAATGTCTTCTTCTTCAACGGTCAACAATCCAGAATGCTTAATGCAATCAGGGTCGGTCCGAGCCCGATCGGGTTATATAAACTCCAACCTTATATTATATTAGGGCGGGTTACGATTTAGATCCAGTTGACATTTCTAATTATTGTCTAACAAGTACCTTTGAAATGAAATAAACAAAAAGGAGGAGGAAGAGAAAAAGAGACATGTAAAATGAATGATAGAAAGCACTAAGTAGACAGTTAAAAAGAGAGTGTTGTTGTAGTCCCGCTCAAAAGCGGCGCAATTAGTATATTAAAAAAAGTGCATCATAACTGTAAAGCCAATCTCTTTTTTTTTCTTCAACAGACCAAGAACCCTTTTGTGAACTTCTTCTTCCCCACATCTCCTAAAAGCTTCACACACAGACCAAACCAAACCTTTCTTTTCTTATCTACCCAATTATCACATCTTTTTTTTCTCTAACTCCTTTCACATCTTTGATCTGACCATGGTGAAGGAAACAGTGTACTATGATGTTCTTGGTGTCACTCCCTCTGCTTCTGAGGAAGAGATTCGTAAGGCTTATTACATCAAGGTTTGTTTTTTCCTCTCTTTTTATACTTCCAGAGTTTTCATTAGATCTGTGAGTTTTCTCTGTTTTGAAGGACTGATTGTTAAATCTTTTAGGCAAGACAAGTTCATCCTGATAAGAATCAAGGTGATCCTCTGGCTGCTGAAAAGTTTCAGGCAAGTTAAATCCTTTTATTGTCATCCATTTTCTTGTTTTTTATTTTATTTGATCAAATCAAGAATTTTCTTTTCTTCTCGGAGACAGGTTCTTGGAGAAGCTTACCAGGTTCTGAGTGATCCTGTTCATCGTGAAGCGTATGATCGGACTGGAAAATTCTCAGCTCCCAAGTAATGTTTTCTTCTTTTTCTCTTTTTTGAGTATAAACTTTATTATGTGTTTCTGTCTTCTTTCTCTGACAATGTTTAGTGGTGTTTTTGATCAGAGAAACGATGGTTGATCCAACGGCTGTTTTCGCTCTTCTTTTCGGAAGTGAGCTATTTGAGGATTATATTGGTCACTTAGCTGTTGCATCAATGGCTTCCACACAAAAGGCTTCTGAAATTGAAACTTCTGATCAGTTTCATGACAAATTAAAGGCAAACAAAAAACCATATGTTATATAACTAATATGTCCATCTTCTTGATCTGATCTTACATAAAGAAAGATCCTTCTTAATTTTTTTTTTTTGCAGGCTGTTCAGAAAGAAAGAGAAGAAAACCTTGCGAGGTTTCTCAAAGATTTCCTTAGTCAATACGTCCACGGAGACAAAGAAGGATTCATACACCGCGCAGAATCTGAAGCCAAGAGATTATCAGATGCAGGCATTGTCTTGTCTCCTTCCTTCTCTTTCATTCACTTTTACACTTCTTCGCATTCTGAGTTGAATTCTTATGAGTGAAGCTTTTGGAGCGGATATGTTGCATACAATTGGATATGTATACACAAGACAAGCAGCTCAAGAACTTGGGAAGAGAGCTCTTTACTTAGGAGTTCCTTTTGTGGCTGAATGGGTTAGGAACAAAGGCCATTCTTGGAAATCACAGATCAGTGCAGCCAAAGGAGCTTTTCAGTTACTTCAGCTGCAAGAACAGAGTAACCGGAGACTCAAGAAAGATGGGACTAATACAGCGAATGAGTTGGAGTCTCATATTCAGACCAACAAAGAAACACTGATGGGATCTTTGTGGAAACTCAATGTGGTCGACATTGAAGTGACTTTGTTACATGTGTGTCAGATGGTGAGTTCTTTGGATCTTTGGTTGCTTATATTTGGATCTCAGACACAAATTATGATTCTTGAAAATAAAAATTTGTTTAGGTTTTGCGCGATAACGACTTAAGAAAGGAGGAGCTCAAATCTAGAGCAATGGCTCTCAAGATTCTTGGGAAGATTTTCCAGGTTTTTAATACCATAATCATATCACATTATCTGATCTGTTTGTTTTTTTTTGTTTCTTGTGCTGATTCAAGATTGTTGTGGCTTGTGTAGCAAGAAAAGCAATCGAGGAACGGTTCAACATCAAGAAGAGAAGATGACGACAGTGACGACGATGATGACAGTAGCAGCGATGACGATTCTTCACAACCACTTTCTTACAGAACTCCTCTGCTCACTCAGGTAAAATAAAATTCTCACTTTACAAGTCATTTCTATGAATGATCTAATGTAAGAAGATAAACTGAGATTTAGATTCATGATTGGACATTTTTACAGGGGATTGGAAGACTCTTCAGATGTCTCTGCAATCCAGCATTCGATGTAGATGATGATGAAATTGTATACAAAGGCAAATGATCAATACCACACTCACATTGCTGTTGATGGGTCTCACATGGGAATGTGATGCAGCTTCTTAAGTTATTAATTCTTTATAAATATTTGTAATGATGATAATTGATGGATCAAACTTAACAAATTGTTAAAATAAGTTTTTTTCTAAAAAAGAAGAAAAAATCCACTGTTTTGTAATCATTACATGATTGCTATACTGTTTTGTTGTAATTTTCCTTCTATCGGTGTTATTCACACTCAAATTATGTTATTAACAATCATAAACTCAAGCTTCACATCTTTATTTTTTTTGGTAGCCGTTTCTTGACTTTGTAGCTTGAAAATCTGGCGTCCCAACTCAACCACTTCATCTTCAAACTCGAAACCGTGATCCATGACTGAAGCGTTGTAACGTGAAACCATGCGTCTCTAGCTCAGCAAAAGAATCAATGATGCTATATAGTTTGTTAGTGGAAACATCCAGTTGTAGACCTTTGAAAATTTCTCTATCAACCCGTAAAAAGTCATCATCTCAGTATCTCAGATTCACAGAAATATTCTCTAGCTCAAGAAGCACAGTTTCTCTGTCTCATTTCTCAATGTATAGATCATGCAGTGCACGGTGCGATTAGTCAGCTGCAGAAACAAAGGATCAGAAGCAAAGCATTACTATATGAGACAGAGTGGACTTTTATTTTATGAAGAATTTCAGCTTAACTTACCTATCAATTCACAGCGAAGCAGACAAACGATTGAATCTTCCAGGATTGACAAAAATGTGACTATATGACTTACCTATGTTCATCAAACTTCAAGTGATAGGAAGTCTTTTTATTTTGTTTCAAATTCCCCACTCCATGTGCATTTCTTCTTCATCAAACTTGACTTGTCGTTTTGCTTCTATTGGTGTTATTAACACTCAAATTGAGTATTCAACAATCAGCCCAACTAGAACCTGGATTCTTTGTCACATTGTTCTCTCTCATCAGTTTTCTTACAAGCGCCGAGCTTTCCCAATCTCCAGAGGTTGCAAATAGGGCGGACAACTGCACATAAGCAACAGAGTTCTCAGGTTCAAGCTCTATAATCTTCTCAGCAACTTTCTTTCCAATGGCTTTATATCCATTTGCTACACATCCTCTAAGAACAGATGACCACATGCTTGCATCCGTATCAAAAGGCATCTCTTCTACAAGATCTATGGCTTCTTCCACATAACCAGCACGAGCCAAAAGGTCAACTATACATGAAAAGTGCTCTTTATCTGGAACAAAACCATTATCCAACTTCATTGCCTCAAACAATTTCCTTCCCTCTTCCACTAAACCACAGTAATTGCACGCTGTTAGAACAACCATAAAGGTAATCCGAGTGGGTCTTATACCAGTAACATTCATTTTCTTGAACAAATCAATTGCTTCAAATCCACAACCATTCGTAGCATAACCTGATATCATTGAGTTCCATGGTACTTCATCTGATTTTACCATTGTGTCAAATACTCTCCTGCCATGCTCAACGAATCCACACTTGCAGTAGAGATCAATAAGAGAGGATGATACTACTTGATCAGAGTCAAGACCAACAATGGTTGCCCTCGCGAAAACCTGCTCACCTAGTTCGAGAGAAGAAATGCTTGCACAAGCACTAATGACACTGGAGAGGCTAACCTCATCTGTCGGCAAATCCAGCTTGTGCATTTGGCGGAAATACTCCAAAGTTTCAACTGGGCAACCATTTTGACTGAATCCGTTAGTCATTGAGTTCCAAGAAATCAAGCTCTTGTTTTCAATTCTCTCGAATACCCGTTTTGCATCATCAAATCTCCCGCAGCTGAAATATACCTTGATCATATTGTTCAGTAAGATTGTGTCATAGGTTTCGACCTCACTGAAAAGTTGGCAAGCTTCCATTGGGCTTCCACACTTGGAGTACATGTCAAGCAAAGTGCTAGCTACAACAATGTCGTCAATTAACCCAAATTTACAAGCATGACAATGCATTTGTTTACCAGTGTCTAGGAAGCCCAAACCGATGCAAGCATTTATAACAGCTGCCAGTGTACGAGAATCTTCCCGGGTTTCATTCCTCATTTCATTGAAAAGAACCAATGCTTCCATTTTCATATTGTTGGCAACATAACCTGAAATCATAGAGTTCCATAGAATTACGCATCTGTTACTTTTCCTATCGAAAAGTCTTCTAGACTCATTCACTCTCCCACAATTTGCATAACCTGAAATTAAAGCAGATAGAGAATGGTCATCAGGTTTCCCAATCTGATCCAGTATATTACTTGCCATTCTCCACTCACCGCACTTTGCATACAAGTTAACTAAAGAACTATTCATTTTCGAGTCAAATTCAACACCGCCGATCATAATCCGAGCATGTATCTGCTTCCCACATTTCAAAGCTTCCAACATAGCACATGCCTTAAGAACTGTAGTCATTATGATCGCATCAGCGCCAAATTTCAATTCTTTAAACAGCCTCAGAGCTTCCTCAGCATAACCGTTTAGAATATATCCATGAAGCAGAGAGTTCAAAGTCACAACATCTTTCTCCGGCATGGCATCGAAGAACCTCCTAGCAACACTTAGCTCACCAGCTTTAGCAAAACCGGAAACAACCACGTTCCAAGAGTACCCATCCCTTTCTGGCATCATATCAAAAAACCTCAAAGACGTGCCCTTTTCCCCAGAATTCATGTACCCTTCAATCATAGTGTTCCACGAGAAATAGTTTCTGTCAGGCATTTCGTCGAACAAGTTCTGCGCAGTTCCCATTCTGCCACACCGCGAGTATATCTGGAGGAGATGGTTAGCAACAATGACAATTGAACTAATAAAACCCTTCTTCAAGAACAATCCGTGGGTTTGTCTCCATAAAGTTTCGCGATTTCTATTGCTGCAGGATTGAAGGAGACGGACGTAATAACGCCGACTATCTACTTCCATGGCTGGAGAAAAAATTAGAAAACTTTAAATTTGGAAGCAGAGGGAAATTGATCAGAATTATTGAATTTTAACTTTTTAAAAAGATTTATTCAATTTTTTTTTTCATTCATCATTATTTGTGAGAAAAAATAAATAAAAATTTCAACTATTTCGCTGTTTATGATATAATTTTTTAATATTCAATATGGTTTTTCATAGAAACACTAAAATAAATAAGTTTATCGCATATTGTTAAAAACTATAGTCGAGTCTAAGTGCAATAGTTAAAGTGAGATTTACATTCTTGATTGAACATTTTACACTACAGGGGCATTTGATGTAGACGATTATGTAAAATTTGTATACCACCACAACATTACAATTGATGGTCTCACTCTCACATGTGAATGTGATGCAACCTCTTCTTATTTTGAGTTATTCATTAATGATGATGATGACTGTTGGATCAAACTTAACAAATTGTTAGATATAAGTATTTCGCAATCTTTACAAGATTGCTATAAAATATAGAATGTTAAAATCTTGAGATTGCATCAAAGACGAGAAAACTCAAAAGGAGCTTTATTAACACCATAGGTTTATATGTACACACATACCAGAGAGAAGACCCTCTGGCTTACACCGGTTTAATGAGCCGGGTGAGGGAAAGCGGTGTGGGTGCGGTGAGCCTGGAGGATGCAGGCACAATGAACTGATTGTAGATTCAGACAACCGCTCATGACAAGCGAATGCCTGCCTGAACAAGTGTGGAGTGCTGGGAATGTATCGCAGACCGCTTGAACCGCTGAAGGTGTGAGGTAAGTGCATTGGCTAATGTTAAGGCTTCTTAGTCCTTCTTCATCGAATTTGCCTTTCTTCACCGCTCGCCACATCTCGTGCTTGTTCTTGACTCCGCTCTGAGCCAGTGAGTACATGGCTCTGTCTGTTATGTTTCTGCAATAGTATAACCCCAATGACCTCAAGTGTACACACAGATTCGCCAAAGCCACCACACTCTCATCTGCAACAACAAGAAATGTTTTAAAGGGGAGAAAAAACTCTGATTCGGGTTTCATAAAGCCTTAAACTTTAGGAGGTTTACCTGTAATTAGAACACAGCCACAAAGATCAAGGGTTCTGAGATCAGGACAGCCATAAGCTAAACTCATGACTCCATCATCACTAATATTCTCACACCACCCCAAGTTTAGTGACTGCAACTGATTGCAGTTTCCTGCAATAGCCTGCAAAACGGATAAAGAATTGTTCGGTTATCAATACAAAGAACATACAAGGCTGATGATATTAGAGAGTTCAATGTTTAAAAGGCACCTGCAATGCATTGTCAGATACAGCCTCAACACAACCACAAAGATTCAGAATTTTGAGCTTCCTGCAGAATCTTGTCAAATGTGCGAGCGCAGTGTCGCTGAACGAAGTGCATCCGCTAAGGTTAAGTTTAGTGAGGTTACTGCAACCACGAGCCAGAGAATAGAGGGAATGGTCAGTAAGTTTCAAGCTTTTGCTTAGGTCCAAATCTTGTAGCTCATGACAGTGATTTGCTATGGCTTCCACCGCGTTGTCCTCAAGCTGTGGTTTGTCCTGCCGCAGTACTAAAGTCTGAAGCTTGACGAATTTGGGAGCAAGAGAAAGAACCAAACTGTTCATATTCTTCTTGCACCTGAATAACAAGCAACAAGTAAACACAAAAATCAAAATATTTTTCCTTGTTTCTGGGTACATATAAATACAAATTGGAATCAAACATCAAACTGAAACCATCATACAAAAACTGTCCTCATAACATAATCTGATCAAATCAAAGAAAGTTTTGACTCTTTCAATCACCAGGCGCCATGATCTTTATCCTCAATTGGTGAAGACAGCCAAAAAGGTTCAACCTTTATTCAAACCCCAAAACAATTTTTCACAAATAAGTATCTATCTTCTAAATTCTAATTCAAACACCATACACAATCACATAGAGACACAATCAAACAAAGAATGAAACAGAGACAAAAGAAGAGAAGAAGAAGGAGAAGCTAGAGACATACCAAGATAGAGAGAGACGAGTGAGGCCAAGGGAAATAGCATCTCTCCAGCCACTACAAATACCAGAAGCAATGATCACCGTCCGATCATCAACAAGGCTAAGGATCCTCATAAGAAGCTCCACGGGGATATCTTTCCACTCAGAGATCAAGAACCCTTCAATCTTCATCTTCTCGAAGCATATGTTAAGTTCCTTTCTTGTTGCTCCTTCACTCACCATCTTTAAGCGGTTTCTTTGATTCTAACACCACAAGATCAGAGAACTAAGAGAGAGAGAGAGAGAGACATCAAAAGACGACAAATGTAGGAAAATAAGGATTAGAATTACAAAAAGCTGAAAAGGGTCTTAAACTCTAAACTAAAGTAAAACGCAGCAAAACATTAATGTCTTTATGTGTAACTCTTTTTTTGAACATTAATAAACAAAACCCATAATTAGAGCTTAATTTTTGAATCAACTAAAACCAATAATTCATTTCTTTTGCTGGCTGGATTGAACCATTAATAAACAAAACCCAGAATTAGAGCTTAATTTTTGAATCAATAAAAATTAAAAACAATAATTCTTTTCTTTTCCTGGCTGGATTTTTCCAGAAAGTTGGAGGATTTACTTTATAATAATTACAATAAAGAGAATTTGCATTGACTTAGCGTAGGACCAGATGATTTATTTCTTGCTCACTTCAATTTAAGGGAGTATCTAAACTTTTAAGACTTTTGATCATACCTCTGAATTAGTTAGTGTTCTTCTGTGTTTCTTCTCCTCCGTCTAATTATTATTACTAACCCGTTAAATTTCTCTAAAATCTGTTTTGAAGCTCTTTTTCAAGTAATTAGGAGAGAGATAAGACAATAACAAAAAAGAGTTTTGTATATATATAAAAGGGAAAGAGGCAAAGAGTAAACGTACGGGTAATGACCATATACGACACGTGCTTTGCCACGTGTTTAAAATTGACAGGAGATAGATATAAAGATTACGATGATGCTCTATTTCGACTCTTCTACGTTTTTCATAATCATAGTTGTGATATCTAATTACACGAAAAATATACAAAATAAGTTTATCTTATTTGGAAATGGTTAATCTAATAATGTACGTAACGGATTTTGAAAAGTCGAGAACTAGTATTTGATTAAGATAGAAGCCGAAGTCGTGTAATGTAATGAACTCCACATTTTTTCAGGGACCCGTTTACGAGTCAAGGGATAACGTCCAAATGTCCAATGATATATCACTATTTAATTCAATTAAGAAAATTAGGGAACAAGTACGAAGATGATAAACCTTTTCTCATATCCTACGTTGCTCGTTTAATATAATAGATGCGAAGCCCTACTGCCCTAAGCGTATATACAAATATTGTACATATGATTTGTTCGACTCCAATTGATGTTGTGATGGACATATAATTGTAGGACTTAAGGGATTTTTGTCGGAGTGCAAAATTTATTTATTTATTTATAGAACGTGGCATAAACCCAAATCATACGTCAATTAGAAGACAGTGCAAAGCAAAAAATCAAATACTTTTTTCTTCTCCTATAGAAGTAGAAAAAGAGTAATTAATTGGAGTAACTTATAAAATGATATTTCAAATCTTAAATAAAAAACGTTTAGACAAAAGAAAACTCTCCATTTTAAAACCAAAGTTCTCTATTATTATTTACTATTTTCCTATATATTTTCTCTTTAGTCAAATACAGTAAAACTTCTCTAAATTAATATTATTAAAATTATAATATTTTATTAATTTATCGATATACTAATTTATTTGAAACTTTAATTTGGAATCAGAAACATATATTGATTTATCGATATATTAATTTATCAAGTATTAATTTATAGAGTTTATACTGTAAAATAAACCTACATCTTCAAGAAGACAAAAAAATTGTTCATTTTTTAAAAATTTAAATTGCCAGGAAATAAATACACCTTAATATAAAAAAATTATGAAAATATCTATATAAAAAAAACAGAAGAAAAAACGCAACTTGTAAGAATAACGAAAATGCACCTTGGAACGAATGAGGCCTTTGGGTTGGTGGGCACGTTTTTTGCTCTAATGGGGTAACTTCCCACCAAATCTTCATTCCTCAACCTCCGATAACCTATGAATTTACTAAGATCATTTGATTAGTTCTATGATAATGAGTGAGAAGTTATGTTAATTAACCAAGTTTTTACCCAAATTATGATAATCTAGTACTTAATGTTAGTTATTTTGATTAGTTAGGATTGTTAGAAAATCTCACATATATAATATAAAGGATTAAAAAACTCATTTGCTATGATAAACATATGGTGAACAGGTAGCAAAAAGAACATATAGTAAACTAATTTTATAAAGGGATATTTTGATGAAAGTATCATAGTTTTGATTCTTTCGACATGTCAAAAAAATAATTAAATATGATTTAATATATCTCCCAGAAAAGAAAAAGATAACATTAATCCGACGGTTTTTTTGTTTATAAAATTATATTACTAACTAATTTTTGATTAAAAAAAATAAAATAAAAAGTCATAAGTCTAGAAAATTTAAAAACTAACTTTTTTAGAGATTGGAAAAAATCAAAATTGCCCTCGACAAAAATACAGCAACGTATTGTAATTTGTGAAAAACAAATGTCATTTAATTAAAATACCATGTCACTTAATTAATATGTTTTTAACATTTAAATCATGTTTTTAGAAGAAATCACATGTAATTTTAATAAATAACGTGTAATACAAGAAATCTGCGTGTCACAAAAGCAAATGACGATTGAAATTTCAAGAGATTGAGATCCGGCGAAATAAAAATAGAGATTTTTGGTTGTTGGAGGGAGAAACCTCTCAGAAATATGTAGAGTGATTGGCGGCACAGATTTATCTCGAAAGATAAATTGACGACATAAAATTTGATTAGACGGTGAAAAGAGATGTGGAGAAAAAAATAAGGACGATGGTGATGGTGTTGATATCATAGGCGGTGAAGTTCCAGATGAATCGACGATGGAAGAGGTCGTGGTGATGGTAACTGTAGCAGTGACGGCAATTGATACATAGTGAGATTACATATATAGTGGCGATGGTGACTTAAAAAAAAAAAAGAGAAAATAGATGATATAGACATACTTGTAATTGCCATAAAAGAAAGAATATTACAATAACTCATAGTCATTCTCTTGCTTTCCTTTCAAAATTTGGCTATTCTATGTATATTTCTTTGTTTTTATCCTCACGAAACATATAATTTTTTTTTAAAGATTAGAAAGCACTAAGCCACTAACATTATTATATTTACTATATATATATATATATATATATATATATTAATTTATACAATTTGATTTAAAACAAACAATACGCAAACTGTATCTTTTAAACATAAGTAGTATTGTTTGATTGTTTCTGCGAGAAAAGTTTATACTTCTTTTTTTGTAAGATCACGCAACGAGTTAGTTTATACTTTAAAATTTTGCTTAAATACATGAAAGTTATGGAAGAAATAATATTATTCGATAGAACATGGAAACATCAAGCCGTTTACTTTTTCTCAAGTGCCGTGCATATGTAGAGAGCTAGCTGTTAGCCTTACCAAAGGCCGCACTCCATGCCGTTTTCTTTTATTGCTTTTCGACTTTGTCACATCTACTTTGCATGAGCCCTCCCTAATTCAAGGACCTATTAGTATTTTTAGCCAAATTCAACCTTATTTTATCAGGAGAGATTTATTAATATTTACTTCACTTTTAACTTTCATTTTTAACTAAGTCAATTTTGATAAAAGAATTACAACATAGTTCTCCAAAAATAACTATTATCTATCCACAATAATAGAATATGACAATCAAAATTCTTAACAAGGATATTTTACATTTGGCCAAGATAACAAGGATTAATATTACATAGACAAAAGCAAGCCTTCCAATAGGAAAAGTTGCATATTATTCTTTTATAAACATGTTCATTCCCCGGTCATACTATGACCCAAAACCGGTTTTCGTTCGGTTTGATTTCGGGTAAACCACAAAAATCCCTGACCAAGTCAAACACCACACTAAGGCCCTCTAGATCATACATAATACACATTTTACAGTACGTTTTATCCACACAATGTAATTGTTTTATAAGTTACCTTTTCTCTCAAGGCAACAGTTTCTCCAGCAAATTCCCAAAGAAGAAACTGGTTTTGGCCCATCCTCCTCCTGTACCGGCTTGACCTTCTTCTTTCCATTTTCTGCTCGGAACTTTATTCTTGACGTCAATCATCATACTGTGTCCAATCTCTCCGCGTAAAGCCTCGATCGTCTTCACGTCCACTGGATTCCCTGAAGCATCTCTCACATAGAAAACGTTGACGGCTTGTTCTCCTACTGTTGTCACACCAGCTCTCGACACTGATAACCCGTGCTCTCTCAGAATCCTTGTCACTTCCGACAGTAACCCAACTCTGTCCTTTGCGCAGAACTCCAAACTCCAACCCTAGAATTGAATTTCAGACGATACCTTAAGCTAGTGTTGCTTCTAATGCAAGAAACATGCACCAAGACAATGTGTTTACTTACCTCGCTGACTCTTCTATGGATGGCGGCTTCTAGACATTTGACAACTCTCTCTTTCTCTCCTTCTGAGTCAAGAGTGCAACCGTCTTTGTGTCTTATGAAATACTCCTGAGAAGCATGCGAGCCGCTCGATGAAATCGTGGCGTGAAACACAATGTATTGCATATCCGTAAGCGTGCATACAATGTCGAACATGAGCTTTGGTCGATCCTCACAGCTCACGTTTATCACGGAGTAACCTTTCTCTTCGCAATGCTCAACCGTGATTTTGGGTTCGAGTCCAGGAGAAACAGAATCATCATCAAGCTTGGTCACTGCTTCGTAGTCTTTATCAGCGAAAAACATCTGATGAAGCCTACGGTCAACGTGAGTCGATCCAATGGAGAGGCTCGTCCGAGCAAATTTCTCATCTTCTTGTTCACACCCACGCAGCACGTTATTAAGCTGTTCTTCCATGGCACACAATCTTTCTGGATCATCAACGGCTCTAGACGTTGCATTGTCATTCACATAGAGGACACACGCGATCCTACGGTTGTGAGTCCATGCTTCAGCCGCCACCACATTGAAGTTAAGGTCTGCTAGTACGGCTGAGACCTCAGACAAGAGACCAGGACGATCACGAGCAATAATCTCGATCGATGTGTGGTCGCCTAATGAATGGACACCGACTCTTTTACCTGGCCAAGTATTTTGTGAAGCCGAAGCATGACCCTTCGGTCCTAACACCTTTAAAAGAATAAACCAAGAATCAGATATAATGTAATAACAAACAATTTGCATACATTATACAAACTAGACATATATTTACTGGTTTTATGAATATATACCTTCTCGATGTAATCAATGGTTTTGCTATCAGTAACCTTACTTCCTTGGTGATCAGTGACATGGAATACTATAAGATGTGAAAATGGAATCAGTTAGAAGTTTCATTGGAAAGAAAAAATTATGTGAATGTAGAAATGTGCAACATTATTACCGTCCATGAACCATCCACCATCAGAAGAGATATAAGCTTTAGTGATTGTAAGATCAAGATCGGTTAGGACCTGCACAACTTCCAGTAATATTCCAGGTTTGTTCATACTGTCAACCTATCAAATAATAGTTTCACATGCATAAAATTCTCAGTTAAAATCATCAAATCGATTAAAATTCGAGAAAGAAGATGATTACCTTGACAAGAGTGCATTCTTTGCAGCTAGTGTTATCTATAGAAACACTGCAACAACATAGAAAAGTAAGAGCCTCTTGGGAAACAGCATCAATGGCTTTTAAGTGTGAAATGTAAGAATTATTACCTTGGAGGATTGATTCTGGTGCTCAAGTTCTCATATTCAGGATCAAAATACGGCCAATAAACTTTAGCCATTTAGTAAAGCAAGATCTTCTGGATACTAAGCTCTTCACACGTTCTGCAATATAACCAAAAGGAACTTATATCACAGACACAGAACAAGAGAAAGGATAAGAAGTGAAGCATTAAGTCTGTCAACAAGTCGCAAGAAGATAAGATATTCGTAGATTTTGCCTGCCGAGTCAAATAAGTGAATCTTGGCCACTAAGTAACTCGACAGAAGAAGCAGAATCTAAAGAAGATAGAGATAAAAGATTTCATAAAGAGAGACCACAAACAGAGATTCTCTGAAAACAAAACAAGACTCTCTCTGGTCCTTCTCAACCAAAGAAAAACAGAGGAATAGATTCCTAAAAGATCTCCTCCTACTACGAAAATCAAAATTAAAAAAGATCGTTTCTGAGCAATTTTTTTTTTTCTAAGACAAGACATGAGATTCTCTCTATTTGCATAAAGGAATTGATGCTTAAAACGAACTTAGAAGTAGCTGTCAAAGTTAAAAGAAAAAGTTATAAAATAGTAGTAATAATAAACTAAAACGTTGTTCAAGAAAGATATCATTGGTCAAAGACGGAATCTGAAATGTTACAAATCGAAACACCACTGTATAACATAAAATAAAATAATAATTTAACGGATCAGACAATAAGCCAACTTGCAACAAACATACTCTAAGCAGCAGCCACATCAACAGCAACTTGAAGAAGATGAGACCAAATCTGTTGTTTTCAAATTTTCAATTTCATATATAACTCTAATTATGGTGCGTCTACATCGAATTTAAACATACATCGTTCTCAAACTCTGTCAAATTCATGTGCCAATTTTATTAATAGAACTTACTCAATTCAGCTAAAATCTTATAACTTTCTGGGTTTTCTTTAAACAAAGTAAAAAAGAAACATAATAAACCCCAGAATTCGAAGTTTCAGAATCGAAAAGAGGAAACTTGAATTCAAAATATCAAACAAGTATGGATTAAAAGTTGTATAAGAGAGTGAGAATAGTTACCTCAAGAACTTATAAGAAGCTCAATTTTTGTGGAGTCAGCGAGAGAGAGAGAGAGAGAGAGAGAGAGAGAGAGAGAGAGAGAGAAAGTTATGGAGAAAACAAAAGAGAAGATTATAATTTAAAGAGGAAAAATTAAAAAACTTTACATCTTCAAAAAAAACAAAGATTACAGAGAGACAAAGACACAGAGGAAGAAGTATCCACAAAAACAAAAGAAAGATGTCTGCCTCTTCTCTTTCTCTATCTCTGTCTCTTTAATGAGATTGAAACCCTTCTTTCTGTGTCAGAGGTTTTAATAGGAATCTAGTGGGAATAGTTCGACACACCTTTTTTATTTTAATTTAACTGAAACTAAAATAAAATAATCTTTTAATTAAATGAGTATTAGTCAGATATGACGAAGCGAACATTATAAATTAGTGGTGGTGTTAATACGAACTATTCCCCACTCCCACACACGCTCGCTACAGCGCGTGTCCTGTACTCTCCATTAGCTATTAAGCATTGCGTGGTTTAAGATCGGTTTGCGTCCATGATTTGGAGCAAACCAGACCGAATTGGTTCATTAGTGGTTATGCGCAGTGAATGTGTTGGCGTTAACTGGTAATTAAATCATTGACATCACTAATCTGAGCAATTAAATGTTCGTGGAATAATGCAAAAAAAGGCGCGTGAAAGTAGAAGCGTTTGGATCTCACGGGGTAGTACGGGCGGTCCTTTTTGTCGCTTAGTTGCTCGATCGAGGAGGACATAGAAAACTTAGCCATTCTGCAAATGAAACTAGCCACGAGGCCATTTCTTTTTTAAGTTTGAAACACGTATAAGCTCGATATTTTTTTCTGGTTTCTAATGAATGCGATTGGTTGTCGTCAAATGTTTTTACAACGGGGTTAAGCATTAAAACGATGACAAGTAACGGTCAAAATAGCAAGTACAAGTACATAAGTGATCAGTTATCAATGCTAACGATTTCAACTACATCTAGTCCGTTTAAATGATTTTCTTTCAATGTAACAACATAAAGATTTTGTTTCTCAATAAAACATAACAGATTAACAAAATTCTACATGCTAATGTTTTATAGTTTATCACTTATTGTCTCAAAATTGCTAATGACATATACAAAGTGACTGTCGGTAAATTTTATCTATTACAGTATTAAGTAAATATCATTGATTCAGGCCATGAGACGTGAACGTAAATCTGTTGTTCTCAGAGATTAAACACTCAAATGCTGAATAGTTCAATACTTTATTGATATGACTGCCGGCTCTTAAATAGCCAAAGAACTGAAGACTAAGTCTTCTACAACGAAACAATACGAAATCTAAGGAACTGAACCAAAGACTAGGACTACCACTACTTGACTCCTACAAACCAGGAGCTTATTAAAACAAGTAAACAACTTAAAGATTTATTCAAAACCCAACAATGCCTCCCCTAAACTGAAAACTGCAGAATTTAGTTTACTCCTTCACCACCGTGTGGTTACACACTCCAAGCTTCTCCCTTAGCTTGACAAAAACCTCCAGCCTCAATTCTTTAGTTAAAATATCAGCTACCTGATCACTCGTCCCGCAATGCACTAACTGAATTACTCCTTCCTTCATGAGATCTCTCAAGAAATGAAATCTGACATCAATGTGTTTGCTACGTCCATGAAGTATTGGATTCTTAGATAACTTAATAGTTGAAATGTTGTCACACAAGAGCGTAGTACTCATTTCTTGCTTCACACCAAACTCCTCTAGAATTCGCCTCATCCACACACATTGACATGCACAAAAAGCTACGGCCACAAACTCTGCTTCAGTTGTTGACGTAGTTACTACTGGTTGTTTCTTTGATGCCCAAGGTACAGCTGCTCCACTCATCATGAATGCATATCCGCTTGTACTCCTCCTGTCATCCGTGTCTCTGGCATAGTCACTGTCTCTATAGACAGTTAGTTCTTCACTACTTCCTCTCTTATAGAACAGTCCATGATACTGCGTACCTTTCAAATACCGAAGCACTCGTTTTGCAGCCTGCAAGTGTTACTCAGTAGGAGCACCCATGTATCTGCTTAGCAAACACACCACAAACATGAGGTCTGGCCTAGTGAAAGTGATATACATTAAACTCCCAACTAGTTGCTTATAAAGCGTTGAATCCACCTTGTCTCCTTCACCTTTCTTTGACAATTTCGAACCAGGAACAATTGGATTCTTGACTGCATTTCCACACTGCAAATTAAAGCTCTCCAATATTTCTCCCGCATACTTTTTTTGATGAATGAAAATCCCCACCTCATCTTGTACAACCTCAACTCCAAGAAAATACTTCATTCGCCCCAAGTCGGTCATGTCGAATTCATCTTTCATAGATGACTTAAATTTTTCCAGCATAGCATTATCATTTCCAGTAAAAATCAAGTCATCCACATAAAGACTAGCTAGTAGAATTTTGTTACCTTCTTCCTTCTTAATGAACAGAGTATGCTCATACTCACATCTCTGAAATCCTTCTTTGTTGAAGTAAGTTTCGATTCTGCTATACCATGTCTGAGGTACCTGCTTAAGGCTGTATAATGTTTTCTTAAGCTTGTATACCTTATGTTCTTCTCCCTTTTTGATGTAACCTTGTGGCTGCTCAACATACTCATCTTCAGAAAGTTCTCCATGTAGAAATGCATATTTCACATCTAGTTGAAACACACACCAATTCCTCTGAGCCGCCAATGCTAACATCATTCGTATAGTGTCTCATCTCGCCACCGGAGCAAAGACCTCATTGTAATCAACACCGAGTTGTTGAGCGTACCCCTTTGCTATAAGTCGTGCTTTGAACTTGTCTATTTCTCCTTTCTCATTAAGCTTTGTCTTTTATACCCATTTTACGCCAATTTTCTTTGCTTCTTGAGGCAACTCCACCAGTTCCCATGTCTTGTTTCTTTCTATTGACTCCAGCTCAGACTTCATAGCTTTTATCCATTTATCATCTTCATCTGCTTCTTCAAACGTGGTCGGATCATCAAAAGAAACAAACATGACCATATTGGTGACTTTTTCCTCCTCTTCACTCGACAATTCCTCACCAGTCGTATATTCTTGTAAGTACGAAGGTAGTTTACGAGTTCTGGCTTGACTTATTATTGTCTATCCAACCTCTCTCGGTGATGACTGTGGAGCAGCTTGATTTGTTGGTGACTCTGGCAGCTCAGTCTGTGGTGATGGTAGAGCCTCTTGATTTGATGATGGCTGCGGCAGCTCTGCATCGACATCTTCTTCCTCACAAATCAACTGCTGCTCATTTGTTTCTTCATTTACCTCCCAGTTCAAGCCCTTCTCTTCTTCGAAAACAACGTCTCGGCTGGTCATGACTTTCTCGGTGGCTGGATGATAAAGTCGATAACCCTTTGATTCATTACTCACTCCAATCAGCACACAGGTAATGCTCTTATCATCCAGCTTCTTTCTCCTTTGATCTGGCATATGGACGTGTGCAAGACACCCAAAAACTCTGAAATAATCCACTGATGGTTTTACTCCACTCCACATCTCCTCTGGTGTCTTTCCTTGTAACACAGAAGTTGGACTTCTGTTTAAAACATGAACAGCCTATTTTGTTGCTTCTGGCCAAAACTTCATAGGAACCTCTCTATCTTTCAATATACATCGCACCATGTTCATTATAGTGCAGTTTTTACGCTCTGCTATGCCGTTCTGATGTGGTGTGAATGCTGTCGTTAGTTGTCTGCTTATTCTCATCTCCTCGCAAAACTGCTTAAACTCGTTAGATGTGTACTCTCCTCCTCTATCAGTTTGCATAAATCGTCTGTCGATGATGCAATTTGCAAGCATTCAGGTACAACATCAGATGGGTTTATGGCTGCCATGACTTTAAACAATTTGTTTGATGTCATTGGAGACTGCAGGACTAACCCAACTCTTAGATGAAACAGCTTAAAAACCCCGTGTTTGATGAGTACTTCACACCCTTTCTCTAGTAGCTGACCAATGCTGAGAAGTTTACTTCGTAAATCTGGAACAAAGTAGATATCGAAGATATCGTGAGTTCTTCCTCCTAACTGCAGGCTCACGTCTCCCTTCCCTAGTACCCTCAGATGAGAGTTATTTCCCAATTTTACAGAGTGGCGAAAACTCTCATCTAATGCGGAGAACCACATCTTTTCTCCACACATATGGTTGCTGCAGCCTAAGTCTAGAAACCATGCTTCCTCCTTCTGATTATCTTCTGTGGACGCCATGAGTAGCACATCACCTTCATCGCCATCTACTTCGGCATAGTTAGCTTTTCCATCCCAGTTTGGACATTCGTATTGAAAATGCCCAAGTCTATGACATTTAAAACACTCAATTGTAGCTTTGTTGAATGATCGTCCTCCTCTTCTTCTACCTCTTCCTTGACCCATTCTTCCTCTGTCTCGTCCTCCTCTATCATCGAAAGTGATCTTTAGCACTTGATCTTCTCCACCGTTGCTAGGCCTTCTCATCTTCTGCTCATGTACTACGAGTGAGCTTTGCAACGCATCAACCGAGTGATTATCAATGTCTTTCGACTCTTCGATCGAACAAACAATGTAATTGAAATGCTCAGTTAATATGCGCAGGATCTTCTCCACGATCTACACATCTTTCATGTCATCTCCACAGTTCCTCATATCGTTAGCCACCACCATTACTCTTGCAAAGTAATATGCTACAAATTCACCGGTCTTCATCTCCAACAGCTCAAAATTTCTCCGCAAAATCTGTAATTGAGCACGCTTCACTCATGAATTTTCTTGGTACTTCACTTTCATCGAATCCCACAGTTGCTTAGAAGTATCTTTCAGTGTAATCGTTTTGAGAGCAGTTTTATCGATTGCACTGAACAGATAGTTCTTTGCTTTGAGATCTTTCAATCTCGCTTCATCAAGCGTCTTTTTCTGCGCATCGGACAACGTCTCTTCACTCGTTGCCTTAACGAACCCATCTCTCACCACACCCCAATATTCTTTTGATTTCAGCAGATTCTCCATAAGGAGACTCCAGTGATCATAATCCCCATCAAACCTAGGAATACTTGGTTGTGCAAAACTACTCGACTCCCCCATTTCACTCACCTGTGTTTTTCTCTTTCTCACTCAATAGCTCTGATACCAGATTTGTTGTTTTCAGAGATTAAACACTTAAATGCTGAATAGTTCGATACTTTATTGATATGACTGCCGGCTCTTAAATAGCTAAAAAAATTGAAAACTAAATATTTTACAACGAAATAATACAAAATCTAAGGAACTGAACTAAAGATTAGAACTACCATTACTTGACTCCTACAAATTAGAAGCTTATTAAAACAAATAAACAACTTAAAAACTTATTCAAAACCCAACAAAATCCACATAAAACTTTTTAAAGACTGACATCTCATGTCGATATCATCCAGAAAATCTCATGTTTAATAGATCTCGTCATGACCGATCCTGAGATATGCGAGACTCATGACCAGATCATTACTTTGTAAATTGAGATATGTAGTACTACTATATTACTAACATTCGTGTTTCTCGAGATAGTACAAAGTAATCATTACTTTGACTTACCAATCACATTTATTCTGCTAACGTGTTTAGAATAACTAACCTTTCTAAACTTACGAGTCATGTGATTTATGGGGAAGATAACGACCTAATATTTGAACACGAGAAAAGTGAATTTTACAAAAAATCCTCTTAAATTTAACCGTATGATGACAATACCAAAAATATTGCATGAATTTCAAGGTGTTTTAAAGAGTTTATTTTCAAATCATTAATTTTCTTATCAAAACTTGAATCATATGAAATATCGGAATATTGTACAATATAGCTTGAAATTATTTCCCTAAAATATTAGTATGATTTTTAGTGGGTGTGAAAACCGGCCAAGTCGCAAAACCAAGAGAAGATTCGGTATCTTTACCCTTTAATCTCTTCCCTCCCTCACATTCTTACGACGTCACTCTCTTTCTCTCTTTATTTCATTTCTCCAAAATTATCCCAGCCAATGGTCCATTAATTTCTTTATTCTGGTTAAATACACCATCATTTTGTCTTATATAAACATATGTACATCACAAACAGTTCACATATTTTGTTGTCAACCACAAACAGTACACATATAACCAGCCAAATTTCCAATAATTCACTACCCCTATAAATATTCTTATAAAAATAAAATAAAAGGATCTTGGAATGATAACTTTTTTTTATTATAAGTCTAACAAGTCCAAGGCTTTCGTGTTATGGGTTTGAAAGCATCAAGAACTAGATATAATTAATCTTCTGAGATACATATAGACTTAAAATATCATTTTTCTTTTATTATACTGATAAGATAGTATACATTTTATAAAATATCCCGGTTCATATTCACACAAAAACTTACTAAGAAAAGATAATCAAATTGTTGTTAAACCTTAGATAAATGCTGAATGTGAAAGACTGCTTCTCCTCACATTTGGGTGGCTGGTAATTCTATAATGCTTTCTTTTGATAACTAAATTTGAATTGTCTCATAAAAGATTATTGAAAGGGAGTTTTGATGACGATAGAAGCCTAGAGATTTCTTGAAAAAGAGCTAGCTTTATAAATTGATGTGATGGAGATATACAAAATGCTTAATAATAATGTATCCCACATTTTGTGTTCGTTGTTGATTCCATTATCCTCTATTTTTCTTCTATTTTCATTACAGCACCAAAACAAAAATAAAGTTATGCCAAAGTGCTTTTCCTACAAAGGACATTGCTTAGTGGAACATGTGATGGCCTCAACCTCTCCCACCTTAAATGTTGAACAACAAAAGAATATCTTCAAACACTGTTTTTGAAACAACCCTTATGCTCAATTCTCACCAAGACAAACAAAAAAAACTTGTTTCTTAATGCTTACCACTTTGATCCACTCATAAAGATTGGTGGTTTATGTTGAGTTGAGAGCCTATTGTCACATGATTCATTGAGTTTTGAAAGTCAACAGCTACTATTTTTTCTAGGACAAGAAAACCAGAAGGATAATCTTGAGGTTGTGTCTCAATTGACTAAATTCCCTTCAAAGTTCAAACCATGTTCTTATTCCTGGAGATCACTCGGCAGAACATTATATACATTGTTACAAAACAGTTTAATGCTTTTCTTATCAGTCACAATTCTTTGATGAGTGACGTATATAACTAACAAAGCTATACATGTTCTATCCACTACCCACTATTCTAGTATTCTTCTAACAATAAGAATCGTTGTATGTAGCTCTATAGATGAACATGAAATCTATATTATACCAATTCAGAAAGGGATCAAACTATGTTCTACGATTTTAAAAGCGTGAGAACTGACCTCAAATTGTTGTTGATTTGAGATGCTTTTTCCATATGAAGAATTTTTCCACCCTATATCCTCTGCCTCATTCTTCAATGTATAGATCACGTATTGCACGGTGCGCTAAGTCAGCCGCAGTAACAAATTCCGGCGAAAACAGATAAATGATTACATCATTCGAGATCAACAAAACATGACAATACAAGCCTACGTTCATCAAACTTCATAGGCAATTTTGTTTTGTTGCAATTTTCCCACTCCCTGTGCAGCATTTCCTCTGACTCGAACTTGGCTTGTAGTTTTGCTTCTATTAGTGTTATTCACACTCATATTGAGTTATTCAACAATCAGCCCACCTAAAATCTCTTTTACATTTTCTTAAAAATTGAAAGACATCATTAGTTGACAAAAGAAATAAAATATAGGAAATCATTATTTGAGTTTTGGAGAGTATAGAAGTTAGAAATTATTATGATATCAAAGAGTGTCCGTTAAGTAAATTTCTAGAAGGAAAACAAATTGGGTTGAAAAGCACCAAAACCCCTGAAAGCTGCAAAATGTTTGCTGACATATTGGGACACTACTCATTACCCAATGGGCCAATGGTATGGGTCCTTCAAGTCTTCTCAGTTTGGATTCACATTCTTTACGGTATCGTTGACGTCCACAAAATAAGCAAATAAGAAAAGTATAGGGTTGCATAATTTCTTATTGTCTTCATTTTATGACTTATAACTTATAAATTTAGTTTTTTTCTTAATCTTGTGTGATCAAATTCAACGTTGAGAATAATAAAATCGAATATGAACTAAATGGATGTTTTAAAACAAATATTGATAAATATATGTCGAACGAATACGTAAGTGGATGCGTAATGTCTTAATGTTGTCTTATTAAGACAAAAATGAACCATCGAGATAGTGAAGGCTAGCAACAAGACAAAAACACGTAGGACATTTAAAAAAAAAAATAAGGGACGTTGTGCAAATTTGTAATCAATGTTATATTTATTGTTATTATTATCATCATATGGTTATACGTGATTGTCAATCGAAATTTCTTAGCGATTTCAATTTATACTACGATCATAACTTATAAGGTAGCGATTTAAATAAATAGGTTTTATATTATTTAGATTTTCTTTTCTTGGCATCGATCATATAGTTTTCTTCTTCTCGTTTATGTAAATTTCTGATATGTTAGGCCGATCCTTTTTAACAAATTATGACTTTAATCGGTAATAATAGTAAGCTTATACTGTATGAAAATTGAAAGCAACTAATGAACTAAATAAATGTTCTTCCGTCTTCGTACGTAGTCTAGAAGATAACATATAACCCATTGGAGGAATTAGGAAGGACAAGATAACATATCATATGGTTATATGCTTATGCTTTTAGTTTAGCACATTATAAAGACTCATGAATTTGGCGTATCCCAAACGCATTAAACGCCTCTATATTACCATTCTTAAAATAGTAAAATTTACGGTATATTTGATTTAATCATATTATCTGATGAAATTTTGTAATTCTTATTAGTATAGAAACAAAATGTTGCAAGGAAAAGATTTATTCTATTTTTTCTCAACTTCGTCATGAAAAGTCTTTTTATCGCATTACAGCGACTGCAATGACCATACTAATTGCATCAATAATTAACGATTCAGATTTTAAATACCACAAAGCATCATTTCCTTTTTTATTAAAAACACTTGAACCAGAGTAATTCATAAAAAAAATATAAAGAGCCATCCTTAGCTCCCTACTATCTTTCCTTTAATTGTTAAATCCCATATTTTATCCCATTGCGGGAATGTAATCGAATCTAGCAACTAGCAAGGATTCAGATTTCCAGTTATATCAAATGATAAACAAAATTAGAATAAAACATTTTCTTGTTTAAATTCTCTTTCCACTACGGTTTTCGAGACGGCGAGAACAAATATAAATCTCTATCGTGTTATTAGTGGTAAACAAGTAGGGACGAGTAATTAAGCCCAAAATAAATGATACTAAATGACTACGAATTTGTGATGGGTATTGTAATAGACGTAGAGGAAGGATCTTATTAATTAAAAATAATCGAAGGCTTTTAAATTATCGTCGCACGCTTTCCTTGATAATTATTAATTAATATAAGCTAATCATCATCATATATAAAACCAAATGACAATAATATCATAAACCCAAAAATAATTATTTATTTCCTTCTAAAATTTCCAGTATACTCCATATGTTTATAATACATTTTGATGTTTTGAGTTTTCCTAATAGATTTTGATGTTTGAAGTTTTCCACATATATTAAAAAATAATTATTATTGTATTATTTTTATATTAATATTTTTTAATAACTATAAATTAATAATAATGTAATAAATTTAATCATCGTGTCTTAAATTTTAAGATTTATAACATTAATCAATAAAAATAAAATAAAAAGTTAGAAAATTAATTTTTGTGGAACAAACAAAAAATGGTAGAGCATGAATCTACTTTATTAAACAAATCTTAAATCTTATAAATTTGTAGAAATATATATAAAAACGTTAACGGGAGTTGTGAACAAGAGAAGACTCAAACTTCTTCTCTCAATTCTTAAAAACTCGATTTTTATTTTTCGTTTTGGTTCCTTCAAACGCAAAATTCATCAACAACCATGGCAATGTTTGATCTTTCGTCGAAATCGTTCAATACCCATTTGAATTTTCCCATAACTTTCGATGACCATTCAGATTCCGGCGTCTGTTCGCCTCCTCTGTGGAGAACTAGTCCACCGAAGAGTCCTGCTCACCGTCACAACAGTTACAATCTCTCACCTGTTTCGAAGGCTCAAGTCATCGCTCGTGGTCAGCGTGAGCTTATGGATATGGTTAGTAAGATGCCCGAGTCGTGTTACGAGCTTTCGTTGAAGGATCTCGTTGAGGTTAACACGGAGGAAGAGAAGGAGGGGAAGGTGTTCGATGAAATGCCTCAGAGAAAAAAAAGGCCGAGTAAAGTCGTAAGGAAGACGAAGAGTGATAGATGGGTCGATCCGATTCGAAACGGGGCTGTTAATAACAGTGGGTTACTTCTGAAATTGGTGTGTCCTGTTAGCCTGGGTGCTAAGAAAAAGACGAAGAAGAAGGATGATGATGATTCTTCTGTGACAAGTAAAGGCTCTTGGATTTCTCCAAGACCTTCGATCTCGGATTTGTCGATGAAACCAGAGGATAAAGATTGGTGGAAGAATGGATTGTCAGAATCGCGTAGGAGTCAAAGTGGTGTCTCAAGGATCAACAGTGGGAGCTCAAAGAGCAGTGGTGGTAGTAGCAGTAGAAGCAATAGTGATCGAAGTCGAAACAGTTTAAGGTACGCATAAACTCTGGGAGATTAGAGGTTTTTTATAGCTTTGTTCATATAGAAATTTCTGACGTTTGAAATAAAACTCATATACGATTAGAGCCAAGTTGATTTTGATGAAATAGCCAGTTTCTTTAAGAATCCGTAGACGTATTTCGCATCAAGTTCTTGGATTTGCTTTTTGTGACCTTTGGTCTTCTTGATAATTTCCTAGAGTCTGAACTGTTTTGTGATACTCTTCTCTCTCCATCATGTGAATCGTGTAACGAGTTTGTGAAATTGGTGGTTTTTTGTTGGTGGGTTAGAAGTTAATGGTCATGGAAAGGGTCAATTTAGTTGCGTTGGTTGCACGAGATTTTGACCTTAAGTCTTGGTCTTTTTTGTCCAAAGATTATGTCTGAGAATGCTAATCCTGTGCTGTGGCTAGATTCATGTCTAACTCTCTCCCCTTGTTTCCTAATTCCGTAACACAATCTCTTGTGCCTTCCTCTGCGACTTTTGGGGTTCTAAATGATTGAATTGTGGGGTTTCGTAATACAGGGATGAAAACAGGGGATGCTTATCTTTCCTCTGGAATGTACATCTACGAGATTGACTCGAGATTGACTCTTTGGCTAAGAAGACTAACCGGTTCATATGACTCGAGCCACATTTAGTGGAGTCTACAAATCCGTGGACGAATGAATCCGGTAACGACGAAGACGTCAGCAGAGGACATGAACATCTTCTCCAATGTACCACTAAGATTCTCTCTTTTTCTTCTACTTGTAGTTATCCTGTATTTCTGAGTCTTTTTTTTTTTTTTTTTTTTTTGCAATGTATCTATAAAGTTATTGATAACGCTATGTAGATAGATACTTCAGCTTTTGCTAACATAAACAACCATTAAAAGTGTACCAATGCTCATCAATAAATATCAAAACTTTATGTTTTTGAATCTTAGTGTTCTTGATTCACTACTTGAGTAATCTTCGCCTTCACTTCAAGTTCAAGTAGAGTGATCAGTCTCTTTTATGTGTTTCTGTTCTTTTTCTGGTGAGGTTGATGATAGAGTTTGGTCTTCATTGTAGACTTGTGTGAAATTCTCTTTTTGAAGTCATCTTCACGTTTAAACGCGTTTTCTTTTGCATATAGAAAACGCTCTCATTTTATTTTAGCAGACAAGTCAACGACGAAACCTATAGGGAAAGCAACGCCGTTTTTGTCTCGTCACCACACATGATTTTGCCGTGATAGACCGGTGCGTGCGAGTGCGACTTATAAGATTTCTTTAATTCTTGCCTAATGATGGCGTTAATTACGACACACAAATATTATTTTAGTAGTCGACGGTGACTTAGTCTTAAATATCACCGACTGTGACATTAGCGAAAGTGAAACAAAACCCAAAACACAAGTTTGCAACTTTATTACATTCTCTAGAAGCAGAATAGTCGCAAGTTGATTTATAGGACGGCGAAGGCTGACTTGACCTGACACGATCACAAAAATAATCCTTACCGTGTTTGATAGTTTTTCGAAAACCCCTTCCTTCAAATTGTTTCATCTTCTTTGAATCTTGATAGTTTACAAATCCTCGCTTGCTCTTATTTTGGTTCTTAAGGTTTCTTGACAAGGTAAAAGGTCTTTACTTTTGTCTCTCTTGGTTCGAATCTCAAGTCTTGTGTTCAGTTGTCTTACTCTTCGAATTGTTTCCTTGCTGTTAGCTGTTTTGCTTTTTAGTTTCTGTGTAATCACGATCATTGTAAAAAGACAAATCCTTGTGAGCTTATCGAATTTTTGTTAATTTCTGGCTTTAATTGATTCATGGGTTGTAAGGGTTTTAGCGAATTTGATTTCCTTTTGTTGTTATCGGTTACTTGTACCTTACAATTTTTGCTTTTGTGATCTGGTTATGAGTTGTGGCAAAAAAAAATTGCAACATTTTTCTTACTTGTTCTGTTGCAATGGCCAGTGTGATATTTCTAATGATGTGCTTAGTGTCTAAGCTTTGAAAAGTCTTTAAATATTGCTTGTTAATTTAGCCCTTTGGACTAAAGCGATTATGGTGTCTTCCCTTGTGCTTATAGGAATTCGAACTGTGGGATTTGATCGATAAGAGTTGTGAAGATGGCAAATCATGCGGCTGCCTGTGCCGAAAGGGCTACAAATGATATGCTGATTGGTCCAGATTGGGCTATTAACATTGAATTGTGTGATATTATCAACATGGATCCTAGGTAAAATCCTTGATACATCTGTTTTGTTATGAGAAAACTCTCAGATCGCTTCGCTAGTTTTCAGTTTTCTTTGTGGCTGGAAATTATTAGTTTGACATTGTTTGAGTCCTTAGTCAAGCGAAAGAAGCTGTGAAGGTGCTCAAGAAGCGGTTAGGAAGTAAAAACTCTAAAGTCCAGATTCTTGCACTTTATGTGAGTACTGGTTTCCAATGATTTGCTTTGGTGTCATGTTTTTTGTTGACCTCATTTTCGGATGATGCTCGGGGTTTTGCTGCAGGCATTGGAAACTTTAAGTAAGAATTGTGGCGAAAACGTGTACCGGCTTATCATTGACCGTGATATTTTGATTGACATGGTCAGAATAGTGAAGAAAAAGGTGTTGCTATATTCCACCTGCCTCTAATATCTCAAATTCTTCATTGGTATCTCTGGAAACTTCTCTTACATTGTAAATTTCCAAACATAATTTCACAGCCGGACCTGAATGTGAGGGAAAAGATACTAAGTTTGTTAGACACATGGCAAGAAGCTTTTGGTGGACGCGGAGGTCGATACCCACAATACTACAATGCGTATAATGAACTCAGGGTATGTGAACATGAGATGGGTACTTTCTATTCATCAGTCGACAATTTATATTTGTAATAAGTTTTGACAAATGGTTGTACCGACTGGTAACTTTAGTCTGCTGGAATTGAGTTTCCACCTCGAACGGAAAGCAGTCTATCGTTCTTTACTCCACATCAGACTCAGCCCATCGCACACATTGCTCCATCAGATGAAGATGTTGCTATTCAGGCGTCGTTGCAAGGAGATGATGCTTCTAGCCTCAGGTACTCTCTTTTAGTAGAATAGATCGCGCTCTTTGTCTATCGGATGGGTTTTGTTTGGGTGGAGTCTTATAGCTTGTTGATACTTTGAGTTTCTTTTAGCCTGGAAGAGATTCAAAGCGCTGAGGGATCAGTTGATGTTTTGATGGACATGCTTGGAGCACTTCATCCCGGGAATCCCGAGGTATGAATTTGCTTACTCTAATGCATGAATAGAAGAAACTGCTGGTTTTCTTTGAAGTAATGGAAGCTGCTTCTTCTGGATGTGTTGTTGCAGAGTTTAAAAGAAGAACTTATAGTTGACTTAGTTGAGCAATGTCGTACTTATCAAAGACATGTAATGACTCTTGTGAACACTACAACGTAAGTTTCTGTTCCTTTATATTTTTCTTCCGCTGCTGTTTCCTCCCAGTTGATGAGTTTTGCTAAAGGTGAAAGTACCTTCGTTTTTTATTCTCCAGAGACGAGGAACTTTTGTGTCAGGGATTGGCATTAAACGATAATTTGCAGCGTGTTCTTCAGCGTCACGATGATATCGCAAAGGTCGGCTCTGTTCCTTCAAATGGAATGAATACTACAGCTCCTCCTCCAGTTCAGATTGTCAACATCGATCATGATGATGACGATGACGAATCAGATGATGATTTTGCTCGGCTTGCTCACAGGTAATAATGATAGATCCTATTTGGAAGGCTATATAAACTCTTGACATTTTGGAACGATATTTTAACTTTGTGAATTCAATCTCTAAAGGTCTAAAAGAGATTTCAGCCCAATTCTTCCTCCTCCACCACCACCTACAATGAGACCAGTATGTGGTAGTGATTTGGGTATGGTGGATTTCTTTAGTGGCGATGTTTATAAACCTCAAGGTTCCTCACACGGAGTAAAGAAGCCTCCTCCTCCTCCTCTTCCTCATGCTTCTTCTTCTCCTGTATTCGATGATCCAAGTCCAAAAAGCAAATCCTCTGAGCAATTGCCTCCTCCGGCTCCTTGGGATGCTGAGGTAATTAGGAATCTTCCACCTCCACCTTCAAGGCACAACCAGAGGCAACAGTTCTTTGAGCATCACCACTCAAGTAGCGGCTCTGATTCCTCTTACGAGGGTCTTGTTGGACAGACCCGGAACCTTTCCTTGACTGCCTCCGCAGCTAGTGAACCGAAGAAAGAAGAGAAACCAGAGGATTTGCTTTTCAAAGACCTGGTTGAGTTCGCCAAAACCAGGTCCTCCAAGCCCAACAATAGGTCGCTTTGAGTCTTTTGCTTGTGGCTTTACCATTCTTTTTTCATTTCTTTACATGTTTTGGTTTTCAGTGGCATTGAGAGTGATGATATTAGAGTGTACCTTATTGTCAAATAATGCGCGAATTTTAGAGATAGTATCCGAGAATTCCAACAACAGTAACAACTAACAACATACGTTTTACTTCTCTACCTTCACTCCAAGGACACAGCTTTAAATACTTAACACAAAATCGTAATATCAGATTCCTTTTGCATAATAGAGGGATTGGGTCACGTGACCAAAAAAAAAAAAAAAAGAGGGATTGGGTCGATGGGCCAAAATACGTGGGCTAAACCAGCCTAAACCTTAGATTAAAGATAAGCTGAATCACTATTTTATTAGATCAGCTTTAAATGCTTGTTTGATTCTATATATTTTTGCTAAATCTTTACATTAAACTTAAAAAAAATATATATATTTCTTTCATTTTTCGATTGGTTTTTTTTAACATTAGGCCTAGGTAATTAACTTAAGGCTGAGCTGAATCGAGCCGATTTATTCCGTGCTTAACGAATCAAAACACATATTTTGCATAATGCAATAAATACCATACTTTATGGATTCAACAAACTTGATAAGGTACCTCCCCCATTTCCTTGGAGAACTAACAATATGATGAGCTACACAGGGCCGGCCCTGAGCAGAGCCCAATAAGGCATTGGTCTTGGCCCCCATTTTTTACAAATTCATATAAAAACAAATAATATATATAGTATATAGTATATGTCAACTAAATGGGGTCAATGAACATTTTTTTAACGAGATGAAAAATAGTATATGCCAACATTAATGTGTCAACTAAGTAGCCCAATAATAAAATAAACAATACAATGGCCCAATATATTAAAAGAAAAAAAAGTCCATAAACCATTAAAACAAAAAAAAACCCTTTTGGACAATCACGTTTTTTTTTTTTCTTTGACGATTCGACTCTTACGCTTCCTTCGACGATCGTATCCCTTGCAAAACTACTTTCACTATTTGTTTCTCAATTGCTTCAGTTTTTGTATCAAAATCATAAACTATGACAGGTAATTCTTTCAAACAGCAGATTCAAAAATTTCAGATTATGCTAAATTTGTATTAGAATTAAAAATTTGATCAGAAAACAATTCTTACTATGTTTTTCTCTAACATGAAATTTATAAGAATTTTAACACGAAAAACAAAGTGTAAATCAGGAGCCCAAAAGCTTAGAGAGAAGAAAAGAAAAAAGAAGAGGAGAAGTCTATGGCAAACTCTATGTTGAGGTATGTTAAGAAATCTAAAACTCAGAAAACTGATGAGTGTAGTGGAGCTGGGGATGAAAATCCTACTGGTTTAGAGGATGATAAGGCCGAAGAAATTAACCGTAGGTCTGAGAAAGAGAAAAATGAGAGTAAAGAAGATGATGTGAATGTTGAAGAACAAGAGGAGATTTTGGATAAAACTGATCCTGCTGGCTGGAAAATAATTGATCAGAGTTTGAAAGATTTTTTTGTGAAAAAGGTCCTATGAGAAGAGTACATGAGGACTATGTATTTCCAAAAAATCGTCATGGTAGACATTTTTCTCATATGTATTACAAAAGAGAGATGAAAAATGGAGATAAACAAGATAGGACTTGGCTACTTTATTCAAAAGTATCAGACATAGCATATTACTTTTGCTGCAAGTTGTTTGGTCGGGATCAAGATGCCAGTCAGTTGTCAAGCAGTGGATTTAATGATTGGAAGAATATCAGGACAAGACTAAGCCAACATGAAACTAGTCATTGCCATATTGTGTGCATGAGTCAGTGGATGGGGTTAGAATTGAGACTAAGGAAGAACCAGACCATTGATAAGTGTCTCCAGGAAGAAATCAATAAAAAAAGAAACCATTGGAGAGAGGTATTGTTGAGAATATTTTCATTGGTAACAACTCTTGCTAAGCAGAATTTAGCATTTCGTGGGACTAATGAGAAGCTTGGTCAAAAAAACAATGGAAATTTTCTGAGTTTTGTTGAATCGTTTGGAGATTTTGATATAGTCATGCGAGAGCATATCAGACTAGTTAAGGAAGGCGAGACTCATTATCATTATTTAAGCCACATGATTCAGGATGAGTTGATTGCTATGCTAAGATCTGAGATTAAACTTATGATCATCAAGAAAATTCAGGAGGCAAAGTATTTTTCAGTGATTCTTGATTGTACTCCAGATAAGAGTCATAAAGAACAAATGAGTCTTATTATCAGATGTGTGGATGTCTCCATGGAAAAAACACAAGTTGAAGAATTTTTTGTGATGTTCCTAGAAGTTGCAGATAAATCTGGAGAAGGACTTTTTGAGTTGCTTTGTGATTCATTGGCTGGTTTAAATTTGAGTATAGATGATGTGAGAGGCCAATGTTATGACAATAGATCTAATATGAAGGAAAAACACAAAGAAGTACAAAAAAGATTGTTGGATATCAACCCGAGAGCATTTTATACGTCGTGTGGTTGTCATAGTCTTAATTTGGCACTTTCTGATATGGCTAAATCATCTACAAAAGCGATTGATTTCTTTGGAATCATTCAGCGGATATATAATCTGTTCTCATCATCTACAAATAGGTGGGAACTATTTAAGGAGAAAGTAGGAGGTCTCACACTTAAGTCATTATCAGAAACCCGTTGGGAAAGTCGCGTCGAAAGTGTCCGAGCAATTCGATTTCAGGCTCCAAAAATAAGAGATGCGTTGGATTACTTGGCAGAAAACTCTGAGGATCCTGAAACTCGCAGCAATGCTGATTCTCTTGCCACAAGTGAAACTCATGGAATTGGAGGATTTGAGTTCTTATTTGGTATGGTTATCTGGTATGATCTTTTATTTACCGTTAATACGGTAAGTAAGGCGCTACAATCAGATGATATTGATATTGGTGATGCTCTTGTTCAATTGAAAGGATTAGTTTCGTATTTGGAAAACTACAGGGAAACTGGATTTGAAAAGGCAAAAGCAGAAGCTAAAATTATTGCAGAGTCTATGGATATTGCGCCAGAGTTTCCTGCGAAACGAAAGCGCATTATTAAAAGGAAAAGACACTTTGATGAAGAGGTTGGAAGAGATGATGAATTTGAGATGCTAAGCGAGGAAGAGAAGTTTAAAATCGATTTTTTCTCAGAATCTTAGATCAAGCTATAGTATCCCTTCAGGTGAGGTTTGAACAATTTGAAGAATATGGGAAGACTTTTGGATTTTTGTTTGATCTAAAGAAGCTCAGATTGGAAACATATGATGGTCTAAAGGCAGCATGTATCCACCTTGAAAATTCTCTTAAACATGGTGAGATTTCAGATATTGATGGAAATCATTTATTCCTAGAGATCAAGATTTTAAGAGAAGTTTTACCAAGTGAGATTAAGAAGCCCATTGAAGTATTAGACTTTTTAAAAACGTATGATGGTCGTTGCTATCCAAATACATGGCTCGCATACAGAGTGATACTAACTGTACCAGTTTCAGTTGCCTCGGCCAAAAGAAGTTTTTCTAAGTTAAAATTGATAAAATCTTACTTGAGGTCGAGTATGTCAAAAGAGCGGTTGAATGGTTTGGCGATGTTGTCAATTGAGAGAGATATGGTTGGAAAACTTGGCTATCAAAGTTTGATGAATGACTTTGCAGGAAAAAATGCCAGAAGAAGCATTTTCCAAAAGCCATAGGTTATTGTTAGTTTTTTGTATGGAGAAAAACTTATGTTTTATTAGTAGTTAACATTTTTTATAATTGAAATTTTTTAATATAAAATACTGGCCCCCATTTTTTATTTTGTTTCAAGCCCCCAAAATTTCAGGGCCGGTCCTAGATCCAGTTGTTCAAATATTTAAAGATTATATATAATTAAAAGAAAATAATAATATGTTTTTAACAAAAGGGTTTAGCTAGGAATTGTTATTTTGTTATTAGTTTATTCCACAAAATACAAAAGACAATATACTAATGTATCATATAATAGACATCTATATAACAATAATATTATTCATAACATAATATAGCTTTTGAAATAATTTATATATAATAGCAATTCGAATAAATGTCATCTACGATTGCGTCTCTCTGTTGTAAATTTTCATATATATATATATATATATATATATATATATATATATATTTAATTTCAATTACTAAAATAATATATTTAATTTTAATTACTAAAATAAATTTAAATAATTTGTTGCAACCGTTTAATTGAACTACTGCAACATTTGGTTTATTTGACTAATCATTACAATTTTTTGTTTATTTTATGAACAGTTGCAAGCTTTTAATTTATTTGATGAACCAATACAATCTTTAGTGTATTTGATAAAACATTGCATATTTTGGTATATTTGATGAACCGTTACAACGTTTGTTTTTTATAATAATATAAATATTTTCTACCATGGAAAGACGCAAATTCCAATTTTCAGACTACAAGGCGATGTGAAAACAACTTTTTTACAATGGCTCGAAAAAGATGTAGTATTCTCTGATGGATATATATTAAGTTTATTTAAGTGTGTGGATCTATCTGGAGGACAATTAACAGGTATGAAAAGTCATGATTACCACGTTTTGATGCAACCACTAATTTCAGTTACGTTTGTGGAGCTCATGGATAAATTGGCACATGAAACACTTTCTTGTGAAATTTTTGGACTAAAACATTTTTAGTGATATTTTTGAAAAAAAAACTAATAATAGTATTTTTAGAATAGAAACTTATTTTAGTTATATTTTAAGATATTTTAAGATATTTCTTTTAGTTCCAAAGCCTCTTTCGGTGCTCTGTTTTTTTTTTTCATTTTTGGTTTTCCCTCACTAATCTATATTTGACGGTACTGTATTACGATTGGTGTGCTATACTTGTTTCTTAATCTATATATTATATTATACTATATGTTCATCTACTATATACACTAAATTATGCTGTATCGGTTTAATCTATATATTATATTATACTGTATGATCATAACAACATTTATTTTTTTATATAATTATTTACAAATGTTTTGTATTTTTTCATTTACAAATGTTTTACTATTGTGAGGTTTTAAACCGATTAGTTTTAGATTATGAATGCGGAATTAAGAACTAATCAACACAATAAATTAACGAGTTCCTCTCCAAACCGGAGAGTATGTCTTGTGCAATGACTGATCTTTGCAAACATCCATTTAAAAAATCCGAGTATAAGTTTCAATACAATCATCTCTCAAGCATGCATCAGGCCAATTTATTTCGGTAATTTCTACTCCTGTTTGCAATGTGATTTCATTCTTCACAAAGAGTGTGCAAAACTTTCTCGCAAAATACATCACCCGATACATCCACATCTGCTCACTCTAGTAGAAGGATATGGTATCTCTATCTAACACTCTCATTGTTTCTCTCTTATAGATACCTCTGAAAGAAACAATACAACTTGAACCTCATAGACTCGTGCTTCAAGCGTAAGAACAACCCCGCGAACAAGAAGAACAAGAACAAGAAACTTATCTAATACTCGAAGTCCTCAAAGACAAAAGATTACGAAAAGCTCTCTAAACCCAAAAATCTCTCTCTCTCTAACTGTCTCTCCTTTGCTTCTTTATGTTCGTGATGATGAATTGTGAACCCTAGCCTCTCTTTATATAGAATCTTGTAATAGCACCTTTTCCAAATCGAATTAGGATTTGCAACTTCTTTTCCTTTTTGAAATTTGCCTTTCTTCTTTGTCAAGAAACACCAAACCAAACCGACTTGGTTTTGGTCCAACTTCACATGTTCCGACGAAGCTTGAATCTTGTCACCATCTTCAATGGATGCTTCCAGGAGCTCTCAGGAAACCACATGCTGAAGATTGGATCTCCAACTCACTGTCATCAACCTGGAAAATATAACCTGAAACAAATCTTCTTCTGTCTAGATCAGTAACATAGTCTGAATCACAAAATTCTTCAATATCCATGTGATCTGATTTTGTGAATGTAAGACACACTTATGTAACTCCCTTTAGATATCTCAGGATCCATTTGACCACATCCCAATGATCTCTTCCTGGTTTTTCCATAAATCTGCTGACCAAGGAGATGAGATAAGCTATATCAGTTCTTGAACCGATCATAGCATACATTAGGCTTCCAACTGTACTTGCGTAAGGTACCGAGCTCATTAGTGTTTTTTATTTGATTAACTCTTCTTGTGTCAAGCTTCTGAGCTTTATTAATGAGTTAACTGGAGAGACAACTGCCTTACAGTCCTCCATATTGAATGTTGTTAAAACTTGTTTAAGATATCTTCCTTGTGATAACTTCATAACTCTTTTCTTCCTGTCCATGACGATATTCATTCCTAGGATTCTAGTTGCTAGTCCTAGATCTTTCATCTCAAACTCCTTATTTAGACTCTTCTTTAAGATCTTGATATTTTTCAAGTTTTTAGCTGCTACTAGCATATCATCCACATATAGTCAGAAAAATACCTTATTATCAATGGTTAATCCTTTGTGATACACACACGGATCATTGACACTTCTGTGAAATCCTTGTGACTCCATGAAGTCATTAAACTTGTGATTCTACTGTCTAGGAGATTGTTTTAATCCATAGAGTGATTTCTTGAGTAGACAAACCTTGTCTTCCTTTACTTTTTCTATGAATTCTTAACGTTGATTCATGTAGCTGACTTCATCCAATGTGCCATGCAAGAAAGCAGTCTTCACGTCTAGTTGTTCCAATTCCAGATCAAAATTAACCACAACTGACAACATGATTCGTATGGAAACATGTTTGACCACAAGAGAAAAGATTTTGGAATTCCCTCCTTTAAATTGAAGATCCATTTACACCCTTATGTTTTCTTTTTGTTTGGCTTACTGACATTTTTTCCAGAGACTTCATCTCTTCAATCATAACATATTCTCACTTCTTCCAGTATTTATTTTTTCTAGCTTCTCACACTGTTCTTGGCTCATCTATTTCTAGATTTTCTACACAGGCTAGTGGATAAGCCACATAGCAAGATCCATCAAATCTGGTAGGTGCCTTTATTTATCTTATTTCTATGTTTCTTGCTAGCATGTAATCCTCAAGAGACTCATGTTGTTCCTTCTGGCTTTCCTGTCCAGGATCTAATTCCTCTTCCTCTTCTTCTAATTATGTTTTTGCTTCTGTCTTTGTTCTTGACTATGTTCTTTCAGAAGTAACTCCACCTTGTCTAGTAGATTTTGTGTCTTCTGAGTCAGCTCCATCTTGCCTTATAGAGCTTGTATTTCCTGAGTCAGGTCCACCTTGACCAGTAGAGCTTAGAACTGAATCACATGTGCTTAGTCTTCTGATCAAATATGTGCTGAAAGTGACCTTCTTCTTCTTATTAGCTTCAAGTACTTTTTCTTTTTCCTTGTATATCTTTTTCCTCATCAAAGACTACATTCATGCTGCTTGTATACCTTCCTTCTTCTGGTAACCATACCCTGTAACTTTTGGTACCAAGTGGGTATCACATGAAGATTCTTTTAACAGCTCTAGAACTCATCTTGTCATGTTGAATGTGTACATATGCCACATATCCAAACCGTCTGAGATAACTATAATCTACCTTTGATCCTGACCACATTTCGTCTGGAATTTTAAATTTTAGGGAAGTATTAGGAGATCTATTGATTAGGTAGACTGCAGTTGCAACAGCTTTACCCCTTTGTTGGTTGCAGAACTCCAGACCATTGTCTGTTCTTAGACATTTGATCTTCTTGTTTGTTTGATTTTCACGCGTTTCTTCAACTGTAAAAACTTCTCAAATACCTCATCCTTACTTCTTAAAAATCTGATCCAGACCTTCTTTGAATAATCATCAATGAATGTTAAGAAGTACTTGTAACCAAACAAGCTTGATTCATATAAGACTAACCCCCACAAATCACTGTGTACATACTCTAGGATGCATGTTGTTATATGCAGAACTCCAGACCATTGTCTGTTCTTAGACATTTGATCTTCTTGTTTGTTTGATTTTCACGCGTTTCTTCAACTGTAAAAACTTCTCAAATACCTCATCTTTACTTCTTAAAAAACTGATGAGGTATTTGTTGGTTGCAGAACTCCAAACCATTATCTGTTCTTAGACATTTGATCTTCTTGTTTGTTTGATTTTCACGCGTTTCTTCAACTGTAAAAACTTCTCAAATACCTCATCCTTACTTCTTAAAAATCTGATCCAGACCTTCTTTGAATAATCATCAATGAATGTTAAGAAGTACTTGTAACCAAACAAGCTTGATTCATATAAGACTAACCCCCACAAATCACTGTGTACATACTCTAGGATGCATGTTGTTATATGTTTAGCTTCCGGAAAGCTTTGTTTGTGAGACCTGCCTAGTACACATCCTTCACAAAAGTCCAATATGTGAACTTCCTTAGAGTCTAGATTACCTTCTTTGACTAGAGTGTTCATGTTCTTTAGACTCATGTGTCATAGACTAGGATGCCATCTGTTAGTGAGATTCACTTGGGCTATAGCCTCAAATGATTCCCCTTTTAAGAGTATTCCCTGCAAATAGTATAATCTATATTGATACTTACATGTAAACACTTTCTTGTCTTGCTTGAAGAATGTGATTGTAAAGTCTTCACCAGCATAATTGCAACCATTCTTCTCAAGTTGACTATATGAGATAAGAATTATGCTATTGTAGGCATGTATCTAACCTCTGTAAGTGTTACAATAAAACCATCCGAGTTTAGTATGTTCAGCTTGCCAATTCCTTTAACTTCACTATGAGTGTCATTCCCTAACAATACCTTTTTCCATCAATCTCTTTGAGATCAAACAAAGCGTCTTTGTCTGATGTAATGTGAAAAGTACAACTAGAATCTAGAACCCACTCATCTCTTGTGTTATGTAGGCTTGTTGTTAAGATCATTGGATGCTCCTCTTCTTGAGCAACGTTTGCAGCATTAGTAGTTTTCCTTTCAGGACAGTCTACTTTTAAGTGATCTTCCTTCCCGCATACCCAAAACTCTCTTGTCTTAGGTTGATTTCTCTATCTTGGTTTTGATCTTTTATCCTTACTATCTTGCCCATTTGACCATTGTTCTTGTTCTCAGACCTTCCTGCTCACAAACAGACCTTCTGAGTTTGTATTTGACTTGACTTTCTACTTCAGCTCAGTTTCCTATGAGTAAGCAACCTTTGTTACATCATTAATGGTTAAGGATTGTGTTTTTCCGGCTCCATACCTAAGAGTATCTCTTAGAGATTCATATGGGTCTGGTATAGCAGACATGATCTGAATAGCCTGATCTTTATTAGAGATGTTGATGTTTAAACTATCCATGTCATCAACCAGTACGCTAAATGAACACATCTAAGTTGTCTTCTATGCTTTTGTGTTCTTCAAATTTGGAACAAGATAACCTATGTTTCAAGTAAATGCGGTTAGGTAGGGGTTTTGATTGATAATCCTTAAAGCCTTCCAAACTCCAAATGTCGTGAGTTCATTCATGACCTTACGCAGTGGCAAGTCTCCTAAGCTCATGCAAATTAGAGTTCTTGCTCTCTTGTCTTTAGCTGGATCAAACTCAACCTTCCCCATTTCAGTCTCCACTCCTGTTATTGCTTTGCCACTGTCTGCAGCAGTTGCTGAGGTACTGGTCTGTTCAAAAATAGTAATGGCCTCTGGTTCTTTGAGAGTGTGCTATAATCCTTGTAACTCCAGCTGAGATCGGACCTTGAACTTCATAGCCCAAACTCTCCTATACCGTCAAACTTTGCTACATCAAACTTTTGTTCGTTTGAACCCATGGATGTACAGTTTTAGGGAGAAACTATATCCTTTAATATCCTCCTCTTTACTTGATTTTCGTTAGTGTGAACACTCACAAAACCTGATTCTTGATCGCCTTCTGCTTAACCTGGCTCTGATACCACTTGTGAGGTTTTAAACCGATTAGTGTTAGGTTATGAATATGGAATCAAGGACTAACCAACACAAGGAATTAACGAGTTCTTCTCCAAATCGAAGAGTACGTCTCATGCAAAGATCGACCCTTGCAAACATCCAATAAAGAAATCCAAGTATGAGTTTCAATACAACCCTCTCTCGTATCTCTATCTTACATTTTTTTTGTTTCTCTCTTATAGGTACCTCTGAAGGAAACAAGACAACTTGAAGTTCATACACTCGTGCTTCGAGCGTAAGAACAACCCCGAGAACAAGAAGAACAAGAACAAGAAACTTATCTAAAACCTGAATCCCTCAAAAACAAAAGATTACCAAAAGCTCTCTAAACCCGAAAACTCTCTCTCTTTAAATTTGCCTCTCCTTTGCTTCTTTATGTTGGTGATGATGAATTGTGAACCCTTACTTCTCTTTATACAAAACCTGGTAATGGCACCTTTTCCAAATCGAATTAGGATTTGCAACTCCTTTTCCTTTTTGAAATTTGCATTTCTTCTTTGCCAAGAAACACCAAACCAAACTCACTTGCAAGTTTTGGTCCACATTCACATCTTCATAATGGCCCTGTTTGTTTGCGACAATCCGGTTCACGATCCGAACCGATTCCCTGACCTGACGACAATTATCTACAACCATCATAAAAAAACTTCAGAAGATCGTGTTTTTATTCAAAATACTTTTTTTTAAACATTTTTTTATAAACATTTAATTAACTTTAGAAAATATTTACGATATAACGTAAAATTGGTGGTAAAATTAAATAATATTTAAATTCATTATCACAATACTTTAATACATAAACGTTACAATAGAAAATTTTGTTGAAAATAAATTTTCTGCGATATCGCGGAGGCTCATGAACTAGTTAATGTAAAAACATAATTTATTATGAAACCTAATATTTGATAGATGTTTTGGAAAACAACGAAACATAAAGGACAGATCCACGAACTTTCCATGTTGTGGTTTAAATACACAATACACAAAGTCTTCTCCATGCTGACCAAAGTTGGATCAAAGTCTTCTCCATTTTGACAAAGTTGGATCTTATAAAAAAAAAAGTTGGATATCTTAGGGAGGAGACGTCTAATGTCACAAACACAAAAATAAAAAGAAGAAAGGAAAAAGATATTAAAGATGTTTAGAGAGAATTATGTGGGGTTTCTTTTGCTGCTTTTTTCATGGGTTTCTGATTCTGTTTCTGATTGCAAAACTAAATGTGGAAACCTCACAATCGACTATCCTTTTGGCACTTCTCCTGGTTGTTACCTCGACAAGAGATTTCTCATCAGGTGTAATCAGAAAGAGCAAAAGGCGTTTTTGGTAAAGAACAACGTCCAGGTGCTCAACATTTCCCTCGATGGAGAAATGCAAATCATCATGAATACGATCCGTACTTGCTACAACATCAACAAAGGTGTTACTGAAGGTCAAGAATACGGTGTTATTTCTACTGATTTTACTTTCTCCAGCAAGAACCAGTTCTTTCGTATTGGTTGCAGTATTATCTCCTCTGTGGAATCTGATGTGCGACAAGCCATATTCGAATGCATTACATATTGTCGTTCCCCTCAACTTAATGATGGATCATGTTCTCTTCTGGGCGGTTGTTGTCGAACATTTATCAATCCTGGAGCCAGCAAGTTTAAGTTAGAAACACTGACCTATCCTAATCGGACAGACGTGTTTGACGTAAATCCTTGCATCTATACATTCGTCGTGCAAGCCGGATATTACAATTTTTCTGGACGAGAAGATCTTCAAAACCTGCGGAACCTCACACAGTTTCCAGTGTTAGTAGACTGGAGTATCAGTAGTTCGACATGTGAGAATGCTGAGAACACAACGTGCCATCAGAACAGCGATTGCATCAACCGTATATATGGGCATACCTGCAAATGTCAAGAGGGGTTCCAAGGGAATCCATACATCCAACATGGTTGCCAAGATATCGATGAGTGCAAATTGAGCAATCGTCATTGTGCGAAGCATGAACACCGTTGGTTCTTTCCATTGCAAGAAACGTAAAGAATGGAAAATCATTCTTCTTGGTAAGTTTCTAGCGTTTACTTTTTTGCTATTTTTTTTTTGGGTTGTATCAATTCAAGACTCAAATATTTATTAATTTGGATCTACAATTTAACTGTAACCAGCAAGCATCATTGGGTTCTTGGTCATTTTGCTCTTCATCTGCGGTCTAGTGCTAAAATTTAAGAGCCGGAAAAAAGCCAAACGTAGAGAGAAACGTTTTGAAGAAAACGGTGGCATAATGCTGGTACAACGACTCTTAGACTCGGGCGCACAGTCATCAAATGCTTCTATCAAGATCTTCAAGGAAGAAGAAATCAAGGCGGCTACTAATAATTATCACGAGACCAGAATCTTGGGTGAGGGAGGCCAGGGAATAGTCTACAAAGGGATTCTGTCAGACAACACTGAAATCGCCATTAAAAAAGCTCGAGTTGGTGACCGTAACCAAGTAGCCCAGTTCATCAACGAAGTATTGGTCCTCTCACAAATCCACCATCCACACGTGGTGAGGCTTCTGGGTTGCTGCCTAGAAACCGAAGTTCCCCTCTTGGTCTACGAGTTTGTGTCCGGTGGAACGCTTTATGACAACTTGCTCGGTTCTTCTCTGCCATGGGAGGACCGGTTGAGGATTGCAGCAGAGATCGCCGGAACTCTTGCACACCTCCACTCCTTTGCTCCGGTCCCATTAGTTCACCGTGACGTCAAGCCCGCCAATGTTCTCTTGGATGACACGTTATCTGCCAAAATATCTGACTTTGGGTCTTCGAGGCTTGGTCCACGGAACCATTGGATACTTAGATCCTGAATATCTGAATACAAGCATGTTGAGCGAGAAAAGCGACGTGTACAGCTTAGGTGTACTTCTTATGGAGCTGGTTTCAGGGGAAAAGGCGGTGTGCTTTAACCGGCCACAGACTGAAAAGTATCTGGTGACTCACTTCGAATCTGCTCTGAAACAGAATCGGTTAAGTGACGTTATGGACAGGAGGGTGGTGAACGAAGAGAATCGCTGGCAGATTTATGAAGTAGCATTGTTGGCTCTCAGATGCGCAAAAGTGAAAGGAGAGGAGAGGCCAAATATGAGACAAGTAGCTGCAGAGCTTGAAGGTTTGAGAGCTTCAGGGAAACATGGGTCGAGTCTATCTGTATCCGGGTTTGAAATTGAAGAAAGTAATTGACATTTCCGTGGATTAAGGAAACTATCTATATCTTGTTTCTTTCTTGTTGTCTTCTTGTGTATTGTTCTTATTTCTTTCTTTTCTTCTGCAGCCTTTGGTTGTTTTGATGCTTGAACTACTACTATGTTGTCATGTCGGCTGATTAGGTCGCAATAAGATATCGTCAATTATCTAAATCTCTCATCAATGACGTGTCTAACAAGTAATAGAAGAAATAGTCCTCTCAAAGATATACGTAGATGGTGGTCGGTGGAAATATGAATTCAGGTCACAGGAAAACACTCTTGGACAAGTTATTGACTCGTCTGATCTCATTTCGAAATAAGTTCATATACTATAATCATATCACCGAAAAGTTAAAGATTCATTTAGTTAAGAGAGAGAGAGAGAGAGAGAGAGAGAGAGAGAGAGAGAGAACATTTTTTACTTCCCCACATAAAGAGAACTAACAATAGGAAATTATCATCCTCCCTTCTTTGTAGGAATTTCCATGTTTTGTAGGAACCATTGATAACAGTTTCCTATTTGAAAGACCTAAAAATAAAGCAGAGATCATTTCTACAAATTAAAGCAAATTCATCTTGACCAGCTAACTAATTCATTAGACATGGAGATCTTTCCATTGATGCTCATTGCCGTCATCATACTCTTGACATCATTTCCGGTTCCGATTAAAGTAGCTGGCAGGGGTAGGGGTGGCGGCTTTGTTGGTAGTGGCAGCGGCTCTGTTGGTATTGGCGGCGGCTATTTTGGTGGTGGTGGGAATATTGGTCCCGGCTATAGGGGTGGGAATATTGGTTCCGGCGGCAGCATTAGGGATGGGAGTAATGTTGGCACCGGCTATAGGGGTGGGGCTTCAAATGGCAAGCCTACGGGTGGCGGCGACCCCGGTGCTGCAATTGTGGTTATTCCCAAGAAGCCCGAGGAGCCTGCTAAGAAGATGCCAATGCCACAAGTATGCAAACCGGAGGTTAGAGATTGCATCAATGCACATATATACGGAGCCGCCGGGGCGCCTAAATACCACGGGCCATGTTGTGTGAAACTTAAGCACTCAGTACGATGTGTGTGTAAATTTCTTACGTCCCATGATCCTAAGCTAAGCAAAGGTGCTAATGATGTACTTCGAGGTTGTCATTATCCTAAACCAAAATGTCCACAGATGCCAATGCCACAAGTATGCAGACCTGAAGTTAGACATTGCATAAATACACATGTATACGGAGGCGCCGGGCAACCTCAATACCGCGGGGCTTGTTGTAAGAAATTTAAGCACTCAAAGAAATGTGTCTGTTCATTCATTACGTCTCAGGATTTTCACCTAAGCAAAAATGCTAAGGGTATAATTCGAGGTTGTCGTTTTACTAAAGCCAATTGTCCAAAGATCTAGAGATTATGTATATAACTAGCATTTATTCCGCAGTATACCGCGAGACAATTTTTTTTATAGTTAATTTAAATATTAATATTATAATTTTAAGTTTTTGTTTAGGTTTGTATGATAATAATTAAGATTGTTTAATTTTTATTTAATTGTTTTAGTTTTAATATAATTGTTAATATTATAATTAATAATATGAGTACTAAATACACAGTGTAATGTTATATATAATGTTTTATTTTCATAGCATAGTTTGAAAACTTTGGCTATTATTAAATTGTCCAAGGTTTTTTAAATAAGCAAATGCATATCATAAGTAAATGTATATGGTTGAAGTAAAAGTAAACGTATAAGGCACAGCCGCACAGGTGAGGTTTCGATTTGGGACTACAAAATTAAAAAGGAAAAGGAAAAACTATAATAAAAGACACAATAAAAAGACAGGTATAGTTTTTCTCTGGTTGTATCTCCTAATATCAAAAACAGATCAGTTTTTCAACTTCGTCTCTGAGCCCTTTTCAATTTTCGTAAGTTTCTTCATCTCAGATTGAGCAATCTTACCTGATGATTGCCAAATAAAGCAAGATCGGTAACCCGAAGAGTCCCACATTTCCAATTGAGGAATGAAGATAACCGTTAACATCGATTACAATCAGAATCGAAATCTGATATCTCCAAGAGATAAGAAAAATATTGTGTTAAACGTTTAATATTGATCGATTCCAGAGCATCAAGTTGGTCAATTGATTGTCTATAAGAGCTTAATATAGAAACAAATTTATCTATGGTTTCTATAACGTTGATAAAAATATCTGAATCGTAATTGCCAAAAAAAAAGCTTCCAAGTTTAGACCTGATGATATGATTTAGACTTGTGGTGATATGATTTTTAGAATTTATGGTCCTGATGAGTAGTTGAATTCATCTTTTATTAGTGATGAAATAATCCAGTTTTTAATATTACAGATGATAAAGCTATTACGCATCTCTTGGACAGGAATTTGAAACACAGAGAAAGTCATGTGATTTGTTTATGTAAAATTTTAAGAACCTAACTGTTTTATCAACTTCATATTTCAAAAAAAAAAAACATCATATTTCATATAGGACTCTCTGTAAAAGAACAATGGATTAAAAGTTATACAAATGAAGGGATGTACATCTGCAATGTAATAAAAGACCAAGTCATGTTCAGCAACACAATTACACAAAGATAAGAAAACGGTTCCTTCTTTCAAACATATCTGATTAATATTTCTCTTAATATAATTATCTAACATGTGTTTTGTTAAATATGTGACACTTAATTTTAAAATATGAAATCTGGGGTTCTTTAGAAAAAAGTGACCTGTTGACACAAGCTATGGATAAAAAGGTCAGTAAAAGTAATTTCTTTTCAAATAGTTATTATAGCAATATGTCTCTACGAATGATATATATTTGAGTCTCTTGCTGGTACGTGTGGTTAAGTTATTTAGTAGTAGTAAGTAGTAACGAATAACATGAAAACTTAATATAAGTGATATTATTGCCTAAACACGAGACTGCTTCTTGAATCAAGACACATAGAAATCTTAGCATTGTATAGTCATTAATACCATTCATGTCTTCAAGCAGTTTACTACCATAATACTGTCAAACCATAGACTAACCTTTGAAATTTAAATACTGTGAATTACATAGCTACAATAATACAAAAAAAGATGGTACTTGGATAGGTATATTAAACTTGTGAAGTGGTTTTGTTGTCACATATACCTTTGCAATGACTTATCTGCAACGAAAACATGAAACCATTTTAGAGTACGATCAACAAATCCTTGCAAAGGGCTTGTGTTGGTAAAAAAAATGCAACATCAATTAACAAATCTAAAGTCAACATACCTTTAAAGAATAAGATGTGTTCAATTTAGGTCCCCAAATTGTGAAAGGCCCCTGATGAATCTCAAGGGTGATTCTGAGAGAAAGGTCTCAATGAATCTTCAATCACCAACAGGAAGTTGATTTGCATAACGTTGTACCAACTCTTTTTTGTAAGAGATGCATGTATCTTGACCCCTATTATATTTTAGAAAGAAAACAGTGGTATTAGAAATGAAAGAAAAAAATGGAGTCACCAATGTATCTATGAATAAAAATATAAAAAGGAGGAACATATTACTTGTTCATCAGCCAAAACTAACTCTAGAGTCTCGTCAGTAATGATTGAGTATTGGCGCCAAGAGTGTAGGATCTTGACTTGACTTGCCATGCAGTTTTGTAAGGATCGTAAGTCTCTTACAAAGGCAAATGAAGCAGCCATTGATGTGCTAAAGGTTTTGTTTGCTGTTGCTGAAGACTAAGACCCTGTTCTTTATTATGTCGTCAGCGACACAATTCAACGATTAAAAAAATAACTGTTTTTCTATTTAGATCTGAAATAAGCGACAAGTTACAGGTGAGAGAGAAAGAGCACGGAGTCGCCGCGTCGGTAAAACTAAACGCCAAAAAATCTAGCGACACCAACGGCTCAAATTCTGGAGAAGAAGTTCTATCAAAACAAAAATATAGCGACTGAAAAAGAGGAAAGAGAGAGCAATATTCCGTCGCCGGTGGTTGTCGCTCGCGACCTCCAAAAGAACAAACCTAAGTTTCTATTGACTTGGTGCATATTGTTTTTTTAATTGATAGGTTTATTTATAGAGATCGTTGAAGATGGAAGTAGAGCTGTCAATTGGGCCGTCCACGCCCATTTGGGCGTTGTCCAGATGGACCGTTTTTTTATGGGCTATATTGGTCCGGTCCATATTGGAAAATGGTCCCAAAAACGTACACGCCCAATAAAGCCTATGTCCAGATGGGCATGCCCATGGACAGCCCAATTTTATGTAATTTTTTTTTTTTTTTTGGTTTCAATCTATTTAATTATTTATTAAGAATATTAAGTTTTATACAATGTTAGAGATGAATATTAAGAATTTTCTTAAACAAAGTCATAAATGTGAAATGATGTCTTAAACATAAATTTTATAAGATGAAAAATGATAACAAAATCTTAACAAAAACATTCAAAAATCTTAACAAAAATCTTAATTCTGAAAGTTATTTAACAATGGTCTTCTCTTCCCATCACCATTATGAATTCGCAACAATGGTCTTCTCTTCCCCATCAATAAACTCCAACTAATTACCTATTTAAAAAACACATAATTATGTAAGACATCAATGCTTAATTGAAAACTCTTGAATTCATCAATTCATATCAAATTGAATTCTTACCAATTTCTTGAAAACCCTGAAACCAATTCCTTGCACAAATTAAAGCTTGAACATTGGTGGGTAAAAGACAACTCCTATACTTGTTTAGAATATGGCTACCAATGCTGAATGAGGATTCTGACGCCACAATAGTGATAGGTATGCTGAGAACATCACAGGCCATCGAAGTCAACTCTTTAAAACGCTGTGCATTGTCTTTCCAATATGCAATCATATTCAAACTTCGAAATGCCACCATATCTAACACTGGCTCTTCCAAGTATGTATCTAGTGGTGATTTTCCACTACCACCAGTCTTTTGAAAGACATAAGAGTAAAATGCCTACAAGTAAATCACACAAGAACGATCGTTTTAAGTCATTACTGAACAGAGCAAGAAAATGCACGGATCCAAGATATTGTAACAAATAGAATATCTGAGGGAATATACTTACATCATAACCTGAGGGAATGTCTTTTTGTGACACTTGAGAAGAGGTAGTGGAAATGTCTTCTGTGTTACTCTTATATGCTCCAAACAGCTTAACCATCTTGCTACGCACATGAACCAAGTTCGATTTGCTAGTTGTTGGATCCAAGATATTGTAACAAAATTCTAAAAATGAAAATTTCAATCTCGGATCCAGAACAACAGCAATTGCGAAGATGTCACTAAACTCTTCCCAGTATTTCTCAAATTTTTTATTCATTGCCTCCACCATAACACAAATAACACCATCATTAGAATCTTCATGCTCTCTCAGCCAACATTTTATCCTCCATACTTGCAAAAAGTACAGGTTTGCAGTTGGATAAGAAGAACCAGAAATCAATTCTGTGATTTCAGCAAATGGTTTCAGGAGATCACATATCCTCTTGGCTCTATCCCACTCTACAACAGATGGGAGGCTCTTATAGTTCCTATCTACCTCTGCAAGGTGACAGAAGACATCCTCAAACACAAGTGCTCTAGAGAGCATCAAATAAGTTGAATTCCACCTAGTTGTAACATCTAATACCAGACCTGCTTCAACTTGAATCCCAAGTGTTTCCATGCAGTTTTGAAACATGTTTTCCCTAGATTCTGATCCCTTAACATACTTAACACTATCTCTGATTTTATTCAAAGTTCCACTAATCACAAGCAACCTATCTTGCACTATCAGATTTAGGATGTGAGTTGAGCACCTCACATAGAAAAATTCACCATTGCATACCAAATCGTTAAGAAGCTTCCTCTTCAAAATGCCTTGCATGTTGTCATTAGCAGTAGCATTGTCCACTGTTATTGAGAAAACTTTCTTCTCCAATCCCCACTCTTTCAAGAGCTCAACAAGTTTCATTGCAATGGCAACACCAGTGTGAGGAGGCGGAAAACCACAGAAAGAGAGAATTTTCGTCTTCAAAACTCAATCAACATCTATATAGTGAGCTGTCAGACACATATACCCTTCAATGGTGATAGCTCTCCAAAAATCTGTTGTTAAACAGATCTTTCCTGGGATTTTACTCAAGGCTTCCTTAAGCTTCTTCTTCTCCTTCTCAAAAATCCTATAGTAATCTGATGAAGCTGTATTTCTACTCCAAAACTCTATAGAGGGATTAGCATAATTAAATGCTTCTCTAATCCTTTCATATTCCACAAACGAGTATGGAAGATTATGCTGAATTAAAGCCACTGCAATCATTTCTCTGAAAACTATCATATCCAGCTTTCTAAAACTAGTTTTAGGCGTACTACCAGGAGTCTTTGAACATGATTTCATATGACGATTCATGGTATTAGTTCCATTTTGCCGCAAATTCAAGCAGTAGGGCTTATCACAATGTTTACATCTAACATCAGTTCTACCATCATCATGTTTCTTTCCTATTGTGAAGTGTTTCCAGCACTTAGCACGACGTCTACTTGAACTACTTGTACCTCGAGCTGTATCTGAAGAAGCAGTTTCTGGAGGTTGTGTCTCAGTCTCATCATCGTTCTCAGCAGCATTCTCAGAATCATACTCAACATCATTGTCAGCATTAATATCTTCATCATCCATATCATCAATTAAATTCATGTTTCTGGAACAATTAAACAATTAAATAAGAGTCGCAATATAAGTCCATAATTTCATATGATGTTGAAATGGGCAAAGAGTATAATCCAACAATACCTTCTAATTCTGAAAATTAGATCCGAAACATTCCCCAAAACACACAACCTTTACTATCTCTAATTCAGTTCTTTTTTTTCTTCCATCATGGAAGGGTAGGTGTGATAGCGAGTCGAATAAATATTGGTGGGCAAGCATAAAATCCCCCAAAATATCAAGATTACGCATTAATGCACCGGATTTAGTATTTAGAAAAAGAATGTGCAATTAAAAAGGAGTTTAGGTGTAATTAATTAGTTTCTTTAAGAGATTTTTTTTTCGATTTTATGTACCACAATTGTATAAACATATATTCTATTGTGATATCATTGTTCTATGGTTAGAATTAAATCGTCATATCTTTTATCCTTAAAAAAAAAAATCTTTCCAAAACCGAATTGAGTGATAGAAAGCGAAATTTATGGTTTTTGCCTTTTGGTTGTTTCAAGATCTGATTTCTTATTTTCGGTTACATATATAGAAAAAAAATGCGATTAATAAATAATTTAGGTAGAGTTAATTAGTTTCTATAAGTTTTTTGTTTCGAATTTATGCATAACAATTAAAGCGAAATTTAAGGCATTTGTTTGTTTGAAGATCCGATTTCTTATATTCGGATACATATTGATACGATTTAGTTAGCAATCAATTTCCTTATTTCCAATGATACCCTTTGATTGCGTTGTACTTTTGTCTTCATAGGAATGGTATTTGAAGTAATTGTTTACAAAACAAATGTTACTTTATAAAATGTATTTCAAAAATTTTAATATATATTAAACGAAAAGAATAACAATGTATATATATAGCAAACATAATTTCAAATAATTGTACATTATTATGGTTAAAATAAAAATATAAGTATTATTATTAGATTTTGTATACTCGATTTTCGCATCCTATTTTCCAATTTACTTTGCAATATGAGATTGTAGTATTTCTTCTTGACTAAGTTCAATAATTGAAAAGAATAAACACTAATGTTTGTTCTTAGTATTAAGAGTTAATTTGTCTAGAAACCACATAAAACTAACAAACTTTGAAGATCTGGCACAATCGGAAAGTGTTTACGCAGAGAGGTACTTCTCCCTCATTACAATGACCGTTTTGCCCTGCGATATTCAAAAGCCATCGATTCATGTTCACCATCAATTGTTTTTTCACCTCAGCCTCTGCATTTTGTTTGTTTTCTATAACCTAAGTGGGAGTGAAGATCAGAGTGACGATCTCATCTACGATTTCGGTTCTGGAAAAAAAAAAAAAAAGAGGAAGGAGAAAAGCTATGGAGGATCAAGTCTCTGCCATCTCCAATCGCAAACACGTAATTTTCAAAATTGGTTTAAAATTGAAGATGAAGCAAAGATTTTGATTCGATTTGTAAGGAGTAACATAAAAATAAAAATTCGAGTTCGAGTTAATTAGTTTAGGAAAAATCGAAATTCTTAATTGATTTGATGAGTGTCTTAAGATTAGAGCAACTCCAATGCTATAGGTTCTTAAGAATAGTTTAAGTATAAATTTTGAAGTTTTTAAAGTTAAGAACTCCATTAAAAATAATTAAAATTGTATGGTTCCAATGGTAGAATCCTACTTGAGGTTTTTAAGAATAAAAAAAAATATTATTTTTAATTATAATATTTTTAGTAAATTTTATTTTGTTTACATTTTTAAACATTTTATATTTTATAAAACTTAAATTATTGCATTTCATAAAATTTTAAATAAACATGACAGAAAAACATATGAAAAATAGAAATACAAATCGTAAACGGGAGAAACGATTAGTTGTAATCTTGACTTGTGCCTAACTTTTGCCAGATATTCTCGACCAAATCAGCTTTCAATTGTTGATGTATTGTTCGATCACGAACTTGATTTCGGATGCTCATCATATTGCCAAGATTTGAAGGCATATCTGTAGAATATGTGAAATTCACTTGTGAAGTCCTGTTTGATTCTACTTGTGTGAATTCTGATACATCAAACTGAGTGTATCCATCTCGTTCGTCTTCTACTATCATATTGTGCAGTATGATACACGCTCTCATTATCTTTCCAATTTTTACCTTGTCCCAAATAAGAGTTGGGTTTTTGACTATGGCAAATCGAGATTGCAAGACTCCAAAAGCACGCTCAACATCTTTACGTACAGCTTCTTGATATGTAGCAAATAAGGATGCTTTCGGACTTTGTGGAATTAGAATAGATTGGACAAAAATAGCCCATTTTGAATAAATACCATCCGTGAGATAGTAAGCCAAATGATACTCGTGTCCGTTGAAATCTGTATATCAACTACGATATGTTTCTTGAGACATACCAATTCGTGGATCATTGAGAGCAGGCAAGCTGTAGAATTTTCCGAATTCGCCACCACCAAGCTGAAGATCCCTTTAAACGGATGCTCTGAAGCTAAAACAACACACATACAGACACAGAAAAAAATCATTACTAATTCTCCATTTTTGCAAAACCCTTAAAAGAGACAAAATTGAAATTATCCATGGAAGAGAAAAATGGAGGAGAAGAGAAGGTTCTCTGGAGTCGGTTTAAAACGGGAGAAATGGCTCTGATCTGAGAACCATGGCGAATCGGAAAGGGTTTGGAGTGGAGGCAATGGCTCAAACGAGGCAAGGAGGTTACAAAGGAGCGGCGAAGAAGATGAGAAGACACAGGAGGAGATCTGAGGGAAGAAGAAGAAGAAGAAGGGAAGGAAGATCGGAAGGAGAATAGAGCAGAGCGAGAAGAGGCAGCAGCTCTGAACCCGCTCCTCCGTACGGGAAGAGACGATCCGAAAAAATCGCAATCGCCGTCTCAAGAGTGGAAGAGACGATCCGAAAAAATCGAGGAGAAGAAAAAAAAAAAAAAGAGTTTTTTTCCTAAATAATTAAACCAATGCTTTACCGACACGTATGGGGTTCTTACCCATTCTAAAAACTCTCTGCTTAGAACCGGTTCTAAGCTTTTTTTTGTTTTTGATTAATTTTTTTGACAATTACTCTAAGAACTCTATCATAAGAACCTCCATTGGAGGTGGTCTTAAAACCCTTGGGGTTCCCATATACCTTATCTCCTTACGGTGTTGGTGGCGGAGGCGTTTTGTGAATCGGACGCGAAGGAGATTGTGTGGGGAGTTGACGGAGATGGTGTTGATGGAGAAGGTATTAATGAAGCAAGCGCAGCGTGAGAAGCGAGGGGACCGACTATTTCCGTTTGCAGTTGCGGTGGCTGTGGTTGTGAGTTGTTAGCTTCAATTTCAAACACAAATTATTTTTCTTCTCCTCACTACCACAAAATCGATACCGAAAATTGCCTCAAAAGATCCACGAAATATTTTGCATGATTAAAATCGATTTAAAATTTCTGGTAAAAAAAAGAATAAAGAAAAAATTTCCGGACAAGGACTATCCCGATCATGATGATCCGATTGATTCTCGTTCCCACCAAACCTTCTGATACCACTACTGCTCTGTCTTCTTCTCCGGCTTCTCTTTCCACAGCCTCCACCGGCCGGAATGTTGCGAAGAGATCCGCCTTTAGTCCAGTACCGTCGACAGCTTGTACAGTAGTACCTAGGCTGTGACAAGCTATAGTTGTTGTAATAACAAAACTTTGTATTTGAAGATTCACTGCGAGGACACAACGGAGCAATTTCGTGTCTGTAAAAAAGTTTGATCTCTACCGGCGAAGGAAACATTGTTCATGTGATGACTGCCACTCCAAGAGAAACCTCTATATGTAGATATAAAGACGTGCATATGCGTGTAGGTGTGAACGTAGAGTTGCATTGGTAAGTGTGTGAGCCATTTTTGTCTTCTTGTATTCCATTTCTTCCTCCACAAGTTACATGGTTAGTTTCCTTAAACTTGTAACACAATAAACTGGTGAAATTTATAAAAAAGAATTATTAGTATAAAGGTCCACAATCAATTTGATTTATCACTTGGACTCTGTTTTATCAGTGTGGAACTCAAAGCGGTCACCATTCTTCATCTTTCTTTTAAGGATTGGGAGCATCATCAATTCGATCTTTAGTTAAAGTCTGATCCCAATATCAGTCGGATTGCAAGTTGATTTTGTAACCGATCAAATTAATATAAAAACTAAAAACAGAAAGACATTACTATATACTAGAAAAGGGAAAAGTCAAAGCTAAATTAATTTAGTTATACATATCCCATGTGAATTATTAATATCTATTTGACTTGATAAACAGATTTGACCTATAATTGTAATACAAAAAGAGAGTTCAATTTGATGAGCAAATCAAAGTTTCAACTTTCCACTAAAATATTTTTAAACCGAACTGAACGTCCGGTCGGATCATTCGTGACATTGGAAGTATCATATTAGCTTTTGTGAAAAGTTCGAGTTCCACACAAGTCCATTACTTACACATAAAACTAAAGAAAACATTACTGTAGCCGGAAAAGGTAGGTAACAGTATTTGAATGAGCAAATAAAGGGTTCCAATACAATAAATCAAAACCTTACAAAATCACATACTAGTTTTGTAAAAAAAAAAAAAAAGTGAAGAATATATTCCCCGTTGTAATTTTCAAAATTGACTAAAAAGTCTCAAACTTTAGTAATGTTCCAGAAAAAACTCAACATTTTATTGACGCAACGAAAACCATTTCAATTGGTACAATCAACAAGATAATAACTCAATTTCGATGGAAGCTATTAACTACTGCAACTTTGCTGTTTTTTTTACTAGGCATTATCCCTAATATGTAGGAAACATTTCATCTCTAAGTTTTCACAGCTTATGAATTTCTAATTTATGAGAATTTGACGCTTTTGACAACGTTAAAGAGAAAATAATACGGATAAATGAGGTAAAAATAATCCTTGATAAAAAAAAAAATTAGTCCTTGATAATACAGAAGTTAGCAAATTTGGTTCAACTCATAATATTATATGATAAAATTTAAATAATATATATAAGAGAAATTCCACAAAATACCACACTTGTAAGTCTTTTTGCCAAATATACCACTTTCGAGTTATTTTTCCAAAAATGCCACTAAAATGTTATTTTCCAAAAATACCACAAAAACAAAAATTGATTTTCAAGAGTCTAAAATTTAAATTTTTGGTTTGGGTTGCCTATTTTGCAATTTAGGGTATAGTTTTTAGGGGTAGGGTTTAGTGCTTTGGATTTATGGTTTAGTTTGAAGGTTTAAAGTTAAGTTTTAGTTTTGTGGTATTTTTGGAAAAATAATATTTTAGTGGTATTTTTGGAAAAATAACTTGAAAGTGGTATATTTGACAAAAAAAACTTAAAAGTGTGGTATTAATGAAAATCTCCCATAATATAATCTATATATAATAGCAAACCCACTTCTTAGATCCGTTGATGTCATCATTATTTTTTATAGGAAAAAATATAATCGAATGGTTAAAATTCTTTTAATTATAAATACAAAATTTTTAATTTTTGTCACTAAATCTAGGGGTGTCTAAATGGATCAAGGCTCATGGGTCGATCCGACTCATAATGAGTTGATGGGTCAAATGAATTATGGGTTGATGGGTCTTATGGGTTAGATTGTAGTGGTTTATGGTTAAACATAAACCCACTAATTTATCATACTCTCATCATCAATATCTTCATACTATCATCATCATATCATCGTCGTTATACCATCATCATTATCATCATCATAATATCATACTTTTTTGCCAAAAACGCGATTCTATAATTTTTTCGCTAAAAATACGGTTTTACAAATTTTTCGCCAAAAACATAGTTTTACAATTTTTTCGCAAAAAAAACGAGTCTGCATTTTTTCAGCCAAAAAATACGGTTTAATAATTTTTCGCTAAAACTAAATTTCACAATTTTTTCGCAAAAATATGAATCCATATTTTCCAGCCAAAAACACTATTTTATAATTTTCCGGCCAAAAAATGTGAGTCCATATTTTGTGTCACTGATGATGATGGCAAAATAATAATAGATGATAATAATAATTATTAATTAGTTATTTTTATTTTTTATTGTTATTAAATTATTAATTAATTAATTATTTCATTTTTATGGGTGAACTCATTTAACTATTAAACCCATCAAATTAATTGAGTTTATGAGTTAAATGGATTGATTCAACTCATAAACCATTTAAGTCTTAACTCATTGGGTTATGGTCGATTTATCCATTTAACAACTCTTACTAAACCTAAGGTTGTGTTCTCTCAGTCGCAACTCCATTCTTAAACATTGCTTATCTTTCTTGCACATTTATCTTGTGCCACTTTGTTATTATTAATAGATAAAGACCATCTAAGTTTTTCCATCTTTTTTTTATGTTAATTTACAAGGGTCCCAAACAAAAAAATACAATTTTAGGAAAAACTCAGTAGAAGTAAAAAAGATGTGAATGTTAGGAAATAACTAATTTGTATCTTTCTTTTTTTCTTTTGAAATTAAACTAATTTGTGTCTCACATGTCCATTAATCATAGACTCCAATTGGTGACCACTTTTGTGGAAAAGAATGAGAATGAATGTTTTATTCCTCTTTGTTCTTCAATTTTTTTACCATTTACAAAAAAAAAATTCCAATTTTCAGATATATGGAACCTACACTATTCCTATTCATTCTTCAATAGAAAAGAAATGATATAACAAAATGTTCCTCTTCAAAATTGTAGAGGAATGACGAGGAACAAAAAATAAAATTCGTTTTTTGATTATTTTATTATTAAATATTCTAATGATAATCTTTATATTTCTATATACAAATATTTTCAAATTTTTTTATATATTTAAATTAAAATAATTTCATTCATAAATTTTATTTTAAAATAATGTTATGACTTTATTTTATATTAGTATTATTTAAATAAATTAAAAATATGTTTTCAAGTGAAATTATATTGATGTTTTTAAAAAGTATTCAAATTTCTATTATTATTTTATTTTAAATTTTGTTTTATATTAATATAAAGTATTCAGAATTTTAAATGAAATTTCTAAACTAAATTTATTAAATGATTTTCTTTAAAATAAATAAATTTTATTAAATATTTTAAAAAAATATTTATTAAAATTTTTGGTTACTATTTACTATAAAAATTTGTTCAATTTTTCGTCTACAATATATTCTTTTTCATTTTGTTTTGGTCACATTCTTTTAGTTTCTGTTCATTTTTATTCCTTTTTCTTTCATTTTTATTGTTTATTTTATAGTCATCATTCGAAACAATAATATTTTTATTTGGTAAAGTGCGCGGACATTTTCCTTTTAACTTCTAACTTTTATTTTTTTTGTCAAAACATCTAACTTTAAAAAGAAGGAAAAAAGCTTTGTTGTTTTCATTTTTTTCGTCAGATATTTCCAAATCTCATTCATATCATTTATTTTCTTTTTTTGTTAACGGCTAGTAATCCTCTATCCACCGTTCGATCCAAAATCTAATTGCATCCAATGGCTAAAAATGAAATCTCCCAAAAATATGATTGTTTTTTCTGTTTAACCGTTGGGTCCTCTATATAAGAAGAGGTCTCATATTGGATTGCTGACACAGACTCTTCACCAAGAGAAAATAGTAAGAGAGAACGTCTAATGGCGACGAGAGCAAACATATATGAACAACCAAGAGAAAGAATCTTAAGAGATAGAGCGTGTTATAATGGCGACGAGGGCAAACATTTATGAACAAAGCAGAGGTATTTTTTCGCCTTCTTCTGAATCTGTGAATCGATTTGATATTTACTGAGTTAGTGCCTGATTTTAAACGATTTTGGTGTGAAACTTTTGTTTTTAAATGTTGGTTCAGTTTGGTGAGTGCCCTAACTCGGTCGTGATTTGAGTATTCTTATGATAATTACAGTTCCGAGTTGATTTAAAGTTTGTATTCTTTTTATGGGTTTCTTTTGAGTGGCGTTGATGGTTTGAAGAATGAAGAAGATTCAGAACAAAAATAACGCTTGAAATAATGGGCGTGCTTACAATAATGGCAATCTGATTCTAGTGATGGTCTTTGACAGTCCCCCGACTCAATACGTCTTCCTTAATATGTCAGCTTCAATTCCGATCCACAAAGTGAGTTGAATTTGCTTATTGTAACAATTTAGATCGGGAAAAGACTGAATTTTTGGTTGTTGTTGTTGTTGCTTCTCTAGATGGAGAATATGGTTTACTTACTTTCCAGCAACAGTAATGGAAAATCATTTTTCTTGATCTGTAAGTGATCTCTAAATCCTGTTCTTCACTTTTGTTTTTTTTTTTCTTCGATCTGTTTGAAGTTTATCCTCAACCAATAATCTTTTTCCAGATGTTGAGCTAGTCAATGCCAAGCCTGTGGGAAGTTATCATAGAACACTAACAAAACTTATGCATTGTAAGTAATTCCCAATTTCTTCTACTACTCGTCTGATTTTTGCACGTTTTGTTACAGATGGTTCTAACCTCTATCTTTAAGCTTGTTACCGTTTACATGCTATGACATTTGTTTCGTTGGTTACGCTCTGTCCAAACAATAATGAAGTTTATATCTATAAGACTATTAAGTCATCTCAAACCAGAGGTTACATGTCCTCCAAAAGGTGTAACTTTCTATCTCTAATCTCCATCTGAAACTAATGAACCTTCACTCCTTGCTTTTCTCTTCTTGGGATTTTTTTACTTCCATATATTTGTTCATTCTCATTTTACTGATCCCTTGTTACAGAAAAGACAACTCAATTCTCCCTTACAATGATCGTTGTTTAAATCGCTGCAGCATGGCCAAATTGAAGTGTACAAGTGAAAAGACTATATATATATATATATATATATATATATATTTTCTCAGTTCCAGAAGTTGTTTAAATCACCGTTTCAGCTCAATTGTTTTTGTTAAATATAGGAACAGCTCTGTGTTTTGAACTCTAAAATCCTTTTTGTTCTGAAATTATATATCTTTGTACAGTTGAAGGAACCAATAAGCAAAGGATCGATGTGAATGAAAGGATTACGAGTCTAAAGCGGCTTAACCCGACACCCAGACCAACCATGTAAGCGCTTCTTTAACCTTTTGGTTACGATTTTGGCTTTGGTTCGAAGACAATTGTCTTTTAACTGGTTCCTATAGCTTTCCAGGTCGAATTCGAAGGTAGATGGATGGTGGTTTACTCGCTACACTTACCTACCTACTTATCATTTTGTCATCTTAAAGCTCAACAGTATATTCAAAGCTTTAAAGTGTGTTTTGCTATCGGATTGTATTGTTGCAGGAGGTTTCCTTCGACATTGGCGAATCTACCAAGAACGGAGATACTGATTAAGGATGCTAACAGGAAGGCGACGACAAAATATCAAACTTTTAAACTTGGTAACAGATACTAAAACACTTTTCAAAATTTGTTTTATGTATTTTTACATGGAACCACAGAAGAGGTTTCTCACAAAGCCTGTTACCGAGTTTAGACTGTATTAAGGTAAATATGCAGTGAACCAGTTTGCTGTTTGGTCAATAATCGACTCAATACGTCTTCCTTGTCCACAAAGTGAGTTGAATATGCTTTTAATATTGTTACAATTTAGATTTGAAAAAAAAGACTGAGATTTTGGTTGTTGTTGTTGCTTCTCTGTCTTGGCAGATTTGGAGATGATGCATTATGACCCAGCAACAGTAATGGAAGTCGATTTGGTACATTACTGAGGTCCCCTGGACAGCAGCAATATTAACAATTTCTGGATCATCAACACTAAGCCATGGATTGCAAACCAGCTCCAATGTCTTAGAGATATTGCTTACCAGTGGATCAAGCTTGTAGTTGGTAATGTGGGGAAAACTGTTACTTTTGGATCTTTGAGATTAGGTATTCCTCAATCGACTACTCTCTTGCGGAGCTTTGGGAAAATGGGAACTGGATTATGCCACTTGCTAGATCAGATGCACAAGTAAGTATTCAATCTTATTTGTCTACTCTTTCCGTCTCAGATGTAAGTGGAAACAGCAACAGGCCAACACAACTGGCCCAAATGAAGAATGAAGAAGCCCAGCCAAAGCCTTCTCTACAGTCAACAAATCAAATGGTCAAAAGCAGAACAAACACACGCATTGTGAATGAGATGTGTACGACCTCTACAGCTAATCATATTCAGCTCAAGAACCGTTTTGAATTGCTCTCAGACGCTCCATCATGAGCTGTCATATGCCACCTCATTTTCTATCTAGAATCTTCCTATGAGAGTATAAAACTCAAGCCTTTGTAATCGTTTTCCACATCTAACATTATTAATGAAAGTCTAGAACTTGATTTCTCTGTTTTCTCTCCCATCCTTTCTCTGCTTCAACCTTCATCAGAAGCTCCCCGGACGTCTTTGGAAGGTGGCCAAACAATAGAAAAGCTGACAAAAATTTGGTAATGGGGGGAACCATGAGAGTTTTTTTTTGTTTGGTTCAAAGAGATTTGGATTTTCGGTGGAGCCTCGACATAAATTTTTGGCTTGGCTTGTGGTTCTCAACAGATGTGCTACGAGAGATCGTCTGCTTCAGTGGGGACTCCAAACCGACCCCTTATGCCTCCTCCTGTAAATCTCAGTCCTGAGTCTCTTTTTCGACTGCAGCTACTCTTGGGCTGTTTGGGATAAATCTCAGTCCTGAGTCTAAGATGTTTTCTATGCCGCTACTATTCCGGTTGCGTAACCTACGGGATTGACATTTCAAATATACTTAAAACTGTTAAGTATATACGGGATTTACATTATCAATGTATCATTGAAATCTTCTTTCAACCCATATTATAAGCAGAAACAATGGCCTATAAATACTGACTACCAAAGTTCACATGAGTCATCAATTTTCAAGTCTTGTAAAACTAGAAGAATAAAGAAAATGGCTTCATCGAAACTATCTGTGATTATGCTTTTCTCATTCATGGCATTCATAGTATCACATGCTACATCCTTTTCTCCAGGTACATTAGTTAATTTACGTAAAAATATAACTTTAAATAACATAATGAAATATCTCAGCGCTTATTGTATAATTATATTATATTATTATAATTACAGTTTTATATGTCATTATTTTGTATATCGATAGTATTATCAATTAATATATATAGAAGTGGATGTTCCACCCATTGAAACGATTAAATATACAAAAAAAAACTAAAGAGACACGATTTATAATGGTTCTAAAGAGGTTTGCTCCACATCTCAATGTATTAGGTCGCAAGCTATTTCAGTACTCTCCTACTCCGGAGCTCCCACCATCATACACTCCAACTCCGGAGTTTCCACCGTCCTACAAGCCTACTCCGGAGCTCCCTCCAGCGTACTCTCCTACTCCAAAGCTTTCACCGTCGTACTATCCTACTCCGGGGTACATTCCTACTCCGGAGCTTCCACCGTCATACGACCCGGAGCTCCCTCCAGCGTACTCTCCTACTCTGAAACATCCACCTTCGTACAATCTTACTCCGAAGCTCCCACCCCCGTCATACAATCCTACTCCGGATCTCCCTCCGTCGTACACTCCAACTCCGGAGCTCCCGCCATCGTACAATCCTACACCAGAGCTTCCGCCGCCGTACGTTTCTACTCCTCCCCCCGCGCCTTGTTAATCCAAAATGTTGCGGTCCATGAGAGTTCCAAGTTGGTCACATTATCACACATAAAATAAAGAAGGATATTGATTTTACTTATCAAATAGAATAATTTTATTTGTCAGAGAATAAAAAGATTGCACGATGATGTTTGCAGTGCTTTCTGATTTGTTTAAGAATATCTATCTATATTGATATGCATGGAAAGTTTTGAAACATGTATCGATGTTATAATTTGTTCCAATACTGTAGAAACTGAAACTTAATTAAATTCCAATTAGTAACGTCTATTGAAAACTCAGCGCATGATTTGTAGTCACCACTGGAAATTTTCATTTTTACGCACTTATTATTACAAAACTCACCACTATATGGTTTTTGGAGTGGACATGATCTAGCTCCATTAATGGCTTCTCTTGAAGCTTCTTCAACGTAACGTATACGGAACACTAATTAAGTTTAGCGTAAATTTCATGAAAGGAAAGTACTTTGTCTTGATTAAGTCTTCTTAATTAGGAACACCACGTACACAGTACACGCTCAAGAGTCAATCACGGGCAAAGAAAATCATGCCAAAAAAATAAACAATTACAGAAAGAAAAATCGAAGGCAAGATAAATATTTAAGCCAAAGGTTTTCTCTACCGTTACTAGTAGGGAGTGACATAAGTCATGTTTTTAACATTATTCTACATATATTTTATAATTAAGTTAAATTATTGAAGATATAATATTTAGAATAAATTTTTGAGTTTGATGCTCCTCATATTTGGACCGTACAAACGTTAGCAGCAGCTCCATGTCCATGTTGATTAGTCACCATCAGTTGAAACGTGGTTCCAAATAAATCGTCTAAAATGAACGGCAACCAAGATCTATTCCAAATAAACCCATTTACATAGTTTGCAACATTTTTTTAGAATTGTTTTTTCAAAACATAAAAAACTTCATCTGATGAAATTATGTGATTGTAAAAAGACAAAACGCCACAAAGCCTACCTAGCTAGTATGTTGAAATGGACAACCAGACGGGAAGATTAAATTATTAATTATGAACAAAATCTTTTCATTTTTCATTGAATTAGTTTTACGGTTAATGTCAGTTTCTCTTGAGTAGATAATGGTCTGAGCTTCCGAGGAGGAACCCTTCTCGACCAGGAAAAACAGGAGGGTGTTACTGTAATTATAGAAAATATGTTTCTAACCCATATTATTAAAGTCTATAAATACTAATCACCATGACTCAGCCCTGACCAAGTCCTGCAAGAATAAAAAAAGAAATAGAGAGACATATATCTTTAATGGCTAAGATGCCATGTTCATCGAAACGCCTCGTGATGATGCTTTTCTCATTCTTGGCGCTTTTCATAATCTCCTATGCTCAAACCTTTTCTCCGGGTACGTTTCCATATCTAACATATCAGATTATGAAATATATATATATCATTGTTTGGTATCAGTAGTTAATATGGTAGGACTTGTGTTGCAGGTCGGAAATTATTTCAGAATCTTCCGCCGTCGTACAGCCCTGTTCCGGTGTTCCCACCATCGTACTCTCCTGCTCCTCCGAGATGCTTTAATCCACCTTATTGCCGTCCGTGAGAATTTCATTATGGTCAAATACGCAAGGATATTGCTTTTACTTATCAAATAGAATATGGTTTGCATCTATAGTTTGATCAATATTTGCTAGATAATAAAAAAGATTGCTACATGATGTTCGCTGTGCTTTCTGATCTGTATATGGGTATGAGGGTATCTATCATATTGATATGCATGAAAAGTTTGTACGATATATCGATGTTACAATAATATATATGTTGCAGTTTACAAAGTATTATGATATGATCTGCTTTATGAATCGAAATTACGAGTTAATTAGTTCAACTTTGTGTATGATAATGTCCGTACGAAAGTGTGACGACCTTTGTCAGTTTAGATAAAGTACCTTACCTATAGTAGTCGATCTTAGTTAATAAGTTTAATTATCAGATAATAAAAATAGTCTAGAATATTAAATCTGGTAATTGTTCTAATTACTTGTTAGATGTGTCGTATTAAGTTAGACTGATATTTCTATATTAAAGATAAATAGTTGATTATGTAAGAATTTTTTAAAAAAATAGTTGATTTTATTTACGAAAAATCTCCTATTTTAAAATTTCTTGGACCATATAGAGAGGTTTGATAGCAGCAGTGCTATGTCCCACGTTGATTAGTAACTATCAGTTTTGAAATGTTGTTCCGAGTATAATAACAAAAAAAAAAAAAAAACTTGTTTCAAATAAATCGTCCAAAATGAAATAAAGACAAACAAAATCTATTTCACAAGAAAAATGTTTATCTTTTTTTGTTCAACTATTAAAAAGAGTTAAATTATTATTAAAAAAAAAACAGAAAATTCATCCATATAATTATGTGATCGAACATAGACAGACGCAACAAAGTCTACCTAGTCTTGGTTGTGGATATGGACAACCAGACAAGAAAATTAAATAATAAATCTATTAATTACCCCACCCCAAATAACGAACAAAATCTTTTCATTTTTTCATTGAATTAGGTTTAGGATTGAATCATGTTTTGTCAGTTTCTCTTGCGTAGACAAGTCTGAGCCTCTGAGGAACCATTGACGACCGGGAAGGACTGAAGGGTATTATTGTAATTACAAATTGTGTATCAAACCACATATTACAGTCTATAAATACTAATCACCCAAGTTCACATATATCACTCAAGCCTTTCCAAGTGTAAGAAAAAAATAAAAGAGAGATTTATTCAATGGCTAAGATGCCAAGTTCATCGAAGCTCGTTGTGATAATGATTTTCTCATTCTTGGCGCTTTTCATAATCTCCCATGCTCAACCAGCTTTTACTCCAGGTACGTTTCCATATATGAGGGCTCCATCCATGGTTTTTAGTGAATCTTTCACCATTAATAATATAAAAAAAACAAAGAATGAGATAAGTATCTCATTTAAAAGATTTCATGAGAGATTCTTACACCACATGGTTCATTATGATTGATTCATTAATTTTTAAAAAGTAAAATTTAATTATATAACTAAATTCTATTAAAATATTAATATTATTGGGTTGAGAGACTTTTTTAAGAAACTCATTGATGTTGATGTTCTAACATATCATATAAATAATATGCAATCTAAGGTGTTATCATATAATTTTACAGCTCCATATATATATCATTTTTCGTATCAATGGTATTATTATTAATATGATTAGGACTTGTGTTCCAGGTACGTCGTACAGCACTAATCCGGTTTATTCTCCTGTTCCTGCGAATTGTTTTAATCCACCTTATTGTCGTCCATGACAGTTTCAATTTGGTCACATGAATTATGAAGACCGGCCCAAAATATTTTCATACCTAAAATAAATAAATAAAATTTGAACCCATTAACAAATAAAAAAAACCCAAAAATTGTTAATGTAAGGTTCGTACTGTGAACCTCTCTGACTTAATAACTGGGTTTGACAACTGCACCACAACGTCACTTTGCAAAATTGATGCCCTTAACATTTATATTAGTATGTGATGCCTAAAACACAGCTTTATGTGCTTTAAACGAGGGCCGGACCTGTGAATTATAATCAAACAAATATATTAAGGTGATGTATGGGTGTATCTTCATATATTTTCATCATTTGATGGAGAATAGAAAGCTTGTGAGATCCATGTTATAATATGTTGCAGTTTGTAATGTATAATGATATCGCCGCTCTGTTCTTTTTTTTTTTTTGCTGTCACCATAATTATCGGGATATCAACGAGATCGACCGAAACTGAATCGAAATCGACCAAAATCATATCGAGGTATCGAATGAAATTATGAAATTGAGATCTAAATTCGGTATATTTTTCAGTATCTTAGATGACCCGCCACAACATAACCATCTACAACCGTGATAATAATATATTTAGGAAATTTATATATGATTGGCCTATTACCCCAATAGCAAAAGGTCACCAGTCAAACTCAAAATTTCAAAAATTAAATGCCCATACTATATAACTTGAAACTTAAATTAATTCCCATTAGCAATATCTATTCAAAACAAAACAAAGAACGATTTGTAATCACCATTGGAAATTTTCTATTTACACACGTACCTTGAATTATATATTACGAGAATCACCACTTTATGGTTTTTCGAGTGTACATGAACGAGCTCCATTAATGGCCTCTCTTGAAGCTATAAATGTAAAGTATACGGACAGAACTCTAAGTTCAATGTAAATTTCATGAACAGAACGTACTTTGTCAGATCCTCATCAAGTCTTCTTAATTAGGACAACGACTGACGCTCAATAGTCAATACCGGGCAAAGAAAGTTATGCGGACGAAAACAAAAGCATAAAGAAAAATGAAAAATCTAAGCAGGGATGAAAACAATAAGCCAGAGGGTTTGATAGCTACTAGTAGGGAGTGACAAAACCTTTTTGTGTGATATTTATAATAATTAAACTTAAAATTCTTGTAGAAACAATAATTAGAATATATTCAAGTTTGATGTAATGATGCACCACATAAATGTGCCGTATAGAGAGGTTCGATAGCAGCAGTGCTATGTCCATGTTGATTAGTCACTACAGTTTTGAAATGTGGTTCCATAAATCATCTAAAATGAAAGGTCAACACAAGAGAAAAAACCCTTTAAAATACGAAATTTATTTCACAAGAAAATCAATCCTTTAAATATAGTAATACTAAATAAATAAATAAACTAGTTATCTCTATTTCTGTAAAGAGAGTTATATTATATATATAATTTCTCACATAATTATGTATTGTAAATAAACAAAGACACCACAAAGTCTAAATAGTCATGTGGATATGGACAACCAGATTGAGAAAATTGAATAAATAACTTATTAGTTATTTGTCCGGAAAATTAGAAACTGAGGACAAAATATTTCATTTTTCATTTTTCATTGTTTAAAGTTTAGGGTTTTGTTTCTTCCTTGTTTAACTCTAGTTTGTCTTGGCTTTTTGAATTTTTTTTCGTATACTTTTTAACTATTTTGAATGGAAGTTGACCCCAAAAAAAATTAAGGTTTAGGGTTTAATCATATTTTGTCAGTTTCTCTTGAGTAGACAATGGCCTCGGGCCTCTGGGCCTCTGAGGATGACCCTTTAACGATCGGCAAGGACGGAAGGATATCATTGTAAATTTACAAAATGTGATCGTAACCCATATTGTAGAGTCTATTAATACCAATCACCCAAGTTCACATGACTCAGCCCTTTCCAAGTCTTGTAAGAAAAAATAACAGAGAGATATGTATTTAATGGCTAAGATGCCAAGTTCATCGAAGCTCCTTGTGATGATGCTTTTCTCCTTCTTGGCGCTTTTCATAATCTCCCATGCTCAAGTTGTTTTCCCGGGTATGTTTCCGCGCATAACATGACATATCATATATATACAGTTATGAGATATTAATTACAGCTCTGTAGATCATTATTTCGTATCAATAAAATTAATAAGTTAGGGCTTAATGCTGCAGATACGCCGTCTAATTCGTACGCTCCACCTATTTACGCTCCTGTTCCTACGGACTGTTTCAAGCCACCTCATAATTGCCGCCCTCCGGGAGAGTCTCAATTTGGTCACATGAAGTATAATCAAATTAATTGATTAAGGTGATAGATGGGCATCTTCGTGATATTTCTGTGTTTTTTCTCTTTTTGTGATTGTCACCATTATGATATATCTGTTTTTTTTTTTTTTTTTTGCCAATCAATTATGATATATCTGTTTAGTGAACCAAAGGTACCAATAAAATAAATACTTGAAAATATCGAATGAGTATGATATAACGGAAAACCAATGAAGAGGATATGTTCTTTGAAGCTGCAATACAAATAATGGTTAAACAAAGGAGAACTTTTCTTATATGACAGGAAGATAATTAGTTTAAGATGGTAGAAGCAAACTTAGCACGAAAGCCCATTAATGTAAGGGCCCATCATGTGTTTCATATCACCATGATTGTAGTTTACACATCCAATTTAACTGACGTTAATAACAACTATAAAACGTCTATAAAATGTCGTAAACATGCAATCTTCGATTAAACGTTTATTTTAATGGCTAAGTAAAAGAATAAATGTAGAAAAGAAGTGTCAGTAAGTGTTTTTAAGTTTTTGTTTTTGTTTTTGTTGTGAATAGAGTAAACGGTTTCTTTTTGTTATTTTAAGTTGAGAGTGCAAAACACAAGCATTATGATGAGGGAGTAGTAAACTGATTTCTATACATACTTTGTTTGTGTGTTTATACAAATCCATAAATGTGTGTATATTTATAATATAGCTAAATAGTTGGTGATTTTAATGGGATTTCCGTATAACATATCAGGATCACCACAAAAGGAAATGAAGAAGATATATACCCAAAACCCAAACATTAAACTTTTAAAATACAAAACTAGGTGAGATATATACATAATGTACATTGTATTTTTGTACCACTATCGGAAGGGAAGGACTCGAACTCCTTATGTTTGAGTTACGAGCAGAGAGGCAAAGCTTTGATCTCGGCAATCATATCTTATGTATGTCTATGTTGAAATTTTATATGAGTTGATTATTATCATGAAAAAAAAAGCAAGAACAAAAAAAACTGTCGGGCTTTCGTAATTAAATGTTTTTCCTGTTGATTTGGAAATTTCCGAAGGGCCTACTAGGAGCAACCATATGATATTGAATGCGTTTATACGAAAAAAATGATATTAAATGCATGACCCAATAAATAAAAGTAGGACTACCTGAATCTATCCAACAATATTAAATATTACATGTCTTTTCATTTTGCATATGTCATCAGCTCTGTCGGCAAACCCAGGTCCACTTTGATCTTTATTTTTCTTTTTTCGCCATTTCTACTTTTTGTTTAGTGAGCTTGATTATAATGCTTGTAACTTTATTTCAGTTTGTTTGTATTCAACATGAACGCCAAACCTTTTACTAAATTTATCCAATTTACTTTTGTAATATAGTAACTTAGTAAGAGTAAATAAGTTGTAAAAAGAGATACTAATTAAGAGTAAACTATATATAAATATGAACATCATCATGAAATAAATAGTCTACATTTCGATAATGCAAGGCAAGTAGATATGTGTGTAAGGGTTTTTGTCGGCGAAACTGAATGTATCTCTTGGTCGCTTATTTATTAGCCGAATTTTGCGTTAGCCGAAAGGATTGAAAGAACTATCAACTCTGTGTATACATAGTTTATGTAACTAATTTCTATCTTTAATCCAAATCGTATTGGGTAAAATTGTTATTTATTAGTAAATACGAACTTGAGACGATCGAAGAGATGTCAGTTCGTTGAAAAAATGTCTGATTTGACTTTTTAGACGTATTATTTTCATTAGAACATTATGCATTGCCGTATGTAAAACTTATAGTATTTGGATAGTTTAGTGCTTGAAAAGTTTGTTCATTTTCAAAATTTTACGGTTTAATCTGTTATGCATGGTATTTAGGAATGTTATATTAAGTTGGACTGTTTTAAAATATATTTTAATAATCGATTTTTGTTTATGAATACTATGTATACCCATTTTGTAACTTAAAATTTATGGATGAAAACCAAAAACAAAGGCCGTAGGGCTCTCATTTTGTAAGTTCAAATTTTCAAACTTGGTGTGGTGCCCACGCCACCTATCTTTCCTATCATAGTATTTATTATTTTAATCCACTTTCCCCTTCTTTATATGTTTTCCTCCTTTTTCTTTTTGTTTTAACTTTTTTTCCATGTTCCTCACAACTCATTTAATGTCAATTGAATTTAGAAATACAATTTTTTTTTACTCTACCATTCACATTTACTCTTATGAAATTTGGTTGTTTATCAGATGGTGGCAAGAAAATATCTATCTAAATTTCATACATATGCCAAAAAGATGAAAAATGTGATGACATATATATAGAATTTGTTTGTTTAATTTGCAATCGACCAACAACCAAATTATATATGTTCCGTAGTTGTTTGTTCAAAGACAATGATAGATTTATATGTATATGATATGTGTTGTTTTGTGATTGCTGGTTTAGCAAATATTTTTTATACATAGATTGCTAGTATAAGATTTCAAACGTGAAAACCTTTTGATGTTTAAAAGTTTTACTCTTTAGTCATCAAAATTTGTCGATGTAACATATCGCTAAACCAACGGCTTATAATAAACGTAATTTTATTGTTACAAGTCGATGGTCCTTAAGAACTACAAAACAAACAACAAAATCTATCGTTATACGTTATTGTTAATTGCGGCCATCAGGTACTACAAAACCAACAAGACCATAATATTTTACACATATGTACACATTTACTATACGAATCCCCTGATCCCCTAAAGACCCGTTCAAAAGTATAAAACATCCTACCCACTCCCACTTCTAGACAACACAATCTTTCATGCCTTTAATCAAGCAATTTATCTTTCTAAAGTACACCGAATTTATTACATTTATACTAATTAAATAGTAGTAATATTATATACTAGAAACATTAAAGTCGCCCATTTATGCTTGTGCATAATATATAATAAACCTATATATAAAGCATAGTGAATAAAATCCCAATAAATCTCGATTCATACAACTATTTGAAAATTTAAGTTAGTTGGTCTTACTTTTTTTGTTTCCTATAAAAAGGAAAACTATTTTCCTGGAGAGTTAATGATATATGGTTTTGTAGAAACCAAAGCTTTTCTAGTTTTCAATAAACAACAAAACAGAAAATTGATCATAAGAATCAGATATATAGTATCCTTTCGATTTTACAAAAAGCGTCGTACATTTTTTTAAAAAAGATTGACTTAATTGATGTAAAAATGTCAAAATAATACCTTCTATATGTACAAAAGAACAGGATTATAAGGTTAGAGGTTATTTCGGTATGAAAGATCGTAATCAAGACCCCTGTATATCAACTTTATTATCAATATATATATATAATGATTAGTACAATTATTTTTCTTATAATATTAACCAGTCCCCCAATTCTCACCTTAAAAGAAGAACACTTAGTTTCTCTATTTCTTCATCTTCAGTTCCCTCACACCTGTTTTCTGATAGCAAGCTTTACTTAACATTAATGGGCAATAAACGCAGAGAAGCAATGATGATTCTAGTGGTACTTATGATGGTGTTCTCGTGGAGGCTTTGTGAAGCTGAGAGCTTAAGAAGACACACATCATCAAGACCACAAAGATTTTTCAAGGTGAGAAGACCTAATCCACTTAATCATCATCATAATAATCAAGGAATCGTCGATGATGATTATCCTCCAGAAAGTTTCTCTGGTTTTTTGCCCAAGACATTGCCAATTCCACCTTCTGCTCCTTCCAAGAAACACAACGTCTACGGTTTACAGAGTACTAATTCCCGTAGATGTCCATGATCTTTATCAACAAGATACTTACACAAATACATATATACATCTATGCATGATTCATATATATATATATATATATATATATATAACAGAGATCTAGTCATCTTTATCTTCTTTCCCCCTTTGTGTTCTTTTTTTTTGTCTTAGAAAAAGTTTTTCTGGGTAGGAATTAATTGTTTGCAGTCGCTAATTCCATCGAGTAACCAAGTCAAGGTCGAGCTATTTTGGACGCACGCCTACTTATTTTAACCCTACTTGTATCATAGTTTCGAGAATATGTATCCTATATATGAAATCATGATTGAATAATTGTAATGCGTCATGTTGATGTGCCTTCTTTGTTCTATTACAAAACACCTATGTTTTATTATTTATTAAATCGAGAAGCCTTTAATGCTTTATAAGCGGCAGGATATCTTACTCGCGTCATTAAGTTAATCACCAACAAATATGTACTACCATATATCCAAAAATAACAAAAACAGATAATGTACCAGAATATTTTAACAAGCAGACGATTTGCTAGTGTTTAACAAAAGAAAAATACTAGATATGTTTCCAGTACCATATATGTTTTCTTTTATAGCTCCAAAAGAATTACATACTCCATATGTTTCAATTGTTTTTGGTCAACAATATTATATTCAAAGTTCAAAAATCCAAATTGAATCTCTAAATTTTGCAAAAACAAATAACAAGAACGATTTCAAACACTACGAACCGAATAACCAGTTTTAGAGTTTAAATTCCAAGAAAAAAATGGTCCAATTAAGTATTTTTATATGTTATTGTTTTTTTTCGTTTCAAAATTAATGTTGTTTTAGATTTTTGAAGTAATTTGGTTGCAAGAACGATTGATTATAGAAATCAAAGATAAAATAAAATATCAAGATTTCAGTTAATTTTATAAAAGTATAATGGACTTTTTAATACGTTTATTAATTTGTGTTAAAAATATTAAAATAACAATTATAATGAGATGGAGAAAATATATAACAACGGTCGGTTAGAAATTTTCTTCGGAATACGCAGACATATTTAAATGGGACCTGCAGACGCTAAAACTTTCATAAATGAAGTCACAAATTCAATGAAGGAAAATTAAATTAAATGAAGTCATTATAAATGATGCATTAATTTCTGAGCGTGAGGTCATCTACACGGCATATATATTCTTGACATATACTACTAATGTAACTTATTATGTCATCAAAAGGGCAAATAGTTGCATATAAGTAAGTTTTTTCTAGTTTCGGTTTGATTATTCAACAAGGACTTTGAAAATTTCTAATGAGAGGAAATAACGCATTTATAGCAGCAAGCAACTAACCATAAACTAGTGATCTTATTTCAAATTTTCAACCAATCAATTAACGTACTTACGGTTAACGGTCTCGCGTTTATGTTCGCCTATATTGTATATTAAATGAAATTTGGCTATTTTAATATTTATTTGTTAATCATAAACGTAAACGCTAATTGTAAATGCAAAAGTCGCGTTTGAAACAATGGAGACATCTAAGCTTATTAAGATTAAATCTAATAAGTTTGGGATTCCTAATTATAAAATCAAATCTAAACATACACACATTGTAAAGGTGTATATGAACTAAGTAAAATGAGATTTACTTGAAGGCTTTTGATTGAAAGGCCTTTTGGTTGTGTCCAAAGCATAGAAGTCAAGAAAAATGCTGGTAAGACGAAATATTTAATTTTTGTAGGTATGAATAGAAAGGTCAAGAGTTGTTATGAACTATTCGTAGATATGAGTGAGTGGAATTTGTAGTTAGGTTAATTTGCTAGATAATCAAATTTTATTAGTTTATTTGTAAAAATGATACGGTAACAAAAGCGTACATAAGTAGATTGTGATTTCATGTGTGTTTTATATACAAATTATGTAATATCATATAATATATAGCACGTCATCGAATAAAATAATATGTTATTTGTTTAAAATACGCGTGAAATTATGCTATTAGCTTAAAACACTTGAGGAAAAATACTTTTTTATGATTTTGCCATCACATTATTTTTTGTAAACAATAGATTTTAAAAAATTGACTATTTAGTAGATATATACTTTTTAGTTACCGCCTTGCAAGAGTCAACAAGCAGTTGGTAGATAATATGTATTAAATTTTACAGATGAATAATTGTAGTGTCTAAAATGGTTGAACAAAAATAATATAAATAATGAAGAATGTCAAAAATATAAATATACATTGGAAGTTGATGGATTAATTAGTTATAGGGTTGACTTGTATTTTGGTAACACATTGTCTCACAAAATTAGGTAAACACTTCCCCTCCTGATTGGAGTATCAATTGAGGAGTCGTGTTCTAACTAATGTGTGGCTGAAACAAAAACATTTTCATTAGGCAATTTTAATACTTCAAATTTCTTTTCTTGCTAAAGTGATCCGAGAACCGATGGTCTTTATATATATACAACATACATGAAAATTAATCTCCCACAGATTTAATCGAGACAGAGAAAGAGAAAAAAGGAAGAGGAGTTAAGTTGAACAATGAAGAGTTTCGGGGCAAAACACAGAGAAGCTGAAAATTATGGGGCAAAATCATACAAAATGTTATTATGACTACTACTGAGGAATGTCTTCTTCTTCGTCGTCTCTGTCTCTATGCGTTTGAGAAGCCGTTGATTTTTCCGACACTCTTACATTATATTTCTCATACACTTTTCCCCGATTTTCCGACCACCATGTCTCAGCTTGATGTTCCCCGAATCTTCTTCGGCTGTTAGAAAGAAACACTCACAACCTTTAGCATCATCACACTTACTAGTAAAAATTCGGAATGTAATTCAAGAGTATGAGCAAATGTTAACCTGAAGCGGACTCTTCGTAGATCTCTAGTTCCATCTTGGAGGGCGACAAGGGTTATATACACGCCGGGCTCGTATTGTTCGATCCACTCTGCTTCTACCTGATTAGCATTGTTAACAACTCCTGTTTGGCTCGAACCATTGTCGCTGTTGTTTTGGAACTGGAAAGGCTCGTTTCTCTCACTGATTACTGACCCGCTGTTGCTAAGCCGTGGGTCCGCTGGATAACCGTTGTTGTTCCTTTCGCTGGCTCTAGGCGTTTGCTTTGGTGATTGGAGATTGGACCAAGATGCATTTGCAAAGGCAAAGTCAAAAGGAGCAACTGAAGATATAGATGAAGTCATTGATTCCGACCTTGAAGGATGGAAACCATTTTCTTCAGGGAAATGGAAACCATTCTGGTCTAATCCGTTTTGAAGGCAAGCGAGTTTTACACTCTCACCAGGAGGCAACTTCTCAGCTACATCCTTGAGCTGTTACAGAAGCAAAATTAGCGAGTTTCCCAGTTGAGTTAGCTTGTGAGAGTTAATCCAGTCTTAAGTCAAGCTTCTATGTAGTTCACAAATGTATCAAACCGATTATACCTGCGCTATGAGCGACTTTATTGCCTCTTTTGCGGCTCTTGATTTTGCAGATTCCTCCTCTGCCAATGTTAAGGCTTCCTGAGTCTTCTTAACCGAGTTCTGAAGCTCTACTTCTTGGAGTTCACATTTTTGAGTTAGACTGTCAACCTAAACCAAGTCCATTATTTTAATTAGACTCACTCACATTAATGAGATTACCATAACTGATACAGAAGGGACTTGGGTCAGCTTTTACCCAATCCAAAACAAAAATAATGAGTCCCTTCTCTGAGATTGTATACCTGTGTTCGTAACTTGACGATCTCCTGATTGAGGATTTCATTGGTTTTTTTCATATTATCTGCTATACCCACTGGAAAGTAGAGCCCAGAAGTTGAAGGCATCGGAGTGGCAGAGCGGGGAGGACTAGATCTCCTAGAGAAAGGTGACACCGACCGAGAGCTAATACCTGATGGAGCCGGAACTAACTTTGGAGTAGCTCTTCGCATATCACCTATATTAGACTGCACAGCATCTTTCAGCTGCAACAAAGAAGGCAGCTGAGAGTTGCGACCGAGTGAAAAAGTGTCAGTTTTCTTTCCTTGTTTGGCTGCTTTGCTATCCAATTGCTTAATTAAGTCCATATTGGATGTACCAAATTTAGCTAATCTTATTTCAGATTTATCTAATCTGTCTTTGTTCTCCCCTGAAAGACGAGGCACAACACTGTTCCTTCTATTAGTATCGCTTATCTCAGACACTTTGCTAAGCTTAACATAACAAGAGTCGCAGACACGATATAGTCTTCCCGCACTTGGGGCCAGTGCAGCTCGGAATGCTTTTTTTGAACTGCATGAATGACAGTGCACAAGTCCACAATTGTAACAGTTATGTCTTTTCCGTGTAAACCCAAAAGCCAGTCTACAGGTTGAACACTGAGACTGCTCAGCACCAGAGACCCATTTGTGCAGACATATGGCTGCAGTATAATTTGAACCGCAAGCAATGTACTTTACATGTCTATCCTTCAAAGCTTCCACAAGAGTTGGTACTTTTCGATCCTCCAGATCACCATGCCCTAATCTCCCATTGGCTCCTTTACCCCATGTGTAAACTTCATTTCTAGACGTTAAGGCGGCCACATGATATGCCCCGCAGGAGATCTCCTCGACAAACTCACTTGCAAGCTTGTCTTCCACCAAACACGGTAATTTCCCATCAGTCTGTAAATTCCCAAGTTGACCATAAACTGTACTCCCCATTGTAAACACTTGTCCAGACGTGGTCAAACCAACTGTCAAACTGTGTCCACATGCAATTTTGTGAAAGTTGTAATCAATTAATGCAGGCACACACGTTGGTTTAAGCCGAGGATCCTTGTCACCGTGTCCAAGACGGTTTTTGTCTCCATCACCCCATGTGAACAATTTTCCAGATGATACAGAACTTGAGTTTGACTGTGTGACAATAATCTCAACAACAGCAGCAGTATGCCAAACCCCGCATGAAACCGCAATCGTTCTCAATCCTGATAAAGATTCAACTTCCCTTGGATACTGAACTGTTTCCCTGTCACCGTGCCCTAAGACACCAAATGTTCCATCTCCAAATGTAAAAAGCCTCCCATATAACGTTATTAAAGCGGTATGCCAGGGTCCACAAGTTACCGAAGCCACATGAAGCCCCTCGAGAGAACCGGCGATTCTCTTTGGTATCCAGTGACTGATATCAGAGCCATGACCTAGAAGCCCGACATTATGTGTACCGTCACCCCAGGTATAGAGCTCTCCAGCCAGAGTAACAGCACAAGTGTGGAATTCTCCACAAGCAACGAAGTCAACAGATGAAGTAGCTGTGAGAGATTCAACCAGACGGGGATGAAAAACATCCTTCCCAATACCATGACCCAATCTTCCACCAGATTCTTCACCCCAAGTAAAAATTTCACCTTGCCTTGTCACAAATGCAGCATGCCTGACACCACACGCAATTTGATGAACATCCAAGACAATATTCGACTCCAGTGGCTTCGGCACAAGGACATCCGTTCTTGTGGTCAGATAACTTGCATTCTTATCAATCCCGACCTTAACAACATTGTCACATATAACCTCACCCCAAATGTAAACGTCACCTAGAGCATCAGAGTCATCTGCTGCAGAACCATGACTAGAACTACTTTGGGCACTAGAGACACTAACCCGAAAACCATCTGAACCAGATACCTTTGTTTGCATTTTGTTGTCCAATGCAACATGTGATTTCTCTGAATCCGTTGAAGGAACCTCAGGCTCAGCACTCTTAGGAGAAGCAATAGGATCAAAATTAAAGGGAGTCCCAGGAGAGCTGTGACCCCGTGAAGCGCTGGCAGAACTGCTAATTGGACTGCTTGATGTCAAGTCTCTGCTGGCCTGGAATATATAGAAAACAAACAAATTGCATTGAATACCTAAATAGAATTTTTCATATCAATCAATGAGTTCAACAGTAGTCCTGAGAATATGATCACAAAACAGCGTACACAGAGTCCTTGTCAGAATACTTACATCAACTGAAAGGCCTCCGCCACTCCAGCCATCAATTTTTGAGCGCCCGCCTTGTCCAGCCGATATTAATGTTTTCAGGCCTCCAATCCAAATCTCAGCCTCAACCTTGTCCTTACAAATCTATTAAGAAGTAAACTGTTATACCTGGAGTTATTAAGTGTTGTTGAAATTATTTTCCAAATATCAGTTTCACGACGACTAACCAAGTCAAGAGACTTCTTTTTTCCGTTGTATAAGAGAGAAAAGGATAAGTAATCTTTCTCTGGGCGAAGATAACGCTGGAAAACAGCCTGTTGCAAGAGATGAAATGGCTTATTATATAAGCTTGAAAGGCAAGCGGAGTTTTCATAAAAAGACTGTAAATAAAATGAAGATTTCTTACAGTTCTTTGCCCAGGTACAATTTTAGATACAGAAGCTAACTTCAGTCGCTTTTCACCACTACTCGATATCCAGATCAAAGATTTTTCGTCCTGCACAACCAACACCAGCGAGTATAATTTTATCAGATGAAGCAATTGTCCAACAAGCAAGTAAAAGAAAAAGAAGTGGTTGGAGCAGAAAGCAACTCACACTAGACAGTCTAAAAGGATAAAACTTGGGCTTTCCTTTGCGACCATATTTCAAAAGTTGAGTACCCTTCTTCAATGTAATCAATGCCTGCCAAATGTAGAGTATTAGTTTAACAAGAACAGCGTGAGAAAAAAGAGAACTAGCAGCTACAAGATACGTTTACGACTGCTATTCCTTTGCATCACACCAAGTAATCAGTCTCAATGGTCATTTTAAATGAAAGTATCAAAAACCATAATCATCTGTTAGTTCACAGATTGATGAATTTTCCCTATAGCTTACAATGTAAAGGTCCTGCTTATTCCATTAGCCTAAAAGTTCACTAGAAAACCAGAGTCAACACACAAGTTAAAGGGAGCCACACACACATAAACCCCAAACTAAACTGAGAATTCGGATTTAAAATCCAGGGATAGACTCTTTGGAGAGAAGTCGTTGTTACGAAGAAGAATTGTGACAGAGACTTTGAGATTTGCTGGAATGTTTACAATTTGAACAAACAAAACCCCAAATTTTCAACTCTTATTTACAATATTCGCTCAAAGATTTGAGCTTTCAATTGTTTAGAACAAAAATGCTTACAAGTGATTCCCAAACTGAGAAAAATCGAGGAAGAGAGAGAGGAACCTGTTCAACGTTGTGGTCGGCATTACTGTAGGTCACAAGATCTGCCATTCCATGTGAAAAAATCACAAGAACACCAGCACCCTCTTCGATCCTTACACGAAGGACCGTTCATCATCTACAAACAAGAGCCCACGAGGTCCTAGCCGCCGTGGAAACCATCAATTATACACGTAACCAGCCCAGTTGGTGAAGACAGAGAGATAAAGAGAGAAACGTAAAACTAAAAAAAAAAAAAAAAGTTGAAAACTTTGGTACTTGCCCAGATCTAACAAGGCTTCTCCAAATTGGAAAAGACAAGAGAGAACCCAAATTCAAACCAAAAAAAATGCTACACGATCTTCAGAAAACTCCTCCTCCAGAGTAAAATTTGATTTTGCAAGTGCTGCTTTTTAGTTTAGCAGTGACGAAACAAATCGGCTTTTTTCCGGAGATAAATCCGGCGGAGAAAAAACGACGGAAAAAAAAAAGCAAAAAGGAAGAAGAAGCAGGAAGACAAGGAAGTCAGAGACAGCGATGACAGAGAGAAGAAGGAGAGAAAAAGAAAGTGACGACGGTGTGAGAGATAGAGAGAGAACAAGACGGAGTCAGAGAGACTTGACGGTAAAATTTAATAAATACTATACCACAAAATAAACACTTTACTCTATTATTTTTTAAATAAATCTTCTAATTGAAACTATATTTATACTTTAAAAAATATATATATATAGGAGGCATCCCTATGACTCCCCTATTGAAGCTAGGGAAAAAAGAAAAAGAAGAAAAAAAAAAGTGAAGAGGCGTTCCCCATGCAGGAGTACATTCGAACAACCTCAATTGTTTTGGTGTATTTTATCCTTTCATAGGTATGGGAATGTGGATGATACATCATATTCTCTGTTTCGACTACTAGTTTTTATCTTCAATCTGATGGATACATCATATTTTTCTAGATTTTATTGTGATTGAATTTTTTTTCCTTTTTTTGTTCTACAATAAAATAAATGGTTACAAAAAAAAAATTAAGAGCTTCGTTTTTTTTTTCCTAAGAAAAAAGATTCATCACCACCTTTTTACTTTTATGTCCATCCTGATTTTCGAAATGAACAATGTTATAAGATTTCAGAGAATACAAAATCGATTGAACATATTTTGATATTGTTATAGAAATGTTAACATTTGTATATGATCTTCCCACCTCGATAGAAATGTTAGGATTTTTATTTTATTTTAAATATATAACCATTTTAAACATGTTCCTATTTTGATAGATAAATAAACAAGTCCCATTTCATTGATAATCTTTGTTTCTAAGTAATTAGATTTCCAATTCTCGTATATTGTAAAGAAGTTGTTAGCTAAGTCAATACTTTGTATAAATATATAATCATATTGGCTAATCAATAGAAACATATGACACTTTTACATACGACTATGGTTTCAACAACCATATATTTAGGTGTCACAACTCAAACAAATTACATCATTTTCATTGTAAACTAAACCAATTAATTCATAACTCTTTTGAGTTCTCAAAAACACTTTCAATTAGCGATGTGCATCATTTGTTTATTAAAATTGGTATTTGTTTAAATATGGCTAATTCTGAATTCTTCTTATTCAATTAGCTATGAGCAGCATTTGTTTATTGATATTGGTATTTGTTTAGATATGAATAATATTGACTTTCTTGGTTTGATTACTTTTAATATCATTGTGTAGGATTCCTTACCATTATAATTTCACCGGTAATCAATTTTCAAATGATAAACCAAACTGAAAAAAAAAATTACTAAACTAGTGTTTTCATTCCGGTTCAGCTCATCGCGAGAGTTAAATTAGGATCAGAGCTGTCCGGTTCAGTTTATCCAGTCTAATAAGATTCTGTTCGTTTCCCTGTCGCTGGATTCAGCGACAGGGATCAGCGATCAGCGACAGGTAGTATTGTTCGTTTGCATGTCGCTGTTATGTTCGTTTGCCTGTCACCAACGACTGTCGCTAAAACAAATCGCTATGTTGTTCGTTTGTTGCTCGCCAGCGACAAAAAATATAAATATTATGTTATTATATTATTTTGATTAAAAAAATTGTGTAAATTTAAATTAATAGAAAAATAAATTAAAAATAAAAATAAATTGTAATTAACAAAATCTACAACCATAATACCATTAAAACATAAATATTTCATAAGAAATTAAAGTTTCACAATAAAAATTTTTAATAAAGTAATCGACGTCCTCTACTAATCGCACTCGTGATAGTATCACGCACGCCTTCTATGGCTCTGTCCCCGGTAGGCTCATATGGAGTGTGTCCACCACAATCATCATCATCATCATCATCGTCGTCTTCTTCTTCATCGCCATGAGTATGATATTCTTCTGTTCTTTGCCAACGTACAAAATCATAATCTTCTCTCCATGAGTATGATATTTGTTTTTAGCGTTTTTGAATCCAGTCGCTAAAAAATCTAGCGATCTAAAATCTCGGTCGCTGGTCGCTGGTCCAACGACAGACAAACGAACAACATTTAGTCGCTGTCGCTGGTTTTTGTCGCCAGCGACAAAGAAACGAACACGTCCTAAAACTCACGCGAAGAGATTGGGGCTATAATGGTAATTTACGAGGAGGAAGGGTTTATTCTTTTTGCGCAGCAACGTTGAATGTTGGTTGCCGTCTAATGTTAAAAGACAAAAATACCCCTAAGGGGGGATGTAAGTGGGCCCGTTTGGTCTGGTGCTGCCCTCCACATTTTGGGGAGTTAGTCGAGGAGAATGTATCACTTTTGGTGAAAACAATAATAGTGCATCTCCCATTTTCTCTACTTTTTCTTCTTCTTCTTCTTTATTTTATTTATCATTGTTATATGATTCTTTGTTTGTGTAATCCTTGAAATTCACCGACAAAACAAATTAGTTAGAATATGAATGTGATTTGTTTGATAGCAATGCATAATTACATAGGATCTAGCTCGTCTCGACATTGTAAAAGCAAATCAGAACCTTGGATTGGATGAAGCATGCCCAAGTATCAAGACACAAAGTTGTAGTTCAATTTTCCATACATATTATACTCTTTTTTTTTTCTAACTAAACTAATTTTATTATTATTGGCCCAACCGGAATTGGGCTTTGGGTCTGGAAATTACAAGAGATTTGCGGTTCCAAATGGAAAAACTATTTCGAGCAATCGACAAGAAAAACGAGGTTGGATTTGAGTGGTGGCCGGAGGCAAAGAATCCGATCTACCAACACCGACGAATACAAAGCGGACTACTTTTGTGACTAAACCGCCGGATCGAGAACCTTGATCAGAGTATTTAGATCCGATCTCCGATCCGTTAGCGACAAGAAGCCGTACCCGTAGCAAACCTTCCGGTATAGAACAATCCTCCGACACTCCGCCACCCAATTGTCGATTCCCGACCTAGCAAAAAGACAAACGCAAATCCAAGTCCTCGATCTCCTTAGCCGAGATCCCGAAACATCCTCCGAAGCAAAACAATCTTCAGATCCGGTCCGGTGGAAACAACACACGGTGGCTTGGGAGGGGCGATGGCTCAAACAATCCCTCCAAAGCCAGAACTCGCGGAAGCCTTCTCATACACAAAACGAATTTGTCGTTAACCACCAAAACACGCACCGGAAATCCACCAATCCGCACGCGACTTCAGCCACAACCGCAACCTCCATCCATACATATTATACACATATATAGAGTATAGACACAAAAGAGTATAATATTATATTCAAAATGTTGAGTTTTAATCTAAATCAAATGTACATTTGAATGAATACTATATACTATATTATCTATATAAATAGACTTAAACCTCAACATTTGAATATATCCCATGTTTTTAAAACCGGACCGGACCGGCGGTCGGACCACATTAACCCGCGAACCGGAACCTTTTCCGGGTTGGGTTAGTATCAAAACCCAAAGGAAGTTAAACCGGTAAAAAATACATATCAACCCGCCAAAAACCCAAAAACCGGTGAACCAACGAACCGGATAAAACCGGGTTCGAAAAAAATTTGTAAAAACAAACGCAATTAGTTTCACTAATTACCTTTTTTAGTTTACTTAAAACTTAAAAGTCTTTTTAGCATTAATACTTAGTAGGGTTTCTTAAAAGAACGATTCACATTTCTTTTGTTGCTTTTAGATCTGAATTACTAAAATATTTTATTGCTAGTGGTTATACTTTAAGTTTGCTACACTTTGAGTTTGTTATTTGTTAAGGGTTTTTTTCAAACATTATGATTATTAAAATATTTTATTTGGTATTAGTAATTATATCATAGTTGTAGTCATTAACAAAAATAAAAGACATATCCATATCTATTATTTATAAAAATATCATCAAAATCAATTGAATCCGGTTAACCCCGGTCGAACCATATTGACCCATGACCCAGAAGCTTTCCCGGTTCGGCTTCCGGTCCGGTTTTAAAAACATTGAATATATCTCACTAGGAGAAAATAGTACATTGAATGGAAGTGGAACGTAACTTTCAACCGCTTCGTTTAATTTGCAAATGAATCGCCTTGAAGCTTATTAATCAATGGAGCGATTAGAAGAAGCGATTGGAAGAAGCGGTTCGAGAAGATGGTTGGAAGAGAAAAAACGGGCGGTTGCCAACCACTAAAAAAATAAAGGCGGTTCATTAGCAAACGAGGTGGTTGAATTTTTTATTATATATATATTATATATATATATATAATAGTATTTATATATATTATTCTCTAAAAGAATTTTTTAAATTATAATAATTTTTTTAAATGCTTTTAATATTTTAATTTATTTATGTTATTTTCTATAACAACTATTTTACTATTCAATTGTTTATTACCAATGGTAGGCATAGTTTACCTGCTTGTTCTAACTTCGATTTTTTTCTACCGTTATCTCTAATTATCTTCTCTTTAACCCATTTTTTACAATTGCTAGAAAAAACTCTTGACCGCTATGTTAAACGAGATTTTCAATCAAACTCATTATATATTTTCTCTTATACAATCGTTATGGCATATGACATACATGAATTTATTAAAATGTTGTTGAAGTTTATTGAAACGTTAGGTTACTAAAACTGATACTTCTTACTTCTACCATTAATATTTTGGTTCACATTAAACTTTGCACATGTTGAAGTTTATTAAAACGTAAAAAATCACTAGTAACATTCGAAAAAATTTAATTTTTTCGAAAATTAAGAAGATTTATAATATAGTTAAATACATATATTATCAACAAAAGGTATATATATAGTTTTTCTTATTAATACAGTATAATTATCAGGAATATAAATCTATAGAAAAGTTTTGGAGTGGAAAATTTTGATAAAATTAATGTAAAACGATGCAATGATAGATTGTATGATTGGACTTTAGATAAATAAAATGAATGATGATTAAGGCAAAGGCTTGAGAATTGAGAACAAATGAAAGTTTTGGTTAACAAAAAGAAAAGCTCCAAGGAAACATGGAAACCTACTTACTTTTGTTGTTTGTTGTTGTGTATGGGTCCATCTCCTCATTTCCTACATTTATATTAACCTGTAATAAAAACATAAATCTGTTTTTATTTTGTCGTTTATATATTTACAAATATTTATGTTGTCAACTATTTATTCGCTTATTCAAAGTTCATTGATTGTGATTTTTCATGTCAGGATATGACATAATCATAAATACTCCAAGACAACATCCAAGTATTTCCTCGTTACTCCTTGAGAAAGCATCATCTATTATACGCATACGACAATCCCTAATTCACTTATCTTAGACTCTACATATTTATAGGCCCTCTTCATTTCAAACTTGTTTAAACCAACAACTATCGACATATTTTGTTAATAGATTAAATTATATTTGTTTTGTAATTGTTGGTTAATAACTAGCGATTAAATTTTTTTGAATACTTCACATTTACACGTTTTAGTTTCTGGTTACTAATTTATTGTTAGCGCCAAAACTTATCGTTTAACAAACAATTACAGACCGGACATGATTTAGTTGTTGATCACTTGCAATGAAAACTAGCATGACCATCCATATATGCATATGCATGTAGGAATGTGCGAAAAAACTAATTTGGAAGTTGGATTGAAACCGGGTCCTGGATATATACAACATAACTGAAATCGGGTCATATGGGCCTACAAAATTATGATTAAGCGGCCCGTTAAACCGTTAGAAGAGAGATCATATCGGGTCAATAAAACGGGCCGGGTCTTCGAGACTCGGATCTGTAAGAGCAAAAGAATAAAAAAAATTCGAAATCGGAATACAAGAAATTGAGAATCAAAGGGATTTGATAAAAAATTGATTCGGGAGAGCTTTGGAGCAGAAGAAGGAGCAATCTAGGGTTTTCTTCTATCGAATCCAGATTGAATCGAAGCTATTCATTGAAATTAGGGTTTTTTAGTTCCGTTAATTTCCCTTCTAGTAGCTTCGATTTCCATGGCGGATGGGTACTGGAACCAGCAGCGACAGCAACAGCAACATCATCCTCCAGGTGGTCCTATGAAACGTCCCCGTTCCGATTTCGGTAAGGTCCTTTTCTCGTTTCTCTTAAATACCCAGTATCCACATCACAACAATCATTGATTGGTTTTATAGTTTATAGTTCCAGATTCTGAATTTTTGTGTAAAATCTAAGGAATTATAGTTTACTAATCCAAAGTTTGTGTAGTAATCTTGTTTTAAGAGTGAATTCAATGTTTTGCCGTCTTGTAGAAGCTCCACCATCTACAATGACTTCTGGGCATGAGATGCACGGTGGTTATTATCCGCGGGATGATGATCTTGATGTTCCCGATACCAGAACTATCGGTTCAGCTTACGATCGCTATCTCCAGAGCGTGGTACCAATCTTGTTGATTTACTTTGTAAATGTCCGGTTTGTTCTTCTTTCTTTATTGATCTGATGAAAAGTTTTGTTTTCTCTTGAAGCAAACACCGTCTCTGCAATCAGGAGAAGCTGGTTCTGTTTCCATGGGAAGATCTGGGGGAGGTGGTAAATGCCTAGCCATGGATGAGTTTATGATGAGACGTGGTGGAGTTCTCCCTCTAGACCACGGTCCAAATGGCCATGCTGTCGGTTTTGATCCACCAGAATCTGTTGGTAGGCGAAACCAAGAACCACTTCCTCTACCTCCAGATGCATCTAACACTCTATATGTTGAAGGACTTCCTTCTAATTGCTCAAGGAGGGAAGTAGCTCGTATCCTATTTATCACATATGGCAACTTATTTTTCTTAAACCGATTTTTTTTTATATGCTTACTAGCTTAACGGAAACCATTTCTCTCCAGTGTCCTTAACCGAAGTCTAGATATATTTCGACCTTTTGTAGGATATAGAGAAGTGAGACTTGTGACCAAAGACTCCAAACATGTAAGATTCCTTGCTTCAAAGTTCGGATATTGTTGAAATTTCTTGTCCCAGAAAGTTTATTACTTTGATGAACCTACTAATGCGTTCATATTAATGGGCAATGCAGCGGAACGGGGATCCTATTGTTCTTTGCTTTGTTGATTTTACAAACCCTGCCTGTGCAGCGACTGCTCTGAGCACCTTACAAGGTAAATGATAAGCTTCTCAAAATCTCTTGCCACATTATTTATCGTTTTCCTGGCTTTTGAATCACATGTATTTTAGGTTGGTTTTCATAGTTTGGGTTTTTTTCTATTGGGTTGTCTTTCGATTAATACATATTATGATACATTGAGTTTGGTTTCGAAAAGCACAACCCTACACCATATGCCATAACACACTATATGCTATAGCCTGAACCTTAAAATTACAATGCCTTGAAACTATGCCCTAATCCTTAAACCATAAACTTGTCCTCTACGAAGCTGTGCTCTGAACCTAATGTTCTTTAAAACCTAATACCTTTCACAGGCTATCGAATGGACGAAAACGAGCCTGATTCCAAGTTCCTAAGGCTCCAGTTTTCAAGAAAACCAGGTTCAAGACCAGGACAACGAGGAAGAAGGTGATGACTCAGGGACATTGCGGTTCATCAACCAAATGGTCATTTATTGCATCTCGTCTAGCGGAAAGATCATTCATCCTCCTTCAAGTAGAAATCTCAATTAAACCGCACATTACATCACCCGTGGTATCGTTGAAGCAAATCTGAGTCAAGACTCAAGAGAAACAAAGATGCATAGAGAGTGTAGAAATATGAGGTAATAATAGAACCTTAAAAAGGCTCTTCTTAAATATATATACTTATTTTGTTCCCTTCCTAGATTTCAAGCTCATGTGTGTGTCCTGTTATTAAGTTGTGTTGTTGATTTCAAATGTCATTACAAAAATCTTGGTTTTAGATATGGATTGCTTCTTGGTTTTATGGAATTTTTATAGGAAGATGATTTTCGATGGCTAATATCAATAAAACATTATCAGCTCTACTCTGCTTTCTCCACAAGTCTTTGTTTTAGTTTTCTTCTTTCTCAATTCATATTTTTGACTTGTATTCCTCTCCTTTTGTCTTCTCTTCTACTTTGGAAAAAATTGTTTGATTTCATATGTGAGTGCTGTAGACGGGGAAGACTTTAAAATATTTGAGATAAGTTTTAATAGATTATTTATTTAAATCATTTTTGTGGTCCGAATTATGTTACGTTATCTTGTTACATTTATTATCTATTTGTTGGGACAAAAAAAAAATATCGGGTTGTGGATTAATTTTCTAAATCGAATTAAAACATCATATCAATTTACCAGTCAGATTTTGATGGCAGTATGAATTACTACAAAATTAGGGTCTTTCTGTTCGTAAATATTTTTAGATAAACTTAATAAGAATTTGAGATCTAAATAAATCTAAATGTATATGAAATTAAAGTTGTACAATTACATATTCATATAAAAAAAATTATCGCTACTGAAGCTACAAATACATCAAAACGGAATAAAAAAAAAAAAAAGGATGATAATAACATAGTGAGTATGACTACGATCGAGCCAATTTACATTCCGATTCTTAACTTAGTTTTTCATAATATAATTGTAAATAACTAACTATATAACAGTTGGATTACACAAACCAAGAAATTTTGGTGACCATAAATGGTATACCATCTCATCTTTTCATATATGAGTAGATAAAATGAAAAATCACTTTTATTATTATTATTATTTCATAGTTATTCAATCAGAAATTACCTTAAATTTTTACATACCGTATCATTATATTATTTCATCATTCTACACTGCTATTTGTATATCAATATTCACTTATAATAACCGTATTGTACAATTATTAGAATGCCACTACTATCATAAGCTCTACCCCTCAAAAAATTTGCTCTACTTTTACTCACAAACTAAATTGGTGTTTTATAATTATATATTTCTAACGTCAAAAGTCTACCATCGCACACATAGCTCCACTTGTGATTCATCAAATCGAAGAAGGATATTAATTACATAATATCAATTGATTACTAATGTTAACAAAAATAATATATATTACGTATGTTCTTACTTACTTTTTAAGAAAATCCTTTTAACACAAAAAAAAAAGTTCTCTTTTAACCTTTTATGGAAAAACAAATAACAAATCTCTTTGCCGGAAGAGCCACACCACAAAAATGTAGATCCGAAGGCAGATGCTTTTCTCCGCCTCACTGTTCGTATTACATATCAAAAATCTTTCATGTTTGTTGTCTGTCCCTCTTTCACGGTTTTTTACTTCTTAACATTACATCGGTTGTTTTTAACATTACAAGTTTTGTCTGTGATTTTAGAGACAAAACTTGTAATTTTGTTCTTTTTGTTTTTCTGTAATAAGCTGATCACTTAACAACACACGTCCTATTCTTAACAATAGATTTAAAATAAAATAAAATGGCAAGAAACAAGAAAAATGCGAAGTAAGTTTTGTCCTCTACAAATTTTTATCAAAAAAACAAAATAAGTTTTGTCCTCTAACAATTAAGTGTTATGAAATGCTCCGACGTGCTCATAAGGACCATAGGTCCATAGCCTTCACGATGTTTGTCCACATTTACTGCTGAGGTTAATAAACAAATACGCCTAGTCACGATATATCTAAAATATCGTTGACAGTATTTTGTATAGTATTTTAAAGTATTATTTAGCCACTAGTTTGGACACAAATATTTTAACTCGTTAGCATCAAGATAACCATATCTTTTAATTCGTTTAGTCGTCTCCTCAATCATAGAGTTTCTAATTGACACTTGATACCGAATCCGGAGTTTAATATATAAAAAACAACTTAAATTTCTTCGGATTCTGATAACTTAACTTATACATATACTTTAAATTTGATTCTATTAATACTTCATTACAATGTATGGCTAACTTTTGATGTCGCTTGTCAAAATACAACCGTAGACGAATGTGTTTTAGTTTCCTTGTCAACAATGTTTTTCAAAAAAAATATTAATTTTGAATAAATAAACTAAAATGTATACGCTATACGTTTTTATATCCACCTTCATGATTTTTAAAAAATATTGGTAAATAATTACGAAAAAAATTACTGAGATTGAGGTAGTGTATTTTTAGATTAAGTAATATTCTTTTCGTAGTCGGTGATTAACACATTCTTTTATATTATCCAATCATACTTCATGTTTGTGTTGTTTGGCACGGCGAAAGACTAACTTTAGGAGATTGTTGAATTATTTATTTCCATGAATGGAGAAAAAGAGATGCATACATTTTTATGAAAAAAAAAATTGTTTTGTGAATTTTGTAGAATCTTGGTTCAAGTGGATGTAGGTATATATATATCTGCCAAATCAACATTATTGTAGTCATAATATCTTAAAGTTCTAATTATTAAAAATACCATTCTATTTTAGCATAGTTCCAAGATGTATAATATCTTGAGTAATTATTTATTTTTGGTTCTTTTAAAGTGTAGTTTTTTCACAGTCTCCAATTTGTTTTGGTTTAATACTTTTTTTAATTGGGATATAAAAATGCAAGAAATAGGCAAATTCTGAGGCGATATGTGAAATGTCGTTTATCAGTAATGTTAGTTCGAAAAATATTGTTTGGGATTTCAGATTAGGTTTCTTTCAAACTATGTAAATTTGGAGCCAATGGGATTTAAAAAAAAAAAAAAGGTAAGGAAAGTTAAGAGATTATAAATAGGGAAACTAAAAAATGAAAAATATCAAAAAAAGTTAATTTACGTAAACTAAAAGAAACTTCGTTGGGTCGTGGTCTAATAATCAGTAGTCAGTACCTACTAGATTTGTACATGTAGTGCATTTCACTATCGTCAAGTCTTTTCTCAACTTACTTATTAAATTTGTACAAATTTAAGACTTATATGATAGTAAATTACTAACTTTTTTTTTAGTAAATTATTAACTTAATAGTCATTGTTCTCGAATATATATCTATCGTTTGTGGTTTATCACCTAATTTGGAGAAATTTTAATCACAACCCATCTAAGAGTCATACTGAGAGAAACCGTTGCCTAACAACTAAAAAAGGTAAAAGTATTTGTTTTTTTTTTTTTAATGGTAAGTACGATGCACAATTACTAGCAACGAAGAGGAAACTCCAATTCTACGCATTTAGAGTAATATTCCAATTATGCCATATTGAGAACTGAATGAAGAATAAAAAAGGGATGAGTTTTTCTCGAGAGGAGACAAAATCAATTAAAGGATGAATAACAAAATTGTACAGAAAGACGCCTTAGCAGCCGTCTGCCGGCCCCAACGAAGAAATGAAGTCCACCAACCCCTTCCATTGCTTTCACACGGAAATATGAATTTGGTAATTCAGAGTTTCAGACATTACAATGAGAAAATAATATTATATATATATATATTATTTTTTTGTTAATTAAAAATTTATGAGATATAATTTTTTCGGAACGAAAATCATAATATGTTAATTTAGTTTTTTTAATAATTAGATTTAAAAGTTGTTAACTAATGCAACATAATATACAATGTGATAGGTGGTAGAAGAAAAAAACAGTGCAGTAAATATTCGTTCAAATGTAATTGTTTTTAGCGTAAACCAGTTATAAAATTCAGCTGTATGAATATCAAGATTCATTACAAAATAAACCATAATAAAAAAATTGTTCAGGTGAATATTCCGGTAATGGAGGGAGCCTTTTCATCAGCTTTAACGATTCTATCCCAATTTTTTTTTTATGAAAAAATCAATCAGCCATGTTAGAGGAAAAAGAGACTTTTTACTTCTTTAACTTTTGCATGGAATTTTGCTTTAAAGTCATTGATTTGTTTGGTAGATCATTATGAAAATCCAAGCACGTATTTTTTTAATATAATAATGAGTGAAGGAAGAAGCAACACAAAAGTTGTTGACCATCTTTTTTAGGTAAAGAGTAGTATACTAGTATAGTTTTATTTATATGAAAAATGATAAGTTTCTAATTTACGTTTTGTGAACGAAGGAGAGCCGAGTTCGTAATTCAGTATGCGGGATTCATTAAGACAAAGTTGTAGCGAATAATTTCAAAATACTTCATGTGGAAATAATATGGTAATTATTCGGAAGATGACTAAAGCTTCGCCGGTCAGAAAAATTATAGACCATCTAGGCCTAACTTTTGGTAATTGTAGACTTGTTTTCGTAATTGTTAGGTCTGGACCAGATTCGCATATCCTGAATTTTTTAGGATATCTGGATTCGAATCCGTATTCGACGGATCTATAATTTTGATATCCGAATTTGGATCTGACTATTTCGGATCTCCGTAAAAAATTTTGGATATTCGCGGATATCCAGATCCAGTTTTTTTAAATAAAAAAAATTTATTATTATACAAAACTGAAATTTTTTTTTTAAGAAATACTAATATTATATAAGTAACTGAAAATATTATTATAATATTATTATTATATATAAGCTGAGACAAAAAATTAATAAATAAATTATATAATATAAATAAATAAATATTATTAAAAATATTATTATAATATTAATATTTTGGATATCCAGTTTGTTTTCTAATATTTGGATGTGTAATCGTATTTGGCCGGATCCGAAATTTCATTATCCTGATTCGGATCCGGTCCATCCAGATATCTTATTTTCCGGAGCGGATCGGAGTGGATCCCGGATCGGATCCCATATACTGGATAATAAGTTTCAAGCCTAATAATGATATCTTGAAAGAAAAAAGAAACTTATATAATAGTTATATAATATTATATGTAACTGATTTTTTAAAATGTAATATTAGTGGATAACCAAATTATTAGAAGAAACTTAATGACATTCTATCAAAAATGTTTGGTAAATAACGTTTTCAGATGATTGAGAAAATGCAAAAATACGCTTAGGCAATGGAAAGAAATTGCATCTCTCCAAAGTTGTTATATGAAAACACATGTTATAAACAATAATAGCATGATATTAATAAGTCGATAATATATTTGACATTTTTAAAAGAAATTTTATGTATATGTCATTTTAAAAATAATACATTGTTTTTCTCAGTTAATATGTTATTTTTTAATGATTAACGGTAATGATTCACGTTTAGAAAAAAAAAATGTAATTTATTAAAAATCTGATGAGAGATGCAAAGAGAAACGAAGAGGAGAGAACACATAAGCGGTAACGAGAGGGAGAGAAATCCGGCGAGAAGGAATTTCATATATGACCGTCAAAACTCCACCGTAAATTTATAGATCTAACGATTGGAAAAGAGAGAGAGAGTCAACGATTAGAAGAAAGAGAGTGAAAGAATCAGCAAGAGGGAGAGAGTCAACGAGTGGGTACATGAAGCAGTGAACGATGATCATTGGCCAAAGAGGGAGTGAATGTGACAAAGAAAGTAGAGGAGAAGAGTGAAATCAAAGAGAGAATGGCTGAAGAAGAAGGCAGAAAGACAAAAGTTCTAATGGTAATTTTCTTAGAGCATCTTCAGCGGTGAGAAACGATGTGAGTTTTTTAAATATATTAATTTAATTCTTTAATAATAAATGAGTTATTTGTTTTTAGTTTAAAAAATAAAATTTGATCAGTTATATGAAACCAAGTGTCATAGGTGTTCTTACCCTATTTTTAAGTAGTAATAGTAATTTGTTCAAATACACACATAACCAAAAAACTTAAAATATGTCAGTAACATAGTATTGCTTTATCATTTACTTATGTTATAATCTCAAAAATAAATTAGGAATGCATGAGAAAAAATAAAGAGAACGAAAAACATCAATGATAATAGTGATTAAACATTCCGTTCTTTTTGTCGACAGTACGTAAACATTCCATATGAAGAAATATGTAAAGAGTATCAAACAAAGTGAATCCAATTGTGGGCGATCTATTGGAACACATTAAGGTTGGGCAAGTGTGCATTACGACAAAAATAAACTCCATAGGTGTTTACCAGGGAATAGTAACAATTAATATGGTTCGATATCAATGTGTGTTCTTTCTTTTTCATACATTTGAATTTGGATGTACATATCATAATATTATTATTTATATAAATCAATCAGCGACACGTAGCTGGTAATTTATTGATATTAATATAATTATCTCCAAGAGGGCTCAAAAATCAACCAGCTTTGTTGACAAAATAATAAAAACTGAAAATCAAGCACCTTATGAAGCTTAGAAGCTATAAAATTTTGATGGATATTACATATTGTCATTCAAATACCATTTTCCATTTTGTCATCTTTATATTTCGTGGTTGGCTTGGACTTTTAGTCACCAAACGATGTTTCGCATTTGCATAATTTGCCTTACACGTAGCTGGTAATTTATCGAAAAAAACAAATTTGAACTTACAAGGTTCACACACACACACACTATATTCACAAAAGTTATTAACTAATTAGTTGTTGGGTATAATTTCAAGCTTAATTCGATAGAAAGAAAACACATAAGACTAACACAACAAAACTTGAGCACGAGATTCAATAGAATTCCAAAACCGAACAACCAAATTCTTAATTTATGTTTGTTATAATGACTACTTAATAAATAAAAATTTAATCAGATATGTTATATTTTTCGTATGCTTTTCGAACAAATATTTGTTTATTCAAACATTAGCATTGTGTTTAAATAACAAACCCTAATTAAGTTTACTTGATCTAAATTATTAATGACGGTGATTATATTAATTTCGTTTGAGGTCGATTTCGTCTTTATCAAAATTGTCAAGATTAGTTATATAACTTTTGACGCCTAACCTAAATAGTCAAATTTCGAGAAAAAAACTGTATAGAATGTTAAGTTGTTGATTTGTCTATATCATAAACCAGCTGGCTACTTACCCATTTGATAAAAATCAAAAGAAAAAATCCCATTTCAATTCTATTATCCAAAATGTTATACAGTCTTATGTTGACCAAGCTTCAGTAATATAGTTTATTAACTTATTTTCAAGAAGAAAACTTGCCTTAAATTGGCTTATTCTCCTCCTTGTACATTTCTAAAACACCGGTCCGTGATAATATAATTCCCAATTTTTAACATTATATGAAATCAATATACAATGTATATTACGTTATGGCCTTTCTCGTTGAGTTGTTTACATCATTCACAAGTAAGCAGCTAAAACAAAATTCACCATAAATTATTTATCTTGTCTTGATCTTAAAACGTATTTAGAATTGATTTAATGTAGACAAATTAGTAATTAGATAAAGAGATGACGGATTAATAAGAGTAATGACAAAAGAAACGTGTTATAAAATGTATGAATCAAAACCCAAAAACAAATGAAGAAACTAATCAAAGATTGACTGTCACCGGCACGAGAGGGAATCCAGTACATGACGGACCACCTTCTCCTTCAATGTTCCTTCTATAGTCAACTAGGCCGCCTATTTTTAAGACTTAAACGCGTTGCTTCTCTTTTTTCCTTTTTTTATTATTTTCCTATATACATTTTTCGTTTATTTAGTTACAGAAAATATAACACTTTTAAGTTTGCGATGAACATACTGATAAGATAATTTGTTATATTAGTTTTCATTCATCACTGACTAAATCTTTTAAAATTTTGGGTACTTGATGAAACCACAACATGATGACATTGATTCAAACAAGGGAGAATTAGAAGAAAAGAAGTTTGAAACACAAAATAGGATAGTTTATTAAATGAGATGATAGCTATCATTGATATTATTTTGTGGATTATGCAAAAATTGTAGAGATATAAGTTATTACTCGATTGCAAACGTTGCAAAAAATGTGTATCACAACTACACATTTTGTTGGGTTAATACATGTAACACTTTAACCCCAAAATATGTGTATCTATATTCTAAAACATATTGCATATTTATCATATGATCATATCATATCATATGGCTTCGTTTCTGTAAGTTTTAAACGTTTTGATAAAAGAAAACTAACATAAGGTATTTTCAGGTGTTGTTAAATGGAGTATTAACATTTACCAGATGTTTTATTCTCTCATATTTTTCCTCTTTGGGGCGATCTACCTTTCGATCAATTCTTTTAATTTTGTTTGGGGTTCCACTAAGATGTATATATCATGGTTAAATTCTATTAGCTTTAGATTTTTCTTTTTTGGTATACTTCTGTTAGCTTTAGATTCAATGTTCTCTATAGGCTATATTATATTTGATTTTATATGTCCGGAACATGTAGAACATGTCGATCAACTACGACCAAAAATAATAGAAGGGAAGAGGATAATCAATAATGAAACCCGAGGGAGACTAACCTCATTTTCTTTCTTTGTATTATTAATATATTCAATATATTTTTTGTATTACTTACACACGACACAAATTTACTACTATGAGAGACAGTAGTAAAAAAGATTAAATGTGAAATTGAGAAGCTATATAAAGGGTGCTAAGGGGAGAGAGTAAGAGCATCAAACACAAACAGAAACACATAACAAAATGGGGTCACCAATGGCCTATTTCCTTATCTTAGCATTCTCCCTTGCCTTTGTATCTCAAACAACCGCAAATTACTTCTACTCTTCCCCTCCTCCACCGGTCAAACACTACTCTCCTCCGGTTTACAAATCACCTCCACCACCGGTTATGCACTACTCTCCTCCCCCGGTTTACAAATCTCCCCCACCCCCAAAGAAGGACTACGAGTACAAATCACCTCCACCACCGGTTAAGCACTACTCCCCTCCTCCGGTTTACAAGTCTCCACCTCCTCCCAAGAAACATTACGAGTACAAATCACCCCCACCACCGGTTATGCATTACTCCCCTCCTCCGGTTTACAAATCTCCCCCACCACCTAAGAAGGACTACGAGTACAAATCACCTCCACCACCGGTTAAGCACTACTCTCCCCCTCCAGTCTACAAATCTCCTCCTCCTCCTAAGAAAGATTACGAATACAAATCTCCTCCACCACCGGTTAAGCACTACTCTCCCCCTCCGGTCTACAAATCTCCTCCCCCACCCAAGAAGGATTACGAGTACAAGTCTCCTCCACCCCCGGTTAAGCACTACTCCCCTCCTCCAGTTTACAAGTCTCCCCCACCACCTAAGAAGGACTACGAGTACAAATCTCCACCACCACCGGTTAAGCACTACTCTCCTCCTCCGGTTTACAAGTCTCCTCCACCACCTAAGAAACATTACGAGTACAAATCACCTCCTCCACCGGTTTACCAGTCTCCTCCTCCTCCGGTTTACCACTCTCCCCCACCACCGAAGAAACATTACGAATACAAATCTCCACCACCACCGGTTCACTACTCTCCTCCTCCCGTAGTATACCACTCCCCACCACCACCGGTTCACTACTCTCCTCCTCCCGTAGTATACCACTCCCCACCACCACCCGTTCACTACTCTCCTCCTCCAGTAGTATACCACTCCCCACCGCCACCGGTTCACTACTCTCCTCCTCCCGTAGTATACCATTCCCCACCACCACCCAAGAAGCACTACGAATACAAATCTCCTCCTCCTCCGGTCCATTACTCTCCCCCTCCGGTTTACCATTCTCCTCCTCCTCCAGTACACCACTACTCACCTCCACACCAACCCTACCTTTACAAATCCCCACCTCCTCCTCACTACTAGATTACTTAATCGTCTACTAATGGTAATTATTATTTCTCATACTTTACAAATTTCAGTTACCTTTTTCATATGTTAACATATCTCATATATTCTTGCAGGAGTCGACGACGGTATACAAGAAAACAAAGAATCGTTTGGTAATATAATAAAAGACACAAGATCATTGACGAGAGAATTAAAACGAATACATATGTCTAAAGAGAAAGTTTCCCATTTTAATGTCTTTTCTTTATTTCTATATAAGTTATTGTAATAAATTACTTCAAACATATTGATGAGTGTAATCCCTTCTTGCATGCAAGTCAGTTATATATATGTTTGTAAGTTCAAGTCCTGTTTTGCTTTCAAATTATTCAATTTCAAAGTTTGGTTGTTCAAATAAAATAAAAAGTATAAGTTTCTTTACATTTCTTCTGCCCCACTATCCCATGCAAATTTTAATTGGCTGCTACGAAAATTCTCAAATAAACCATATATAATGTTAAGTTCCCATTTGAATTATTAGTATATCATTTTCCCTGTAAACATATATAAATATACATATTGTGATATTATATCTACTTACACCCAAAAAAAAATTTATATCTATTTATACATTGTTCATCTAACATTTATTTACTAACTTATTATGTAAACATTATAGCATTGCATTTTACTTTAATCAGATTAAGTTTTTCATCGGAGGAAACTTAAAACGTGTTTCTGTTAAACCTCAAGAGTATATTGTAGAACTGGTCAACAGTCGTCGTGCTTCTGAGCAATGTGTGCTATATAAGTACAAGTACAACCTCTTAAGTCTTAGTTTGGACCAGAAACAAACAAACAAAAACCGAGTTTGTTGACGGTAAAAGATCATACCCTGAGGTCAACGGCTCTAATAGAATCGCAATTGACTTATGTCGTACCGTGGAATACACCTCACGTGCCTTCCTCTTGCTTCTCAGAACAAAGGAAACTTGTTGTTCCACATAAATCAAATATATAACTAGGCAAGCAGATCTATGCATTGATCAAGTTTCAAGCATATATTTTGTGCCTACTACTTTTTCATGCTTAGTAACTCGGCTTGGGTAAACGACTATTCATTCTCGTTTTTCTTTTTATATGTTTGTTATCTTGTGTAATTTCGTAGTTGGATTCATCATGTTTTTGTATTTGATGTATCAATTTCATTCAATCATTCATTTTAAACAAGTGGTGGTATATTTCTGCATTATTGGTTACTTAAGCTAGCTATTTTGGAAAAAGTAGGCAGGTTTTCATACTTGTTGTCTTGCAATTATCTGAGTTGTTAGAGAGAAAAGCATAAGAATACGGAGTACTTGGCTATTGCAAAATTAAAATTTGTGCAAGACTATATATATATAATGTATACATGTTCGTGCGTTTGTAATATGTTACATTCGGATATGGTCTAGACTCTTGTCTTTCTTTTTCATCTTTACACGTCAACTATATATATTTTTTTTGGATCCTTATTGTCGTTGTTCTTGACGCTCATTGTCGAAGATAACTCCCTCTGACTCTTTCACATAAATCCACCGGATTCCATATCTAGTTAATCTATGCCGACCTAAAGAATTTGGGCTTATGTAGATCACAAAAGTGGCTGGTTTGGAATCTCTGGAGCTAAAGAGGTGTGACGTAGGGTTATATCTGTAATTCCTGTAAAGATTTTAGGAGAAATTGTCCGTTTAAACACGAGAAAATGATGGGGTTAGTAGTTTTTTGTTTCTTGATAAAGGGGTTTAGGATTAATACTCTTGGTATGCACTTCTAGTTGATCTGAGATGCTAATTTTGGAGAGAAGAAATTGTGGACAGTATAAAAAAGGAATAAGCAGTGGTTTGTATTATTACTCTGAAAACCGAACCAAATAGATTACATTTCTTCAAAAACACATAATAATCGAAGACAAACTGAAAACACATAATAATCGAAGACAAACTGAAAACCAAAATCCCAATCTACCCGATAACCAAATTATAATCTTACTACAGTTTAAACAAAATTATTTTGAAAACTGATCGACGCCTTGTGATGATTTTGTTCGATCATCTATAGACCGAAACATAATGGTTCATGACACATGCATAGGATATGGACCCATTTTGACTTACGTGACCTAAAATATCATTAGTTATGAGCAAATCTGCATCATCAAGCACAATCCTTCAGTTTCAAGCTAATGATATCATCATTGGTTTACATATATAATGTCTGAAGTAATTAAATCAAACATACATAGGATTGGTGTTAGAGTTGACTAAGAAGGAGATCAGTTTCAATGGACAAGAAATTGCTTGGTGACATCATAAGAGAATGATTCTCTCTATATGGAATTGGTTGAAACCACCATTACTTTATTGATTAGCACAGAAATTCCAGAGATTCTTTTACTCCTCCTACAAAGATAGTAGATAGTACAGTACAATCGTTATCAAGAACAATTAAGACAGCAGAGCAATTCTTCTTGTTAAGAGTTCAGGTGAAATAGAGTGAAACTGAGATGTTTTAGGGATTCAATAGAGGATATATGTCTCAACTTTATGCAAATCTCTATGAACCCATAACTGGAATTTCAAACAAGTAACAAAACAAGGATGATCACATATGAAAGGTTGAAGCTCAAGTCAATCAGAAAGCAAGACTAGACTCATATAGAACATTCCATTTAACAGTTTTACCAAAGTCTGGATTACAAGAAAGAAGCCACAAAAAGCACATCGGGAAACAGCGAAACAGCTTAAGAAGAGCAACAACAAAGAAGCACAAACAATCATATAGAAATCAGCAAATAATCGTAAACAGAGATAGAGGTTCCTCCTATGGAATGCAAAGAACACAAACGGACCTCTTTTTTGTCATGGCATCATTGTAAGCTTAGCATCAAACACAAACCCTCGACACAATCCATCTGCATAACCTGGCACACCATCAATCCATCTCCAACCTTCCCAACAATCCCACATTGCAAGCTTCCCCATCCTTTTAGCAGAGAAGTAAACCCTATCTCCACCTCCAAAAACTTTGAACTTACTTGATTCTTGAAAACCTCGGTACATATCTAAGGGCATTCTACCCGCTTCTTCCCATTCCAAGCTCTCTAAATCCAGCCTAAGTATCAGAATCGTCGAACAAGCCGGGTTCAACGAAAAGGTCGATTTCAAACCACCAATCATCAGAAGCTTAGAATCACCGTTACCGCGCAACAAACGTGGTCGTTTAATGATATCGAATATATCACCCCATTCATGTTTCTCCAAGCAAACCCAATTGGTATGAGTGATTGTGAGATTCGTCAATTTACATGAGAATAGCTTCCATTGACTTCTCCATGGAGATCCAACATCGCATAACGCGAAAACCGAGCTCGACATTAACACAGGGGATCTAGGTTTCGATGGTAAATTCGATGAGAATTTGAGCCATTGGTTAGCAATCACAGCACCTGAGTAATACAACGCAGCGAGCTCAGTGAGCACCATGACTCGATTAACCGAATCAACCAGCACAGTACCATGGCGTGACCACGCCGAGCCAAGCTGAGGCAAAACCTTAAACTGCCGAGTTAACGGATTACAAGCGACGAGCGATTTGCTAGACTCAGCCAAATCAATAGAATCACCCCACAGGTAGATCAATCCGCTTGAAGAAGCTACAGGCTGAGGTGATCGGAAAGGGAGGAAATCGAGATTGAATCTGAACCATTGATTCTGCTCTGGATCGTATACATGGATGTACGGACGGATATTCGCCGCGTGTCCGTTTCCGCTGTGACGGTGACTGTGGTGGTGATGAGGAGGACGGAGAGCGAGTAGATTCAACGGCGGACGAGTTGAGATGATCTCTATGAAGCACTGAGAGGTCAAAAGCTGGTTAAAGAACTTACAAACGGATCTGCAGATCATGATATCACGGAGAGGAAGGGATGAGAAGATCTGGTGGAGAGAATCCGGTGGAAGACGGTTGATCGGAGACGATTCCATGGTTGTCTCTTCCTCCTCCTCCTCCTCCTCCTCCTCCTCCGTTGGTTTGCGGCGGCGGAGTAATGGCTTAATCGAGATTTGTGAAAATTCGAGAGGGTAAAATGGGAAAAGTCAGAGAATCCACCGTTGTATGCGTTGTCATTGGGTATTGGAATGAGAGTGGTGAAGAAAAGGGAATAATTTATAGTTCTCATTTTGTCCTTAGTCTGCTTAATGGGCTGAGTCACCTACTTTGTCTGGTTATATCATTTGAATATTTCATATTAGACTATTTTATTTTTCTCTGTTATGTGTATAATAAAGTTTTGTATTAGAAAGACTCGACATACGCATTTTTCAAATACTTATAATAGTTTAAACCTACTTAATATTATTAATTTTATTATAAAATCAAAATTTGTAGAGCATGGAAGGGCACAACTTCCACCAGCACTTGTTACCTACCAAAAAAAGAGAGTAATATAGAAAATTATAGTATTGAAATTCTTGTATCACACGGTTACATTATTAGTTGTACGAATAAAATTGTCTAAGAAAACAAGTTGCTATGTGATATGTCGGCCTCGGTGGTTATATCGGGTCGGTCCAAAACAAATTTTCGGCTACTTTATCATAGATTAGCATTACCTCCTAATGTGAATATTGTATAAATACAAAAGTCAAATCATGCAGGGCTCGGAAATGGGAATGCTTTTGCAGCAAATAGTAATCACTGCTTCGAGAAAGATTGACATGAATATATCATAATCAAAAATGTTGTGTAATTATACAAAATACTATATAGAATTGCATTACTTCTTAACATCGCTTAAAGCAAAATCGACCAATATGGTTTACAAAAAAGGACAGAACACTGCCTCGAGCTCAGTAAAGTGGACTTGTAATCTAAATCGACGTTAAGGTTATGGAACTTTGGGCCAGATTCATTGGACTAGTCGAGGGTACAGCGCGAGGCTCTGATTTCACAGTGAAATGATAAGGAGCCAGTTCCACTCGAGTCCCGCTTTGGTGTCAATGGGCCAAATGCAATTGGCCTTTTATCATTTTGGGCCTACTATTACACCGACTTTGATAATAATGTTAATTTCAACAATACTAAATAATTATTATGATTAAAACACAAGTAAGAAAAATAAAACAATGAATCTCTTACTAGCTGTTACAACATGGAGATGGCAATAACATTTGAAATTGTGTTGGACAAAGACATGACTTCTCTACTATCTTTACGCTCAAGCACAGCACAATACATAATTTCGTACAACTGTTTGGTTCAGATTTAGCATCAAAACCACTAAGCAGGCTTTAGACTAGCAGCATAAGAACTAGATATGACCACCACAAGCGCAGATTAAAACACCCAAATGTTCTGACTCCTCCCAGAGCTTCTAAAGCCCCAATTTTCCAGTTCAATAAGCTGCAAAATACAGAGGCTAACCAAATAAAATCAAGTAAGCAATTTACACAATGGACATATTAAGATAACACAAAGAATAAAAGCCCTCAGTTCTTCAAAGACAACATTTTATGATCATAGATGGTACAACGCATCGGTTTTCTCCAAGGCCAATGACTCTTTAGATCATCATCACTATTGCTGCAACCATCCATGTATATGTGTATATATATATATATATAGACAGAGGGAGAGAGAGAGAGAGAAGGTACAACAATGGAGATGATGAGTCTAGGCTAGAAACAACCAAGCGGCACCACTACAACTCATTAAAGTAACATCACAGGGCTTAATATCTCCCAAACTAAACAACAAACGACTATTAATGATTCACCATACCGTCACATCAAACCAAAAACCAGGACTAAAAAGCTTAGTGATTAAAAAAAATCCCTCAGTCATCAAATCTATCATATGTGGCGCATCAAAATCCGGTTTTTAAAATGAACCGTAGTTACCATTGCAATAATCCAGTAGTAGTAGCAGTAGCAGCAGCAACAGAGATAGAGACGAGGAAGAAGAAGAAGAAGAATGAGTAACGTTGATGATGATGATGATGATGAAGAGCCGCAATGACAACTACGAGATCAAAATTCAAAAACCAGGGCAGCACTCAGATATGAGTTTTTTTTTACATCAATGGGCAAAAAAAAATCACAGAAAACCCTAAAAACAATTAAAAACCGAAACTTTAATAAAAAGTAAGAAGCCCTCAGATCTCATAGCTATAAATCTGATCATTCACGGCTTGCAAGTAAAAGGGTAAAATCCAGCAACCTAAATAAGCCCTAAACACCACCACTTCGCAACTAACGCACGTGTGTGGGATAGATTAAACGGTGGAAGTGAATACGTGCGCGTGTGAATGTCGTCGGCTGCGAAACGACGGCGCCCAAGGCTTAAAGGTTAAACAACAAGCCGGAGATTACCCCAAATACAACCGCTCTATACATAATTTTATCCATCATTGGGCAAAACAACAACAACAAAAATCGCATACGTGTTTTAAGAAGAACGGATTCAAGTTTAAGACAAAAAACCATTACCAAACACAGATTTCGAAAAACTATAAACAAATATTTTTCTAATCGGCGAGAAGTATGCGAGAAAACACACTGGGAGTTTGTAGGTTATGTAAAGACGATAAAATTAGGGCTACAGATGTAAAATGACTATTATACCCTTGTATCTTGACCCTGTAAATTACTAACTTCATGGGCTTTTGTGGTTCTAATCCATAGCGATCAGCCCATTAGGATTAAGGTTTTTTCTCTTTTATTTCTCTTTTCTTGTCCGAGAAGGTGAGTTAGAAGGGTTCGAGGTCCAGGGAACAAAACTTGTGTTGTGAAGCACGTATACAAATATGCTGCTGGTCTTCTCTATTTTGGGCTAGAGAAATGGCCATGGCCACCAAAGAGTCTAAAACCTTACGCCGACGGAGGAAGAAATTGCTTCTGTAGTTGAACTTCGCTCGATCCCATGCATTATGATCAGGGCCGGTCCTGGGCCAAGCTAGATAAAACATTAGTCTAGGGCCTCCAAATTTTCAAACCCATTAATAAAAAAATAATTTATAAATAGGTTTCTGAATTTATTATTTTTGCAGTAATAGGCCTCCCAAAGTTTTTAGTTTTTAAATATGTTCTTATGTTTTAAAAAATAACTCGAAACTACCAAACAAAAATTTATTTTAGATTTGGGCCTCCATAATTTCAGGGCCGGCCCTGATTATGATGATGACTTTGATAAGCCACCTGTAGTGTTTGCTCGAGCTGGTCCTGAAGATGAAGTCCCTTTTGTCTTCAATCGAACTGGAGATGGTCTTGATCTTGATAGACGGCGACTTTATCTAATTATTTTTTTGTACATGCGCAAAATTGCTAGTTAAACTTCTAGTTTTGTGTTACATCACATATCTATTTTTTTCATAAAAATTGATATCATGGAAAACATACGCTTAACAATTTAACCTTTCATTTTATATTTATTTATGTATATATAATGTGTTGTGCTTGTTAAGCAAATCGTATAGCGGAAACTTTTTTTGCTAATTAGCATATTTGAATCTGGTTGAAAACACAGTTGAAGTTGACGATAATACTACAAATCACTAAATTGCATGTTTTGGTCCTCCTAATAGAATTTAGTGTGCAAAACGCTGACAACAAGATTACAATATGAAATGGTTATTACGATAACATTGATTAATTAATAGTTTATGAGAATAATCACAACTCACTAGATTTGGTAGTGTGATATATAGTGCTCCACCAACTCTTGTATCTAACAATATTTAAACACAAAGAAAACCTATATATACCGTAGCTAATTTGTAACTTCAATATAGTGTTTTGTAAAGAATATTTCATTTTCAAACTAAGATTTCTAACATTTCTTGAATAAGATTGCTTAAGAGGAATAGATTCTTAATGTTGTGTTCAAAAATTTCTCTAAGAAAAAAGAACAATATCTGACCAAGGAAGATAGTACGATTTTGTGGACCAATTAGTCTAATGATTTAGATTATCAGGTATCTTTTAAGAAAATTAAATTAAGATCTTAACGATCTTTACTAATCAAAAGCGGCAACTAGAAATTAGCCACATTGACCCTTTAGAAAGACAACTATCCGGGATGGCCCTTCAAGGACACTTTTGCCTTTTGGATAACCAAGATGAGATGAAATTATACTTCAAAAAAATTGATTATGTCACATAACTTGGTTAATTATACTATAACTATCGTAGTTAGGTCAATTATTATTTTAATCTTCCAATCATTTTATTTTCCTCGCGTAAATCCAGACATAGTGGTTGATTTGTTGTTTGATTGGTCCACACTTCCAAAATAAGATCACCAAAATTCAATAACAAGTTTGGTTAAACTTTATCTAATTTTTGTTTGTGAAAATATAAACCCAAACATACATCCTTCACATTCCTTTCATTTAAAAGTATATAAACAACCTATCAAAACTTCAATTTGTATGCTCAATTGATCTATTTGTATTATCGTTTTTAAATTAATAAAGAATGATGTTGAAAAAAAAGAAACAACCTAGTAAAACTATTAGAGAACTTCAACAAAATGTTTCGTTAAAAACGTAAATTCAAAACGATGCGTAACGTGGGGTCTCTCTACTTGATGGACTCTTCACACCATATTCACACACGATTGGTCCTTTAGACTTTAGAATTGTAGAAGAATATAATACAATAGTTTGACGAAAAAAGAAATATTAATATTTAAAAAGAATTTTCAATCGAAAAAGAAACTATAAATCTTGTACTTGAGAAGATAAACCATTGAAATCTGTCTTTCACACAGGAGAGAGTTGCAATTTAGATCATTCGATGTTTCTTCTAACGACAAGTCGTGTCGGTCCGTACACACCACCGTGGGAACGCAAGATCAGATGTTCTGCCATGTAACTTTTTCCGACAAGGAATGCTTGCCGTTTTCTTAAACTCGCTCTGATGTCAAGTCGGCAAGCAGTGTGCTCACTTCTCGGTGTCTGTCATTTGCTCTCTCCCTTTTTTTTGCTTCCCGTAACAAAATGAATGGTTTGTTGTTTTACAAAGTATAGTTTCTCAATTTTTTCTCCTTATAAAAACTTCTTTTAAATATCAAACTTGTCATCTATGTAAAATCAGAGATATATATATCAATAACCCAATGCAGGTTTATGATTTATAGTTATTCTCGTTTTGGATTTTGACCGTTATGAATACAATCAAATTATAGATTTGAAAAACCAAACTCGGATGAACATTTTGGTTGCAAGCCATAAACAACAAAAGCAGATCAGAATAAATGAAAGCTTGAAACAAATCTAATTTTTTTGAGATTCTCGGTGAAAATAAAACACCACAAGACAAGAATCTCCGGATGCATATGTGAAAACATTACATACAAAGCTGAGCTTTTGTTCATTCGCAGGCGAGTTTCGTATCGAAACTGCTTAAACAGATAGCGAAAGCTTGAAACGCAGAGAGCGGATACCGGAAATCCATCGTGAACATGTCTTTTCCCACTTTCCCAAACTGCAATATGATCTTGTCGGGACCATCAGTCTGGCCCGACTGTTGCGTCTGAGGTTGAGGTTGAGGTTGAGGCTGAGACTGAGGTTGGTTTGCTGCAATCAGCTGAAAGTTTTTAACCGATGCAACGGTTACACGTCCCCTGAAGTTCAAACACCAGCATTGAAGCTGTTCGTGCCACCTTGGCGGCTTGTTCTTAAGCACAAGCGGGGGCAAAATCCGCTCTTTCCCTTCTTCTAATACCGCTTCTTCGTCCTCGCCTAACGGACCGAGAATATCGGAAAACCGTGCGCTGCTAAAATCATTCGAGTAATCGCAAGTGATTTTACTGGACGAGGAGGAGGTAATGCTGCGGAATGATTCGTCAAGAACAGAGCGCGGGACAATGATATCGGGTTGTCCAGGCACGGTTCCGCCTTCCGCGAGGGAAGAAGCGGGAATTGAGTGCATCGCACAATGCATTCTCCTTGGACCGCGGGTTCCAAGAACATTTAGCTCGTAAGATACCTGCGCGATTTTGTAGCTCCCGCTCGGGACTTTGGGAGAGACTCTCTTTGAGTAAAATCTGCGGCTAAGGCCTACCGGTTGGACCACTCGAGAGGTGTTACTATTGTATGGAGGTTGTGTATCGTAAATTATGAATTTCGTCCCCAGAAAATTAGACCTGCAACAGACAAGAGATACTAACGCATAAGCTGGAAACTATCGTTTTTAAATCATTTCAACTAGGCAAAGTCTTTTACCTAATCTTGCCAATGTAGGTATTGCTTGATCTCGAAATGGTGTCGGCGTGCATAGAGATCACATACTCGGTGTAAGTAGTTCTTCTTATGCGTTTTGCGGATAGAAGGAACTTTCCATTCTCAACCAACAGAGCTGAAAATAGTAAGCAGACCAACGGATAAGAGGTAGTGAAAGAGAACAGCTTGGAACAGAATCAAAGAAGATGAAGCTTTACCAGGACTGAGACAAAGGTATAAATGGTAAGTCAGGTTAGATTTATCCCGTTTGATAAAGCATTGCATTGTTGCATCTCTTGGTCCGGGCTATAAACACCGAAAAGAACGATTACTCGAAACCATCTTAATACTAACCACACATATGTGATGACAACATTTGAAAGAATTGAAAACTAACCTGTTTTAGCGAAACAGGGAATGTGATTTTGCCAGAGAGCTCGGGACTTTGAACAATGTCTTTGCACATATCTCTCCATGACCTGCACACAGAAGCACAAGCAACCACATGTCTTCGAGCAGGCCACACGCTTTCGCTCTCTTCAAGCCTTTTGATCACATCGCGCAATAGCTCTGGAGGCAGATTCGCCCACGGGGTTTCTTGAATCGTTACCACAAGTTGTTCCTCGTGAGAATCTTGAACCGAACCACGACATTTCCCAGCTTCTTTGTTCAGGCTGCTTAACTTAAAGTCGAAACTACGCCTCGACAGACTTCCAATACTGTCTCTCACATCACGAACTATGCTGCGGAACGACATATTTCTCTCTCTCTCTCTCTCTCTCTCTCTCTCTCTCTCAAGCTTCTGAAAGAACACAAAAGCAGAGTTTGATTCAAATTGTGAATGATACTTAATAACAAAGCAATGACAGGGAAGAGAAGAAAAGAAGATTCTCATCAATGGACCAAAAGCAGGAAACACCACAGGCTTTTAAAAAAATTTAAGAAACATTCTTTTGATTCACATTTTAGTAAAAAAGAGAACATATTAACAACTTCAATATTGAAAGACAGAAACAGCTAATTCAAATTGAAGAATCTTCGAAAGAAGTAAAAAAAGCAAAAGGAAACAAACAGTCTCTGCTCCCAAGAACACAGTCTGTTTTATTGGTCCCAAATAATTGAGATCTGATTCCAAGTATAAACCCTCTAATTATTCTTTGGATTCAATTGAGAAAAGACAAGTCTTTACTACTTCAAGAGGAGAAAAAAGGAAACTTCGAAGATTTACATAGATCAAGTGGTATTAGAGACTCTAGATTCTGGATCATATTGTAGATCACAAATTAGGGCTTTTTCTTATTTAAATCTTTGGTTAATTAAATTGGTCTACAAAGAGATAGATCTAGAGTTCATAATCACAGCTTTAAAAAATTGACCAAATTACATGAAACACACAGAGAGAGATCGATAGTTTCAAGAGAAACTCGAACATAGAACAGAGATCTGTTAATAATCTCAAATTAAATCAGACGAATTCAAAGAACAAAGAGAGAGACACTCCACACCTCAAAATGCTTTCCCAGAAATGTAAAGAGAACCGCAATAAATCAAATCTCGAAACTTTCCAGACAAAACATCAAGAAACTAAATTTGGGTCAGAAGAACTTACAAGAGTTCTTGTCTTTGTTTTTCCTCGTCTTCTCCGTTCAAATCTTTTTTTAAGGGTTTTTGTCTCAATCTCTGTTTCTCTCTCTAGAAGTTATCTGTCTCTCGTACAGCACGCGGAAACCAACTACGTTGTCCTCCGCTCCACGAACACGAACACATCTTTCATTATTTTCACCATTTTATATTACATAAAATATTTAAGGAAAACTGTTTATTACTCTGACTATAATAATACTATCTGCTTGTGATGCAGGAAATTTAATTATAATATATCATATGTTTTTAAATGTAACAAATAGGCAAAAATGACTCCACTAAGCACACAAAAATAGTATATATCAGCAACTTGTTTTTAGTCGTTGACCTCTTCTCATCTCTAGTAAATATCCGAAAAAACAATTTTGTAGAGATTATCACTTGGTTAGTATAACAGATAAAAGATCTCCTATATCTTAAAAACAAAAATAAGGGTTGTGAAATTTGGTAGGGCTTACCTACCGTTCTTTTATGAGATTATTCAACTTTGGTTTCTCATAAAACGTTCTTTAAATGTAGATTAAGAAAAACTAATGGTTATGGCGAATTCAATCATTTAATTGTTATATATGATTGTTATCTGCTAAAAAAAATAAAAATAAAAAATTGTAGAAGTTTTCTGACGCCGACTATTCAATAGCGAAGGTCACAAATATGTTCGGGTGGCAGCCATAAATTCATTAGAGCAAGATCTATGCTGAAACGACAAGTCTCAAACTCATAAAGCATTTTTATCCTTTTGTAGCAAAATCATATCCCTTTGATTGGACTTCGCTTTATATTTTAAATTCCACTATAATTGGTTTTGGTTGATTTCTTCAACCTTCTTAATTATTTGTCAACTTTCATAAACCAGAAAAAAAAAAAAGATGCTAAAAATCTAATTTCATATACTGTATTATTCTTTTGTGAGGGAAAATAGGAAGATTGATTACGTGGGAACAATTGAGATAGATATGGATAAATGGATAAGGTAAAAGACTATTTATTCTATAAATTTGAACGGCTGAGATTGATCGTTCCGTGATGAGATTAGTTGAGCAACACACACTCGTCATAAAGACAATTTCTCCATCCAACATGACCTGTAAAAATACCAAAATAAAGACAACACCCTGATGATTTACTTACTCTTGTACACTTACCAATTACCATTTTTTTATGTTATGGTGTATTTTGTGTTAACACTGTCATTGAGAATTTGAGATAGATTAGCAAACATACGCAATATATTATCCGAATTCGTATTGTCAATCATATTATAATAAACCAAGAAGAACCACATACGAGAAAAAAGATCATGGCGATACGCATAGGTGGAGAAAGAGATGTGTTCATTTTACTATGGTGTTTATTAAATACTACTATATTTATTTATTTGGAATCAATGCTGTGAAAGATTTGCAAGCTAGAAACAACTAATTCCGATTCGAGTTATAAGAAAACGACAAAAAAGAATAAATTTCCAAGATATTCTCTCTGTTCCTAAAATATTAATGTTTAGGAGTTGTTACACAATTTAAGAAACAATGATTACTAATTATAAATATATTATTTTCTTTTTTCAAAAAATAATTATTTAATTGTGAACCAATAATAATTCATGAATTCAAATATTTTTAGTGATTATTTCCTGAAATTTATAAATTATTAATTTTAATTAATTTAAAATATTTGAAAAATTAATCTTTGTGAAGCAATAAAAAAATCTAAAAAATCAATTTTTTAAAAACAGAGGTAGTATATGTTTATTTTGGAAAGCGATACATCGTGGCCGGTAAAGCACATCAAATAAGTTGACTTTGACCTGAAAAACATCGAATTGAGATAGAGGCTTATATGAAAATTCAAAGAAAACCATGGTTAGTAGCAGTTTTTTTGGGTTTCTTTATCCACTAAAATACTATTTAATAACTATTTATTTATACCATTTGCTATTGTTCGCTATTTGTATTTACAAAACTAGCGAATTTCCAATTACTTTTAAATGATTGCAACATATATATAACAAAAACTAATAAATCAAAGATTTGTAAGTTTTTAATAAATCGTTCGAATTACTGATACATTTTATATCACTATACGTTAATAATAAAACTTGGTGTTAACGAATCCGTATAATGGGAACTGGGAAGTGTAAGGAATAAGAAATTACAAAGAAAACGATACAAATCAGTTGGAAAATAAAGCAGCTGAAGATATCATACTGTGTTTGAATAGTTTAAATGAAAGTTGGGACTTGGCACGAAAAAAAACCAACCCAAAAGCAAAAGTATCCACCGAGCCACTAGTATACAAAAAACAGGTTGAATGATTAGTATTAATTAACTATCTTAAATACCAAAAAAAAAAAAAAAAAACGTGAAATGAGTGAGATCTAGTCACCTAAGACCAGGAGGGCTTCAATGTCACACGGCAGGAGAATATAATAAACCCAATTTGGGTATATGATCAATCAACTAATTTAAATCAGCATACACGTACATGTATATGTGCGTGATTTAATGATTAGAACATAAAAGTAATCCTACAAGCGTGTCGCCTATACCAAACATAATTTCGTAAATGTTAAGGAACATACCTTAAAAATTTTGCGAATTTTCATCATGATGTTTTTTAAATTTCCTTATCAAAGTATTCCATATGAAGAATCTCATAATCAAACAAGGTGGTATAGGTCTAGTGACTGAGTTAGCTAGAGTGGTGAAAGAATTTGCCCTTCAGAGTTCATCGAAATAGATCTTGACTATAAAAAAAAAAAGACCGTACAATAGATAAGAGGCCCTCTAACCTGACAATATTTTTAAGGTCCAGGTTTATTCGAAATGATAACTGGATTTGAAAGTAGTATTCGGCCTCCTCAATAAGGCCTTTTAATATGTGAAGGCCCAAAACCTAAAATCATTTTTGGTGGACCATTGTTATTTATACCCAGCAACCGTATATGAAACATATATGTGAGCCCGATGTACAGAATAATTGACAAAAAGAAGCCATAATAGTAAATTCAAGTGCTATCTACAAGAAAATAAATTAAAAATGAATAATGGGTCCCTATATTTATTAATATTTTCTATTGTAGTTTACGTTTTTTATTTGGGTCAAGCCAAAGCAAGGTTACGGTAAGATCAAAATATGTCAATTATTACTATTATTATAGTTGACAATGACCTGGCTGATAACGATGGACGGTAACGAACTTGGCATGACAAATGAGGTTGACCATCAAAATATTTTATATAGTTTTCTTTGTTGTTATTAATTTTTTACAAAGTTGATAACTTGCTTACTCGTAACAAAAAAATAATACGTTAATAAAAGAAATCCCTAAAAAAAAAGGAAATCAACTAATCACCAATGTAGTTATTTTCCTGTACCATTTTTTTATAATAAAGATAAGAAAAATATATATTATTAAATTTAATGTATTCGGGCCACGAAATCAATTTCTAGACGTGATATTATTGTCGAATGGAATAAAGTTGTTTCGCTATTTTAAGGAATTTTTTTCTATTTTTTCTTTTTCATTGCTCTCACATGGTTTGTTGGAACAAGGCAACTTATTTTCGGACAGAGAAGAAAATGGCTTGAAAAGTCCACGTAAGCGCCGAAAATAATATCCTACGTGGCAAATTACAATTACAGAAACGTGACACATGACCTAAGACAAATCGAACAGTCTTCAATTTGACACGTCGCATTATTTAACGGCTCTTGATTTTACACCTACCTTGTGTATCGCCGCGCTCAAATGCGTCGAGCTTTTTAACCGGTTACAGTATCTCTCGGTTTTGGTTGGTATTACTTACAAATTACATGTACATATAAATTACTAAATTTTAATACGGAACAGATGCCGACAAAAAAATATATATATATATATATATATATATACACACATATCGGAACACTTTGGTTGCAGTAATGAAATTAAAATATATATATACAAGAAAATAGTTGAAATTAATAGCAATTAATTTATTGGGTCTATGTCGATTGTAAAAGGGGAGAGTACAGGTAATATTTATAGAGTTGGGAATCATAATTGGTACCATCCTCGAAAAATAAGTGTCTATGGGTGACAAATCGCATTAAATCAAAACAATTTTGTCTTACGCATTGGTCATTTCGGTGAATACAGAATATGGATTTATTGAATTTCTATAGTAAATTAACCCTACAATAAGTTTTTACTTTTACACGTGTGCAATAACAATCACATTGTTCACTAGTTATCACGCCGGGTAATTGCGTACCATAGGTATTTACATCTTATAAACAAGAATGAGATGTATATATGTATTATAATATGAATATTCAATAATTATTATTATATACTACCAGTTATAAAAATATGAACGGCGTATTATGTATACAATACGTAGAAAGGGATCAAGTTGGGGTCACTTTACAGAGCCATACGTAGTGGAAATACATCTGAATCCAGCTCATTGTAACCACTGCTTTTATTTCCTCTCTCTTTATTTATTTTATCACCTTATAGAGTAAGAAAAGAAACTAATAATTCGAATATATAATTTTTGAAAGAAATATATTAACCAAATAAGAAAAAAAGAAGAGAGAGATGCGAAAAAAGTGGGAGATAAGTTTGGTGTTTCAGACAAAAAACAAACTGCCAGTAAGATTGTCCATTCTCCTATTAATGTTTTGTTATACTTAAAGAAAACATCTCCATAACTAAAATGTGATTGCTTTTTTATACGTTTTTACAGTTTTGCCTCTTTTTTAGTTTCGTGATCAATAACTACACAGATTCGGAATACAAATGCCAAAATTATGCAGAATTTTATTATCATCAACTTGTTGACGTGATCGCATTACAACTTGTTGAAGTTTTAATGTGACTAGGGTTGATAGTTTTACATTACTTATTTAGATCTAATACAAATGTGTCTACAAACGGAAAACACGTTGATCTTTACTTACATGTTCAGAAAATACCGGTACGCATTAGTTAAGAAGAAGAAAAAAGAGACGATAAATAGAAAACGAAATTAAAACCAGTGGTTGTCGAAGAAACAACAAAATAACGAAATATTTTACGTAAAAATCGTTACATTATTACTTATTAGGCACCGGAATATTTCAATAACATTAAATAAGGTAGGTCATGAGCTAACTAAATCATGTCTCTCTACTTGCTTTTTCTCATAAATGCTTTTGATATCCGCCTAATAACCATATATAACCTCGACATTTATCTAACTCCTCGTCTAATTTAATACCGTAATTTGATGTTACATCAAAACCTCCACGTATATTAATTACGCCCACACCGCTCTATATACATCGAATCGTCAAAATCCAAATTATAAAGTGTAATGCTTCACCATTTATAGATTACATGAAAAAAAAAAAAAAAAAAACATTAACAAATATACGGTGAACAAGGACGTGTGTCGTTATTGGTTTATAAACTAGTTGCATGATTAAAGAGGTCAACATTTGGAGGGTAAAAAGGTAAATTAACAGTCGGTGTCGTGACCAATTTGCGATTTGATCCAGCGGCGGTGAGAAGCTATTATGGGCCCACGTAGGCCCACATTACCCGAATATTATCCCTATCGTCTCTATCTGCAGCTGTTCTACCTTTGATTATTTTTTTGCCTTATATAATAATTTATACGAAAAAAGCATCCATTATGATCTCAATCATTTAAAGATTAATGTAATAATATTCTTAGGCTTCTCCACAGCTCACAATCTTATAGTACTAATATAAATTATTGTTATTATTTCTATTCGAATCATCATTGTGGTTTCTTATTTTTGTTCTGTTTACTATGAATATACTCTATACTTATAAAGTAACCTAATATTATTAAAGTCTCTTCCAATAATTAAAAGACGTGTAATAGAGAAATTATTCCAACTCACCGGTCACAACTCACAAGTGGTAAAGTGGGACAGTTAAACACCGTCCAATTATATATCCACGTTAAAATGTCGTATTAAATAGTTATATGTAAACGAAAATATGAATTGATATAGTCAGCAATTGTGTTTAGTATCCGATCATAGATATAGAGTTTTTACATAATTCAATTTTAACAATTTCATTTTAATCTATGGTGAGCTTCTAAAATATTTATTCGCCGAAAACACTGATCATCAAACCAATCATTAATCAGACGTTACGGTGAACCAGACACCTAGTTATACAACGCTTATGAAATAAAGTATACATAAAGTTTATTTTATATGAAAATACTTATTTGGTACCAAAATTTTCTTATAAGCAATGAGAAGATTCCCAAATTAAAAGACAGAAGGAAAGCGAAAAAAGTTCCCCTTTTAAGTCCTACTCCTCTTTTTGTACTATAGAAAGAAAAAAATATATACAAAATAAATTTCACGAACAAAATTATATTTATAAGATCTAGATAAATGGTCCATCCCACCCAATTAAATACCCCTAAGATAAAATCACAATAGACAAAAAAGAAAAAAAGAAAGAAAAAAAGGATATTCAACCACAACCTTCGTCTTCTCTTCAAACTCTCCTCATCATATCTCTCTTTGAAGAAAGATCCAAATTCGAGTTTTTAAGTATGTCTGGAAACTCTTCAGGATTGTTAGAGAGTTCGGGAGGTTGCGTGGGAGGTTCCGGCGAGGAGGAGAAAGATATGAAGATGGAGGAAACCGGCGAAGGAACCGGCGGCGGTGGAAACCGGTGGCCAAGACCGGAGACTTTAGCTCTATTGAGAATACGTTCGGAGATGGATAAAACTTTTCGTGATTCTACTCTTAAAGCTCCCTTATGGGAAGAAATCTCCAGGTTTGTTATATTTTGTTACATGCATATTTATATTAAAAAAAATTAAACAGAAATTTTTTGATCATATATTTTCGTCTTACACATTTATGGGATGTGTATATATGTATAGTCATTATATTAGGTAATTCATTTGAATATTCTTATAAGGCTATTTATATGTTTATAGGTATGTAAGAGTCTAATACATAACTAGCTAAGAAAAAGTTTAGATATGTTTTGTTTCTTAATTATGGGTTTTATTGATTGATACATATATAATTAGGAAAATGATGGAGCTTGGTTACAAGAGAAGTGCAAAGAAATGCAAGGAGAAGTTCGAGAACGTTTACAAGTACCACAAACGTACCAAAGAAGGTCGTACCGGGAAATCCGAAGGCAAAACGTACCGGTTTTTTGAAGAGTTAGAAGCTTTCGAGACTCTCAATTCCTATCAACCTGAACCTGAGTCGCAACCACCCGCGAAATCTTCTGCAACGGTCACGACCACGACTACGGTTGTTACCAAATCTTTGATACCATGGATTAGCTCGAACAATTTATCAACCGAAAAAAGTTCTTTACCGTTGAAACATCATCATCAGGTTAGTGTACAACCCATCACCACAAACCCTACCTTCCTCGCCAAGCAATCATCTTCTACGACGCCTTTCCCTTTTTATAGCAACACCAATACCACTACTGTTAGTCAGCCGCCAATTTCGAATGACTTGATGAACAATGTTTCATCGCTGAATCTTTTCTCGAGCTCAACTTCTTCATCTACTGCATCTGACGAGGAAGAAGATCATCAGGGAAAGAGATCGAGAAAGAGGAGGAAGTATTGGAAAGGACTGTTTACGAAGTTGACTAAAGAGTTGATGGAGAAACAAGAGAAGATGCAAAAAAGGTTCTTGGAAACATTGGAGCATAGCGAGAAAGATAGAATCTCTAGAGAAGAAGCGTGGAGGGTCCAAGAGATAGCGAGAATCAACAGAGAACACGAAACATTAATCCAGGAGAGGTCCAATGCTGCAGCTAAAGACGCTGCAATCATATCCTTCTTACACAAAATCTCAGGAGAACAACAGCAACAACCGCAACAACATAATCATAAACCATCACATAGGAAACAATATCAAAGCGATCATTCAATAACGTTTGAGAGTAAAGAGCCAAGGCCGATTCTATTGGATACAACAATGAAGATGGGGAATTACGAGACCAACCATTCGGTATTTCCTAGTTCTTCAAGATGGCCTAAAACCGAGGTCGAGGCCTTGATAAGGATAAGGAAGAATCTTGAAGTTAACTATCAAGAAAACGGTACTAAGGGGCCATTATGGGAAGAGATCTCTGCAGGGATGAGAAGATCGGGATACAATCGAAGCGCAAAACGATGCAAAGAGAAGTGGGAAAACATCAACAAGTACTTCAAGAAAGTCAAAGAAAGCAACAAGAAACGACCCCTTGATTCCAAGACTTGCCCTTATTTTCACCAGCTTGAAGCTTTACACAACGAGAGGAACAAAAGTGGAGCAATGCCATTGCCATTGCCATTGCCTCTAATGGTGACTCCACAGAGACAGTTGCTTCTCTCACAAGAAATCCAGACTGATTTTGAGACTGATCAGAGGGACAAAGTTGGTGATAAAGAAGATGACGAAGAAGGAGAGAGTGAAGAAGATGAATACGATGAAGAAGAAGAGGGTGAAGGAGACAATGAGAAAAGTGAGTTCGAGATTGTGTTGAGCAAAACATCTTCACCTATGGACATTAACAATAATCTTTTCACCTAAGTGGTTTTATAATCTATTTATATATATATACACTTGTCTGTTAAACTACACAATTGGGTTGAAGAAAAAAAAACATATACAACAAATGTAAGTAAAATGGCTTGATTTTTTAGTTATTAGTATTCCATTTCGTGATATTTAATAAAATATTTAATTATATAGAAATATGTGAGATGTGAATAATAATTATATAACCAACAAAAGATCACTAGTATCAACTTAAGAAATTTGAATCAAAATTGGCCCAACTGGTTGGGAGAAGCCAAGGGTAATTAAGCATCCATCTATATCCATGGGTACCCGACACAAGTAATAAACTTTTGGACCTACAAATTCAAATTGGGTCGTCGTTTTCATCATTTTTTTTCTTTCTTTTTAACATGACCTCAACTTTAACTTCTTATTGCTTATCATATTCTAAATTTTTAATGTATCCGATTAATAACACAAAACTGTACAAAGTTTTTAGTTGTAAATTGAAATGATAAGTTTTTATAGAATAACATAAAACTGTAAAAAAAAGTGTTACATAAAAATTGTACAAAGAAAATCGAAAATAACATTTTTGATATCGCTTTTAATATCGTTTTCGTTATTGATAATTGTCAAAATAGTATACCCTATTCCGCAGCGGTACGAGGTTACCGATCAAAACCAATATATAAATTTACTTTTAAATCATGTAATTAAAAGTATCGTCCGTGTGGTAGATGGCATTGGTGCGTCTGTAATATGTGCCTAAATGCCACGAGGTGGACCAATAAACACACATTATATTCGAATTAATGTAGTATTAAATTGTTGACAAAAAATAATAATGTACAGTATTGAATTTTTGTTCGTGAAACGACTACATTATTTCCAAGAAATGAAGATAAATGAAAGACAAATTTTTATTATTTAATGATTGATTAAAGTATTATTTAGGACGAAATGAAAATATATAAAAAAAATATATGACCTTTTCTCTTACTTTTTTTGTGTGTCAAACTTGGTGGTATATAATTTTTTTTTTGTGAAGTTTATTGTGGTCTATATATATTTTTCTAAGTCATTTATTGTTGTTAAATAATAGGGACTCCTATGTAATTACCATACAACTTCTTTTCGTATTGATTTCTTATTACGTATGTTAATCTTCTATTATTCTAGGGTTGTATCAAAGATGGTCTGTGACATCTCAGAACTTATCAATGAGAACGGCAGAACATTCTCTTGCTCCTTTTTTTTTTTGTTGCTCCTTTGGCAGTACATTAAATACTAAATTGTGTACATTTTGATGAATGGAGGTTAGGTTTTTTTCTTATAAACAAACAAGTAACTATTGGAAGCTAAACGTTTGAGATATTCAGTAATACTAAAATAATTTAAAATATATATGATTGAAAATAATTAGTAATGAACAAATTTTACATTCATTAAAAAAAAAAAAAAAAAAAAAACTAAACTAACGATAAATGTGAATTTTGTAACTGCGAAACAAAGTTAAAGATGTTCCGTGGCATATTTTAGAGTCATAGAAAATAGACTTTTGCTCCTCAACGCCATGAGAAATCATTTGCCTAGAACTTCTTTATGTCCCCCCACGAAATGTTGACCTTTGTCGTGTCAAAACAAAAGTAAAAGCTAACTTTGATATTATGCTTTGCCCAAACTTATTTTTCAAAAAACCATTTATAGCAAAAAGAATCACTTTCTTTTTGGATATATCACTTCTTTTAGGTCAATTAGGGGAAACTTTTCAAAAATGTCTTGATCTATGTAACTGGGGTTACAAGATAATTTGTATTCCCGTAATGCTCAAGAACTCATCAATTCCAAAGGATTATTCAAAGTAATTAATTTATCTTCAAAATTACTAGTTAGAATTTGAAATTGAATATTCTCAGACTTTTTTATATATTTCTGAAACTATTTCTCGCGACCACTTTGTTGTATTTCAGAAATTTATAATATTGAGAAATTTGTCTCTAAAATTTAACTATACTGTTTTCTACAAATGATTGTTTGAAGTATATATGTAAATTAAAATTGTGCTTTTAGAGCATCTCTAATAAGAGTTTTTAATGAGGTTTTTAAAATTAAAATAATATAAAATGAAGAAAGAAAGTGAGCAAAGTTCTCATTTAAGAACCTTTAAGTTCTTGTTTAGAAACTTAAAATTTTATTATAATTGAATCAAATTTTGTGTTCACTTAAAATTTAATTAAACAACAAAGTTATATTAAAAATACTATTATAATATTGATTAGATATTAATTATGAGTATCTAACCGTGATACTCTTATCCATGATTTTACATATACGGTATATGAGTCGTCATCATTGTTTTAGCCTCTCGAAAAAAAAGGAGATGCAAATAGAAATTATATAACATTTACGGAAAAGAAAAAGAAGAAGATTCCGTTCCTAATAAGTAGCCACCATTCTTTCTCACATCCCATTTTCCCTTTTCCATGCCCACTTCTCTGCAACTTTGGATTTTTCAAGTTTCATTTTTTTTTTCTTTTTTATCATATTGTCGGTATATAGTTTTTGACAATTAAGTTTCAAAATCACTAGACCTAAACTTTTGTAATCAAACAAGCACTATAACCAAACTTTAAAACTTGTGGTTATCAGAAACGTTTAAGTACTGCTGCATCATTCAATTAAACTATCTAATAAATTATCTATTATCATGGATTTGTCTTTTGTATTTTTATGCAAAAAATATTATTTTGGTTATGCAACAACTAAACTTCATTTTGTCGGGTTTAGAAAGTAAATAATACAATATATGGTGACACGAAATAAAATTTGGGTGGAAAAATTGATTGGAGAACATTATTTTGAGATACAGCGATAAAATGCTGCCCACTTGTTGATTGCTTTTCATGGAGGTACTTACTCAGTGCCACAAATTGTTCGAATTCATTACAGACCTATGGTCTGAAATCATGTTATACGCATACAATATTTGAATAACTGTGCACTTTTAATGACTCATCAGAACGAATAATCTTATATATTTGTATATATAATTGAATGATGATGCATATTTCTTTATAAGGAAATCCATATCCTACAAAATTTCGATTCCTGAAAACGTGTAACTCAACGAGGATTACCAATGCATTTGGCACATTCTTGAGATTTTTTCTTTCTTACATTTAAAGCCGCATTTTGAAAAATGTCTATTTTGAGCTTGAGTCGTAAATACAGTGAGACGGTGGATCTAATTTGAAACGAGTGCGGAAAGCTCCTTATGTAGTGGATCACATGTCATATTTTAATCTTGATATCAGCAAATGTAATTTTCTACAAATTATGAATACAAAATTATATAATCATAACTTCCAACATGATGCAAGTATAATTGTCTATTTGTAATCTTGTGTCTTACATACAAAGTTGTTAATCATAAATATGGTGTATGTTAAACCATTCCTGTGTTGCGGAGAGAGTTATTTGTCGTAGATTATATGTAAAGTTATTCATCATCCTCTCATTTGCTACATGATAATATCAAATATCTATTATAATTATATAACACAAGAAACGAAAAATAGAATTGGACCAAGTCAAAATAACATCAAACCTCATTACAACTCTATGTGTAGACATCATATAGAATTGATAGTAAGTAGGTCGCTTGATGAGAAATTATTACCCACACAAGAAAATTGAAAGCCGATCCAAAAATATCTTGAATTATTTCAAAATAACATCCAATAAACACCCAGAAGTTTATGGACGTACAAATATTTCATATATCAACTGATCTACATCCATGGACGTACGGTGGACCAGCAAGTTCAATTTTCAATACTATTATTAAATAAGGATATATATATATATATATATATTTCCTACAAGTCCTTTTCGTTTACTTAAAAGTCTACTTATTGCCTTGTTTAATCATTTTGAACTCGCAATTTCAAATTAGTTTAACGAGATATTGATAATCAATAATTCAACGGTACAAACTAAGACTTGCTTATGCTAGGTGATTGTTATTTGATCCAAATAAACGATAACACACACCAAACAAATTGAAGTGGGCTCACATGAGTCACATATTATATTGCAAAAGACGAAAAAAAGACAATAAATAAGTACAATAAAATGGTAGTTCCTTTCTTCGAAGGTTGGGTAAGATATTGTAGATTCGTGTCTAGGTTAATTTTAAGGAGTCATAGCCAAATAATGATACAAATGATATATACTTTTTCGATGTAAATATACACGCACACACAAAAGTGAAGAAAACAGCTCTTAATCTGACACAAAAATAAGTCTCTACATAAAGTAAAAACGTAAGATATATGCATGTAAATTTTAAATGTCGATTAGGTAATAATTTCATAATAATTTAATTTAGTGTTGTATGTAGTTTGCAAAACATACAGAATAAAAACAGCGAGGATTATGTATTTACAGCTAGATATATGATAAGAACTGGACTGCCCCATCATTATTAACCGTATCTTAGTTTTATAATGTACAAATATATACATATATATAATATTACTTAACGTAGAACCCAAGTTGGGATATATATATATAATATGATGCTCTTCATTGTTAACATGTGCAAAAAAAAAAAATATCATACATAATTTATAACATCTTAATGATTTGAGTTTGGCATGAATAATTAATAATGTTTAAAACGCCTACTTAAATCACAATTCGTATGATGTTGCGGATTCCACGAGCGAGTGTTTATGTACATATACGTATATGTAATACGTAAAAACGTTAGAGGAGTCACGATCATCGGTAGATACATCAATTTTCGGTTAAACAGATCTGGAAATGCGACCAACCAAACATGTGTCGATAGTACTTACGAATTAAATTGTGAGACAACGAATCATCATCGTCGTCTCAAATAAGAGTTTTTCTTTTTGTATAAAATGGTTGGATCTGTCACGTGCGTTCGCCAGTTGAATATACGAAATCACCCTTACAAAAAAAAAAAGAGAGTCTTGCGTTTTAGGGCAACGAAGAGAAGAAGACAGAGAGAGAGATAGCGAAGAGATGCAAGAGTAAGATTCCTTTTTCCACGTGGACCCCAAACCCCACGCTCTCTCTCATTGTGTGCATGTGAACTTGGCATCTTCTTTTTTTTTTTTAATTCATTTATCTTAAATTAAATATAAAGTTTTATTTATTTATCTTACCAAGGAAACTGTTACTGAAAAGGATGAGTAACTCTCGTCTCTCAGTCCCACCTTGTAATTAATTTTATAATGTAGACAAAACAATAATGGTAATAATATGTAAAAATACAAATAACAACACATCGTCACCAACAACAAGAACCATTCAATTTAATGACAATATCACAATACAATTACAGTTTCTTTTTATTATTTGCTTATGAAAACCCCACATTGTCCCCCTTCACTTAACAATTTTTATTTATTTATATATCCCCGGGAAAAAATAATTAAATCACATTTATTTAGTTTTGTTTTAACATATTAAATCTCTCCTCACTCCTCAGTATATAACTTAAAAATCAAAACGAAGAAAAGAAAAGAAAAGAAAAAAACAAACCCCCCCCCCCCCCATTCCAATATTTAAATTCTCATCTTCTTCTGTATCAAAACTTAAAAAAGATTAATAATCTTTTCACCACCAATCTGGTTCGAACTCGAAACCTCATGCATCATCATCATTAAAGATTATTCGTCGTCTTGTTGTTATTGCTAGGCACAAGCTCAAACTCACCTCCTTCCTCTTCTTCATTCTCCTCGTCCTCATCCTCATCGTCGTATTCTTCGTCTGTGCCTTCTTCATCATCAAAGTTCTGATCCGACGGCTGAGGATGCTGATCAGGCTGAACCGCTGCCGCTGCCGTAGTTACTGCCGTCGTAGTCGTTCCTGCCGGAGGCCATTGCTGCTCCGGTTGAACCATCAACGGAACAGAATTATCCGGTTTAACAAGAGCGGAAGCTGAAGAAGAAGATGCGATGTTGTTGCTGCTGCTATGGAATTTGTTCCTCTCTCTATATAAAGCATCGAGCTGGTGAAAGTAAGGACAAGTCTTGGAATCTTCGGGACGTTTCTTGTTGCTCTCTTTGACTTTCTTGAAGTATTTGTTTATGTTTTCCCATTTCTCTTTGCATCTCTTTGAGTTCCTGTTGAATCCTAACCGTCTCATTCCCGCTGATATCTCTTCCCACAATGGTCCTTTTGGTCCGTTTTCTTGATATTTCGAATCAAGATTCGTCCTCAGCTTTATCAATGCTTCTATCTCCACTTTCGGCCACCGCGACGAGCTCGCTGACGCTGAAGCTGGAGTCCTATTCTGATCTCCATTGTCCGTTTTCGTAGTGTCTAAAGTCGGCACAACGGCTTGAATTGGCTGTGGAAGCGGAGGAGGAGGTGGCGTTGGAGACGGTTGAGGCGTTTGCTGCTGATTGTTATGATTAAGCTGCATTTGTGGTCGAACTTGTTGCGGTTGCGGTTGCGGCTGAACCGTTGGCTGGTTCGGTTGCTTTTCCGATAGTTTTTGAAGAAAAGCCATAACAGCGGCGTCTTTAGCAGCGGACATAGAGCGTTCTTGAGCTAAGATCTCGTGTTCGCGGTTGATTCTCGCAATCTCTTGAACTCTCCAAGATTCTTCTCTAACCAATCTCTCGTGCTCTCGCTTTTCAACAGCTTCCAAGAACTTGCGTTGAAGCTCCTCCTGTTTATCAACTACTTGTTTCATCAACCTCTCAAAAAAATCCTTCCATTTCCTCTTCCTCTTCTTCCTATTCGTCGTCGTGCCGCCACCGCCAATATCCATATCCGAAGAAGTTGAATAAGAAGACGAAGACGATGTCGAATTATCCGACAGAAAATCACCGGAGATGTTTGGAAACGAAGGTACATTCAGTTGTTGAGTATACGGAGGAATTGATGAAGAAGGAAGTGTACTGATGTTTGCTACCGACGGCATAACAGTCGTTACCGGAGGAGGAGTGGAGAATAAAGAGGTGTTGTTTTGGTTTTGTCGTAGAGGCGGTTGCGTTTGCGTTTGCTGTTGCTGTTGCGGTTGAGGCGGTAACGAGGAGGTAGATTGAGTCTCGAGAGCTTCTAATTGATCAAAGAAGCGATAAGTTTTGCCTTCGGATTTACCGGTACGGCCTTCTTTGGTTCGTTTGTGGTATTTGTAAACGTTTTCGAACTTCTCTTTGCATTTCTTTGCGTTTCTTATGTAACCAAGCTCCGCCATTTTCCTGACCAAAAACCAAAAAAAAATCTCACAAATTCATAACCGTAAAAATCAAAACTTTATGTGAATTGTTCATTCATAAATAAAGGAAAAAAAAAAAAAAGGACGAATTTTGTTTTAGGTAAATCAGCATGAGTTTGTAAACAGACTCTCACCCTTTCTCAATCTCATGAATAAAACATGACTCAACTTATTTTATCTAACATTAAGTGTTAATTACTTTAAAACAAAGTTTAAAATTTTAATTAAACCCACTTCAAGAACTGTCTGAATCTGAATCTCATTGAAACTATACAAGAAAAAAAAAGAAGACATTTCTTACAAAATTCGGCGAAATTCAAGCAACCCCCAAAAGAAAATTTAACCAAACCTCAGACAAATTAACTATACAAAAACCAGATCTTTAAACACTCTCTGGTCAATTAAAAAACAAAGCTTTCATAATCATTTCCAATTAGATCAATCTCACAGTGGGAAAAAAAAAAGAGTGGAATAAGAAAATTACCAAAAAAAGGAAAAGGAATAAAAGGGAAAGTAAGATAGAAAACGCACCGAGAAACCTCTTCCCATAAGGGACCTTTAACGCTAGCGTCTCGAAACGCTATTCCCATGTCAGATCGTATTTTCAACAACGCTAGCGTTTCCTGCCGCGGCCAACGATTTCCTCCAAAACCTCGGTCGTTCATCTCTTCCGACACCTCAAACGCCCCAACCGCTGCTGCAGCTGCTTCTGTAGCGGCTGAATCGTTCGATTGAGGCAGCGGTGCCGTTGCGGTTGAAGCGGTTGTAGTGGTCGTCGGAGTACCGCCCAGTTGCATCATCGTTTTAAAGTTTTGATTTTTAATCTCTTTCTGAAATATTTTTTTTTCCCTCTCTCTCTGTCTTTGACGGAGAAGTTACAGAAATGAAAAATGAAAAATTAAAAAAGGGGGAAATAAAAATTTAAGAGAAGAAAAAAAAATTTGGGAGAGATAAAGAGAGAGAGAGAGAGAGAGAGAGTTTACATGAGGAAGAAGAGTGAAATCTGCAGGCGCAGGGTTTTATGGTGTTAGAGAGTTTTGTAAATACCTAAGTTATTTTATTTTCCTATTTTCTCTTTTTTTCTTTTATATAATAATTTTCTGGTGATGAGATCTGCTTGTCAATCTCAAGGAGCCATTCTAAAAAAATAATATTTGATGTATTTCTTTTTCCTTTCTTTTTCTTACCTATTTTATTTTCATTTATCGCCTTTTATTGATACTTTTTTCTTTGTTTGAGCCAAAATGGAATCTTCAGAATTTCTCTCTCCTTTATATTCTTGAGTTTTGAGTAAAATTATACTATTTCACTTTGTATTTGTTTTTATCAAGATTTGTATACTGTAATTTGTGGTTTAGATTGACTTTAAAGGGGACTTAGATTGATAAAGTTAAATAATTATCATCAAAATGACCATAGGTGATTTTGTTTCAGAATAAAAAACAAACAAATATCATTAAGTCTATAAATTAAGGTGTTTCAATATTTCAAATTCAAAGTTAGATTTTTCTGTAATAATAGGACCGACTTAACGAAAAAAATATATATGATAAAGACATTTAGTAAATTTTGGGTTGATTTCCAAAATGTGAAATTGATGTACACGTATCGGACATGAGCGTCTAGTTGTAATTGTTATCGTGGATCGTTGTATATAAATTGATTGTAATTTTTTTTATTAGTTGTAAGTTTGTAACAGTTACTTAAAAATAAATTATATATTTTACCTCTAGACAATAACAAAACAAGAACAAACAAATGAGTTGTAAATGATTTTAGAGATTTTATGAAAGTTAAAGTGTGGTTGACTAAATTGTTGGATTTACAAGTTTTAATTCATTTTAATGTTTCTATATCTCACAAAAAGTCTTTTCACCAATCACCTCCATTTTTATCTATATTTTTTGTTGCTCTGTAAATTTTTGACACTTTTTATACATATTATTAAATTTAATAAGACAACTGATATATTTTTAATATTAATTATTTATTCCAATAAAAATTATTTTAATTTTTAATTATTATATTGTATTCGTTGGGTATAAATTTGGAAACCGTTACACTAAAATATTAAATAACCCGACCAAAATTTATTATATTGTGATTCATACTAATGTTATTGTAAGAATATAAATTTAAAACTGATATTATTTGTTTGTGAGTTATATACTATAATTTTTATATATACTAAATTTTAAAAAATCCTCCTATAGGAAACTAATCACTGCTTAATTTTAGTTTATAATGAATAATCATAGTGGAAAGTATTTGTATAAATCTTTTATAGTAAGAAAAAGAGAGAGTAATAGTGTGATGTTAAATAATAAGAGTTTATCATCATGGGTTGTATGTGCAATGATGAAAAAAAGTGGGCACAAAAAGATATATACGAGAGAAACTGAAGGATTAAGGGATTTTAACCAATAGTTATTTATTACCAAAAAAAATAAAATTATTGCAGAGATTTATCGACAGCTGCGCATAAAGACGGTAGTGATTATTAGTTGGTTTTGTCCGTCCAGCTAAATTGTCTTACAAAGCCTGCTTTTAATCTTGTATTTTATTTACTTATTTCAATTTGAAACTTACGAGTTTCATAATAATACTACAATATAACCTCTACAAATTAATATTTGATAAATTAATATATTTTTCGATTTCAATAAATTTTTAATTAATCAGTATATCAATAAATTAATAAAATATCATAATTTCAACGGTATTAATTTATATAAGTTTTATTGTATTATCATCTTTACGTACTAATCATAGTAAAACTTATAACATAATAAGAAACAGTGTAATAATTTTAAAATTTAAGCTTACAATAACCAATCCATATAATATAAGAAATTATACACCAATTTCAAATTTCTGTAATGAAAAATAAATTTTTTTGTATCAATCAACAAAATACAGCAACAGGATAAAAATCTATTTATTAAATAATAAATTATTAACAGGATTATATATCTATCAAAAATACAAAAAAAAATGTTGACAAAAAATGGTTTTTTTTTCAAAAAACGTCAATTTATTTTACGGAGGTTAATTTCAGAGGGGAAAAAATGATGAGGGGTAAAACGTAAAAGAAGTAGGTGGAGATGAGGATCAAACTTTGCTTTTTGGAACGTATTCAGTGGCGGGTGACTTACGTATTATACGCAATTACTATTTTGACCCCAACGTGGATCCCATTGACGTTTAATCATTGAGGGTGTTTAAGCTATTAATCTATTTTTTCTTAGCTCAACATTTTAAATTTTATCATTAATAAACTACACCATCCTGATTACTGATCTGGGTTTGTCCCCTTGGCACTCACAAACGCAAATTGTTTAATTTCTCACAGTGCTGATCTTCTTCCCCACTCTATAAACACGGGCTCGATTTCAAATCAATCAAGAGATTTGATCATTTTTGTAATAAATTATTTGTATGACCCAAAGTAATTAAAATAATAAATATAAAAGGATGTTGGAAGGGAAGTGGTTAGATGTAAGTCATTTTCGGGATTGAAGTAAATGGTGACCATTTCCCGTTGAGGCCATACATAAAACATAGCCTCCGTTATTATTATTATTTTTTATATTGTTGTTGATTTTTTGCATCATCTCAAACCGATTTGACGGCCGTTATTTAACTAAATCAATTATTTAAACACTTTAAACGATGACAACCTAAACAATCAATGTCAATAGTTACGAATATTAATTTCTCCAACGTCCCGTTTTAACCTCCAAAGTTCTTACATGATGTTAGGAATAATTTTTTTTTTTTTTGGGTGCATTTAGGGATAGTTTTACTTTTACTTTTACCAATATGTAGTTTGCTGGTAAAATCCATTGTGCCTCCAAAGTGGGATGCGCTTGGAGGTGTTCCGTTCAAACTCTGTTTGAGAAATGTCTATTTAGATTCTCGACGGACAAATGTATGAACTTTGGTCAATGAAACATAGACATTCAAGCATAATCATGATTGTAGTGATGAGTAAGTCTTGCGCAGCTTTCACGGCCTTCGTAGTTTGCAATTAGTATAATAACAATATTTCGATTTTTGTTTGTTGTAACGATCATTCACCATCTTTGTTCATGTGTCTTTTGTAAAAAATTTGAATGAACTGCATACATGCTTTCTCTCCAAACGTTTGAAAACTTGTTTTTTAACCATTTTTTAGAATGTATATATGAATTTACTAACACGATAGTAATTTGGGGTTATAGTAATATGTAAACTGTCAAATGCAGCAAATTTGTGTATAAGACTAATTACTAGCCCACTCAGCATAGCGTTGGGGGTAAACGATTGGAATATTCATCGAAATTCACAGCATGATTAGGCAGTAAATGTTATTTTTTAATAGCATTAGATTGAGATATTTAATGAATTACACGAAAATGTATTGAAAGGTGATATCAGGGACCATCCCTTTGGTAGCTCCTAAAGCATTGAATATGATTTTTCTACGAAATTATATAATAGCCACTCGATTTTCGCATGGTTCGACACTTAACGTTACAATTTTTATCTTATTACATTATTATACTAATAAAGAAAAGGGAGAAAAAGTATTTTTTATCTGTCGTAGGTGCACTTCGGAGTTGAAAACGACCATTATAGTAACGGGTCTCAGAAAAATAGTATTGCGTACTATTATATTATATGCATCTATATATATGTTATTTTACTAAAATATGTGTTCTACACTATGTTTTTCTGAAAGATGTTTATCAGAGAAAGTGGTGTCTTTTGGTTTTAAGATAAAAGTAAAATGTCATAACATTCAAGCAAAGTATATAAAAAAAAAACCAATATAGACTCTTTGCGTTAATTAATACTGGTGATTATTAATACAAACCGTTTATTCACAGAACTTAATTAGTAAACCACATGCGGAACAACATACACGCAAATTATGCATATTTAAGTGCTTAATTTATTATTATCCATAACAAAAGATATATATTATTACTATTTTTCAAGTATGGTGGGTTTTCGAATTACAACCCTGTTAAGAATCTAGATTAACAAATGACAGTATAAGAATTAGGTAAAAAACTCAATTAAAAAAATGGACAGAGATTAGTGTACAAAAAAAGCTATAAAATTTAGTAATTCAATTATTGATGGGCCAGGGTAATTTTAAGGTGGAGAAGAAAAAATGAAGGAAAAACATGCAAGTGGATTGAGCAAAGGAGCTATGGACCCATCAAAAAGACGAGATTACTGCACCAATTACACCAACAAACAAAAACATAGAGGTGAAAAATTGGTCGTAGTTTGATCACTTTTTTGTTGTTGTTGTAATTTTTATCCTTCTACTAACATAATTTTAACTTTTTTGACTCCCTAAGACTATTGCGAAAATAAATAAACTAGTACTCATCTACTATTGTTTTAGAGGTTTTTTTTTTTAACTTAGCAGACAATTCTAAGATCAGCTATAGTTACCATCATTACTCGCACGACTGCTTCTGCACGGAAAATCATACACATATATATACACACACACAAATATGTGTGTGCACGGAAATTCACACACACACAATTTTATATATACACACAAATATGTGTGTCAGTGTGTCTGTGAAGGACTGTTATTGTTGTGCTCCGAACTAATTAATCTACTCTAAGCATCTAACTTATTTTCCAACGTGGCATTAATGTACTCTCTAGTGTTTTACATTGTTATAATCTTCTTGCTCCGTTATTCGTTTTGGCATATTAACCATTAACTTTTTTATTTATTTTATCATTTGCCATTTTCAACAAACTTAAATGCAAAACCATAAAAATTATTTAGTAACTTTTTTAGATAATTCTGTTAATAAATTTAAAGAAATGTGAATTGCGAATTGTTTGTACCAATCAGAAATATGAGTTATGAACTTATGATGAATTTTAGTTTTCATCATGCAAACTATCATATTAACTTAAACCAAAAAAAAAAAAAACTATCATATCAACTATACTAGTTAGTCGAACTCAATTTTAAGTTTATGCCAGCTCAATCAGTTATCAGAATAACCTAAATCCTATTCTTAATTATACTATTTGTCTAGGTTAAAATAAAATCCGTATAGTGACATAAGTGGTATAAATTCTCTATATATCTATGTGTATATATATATATATATATTGAAATTATATTTTACACATATCATGAGATCCATAACGGCGGAGTTTGGATTCATGTGAAGGTGCTTCGCTGTCGTAATTTGTATTATCCCTTTATACTAAACCATTGTTATGGTTCTTCTATCAATTAAGATTAAGAATGATACGGTTAGGTGCGGTTCTTTTCGATTTATACAGCCGACAATATTATAAGTTAGAAATAGAACCGACATTTCTGTGGTTTAATAAATAATTACCACCAAACTTAGATACAATGTGAATGTGAATGTGAATGTGAATGGATTGTTTGAAGACTGATGAGGATGATTACATGTCTACATCAGTATATATAAATATTATATGATCTACCTAAATATCATGGAGGAAAAAAAAAAAATATATATATATATATATAATAACGTACATAACAGACAGAAAACTAATTTAAAATGGAAGCATTCGTACTTAAGGATTCACAAATCACCCGGAGAATAAAAATATATTTGTATAATTTAAAGAATAAAATAAATAATTAAATTGATTCTGCTGCCATAAGATTAAATTATATGAGTAAGGCTAGCAATTAACTTATTGTAGAATAGAGTTTGGCTAAATATTAAAACAATATAAGGTTGATACAAATGGGTCCACATATAGGATAGATTAATTAAGAACGTCAAAAGGGTAAATCTTGGGATTATTTTTTTAAAGTTGGTAGATCCATAAACCTTGTTATTTTCAACTATTCGTTTAACACAAGGGCTGAAGAAATAAAGTGAAAGTCAAATTCACGATGAATATTGAATCTTGTATAGTTTTGTTAAGAGTTGCCTACTAGTATATTTTATGTAAATATGAATTGGTAATATAGAAACTGTGAGGCGAGGGGGTGAAAAAAGAAGTGGGTAAGAAATGAAAAGAAGAAGAAAGTAAGGGTACAAAAGGAAATAGAAAATATCACGTGACATGTGGGATATGAGTTATCTACGCCACTTTCATCTTCCCATGTGGTTTTTTTTTTTGATAACCAAAAAGTGATTAGCCTATCCGACTAATTTTTCATAATAAATGCAGTCGTTAAATAGTTTATTCACTGAATTTTTTAATAAATTGAAAACATAACACTACTTCGGCTAGTTAAATAAAATGATTTAATAAATTTTGTTTTTAGGAGAATCAATTTCTGACCTAAACTAACTTAATAACTTTCTCTCAAATAAAAACAACTAGACCACTACCATTTAGTTTCTGATGTGGTTTTACCTCTTAGTTTATCTGTCTCCAGCTCACCTTTTCTCTCTCTTAGCTAATTTTACGATTTTTATTTTGATATTTGTTTGTGTATCTTGTTATTAGCCACTGATTTATCTAGAAAAAAAAAAAGTATGACAGCTAAGCTTATTTTAAAGATTAAATCAAGTGATATGTTGGAGTTGGAACATGGAATTTTAAAGGGGTTAGCGTCAAGTAAAAGCTTGTTTGATTTTAATGTACAAGTTAAGCAAACACTGTTAAAAATGTTGATTTTACAAATCTAACTTTCAGATTTGGTAAATTGATGAATGACATTTTTATTGCGTCGTTTGTTAATTAAGAACCTTTTAATGATAATATGGGAAAAAGAAATGAAAAAAGTAGAAAAGGCTAACAAATTTGAAAGATAAAAAGAGAGAGGAGAGGCTCTTGTGAACAAGGAAAGGGCAAAAGAGGTGAAAGATGGAAAAACAAAGACAACTTTCACATTCTTCTTTTGCCTTTTTATCTTCCGAAATTTCGATCACGCATTTCATATTTCACTTTCCCCTCCCCTCCCCCATTTTGTACAATAATAGTAATACGAAAGGCTTGATAGAAAATAATAGGAGTCATGAAATTTCCTTTTATTCATGTGGATAATAATGCCATGGCCTCATTTTTTTTTCTTACTAGCCCAAACCATAGTTTTTGGGCCAAGCTTGTAATTTTATCGTTGTATTTAAACTTTGTTTTTTCCCTATTATTTATTTGTAGAGTTTAGATATATGAGAGTTCTAAAATTCGCCCTTTTTGTTTTATTTCCCAAAAAACTAAAAGGCACATTCAAAAGATTCTTCAATAACACCTAAAAGCTAATGGATGATAGCCAATTTAGAGGTTGGAGTTTTGAAAAGTTACTCTATGTTCTTGTCACTGTCACTGATACTTACAGGACATAATCAAGCATACAGAAGAGAACCACTTTCTAGATAATCAACATTATAAAATATGAAAATACTCTTTACCTTGAACTTCAAATCTTAGCTAATAATGCCTACCTCAAAGTTTAGCAAATTGTTAGATACCGATCACTGTTACAACTTTTCGTAATTAATTTCTTTGATCCTTATCATTGAAGCCATATTAGATCAAGATTCTTCATAATTTAGCACCCAATTCAATTCGTTTCAGTTCCAGTGTCATCCTTTCATTCACAAGTTTCATCCCTTCATTATCCATTCTCATTTTTTCGAGCTTCTGGTCCATTTTCTTACTAAACATCTCCCACTTGAATCGTTGTCTCTCCAATTCCATCAACTCAGCTTGAATCTGAAGCTTGCGTCCTTCTAACTCGAGAGACTTAGACTCAATCAACTGTTTCTGTAAGCCAGCAGCTTTTCCATTGTCTAGCGACATTCCGAGATCCACATCAGCTTGGGAATGAGGCAAGTGAGGGACATAACCCTCATATGGATGACCAACATCTTCATTGCTCTGGCTTTGTCTTAACCTCTTCAAAGGACGGTCACCTAAGGCTCCATCATGGACTCCTCTACAATCCTTACGAGACAAATTATGTTCCTCATAATCATCACGATCATCCTCATTATCAAAATCATCAATTTGGTGTCTCCCATGTTCACCATTATCATGATCATCACGGCTGTTGAGCGTCAACAAGTGAAGGGATCTCTGTAATGCAGGGTCATGAGGCAAATGCAATCTGTTTCCGTTATGGTACGAGCACATCTCTTCATAGAAAAGATGTTTAGAGCTCATGATTTTCCTAACTTCGTCTTTCTCTTTCTCAATCAAGTAATCAATAGTATCCAAAAGTGCAGGATTCTCAACAACCTCACAGGAAGTTCCCCTACCAAGCATCTCATTAAGCTTCTTATACCGCTTATTAAGATCATTGAACTTATCCTCGCATTGCTGCGGAGAAACACGATAACCTCTTTCATCCATGACTTTAGAAACCGATTTCCACTTACCTTTCTTCTGCAAAACCGCAGACTTCCTTCCATTACCATGATCCAAACCCGAGTCCTCACCGATATAAGAGAGCGCAGTTATCATCAGCTTCACCATCTTATCCATCCATTTGACACGTTGCCAGGGAGAGTTTTTCTTGGATTTGCTTGACTCGTTATGACCATCACAACTCAAACATAGTTCATCTTCCTCACTCTTCGGGTTCTTCCCTCGTTCTCCATTGTTGTAATCAGTTGTTGGCAAGTTCTGAACGCAGGTTTGACGTGGAACCATGGTAAAGGGAAGGCTCAAGTCCTGACTCTGATTCTGATTCATACCATTTGGACAAAGAACAGAACCTTGAGAATCAAAGCGCCCGTAAGAATTTTCACCACGAACAATGCCTCCATGTGAACAGTTTCCTTCCATTTCTCCACTTTTGAGTGAAAATCTAGAGTCTTTCTCCTCAAAATCCAAGTTCTCTTAGGTGGATACCTTTCAAAAAACCTTAGATTTCTCCAAATCTACAACGACACAATCCGAAACCGAAACCTCTCATCTAAACCTAAACAATCGGAACTTGTAATATCAGACCAAACAAACAGTCATCATCGTCCGATTAAACGCGGGAGATGAAACTAAACTTGTTAAACACAGCAACCTCAAGAAAAGAAATAAACAGAGAAGAAGTGATAAACCATCTTTACCAAAAGACGAAATTCGCGGAACAGAGAGGCATGGAAACAAAGCTTATCTTTAGAGAACTGAAGGAGATGAACAGGAACAAGAAGAAGAAGAAGAAGTGATAGCGTGTGGCGAAGAAAACATTTGAGGAGGAAGAAGAAGAAGAAGAGAGTGCTAATTAATCTCTTTGGGCTTATTTTGGTGACAAATCTTTTAATTCATGTCCAATGTATCAGAAGATATCTGGACCCACCAATTTTATTTACGTTCCTATAATGTTTATTTTTATTTTATGATTGCTTTTGTAGTAACCTGTAGATTTTATTTTAAATACTAATACACAAATTATATATGTTTATAAAAGTTTTTTTATCTTTTTATTTATTTATTATTTCTACTTCCTTATTGAATCATTAATACATTTCATCACCAAATCATGCCAATCACAATAGGTTTTATTATACTCTCACACGTGTGCTTATTTTGTGGAACCGTTAAACGTCACTAACTCACATAAAGTGAAAGTTAAAAAGCGTTTATAAATATTTTATCTTATTTTTACTTTTAGTTCTTATTGAATTATTAATAAAACTGTTGTTTTTCTGCTATATAAAAAAATTATTTTATCTTAATTTAGATATATAAATTTCTATTAATTTAAATTTAATAAGCGCAATATGATACATTGTTTTCATAAACTTCGGTGCACAATCCTTCAATATCAAATATCTAAAGTTATTTAGTTTCCAAAATTTAGTATAAAATAAGAAAGGAGGAATTGAGAAAAAATGTTAAATTTTTTTTAAGAATGTTTAAAATGTTTTTTTCTATATTTAACTTCAAACCCGTATATAGTTTTAAATGATAATTGGTATCATATTTTAGAATTTTTTTTTTTTTTTATAGAAAATATCGCGAGATTTCTGCATCGAATCTAGTCACAATAAAAAATTATATTCTTACACGTATGCTTATTTTATGAAATTGTTAAGCGTTACAAAACTCAAAAAATAAAGAGTTACGAGACACTGGAAAATAGCAAAAAGTCAAATCTCATATCGTAATTTAGATTTTTAATTAAAATTTAACATTAATATTTTGTTTTCTAAAAATATCTCTATATATACAAGACCTCAGCTCCAAGCATCACAACTCAATTTCTTCTTAAGCAAATAGAACGCCGGAAAATATAATATTTTGTTTTTGCGAACGATTGGTTCGTATATGGGCCTAATGTTCTATTGGGCCTTTGTCCCATTTGTAAAATCTTATTCGTAGAACAAAGGGTATTAAGTTCGTGTATTGTTAAGTTTGTGTCTGCGAGGTCAGAGTTTGTGTCCGGTTACGATTCGTCGGTACCAATCTCCGAGAAGTGTTTCTGGTGGGAAGGTATCTCTGTCCACACAATGTCCGGTGAGGAAGACGCCACCGTCAGGGAGCCACTAGATCTGATTCGGCTGAGTCTCGACGAGAGAATCTATGTCAAGCTCCGGTCAGACCGCGAACTTCGCGGCAAGCTTCACGTACGTTTTCTTTGCCCTCCTTTGTGGGTATAGTAGTACCTTGTATTTGTAACTGCTTAGAACTCGTTCCACATAATAGTTTGTTTGAATTTTGTAACTTATTTTGCTGATTCCACTGTTTCGTATCGAACGTATTTTAGGGTTTTGCTTTTGAAGTTTCAATTTTTCAAAAAACGTTACGGCGATTAGCTGTAATTGGGGATTTATGGGTTGTGTAAAGTTCAATTTTGACAAAGTTCGTAAATTTGGTAGAGTTTTACACTTATAAGTTGAACGCTTAGGTTGAATTTTTGTTTTTGTTGTCCGAGCAGGCGTTTGATCAGCATCTGAATATGATTCTGGGTGATGTTGAAGAAGTTATCACAACTGTAGAAATTGATGACGAGACATACGAAGAGATTGTCCGGGTACGTGCTTTTTCTTACTCCTTTTATGTATAATTGAGGGATCTTCATGGCTTTCACATTCATATGGCCTATATACAAGTTTTAGCTTGCTGTGTAATACATTTACTTAGCTCCCTGAATTGAGACTCGTAACAAATATGACATCTGATAATATTCTACACGGATTTTATTTCTCTGGTTTCCATATAACTTTGACTGTTTCTAGTAGTGAAGCCTCTTTAAGCTTCTTAGGTACACATTAGTTGTTGAGACTCCTCTAGTTGTGCTAGATTCTGATCTGATTAGGATCTCCTGTATGTGATTGGTTTCTTTTACTATCTTTGATTGCAGACGACAAAGCGGACGATTGAGTTTCTATTTGTGAGAGGAGATGGAGTAATATTGGTGTCTCCACCACTGAGGACAGCCTGAGTTAAAACTCAAATCTGAATCCTAAGTTAAGGAAAAAACAAATCTTTTGTTCCCTCTTTTCATGTTCCATGAAGGGCTCTGTGACTATTGGTGTATTTAGTCACTTGTCGAAACTCAAAAAGCTTGAAGAAGCTAAGTTGCTTAATTTTCATTGCTATTTGGATATTTCGTCAACTTTGACAGGTTTAGCTACTTTCATCGTGTGATATCTTAATTACAACCCAATTATCTGAGTTCACAAATAAATATTGGTTTTTAAGAAGTGCAGCAAACATAGAATGAACCAGAAACCAAAAAGGAGAGTGATGATCATTTACGTACAAAAAAAACGGAAATTGTAATAAAATAATAATCAAAAACAAAGTTGGTATCTTATTATCTTCGTCTGGGTCGGGCATGAATCGGGGAACCAGATGACTGTGAGCCTCTGTAGTTTCTGCTTGGAGAATCCATTGATCCTCTGACGGAAGAATAGGTAGCTTTGGGTAATGGAGGCGTTGACTCTAAGGGGGTTGACTCTGCAAAGCATGCTGTGTTCACACGAGTTCTCTCCAACTCTGCTTGTAGCAATTCGTTTGAACACTGTTTCGTTAGAGCCTGTTCACGGATAAAACAAAATGATCAAAATTGAGGTTTTGAAATTTGATTGAATTTGTGGGGAAAAGACGGGAACAAATATGTTACGAGGAGGTCATCTGCTGAAACAGATTGCTTGTCATCTGAAACTGTGTCTTCGCTGCCACGAGTTGGCCTACGATTATGCCCCGGGGTCTCGATTGCTTCACTGATGCTCTCTATAGCTATCTCCAACACGGTTCCTTGTAGAGATTTAAGAGATGCGGTTGCATCACTTGTAAAATATGGATTCAGGACTGTCTCAAAATATTCAAGCTGCAGCAGGTTGTTGTGAAAAAACAGAGTTAGCAAATCACAAATCTACAAAGGGTTTATGCTTCTGTATAGTAGTAGTCACTTTTAATGTTTCTCAATATAAATTTAAGGACTTCCAGTTTTAGTTAGTTAGGATCTCTTATGGTGAAAAGAACAAGAAGTTACCTCAAACATCAGTTGGCAGAAGCCATTAGCATCAATTGATCTTAGGTCACTTGATCTGTTTTCTTCCACAAGACTGAGAAAAGTGTCGATTAGACCTTCAATCAGAACGCCGAGAATTTTGTCCAGTAGAGGTTTGGCACCCGCAAAAACCTGCAGTTCAATTTTTGGTGCAAAATAATGAGGATTTTACAAGACGAACACTTCGAGGAACACATTAAAATTTCAAATATCTAAAGAAGTAAAATCATCAGTAAAATTTCTGAATATAAAGAGCAAAATAGTATTTTACTTCTGCATGGACAGCTACAAGAGTGTGCAAGAGCTCAACAGCCGCATCTCGTATGCCCTGGAAGATTGGAGCAAATATTTAGGTAATTCTTTTCTTCATTGAAATCAAGAGGTTAATAATTATCATTACGCATAAATGTCTTACTTTTACTTGAGGTGCTGATCCCCACTGAATACCAGAGTCCAGCAAATAATTTGTGGCAGCTGTTCTGATCAAATTTGCCTGATTACAGGTGAAATTCTCAGAGACTTAAAGTTCTATTTCTAACACGTAGGAAAAGAATTTTTAGACTAAGACGGCTGAATAAAAAATCAATACCTTAGCAAAAGTGTAGTGCTCGAGGACCTTCTCTCCAAGACCAGAGAAAGACATAACTAGATCTTGAAGATCGCTGCTGTCTTCATCTTTACCCCTGAATAAGTGAAAACACAAAGCAAATCTTAGTCTAGTGAATTATAACACCATATACAAATTCACCCATGAGAGCAGTATTCAATTGTGAATCATATCGTATTCAACCATTGGTACTTATTATCCAGTTTAAGTCATTTATGTATGAATGAGTATATTCCCAACTTGTTTACCACTCAGAGAAGACGTAGATAACTATTGATGTTCAGAAGAGCACTAATGACGTTAATTAAGCAGGGACCAACCTAGACTGCAACCAGGTATATTTGAACTTGTTGTAAAGCTCGGAAGCAAGTTCATCTTTGCAATAACCTATATTACTTAAGACCATCAGTAACCGCCTGTGAGGATCAACAACACTTCCGTAGGCGTTGGCTGATGGTTCTTCCTGATGATCATCAGAATATCCATTTTTCCAAATTTCTTGTCTTGAGGTGCTTTGGGAAAGATCAGCACCAATTTGCTCTAAGTGCGCTGATACATGGTGAAAACAAATTAGCATATCAACTTAACCACTGTATAGTGTGTGCATTTGCCTGCATCCATGTGCCTGTCCACGTGGATATGTGGGCATCTGCATGTGGATAGTATGAAGAGGATTTGGTGAAAAGTCATACCAGCAAAATCCAGAAAGCAGTTCAAAAAAGCCAGTCTAACAGATATCAGGATTTCCTCAATTTGGGCAAACATATCTTCTGATTTAGCAGCTTCACCTTTGACAGAGAGAATCATCCTGAAAAAGGTATACACAGATATCAACAGCTAAACGACGTAAACACTGTAGTAACAACAAGAAAATTGTAAGTACACATTTGTATATGTAGTTTCGTGAATGGCAATGAAAAGCATACAAGACCACGTTTTCTATCATACAACATGGTACACAGTCATTTGATTTCACAATGTCACAGCATAGAATTGGTAATCATGGTATGTCAAGCTAGAACCACGATTAGTGACTATTTGCATTTTGTTTTTTTCTGATGTATACAGAGAAGACTGGACACTGATGTATGTACTAGAAACATAGACATCTGGAACTCCTAACACAAAAAGTGGGTTTTTCACTTCGCCAAAAATAAATAAAGAGCAATAATGCCCTCTCTATGTGTAGTAAACCACACGATGCAAATGTTTTTATATGTTACCAACGTACGCTTGAACTTACAAATTGATTTGTTCCATGCCAGCGACAATAACTGAACGGAACGCAAGAGGCAAGTAAGAGATGGCATATGGAGATCTATTCCTTTCAAGAATAGAAACCGGGATCCACGTCTCCTCTTTTGATATTCCTTCTGTGGATGCCCTCATCCAAGAGCAAAGCCTTTGGATATAAATCTTAGTGATTTCCGCCTGGACTTTTCTTAGTGCAACGACTGCCATAACCAAAAAGGTTATATAGCATCTTAGTATACTTAAATTAAACAACAAGCTCAAGCTTCAGAAGAAGTTCAACTACCAGCACTGTGGGGCGCTGACTCTTTGGCTTCAAAAGCTTGGCATGCTTTTGATACTTCGTTGATGGCATCACTCATAAATGGGCGGAGAATGCATGATTCGTCAAAATCACAAAATGTGCTGTTTACCTACAACAGCAGTAATCAGGAAAAGATAATCTTTAGAGCACTTTATGGCAATATCACATGGTTGTCCTTCCAATGTGGAGAGAAGCTCCACTAAAAAGTGGTAATTTAATTAGAAAAACAAAGAAAAAAGATACCACCTTTGCTTCATAGACAGAAATAGTCTTGCGTATCATCCCAGCAACTTCTTCCAAAGAATGAGTTGAATACCTTGCCTCTGTGACCTTCTCCTCAGCTTTATTGGCTGAGGTATCAATAACTTGGGAGGACTGGGCAAATAAAAATTTAAACTCAAATTCAAATGAAGAACTATCTCCAATCCAAGAAAGAAATAAGTAGGTACCAGCCTCAGCATAAGGAATACAACTACAGAATTGATCTACTCTTGGGGCAGCATAGGGATATAAACAGAAAGAATAGCTAATACCTTGGCAAATTTTCCACTGAAAATAGATATAGCTGTTTTCCAAAACACAGGGATATGATGCACAAGCACAGCAGTCAATCTTTTGATGTATCTTCCCTTCAAAGTATCAATCTCTTCGCTGGGAAATTCCACTGATTGTAGGTCAACTTGAACTTCATTATTTTCAATAGAAGAGGCAGTATCTGACTAACGGATTGAGAAAAAAACCCGGATGTTGTCATCTATAGAACTGAATATTGAATATTCTTTTAATGATATATAGTTCTCAATACTGAACTCACATATGGAACGCCATTTTGTTGAATTTGTTGCCACTTAGCATCAGAGATGGCTTTCTCATGAGTCTCATTACGCAAAATTTCCACCCTTGCTTCATGATCATATGTACATTTCTCAAGCAAGCCGTGGATTCTATGATTCTGGTAAATTAAAGAGCCAAGCAAGATGACGTTATTAAAATACACGATGATTACAACAAAAAGGAGCCACAGACACACACGGGTGTGTTTCCCCATCATATAAAGGTCCTAAGTTGAAAGTGAAGACAGCAATCATAAGGAAACAAATGAATGATTTCATAACCTAAAAGTCGATCTGATACTCAAAGCCAATCTATTAGGAATCCAGATTAGACGCATAACATAGCAAGAGGGTAGTAAAAGAGTGACATCTTCAAATATACCGACCTGAACATTTAGATAATGCCACACAGGATCAGATTCGGGTTCCAGCTCCAGCAAAAGCCTCACAGTGTTTTCCAGCTAAAATAAAAACAGACTTCAGATATCAGGACAATAAAATAAAAAGCCTGGTTTCTCAAAGTTTCCAAGAGGAAGTATGAAAGATTTTCAAGTAGTTGTACACATGGGAACAATGAAGAAATCACAATGCAGCAAATCAAGTAAATGGGTCTATAACCAAGGACATGAATTTAGTCATTTTCTTCATGTACAACAACTGGGAAAATGTAAAAGGGGATATCCTTAATGGAAGTACTATGGTAAATGCATTTGGTGAATATTTGAAGGAATGATTGTTCAGTTCAATCACTAGTTGACATTAATTAAAAGAATTATAACTGACATACACTTGTAAAGTCTATTTTTGGATCTTCCATAGACTTGTATAGCGTGCCTTTAAATTCCAGCATAACTTTCTCAACCTCCTCGAGTACACGCTTGAGTATATTTACCTGAAAGCAGCTTGTTTTTCTATGTTGTCAAGAACCTTGTTAAGTAAGTAAATAAAATCGTAATAAGAAGAAGATTCAGTGCTTATAGGAAAGTGGATAGCATCTGTCTCAAGAGAGTTTGATTGAAAATTCAGGCATACATGAGAAGGGAGAGCAATAGATTTCGCCTTCTTGTATTCTCGAACAGCCAAATCATATTCACCCTTGCTAATACTGCTACGAATGATACTGGGTAAATTAAAAAGTGTCCGGAATCTCTGAAGCATGCCTTGTACAGACCTGATTTTTTCAGCTTGAGCCTAAAAATGGTTGTGAAAAAGGCTTCTTCAGCACATTGAAAGAGAGTGACAAGCACAAAAGCAAATTAGAACCACACCAACCTGTCTCTCAAAAAGAGGTTCAAATGCAAGATTGGCCCTTGATGTCACACTTTTCATACAATTGAACAAATGAGTAGTTCCTGATCCTTCGGGGTCTTCTTCAATCCGCTTCAGTTTTGACTCAATATCTATTAAGAAAATCAGTAGTCTACATGAAAATGAGAGAAGAAAACATAAATTATTCAGCTGAGAGCAATAATAATACATACCATCAATTGTTGTTTTACATGAGACGAAGCAGTCAAAATTGTCCTTTACCAATTGTTTCCTTTGCAGATTCCGACCCTTTAAGTCACTTTTCAGGCCAAGGGCACCAGCCTCCAAATCTGCTGCACTTGTGTCTTGGTGAATGCGAGAAAGAAACAGCTTCGGATCGAAATGATCAGAGAAGTAAATCAATTTTTCTGCAAATACTCAGAAGATGATAATCAGAGAAGTAAATCAATTTTTCTGCAAATACTCAGAAGATGATACATAACAATTAGACCACTGGAAATTGTACAACGAATAAGCCCTCTGAAAAATCAAATTTTCTTGTAAGAGCTATTATTCAACTCGAGTTGTAGATATGGTGAAGAAAGACATACCCCGAAGAGTATTATCCACTTTCTCAGCTTTTGATGGGCTGCCTGACGACTCAGTGATTAATCTCAATGTCTTGTTGTCTATTATCCTATGAAGTAGACAAATTCAGATTTAGATAAGTTCTACCATATCCAAGCATTAGGTATCCGACTGGCTTTCAATGTAACAAAACAAACGAGAGCAATTACCCTAATTTTAGTGGATCAATACATTCCATGCCACGAGGGAATGACTGCAAACTTGTCAGAACCACTTTCTTGCCAGGTGCAGGTACTTTACCCTCTACTTTCTGAACCACAGGTGCCGTTCTCGATTCCCGCATATCACGAACCCTACGGGCAAGCTGCCAAAATGTCATCGGAATTAAAGTGAAATGCACATCTTTCCAATTAAATCCACATGATGCTATGGTTCAAACTAAGGATAGCCTTGACCTTGAGTTCGGCCACACTAGAAACTAAGATAGCATTCACAGTATTCAACGAAAACAAATTGATCAAGATATCGAATTCAAACTCTTGATCTTGATCGAACAAGCAAATTCTATCACTTAGCCTATGTCAGACTAACAGTGTAACAAGCACAAATTCCAGTCAATTTCGAGCATTCACACATGAATCTTGCCACAAATACGTACCTCAGCTTCATTAACCCGTTTCCAACAATCAGGCTCCTCTCCATCCCAAGCTCCATCATCCTCCTTCCTCGTTCTTCCCTTCTCCCGAACATCGCTACCTCTTCCTCTCCCGGCACCACCACCACCGGAACCACCTCTTTCCCGTTCCCTCTCCAAATCATCATCCCCGCTAGAAATGCTAAGCAATTCCACCTCCGACTCATCGTCCTCATCCATGGAAGGTTTCCTAATCGCCGCCGCAGACTTCTTCGGCGGAATGGTAGCCGCAGCCACAGGCTTCTGCTGTCGAGGCTGCTGCACTAAATTGGCAACAGGCTTGCGAGCAGATGCGGAAGGAGGTTTCTGATAGGTGAGATCTCTTTGAGCCTGCTCTTTCAACGCCATTTGAAGAAGCTCATCTTCGTCTAGATCGTTGCTATCGCTCGACATGTTTCAGCGATTTCAGATGATCGATCTCAGTCTCCTCCGCCTTGAGCTATCGTCAGAGATCTGAGAAGCTTTTTAGTTTCGATTTGGAGATTTTGAGTTTGTGATTTGTGTGACAAGCTTTTTTTCTTTATTTTTATTTCTTTGTTTCCAGAAATATTGATTTTAAGATAAAAAGGTGTGTATACGCGGAAAAATCAAAACATGGCGATGATAAGACCCGAAATAATATTTTCCGGTGTGGTGGCTTTGACGGAATAATTTGGTATGACCGACACATGTCTTTACAGACTCTCAAATTCATTAACTTTATTTGCAAAAACTACCAATAACCTTTGTTGGATTTGGAAGCCCGAACTTACGATTTTCGTAGGACTTCTGAATGCTCCTATATGGTTCAACCATTCAGGAGTTCTAGCTTATATGGAACGGATGGTACAACCTCAAAACGCATAGAGAGACCTATAGATAATTTGTCTAGTGATCTTGCAGAGGTGTAGGTTACAATCAACCAAGAGCTTCGAACCGATTTTTCTTTTTCTTCTGTAGTTATGAGAAGGCAAGATCTGTAAAATGGAAAAACCGTCAAAATATCTTTAAAACGATGTATAATTTTTCACGAGGGTCATATCAAAATAAGACTACACGACTGTCCGAAAGATCAAAAGTTATGTGGATACAAATTGATGTTGAATCGAATCTGAGGGACGATAAGTAGTTTAATTATGTGATGTTTCGAAGGTATATCAGATTCATAGAAACATGGTATTTCTTCTAAAAATAAAAAATAAAGAGTTTCAAAAAGAGATAAAATATTGTTAGATGGGTTAATCGGATAAACATGTTTTAGAGAAAAGATAAAAGAACTTTTCTTCATAGAATCAAAACTTTTCAAAAAGGGAGAAGAGTGTATCCCTTCACTATGGGAAGTATGGGAAGTGAAAGGATAATTAATGGGAAATGGAAGGATACTTAAGAGATTACATGACTCGATTTTTTGGGTTTCGGGTGCGGAAATATGCGGTCTTGGTGGTGGATGTGACGTTTACATCAACACTCAATTGTTCTAATGTATGGACAAGTTTAAATTTGACGCATCGTGGTATATATTACTTTTAGTAGTGAATATGCATGATATTGCATCTTAGATTCCGAGAGTTTTGGGAGTGTAGTTATTGGTAAGTGTAGAAGGCCATTCGGGTGATCCGAATATTGAGGAATTATTACGAGAAACTCTAATCTCTAGGGACCTTGGATCATACTATTTTTTTTTTTTTTTTTGATAAAGACCTTGGATCATATTACGGGTATGTTTTAAGAATAGTGCTTCTATGAAATTATAGCGCAAAGAGAACGGCTACATCATGATTTACCAAAAAAAAAAAAAAGAGAAAATTATCCCTACCAACTTTCTATTTGTAAGAAAATAATAGAGATTTTATGATGATTTGACAAAAGATGAATTTTTGGTCACTTTATTACATAGTAGTTATTTTAATGACATTGATGCCACTATTATTTCAATATTCTTTTTTTTTTGGGTCCAAATCCCTATTATTTTTTTTGTCAATCAAACTCTATATATTAGTTTACAGATATAAACCTTTTTCTAGAAAGAGCCAATCAGTAACCATCGAACTTACATGGGAAAAACAGAACCCGCGAACTCTTGCATATTTCGCAAGATGATCAGCGGAAGTATTACCACTACGAGGGATCAATACAATAAAAACACAAAATCTCTCCAGGCCTGACACCTCAGCATTTTAGGGTAATCTAGAGCTGACACATCATTACAAATGCAAACCAATCAAAACATTTTGATTAATATACATCAGCTCTCCAGCTTGTCACATCATCTCTCCAACTTACCACATCATTTTTTCACTAAAAACACATCATTTTAAAAACACAACCAGTTAAATTAAAATAAATAATACATACCATCATTTAAATTTTTTTTGATAATGATATATGAATTTCTAATTTGTTTAAAGAAAACAAAATCATATTATATATAAAATGACCATATTTCGATAATATTAAAAAAACCAATCAAATTAAAATAAATAATACATACAATCATTTTAAAATTTTTATAACAATCAAATTAAAATAAAAAATACTTACCATCATTTTAATTTTTTTTGATAATGATATATGAATTTCTAGTTTATTCAAAGAAAACAAAATCATATTATATATAAAATGAACATATTTTCATAATTTTAAAAACACAACCAATCAAATTAAAATAAATAATACATACCATCATTTTAAAAATTTTTATAACAATCAAATTAAAATAAAAAATAAATACCATCATTTTAAATTTTTTGATAATGATATATGGATTTCTAATTTGTTCAAAGAAAAATAAAATCATATTATATATAAAATAAACATATTTCCATCATTTTAAAAACACAACCAATCAAATTAAAATAAATAATACATACCATTATTTTTTTTATAATAATATATAAATTTCTAATCACTTGTTTTTAAAAAATTAAAATCATATTATATACAAAATGAACATATTTATAATATATTTCTGCGACAGAAAAACTCATCACCCGCAACGTAGCGCAGATCCGATACTAGTATACTTAATACTAAATGTGGAGAATAACTCCTTGTAATAGACAAAATCTCTTAACTCTGTAGCAAAGGTAGGCCAGTCTTCAAGGTTAGAAGTCATTTTTAACAGGTCCGAACAATCCGTCATGATGATAATGCAAGTCATCGGGATCGCCAATAAGCACTTCATCGCCCACAATAGAGTCTCCAATTCAGCATGGAGGGGGGAGAGGCTTCTGCGAGATCCCTTCATTCCTAAATGCATCAGTTTTCCTCCACAAGATACAATCCAACCATGTCCACTTCGAGATTCAGCCGCGTGCCATGACCCATCAATACAACATACATGTCTATCTTCTGGGATTGGTCCAAATCCCTATTAAAAATCATTACATTTGTTTTTTTTCTTTTTCCTGCATCAAAGTATTTCTGTCATTTTGCATCGACGAATTAAAATATTTAACTAAGGCAAGATACCTAATTCCATTTCATCTTAAAATTATTCATCTAATCAAATCTTAATTAATTAATTAAAACGTGAAAATCAGAAGCCCACTAAATTAACAAAAAGATGAGCAGTCTATATTAAAGGAAACAAGAAAAGAACCCGATTAGAGCTAACATTGTCGGAAGTTCCAAAATATTGTGGCAGAGCCATTTGTCGTAGTCTCGAACTCGGATGTAGAGGTAAAATTGTCCAGCGTTGGCATGGTATATGTAAGAATCTTCAGTAGGAGATCATAATGTTACAGAGAGAGCTGCACGTTGTGGAGTTGTTTATCATAATTGTATGTGTTGCGTATAATTAGATCTTTTTTTTTTGTCAACAGCTGTAATAGATTAATTCAAATGAACCAATGTTGTGGGATATTGTTTACAAACGTTGTAGGGTGAGGTTCGACACAAACATTCCGTGCCAGATTGTCCGCTTTGACATTCACATTACGCGGTACCAAAAGAAAAGAAAGGTAGTCAAACTCTATTTTGTCGCTCTCGATCGCCTCAAGATAAATTGAGAAGGCTGGCCACTCCGCCGGAGAAGACACCATCTTTACCAGATCTGAACAATCTGTTATAAACACTACATCTCGCTTGTTTTGGCCAATCATGCATCTCATCGTCCAGACATGTACTTCGACCTCTGAATGTAAAGGCGTCAGACTTCTTCTAAGGTTTGCCGCCCCCATACTTCGCTCCCCTTCAGTCGGATGTTGGCAGAACCATCCCAGTCCTGAAAATCTATCGCCCTCTTTCCATGATCCATCTGTGAAACACCGATACACACCCGATCTTAAACCGATTAATTCACCTCGATCGAAAATTTGTGTTCCTCTTCCCGCTGGAGTTATATTTCCTATGGTTTCCTCCTGTTGTGCCAAAGTCCACGCTTGTTCCTCAGCCTCAGCCAACCTTATAACTTCTCGTGGATCTCTATCCACATCCTCATAGATCTTATCGTTTCTAGCTTTCCATATATACCATAATAGCCATAGAAACATTGAACTATTCGAATCCTTTGGTTTTCGCCAAAATAAATAATCCATATTTGTAAATAATGAATTTGATGGGAATAACATATTCGATGAAGGAACTTGTGATAAAGCCCATGTTTGTGAAGCTGGGGGGGGGGGGGGGGGGGGCATTCAAACAGTGCATGATTTATCGTTTCCTCTATTTCTCCACATCTAACACAGATCGCCTCACAGTTTATCCCGCGTTTCTTTAAGGTTGCTGATACCGCGACACAGCCTGTGATGATTTGCCACATAAAATGTTTTAATTTTGGTGGACACTTAACTTTCCAAGTATAAGCCTTCAAGGGTCTTAAATCTGGACATAAAACTCTAGTTACAGATGTGTCCGGGTTTTTTAATCGCATCGTGTGGTAGCCCGATTTAACCGTATACTTTCCTGATTTTGTAAAATGCCAGCCTAGTGTATCAGGTGAATTGAGCGAACCTAATGGTATCGCACCGATCAAATTAGCATCATTAAGTTCAAAATTAGCAATAAGCTTCTCTATGTTCCAAGTGTTTGTTTGGAAATCAATAAGAGTTTTCACTCTGAGTAATGTATCAATAGAAGAACCATTGCTTATAGCTGGCCTCGGGAATTGAGCTGGAATCCACGGATCAGTCCATACTGAAATGGAAGCTCCAGAGCCAACTCTTTTAATGAGTCCTTTGTTAACCAGAGGTCGAGCATATACTATACTTCTCCATCCATAAGATGAAGAGTAAGATTTAATTGGATCCAGAAGGCTTGAATTCCGAAAATATCGTTCTCTAAAAACATTTGCGATATCGTCCTATGAAAATATCGCCTCAGATTTAATTAGATCTGATAGATTAAAATCATGTTTAATAGGATTAAATTAAAATATTTACGATAATAGTATAAGATTAATAATAATAAAAAAAATTAATATTGTCGAGAAAGAAAACGGGAAAAATATTTAACAATCGCTACAAACTTGAATAGAATCAACACAGCGTTTTGCTCAATCAAACAACCCTAGGAAGCTTCACGCCGGTTTTACAAAGAAAAAAAAAAGCTTCGCTCTTTCTTGTTCTAACTCTCTCCCTTTCTCTGCGCCGTTCTCTCTCTGTCTCGAACTCGCTCAACCTATCGATTAATTCCTCTCCGAGATAAGGTAAAGCTTCTTCGATTCTCTCTTCTTAGCCACAGTCTCTCCTGTGGTTTCGTTTACTAAAGGATTGTGTTGTGCCGATCTGAAAACCCAATTTGTTTCCGTTCGATTGTAGAAAATCTTCACCTGGATTTGATTAGTCGGAAGAATTTGGAACCAGCCCTGAAATTTATTATCAATGGGTCGGAAGAAGCCGAGTGCTCGTGGTGGAGATGCTGAGCAGCAACCTGCTGCGTCATCTCTCGTTGGTGCTACTAAATCTAAGAAGAAGGCTGTTCGAATTGATGACGATGAATACTCCATAGGTACCGAGCTCTCCGAGGAGCCTAAAGTTGAGGAAGAGAAGGTTGTTATCACTGGGAAGAAGAAGGGTAAGAAAGGTAATAAGAAGGGTACGCAGCAGGATGACGACGATGATTTTCCTGATAAGTTTTCGGCTGCGGGGGAGGAAGACGATGTTCCGGAGATTGCTTTTGTAGGGAAGAAGAAGTCCAAAGGTAAGAAGGGTGGTGGTGGCTCTGTTAGCTTTGCCTTGCTTGATGATGAAGATGATAAGGACGAAGCGGAGGATAATGAATCTGATGGTGACAAAGATGATGAGCCAGTTATAAGTTTTACTGGTAAGAAACATGCGGCTAAGAAGGGTAACAAAGGCGGTAATTCATTTGCGGCATCAGCTTTTGATGCACTTGGTGGTGGTGGTGATGATGATGAGGAGGATGAGGATGATGAGGAAGAAGTGTCTCCTATCACCTTCTCTGGTAAGAAAAAGAAGTCCTCCAAATCTTCTAAGAAGGCCACTAATTCATTTAGCGCTGCTTTGCTTGATGAGGAAGAAGAGGCAGATGTTTCAACCTCTAGACCCGGCGAAAATACAATTGAAGACGAAGAAAGCCCCGAAATCACGTTTTCTGGTAAGAAGAAATCTTCTAAAAAGAAGGGCAGCAGTGTCTTGGCCTCACTAGGTGATGATTCGGTTGCAGACGAAACTAGTCAAGCTAAAACTTCTGATACTAAGAGTGCGGAGGTTGTAGAAACTGGAAAGAGTAAGAAAAAGAAGAAGAATAATAAGAGTGGAAGGACAGTACAGGAAGAGGACGATTTGGACAAACTTCTTGCAGAACTTGGAGAAACCCCTGCTGCTGGAAAACCCGAAGAAGAGAAAGTTCAAGCTCAGCCTGGGCCAGTTGCACTGGTAGAGAATGCTGGTGAGAAGGAAGGAGAAGAAGAGGCTGTTGAGAGTGCTGCAGCGAAGAAAAAGAAAAAGAAGAAGGAGAAAGAGAAGGAAAAAAAAGCAGCAGCTGTTGCTGTAGCAACCTCTACTGTAGAGGCTAAGGAGGAAAAACAAGAAGAATCGGTAACTGAGCAACTACAACCGAAGAAGAAGGATGCAAAGGGTAAAGGAGCAGAGAAGAAAATTCCCAAACATGTTAGAGAGATGCAAGAGGCTCTTGCACGGCGGCAAGAAGCCGAAGAGCGAAAAAAGAAGGAAGAAGAAGAAAAATTGAGGAAGGAGGAAGAGGAACGCCGCAGGCAGGAAGAGCTTGAGGCGCAAGCTGAGGAGGCTAAGCGTAAGAGAAAGGAAAAGGAAAAGGAGAAACTGTTGAGGAAGAAGCAAGAGGGCAAGCTTCTAACAGCAAAGCAAAAGACTGAAGCTCTTAAGAGGGAGGCTTTTAAGAATCAGCTCCTGGCTGCTGGTGGAGGTCTTCCTGTTGCAGATAATGATGGTGAGGCTACTTCCTCAAAGCGTCCCATTTATGCCAACAAGAAAAAATCATCTCGCCTGAAAGGCAATGACACTTCTGTTCAGGTGGAAGATGAGGTAGAGCCAAAAGAGAATCACGCAGATGAACCAGATTCTTTAGGTGAAGTGGGTCCAGCAGACACTGAAAAGGTTGATTTAATAGAGTCAGCAAACACAGACGAGAAATCAGAACCTGCTGATGTAGCTCAGGAGAATGGGGTTGAGGAAGATGATGAAGAAGATGAATGGGATGCAAAAAGCTGGGATACTGTTGATCTTAACCTCAAAGGTGATTTTGATGATGAAGAGGAAGAAGCTCAGCCTGTGGTTAAGAAAGAATTAAAGGATGCTGTATCAAAGGCACATGATTCAGGTTAGTATGAAATGTAGTTATTTGTTCGTCTTTCTAGTGTTTCATTCAATGTCTGTTTTAATATAATCTTTTGAATTTCTACACAGACCCTGAAGCTGAAAAACCAACAGCTAAACCAGCAGGTATGGGCAAGCCAACAACAGCTGCAGTAAAAGCTGTGCATGAAGTGGAAGATGCTACGCGGACAAAACGTGCTACCCGAGCAAAAGATGCCTCTAAGAAGGGTAAAGGTGTAGCTCCGAGTGAATCCATAGAGGGCGAGGAAAATCTGCGCTCTCCCATTTGCTGCATCATGGGTCATGTCGATACTGGTAAAACAAAGCTGTTGGATTGCATCAGAGGAACAAATGTACAGGAAGGCGAGGCTGGAGGTATTACTCAGCAGATTGGTGCAACATATTTCCCTGCGGAAAACATCCGAGAGAGAACCAGGGAACTGAAAGCCGATGCAAAACTCAAGGTGCCAGGTCTATTGGTTATTGATACACCTGGCCACGAGTCCTTCACGAATCTGCGGTCAAGAGGTTCAAGTTTGTGTGACCTTGCAATTTTGGTGGTTGACATAATGCATGGGTTAGAGCCACAGACCATAGAATCTCTAAATCTTTTGAGAATGAGGAATACAGAGTTCATTGTTGCATTGAATAAGGTGAGACTGCTTGTCATTCTACTAGGATTTGGATTTTTGTTCTCTACTGTAAATACTCCTATGGAAAATAAAACCTTCAACTTACAGGTGGATAGGCTATATGGATGGAAAACATGCAAGAATGCTCCCATCGTGAAGGCAATGAAGCAACAAAGTAAAGATGTTACAAATGAATTTAACATGAGGCTGAAAGGGGTAAGTTATACGTCTAGAGTTTCTTATGTATATCACTTTGTGTACATATTGTTCAAATTATGTTGTTTCATTGGTATTCCAGATTATAACCCAGTTCCAGGAGCAAGGACTCAACACTGAGCTTTATTACAAGAATAAAGAAATGGGAGAAACTTTCAGTATTGTTCCTACTAGTGCTATTAGGTATGAATCTCTGTTTACTGTTTGAAATTTACAGCGTAACAGATAAGTTATTCATCCGAAATAGTTGGGTAACTTTGTTTCTTGATAATTCAGTGGGGAAGGGGTCCCAGATCTCTTGCTGTTGTTGGTTCAATGGGCTCAGAAAACAATGGTTGAGAAACTTACATATGTCGACGAAGTGCAGGTCTCTCCTCTCTCTTTTAGGTAACACTTGTTTCTGCAATACTTCAGCATGAGGATTCTGATCCTTTCTTGAAATTGTTGAACAGTGTACTGTCCTAGAGGTCAAAGTTATTGAAGGCCATGGAACAACGATTGATGTTGTGTTGGTAAATGGTGAACTTCATGAAGGTGATCAAATCGTCGTTTGTGGGCTACAGGCAAGTAAAAACTTATGATCCAAACCCAAACAAGTAATGCACTGGGTATACATAGAACTTAGAAGAGTGATCTTATATCTTCCTCATATTTCAGGGACCTATTGTCACAACGATTAGAGCATTACTGACTCCTCATCCAATGAAGGAGTTACGGGTGAAGGTACTTTCGATTTCCACTTCATGCGTCTTGTTACTGTTATTCCTCCAGAAATATGGTTTATGCAAATAGCTTCCTATGTTCCTTTTCTATACACAATGATAATTCTTGGTCTGATGTTTCAGGGTACTTATGTGCATTACAAAGAAATAAAGGCTGCACAGGGTATCAAGATTACTGCCCAGGTGATTGGACTGCACTACAATAATCTTCGTTGCCAGCCTCTGCTTTTAAATTTACTGATGTTGGATCACATCCTGATTATTGTTTCCCAATTTTGGGTTGTGTTTAAAAGGGCCTTGAACACGCAATTGCTGGTACTGCCCTGCATGTGGTTGGACCTGATGATGACATCGAGGCAATTAAGGAGTCGGCTATGGAAGATATGGAGTCAGTTTTGAGCAGGATCGACAAAAGTGGTGAAGGAGTTTATGTACAAGCGTCTACATTAGGGTCCTTGGAAGCATTGCTTGAATTCTTGAAGTCCCCAGCTGTAAAGATACCTGTCAGTGGTATTGGCATAGGGCCTGTGCATAAGAAGGATATAATGAAGGCGGGAGTTATGCTCGAGAGGAAAAAGGAATTTGCTACGATTCTGGCTTTTGACGTGAAAGTGACTACAGAGGCTCGTGAACTTGCTGACGAAATGGGAGTGAAAATCTTCTGCGCTGATATCATCTATCATCTATTCGATCAATTTAAGGCTTACATTGAGAATATCAAAGAGGAGAAAAAGAAGGAATCAGCCGATGAAGCAGTCTTCCCTTGTGTCCTTCAGATTTTACCTAACTGTGTGTTCAATAAGAAAGACCCAATAGTCCTTGGAGTTGATGTCGTCGAGGGTATACTTAAGGTATCGTATGTTTAATTTCCTACATTCTCTGTAACTCTCACACATGTCGACACAAGTCCTAGGGTTCACACTTTGTTATCTGTCTTGTTTGTTTCTAGATTGGGACCCCCATTTGCGTCCCTGGCAGAGAATTCATCGATATTGGCCACATTGCCTCTATTGAGAACAACCACAAGCCTGTTGACTATGCAAAGAAGGGCAACAAGGTTGCCATAAAGGTAATAATGGGATCATTCTGTTCAACAAGCTTGCAAATCTTTTGTTTACAGAGAAAAAAGAGTTATGGTTGCACCGGTTTCAGCTTTACGCATTCACCGTCTAATCGATGCTTTCTTTGGTATACAGATTGTTGGTTCGAATGCTGAAGAACAGAAGATGTTTGGAAGGCACTTTGACATGGAAGATGAACTTGTGAGTCACATTTCGAGGAGATCTATCGACATACTCAAAACTAACTACCGAGTAAGTGGAGAAGTTGTTTCCCCTTCTGGGTTTTCCTCAAATCATCATTTTGACATAAAAATGGATCTAAATCAAAACCCAAATTAATTGCAGGATGAACTATCGTTGGAAGAATGGAAGCTTGTTGTGAAACTGAAGAACATCTTCAAGATACAGTAGATTGATTCCCTGAACATTCAAATGTGTACGTTGGAGCTTGAAACACTCACAGGCCTTGTTATGCCATGTCTGCGTTGATGCAGAACAAACAGATTCATCTTCCTTCCTGCTTCTAACGGAAGCATTCACAGAAGATTTGAGAGAGATTAAAGAGAGACAAGAGAGTGTTTTGTTTACGGTTTTTTTTGTTCTTTCACCCTGAAAAGTGCTGAATAAATTGGTTCATGAACCATCATGCTGGCAAATTGCAGGAAAAGAAGAGCCTTTTTGACTTATTTCAATTTTTGTTGACAAAGGAAAAATAATCTAATAAATGTTTTTGTCTAAATTCTGTTATCTTTTTTTTCTTTTAACTAGAGTATTATTATTAACACTAAAAAAATCAAAGTACATACTGAACTAGAATCTAAAACAAGTCAAATAAAAGTTACAACAACGCCACCAAACAATAAAGTCCAAAGTTATAATAACAACAAAGAGAGTCAATCTAGTAAATAAAACACTAAAACAAACTTTAAACGAAAGAGTGAAGATAGCAAACTGAATTTAAAACATATTGTCAAAATGAAAAACGCATTATCTGTTTCAAATTCCAGACTTCAAAAAGTATAGAGTGTAACTAACGCTTTTTAGGAGGCTTCTGAAACACTCTTATCATGCCATCTTGAACTTTTTGTTTATGTTTCAAATCTGATTCCTTCCTGATAGATTAAGAACTTTTGAAGATTCACCAATCTCAAACCATCTTGGAACTACTGAATGTAATCCATCTTCAGAGATTGGAGTGATATTAGAACTAACCCAAGTATGTCTCCTCCAAGTAACAGTTTGTGGAATTAGAACTTCTAAATTTAAAACTTCTGCAACTCTTGAGAATTTCTATTAGATCTATTAACTTCATCAGCAACTCCATGAAAAACTGGCATTAAATGCACCTCAGGACTGACTCTTTGAACATGAAGTTACTAGCTAAAAGAACTAAGTTTTAGGAAAAAGGTAAGCAATTCTCAAAATCAAAGAGTTCTTTAAGCCAATAAGGAAACCCTTGAGCAACATTAGATTGGAAACGGTTACCTTGGAGAACACAGTGGGCAATGAGAAATGCTCCTTTATTTGAAATTATGTTTTCACTCTGAAATTTCCAGTCTTGAATACCATCCAAACCATTTTTAATTTCTGCAACAGAAAACTAAAAGGAAGACCATGCTTGAGGTCTATTGAAAGCCCTTACCATTTAAAAAGCTTCATAAGCAAATATTACCTTGTTAATTTTGTGACTCCTCATGCTTTCTAAAGCCCACACAATGCTATTTAGATTAACTTCCTCTAAAGTTGCAATGCTTGAGAATGATCTTCTGCTATGAAGCAATACCATTCCATTCTTATCTCTCAAAACCCAAGAAAACTCGCATACATTGTTCTTCTTTGACCAACACATACCAACATTACAGTTAAGCCAGGATAAAGTAGGACTAATCCAATCCTTTACTTGTTTTCTTCTGTCAAAGATTTTTGAACTGTCTATCTTTTTGCCTATAATTTGAGCTTTAAACCATTCATATGCTTTTTCTTATATTTTAATGACCGGATCTGTTGTACCAATTATTTGTCCTTCAAATAGAAAACCATTTCTATTTTTCCACAAAAACCAAAGTATCCAAGAAAATTTCAGCCTAATATTCTTTGGAATTACCTGATTCTATTCCAAAAAAAAAGGTAATGAATATCAGAGTAAACTGAATCAGGAGAAAACCCACCATTTGGAGTAGGATAATCTAATAAAGCCCAAATTTGTCTAGCAATGGAACAAGAGAAAAGATCATTGATTGATCGATTCTTTCTCCTGGCCACAAAACTGACATCTCAAATCCTTACTCAAACCTCTTGATTCTAATTTATCTGTCACTGCTAATGCTCCACTTAAAGCTCTCTATAAAAAGGTTTTGATCTTCGGAGAAGTTTGAAGAGACCAAACCTGAGACTTTAGTTCATTTAAAGAAGGCTTCATGTCAGCTTCTTGAAAAAGGTTATGGTTGTTTACCTGATTTATAAGCCAATAACCTGATTTAGCAGTGTAATCTCCACTCCTATTATGCATCCAACACCAATAGTCATCTTTAGAAACGACATGTTTGTTGACCAATACGAGACGAACATCTTTGGGATAGAATAATTCCTTTAATTTGACCATGTTCCAGTTTCTCTTTTGAAAGTCAATCAAGTTTTCTACTTTAAAATCCAAATTGACAAATATATTCTTCATCAAAGGAGCTCGTAGACAATCATCATAAATCCAGGGATCACACCAAACATTAGAAGATTTTCCATTGCCAATCATTTTACGAAGGCCTTTGATAAGCAAATCACGCCCATGAAGAAGACTTCTCCAAACATAGGAAGGATGAGAACCCAACTTTGCTGTTAAAATCTCATTTTCTTCAAAGTATCTGCTCTTCATTACTTTAGTAAAGAGACAATCCGAAAATTGCACAATTCTCTAAGATTGTTTTGCCAATAAAGCTTGATTAAAATCCTCAATATCTTTAAAGCTTAATCCACCTTTTTCCTTTGATAAACACAATATGTCCCAACTTAACCAATGAATCTTCCTGTGATGTTCAAGAGAACTCCACCAAAAGTTAGACATTACACTTGTTAATTTTGAACAAGTGGTTTTTGGCAATTTAAAACAAGTCATATCATACACTGGAAGAGCTAACGCAACTGCTTTTAGGAGTACATACTGAACTAGAGTCTAAATTTTGTTATCTATGTGGTGTTAAATCTTGAGTTTTGGTTTTAGAAAATGGTTACAAAAATGAAAAATCACATCTAATATCAGTAGTTTTGGTTAAAAGCTGATCTTTGGTTATCTAATACATTTACTTTTACAACATTCTTTTTCACGACAATATACACTACAAGAAAACATGGTGAAATCCTACGAAATTTCCTACGAAATTTTTGGTAGGAATATTTTCCTACCTTCAATCTACGAAATTTTGACGAAAAATAAAATCGTAAGAAATTCGTAGGAAATTTTCTGCGAAAAATTATCGTAGGATAATGGTTAAAAATTGCATACGAAAATCCTACAAGACATATATTTGTAGGAAAACTGGTAGGAAATTAAAAAAAATTTGGTTGGAAAAAAATAACTATTAGAACGGTAGGATTTTCATAGGAAAATTGTCTACCATTTTTCTACAAAACATAAATACACAGTGTTGTCGTAGAAATTTTGTAGGAAATATTCCTATCAATTTCCTACGAAACATAATCCGTAAGTTAGACGTAGGAATTTCGTAAGATAATTTAATGTTTAAAATCCCCAGATTAGGTTTAATGTTTCTCTTTTGTGCCTCTTCTCTATTCCTCTAATCGGCCTCTTTCTCTATTTCTCTTAATCTCTCTCTCACTCTCATTCTATAGCAGCTCTGACCAGCCGCCGTCTCCGCTGATCTTGCCGTCTACGTCGACAAGCCGCTGCCGCTCGTCTCTTTAATTAGTTTTGTCCGTCGTACCTCCGACCGCCATGCTTCTATCTCTCCTCTCCTTTCTTCCTTATTCTTCTTCCAAACATAACCCCAAGATCGCTGCCTCCAAACTCCATGTTCCTCATCGCCCTCCAATCTCCGCTGATCTGGTACTCCCTCACTCTCTCGTGAGTCTTCTCTATATCTCTCTTTATCCATCTCTCTCTCTTCGCCGCTAGCAATTACATCTTGACGATTGTCTTGTGGAATTTGTGTTCTTTTAACAGTTACAGTACCAATAATAAGTTGGTTGTTACTTTTGAATCGGTTGCTACTTTTGACTTTTGCAGAACACTTGCGCTCACATAAAGATTTTGATAAAGGCGTGAGAAGTTTTATACTGGTCTTGCTAACCAAATTGGTTACTCTCCTACGAGAGACACAATTCTCAACTTACTGACCCCAGCAAAGCTCGATGAGAAACCATTTCGTAACCGATAGATCTTTGAGGACTAAAAAAGAATTGTATTTCTATTATTTAATTTAATGAAAATCCTTTATAAAAAATAAAATTTGATTTAATGGATTAGTAATTAATGATTATTTTATTATTTTAAATTTAATTTTTGAAATTAATATAATTATTGAAAACAAATTAATTAATTTTATTTTTTATTAAGTTCGTAGGAAAATCGTAGGAAACGTCTTTCTACCAAAACAGTCGTAAGAAAATGGTATGAAAAGTTTAGTAGGAAAATGGTAGGAGCGTATTTCCTACGAATATTTTGGTAGGAAAATAGTCAAAACTTTTTCCTACGAACACGAAATTCCTACGAATGTCGATTTCCTAGGAGACATTTTCTACAACTTGTTTTCTAGGAAAATCGTAGGAAACATGCGTTTCCTACGATTTTTTTACGTTTTTAGCTGTAGGAAAACAAGGTTTTTTTTGTAGTGATAGAAGATTTTTGTTGTTCTAACAAGAACGAATAACGAAGCTAGGTGTTCTAACAAGAACGAAGCACAGTTTACCGGTCTCTTATGGGTGATTGAAAGTATGAGTTCTCATAATGCAAACAAAGTGGTTTTTGCATTAGAGGAGAAAGTCTTGGTGGGAGTAGTCAGTAATCCAAGAGTGTGGCCTTCTTTTAGATACCAATCTTCAGAGGGCAGAATTGCCTTATCTCGTGTCAGGGATTTCTTTTTGGAAAACCCTTCTTCAAACAGAGGAGTTAGTCTCATTGTTCAGAGTGTCACTAGTGATTTAAGGTTGCAATCTTATGTAGGTCTAAGTCATCCGTCTTGATTAAATGGGGTCTTTGAAGATGAGAGAGTCTCTTCCTTTGTTTGAAATAGTGGTTTGAATCTAGTATGGCTCATTGTGTTTGCCATATTCTTTTGTATGCCCTTTGGATCTGTCAAAGTGGCTTAGTTTAGGCAAGTGTTTGGCTGGTAATCTTTTTGTAAGTTTCTTTATGTCCTCTTGATTATCAATATAATTCCAGATGACCAAAAAAAGAAGAATATTTTTTGTTGAGAAATTTTTTTTTTCTTCGTAATAATATGGGATGTGTACCCAAAAGCAAGTTGCTCCTTTTATGGAGATGTGAAAAGCATGAATGGTACATAAGATTATAGTATACGACAACAGTTTTAAAGTAGCTCTTTTTTTTTACTTAAAGGATGTTGTCGAGATCATTGATATGTTATGTTCAATGTCATCAATGATCTATTAAACTCTGGTCCATTACTTTATTTTTCCGAAACATCATTTTTTTCCGTCTTAAATCATAATCTAAACATTTAATAGTTTCCAAAAAGAAAAAAGAAAAAAAAATCTAAACATTTAATAGTGATAATGATCTCAAATGGTGCTAGCTCTCTTTTATTTTTAGTGAAAATAGAGTATGGATCCAATATTGTCATAATGATCGTAGGAAAATAATATTTGCTTATTTTTTTAGAATTAATTATAAACACTATACAACAACAAAACAAAATTTAACAGTAGTCGACTAGCTGTAAAGAATTAGTTGCAATATCAAAAAGGCACCCATACTTTTCGACCACATAAACGAAATATTTTGCTAAATTTCTTAACACATCCATTCTTTTTATCATACCTTCTATTAAGAATAAACATAATCACGATCAATGACCAAAAAAACCCCACAATTTCGATTTGTTATTTTCATAGACACCGCAATTTATTCCTCTAGAAATCACAAAAGATTGAATTGAAGACAATAATAGAAAATAATTATTTTTTCAAGTTTCATTGACTAATTAAACGTTGAACCTTACAGAAACTTCAAATCAAAGTTCCCCGAAATAAAAACAAACCGTCATCGTATCAAACACATCTTTACAACATCAACGTCCACCGTAAAACATATCTCTCAAACCTCGTCACCAAATTTAAAACTAAAACATATTCGATTACTTTTAATAATCTTTGTTCGCATGAAGATCATTTGAAGTAAAAGAGTTTGTTCACGTACCGTAAACATACGGTTAAGTTTCATGTATTTCGAACCGAAATCTACTATATAGAATCGGCAACACTTACCTTAAGATCTTATAAAAATATGTCATCACAAACGATTCACAATCCATGTAACCCAATAAGCTTAGTCAACCCAAACGTAACCGCCATAGCTAACCACCCTCCAAACAAAACCCTAGCCGATGACCTAACCGCTGGTGCCTTCCCTAGCGCCGCTCCTAACCAACCGAAAACCATAAGCGCCACGGTAACCGCCACCACAACCGCAATGATCCTCATTTTATATTCTTTCACAAAAGCAGCCGCCAAAAGCGGCACAATCGCACCTGCGGAAAACGCAAGTGCGGATGCAGCCGCCGCTTGTATCGGACTAGGAAGCTTCTCTTTCTCTATCTCCCCACTGTCTCTCTCCATCTGAGCCACCTCTATATCGTACTGAGAGTAAACGGAGACGAACTCTCCGATGGCCATGCTACAAGCTCCGGCGACCATTCCGGCGAATCCAGAGAGAATCATTGCCTTGACGTCATGCTTCACGGCACCGACTCCCATCATCAACGATGCGGTGGAGACAAGACCGTCGTTGGCTCCAAGCACGGCGGCACGTAACCATTGAGCACGTTTGGAGTAGTCGAAGGTTGATGATTCCTTCTCTATGTCCATGTTCGTGTTGTTACCTAATTGATCCATATCTTTTGGAAAATTCGTTGATATCTTTGTGTTTTGTTCTGTTGAGTAGAGAATCGAGTAAGTGTGGAGAACACACGCCTAGGCTGAGTTCTATTTATGGAGATTTTTGAGTTTACTTTTTGGCTTGGTGGAGACAATATGTGGAACATCATCATCACCACTAACTGTTTCTCCTTTTTGGCCATTAATTTGTTAACTTCAAACAAAAACAAAATTTGGTTTGCAGTCGGTGCACGTATATATATTTGCGACGAAAATTTTGTTGCAAGATACGTATATCTTAAACCATCAACACTTCGAATTTTTTTCCATTGTTTGACTATTACTTGTATACATACGACATAAGACGAGAGTTTTTACACATATTTCCTCTTTAATTCTATTGCCAAATGGCCCAAATCCCGTAACAATATTTTGATTTGCAGTGCAGATCAGTAACATTGTAAAACCAATTACAGAAAAAGAAAAACATTGTAAAACCATCTTACACTTAAAAGATTTGTTGCCGTGTATATGAAAGTATATCTATATAGCTAGGATGAGAATTTGAACATACTGTCATTTTCCTTTTCCGGTTACATTCACGTACAACACTATACCTGAAAGGGTTCGGGACCATTTTTTGTAAAAGTGGCATGGCACTACTGCCTTTGTAAAAATAATCTTATTTGCGATCCAATAGTTTAACTCTAACCCAACAAAAACTACCCGAATATAAGAAAACGGAAAACTGTACAATGCATGTTTTGGTATGAAGTCGAACGAACAAAGTTCAAGAAATAAAATGGTCGTCCGCGTACGATCAACAAAGAAAAGAAGCATTATAACAGCAGTCGGTTCGAGAATTAAATTAGAAAGGAACAAAACATACAATTACGATAAAATAAAGGGAATGAGAAGCAAAAAAAAGTGATGTGAAAACCACATTTTTGTGTGTTTCTCACCATTTTAATATAATACAAATAATATAAAAATCCTTAGTGAGGCCAAAAAAGGCAGTTACATAAGAAGCTGTTGTCCTCTTCATGATCAAAGGCATGCATGATGCATGTCTTCTAGGGAAAAAGAAGAACAGAATTTATATAAAGGAAAAAAGGAAATTTCAACTTGATCCATTACTATACGCAACCTTTAACCCAATTTAATTGAGCATATTTATTTCAACTTTATCCATTACTTACTTATTTTATAATATTAATCATGTTTCTTCAAGTAATATCTTAAGTAATTCTACGTGATGAATTAACCATGAGTTAAGTGAAAATTTGGATGATGTTTTATATATATATGGAGGCTAATGTATAAAGTATCGGTCTCAACATATAAGTTTTTAAAATGATAACATATTAATTTAGTTTTTTCCATTAAATTAGAATATTCTCATATTATTCTCATCATCACACGAAATTTGTGTAGCCTTTTTCAAATCAGTTTTCATTTTCCTGGTTAACATTGAATAATTTAGTTCTTTTTGATCTTTACTTTCTCGTTTCTTTTTGGTAGTTATTTATACATTTTTCTCGACAAAGAAAAGAACCGAAAAAGGAGGAAAAGAAGGGAAGATGAGTAGCTAATCAATCACACTATTCATACAAATTTATATTTTAGTAATGTTTGACCCAAAAGTTAACAATAATTTTAGATTTTAGTGACCAAAAGTTATCACATTTGAATGGATATATATGTCACAATATGTAATATTATATTGAATAGAAAGTTATCAATAATTTTAGATTTTAGTAGCAATCTTAACCAAATGTTATTTTGGGAGTTGTTTTACTGTCTGTGGAAACTAGTTGTTTCAACCATATATACTGGGGAAAAGCAGTTAAATCATATGTTTGGTTTAATTTGCTACTACTTAAAAGCGTTTTCACCAATCCAATTATTTTATTATAAAAAAACGAATCAGATGTTTACTTACACAACATATTCTTAAATCCCTTGAAGATCACGATGATCAATTATATCCTGTCTGAAAGTGAAAAACCCAAACAACAAATAGATAGTGAACAAGTGGAAGTAGGGTTTTGTGAAATAAAAAATAAAAAATTACATGTATTAAGAAATGGATTGATGAATTGGAAAGCACTGAGAAAATTATAGTGAGATAAAATAATGGAAAGAGATTGATAAGTAAAGAAAGAGGAAGAGTGTGGTTGCCACACGAAGAGCACCATCCTTCACCATCATCACCCACGCATCACCACACTTGTACATACACCACCACTCGATTCATCCTACACTTAATGCAATCTCTGAATAGTTGATTTACTATCAACTTTTATAATAATGTAATATACTCTGTATATATATCACCCAATGAACATGCATATGTACTCGCCTACGTACATATACTCACCTTGCCACAACGATATCATTGCTAAATTTTTGAAATTATAAAAGTTTGGAATATAAGATAATTATGTGTTTGGAACATAGTAGACACATAAGATAACACAGTTTCTTGTAACATAAGACATTGTAAATTTCATATACCAAAAAAAGAAAAGACTGTAAATGTTGTATATATGTAGTACGTCGTCCTTATAGTTAGCTAGTTTTCTTTAAACCATTTTACTTATATGCATGCTGGTGTATATATATTTCAGTAATTTTTGAACATGCACTTTAATTGTAATAATGAACATTATATAATCCACAAATAAATTAGGATTTTAAGACAAACTCGAGTAAATATCTATAGATTTAAGGAAAACAAATCTAAGAGACCATTTCTCGTGAATTATTATCAAGATCTTCATTAGAAAATTAATTAAAACGAGTACATATTTTTCACATAAGTTCGTTTTTTGCAATTACAAAGTTCATAAGCAAAAGTATTTTCATCGCAACTTAAAAAAAAATGTTATAAACTTGCGATAATTTTTAATTTTAATTTTCTATCATCCGTTGATGTAATAGCCGTGAAATCCTTAATTGTTAGTCTTACTCTTATCACTTGGTTGAGGAAAGGTTTCAACTTTATTTTATGATAAACCAGATAATTGGAACATGACCTCTATGGAATAACCTGTAGTGGAGGTTTAAGATTTGACGGTTCATGCTTTCCATTTCAAGGCTTCATTTTAATGTAATGAAAATTAATGGGCCGATACTACGTGTTGTCTCGTTTTGTCTTCCATTACAACGAAAAGAAAAAATATATTATTTTCTCTTACGTATATTCTCGGATAAATTCAATAAAAATTAGTTTTAGTTTAATTTTAAAACAACTCATTTTTGGTTGAGAAAAATTAAAATTATTTGTTGTTAAATACGGTCATACGGACAGCCAAGATAAAAGTTGAAACAACAAATTAGAGTCTTTGTCCCTCCTAAGTCCTGACTTCTTGTCAACTCACGGCGTTGTGAACTTAATTTATATTGCCGAAACAAAATAGGCTGAAACAAAAATGGGCTTCAAAATAATGGGCCGATTAACCAAAGCTCTTTCTGTTAAGCCCATTTACCCAATCTTGGAAGCAAACTCAACTGCCACTAATCTATCCAGTGGGTCTGTTCCAGTGGCGGAGCTAGAAAAAATATTGACCGGGGTCATAATAATTTTTAATAGAAAAATGCATAAATTTTATTGAAAAAAAAATTCTAAAATTCACTCGAAATTCAAAGATGTACTCTACGCTCACTCATATTTTGAAATCGCTTTATCACTGTTTCGTTAGTCACTGTGTTAAACACATGTTTTTCAATAAAACAAACTAAACAATCACTCAAAAATTCATCACCAATGCTATTACGCGCGGCTGTCTTCACGATCTTCATTGCAGAGGAGCACCTTTCAACACTTGCAGTTGCAACAGGAAGAATCAAACATAACTTCAAAAGATGATAAACCAAAGGATGAGAAAGATGTTTCCTGGTCTCCACCAATACATGAGCAAGATCACTAAGACTCTCTAGCTTAGTAAATCTGTCATCTCTTTGCACATTATCAAGGTAGATGTCAAGTTGTTGATCCAGAGATCTTCGCTCCACAAAACTAAAATCATCTGGATAAAGTTCAGCCAATCTCACCAGCCTTGACTTGTCAAACTGACGATAAGAATCTATTGGACTTAAAGATGCCATACAAATAAGTAGTTCAGAATTCACTTCGTCAAAACGATCATTAAACTCTTGAAGTTGCATATCTAAGACAGTGTAGAAACAATCCACCTTATAATGATGCAAGTTTGTGATGCCAGTTTTTTCCCTTGGCCTTCTTGAATCAACAAATTCTTCCTCCATAATAGGTACTTCAGTTTTATTCTCCTCACTAAAAGAGTAAACTTCAGCAAAAAATCCATCTCATCCCTCATCTCTAAGCTTGTGTAACTGTCGTTTAGTAGATTCAACCAATGAAACAGCATTCAAGATCTCTTGGTCTCTTTTCTGCAGAGCTTTTGACAAGCTATTAGTAAGTCCCAGAACAACAAGCATCAGATGTAGATAGAAAACAAAATCAAATGTGTGAAAATATTTGATGAGACCATATGCTTGTTGTCTTTTGGTGTTGTCTATGCCTTCAGTCTGAATATGTTCAAGAACTTCCAGAATACATGGAAACATCTCAACAAGACGCAATAAAGTCTTGTAATGTGAGCCCCAACGAGTATTTCCAGGTCTTTTAAGAGAAAGATCCTGATTCAGCCCAGTTCCAGTCTTAATTCTACCCTTACGGATCCCATCTTCCATTCTCTTGCGATTACTTTCAGTGAGAATAACCTTTCTCTTGCAAGAAGCTCCAACCGCATTCAACAAAACATGAACCATATCAAAAAATTATCCAACTTCAAAATGTTTCTTTGCAACGGCCACGACAACCAACTGAAGTTGATGAGCAAAGCAGTGAACATAATATGCAGATTTACTTTCTTTCAAAATTAGTGATCTTAAACCATTGAATTCACCTTTCATATTGCTACCTCCATCATAACCTTGTCCTCTCACATTTTTCAAACTCAATCCATGTTTCGCAAACAAAGAATCAATAGCATCTTTCAGAGTTAAAGAAGATGTCTCTTTCACATGACTAATGCCAATAAATCTTTCTTTTACCAACCCAAATTTATCAACGAAACGAAAAACCACAGCCATTTGCTCTTTATCTGAAACATCAGCAAATTCATCTACCAACAAGCCAAAGACATCATTATCAATTTCTAGGATAATAGAATTAGTTACTTCTTCTGCAAAGCAATGCACAATGTCTTTCTGAATTGGAGGAGATGTCATCTGATTATTTTTAGGAGCATTGTTCAACACAACTTTTCCTACATCCTCATTCTGACTTGCTGTATATTTCAGAAGCTCCAAGAAATTACCTTTGTTTGTTGACTCTTCTTTCTCATCATGAGCATGAAAAGATAAACCTTGGTGTAACAAGTGTCTAGAAACATCAATCGAAGCTCCCAAACGGAGCCGATACTCATTTTTCACAGCATCAGTTTGCTTATGTAAAGCATGTTTAATAGACTGACCTTGTCTCATCAAATCTTCACATTTATTTTTAGCATCAGTGTGAAAACTGGTATGATCTCCCACATGCTTACTAAAGCTATCAGCCTTATTCCAGCTAGAAAACCTTGTTGATACAAAAGCATCACTCCCACCTTGTTTTCCAGCTTGAACTCTAAACAAATAACAAAACAAGCAAAAATCTTTTTCTTGTTCCACACTATATTCTAACCAATCAGGATACTGATCAAACCAATTTGGATTAAAGCGTCGTAATACTTTTCCTATTGACTTTTGTTGAAAAGTATGACCACGAGGTTGACAAGGTCCTCTAGTCAAATATTTGCGTCGTACCTCATCTCTTTGATTAGGATCGTAATCTTGAATGCTTTTTCGCTTAGCTGGATCATGTGGCAAATCATCCAAATCGATACTGGATGATGGAGATTTTCTTTTTTTTTAAAATCGTTCCATGACTTTTGATACTACATTATACATATATGAATAAACAAACACAAGAAGTTTTATCAGAATAACAAAATATGTATAATATTAATACTGTAACTATAACAAATTAAGTATTTATATTGCTTAAAAAGGTTTTTTACAGTTCTCGATTCACAAAGATAGAAAATGTTTTGTTTCGTATAACTTTTATCTTTTTAATTATGTTGAAAAAATTCTTATTGAATTTTTAATTCATAGATTGAATTATATAAAAAGAAGAAAGTTGGAGAAAGATTACATACCTAGGTTTTTGTGCTTGACTCTAGTCTCGTTCGTATGTCACAATTAAAGTTTATGGTCTGTGTCGTCTTCTTCCGTAATTGGAAGTTAAAATCTTTTGTTTTTCTTTCAATAATAAAGTGATTAGGTTTAATTAGCTGATGGACTTTTTATATTTTACAATTATTATGTTATGTTTATTGGGCTAACAATCTATAATATATTTTAAGCTTTTTATTAAATCAAAAATTTAGAGGGGTCAATCATTATTTTGGACATGGGTCAATAATAAATAATTAATAATATTACAGTTTTTTTTCAAAATTTCACATGGGTCACTTGACTCCCCTGGTGACACTGTAGCTCCACCACTGGTCTGTTCGTTTGAACTTGAAGTATTGAACCAAAAATGTTCTTATTTAGGCTAAACAATGATTTTGGACTTAGCCCTATTGTTCAATTAAATTCAATACTTTACGAAATTCTTAGATCTAGATCTACATCTACTTAATAAAATATACAATCCCATATATATATATATATATATATATATATATATATAATTTCACTACTTTAGAATCTTAGATCTAGATCTTAGCCAAATTAAAACTAAAGTTCTTAGATCTAGATCTACATCTACTTAATAATATACTAGGTAAGAACCAGTGTCATGCCCGGATAAATTTTATGCTTTTTTTTTTCAATAATTTTATAAAAAAGAATTATTTACGTTTAAAAAATATATAATAGTTGTGTTTAGTTTTATAATAAGTTTTTACCACAACTTGAAAATCAAGATAAACTATCTTTCGTATCTCCTAAATGATTAATCTGCTTATGAGTCAGTCGCTTGATAATTTTTATTAGAAATTATATAAATATATTTTACACAAACACACATATATATATATAATAAATAGAATTTTTTATATATATGTAATTATAAATATACATTTATATAATTTATGTATACATAAATAAATAGGTATATATATAAGTTTTTACCTAAAAATTATGTTATCTTATCTCTTTTTTCAAAGACAATTTATTTTTAAATGTGATTTATAAGAAACTTAATATTTTATTAATTAATTCTAAGATGTCAAAACTAAATTTTGTAGATACGTTAAATTATTTTAAATTGAAAATAATGTTACCATGTAATAACACAACGTTTTATATATATATATACATAAATTTATAAACTAATTTTCAATATTTTATTAATTTATATTATACAAATAAAGTAGCATTTACATGATTTATAAGTTTAGACATATATAATTGCGATTTCAATATAATTTTTTTATAATATATGAAATTATTGTTTAGTGTTAAAATGCATTTAATATATGTTTATATTACTTAAATTTTAAAATTAAAAAAATAATGAATTTAATATAAGTTAAACTTATATAGAAAAGCTTTATTGTTTGAATGAAATATATAATTTTGGTAAGTTAATATATATTGGCAATTAGTTCTTGAACAATAAAAATAAATAGTACATGGAATTCAAAGTTTTTGGAAAAAAGGATAGTAGAGTTGTTTGGAAAAAAAAAAAATAGTAGAGTTAAAGTGTTTGGAAAGAAGAATAGTAAAAGTAAAGTGTTTGGACTTATTATTCATAACATAAGAATGCGTGGTTTAAAATGCCTAATCACTTAGACCATATTTAAATAAAGAAGGAAAAATGTTCATCTCACTCTTCTTCAAGCATACTCCCATCTCCACACCACCTAACTCATCCCTCTTCTCCGACATAGAGAATGCTTCGCTGTTGTCAATAGACACAACCTCGGTCTTAACGGGTCTGCCCCTCCCGAAATCGGACCCGTAAACCCCTAACCTAGGCGACCCTGCAACCGATCCGGTCTGTGCACCATGTTTCCTTGTCTTCGTTCCTTCCACGTAGGCCTCGAGGAGTGACTCTATCCCTCTCGAACCCAAACCTTTTACAGAATCGCTTAAAATCTCGACTGCTTTAACAAAACCATCTTGTTTCAAAAACGTTCTCGCTTCGTAATGAAACCAACCTATAGGAAACACGCAGTTCCCAAAATATGTGGCTGGAATTTGCGGGTTTAACAGATGCCTTAAGTCTGCTGTGTACAGAAAACCTACTGGTCTGTTCACGTTGCCTCCACGCGCTTTCACTACCCACGTCAACGCGTAAGCATACGCGATGACAAAGTTTGATAAGTGTAGCTCGAGTGGAGAGCAAAACGAGTCCGTCTTGACTCGCTCCCGAAGTTTCTCTATGTTCTCCAGAGTTAACACAAACGTGGCACGGACAACTTCGACGCTGATCTCATTGAGAGGAGGTGGCTTTAGGGTTTTAAAGTTGTCGCAGTCCTCTGAGAGATACGACAACAGTTCCATCATCTTTGACTCAAGTCCACCTGGAACATTGATGATTGTACGATCGAAACTTGGAGTCAGATCATTCGGTAACAAAAGAGGAAGATCCATGGCTTCTTCTTGTAATCTGCAAAGATGAGCCCATGATTTGATAAACATTGTTGACGTTTTACCGTCAAGAACAGCGTGGTGTGATGTAATGCCGATGCAGAATCTTTGGTTCGGAAACAACGTGATTTGCAAGGAAAGCACGGATCTGACGATTTTAAGGAGCCGTTTCCTTTCCTATCCGGCCTCGGATCACCGCACCCCTTCTCTCCTTCAGTTTTATTTTGACCGTATTTCTCTACCTTTTTAGCTTCTTGTCTGTCTTGTAATAAGTTTCATTTTAGTCGAAAACTTTGTTATTCGGGTTAAAGTTATAAAATCTTAACATAAACCCAAAAAAAAGGAAGGTTAAAGGAGTTGACTGAGTCATGTGGCGAGTCGGTGGCGGGGTTGACTCGGACGAGCTTGATAACATGTAGCCCATTGAGAACGGAGGTAGCAAATAGCTTTTATCTCTCCTCCTAAATATATAACACTAGGGAAAATGTCGATTGTCCTCAAAGAAAGAAAGTAATTTTTTAAAAGTGTTTTAGTTGTTTGAAATATGAGTTATTTAAAACAAAGAAATTGCATCATATAGCATCTTGGGCTTTACGTTATGTGATTCTTTTAACTTTTAAGGGCAATTATACTAAATGACTTTACTATACTTAATACATGCTATCAGTGTCCGTAAATAGGTATGTGCGAAAAATGCATTTACACCGGAACCTTGTTAAATCAAAATAAATTTTAATATATTTAATTAACAGCCCAACAAAATCATGTTATTAAAATCCAAATTTCAAAAATTGAACAGAAACCATAATTATTTTTGCTATTTTTAAACTGGCCTTGCATGCTATGATACATAATTGCTACTTCGTCAAACAATACAATATTTTTCTAGCTGAAGATGTTATTAATTAAGAAACTTTATTAAGGAGATATGAACCATTTAAAGTTTTGAAAACTAGGATTTTGGGGCATGTAAATGTGTTTACATTACAGTATTGGGAGGGTAATCATCAAATTACCACGTTTTAAATTATTTTACGACGTTTAAAATTGAAGAAAACGACTAAAATCTAAAATCGGTTTAAGAAGATAAAATATTTTTTTTAAATAAAAATAAATAAATAAAGAGATAAAATATTAAGAAACCACTTTAGCAGTTGGCGTACTGGTTCTGTTGTTTTATTGAGAAAATAAGTTTGTGTTAGGTCCTTTTGATAAAATATTAAACAACTGGTTTTGTTGTTTTATCGAGAATATAGGTTTGTGTTTGGTCCTTTTGTCTTTTGAGTTACTTTAGAAACGTGGGTTTCAAATGGTTCTTACTACTTCGGTTCGGTTTGGTCTCTGGAGTTGAGCTAGTTTAAGTGTTGCAGACGGGCTTCTCAGATGCTGAAGATATGGGCTTGGGGGATTAGTTAGCTGAAGACAAGCCCAAGACCATTAAAGACTTGAAGGAAGAAACAGAGGCGCTAGTTCTTCTTCTCTACTGCATCGTGTCTTCTCTTTAATCTTGTAATCTTCTATTCTTCTTGTATCTCGAGAGAACCTGCAACATTGATTCGATTGATAAGTCCTTGTAAGCTTGATTGATTCATAGTGGATTTGTGGTTCACCGAGATGGACGCTTGAGATCAAGGGGAACTTGTAAAATCGCATGAGTCTTTTACGTAAAAGAAGTCATTAATTATGTTATTACGTAGTAGCCTTTTATTACTCTATCTTCTGAAAATTGAGTAATTATATGTTTTTTTTTTTTTTTGTCAACAACCTAAATTATAAAGACCAATGTCCATAGACATTGTTTACAAATTTCGAAAGTTGCGGGTGGGTACGAATATTTCGTGCCAACTTATCCGCAGTGCTATTTTCATTACGAGGAATCAAAAATAATGAGAAGGAAGATAATTCATCTTTATCACTTTGTATCGCCTCCAAGTAGATAGAAAACGCCGGCCAATCAGCAGGGTATGTGACCATCTTCACCATATCTGAACAATCGGTTAGGAATACTACATCTCGTTTGTCTTGTCCTATCATGCATCGCATAGCCCAGACTAGGGCTTTTACCTCAGCATGTAAGGAAGTTAAGCTTCTTCTTAGATTAGCAGCTCCCATACTAAGAGTCTTGTTGTTGGATGCTAAGCACATCCATCCCAGGCCAGAAAACCTATCACTTTTCTTCCAAGATCCATCAATGAAACACCTAACCCCAAATGTATCAACGCAATCCGTTCACCTTGTTATTGACCATAAAAGAATATTCATGATATAATTTTTAAGTTTTATATCAGAATTTTTTAGAAACTAGGATTCGTATCATAACACTCCCTTCGTAATAACTAAGACTTATTTATCATATAAACAACCAAAAACATTTTGTTTTGTTTTTTTATTGGTAAATTAACAACGGACCACAACTAAGATATATTTGGATTTATCTCCAACATGCTCCATCCTTTCTTTTTGCCAATTCTGCATATGCCTCGCAGTTTTTTCACAAATTATGCCACCTTTCACTCTTTTTAACCAATTTTACCTTTTTCAAAAGAAATTAGTAATTGTACCCATATGATGTGTTGTCAATTTTTTTCAACCAAATCTATAAAAAATTCAACCGATTCCATTCCACCAAATGAATGTTGCCAATAACATCCACATATAAAATCAGTTGGTAAAAAGAAGAAGTCGGCAAATCAAGGTGATGTCTCCGTTGAACATTAATTCAGTGAAGTTGTGAAGTTCACTGACTAACACAAAGCTGCAAGTCTTATCCTGAAAGCAGCTGATAGGTGTATATAATAAAGAAAATATAATTCATATTTTTAAATTTTACATTTATTTTTTTGCATAAAATTCTAAAATAAAATTATTTTAATTGAAAAGTAGATTAAAAATAAAAAGATTATTAAACAAGGTTTAAGATAAATAATTGAGATATTATGGAAACTCATGAAGAAGTGAATTGTGAAAATCATAGTATATATTTTTGTTTAACAAAGTTAGATGTTTAATTAACCAACTAATCAACAACCCATAATGGAACCTCTACCCAAAAAAAGAAATGATTAAATAATAATAATATCTTTACATCAAAACAGTAACAGTAAAATTATTTATAGAGATGAGGAGACTATAAGCTTTGTCTTTAAAAGGAGACAAAACTCCTCCCTTTCTGTATCTTCTGATCTAAAACAGTGCCTTGACGGAGAAGAAAGCAATATCAAAACACAAGAATGGGACACCTATTTCCTCAAACCGTTGATGATGAGACCGAGCTTAGTTTGGTAGCGGTGAGACTAGCCAATTGTGCAACCTTCCCGATGGTTTTCAAAGCCGCCATCGAGCTCGGTGTCATTGACACTCTTTACGTAGCTGCTCGTGGAGATGTCACCGGATCCAATTTGTTCCTCACACTTTCTGAGATAGCGACTCAGCTTCCCACAAAGCCTAGTAACACTGAAGCACCGGTTCTGTTGGACCGTATGCTTCGTTTACTTGCTAGCTACTCCATTGTCAAGTGCCAAGTCGTTGAGGGTGAGAGGGTCTACAAAGCCGAGCCGATTTGTCGTTATTTCTTGAAAGATAATGTTGATGAATAATTGGAAACAGTTGCCTCTCAACTCATTGTCTCACTCGATAGCGTCTTCCTCAAGACTTGGTAATTTTTCTTCATGATTCTCTTCTGATTTCTAATATTTGATCGATATACAAACAATTTAGAGATTGACATTTTTGCAGGGCACACTTGAAAGATGTGGTGCTAGAAGGAGGAGTTGCATTTGGCCGTGCCAACAGTGGTTTGAAATTCGTCGACTATATAAGTAAAGATGAGAGATTAAGCAAACTCTTTAACCGGACCGGATTCTCTGTCGGGGTTTTGAAGAAGTTTCTACAAGTTTATAGAGGTTTCGAAGGAGTTAATGTGTTGGTTGATGTAGGAGGAGGAGTTGGAGACACACTAGGTTTTGTTACTTCAAAGTACCCAAACATTAAGGGTATCAATTTTGATCTAACTTGTGCTTTGACACATGCTCCTTCTTATCCTAATGTGGAAAATGTGGCTGGAGACATGTTTGTAGATGTCCCAAGAGGTGATGCTATCCTCTTGAAAGTAAGACCTAACACAAACCCTACTCTGCTCTAATATGTTAATACTTCTCTCAAGTGTTTTTTTCTGTACTGGGTTTATGTGTTTCGCAGCGTCTACTTCATGATTGGACTGATGAAGACAGTGAAAAGATTTTCAAGAATTGTTGGAAAGCATTACCGGAAAATGGGAAAGTGTTGTCATTAAAATAGTTACTCCGGACGAAGCAGAGATCGATGATATGCAGTCCAACATTGCCTTTGATATGGATTTGTTCACACAATTATCAGGAGGAAAAGAGAGGTCACGGGCCGAGTATGAAGCTATGGCTGCAAGTTCGGGTTTTACACATTGCAGCTTTGTATGCCGCGCATACCATTAGTGGGTCATTGAATTCTCTAAGTAAGCTGATTCCTCTTGTGTTCTATAAAGAGGTTTAACCGTATCATGGTAATAAAAGCTGTATGGATCTTGATTTCATTGAATAAATAAAATAGATGATATTGTGCTTTGGTTAGAACTTGTAACATCTTATTTTTCTCTTGGAACGAATGAAACTAATAACTATGACTATAAGTGACATAAAAAATGTTGATCCTCCGACTAACCGAAATCCTAATCTAATTCTTTTTATTTGTCTAATATTGTCTTTATCTTCATCTGAATCCGTCTCTTGAATTACTTCAGCTTCCCAGTCTTCTTCTTCGTCTTCAAATTCAATTTCTAACTCTTCTTCGTCATCTTCACTTGTTTCCTTATCCACCGGTTCTTGAATCTTGTCTCCTTTCTCATCTCTTTCTGGTTTGTTTGATTCTTCTTTGTCTCTCTCTTGAATCTTTTTCGAGCTACCATCTTCAAATTCAGTTTCTCTGTTCTCTTTTTCTCTGCGATAATGTGTTCTGTCTTCCACCAGTTCTTTGATCCTTCCTTGTTCCTTAAGTCTCTCTTGTTCTTTGATCTGGTGAGTCTTTCTCGATTCATTATCCTTGCCTTTTGTTTCTGTCTTTGCATTTCCTTCATCTTTGTGGTTATCTCGTAATGTGTGCTCCCTGCTCTTGTCTTGTTTCCTCAGTCCTTCAGGTCTTTTTGATTCATCGTCTTCAGATTTTTCCAAGACCTCTGTAATCATGCTCTTCTTGTCTTCTTCTTCTTGGTTTTTCATATTCTCTTCCACTAGTTCTTTGATGTCATCTCGGTTTTCATTTTTTATCACCATTTTAGTTGATTCTCGTTTTTCAATCCCCTTCAACTTTCTTGGCAGCTCTGCCTCTGCAATATATTTATTGTCTTTACCATCCTCTTCATTTCTGAAACAATTTGTTTTCTCCCCCACCAGTCCCAGGTTTTTCTTGTCTTGTTCGTCATGACTCTTTTTCTTATAAGACTCTTGTTTTTGAGTCTTACTTCCTGCACTATCATTTCTACTCTTTGTTTTCTCTTTTGCTTTACCACTTGTGTCCACAAATGATTGCTTCTTGTCTTGCTCGTGTTCTTCAATCTCTCTTACCTTCTCAACCTCTCCCAATACTGCCCCTGCTCTGTTTCCTTCTTTGACTTCTTTATCATCGCTTGTTTCCTCTTCTGCAAGTTTTTCGCTCATTTGATCTGACTTTCGTTCTTCAAGTTCGTCAATCTTCCTTGAGCTACCATCTTCAAATTCATCTATATTCTCTTCTTTTCTAGCAACCACCTTCTCTTTCTCTTCTTTCCTCTGATCACTTGTTTCTGTTTCCATCAGTTCTTGATGATTATCTTTTTCCTTTCCCCCTCTCAATCCCGTTGATCCGTGTCCTTCAGTATTTGACTCCACCTGTGGAATTCTCTTCGCCTTCTTGTTCTGTTCTCCTTCTCCTATATGATATTCTTCTCTTCCGTCCTCATCAGTCATAAGTTCTTGGATTTTTTCTTGTTCTGCATGCCTGTTTGGCTGATCTGATCCTATTTCTTCAACATCTTGAGACTTGATTGAAGCCATGGATTCTTGTATATTGTGCTTTTTTGGGATCTCACTTGGTTTCTGATGTTTCTCTAATTCATCTTTTATTTGCTGAACATTTCTTGAGCTAACATCCTCAGCTATTCTCTTCATCTCTTCAATTTCTCTCTGCTCTATTCCTTTTTCATCTTCTCTATGATATTGTGGGATCTTGTCATGCTCTCCATCTTTTAAAAACTCATATGGTTCTTGTCCTTTAATCTCTTGGTCCTTAACTCGGCCGTCAACCTTATCATGCAACTCCTCTTCTGCAATTTTCTCATTTCCTTCTTTTTCTATTTCAGGAGCATTTGATTTTTCTTCCATTGGTTTCTGAATCTTCTTATGTTCGTCTGATTCATCCAATTCCAGCAATTTAGACATTTCAAACATTCTTGAATTACCATCATCGATTTTTGTCTCCGGCTCTGCTTTTTCTTCATCTTCATCTACTCGATCTTGTTTGTCCACCATCTTAAGTTCTTGGAATTTTTCTTGTTTTACTGGTCGTCTCTTTGACACATTTGACTCCTTTTCCAAAAACTCTTGACCTTTTCTAAGGCTATCATCTTCAACCGCCAGCTTTTCCTCAAGGCTACTCGATTCTTTACTCTCTGGTTCTTCAATATTGCATTTCCGTTCTTGATTTTTCTTCTCATTTGATTCTTGCACTTTGGTATCTTGAATATTTCTCACAATACCATCATCACTTTTTATCTTGAACCTTTCGCGTGACATAGTCTCAACAATCTTTCCTTGTTTCCCTTTTTCTCCTCTACTTCCTTCTCCATCTTCATCTTTGCAATTCTCTGTTTTAGCTTCAAGTTCTTGGACATGTGCTTCTAGCTCTTTTGTCTCTCGGACATTTCTTGAGTTGGGAACCTCTTCTTTTGTGTCTTCCACTTCAGGATCACTTGTTTCGGGGATCTTGTTTTGTGCCATGTCATCTTGCGATTCTTCTTTAATCGTTTGAATTTTTCTTGAAATTTCGTTCTCATTACTTGTCACTACAGCGGCAGCATCCGCTGCCTCTTCATCTTCTTGATCCCCTCTTTCGTCTTCCATAAAATCTTGGATTATGTCTAGTTTCTCGTGCATCTCCAATTCATGTGATTCTTCTTTTTCAATTTTTGGAATCTCTGTCGTAAAATCATCCACGATAATATCTTCTTTTTTGCGATCACTTGCTTCCTCTCTTAGTACTCCTGCCAACTTGTCTAGTATCATGTATCGCTCTTGCTTGTCCGATTCCGGTTCTTTATTCTCTATTATCTTTTTGTTGATCTCATTCTCAATTTTGGTCTTAGTCAGTGCAACTTTCTCATATCTTTCTTCTTCTTCATGTTCTCCCCCTCCTCCTCCTCCTGTGTGCTTATCTTTGGGTTCAATTACTTCCTCAACTACATTTTCGATCTCTTCACTTTTCCCACCTGGCTCAGAATTGTTCTCCATTTTTCCTTCTTTTTCATCTTCTACCGATTGATAAATCTTTCTCCGCTTACTATGTCTCTCACGTTCACCTAAATCCAGTTTCCCAGTCTCTTGGCTTCTTAAGATATCATCCCCATCCTTTTTCTTGACTTTTCCTCTGTGATCATTTATTTCCGTTTCCACTAAGTCCTGGATCCTGTCTTCTTCCCCATGTCTCTTCTGTTTACCCAATTGAACCTTTCTCAAGCTATCATCTTTAGTTTTTTTCCTTCTGTCCACAATCTCATTCTCCTCCATTAATCTATTTTTGTCTTTTTCCTCTGTTTTCTGCATCTTGTTTTGTGCCGTAGATCTCTTCAATTCATCATATTCCTGTTTTTCAATCTCTCTAACCTTCTTTGAGCTATCTTCCTTAGTTTTCAGTTCTGTCTTGGCGATAACCTTTTCTTCTTGTTCTTCTTGTTCTTCTTTTTTATGGTCATTATGGCCTTCTCCAGAAGTGTGTTTATCTTTAGGATCAGTTGGTTCCTCTTTTTTAAAATCTTTCCTCTTTTCGTGCTCTTCATGTGTCCTATCTTCATATGATTTTCCTTCTTCAAAGTCATGAAACTTGCCAGAACAGTCGTCATCTTCCAATTTTCCCTCTAGCTCAGAAATGTTCTCCACTTTTTCTTCTTCGACCATTTGAGGAACGTTGCTTTGCTCACCGTGTCTCTCAAATTCATCTAAATCCTCTTGGCTTCTTAAGATATCATTCTCATCTTGTTTCTTGTCTTTTTCTCCGTAATCACTTGTTCCCATTTCCACTAGTTCCTGGATCTTATCTTTTTTTTGTCCCTTATAAGGTTTAGTCGATTCCGGATCTTCATCATCTTGAACGTTACTCAAGCTACCATCTTTAGTTTTTGTCTTCCTCTCCACGATCTTCTTCTCCTCCATTGCACTAGTTTTCTCTTTTTCCCCTGTTTCTTGCATCTTGTCTTGTACCATAGATCTATTCTGTCCATCATATTCTTCTTGTCCAATCTCTTGAACCTTTTTTGATTTCTCAGCCTCAGTTTCCAGTACCTTTTCTTCTTTACGGTCAATATCTCTTTCTTCCACCACTTCTTGAATTTTGTATCGTTTCTCATAGCTCTCTGGCTTGTCAGGTCCTTTTTTCTTAATCTCTTGAACATCAACGGAATTGTCATTCTCTGTTATTGTCATAGGGTCTACTATTTTTTCCTCCTCTTCACCACTTGGTTCCTTTGCTCGGGTCTTAATGTGTTCCTTGTGTACCTTCGGTTCATGTAACTCCTGTTCTTCACTGCAATTTTTTCCTCCTACAATTGTCATAGACTCTACAATTTTCTCCTCCTCTTGACCACTTCGTTCTTCTGTCCCAGTTATTCGGGTCTTATCGCATTCTTTCTGTATCTTCGTTTCATGCAACTCCTGTTCTTCGATACCGTGTACCTTTTTTAAGCTACCACTTTCAGCTTCTATCTCCGAGTCTGCAATTTTCTTCTCTTTTTGTTTGTCATGATCACCTGTTTTCTCTTCTACCAATTCTTTAACCTTGCTTGCATGTTCCTCTTTTGGTTCATACAACTCCTGTTCTTTAATACCTTGAAGCTTTCTTACAACATCATCATCAGTTTTGGTCTTTGCTTTTTCACTATCCTTGATTTCCTCTTCCACCAGTTCTTGAGTCTTTTTGCCATCTTCAACATTTTCTTGCTCCAACTTGCTGTTCAGATTAACCAATTCTTGTTCTATCATACCTGTTACCTTTTCCGGTCTATCAGCTTCGTCCTTCTTCTCTTCTTCATGTTCATTTCGATCAATTCTTCTATTTTCCTCGTTTTCTTGGATCATGGTACCTTTAATATATTTTTCAGATACATCTGAATCTGTATTTTCAATCTCTTGAGCTTCACTCGTTCTATCTTGGATTCTGTTCTCTGTCTCTGTTGTTTTCTTCTTGTTTTTCACATCTTCTACTTCTCCACAACCACTTATTTCTCCTCCTATAAGTTTCTCTTGTTTGCCACATGTATCTTCTTCATGCGATTGTTGTTCGTCAATCTCTTGAACTCTTTTTGACTTATCATTCTCAGTTTTTGTCTCAACCTCTGGGATGATTCCTTTTCCACCATCACTTACTGTTTCTTCCTGTACTAATTCATGATTCATGTCTTTTTCTTCTTGTCCTTTCATTGCCTCTGAATCTCGTTGTTCAACATCTCGAACTTTTCTTGAAATATCATCATCATCACCACCATATTCTGGTTTCTTCTCTGCAATTTCGTCTTCTTCCTTGACTTTTCCGTTTTTTGAAAAGTTGGTCTTCTCTTCAGCTAGTTCATGGGTCTTTTCTTGTTCCCTGAGTATTTTTGGTCTATTTGACTCTTGCTCCTTTGTTTCCGTTTCTGCAATTTCTTTCTCCTCTTTCTCTTCATCATTTCTTTTGCTTTTCACCAATTCTCGGGTCTTGCTTTCTTTCCCGGATCTTGCTGGCTCATCCAACTCGTGTTGTCTAATAATCTCCTGAACCTTTCTTGCGGCGGCATCACTAATATTTTTCCCGGTCTCCATAATATTCTCTTTGTACTCTTCTGGCTGGTTCTTTGTTTCCTCTTGGAAAAGTTTCTGGATCTTGTGTTTTCCCTCACATCTCTCTTGAACTGGCTTTGGTATATCATTCCGTATATTTGTCTCTGCATCTGGAGTTTGCTCTTCCACCAATTCTTTAATCTCTTCTTGTTTGTCGAGTCGTTTTTGTCCCTGAAATGGTTGTTCTCCAATCTCCTCCTGAAGCTTTGTTAAGCTAGTGTCTTCACTTTGTGCTCCAACCTTAGCATTTTCCTCTTCTTTGTCCTTCTTCTCAACCAATTTTTGTATCTTGTCTATCTCCTCATCTGATTCTAGTTTATGATCAGATTCAAAATCCTCAGATTTCATCGCAGTATCTGCGATGTTTGATGCGAATACTTCGCCCATTTTCGCATCAATTTCTTCTTTGGAATCTCTATTTTTTATCTCCTGCTTTACAATGTTCTGCTTCTTCTTTTCTGCTTTTCCTTCATCACCTGTTTTCCCTAACGTTTCCACCTCTTGTACTTCTTCAATCTCCTGAACTGGTTTCGGAATATTATTCCCTATATTTACCTCTGCCTCTGGAGTTTGCTCTTTCACCAATTCTTTGATCTTTCCTTGTTTGTCGTGTCTCTTTTGTCCCTGAAATCGTTCTTCTCCAAGCTCTTGAAGCTTTACTAAGCTGACGTCTTCACTTTGTGTTCCAACCTTAGCATTTTTCTCTTCTTCCTCTTTCTTCTCAACCAATTTTTGTATCTTGTCTACCTCATCTGAATCTAGTTTATCAGATTCAAACTCCTCAGTTTTCGTTGCAGTTTCTGGAATGTTTGTTTTCATATCAACCTCTTCTTTGGCATCCCCATTTTTTATCTCCATCTTTGCACTTTTTCCCGTCTCTTTTCCTTCCTTTCCTTCATCACCTGTTTTCGCCACTGTATCCACCTTTGGTACTTGAATCTCCTGGACTGGTTTCGGAATATCATTCCCTATATTTGTCTCTGCCGCTGGACTTTTCTCTTCCACCAGTTCTTTGATCTTTTCTTGTTTGCTGTGGCGCTTTTTTCCTTTAGAATGCTGTTCTTCAGTCTCTTGAAGCTTAATTAAGCTTCTGTCTTCACTTTGTGTTCCAACCTTTGCATTTTCGCCTTCCTCTTCTTTCTTTTCAACTAGTTCATATATCTTGTCTACCTCATCTGCTTCTATTTTATCAGATTCAAACTCCTCAGCTTTTATCTCAGGTTCTGCAATGTCATTACCTCCAACTACTTGTGTTCTATCAATGTTTGGTCTGAATCCTTCTCCCATTTTCCCATCAACCTCGTCTTTTGCATCCTTATTTCTTATCTCCATCTTTACAGTTTTTTTCTTCTCATGACCACCTGTTTCCCCTTCCACCATTTCTTGAATCTGGCTTTTTTCATTGTCTCTCTCTGGTTCTTCAGTCCCTTGAACCTGTCTCAAGCCATCACCATCATCATCAGCCATTTCCTTTTCCGTTGTTCTACTTTTACTTGTTTTATTAAGAACATCAGGTTCTTGTTCTTCAATCTCTTCAAATGCTCTAGATCCAAAATCATCACTTTTACTCTCTGCTTGGACCAGTTGTTGGCTATTTTCTTGTTCCTCATCTCTTGTCTGCTCAAGAGATTCTCGTCCTTCAATGTCTGGAGGCTTTCTTAAGCTACTGTCCTCACTCTCTTTATTTGAATCAGCCAACTCTTCGTCTTCTTCTTCTTCTTCTATACGTTCCATAATCTTGTCTTGTTCATCAATCTGCTGAATCTTTTCTAAGTTATCATCATCATCCTCTATTTCTTCTTCATCCAGACCTCCTCCGCTAGAACCCTTTTGTTCTTCTCCCAAAACTTGACTCTCCCTTTCCTTAGTTTGCATAGTTTCTCCTAACTCTTCTTCTCTCTGAATCTCCGTCTCAAGTTTCTCAGAGTTTTCATCAATTTCTTCTCTTTCTATACTCTCCTCGTCAACATCTCCCTTCTCTGTTTCCTCTTTATGCTCAGCTTCACTCACATCTCCAAAATCCACTCTTTCTTCCTCCTCTTCCTCAATCTTAAATCCAGAAATCCCCTTAACTCTTTTCGGCATTGTAATCGTAAGAGTCGCATCATCATCATCAAACCTCGCTTTAATCTTGTCTAAATCAACAATATCAGGAATCCTAAAAACTTTCTTGAAAACCCTAAATTCAACTTGTTTCCTCCATGCCATCCATCTGACCATAACCATTTCTTCCACAGGCTTTCTTCCACTTATCGTAATCCGATCCCCCTCTTTGTTAATATCTATTTCTATACCTTCCTTTTTGAATCCTGCCCCTCAAAAATTAATTAAACCCTAAATCAGTCACAACCCTAATTATCCCACATCATTTCGAAAGCAAGAAACCAAGATTTCAAGAAAACTGCAGTAGAAAAAGTTTAGACCTTTAAGATGAATGATGATGATGAACCTCGAATTGGTTTCTTGAGAAAGCACCAGGGGACCAAATGGGTCTTTGGAAAAGCGAAAATCAACTGAGGACGATACATCCTCTCTCGTTCTCGTGATCTTTAATCCCAGTTCTAGCTCCATATGAACCAACTCCTTTCTTTCCTCTGTTTTAGATGTGGGTTCTAGATTTTTCGATGTTGCTACTAAAGAAAGAGTAAAGAGAAGGTGAAGGACTATATATATATTATTCGTTACTTCCACTTTAGGACTTGAAAATAGTCAAACGGTCAACGTCTTTCCTCTCTTTGTTGCCTTGCACGAATAGGTAACCGATTCATCAAATTATTCATTCATGTTTACATATCAGTTTTGTTCTATAAGCATGCATTATACCGAATAGGTGATTACACTTAAAAAAATATTTTTAGATTCAATTTTGTTTTTTTTCTATTTGAGGACTAGTGAAAATAACACAAAACTCTTTACATATAAATTCAGAGTTTTCTTACAAAGAGAGGCATATATAATAAGGAAAATGGGTTCTATCCTTAAAACCTAAACGAGTGATCTCATTTTTTCCTGGATTGAATCAATTGAATGATGAAAACAATAATAGACATAAGCAGAGTGGATCCTGCAAAACATGGCAAACGGAACTTTTTCCTTCTCTTCTTTCTTGGTTTATCTTCGATTTCTTCTTTCTTTTCCTCATTATCTTTTGTTTCTTCCTCCACAACCTCTTCTTCAATCTTGTTGTCTTCTTCCTCTTCTCTCAGTAGCTCTTCTTCTTCCTCAGCTGGTTTGGTCTCCTCTTCGATTTCTTCTTCTGGTTCTGTTTTTTCCTCTGTTTTCTCTTCTACTACTGATTCTGCTCTTTCCTCTTCTTCCTCGATCTTCAAACCGGTAATCCCCTTAACTTTCTTGCGCATTGTAACAGTTAAAGTCCCATCTTCTTCATTAAACCTCGCTTTGATCTTGTCAAGATTAACGATATCCGGAATCCGAAACACTTTCTTGAATTCCTTTATTTCAGTTTCCTTTTTCCATTCCACCCACTTTATCAAAACCATCTCTTCTACCTGTTTTCTTCCGCTTATCTTAATCCGATTCCCTTCTTCGTTTATCTCGATATCGATACCCTCCTTCTTAAATCCTGCATTTGGTTTTCAATCTCAACATCTATATATATATATAAGGGATCAAAAGGAGTGAACTTTGAATGTCTATTAGAGGCGAAAAAGTTTATATGGAACCTTTGAGATGAAGAGTGAGGATGAACATGGAATTGGTTTCTCGAGAAAGCGAGAGCTGACCAAAAGAATCTCTGGCAACCCGAAAATCTGTAGAGGAAGAGACATCGTCTTTTGTTCGAGTGATCTTCAAACCTAATTCAAGCTCCATCTTTTCTTATTTCTTTTTCTTCTTCTTCTTCTTCTTCTTTAGACGCATCTGTTTTAGTTTTGATTCAAAGTTGCTCTCTGATCCACAACCTTTTTTTTTTTTTTGTTCATATGTTTCTTTGAAGAGCCCCACAAGAATATATTCGTTACTTGCATCTTCAGTAAACTCAAAAACTTGAGTCTTGAAGTTTGTCTTTTGATACTTTCAACGGTTCTAAGTCTTAACTGTCCCATTTGCGTTGGCGGGAAGTAACGGCTGGCTACCTTTATAGTTGTTTGGGCGAACCAAATATCTGAAAAAGAGATCTATCTCCTGATTCTCATCTACGAGCATGAAGATTGTGAGCAAAGTAACCGTGAATGAGAGAGGATGTGTTTGGGAACGGAGCTAAGCGTATTTGTGTTTATGCGGGGCATAACAATCAACAAGGAACAAAAAGATACGGTGCACTCGACCGTAGTGGATCGTCACCCTCTTTCTAGTACCTTCTGTCTTTTTCATTCTCTCTCTGGTCAAATTGAGTTTGCATCATCAACCTACGACCAACGTCGCTGAATCAAGAGATCGTTTTTTTCTCTGATTCTTTCATGGCGGCGATTTCTCTCTCCTCGTCTAAGATTTCCTCTCTGAATTCGAAAGAATCGTCTAGTGTTTCTGCTTTCGCTTCTCGTTCTAACTCCGCCGTAAAATTTCAGTTTCCGGTCCGTCGGGTTCGAACCGGAGACTTAAAGTTTCCTTCTTTATTTTCAACGACTCTATGCACTCCTCGACCTGTAATCTCCTTCTCTGCTTATAACCTTGTTGTATCCCATTAAAATATAGCTTCTGTTTGCTGATCTTGTGATAAGTATACTTGATTTCACTCTTACGATCTATTCGAATTTTCAAGCTTTAAACTTTCCCGTGAGAATAGAGCTGCTGATCCTGTGGTGAAATTTTCTCATTTTAGTTCCTAGCTGATTCTCTCTAGGGTTTAAAGTGAGTGCCTTTGTCTACTTACTCGATTTAGTTTCAAGTAATTGACAAACCAGTGTTGTTGTTATTTCAGATTGAAGCCAAGAAGCAGACATATGACTCATTTGAGGATCTGCTTGTGAACTCTGATAAGCCAGTTCTGGTTGACTATTATGCAACCTGGTGAGTTTGTTTTGGTTTCAGAAGATGACATGTGCTAGCTAGCTACATTTTCTCCTTTTAAAGACTCTTAACCATGAATGAGTATACTTTGTCTAGTTTGGGATCCATTTTAGTCTGTTTTCTTATTGAGTTTATACGTTTAACATATGACTTTTTTGGAAAGCAAGTAAATTTGAATGTAATGTTCGTTTGGCAGGTGTGGCCCATGCCAGTTCATGGTTCCTATACTCAATGAAGTGAGTTCAACCCTGAAAGACAAGATCCAGGTGGTGAAGATAGATACCGAAAAGTACCCAAGTATTGCCAATAAATACAAGATTGAGGCACTTCCTACATTTATCTTATTCAAAGATGGAGAACCTTGTGATCGCTTTGTATGATGAGTTCTATGTCTTTTTATATCTTTGATTTACTTTGGTGTTTGTTCACTCTTAAGGTTCTTACTCTTACTCACAAACGTTTTCTATCCTTGTGACTCTTCTAGGAGGGTGCTTTGACGGCCAAACAACTCATCCAACGAATTGAGGATTCTCTGGAAGTGAAGTCATAGTTATGGATCATGAACTCTTTCAATCATTGTTATGTTTTTCCACTGTCCCTGACCTAATCAGGACTTAGGGATAGGATAGTGACGTTTTTCGGTTGATTAACATAGAGAATTTGAGAAGATAGAAGATTATGTATGCCAGATTTGTAAAACCTTGTTATGAGTATTGATCTTTTATTCTCAAAGTAATAACAGAGAAGCTATTTTTCAGCATTCCTCTCCAATTACATAAAGACTAAATTTCACTTAGCAAAAGAAAATATAGCAGGAGTGTAACCTGAATACTATGGTTCAAGGGTTAGAAAAGGATCTAACAACCGTAGGCTTGTAATTCACAGACAGAGGTAGTGGTGAGGAGGCAAAAGCATGGTTCTCACCATTGTTGTCAGATTCATGGCCATCACAGTAACCTTGGAGCATGTCACCTTCTTGAGCAGTAAACCCGAGAACACCAATCATAGTAGGCCAACACTTGCGTCCAATGGTTCTTATAGCACTGCAACACCCAGGGCCAATGTAAGTCTCACCGTTGAGGAAGAATAGGATCAGCTCTCCAGAGCAGTGTTGGAGCTGCATCAGGGAGTCCCAGCAGTAACCTGTATCTTCATCAAGCCTGAGCCTGTACGCAAGGCTTGTGGGAGAAGACGACCCCATGGTTGGTTTCATGAGAGGTCGAGCTGTCACTGTGGAGGAAGCCACCATAAGCATGAGCGTCACAATAAAGGTAACCATGAAACTGGGTTTGTAGGCCATTGCTCTGCAGATTGATAAGGTCGAAAGGAGAAAGAGTAGGAGTGAGTATAGTGAATTTGTTTTTGTTTGTGATGAGAACTGTGTGATAAACCGTAGAGAGTTTATATAGGGACACTTTGGCCTTGACTGTTACAAGTAAATGGTACAGTGAAAGGGCCAAAGTAATTACGAGGGAAGCTCATAAGATTGTGACTCTTGAGATAATTAGTGCTTAGTAGCGTAGTGGGTATTATTACTAATCTGCGTTATAAGTGGGATTATAGAACATTTACTATCGTTCACAAGCGAGTATGCTTAATGATCCTAATGGGCCGAATTAGGATCACTCAATCTAGATCTCGTTTGATTCAATTCAATCGGACCAAATTATCTTCAACATCAAAATCTTTGCAAGAAATAGATATGGGTTATATAAACCAAGGTAAGTAAAGTATGTACACATCTAAGGATGCATGTGTGAACATAAAATGTAAGACTATTTGATCATCTTGCAACAGAAGAGAAAGCATAAGGCAACTATTTTGAAAACACCCAGACACATGCAATACTGCAAATTTGAAAGGTTGTTATATTTAGTAGTGCTGATTCAAGATAGGTGTTTCAAAATACATAATAGAAGCAGAAAATATAATAGCTAAGGGAACTTTTAGCCTAAACGTGCATGAGATATGCACATTCGTCTTCTAGTTCTTCCTCAAGTCTTGGAGCGGCTGTCTCTTTGATGTTCTTGGAGCTGTAACGTTAAGAATATGCACAATCTTTGAGTTTGGTGCATTCTCTTTCATGTCATGCCTTGTAGGCTTCACTTGTGTTCTGTAAATCAGGCTTGGTTCTCTTCTTGCTTGCCTCTCAGTTAACGCACCTGATTCATCAATGTTCAAATACTCCTTCCTAGTCTCAGAGGACGCATTCAGGGTTTCTTCAGGACTTGGAGTAGCTTCTCCCCTGATCATTTCTTTATCTGCAGCAAAGGTGAATGATTTTAGAGGTAGGTCATTGTTTTAGCTGTTTTGCCATTTTTGTTGGATATAAGAGACAACATCTTTTAGAAAATCTAACCTTTTTCATTCATGTTATTCTCAACAGTAAATTCATCAGGAGTCGGAGAGATAGCTTTCTCTGTGAGAATGGATTTAGTAGAAGCAGTAATTAGTTAAGAGTATCCCAATATAGTAAGTAATACCTGGAAATTGCTTGGATGTAGAAAAGAAATTTACCATAGGCAGTAGCAATTGAACCAGCTTCATCCTCCGTTCCAGCTAAGATGCATGTCTTTCCAGAGACAGAAGGGCCACCTGAGGAGTTCAACAGGAGATTTCCTTCGAAGCCTTTTTGAATGTTCTTTGTTACCTTTGCTTCTGTGAGCTCGTCTGCTTCACTATTGTCTACAAATGATTGGAAATAGTTTAACTATCTTGCACTTATGTGTGCCTCCAGGGACAGAGTATGTGATACTGAGAAGTACGAGTGTTAATGTGATAATTACCTGTTATTGCCAATTCTTCCAGCGCATCATTTATCTGATTCTGATTGTCTGCGGAAGGGCCAGATTCTTCTGCGTTTCAGGGATGAAGAAAGAGGTATGAAAATTTAAACTCAACTGATAGAATAACATAAGCATAATAACTTTTGAACCTATGATCACGTTATATGATTAGATTATATTGGCTCTATGAAATTTTTGTATAAAAAGTTGCTTACCAGACACCATGGAACAAGTTCCAACAACTTCAAGGTAGTTCTCGGAGTTACCTTTGGCTGGTGACGCAAGACCATTGGAGCTAAATGAAACATTTCTTTCTGCTTCCGTGATTGTCTCTACCTCCTCAATGTCAAAATCAACAAGATTTACTGAGTCAATATGTGGAGAATTCTCTCTGCTCTTCTTTGATGTCCCTTTTGTAGCATCTAGACCTATAGCATCCTCTGCCTGAGAACCTTTTGGCACTAACTCTGCACCTGCAGTTTCTTGCCCAGCATTAAGCTCATGGTTGTAAGAGACTTTGGATGCTATAGTACCGCTTGAGTCAACAATGGTGTTTTCTCTGAAATCCGGAGCTGCAACGTGACTTTCCTGAACCACATTGTCGTCCACCTCCTTTTGTTCTTGCTTTCCATCACTGTATGGTTCAGAGTTAATTAAAATTTGTCTCTCTGGAGAAGTGAAAACAAAAGCATCTTCGCAAGTGGCTGCTGAATAATCTCTTGTTTCATCTAGTTCAGAGTTTCCAAACAGTATGTGCCTCTCTGGGTTAGTGGAAGAGTTAGATTCACCCAACAATTCCGCATCCTTGATTTCTCTGTATGTCTTTTCAGCTTCATTTGGCTCAGAGTTTCCCATAAGAGATTGGGGCTCCGCAGCAGCGAGAGCATCAGACACAACATGAGACTTGGCGGTTATATTGTCTCCTTTTACCCCTTCATTTGTTTCAAGCAATAAATGTTTCTCGGCAGTTGTGACTATGTCACAGTCAACTTGCAATTCCACAACCTTATTTTCTTCACTTGTTGCAGCTTCGTCCAGCTCCGAGTCTTCTGGAAAGGGATGTCTTTCTGGAATATTGGAAACAGCAGATTTATCATGAAACTCTGCAGCCGCTTTTTCTCCAGTTTTTACTGATCTCTTCTGTTCCGAATCTCCATACAATAGTTGTCTCTCCAGGCTTGTAAAAAGACCTGAATTGTCACGACTATTGATTCCTTGCCATCCTGCTTCGTTGAGTTCAGAATCTGCTAAAGATTGATCTCTGTGCAGCCCAGTGGATACACCAGATTCCTCGTAGAACTGCACAGCCTTTTTTCCTTCACTTTTTCTAGCATTATCTTGTCCAAAAGATCCAAAAAGCTCATGTCTCTCCAGACCAGTGAAAACAACAGATTCCTCATACAACTCCATAGCTTTGTTCCCTTCACTATTTTCTGCATCATCTGATACATAATTTCCCAAGAGTGTAAGTTCATTCAGGCTAGTGCAAGTCCCAGGTTCACAATGGAGCTCAACAGTCCTATTTTCTTCATTCTTTCTGATTCTATCTCCTTTCGAGTCTCCCAAACTGAATTGTCTTTCTGGACTAGTAGCAATGTCATATTCATCATGAAGCTCAACAACTATACTTTCGCCTGCATTTCTAGCTTCAGTTTGCCTGGAGCCTCCCAATTTATCGGTGGTATTGAGAACATCAGATTCACTAGGAAAATCGGTAGCTGTGTGTTCCTCTTCCTTTCCGGCCTCATATATCCCAAAAGCGGTGGTAGCTTGTTTAGGACTTGTGAAAACAACAGCATCAGACTCTACCGCTTCATCATTGTGATGGATCACTGAATCAGCTGCAAGCGTATTTCCATTTCCACTAAGTTGTTCCATCAACATTAAGTTCCTCTCTGGGGTAGTGAATATAGCTGAGTCATCGACGGTGCTAGCATCTTTGTTTCTCGGAAGAGGTTGAGACAAAGCTTTTATTTCGTCTTCCTCAAAACACTTTGAAACGTTATTTTCTTTAGGAGAAATGGATGTAAAGTCAGTTGACGATGCATCAAGTTTACAACTTTTTTCACAAGAAATTGTTTGCTCGGATTTCTCTTGACTGTCATCCTTGACCTCATCCACTGTCTCCAGGTTAACACAATGATCGGCACTGATACAACAAACCTTCTTATTCGTAGTGGTGTATTCAGAGAAGTTTCCATGTAGATTTTCTGCTTGTGTTTTTTTCTCTAAGAAATCTTTCTGATCATCTTTGCTTGAATGAATCTCGTTCCAACATTCAGCTGAATTTTCCAGGATTGCTGTGATTAAACGTCAGAAAGCAACATAGGTTAGAAAAGAATTAGTTAACCATAGAATTAAAAATAACTCAAAATGAATAAGAGTATATACCCTCTGCTTCTGCAAATTTAGCTACAACGCTATGCTCCTTCAGCTCAGATCTAGAAATGGAAATAAGGATTTCCTCCTTGGTTTTGATATTTTCCTTGGCCATAACTGTTGAAGCAATATCCTTCACAAGAATCTGGGGAGTTAGCACGCCTAGCTCAGCTTCAAGGTTGCTCACTGCTAACTGTACTGAAGCAGGCTGTGGAGTGGTTTCCACAAATAGCTTGACATCTGGGTTGCTCACTTCTGAGCGCTCGATAAGAAATACAGACAGTGATGATGCTTCTATTTTTTCCTTCATCGCAGCCATCAGAACTCTGTCTTGCTCATGTTTCTCTTCATGTTGTCCTTCCAGAGGTTCAGAATCCAACTCTTGAGTGTTTCTTACTAATGAAATATCACCTGAAACTTTCAGCGTAGAATCCAAAACATTCTCAGAAACTATAAGATGTTCTGTAGCATTGGTTTCAGATGTAGAAGGTGAGGCCTCCTCAGTCATTCCTTGTGGCTTATTTCTTACGAATTCTTGATCCACTGTCTTCATTTTCTTAAAAGAGCACACTGCTTCCACAATACCGCTGCCTGCTTCATCTGGCTCCAACTGAGTGTACTCATCCAAAAGTTTCTTTGGTGCTAGATTCACACAATGACCAACACTCACACAACCGATCTTAGTAATCACCATTTCTTCTTCTGCACTGTTGTTCTCAGTGTTGTATTCATAAATATTTCCATGTAAATTTGCTCCTGGTACTTCTTTCTCTAAGGAACCTTTCTCATCTTTGCTTGGGTGAATCTCTTTCCAACATTCAGCTGAGTTTTCCAGGATTGCTGTGATTACATCAGAAAGAAAAGATTAGAAAATAATTAGTTAGCCATAAAAGTGAAAATAATTCAGATCAAATTAATCAAACGTATATACCTTCTACAGAGCTGTGCTCCTTAAGCTCGGATATAGGAGTGCAAATAAGGATTTCCTCCTTGGTTTTGGTATTTTCCTCAGCAATAACTGTTGAAGCAATATCCTTAAGAAGGATATGGCCAGTAGGGACGACTAGCTCAGTTTTAGGGTTGCTTACTGCAAATTGTACTGAAGATGGTGATAAACGCTCGCTAACAAGTACAGAGCATGATGATACTTCTTTTTTGTCCTCCTCAATCGCAGCCATCAAAACTGTGTCTTGCTCAAGTTTCTCTTCACGTTTTCCTTCCATAAGTTCCAAATTCAACTCTTGAGTGTTTGTTCTTTGAGAACTATCAACTGATTTTTCCGGTAAAGAATCCAAAACATTCTCAATAATCATAACCGATTCTGCAGCTTTGGTTTCGGATGAAGAAGGTGAGTTCTCAATCATTCCTTGTGGCTTATCCTTAAAGCATTCTTGATTCATCGTATTTGCCTTCTTGGAAGAGCCTCTAACTTCCACATTAGCATCACAGGCTTCTTCTTGCTCACACTGAGTGTACTCATCCAGAATTTTTTTTGACGTTAGATTACTCTGAGTGGATACAGTCTCTATGTCCATCCCTGGATCTAATGATCTGTCCCGCTTCATCCTCCTAGCAACCCTTTTAGATGATTTGACAAAAGAATCAAGAGTTTCATCCGTCTTCTTTTCAACCAGATTCCCTTCAACTACTATCGGAGCCTCAAATAAATTATGCCTCGAAGAGTTCCTTGTCAATCTAACATTTAGCTTCTTGACATTATCAACAGAGGCTCCATCTCGTTCACAGTCAATAACTGAACATCTTTTCAGTGAATTATTCATTGCTTGACCCTGCATATTATCTAATGCAGTGTGGTTTGAACCACGTAGAAGCTTTTTATCTTCACAATCATTTCCAAAAGTTCTCTTTGGTTGTTTATTACCCTTTGAAGCTTGGCCATCTAATAGGAATTCACCGAGACTTTTTTCACGTTGCCTAGACTGTTTTGGAGCCTTTTCTACTTCCAGGTCATCACGCTTCACAGCCTTAACGGGTCTCTTATCCATCAGCACATTATTGTCGTTTCCAAGTCGTTTTGAACGCCGAGGAACCTTTTCAACTTTAGAAGCATCCTGGACTTTCATCCTACGGTAATCTTCAGTTGTCTGAACCTCGCAATCTATCAAAGGCTCCTTTGTTTTATTATTGACAAGCTCACCTTCTTGACTATTGACCACCATGGATCTTTTTGACTCCTTAGTCTTTATTTCTCCTTTACTTTCCTTAGCAGAACATAAGGGTCTACCATCTGATGTCTCACCTCCCATGGATGAGTTTACAGCTCTAGCTTGAAGCCTTATTGACCTTCTCTGATCCTGAGTATTGGTGTGCACATCAACATCATTCACAAATCGTCTAGATCGCTTAGGAACCTTTTCAAATTTAAGATCATCTTGCAATACCTCCTTCTCACTATTCTTGACAAGCTCATCTTCTTTATCTTTGATGTCAACAAGTCGTTTTGACCGTCTAGCAGGTAATAAGGTTCCTGCCTTCGATGTCAGCCGAGTGGACCGTCTCCCAATCTTTTCTAACTTGAAACCATCCTGATCACTTCCAGACAATCCTTCCGATATATCCTCAAACTCAAACTGTTCCAAAACCATCAAATATGTTCCTTTACAGTCTTCTTGACTACCACCACTAGAGCCAATTCGCTTCGACCGCCTTGGGACCTTGAGAGCTTTTGAAACATCATACCTACGACCTCTTCTTGTGTTTGACTCAATTTCATTAGATCCAGCTACTGTTTTCCCCTTAGCCACAATTCGCGTTGACAGCTTTAGATCTATTCCACTTTCTTGAAGATCTTGAACATTAATCCCTTTGCTACGCGTTCTAACATTCTTCCGCTGACATCTCTTAACAGACCGAGTGAATTCAAAAACCTCATTCTCAGGACTGAACCTTACTTTCTTAACAACTAGATCATCCTTAAGAACATCAACATCAACAGAATCCTCAGACAAACTTATCGTATCAGTTGAAGTTTCTTCAGTTTCCTTCTACAGTAAACACACACAAACAAATCAACCGACGATACTAAAGATACAGGTTGCAAGAGATGATCAAGATTGTATAGAAATTGAAAGATTACCTCGAAAACAGAAGCGAGTCTAGTAGCCATCTCAATGTTCTTCAAATTCGCAGGGATGCCATGTTTTTTGCATAAAGCTTGTAGATTTTTCCTCTTCATTCCATGAAAATCTTCCATTTCCGCAGATCAAAACAATGCGAAATTGTTCTCTCTCACCATGAATCACTTAACACTACATACAGAGTGTAAGATTTATACAGAATAGGTGAAAGAGTTTAGAGAATCGAACAAGTTTGGGAATTGGAATCGTCTCTGAGGGGTTTAAATTTGAATTTGGCAACCCCGCTCTCGTAAATCGCGAGTACAACTGTTAAGAATTTAAGATTCAGAATCACGCGCTCGACATTGATGCGCGATTGTACTCGCTTGTGTTAAGCCGTCCGATGCAAGAGATGGAGAGCGCGTGTACTTATGACGCCGATGGATATGAGTGGCTAACGAAAAGAGCTCGCGGAAGCGTATAAAAGAAGATCCGCTTCTTGGGCCGATATAATAGGCCCATTTAATAAAATCAATGAAAGGGAAATTTTGTAACTGAAACTCTCGAGGAGAAGAAGAGGGAATCAAGTGTTTTCAGCGGGAACTAAGCGAATGATCTAAGCCGTTGATTTCTTATCTTTTAACATAAGAACACTGAGATTTTTCGAAAACCCAAAAGCTGAATTGAGTGTGTTCGTGGATCTAACGATGATGATAAGATCGTCACCACGAATTGCAATTAATCCTTGTTTTCGATCCAATTCCTTCGTCAATACCCCAAAACCGACGTCTCTCCCCGTCCAAATCGGTTCACGGCGGAGGAATTTCTCGGGAATCGGATCGGAGAGCGGCGACGGCGGCGTCGCTTTCGATGCTGTAGCTTATGAATCTGAGCGGCTGAGCCTCGACGCTGCGGCGATGGAGAATATGGCGGAGACGGCGAAGAAGGAACTAGAATCGGATCCAGATAGTGACCCGAAAGCGTGGAAATGGGTTATCCGGAAGAAGATGTGGGATCTCATGGAAGCTCGGAACTACGCTATGAGCCCTAGACCTGTTCATCATCGAATCCCTAATTTCGTCGGTGCATCGGCTGCTGCAGGAAAAGTTTGAGTTTTACCTCCCTTTTCACTTTCTTGTGTCTAGGTTTTGTTTGGCTTAACTTATCAGCACCTTTTGTTTCACTACGATGAATAACTATGATCACGTAGCGCACGGCATGATCAGTCCTCCAAAATGACAAGAACATCAGAATAATGAACTAAACATCTTGGTTTCACCTATTTGATGTTCTTGTCCTTTCGGAGGATTGATCATGCGGCAACTCTATATGATCATCCAAAGATATCAATGCCAGTGAATTGAAAGAAATAAACAAGACGACCCAAATGTTAGAAAATCGATGGAAAATGATATTCATTTCTTGCTGATGGTCATGCCTTTGTTTCGCAAATTTGCTAAATTTTGAGTTCTTGGTGCAGTTAGCCGAGCTTGACGCTTTTCGTATGGCTACGGTCGTGAAGGTTAATCCCGATTCGCCGCAAAAGCAAATCAGATTTCTTACACTTTCTGGTTAGTTAATATATCTATGTCTGAGCAAATGCTTCATAATTTATAGTTTTGACCTCATGGTTCAATCATGTATTATCTTAGGAAATAGCCTCATACTTCAATCCCTTTGCCCGTTTGCCGCAAAAGTGTTGAATTTTCACAGTCTTGTGAAAGTTTATTCCTTCTAATGATGTAAGAACTATATAGTCTTAAGTTGAATTCGGATTTTAAACATCGTTTTCTGTAATTGTAGGTGACAAGAAGCTGTTGACTCCTCAACCTAGGCTAAGGACTGGATTCTTCTCTGTACTAGAATCCGATTTGTTGAAACCCGAAACGATCAATGAAGCTTGTACCTCTGTAGGAGTAGCCAAATATGGAAGAGCGATTGGTCTTGATGAGAAAATTAAAGTTGATCTCATTGTCATTGGCTCTGTTGCTGTTAACCCGCAAACGGGTGCTCGATTAGGGAAAGGAGAGGTGAGATTGTTACAATTCAATTTTCGGCTTAAAAGAAAATTCAATTGAACCAACCATCTGATAGGAGATTGATATGAGTCCCTCATTATGCGTGCAGGGTTTTGCGGAACTTGAATATGGAATGTTGCGTTACATGGGAGCCATTGATGATTCCACACCCGTTATTACAACCGGTATATATATAACTTAGAACAACTGTGGAAACCTTCAATTTTTTTTTATTCTATCTTCATATCATGGTTCATGAAGCTTTTACTTCATTTGCAGTACATGACTGTCAGCTCGTGGACGATATACCGTTAGAGAAACTGGCGATTCACGATGTTCCTGTGGATATCATATGCACTCCTACTCGAGTCATTTTCACAAATACACCAATACCAAAACCACAAGGTCTTGAATTCTTTATAACTCAAGATTTCATGGATTTGGTTACTGGATTGTTTTCTTAATGCTCTGCTTGATTCAGTGATTCTACATTTGTCCTTGAGAGCTGATGTTTTCATTTGTTTTGCAGGAATCTATTGGGACAAACTGTCACCGGAGAAGCTACAACAGATTCGGATACTAAGAGAGCTAAAGAAGCGATTGGAAAAGAAGACTGGCCGTAAACTTCCCACAGGACCATCTGAGAAATTACCTCCTACGGCTGAACGAAAACGCCGTTAATTAACAGCTTCTAGTTTTGGCCAAATTGTTTTTGTTCGACTATACTCTGTTTTTTACCGGTTTGTTTTCGGTTACTGTTTTATACGAGAAAACAAAAGATAATGTATATGATGGATTTGAGTAGTGAAAACGTAGTAAGAAACTAAGCAATACATAATTGGTGATTTTGTCCATTATCCAAACACATTTCAAACCATTGTAACAATAACCATACATATATGTTTTTTTCCTTTCAAGAAATACTTATGGCTCGCCAGCTATTCTCCATGAAAACCAATTATTAAAGAAGATGATAAGCTGATTACATTTAACGCATCCCAATTATTACGATTCTTACGAGATTATATTAAGCTTTTTGAGGAGGAACCATACCCCAAGAGCCACCAAGGTTATCATCACCCAGCCACCGATTCCTATCCCTAACGCCACCGCAAGATTCATTTTTCTGTCTCTTGTGTAGTAGTTTATCACTTTATCTGTTTATGATCTTATTATTATGTGATGTACCCTTAGCAATACAAAAATGGTATTTATAATTAAATAAAGCTTGACATACGTTCAACTATATCTAATACAAGTAAGTACTAATCAGATCATAATGTTATGTGTTTACTACATCTAATATTAAATAGACTGTGGTATATGTTAGATCTACTATTTATTATGTCATATAATATGTTTTAAGTATATCTAATATTAAATAGATTGTGACATTTTTCATAAAAACTTATATAATAATAACTATTTTTAAAAGATTAATTTATATACGTATCTAAGAGAATTAAGAAAAATTAGACTAATATATATGAATCTTAACCCATTGAAATTGATAGAATGTATCAATAATCAAGAGTTTTTTTCTATTCGAATGGAAAATTTTGACTAGATACTAAAATAAGATTGAAGTTAAAAAATAAAATAAAAACATAAAAATCAGTTATTTATCGGTAAACGATACGAAATTAAAAAAAAAAAAAAAAAACAAATGTCAGTTGCCACTATTGATTCAAGGTTTTTATTTGTAGCTTAAAATAAGTTCTTAGGTTCATCGAGAACAGATGCTTTCGTGGAGTTTGAGGTGAGGTTTTATTGTAGCTTTCTGGTTAATCCTCAAAATCAAATGCCAGATCCAGTGAATATTTTAAACAATATCTCTAATTTCATCATATATTTTTGGTCAACAAAACTTGCAATTTTATTATATAACCGGTATATATATATATATATAATTTAGAGCAACTTTGGGATTTTCTATTGTTCTTCGTTAATCTTGATCTTGATGACTCATGAAGCTTTAACTTCTTCTGCAGTATATGGCTGTCAGCTCGTGGACGATATACCACTCGAGAAACTGGCGATTCACAATGTTCCTGTAGATATCATATGCACTCCTACTCGAGTCATTTTCACAAATACACCAATACCAAAACCACAAGGTCTTGATTTCTTATTTAAGATTTCATGGAATCTATCGTTAGATTTTTTCTTTTCTTTTTGAATTGAATTTATCGTTAGATTATTATTGAACTCTCTGCTTGATTCAGTGATTGTTCATGAGAGCTGATTTTTTTTTCTTTCTCTTTTGCAGGATCTATTAGGACAAACTGTCACCAAAGATAGATTCGGATACATCGGTTGGAAAAGAAGTCTGGCCGTAAATTTCCGACTGACCATCTGAGAAATTATACGGCTGAGCACAAACGCCGGTAACAAACGGCTTCTAGTTTTGACCAATTGATTTTTGTTCAACTAAACCGTATGGTTTTTAGTTTTACCGGTTGTTTTCGATCGGTTTCTTCTTATACGAGAAAACAAAAGATATATATTATATATTTGATGGAACTGTCAAAAAAAAATATTTGATGGATTTGAGTAGTGAAAACGTAGTAAAAAAACTATGCAATACATAATTGGTGAGTCTTATTCATTATCCAAGCATATTTCAAACCATTATTGTAGCAATAATCATACATAGATTTTTTTCGTCTCTACATATGTTTATCGTCTATACTTTGTGAAATGTCTTATTCAAGAAATACAAATCTCGTCAGTTGTTATCCAGGAAAACTAATCATTATAAAGAAGAAGATAAGTTGATTACATTTAACACATCACGGTATTACGACTTTATGAGATTAACGCTTTTTGAGGAGGAACCATACCGCAATAGCCACCAAGGCTATAATCACCCCGGCAGCGGTGCCTATCCCTAATGCCACCGCAAAATCCATTTCCCCCTACTTGTTCTTCTCACTAACAATTATTTATGTGTCCTATATAGTTGTGTGTGTTATGATCTTATTATTATGTAAAAGTTGGAAGTACTCATAGCAATATAAAAAGTGGTATTTTATAGTTAAATAAATCTTAACATGTGTTCAAATATCCAACTTTGATACTAATCAGATAATGATATGTGTTCCAGTACATCTAATATTAAATAGATCGTGATATATGTCATATCTAATTAGGTCACCATATATGTTGAAGTATATCTAATATTATAGAGATTGTGACAATATTAAAAAGATTGTAACATTTGTCAAAGAATTTCCTTAAATCTTATAATAAAAAACTAATTTATATATGTATATATGAGAACTAAATAAAAACTTATATATATATATATATATGGATCTAATTGAAGTAAATAATAAAATACAACAAAATCAATTATTTATTGGTGAAAATTTATGTAATGCATTGTAAAATGATATTCAAATATATTTTCAAATCATTGTAGCTTTAATTTATTCATATATATTTTGTTGTCTATACATATTTTTATCATCTTGTACAAACTAGTATTCAAAAAGAAACATTTTCTCATGAAAACTAATTATTAAAAAAGAAAATAATATGATTACCTTTAATCCATCATGGATTCTGACTTAAATAACATGAAGCTTTTTGAGGAGCAACCATAGCCCAAGACCCACCAAGGCTAAAATCACCCCGGCGGCGATGGCAATAACTCTTTTTTTATCTACCCCTACGGCCATCGTCATAGCCATTTCCCCTTACTACTTGTTCTTCTCGCCAACAATTCTTTTTGTGTCTTGTGTGTTTTATGATCTTATTATTAAAAAAAAAAGGTTCGATGTACCCCATCACAATATAAACACTTAAAATGTGGTATAGTAATATAACTAAATAAATCTTGTCATGTGTTAAAATATTTCTAACATTAAATAGATTGTGACATGTGCTTATATGTACGATATATCTTATATTAATCAAGTCATAAGTTCATAACATATGTTTAAATGTGTATCTAATAGTAAGTAGATTATGCTATTTGTCAAAGAATTTAATCAAAATGATATAAAAATAACTACTTGTTCTTTTAAACTAATTTCTATGTGTATCTAAGAGAGTTAAAACAACAACAAAAGTTAATCTTGTAATGTCAAAAAAAAAAGTTAAATCTTATAAATCTATTTAAAGTTAAGAAAAAAGGGCAGAAAATCATTAATTTATAAGAAAAAAAAATGTGTTGTGTTTTTTCAGTTGCTATGCCCGTTAGCTTGAGGATTTTTGTTTTCTACCTTGGAATAAATAAAATTTAATAAAATCAAAATTTTAGTTTCCAAAAAAAAAAAAAAAAAAAAAAAATCAAAATTTTCAATATTTTTTTTTCTCAATTTTGATTGTGTAGAGTATTAAAATGAAATATATAAAGTTTTTTTTGGTAAACAATCTATTCGTAACGCCGTGAAAAAACTTTAACGCCGTCTATTGTTCTTCTTCGTCGTGCTCCCTCTCTCTCTCTCTCTCTATATCAAACTCTCAGGTAAAGCCTCTTCAGTTTTGCTCTTACACCAAATATCCAATAGCAATAGTGTGCTTTTCAATTAAATACGTTTACTTTGGTTTCGCTTCTAGGCGCAAGTTTCTTCCTTTCTCAATATTTGTGTCGATCTTAAATCCCAGAGATTGATAAAAACCTAATTGTCTCCCTTTCTTTAGAAAATTGGGAGAATCGCTGACCAAAAAAAAAAAATGCAATTTTCTTGTGATCCTGTAAGTTATTTTCAATACCCAATTATATGGCTGAGATTTCGATTTGGTTTGTAGCTTTCTATATTTATTTGGTTTCTATATGCGTTTGTCTAAAGGATCAAGAAGGAGATGAGCTGCCACAATATGAACACATTTATCAAAACGACTTCTCATATCGAAAGTAAGAACCTTTCTTTTGACACCCTTCTAGTTTTGATACTGGCTCATAGCTTTTGGTTTATCTTATGAATCTTCCTACTGTTGTTAAGTTACACGTTTTTGCTGCCTTTATAGGCACAAGAAACAGAAGGAAGAAGATATTTCTATTTGTGAATGCAAGTTTGATTTTGGAGACCCTGACAGTGCTTGTGGTGAGAGATGCCTGAATGTGATTACAAACACGGAATGTACTCCTGGATACTGCCCTTGTGGTGTTTATTGCAAGAATCAGGTAAATGGGTTTAGATGTTTGCTTCTATGTTTTCATGTTAAAAGCAGAGGGTGATCTTACTCTAATTTCTAGTGTGATTCTAGCTGGCAGCAACAAAATCCAGAAGATTTTCGTTAAAGCTTGGTGATGTTCTTAGAAGTTCCTATTTGAACTAGTGTGGGCTTACATGGAACTTATTCAGTTAAATGTATGTTACTTAGTAGTTTTTTAACATGCTTTGCTGGTTACAGAAATTCCAAAAATGTGAATACGCCAAAACAAAGTTGATTAAGTCCGAAGGTCGTGGGTGGGGACTAGTGGCTGTTGAAGATATGAAGGTGAGGACTCAAGCTTATTATCGTGTCTTTAATATTTCTGATACTCTTTACTAAGGTTTATGAAATTTTCATCTCACTTCATTGATCTAAGGCAAACGAGCAAATTACATGGCTGGTGTATTCTTTTCTGAAGTAAATATTCAGTTGGGTTTGATCAAATGACTGGTTGTATTTAATGCTATGATTCAGGCGGGACAGTTTATAATTGAGTATTGTGGCGAAGTAATATCATGGAAAGAAGCAAAGCGTAGGGCTCAAACTTATGAAACTCATGGTGAGTAGAAACTAGAAACTTTACAGAGATGATGAGAGTGTTGTAATACTCTAGGTGACGTTAGGTGATGTATAATTGTGTGTTACATGGGCAGGTGTCAAGGATGCATACATTATATCTCTCAATGCATCTGAGGCTATTGATGCCACTAAGAAAGGAAGCCTTGCTAGGTTTATAAATCATTCATGGTAAAACAAACAACTGACTTTCTTACATGCTTCAAAGAAATTCATATCTGTAAAACGTTCCTTATTGTGTCTTTCTCTATTTGCCCGCAGTAGACCAAATTGTGAGACGAGGAAGTGGAATGTACTGGGAGAAGTTAGGGTTGGAATATTTGCAAAAGAGAGCATCTCTCCCCAGACCGAATTGGCTTACGACTATAATTTTGAATGGTACGGTGGTGCCAAAGTTCGTTGTCTCTGTGGTGCAGTCGCATGTTCTGGATTTCTTGGAGCCAAGTCTCGTGGCTTTCAGGCAAGATCTTACGTTATCATCCTAATAGTATTATTTGCAAAAATTTGGACGAATGATACTAACCATACTGGTCTATACCTAATCTTATGCCTTTCTACCATATCAGGAGGATACATATGTATGGGAGGATGGTGACGATCGGTAATTTTCTTTTCATAGATCATGCGAGAAAGGAATTTTTTTTATCTTGAACTGGCGATAATTAGCCTCTCTCTTTTCTTTTGTCTCCAGATATTCAGTTGATAAAATTCCAGTCTATGATTCTGCAGAGGACGAGATTATATCTGAGCCCTCTAAGAATGACGAGTCCAACACAAATGAGGAGAAAGAGAAAAATATCTCAACAGAGAACCAATTGGAGTCTACTGCTCTGATTGTTCAGCAATCGGATTCAGCTCCTATGGAGGAAGATGTTGTCACGGAGGCTGTTAAAACCGAAACAGCTGAAGATATGAAGCTGCTTTCACAAGATTCATCGCAGAATACTGCAATTGTATCACGGGTTCGCGGCAACATTTACAAGATTAAGTCGGAGTCTATTCCGAAGAAAAGAGGCAGACCGTTGTCAGGTGGAAAGACAAAGAATGTCGCTCAGAAGCATGTTGACATAGCGAATGTGGTTCAGCTACTAGCAACCAAAGAAGCTCAAGATGAAATTCTCAAATACGAGGTAAAAGACTTTTTCAAGCTGATAAGCTACGAACTAAAATCCCTGTCAAGTATTGATGGTGTGTTTGGCAAACTTTTGCTTGCACTCCCAGGAGGTGAAGAAGGACGCAGCAGTACGGCTCTCGTCATTGTACGATGAGATAAGGCCAGCCATTGAAGAGCATGAGAGAGATAGCCAAGACAGTGTAGCAACAAGCGTGGCGGAGAAATGGATACAAGCAAGCTGTAATAAACTGAAGGCAGAGTTTGATCTATACTCTAGTGTAATGAAGAACATTGCTTGCACTCCCATCAAACCACAGGACACAAAGACCAAACCTGTGGAATCAGGGAACGATGACCAGGTTAAACTCTTGGAACCCCGATTAGAATGAGCTTCAAACCCGTTAAATTAATTCGGAAGGTTCTGACTAATCATTATAATTTATAATTGTATCAAAATCATTATAAGCCGTTGAATAATATTTATTATTGTTTTTCCTTTAATTGTTAACGAAATTTCCCCCATAAATCCCTTAAATTTTCGAATATAAATTGTTAGTGACTTACATTATATCCTTTTTTTTTTCTTTGGTCGCTATTGGAAAGTTCTTACATGTTGGTTCTTTTATATTTTATAAAAGAACCAAAATGATGAGAAATCGTAAGAATATGCGACTACTATAAAGATGTAATCATAAATGTTTTTACTACATCAAAAATTAAAATTTTATACAAATCGAGTAAATTTGTACAAAATTTTCTATAATTAATTTTAAAAATAAAACTTAACACAGTATATATGTTTTAGTGGTTATAAATATAAATTGTTATATATGATGATTTGTTATGCACGAGATTAAATTATGGCAAAATATTATTTAAATTATAAATTTGGATTTTATAATTTATATAATTGAAAACTGATAGTTATAGTTATTATAAATTTTGTTAAGGTTGAGATCAGGATTTATTGTATTTTTAAAATATTTTATACTAATAATATTAAATATGCTAAAAGTAAGTTAATGTATTAATATAATAATCTAATTTGTTTAAAAAATTTGAAGATATTTTACTTTTATTTTATTAATGATCTAATATGTTAAAGAATACATGTTTTAACTAAAAAAAAGTTGAGAAAGAAAATATTTTAAGAATCTAATTGTTAAAAAAAAAAATAGAAGGAAAATAAATATGATAATCAATTAAATTGAAAGACAATTGTATACTTTCCTAATACATTAACTTTTGATGGCATACATTTACAAATTAGATGTTTTTTTAAAGTTAATCTTTATTAAATATGAGATGTGTTTTTTAATTAATTTAATTTAAAATTTTGAAATTGTTGACTATATAAATCTTATTCAATTTACACAGTATCTTCATATATATACAACTTTTAAAATTTGATATATTTTCTAATTAATTTTAAACTATACTCCATATTTTAACTATAACTATAATTATCACTGAATTATTATTTTGAGAATCTAATTGTTAAAAAAAAATAGAAGGAAAATAAATATGATAATCAATTAAATTGAAAGACAATTGTATACTTTCCTAATACATTAACTTTTGATGGCATACATTTACAAATTAGATGTTTTTTTAAAAGTTAATCTTACTAAATTTGAGATGTGTTTTTAATTAATTTAATTTAAAATTTTGAAATTGTTTACTATATAATTCTTATTCAATTTACACAGCATCTTCATATATATACAACTTTTAAAATTTGATATATTTTCTTATAAATTCTAAACTATACTCCATATTTTAACTATAACTATAATTATTACTGAATTATTATTTTAAGAATCTAATTGTAAAAAAAAAATAGAAGGAAAATAAATATGATAAAAGACAATTGTATACTTTCCTAATACATTAACTTTTGATGGCATACATTTACAAATTAGATGTTTTTTTTAAAGTTAATCTTTTAGTAAATATGAGATGTGTTTTTTTAATTAATTTAATTTAAAATTTTGAAATTGTTGACTATATAATTCTTATTCAATTTACACAGTATCTTCATATATATACAACTTTTAAAATTTGATATATATTCTAATCAATTCTAAACTATACTTATATAAATATAAGATCGTTTATAAATTAGGGTTTGCTATTCTTCTTGTTACTCTACTCTCTCTCTCTCTCTCTGGACCTGTCGTTGGTGCAAAATCTAAGATGAAAGCTGTTCAAATTGATGACGATGAATACTCCATAGTCTCTGAGGAGGAGAAGGGTAAAGGCTTAGCTCCGAGTGAATCTATAGATGGTGAAGGAAATCTCCGCTCTCCCATTTGCTGCATCTTGGGTCATTACCAAACTGGTAAAACAAAGCTGTTGGATTGCATCAGCGGAAGTAATGTACAGGAAGACGAGGCTGGAGGTATTACTCAACAGATTGGTGCAACATATCTCCCTGCGGAAAACATCCGAGAGAGGACCAGGGAACTGAAAGCCGATGCAAAACTCAAGGTGCCAGGTCTATTGGTCATTGATACACCTGGCCACTGGTCCTTCACGAATCTGCGCTCAAGAGGTTCAAGTTTGTGTGACCTTGCCATTTTGGTGGTTGACATAATGAGTGGGTTAGAGCCACAGACTGTAGAATCTCTAAATCTTTTGAGAATGAGGAATACAGAGTTCATCGTTGCATTGAGTAACGTGAGAATGCTTTTCATTCTGCTAGGATGGGTTTTTTGTTCTCTGTTGTAAATACTTGTATGAAAAATAAACCCTTCAACTTACAGGTGGATAGCCTATATAGATGGAAAACATGCAAGAATGCTCCTATCGTGAAGGCAATGAGGCAGCAAACCAAAGATGTTACAAATGAATTTAACGAGAAGTTGACTTGGGTAAGTTATATAATACGTTTAGAGTTTCTTATTGTTATAAAATACTAGGGTAAGTTATATATGGTTTGAGCTATCGCTTGGTGTACATATTGTTCAAATTATGTTGCTTCATTGGTCTTCCAGATTAAAACCCACTGAGCTTTATTACAAGAATAAAGAAATGGGAAAAACTTTCAGTATTGTTCCTACTAGTGCTATAAGGTATAAATCTCTGTTTACTGTTCGTAATTTGCAGACAAGTTGTCCTTCCTAAGATAGTTGGGTAACTTTGGTTCTTGATATATTTCAGTGGGGAAGGGATCCCAGATCTCTTGCTGTTGTTGGAACAATGGGCTCAGCAAACAATGGTTGAGAAACTTACATATGTCGATGAAGTGCAGGTCTCTCTCCTTTCTCTTTTAGGTAACACTTGTTTCTGCATTACTTGAGCATGAGAATTCTGATCCTTTCTTGAAATTGTTGAACAGTGTAGTACTGTCACTGGGGTGAAAGTTATTGAAGGCCATGGTACAACGATTGATGTTGTGTTGGTAAACGGTGAACTCCATGAAGGTGATCAAATCGTTGTTTGTGGGCTACAGGCAAGTAAAAACCCGAACAGGGCATCTACTGGGTATACATACATATATAGAACGTGATCTTATATCTTCCTCATATTTCAGGGACCTATAGTCACAACGATTCGAGCATTACTGACTCCTCATCCAATGAAGGAGTTAAGGGTGAAGGGTACTCATCTGCTGCATCACAAAGAAATAAAGGCTGCACAGGGCATCAAGATTACTGCCCAGGGCCTTGAACACGCAATTGCTGGTACTTCCCTGCACGTGGTTGGACCTGATGATGACATGGATGCGATTAAGGAGTTGGCTATGGAAGACATGGAGTCAGTTTTGAGCAGGATCGACAAAAGTGGTGAAGGAGTTTATCTACAAGCATCTACATTAGGGTCCTTGGAAGCATTGTTTGAAATGTTGAAGTTCCCAGCTGGAACGATACCAGTCAGTGGTATTGGGATAGGGCCTGTGGATAAGAAGGATATATTCAAGGCTGGAGTGATGCTTGAGAGGAGAAAGGAATATGCTATAATTTTGGCTTTTGACGTGAAAGTGACTACAGAGGCTCGTGAACTTGCTGACGAAATGGGAGTTAAAATCTTCTGCTATGATATCATCTATAATTTGTTCGCTCAATTTAGGTATTACGTTGAGAAGAATATTTACGTTAACTTGTAAATATTTCAAAACGTGTTGAATTGTTTTTCCTTAAATTGTTAACATAATTTCCCCGTAAATCCCTTGAATTTCATTTTGTTTTTATTTTCCCTTCATCTCCAAGTATTTTGGTTTTATGAAAATTTGAATATACGGGAAAAATGGAAAAAGGGCCTATGAGAAGCTGACGAATGGGGTTTTTGTTAGTCACCACCTCCTTCAAAGTTTTGGATTTTTAGATGATCTCATTCTCCCTCTGATTAGTGTATGAGGTGGATAACAATTTCCATACTAGGAAATAAGTTTATGTTCTAAAAATTTCAAGAATGAGTTAATTTCTATGTATGGTTTACATGGCTAGTGGAGATGTGTCTTAGAGAATGTCTTGCGTTGTATTTTCTGTTACGATCTGCTTATCTTGGATGTTTTGGATAGTGTTTCAAAAGGTAACTTCTTATTCAGGTGTTGGGAGAGGCCTATCAAGTGCTAAGTGATTCAGGACAACGCCAAGCTTATGATGCTTGTGGGAAGTCAGGGATCTCAACGTTTGTCTTTTATACTTGTAGAGTTTAGTGACATGGATCTTCTCGGTGCAATAAGTGTTGGGTCCTTTTCATTGGTGCTGACTTGTTTTCGTTCATTTTTTCAGCGATGCAATCATTGATCCTGCCGCAATATTTGCAATGCTTTTTGGTACCAAACTTTTTGAAGGGTACATATATAGGACAGCTTGCTATGGCATCAATGTAAGTTAACTTCGATACCCACTTGGGTGAGATTTCGATTTGGTTTGTTGCTTTATATTTATTTATTTGTTTCGTATGTGTTTGTGTAAAGGATCAAGACGGAAATGAGCTGCCACAATACTAACACATTTATCAAAATGACTTCTCATATCGAAAGTACGAGCCTTTCTTTTGATGCTGGCTCGTGGCTTTTGGTTATCTTCTCAATATGAGTTGTTGTTAAGTACACATTTGTTTACTGCCTCTATAGGCACAAGAAACAGAAGGAAGAAGATATTTCTATTTGTGAATGCAAGTTTGATTTTGGAGACCCTGACAGTGCTTGTGGTGAGAGATGCCTGAATGTGATTACAAACACGGAATGTACTCCTGGATACTTCCCTTGTGGTGTGTATTGCAAGAATCAGGTAGATGGGCATTAGATGTTTGCTTCTATGTTTTGATGTTAAGAGCAGAGGGTGATCTTACTGTAATTTCTAGTGTCATTCTAGATGGTAGCAACAAAATCCAGAACAGTTTCTTTAAAGCTTGGTGATGTTCTTAGTAGTTCCTATTTGAACTAGTGTGGGCTTACATAGAACTTATTCAGTTAAATGTATGTTACTTAGTACTTTTACATGCTTTGCTGGTCACAGAAGTTCCAAAAATGTGAATACGCGAAAACAAAGTTGATTAAGTCCGAAGGTCGTGGGTGGACTAGTGGCTGTTGAAGACATAAAGGTGAGGACTCAAGCTTATTATTGTGTCTTCAATATTTCTGATACTCTTTACCAAGGTTTATGATACATTTGCAAACGGGCAAATTACATGGCTGGTGTATTCTTTTCTGAAGTAAATATTCAATTGGGTTTTGATCAAATGACTGGTTGTATTTGATGCTATGATTCAGGCGGTACAGTTTATAATTGAGTACTGTGGCGAAGTAATATATTGGAAAGAAGCAAAGCGTAGGGCTCAAACCATTTCAGGAGGATACATATGTATGGGAGGATGGTGACGATCGGTAATTTTCTTTTCATAGATCATGCGAGAAAGGAATTTTTTTTATCTTGAACTGGCGATAATTAGCCTCTCTCTATTCTTTTGTCTCCAGGTATTCAGTTGATAAAATTCCAGTCTATGATTCTGCAGAGGACGAGCTTACATCTGAGCCCTCTAAGAATGAAGTGTCCAACACAAATGAAGAGAAAGAGAAAGATATCTCGACAGAGAACCAATTGGAGTCTCCTGCTCTGATTGTTCGGCAATCGGATTCAACTCCTATGGAGGAAGATGTTGTCACGGAGACTTTTAAAACCGAAACAGCTGAAGATAGGAAGCTGCTCTCACAAGATTCACTACAAGATTCATCGCAGAAAACTGCAATTGTATCACGGGTTCGCGGCAACATGTACAAGATTAAGTCTGAGTCTTTTCCAAAGAAAAGAGGCAGACCGTTGTCAGGTGGAAAGACAAAGAATGTCGCTCAGAAGCATGTTAACATAGCGAATGTGGTTCAGCTACTAGCAACCAAAGAAGCTCAGGATGAAATTCTCAAATACGAGGTGAAAGACTTTTTCAAGCTAATAGCTACACACTAAAATTCCTGTCGAGTATTGATGATGTGTTTGGCAAATTGTTGCTTGCACTTCCAGGAGGTGAAGAAGGGCGCAGCAGTACGGCTCTCTTCATTGTACGATGAGATAAGGCCAGCCATTGAAGAGCATGAGAGAGATAGCCAAGACAGTGCAGCAACAAGCGTGGCGGAGAAATGGATACAAGCAAGCTGTAATAAACTGAAGGCAGAGTTTGATCTATACTCTAGTGTAATGAAGAACATTGCTTCCACTCCCATCAAACCACAGCACACAAAGACCAAACCTGTGGACTTTATATCATTGGATCATTGGATCTCTCTTTTTTCCTTTTTTCTTTGGTCAACATCAGATCCTTCATCTCTAAGATATATTCTCTATCAATTGATTTATGAAGAATTGAATCTATGGAAAAAAACAATCAGAAGCTGACGAAAAACCGCGTGGAGAAAAATGTATAAATGGGTTTTGTCAATTCAAACAAAAACGAATACTCACCACCACCACCTTCAAATTAAAGTAAAGTTAGAGACTTTATCTAGTTTGACCCGACCCGGCGAAAGCAAGTTGAAAAAATACAGAAAGAAAGAGCCAAAAGCTTGCGGTTGATTTTTGAAGTCTCGTCGCCGGCGCGTGGAGTGTTTTCGTCGGACTAATTTTTTAAGATTCGGTGTAGGATTTTGATTTTTGTGATCAGAGAATATAAATGGTGAAGGAAACTGAGTACTACGATGTGCTCGGCGTCAGCCCAACTGCTACAGAAGCTGAGATCAAGAAAGCTTATTACATAAAGGTTCGATTTTTATGATTTATGGGTTTCTGTTATTTGGATCCGGTGAGTTTGATTAGCTTTTGAATTCGGCGAGTGACGGATTCGAGTACCCACGAATTGACAAGTAGTTCATGTAGTGAGATTATAGCTTTGTCATATGCCCGATTCAAGTTTGAAATTTGTAGTTTTATGGTATAGTGATTGTTGGGTCGTTTTGTTTATACGCAGGCACGCCAAGTTCATCCAGATAAAAACCCAGATGATCCTCAAGCGGCACAAAATTTCCAGGTAAAGTTCAGATTTCAAAAAAGATTGAGCTTTTAACAATTTCCATTCTTTGGAATCAGATTCGGGAATACTTACTTTGGTGATTAGCTTGTTGTGTATTGTAAGTTTGTAACATAGAGGATTCTACTTGCGATCTCTAGTACCAATTTTATGTCCAAAATTTTTGGATTTTAGGTTTTCTCATTCGCTGATTAGTGTATGAGGTAGCGGAATAAGTTCATGTTCTAAGAATTTTAAGAATGAGAATTGGTGTTCCTGTTAATTTTCTTTGTATGGTTTACATGGCTAGTGGAGATAAGTCTTGAGAATGTCTTGCGTTGTATTTTCTGTTACAATCTGCTTATATTGGATGTTTTGGATAGTGTTTCAAAAGGTAACTTCTTATTCAGGTGTTGGGAGAGGCCTATCAAGTGCTAAGTGATTCAGGACAACGCCAAGCTTATGATGCTTGTGGGAAGTCAGGGATCTCAACGTTAGTCTCTTTATCTTGTGGAGTTTAATGACATGGATCTTCCCGGCGCAAAAAGTGTTGGGTCCTTTTCATTGCTGCTTACTTGTTTTTGTTCATTTATTTCAGTGATGCAATCATCGATCCTGCGGCAATATTTGCAATGCTTTTTGGTAGCGAACTTTTTGAAGGGTACATAGGACAGCTTGCTATGGCATCAATGGCATCACTTGATATCTTCACTGAAGGGGATCAATTTGATACCAAAAAGATACAAGAAAAAATGAGGGTAAGTTTGGATTTATTAGTGTCTCCTGCTCAAACCAAGTCCTCCCTGTACAAAATTTGCTAATATTGTAGATTGTGTTTTGTTTCAGATTGTTCAGAAAGAAAGAGAAGACAAGCTTTCTGAGGTTCTCAAAGACCGACTCAACGGATATGTGATAAACAAAGACGAATTTATCAGTAAAGCTGAAGCTGAAGTAGCTAGACTGTCAAATGCAGGTAGTATATCCTGTAGAGTGTTCCCTTTCTGTAGTTATGCTTTCTCTTTCAATTGATACCATATCCGTGCTAAAATGAGTCTCATCCCCTTCTATTTGGATCTTCTTCAGCTTATGGTGTGGATATGTTGAATACAATTGGGTATATATATGTAAGACAAGCAGCAAAAGAGCTTGGAAAGAAAACTATAATACCATTCGTTGCTGAATGGTTTAGGAACAAAGGTCACTTCATCAAATCTCAATTAACAGCTGCAACAGGTTAGATTAAAGAAGAAACTAAATTGAGAACGTTCTTTGTTAGATTTCTAGAATCTGGTCTTCTCTCTTAGGAAGCAAGACATGTAGTGATTTTGTTTTCTTTCCCTGGCTGTTTATTGTCATCCTAGGCGCATATGCTTTGTTCCAGTTGCAGGAGGAAATGAAAAGGCAGCTGAATACTGAAGGAAATTATACTGAGGAGGAACTTGAGGAATACCTTCAGTCCCATAAAAGAGTGATGATTGATTCACTGTGGAAGCTCAATGTTGCTGATATCGAAGCCACTCTTTGTCGTGTTTGTCAGCTGGTTGTTTAGCTTAACCAATACTCATTTTCACATCTGACCTCTTTGTCAATTTCTCTGGTTTGTAAACTTATATATGATTCTTTTTGTCTAGGTTCTTCAAGATCCAAAAGCCAAAAGAGAGGAGCTTCGTACAAGAGCAAGAGGGTTAAAAACTCTGGGGAGGATCTTCCAGGTACATCTCCTTCTTATAGTCTGAGGGGTATTTGTTCAGATGTGATTTGGGAATTAAGATAAGAAGAGTAACCTAAAGGATTTAACTTTTCACTCATACAGAGAGCCAAAACAGCAAGTGAGAATGATCCTTTAGAGAATAATGAACCTCAAAAATTAAACGGAAATGGAAGGGACCACGATGATGAGACCTCTACATCACCAAATTCCAGTGAAGCATCTCGCTCCACATATGGTCCTCAGGTATCATTTCACATGAACCTTTTGCTTATCTTTGATCTTTCCATTTCACCAAACTCATCTCTCTCTATCTTTCAACAATGGACAAATTTTTTTTATATGAATTGTGTTAGATAGACATCATAACATTTTCATGCTTGTGTGTTTAGTAGAAACACTCTGAATCAGTCACAGTCTCTTAAACAGTTAAAAATCGAAAGTAAACTGTTTTCTTGTTGGGTAATCTTTTAGGAAGCACAAAGCCCCTACGTGGAAGAATTCAAACTTGGAGATGAACAATTCAACTATTACTTCCCACGACCAGCACCACCTCCTGGCGCAGGGAAACACTCCTCGACTGGCTATGATTGATTCAGGTGAGATCGGAGGTATCTCTGTACGTAGCGGATTCTTGCTTATTCAAAACCCTTTTGTACGTATAATATATTATATATCATGCAGTCTTAGCACATTGATATTACAGTTGTGTGCCATGTATGTAAAATTTTCGTTGTTTGTTTCTTTCTTTGGTTTTGGGGGATTTTTAATGTGAATTTGGGATTGTTAGAAGAAAATGATTAATGTTGAAAGCACATGAAAAGGTCTTTAAATAAATGTTACACCGATTACCCTTAATGTGATTACACCGATTATTCAAAGTAAAAAAATTATTCTTATAATTGATAATGTAAATTTTGTTTAGGTTGAGATTTGGATTTACCTTTTTTTTTTAATTATATTTAAATTTATTAATATTCAATAATTCAAAAAGTAAGTTAATATAATAAAAATTAAACTATGAATTGTTTTCTAAAATCATTCCAAATTATTTTGGATTTTTTAGAATGAAATCTTTGAGTTTCTAATAAGGGGAGATTTTTATAAATGACTAATCCAATAATCCTAGATTTTGAATGATTTTACCAAATACTATATCCAATAAGATACTAGGAATTAGAAATGATTTTAGAAATTTATTAAAGGTAGATTTTTATCAAAAAAAAAATAATAATAATAAATTAAAAGATGCATGAGATATCATCACAAACGATTCAGTATCCTTACATTGCAAATGGGTCGGAAGAAGCTGCGTAGTTCTCGAGGTGGAGATGATGAGGAACCACCTCCTGCTGCGTCATCTCTCGTTGTTGGTGCTACTAAATCTATGAAGAAAGCTGTTCAATTTGATGAAGATGATGAGTACTTAATAAATACTGAGGAGCCTAGAGTTGAGGAAGAGAAACTTGTTATCACTGGGAAGAAGGAGGGTAAGAAAGGTAATAAGAAGGACGACGACAATGATAAGTTTGAGGTTGTTCCGGAGAATGCTTTTATAGGGAAGAAGAAGTCGAAAGGTAAGAACGGAGGTGGCTCTGTTAGCTTTGCCCTGCTTGCTGACAAGGAGGAAGCGGATGATAATGGTAACAAAGATAATGAGCCAATTATAAGTTTTACTGGTAAGAAGCATGCGTCTAACAAGGGTAAAAAAGGCTTTGCGGTTTCAGCATTTGATGCCCTTGGTGGTGATGATAACGAGGAAGTGGATGGAGATGAGGAAGAAGTGTCTCCTATAACCTTCTCTCAAGGGACAGATGCTTCAACCTCTAGACCCGGCGAAATCACGTTTTCGGGTAAGAAGAAATCTTCTAAAAAGAAAGGCAGCAGTGTCTTGGCCTCATTAGGCGATGACTCGGTTGCAGACGAAACTAGTCAAGCTAAAACTCCTGATACTAAGAGTTTGGAGGTTGTAGAAGCTGGAAAGAGTAAGAAAAAGAAGAAGAATAATAAGAGTGGAAGGACAGTACAGGAAGAGGATGATTTGGACAAACTTCTTGCAGAACATGGAGAAACCCCTGCTGCTGGAAGACCCGAAGAAGAGAAAGTTCAATCTCAGCCTGGAACTGTTGCACCTGTAGAGAATGCTGGTGAGAAGGAAGGCGAAGAAGAGACTGTTGAGACTGCTGCAGCGAAGAAAAAGAAAAAGAAGAAGGAGAAAGAGAAGGAAAAAAAAGCAGCAGCTGCTGCAGCAGAAACCTCTTCTGTAGAGGCTAAGGAGGAAAAACAAGAAGAATCAGTAACTGAGCCACTACAGCCGAAGAAGAAGGATGCAAAGGGTAAAGCAGCAGAGAAGAAAATTCCTAAACATGTTAGAGAGATGCAAGAGGCTCTTGCACGGCGGCAAGAAGCCGAAGAGAGAAAAAAGAAGGAAGAAGAAGAGAAATTGAGGAAGGAGGAAGAGGAACGCCGCAGGCAGGAAGAGCTTGAGGCGCAAGCTGAGGAGGCTAAGCGTAAGAGAAAGGAAAAGGAAAAGGAGAAACTGTTGAGGAAGAAGCAAGAGGGCAAGCTTCTAACAGCAAAGCAAAAGACTGAAGCTCTTAAGAGGGAGGCTTTTAAGAATCAGCTCCTGGCTGGTGGTGGAGGGCTTCCTGTTGCAGATGATGATGGTAAGGCTACTTCCTCAAAGCGTCCCATTTATGCCAACAAGAAAAAAATTTCTCGCCAGAAAGGCAATGACACTTCTGTTCAGGTGGAAGATGAGGTAGAGCCAAAAGAGAATCATAAAGATGAACCAGATCCTTTATGTGAAGTGGGTTCAGCAGACACTGAAAAGGTTTATTTAATAGAATCATTAAAATCAGATGAGAAATCAGGACCTGCTCAGGAGAATGGGGTTGAGGAAGCTGATGAAGAAGATGAATGGGATGCAAAAAGCTGGGATAATGTTGATATTAACATCAAAGGTGATTTTGATGATGAAGAGGAAGAAGCTCAGCCTGTGGTTAAGAAAACATTAAAGGATGATTCAGGTTAGTATGAAATGTAGTTCTTTGTTCTTCTTCCTAGTGTTTCATCCAAAGTCTGTTTTTAATGTAATTTTCTGAATTTGTACAGACCATGAAACTGAAAAACCAACAGCTAAACCAGCACGCATGAGCAAGCCAACAACAGCCGCCGTAAAAGCTATGCCTGATGTGGAAGATGCTACGCAGACAAAACGTGCTAAGAAGGGTAAAGGCTTAGCTCCGAGTGAATTTATAGAAGAAGGTGGAGAAAATCTCCGTTCTATTATTTGCTGTATCATGGGTCATGTCGATACTGGTAAAACAAAGCTGTTGGATTGCATCAGAGGAACAAATGTACAGGAAGGTGAGGCTGGAGGTATAACTCAGCAGATTGGTGCAACATATTTCCCTGCCAAAAACATCCGAGAGAGGACCAGGGAACTGAAAGCCGATGCAAAACTTAAGGTGCCAGGTATATTGGTTATCGATACACCTGGCCATGAGTCCTTCACGAATCTGCGGTCAAGAGGTTCAAGTTTGTGTGACCTTGCCATTTTGGTGGTTGACATAACGCATGGGTTACAGCCGCAAACAATAGAGTCTCTAAATCTTTTGAGAATGAGAGATACAGAGTTCATTGTTGCATTGAATAAGGTGAGACTGCTTGTCATTCTGTTTGGATGGGGTTTTTGTTCTCTGTGTATGGAAAATAAAATCTTAAACTTCCAGGTGGATATGATATATGGATGGAAAGCATGCAAGAATGCTCCTATCTTGAAGGCAATTAGACAGCAAACTGAAGATGTTACAAATAGATTTAACATGAGGATCACTGAGGTAAGTTATACGTTTAGAGTTTCCTATGTATGTTTTGAGCTATCACTACGTGTACATATTGTTCAAGTTATGTTCTTTCATTGGTATTCCAGATTATTACCCAATTCAAGGAGCAAGGACTTAACACTGAGCTTTACTACAAGAATAAAGAAATGGGAGAAACTTTCAGTATTGTTCCTACTAGTGCTAAAAGGTATGATTCATACCGTATGAATCTCTGTTAACTGTTTGTAATTTACAGCGTAACAGACAAGTTATTCATACTAAATAGTTGGGTAACTTTGGTTCTTGATATATCAGCGGGGAGGGGATCCCAGATCTCTTGCTGTTGTTGGTTCAATGGGCTCAGAAAACAATGGTTGAGAAACTTACATATGTTGACAAAGTGCAGGTCTCTCTCCTTTCTCTTTTAGGTAACAATTGTTTCTGCATTACTTCAGCATGAGGATTCTGATCCTTTCTTGAAACTGTTGAACAGTGTACTGTCCTTGAGGTCAAAGTTATTGAAGGCCATGGAACAACGATTGATGTTGTGTTGGTAAATGGTGAACTCCATGAAGGTGATCAAATCGTCGTTTGTGGGTTACAGGCAAGTAAAAACTTATGATCCAAACCAAAACAAGTAATGCACTGGGTATACATAGAACTTAGAAAAGTGATCTTATTTCTTCCTCATATTTCAGGGAGCTGTTGTCACAACGATTAGAGCATTACTGACTCCTCATCCAATGCAGGAGTTACGGGTGAAGGTACTTTCAGATCTCCACTTCATGTGTCTTGTTACTGTTTTTCCTCGAGAAACATACATTATGCAAATCGTCGGCGATGTTAATTTTTTTAACAAACAACGAAATGTGTTGGTCTGATGTTGCAGGGTACTTATCTGCATCACAAAGAAATAAAGGCTGCACAGGGCATCAAGATTACTGCCCAGGTGAAATGGACTAACTCTACTATAATCTTTGTCGCTAGCCTCTGGTGTTACATATACTGATGGTTAGATCATATCCTAAATATTTTGGGTTGTGTTTAAAAGGGCCTTGAACACGCGATTGCTGGTACTTCCCTGCATGTGGTTGGACCTGATGATGACATCGATGCAGTTAAAGAGTTGGTTATGGAAGATATGGAAACAGTTTTGAGCAGGATTGACAAAAGTGGTGAAGGAGTTTATGTACAAGCGTCTACATTAGGGTCATTAGAAGCATTGCTTGAATTATTGAAGTCCCCAGCTGTAAAGATACCAGTCAGTGGTATTGGGATAGGGCCTGTGCATAAGAAGGATATAATGAAGGCTGGAGTGATGCTCGAGAAGAAAAAGGAATATGCTACCATTTTGGCTTTTGATGTGAAAGTGACTAAAGAGGCTCATGAACTTGCAGATGAGATGGGAGTTAAAATCTTGTGTCATGATACAATCTATCGTTTATCCGATCAATTTAAGGAGTACATTGAGAATATCAAAGAGGAGAAAAAGAAGGAATCGGCCGATGAAGTAGTCTTCCCATGTGTCCTTAAGATTTTACCTAACTGTGTGTTCAATAAGAGAGACCCAATAATCCTTGGAGTTAAGGTCGTCGAAGGTATACTTAAGGTATCCTATTTTTACTTTGCTAAATTATCTCGGTAACTTGCTCACATGTTGACACAACTCCTAGGATTCTCACTCTTTTTAACATACGTCTTGGTTTTTAGATCGGAACCCCCATTTGCGTCCCCAGCAGAGAGTTCATAGATATTGGCCGCATTGCCTCTATTGAGAACAACCACAAGCCTGTTGACTATGCAGGGAAGGGCGACGAGGTGGCAATTAAGGTAATAGTGGGATCATTCGCTTCAACAACTTTTGTTTACAGAGAGAGACAAAAGAGTTATAGTTGCTGAGGTTTCAACTTGATGCATTCACCTTGTAATCGAGATGCTTTTCTCTGGTATAACAGATTGTTGCTTCAAATCGTGAAGAACAGACGACGTATGGAAGGCACTTTGACGAGGAAGATGAGCTTGTGAGTCACATTTCGAGAAGATCTATCGACATACTCAAAGCTAGCTACAGGGTAAGTGGAGGATAGATAAGTTGTTTCCCCTTTCTGCGTTTTCTTTGAATCATTTGTTTCCCCCTTTCTGCGTTTTCTTTGAATCATCATCATCATTCTGACCAAAAAAAACCAAAACAATTGCAGGATAAATTGTCGAAAAAGGAATGGGAGCTCCTCAAGAAACTGAAGAGAATCTTCAAGATTCAGTAAGATTCCCTGAACATTCAAAGGACTACTCTGGAGCTTGTTATGTCGTGTCGTGTCGTGTTTGCTGCAGAATAAAGCGATTCATCTTCATGCTTCTAATCCAAGCATTTACAAAAGAATTGAGAGAGGTTAAAGAGAGACAAAAGAGTGTTTTATTTTGCAGAATTTTGTTACAAATATTTAGTGGGTGATTAGGATAAAATGTCAGGGTATTTGAAGAGCTATATAAAAGATAATGGTACTTGGCTGCAAGTTTGGCCTTATTATGAGACTTGAGTGTTTGGCCAAGTAGAACGTCTTGCCACCATCATAAATCAATGTACAAATATGAGCCAACAAACGCATCATAGTTTCTCTCAATCATTTTCAAGCATAAATATTGAGATAGAGAGATAGGTAATGATAGATTACTTCTTGCATAAATCACCGTTGGGATCCACTGATGATGATATGATAGCATCATTCCACATATCCGTAGCAATTGTTTTTCTCCAATCGTTAACATATTCTCTTGTTGTTCTTGTGTGCTAAGGAATTGATCATCCACCAGTATCTCGTACAGAGGGCCAAAACAGCTAGTGAGAGTGATCCTTAGCGAATAATGAACCTCAAAAGTTAAACGGAAACGGAAGGGACCACGATGATGATACCTCTACATCACATACATCCAATGAAGCATCTCACTCTACCTCTGGTCCTCAAGTATCATTTCACATAAACCTTTTGCTCATCTTTGATCTTTCTATTTCACTAAACTCATCTCTCTCCATCTTCAACAATGGAGAATGTTTCTTTCGCTATGTTAGATACACAACACTCATGCTTGTGTGTTTAGTAGAAATACTTTTTATGTTAAAAGCACATGAAAAAAGCTCTTTTGTGATAATGTGTTTAAATTGCGACAATGTTCTGCCAGAAACTTATTAAATTAAAAGGGAAACATATTACATCACTTACATAATTGATAACAATTTTAAGCTGTTGATTCGAGGAAAGGGTAATCGGTGTAACCCACGACAGGATCAGAAGTGTAAAACGTTGGTCTATCGTATTTATTGAGCGGTGCATCCACTTGGAACCTCTTTGGCAGATCCGGGTTGGCCAGAAACCATCGACCATAAGCCACGAGATCGGTTCTTCCCTTTGACACAGCCTCATTCCCGTCTTCCCTCGTGAAACCTCCTGCAGAAATGAAAGTCCCCTTAAAGGCTTTCCTCATCGGCATTAGCGTGTGAGGACATGCATGTACTTCTCCCATTGTTTTCATTCTGGCTTCAATCACATGACAGTAGAGGATTCCGTATTTATTCAGAGATTCCGCCATGTAAAGCCCCAATGCTCCTGGATTAGTGTCTCCGGATTCCATGTAGTCTGCAAACGGAGAGAGCCTGATTCCAACACGGTCTGGCCCGATCTCCTTGGCCACTGCTTCCACTATTTCTAGAGCGAACTTGCAACGGTTTTCCAATGATCCACCGTATTCATCAGTTCTATCATTCACCGTGTCCTTCATGAACTGGTCAATCAGATAGCCATTAGCGCCATGAATCTCAACTCCATCAAAGCCTGCAACAAACAACATTCAAAGGACACACATATAAGAATCTTGAATGATTCAGCTTCTTGAATCCCCAATCAAGATTTGCTTACCAGCTTCCATAGCATTTCTTGCTGCAAGCCTAAAATCGTTGACAATGCCGGGGATTTCTTCGATACTCAGCCGTCTTGGAGGGGTAAACATGGCTTCGTCGATGCCATTAGCGCGGATTTGAGGCATCAGTGGCTTATCCGTACAAGAGATAGGAGCTTGTTCATTTGGCTGAAACCCGCGATTAGAAACACGGCCAACATGCCAGATCTGACAGAAGAAGATACCACCTTTGGCATGTACAGCATCAACGATTGGCTTCCATGCCTCCACATGCTCTTTAGTCCATATCCCAGGAGTATCTTGATACCTTGAAGATCAAATGCACACAAATGTGGTAGGATCAGATCAAAAAACCCACAAATAAAAACGTAAACTTTAAACAAAAAGGAAGAATTTTTTCAGTTACCCTTGAGCTGTATCTGAAACTCCGGTGGCTTCAGTGATGAGAAAACCTCCTGGAGTCGTTCTCTGAGAGTAATAAATGGCAGCGTGAGGCTGAGGAACGTTTCCGTACGATCTCTGTCTCGTCAATGGTGCCAGAACAACCCTAAATAAAAACAAAAATGAATCAAGCTTCTTATTTTAAGGACTCAGCACAGGTCATCAAAACGACAAAAGTAAGGATACAACTTAAATTTACCTATGAGAAAGATTGAATCTTCCCATCTTATAGGGCGTGAGAAGAGGTATACTCTGTTTTGCTACTGCGTTTTCGATTTCCATTGTGGGTTTTGTAAAAACTGTTGATTCAAATTTTCCGTGGATTGTGGAGGATAAAGGTCAGATATTTATACACATTGATTGGTCAGAGAATTAGGAACGCAAGTGTTTCATTCCGGCTAAGGGACGTGGACGTCATTGAGGACGCATGTGTGGACCTCCTAAATCCATCCACTTGGAATATATTTATTTCTCCATGATGACGTATTCATTGACGACATTAGAGCTTAACCACTTTGAACTTAACCTATATTCCTTTCTTTGTTCCTTCCTATATCATCTACAGTTCGGATTCGACTTTTTTGATCCATTGGAGCTTATACAGAACATAACAAATGGGGCCTCGTATGATTTCAATCACTTCTTTTTTTTTTTGACTAACGAAACGTTGACCACCGACAAAAATATTAGGTAGATTTGTGAAATATGCTCTGTTTTTTTTCTGCGCAACATTAGTAAAAAGAAGGAGAGATAGAATCAAAAGAATGTGAATTGAGACTCAAACGAAAGATTAAAAGACTAAAAGAGACATAAGACACCCTGAATTGCGGCATTATTATCACATCAAACAGAAATAAGGAACCAACAACCATTTTGGTGTATGTGTAGCCCACCTTGCTTGACTAGTGTAAGAACAAAGGTAACTTGATCAAATCCCAAGTCGCAGTTTGAAAGAGACAAGAGCTCTAACAAGTTGCCATTGTTGGAATAAGATTTGGGCCTTAAGTTTATGTTATCAGCCCAGATTTTAAATTCCTAGGCCTAAAACGTTTTGTTTTGGGCACTTTATTCAAATGGTAAGTTCTTATTCAGGTGTTGGGAGAGGCCTGTCAAGTGCTCAGCGATTTAGCACAACGCCAAGCTTATGATGCATGTGGGTAAGTCAGGGATCTCAGTGTTAGTCTCTTCGTCTTGTGACATGGATCTTCTCGGTGCAAAAGTGTTCGTTACGTCCTTAGTTGTTTTTGTAATGCAATCATCGCGGCAATATTTGCAACGTAGCGAACTTTTTGAAGGGTACATTCTTAGGACAGCTTTACTTGATATTGCCAAAAAAATACAAGAAAAAATGAGGGTAATTTTTGGATTTATTAATGTCCATGCTTAAAGCCAAGTGTTCCTTGTTGATTCTAAACCCTTAATGTGTGTTCCATACTTGATACCAAAAAAAACAAAAAAAAATTAGAAGTGTGTGTTCCATACATCCATTATGTAAAATTATTCTTTTTTTTTTTGGTTTTGGGGTTTGGGGGAATTAATGTGAATTTGGGTTTGTTATAAGAAAATGATTGATGTTGAAAGCACATGAAAAAGCTCTTTTGTGACAAAGTGTTGGAGATCATGTGTTCTCATTACTATTTGTGTTGAGGCACAGGCTAAGTTGTGCAGGTTTTGTCCTCTGAAAAGGACTTATAATGCATTAGCTGTCCATTTCATTTGCATATGGGAAAATTACAGAGACCCATCATTATTTCTAAAACTATTTATTAAACACAATACCAAAAACAAAACAAAAAAAATTGTTGTAGTAATGATTTTTTTCTTCTTTGTATATAAATGATACTGTAATCAAAGAAGAATAGCTGGAACGAAGGACAAACTAAATAATTTAGTTTTCGAAATGTTTGGCTTGAGTGTGACGGTGTGACTGTGACCAATGGGAAATTTTTGTGATTATTTATTTATATTTTCGACAATTATAATTATTATAAAATGTGTGAAAGCTTAACTCCTAGCCGTTGATGCTATAATTTTTTCAGTTTAGATCATCTTCAAACAATGTTAGAAAATCTTAATCAATAGTACCCATCTCGATCTTTTCCAAAATTAAATATATAGTTTGAAATAAACAATGGTCCTAAGTACGTATACTCCATTTTAATTACCGTTAAGTGTTATCAGTTCCGTGTGGCTTAATTTAAGACTTTAAGTACTATTATAGACGTTTGATAAACCTATGGTAAGTTAATTAATTTGAAAATTAAAAGCACGACGTTACCTAGGAAAAGACAATATTATCCTTACATAGAACTTATCTTGAAATAACAAGTGGACTAAAAGAGAAATAAAGAAGGTCAAATATGGTAAACGACACGCGTCAATGAAATGAATTTAATAAAATGATCCAATTAATTAATATACAAATATATTTGTTTCGAAATCTCTCAGAGAATTAAAAAGAAGAATTTATACAAATCCAAGCAAAGCATCAATGGTGGAAGAAGAAGAAGCTTGCTTGTGATAAATCCAGCGACGACGAGTGAAACTGTGAGTGAACCATAAGTAGAAGAGAGAGAGAGAGACGTGTTTGTCTGTATTTGTGTGTGCGCTTACGCTTTTTGGCTTTCCTTCGCTGCTTCCACGGCGTGAATCGACTTTTCCCAGATCTCATCTCTGTCGTGTTTGATTCACTCAAAATCTGCAGGCGAATCGAGATTCAGATCTCGTTTTCGCTTGCACTAGGTTTCAATCCAATCAAGATCTCCGGATCTGATAGTGTCGGTGTTCAATTTTAGCAAATTCGAGCTAAGTTTCAAATCCATTTTAGTCGGAAATGGAGAAACCGGAGAACGAGAAGAAATCGGCTGTTTCCGACGTCGGAGCATGGGCTATGAATGTAATCAGCTCCGTTGGAATCATCATGGCTAATAAACAGCTCATGTCCTCCTCGGGTTTCGGATTTAGCTTTGGTATGATCTATATATCTACCATTAAACTTCACATTTCTTTGGATCTCTAACTGTGAAAAGCTTCTTGAATCTGATGATTCCTGTTTTATATCTCCGCAGCTACAACTCTTACGGGATTTCACTTCGCCTTCACTGCGCTTGTTGGTATGGTGTCAAACGCTACAGGACTGTCAGCATCAAAGCATGTTCCTCTTTGGGAGCTTCTTTGGTTCTCAATTGTAGCTAACATCTCCATTGCTGCTATGAACTTTAGTCTTATGCTCAACTCTGTTGGCTTCTACCAAGTAATTTCCCTTGGATCTTGCTCTTCTATTATTCGATTTGAAAGATCGCTTGTTTTGATTTCTCTGTTTTTTTATTTTTCTTAATCTAGATTTCGAAATTGAGCATGATTCCGGTGGTATGCGTGTTGGAATGGATTCTACATAGCAAGCATTACTGTAAAGAAGTGAAAGCATCTGTTGTGGTTGTGGTAATTGGTGTTGGGATTTGTACTGTGACTGATGTAAAGGTTAATGCCAAAGGTTTCATTTGTGCATGCACTGCCGTTTTCTCCACATCTCTGCAGCAGATTGTAAGTATTGATCTCACCATCCCTTTTTTTTTTTTGTTAGATCTGGTTTTTCTTCGATCTTTCCCACTCTTTGAAACAGGCTCAAACTTTTCTTAGATCAGTGGTATCTGGAGGGTGCTTCTCTTGCTTTGCTTTGATCTCTTTCATTCTTGAAACACAAAAGCTCTAACTTTTCTTGGATCTGGACTCTGGAGGGGAATCTTTTGTCCCTTTGATCTCTATTTATGTCTAATTTGTATGTTAGGCCTCCCAGATCTGAATTCAAAAGCTATGTTTGTTATCGTCTGTATATCTGGGAGACAGTTCTCTAGTGCTTGCTGGAATCCTGAAAAGGGCATTTTTTCCTCCGGAAAGTTCTAAGATACTATGGTGTGTCAAGTGTTTGGCTGATAAGTGTTCACTTTTTCTTTTGGTAACAGTCAATAGGTTCGCTGCAGAAGAAGTACTCAGTTGGATCCTTTGAATTACTGAGCAAAACAGCCCCAATCCAAGCCATTTCACTTCTCATCTTTGGCCCCTTTGTTGACTATTTCTTGAGCGGCAAATTCATATCTACTTACAAGATGACTTACGGTGCCATCGTAAGTAAAATTCTTAACTTCTCTAAGATTCAGATGACTGAAAACGTAAACACAAAATCCTTACTCTTATTCTTCATTTGCAGTTCTGCATTCTTCTCTCCTGCGCATTGGCTGTTTTCTGTAACATAAGCCAATATCTCTGCATCGGAAGATTCTCAGCGACATCTTTCCAAGTTCTAGGCCACATGAAAACAGTCTGCGTCCTCACATTAGGATGGCTTCTCTTTGATTCGGAGATGACATTCAAGAACATTGCCGGGATGGCCATAGCTGTTGTTGGAATGGTGATCTATAGTTGGGCGGTTGATATAGAGAAACAGAGGAACGCAAAGTCAACGCCACATGGGAAAAACAGTATGACCGAAGATGAGATTAAGCTACTCAAGGAAGGAGTTGAGCATATCGACTTGAAAGACGTTGAACTCGGTGACACTAAACCATAAGTGTGCGCTTATCATCCATTTGAAATTACACGTCGAAACTGATTTTAATTCTTTATACAAATATTTCCTTTTGTGTGCCATTTACTTGTTCTTTCCACTTTCTACATGTCTTAGAGAATTTGGGCCTTTTAGAAAGCCCATAAATCCTTCTTTACTTAAGCCCATCTTGAATGGTGAATGTCCTTTATAGTAAGTAATACAGAAATGTCAACTGAAGCATGTGATTTCATTCATTTTATATAATATGAATTACCAAAACAGATATTTTGTATTATATGTATGATTCAATGGCATAAAAATTTTCTAACAATGACCAGTTTCCAAATGTTATAAATTTTGTGGAAACGAGCATAACTCAGGTCATGAGTCAGGACATGTGATGTGTGTTTAAAATACAAGAAAGTACATGTGATGTGGTTTAAAGCTATAAGTAATGATTAAAACAAAAGATAGGTTATTCACTGGAGCTGTAAATATTTTTTTGTTAATAGTTTATGATTGGATTGGGGCATGGAAAATTTACTGGATTGGAGTAAAAAATAATAAAAATTACTGGGTTTAGATGGAAAGAATCAGAGGAGGAAAGGTCCCACTAATATGAATCCAGACCCCAAAAAAGATCCAAATCCTACAACTAGGTACCATACTATTACTAGGCCCTCTTTTTCCTCTGCTTTAATGTCTTTATTGGAACCCTCAAAACCTATAGACAATTCATAAAGATCAAAACAAAAATTTAGGGAAAAGAATCACTTTTTTTTAACCCCCTCAATTGCTCAAATATGATCAACAGTACTATTTTAAAACAATTTTCAATCTTAATGATATAAAGACTCTCACTAATCTTGCTAATTACTTCTTTTTAAAAACTCACATTTATTACTTGACAATTTCTTCTTCTTTTTTCATTTTGGCCAATAACCAAAGCTTTGTATTTCAACTCTCAAAGCGAAAAAATCACAACAATCATGTTGTTCTTCTTGATAAGTATTGCATTTATTATTAACCTCAATGGTCGCTTGACTTAGCAGTTATACACTGATTTTGGACGTGTTTTTAGACCAAACCAAAAAAAAAAAAAAAAAAAAGCAAAAACTTAAAAATTTGACTTTTTACATGTTCTCTCCCTTAACCCCTTATATAGTAAACGTCCTTCACGTGCTCATGGAATCAACTTTTCAAGGGTTTAGATGTCTAATTAGTAAATTACCCATATAATGACCGACTTAAACACATTGATAAACCTTATTTTTATCCAAAATGGGGTAACCAATTAAATTTCCAGAAGCCATAAAATTTTCTTCTTCTTTTTTTTTGCTATTTCAGAAAGTGTGAAAACCGAAGAGATTTAACATTATTAACAGAGGTTTTTTTTCCTTTTTCTCTTTTTCTTTTCTTTTTTGCTTTGAGCTTTTTGTGTTTTGTGTTTTGTTTTATCTTTTCTCTTTCTTTGTGGTAAGTCACATTCTTGATTAAAATAGAAATGCTTTTTCCTTGGTAAGGATCATCTTTTCATGCCGATTGCATCAGTGCAGATTTCCTTATTTACTCTCTTCTCTTCTAAAAATTTCCATTTTTTTCTTAATCTCTCTCCACACTAGTGAAAAAAATTTATCAACTTTGTCTTTCTTTCCCAAAGCTTTGATCTTTACCCCCTTTTCCTTTTCTTTAGCTTTATATTTTTGTTTTGCCTCTGGATCGTATCAGTGAGGTAGAACAAGATTGTGAAAAAATGGAGAAAACCCAGATGATAACGTCTTTGACCTGAAACCCTACTCAGGAGAATTAACGCAGTGATTTCCTGACGAACAGAGACACCTAATGGGCTCAGAGCAGCATAGATTTCCTCAGCATGACCAGGTTTCTCGTAATTTCTCTCCATGTTCGTTTGAATTCGGGTTTGTTGGGTTTTAGTTCACTCTGTCTCTGGTCTAAGTTGTTCAGATTTTAAAGCTTTCGTTTTTGGAAAGGTCCTGTTTTTTTTTTTTTGTCTTGCTACTTAGATCTGACTATCCCACACTAAATCTACTTTTTTTATATATGTTTTGGCACTTGATGGAGCAATGTTCTTTAGGGTTTTATGTCGAGTCTCTCCCTTGATCATTATGTTGTATATCCCAGCTGCTAAAGCGAGTGCAAGTAATAATTTAAAATTGAAAATTGAAAAAAAAGTTGACATTTTTCTTAGAAATTGATCATTCAATTAGGGAAAAAAATTCAAGCTTTTAGGGGTTGTGATCTAAGATTCGATGCGTGTAAGCTTTAAGATTACCGTTTTTCAGAGAGATCATACTTTAGATCCATAATAATCATTTCATGGTTCTGTAGAAACAGTTGATTCACTTACTACATGGCAATTATCTTCTTGCTTCCCAGATCTCTTTTACATGTTTCAGCTCCAGGTTACATGTTTTGTTCCTTAACCGCATTGACCTCAGGACTTACACTGAAGTGTGTGTGTGTGTGTGTCCTTTTGCAGAGGAAAAGGTGGGGAGGTTGTTTAGGAGTGTTCTCTTGTTTCAAGTCACAAAAAGGTGGAAAGCGAATTGTACCTGCATCTCGCATTCCCGAAGGCGGTAATGTCTCAGGCTCGCAACCTAATGGAGCTCATCAAGCTGGTGTCTTGAATGCTCAAGCTACCGGGGGCATTAATCTATCACTTCTGGCTCCACCGTCCTCTCCTGCTTCCTTCACCAATTCGGCTCTTCCTTCAACCGCTCAATCACCAAACTGTTACTTGTCGCTGGCTGCAAACTCACCGGGAGGTCCCTCATCGAGTATGTATGCCACTGGACCATATGCTCATGAAACCCAATTGGTCTCACCGCCTGTTTTCTCTACATTCACCACCGAGCCATCGACTGCTCCTTTCACTCCTCCTCCAGAGCTTGCACGTCTGACTGCTCCTTCTTCACCTGATGTACCTTATGCTCGTTTCTTGACTTCCTCCATGGATCTCAAGAACTCTGGTAAAGGTCATTACAATGTTGCAAGTGATCTTCAAGCTACGTATTCTCTTTATCCCGGAAGTCCAGCCAGCGCTCTTAGATCACCAATCTCACGGGCTTCGGGAGATGGGTTATTGTCGCCTCAAAATGGTAAATGCTCAAGGAGTGATTCTGGCAACACCTTTGGGTATGACACAAATGGTGTCTCAACACCTTTGCAGGAGTCAAACTTTTTCTGTCCGGAAACTTTTGCCAAGTTTTACCTGGATCACGACCCTTCGGTTCCTCAAAACGGTGGAAGATTAAGCGTGTCGAAGGATTCAGATGTGTATCCTACAAATGGATATGGAAACGGGAACCAGAATAGGCAGAACAGAAGTCCAAAGCAAGATATGGAGGAGTTGGAAGCTTACAGGGCTTCCTTTGGGTTTAGTGCAGATGAAATCATCACAACTAGTCAGTATGTAGAGATCACTGATGTGATGGATGATTCTTTTAGCAAAGCAACTTACTCTCCAAGCGATGGACAAAAGCTGCTTAGAAGAGAAGTAAATTTGCTGAGTCAAACAAGCCCCAAATCAGAAGCTGATCTTGATTCACAAGCTGTAGACTTTCATTCACCAAAGGCATCAAATGGCTACAAAGGTGAGTGTTGGCGCATTAAATCTTAATCACCTTGCAGAGAAAATATATTGAGTTTCTTCATTGTGTGCTAATTGTATCATATTGTGTGGCTCAGATCACAAACAAAGAAACCACCGCATCCATGCGGATGAAGAGGCTCTATTATCGAGAGTGGGTTCTGTAAAAGGAAGCAGAAGCTATCCCATCTCAAGCTCTGATGCAGAGATCGAATACCGAAGAGGAAGAAGCTTAAGAGAAGGCAGAGAGAACAGACACAGGATAGGCTGATCAAGACAACCACAAAGCCAGCTCTGTTCTTAAGGTCTTATAAGTTCTAAAATGTGATCTTGTGACGCTAACTCTTAAGATAAGAATCTAGCTTATTAGTATATATAGATATATAAATATATAAATATATATTACAGATGGTTTTTAGTAGAATAATGTTATATATAAAGAGAGCGAGGGTGAGAAAGTGAATGCTTTATTTTTAGTTTGACATGGCTTTTTTGTAAGACCCATCTTTTTATCTAATTGCAGCAATCTGTTTGAGGTTCTTAATGTCCTCTTCTCTATTTTTGATGCATTGTTAAAGAACTTGAGATGTTAGATTGGAACTTGTGAATGTTAATTTTATGTATTAGTTGTGTGTACATTGACATGTTCTAGTAATGTGTTTATTTCCAAACAAAACAATTAAATTTCTGTATTTTAATATACAAAAAATTGCAAATTGTAAACGTCGAATTCACCTTTATAATGTAATGAAAGTTCTTTAATTTTTAAAAAGATCAACTTACTAAAATAAATAGACACTTGAGACAAAATGGGATAGTAACACGTTAACTTTTAAAAACACTTCTTAAGTAAATCTCTTATGAGTTTCTTGTTTTCTAGAATGTTGCTGGACCAGGTCAATATTATTGGGCCAGATTAGATATTGGATTGTCGACGTTGTGTACGTTGCGTTTCATCTTGTTTAAGAATTTAATCTATCGACTTAGTCTTAAATTAAGCAAACATTGCCTTAAATGCTCTGGTCTACGACCGTTTTTTTGACCGTTAACCCCTAATGAAGAAAATAAAGTTAATTATAGAAAGTACACTTTAGATTAAAATAAGACTTTGCAATTTCAGGCATTGCATTTTAAAGATTTTAGTTTTGTTTCAATAGTGAAAAAAAATTCCTATCACTATAGTTAATTTTTGAAAGTGCTTATTTTCATTATACTTTCACGAAAAAATTACCTAATTTTTGTAATAAAAAAAAATCTATAAGAAAAACATACAGCCAATAATAAATATTCTTAACTATTAATGGCACCTGTTTCTATGTGCATATTCGAGTGCCTCGGGTTGCAGGAGTCGATTAAATTTCATTTTCAATCAATCATTTTCTTCCACGTAGTCAACACAAATGTTTATCTTTTTCTTGTTTCTTAAGAAACAAAAAAAAAAATAGAGAGATAAGACGAAGGAGGTGAAGCTTCCAAGCGCCCACCGATAAAATGATAAATCTCGTGTGCAAGTGTCAAAAACAAGTGGCCGGTGGTCTTCATACTATATTGCCAAAAATACCATTTCTTGGTCTTAATCCAATTAAAAAGGAAGAAAAAGCGTGTTTTAAACAAAGAACATGGTGGACCTATAAAAAAAATAATTTCAAATGTCATAAATATCTAAAACACTAATCTCCCACGTCTAATACACAATTCCATCCATCATTATCACAACTTGATACACGCCTGCCTATATATAGATGCAGAAACCTTTTTCCCTCATTTCTCATTCACTTTCCAATTCGAAAACAAACAAAACCTACAAAACTTTTTATTTTATTTTTATTTCTCATGATGAATAATAATACTCAACCTCAATCATCTTTCAAGAAATTCTGCCGGAAACTGTCACCGGAGAGGAAAGATTCAGCCGGAGAGATACAACAACATAGAAGCAACAATGGTGAGGACAAGAACAAAGACTTAGAGGCTGTTTTTGCTTACATGGATTCAAACCGAGACGGTAGAATCTCTGCAGAAGAGCTTCAAAAGAGTTTCATGACATTAGGAGAGCAACTGTCTGACGAAGAAGCCGAAGCTGCGGTTAAACTGTCTGATACAAACGGAGATGGGATGTTGGATTTTGAGGAGTTTGCTCAGCTTATCAAAAGAGATGATGAGTTTACAGAGGAAGAGAAGAAGATGGAGCTCAAGGAAGCGTTTAGAATGTATATTTCAGAAGGTGAAGAGTGTATTACACCAAGAAGCTTGAAGATGATGCTAAAGAAGCTGGGAGAGCCAAGAACCACTGATGATTGCAGAGTTATGATTAGTGCTTTTGATCTCAATGCTGATGGAGTTTTAAGCTTTGATGAATTTGCTCTTATGATGCGCTAATGAGTTATATCACCTCCATTGTTTTTGTTCTTCTTTTGCTGTATATAATATAATGGCTTTATGAGTTGTGACGCAATAAACACGATTGTAATTTGACCATATGTGAAACTTTGTTATAATATATTAGAGAGGATGTTTTTTACAGGAAGAGGAAAGGGTCAATCTATAGAGTCCATTGAGGTTTGACCATGTCTCTGCTCATAGTCATGTTATTCCATGAAGCACACAACTCAAGACAAAAGCTGACCATGTGCAATTCAATAACAAGATTCAATATGAGGTTTAGTCAAGACAGTGCCGGTCCAAATATTTGTGAGGCCCCAAACAAAATATAAAAGGAGGCTCTAATATTTATAATTTTTTTGCACATAAAATTTTTAAGTAAATCTTAATTATGATTAGTAAAATTGTTAAGTTACCAAAAAAAAAAGAAATGAGTAAGAGAAGTGGTGGATAGTTTGTTCATTTAAACTCTATTTTTACAAACTATCCAGCATAAAATGAGACTCTAGTATTTATAATTTTTTCGCACATAAAACTTTAAGTAAATTTTAATTATAAACTTTAAATTACAAAAAAAAAATTATGGGTCCCAAGCAGTCGCTTTGCTCGCCTGTGCTGCGGGCCGGCACTGGTTAGATCTTTACATAACGGTAACAATTGAGGTTCTAATAAGATCCCTCTCTCTCTACCAATCAATCTCTTTCCCTAACCAATAGGGCTTATTTTATACGTCCATTCATTCGGAATGATAATTTTTATCGGTTCATCTTAAACCTAATCTCGCAATTGGACCGTCAATACCCATATCCAGCAATTGCTAGTGACTATTTTTACTTATATTACTTTTAAGTCCCACCTAATTTCAAAAGTACGATATCTAACACCTTTCTTTTAAATCAACGACGTTGGAGAGATTATACGATACATAAAATTGTTAGAGACATTAATTATGGAAATAAAATGGCATGAAGCTTTCAAAACAATAGTGGGATAGATTATAATCTTTAACTGTGTGCCTCTAAACTTGTCTGAGCTTTAAGGAAAAAAAAAAACTCAATAGAGAGATCACTCAAAACACCAAAGTATATTGAGAAAGCAGCAAAGTTAAAATCATAAAGGCTCATACTTCTCAGTTCTCAAGTGAGAAAAAACAAATGGCAGTCGTCAAATTGTTATATTTACCAAAATACACTTTATTGATAGTTGATACTACTTCCTATATTTAAAGACAGAAGAAGAAGCGTGTTTTAAACATGAGGATGAAGACCTGTAACGAATATACTAATATTTCCATTCCTAGATCTAGAAGACTAATAATACTACTACTTCTAGATCTAAAGACTGATAAATATTTGTTTTTTTCTTCTAGATCTAAAAGACTATTCTGAATCTCCCACGTTTGATTCGTTTCAGTTTCTATTTTTTTTAATTTCTATCCTCGACTTGATACACACCTATATATATAGAGAAACACTTGAAACACCATTTCTCATTCAAATCCTAAATCACAAAGAAAGAACAAAACTTGTAAACATAAAAGTATAAAACACCTGTAATAATCTTTTCTTTTTTCAAAATGAAGAATACTCAACGTCAGTTATCTTCATCTTTCATGAAATTCTTAGAGGACAAGAACAGAGACTTAGAGGCTGTGTTTGCTTACATGGATGCAAACAGAGACGGTAGAATCTCTGCAGAGGAGCTTAAGAAGAGTTTCAAGACATTGGGAGAGCAACTGTCTGATGAAGATGCCGAGGCTGCGGTTAAACTGTCTGATATAGACGGAGATGGGATGCTGGATTTTCATGAGTTTGCTCAGCTTATCAAAGGGAATGATGAATTCACAGAGGAAGAGAAGAAGAGGAAGATTATGGAAGCTTTTAGAATGTATATTGCTGATGGGGAAGATTGCATTACCCCAGGAAGCTTGAAGATGATGCTGATGAAGCTAGGTGAGTCGAGAACCACTGATGATTGCAGAGTTATGATTCAAGCTTTTGATCTCAATGCTGATGGAGTTTTAAGCTTTGATGAGTTTGCCCTCATGATGCGTTAAGCTTTGTTGTTTCGTCTTTAATAGTCTTTGTTTGATTGCTGTGTAAATAAGGGCTTTGCAAGCAATATTCAAAACCTTGTTTTATATTATCCCAAATCATAGTTCATTAAGAAAACTGCTTCTTGTTTCAGTTACAATGTACATGAATCCTATTTCATTGTGTTTCTGTTTGGTGTTACACAAAAACTACATGTCAAAGCATCATATAAGGAAAGAAACAGAACACCAACTGTTCTGCTCCGTGCTCTTCACTGTTCTGTGATTGGATTTCAATTTTTGGTTCTCAACTCGTGGGATGTTGGGCAAGCTTATCCAAGACATTCCAATATCTCAGACAAGAAGGGTCAGTGTGAATCGCCCTAATCACCCATTTCTCAGGGCTTTGGTAGTTTTCAATCCCTGAAGCGGTTTCAGGTCTGTCTTCTGATTGTCTTGCGAGTATATGCATCTGGAAGTAAACCTCTGCAGGTCTCATTTCTGTCCAAAAATTTAATAACATTTTCAGTTGTGCTCAAAGTTTTGGTGGAAAAAGAAAGATAAAGATTAGAACATTCGCACTCTAACCTGGTGGCCAGCAGAACCATTCAAGACGAAGATTCTTCTCCCATCTCTCTTTAGAGCCAAGACTTCCATGTGCTTGAGCTAATAATGTATACACGATAGGCAAAGGAATCAACGAACTCGCTTGAACTTTGCTAAGACTTTTTACAGCCAGTGAAAGGAACTGCGAGTCATTAGACTGTCTAGCCAGCTCCATGCAGACAGCACCACGGCAGAGAAGTAGACAGCTCTCTGAATTTAACAACGAACAAGCTTGTGCAAGGAATTCTTCTGCTGAGAAAAAGTCTTTTTTCCCGATGGAATCTACGCCACGAGCTAAACTGTATACACCCATCCATTCGTTCCATGAATTCTTCTTCTGGCTCGAGCATTCTTGTAGGCTCATCTCTAAGAAGTTAGCATCAGGTTCCAGATCATACTGAGACTCTATGAGCTTCAGGCAAATCCAACCAATATTTGAGTCAGTCTTGAGCTCCAAACACGCTCTGTATTCCTCTTGCATGTTTCTGGTACTCCCTTTTGCTGCATAGGCACGGCAAAGTTGCAAATGTCCGAGAAATAGGTAGCTACTTGGAAGCGAAAGGGAAGAGGCCTTTCGAGCATTGCCAATGGACTCTGCTATATTTCCTTTCTGCAAACTGATCTCAGACGCACAAAGCAGAAGCTGGAACTTTTGATATCCGCCTTCCTTCGAACATGTCTCATCAGAGAGTGCCACAGATATTTGACGCTCAATAGCACTACAAAGCTGGCGAGGAAATCTCTGCTCACGTGCCTTCTGCACGAGATTCAGAATAAGCAAGTATCTTAGACCGCTGTTCCAAGGTTCTTGATGCAAGAATCTGCGAATTGGAAAACAATCATTTACTAGTTATAGTGAAAATATATTTCGTACATATTACACCTTTAGCTCTCTAACATATACGCGAGATTCGGAGCAAAGGTATCAAAAATTGAGTTGTAGATGATAAAAGGATCAGACACTACTTTGAGAATGGATCAATTCAGATTTTGAAAATGCTAAAATGATGTAGAAAGATTCTCAAATACCTTTGCAGTTCCAAAACAACAACAGGAGCATTCAGACACTGACAATGGCATGTAGGAAATGAGAACCTTGGAGCTGTATTGCCAATTACATTGCAAGCAACCGATCCTCCACCAAGGACCTCCAATGCGGACTTCAGACCTTCTTTATTTGCACACTCAGAGACATTTATGATACAACATCTACTAGCAGTACAGGCATCTTTCATTCCTTCACCAGCTAACAAAATATATCCAAGCAGGTTCCTAATTCCAACAAATTATATTTCCGAGTTATGATTACAATACCAACATATCATTACACAATTAAAACCTAGTGCGCTTGATCAGCGTTTGTGTAACCTCTGGTACTCATCAAAACCCACCTTATCAAATTACTATGAGGATACATATGAATAGCTTTCCTGAGGTGAGCAATCCCCTTCTCAAATCCAAGGAAATCTCCTGTCCCGGTTTTCAGCTGCAATATCCAGAGTGGCGTCATTTTAGTCCAGAGTTTAAATAATTACAGCATTCCAAAACGAAGGGGCCGACAAGATAATTGAGATCAAAAGGCTCACCAATTTGCTGAGTGCTATCAAATAGTGCATTGCAACTATTTCTTCTTGTGATGTTATATAGCTACGAGTGCTTGCAACAATCGACTGAAGTCTATCACTCTGATCAAGAGAATGGATGGCAGATACTATAAAGCTGATTTTCGAACTCTCAAAGAAATCCTTTGGCATTTTCTGGATGCTGGTTATAGCAGAATCTACCCCAGATATGCAATAAAGCAGACTACAGATGAAACCGATTGGGAAGGCTATTGAAGGTTTTTCCATGGAAGAAATCCTACCAGCCAGATCTCGAATCACTGAGAGAGCCAAATCATTTTCACCAATCTTCCACAGAGAGAAAGCATATATTTGCAAACCTCTAGCATCAAGCAAACCTTTTGGAAAATTTGATTAGATATTAGTAAATTTAGTAACATTTGACTAAAATTTGCATAAAAACCCCGTCTTCAAACTGGGGGATGAACAGTCTAAGTACAAACCTTTTGACTTCAGATTTGCGCATTCCGTAACAGATTCTTTGAATCGTCCTGCCTGCAAAAATACTTTAACTGAGTACAATATTTGTATTTGTATTGATTATTGAATTAAATCCAATCTTAAATAGCTTTTAAAAAGACATGTTAACGGAAAGAAGGGTGGGCCTCTCACCTTGCTGAGTGACCTGACCAAGTTCATAGATACTTTTCCACCATGAGATTTCACTGAATTGTCGGGGTAAATACTCATTGTAGCTAGTGCTAGCCTATAAGAAGCAATGGCAGTGAGATAATTATGTCTTGCCTCGCAAACTAGCCCATGGAGGTTATGGGATTCAGAGTAATAAGGGGTGCGCTGCACTGCCTGCTCAATGCAAGCAAAAATCTGCAACACAGTATTAGGAGCGGGAATTACTTAACTCACTTGGGTAAAAAAAAAAAATCCTGTGTAGATAATAGATATTAGAATACATGTGTTTATACCTGCGGAGATGATATATTTTCCTGCAGCAAAGCAAGCCATGCCAAACCAACTTGGAACTCCGCAAGCTGGACAGAATGATACCACGCCTCAATTAAAACCATCACACTTACATGTAAGTAAACCACAATTAAAGCAGCACTTACAGGAGATATCTGTGCAGCTCGTAAACAACTCTCAAAAGCCTCGTCTGATGTTGACTCCCTGAGGTGTTAATTAGTCTATGGGGGCCAAATTGTAGTTCGAAGACATGAGAAATCTATTTCATATAAAAAGCATCTACCTCGCATAAGTATCAGCTGAGCCAGCCCAAGGTAGCGCAAGTGTAGGATCTATGCTTCTAGCACAATCAAAAGCCTGCTTTGCTAATTTCATTTCATCCGATTCCCTAAAGACCTGTTTAATGCAACCAAAATTACAATCAAAGAGGGAAACCGTAACTGAAACCATGAACATACGTGAAACAAAAAGGCAACCCCTGATAAAGCGAGGCCATCCAATACAAAACCAGAAAGACAAAAATGTTGAACAAAATACCTGGCCCATAAAAGCCCAAGCAACGGCTAAAGATACATCCAAATGCAATGCCCGGATCAAAGCATGTAGTTTCAAAGCACTATTATCAGACATACAACCCAAAGCAACCCAGAACTCCGAGTTTTCGCATTCCAGCAATAATGCTCCCAGAGCCATCTTCTCTGGTAGCTTCCTGATAGAATAGTAGACTATTACAAGGGAGCGCATCAAAAACTAAGAAAATGCCAAATAACGTTTAGTATAACCTTACCAAGAACTTGAAGTTTCAGAGTCATCGCTTAAACTTGAAACAAGATCACAAGTTATGGCTATGTCGGTATAAATGTTAGCTTGCCAAGGGGCTAAATGTAGAGCTCGCTGGTAAGAAGCTTTGGCTGACAATGCAGCTGAGTAACAAATGCTTTTCCAAGAAAGGATTGAATCACGAAATGTCTTCAACGTGAATTCTGAGCTTTCAGTTCCACCAGACCATGGAAAGCATCTTGCATATATAAGCTGCTCAAGAATTAAATATAAGATACCCAGATAACGAGCGAGCTTTGCACATAGAATACAAGGACAGCCTAAAGTACCTGAATATCTCCATACAATTTCCATATACAAGACATGTTGCTGGCCAGTTCACTGCTCTCTTTTGCAGCTTTACGGGCATCCTATAGTGGATTTGCATTAATCGTTCTCTCATATAGTGATATAGTATATTGAATATGATGAAAGCAGGAAAAAATCACAAGATTTAGTGTTATTAACCTCCAACAACGAAGCTGCCCATCCAAATGCGCCCAAATTTATGCATTCCTTTGACCAACTAAGCAATCCAGAAGCAAGACCATAAAGCACAGAAATATTCTGAGGCGAGATCTTCAACGCTTGCTCAAATAGCTCCACACCCTATACAAATACTATATGAGACTGCTGGAGCCACACAGACAAACTTTCCAAAGAGGTCATTTTGAAAAACGCAGCTACAAAGGTTTTACCTTTCTATATGAACCAAGCATCAAAAAGATATTTGCACTCTCCACTAATGCAAAAATTTTGGTCTCATCTAATTCAATGGCGCGGCCATATGCCTGTTGTATCATTGAGAAATAAGGTCACAATGGAAATCAACAAAAACTCAAACCACTTCAATAAACTGGGAAGTACAAAAAAAGGAAACAGTGTATTTTACCTTGATAGCAGCAGTAAACATTCCAAGTCGCTGGTAAGCCAGGCCTAGAGCCTGCAATAACAGACAAGAAAAGATTCTTGTCAAATTCCGTAACATACTAAAAACAATGTAACGAAACGGGTAGTAAATGGAGGAAGATGAGAAGAGAAAAATTACTTCCCACAAGTCAGACATGGTAGGATAACCTCTGATTGCATGTTGAAGACTCTGAACAGCTTCAGACCACTTCTTCTGATGAAGCTGTGACAGAATCCACGACCACAGATTATTAACAAGCAGGATAATAAAAGAGATTGCAGAAACAGAGGACTCCAATTGAACAAAACCTGAATGTAACCCAATCTGCAAAATGCCCAGAAAGCCTTAGGAGACTTCTCAGAAGCATCACGGCAAACCGCAATCTCCAAAATCTCTTTCCCTTGTCTGTCAAATAAATCGCACAAAGCTTCTCCAGAATCAGAATCATTAGGGTTTATCAACACTGCTCTCTGGTAACACTTAGCAGCTCGATTGAGAACAAGCGTCACACGAGAGTAGTAATGCCCTAAATACTTAAACGCCGCCGCATTATTCGGGTTCAATTTCGCCGACAACACAAAACACTCCGCCGCTTTCTCGGAATCTCCATTATCCCACAGATACAAACCCTGCAATCAAATCAAAAATTCCAAAAAAAATTCCAGATAAAAGAGAACCCATAAGTAAAAGGAACTAAATTCATCATCAAAATAACAAATTACGAGTTCGAACTGTAGAGAAGAATCATCTGGGTTCGCCTCCACAGACTTCTTAAGTTGCTCCAATTCCATCCCAATTTAGAACGAAAGATCGAAGATTTGGAAACCAGGAGAGAATGATTTCAATCTGATGTGAAAAGAAGTAAGAAAGAGACTGATTAAACATATGAATCTCTTCCTTCTTGTTTACTCTATCTCTCGACTCGACGCAGCAATTGAAAGCCCTAACTTTTACTCTCACCGGAAAACAATCATCGGCGGCCACACACAAAACCAAGCTATCAACTTTTAAAAAATCAGACCCTTGTATTATTATCAAAATCTAAATTATGTCCTGTATCTGTGTTTTACTTATATTAAACCCTGAGACTTAATATTAAGCCCATAGCCCATAGCCCATAGCCCATAGGCCCAAGTATCTACAGTTGAAGACCCGGTTTGATATATCGGTTTTCTCTCAGATATTTTCGTTACACAGTTTAAAACATTAAGTTTTCCGTTTATTAATAATACTAGATTTTACCCCGCGGTACACCGTAGGATAATTTTTTATAATTATTAAGAAAAAAATGTATGCTGTATTTTTTGTGTATGTTTTTGTTTGTTTTGATTAATATTTAGATTCTATAATTTTAGTTGGATTGTATTTTTTGTGTTGGTTTCAAGTATGTTTTGATAATTATTTAGATTGTATAATTTTAGTTGGATTGTCAATTTTAGAACAAATAATAGGTGACATAAATACATAAATAATGGATCATTTGCATAACATATATTTTATATGTTTACCACATGACTATTTTTTATTTTGCATCTAATGATGTTATAATTTTAGTGTTTTATAAATTTATTACTAAAATTAAACGATTTTAATATGTAGTATTTTTAAAAAATAAAGTAAGGGGTTACATGAATATAGAGACTTTGGTTGTTGTTTGTTTATAATATATGTTTAATCTATATTATAAAAATTTGATACAGTGTTCAGTTTCGCCTATGAGTGATGGAGCGGGTTAGGATTGGCGTAACACCTCTCATTAACTCGTCTTATATCACACTAAAATATTTTGTGTGTTTTAGTAGACCAACCCGTAATAAACTATATAATCATATTTATCTAAACTCTAATCTACTCCATAACATAACCCGCAATCATTTAAATTTCTTTTAGCAAGTTAAAAATATCTTGAATATTTAAAACAAATTTTGAAAAATATTTTAATTATGGGATACTAATTTATTTAGAATTATTTTAAGTATGTTTTTTTAGATACTAATTTAAAGTAAGATTTTTTTTGTGCACCTATTTAAAATATGATTTAAACTAATTTTGATAGAAAAAACTTTATTTAAAGCATTAACATAAAAATAGTAATTGCTAATTCAAAACAAAAAAAAACTTAAGCAAACATCTACTTTATTAAATAATAAAATTGCAAATGACCATCCAAAAAATATTTATTTATTCGAATTTGAATTACTTACAATCGCTGGGAAAAAAACAATTGCTTTCCAAGCTCATATCCAATATATGCGGTACTTTTTAGTGAAAAATGTGGTCTATTAACTTGCGTTAGATATTTTATTCTTTCTCTCTCGGCGACACCTCTCTCTCTCTCCACCAAAACCTTCGTTACCATCATTTTATTGTTGTCGTTTTGCTTTGTTTATCGCCACCGTCACCGTCATTTTGATCTGTCGCAGAGATGAAGCCTTCTGGAATTTGATATGTCTCAGAGATGAAACTGGCAAACAGGGCATAAATCGCAACACTGCAAGATCTTTTCGCTAGAGTTTCAGACAAACAAAAAAAAATAAGCAGCTGAGAAAAAAATTCAAATTTCAAAGAGTTTTCCCTCACCAAGCAAACTTGGGTTAGTGAAATCTCAAAATTTGCTATCCAATTTCGTTTATCTTCCCTTTGTTAGAACCGATTTCCTTTTCCTCTGATTTCATCTCTTAAATAAATCGACCCCTCTCATCCTTTCAATTTGCTATCCAATTGTATGTTTCGTAATTATTCAATCTGTTATGCAGTTAAATTTTTTGCTACTTCTGTGTTTTCTGCGATATTTGCTTAAGGTAAAAATATTAGTCTTGTAATTGTTGTTTCCAGAGAAATGCAAAGACAATTAAACCAGAAGCTCTTGAGAATGTGAAAGCAACTTTGCCAATTAGTGAAACTGAACATTTATGTGATTCAGTTTCAGCTAAAGAATAATCAATCAAACACCTTATTGATATTATGTCTGTTTTCTATTTACTCGTCTTGAACTTTGTGTGATATTCGGTTGTTTAACTTTTGATGAAAATGAGTAAGAACTCACGTTTAATGCAAGAATGTCATTGATGAAATTACTAACTCTTCCAACGGTTTAGATTGGTTATATATTTCTGGTCTTCACAACAATAACTATGATTACTTGCAGATTCAAGAAGTAAGACAACACTTGGGTTATCACAACACATTGAAAGGCCTGTAAGAGAAAATGCTTTTTCAAAATTTAAAATATAAGGTATGCACTTAAAACTCTATTACAAACATAGGAATATAAACCAATAGATAGTCATAAAGTTTTGTGTGAGAACTTAATAAAGTTTTGAAGAAGGTATAATTTTGTTGATAGATTCTGAAAAATATCCCTGAGAACAAATTTCGTTAGTTTTTTCATGTGGTTAATCCAAAATTAAATTAATATATCTGTTTAACAATAATCTTCCATCTTGATAATCCAGTCAAACCTAAAGTTTGTTGTACGTGACAAAATCCAGTTTCTTTGTGACTTGTATCTTTATTTTTCGTCTCTTATAGTTGCTTGTATAATATAGATCAGAAACAATTGAAACAAACAAAACCTTATAGAAGCAAGGATTAATTTGTTTTAAATTATAATACATGAAGCAATTATTAGGTTAATATATTACCTTATCATCAGCTAATTATCACTCGAATGGTTCATCCTTGAACTCCATTTTGCTTCCAGATTCTCAAGATTTTTACACGGATTTGCTAGTCTGATCTCTGTGAATCAAGATATGTAACATCATTAAGATAAGCAAAATGAGACGAAACAACTAAAAAGGTAACTCTTTTACATTTAAAAATGTTTTGCATGAAATAAGCTTAGAGAGGAATTGTGAAAATGTTCTTAAAGGGTTTGAAAGCTGAATCAGCACTAACAAAAGCGAATTAGTTAAGAATTCTGAATCAACTTGGCAGGATCTTAGTCTCTAAAAAAATGTCTGAAATTTTTCCATCCACTCTTCTCTTACTATTGAGGTTTTCCACCTAACCTGAAATCAGAAGAACCATATAGTACATTGTGAATGGTAAACAAAACCAAAATGTAGAGAGGCTATTTCTGTTTTACCTTTTATCTTTGGATATTTTGTATTCACTGAAGATTATTTCTCTCTTCTAAGAGTAGGTTTCGGTTCTAGAGTTAAAGAGAGAATTATGAGTTTTTGGTGAATTGAAATTGTTATGTTACTACAATATTTATACTAAAAAGAAGTCGGCTGATTCATAGATAGGTTTTTAGGTTTAATAAGAATAAATCTTAATGTAATCTTGCTAGTTACGTAAATTTGGTTTGTAGGCTATGAATGTTAGTTAGAATATGCTAAAAAATCCGCATTATTCTTAATCATTTATCACATGATATATTTTCAGAATAATCTCTTAACCATATTCTTGTGCGACTTGCTAAAATTCCGGTGAAACGAACATTATGTTAAGATCACAAAATATTAACAACTTACCAATTATATTAAAAATTGTTTTCTTTGTTTTCTATAGGAATCGGACCTAAAAGATTTGGAAAGCTATTGTCGATTCTTTCTGGAGAGAAACTTTAGGAAAATATCCAACATCAAGATTTGCGGGTTATATTGTAGAATTGGATCCGATCCGATTAAAGTCCTATATATTGTTTTGTCGAAATTAACCTTAATGAGGTTTTATTTTTTGTCTTGAATGTAATGGCATTCTTTGTAATAACTTATCAAACTAAAGGTTATTTTTCCAAATGTACTTCAAAAATGTTAATATAGATTATACAAACAAAACACTGGTTTTACAATTTCTCACTTGGACAAAAAAATTGAAATTGAACACTAATTGTAATCAAATTATTTAATCACATTAGGAGGCAAAACAAAACTTTTCTTGATATTAAACCATCACGTCTTATTTTTTGCTCCGACCAATTCTCCGGCGATGACATACCGGAAACTCAAATTTTCCGGCAACCATTCAAAATTTTTACTCTTCTTCTCCTTCAAACATTTCTCAGCAATCCTCCTTGCATCCTCTGGTAAACACTGAGCTGTTGCTTCAATGAGCTTAGACACATCCATTGACATGTCTTTAACATAATGCTGAAAAATCTTTGGCAACAAAATCTTTGTTCCTTTGTAGACGCGAACGTTACTTCTGATAAATTCTTGTTTAGCTTGTCTTAGATCACGGAAGATTCTATCCGCGGTGTAAACTCGAACCTAACCAATAATCTATTACTGTTAGTTCCAAATGAAGGAGTAAACTGAATACATTTTAGAGTTGAAATTGTTTTTGATTGTTACCGTAGGATCTGTGAATGCTCCTGAAGAAATAGCAAAATGAGCTAAAGCCTCGGGGTATTCCAATGCGTAAACGTGTCTAACACTGCATGTTTTCGACTTTCTTGAAGGCGAAAACAGCGTTTGGAGTAACTGCAAAATGTAAATTGAAAGTGAAAGTTTACTATATGTTGTCAAAAGTGAAAATGAAAGTGAAGAAAAAAGGAAAGAAAGATGAAATGGTTTACAGGTGATGGTGATGTGTAATGAGGTCTGATTCCTAAGATTGAGCTTTGGATGATGAAAGGGTTTATGCGATAGCCACCAATATCATAAGCTGCCTGAGTTTTTATATAGAAAAAATTACTTAGAAAAAAAAACATCAAATAAAATGTTGCTCTAGTAATGATGTATGTTTATTGTTTAATAGAGATTTAACCTTCAAAACCGAAGTGGTTCTTGCGCGGTTGTGAGTTCCATAAGCTAAGTAAGCCTGCAAAAAAGAAGATTATCAACAAGGAAAGATAAAGAAACATATTAAAAGAGGTTAAGAGCTTGTTCACTTACATGCATCACAAGAGCATTGTGAATGTTTATCCAAAACGCGAGCTTCTCTTCGCGTTTCATTCTACTCGGATCAACTTTCTCAAGATTTTGAACCAATGATCTGCATACCAAAATGTTCACAATATAAATAAAGATCAATGCAATTAAATATGTATGTAGATTTTGCCCCCAAAATCATATAAACTTTACCTGAAGTTTTGCAGCATAAGAGCAGCGTAACCGAAACTACCATCATCTAAATGTACTCTAAGAGCCTCTATCACAATAACACCACAAGGCAAAACATTGCCTTGATCTTGACAGTGATTCAGATAATGATCATCGCTCGCGCAATTTAAGCTCCATTTATCCTCATAATTAGATTTGGAAGAGAAAATTGTTGAAGCATTCGACATTGATGAAGCCGGGGAAGCAGGAAAACATGTGGAATCGGTGGTACTCGTTGAGCTTCTTGAAAGTGTACAATACACAGAAGATATGCATCTCATGATATCTTCAGAGAGTTTATTCGGGTTTATAAGGTTTTGATCAACTATATGAGATGATCCTAGAAGCTCTCCAAGACTGTGATTACCAGAAACTACTCTTGTCCCTTCCTGAAAACATAGACAAAAACAAGTCAGTTAAATTTTTCTTTCTACTCATTGGTTAAAAAAAGATCTTGATTTGAGTTAAATTTACCCTTGAAGATAAGGCTTTTAAACTAGTGTTGAAACTCCGAGGATACGAAATGGGTTTTTGGTAAGGTTGATGATAATGAGTTAGTGATGATGGTGAAGTAGTGACAGAACGAGGTAAGGTTGTAGCAGAGAGATTAGAGAAGGAACTAGGAAGTTGCTGCTCAAAAGATTTTCTGTAAAGAGATAAGAGATATCGTTCCATGTGTAGAATCTCTAACTCAATTGATGCAATCTCCTTCTTCAATTCTTCTGAAGACTGTCAAAAAAAAAAGAAAAAAAAAATGTTAAGATATCAAGAAACATAGCAAAACAAGAAGTATTAGAATCAAGATTTGATTATTGAGTATTATTATAAACGAACCTTTGGGATCAGACAGAGATTGGAATTTTGGTGGGTGATTAAAGTCTTCTCAATTGGTAAAATCTGCCATTTGGAGGAAATTAAAAACATCTCTTCACTTTCATGTCAATGAAAAGTTGCATCAAACCCAGAAAGAAGAAAAAAAGCAGAGACTTTTTTTGTTATTTTCTTTTACAGTAAAAACTTTTTGCTTTTTCTGGAAGAAAAAAAAAGGAGAAAAAAATGAAATGATTTGGAGACCGTACAGATTTTTTGTCGGAAGAGAAACTTGAAGGTGACACATCAACCACACTCTGCAAAACCATCTTCTCTGTGTTCCTGTACAAGCAAAGAACAGAAAAAATCATTTTAACTTTGATTCAAAGATTTGATTGAAAAATGCAAATTGAAGTTAATTACCTCGGAGAATATGAAGAAGTTGATGAAGTAGTGGGAGAGGAAGAAGAAGAAGATGAAGAATATGCACAATTCATCAGAGCCATCATTTTCTCACTCTCTGAAAGCTCTTTCTATAAAAATCTTACTTGGAGAGCCAAGATCATTTTTTTCTAAGAGAAAAAGCAAAATAAAAGCTCCAGCCTTTTTGCTTCAACTCTTATGTTTGTTTATGTGACTTCAAAACCTGAAAAGGGAATGACTTTGTAACTTTCCGGGAAAATGAGCGAGATAATTAGGAAGTGAAACCGACATTTTTATTTTCCCGGGTTTTCAGACGCAAGTGAAGTGAAACTCAGTTTTTTTTTACTCCACAGACTTTTCGTTAAGATCTGAATTCTATATATTTTATTTAGATTCATTACTCTTATTTTTAATTTATATCTGTCAATGTCCTCTGTTTTCATATTTATGGCAATGTTTTTCCGCAGTGTAATTACAGCAATTCGTAGTCCCTTTGCATGTCTATATTTTATTCATAAATCAGGACCTAACAATCATATAAATGCAATAAACAAACTACGTACTTCGACGAAAAAAAAAAAAAAAACAAACTACGTACTTTAATATATAAATAAGAATTGTGACAATCATTAAAAAAAAAAATCAAACTAAGAAGATCATTAGGATATGAAGTGTATGCGGATTCGGTGTAAAACTGCATAACATTTGAAAGGGCTTTATATCATCATTTAATCCAATGTGTGTTGCAGATATTTTAATCTATAATAGGTTTATACTCTATACTGTCTAGTAGTGGGAATTTAGCGGACTAATAGCTAATAGAACTGGTAAGATAATTGCATGATGTTTTATTTTCCTGCAGATACTGCAAATTAGTGTTTACAAATGAACAAAAGAAGAAAAGTTAGAAACCATGCAGTTAATGCCGTTGAGCTAATATATAAACAACAATTCATTAAGTGTGGACAAATTACTACATTAGAATTGTTGATATGGGGTCGTAAAATACCAATAAATATGTTGCAATCACTACCATACGAGTAATCAGGCATTTTTTTATAGCCCGAAATAACTATCGACCTGAACCTGGTAATAATTATTAAACACCTGTTTTTGTCAACAAGTTAAAAATACTTTTATAATGTGCAAACTCTAATTTCATAGAAAAATAAATCAGAATTAATGACAACCGATCACTGGCATATATTATAAATAAATATAAAACTATATGAAAATAAAAATTCCGAGGTATTGATTGAATATGTAAAATTTGTAGAAGAATCTAACAAGTAGTATATGACTAAAATGTGCATCCGTGTCATTGCATGTTAGTGGTCATTAATGCATAACCACGACAGCTGTCCCCATAAATTATGATGCCACCCTGTCCAGTTTTCTTATTTTTTTAGTACTACTGTAGTACCTTTTTTGTATCCATTAATTACTGCTATTAATACGGGGTTAAAGACTTGGGACTTTAAGAGTACAATTCATTCAGAAAAAAAGAGGCAAAGTCACATAGATGTCAGTCTCTCTTTAAGTTGGCTTTCGTACTATAAACTCATGAATTAGAGTTTACATTTGGTTTTGTAGTTCGTAAGTTTGTATGTGTTTATAATCTCTAATATTTCCAATATATAGTAGCATTACGTATAACATGGTTTATTTTGATTTTATAAGCATATCGAGTGGGCTCATAGTTAGAAAACCCATGTTAATTAAGTAGTACTATAACATTATATTAGCACCTTTAATTGTCAACTGTACTTTTTTCTCACACACGTCATGTGCCAGTAATATTTTCATACGGAAAAAAATAGTAATACTTTATATTTTGGGTAAGTGTGGTATCCTATCTGAGATTTTGTAGCCATCTTATAAAGATAGATGAGATCACGAATGTGAATGTACAATGTTTTCTATACGTAGATCTCTACATATAGAGATGAATGCAATATTAGCGTAGCTGACTAAAGACAGTGATAGAAACACGACTGAATACTTTAATAATTGGACGATTCATTTCAGAAAATGAATATAGAGGTGGACCAACATTCATTTTCAAGTTAAATAATTTGGGGCTTTCCTTAGCACCGACTTTTACGCCAACACAATGAAGACAATTTAAATCGAAAAGGAAACTCAGGCACGTTGGGTGACCCATTTAAATAGTTTATCTACCCTCTTTCTAGATATTCATATACATATTTATTGGAATTTTTCTGTACTCATATCATCTTATAGTCTAATAAAACATAATATAAATGAACATGTCTATAACAATTGATAACAACTAGCTAATTTAACCTGCCATGGTACTATCTAATACTACGAAACACATGAAATGCCAGTTTAGAGTAACTCACTCACTTCATTTATTTAATTCATTTATATAACCGGTGTTTGCAGAAAAAACATTTATGATATGTAATTACTAATTACTAGCACCTTAAAAATAGCTCACTAGTAATTTGTATACTCGATCGCCTTAATCACTTAGTACTAGTTTATTAAAATATCCTCCCCTACCCCACCCCCCCACCCCCCCCCCTCCTCCTCTCTCCCTCCCCCCCACCCCACCCCCCACACACACACTCGATCTCCTTAATCACTTAGTACTAATTTATGGATCTCATTAATCACTTAGTACTTTGATAGAACTAAGCAACAAAAAAAAAAGAAATTGAAATTTGAAAAATTTGTAGATGACTTGCAAACTCCATCATCAAAATCATCAAATATTTTAACCGGTTATAGAACTGATTTTGTGGAGCGAATCAGTCCGCTTGAACACCCTAATTTTAATAAAATAATTTAATATGTTTTACAAATAACATTATATGAACAGTTTTAGTCAGCATATATGATATATAAAATGTTTTGGGGTACATGCCGAGGTCGAAGCATTTATTTGGGCGATGAGATGCATGATTGGACACGATAGACGAGAAATGGTATTCTTAACAGATTGTTCAGACCTTGTGAAGATGGTGTCTTCTCCGATAAAGTGGCCAGCTTTTACTATTTACCTAGAAGCGATTCAGAATGATAAGCGAAAGTTTTCAACTTTTTCTTTAGTTTTAATAACACGTCAGGATAATGAAAAAGTAGATAAATTGGTATGGAATATCCGTACAATATCTTATTTTATTACTTATGTAAACAATTGTCTTTAACATTAGTTTTTATAAGTCAATCATATAAAGTTTGTTGACAAAAAAAACAAAAATATTTTGGAGTCTTTTTTTTTAAATATAAGATGTTTTTACATTTATATATATATATATATATAAAAGAATTTATCTAAAAAATTAAAAAATAATTAAATGTTATTTTTTATTGATATTAGGTAAGTGATTTTGTTAACTAAATAAAATATTTTAGTTAAAAATATAAATTTTTAATTTTTGTGCTAATTTCTATAATATTTTATAATTTGAAATGAATGGAGTATATACAAACATATATTTAACAGCGTTAATACCGGCGCATGTATTCTTGCATGATCGTAATATTTCGAAGTGACACGTGCTCTCTCAAATTCAGTGCCATTCCACCAGATTCTAAATCAATTTTTTGTAATGACATAACAAGTCAATTATTTAAATAATCTCTTTTTGTCAGGTTGCGCAAATTATCATTATGTAAATTCTGATATAAAATGCACGTGTGGAAGCATAATGATTCTCTAACAAATGGAAAGAAAAGAATCATTATAATCATTGTTTATTAACTAAGTTTTTTGTGTTTTTTTTCTAATCACCGATCACAGGTTGGATCCACAAACGCAAAATCAAAATAATCGATATCTATATAACAACGCAAATGGACCCAGCTGTTCAACTCTAAATCAGCCCATTATCCAATTGGGCTTTGCATCAACTAGCCTGTCTTTCTCTGACATCAAACGCCATTGTTTCGAAATTTCTACTGTGCTTTGTGTAAACGTAAAATTGTAATTTGTATAATTTGTGTTATTTGTATAAACGTAAAATTGTTTTTTTGTAACGTTACAACCAAAGTATAATTTTACAAAAATAAAATAAAATAATAATAACTAAAAATGAGACTCAGAATATTAGGCCAATTGTAATTTTGTGTAATTTATATATATAACATATCCTCACATCTCTCCTCTTTTATAAACTTATTATTTAATCTTTCATATAAAATATATAAAAAACACAAATTGGGATTATTTATAATTGTTTAGTTAATTCTAATAGTGACAAATGAGGAGAGATATCTGAATATTGGTCAAGCCATCTTGGACCACGACGTATCCTTTAGATGTCAACATTTAAATTTATTTATTCTAATTATCATTAACGACACATCTTTATCTGTTCTCTGCCTCTCAAATTATTTACAGCCACGCACAAACCTAAATCATGCAGCTAAAAAGAAATCTTTCATACAAATACAATAACATATAGCCAAACCTTGCAGCTATCGTAATTACTTATTTTTATTTTGTTTCTGAGTTCTGACAACATCATTCGGTCTATTGGTCGTGTTTTTAGTTTGCTCCCGTTATCCATAGTATGTGAAAGAACCTCAAATAAAATAAAAATCACACGTCAATATATATATCGTGGTAAAATTTAGATTAACAGAAGATCAAACACCTTAAAATATCAAAGAAAATACAATTTATTCTGATATCTTTTTGGAACGATCTCAATAGTCAATACGAATCACGAGCGAATATTGTATTCATAGAAATAAAGAGAGAACCGTGGGGTTGAGAGTGCACGTGAAACCATACTAAGAGGAGATGGTGGTGGAGCCATTATGTCAATGAGTTGTGTGTAAACGTAAATTAACCTCTTGTGCATTCATATCTTCTCAATCTTTTCTTTATCTAGTCAATATTTCTTCCTCTCATAAAAGTATATAAAAGTTGTAAGATTTTTATATAAACACTTATAATTGAGATTTGAGAAGAAGAAGAAGAGAAAAATCACGAGAGAACCAAAGGGGACATAAAAACATATCAACCAGACGATCAGAGTCTCAGATCCTTTGCTGGATGTCACGATTCCCGCATACTTTTGTCATTTGATGAGACGTGGGCTTCTATATGGGATAAATAATTCAATTTGGTGTAGTTAGTTAGTGTGTGTGTGTCTATATAGTATAAAACCGGAATATCCAAACCGAAATCCATATGTTTACAAATACAACCGTTATAATAAATTCCGTAGTGGCTAAAAAAGGAGCGATTAAACGTGTACGTATTTTTCTATCTTCATAATTTAAATCTTAACTAATACTCCTATCATATATGACATGTATAATCACGATACCACGACTTTCCATAAAGTTTGGCTGCATAGTGAACTACTATACGTCCATATATCAAATGGGTTTCCGAATTTTCTTAAATTTCAAATATCGTATATAGTGTCATTTTTGTTTTAAAGAGAGTAATAGATGGAATTGATGAATTTGACAATATGGTGTAAAGGGAAAAAATCCTAATACTACGGGAAAGTGGAGGAGAAGAAGGAACGGTGCTGGTTCGGCACCGAAGCAGACACCGGAGCTAAGCTATATTGTCCGATGGTTGTAGTTTGGTCGCACATTGCTTTCAGTTGTCGCCTTGATCAGACTCCTCCAATGCACGTGCGTATTGTCCACGCGCCGGTGGCCCATGCGGATTACTCAGTTTTGGAAGAAATTACAAATGCAAAATGGCAGGAGGAGTCAAAGCAGGGACACACCAATCCAATTTCATCATCTCCCGACCAACAATTCATGTGTGCACAACATTGCATTATTATTGATCATGATATATATATATATATATATATATATATCGTTATCAAAGATTCAAAGTCAAAGTTGGATAGGTAATCAGTCCAACCAAACGGTAAATGATATAATTATACTTAGCTAAAAATATTTCTTATAATTTAGAGGAAACTAATTTTAGGCTAGCTAGTAATACTGTTTGTTATCTTTTAGTTTAAAAAACCAATCGGCTGCCATATGTGCAGAGCTGTTGGTTTTATTGTGTATAAAATTGACACTTACGGATGTATATATATCATTGTGACTATTCAATATATTTTCTCCCATTGCCCATCTCCACAGAAATTTTATAATAAATGCACGTAAAAAGATTTTGTAAGTTATACAATACGTACACAAAAACGAACATTAAGATTTAACATCAATCATAAGTTCATAACTAGATTTTTCCTAATCACAACTTTCAAGATCTCGAAAGAAAAATGCTAAGCTCTTGCCCATAACCACCCCCTTGGTTTACCATATGAAACGATTCCGAGTCACTCGACCCGGTGACTCGCTCGAACTTCGCTCTCAAATACAACGTCTCCCCGTTCGGAATCACCCCCGCCCCAACGGAAACAGACTGCATCAGCCTGAGAAATGCGACGTCGTTTTCAGTCGTCTCTCTCCTCACCGCAAACCCAACTTTCCTGCCGTTGCAGTACATAGACCAAACCGGAACGTTGAAGATATTAGACCGGCGGTTACTCTTGCTCCGGAGAGCGATACGGAGAAACCCCTCTTCCATCTCCCGAGCGAGAGCCGCCGTGGGAACGGCTAGCTCGAGGAGGAGGAGAGGTGGAGAGGAGGGACGAGTGTCGTCTTGGAGGCAGAAGCTGACGTGGCCACGGCGGTGACCAAAGAAAGTGCCGGTGACGATGACACCAGTTTGGTCGGATGAAGAAGTGGAGGAAGAGTAGACAGAGACGGTGTCGTTTTGGTCTGAGGGAGGAGGTTGGTATGTGCAACAATATGGGATAACGCACTCGATGAGTGAACGGAAGGTTCGTCGGAGTCCGACTTCACGAGCACAGTCAACGTTCGTCGGAGAATCAATGATTTGTAGGTGACTTCGCTGTTTTCCCAAATCTACGATCGTTCTCATTTTATTTTATTTTTCTTTGTAATCGTGTAAGTGAGAAGAGAATGAAACTAAGTTTGATGATATATGTATAGATAGATGTGAGGTGTAAGTGGAGGGGATGTTTTTTTTCGTTTTAATGTATTTTAAATTATTATTTTGATTTGTTATAGTTTTATATGTAATGGATAAATACATTTATACATGCGTGTACTTTAGTCTTCTCTGTTCTCAAGTGATTGATTCTTCCTTAATTAGTGTGTTCACCAAATGGTGGTAAGCTAACCTGAATTTAGTATTACGTTTCACGTAATTGCCAAACAAAGATCCAAAATTATGAAAATAGTAAATGATGTTGATAAGGAGAAGGTAATAGAGGGAACTGATATGATTGGTTGGACGAACAAGAAATGGACCCACTTGTAGTGAAGAAACTCAATCGATGCTTTCGTGTTTCTCTGTGTGTTCTACTTATGATATTTTTTTTTCCATTTTTTGTTGTTGTTGATATACTACTACCTTACATATATGGGAAACCGTGTTTTAAGCTAAAATAGCTATAAAAATGACTCACCCAAAAAACATATTTTGCTTTCTCAGATTAATTTTTAGACGTTAACATAAAGATGATTTAGTAATAGTGAGTGTACACATTAAAAAGTAACATGGCAATGATGGTTTTGAGCGTGAGAAGGCCTTAGAAGCATGCACACTGTTGAGATGATTGATTTCAGATACTTTATGCCGTTACAGTGACACGAATAGTCAGTATTATGTGCTGTAGTGGGGACTATACATTTCCTTTGTCCATAATTAAAATTTTTAGAATGACTAACCAGAAAGATAAGCCATTAAAGCCTAATTTACGGGTAAAGCATCATATATGAAATATTTATAAACAATCAACGAAATGATAATATATTAAAAAAATCAAAATAATGAAAATAGTTAGAATTATATACAAGAGTTTAATGGTTCATATTTGTGTTGTTGTTATTTTTCATGATTTTGGTTCAGATATGGTAGTATACGTGTATAAATCGTAGACGACTCAAACAATTTTCGTTAATAACTATATATATATATATATATATATATATTTATAATCGTCAATTGTAAATAAACTGACCCTCTTCAGAAAATTGTTTCTTCTTCACCCGAGTTTTTCAGTCCGTGTACGCATCGCTGCAACCTAGAGACTAGGGACTACAGAAACAGAACAACTAGAGCTTCTCGAGAATGGGCCTGTATTAATTGTGTCAAGAAGCTAATTTAATGGGCTGATAAAAGCCTCACTTCTCACGCAATGCAAGAGCCACGAAATGTAACCAACTAAGCTACGATTACCAATCACTCTTTCATCTATCGCCCGACCATATGGAGTATGAACAAGAAAATATCTAAAAGTCAAATCCACGTTTATTTTGTGTCTACATTTCAAAAACAACCAATTTACTATTAAGCTGACTATAGTGAAAATAATCGTTCAATGAACGTTTGAAAATGTATGATTAACATATAGAAAATGTTTGGTTACCGAGAACTGATTGCAAAAGCCTCACACCTTCTCTTTGTTAGCTTTATCTTTCTTTGTTTCATATTTGACTGGAACATGTAAACTCGATAGTTTTCATAAACAATGTTGATGTCATATATAATATCATGTTAGGATCTCATATTTAAAGTTAAACATAGTCTAGTAGTATATAAAAGACATTGGTTAAATTAGTCAAATGCCGATTATTTTGAGTTGGAAGTTCATAAAACTTACCATAGTATTATAATCCAATTTGTTGATCGGTAGGTTTATTGCCGGTTCTATAGTGGAATTTGGTTCGATATAAACCGATAAAAACCATCGTGTTAAAGATCCCAAATTTGAGATTATAAACAACCTTAAATAAGATATATATAAGGGACATAAACAAATATTTTCATTATTAATTAATTTTTTAAAATTCCATAAATCTTAACATATCATCCGGATTTACATGTTTTGGTGTGTGTTATAGAAAGATAATCAATATATACCGTACACGTATTAGGTAAATAATGAAGACTATGAAGTAAATGAAAGACCGTGACAAGATCGAAGTCTTTCCACGATGCCTATCTGTCTTTAATCTGCGTCATACTCTTGTTTTTCATTAAGCAAATTTATTTGATACTGATATATTGAAGTGACCAGGGTGTGGTGTGCATACACGTCATAATTTTGAAGTCTAGCCAATAGGATTACGAATGTGAACATGATAGTCATGTGTTTCCGGTTCCGACAAAGATTAAAATAAAAGAAAGTTTAGATAATTTAATTCTTATTTTTATTTTACATAACAACGTATTCATATACCAATAATCGAATATTTTCAAATCATTGAACTATTTTTTATGGTGTTTGACATTTTCTTAATTCAATTTTATATTTATAAAAAAAGCAAAAAGGTCAAATAAGGCGATAAGGTTATAAATATATTAAAAACTTTAAAAGATAAATAATGGCAATAATTAATAGTGGTTGCCTCCCGTAAGGCCAATTTTTTGGGTAAACACTACCAACAACAAATCAATGGTCCGATCTGACGCGGGGATATAAACTTGTTATCTTCATGTGCGTACACACACCCACAAAATGATGTTAAAAAAAATGGAGTGTTAAATTTCTTCTTTTTTCAATTTAGTTAATAACTGAATCACGAATATTGGAATATGGGTTTACGATAAAAATTAGCTTTTCCAAACCGAAGAACCAAATTTCATATATGACAACACCGGTGATCAAAATAAGACAATATACATATTACGCATTCATACTAATGTACTCAGATTAAAGAGCATCTAACAATTGCCTAGCGTCCAAATTTTTCCAAGGAACGTTAGTTCTATATTGGAGAAGATTTTTATCCTCACACCCCTAATATTCGTAATTTTTTTCATGATTAACATATTTTTAGGGTAAATTTTAATAGCTCAATAGTTAATTTCGTAATTAACTTTCTAAAATATAAATATATAAAATAAACATTCATATATGTAAAGGGATCCACAAATTAAATTATAGTATACTTCATAACGCAAGACATTTTGTATCCTCCGACAAAACACACGTATGGTAGTAGGAGACTAGTAGGCGACAGCACCAAATCGGGAAAATGAAGGTATTTTCATTTGGAGTCTTGTGCTTAAGTTGGTAATATAATCAATTACAAAAATAAAAAAGATAATTTAGTTAATGTTGTCGCCGCCAGATACAACTTGTCATTATCGGAGACTTGGCGGTCATACCCGAGGACTAGCCGATTCCGAACTTTTTTTGGTCCAATAGTACTGTTGATGGATTCTTCGGGTTCACACAATTCCAAAAAAAGAAAAAGATTAACTAATTTGATAAAAATACACCACGAGACTTTTCAATACCCTGTTTTGGCTTTGTTATGAGATTGAGATAAATGCGCCCCAAAGGAAAGGAAGATCAATTTTCGTTGCACATTACTTGGCTGGTTGAGCAAAATATTATCGGGAATTCGAATCTCACTTTGCTTTTATGAGGAGAGACAATGTACAATTGTGCATTTTCTTATGTACGATCATAGATTAGTTTACTTTTGATTTTTACTTAGTCTTTATATATCCAAATTATATTATCTTATTTTTGTACTAACAAACGTGTAGGGAGTAAGTGAATAACTAAGTTTTTGTTGTCAACAACATGCATATATGAGTTTGAATTCGGTGTTAACACAATTGCAATACTAATATAAACCACTAAACTACATTCTGGCCAACTAGAGAGTAAATTATTAATGATCATAAACTTTACAAAAGTAAGTAGTAATATTAAGAAAAAAAAATCTTAATTGTAGCATGTTCATCTTTAATTTTCTTAATGCTTTTAAAACGTTGAAAAAAGTTTTAGATGAAACTAGCGTTCTTTTAACCAATTTTGATGTTTTAGATTATAATCCTCCTTCATGTCTTGATCAAACGATCTCAAGTCTAATATTTGGACTCAAACTCCTTTTAGTAGCACTGAATAGTATCACTGTAATTAATTGGTTGAACTAACTGGACTTGGATTACAGTACCGAGTTTTCTTTAGTAATGTAATGAAATTAAAGGCTTAGCTTTTGTTAATAGTTTAATACAAAAAAAATTAAAAAGTCTAGACTTAGAACGTTAAATCCCATTGGCTGCGAAGCCAAAACTTCTATTGGTCTCTTTCCGATCCCACCACACCATTAAATAACTCTCTTTGACATTGGAATTCCAAACTTTCTCTCCGAGTTATTTTTATTCTTAACTTTCACACGAAGGTTCCATTTATGGAAACTTTCAAGGATTTGTATATATATTTATTAATTTGTTTAGTTAGCTCTATAATCTTGTTTCCAAAAGCGGAGCTTTGACTGACCCACGTCTTTAAAATTAAAAGGTTATCTAGCTACTACTTAATTCCAAGGAAAAAGTGCAGCGCCAATAAATCCATATTGAGAAAACCATTTCAAATCATTTGAAGTTTCGAACATAGTGAACAATAACAACTCATGATTAAGTACGTGCACGTGTATATAAACAAATCTCATAAAAAAAACTCTCAAGTTGCAACAGTGTGATTGATATTTTGATTTCTTAAGCTATGGAACATAAATATAAGTACACATCATGACATAACAAAATGGGAAATTAATATATCACAAAAGCTGTAATTTACAGTGTTTTCATATGTAACATTACACAATCATTTCCGCAACGATAACAACAACAACAACAACAACAAAAAATGTAATTTTAGTATTCTATATATATATATTTTCTTCGATTTTGGTGGGGATGTGATCTAAACGTCGACGGAGGAGCCTTCGTATATAGTAGAGAGTCTCAGTCTAAACGATCGAACCGCCAATTTAGCTCTCCCAGACGTATATCTTTTCAGTTTCCGAACCGAACCAGACCGGGAATAACCGTTCGTAGCTTTAAACGGCGTCGTTTTGTTCTGTAATTTTCCCTTTTCCATCATCATCGTTTCGCCGGCTCCGATTCTGTTAACGGCGTTAGGCTGATTCAACGTCACGACGGGGGAGATCCTCCCACTCTTACGCCGGCGATTTCTTTTCCCCGCTGCTTTCTCAATCGCGACGCTAGCTTTCACGGCGAGAGCCGCCATATCCGACGCCGAGAGACGGTACTGTCGCTTAGAGATCGGGAGAACGAAATAGATTTGATCCGCTTGAAGAATCTCATCGGATTCAATCGCCGGGATGAAATCGTCGTAGTAGAGAGAATCGGAATTACATAGAAAATAAGAAGAAGAAGATCGAGACGATAATGAAGATGAAGACGTCGATTCAGATTCCAGAACCTGAGATGCTAACACCGGTACATCGTATTCACGGAGATCGCCGTTACTCGTCACGATTTTAGCCGTCGTCGGGGAAGAATCGTACTCGTTTCGATCAACAGATACACAAAGACCCATTTTGACAGTTTTTTCTTTTTTGTTTCTGGTAAAATTAAAACTCCAAATATAAAATTCGAATTCTGATTGTTGTAGAGAGAGAGAGAGAGAGAGTAATTAATAGCAGAGAGAGGAAGGACGCGTATAAACAGAGTTGGCTACAGATGGGCATATATATAGAGGAAAATTGGTGACGTCAGCATTTTATTTAACCGGACGTTTCAAAGAGGGGAAAAAAGTAAACCAATTACAAACCGGGAGCTGACGCGTACGCTTAGCTTTGTTGAGTTTGACTCTTGTGTATTAGTCATTCTTGTTTTACAAGGCCATATTTAATATTTCATATTTTAGGATATGAATTGAATCATGGTACGGTCACCATCCATACCCCAAAAAATCATGGACCTTCTTTTTAAAGTCAAAATATATTTGACTAACCTAAACAATTCAATTTCAAACAGTATTGTTACTTAATTTTTTTTTTTTAACTCAACACTATATTCCAAGTTGTCCGTAGTTCGTACACTTTATTCAGCATTAAGTTTATACATCTAAATAGGTAACAAAATCTACTAGTAGTAAGTACTAAACACTAATTCAAATTGACCAAAGAATGTTGTCAAAATGGTTTATTTTAGTGTCTTTATGATACCATCCGAATTTAAACACGTTTTTGCATGTTGATGAAACAAAACATAATTTTGTTAAGTAATTTTCCAATCAACTAGTCCAAACTCAATATTGATCAGATATTGGTATTTCGTTCTGTTTTGTTAACTATACCACACACCCAGCGTAAAACGTGTGAATACAATATGCTATTTTTTAAATTTTAAAAAAGGTTAATTTAAATGAATGTATTGTATCGTGTGAATGTGTTGGGTACGTAGTTGTATTATACGTAGATGTGCGTTTATATAGATGGCCTTTCTTATCCATCTGCGCTGTACAATTGACCTAAAAGTCTATGAAATTATCAACTTCCCCCAACTAGAAGATACGCGATATAAAGCGTCAAAATAAAATCTTTCCATTCATTGTATATGATACATTAGATTGACCGATTTGTAAGTCCATTTTCGTGTATATGGAAATTGTTTTCGAAATCAATGAGGATGTTTGACTTTCACTATTTGGTGAATTATGTGATAAACTAAATTCACATATACATTTCACTAAATGCGGTTTTTTGTAGCAAACGGTTTTGGAAATTTAACAGATTCCATATACGTACGGATGAAGATATGTCAGCAATGACGCGGCTCTCAGGCCTCAGACGTAACACGTGACTCAAAATTAGCGATAAGGAGACCACAAAAAAACAATAAATAAATAAGCGTGGGGAATAAGGAAACCGCAGCAACTTTTTTTCTTTTCTTTTTTCTTTTAATGTGAAAGACCATGGCAACTTGTATTTGACTCTCACCACCATGCAAGAAAATAAAATTCAATACCCTAATTGGTACAAAAAAGCGCAAATGATCAAATCAATAACTTTGTCTTTATGTATAAATAAATGCTACAGTACTATTTTTATGTGTTTTCAAGAGGATCAAATCAATAACTTTGTCTTTATGTATAAATAAATGCTATTTTTATGTCTTTTCAAAAGGATTGTTGTTGAAAATATCATTTTGTCACTCAAATTTTTGGATTTGTTATTTAAATTTTTTTTTTTTGTGGATTGACTGTGAAACTTTTATTATAAAATACATTTTTAATGACAAATATTAAACCTTAAAAAATGAAACCAAATAAACTCAAACATAATATATAAAATTGTGTTTTTAAATATTTTAAAATAGTAAATTTAAAATTTTTAAGACAAAATAGTAAAACTAACCAATATTATTAAAAATGATTTTTTTTCTTTCTAATTGATTCGTTTCCAAATGACCTCTCGTAAAGATTTTCATGTAGTACGTACGTACTAATGGAACTGTCTTTCATGTACTTATGGAAAATCTTTCATATTTCATAATTGGAGATGAACAATTAAAAGTATTTTATCGAATTACTATAAAACACCATTCATTTTTCAGACGTGCTTAATCAACACCATCAATAAAGCAATCCCAAACAAACTCATCTGGATTTGCTCGCCTCTTAGTCCCACACTTGACCACGTTGTCTGTGAGTTTGTCTTTAATTAATTATTTTTCTTATACTTTCATTCAGTCTTAAGAAACTTTTTTTTTCTACAAACTAGTATCATTTAATTTTTGATTTTAAAAAAATTCAACCAATTATAAAAAAACTGAAGAATTCAAATAGTCACAAAATATCAACTCATTTATAATTTACATAAAAAATTACTCATTCTATTTCAAAATATAAGATGTTTAAGATAAAACCACACATATTTAGTTCATTTATCTTTTACTAAAAAAATATCATTTATATTTAATTAAAAAATTTCAACCAATCATAAATAAGACGGCAGAATATAATGATCACAAATTATTAAATACTCCCTCTGTTTTTAATAATGAATTTTCTAGAAATTTTTTTTGTTTCAAAAAAATGTATTTTCTAGGTTTGAAATGTATTTTTCAATAAAAAATAACAAGAAATTGTAAACTTCATGAAATATTGATTGCAAATTTTAAATTTATTGAATTACTATTGGTTTAGAATTATGGGGAATTGTTTATTACAAAAAATAATGTAATTATAATTAAATATTAATTTTTTTCTTAATATGTGTAAAAAATCTAAAAAATTCATCATTTAGAAACAGAGGGAGTATATATTAAAATTTGCATAGAAACTTGCAAAATATTTTATATTATAAGACAAAATAAAATCTCTAAAACCTTTTATATTTTGAAACGGAATGAGTATAAAATATTATATATAATAAAAACAAAATATAAATTCTAAAAATCATATATATTAAAATAGAAGGAGTATTATTGACACTTACCACAGCAAAATGATGTAACTTAACATAATGGTATTGTAACAAAATTTAACATTACTAAAAAAAAATCTTGTACGAAACATATTTATAATTCTACTGACAATTAGACTGAATCATGGTAGGCCATGTACATTATATTTATGATTTTAAGACTATCCAATCACGAGAAATAACTCAGCTGCAATTTACTTTATCCATTTCTTTAACAAAAAATATCACTTTACTCATGCTGCCTTGTATATATGAAAAGTAGAAAGAACTTTATAGATGAAAATGTACTTTAATAAAAATTCAAAACTTTCCCATTACGGAGTCAATTCCATGAATGACGTTTAGTTGAAGTTTATGATAATCTTAATAAGTCTATTGGGTTTATAACCTTAATTATCAATGTAATCATAGCTTTGCTGTCAGTGTCACTTCGCTGTCATAACAATATAGTATAATAATTGCAACTACATGTGTTTGGATTAATATTAATTACGTTGACATCTGTATTTTCAATATGCTTCTCGAAATTCGCTTAAAGAACAAATTTGAATTGATTTATGAACTTTATCATGGCATCTTAAATAGTTTCATCAGTTATCACCAAAAGAAAAAGTCCGAGGCTTCTACTCCGGAGCTGAATACTAGGGAACACCGTACGCATTTTAATTATTTCATCGAACTGAGTAATTAAAGTCGAACAGGTCGCAGGCCATGCAAAATGCAAGAAGGATTCACGTGTTCAACCGTTGACTTGGTAGCCAATACTAGTACGTACTAACTACATTTACATATTTAATACTCAATTTCCGAATAACAAAGACCCGAATCTGTATTACCCAATCCGAAATTAAGTTTGAATACGTACGGTCAAATAAACGACCACACAACGACGCTATAGTATTTTGTATGCACAAATGTACAAGCTATTCGTTTTATCATATTTTATAGCGTTCGAATACCACATACAATTTCATTCGTATAAGGCTATGAACTATTTTATTTTTCTGATGTCATGAGTTAAAACTTCATGATGATTTTATGAAAACTTCATGATGATTGTTAAACTATCGCAATTGTTAGAATCTAGTTTACTGATTGGAGATGAGACTTCCGGTGGTATCATACAATGTTCATGAAAGTCTTAATGATATATCAAGTTGATAGTATTAAATTCTTTTGTCCTTTACTTGAAGATATCTTTAAATCTTGGTAATGGCAGCTTGCTGAACGCGTAATTTGTCATTTAATTGCAAAAGGAACGAGTAACTTCTGAGAAATCCGTTAAAACACGCTTTGTTGCAGAGTTTTCCAACTTTGCAATTGGCACAAGTCTAATAATAGTCAATCAACTAAGAAGTTATATAAATTTTACTTCGTTGCTTCCGTTTCAAGATTGTTCGAAAACTAGATAGATTTATGATTTATACAGACGTGAATAATTTAAGTATACAATGTTAACAAATTAATTAACAAAGATATTTAAGTATATGTTTATCCGTGTGCGTATTGTCAGAACGGTCACGTAATCACGTTGCTAAGTTTTAAATATCTTGTACGGCTCAAAATAATTAAATATAGCGTATATCCTATTGGAAATTATATTAATTTACATTTGTATGATAGGAACAAAAAATAATTAAATTAATTTTGTTCTCAAAATATTTGTCCTATTGGTGACGTCGTTCACATGTTAATCCGGAAAGATGGGATTTTTAATAGCCTTATAAATGTACTTTGATCCCAAAAATTATTAGATAGCTACCAAAATAGTACCTAAGCCGTTTTGTTTAGATAAAACCTCCTTGCACGTTTGCCTTGTTCCTTGCCAGAAAATTTCCTAATTTCTGGTTCATCTTAATATATAACGTGGTCGTGACTCGTGCGCGCAGTAGTCATCTATCTGTTTAAAGTCTTGGATTGGGCTATAAAGTAGATGTTTAACTTTGTTATCGTTAGTGGGCTTACAACGTTGTGTTCCATAAAACAAAGATGTTTATGGTTATGACTAATGAGTTATGACATTGCTTCTTTTTCTTTTTTCTCATGGAATGTGAAATGTATTTATCAAAAATACGACAAGTCTATTTACAAGCTTGGAATGAAAAAAATGAAAAGAATTTTGTAAGGGCAGAGTTGTTATCCATGTTCATGAGCCTGAAACCATCACTGAAGTAGGTGTCTAAGTCGAGGCGAGTCTTGGTAGCGCAAAGGGTTTACTCTGTTTTGGATCGCCTTTTCGATGACCCCTATAAGATAGCTGGTAAGAGTGATGAATATGATGTCTTCTCTTCTTTTGTTCCTCCTAAAAGTGATAGATCATTGTTTGGAATGCTAGCCGGAAAATAATGAATGTGTCAACGTCATACCGATGAGTAGTAAGACGAAGAAAAGTGTCTGAAAAGTCTGGATCAGTTGGTACCTAGCAGATTTCTGCTAACGTCGAGCAAGATCGTAAACGTATAAGGGCACGGAAAAAAAAATGATCACGTGTTTCGTCGAGTTGGCCACAAAAGAGGGGATTGTGAAACAATTCCAAGTACGGATCCTAGCACCTGTAGAGAGATGTTTTAAAACGACCAAGTGATAAGAGAGAATTGTGAAACAATTTTGATCCAATCTTTGTTTATTACGGTGATATCAGAGTTGTTCCCATGTTTAAAAATCAGAGAAAACATGACGGAATTTATCTAGAGAATGCATCTATAAGAAAATGTATGATCATGCATCTAGACGAGGAGGAGAGATTTCTCTGATTTAGCTAACAAAACCTGCAAATGATGATGTCGACAACGATGAAAGTTCCAGGTACGCCCTGCCGCAACCTCTGATTTATGTATTTTGTATATAATACTCTAAATTATTTAATTTTTCACTAGAAAATTAAATTTGATTTTAATTTTTATCTTTTTATTTGTTAATCTAATTATTTAAGTTCTTAGATTTTTTTTATAAAAAAATCTGGAATTTTCTAAATACTATTGTTTTTTTGGGTTGAAATTTTCAATATTTTTTATTCATATATTTATAACTTTATTAAAGAATGCAAAAACTTAACGGAAATTACATTTTTTTAAGTCTTGAGTGATGAGTACAAAATAAAATTTTGTGAATTACATTGAAAATGAATATTCGTTTATGTATTTTAAAGGTAAAAGATAAATATTAAATAGTTGTAATTTTATAGAATTCCCTCTTTTTGCCAACAACTTACATATCTTTGATTTTCCACCGTATTTAAATAAAATATCGAGACGAGAAGAATAATAACATACACCACTAAATTACAAACCTTAGTCGAATTATTTTATTCGTCTATTACAAGGTAAAATAGTAATTTATGTTTTATTTGTCCCAATCGAAAAAGCCTTCATATTCAACTTGTTCACCTTTCCACCATCTATTACGAATCATTGGTTTTTCTTTTCCACCATCTCCCAAGACCCGCCAGATACAAAGATCACAGTGGTCTCTCCGATCTTTAAATATAGTAAACCAATGATCACCACCTCCCCTCCATGTAATATGGCAACGGAATTTTGTAGTGCTTTTCCAATTTACCTTAAACTTAAAAGACCAAGAACGAGCGTAACGGATATGTTGCAACCCCAAATCATCCTCAGAGGAACTGCAATGTACATTCATAATTTCTCTGTTTCTTACCAAATTAATGATCATCACAGTTTTCTTCTCAAAAGGTAACAACTGTCTTGCTCTCGCAATTGGTTCTTCTAATGTGGCATCTGACAAAGCTAACAATGACGACAACGATACATAGAGAACAAAACTGTAAATCATAAATTTTATGTACTGAGGATTACAGGACAAAGCCATGGTTCTGAATTCTCTATAGTATGAGATTCGGATAGAAGCTAAATCAAAATCAATGCAGGTTTTATAGTATGTCAATATTTGTTATTGTCTTTGACTCTTTGTTTATTTATAGATTAGAAGATCAGTGCACATATTTATAGTATATTATACTTGACCAAAAAGAATATTTATAGTATAATAATATCTGTTGACTATTTAGGAGTTGTTGTTTCTTATTCATATCGAGAGAAAGGAACGCAAATTTAATCCAATTGCTGAAAAAGATAACAGAAAGAATCTATGGAATTCTATCTATATACTGTAATTTTGTGTACAAAAAACTAATACAAATTACTAGAATACAAATCATAATCAACTAGTCAAAATTTTAGTTTATAATCCTAGTTATCAGAAAAGATAAACTCGTCATAATGCACAAAATGTAGATTTGTTATTTTACTGTGACGATAATACACCGTATACGATACAAACAACATATGTACCACGAACCATATATCCTTTCAAACGTATATTTACAGCAAAAACTACATCAAAAGCATATTTCAATCCCTTGAGCATATAACCTAGCTAGTATCTATATTTATAAAAAAACATGTACATATGCTTTCTAATAATATATATCCATATATATATATATATATATATCCCTATATATATTCCTAGATTCAAAAGGTTTAAAAACAATACTAAGTACTAATTAACCATTTACAATATAATGACCGCATTTTCTAATTATATAGGTATTTTATATAGTTAGTTACTCTCAAGTTAACTTCAGAACGGAGCACGGTGTGGGACTCCCTTCCGTCTGCTTGAATTCCGGTGATTATATATCGGCGGCGTCCCCGGAGATAGATTAAAACCGCTCTCATCACCGGAGCTGGAAGACCGTTGATCTCCTGACAAGTCATCACACTTAACGGTGGAGATGGAGAGACCACTCATCAGACGGTTGAAAGCACACGTCTTGCGTATCTTAGTTGGTGTGGTCGCCTCATCAGATTCCCATCCACCTTCGTAGTCCCTTCCATGCTTCCCTTTTAAAGAGAAGGTTAGACTTGGATCATTCCTTCCACGTTTCATCCCTCCAAGCTGAAGTCACCAAACAAAGGGCAACATGGTCATTTCAACAACAACAGAGGAAACTCGGAGGTTCATTGAAATCGGAGAAAACAGAGAAAAGAGTTTTACTTTGCAACCGAGGGAGCAGAAACGGAAAGAATCAAGAAGGCTTCTGCAACAGATTTCACAAGTGTTGGTGACGCCTTTGCCGATTCTTGGCTGAGGACGTTCGTTCAAGAACACGATCCTCGCGCTGTTGATTATATATGTCTGAACACAAGAGATGTCTATGTACTTCTGAATCTCGTTCACCCTCACCACGTTGTGGTACGATGATCTCCGTATCTGCATACAAGATAGTAATCCCGATTTCTTAACTCCGTTCTGTGAATTGGAGGGAGCGAAAGACAAAATGATTTGAAGTTGATGAAAGAGTCAAAGAACCTGAAGGACGCGATGGTTTTTGTGATTGAGCAAACAGTAAGAGCAAAAGGCATTAGAAGTGCAGTCAAGACAGAACATGTTGCATTCGCTCTTGTTGGAAGCGGCGTGGATCGAACAGGGGACGAAATAGTTTGCCCTTAGCATAGGGATTAGCCATGGTGGAGGACTCAGGTTGTAGTTATCTTCTTCTGCTCTCATCATCGGTCCCTGTAAGATTTTGACACCAATTCAAAGGGGAATAATATAAGAATCTGCAGAGAAACTTTGAGGGAAGAAACAAAGAGTAAGAAGAAGAATCATTTAATTACCATGAGTTTCTTGTGATTGGGGCTAATTGGAATCAAAGTTATAGTGATTATCAGTAGCCAGCTTCAAGAGTGAAAAAAAAGAAGACTTTGATTGAAAAAACTAAGAGAAGAGAAGATTTGATTTAGTGGAGGAGGCGGCGGCGTTAGCTGAAAAAAGAGAAATTGAGGTTTTGCTTGTTTCTTAAGTCGGTCACGATAATTTTCAGCGGTTCATAATTTCACATGAAAATCATTTAATATCCCTTTTTTTAATTGTTTTTAGTTTTCTTTAATTATTTTTTTACTGTATTATTAGTTTTCATCTGTAATTTTATATCGTTTTAATAATTACTAATTATAAAAATGATATAAAAAACGTTATTAGAAACATTATTTTTATTTTTTTTTTACAAATTTTATATATATATATATATATTTTATAGCTTTATATATATTTCATAACAGTTTATAATTCTAATTTACCGTTTATTTATTTTGTTAATTCAGTATCTCTAATTTTGCTTTTTAAAGTCAATGAAAGACAGACATATTTTGTGCACATGTGTGGGTCTCTCGAGACCCCAGAAGTAAAGGAACTTAAAAAGTAGTAGTATTATTGAAAATTGTGAATCACTGCTCAAAATTGTGAACCATTGTTCACAAATGATGATGATAAATATTTTTTTGTGGTCGACGACAAAAAAAGAAAATGAAAAAAAAAATCGTGGCCCGCGTCAAATATCAAATTAGCCGACTAGATTTATTTGGTCCTACATCATTCCCAACGCTGGATATTTTTCCACTAGGATATGTATCCATATCAAATTTGTTTGTATTAATGATATCATTTATTCGTTTACGTTTATTGATAAATGTTCACATATAACATTAGAGTTCAAATTACTGATAAGATACGGCCATACGAGAGAACTAAAACTAGCTATATAACAAGAAATAAAATTCTCTCCTTAAGAAGAAAAATAAAGTAAAAATGGTCAAAACAAGAGACACGTGGCTAGAAGTGAAGAGCCAGAGGTATCGACGGACACGAGAGGAGACAGACCGAACTGGAGATTGGTAGAGTTTCTGGTCTGAGCCGTTGGATTAAAAGAACAATCTTTTCTATGTGGCGTGGCAGACGCTTTTGTCCTTTGCTGGTTCACCCACATGACAAATCCTAGACCGTCGGATGGGGAAGTTCAGTCGGGCGTACATATGCCACCTCTTATAATCGTAAGGTCAGTAAGCGTCTTGTCACGTGATTCAAAAGTTAATAGTATTTCTTTTTTATACTAACAAATATAATAAAGAGTTAGCATCTACTGTGTGCTTTTGTTGGAAGTGCTTACTACTAGTTTCAGGGTTGTCTCGTGTGTAATCTAAACTGTTCGATTTTACGGTCAAAGTCAAACTATGAGGAGTTGTCCAGAATCTATAGTAGCTGTACGGTTTATATATTAGTTTCACAAAATGTTAGGAGCGTATCACATATGTCGAGTGTCGACTGATATTTTTTTTTTGTCATCTAAAACTTTTTTATTTAAATTTGAGATGAAACCATACAAAAAATCATAAACCCAAACTAAAGAAACTAAACCGGCCTAAAAATACAACCGGAGAAAAAAATGAATTCCCTAAAAACTAAGGCGGAACCGAGACACTAAAAGCAAAAATTTTAAACCCGAATTCGAAAGTGATCGAAACCTTAGTTTGAGAACATATGTGAAACGACTTAAACCCTAAGAAGGACATTAGCCCTTTTATAGTAACTGTTTTACCAAGATATTTCTCAGTGGAGTAGTTCAATATTTATCACCATAATTTAATACTATCAATTAAATCAGTTGACAAAAGAAGCCATCTACTATCTGGAAACGGATAAATAAAAGATAAAAGTATCTATTTCAATAGATGATCAAAAAGTATGCAATCAAATCGAGATTGCGTGAAATGTCTGAAACTACGAGTAATAACTCGAAATAAACGTAGTTTTCTAGTCCCTACCCTAAAATTGCAATTAAATTCTTTGTTTTCGACGTATTTTAGTCTGCCATATCTAACAGACTAGTGAAATCGAAAGAAGCGAGTCTTCGGGAGACATCCAATAAAAAGTACTTTCAAGTAACTTATCAAAAATGATTTGTCTTTTTCTTTTGTTCGACTTCATTTGTTTAAGTTTTTAATTTATTTTGGGGACAACTAGAAAATGGTAAAAACTTCAATATATTACACAGATGACAATGAGTACATCATCCATATGTTGTAAGCAACAAAAAAAAATCATCCACTTGTGTAAAGATGTATAGAACTCGAGAAAGAGACCAATAAATATAATATATATGGGATCCTATACATCGTAAAGAGATAATTATAAAAAGAGAAGTGTGATCCACGTAATCAGTTAGTAGCTATCCATAGAAAATTACACATAACCACTAATTGTTCAAAATGTTGGGAGAAAAGTTGACGAATCGTATTATTTCTGCGATCTTATCTCTTTTAACTCCACAAAAACATATTAGTTTGTTGTTTTGTTTGTATTGAAAAAGTGAAAAAGAAATAAACTTTGAGACAGTTGTGGGAAGAAGGTGAGAATGGGGCAACGCACTGTTGACCGACCTGAACAATAGTCAATAAGCTCGTGACTTGCGTGACTAAAAATGTGTAGCAAAGTGGCTAGTACTACTTTTACATAGCATTAAGAAAAGGTATTACACTACAAGTTTACAACAATTCTCAACTAGATACAGTGACCTCCAAAAGAAAACAGATTCAGTAAATAGCCACAGCTTCTGTGTTGTTAAGAGGGAAGCAACTATAAACTGCAAGATCTCTTCAGCTCTGAGCTAAGTCTCTTACTCAGACCAATCTGATCGATCCCATTTTCAATGCTCAGAGATATTTGACCGTTTCTTTTATCTGCAAGTTTACGAGCCACCAAGGTGTTGTAACTGTGGTTGTTTCTCATTGCAGCATAGCTAAATGGAGACTGCCCGGTTGCATCCACTAGGGAATTCCAACAAGATAATCCAATTTGAAACAAAGTGAAAACTCGGGTTAGTGAAAAACAAAAAAAAAAACAAAAAGCTAAAGAAATGGGTTCTAAATATAGAAACTGTACCTCTTGTGGATCATTAGTCAGGACATCAATCATATTATCAGAACTAGATGTGGAAGCAGCTAAATGCAAGGGTGTGATATCACCAGGTCCAGCAATATTAGGCAAGAAGATGAAGTATTTTAGTAGAGGGATTAAAGAAATAATGAATCAGAGTTTCAGCCATTTTAGTGTTTCTTCTTTTGACAGCGAGATTCAATAGCTGAATCTCAGTCAGCATGTCTAAGGATTCCTTGTTCATCAAACCGTCTTTTCCCAAATTTCTCTCTACCATCATATCCAGGAGAGTTCTTATGAGAGAACAGTAATCTCCTTCAACCGAGCATACGAGCAAAAATTTGAAGCGGGTGAGGGAAAAGTCGGATTCTCCATGAATGTCGGATGTCCATTTCCTCTGAAATAGCCAACCTAGCTCACTTAAGTAGCAAAGAACATCTTCTTTTGATCTTGGACGATCTGCGTTGTGTGTTTGTTCCTCTGTCACGTCTTTTGGATGAAACTCGTCTTCCAGGCGATTCAACTCTTTGCAGATAGTGGCATTGGCTATTATCAAAGGAAAATGGTCACCTCTGAATCCATTCTCCACCTGTTTCGACATAATGAGAACTGTTAAAAAACATCCTCCAAAGCCAGGATTTTACTAGAAAACTATAAATTCAGTTGTTCCAAAGTACTTACCTCAACGAAACAGCGTCCTAGAGAACCAGGGCTTGCACCCTGGACTTTAAAACTATTTACGTTTTAACTCATCAAATTTCGTCCTCCTATGTTCTGTTCCAGTTACTTCCATTGACTTGTAGTTACCCATATGCGCGCAATGGAAACTGCAACATTACCATAAAACTTGGGAGGAAGAAAAGACAGAAAGATTCGAAAATAGCTAAATGCCTAAATCCCTACAAAAATTGTTTACCTCATCCCGTCATTAGTCAAGTTTCTACCCCTTACTACCAAAGCTGTTTCTTCACCAGCTACAACAGCCAACGGCGACAACGCTAACAGCTCTGGTGAATTCAAAGTTCTCCAAGATTTGCTCAAACGAATTCTACCTGTAATATTGCATATAAATGACTAAGTTATCATCCATGCAGACCATACGCACCAATGGACAGAAGTACCAGGTTATGACCACTCACCGTGTTTGTATGACGCAAGCTGTCTGCCTGTATTGACCAAAAATCTTGTGTTACTCCAAAAATCTGAATCTTGAACCAAAGAAGTAACCCGTTGCAGCAAGTTTTCCTCAAGCTGAAAATAAGACATAAAACCCATCATCTTAAGATGGTTAGAGCAACTTCGAATAATATTAACCTGTCCTTCAACCATTCAGTTAAGTCACCCACTTGTTCCCAAGCAGAAGCTGACATTGCCACATAGACTGATAAAATAACACAACCAGGCCTGATATAACTCTCTATTTCTGATGGAACGCTAGAAAGCCATCTGTAGATCTGATATTAAGAATTGACCACTGTTAGGACTTAAAGAGAGCAACCAATATATATATATATATATATATGTATTCCACATCGCTGGATAGATTCAAATCAAGCCCTCTTTCTTCTCCCTCGTAACTCAAACCACCGTTGTTGTTATTTGTTACCAAGATGGAGAGGCTCTGCCTCTTCTTCTTCTTCTTCTGGTATAGCTTCAAATATCTGACTATCCCACTTCCACGTATTGGGATTCCAGTCATCCCTCGGCAGCTGAGATGGCACAATCCAGTGTTGTTGTAAATAAAGATGGCGTTTTTCCCCATAGGATGATGAACTGAAATCGGAGCAGCGACTTCTATTCTTTCTCTGAAAAAAATCGAATCTTGGCTTTTCTGAAATTTCCCACTGAAAAAACGATCTAGAGACTAAAAACGATCTGCTTCTTCTTCTTCTTCTTCTACGAAACTTTGTTCGGTGGTGGTACAAACTGTAAATTCAAAAAAGATTTAGGGGCTTTTCTGTAATATTCACGCATCCCATCTGAGAGAAAGATGAAGGATCCAAGATTATTCATTTTTGTTTTATTTTTAAGATACTTTTCATTTACAGAGATATCACGCCTCCCGTTTGTTTGAATTCACTACTATTCCATGATATCATCGTGATACAGCTAAGACCATCTCCAATGGGAGGTTTTAATGAGGTTCTAATGTGAGTTTCTTATGAAAATTATGCAAAAAATAATTCAAAAAGAAAAAAAGAGTTAAGAACCGTTTCTTAGTAAAGGGTTTGTAGAATGTTTTAGAATTCCATACGTGTCAACATTCTGTTAGTTAATTTTTTTACTGAAAATTGAAAATAACAGTCTTTTCTTTTAGTAACGTATTTTGTATTATTTTTATAATTGATAATTGTCAAAACAATATATCCCATACCGACACAGAATTACCAATCAAATCCATAGAGTTTTGGACTTTTTGTTTAGTTTCCTTAAAAACATTAGTTAAAACGTGTGTGTAGACTACGTAGTTATAATAATAAGTGATAACGATGCGATTCAATTACAGGATATGAAACAAAAAATATCCCATTACACAATGACCACACGTTTCACATGCACAGAAACCGAAACACGTATGTATCGTCCTACTATGAATCTTTTTTTTTTTGGTATTGAATGAATGAATGTAGCTATTTTGCAATACATAGGGCGTTAAATTCTTGCATAATACACACTAAACATTTTATATCGATTGTTCTTTTTTTTTTTACAAATTCTTTTAGTAATATTTTTTTTCTTTTGAAGTAATAAGAGGTTATGACCTAAATTCGTACATCCTTTTTTAGACAGAAGATCATGACATTTAATATGATTTTCTTCCAAGTGTCACTCGAACCAGCAAATTCTAGACTTTTGTCTGATCTTTATCAGTTGAGCTATTAACACTTCGTAAATCCCAAGTATTTGATATATAGTGAGTAGAAAGGACAAATGTTGGTTATAATCATACTATACGATATAGCGAAACAATGTGAATACATTTAGAATTATTACTCTTAAAACAATTAATCCTATGTGCTAAGTAAGCAAGTAATTAACATCTAGGAAGCACATATACTTTTATTTGGTAGTCGTCCCCGTACCAGAGACGTTTCGGAAATGGAGACAATACGGGGACGACTCTGAAACGTCCCCAACACGTTTCCAGCAACAAGCAATTATGGAGACGAAAACGATGAAATATGGAGATGTTTCCTACACGTTTTAGATTCTAAATTGGTGTTTCATAGTGTTTTAAAAACGTTTTTAGATGCTTCGGAAGAAGATAACATCGAAGTTTTGATATTTGCATCTATTTCATTTCAATCCAAACACTCTTATCATATGCATATTTTCATCTCTTCACATTTTTTCTATTTCTAAACGCTTTTCTCTTTTCTCATTTTTCCATTAGCTTCTCTAATCACTTCTCACTGAATGTATGAATATTTTTACTTATATGTTTATTGAAGTAACCATGCCGTATCCGTATCTATGGATTTTTATTTTGTCGTTTCTCGTCCCCATTTCCGTATCCGTTTTTGGTTTTTGTACCCGTTTTAGTGCTACTTAGATTAACATATGGTAGGTATTATACATATTCACGCATTGTCTATTTGACATATGTACATAGTAGTCTCTTCATGTCTGAAGCATGGCAATCAGATTGTTATGTAATGGATCAGAGACATGCTCAACAAGATTTTGTACCGGACCTTTTCCAGTGAAAGCAGCCTGTGCATAGAATCCAAGCCAGGCGACCATCGCTAGTCTCCCGTTTTTAATCTCTTTAACCTTAAGATCTTCAAAAGCTACTGGATCCTCGGAGAGGTTTAAGGGATCAAAAAGCGCCCCTCCTGGATAGTTTATGTCTCCTGGCAAGTAAATTCCTAGTGGCTCTAAGGCCTCAATGCCACAGTATCTTGCATATTCCGGTCCTACCTGAATGAAAAAAAAGTTTTTGTAAAGAGAAATGTATGAGATGAAGCAAGTGTGTATTTGATGTCTTAAAGGTATTACCATCAAGAGTACTTGGCAAATGGCGATTACAATGACACCTTGGCTTCCAGCAAAGTGAAGCCCTGGAATGCCGAGGTAATCCAACGTCTCTCCCTGGTGGAAAACAAAGGCTTACACGATCAAGCTACTGACCAATTGGGCCTTAGATGTCATTGACTTACTAGCAATTTGATAAAAGATGTATGAAAAATGAGAGATAAGTATCGAACGAAACCTGAAGCTTAGAGTAACCGACTCGCCACCATACGGGTTCAGCAAAATGGAAAGCTCCCGTGAGATCAAATACTTCTGGGATTAGAGCACCCAACGCTGCAAGCATGGCCCAACGTGCATGAAGTATTTCAAAGCTGCAAAACAAGTGGTACGACATTTTGACTGTATAATCTATGTAAACAGTGAGTAGGAATCCTTATTGACTTTAGTGAAATTTCAGAATGTTTCTCAGATGAATTGGTAGGAAAAAAAAACAAGTAAACATGAGGAACAATCACAGTTAGCTTCTAAGACTCACTTGAAGTACTTATCAAAAGTAAAACGATCCTTGCCAAGTCCTGCTACGTCGAACCCATAATCCCCTGGAAGTTCTCCTGTAAGGTATGGAGGATAATCATATGGGATTGGACCAAACCAACGGGGACGTTCTTCTCCATACCACTTGCTGCAAAGTTGCAGGAACAAAGCAAGGAATTGTGTGACCCATGTTGTTACAGTAAAATAGTAACTTTCGTGAGATTAGCGTCTTACAAATATTGACAATCAAAGTGACATATTAAGTTGTGTGATTTGGAGAGAGGATCTCGTGGATCTTTGGAGTTATCTCGATAAGTCAGATTGGACAGTTAATTATGTTTCTCTCAACATTAGACAAACTGCAACTCTCCAAATAGCGTTTTTCAATTAACCATGATTTCAAACTTATAAATCATTCCATTTTTGCTTCTCGGTTATGAGTATGCCGTATATTGATGACACGTGTTTCGTTTTCTCAGGGTGGGGAGGAAAAAAAGAAGCAAAAATCGAATAATCATAAGTGTGAAAGTATGATTATTTTGAGTTTAACAGAAAACACTAGTGATTATGAAACCGCTAAGAAATTCATGATCACCAGGGATATCTAGATTGAGATGTAGAATAATAATAGCACATCTTGTCTAATTATAAGAGAGATAACTAACCATGCAATTTGAGTGAACATCCACTAGATCTCATCTCCAAGTCACACAACTTCAAGTTGTCATTTAGATTATCACCCCAAAAATTAAGTACAAATGTTTAATTACCTGTCGTTTCTAGCCTTTTGAGCTTTAGCCTTGAATCTAGAAGAATTCTCTACGGCCTCCTTCTTTTCCTCTTCCAATCTCCGCCGCAGAGATTCTCCCAATGAGCTGTTTGCGATTGCTTTAACCGCCGTGAACGGAATCGCCGAGAAAACCAACACTCCGGCGAGCTAAATAGACAGCATCAGAGGATGAAACAAAAAGATAATTTCGAATGAGCAGATAAAATTCAACAAAAGAACCTCTTGCCACGACGCTCGGCAAATCGAGCGAGACCTTGTCACGGCGATTCTACTAAGAGGCTTGGGCACGAGAATCCTCGGAAGATAATGGAAAGAAGAATAATAACTTGAGGAAAGTGATGAAAGCTTCTCCTGAAACAGAGCCATGGAATTGGGTCACCGTGAAGATAAAGGCTTTTTTGTTTCACTTAAGAAGAATCAAGTGGAGGTGAAGAAGAAAAGAGGAAGCTGTCTCAACAAATTTCCACAACAAAAAAAGACCAAATTTTCCAACGTTACGGATCAGTCCACGTGTCTTGATCATTAGCCAGTTCTTTCAGAACCCACTCTCTCGGTGGATCCAAATTAATTAAATTAACAGGCCAAGTCGTTACACAATTAAAACGATATCGTTACGTTCCAAAGCGATCGGTGTGGTTGGTGGAACAAAATGTTTCAACGGATGATTGAGAGATTTTATGAATCAGAAACCAGTCTGTCCTAAGTCCTCTGTTATTAGATTTTTAGATACAATCATTCAAAACACCAAATTCTTCTAATCTTCGTAGATTCGACAATCGTCGGTCTCAGGATTCTCTTGGCAGAAACTCTCGAGCGGATCCTGGTTCAGTAGCTTCAGCTTGATCCTCAGATCTGCTCTGGCTTGACTCACCTCTTCAACTTCGTCCCACGCTACTCTACACTCCTCCGATCTCTCCTCCGCCTCGCAAACCTCCGTCGCTTCCTTCACTTTCTCCTCTATCATCTCTGATAGCTTCTCCTCTCTCATCTTCGTCCCCTTGTATTTCGCAGTCGCCGTCGTCGCGATCGTCAGCCTGAATCGCCTCGGTTCTGTTTGAAACAGTCGAAAAATCTCCGCTCCGACTGAGATCGGCCGTCGCTGCTGGTGTAACGGAAGCAGCACTCCCCCGTGGCTCGCCGTCGCCGATATCATCTCCGTGAATTAATTTTTCTCTTCTTGTTTTCCAAAATTTTCCAATTATTTATTTGAGCCGGTTGACTATTGGATATAAAATTACGAATAGGCCCTCCAATCATTATTGTTCTATTTGCCACGTCATTATTGTGGCATTATCCAAGCTACACTCATCAAACATTTGACCTTTTTTTTTTCTTCGTAAGGTAGTTGAGATAAGCACAAGGCAAAGCTGACCCCTTTCACCTACTCCTTTTGTTGTTTTAGGTGTTCACCAAGCTGAGGGTGTCGTTGTTATATCATCATGATGTTATGTTTTATTATATACCCCCATCGTATATCATAGCTATTGTTCTTGAGGTCGTATCAAAAATAGCCACATATGAGCATAACAATAAAAAGCTTGTGTTATGTTATCTTTCTTTTACATGTTTATATGTATTTAAATATCTATTATAAAATTTGAGTATGATCCGATCGATCATGACGGATGAAATTCTGTTACTATTTAGTACTTACTAGATATCTTTAAATAATGAGAGGCCTTTTTTCTTGTAAACAAAGCAAATAAGAAGCCTTAAAAGCCCAAATCAGGTCAAAATAAAAGTAAAGATCCACCTTTTTAGAAACCATGTGCACAATTACTTAGTATACATTGGTTATTGGTACAATAGATAGAAATATTTCTATGGTAGTTTTTTCAGGCAATACTTGGGGAGGAGGGAATGAGAGAGTCGTTTCCTTATATGTTTGCCTTTATTCCTTTCTTGTAATTTACAATATTACCATCTAAGCATATTCCCCAATCGAATGCTATATTCTCCAATGTTTCCTTTTTAAAAATTTATTTATTTGCTTCTTGCTATTTCCGTATTTACCCTTCACCTATCCTTTCGGTGCTCATTCACTCTCCCTTTTAGCATCATCATATCCCATTATGCGTCTATTCTTTCTTAATTTGGAGTTTGGTCTCACTTAGGTGGGAATTTGTCAACTAAAACTAAACCGAAACCGAAGTGCATTTACAAACATAGACAACCAATCTTAATAATTCAGGCACTAATAGAAACGTCGCAGTAACTAACCGAAAAGGTCCGGTAGGGGTATTTATGTCAGTGGCAATATCGTAATAACCAGGAAAACTAGGGGTTATTGAAAAAAGCGTGGACTGAAGCTGAAAAAAAAGGAAGACCAAGTTTTGGCTGTTTGGTTGATCATATCGCCAAGTCCCCTCACGGCGCACACTATATAAATACTTTTGACGGGCCAAAGAAAAAAACTTTCTCTGGAATTCTCTGAAGACTCTCTGACACTCTCACCAACCTAATTCCTCTCAAAAACCTAAAAAAGTTATCGCCCATGGATTCAGATTTCGGAATCCCCAGAGAACTCTCTCCTCTTCAGCAACTCCGATCTCAGTACCACCCTGAGCTTCCTCCTTGTCTCCAGGTACTTCTTCTTCTTATTCGTTTATTCGTATCCTCCTTAGATCTCTTGCTTCCTTCTCTCGTTCACTGTCTCCAATGTTTGGATCTCTATGTATTTCCTTGTAATCAGCTGTTCCGTGGTTTCGTTTTCTCACAATTTCGTCACTTCGCGAATATTGGACCGAATATTCTAATCCTTTGGAGTCGTTCATTGTGATTTTTTTTTACTTTAGGAACTGGCAATGTTGGTTCCCTTCATGCAGATCTGTTTACACCGTTGTTATGATCACGATCTAGGGTTTTGGTTCCCCTTATACTCGTCCGTTTGCATTTACGGTCTGATTTGATTTTTTAGTTTAGTGTGGTAGGTAGAATTGCCTTTCAACGTGAACTACCATGATGGAGTGATAACATTGAGGCTTGTATTGTTTGAATGTGATTTTCTGGATTAGTGATTGAATCGTATTTGAATTTGTTCTTTGATTCGATGTACATTACAGGGAACTACTGTTCGTGTGGAACTTGGTGATGGAACCACTGTGGCCAAGGCTGCTGATGCCCATATCATTGCCCGTGCCTTCCCACATACTCTAGGCCAGCCTTTGGCTCACTTCCTCAGGGCTACTGCTAAAGTTCCTGATGCTCAGATCATTACTGAGCATCCAGCCAAGAGGTGTGCATGCATCTGCATATTTTGTTCTCTGTAATTCTTGCTCTGCGGTTTATTTTGTTGGTTTGAGCTAGTTTTTTTTCTATTGTAGGGTCGGAATTGTGTTTTCTGGAAGGCAGGCTCCTGGTGGGCACAATGTAGTTTGGGGTCTTTACGAGGCTCTCAAAGTGCACAACGCAAAGAACACTTTGCTTGGATTTTTGGGTAAGTCCTGTTTTTATCCGTTAATTGGTTTTCTTGTTTCTGTTACTTCATTGTTTGCTATAAAGTCACATCTTACTTCTATATTGATGTGTGCCTTCTCATAATCAGAAACTTTGGTTACCTTTCAACAGGTGGTTCTGAAGGTCTATTTGCCCAAAAGACCCTGGAGATCACTGATGATGTCCTCCAAACTTACAAAAACCAAGGTTGGTTATAAAGACGTTAAGACAACTGAGAATTTGATCTCTGCTGCCTTCTGACAGATGGCATTCATTTAAATGTATCTCGTATTAGGTGGCTTTGATTTGCTAGGAAGAACCAAGGATCAGATTAGAACAACCGAGCAGGTTAATGCTGCACTAAAAGCTTGCACAGATTTGAAACTGGATGGCCTTGTTATCATTGGAGGTATCTAGTTTCTTTTTTTTTTTTTTTTTTTTTTTTGGGGTGTCTGTAATGTTAGTATCTAATGTTCTTAAATTGTGTAAGTTTGATTGTTGAAGTTAATCACAGAATTTTCTAAATCAATAATATTTATTGGTTAGGTGTAACATCAAACACAGATGCCGCTCATCTTGCTGAATTTTTCGTTGAAGCAAAATGCCCAACAAAGGTCCTAGTTGTTCCCCAGTTCTTCTCTTTCTTTGTCCGATCTTGTATTTATGAACAATTTAGTGACAGTTGCACCTTATTACTGAAGAATTCGTTAACAGCAGAATTTATCAATATGTTTCAGGTAGTTGGTGTTCCGGTCACTATTAATGGAGATCTCAAGAATCAGTTTGTGGAAGCAAACGTTGGTTTCGACACTACATGCAAGGTAACTGTAAATTTTAGCTCTTTGTTGCTTCGATCTGGTTTCTTTTACTTTGTAGGTATTGGAGCCAACATTTTTTCCTTGCCCTCGCCAATCTTTTCAGATGAGTAACCTTTTACTCGTTATTTAGACTAATGTTATTTTACCGTGTACAGGTGAATTCTCAGCTCATTAGCAATATCTGCACCGATGCCCTTTCAGCAGAGAAGGTAAATGTTAATTCTTTCTGGTCGTTATTATGTTTTAGAAAGCTTGCTAAGACACTCATAACCATTGAAATGTTCAATCTAGCTGCATCTTAATGAATTATCAATTCATATCGATATAGTTCTTCTGGTTAATAATGAGGAGTTCATTATGGTGTGATAGTTGCGATGTTGGGTTTATGATTCTGTTATCAAATTTTCTTTTAAATAATATATTTTCCTCTGTATTGCCAGTATTATTACTTCGTCCGTCTCATGGGTCGGAAGCATTCACATGTTTCCCTTGAGTGTACACTTCAGTCTCATCCGAACATGGTATTCTTGCAATTTCTGAACTTCTACAATTGGTGTTGTTGGCAATGCTGTCTCTAGTTTCTCATTTGCATGTGATGCGATTGTCTCAGGTGATACTGGGTGAGGAGGTTACAGCATCTAAGCTCACAATATTTGACATCACAAAACAAATCTGTGATGCTGTTCAAGCAAGAGCAGAACAAGGTCTCATAATTAAAACGAGTTTGTGCTATTTTGACAGTGATGTCTTTTGCTTGTTTATTAACTCTATTGATAAACCGATTATTTGTACCAGACAAAAATCATGGTGTCATCCTAATTCCTGAAGGGCTCGTTGAGAGTATTCCTGAACTCTATGCTCTGTTGAAGGTAATGATTCAGTACTGGCAAGCAATTCTATCTCTCATTTGAAAAGCTATATTTCCGGTTTCCTGAGTACCAAAACATAGTACATATTTACAGGTTGATGTTGTGCGGTGCAGGAAATTCATGGATTGCTCAAGGAGGGTGTGCATACTGATAATATTTCTACTCAGCTGTCACCTTGGTCATCTGCTCTGTTTGAGTTTTTGCCCCCATTCATTAAGAAACAGGTTCTAATTCTTTGGCATGGAACTTTTCTTTGTTTTCCTCACATTTAAAACAATCCTTATGAAATTGTTGTCTCCATTGCTGCAGCTACTTCTCCATCCCGAATCTGATGATTCTGCTCAGCTATCCCAGGCAAGAAGAAAGAACATGATGAAGCTACTGTGCTATAAAAAGTTGGAATTCTAATTGTTTATTTGCTATCTTCCCTAGATTGAGACAGAGAAACTTCTAGCTTATCTTGTGGAGACTGAAATGAACAAACGCTTGGTATGTTGCACCTTATTTTTCACCTTGTCTGAACATGCAAGTTGTTCATGGGATGTAAAATCAATCTTGCCCCTAACACTATTTTTTTTAAATGACAGAAAGAAGGGACATACAAAGGGAAGAAATTCAACGCTATCTGCCACTTTTTTGGTTACCAAGCTCGTGGATCTCTTCCATCAAAATTCGATTGTGACTATGCCTATGTATGTACTTTTCATCATCAGTACAATGCTGTTGCAACTTTCATATTTTGGATACTCACACCATTGATCATAACTTTCATGCAGGTTCTTGGGCATGTATGTTACCACATCCTCGCAGCTGGTTTGAACGGTTACATGGCAACAGTGACTAACCTGAAGAGTCCTGTAAACAAATGGAAATGCGGGGCTGCACCGATTTCAGTTGAGTTTTGTCTCAGTTGTTTATAAGATGAAACTTTTGTTTTGTATATGTTTGTTCTTTCGGACTTCAAGTTTCAGTTTTACTGACCCTACTCTCTTTATCTGTTTTACCTTAGGCAATGATGACGGTTAAGCGCTGGTCCCAAAATTCTAGTTCTACTTCAATTGGTAGACCTGTAATTCATCCAGCTTCAGTGGACTTGAAAGGCAAAGCATACGAGTAAGATTTTGTTCCTCATCAACCTGTCATATACAACAACATTAGAATGAATGAAGTCAAGTAATGATTTGTCAAATGATTATGCAGTCTATTGAGACAAAACGCGCAGAGATTCTTGATGGAAGATATGTACAGAAACCCAGGACCGGTCCAGTATGATGGTCCAGGTGCAGATGCAAAGGCGGTAAGTCTGTGTGTAGAAGACCAAGATTACATGGGGAGAATCAAGAAGCTGCAGGAGTATCTTGATCAGGTGAGGACGATAGTGAAACCGGGTTGCTCTCAAGATGTTTTGAAAGCGGCATTGAGTGTAATGGCGTCGGTGACTGATGTTCTCACTACAATCTCATCTTCTTCCACCAGCGGTCAGCAATATGCTTAAAGATTTTTATATATCTCCCAACTTTTAAATTTGACTTTTTTGTTTTGTTTTCACTTAACCATAAACTTCATTACCTCTCTCTCTTTCCATATTGAAGTCGTCTTCTGACTGACGCAACTCTATTGTTCAAAGTTGAGTTTAGGAAAAGAATAATCAAAAGTTAAAGATTTGCATTTAATGGAGCAGTATGTGTGGGTGCATTAATCTTCTTCTCATCTTCTCGATCATATTTTGTAAAGCGTTTACACAACAACTTGGTAAAGTATGTGGATTTTTTTTTTTTACTTTTCAGACTTCTTTATAAAACGCCAAATCAAACTACCTACATGTAAAAATTAAAATTAAATACTTATATATAGTCTGAGGCAAAAAAAAAAAAAAAAAAAAAAGGCGTTTATCAAAAGACCGCTCCAGTTTGAATTTCGAATAATCTATCCGTTGTGGGAAGGCAAGAAAAACAAAAAAAAAAAAGGAATCTTATAATTTCAATCTCATTTAATTATATAATCGATCTACACTTTGTTTCTCCGTCATTTCACTTTCCCAATAAGAACCCAAATTGAGAGACAAGAGAAAGAATTTTAGAGAGATAGAGAGAGCGATGGACGAGGGAGTTATAGCTGTTTCCGCCATGGACGCTTTCGAGAAGCTTGAGAAAGTTGGAGAAGGAACGTACGGGAAAGTTTACAGAGCCAGAGAGAAAGCTACCGGTAAAATCGTCGCTCTCAAGAAGACGCGTCTCCATGAGGACGAAGAAGGCGTTCCTTCCACCACTCTCCGCGAGATCTCCATCTTGCGCATGCTCGCTCGCGATCCCCACATCGTTAGGTTAGGGTTTTACTCTGATTCGTTGAAATCAATCGCCCCATTCGTGTCTCTTTTGAGTTGCGTTAGTGTTAGATAGATCTCAATTTCAATTCGTAAGAATCTGTTTGAAGAGTTTAGTTAACTGCTATATGATTTAGATCTGTGGAATTGGTTGATAGATGTTTCCTAGAGTTTGATCTCCATTAGGTTAATCTTGTTCATGACCTTAAACACCTTGTATCAACCAATGCATCTCGCTCGCAGTTTCAATTAGTTTTTCAGTGATTGCAAATCAAGTACCTATTTGCTTCTACGGAGTCCTGATTTTCATCTTCTTCAGGTTGATGGACGTTAAGCAAGGACTAAGCAAAGAAGGCAAAACTGTACTGTACCTTGTTTTTGAATACATGGACACTGATGTCAAGAAATTCATCAGAAGTTTCCGTAGCACTGGCAAGAACATTCCATCCCAAACTACCAAGGTTTTATTAACCACTTGAGCCTTTTGTTTTGTTTCTGTTACCTCTCTTTTACTTCTTTTGTGCTCACTTGATATAAAGTCCATTAATACAACATTCTGAAATTATTCGCAGAGCTTGATGTACCAACTCTGTAAAGGAATGGCATTCTGCCATGGCCACGGGATATTGCACAGGTGAACTGTTCTCTTGTTTCCCTTGTTATAAGTTTCAAGTGAGAATGATTTCAAGAGAGATCTTCGATCTTATAACTTCTCCTGGTATCATAACAGAGATCTGAAGCCTCACAATCTCTTGATGGATCCCAAGACAATGAGGCTCAAAATAGCAGATCTTGGTTTAGCCAGAGCCTTCACTCTGCCAATGAAGAAGTACACCCATGAGGTAATCTATGCTGATGAAACACAGAATTCACTGTTTCTTGTATAGGGCTTACATAGTTTCATCCTATCCCAATTCGTATGATCTCAACGTCTGTATTGTATAAAGCTAGAACTTATGGTTTTTAATCGGTTTTCCATTGCAACAGATATTAACTCTATGGTATAGAGCTCCAGAAGTTCTTCTTGGGGCCACCCATTACTCTACAGCTGTGGATATGTGGTCTGTTGGCTGCATATTTGGTACATATTCTCTTCTAGCCTCCTTAATTTCACTAGTCACTGCAATATCATCTTGAGTTACTAAACAACAACAATTAACATTGTTTCTTCACCATTTACAGCTGAACTTGTCACCAACCAAGCAATCTTTCAGGGAGACTCTGAGCTCCAACAGCTCCTCCATATTTTCAAGTAAGTCTTTGTCCCGATTCTTCACCCTCCTACATGACAAACATAAGAAAACCTTTTCTCATTTTGTCGCTCATTCCGGTAAAACTCAGGTTGTTCGGGACACCCAATGAAAAAATGTGGCCAGGAGTTAGCACACTCAAGAACTGGCATGAATACCCACAGTGGAAACCCTCAAGTCTCTCCTCATCTGTTCCAAACCTCGACGAGGCTGGACTTGATCTACTATCTGTAAGTCTAAAGTTCTTAAATTAGCTATCATAACACACTCAACAGACGAACTTATTGTGTTATTAACTTCCTGGAACAGAAATTGCTGCAGTACGAGCCAGCTAAACGAATCTCAGCAAAGATGGCTATGGAGCATCCTTACTTTGATGATCTGGCAGACAAGTCCTCTCTCTGAGGATTTAAATGTTCTCAGTTAGTATGTTTCCCAGTTTTATGTTTTTCTTGTTTTGCTTCTTAAAAGCATATCTCTAGTGTGCTGCTTCCCTTTCTATGAATCATCCTTCTCTTTAGCATGGTGATGGACCTCTGATTGTTGTTTCTTTCTGTTCTCAAATTTGTATCAACGGCTTTCATGTTTTAAGAATATATCTATTCTCATATACATGATCCTATCATCTGAAAGTCCAAGAACAATTCTTGAACAAATGGAACAAAACAATACATATAACATGATCGACTTGTGGCGGTTTAAGCCACAAGCCACATGAAGAATGTGGGCCAAACAGTGAGTGAAATCGAAGCCAAAGAGTAAGTCCAGAGCATAATCACTGAGCATTCGCTCTCCCCAGTTCCGAATAGCTGAGTAATTGTACCTGTAAAGTAAGTGATCAAATCAGTTAAATTAACGATTTGTACACACAAGCATACTGAAGACGAAGAAAGAAGAGTTGGTTTGCAGCAACGAACCTAGATTCATTGCTGGTGGGACAGCATACTGAAGAAGAAGAACGAATTGGTACAAAGGTTCTGAGGTAACTAAATCCAACTTATATGCTCCTCTTACGATGAAAACACCGCACATAGGCAGCAAAATGTAGCGTGCAACCAACACGCCGAAAATGCTGGACTTTTTCATTCCTGAACTCTTCAGACCTTTGAGTAGGTTTCCACCAATAATCATGGTCATAGCAGGAACGGCCCCATCTCTTCAGCCAAAAGAAAAGACACAGAAAAAGCTTTCTAGTGAGTGATTATTCCAAGAGATGAATCATTTTTGAGTACCGAGTCTTATTCTACAATTACCCCACTAGAGTTACTGAGTCTTGAAGCACCCGGAGAGGAGCTTCTGTGCCGATTATTAGCTTCCTTAAAGGAGTAATAAGCCCGATCACAAGCGCGATCATCTGACAACAGAAGAACAAAAGGTAAGAAAGATTACACCAGTGTGAGCGATATGTCGAATGTATCAAACCGAGCCACTGAAACACAAACCGCAGCAATAGTTGATGGAGCAAATATTGTCCGAAGGTTGACTTTCTCTGACAGTGAAACCAATCTTCGCTTGACTTTTTCCCACCTCCCAACCTGTCACACACACACATACACAATCACTATTTAAAGGATGATACTCATGTCGCTGATGAAAAGTTATTGAGTGATGAAGAAACCTTATGGTTGTCTTCTTCTTCGTCCTTGGAAGAAATTAGTGGGACTGTGCAGCTGTCGTAGTTGGATTCAACAGAGGGTGGGGTTTCAATGGGAGAGTTAGATAGCACACGCATAAGATTATATACGTAAGTCCATATGTAAACCGATCCCATCTGATACATACCACAAGTAGTGTCATGATACACAGATAATAAAAAAAAAACCTAGAAAAAGAAGAAGAAAGAGATACAGAGAACTTACAGCCATGGAAAGAGCAACATAACCCATTCCATATTTCTGGCAACTCTCAGGATCTCCAAAGGGACCTCCTTTGTCTTTACAAACGGCTGGGATTATAATGAGTGGCATATTCCCCAAATTCCCTGTTTTGGGTTTCATTCATTATCACATTCATAAGCAAAACACAAGGTAACAGATTCTTGAGTTGAAAATCAGATACATTCATGTTAAGGTTTGTACCAGCAGCGCAACAACCAACAATGAGACCACGAAGATGCGGAGGAGGCTTAGTAATGAGAATAACAATCCAGCCCAATAACGAACCAATGATGAATGTGAACAGAACATTAAACGGCATGAACCACCTGCAAATCATCATTTTTCCATCATAAGTAACCAAAGAGCAAAGATATATATATCTAACTCCTAATGAAAATCTCATAAATCGACTTACATTTTCACCAAGCTTTCATATGTAACACTATCAGCTAAACGGCTTCCAATAAGAGAAGGGCTAAACACATAGAAGACAATCTATATGCAAAATGGAAATTAAAGTCAGAATTGTTTAGATTTACTATAAGAAGAGAGTAAGTATAGAACGGACGTTGTTCAAATATTTACGAGCATCATGACCGAGAAGATTGACTCCGTCCAGAGCCATATAAAATCCGACAGATGTTATCAACAGAATCTCCACAACTGGTTTAGATGAAGTTATGAACAGATCCAAAAGCTTCATCATCTTTAACTTCCAAAATTTTGTACTCTTCCAAAGCTAGAATCTGCAAACATAAATCATATATACATGATTTCAAGAACCGCAAGACGAAAACAGAGCATCAGAGAGATCGGAGTAAATGGAATAATTACCGTTGTAGAGGAAGAGAGAGGTGAGATTATCGTCGGTGATACAGCTACACAACAGTGAGAATCCGCCGTAGAATCCAGAAAAATCGGAACTTTCACTCTCTCTCTCTCAAAGAGAAGAAGCGTCACAAGTTCGGCGGAGACACGTGCATGGCCGCCTCTCTACTCTATTTAAATTCTTGTCTATCCAAAAACAAACAAATGTTTGTAATACCAAGAAACTAATTTATTATCTTCTTCTTCTTTTATTATTAAAAAGGTAAATAATTATTCTTTTGCTTACGGGATGAGAATTTCATAGTTTCTTTCTACAAAATATTATATAAATTTAATATCATTGTATTGTATTTGTATGTACAACTTGTTGTCCGCATGATCCGGGTCAGACTTTTACATCGTTTTTTTATAATCAATTTTTTTGTTCCGTAAGAAACAAATTAACATATCATAGATTCCTAGCTAGCTCCTTTCTGAATTCCAACTTTGACAGCTTATAAATGGATGTTGCGGGTAAAGTGGAGTAAACCATTAGTGGTTTACTTCAATCTATTTTTGGGCGAACAACAATCCCTTGTGGATCAAGTTTATTTTTATATAGATACAATATGTAATTAATATGTAGAATTTTTTTTTATTGTTTTCGGTATGCATCATTACGAATTACAGTATAATTTATGAATATTAAATAAAAGGCAGTTTAATCCACATACGGATCTCTAACCGCCACAATTATTCGAACTTATGATAAACTCGTAAATTTCTGTCCTTTTTAAAACTTTTTAAAAACTATAATAGTTATATACAGACATTCGTGTATATTCTGTATTTTACAGAAATACCAAAAAAAATGAAAAAAAAATTCCACAATTTTTGGAAAACTCAACTCAAGCGGGTCTTTAATTTGTTTGTTTCGTATATTGTCGTTTAGACATTCATGTAAATCAGGCTTTTATCTGAGAAAGACAAATTTTATCATAACAGTCGTCATGCCTTTCGTCACATCGACTACGAAATGTGCACATGTTTATTTGTGGTTCTTGCCGAAGATGTGGAGATATCGCAAAGTGTTCATCGAATGAATGGTAAAGACCAAAGAACAATCATGTTTTCTTTTTTTTACTTTAACAAAAAAATAATAACTTTTTTTTGGTCATCTATATCTTCTGGCGAATTGCTTCCATATATGTTTCAATAATGTATATTTTGTAAAACTTCAGCATGCATTTTAAACCTAATGTGGAAGGTCACAAACGTGTTCTTAGGTAAAAGTCTTTAATTTGTCGATGCTAAGTTAGAAATATTACATCAAAATCTCAAATCCTATATGAAGACATCAATACAATAAAAACAAACCAAGATTCTTCTATCATGCCACATCATATTTTTCAGATTATGAAAGAGTGACACATCATTTAAAAAAGCTAACCAATAAAATTATAAAAAATAATACATATCAGCAATTTTTTAGCAGACATGTTATTTTTTTTTCAGTGCTGACATCTCAGCTTTTTGGTGTAATCTGGAGTTACACATCATTAAAAATGCAAACCAATCAAAATATTTTAATTAATACACATTAGCTCTCCAGCTTGCCACATCATCTTTTCAGCTTGCCACATCATTTATTCATTAAAAACACATCATTTTAAAAACACAACTAATCAAATTAAAATAAATAACACATACCACCATTTTAATTTTTTTGATAATAATATGTGGATTTCTAATTTATTCAAAGAAAACAAAATCATATTATATATAAAATGAACATATTTCCATCATTTTAAAAACACAACCAATCAAATTAAAATAAATAATGCATACAATCATTTTAACTTTTTTTAATAACAATCAAATTAAAATAAATAATAAATACCATCATTTTAAATTTTTTGATAATGATATATGGATTTCTAATTTGTTCAAAGAAAAATAAAATCATATTATATATAAAATGAATATATTTCCATCATTTTAAAAACACAACCAATCAAATTAAAATAAATAATACATACCATCACTTTAAATTTTTATAATGATATATGGATTTCTAATTTGTTCAAAAAAAAACAAAATCATATTATATATAAAATGAACATATTTCTAATATATCTCCGCGACAAAAAAAATCCACCACCCGCAGAGTAGCGCGGATCCGGACCTAGTTAATATATAAAAGATAATGATAAGTTGGTTGCCGATCTTATAGCATGATTCGGTTTGAGATAGATTGAAAGAATTCTTATCTCAAATTAGGAATCCTAAATTGTAAGTGTCATCACCTAGAAGCAAATTGACAACAATGTCACTTAATGTGAAGAAAAAAATAAACACAAAACAAAAGCGCATGTTCATATAAGTGAATCAATCATTACCCAAAGAACCATAAATGTGAATTTCACATTATGGAAGAAATACATTTAAAAAAAACCTTATAGTTTCATATAAAACATAAGAAATTTGAAAGAAAAAAAAAATTGAATGAGGAGAGATAATAGTGTGGGGCCTAAATAGTTGTCTGATGGAAGCTTACCAACGAATCGAATGTTAATGACAAAGGAGAAAACTGTGTACTTCCATAAATTTAAATGCAAGAAATTAATGTAAGCTGCTTTCAAAATAGTCTAATACTACTTTATTTCTTTCACAAAAGTGTCATTCTATTATTGTCACACAGATTAAGAAAAATAAACAAATTTCATTTTACATTTTATTAATACGTTAGATAATATTTTATCTCTATAATTAATAAAGCTGAAATAATAGAGATAAAAAAAATATTTAATCTTAAAAACTACATTGAAAAGATAAAACGATACTATTTGTAAAACAAGCTTAAAACTTTAAAACAACATTTTTTATAAAACAGAGGGAGTAATTAAAAATGTCCAAGTAAAATTACAATACAATTATACACACAAGAAATAAATGTACGTAAGTTGCTTTCATGGTTACTTCTAATATACCGACCAAAAGAATTAAAGAAAAATTACTTCTAATAGCTAGTTCGGATAATTCTGTATCCTCAACCCTTTAATAACACTTTGACAAAAACAGTACTGCATTTATATATCAACTAAAATGTTTTCCGCAAACCAAAAATAATTAATATAATGATAGGAGACAATTCTACTAAAACCCAAGACCATGTGAAACACATCCAGAAAAACCCTACAATGATAATGATGTGTCTCTGTCTATTTCTATTTGGTTCATCAATGATTGTAATACCAAAATTTGTTGTAGACTCCGACCTTAATATCAAGCAGTAGTAACTTATCGTAAAAGTAGGATACACTATAATAAAAAGCTCTTATGTGACTCGAATCCTATAAACTCTTCTCAGGATAAGCATTACTTTTAACCACAAGAGCCTTGTGATTTGTGAAGGTGTATTATTTGAAGATGTCTATAACAAAACAAAAGACAAAGTTATCTCAAATAGAAATGATCGACTCATTTTGATGCCCGTCAATGAAAAGTATACACGTGACATATATATAAAATTCTGAGTTGTACAATACTGGAGATGTGTGGGGCATCAAAGGCTATTTAAAAAAAGTAGCCTCTAATTCGATAAATTTTGGACAAAAAGCTTTTATTCTGTACCATTTTGCTTTGAATAAATAGCCATATAGATATAGTCAGCCCTTTGGATCCACATCAATTCTTTAAGTTTTCAATTATTTGGCACTTTGAGAAGTACTTGTGACTAGTGAGAGAACATCATCATCATAACGGTAAAGCAAACCACGTTAATTTATGCTAATCTAACCAAAAGATAAAGACATTAGTAGTTGTCTTCTTTTAGTTTTAGTTTTATAATAGACCTTAAATGTTAAGCCCATATTTGAAAGTAATGGGCTTATTATTTACATAGGCCGTGGAGGTCCAACTTCCTGAAATATCATTTCCTAATAATACCTTTAAATATATATATTTTTTCTATTAAGCGTCGATCTTCGTTAAAAATTAATAACCAGAATTATTATTGTGATCAATATCAGTTTTAATAATCTTTAAAAACCCAATCCTTATTATTTGATCTGCGCCTTTCTCTCCGGAAAGTTTTGATATTTCTCGCTCCTTTTTCTCCGCCGGCGTCCTTCAATTTATCCGGCTACTAACTAACCCTAGCCCTACTCCACCATCTCCGCCGTCGTCTTCGTTGCGGAACCGGTAAGGTAACCATTTACTTGGATTTTGTGCACTCTTAGCTCTCTGCTTTCTAATCCTTTTGTCGCCGTCACTTTCTCTGTTTGAATCAGAGCGATAGAGCGAATCAATGAGAGAGTATGACACAGAGCTTTTTGTTGCCTTCCAATTCTCGATTACATGCTTGTTGCATTCTCTCTGGAACTATCGATAGTGCTTTCGATTTATTTGTGAATTCTGGATTGATCGTATATATATATATACGGATTTTGAATTCTTCCTTCTTGTTTGTGATGGTATATTACAGAGAAGAGGCTTTTTGATGGCGGACACCGAAATGCAAGAGCAAGATGTGCCGTCTGGTGCTGATACTGCTCCTGTTGTTACCAAAGCCGTAGAGGAGGAGGAGCGTTCAGAACCAGAGAAAGACCAAAACTCCATTGAAAGACCTAAGTCCCCTGTTCCTGAGGATAAGACTCTTACTTTGGAAAGTGATGTTCATTTATCTGATGCTCCCGTTACTAATCAAATTGAGGCTAACGAAGAGGTAGGTGGTCAGAACATTAATGATGGCAAGAACGGTCATGTTGATCAGTCTGAAAATAAGATTACGAGTGAAGGCGGTCAAGAGGATACAAAACTCGGGGAATCAACTCCTCTAAAGGGGGAACCGTCGAGTCCTCATGTTCCAGAAGAAAGTGTTAAGAAGTGGAAGACATGGTTGTCGAGTGATTCTGAGGTAATGAGAGCACCTTTCTATCATATTTGAGACAATTGGCCTGCTTGCATCTGCATTTAGCGTGGAATATCATTGTTTTGTTATCTAAGGGATTATATTTGTGGTCATCAGTGGCTCTATTTCATTACAAGTTCACGTTATTCTACAGGCCAGGGAAGTTGATGAGGCAGGGACACCAGCGGATCAAGAGGCGTTTATTAAAGAAGTGGAGGCCTTCCACAAGGAGAATTTCCTCGAATTTAAAGCCCCTAAGTTTTATGGACAGCCCTTGAATTGTCTCAAGTGAGTTGCTGGAAAGTGTTGCTTTAATTCTTGGGAAAGTCCATATTTCTGGTTATTCCTTGATTGACGTCTGCATGTTTTACTTTGCAATGTAGGCTATGGAGAGCCGTCATCAAGTTAGGTGGCTACGACGTGGTAATTATCTACTTTCGAACTTTCAAAGATTTATGTTTACTAGGATCTTCTCCTTCCTCTCCCCATTTAGTAGGTTAAAAATCTCCTAGATTATTATATACGAGTCATGAGATTTATATGTTTTGGGTTGTTGATAACGCGTGAACTATAATAAGCTAGAAAAGTTAGTTTTTAGCTACTGATTTAAGACCAAGGAATGCAGTTATGTGTTAATTATGTTAGGTCTGTGTTTTGGCAACTGAACTTGCTTAGTTCATCTGCTTTTTTTGGAAGTTTATACCCAAATCTAGCTCTCGTTGGGTGAAGCTCTATGTCTGTGGTATTCAAAGCTCCTGTTTTTCATTTTCTTACACAGGTCACCACATCTAAGCTATGGCGGCAAGTTGGAGAATCCTTCCATCCTCCGAAGTATGACTGGTTTTGTCCTCAATTTCCTCAACCTTTTCCGTTTTTTGCATGAAATTGACTTTCCACATTTTTTTGTTTCATTGTCTTTATTCAGAACATGCACTACAGTCTCCTGGACATTCCGCATTTTCTATGAAAAGGTGAATTTCAATTTTGTTCTAAGTACTGAATATGCATCGAGTTTGTACTTGTTCAGTTCACATGTTCAATTCAGACAATCTCCTTGTGCTCCTTTTTCTGGAGTGTGTGTGAGACTAGCTAGTTTCGTTTTATGTTGTGGTTTAGTAGCCTTCTAACAGTTTATTTGGACTAACTCCTTTGGAACATTGACTCTGGTTGATTTCTATCTTATCAAGATGTAGAAACTTCATTATTTGTATCCTTACTGCAATTGCAGGCACTTTTGGAGTATGAGAAGCATTTAAGGCAAAATGGTGAGCTTAACCTTCCTGGTTCAGCTTTTCTTCCGTCTTCAGGTCTTGAAAAGGAGGTAAAAATTCCTATGAATTTGTGTAATTTTTATGCTTTTGGGTAGGTGAACACTTTGAGAGGAGGTCAATTTAAGGACAGGTAACAATGCTGTTAAATTAGATCAAGTGAAAGCTCTGCAAATCTTTTCAAAAAAATGATTTAATGCAAAGGGGAATTTCGGGCATGCGTAATATCCGCTAAACATGTTCAGTACTACTCTCTGCAATATGATTGAATTAAGCTGTACTGTTTTTGTGTTAAATGGGAAGCATAAGAAATTATATGTACACAACCCAGATAATGACCAATTTTAAGCTCCAAAAACAGAAATGTAAGTTTTACATGCCTCCCCTTTCTCTCATTGATATAAGGGCACCTATGTAGGCAAGTAGCCATCAAGGTTCAGGGTCAGGCAGAGCACGAAGAGATGCTGCAGCTCGTGCTATGCAAGGTTGGCATTCTCAGCGCCTTCTTGGATCTGGGGAGGTTACTGAGCCTATTGTTAAGGTTTCTAGTTAGACCTTACCATGCTTCATGATTCACCAATCACCATGCACAATTTGCGCTTTAACATGATGCTGTTTGTACGTATTCTTTTCAGGATAAAGGCTTGAATTCAACCCCAAAGCAAAAGAACCTCAAAAACATTGGTAATATTCCAGTGGCTATTGTTCTTCATGATCTACAAAATGTTTACCTAATGCCACCGTGTTTAATTGTTCTTTTCAGGTGTGCAGAAACAAAAAACACCAGCTGGCATGGACGTTGTTTTTTCACATGAATCAGACAAACAGTTACGAAAGCTAATCATCTCCTGTATTTTTGTGTCTCTTATACAATGTTTGGTGGATAACAAGCACTGTTCTCTGCGTGGTAGTTGTAAAGAACTTCCATTCCAGATATAGCTCAGGAGATTAAATGAATACAGAGAATTGTGTGACCTGTCTTTTCATTTCTTTTGTCTAATCAAAGACAAAGATTAATAATATGGTTTTGGCTTGATAGGTCAACTGCCGAGGTTATAGATGTTGGACCCCCTGCAGACTGGGTGAAGATAAATGTAAGAGAAACTGTGAGTACCTCTGCCGCTTCCCCTCTCATGTAATGTTACATTTACCGAACTCTTGAAACTAGAGGCATGGGGAAAAAAAGTCAAAAACAAGACTGCCTGAAGAAAGGGAGATAACTGTAATCTGGCTCTTTGTTCTGAATTCGAAATCTTATGTTCTCTTTATTTGCAGAAAGACTGCTTTGAGATATTTGCCCTGGTACCTGGACTTCTTCGCGAAGAGGTGAGCTTTTCTCCTTGTAAATTCAATCTCTTAAGCTTCTTTGATCAGTGTTTCATCACTGGCAAGCACAAAGAGATTTCCTTTTAGAGTCTCATCGCCGAGGTTGTTAGGTACCAAAGCAGTTTATATATGCTGTTTCTTACGATATAGATGTGAGCAGTAGATAGTTTTGGAAGGTTTAAAGTAGATAGGTAAATTGATTATAATCTGGAATATTGGCTATAATGAACATGTTAGTAATCTTTGCACACGGAATTAAGTTAGTCAACATAAGTTGCTTTCTTCTTTCAGGTCCGTGTTCAATCAGATCCTGCAGGGCGGCTAGTTATAGCAGGCCAACCTGAGCAGCTTGACAATCCTTGGGGGATCACACCCTTCAAAAAGGTTGGAATTTAACTCTCCAAACAGAGCCGTATTTACTAATAGAAGGATAGTTAGTCATCATTTCAATTTGATTTTGTTTGTGGTAGGTTGTGAACTTTCCAGCTAGAATTGATCCCTTGCACACGTCAGCGGTTGTGAGCCTGCACGGTCGACTGTTTGTGCGAGTCCCATTTGAGCAGTGACGGGTCTCATCTCAAATGAGCGTGTTCTTTAGCTGTTCTTTGGTGAATTCGACGGCCTCTTTGGTTCTTTTAGTAATTCGTTTGTATCAGTGCTAAATACGTTAGCAAATGTGATAGTTTGACTGTAACTTGAGTTCTGAAGATTATGAAGTAGAGAAACGAACATTGATGTTCCATTGAAGTTAGTAGGAAGCTGCTCCTGATACTTAAGTCAAGGATGCAACCAACAATAACAGTGTAGTATGAATTTGGGAAGGTTATACGATTTTCAAATTATTTGTTGTTTTTATAGGATAAGCTGTTCATATATTTCTAGAAAATCAAAGTTTTTAATTTGTTTCTCCTTTTTATTTCAGTTTCAGTTTTTACATGAAGAAAACTTCAAGTTTTTGGGATCGTTCGAACAATTTATTTGATTAGGTAGAGTAGGACTCCTACTGTAGGAGCGTACTGAAGTTTAATGGGCTAGAAGTTTGTTTGGGCTGACATTTAGTGGGCTGAAAATCAGGCCTTATATGTGTGTCGATGTTGCTTTCGTGATCCATTACCATAAATGTAAAAACCTCTTACGGAGGGTCCCTCATTTCCTTCTTTTTACTTTTTAAGGAAGAAAGAAATAAGAAATCCTTTTTTTTTTTTATTAACTACAAATATTGGCCTATGGCGCATGATTGTATATTGAGGTAAGAGTAAGACAACCAAAAGTAAAAAATTTAAAACATGTTATTGCAATCAGCATTAGACGTAATATAGAATATTTATATATAACACGCTTTATAATTTATGGATATTTTTGCCTATCTATTTTTTAATGTAAACTTTTGTGTAACACATGAAACGGTTTTATAATATTCAGTTATAGTATATGATTATATCATACAATTTTTGTTTCAGTACTTTCTTTCTATAGCCACGAGATTATGGATCGAAATCTATGCCAATCTTCAGAATTTATGTAAGAATATGATATTATTTTCATGTAAAACGTTTACAACCAACCATAGTTAAAATTGTCGTAGAATAATTCAAACCATGATCTATAAGTCACATATTGTTTTAAGCTTTCTGGCATATAGATAGTGTAGATTCTAAGAATATAATTCTTTAAGTTTTCCCTAGAACAAAATCTATATATCAATCCAATCATAATTCATATCTACGCATACATTCGCAAGTACGTTTACTTATCAGCGTACGTAGAAAACACAGAATGAACAAGATTTCTTAACCCAATTTGTTGCTCAATTGCATGTAAGGCACATGACATGAGCACATGGAAATCTTCAAAAGATAAAGTCTTAACGCATGTATCTAAAAGGTCCCAAAGTACATTACCCTTTATTCTCTTTACATGGTTCAACCCCTAAAAAGTCAAATATATGAAAATTATGAATCTTGCACAAAAAAAGAAAAGAAAAAAAAAAGAGGTTTTTAAACAACGTCTCATTCTCATCTTATACAAGCAAGCCTGAAATGACTCAATTTCTTATATACATAAATTAGAAAAATTGTCACCCGTCTCTCTTTGAAGCTCATCGGAGATATTTCACCACAGATCTCTTTTGGACATGCATTGGTCATGTACAAGCTTTTCCTTTCACTTGAAATTTATTTTTATGATTATATGTTTTCATATTGTCCATACATATCTCCCTAGGGACTTGATGCATTCCTTATTTTCACACATCTTGGTACTCAAAAACCCACTTGCCTATGTTGTTGCAGAATTTCTAAAGGGAAATTGATGAAACTCTGAGCCAAATGTTTTTCATGTTTTGGTTTAATTTGGCAGGTCATGTAATGTTCTCGTGTTTACGCAATTAATTAGTCGTTGCAGCCGTTGAAAAAATCATGTTTCTATCGTTGTAACGGACGGAAAAATCTTTTCCTATAATTGACAAAAGAATAGTATGTTTTTTATCGCTGTAACCGCTATCATTAAAACAGTTTCATAAATTTTTAAAGCGTTATTTACTTTTCGTAAATTTCTAAAGCGTTATTTCCGTGATTCATTGATAGAATCGAAGAAAGATTCATATCGATCTCATCGAAAAACAAAGTAGAAATCACTTGGTTGAAACATTTATCATCAAATCAGATTCCATGCGTAAACAGGATATTGAATCTACAAGTTTCCAAATCATAAAATCTCGAGGATTTCATGTATGGTATAAATGAATGAAAAAAGAACCAGATGTTTGAAATTAGAGTGATGCAGAAAACATTTAGGAGTTTCATCTATAAAAAGTTAGTCTTTTACGAGTATATAAAAAAGAAATTTAACAGATTTATTATATTGCCAGCAAAGTTTATGTTTGGAAAGTAAAGTCACTTCTACAGTTGTGTTCAATTTCCTTTATTTGTTTAATGGTTGTATTTGAGTAATTTTATGTATCATAAAAACTCTTATGATATAATGTAATTGATTTGTCGTGGAAAAAAAAAAACTAAATGTTTGTTTTTTTGGTTGATAATGATATACATAGTAACATAGATTAAGTGTTTAACCTTTCATACCTACCACAAAAAAGGGAATTACATATACGATATCACATACTCAAATCACTTTATTGTTATCAAATTACGAAGGTAACTAAGTGATATAATGAAATTGGCTTCTAAAAACAGTATTTATTGTGAAGTCAAGCATATAACAAATAATATATTGGGAACAGCACGAAACCCTAGTGATTAAAACAGAAGAGAAAATGCAGATGGAGAAGTATATTTAAAGAAGAATTCAAATATCCATATATGATCAACTAAATTTATAACCAAACGAACCCCAAAATAATTAAGAAGTGGTTATCATAAAATGAGTCTTTTTTTTTAATTATGAAAAATGAAATTTGGTTACAGCTGCTATGTTACGGACATAATTTTCAATTCTAAAATGGTGGTCTTGGAGCGGCTGCGGCTCCCCAACCAAGCAAATGAGGATCACCGGCAAACTGATCATAACCACTCATGTTACCTCTTAACTGTCCTTGACCAGCTCCAGACGGTGGTGATGCTGACGTGGCCTGCGGTGGACCACCTCCTCCTCCCTCTCCAACTTCTCCTCCTCCGCCTTCTCCTCCTTCATCCTCAAGCGGAAGCCTTTCGAAAGTTGCATTAGAGAACGATGCAGCCATTAGTATCACTGGACCCGAAGCCACAAGCGGAGCCACCACATTTCCTCCGACCACCTGACCTTGTGCGCCGGCAAGAAAGATAGAAAGACCACCGGATCCCGGGGGCGCAGGCGGCGGCAACACCGTACCGGTGAGGGAAAGTATCTCAAACCTTCCATGTAAAGCCACAACACCTCCGGCTCCTCCATTAGTCCCATGAGCCGTTGCCGCTGCCGGCTGACGGAGACTGACGTTAGCCACCGTGCCGTTACCACTGAGAACGGAGACACCTCTCCCTCTCCGGCGAGCGTAAGTGGTAACGCTCTCAACTATGTCGGCTCCAGATGAGACTTCAAGAACATGAGATCTAAGCACGTTGGGGCTATCTCTTGTCACTATCACCGGTGGCTTCGGCTTGTTCTTAGATCCCGGAGGACGTCCACGTGGACGTTTCCCAGGAGTTGAACCCGAGGTAACCGGGTCGGAACCCGGATCCTTGTTGGAGTCAGATTCATCATCTGATTGCTGCTGCTGCTGAGGCTGAGACTGAGGCTGAGGTTGAGGCTGAGGCTGAGGTTGAAGCTGGTGATGAAGCTCAGGTCTGAAGAGGTTGTGAAAGTATCTAGAAGCTCCTCCGGTTTGATCGTAACCACCGTCCATCGCGGCCGCATCTACTGGGTCTTGTTCTTGTGGCTCATATATCAAGATATTGTGAGGGTGAAGATAGGATTCATATAGGAGAAGCTTTGAGATCCATTGGAGAAGTCAAATTTCAGGGGGTGAGAAGCCAATAGCTTGAGTTGATCGGTTACACAAGCCGACAAAAACAGAGCAAAGAGACATAAATCAAAAGGGGTATACTTGTGTGTTAAACCCTAACTCGCTTTAGGGCAGGAGAGAAGAGATTCTTCACCCGAGACGGTGTCGTATTAAGTGATGTGAATAGAAATTTAGAGAAGCTTCAGATTAATTCATGTGCTGAGACTGAGAGTGAGTACTCTGCAATACTTTTCTTGAATGAGGAAAGCAAAAAATAAAATTAAAAAAATTAAAAGCAATAGACACCATAAATTTAGCTAAAAATCATTCCTTTCACATTTTTTAAAAATTATATCTGATACGCATAGTGGCATATTAATATATTATAGACGTATAATTGCATATTAATAATTTCTTCTCTGGATATATTCGTTTCCTTTTTTTGGCTTATAGCTCAAACTAGAGAAAATAAAGGAAAACTTTTACGAGTTAAAACTTAAAAGAGAAAGGAAATTAAGAAAACGGTCTTCAATTTTAAAGATCAAGATATTATGAACAGAAGATTGAAGAAACATGCTTATATTATCAAATATGAAGTCTAAATATATATTTTGTATTAGGATAAGAAAAGTTATATATCTATTTTCTTTTTAATAATGATGTAATAGATGACAAAAAAAAAGAATTAGAAGCGAATCTAAAATGTTAACCATGAATCCAATTGTCTTGAAGCGTGTGGTTGTAACGCTCTATTATCAATTTCAATCATTTTCTAAAACCGAAATTCTGTTTATTCAAAAATAATTCCAGTTTTAAAAAATTGATTACATATATCGGAAGTTTGAAGGAACTAACAGTAGTATATAATGGATTTAAACCAAATCTATATATGTATTGTCAATTGATTTTGATTTTGAAGCTTATAAAACTTAACATTTGTTATACTACAAATGTATTCTTAATATATCTAACATAGCAGAAAATAAAATATGTTTTTGTCAATAAGGTTCACTGGACCTCTTCACAATCTTTTGCTGAGAGGTGTAACTTACATTTATTACTATAATGGTACTGCGAATGTCCTTTTCAGTATATCTAACATAGAAGAAAATAATATGTTTTCTTTTGTCAATCAGATTCATTTGCTTTCTTCTCAACCTTTTGATTGGAGATGTAATCGAACTCTCGTCTTCAGAAAAACGACAGCGCCACTTGCACTAAAAATGTTGAGCTATTATGTTTCTTCTTTAATTTCAAACAGATATGAACCGTATAGAAAACTATTGTTAAGCGTAATCGCTTTCAACGTTTCAGAATACTTCTAATTGTTTAACCGTACCTTAGTTGATTAATTAACAGCATATTGTAATAAATTGCACGCATATTCCCTCCTCTATGCTACTAGTCGATCTTGGTGGTGGCAAGCTATATATTAAAGAAATTGAAATTCTTACCAAAGTTCCCCACTTGTTTAATAGGTAATGTTATTTATCCATTTTTAATGTAGGGGCGGACATAACTAAGAATAATTTATGACTTAACTGAGAACAACGAATAATTTATATTAATATTTTTTAATTACATAAAAAAATATATTTAATATTGTAAATTATTATAAATATCATTGATTTAAAAAATAAATAAAATATTTTATTAAAGGTAAATATAAAATAAATAAATATTTATATTCATGTATCCAAACAACTTTTATAATTAATTTTCTATTATCTTTATAACCAAACACAAGTTAAACGATTTTAATATTAATTATAAAATTAAAATTATTCATATATTGTTTCACAATTAATAATAAAGATATTTGAAAGATTTTGTTACGATTTAAAATTATGATTCTCCTATTATCTTTAAATTTTTTCAATTGTTTTGAATCATCATAAAATTAAAAAAAATATAAATTTTTTTCTCCATATGTTATGATTCGAATTTTTTAAAACTAATATATATTATTAAATTAATGAAAGAAAAATATGTGGTCAACGTCCTACATCGGCTAAAATTTGTAGACAATGATTTAGAGTTATATTATAAATAAGAATAAAATGAATCAAAATCTGAGTGAACAAGAAAATTAACTTAACAAGCATCCAAATTTTAAAAGTTTGTATCGGTTTAGTTTGTTTTTAGTTGAACCGTTTAATTATATCGGATATAATAAATTTTAAACTTTTAGAAAATTTTAAATATTATTATTGATATATTTAAGTTTTATAAAAAGTTTGAAATATTATAAATATTTAAACTTATAAAAAGTTTAAAATACCACAGACAGGTTATATGACGAGAAAGTTTATATGGCAGGACGATTTATATGGTGGATCGACTTTGGATCCATATTAATATAGATTTAAATTATCATTAACATAACGTTATAACATTGATAAATTTTTATTTTATTATTTTATTATATTATTAATATTAAAATATTAAATATATCGATTAAATTGATTCAATTATGTAAATAAAAATTGTCAAACGAAGTGAATCCTAGTTAATTATATATTTTTTCTTAGTACACTAGATAAATTTTTGGTGTATCATAAATTTTATTTTACAACCAACTCATGGTTGTCTAATGTGTGTGCGCGCTAAAAATTACATATGTGCATATCTAAAAGTATTTCTCTGCACACATTAAGTTATTCGATGATCGAAGCATGTCAGTATTATTACTTTACTACAGTTTACAGAGAAGGATTCAGTATATGGAAGCTATAGAATATGCAAACGAACAAACAATAGGTATTGAAATGAGTTTGTAGATAACATAGAGCTTTTAATATACCTCGAACCCCATTCTGCAACCTAAATTTCGAAGAAAATTGAAGGCTAGCTGAAGATTGGACCAAACATTAAAAAAAAAAAAAAAATGAGGAGGAGAGAAATGGAACTAATGAGAATTGTTACGATTAACATGGAAAATCTATTTCGTAAATTGAAAAGATAGAAACAAGGAGATAAAACTAGGTAACTGGTGGTTTTGAGAAGAGTAAAACCAGAAGTTTTCTAATTCTAAATATCCTACTACAGATCTTAACCCAAAAAATAGAATATATATCCTACCACAGATCTAAATCGATTAATTTATAAAACAATTTGTATAGAAAAATTATAAACTTATAGAGTGAAAGAAATGGAGATGTTTTTATTCTGAATATAAAATACTAGAATGGAATGATATTTTTCTGGACAAATGATGCATTTGGAAAACTCTTAGGGTAGTGGTGGCCATTTGTTTGTTATGTCTATCTACTATGTAAAGAGAAATTGTAAAGATGTGTGATTAGTAATGATGTTATCACCTTTGAAGCAGTCTCTTTAACGTGGATGCATGTGCCTCACGCAACCAAGTAGTGTCGATCAGAGCCGCTCATTTACATGACCGGCGCAATCGGACGACTCATGACGTGGCGATGCAATCGCACAGTCTGCTTGATCCACACGTGCACGAAGCAAAAGTCACGTGCGGTCAAAATGTCAGAGCAGAAGCTGAGCTATTGTACCACGTGTAGGCGGTCGGAAGCATCGGTACTTGGTCCACGTGTAGGTTTTCCCCCGATCTATCTTACCACAGACACATAGGTGGCCTATTAAATACCTCGAGTTACGTTTCTGTAAATTACAAATATTTATCTCAAATTTCTCATATACAACCCTTGAAGATTCAATTAGTTTTTCGTTTTTTTGGAATCCAACTTTTTTTAATCATAACTTCTGTTGAAATATCGTAAGTATGTCGCATGTATAGATTGCACTAAGGAGTTGAGTTCTTTCTAATCAGGATCGGATCTAAAAAAAATATTTAAAAATATAAGTGAATATGGCCCATAATATTGTTAGTACTATTGAGCGGGTCTGTATCTAATATCTGTAAAGGTGCACTTGAAAACGATTGACTACATGTTTATAACATGATGCACGACATATCAGCATGTTTTCTATAGAATACTAAAAACGCGATTTAAGTTTGAATTATCTGAGAGTTGAGAATCGAGATCATTACTATAGAGGTCGAATCTCCTATAAACTGCAATAAAATATAATTTGATACTATTTAATTGCTCAAATTAGTGACATCCAGAGTTTTTAAAGTTTAGTTAGTCGTATACATGATCTCCACCATAGTTTCCTACAAAACTATCATCAAATACATCATTGGACTACAACATTGTAACAGAAATCATCTATATATATTATATATTTTTTTTAATTATACAATTGATCAAACCAAACATGTGACCTCCGAATGGACCAAATCTGTAGTCGTTGGATTGGACCTCAAAGTTGCATAATGCATTGCATCTGTTAGTATAGTAATTAGTAAAGTACTAGGAATTAACACCCATACAAAATTGAATTCTTTTCCATCCTCACTGCCCACGTGGCATATAACGATTGATTAGATTTTGAACTGAGATCATCTCGGGGCCCATACATAAATACTCTCGTCGTCTGTCCATGTCCATGTATTGTTTTTCTTATTACAACATCAAATAAGGGATTGAATCCAAAACTTGGAGTCTATATATGACTATTAACTTCGCAATGTATGTAATAAGCATTAACCAAAAGAAAAACGTATATGATATGCATAGTAAATGCTTTATACATAATTAAAATAATAAAAAATAGTTGTAATTATTTTCCAACAATCATGTGGAGCGACTAATAATGTAATAAGTTAACACAAATCATTTAAAATTGTTGAAAAACGAAGATGATCATAACCATTGAATTATTATTTTATTTTTATAACTTAAAGAAAAAGAAGTTAGTAAGAAAAACGATGATTACGGGACACCATTTTTAACAATACATACCTTTTTCTCATTTTGACTTGAGATAGCTTTGGCGCCTAGTATCTGCCACTAACCCAGTAACCCCATCCACCAATTATCATGTCTTTTTCATTATTATATTATTAGCTTTAAAGCCGAAAAATATGACAAAACCAAAACTAAAGTCCGTTCGAATATTAGTGCTTGTCCGACTATTAGTCATTGAGATTTGAACCATCACAAACGATGAAGTAAAAGCCACTGAATAAATACAAATATAAATAGTTGAAATGTTCTGTTTACACGTATTCTTGATGAAAGAATTATTCTCAAATGCCAATAATCACGAAAATTTGATTTTGTTTATAAAATATATAAAAAGTGATCAGATTCGTTATGTAAGTTGAAAGACTAGAGTTTCAGTAGTTTTGGAGAAAACTACTTTATTTGCAGTATAGAAGGTCAACAATAGTCTCACAGTTTTTTTTTGCTTTTGAATTTTTTTGTGTGCGGTACTTCAATTTACCGTTGATTACAAGAAAAATGTCCAAAGTCAATTTTTAGTCACTAATAGAAAAGATCCGAAGCCGTATACTCTTGGAAAAACTATTTTTTTTCTTTTCGTGGTAGATTTCAATTACTCTTCTCGATCATTGCAAGTTTAATAAATTTTTGGATCTCCGCTTTTAGACATCCTAGTGCCTGCATCAAAGAAATTGAGAGAGTAAGCTCTGCTTTTTTATGATCGGGATCAGATTTAAACCCGAAGAAAGCAAAGATCGCTTGGCGGGAAGTCTGTAAACCGAAAAGAGATGGAGGTCTGGGTATAAAATCGATAGAAGATGCAAATAAGGTGAGTTGTTACAAGTTGATATGGCGTTTAGTGTCAGCAAAATCATCATTGTGGGTCAATTGGGTAAAAAAGAATCTAATACAGTATGGATCTATCTGGTTAATCAAGCTAAATTCAACTGTTGGATCTTGGATGTGGCGAAATTGATTAATTACAGAGACCAGGCAAAGGGCTTTCGTAAGGTCGAGGTGAAATGTGGAGCTGATACGTCATTTTGGTTAGATGATTGGTCTTCTTATGGTCGACTTCATGTTGTGTTAGGAGACAGGGGATGCATTGACTTGGGAATCCACTCTTCTGCTTCATTAGCAGATGTTTTTGCTACCCACAGACCGAGATGACATCGTGTTGGTTTACTAAACAATGTTGAGGAGGAGATCGCTAAACTAAGGGATTGTGGTTACACTGATCGTGATGTAGCTTTATGGCGTTCCAAGGAGACTAAGTTCAAAAAAAAATTCTCTTTAAGGGACACTTGAAATCAAATAAGAGATGTGCAGCAGCCTAAAGAGTGGTACAAAGGTGTGTGGTTCCCTTACGCAACACCAAAGTATGTTTTTATTGTATGGCTTGCAACACATAATAGATTGCCAACGGGAGATAGAATGATGGCATGGAATGGAGGAGGGAACACGAATTGTGTTTTCTTTAATCATGCTTTGGAATCTCGCGATCATCTCTTTTTCTCCTGTAATTTCACGTCTATGATCTAGCACAAGCTTACTCATGGGATATCCCAGCAGAGGCACACCACATAGTTTGATGACAACCTCACTGTAATCTCAGACTCGAGCATCAGTAGTACCCATCGATTCATTATGCGATACGATTTTCAAGTCACCATCTACACGTTATGACGAGAGCGAAACCAGAGACGACACGGTGAATTACCGAAAGACCAGTTCCGACTCATTAAGGACGTTGATGGTACAATCCAGAACCGCCTATCAACGCTGCTACGTTAAGGCAAACTCAACGATGGACTGAGTGAATGGTTTAGGACAAAGGTGTGAAAACAGTTTACATTATCGGCCATCAACCCTCCTACGTTTACATTTAAATTTTTTCAAACCCCGCTATATTTCATTATTTAAAATCTTTACTTAAACGATGCATATAATATACCATGGTTTTTTTTTATAAATTTTATTTTACAATCATACAAGAAAAAAAGAAAAAAAAGACTAGAGTTTCAAATATTTTCATTGCGATTTCAATCATAACTAGCTATTATGCATACGTTAAATGGTGGAAATACTCGGGTATTTTCGAACTTTAACATAGAGGAGAGGCTGAGAGCAATGGGCGCAAATTAGCAAAATGGCTCGAGAAGCTAGCGCCCACATGTCTATGCCTACCTAACTATTATGGACTTTGTGAGGTATTATCGAGGATTTGGGCCCAAGTAGAGAGATAGGACAAACTTCATTAGTCTACGTGGACAGGATGACGTGACGAAAATTTGACGGAAGTGAACGAAACGGCGTTTTAGGCCCATGAACTTTAAAATTACTGTGACAGTATTTTATTTGGAGTTTTTTCTTTTTCTTTTGTGTGATACTAAGAGTAGCCCAAAAACAAATGGGCTCGCCTCAGTTTCATCACTGAGAAAACAAAGCGAACCAAATAAAAAAAAAACTCGGATGAAGAAATTTAAAATGTAAAAACGTTTTTCAACTAATGTTTAACTAATTGATTGTAATGTCTGTTACAGCAAGGTTAGTGTTAAGTACTCCAAGAAACACAAAATGGTAGACTTATTTTCCTTTCTTTTTAACAATATGTAATATGCAAATTTGAATTTGGATGGTGATACAACGCCAACTCTAACACAAATTACTAAGATATAAGTAGTCATGATCAAAAACTACTAAACTTTGTCGACATCATCGGATATCTATATGTTTAGATAGAGAAATTTTGTTTAATGTGAATTGCTGTTGAGGATTTGGGCCCATTACTTTTATATATTAGTGTTGGTTTGATTATCGTATTCGACGTGAGATTTTCAGCATATATATTCTTGTTCAAAACTTCAAAGACTCATATATAATAATAATGTAATTTGAATCCCAATCATGGAAACATATAAGTCCCAAAAGCTTTTTTCACATATCCGTTAAAATAATGCAAGTTGGAATTATTATTTATCAGGAAATCTCAGGTGTAGACCCAAAGATGGTAATATTATATTGGCGGAGTCTTCTGGACTGGAGGAAAGAAGATCCGTATCTACTTTACCAACAACTAGAGAGAGAGAGATGTCCCAACACAGGGAAGTTTTATATATATTATATAAAAAATTAAAATTGATAGGAAACAAAACAGAGAAAAAATCTCAAATTGTCCCCAAACGCAACTGCATACACATATATTTTTCATATAGACCACTTCCTAACAAACAAAGACAAAGCTTAGACAAATCAAAGAGACACGAATTATCCATGAGAGAGAGAAAGAGGATGGAGGGAGAGGGAGAAATGTGTCAAAATCTCTTTCTCTCACTCCTCTCTTCCTCAATCTAAAAAAAAGATTTTCAAGTCAAACAAACAAAACAAGTAGTTTTTTTTATTTAACAAAAGAGGGGCACGCACACGCACACACGCACATGGCTTAAATCTGTCCACCAGCGAGTTTTGAGTGAAATGAGTTGTAAAAAGCCTGCCTTGTTTGGATTCTTGTCCTTCTTTGAGTTTTGAGCCAGAGAGATAGAGATGATCATGTTGCTGCCGTTGTTGTCGTTGCTCCAGAGATGTCTCGGCTGGATCTGTTGTATTTCATGTGGCTTCTCACTAGCTGTCCAGCTGCAATTGCTGACATTAGAGATAACTCTCCCGCTAAAACTGCTCCGGCCACTATCGTTGCTAGCCTCCTTGAGTTCATCCCCGGCGACTCTTTGCTCGCTCCTTTCACTCCGAGCAGGTTTAAACACGCTGATTGAGACGCTAGCTGTGTTCCTCCTCCCACTGTCCCCACCTGATAATCCACACCCAAAACCAAAATCAACATCTCTCAAATTCAAGAAATTTTATAAGTAAACTCAGAGAGAGATTTGATCAATTACCTCAATAGATGGCATAGTGACTGAGATATGGATATCTTTGCCGTCGTTAATAGCTTCCATCATGGTGATGCATTGAGAGCTCTCCACGTTTTGAGCTGGATCTTGGCCCGTAGCTATGAATACAGCAGAGACTATGTTGCTGGCGTGAGCGTTGAATCCCCCTAGAGAGCCTGCAACAGCAGATCCCGCAAGGTTCTTGAGCATATTGAGCTCGACCAAAGCAGCCACGCTAGTTTTCAAGACCTTGTTCACGATCTCTCCTCTGATTACAGCCTCGCAAACAACTGATTTACCACGCCCCTCGATCCAGTTCACAGCAGCAGGTTTCTTGTCCGAACAGTAATTACCTGAAGAATTAAGATAAATAAATATGAACCCAGAAGATAAGAACGAGGATACAGATTAAACAAGCAACTGTGCGGTTCTCAGAATTTCACAAGATAGCAGCAAACAAAACAACTAGAGTTTCGAATATCAAGATGATCAGTCACACATATAAGGAAACTCACCAGAGATTCCAATCACATCCATGTCAGGAAAATCATCGGTGAGATACTCAAGAACATTCTGCACACCTTTGGATACCATATTCATCCCCATGGCATCACCAGTGCTACAACAGAACCTTACATAAGCATTCTTCCCCGCGATTGTGCATTTAACACTTTGCAGTCTTGCAAATCTACTCGACCTGCATCCAAAAAAAAAAATCACTTCTTCGTCAGTAAATCCCCATATAAAATTTTCAATCTTAAATCAAATCACTCCACAAAAATTTCGATGCAAAAGTTTCCTATCAAATCTAGTCTCTCTAGAAGACTGAACAAGTCTCATCGCTGGGAAATATATCTTAAATTTATACCCACCAGACGACATCAAATGCATTAAAAGTCAACAAAATCAAATCAAACGGGAAAATATTTGGTTAAAAGATGGACCTGTTGAATACAACGGCCAAAGTATCGAAATTCTCAGGATTCTCCAAGAAAAACTTAAGCTCCGAAGCTCGTCTCGCCGAAGAGAAGCGAACCACGGGCGCTCGTGTCATACCATCCTTAAGAACCGTACTGGTCGCTCCACCAGAGATATACATAGCCTTGCAGCCTCTGTTAGTGCTAGCAACCAAACATCCTTCAGTTGTAGCCATAGGAACAGAGTACTCATAACCATCAAGCAACAATGGTCCAGCAATCCCCACAGGAATCTGAACATATCCTACAGGCATCTCACAGCATTGCCCCAAAATCGATTCATAATCAAATCCATCCAACGGTAGTCCTTCCATAGATCTCCCGGTGACTCTCTGCAACGCCTCCCGCCGAATCGACGCGGCTCTTTTACAATCTCCGAGACGAGATTCGAGCGAGTAAGATGGGATCACACCGTCGAGAACAGATTTCACAATCTCCTCGTCCTCCTCAGGAAGCGATTCGGTAACAATAGGTTCCGGATTTGGTAATTTGGCTACAGAAACGATCGGAGTGGGTGGAGAGCACGTGACAAGGCGGTGGTCATCATCATCGATCGTATCGGCGAGATCCCAAGCGTCACCAGAAGCGCGTGAGATAAATGACTGAACAAAGTCAATACCGAAAAACCCTAAGAGATAGATAAACGAAGCGATTAGAGCAATAATGGCTCCGAGCTCTGTGATAGTGACGACGTGAAGAGGCGTATTGTAACGGATCTTGTCACGCCACCGGTGGAGGAGATAATACGCGACGGAGAAGAAGAGCGTGAAGAAAACAGCGTTCGTGAGATATAGAGGAAGAGGAAGCGCATCGGATGCTTTCGGTGGTGGAGCAATCGTGGTAGTCCGGCGATGATGATCTTCATCGGAAGTGCGGATTTGATAAGACCGGTAAGAACCGTCGGAGTTGTTGTTAACCGGTGGTTTAGGAGGCCTCCGACGGAGATCCATTGGAGGGAATCTCCAAGGGGGAGAGAGGAGGAGGAGAGAGGTGGTGAGGTGGCGTGATAAGTGTGAAGGGGGAGAGATTAAACAACTTTTATAGGAGACCAACGCGGATGTTTGTTGCGGACCACCTCGCTTTTTCTACAAATTAAATTTCCTTCTCTTTTTTTTTTTTTTTTTGGGGTTTTCTGCCTAATTCTTCGTAACTCATCTAATTTTAGGTTTCACGTTTTTTTTTATATTTCTTTTTGATGTTGAAATTAGCATATACGATCGAATGAAATTAGTCGTCATACGAGGAGGATATGACTGATGATGATTCACAAAAGAAAGAAAGAAACCTGCATTAAGTATCGATATAATTGTGCACTTCGTTTTATTTAATATGCTTTCCACCGAGCCAACCTGTCTTACATTATCGTGCATTCAAAACTGTCCCCTCAAGACATATGTATGTTATTAATCAAATAAGCATGAACAATAAAGTAGGAAACTAGGCGATTCCACATCTATTTTCGTACTACTATCTCTTATTAGTAAGTATTGATATATATATTTGTAAGGTCATGATCATTTGTCTAATTTCCATCAACAATTGGGCTATATACCTAATTAATTCTACTTTACATATGAGTCAAAAACGAATAAGTTTTCAAAATACCTTAGTAGTAGAGTATGTATATTTACGTATGCAAATTAGGCCGCAAAGACTAATGGCCGTAAGTGATACTTGTTTCATGTCCATACATTATGATGAGCGTAGAAGAGTATAATGATTTTAAGGTTTTGGAAAAAAAAACGGTTAACATATCCGACCCTTTAACGATGTGATAAAACAATAAGGTGTATATCTTCAACAATTAACGCAGTATGTAAAACTTTTACCAAAATAAGAAAATGTTGCATGTATAGTCAAAGATGCTAGCGAAAAATGTCCCCTTTACATAGTTACGAGATTGTATGAATGTATATTAGAATAGATAGATTTATGTTTTTCATGATACACTCACTACAAAAAGCACGATGAATAAACGTCGGTATATTGAAGTCAATTAATAAACCGACTTAAATGTTTTTTAGTAAGGAGGAATTTTGCGTCATTAAAGAAACTGACACTTTTTGTGTTATTTATCTAAAGGAGGTGATTTAAGCCAAGACTGATTCAAGTCTTTGTGTTCCACAACTTCAATAAGTTGAGACTTGAGAGTATAATTTTTGAGGATCTTCAAGAAGCATCGTGGACTTGTTCCAATGAATCATTGGATTGGTTACAGTCACAATCTGGCATTGTTTTGGTTGATTTATCCTCTAGTTTTGGCAGTGATGCTTTGTTTGCTCATCAAGAAGAGCAACGACACGTTTTACGTGTCACAAAGTGAGATTGTTTATAAGTATGAGAAAAATTTACAGAATGTTAACTTAAGCTGTTGAAACTAGTCAATTTTCAGTTTAGAAAAAGGTACATGATCATGATTGGCGAGTCATGCAAGAAGTAGAGATGTTACAATTACATTAGTAATACTTCTAGTTTCTATTCCAAATCAGATTCTTCATCCTGAAGAGGTAATGGCCATTCCCTGTAGCAATCTCTGAACTGGCAAAAACTGAACGATTTGTCTAGCAATTGGAGTTATATGATTAATCTTTGGTTTTGTATTTGCAGCTTCCTGATTTTACATGATGAACTGATTTTGTAGTTTTTCAGGATATTCTTCTTTGTATAATACTGGATTGTGATTACATTGATCTAGTGTATTTGCTAGGAACCTTTATTAAATCCATCGTCTATACCGTTGCTTGACTTCAATTGCTAAGCTGGTTTTGGAATTACATTATGCAAGAAGACACATGTATCACTTTTTTATAAGTTTTACAGGTAAATGAAAATGGTGGAGATACAGAGCTTAACAACATATTTCATCAAGCCAGCATTTGACATTCTTCGTAAAGCAATATCTGTTGTATAAAGCGACAATGTAAGAATCACATATACATATTTTCATTATAGTATACTATTTAATTTACACTAGGATTTAACCTGTAGTACACCGCGAGACAAAAATTTAATTTATTGTTTTGTATATAATGATTTACTATTTATAAAATTTTAAAATTCTGATTCAAAAAAGAAATATTTTTTTTGGAACTTTTATTAGAAGTAACATAGTTAAATGTTATAAATATCGTTGTTCGGTTGTTGTATTTTTCTGGTAACATTTTTTTTTTTTGATTTTAATGTTATATAACTATGGCAATTCTCACAAATAGTACAAAAATAAGTTTTGTTTCCAAATTTAGCACATCATTTTCAAAGTTCCAAAATAGCACAAATTTAATATAAAAATATCGAAAATTTTAGGAACGATTTAAAAAAATATCAAAATTGTCTAAAAAGTAAACTTTAGCCCCTAAAAACTAAATCCTAAACCCAAAATACTAAAGCCAAACCCAAACTTTTAAATTATTTTAGTGCTATTTTTGGAAATTTATGGAGTGTGTGGTATAATTGTCTACAAAACTTGTTTTAGTGCTATTCTAGGGTATTTCTCTATAATTATTTATCGTATTAGATATATGATTATCATATGTTGTGTTTTTGTCATATTTCCAATATCTACTATTCTCAAACTCTGAATCGTTATTTTCTTAAAATATGTTAGTCCACTAATATTATAATCGAATGTGTATATATTCAATTTATTATACATATATCTATATATTATAGATAATTTATTTAAGTTATTCTACATTTAATAAAAATATTATATTATAATTGAACTATAGTACTTTTTAATTAATAATTAATTTCATAGTAACATAGTTAATTTATGTGTCATAATATAAAAAATTAATTATATACCACGATTTCAAATTCCACGAATCCGCTAATCTTTATGCTCCATTAATGTTTGGTGAGAAAATTTTTTAAAATAATTTTTAAATATTCATGATACTTTATTTTTTACAACAAAATTTTTAAACTCATTTTAAAAAATTTGAATCACAACATATGCAGAAAAAATCTATATATTTATTTATTATATGAAATATGTATTAGTTTAAATGTTTTTAAAATATGAACAAACAAAGATGAGGGAAGAATTTTTAATAAAATCTTCGAGATATCTCTAAATTAATTAAAGAAAATAATTTTGTTGACAAAATTAGAGGAGAGAGATTTAATATTTTCTTAAACAAATGATTTTGATTTCAAATATTTTAGTTCCAAAATTACTCTTTCTAGTTGCAATTAAACATATTTTACACATAAATTCAATGACAATTATAATAAATAAATGATTGATTTTGTACAATGTTCAAAATGTACTTTTAAAAAAATTATATTAAGATAATTCTGGAAATTGTATATGAATTCAGGCCAACAGTGTTACAAAAGCAAGTAGTTGAAATTTACGGAAAGGATAATAGATAGATACACATATAATAAGATTGTATATGTGGTGATGTAATAGTTAAAGTGACATTTATATACTATATAAAACATTTATTTAATTAATAAACTTTTGTATGAGTTTCTTTTGAAATGAGTTATATATATATAGAATAAAAAAAATAAAAACAGTAAAAATAATTACTAGATACACGTCGATTTTATAAGTAACTCAAAAAAATGAGTTTTACACATCGGAAGTAAATCGTTGTTAAAACTACTAAAACCAACGTAAACTTATTCGACGTAAAAGAAAGAATCATTTTTTAAAGTGAAGTTAATATATTTACCGTCAAGCAATGTTAAGACAGTTTTTAAACCGATGTTATTATTTTAAAATCAGTTTAAAATAACGTTAAAGTCAATAATGATCGACGTCAAATGCCGTTTGTTTTTGTTGTAGTGACTGTACCAAAAACATCTGATTACATAACATGTTAAACGAAGATGTTTTGAGATTTCTTTAAACCATCATTTTATATTGTGGTACTTTTTTTATACGATGTCCCAAATCGGACCACATTGTCAAATTAGAGGATCCACTATTTAATTTACCTTAGAAGGATCAAGTTACCATAGCTCTGGCTACCCAAGGCGCACCAAAATTATTCCGTTTACCGCATCGCTTTAAATCAATTACCATTAGGTCACTATGCTTTGAACAATCTTTAAAATAATAAATTTAGTGTGGAAATCCCAAGAAGATAATCAAATCTAAAAAAACAGACTTTCTTTCACGAAAGAAACTTTGAATTCCTTAGGCAAACCACTTTTAATATACATGATTTGATTTGGTTCATATAATACATATGAGTTCTTAAAACGAGATGCACACTATATAAAAAATATATATATGCTTATCCAGACAAACGTCCTATACTAATAACTCTTTTTGTCAACTATATCAATAAAATTCAAAAAGTGATGGTATGATTTTTTTTATTAAACGTGTGAAGTTTTTAAATTTATACCAGTAGATAATAATCTCTCGAATTTTATTTTTCAAAACGTAAATGATAGCAACTTAGCAAGACACAAACACGAGATATTCGTAAGAATAAATAAGGATAAATTGGTATTTATAATACTAAATTAGTGAGGTGGGTCTAATATTCGTTTTTGTCCTGAAGCAGTGGAAGTCACATTGTCACGTTCTGGATCTCGACCTTACTCGAAGTAAGCAGACAAATAAAACCTACCTCCCTTAAGTACTATTAAATAGTGTTAATCCCTTGAATTGCTCTGCTCCTCCTATATACTTTTGGTTTTATATTTTCAGATTCCTTCGCACAAACGCACAAATCCGTCTTTTATTAATAAAAAAAAGAGGCGTAGAGAAATGTTTTAAAAGAGAGTAGATTATAGACTAGTTAAATAAATTAGGCTACCAGCCGATAAGCTTGATGATATATTGGGCCTAAATTTGAATAGCCTACCTAATAACGGATTTGATTAGGGCCTAGGTCTAAGCAATAATTGTGTTTACCCTAAAACGCAGTCGTCTTTAAACCAGGAGTAGAGATTTTTCTTCCTTCAATGTCCCTCTAAATTCAGGATTCGTCCGTCATTTGAAGGCATGATGACGTATGCGTACGGACTCTTTCTCTCTCTCTGCTCCTTTAACTTACTTATGTCAGATGTGGTCCTCTATGTCCACTAGGATGTTTTCTTATACGTAGTTAAAGACAAGTCAAGTTACTAGAAATCCAAGACTGTTGCCACTTTTTTTAGTAATCTTTGACTTATGAAATTATTCAAAAGAATTTATGAATCAATTGTACTTGGGGGATTACAAGATTGGAATCGGAAAAGAGTCGCCTTTTCTTGTTATGTCTTGTGGTGTTCGTAGATGGTTTGCCTTGTCTCGGCCACGAGAACATGTTAGTGTTTTTGAAACTTCTCAATCTTCAATTGTGATCCCATAGGCTGAGACTAAAAGAGTAAAAGTTATTGTGTTATGCTACTACTTGATTCTTGATTTGTTGTTAGGTTTGATGTGAAAGCTTTATATGTTGGGAAGTAATTGTGGAGAGAGACTCTGCCATTGCAATCTTGGTCTCGCGTTTACAAGTTAAAGGGACTTAAGTCCAATTCTTGATATGAAGTGAAGATATCATACCCTGCTTCTGTGTGGACAAATCTTTGTTTTTGTCTTTTTATCTACTTTCTTTTTCAAAAATTTTGTGCTGTTGAATTGAAATTTGATGTTCTTTGCTTTTAACAGATACCAGCTCGGTTTTCATTGCAACTACTAAAGAACCGTGGAATGGGATTGAAGCTACTTAAACCAGATGTGGAGATTACTAAACACTGAGAAGTTGATGCTCAAGGCAGAAAGTCTCGAAGAAGTTAACAATAAGGTATTGCCATCAAGAATATAGCTTCTGTTAATTCCTTCAAACCTGTTCTCAGCTTTTGGTTTTAGGCTGGATTGAATGTTTTGCTGACCGTGGAACCCGAGGGAATTGTGGCAATACCAAATTCCAAAGAAAGATCTTTTGTCATTTACAATATAGGCAAGCTTTTACATTATTAATCCACTTACATTGAGAGATAAACACTCTTTTGCATCTTTGTGCCTACTTCTAAGTCTCAAAACTCTCTGATAACAAAAACAGTTTGTGAAGAACAACTCATGGGCATACCTTATTCAAGCTGGTCAGTGGTTATATTAGTAGCTTTGTGTCTCGTGGTGGCGTTTATTGTTCCTCGGTTTCTACCATCTTCTCTTCTCATAAAGAATCAATGTGCAAGTACATCGCATCACAGCTACGAAAAGGATCCTTGAGGTCACTGCATACATATTTTTTATTGCTATATAACCTCTCCATCATATATTCATTCATCATTGTCATCATCTTAGTGTTCTTTTGCTCTTACTTTTAGGTTAAGGGGAAATCTCCAATTTTAGTACAAACTGTCAAAAGCTCTAGGTATCTAAATCTTTCTCTTGGACTCACTTTAAAACAGTTCTTGTTGTTGATTTACTCCAGTTACTTTCAATCTGTTCTTGCACAATCCAACATTGTATTTTCTTCTTTTGTTTCTTTATCATTGGAGACTTTTCTGCCCAATTGCGTGTGAGAGAAAAAGTGGTCAAAATAGGCTGTGACTTAGACTATGTGCATATGATAAAATTCAAGTTAGACCCCTAACAAACCAAAAAAAAAAAAAAAAAAAAGATCAAATTCAAGTTTGTTTTGTTTTCCTTTATATTTTTTCTTGACTATTCACCTGTAAAAATGACTGTAGATTTATAAGAAAGATCAAATGACGCTGTGACATATAATATGTGCATGATAATATTTTTCTTAACTAAAGTAAAAGTCACCTGTAAAAATGTTTTCCCCTATATGACTATTTAAATTTTAAGAGTATCACATATGTTAAAAAGGTATATGAATTAATAACAAAAAAAAAAAACTTAAATAAACAAATCTTATGAAATGCTTAACAAAATTTTGAATTATTTTTTTCAATTCCTTCGATACAAAAATTCATTTAATATTTCAATGTCTGTAAAATCTGAACTTGCAATCTTTATCCATCTTAATTCCCTCATATTTATACGCTACTTGAGTTAAAGATGAGTAGTTAAAGTCAGATGTGACTTGTGTATAATTACTTTGGGACTTGTTTTCTCTTTCGTTCACTCCAAAGAGCATCTTAAGTTGCTAAAGAGAACGCCGCCAATGGCTGAAAAGCAAAAGGTCTGTGTTACTGGTGCAGGAGGATTTATTGCTTCATGGCTCGTCAAGTTTCTTCTCTCTCGTGGCTACACTGTCCATGGAACCGTTCGAGATCCTTGTAAGGGAGGAGAAAGGACAAATCCTATCTCTTTGTTTAGTCAGTGAACTTTTATGTATCCTCTGTTTCTTGAGTTTGAGAAAGTTGCATGCATTGATTCATTGTTCTCAGGTGATGAAAGGAATGAGCATTTGAGGAAGTTGGATAATGCTGCAAAGAATCTGAAACTTTTCAAGGCAGATTTGTTTGATTATGAAGGTCTTTCTTCAGCCATTGCTGGTTGCTCTGGAGTTTTCCATATCGCTTCTCCTGTGCCTTTTGAAGGAGTTCCTCTCAAAGAGGCAAGTACCTGAACATTGCTTCTTCTTTTCATTGTTTCTTGAATCACTAAAAAAACTTGGCTTGAAATGTTAAAAACATTCAGGAAGAACTGATTAAACCAGCTCTTACTGGCACCAAGAATGTTCTAGAAGCATGTAGTGAAGCTAAAGTGAAGAAAGTTGTGATTGTATCATCAATTGCTGCTGTTGTTTACAATCCAAAATGGCCTCAAGGTGTTGCCAAGGACGAGGATTGTTGGTCAGACATTCAATACCTTTACTCTCTTGAGGTAATATTGTATCTTTTAAGCTAACATGTTGGTCAGATAACTCTGTTTTATATATATAAACCAAAGACCTTAACAGATTTGTGTGTTTTCTGTGATGTAAAATCTGAGGATCTCAGGGTTATTGGCCTTATTACTATCTTGCCAAAACATTAACGGAACGTGAGGTTCTAGAGTGGAGCAAGAGAAGCTTAGCTGATGTTGTTACGGTTTGTCCATCTGTCACGATTGGCCCTAGGCTTCAGTCCACGCTTAACTCTAGTAGTTTGGGTCTTCTCAGATTTATAAAAGGTGATGTAAATATGTAATATGTGTTCTCATGCCTCTAATGACATATACTGGTTAAGTGATCAATTCATTCTTGAGAGTTTGTTGCTTTGTGTGTCTCAGGCGGTATAAAGTCCTTGTTGAGCGATCAACTGTATCTTGTAGATGTGCGTGATGTTGCGGATGCGCTTTTGTTGGTGTACGAAAATCCAGAAGCAAAAGGAAGATACATATGCAATTCTCATTCACTTCACATCGATTCTCTTATGGAAAAGCTAAAGAATATGTATCCTAAACGCAACTTCCCTGAAAGGTAAAGAGTAGAGAGCAAATCCAACCAACGCTTAGTTTCAAACTTTTGAGATTTCGAGCTGATCCGATGACATGTATAATGGCAGTTTCACGGAGATAAAAGAGAAAGAAGTGAGGCCTCTAAGTGCAGAGAAGTTGCAGAATTTGGGGTGGAAGTTTAGGTCATTAGAAGAAACCATTGATGATTCTGTAGTGAGCTTTGAAGTAGCTGGTGATCTTCCAAAGCCATAGCCTACTCACATTGAGTATTTTCTGTTGAAATAAAGTGGTTCCATGAAATGATTTTTTTGGTAAAATCATTTCATTCTCAAATCCACCATCTATTTGCTGTTATTCTCTGTAGAAGTCAGATCTTTATCACTTTCACTTAGATGAATAATTTGATGGAACATTTCAGATTCATGAAAACAATTTGGTGTTTACTGGATTTGAAACCGACCCACTAGACTAACTAAAGTGTCCGAATACGGAAGTCCGCGGCAAAACAGAAACCAACTCATTTATGTCGTTACAGCTTTGTAATCTAGTAGATATAAATTAAATCATGTCGATATTAGTTTTGTAGTCTAGTAGATATAACATTAGTTACGGTTCCTTAATATCATAGACATTGGACCACAATGTGGACTTGTGGGGTTAAATGAGTCACGAGCTCATGAGTCCCTAGCCATTTGTTTGAAATTTTCCGAGGACGAGGTTTAATCTACACCGTCCGAAATCGATAAATGATGGCAAATTGCTTATTTTGATTGTCTTATTAAAACTCCATGAGTAGAAATTTCTACTCGTTAATAATTTCAAGTCTATGGATAATAATCAACAAAGTTGGACTTCAGTTTTACATTTGTGTAAACGTTACTACAACGGATAGATTTGATCAGACAAAACATAGATCGATGATTACGACGCTAATTACAAAATTAAGTATAAATTATATGGGTCCTACGTCATTTACAATGGCCAAAAAAAAAAAACAAAAGTATCTCTCTGTTTCTCTCTCTTTCATCTTCAACAAATCACGCACCACCATCATCATCATCTTCATCGTCATCACCAACTTCTTCATCATCACCATCAATGGAATTCCCCAAACCAAACCAAACCACCCTTTCCCCTAAAATCGATTCTTCTTTCTTCCTTCCTTTCATTTTTTAGGTTTTTTTTTCTTTTCTCCAGATTTTTAATTCTTTAGTTTCGAATTGGACCCTGTAGCTGCGTTTTTGTTTATAATTTCTTGTGATCCTTTCAGTACAAAAAACCCTAATTTCACATCCACCGACTTCGTCTTCTCTCTCTCTCTGGCCCATCCTTAAACCCACACTGCTTTTGCTTTTCTTTTTTTTCTTTTTTTTTTCCGGGAAATTTGATCTCTTTTTCCTCCTTTCGTCATTATTAGTAGGGAATGATCTTTTAGGTTTTTTGTTTTCCCTCAAATCTCACTTTTTCCATCACTTCTTCTCCATCTCATCTTCACAGAACCGAGTAAACCCTAGAATCTCTCCCCTTCTAAATTCAATGGGTTTCATCTTTCACTGGACTTAATCAAATTATGTCTAGGGTTTACTCGGTTACCTTTATCATCACTTAGAAGAATTGATCCTTGTTCATAATTCATCCTCTTTTGCTTTCTTTCTTTGGCATAAAGTTTCCAATTTTTTTTTCTTCTCTTTCTCACTCCTCTGTAATCATGGCGTACCAGTCTGTTCCGGGTTCTGGATTTCACTACTTGAATTCTCCTTTCGGTGATACAACTTTCACTAAGGTATTCGTCGGTGGCCTTGCTTGGGAGACTCAAAGTGAAACCCTTCGTCGCCATTTCGAACAGTACGGTGAAATCCTTGAAGCTGTTGTCATTGCTGATAAGAACACTGGCCGATCCAAAGGATATGGCTTTGTGAGTCCTCTCTTCTCCTTCTTTCTTTCTTTGTTAAACGCCAAGTTTGTTTTTTTTATTGCTCTGGAATGTGTCACGGAGATGCTAAATGTTGCTTTAGAGATACAATTATAATTACGGTTTTTTGTAGATCAGTGCCATCAGATTTTATAGGTAATGGATCGTGTGCATTAATCACAGAACAAAGAAAGTCATTAATTTTGGTGTAATTCTGTTGCAGTTGTTTTGTGAATGATTCAGTGCTCTGTTTCTATTTCATATGGAGGATTTATAGGTGACTTTCCGAGATCCAGAAGCTGCTAGGAGAGCTTGTACTGACCCAACTCCGATTATAGACGGTAGACGTGCAAACTGTAATCTTGCTTCCCTTGGGAGACCTCGGCCTCCATTGCCCTATGCATTGATTCCTAATATCCCTGGTCAGTCTTGCTACAATACTCATCTTCCATTGCCATTTCTCTTTTTAGACTGGCTTGCTTTGGTCTTATATTCTATGATGTTGTAGATTACTCGTAATTTAGTGCATTGGTGGGTTTTTTTTTTGTGTGTGGTTAGGACGCTTAAGACCAGCTTCCCCGTACATTGGAAATGTGCAGGGTCCTCGTGGTTCACTTATTGGAAATTATCCATATCAGCAACCACTTCCATATAACTACCAGCAAGGAGTTGTGTATCCTTATGGGTGAGTCATGCAATTCTAATCTCACACAGCAATTAAGTGTGTTTCTAATGTTTTGTTTTATTTTCGTATCTCAGGGTAACCGCATATGGACCCGAGTACATGTACTCACAATCACAGGTTGACAATGGCGATGAACACTTGCTACTATTTCCCTTTGTCATTAGATCTCTTGTAAATTTGTCATTAACTTTGTCTCGTTTCATGGTTTAGGGTTTATATGGTTCATACATGGGTCAGCAGTACCTTCAGGTCTATGGAGTACCTGGGGCAGTGAATTCACCCGTTTATCAATACGGGCAATTAAGTCAGAATGTTCCCAGCGGCCATGGTTATACAGCAGTTCAAGGGTATTCAGTTCCAGGAAGCCATGTTCTGCAGCTTGGTGGACCCACTGTCAGTGCGATGACCACTTCATCTATGTCTGCTCTTCAAGCTCCATACCCTTCAGGTACATTTTACTGTCTAATCTTGTTCTCTGACTGTTCAAATCTCAAAAGTCCTGGGTCGATCCCTTCTAAGTTAGAGGCACTATGGAAAAGCTAAGTTTATGTGCAATTAGTTATGTCCTCGTTTTAATATGTTTGTCAGGTATACCAGGCCCTGCTCCTGTACAGTCGCATATCATTGTCCATTCCCCTCAATTTATGCAGAGTAGCGGTTCTGACCAAACAACAAGGTGAGAATCCAATTCAACGGTTTCTTAATTTTGGTTTCTTAATTTTGGTTGCACAATTCAACGGTTCTGACCAAACAACAAGGTGAGAATCCAATCAACGGTTCTGACCAAACAACAAGGTGAGAATTGTGCACATTTGTTTTTTTTGTTCACCGCTTATATGATAGTAATGGTTTCAGTTATTCTTGAAGACTGAGGAGAAAAGGAAGTTAAGCGGTAGCGAAACTGCTACTTGAGGTGGCAGCAGTGGCTTCCTGTTTTATTAAGTCTTGCACGTTCTTTATCTTGCATCCTAAAGGTATGTATTTCTTATTCGGCATTATTGTAAATGCATAAAAAGAGGACGATCATCATCATAATGCGTTGACCTCATTAACCTCAGGATCTTGTTGCTATACAGGTTATATAAAATAGTCTGGCTCACTGGGAAGGCTCAGAAGGAAAAAGAAAAGGAAATTGGAGTTTCAGGGTTTGTGCTTCTGTTTTCTTACCCATCCATCAATGTGTATAAACACAGCCACAAAAATGCTGCTGGCTCGAGCTCGGGTTGAGTTTGAAGGCACTATAACGGTTTTCCCTCGGAGGGGAAAACGTTAATAATAAGTTGGTGTACAATATGCATATATATAATATACACACATACACAAGCATATACATGGTAGAATCAAAATCTGATTCTTTTCTAGTCAAAAGTCGTAATACCACTACACTTCCTTCAGGTACAGGAGTGTAGTGAGTAACATTGATAGGTATACAGCCTTTGTCCCCCCCCAAGTCCTGCATTGTAAGTAAATCATGTTCATGTTCTTGTCTGTGCATATTTAGGGTTCTCTCTTGTTCCATGTCTGAACACACTGATGAACTGTTATCCGATGCTTACTTTAAAGTATGGAATCAGCTCCTTTCTCAGAATTTCATTGAAAACAAAAGTGATTGTTCAGTAAACAAATTGTTTGATCAATTCTATAATTTGGTTCCGCTGATAGATATGAGTGACATTCTCATATGAATCTGAAAGACTTGACTGTCTGCAAAAACAGAGAAAAAGTCATAAGCAACAGGTTTTGGTGAAATCTTTCATTATTGTAGTGACTTTTGTCGTACCTTCTGGATCTTGGAGCTTTGTTCAGGAGATTCTTCATCTGTAAACTGTAGTACCCAAAGATGGTCATTGTGTTAGACATAAGAAACTAATCAGAGAGGTTATTGTGCAATAGGACTAGACTTACCTGTCCTGTGACGGTGTATAAACGGTTGTACCAACCGTTTGTTGCCATTCCAATTGCAGAGTACAAATGCTTGCGTGCTTCTCCAGGGTTTTGTAAGGTGTACTCGATGTAATAGAATCCTGATCATAAATTGTGTCAACGAAACAAAGCAGAGAGTTGAGATTTACTTCAGAGATTCTCACTGAGTTGAGATTTTGGTTTTTCACCCTTAGACGCTCTGCTATCGATTAGTTTTGCAGTCACTCCTGCTGGCTTTTGCCAGCTTCTATCCAATCCACTGACCTATAAATAAATGTCATATTTACATTTTTATTGAACTCTTTGCAGAGAGTGAGTTTGTTTGAATTGCAGGTAGAGAGACTAACCAGCGTTTCGGCGAAAGCTTCGACCTTTCCAAAAGATTCCATCCGAGTGAAGTCCGGACCTAGTCCAGTGATAGCTACGCTCACTGAGACGATCCATAATTCATCACCTATCAGTTAGCTCATAATTTCTAAACCAGAGAAAGTAAAAAGAAACTAGTCTTCTTGATAAAGTTACCATTGGAAGTTGAAGTTTCTTGAGGGTAAAAAGCTGTGATTGACTTGAATCCATTAGGTTCTGCTTGCCCGACTTGCCAATCTTCGTGTGAATGCAAATCAGATTCATCCATAAGTCATCATGATCTCATCACTATCATAAGTCTTCTAAAACAGAGTTTGAATAGATTACCTTGTGGGATTGATATCTCGAATTTGTTCACTTCATCTGTGTACACACGGTAAGTTTCTGATGCATCTGAGGTTAAAGAAAGGTTTGATTAGGCTTCCATGTTATCAAGGAATCAACATCAAGTACGAACACTGAATCAACAACAATACTTGTTTCTGCAAATGCAGGTGAAATGGCCAATGGAAGGAGGAAAACAGAGGAAGCTATCTGTAACATGACTTCTCTTCTCTTCATCCCAACATGATATCTAGACCTGTTAACAAAAAAAGATTGAGACTTAAACAGATTCAAAACAAACCCAGATAAAGAAAAGAAGTAAATTTCACTGGGAGATTAGTGGAGTTTACGAAATCCGAAGTTGTTCTTCATTGGAGCTGTCTAGAACAGAGACTGCCGCGGGAATTGATGTACATCTTCTGGAATCTGGAAAGAATTAGCTCTCAAGAATATGAATTTTGTACAAGAACGACGATGAATTAGTGAAGTGTGTGTGAGAGAGAGAGATTGAGAGGACCTGTAATAATGGTCTGACTATAACGAGACGAAACGCGGGGATTCGAAAAGCTCTGCGGAGAAGAAAACCATGGAGAAATCGCTGCCATGTGTTTCAAGATATGTCCGCTTCTCTGTTTTTCACGAAATCTATCTCCCTTTGGTGTTTCAATTATTATTTTTTATTTCTAAAATAAAGGATTTTGTTATGTGACAATTAAATTCAATAATATAATATTTTTTTAAAAAGCAATTAAAAATACATACATTTTGTTCAAACATATATTAACCATCAACATGTTTTTGTTTTATGTCACCAACATTTAATTTGCATAATGCGTACATCCAAGTATTTTCCATACAACATTTACACAATTTTTGTTATTTTGATAAACTCAGAATCCACGGCTAAATATTTTTACCAATCAAAACGTCGAAAATGATTAATATCGCAGAATATTCAAATCGTGGTTTAGATTGACACGACGAATCTTCAAGCAATTGACGACCTCGAATTAACTAGAAGACCTTCTCTTAATGTTGATTGTTTTACCTCCTTGGCTCTTTTTATAAGTAATCGAAGCGAGAAAGTAGCGAGAAGTAGCGTCCGCCAAAACCAAGCCTTTGCATTCTTGGGATCTACTCTCCGAGCCAGCCATAACGCATACACTGCTTCACTCACGTGCGTTGTCACCACAATCCCCGATGCTATCCGCAACACTAACATCGACCTGAAGATAAACAGCGCAATGACTCGAAAGAACGGTATGGGTCCAATGTCCGGTAGCCACGCGACTGATATAATGCTAGGCAATCCGATCACACAGAAGACCCACGCGTAAATGCTTGGACCATCGACCTCTCTCCTTTTCTTGTCTTTAAAATATGAAATGGTTTTAGTCATGGCTTCTTCAGGTTGTGTCATGGGCTCGTACCCGAGTTCCTCCTTGGCTTTGCGGATCGAGTAGTAATGAGTCACTCCCACCTACTCCATTAAGAAAAACGTTATAAGCTCATGCGATTTGTCTTTTTCTTTAAAAAAAATCTCTAATGTAATCAAAACTACTCTCTAACAAACCTTATAAACTTCAGGTGGAAGAATCAATGGTTCCGGAATCCACCATTGGTTCAGGAGTGGTGATAGCATTGTGTACATTGCTTCACATAATTTTCCTAGTAAAACCGCAAGCGAAATAGATAGCGATAACTTGGGAAGATCGTAATCAAGATTCTTTAAAATTGGCCTAAGAAACTCGAAGAAATTAATCGGATTACCTGTAAAAATAAACCACATAATCGGCCTCGAGATAAATCGATCACAGCAAAGAATATAGAAAACAAAGTTTTAAGAGTGTAAACTTTACCATCAGAAACAAAGTAGGCCTTCCCTGCTGCTTTCGAGTGTTCATTGAGTAAATCGGTAGTCGCCAACATGAGCGCGAGTACAATGTTATCCACGTAAATCCAGTCGGTTTTCGAGTTTGAATCGCCGATTTTGAAGAGGAATAAACCCAACCTTGCATCAGAAATTATCCTATCAAGATAATTCTCTTCAGCCGGTCCATAAACAATCGGGCAACGAATCACACACGTAGATAAAAGACTTCCATGCCCATTCCTAGATTCCCATAAACATATATAAAACATTAGCATTGCCATTCCATAAATATATAGATTTCCAATTATTTTTCATTTCACATAATTTGTTCATTTTCCAAGATTCCTCAGCTCACAAAACATAATCCTAACATAATAAACAACAACATATTGATCTTGCCACTTACTCAACAATACGACCGTTGTTCTTCAGAACCAACTGTTCGGCAATAGATTTAGTCCGATCATATGAACTGACGTATTGATTTGAAGCTACGTCAGGTAGAGTTTCATCTCCATTCTCAATCTCTTTTCCACCAAAAACGACTCCATTGGTGCTTAAATACACTAACCTCGTGATCCCTTTCTTCACACAGGTTTCCAATACGTTATGCGTCCCTTCCACGTTGACTTCCTCGATCTGACGAGTCCGAACCATTTCCTTACCCGAACCACCATACGAGGCAAGATGAATCACACAGTCCACTCTTTCGATAGCTTCTTCTACGTCCTCTCTACTCACAACATCTCCTGACATATACATATATAATGTGAACAAAGTATATTGTTAGAATATTTCATATTGAAAATGGAGATATATCTAACATAGTATATAATGCACAAAGACAAATTCTCTCTTGTCAACTGGTTTTGAATTGTAAGCACATGATTCTAGAAATATCTACTCAATGTACTTTATATATGGTCATAATCTTAATCTTGAGCTCGTTGGTTTGAGTAGAGAGTGAAATTTATTTAAATACCATTTATGCAGAGGACGCCGGCTTCTTTGAGACGGTCGGACCAAGGAGAGGTGGTGCGGCAGTCGGAGGAGCGGACTTGAAGAGCGCCACGGCGTAGCAGCTCAAGGCACACGGTGGAGCCAACTAAACCCAACCCACCGGTCACAACTACGACTTTGCCTTCTATTCCTCTGTTCTCCTCTTCTATCATATCCATTTTTGGTATGGTTTCTTCTTCGTTAGTTCAATTTTCGATCGTTCTAAAATGGTCAACGAAGAGTTCAATATAATTGGTTTATTAAGGTAATGGTGCCGTATGATGTAAATTAAACATTAGAATAAATTTGTATATAGCGTTATGCACGAGAACCTCGTTGTCGATTGAAGCACGTGTCTTGGCCAGCTAGATCACCAAGCATTGATTGATGATCACGACGAGAAAGTTTACGTGTTCATTTATAATCCTAATCCACAAATTAAGCTCCTTATTAAATAAAATTTCTTGCTAATCTCCTTTCTTGTCAATAAGCATTATGAATCAAATTAGTGACACATCAAAAGAAAAAGTACAAACTTCTATATTCTATGTCTTGATAAGATATCTAATTAGTTGACTAATAAAAGAACGAAGAAATGTTACTTACAAAAAAAGTTAACTAGCTAAAGGAAGCTTATTTTGGTCTTCCGGTTACCTACTATATAATTTAGTGTTTTTATTTCAGGTTTAAGGTTTAAAATCTTAAATATGCAATTTTAATAGATTATGCGTACTAGTTCGATGAATGGCAATACTGTATAGGGTGAATGGTGAGAACAATGTACATCTCACTTAGACTTGTAGTTATCAACTATTACTCATTGAAAATAGTTTCATAATTTTTTCAATCCCAAAATTATAAAAACTACCCAAACATCATATTTAAAAGTATATATTTTCCTAATAAGCCACTATGATTTAACTGCAGTATATCGTAGAACCATTTCTGTTTATATAATTGAATCAACTTAATTCAATATGTTTAATATTTTAATATTGGTAGTGGTAACAAAATAATAAAATAAAAATTTACCTATAGCACTCGGTTAATGATATTTTAAATTTATATTAATGTCGATCAAAACCCGTCCCGTAGTATAGGTTTAAGTGTTCATAATATTTTAAATTTTTTATAAAGATTAAATATATCAATAAAAATATTTAAAACTTTTTAAAATTTTAAATTTTATTATATCTGATATAATTAAACGGTTCAACTAAAGAACCGAATCAAACCGGATACAAACTTTTAAAATTTGGATGCTTGTTAAGTTATTTTTCCTGCTCACTCAATTTGAATTCATTGTGGTCTTATTTAATATGACTATGAATCATTGTCTAAACAATTTAGCCGACATAAGACGTTGAGCATACACTTTTTTCATTAATTAAGTATTATATGTTTGTTTTTAAAAATTTGAATCACAACATATGCATAAAAAAAGATTATATATTTATTAGAGAAATACCCTAAAATAGCACTAAAACAAGTTTTGTGGACAATTATAATACACACTCCACAAATTTCCAAAAATAGCACTAAAATAATTTAAAATTTTGTGTTTAGGTTTAGGGTTTAGTTTTTAGGGTTTAAGGTTTGTTTTTTGGAAAATTTTGATATTTTTTTAAATCGTCCCCAAAGTTTTCTATATTTTTTATATTAATTTTGTGCTATTTTTGGAACAATGAAGATGATGTGCTAAATTTGAAAACAAAACTTATTTTTGTACTATTTGTGAGAATTGCCTTTTTATTTTGACTTGATATATTATATGATGATTCAAAACAATTAAAAAAACAAAAATGATAGGAGATTCATAATTTTAACTTTTAACAAAATTTTCTAAAAATCTATATTATTAATTGTAGAACAATATATAAATATTTCTAATTTATAATTAATTTTAAAATCTTTTAATTGTGTTTGGGTATATAGAAATAGTAGAAAATTAATTTTAAAACTTGTTTGGATACATAGATATAAGTATTTGTCGGTTCTATATTTACGCTTAATGAGATTTCTAATTTTTTTTTTAAAATCAGTGACATTTAGATAATAACTTACAATGAATGTTTGTTTATAAAATGTACTTAAAAATAATAATATAAATTATATCTTTTAAGTTATAAAATGTTATATAACTAAAATGCGGTATTTTTGGTTACAAGGCTGCTTGGTCAACAAAGTTCCTGACACGTGACTTATTAAGAGTGGTTACTTTGACCAGCTAAGTTTATATTTGGCTCTAAGGTACCCGACTCAGACGGGTCACGTTTGGTTCCACGAAGCTTTCAATCAATTCCTGCCAATAACCACGCCAGGAAATTAAGAACATAAATCCTGTAGCCCAAACAAGAGACCGCGACCTTGCGTCAGGAAAAGTGGAAAAACCCCTAAGACTCTACGGGCTAGTCAACACCATCGGAGACTTACCGGGGTTCGCTAAGGTACCCTAAATCCACCTTCTTCTCCGTTTCTGCTTTGTTTAGTAATCTACTTGAATGACTTCGTTTTGAGAACTTTCCTGGGTTTTCTGTAGAGAATCGAGATTAGGGTTTCATCTATTTTGGGTGTTCTCTGTCTCTCCTTTAATTCCAGCTTCCCTACTTCGATTCTGGTTCTTCAACTCTACTTATTCTAGGGTTTTTGAATGCCAAGAAGTACGGAATCGAGAAATTTCAGAAATTAATTTCATAGACCTCTGATTGAGCTTTTTAGATTGTGTATGAATTCGACTGGTTCGTACTATGAAACGCATCTTCCACATTTTGGTTTCTCCAATGATTTGAGAAACCTAGCTCAAACTTTGGTTCATCAAAATTGGTAATCTTGGTCATGGATCCAGCCTAGTTTGTTTCTTCCCTATGTACTTCGAATTCCATGTTCTTGGAATCTTTCTTTTGGGAAAAGGAATGGTAGAAACAATTGGGGATTGAAAGGATTAAACCAGTCTTAACCTTTGCTACTTGCTTGTATAGAAATGTCTTATTGGTCTCTTTGCTTTACATCTTCGAACTTGTTTTGTGCTTGATTTGATTGTTATCTTCTTCTTTTTCGTCCTTAATTGTGATATTATTAACAGGTAGGTTTGGATTGTATCCCTTGTGATAAAAAAAAAAAGAAAAAACACAAAGCAACACCATGAACACTGAGAATAATCAGACTACTACTACTACTACTCACTCGAAAGTGATATCTCATGTGTTTTTCACTGGTACTTCCAAGCAAGGCTCTGCTGGGCCACCCGTCGGTCTTGTCGATATTGGCGTTAGCGAAGTTGCCTACATCTTCAGAGTCTCTCTCCCTGGCATTGAGAAAAATCAAAGTAAGCCTTCGCCTTCACATTTCTTTTTTTCCTGATGTCCTTTCATAAATGATTCTGTTGTTGGATAGTGGAAAGAGCCGTCTCAATACGAAATTTCCTTCTAATTCTCTGCCACCTGTTTAAAATCCAAAATGGATTCTTCATGTTTTGATAATGACCAATGACATGAAAAGAAAGTTGCATTCTTTTCACTCTGTGACTTTGACCCAAAATGCTATCTTCTGATCTGTTAATAGATAAGATCAAATGTGAGATTCAGAGGGAGGGAAGAGTTTGCATCCAAGGAGTAGTGCCTGAGATTGCGATTCCAAGTAACACGGGATGCTTATACAGAATGCAGGTGCAACAGCTCTGCCCGCCTGGTCCATTCTCAATCACGTTTAATCTTCCAGGACAAGTGGACCCTCGCTTGTTTTCTCCAAATTTTAGACCTGATGGGATCTTTGAAGTTGTTGTCGTCAAGCTCGGAGTACGCATCCCAACTTCATAGTTCCGGTTTCCATATAACTAGGATATCTTCCTCACTTAATCAGCATTTAGTAGCATTGGCCGACTTATAGGTCTTTGATTCGGGATTCAGATGTTGTAGACTCGAGAATGTTCTTCTTTTTTTTGTAAAATCATGTTCAATGATCCGATTCCTTAAGAATTAAGATGTTCTTAGACTCTGAAAAAAGTTGTTGGATGTGAAACGGTACTGTTTTGAGCACAAATGAATCAAGTGAAATATAGGAAAAGAGAATCATAAAGTTAGGTAATCTTAAAAGAGAATATACACAAGATTATCAAAATTTCAGCCTCTTATTTGCAAATTATAAAAATAAGATGGTTCATTTATTACATATGTTCTTTTAAATAACATGGATCCGTGAAAATCATCGTAAATATACACTTATTATTTACAGTTGTGCCAGTGTTTTTTTCTTTTTTCTTTTGTTGGGCTAATTTTAACCAAAAATTTGGCTACCACATCTTAAAACTAAAGACTTTTTGTACCAAAAACGGACTTTCAAAACTTATAATCCAAATTTTACAAATAATGTTGTCAAAGTCAACTAAAGAAGTGGACTCGATCCAGGGAGGTGTTGTGTTCGTCGCAGTCAAATCAAAGCATATTCCATATTGTCTCAAATAAGAAAAGATCTCCAAAAATCCATTAAAATGAAGAGACAAAGACTTAAATCGTTCTCATTCTCTGTATCCTGAAAACTCACGAAAAATCGACGATACGATGCCGGCGCTAAGAGTGTTATCGGCGTTAGATGCGGCTAGGATACAATGGTACCATTTCAAGGCAATAATAGTCGCCGGGATGGGACTTTTCACCGACGCTTACGATCTTTTCTGTATAGCTCCGATCATGAAAATGATAAGTCAAATCTATTACCACAAAGACTCAATCGGAACCGCTCTTCTCTCAACTTCTTACGCCATCGCTCTTCTTGGCACCGCTTTAGGTCAGCTCATCTTCGGTTACTTAGGTGACCGAGTCGGACGTAGTAAAGTCTACGGACTTTGTCTCTTAATCATGGTTTTTAGCTCCTTTGGTTGTGGCTTCTCTGTTTGCACGACTCGACGTTCTTGCGTTATGGTCAGTCTTGGATTCTTTAGATTCGTTCTTGGACTTGGAATCGGTGGAGATTACCCTCTCTCCGCCACGATTATGTCGGAGTTCGCTAATAAAAGGACGCGTGGAGCTTTTATCGCCGCCGTGTTCTCGATGCAAGGGTTAGGGATCTTGATGAGCTCTGCTGTAACTATGGTTGTGTGTGTGGCGTTCAAGAACGCCGGAGAGGGGAGTTTGGAGAAGACGAACGCGGCGGGTTTAGAGACTTTGGCTCCGCCGGAATCGGATATAGCGTGGAGGTTAATTCTTATGATCGGAGCTCTTCCCGCCGCGTTAACGTTTTACTGGCGAATGTTCATGCCTGAAACCGCCAGGTTCTGTTTAGCTGTCCTAAATTTAAATGTTTTAAAAATTATTTTCCGCCGTATAATAATATGAAGATATTTATTTTGCGTATGACAAAAATATTTTTTTCCGTAATTTTTATATGCAGCATCTTATACTATTTGTGGCCATTTTGTTTTTATTATTTGTCTTTTTTGTTCACCATTTTTTTTATCTTTTAATATTACCGTAGCACAGACTATGGTAATTAATTATTATATGCACTATCTTGTGTGACTTTGCTTCCTATCATCCCACATACAAAACCTTGGAAATTTTCAAGATTATTAAATAATTCTTTCTACTAAGTATTACTTCCGAGATTAAATACATTGGAATTTTAAACGGTAGCCATTTTTATTATGGATTGCTTCGATTGCAAACTAGATCGTTTGATAATTTTTTTGTCGGATAACACTCCACGATTAAATATATCATTTTCATCAATTTGTTTGCTGTAGACAAAATATGTGTTTTCTAGTTGCGCCGTAAAGCATATTAAAGCCGTATTTTAATAAGAAAAGTAATATTTTATGTAGATGAATACCTTGCGTGACTTTGTTAGCTATTGTCCTTGGACAAACTTTGGAAGTTTTCTAATTTTCAATGAAATCTCAATGTAGAATCATGAACTAAATTACTAAAAAGTTTAGTCGTGTGCAAAACAAAAGTTCTACCCATGTTTCCGTACGAAATAATGTTCGAGGACCTGAAATTTAACCTAAATTTGATCTGATGCTGATCCGATGATAAACATAAAATAATATATGTATGTAATAATATAAAGAGTGGCAAGTTCGTGGTTTGTTCCTAGGAAGTAAGTTGACTTCAGAGGGAAATATACAGAGGTATATACCTTTTTAAGCTGCCTCTCATGATAAACGTATGCACTCAGTATTCCATTTTAATATGTATAATATATATATCTATATATATATATAGTTTTAAGTATGTATTTTCTATATTAATTATTCCTCCCAAGGTAGAAACTCCAGCTAATAAACAGAGTTTTATTTCATTATAACTAAATTTTAATCTCTCTAACTAACCACGTACTCTCTTCCTATCAAGTTCTCCCACTTTGATTCTCTTTCATAAGAAAAAGTCGAAGAGATTGGTCTTTTCCCTTCCGTGTATCTTATCTTATGGAGTTATGACTAATTATTATCTGCGGGATCTCTCACTAATAACAAACCTAAACTTTTTCGACTGACCAAAGTCTAATTAACTTTGTAAAACTAGCAAAAGTGACTAAAATATATTAACAAAATTGTCCAACTGTTGTTATCTACTAATTTGTGATAAATCTCACATACACAATAGTGACACAATATCAATATATGAAAAGGAATATTTCAATTTATTCATTGATCAATGGTGGTCTTATCAAATCTCTACTTTTGAATTTCTCTTTTTCAGTACTTCTATACTAAATAATAATTGAGCCAATATGATGATTAATAAATTTTTGAAAATGCATGCAGATACACAGCATTGGTGGAGAACAATGTAGTCCAAGCAGCAAAAGACATGCGAAGAGTCATGTCCGTATCCATGACTCAAGTAACTGAAGAAGAATCATTGGAGATACAACCACCTTCACCCGCCTCCTACAAACTCTTCTCTCGCCGTTTCCTCAGCCTCCACGGTCGTGACCTATTCGCAGCCTCAGCCAATTGGTTCCTAGTCGACGTCGTTTTCTACACAAGCAATCTCCTCCTCTCTCAAATCTTCAACTTCTCCAACAAACCTCTCAATTCCACAAACGTCTACGACTCCGCCTATGAAGTAGCTAAGCTCGCAGCCATCATAGCCGCTTGCTCCACCATCCCCGGTTACTGGTTCACCGTATATTTCATCGATAAAATCGGTAGAGTCAAGATTCAGATGATGGGGTTTTTCCTCATGGCCGTTGTGTACTTGGTCGCTGGGATCCCCTACAGTTGGTATTGGTCTAAGCACGAGAAGACTTATAAAGGCTTTATGGTTCTCTACGGATTGATCTTCTTCTTTAGCAACTTTGGTCCCAACACGACTACGTTTATTATCCCGGCGGAGCTTTTTCCGGCGAGGTTTAGGTCCACGTGTCACGGGATATCTGGAGCTGCTGGGAAATTTGGGGCGATTGTTGGCACTGTTGGTTTCTTGTGGGCCACGAAACACCACGAGGACGACGTTTTTCCTGACGTGAAACGCGTGAGAATCGCGTTTTTGATCCTTGGCGGCGTTTGTATCGCGGGAATGATCGTGACGTATTTCTTTACTCGTGAAACTATGGGAAGATCTTTAGAAGAGAACGAAGATGAAATAAATTCTTCCACGTCAGCTGGATCATCTTCTGCGAACGAGTTACTTCCGAGACAATACTAATTTCGAGATCATAACTTAATCAATCGTCTTGTGAATCTTTCCTCTCTCTGATTTACTCTTAATCTTTCTTGATTATTTATGTTTCTTAATCTTTATGATTTTTTTATGTTTGATACTCAAGTTTTTGTTTTTTTTTTCTTTTTCTCATGTTTACATGAATATCTTTTTTTCCTTTTTAATTCCGTGCATATTAAAGGGGGTATATACATGTCAAAGCTTTATCTCTGTATTCAATTTTTCTTCGTAACCAAATTAGCAACAAATTGAAATGTGATTAAGCATATGATTACATTCACTTAGTTTTGGTAGGGAAAGAAGCCATCTTGTTGATTCCACATAAACCTTGAGGTTTACCAGTATTCCTTTTCATCCTAATGAAACCTTTTTCTCCCCATTTTGGACCCCAAGAATTCTTCACAATGATGTAATCCATACCTTTGCTTGATCCGTACCCAACAGCAGCTACACCGTGGTCCAACTCGTCCCCGCACCGCCCATCAAACACCACCAATACAACGATTCAAAACTGTAGGATATGGGCTTGGACCAAGTCCGTTACTATTTGGGCCCAACCGCAAGCCCGTTACTATTTGGGCCCAATCGCAAGCCCGTTACTATTTGGGCCCAAACAGCGGTCCGAGATACTGACATGCTTTTGTACTCACAAAAACGTCCCGTTAGGCTCGGGATGAGAAATTACAGAAGATCCAGAAAAAACCCGCACCTCAAAGATTTCTCTATAAATAGAGGAGGAAGCTATTGAGAAGTGGTCGGAAAAATCTTCAGAAAAGTTACAAAGAAAAAACCTCTCAAACAATCGTATAAGATTTCGAATCGTATGCAAGTCAGAAACTGTCTTCTACTTCGTACTTTCGTATCAATTGTCTACTTCTGTAATCGTCGACAATCACGTCGTTAATAAAAGCGTTCGCTCCGTGCGATTCCCGATAAAAATTCGTATTATTATTGTTGCAACTTCGGTACGAACAATTGGCGCCGTCTGTGGGGACTCATACGAAGCGTTCGTACTTTCAATTGACGATCTAGCAAGATGATGCCGATGATTCCGGAAGAGTACGAGACGACGGAAACTTCAAGAGAAGTCAGAGTCGACCCTACTTCACCCCATGCTTCGCTAGCTCAGCAATACGAAGCTGGACCTTCGACTCGACATCAAGATGCTGGACTTTCCGCTCCGCCACAAAACATTTCCGTGTCAACTCGTGTCGCACATCCGCCTCCTACACTTCCTGCCGCAGCTGCTGCAAATAACATCGGAGCAGATGGAGTCTTGCCTAGGGAAACTGCATACGGAGGCGCAACCATGAGAGCTGAAGACGGAACCGCGCCAAGGGGAATGGGAGTCGACGAACTCTTACAAACTCTTCTCGACCGACTTGACCGTCAGGACGCACGAATGACAGAAAGACTGGATGCAGTCATTGCCGCCCAGGAAGCCTCGCAGAACCAACTCGAGCAACTCCAATCATACGGAGGGCGTACTGCACGACCGCAAAGCGACGAGGAGACAATGCGTCCGCACCGACCAACTCAAGAGGAGCGTGTGGCTCGGCGCACAAGGCCAGCGTCTATGATCGTCGGATCTACCGAGGAACGCGGCCACAAAAATCGAGGCCGGAGGTCACACAACGACGAACGCCCGCTCCATAATGAAGAGGAGGAAACTGACATTCGATCCCGAGAGTTCGAACAACTAAAAACGACGATGAAAGACATGTCATCAAAGATGCATCACGCTACCAGCTCGGCTCCTGACATAGAAAAGGTGTTAGAAGAAACGCAGCGATCTCCGTTCACTCCGCGGATCTCCAGAGTCCGTATTCGACATATCAGCAAGCTCAAGCTGGAAAACTACGAAGGACTCCATGACCCGCGGCCTTTTTTGACATCGGTAAGCATAGCGATCGGACGCGCACACTTCTCCGAAGAAGAATTAGAAGCCGGAAGCTGCCAACTCTTCGTCGAGCACCTGAGCGGAGCTGCTTTAACTTGGTTTTCGCGCCTAGAGGCCAACTCGATCGACAGTTACCAGGAGATCACCACTAGCTTCCTTAAAAACTACGGAGTATTCATGCAAAAGGGAGCCTCCAACGCTGACCTCTGGACAATGGCGCAAACCCAGAAAGAGTATCTTCGCTCGTTTATCGGACGGTTCAAAGGGGTTGTCACCAGTGTCGCCATACCCGACGATGCTGCGATTGCCGCCCTCCGTAACGCTCTTTGGCATGAGTCGAGATTCAGAGAAGATCTTGTGTTGAATCAACCAGTGACCTTACCGGATGCATTGCACCGTGCTAATCGATTCATCGAGATGGAGGAGGAGAAAGCGGCAATGGCATAGCGGTTAGCACCAGCAAAGGCCCCGCCCGTAAAAGAGAAGACAAAGGAGGATCATTTCGAGCCTCGTCAGCACTACGATAGCGATTATCTTCGGGAAAACAAAGGGAAAAGGGCAGCGGCATACTACGTCGGTGACTCATCAAGCAACCCCGAAAAACATTGGAACAAGTGGGAACGAGGGACTGATCCAAAGAAGGAACAAACGTAATGCGAGTTCCACAAAAGCTCCGGACATTAAACCGATGAATGCTGACAACTACAAAGCCTTTTATTGGCTAAGTTTAAGAAAGGAGATCTCGACGTCGAGGTAAACAAACAACAAACGCCTCCAAGGTATAACGAACGCCGAAACAATAATTTGAACCGGGATCGACGAGACGATAGGCGATGGCCTAACGAACCTGTTCGCAGAATGGAACGCTCTCACAGCAGAGAAAGACTCGAACGTCATGGGCGAACTAACGACGAACCAAGACAAGTAAATGACGAGCCAATCCCACGACGACGAATCAACATGATTATGGGAGGCTTGACATCATGTCGAGATTCCGTCCGATCAATTAAAAGCTATCGGCGCAAAGCTGAAACTCCACGAACATGGATCGAGAAAACTGCACCGCCCGTCAAGAGTCATGAACCAATCCAGTTTACGAAAAAAGATGCTGCTGGACTGGCCAATATCCACAATGATCCCTTGGTCGTTGAGTTGCTGATAGGGGAAAGCACCGTCACGAAGATCCTCATTGACACGGGAAGTTTGGTCAATGTGATTTTCAAAGACGTATTGCTTCAAATGGAAGTCGATCTCCGAGAGGCTTCTCAAACCGTTCAACCCTTAACAGGCTTTGATGGAGAAATAGTCATGACTATCGGCTCAATCACCTTGCCAATCTATATCGGCGGCACAGTAACCTGGTTTGATTTCGCGGTGGTTGACAAACCGGTGGTTTACAACGCGATTCTTGGAACGCCTTGGTTACACAAAATGAAGGCAGTCCCATCGACCTACCATCAATGTGTAAAGATCCCAACACTCCGAGGCATCCACACTTTGCGTGGCGACCCGCTCATCTCTCGCACTTGTTTTATGATCGAAAGAAAGAAACGAAATGCTAAGGCGTTATAGCAACTAACATGCGTGACAGCGGCACCCGCAAAGGGACATGATCCGCAACCTGGTCCGAGGGTAGAAACGGTTGTGCAAACGAATATCGATGAAAGTGATCCTGAACGTTGTGTCGGCGTCGGGACCAACTTACCTCCAGAACTCAGGAAGGAACTCACTGAATTTCTTCGTCAAAATGCAGGAACCTTTGCATGGTCGATTGATGACATGCCCGGTATAGACCCTATCATCGCTTGCCATGAGCTCAACATCGACCCAAATTTCAAGCCAATCAAGCAAAAACGGCAGAAACTAGGCCCTGACCGAGCCTAAGCTATCAAAGAAGAAGTTCGAAAACTACTCGATGCCGGATCTATCGTCGAAGTACGATATCCAGACTGGTTAAGCAATCCAGTTGTCGTCAAGAAAAAAAATGGAAAATGGCGAGTGTGTATTGACTTTACGGATCTTAACAAGGCATGCCCAAAAGATAGCTTCCCGCTCCCGAATATCAACAAAATCGTTGAAGCAACAGCTGGCAACGAGTTGCTATCATTCATGGATGCTTTTTCGGGCTACAACCAGATCCTTATGCACAAATCTGATCGTGAGAAGACTGCTTTCATTACCGATCAAGGAACGTATTGCTACAAGGTGATGCCGTTTGGCCTTAAAAATGCCGGTGCGACATACCAGCGGCTGGTGAATCAGATGTTTGCTAAACAACTAGGAAAAACAATGGAAGTCTACATCGACGACATGCTGGTCAAGTCAAACCGTTCCGAGGATCATGTCGCTCATATACGACAATGTTTCCAAGTGTTAAATCGGTACGACATGAAGCTGAATCCGGCCAAGTGTTCATTTGGCGTGACTTCCGGAGAGTTTCTTGGATATCTTGTCACTGAGCGTGGCATCGAAGCTAATCCGAAGCAGATTTCAGCAATAATTGATCTCCCTTCTCCAAAGAACACTCGTGAAGTACAGCGACTTACTGGACGCATCGCTGCGCTAAACCGGTACATCTCGAGATCAACGGACAAATGTCTTCCGTTTTACCAATTGTTGCGAGGAAACAAACGATTCGATTGGGATGGCAAGTGCGAAGAGGCTTTTCAAAAGCTTAAAAGCTATCTCTCAACCCCACCGATCTTAGCAAAACCAGAACAGGGTGAGACCTTATATATGTACATCTCCATATCCAGCTCAGCGGTTAGTGCGGTCCTAGTTCGAGAAGACCGTGGGGAACAGCAACTAATCTTTTATGTCAGTAAGACGCTTGACGGTGCAGAACAACGCTATCCGACCTTGGAAAAGCTGGCCTTTGCAGTAGTAATAGCCGCGCGAAAATTGCGGCCATACTTTCAGTCGCATACCGTCGAAATTTTGACAAACCAGCCCCTACGGACGATACTTCATAGCCCGAGCCAATCCGGTCGACTCGCAAAGTGGGTAGTGGAGCTGAGCGAATACGACATCGAGTATAAGAACTGAACGTGCGCAAAATCCCAAGTGCTCGCAGATTTTCTCGTTGAGTTACCACCAGAACTCAGCACTAAGGCACCTTTCGTCGAGAAATGGATTTTGCACGTTGATGGCGCCTCATCAAAACATGGTTCAGGAATTGGCATTAAGTTGGAATCACCAACGGGAGAGATACTCGAGCAATCGTTCCGTCTGGCATTTCCTGCAACGAACAATGAAGCCGAGTACGAAGCATTGCTTGCAGGTCTACGACTTGCACATGGGATCGGAGTCAAAAATACACAAGCATATGGTGATTCGCAGCTTGTCGCAAATCAGTTTAGCGGAGAATACGAAACAAAAAATGAAAGAATGGAAGCCTATCTTGCAGCTGTTCGCAACCTGTCTCGCGACCTCGAGTGCTTTGAGCTCAATAAAATTTCTCGAAGCGATAACGCACCCGCCGATGCCTTGGCAACATTAGCTCCAACATCTGATCCCGACTTGCGCCGTATAATACCCGTTGAATGCATCGAAATGCCAAGTATTGATCCAATAGCCGAAAGAGCAAAAAAACCCGCCAAAATGGAATCTTCGAAATCTCTACTGGTGTTAAACATCACACCTCAAGGACAATCACAACTAATCAGAAGTGTCAATGACAATGCACCTAACCGCTCAAACAGCCCTGACAACATATTTGCAGTTCGGACCGATTGGAAAGATGAAATTCGAAACCACTTAACGGATGGGATAGTACCAGACGATAAATGGGCAGCCAGACGTCTCAAAGTCCGCGCCGCGACGTATACAATGGTAGACGGCCGTTTATTCCGTTGGAGCGCTTCGAACATACTCATGTCTTGTCTTAACCAAGTGGAAGCAATGCAAGTCATGCAGGAAATCCACGAAGGAGCAGGCGGTAACCACTCAGGTGGCCGAGCATTATCACTCAAAATCCAAAAGCACGGGCACTACTGGCCAACGATGATCTCGGACTGTCAGAAATATGTCGCCCAATGCGAAAAGTGTCAACGTCATGCTCCCGTCATTCATGCTCCGACGGAATTCCTACGGACAACCGCACCACCTTACCCGTTCATGCGATGGGCGATGGATATTATTGGGCCACTCCCTGCGTCTCGACAAAAAAGATCTATCCTAGTCATGACAGACTACTTCACAAAGTGGGTGGAGGCCGAATCTTACGCAAAGATACAGTCAAAAGAAGTGCAAAATTTCGTATAGAAGTACATAATCTGCCGCCACGGACTCTCATACGAGATTGCACAGACAACGGATCCCAGTTCACATCACTCCAATTCGAGGGCTTCTGTGCGAAATGGAATATACGGCTAAGCAAATCAACTCCCAGATACCCGCAAGGCAACGGTCAAGCAGAAGCAACCAACAAGAGTTTACTTGATGGGTTAAAGAAGCGATTAGACGCAAAGAAAAATGCATAGGCATACGAACTCGACGGTGTTCTTTGGTCACATCGTACGACCCCAAAACGATCGATAGGTCAAACACCTTTCTCCCTCGCATATGGAATGGAAGCTATGGCACCTTCGAAAGTCGGACTCTCAACCATTCGTCGTTCGCTGCTGATTCGCGACCCCGATCTTAATGACCGTATGATGTTCGACAGTCTCGACGCGCTCGAGGAAGAACGTGACAAGGCACTCCTTCGTATTCAGAACTATCAACAGTCAGCGGTAAGGTTCTACACCAGGAAGGTCAAGAATCGTCTTTTTGCCGTAGGTGATCTTGTCCTCCGCAAAGTCTTCGAAAACACGGCCGAACCCAATGCCGGAAAAATGGGAGCTCACTGGGAAGGTCCTTATCTCATCTCCAACATAGTACAGCCTGGCGTCTATCACCTCCTCACCATGGACGGAACTTCGATTCCACGCTCATGGAATTCCGCAAATCTCAAGCGATACTACTATTAGCGACCGACAGTTTAACCGCGCCGTTCGTACGTTTCCCTTCCCCGCATCGTCTTTCTGTAAAAAAAAAAAAAAAAAAAAAAAAAGAAGAACTACGAATGGCTTGATCCCTTCCAAAGGGTACGTAGGCAGCCTTTCTCAAGGCACAGCTATGACAAAAAAAAATCATTCCAAATTTTCGCAACCACATCTCGTCGACGAATGACTGCCTTCAAATCAACACAACCAAACGCTATCCGCCGCCTCTTCGAGCCAGAAAAAACGTTCTCACAAACGTAACACCGTCGGCACGTCAGCGTGCAAGCAGGTCGCCATCTCCGAGTTTAACCTCTGGGTTTTGAACTACGCGAGTAGCGCTTGTCGTCTTCACATCGTCTCCCTGGCCAGGAGTACGATTTTAAAACGCGTTCCCACATGGATGCAGTGGTGAAATAATCCACATCTTTACTTAAGTAACCTAAAAAGTTACACTTAAAGATTTAAAAGCCGACCCCGATTCGCACCTATTAAAGCTAACAGGCGATCGAACGAATATAAGCCGAGTCCGCTCGCACGTTTGTGTCGACCTAAAGGCACCCACAGGGTAAGCCGGACTCCAGCGCCGCACCTATAGAGTACGATGAGTTCTGACTTTCGTACTTCATGTAAGCCGTGTCTCTCGGAAAATACGTATACAGGATAAGCCAAGGGACGCCTTGCTCCATAATATATCCCGAGCCAAGCTTAAAACGCCAAGGAAACCTCGCCAATAATAAGCCGATGATAACCTTGCATGAAGAACCAAGCTCCAGGAATTGAACGTAACTTCCCGTTTCCAAAAGCACGCGAATGGACTCGTTTTTTACCTTCATAAGCAAATCATTACTGTATAAAGCCAAATCCAGCCTCGCAACGCAAATGAAGAAAACACTTTATAAGCCGAATCCAAATTCGCATCTCAAGTAAAGACCATTGTGTAAGCCGAGTCCAAGCTTGCAACTAAGGCAAAAACGATTATTTAAGCCGAGCCCAGCCTCGCAAATAAATAATCACAAGTCAATGCAAATACTCTCGTCAGCGATCAAGAAAAACTTCAACGATTCAAATACACGAAATGCTCGAAATCCGACAAAGGTTCAAACACACGAAACGCAATCCATCATGCCACCAATGGCTAAAAGAGACAAGCTAAAAACATAAAAAGAAAAGCACAAATCTAAGCATCGTCATCCTCCGCATGAGCAACGCAAGCCGCTACAGAACCATGATCTGTAAACTCGGGGAAGGACCTGAGATCATCCTCGGCAAGCTCGAAGACAGTCTTCTGATCAACCACCGATTGCAACGTGTCTCGATGTGCCACCAGCCTCACCATCGTCTCCGGAGGAACAACCGTACCCTTGGCAGCCAACTCTCGAGGGTTTCGTGAGTCCCCTTCGCCTGGCTGAGCAAGAGTAGCGGATCCATCCTAGCCCGTGTATCAACATTGTGTCTTCCCATCCTGTGAATACGGTCGCGGTAGCCACGGACCTCCTTTCTGACACTCTCCCGCTCGACAAGTACAGCAACAGAACGAGATTCCCTCAACCTCTTCTGCTCAGAAGTCAATCTCTCCTCTGAAGAGATCTTAAGCTCTCTAATCTTAACTTCGAGAGACACATTTTTGGCCTTCTCAGACTCCAACGATCTCCCACGCTGCGCGATAGTCTGCCGAGCAGACCCTAGATCTCTCATGGCTGACCGAGCTCGATTCTCATATAAACCGACGATATGGTTACCTGCACTCATCAACTGGAGACGCACAAACTCAGAATAAAAAAAAAACAAAACAAAAGACGAAGCGACACGACAAAATTTATACAAACCTGAAATTGTTTGGCAGCCAACTCCCGGTAAAGATCTCCTCCTAGCAAAGTATCAACCGGCGGGAAGGTAACAATATCCCCGTTGATCCGTCTGGCAAAATCACTGCAGGCAACAGTATCCTTCAGGAACGCGTCGTTGGCCCCATTGTACTCGAAGGAAATACCAGCGGAAGCCATTGGACGAGGAGGATCCATACGACCCCTACCGCCAGAAGGTTCCCTCGGAGACCTATCGCCGGAAGGTTCCCCCGGAGATCTACCGCGTAAACCTCGCTTACGCGAACCGACAGCGATAGATGGAGGAGCGCTCGTTCTATCCATCGTAATCTGCTTCTCCGCACGAGCGGCCGCCACTTCCGAAGATCTGGCCCGACGAGCTGCCACCGACTCGACTGCACGCGTCACAACTCCAGTCTCGATCTGAGGACCAGTATTGGTAGGAGGCGCGTCATCCTTGTCAAATAAATCGGTGAAACTTGGAATCTGACAATCGGATCCTCCCATCCTTAGACACGAAATAAAACCTACACAATACCCATGTGTAAGATATTTAATACAAAACTAAAACCAAAACCAAAACGAAAGTCACTCACAATTACGATAATGATCCAATACGAGAGGCCACCGCAGAACGCCATTCCCTTTGATTCTCTCAAAAGCCTCGCGAATGTGGGGCGAAAGCTGGCGTGATCGAATGACCGGTGCTACAAAATAAATGAACAAAGATCAGAAACTAAGACAAAAGTCTAAACTTGGAAAACCAGAACCAAGTAAGAGCTACCGGTGCACAAATTCCATCTGAAAGCTATAGGCAAATCAAGATCCTCCACTGAGAACTCGCTAATCTTCACGTAAAAGTAAAATCGTCGCCAATCACTAATTTTACTCTTGGCCCCAACATAGATTTTGAAGCCCGGCCTGGACCTAACACTGCACAACCCGGTATTATCACGCACCCGCGTGAAAGTCGTTGCCAATTCTAAGAGATCGACGCCGATCTCAACTCTCTCATCAGCACACATAATCGCAAGACCAACCACGTTCCGAATCGAAGAAACGGTAAGCTGAGATAATGCGATATTGCGCCTCGCACAATACCGTAGAAGGAACTTTGGAAGCGGAAACTAAAGTCCACACTGAATAAAAAACGACTCGTAGACACAAATGCACCCCTCATGAGGAGTCCAAGGACGCTCATGCGGCTTCGGCTTATAGAAAGCCACTTCTTCAACCAAATGACACTGATCAAGCACGTCAGACAAAGAATCACGGGTACATAATGAAGGCCCAAGATCACACGGGGTAAAAGCATCTTCGGAATCGCCATCAACCGAAGGAACAACCAGATCGGTTATTTCAGTCATCACAGAATGACGTCCCCGACAAAACCGCGTTTCAGATGAAGCACTCAATCCCATGATAATCGGTTTTGTGACGTCGTCAACCGGCCTGTTCAAAATCTCAAATTCTCTAAGATGATCGATAGATTTCCCAACGCCGCATCTAACAATAGGAAGATCCACCAAAAGCTCATCCAACTCCACCATTTCATTCTCAGAGTCCTCGAGATTCTCTGAATTGTATCCCGCGAACAAGTTAGCACGAGCGTTTTCATCCAAATCGTTTATAGTAAACGACAAACCACCGTGCCCAAAATAATCAGATTCAGCAGAATCCTCTGAACCATATTCCGAGTGACACGACCAAGACATTACCTCGCGCAGCAATCCGCCCACAGCGTCAAAAGCAAGCCATGGCGGCAAACAACTCGGTCACGGTGGCAAACCCTCGCTCAAACCCAAATCGACGGCGGCAGCCAGATCCACGGCGGCGAGACGGATTCACACAACCCACGACGTCGTGACAAATTATCTCGGCCACGGTGACAAACAACTCGGTCACGACGGCAATAATCGACGACGACACAAGATCTCGTGACGGCAACTCACAATCGACGACGGCAAACACAACCCACGGCGGCAAAGAGATCTCGACGACGGCACAAGATCTCGCGGCGGCAACTCACAATCGACGTCGCAAATCAACCCACGATGGCACGATAACCAACGGTGGCAAAGAGGTTCAAGGCGGCAAGTTCCAACCGCAGCAGCACGACGGCAAGACAAGCGAGATCTCACGACGGCCACGGATCCAACCACGGTGGCAACACGAAAACCGCAACGACGAGACTCGGTCACGGTGGCATGAGAGAATCGATCACGGCGGCATGAGAGAATCGACCACGGCGGCAACCTCAAGCTCGACCACGGCGGCACCCAACCACGGCGGTACCCAACCACGGCGGCAAGAGATCTCACGGCTTCAAACGACTCGACCACGGCAAACAAGCTCGACCACGGCGGCAACAAGCTCAAAGACGACGGCGGCAAACCCTCGCTCAAACCCAAATCGACGGTGGCAAACCCTCGCTCAAACCCAAATCGACGGCGGCAAACCCTCTACGACGCGAATCAAAGATGACGGCGGCGGCTCAACCAACACTCACAGCGGCGACACTCAAACCCACGACGGCGGTGGCTCAACCAACACTCACGGCGGCGACACTCAAACCCACGACGGCGGCGGCTCAACCAACACTCACGGCGGCGACACTCAAACCCACGACGGCGGTGGCTCAACGGATACACGAAGGCAGAAAGAGTCCACGAAAACAAGAAACAACTCTATCGCGACAAAGATAGAGAATTAGAGAGAGAAGGGAGATATTTACCTCAAACGAAAATGGAGCAAATGGAGATCACAAACAAAGGGGAGGAGTATTTATAGAAAAAGGAAGGAAGCTAGGGTTTGGAGCCGTTCTCCCTGAAAAACGTGTCAAAACACTATTCACTGAGACGGATACATACTTTTCGAAAAACTTGTTCAAGCGCACAATTCGATGACACAATTTCCGCGCTCTCCGAAAAACGTGTCTCAATCACTATTCATTCCAGAAATCACTGTTCATCCCACAGAAGACTATTCTTTCTGTAAGGAACTGGTCTTTATGTACGAGCTCCGCGCTCTCCCAAAAATGTGTCTCAATAACTATTCATCCCAGAAATTACTATTCATCTTGGTAATCACTGTTCATCGCGCAGAAGACAATTCTTCCTATAAGGAACTGGTTCTCCTGCACGAGCTCCGCGCTCCCCGATAAGCGTGTCCACGACACCAATTCTCCTGCATGAGCTCCGTGCTCCCCGATAAGCGTGCCCACGGCACCAATCTACTATACGAGCTCTACGCTCCTGGAAAAATGCGTCCACATGAACCGTTTCTTCCGTAAAACCTCCACGTTCCACACAATACGTCTCACCCTTTAAACAACGCAATGCTACATCTTCCTTGCATCAGGAACAAGCACGTGTCCGATTCAAGAACCACGTTCGACAAACTCGAACAAGCTCTTATTTGCCGAACTAGGGGGGGCTATTGTAGGATATGGGCTTGGACCAAGCCCATTACTATTTGGGCCCAACCGCAAGCCCGTTAGTATTTGGGCCCAATCGCAAGCCCGTTACTATTTGGGCCCAAACAGCGGCCCGAGATACTGACATGCTTTTGTACTCACAAAAACGTCCCGTTAGGCTCGGGATGAGAAATTACAGAAGATCCAGAAAAAACCCGCACCTCAAAGATTTCTCTATAAATAGAAGAGGAAGCTATTGAGAAGTGGTCGGAAAAATCTTCAGAAAAGTTACAAAGAAAAAACCTCTCAAACAATCGTATAAGATTTCGAATCGTATGCAAGTCAGAAACAGTTTTCTACTTCGTACTTTCGTATCAATTGTCTACTTCTGTAATCGTCGACAATCACGTCGTTAATAAAAGCGTTCGCTCCGTGCGATTTCCGATAAAAATTCGTATTATTATTGTTGCAACTTCGGTACGAATAAAAACCTCAAGAAAAAACTACGTATTTATACTTTCAAATTGATCACTGACTCTTGAATCTTGTAAAAAGTTATGATGTTTGCTAACTTACACCCTTGTAAAACTGAAAGTCTCTACCAGAGGCTTCAATGGCGACACTGACTGGTTGATGAGCCAATGCCTTCAGTAGACTCTTCTCGTCGTTTGTAGGTACATCTTGGTGCCCATTAATAGTTACCATTTCGGACTCATCCTGCCACAAATAAAACAGATGAGATTATAATAATTTTCAATGTGGGAATCTTAACGCATATATACCTTTTGCATTTCACAGGTTCCTTCTTCCATGGCGTAAGGATAATCCTCTTCTTTACGAAGACCTCCGTTCTTGACTATATACTCAAAAGCATAGTCCATAAGACCACCTTTTTCACCCATTGTTGTACGTTGTGTCACAATCTATGAGTTCTTTTTCAGACAATGTTGTCATATTACCGGTCACAATCTTGTTTCTACTTTCCACTGCAGCAACGGTAGAGAAAGCCCAGCAACTTCCACAAGATCCCTGATTCTTCACGTAGCTCACAACTCCTTTCTTTCTCCAGTCAACGGATCTAGGAAGAGCTTCGAAGTCTCTATAAGCAAACTCTGTGTAAGACCTTTCCTCGCGTCTCCTAGAGACAAGATCGGGTTTTAAGCCCCAAATACTTCTTCTTGAACTCTTCATGAGACATATCCGCAAACTCATTGAGTCCGAGCCAATAGCTTTTCACTTTCTTGTTACTTGTTAGCGTAGATATAGGGATATATACGATTCATGTATATCGAATATATATTTGCACTTATCATGTATCACCCTATATATATATATTCAATGCATCATCTCCATTCACGGAGATTCATCAGATTACATGGTATCAGAGCTAGAAATCTAAACTATCGATCCTCTCCTCCGTCTTCTTAGAAAAAAAAAAAAAAATACCCAAAATTTTCTTCTTCTTCTTCCTCAGACCTCGTCTCTTTCTTTGTTTTTGTGATGTCGGGACAAATGGACACTGCGGCTACATCCGCAACTGCTCCCACCAATGATAAGCCTTACGGTATCGCACAGATCCGGGCTTACATTCCGATTCAGCTAGATCTCAAAAAGCTGAACTATGATGTCTGGCGTGAGCTCTTTGAGACTCACTGCAGCAGCTTCGGTGTTCTCGGACATCTCGATGGTTCCTCTGCCCCGTCTTCGGACGATGAGAAGCAGTGGAAGGAGCATGACGGGCTCGTGAAGATGTGGATCTACGGCACAGTGTCCGAACAGCTTCTCGACATCATTCTCAAAGCCAAATCCACCGCCCGTGACTTATGGCTCACCCTCGAAAATCTTTTTCGAGACAACAAAGAAGCTCAATCAATTCAATATGATAATGAGCTTCGTACCCTTGTGATTGGCGACATGAGTGTCATGGATTACACTCATAAGATGAAGACCCTAGCACATCTTCTCGCCAATGTTGACGCACCGGTGACGGATCGCGCTCTCGTGATGCACATGCTTAATGGACTTTCGGAGAAATTCGATAGTATCATTAACGTGATACAACACCACACTCCCGACTTTCCCGACTTGATGATAAGGCCAAGGTGAAGCGCTGTACGGATTTGTGTTCCACTGGTTGTTATGTACACAAACTCGGCTTCCCAACCACCAGCTCCGCAACGCAGCAACAACAACAACTACAACAAAAATCGTGGCCGTGGTGGCCACAATAGCAGAGGTCGTGGTCGCTACAATAACAACCAGTGGAACACAAATCCATACGGTGCTTCACCTTGGCCTTATCATCAAGCTCCGTGGATGTATCCCTCACTCCCGGCTTTTGCTCCCTTTTACTATCCGCCGCAGCTTCCACCACTATCAGGACACTCCGGACAATTTCGGCCCCGTCAACAAGGTGAGATTCACTACACACACGGTGCTTCCACATCGCCACCACCGCCTGGCAACTCCCCTGGGTTCGTATACACGGCTCTACCTCACGCGTTCAGCACGATGACTCTTCAAGATCCAACTCAAAATCCAACCACGTAACCGCTGAGCCAGGTACGTTACGTTCCCTTTTTTAATACGAGTACTATTCTTTCTCTTACTGTTGGCAATGGATCCTCGGCATCTGTCACCAATACTGGCCATACCACTATGCCATCCTCCACCCGACCTCTTCATCTTCGCAATGAACTCGTGTGTCCTGATATTGTCAAGAACTTGGTATTTGTTCGACAGTTTGTCACAGACAACAAATGTGCCATTGAAATTGACCCGTTTGGTTTTTGTGTTAAAGATCTACAAACACGGAGCAAGCTCCTCCGTTGCAATAGTACAGGTCCTCTCTATACCATTACACCGCCAGTCCCATGTCCATCTGCATTTTCAGTCTCCGCACAAACCACCACTCTTTGGCATCGGCATCTTGGGCATCTAGCAATCAACACTCTCCGGTTTTTAGGCTCTTCGGGTTTTCTTTCTTTTAATAAAGCTGACATGACAACTCTGTGTCATGCATGCCAACTTGGCGAACATATTCAAATGCCATTTTCTTCCTCAAGCTCAGTTGTTTCAAACCCATTTGATTTAATTCATTCTGATTTATGGACATCTCCAATTTTAAGCATCAGTGGCATTAAGTATTACTTTGTTTTTATTGATGATTACAGCCACTACGTCTGGGTGTATCCGCTACGAAACAAGAGTGACGTCTTTAGCCGTTATCTTCATTTTTCAGCCATGGTTCGCACCAAGTTTAAACGCGAAATCACTGCTTTCCAATGTGATAATTGCCGTGAGTTTGACAACCGCCATTTTTGAGATCATTTTGCCACCGTCGGAACTAGCTTCCGTTTCTCTTGCCCATACACGTCCTAACAAATGGAAAAGCAGAACGGATGCTCCGAACCCTTAATAATCTGGTACGCACCTTATTAGTTCAAGCAAACATGCCTCTCGTATATTGGGTGGAAGCGCTACATACCGCCGCACATCTTCTCAATGTCTTACCATCCGCCGTAATCCACAATGACGTTCCTCATGCCCGACTCTTCAATAGTCTTCCACGGTATGATAATCTATGGGTCTTTGGCTCCCTGTGTTATCCGAATCTGCTTCCAACAACACCTCACAAGCTTGCACAACGATCCACTGCCTGCACATTTCTCGGCTATCCTTCCGATCATAAAGGGTATCGCTGCCTCGATATGACTACCAAGAAGATCATTGTCTCGCGTCATGTGGTGTTTGACGAGAACGTTTTCCCATTTTCACATCGCAATGGTCCGCCGGCTATGCCCAAGCTATTACCGTTACCACCACCGATCCCACGTTTAGTCGTCTCGCCACCTCCGGCCACACCACCACCAGTACCAGCGAACGCTACGCCTACACCAAACCCACCAGCACCACCTGAGCCACCGACTCCCACAGCTCCACCACAACCAACTACACAACCACTAGCCACCAATACTCATCCCATGGTGACACGCGGTAAACACGGCATAGTCAACCTCAGAGCCGTTTATGTCTTCACACTACCATAACCTCTCATTTACCTAAATCCCACATTGATGCAGCCAAGGATCCTAATTAGAATCCTGCCATGAGAGAGGAATATGATGCTCTTATTAAAATGGGAACGTGGTCACTTTGTACCACGGCCCAAGTCTGCTAACATGATTCGTTGTATGTAGTTATACAGGCATAAGTTTAATGCAACAGGGAAGCTGATCCGCTACAAGGCTCGCTTGGTCGCGAATGGGAAGTCACAATAACTTGGCATTGACTGCAACGAGACTTTCAGCCCCGTCGTTAAACCCGCAACAATCCATGTTGTTCTCGGTGTTGCGACTGCCAAAGATTGGCCCCTCCACCAACTCGATGTCAAGAATGCTTTCCTCCATGGTGATCTCAAGAAAACGGTCTACATGCATCAACCGCATGGGTTCCGCGACGCGAGTAAACCAGATCATGTTTGCGTGCTCCGCCGCTCTCTCTACGGTTTAAAACAAGCTCCTCGCGCCTGGTACAATCGTTTTGCTGCTTATGCTCGTCGGGTCGGCTTCATTCAAAGCATCTCCGATACATCATTATTTGTCATGACACGTGGTAAAGACATTGCCTATTTGCTTCTCTATGTCGACGATATTGCCTTGACAACCTCTTCATCCTCTCTTATGACCTCCATTCTTGCCTCTTTACACTCTGAGTTTGCTATGACAGATCTTGGCCCTCTCCATCATTTTTTGGGCATCTCCGTTGTTCGCACCACGACCGGCGTCTTTCTTCATCAACACAATTATGCTGCCGATATCTTACATCGCGCTGGGATGACAGAGTGTAATCTGTGTCAAACACCAGTTGACACCAAACCTAAACTTGATGCCACGAACAGTCCTCCAATCGAGAACCCGACGCTGTACAGAAGTCTAACTGGGGCGTTACAGTATCTCACCTTCACGCGTCCAGACATCTCGTATGCCGTTCAACAAATCTGCCTCTTCATGCACGATCCACGCGAGACCCATTTCAACGCCTTGAAGCGCATTCTCCGCTATGTGAAGGGCACTATATCGCACGGAGTTCAACTGTACAAGTCTTCCACTATGACTCTCACGGCTTACTCCGATGCCGATTGGGCTGGCTGTCCTTCCACCCGCCGCTTCACCTCAGGTTTTTGTGTCTTCCTTGGCGATAACATCATCTCGTGGTCGTCCAAACGTCAACACACTGTCTCACGTTCCAGTGCCGAGGCAGAGTATCGAGGCGTCGCCAATGCCGTTGCTGAACTAGCTTGGATTCGCAACCTTCTTCATGAGATGCATATCCAGCTCCCAAAGGCTTCGGTTGTGTTTTGCGACAATGTCAGTGCTGTCTATCTTTCTACTAATCCGGTTCAGCATCAACGGATAAAACATGTGGAGATTGACATTCATTTCGTTCGCGAACGGGTTGCTCTTGGTCATGTCAAGGTTTTACACGTCCCCTCTTCACTGCAATATGTTGATATCTTTACAAAAGGCCTTCCCGCTCCGTTGTTTCTTGATTTTCGGTCCAGTCTGAGCGTCCGGAAGACTCCCGCTCCGACTGCGGGGGGTGTTAGCGTAGATATAGGGATATATACGATTCATGTATATCGAATATATATTTGCACTTATCATGTATTACATTACTCTCATCGATATGTTTTAGGTTGTCCTTGAAAACTTCAAACGTAAGAAACTTCTCCTCAACGCTCTCGTAAAGCTTTTCGAAATTGGAGATCCAGTTTTCAAAGAGATTGAAGAGTTTTTCGTGAGATTCCAAGTCTTCGGGTGTGTATCCAACGATAGAGTAATCATGAGAAGCATCGGAATTGAGAGAAAGAGATGCAGCGGATAAGGCCTGAGCAAAACAGAGGATTCTGGAGGAGAAAGTGAGAGCCATATTTTGAGTTTCAAGCTCTATAATTGATGGGTTTGTTTATATAAGTTCCTGGGGGTTATTAAAATTATGTTTATCCTGTTGCTTTAAGAGTAGAAAGCTGTCTGAATCTGAATCTTTAATGAAGACTCAGTCTTTAAGCTTAGTTCTGTTCCTCTTAGGTCACTTTGAATCCAAGTAATTTATTACCCTCATAGTTCTTCAGGTCGATTGAAACCTGTTTCAGAGTGTACACTTCCGTTGATTGGGAAACAAGACCAATAGTTAAAGCCCATTTGGGCCCATACGAAAACGCAAAACAAAAAGTCGAAAACAGAAAAATATAGAAACACGAGTACAGTGTAAAACTAAAACAGTCGTCATATCTTAAATTTACTATTAGTTTCCATAACAGGAATATATTAGTAACAAAAATAGGAATGTAATTTAAATAGAAAACATAGCATCAAAACAAAACAAAAAATACGACAAATGTGGAAAGACTCCCTCTCTCGCTTCTCCTAACCAACGCCGACTACGTCACGTGCGCACTCTGTCTCTCGTACATATTCACAATCTAGTTATACATTTATGAAGTAACCTACCATATCATCCTTATTACCACTTTTATTTTTAACCTATATATTAATATTATTATCATAAACCAAGTGTGATTATCAATAATTGATAGATATACTAATAATATTTATAAGTTGCGGCTTTTATATGTCCTTATGAATTAATACCTTTTTAACATCATTCTAGAAGAAACTGATCTAAGATTTAGCTAATAAATAGAGTTTTTTTATTAGTAGGAGATGGAACATACGTTCCTCGTTAATTACCTTTTTTTAACAACCATCTTTATTCTTTAGTCACTTCTTTATCCAGTTTTTTGTTAGTCGACAAGTTGTAGCTTCGAAAATAGTTACTAACACTAGAAAAAACTCACATAACTAATCTTAAATTCGACAGGGTCAAAAAGATATTTAGGAAAACAAAATATTGTTAAAAAGTTGTGGAAAAATCTGAAAACACAATCGTGATCAATTAGAGATATTTCACCTTTGGATCTTTATGACATGATATACATAGTCGTATCAGTTACTAATTAAAGATACAATACAAGCATACGATTAAAAAACTTTATCCAGAAATTCAATTACATATGATAGATATATGTGCCCGGTTTTATTGGTCCCCCAATATTTGCAACCTTTCGCCCATATATATTTATGAAGGCTTCGTCTGTCCCAATATCCTCAAAACCTTTCACATTTATTGCCATCCACTGTACGGACGTATTTCAATGTAATAACTAATAATACTACTATACTAGTAATCTCCATAACCTCATATTCGCTTCAAAGTATCACTAAACTGGACCAAACTTATACATTAACAACAACAAAAATACCATATATATCAATCACTTTATAAGGGTTTACAATCCGTACTCTACGAATCAGACTACTCGCGTGACATAATTATATGTAGGCTATGATTACTAGCTACCCCAATCAAGATGAATGATGAAATGATTATTACATTTGTAAGTTTTATCAATCATATAATGATACGGAACATATAGTGATCTCTGTTCAATTAGTTAACCTTCACTTTTTCGTTTTTTTCCGATTTCACTATCTCGTAGTGTTTTCAGGTAGAAACTAAATTATATTGGGTTCTAACTGATTAATTATAAATATATAAAAAATTTGGGATAAAACCAATTTGGTAGAATTAAAGAAGCAAAATGGGAGGAAGAAAAGATTGCTTGTGAAGGGAAATGAGTGAGAGGTCGTTCTCTGGTGGAGCAGGTCGGTGCTGCCATTGTCCTTTCCTCTTCCTCCTTCATTTATTGTTTCTCCACCTTCTCCTTCTACTTCATCTTCTTCTTTCCTCTTATTCTTTTTTTTTTCTGTTTGTAATTTTTCTTAAAAGTTAGTGATGGAGGGTGACTTAATTACTTTTTTGTATCTAGTCCAAAATAATGCCAAAAAGAAAAGGAAAAATCTAGTCCAATACCAAAACCAGTAAATTTGGTGTTAAAATTTGTTTAATAATAAAACATTTGTTCGGTATAATTTTTCAATTAAAGCACAATTATATATGGCCTTGCTTACATTTAGTTTTATTAGATTTTGTGAAACGAACGAAACGAGAGTTGCATGTATATGCGAGATGATTATATTATACAGTTTAATTTTTACAGGTGTAAATGATATTTTACTCCTAATTGCAATTAATATTAAACTTTTATCAAAAAAAAAAAAAAAAAATTCAACTTGGTATTTTCTCCTTGTCGATCATTTCTATTATTCTTGTCAGTTTTTCTAAGATAATTTTTTATTATAAACTTCTCAAAATTAACTTTGATACAGACAATAGAGATATTAAAATACAAACAGACAAAGACGAGCAAGGGAGTAGGGACCCTCTTGTCATTTGATTGACATATACAGATATACGATAAAAGAAATGTTACAAACAGTCATCTATATTCATTTTAGTGATTTTTGTTTCACCGAATATCTCAAAGTTTAGTGTCACATACACTGTATATTACTAGCCCAGTAATTCTGAACAAATTGGACTATTATTTTATACACTAGCCCTGTTACACAGAACCAGTACCGTTTCTGCTTGTTAACTGGTTTCACTTTGATTAGTTTTACTTTAAAAATAAATAAATGAAATAGTGTTACTGAAATGACGTACGACTATAAATGATTTCCAAAGTCTACCAGCCCTTTCTGCTTCAAGTATTATGCCAAGTTTAATGATATTATTTATAGACAGATTAATTGAATAGATGAAAAAAATTGCTTTTGACAGGGCCAATAATATTGTTTTGTGACGCAGAGGAACAGCACTATAATGTATAGTAGCCCGACGGTATCACTTGGGCAATAATTTAACTGAAATAGAAAAAAACAACAATTTTGAAAAGGATAAAAAAGAGAGTCACAGAAATATCATCAGAGCTATAGAGATAGACCCCCTGGGGAAAAAAATAATTTAATTTTAAATAGTACAGAAACTATCTATGTAATAAGCATTTAATAGTGGATAGGCTTAGGTAAGCCTATGCAAGTACAGCAGGTTTTGAATTATTGGATGAAACATTTGCTCAATACTTAGATTTTTACTTTTATAAATCTAATATGTAGTATATATATATATATATATTTAAATAAATTTATAGGGGTTGTGTAGGGGTTAGGGTAAAAGAATGACTTGGGAGATTTAACATAAGATCGTGTGGGCAGTTAATATTTAGTGAGATAGATAGTGTAGTACGTTTGCATTTATTATATTTTTACCTGATTTTTTTGTATCATTATACGCACGTGCCACCGCCGACTATCTCTGCTCTCTTCTACTGTTTCATTTATTTATTTTTTATCTTTGATTTATGTCAAATATTTAATATCGACAATATGAATTAAAAATTTTATTTTTTCCATCTATTTGTTTTTAGTTTTAAAATAAAGAACTTTTCTCTGTCGAGTTTCTAGTTAAGGAAAAAAGCATTAAAATGATCAAAAGTCTCTTGTTTTGTTGCAGTTTTCCCACTCGAGTTTGGCATCTTTTCTCACAATATTATTTTTGATATTTTTCATATATATAGTTGTGTGTTGAGACACTTAGCGAAACACCTGATAAACAATCTATTCTTTTATGTAGTTAATTTACGGATGTTGATTTACTTAAGAGAAATACACAGTATAAACAAATAATCAAGAACCTAAAGATATTTCCATTGTTTATGTAAAATCCATTTTATATAATTATAAAAAAAGACCCATTTTATATTATGAGGAAGAGTATAACATCAAAGAAAACCATTTAAAATTTGTAATTCAGAACTGATTTAACCGGTGAGAAATATATAGAAGAGACAGTAGTTAAGGAAAAAATAAGGAAACGAAAGGAATTGGGATCTCAGAGCGAATGTGTATAAAATAATAAATAAAAAGGTCTGACTCATGAATGTATAATGATATGCTTACACCCGCACGCATAAACCTCTGCCATCTTTTACTGCACACTCTTTTCCTTTTTTTTTTCTTAAAAGTATAATTTATTTGCTGATAACCATAAAATGTAAAACCCTTTGATTGACAAAAAAAATAAAATCATAAAATGTAAAATTGTTCTAGTACATTATTTATTTGACATTTCTTGAAATCTAAAAACTTTAACTGCAACAGTAATTTTTTTGGTAGAGAAATCGACTTGGAGTATGAGATAACCTCATTATCAGTATTTTTAATATAACGGTTTACTCATTTTTTGAAATCCAAACACACCCTTTTTTTTTAAAATGCTTTTTATCATCTCTAATCTACCACATACACCAAACTCGACAACACATTATTTAGTGTGTGTGATAGATTAGAGATGATAAAAAGCATTTAAAAGAAAAAGGGTGTGTTTATGCAAAAACTCAGTATTTCATGGGTGTTTGTTTCTTTCAACTATATATCCACCACTTGAAACAGTGCTTATTATTAAAAAAATTTTAAAAAACAGTGCTTATTAAACAACCCCCTCTCGTTTTTTACTCAAACTAACAAGAAAAATGTCAGTTTTTGTTGGAACAATAAATCAGATTTCTGACTTCAAAACAAAAGCCAAAACGTCAACACCATTTAATACTATATTATATAATTAATCATATAATTAATTTAAATTTAGATAAAGTACAAAAACAATACTGTCGCTGTAGTGATCCATTGACCAATCGAGTAGTCATTAACGAAAGATCATAACTTAACATCACCCAGTCTCAATCAAAACTTCAAGACCATAAGAATTTTGCTAAAGCAGTATAGTGATAAAACACAAAACGGCAAAAGTTGTTTTACACTTTAGAATGGTACATAATTAATTATTTGCATAGAAAAAAATAGAAAGAGACTCCTGAAAACTCCCCAGGTGAGGGCAAATAGAAGCCCCTGCTCCCTGAATTTCACAGCCTTTATCATCAATGCTCCTCTAACCTCAAACACTCAAAATATACACATCTATACATACACATCTACATACACAGCCCATACTCTCTCTCTCTATTATATCTTCGACTTATGTGCCATTTTTGTATATAAATATATAATCTTGCACACAATAAGGTTATACTTCCCATCACCTTTTGTATCATCGCTCTCTTTGTTCTTCCTTTTGGTGTCTCTTCAGTGTAACAAAAAGTCTCTTTTTTGCGGTAATAATAACCAAAAAGATGATGCTTGCGGTGGAAGATGTGTTGAGTGAACTCGCCGGAGAAGAAACGAACGAGAGAGGATTGCCACCTGGCTTCCGGTTTCACCCTACGGACGAAGAGCTCATTACCTTCTACTTAGCTTCCAAAATCTTCCATGGAGGTCTCTGCGGCATTCACATTTCTGAAGTTGATCTTAATCGCTGCGAACCTTGGGAACTACCTGGTAATATATTAATACACGTACTCTCTTCTTTCCTCTATAAGTTTTGTGTTTTAGAATCTTTTTTATAGTAGAATGTTTTGATAAATCTTTTAACAAAAAGAAGTTGAAAGTTTTCAAATTTGCTACATGAAGAAATGGCGAAGATGGGAGAGAAGGAGTGGTACTTTTATAGTCTAAGGGATAGGAAATATCCGACGGGTTTGAGGACTAACAGAGCCACTACTGCTGGATATTGGAAAGCTACCGGAAAAGATAAGGAGGTCTTCGCCGGCGGCGGAGGACCGCTTGTTGGGATGAAGAAGACGTTGGTGTTCTACAAAGGTAGGGCTCCACGTGGCCTCAAGACAAAGTGGGTCATGCATGAATATCGCCTCGAAACCGACCTTTCACACCGCCACACGTGTAAGGTAAATTAAAACTCTATTACTACACTCGTGCTTCTCTTTGTTTTTAACTTTGAGTATTCAAAGAAATTTGTATTTCCTTGTCAATTTATGAGTTGACTTTTATAATTTGTAGTTAAACCCTGTTACTTTACTCCAACACGTGCGTCTCTTAAACTTTAAATTAAATTACGAGATTTATGTTTTGCTTCTCAACTAAGAGTTGACTTTTAAAAACGATTTAAGTTGAAATGAAAGTTTTAACCGATATATTTCACTTTTTCCCATTTTTACTAAATTCATATTTCAATAGCAATGTCATTATTTGGTTTGGCTTAGTATGGTGTGGACAGGGGAGAGAGCAGTTTAGATGTGATAGATTTGATATAAACCTGTACGTGTGGTGTGGCCGTGTGGGTGTCAACACCAAACACACCTTGCCGTTTTCTGTTCACCGATGCTACTGTTGTGTCGTTTTCCATCACTATTGCTTTCTTTTAATTACATTTCAAAAATTATCATCAGAAATCAATTTGTCAGACTCACATTTCAGACAAGATCTATATCGTTCTTTGGTTAGGTGTAGTCATTATCTATAAATATGTACTTATAAATAAAAGTGTGTAAAAACATGTTTTTATTTTACTTTTTTTTTTGGTGGAAACACAGGAGGAATGGGTGATTTGTAGAGTGTTCAACAAAACAGGAGATAGAAAAAATGTTGGAATCCATAACCAAATCAGCTACCTTCATGACCATTCACTCTCAACAACATATCATCATCATAACCATAACCATCACGAAGCCTTACCTTTGCTTTTGGAACCTTCCAACAAAACCCTAAACAACTTCCCATCACTACTCTACGATGATCCCCACCAGAATTACAATAGTAACCTCCTTGATGGATCATCAGGCCACAACATCGACGAGCTCAAAGCCTTAATCAACCCGGTCGTCTCTCAGCTCAACGGAATCTTTTCGTCGGGAAACAACAACAACAACAACGACGAAGACGACTTCGACTTTAACCTCGGCGTGAAGACAGAGCCGTCTTCGAACGGTGGTAATAATAACGAACTTGACGTACGAGATTACTTGGAGAATCCTCTGTTTCAGGAAACGAGTTACGGTCTGTTGGGTCTTTCGTCTTTTCCTGGACCTCTTCACATGCTACTAGATTCTCCATGTCCTTTAGGTTTCCAGCTCTAGAATCATAGTCCTTGGATTATATATTTGGTGTTTTTTTTTATTTTCACCTTTTGTAAAATACATATTATATAAATATTATTATTCCTGAGATCCTAAATCTTTTGTAGAACAAAATTTTTAAAAGTTATGTGGCTGCTTGCTGTAGTCTTGCAGGTAAAGCTATTATTGTGTTACTTTAATGAACTGTATTTGTGGGCGTTTCACTGTTCGATGTGATGTCATAAATACGAATAATATTTGTAACTATTCTGACGTCATTGTTTTATGTTTTTTTTTGCTTTGGATGGACTATTTCTCTTTTTTATATAATTTTGGATGGATTACCGCTCATATTATTTTTATTTCTACAAAAGATTTTGGAACTGCAAAAATGATATTTCGGTTTTAGTGCTAAATTGGGCCGGTTAGATGGGCTATTATATCTATTCAGTTTGGTTACATGCGTTAGCCAGCTAAAAGTTAGAACAATGGCGATGAATTTTTAAAAAATTGGATTTATCACCAATGTAGGCGTTGTTTTGGTTCATCCACGCACCACAATGTTTGATTTTTTATTTTGGTCTTAGAATGGTTAGACCGGTTTGCGAGTCCGGTTTATCTTTGTGGGAGGTGAGCTACGGGTTCAAGTTTTAAACTTTTCTTCATAAACACGCAATAAGAAATTGGTATATCAGACCATTTAATGACTTTAAGAGCTTCGTAAATGGGTTTATATTCCCAGATTTTGCCTTTCTACTTTTCATTAATTCCCAAAATTTCTCCTCTGAGCGTGTTAACATACAATACAAGAAAAAAAACTCTTGAGTAATAAGTTTGCTCATAAATTACAATGCCCATTAAACAAAAGGGAGGCCCAGCAAGCGATAATAACTAAAATATTACGATATTGAACTTCTTTTTTTTTTTTTTTTAAATGCAAATACGATATCAAACTTAGCTCTGTATATATTTCAATTTCAATACCCGGTGACAGGATAATATCTCAAAAATCTATAACAAAAAATTATGCAAATTAATTGAGTTTGAGAATTGATGGTAAAATGTTGACAAGTGTTATGTGATCTCAATCTTGAGAAATGTATGATCAATAAAACAGAATTTTCAGATTATAAATATAATAAAAATTAATGATGTCTGCGCATATTTATTCCTAACATTAAGGGATGAATGATATACTATGTGTTTACGTTTTCAATGATTATACTATTTTTTATCATTCAAAATAGTCACCAAGTTTTCACGTTTTATACAATTAGCGTGTTAAAAATATAACTAGAAAAATACAAAACGTAATTAATCTAATAAAACTAATTTTCAGTGTATTTTAATTATTTTACGAAAAAATTATTTAATTCAGTTCATTCCATTAACAATATTATTCAATTCTTTTATTATTCTGCTATTAATTTGATATACTAGTCATGCCCGAAGTACTTTTTATCAAACAATTAATCATGAAATACTTAATACATTAGATATGTAGTCTTATTCAAGCGTGAAATTTCGAAATGCATGAAAGAGAAATTGGTTTATGTCTATCCATTTTGAATTTGAGCATTACGTTGCCTTCTGATAAAAATACGTAGTTATTAGAAAACCTTCATATATTGTCAACCGATGGTGATTATATAAAACCGTAACCCCACTAGCTAGGGAATAAAGCATTCATAATAAAAGCAAAATTAAATGTAGGCTGTAGCTAACTAATAATGCCAAAAACAGGAATGTGGGAATCTTCGGCCTGATTGGGAATTTCGGTCCTTCATTTTTCAATGAGAATTTTTAGTTCCTCCTTTTAACAAACAAATTATAAGCATGTCTTCTCTTTCTACTTCCTACTCCTTTGTGATTCAATAGAAATAAATTTCCATTACTATTTAATATGAGATTGTAAGAAAATGTAGTAATATGATTAGAGAGCCAGGCAATATAATGCTATCATCCATCCATGGAGACAAAGCCAATGGATATGTTATAGATCATGCACATGCATGCACGTACAATATACAACGAACAATTTAATGTCACTTTTAAAAAAGACATGGATAGTTCAATTATTTTAAATAACAGTATCAGTTTCTTTAAATTTGAATATTAAATACCATGTTCCATCTTTTAATTTTAACGATGATCTTATAGATTCGACACTAGTCAATTTTGAGTACATACATAAACAGGAGAATGCCAGTTAGAAAAAGTAACTCTAATGTCTTCAATAGGTATATTTGATGCATAAATGTTTGGACATTCGACCTCTTTGGGTTAATGATGGAACATTAGAGCATTATTAGCATTACAAGCTATATCATCAAAACTATAGAAGTTAGAGGAAATAATTGATGGATATTTTGCTGCCGTCACCGGAAGGGAGGATCAGATCCTGCTAGTGACCGGAAGCAGAAACTCGAAGCAATAACACTAGCGGATGCAAGACCCACGACTTCGCGGCGGAGACACTGGATTAGAACCATCGACAGAAGCATCCGGATTCCATTTCCGATTCCTCTCCGGCGAACCCACTAGATTCGCTACAGATCTCCTAGAATGCTCAAGATTGCGACAACTCGGCTCTATGAAGTCAGATCTCGTGCCTAGCAACCTAACAACCTCAGATTTAACACCCAGCGATCTCCTAAGTCTCCGAGCAAAGAACTCTTCAGATCCGGTCCGTAGAAGCAAAACGCGGCGGTTTCAGAGGCAAGTGGCTCAAGCAAACACTCAGACACCGGAACCCACGATAGCCTTCTAAGATCCCAATGGATATATCTACAGTTAACCACCAAGACGAGCAACGAATCCCTCCATACTCCCTTCGACTTCCGCCGCAGTCGCAACGGCTGCTCTAGCGGATGAGCTGCGAAAAACCTTTGTCACTAACCCACTGGGGTCCTCATCCAAGACCGGGCTCGATCTCAAAGCTTCTCGACCACCAAAACGGAGCCACAATTGCATCGAGAGGGGGAAAAAACCACATCTACGCTGCCGGAGAAGAGAACTAGCTCACCGCTGTCTTTCTTTTGCATAACCAAGGCCTATCATGAAGATCTAGAAAGAGGAAGAAGACTTCAAGAGAAAGAGAGATAGATGAATAGTGAAACGATTGTCCATGATTAATCGAATCGGATCTTATAACTCTTGTCCGGTGACGGCATCGATTTCCTTTGTTTCTGTTTTGTAACTGTTGGATTTTTGTAACTTTTCAAGGCATAGTCCAATTTTTTGGGAGGTTCATTAATAAACTACTAAAAAAAAATTGATGGATATTTTGTGATAAAATGCTATATTCAATGTTCAGTTATGCAATTTGGTTTATTTCATTTAAAAATATAGCACTTACCACATGGACGCACTTTCCATAGTGGAGAAACTCGTGATGAATGATGATAGCCCGCGATGGTGGACCATCATTATTCGTATGTGTTTTACTCAATGGCTACACGGAGAAAGAGAAATAATCTATATACTCCGAATGGTAACAATAGATCGGACGGTGCAGAACAAGTAGATTAAGTAGTACGGTACGGTTTAACTGCAGTTCGTTGGAGAGAAACACATCATGCGAGAGAAACAGTGTGAGATAACATACGGTGCGGTACAAATGTTTGAATGGTGAAAAAATATAATAAGCGGTTTGAAATATATATTTTAAATAAATATTTTATAAATAAAATAGATTAATTATTTTAATATAATTATAAATTAAATATGTTAATTTTTGTTTAATTAATGATCAAAACATTTTCATATATTATCTACTAACCATATACAAAAAATTATTGGAAACTTATAAAATTTTAAATTTGAAATACATGTTTTAGAAAATAATAAATAACATTAAACTTTAAAACTTTAGAAAATTCTATTAAGATATTTTATGATATTTGACTAGTGAATTTATTTTAAAGTTTAAGCTTTTCTTTTTATGATATTCTATAAAGATATTTTATGATATTTAACTAGAAAATTCTATAAAGATATTTTATGATATTTTAAAATTGTTGATAAATTTGTGTTCTAGAAAAATGTTATTGAGGATGTTTCGTTTTAGATAGAGGCAAAACCAAAGTCAGTTTTTCTTTTTAATTTCGTCAGAAAAGAAAAATTAATAAAAAATTAAGTTAACTAGTAACAATATTCTAACCACACTTTATATGGTGTTTTTTTCGTGCGTTTCTATGTCTATTACAAAGAAATATTTTTCGTATTTCTTTTTTTATTACTTTAAAAAAAATAAAAAAAAATATAACACATGATTTGAATGGTGACAAATAATTTGTTCGGCACATAAAAACGCTGAAACGCGTCAAACATTCACGCCCTCAGTTATTTTTTCGTGTGTGTATCTACATATTGACTAATTATTATTAAATGACGTTCAAGTTGTCTTATATCGCACTTTAGTTGTACTCTTAAGATATTGGCGATCTTTTGTTAGGTCATTGTTCGAAGACAAAATAAGATCATCTTCAAGGTCATTTTCGAAGTTCTAATAATTTAAAGTCGCGTTTGATGATTTAGTGGGATACAGGCTCGTGTTCCCAATATTATAAAATACTTTTACAGAAAACATGAGTAAATTAAATATCTAAATCCCGACAATTAGTTTGCTGCTTTATTAATGGAAAAGAGAAAAGAGAAAACTCACACAATACACATTACAACATCTGTATTACGCACACTGGTCCATCTGTCTACTTTTCCCCATTTATTATGGAATATTCAATTAGTTAATCGAATTTGTAGCAACGAACAACCAACATCTTAGGTAGACTAAAGTCCCTTGATGCTTCTATCAAACGTAAACTGTACATGAAAAATATTATGTAATTATATATCTTTCTATCAAATAATTTCAGTTTTACAAATTATTTATGACGAAATGTTGATTTATCGACATGATATTATGATTATCAAAGAAGTGCGTGGAGTTGATTCTTATTTATGAGATTAATTAAGTAGATTCTTATTTATTTTGGTACGACGTAAAACCATCTAAAATTAATATACATACCAACATTCAAGTTACAATAGGCTAAAGCGTAGAGACAAAAATAATGGAATTTGAGCACTTGGTACCAAATAAATCAATTTTGGGTAATTTGGATTGTAGTAACGTATAAATTGTGTGGTCCAACGTCTTAGTTTCAAGTTCTTGTAACTATCTCATGGTCTCTAGCTAGTTCACAAAATGTCGATATCTATAAACAAGATATTAATAAAACAAACTCAATTCCTTTACAATCTAAAAGAAATAAAGGACTAAATGACATTAACTTTCCATTCCATTATAAATTTACAATAGATAAATATATGTACATGACAGAGTAACATTATCCTTTAAAATGATAAGGAACACTTTCTAATATTATAGCTTGTTTAATAGAAATCCATTTTTATAACCAAAAAATAAATGGGAAAAGGTCTAAAAAGAATCAAGGAAAGAAGTTATTAGGATCATCTTCACTTTGCTTGATTCGGGTATCGGGTTCGGATCCTAAACTTGAGCTACCGGGTAACCCGCCACATTTATGACACCTGGCAACAACCAAGATTTGACGGCAAGAAGGACAGGAAGAGTGGGATCCAAGCCACGTGTCGATACACGATAAGTGGAAACCATGACCACACTGCGGCAACACCCTGAGCTCGTCCCCGGCGGCAAACTCCGTAAGACAAATCGCGCACTCGACAAGTTTCTCCGCCGGCGGCGACTCCGGCGAGTAAGTGAGCTTAGGTAACGATCGGAGTACTTTCTTTTTCAACCCTTTGTTGGCCGCAGCAACGGGCGGGGCATGAGTCTGATCCGATCTGTTCCTGGCGGCGATACGTCGGAGCCATGCGCAACGAGAGACGGCTATTAAGCCGAGGACGCACGTCAGTGCACAGAGAAGAACCGCGAGGATGAGGACGAGGTCGGGGTTGAAAGCCGGAGAAGCTTCCGCCGGAGATGGAGAATTTGCTTCTTGGAGAAGACGGAAGAGAAGACGCGCCATTGTTAAAGACTTAGAGAGAGAGAAGAGAGAGAAGAGAGAGAAGAGAGAGATTGGTTTGAAAATTGAGAGGGATTAGGAGTGTGAGCGTTTTCTGAGGAGGCAAAGAGGAAAGGGGATTTATAGTAAGAGAGATCTTTGTTGGGTGTTGCTTTATATTAAAAGTTTATTATATCACTTTGGTTATATATAAAAATCTACTAGTGAAAAAAAAAAAAAAGGTTAGTTTCGTGATTTAATAATTGTTATTACTTCGAAATTTGTTGCCTTTAGTCTATGACTCATGTAAACTCTATGAGTCCTTTTCTTCGATGTTTTGTGTATATAATAACGTTCTCAAGTTTTACGGATAGGTTGGCCAAAAAGAATAAAAGTAATAATGTTTCCTTTTGTTTTAAATAAAAATTAATGATGTTCTCTCTATATGGAGTATATTAGTTACATAGGATTATTTCATTAATTGTTCCAAGTTACGGGATGTTTATGGTTTACCTAATACCTTCATACCTAAAAATTAAGCATTCGTAATATAATTAAGAAAATATATGCTGTTATGAAAGATTTAGAAAAAAAGAGTGCAACGTGCTTTACTCCCTCTCATGAATATATCACCATTCTTTTGTAGTTCATTGGTCTCGTAGGTGATTCATCTTGATCATTGTATTTGTTTCTCACAATCTTATCATTGAATATTAAAGACTTTGAAGAATGATAGTTTTGTTGTAAAAGCAAAGTCAAGAAATGTGGGCTTCGAGAAGGCAAGCTTCGCCAAACTTACGCACACAATTATTGACGTTTAATATTTTGTGTGGAGCCCACCGTCACTATGCATACACAGTAACTCAAGTTTTTATGTCTATATATACGAGAGATTTTGTTCATTGTAAGATATCAATTCATAAGCAATATTACGAGAGAGAAAACATAATAAAAGAGTCTTTCTAATATTCAGTATCCGATCCGATTACGGGTATAAATTTTTGTCTCTATTATATTTATGTTTATACTCATAAAATCAAATACTTTTTATAACACGTTATCAGCACGATCACTCTATGATCGGAATACAAATGGCAAACATCGAGAAACTCAAGTTTCCGACTCTACAAATAAATGGAGCAAATTATATAGTATGGACAACCAATGCAGAGCTCCATCTAGAAATGGAAAAAATATCTGAGACAATAAAAGAAAAAAATATTTCGTCTCCTCCAGAAAGGGCGAAATCAATTATCTTTCTCAGAAAACATCTAGATGATAATCTGACGCATGATTATGCGCAGATAAGAGATCCTGCGGAGCTGTGGAAAGCATTAAAAGATAGGTTTGATAACCAAAAAGCAATAACGCTTCCACATGCCATGGATGAATGGAATACTCTACGATTCCAAGATTTTGAAAAGGTAGAGCATTATAACTCCGCAATGCTGAGAATAGTGGCACAGTTAGAATACTGTGGAAAGCGAGTTAGCGAAGCAGAAATGCTCAATAAAACTTTCCTCACTTTCCACAAAAACCACTATGTGTTACAAGAGCAATACATAAATTGCGGATACAAAAGATCTTCTGAGCTAATTGTGACGCTCATGCTTGCGGAAAAGAATAATGAGCTACTCATTAAAAATCATAATGCCAGACCCACTGGAGCCAAAACATTTCCTGAAGTAAATGCAACAAATGCATCGGATATGGAATATCCAGAGCGAGGCAATCAAATCTATAGAGGTCGTGGTCATGGCCGTGGTCGTGGTCGTGGTCGCGGATTTAAATGGGAACGTGGAAAACAATATAACCTCCAACACAGGAAGCCATATACTTGGGTCCGACCTGAGCAAAATCTGAAAGGGAAAGAATCCCAAGGAAGTATCAGCCAAAAACGTGATAACATCTGTTATAGATGTGGATCAAAAGGGCATTGGGCTCATGTCTATCGAACCCCTGAACATCTTTGTAAATTATACAAAGAATCCCTAAAAGGAAAAGGGAAAGAAGTGAATCTCATGGAACACTTCGAGGGTACGACACACCTTGATGCTTCTGACTTCTTTGATGATTTGGATGAAACCGTTTTTACTGGAAAGTGAAATGCTATATAATGAGACAAGTGAATGAGTCTCCAATAATGTCATTATATAAGTATTATGTATTTTCAGTTATTTTCATATAATGTTGTTTCTTAAAATAAACTAATGTATAATTATTGCATGTTTTCTGTATTAATAAAATTTGCTTATATTTATTAATATTTATGTTAATTACACAAATGGATGAGGATTCAATAGCAAGGAAAAATATCAAAGAAATTTGTATACCAGATAGTGGAACAACACACACTATTCTGAGGCATAAGAGATTTTTCTCTGAACTAAAACCAAAAAGAATTATTGTCAATACAATATCGGGTCCTACGGACGTAATTGAAGGAAGTGGCAAAGCTAATTTTGTATTGCCTAATGGAACAAAGATTTTCATAAAAAATGCCTTATATTCTCCAAATTCTAAAAGGAATTTGTTGAGTTTTAAAGATATATACCTTTAAGGGTATGAAACTCAGTCTGCTACTGAGGAAGGAAAGAAGTACATATATATGACTTCTAATAAAGCCGGAGAAAGACATATATTGAAAAATTTTTCAGAACTTCCTTCTGGTTTGTATCATACTTATATAGATGAAATTGAATCACATCTTGTGATCAAAAGAAATCCAGAAGATTTCACATTGTGGCATGATCGCCTTGGTCACCCGGGCACCACAATGATACGAAAAATCATAGAGAGCTCACATGGTCATTCTCTGAAAGTTCATGAGATATATGAGGGAAATAAAATGACATGTGCAGCATGTTCTCTTGGAAAATTGATTATACGGTCATCGCCAACCAAAATCGATAAAGAATCACCAAAGTTCCTTGAACGGATTTAAGGCGATATTTGTGGACCAATACATCCACCATGTGGACCATTCCACTATTTTATGGTGATGATTGATGCATCAAGCAGATGGTCACATGTTTGTCTATTGTCATCTCGAATTTTGGGATTTGCGAGATTTCTAACTCAGGTAATCAAATTAAGAGCTCAGTTCTCTGATTATCCCATTAAGAGAGTTAGACTAGACAATGCTGGTGAATTCACATCCCAAGCATTTAATGATTATTGCATGGTAATGGGAATTGAAGTTGAACATCCTGTAGCTCATGTTCATACTCAAAATGGTTTGGTGGAATCATTAATTAAACGTCTGCAATTGATTGCAAGACCATTGATCATGAGATCAAAACTTCCAACCTCTGTATGGAGACATACCATATTGCATGCAGAAGCACTCATTCGGATAAGACCTATTGCATATCATAAATATTCCCCATTAGAGTTAGTATTTGGTCGAGAACCAAATATATCCCATCTAAAAATTTTTGGTTGTGCAGTGTATGTGTCTATAGCACCACCACAACGAACAAAAATAAGACCACAAAGAAGGTTGGGTATATATATTGGCTGTGATTCTCCATCAATTATAAGATACCTAGAACCAATGACTGGTGATGTCTTTACGACACGTTTTGCCGATTGTCATTTTGATGAAAAAGTATTCCCGGTTCTAGGGGGAGAAAATAAGCAAGTAGGTAAAGATATCAAATGGTGTGTACCAACTCTGTTACACCTTGATCCTCCTACAAAACAGTCTGAAATAGAAGTTCGACGAATTATGCATTTGCAAAGTATAGCAAATCAACTTCCGGATGCATTTGCCGATACTAAAACGGTAACTAAATCATATATACCAGCTGCAAATGTTCCTGCTCGAATTGAAATACCACAAGAAAGTGGAAGAGCAGATGATACACGTGAGTCTAGAACACGCTTGAAGCATGATAGACCAGCTGGCTCTAAGGACAAAAATCCTAGAAAATGGAAGGAAGTTGAAAAACATGATATTCCCAAAATAACAGAAAGTATTTTGGAAGAAAGAAATGATGAATCTAATGATGATATTGAGCATCTTGAGCCGGAAAGAAATCATGAAATTTCCATCAACTATATCCATAATGGAAAGATATGGAATCGAAATGAAATCGATGAAGTTGATGATGTTTTCTCATACCTTGTGTCAAGAGAAATAGATGAGGAAAATGAGGATGCAGAACCAAAGTCTGTATATGAATGGCAAAAGAGACATGACTGGTTAAAATGGAAAGATGCTATACAAATCGAACTTGATTCGTTAAATAAACGACACGTATTCGGACCTATTGTACTCACACCTGAAGATGTGAGACCAGTTAGATATAAATGGGTTTTTGTTAGAAAACGAAATGAGAAAAATGAAATTACGAGATATAAGGCTCGTCTCGTAGCTCAAGGATTTTTTCAAAGACCCGGGATTGATTATGAGGAAACATATTCTCCAGTTATGGATGCCATAACATTTAGATTTCTAATGAGTCTAGCAGCTGGCGAAAATATTGAGATGCGTCTCATGGATGTCGTTACAGCATATTTATATGGATCATTAGATACTGATATCTATATGAGAATTCCCGATGGGTTTAAAATGCCAGAAGCATTAAATTTTAAACCCAAGGAGTTATGTGCAATAAAGTTACAAAGATCATTATATGAGTTAAAACAATCTGGACGAATGTGGTATAATCGTCTCAGTGAACATTTAACGAAAGAAGGATATGTGAATGATCCTATATGCCCATGTGTTTTCATCAAGAAAAAACATCCGGATTTGTGATAATCGCGGTATATGTTGATGATCTAAATATAATTGGGACTCAAGCTGAAATACAGAAAGCAACAAACTATTTGAAAGGGGAATTTGAGATGAAAGATCTCGGACAAACAAAGTTTTGTCTTGGCCTACAAATTGAGCATACTCAAAATGGTATATTTGTACATCAATCCACGTACACTAAAAGAGTGTTAAAACGTTTTAATATGGATAAGGCAACTCCTTTACGTACTCCAATGGTCGTTAGATCACTCAATTATGAAAGTGATCCATTCCGACCACCTGATGAGAATGAAAAGATACTTGGTCCTGAAGTACCGTATCTAAGTGCAATTGGAGCCCTTATGTATCTTGCAAATTGCACTCGACCTGACATTTAATTTTCTATTAACCTTTTGGCCAGATTCAGCTTGTCCCCTACACGAAGGCATTGGAATGGAATTAAACATATCTTTCGTTACCTTCAAGGGACTATCGATTTAGGGTTATTTTACCCTAACGATTTAAATGGTCAAATGATTAGTTTTGCAGATGCAGGATATTTATCAGATCCGCATAAAACTCGATCACAAACAGGATATGTGTTCACAATTGGAGGCACCGCTATATCCTGGCGTATTCAGAAACAGACACTTGTGGCAACTTCTTCAAATCATGCTGAACTCATTGCACTCCATGAAGCAAGTAGAGAATGTGTATGGCTAAGGTCAATAAACCGACACATTCGGTCAAGCAGTGGGATTCATGAAAATACGGAGCCAACTATCCTATATGAAGACAATGCCGCATGCGTTGCTCAAACGAAGGAAGGATATAGCAAAAGTGATCGAACTAAACATTTACCTCCGAAGTTATTTTTATACACTCAAGAGCTCGTGAAGAATAAAGAGATTGAAGTAAAATATGTTCAATCATCCGAGAATTCTGCAGATCTCTTCACGAAATCATTACCTACCGCTATGTTCAAGAAGCATGTTCACAATATTGGAATGCGTCGTCAAAAAGATTTATAAGATGTGATCCTGATCATTCGAGGGGGAGCTTGCGAGGTTGTACTTTTTTTACCTTTCTATGGTTTTTCCCACTGGGTTTTCCTAGAAAAGTTTTTTTAACGAGGCAACAGAAGATATTACGCAAGATACCTAGTGACACTGGTCTCCAAGAGGGAGTGTTGTAAAAGCAAAGTCAAGAAATGTGGGCTTCGAGAAGGCAAGCTTCGCCAAACTTACACACACAATTATTGACGTTTAATATTTTGTGTGGAGCCCACCGTCACTATGCATGTACAGTAACTCAAGTTTTTATGTCTATATATACGAGAGATTTTGTTCATTGTAAGATATCAACTCATAAGCAATATTACGAGAGAGAAAACATAATAAAAGAGTCTTTCTAATATTCAGTATCCGATCCGATTACGGGTATAAATTTTTGTCTCTATTATATTTATGTTTATACTCATAAAATCAAATACTTTTTATAACAAGTTTTTCATTATTGGAATCACAACATTTATCTTTAGGTGTCTATCATTCGCGTGTTTTTTGATGTCTCGTTAAAAATCTTTCATGGAAAAACTCAATGAGATAAAAACCATGATAAGGAAAAAAGAGCACAACAACTCACATAATCATATTTCTCACTCTCCAAGTATCATCTTCAGGATGTGCATTCTGATAATATATATCATTTTTTTCGAAAATTATAATAATTAGAACCTTAGTAAGCTTATCTCGGGTTAGTGAATTTCCGGTCCATAAATCCCGTTTCACATAGAATATTATTTTTTTGGTTTATTTAGACTTTAGACCTAAAATTTATTTACATTCAATTTTTTAAACATTCATCTTGTACATAGGAGTTATCCATGATCTCCTTATAAAACTTACTCATTTGGCTTTCCTTTCTTGTATGATACTTATAGAGTATTTTTTCTGTAAAATTCTGCAAGGATTTTGAGATAACATCTCTTTCGCTAGATGTTCAATTTGTAATACCAAAAAACTTCATGAAATATCTGACCTATACAAAGTCGACTATATCCATATCCGTGCAGATTCCGGGTATAATCAGATCCGTGCAAAATTCGGGTATAATAAAAATCCCAACAGAATTTGTACGAAATTCGGTTCTGTAAAACGAACACAACTCAGTTAATACACAATCGGATTTCTGCATTTTTCAGAAGAAAGATTTCATCTCAAATTCATTCTTCATATATTTCATAGTATGTGAAATCTCTACAGGAGATCCGGTAATGTTTAAATCATCAACATACTTTATACTTATTCTTGTAGCCTTCTTTTATTAAGTACCAACTAAATCGATTAACTTACATCCGCTTCGATTTTTTTAATTCATAACGATATCGATTTAACTTCATACATAGTGTATTGTTTTCGAAAACTAGAATTTGTTGCTTCGTGTAGTTTAATTTCATCTGAAATTTTATTCAAATGTCATTATCCAGTGCCTTATATACATAAGATGTGACTACACTCATAACACATAAATGAAGTCCTTTTCATATTGACAGACTGATTGTATCCACCATATCATATTAACTTCACGTCTCTACCAGAATCTTGTATCCACCACATTCTCCACTCGCAAAAAGACTCATTTATCTTCCACTGGTTTTAAACTTTTAGGTATATAGACTATTGGTCCAAAATACTTTTCTGTATTTTTCTTTCCATGATTGGCCAACATTTTCCTATGTACACTTCTTAATAATTAATCTTATTCTACCGCGATATCTGATCCTCGACTCTTCCACATCATCAACTACTTCACTACATGCAAAATATATACGACGTTGATTTGCTTTTGGTTCACTTTTATTCTAGATATGACTCAACTTGTTGAGATATGTTTTCATTTTCAGGCCTCAATCTCTTTATTTCTCATGTTTTCTCTTCCAGCGATATCCCTTCATCCTTGGTGCCATTATTAATTTTTGCTCTTTTTCTTTTCCGAGTTTGCTTATCTTTGGAACCAATAAGTCTATCACGCTTCATGCGACAATCTTTAGACTTACTAGCAGTTGATCTTATCCTTATAGGACATTAATTTAATTGGAGCACAGCTGGTATGTGATTTTATTACTTAGTTTAGATCAGTTCATACGTCTGGCAACTGATTTTCTATATGAATTATCTTTTGGACTTCTATTTCACATTCTTAAATACGAGGATCAAGATAATTCATTCCAACTAATATCATTCTCCAACTGTTTATCTACTCCCCTTCTTCTGAGGTTCCATCTCTAAGCATTGTGATGGAGTAACACTAACGTTTATAACACATCAATAATTTTCAGATGGAAATATTTGGTTTTTCTGACCCAAAACCACTTATAATGGGGAGAACTCATAATTATTCGTTGGTTTGATGCGAGACGATTTCATCAACATTATCAATTAACCAAGTATCCTCACAACATCAGGTTACGAGTTGATAACAAAAGTTCATAAGTGGGTGATCAGTCCACAAATATTCCTTTGTATACATATTCCAGAAAATTGATATCCAAATTCTGTTGGGATGATGAAAGTCGTAGTATCAAGAAGAATCTCCTAGTTCCACATAAAATTCTATTTTTTTTCTTTTCTTTCGCATCAGTATATAACCGAAATGGCTTAACCGGTCATGCCAAATAATCGATAAACTTCTGGTTTACCAAAGCACTTATATCTATAATTTTAGTATAGCACAATCCATATAATCCGTGCGATATTCGGGTTTGCACGGAAATTATACATAAACAATTCAGTATTAACAACATGTAATACGTGCATAGATAGTACAAAGAGACAATGCATAATTAACAATGGTATATCATCCGTGCAACAATCGTGTGAAAACACAGAGCAACAAATAATTCGTGCAACACTCGTGCATAATTAAATATGATTGTAAAGTGACTAAATAATTCAATAAAATAATTCAAACTTAATCATATCACTAAGTTTTCAATCAATCAATATATTTCACCAAACGAGGTCAATTAACGTGTATGTACACAATTTTGTATATGATCGAGAACAAACAAGCAACAGACAATAATATAGTTTTAATGCAAATTTTTTTTTTTGGTGAAAATCAGAATAAACTGTTATGTACAACATCCGTGTTTTGAGTTATGTCTGTGCAAAATATATTTTGACAAAACTAAAATAAAGTTGTGCAAGATTTGGGTAAAATGATTTCGTGCACAATTAAGGTGAAACCATGAAACGATATTCAATTCAACTACAAAAATTGTGCAGTTTTTTTTCTCTTAACTGAAGCACTCGTGAAATTTTAGGTTAAAATAGCATTCATGATCAAATCAAAAAAAAAAATTTCGAAATTTTAACTAATGACTCACCAACTATTAAAGTTTTACTTATAATGTTTCAAAGAATCATTTAATCTTTATCTTTATAAAAACATGAAAGAGTACTTATCTTTTAATCAGAGAGATCATCGTAAGAGATTCTAAACAGAAATGAAGTCGGTGATGAAAATTATTTGTTCAGTTGTCTATACCAAATCATTCGTTTCAAAAACAATAAAAAACGTTTAGCAATTCATAATAAAATAAGAATAAATATGAATATATTAAGTATTATATAATTATATGAATTCAACAATTATAAAAAGGGATATTAGTGATAATCAATTAACTTATATGTGCATAACACAAGTGAAACATATCTGTTTGTGAAATATAGATAAAACTATCAGGTGCAGATAATTCGTGTGAAAATCGGATTCGTGCGGTATAAATAAAACAGTTCAGAATCAATAACATATAATCTGTGCATAAATCAGTTCACAAAAACACATATCAACATTAACAGCAGATGATTCGTGTATAAATCGGTTCACAGGAACACATATCAACATTAACAGCATATGATTCGTTCATAAATCGTACAAAAGTACATATATAATTGATCACAGATAAACTGTGAATAATCTATGTATAAATTGTACAGAAACAAATATGAACAGAAAACTTATCTTGATGGTTTAGAATTCTGTTTGCTCAGTCAGTTAGGGTTTCGTGCTGATAACGTGTTATGAACAAAGATATTTAAAGAATTGTTTCTCTCTCTGTTATTAATATATTCCACAAGATATAACATATATATAAGAATACAATATTAGAGTTTAGAACTTTCTACAATCTACTAATAGACTATATAATGAGACATATAATGGACATCCACGTAATAACACAATATTCATAGGCATATTAATAAAATTGTCTATTTTTTTTGAAAATTCGATACTAGATTGACAATTAACGTTCCAATATATTAGAAAATGATATGATATATATATATATATATATATATATATATATTGTTTAGATACTGATATTGATATATTTGGTGGATTGAAAACATTAAATTGATGTATGTGATAAAATGGTGCGTGTGGGGCAGAGACATGATGGAAGTGGAAGAAGCTTGTGTGTGCGATGCGACCATCGCACACCGAACCACGACATAAGTTGATAACGTATGTTGTGTATCGCTTATCCTAACATTCTTTCTTCTCGTATTTATTGTCCTAAAAATGATTATTTGTCAGTTTGTCATCCACAGCAACTAATCAGGCGGAATATGATGGAGTGGGTAAACTAACAACATAGATTATTATAGATAAAATTATGGAATTTAACATAGATTATTATAGATAAATTATGGAATTGAACATAGATTATTATAGATCAATTATGGGATTTATGGACTTTTTAAAAAGATGTAATTGTAATGAAATGTTGATATATTTGATTTCAGAAAGTTGGATCAAATAAACCAACTCGTTGTGGTCTACTATTAGCCATAAAAGTGGAGGGAATTAGATTTAAATTACTCAATATCGATTTCAATTATAGTTGACTATATCGTGTATGTTTTTTTTTTCTTCATATCGTGTATGTTTTAAATGACAAATATATTCATATCTTCTATATATATTATATTCTAAGATTTAATTTGAGTTTCGGTTCATGATCTTTCGAGTTATCACAAAAACAAAAGGTTGGAATTAATATACATTTGTAAGATGCACATGCGCCATTGGTAGATCCTACGTTTTGCACTCATAATTTTTAATACTAAATTTTAAAAATATCCCTATTATAGTTACTAGTTATTCTAAATATTGGGTTGTTTATTTATTCGAATATTATAAGTATTTGCCTCAATTGGTGAATGGCTGCTGAATGCATATGTTAAAAGAAACTTAACGACGTTTGACCTAGTGGAGAAATGTGATTCTCTACTCTACGTACTATAATGACCCTTGAAATCACGAAAAGAACATTTTAAATCAATGGCTGCTGGACAAGATACATGGAATACACAAAATCTAAATACCAATTCTTTTAAAATGTCATGTTAGGACATGATGATTTACGTTTTTTGAACTGTCGCAACTCACAAGTATTATTAAAAAAAATTTGATATCATAGTTTCAGAATATAAGTTAAATGCTCCCAAAAAAAAGAATCTTGATAATAGTTGACAATTTTAAAAAACATTAAATTACGAAGTCGAATTATAATGTACCAAGTTTTTTTATTTATTATAATTATTCATTGTTGGTCGATGACTTGTAGTCAATCAAGCTGACATGGCAATAGGTGTTGGGATAACGACTAATTCATTAAGGGAAACTTTTTAATGTTTAGATAAGATCAATCTTGAATTTTAATCCTCTAAACAAAGGTTCCGAATTTTGACAGCAGATAGAATAGTATATGACAAACGGATTAAGTAGTGCGGTACGATTTAAATACGGTTCGTTAAAGAAAAATACATCATGTGGTATAAGTGAAGTTAATACGCAACAAGCGGTGCAAAATAATGTTGAATGGTGAAAAAATTAATATACGGTATAGTACAAATGTTTGAATATGCAACAAGCGATTCAAAATATATATTTTAGAAAACTATTTTACAAATTGAAACAGATTAATTATTTTAATATTATTATAATTTAAGGTATTTAACTAGTAAAAATATTATTATAAAGCTGGACAATAATATATGTTATCTATTTTCGACCTGTTATCTAATTTGTACCATCTAGTGCTGAGCGTTCGGGTATTCGGGTCAATTTCGGTTATTTTCAATTTTCATCCGGTTCGTTCAGATTTAGAGTTTATGATTCATTCATATATTTATGTTGGTTTCGTTCGGTTCGGTTTGGTACTTTTGATTCAGATATTTTGCTTAGGCCTAGTACAAACCTCCAAGTCAAAAAAGTATGTAATTTGTGAGTTAGTATATTATTTACGAATCACAACTAAAAATATTGTTTAATGTAAAAGTTATTATTTATGATTGTTAATCAAGTATTACGTTAGATCTAAAAAGAAATTCAAATACAATACTAAAAGAATGTATTTTGAACATATTATAGAAAATAAATAATCAAACAACCAAACTTTAGATTTTCTAAATAAAAAAAATAAAAAAATCTGAAATGCACATAAGCACCTAGAAACGCTTTAATGTTGAAGTATATCATGAACCGCATGTTGTACACTTATTTCCTTCGTAAAATTAAACCATGCGTTCCAATTAATGTTAAGGCTCCGAATGGTAACATGCGGAACAACTGCGGAAGAAGTGCGGTGCGGTTCTAATAGTAAGAAAAATATATACATACATATATATATGCAGATATTTTTGTTATTATTTGTTACTATTGGAACCGCACCGCACCGTGCGGTTAATAATAAAACGCATATCTACTGTGAATGTTTGATTTAGGTGTTGAATGGTGACTTTATAATTAAACCGCCCTAAACCGCTTGGTTCCGCGTCGTCCATTCACTGTCAAAATTTATGAACTTTTTTTCTTCTATACATGGATAATAAGTGGTCTTTTAATTTATATGTACAATCCCATGTATTTAATAATGACCGTGGGATTGCATCAAATTATTATATATCGACCACAACTGTATCAAATTATTAAAAGTCATATCTATGCAACTTTTATATATAAAGAAAATTAGTATTATAGTTAAAAACTAAATTAAAGTCATATATGCATATGCATATTCAAACATCTATTTGGAAGAATAATTTTAATACCAAAAGTTTCGTACTATTACACTTGAGAAAAGGTTGTGGCTTTGAAGTCTCAACAGTAATCCGAAACTTCTATTTTTGGCTTTACAGTTTTCTCCAAACACTCTTAGCCATGAGAATAATGCCGCGTACACACAGAACGAACACAGCAAATAGTTTAGATACATTGGTATGATAAGCAAGTTTCTTAATTATTTTGGGTAAGAAATTGCTATAACATATTTTAACGAAATCATTCATATGGCAAACTTTTAATTATTTTTCTATGGATAACGTAAACAAAGAAATGAAGGTATGGTGAAAATTTATATCAACATATGTGGAGAACAGTCACCTCATCGGCCTAATATGTAAAGAAGGAAATGAAGGTTCATGTGAACTTTTTGTCCTCAATGGTCATCATAGTTTGTGTGAAAGATGATAATAACAACTAACTGAAAAAACATGCGTCAAGACTCGAAAAGATTTGGCGAAGATTTGTCCATTTCTTATTCATAAACTTTTCCCCTTTACTTATCACTCAATCTATTGACACTCTTGGGGATTTTTATTTTAAATATATATAGGCCATAGCTTTTTTTATATATATAAATCTAAACGTTTAACTAAAAGAAGTTGTAATTTTTATTAGTAAACAGTTTGGATTGTATTTACTGCATGTCTTAAAATTCCAAACATCAAAATTGATGTCTCAAAATCATAGACGATAGAACAATGTCACAAATTTACTCTTGATGTGCTGCATATTTTTATGCTCGAATGTTTCCTCTCAGCCATTTGATTCTACTACCAATTCTTACCTTAATGACAATGTAAACGGCTAACCTTTGATATTACAATAAAATATTATTAATCAATCAGAAGTTAAATATCTCTGTTGAAGAAAACCGTGGTTGCTAACTTAATGGAGTATTTAACAAAGAAGGATCATAAGCTTGTATACATTTTGATATAACCGTAGGCTTTTTTCTTTTCTTTTTTCTTGAACATTTACTATTAGTTTATTGTATTGTTGCATCTTGCATGGGAACTAAACGTACTAAATGATTAACAAACAACTAAACAAATGAAAATTTGAGATGAATAATACATGAAACAATGTGTGGTACGAAAAAGGAGGAGGAAACGTGTGAAATTATGAGTTTCTAAATAGAGTTAAGATGACAAAAATCCTCTATATATATAAGAGACCATTAATTAGTTTTGTTGACTCTTTCTCTTCTAGTGCACTTATCACTTTCCATTTTCCCACCACCCACTCTTGCTTTCCGTCACATGCTCCGCCTCTTTATATATTTTTATTTTTATTCGAATACTATAGTCCCTAAAATTACATAACTCGTTACAGAAATTTTGTTTAGAAAAATAAACATTTTTTGGTCAACATTCACTTCAAAATAAAATAAAAATAATATTGTCGACTTAAAACTACATGAACGGATATAATAAGCTCATGACTAGAAATATGAAGCCAAAAAATATCTAAAAGCTGAAAAAATTCATAAATTGTTGACTACTTCAATATCTAGTAAAATCATAATTTCGTAAACGAATTCGTGTAGAGTTGTAGTTATAAACTGCTTTCACCAGTTGATGTACCTTTAGGCTAACATTATCAAATCTAATTAGTTTTAAGACTTTAGTTACGAGTTCGTGTAATTTTGGATTCTCCTATTATTATAAACTTTTTGGATATGTACCGGCGGAATTATATATATGGAATAATCTGCACTCTGCGGGTCACATGTGAACATGTAAAGCACATTTTAGTTTTTATTTATTTTTATATAAACCCTTTCTTGGACCTTATTATTCTATCATTTTTATATTAAGCATGATCATATAGTATATATTTAAGTATTTGATTATGCGTAAGTGTCTGCTTTTAAATATCACCGGAGTAGGGAAACCTGAAACCAAATTATAGGATTTAAAGAGAATGCATCGAATATGACCAAATTAATTTAATGCCAACCATGAGATGTTCTCCATTCCCCATTAGTGGCTTAGAGAGACAGCCTAAGAAATTGTTTTCCACGTTATCATTCAAAAGCTGACATATCCCTCCCTCTTTCAGTTGAAGAAGTGGCTTGCCTAATGCCTGTGATTAGCCTTTCAAGTTTCACCAAACAGAATTCGAATAAATTATAAATCATTCCCATCCATTTCATTGTAATTTTTTTAGAACAGAAATTTCAATAATTCATTTCTAACAGCAACCATTTTGTTATTTTATATTTTCGAAACAAGATGATAATCTGAAGTTCTAAACCAATCGGTTTATTGCTGGAGTATAGATTGAACAGAACATTGTTATTGATACATAAAGTTTAATATATACTATATGGTATCAGGTGATCGGGAACAAGAAATATGCGGAACAATGGAATGACTATGCGATTTTTCAAGTTACTAATATCCCACAAATCTACATCATAATTTTTTGTTTTGCAAAAAAGTTTTTTCTTTAGTTATTCTGCAAATATACTAGAAATATAATATAATAATGTATACACTATCTCTTATGAGCCAAAACTTTAGGCTAACCTCTTGTTATCGGATCCGTTGCTAAAGCTTAAATAACAAAGAGATTTAAAGATAAACTTCCTCTTAACCCAAATCTCTCTTAGAGAATTAGATTAATTGTTGGAAGTTGATACTTTATTAATTATAAGAGGTCTTTATATAGATCTTGATACAATTACGTTAAAAATAAAATCACCAAAACCTTAACCTAATGTAAAAAGGAAATATTTAATTGCTTTTAAATTAAAAGGAAAACATCGAAACTAATTAATTAAAACGTCCTAATTGTATCCTAATCAACCTAACCATAGTCTCCTATCACTATTCTACATTTTTTTTTGGGGTTAGACTATACGTTGTTAGACTATACGTTGTTTAAAGGCTATACCATTTCACTTGACACCGTTTATTAGGACTTGGGAGGATTAATTGCTTCATTTTAGCTTTAGTTGATTCGTCTTTCTAGTCATTTAGATATTGAAAATTTTAAACGGATATCACTTTATCATACAGATAGAATCAAATGTTACTATCGCAATGGATATATAAACTTTTTGAAAGTAACTAATTGAAAGTTGAAACTGATTTTACATGATAAAACGACTTATTACCTGACATGATATACATACAAAGATGATGTCTAAAAGACAAAAAAGTTGATTGAGATGCATGAATACAAAGATAATTGCAATTACTTTCCAAAATATCTTTACAGGTTGGGGAATTAAAAGTATGTAACAAAGATTTGGGATAAAACTTGCAATTTTTTATTAACAAAATTTCTTTTGGGATAAAACAAAAAGCGACCTCATCACTTAGAGCCTGCTTAGAGCTTTCACACATCGCATTCTAGCCGCCTCTAGTAAAAGCATTATTGAGATATCATACTTAATTATGTGTATAGAGATCACGTGGATTTTTTTGTAAAGGCCACTAACAAATCTAACGATTGGTGACTTGTCAGAGTCTCTTTTTCTTTTACCGTTTGAAAACAATCTTTGATCCTTTTTTTTTCTCTTTTCTGAGTGATGATGAACAGTAAGCAAATCTTGAGCATACCCCATCTTCGGATTCTGAAGATCAACACTCTGTGCGGCCTTTTTAACACAGATTTTGGTACCGATGTTGATGCTCCGAGCAGCACCATCTCAAATTCTACCAAACCGGTCTGAGGTTAGTTGGTTTTTCGATGGTCCGGGTTTGGATTTGGATAGTGAAATCATGACAAATTTCGGGTTTCTGGTTTAACATGTTTTGCCCGGTTAAGTTACGTATACATCACACGGTTCAGGATCAATGGATCTCTGAGGGACCTAGGACTAGGGAGTGGTTAAGTCTACTCATAAAGTTAAGTAGATACGAACCCTATTATCCGACATAGAAACATCCACATTTGACTTCAGAGACGCTAGGAATAATAATGGAGATGATCTGGAACATCTCTGAATTTGATTAATTGGTAGAATTAAAATGTGATCATCAGTAGTGGTATCAATACATTTCTCAAATGATGATGATGATGATGAAGAAAATTAAACGCAGTTACAGGTCATACCGCAAGTTCCATTTTCCCTTCATGTTTGCGTTGAGAGTCCAATTGTTTTCTCTAATCTGCATATAAGGGACCTGAAAGAGAGAAATAACACATTGTTTTGAAGAATCCAAAAAGAGGCATTTTTCGAGTTTTACATAGGAGATGTAAAGCCTACAAAAGATGACAATCCATTTCAAGAGTGCTGCACTAAGCAAATAGATGGATTATCAATTATGTAGCGGAAAAGACTTTAGCTTTCAACAAACAGTCTGAATTTTCAGCTTAGAGATTGAAAGATTTTAAAGCGGGTTCTGTTTTTTATTTATTTATAATAAATATAACCACAAGAGCAAATTTTGGAAGAGGCAACATATACTTCAGCTACGAGAGAGGTACCTTTTCAAACATTTCGTAGCCAACTTTGATCCGTACATCCTGATCTTCCTTAAAGTTCATTATATTCCAGGCAAATTCTGCAGCTCCTTTAGGGTTCCTCTGTTAGCACAAAATGAGGACAGTTCGGTTAGGCATAAATCATAATACACAAGCAAGAAACATAATCTCAAAGAAAGTTCCTGAGACCAACAAAAACACCAAACCTGATTTAAGTCTTGATCAAAATCACACCTCCCTTTAATATTAAAGGTTACACGCTTATCAGTTCTAACAGGAAACTCTTTTTTCCCGCGTACAAGACACCGAAGCTTTTGACGCTTATCATAATGCAATCCTACTCCAAGGCCTGTTGAAGCCTAAGGGAAATTTATAACACTATATTAGTATTAGTCAATGGTGGAAAATGTATCAGGATGAAGAGATAGAGGAAACAGCAGAAACTGAGATCAAACCTCAGGAAAGAAATGTCTAATCATCGCACAGAAGTAACTCGGGTCCCCAGTTCCAGTATCTAGTTCTCCATGAAGCTATCACCAAACAAAACCATCAAATAAGATAAGAAACAGAAATATGTTTGCAAGATTGGTAACACAAATCAGCTAATATATGTGGAGAGACGGTAGCCAAAGCCAAACAACTATAGCAGAACAAGCAAGCCTGATACACATACTGATAACTAATGAATGAATCAAGATTCAGGGAAGTCTTTGAACGTTCCTTTCGACAATAGCCATTATAAAGAAAGTTAACCATTCAGACATAATCTATCTTACATTTATTCCTACACTAAATTACATTCTCAAAAACCCAAAACTCAAAACCCTAACAGCAAACTGATAATACAGATTACAGAATCCCAAAAGAACTCCAAGAAAGAGAGTGAGTGTGTGAGACACAAACCACTCCTCTACTTGAATCCTGCAACACCTCAATGCTAAAAACTGGAACAAATCCCAGGTCAGAATTTATTAGCAAATTCGCTCAGATAAGGTTTCATAACTCCAAGTTCTTAACCAAAATACACAGTTCACCTATGTAAAATGCACATCAAAAATTATCCGAAAGACTCAAAATAAACCCTGCATAACTTTGCAAATTCCAAGAGACTTTGGGCATTAAGCTCCGAAGTAAAGAAACTAATTCCAACCAAATCAGAGAGCATTACACCACCGCAAGCGATAAAAGTTTCAAAATTTCAAATAGAGCTAAAAGTCATCCATAGGAAAACGAATGCGAAGGAGACAAAAACAAAAAAAGTTCACCTGTAAATGTGTTTTCGAGTTCACAGGGACCTTCTCTTTGGCATGGATTTTCATAGTCATAGACCTGGAATTGCAGGTATACCTCAGAGAGGTCTCCATTTCCCCCAAAAGATTTTCTCGAGAAAATCGCCTCACTTCGGCACTACCAAAACACAAAGCAGAGCGCAAAACCAAAACCTCACCTAGTTTTTCACAATTTGACTACACTGTATCATCATCATCCTCTGCACAAGGTTTACCAAATTCCAACCAATAACTCACTGCCATCTGTCAACACTGCTAGGCCCAATCTTGTCTCTTTAAGCCCAATATAAGTGGGCTTAGGTCTGTTATCCTATTTTTTCCGGGTAAACCCGACCCGGGAATAATAGTCAAGATTTTGTGAATGCTTAAGGTCTGGTTCTCTGAGGTGAGTAAGCGAGTCCGAAGACTGGTCGGAAAAAATCTGTAAAAGATGAAGCAATCAAGTGCCGTCGATCTGTTGCTTCTTCTGCTGACGATCGCTGTTTTCGCTACGCCTGCGTTCTCCGATCTGGTTTTATCCAAAGTCGAACGTCGTGTAAGTCTCAATCACTCTCCCACAATAATATCTTCGATCTGGTTTTACGATTCACGAGGTTCCCTGATCCAATATCACGACTTGCATTTGATGATCTGTGTGCTTAACACTTGGAATCGCTTCAAAAGATTTAACCTTTTTTTTCTTCTGAATTTCTTATGATCTCGTTAGGATCGGATATAGAATTGTGATATCTAACATGTAGCTAACGCTTCATTTCGATAGTCTTTTAGCTTCATTTTCTGCTTTCTTCTTCCAATTTTTGTTGTGCAGATCGATGTGACTTCACAGATTGCTCGCGTTACTAAGACCCTTAAGGTAATTTCAGTGAGACTGTGTTAGTCAGGTTCCAACTTACCAAGTCATATGTTGTGTTGGTGTATCTAAGTCTTGTTTTCCAATTTGGTGTTTAGGTCGTAAATTCTGGCTCTGAATCAGTTTCTGAGTTTACTTTGACCTTCCCTAAGTTTCTTGGTAACAACTTGGCATATTTATCGGTTGCTCATAGTGATGGAAAGGGGAAATTTAAACGTACTTTGGCCAATCTATCTGTAAAAGAAGCTAATCCAAAAGGAATACCGGATTCAATTAGTGTTTACTCGGTTGCATTGCCCAAAGCACTCGGTAAAGGCCATACTTTGACGCTGGAGATAGTTGCTGCATTCACCAATGTACTTCAGCCATTTCCTGAGAAGATAACTCAGGGTGAAATCCATCTTGTTATGCTCCAAGAAAGCGCACAGTATCTCTCTCCTTACGCGGTCGAGTCTCAGTCATTGTCTATCAAACTACCCAATGCCAGAATCGAATCTTACACCAAATTGGAGAATACAAAGCTCCAGGGATCAGAGCTCAAATATGGCCCGTACAAGAATCTCCTACCTTTTTCATACTCTCCAATAGTTGTACACTTTGAAAGCAAGGCTGCATTTGCTGTGGCTGAGAAGCTTGTGCGGGAGATAGAAGTGTCTCATTGGGGGAATGTGCAGGTCACAGAGCATTACAATGTTGTTCACCGAGGGGCTCAACTCAAGGGAGAGTTTTCAAGGTTATTACTCTTACTAAAGCTTTAATCTGCGTTTAATACGCTGTTCTAACACACAAATTGGTTGCTTCATTCCCTTCATATTCCAACTGCAGGTTAGACTTTCAAGCCAGACCTAATCCCCGAGGAGCATCTGCCTTTAGGCATTTACTTGCTAGATTACCTCCCAGAGCCCATTCCATATATTACAGGGATGATATTGGCAATATCTCCACGTCTGAGATGCAAAGTGATTCGAAAAAGGTTGATATTTTGGAACGAGAATTGGTCTTACAAATATTACTGCTGTATGTGTTTTGATCTTTTTGCTGGTTTGGTTGCAGACAGAGCTACTAATTGAGCCTAGGTTTCCTTTGTTTGGTGGGTGGAAAACTTTTTTCACGATAGGTTATGGTTTGCCACTTAGCGACTTCTTGTTTGCTTCGGAAGGGAAGCGTTTCGTCAACATCTCCTTTGGCTCCCCTATGATTGACCTTGTCACTGAAAAACTTATTGTACAGGTTGGTATCATACACTTTTCACTTGAAGTTTTTTACTTTCGTAGTTTGATTTTCGTTAGCTTAAGAATGATGTGGAAACAAATCAGTTGAAGCAGTCAATCTTTTATCGTGACTAGATTGACCTGTGATTCACCGATATTGAGTGACATTGAATGAAAGTTTCCTTGCGTGATGTTATTTTGTGTTTTCCTCTTCCATTGTAGGTTGTTTTACCCGAGGGGTCAAAGGATATATCAGTTACCACTCCGTTTGCTGTCAAGCAGTCTGAAGAGGTAACAGAGTCTTGTCTTTATTTGATCATGATTTATCCTCTGCCTAGTGATTATAAGTCTCCGTGTATTTCAATTCGGATATTTAAATTATTCATTTTTGTAAACTTACTGTTCTTTGCAGATCAAATATTCACACTTGGATATAGCTGGTAGACCAGTTGTTGTTCTAGAAAAGAACAACGTTGTCCCAGATCACAATCAGCATATCCAGGTAATATAATACGTCTGAATTGCTGTCATTCTAAATCCACAATATTCCTACTTTAGTTGATCATGAGACTTGTTTTCTGTACAGGTTTACTATAAGTTCAGCAACATCAATCTGCTGAGTGAGCCATTGATGTTAATCTCTGGATTTTTTGTTTTGTTCATCACTTGCATCATATACACACGGGCTGACTTCTCAATCTCCAAGTCCTCTCCTACATATTTGGCGAAACTCCAATGGGATGAGGTACACTGGAACCTTTTCTCAAGCACATTTTCGCGTGATTTACTGATATTTTGTTTCTCTGACTGGTAGATATTTAAACGGCTTTATTTATTAATCAGGTCCTAGCAACACTCCAGGAGGTTCAAAGCATCATCCAAAAATGCTTAGCCACACATGATAAGCTCGAAGCATCACTGCGTGATCTATCAAGAACTGGTGACATTCAAACCTGTAAAGCAGCTCGCAAATCCACTGACAGTTTACTGAAAGATCTTTCAAAAGAACTGAGGCCGTTGCTGGGGTTCTTACAATCTTCCCCATCAGCCTCTCACATATCTCCAAAGGTCCCGAATTTTCTCTTTTACACCTGTCTCACCACTCTTAGTCTCTGCTCTGCTTAACAGTCTCTTTTGTCAAAACATTTTTTCATTGATGCAGGTCGAAGAGCTAGTTGCGAAAGAGAAGGAACTTCAAGAGAAGTTAATGGCCAAACATACCACTGTTGTTGAAGGGTACGAGAAGAAATCCTCAGGGCGTGATATCGAAAACCGGATCGCTGCTCAGCAGCAAAAGATCATAGCTTTGAGGCAAGAAATTGAAGATCTTCTAGAATTCATTGACGAGATCTAAAAAGTTAATGTACCAGATCCTCTTAAGCTTAAAACCAGACTTTTGAATTTACTCCCATTAGAAAAATTTTGTTCCTTAATGAGCAATGTTAATCAACTTTGAAAGACAGCTCTACTCTCTCGAGTTTAACAATGACTCAAATTATCTTCAAAACATTTACAAGTATGTATAAAGATCTAACCAATGTTGGAGAATATACCAGAGAAGTTTGGGATTTTATCAATGTGCTTCAGTGCGTTCTCAGCAATCTGTCGTGTCCTAAAATCCGCGTTCTGAAAGGCGTCCACAAGTGCTGCAGTTACGTTTTGTTCTTCTCCCACTTCTCTAGCTATTTCTTCTATACGTAAGATCCTCTCGACCATCCACACAGCTCTAATCCTTAAATTCTCTGTTCGATTCTCCAAAAGAACGTTTAATATAGGCGTAATCCCGTCTGCTTCATCAATTAATCTCACTCCTTGTACAACATCTAAACCGTCTTCTAACAATGTAGAAAGAGCTGCAAGTGCTGGTCCAACCACCTTCTCGTTTTCATGGTCCAAGAGATCAACCAACTTATCTACTGCTTGTCCTTCAACGAGACAAAAGCTTTCTCTCACTGAACATATCCCTTGATGGATCTTGCAAATCCCTAGAACAACAGGCGGTTTGCTAAAACATGAAAAGATCGATACACAGTAGTTGGGAGGAGGCAATTCGGGTATCTTTGTAAGATTCTTGGATTCAAGTGAAAGATTCTCCAATGCTATTGCAGAAGCCATCTGGATGTTATCTTGACTGTTGGATTGAAGGAGATCAAGGAAAACTGAAGTAAGGTTGTTCTCACGGCAGAACAAAATGGCCTGAGTCTCCTTGGTGAGTGCGAAGGTGATCCGAGCGAGAATACTAACAAGTCCTTCGAGAAATGTTCTCTCGAACCGAATTCCTCTGATTTCTCCTTGGCGAATACCAATTATCTTGGAGATGATTTTCTCAAAAGCACCATCTCTTAACAATCTCATTGTCAGAACCAAATCTCTCTCAGGAAGCTCAGCTAAAAGTCCAGCAGCTGCAGCTTGTTCCTCAGTGATTGTTGTGGTATTCTCTGATATGATCGCAACAAGGCTTCCGAGCTGTCCAACAGTGCCACGCAACGTATTGGCTAGTTCTTCACTCATGTGTGGGGAAATGTTATGAAGAAGTTTGATAGAAGCTAAACGTAAATCATCGTTCTCATGAATCTCAACGAACTGAACCAAGCTGATGATGGCAGCTGAGTTTCTGATAGCAGAAACAACATTAATAACCGAGTTTGGACAGCTAGTGAGTCCAACAAGAACCGCCAACAGCTTTCCCTGGATTTCTGGACCAGTGTTGCTAGTTAGTTGGAGTAGGTTCTCCACTATTTCCTCTGAAACAAGAGTTTGGTGATGCGGTCCAACAGGAACTTTGTCAAAGTCATAGCCAATGTTCACTATATTGGCGAGAATAGTGGCAGAGACTTCTTTAAGTCGAATTGGAAGCTGGTTTGGCCCAACATAAAACAGGTCTTTGATAAGCGGTGGTAGAATTCCTGTATCGATTAAGACTTTGGCACTCCCCTCAAACGGTGAGATGTTGTTGAGAGCCCGCAAGGCAGCTTCACGTTGGCGCATGTCGCGAGTTCTCATAAGATCGATAAGAGAAGAACCCACTGTCTGAGCCACAACAACTTTCACATCGTTGTTTAAGGCAAGGTCCCCAAGATAAGAAGCCATGGAGACTTTTGTTTCAGGTGAACCTGCATATAATGTTTAGCTATGATTTAAATACCTAACCAGCTAAGAGAGTCTATGTTTCCATTGTTATAGTTTCATCAAAACCAATCAGAGAAAATGAGTTTATTGAGCAAATGGGTAAAGAAAGCAATGGTTTGGTGAAATCACCTTCAAGAAGTTTAGCAAGAAGAGGCTGCAGTCTACCATTGGTAGCCATCTGTCGAACATTTTCCTCTGATCTCTCCAAGTTTGTCAAAGTTTTATCAGCTTTCTCAACAGTTGAAACAATCTCTGATTTGCTGCTTGTCAGACCAACCAATAATATGATTGCTCCACGAACCGATCCAATCTTCTCGCATAATGCTTCTGATTTGGAGAGCTCAAACAACACAGAAACAGCTGCCTCCCTCCCCTTTGATGGCTCTTGGGATAAGAACTTAACTATAGTACGCACAGTGTCTCCTTCAGCTACTATTGCCTGCAACACAATGAAGAATTATTAACAAAGGAAATCAAAGAAAAACAGAGAGACAAAAAGAGACAACAGAGAGAGATAACCTTGCTCTCTTCATCTCCCTCAACGACGACTTGAAGAGTTTGTAGAGCATTATACCGCACTTCATGACTACTACTTTTTAACATGTCGGTAATCAATCGAACGAGCTGAGGATTACGCACACGGTGCCTGAGTTTACGTATGTTCCTGCAAATCTCACGGACATTCTTTAAAGCCTGCAAGATATTGGTCTCAGCATTTGCCAAATAGAGTGACTGACGAGCGATATCGAGCTTCAAAGCATCATTCCTAGCTCTCCACTCTTCAATAGTATTACGCAAAGCGATACTTGGGCTTAAATCAGTGATACTCAGCTCCTTGGAAGTTATAGGACAAGATAGAGGTTGACCGTTTTCGCGGCATTCTTTGAACCATCTCTCAATAGCTTCACGCTCAAAAGTCTGACCATTCTCTAAAGTGACTGGATTATGCATAACTTGCTTTGTCAATGGACAGATAAAAGCTTCGTATATATTATCGATCCCTGGCTCAAACTGAGAGCTATTATCTGATTGGCTTCCATCCCAACTTCCACTTCCGGCCATACGATGGATTGATTCCTCTTCACTCACTGTGATAAACGACAAACAGATCTTACAAGTCCAAATATGAAGCCAGGTATTATTTATTTAGTGTTCTGAGCTCAGTATATAATCAAGAATCGGATTCTTGAAATGCATGATCAAATCCTATATGGAAGATGTTCCAATCAGACTATAAGGTAATCAACGATCTGATATACCAAATTAAGCTAAGTTCTTCTGTCTTTTATGAGGAATAAAAATTCAAGCAGTTACTTCAAAACTACACCCGAGAATAAGTAGCCAATTTTTTCCAATACAAGCATCATTCTCATAACCCTAAGCATATATTACCAAATTTAGCATCGCGGATAAATAATTTTGTTGTTTTCTCAGGATAATATTAGCAGTGTCTAAAAAAAAAACATACGAAAAAGGACGATTGGCACGCGTACCAGTTCCAAACGCAAGGAACCGATCTAACCAAGAACAATGATGAACCTTAGCTTCTTCTTCTTCTTTTAGCTTGAGAAATTGGGAACGACGACCTCTGGTTAAAATCTGAATCCTTGAGTAGAAAACGTGTGAAATCGAGTCACTTTCATGTACGCAACATGGTGTTTCTACTCTCTTCTCTGAAGCTTGAATCCGTCAGAGATTTTTTTTGCCTGAATCGAGAACACGGGGGAAGAAAGATCGAACTAAGAAGAGTTTCAGTCAGCTAAGCAAAAGACGGAAGAAAAAAAAACACACACACCGACAAAAAAAAAGAAAATTGCCTTTTGATTGATTATAGTATATACCAAAAAGCGTTGACTATAATTGAGTAAACACGTGTGAACACTTAGACTACCAAATAATACGCTTTTGGTGTTAAATGATGTTATAGTCCAAATTTCTTTGATGTTATAAATGGATCTTTTTTTGCCATTCACACTAACGAATGTAGTTTTTATTCAACAACATGCAATTTTTTCGTAGATTTATGTATGAATCATAGTGTAGTAACAAAACTAGAACGTAACAAACCCCTCACCTTCACATCCTAATACATCTATAATCTTCAAAATCATGGATCCAATCACCCCACACATATATGACTAAGTGACAAAATATATATATATATATATATATATATAGCAATTGCATTTCACAATAATGAGCACAATCCAGACATTTATATATATATATATATGACTAGGAACCGTCCGATGTGCGGATTTTAAAATTTTAAAATAAAATAAAATTTAACAAAAATATGTATTAAAATTTTGTTGTAAGTAAAAACTAGCTTTAAGAAATAATTAAAAACACTTTTAGTTAAAGAATAAAGTTATTTATATATTTTTGTTTTTTGCCTTAATATACTAATTTATATTTATATATTTTAAATTTATTGGAATGTTTATTATAATTAAAATGTTAAATTGTCAATCAACAAAATTTTTGCCAAATATTCATCATTATAACTACTGTTAAATCTAAAAAAAAGTGGTTTTACAATTCTCCTCTAAAATATGATTACACAACTTTAAAAAAAAATATTTATATACAAACCACCGGTCAAACCATCATTTTATTTATATCCATCTATTTACAAATGTACTATCTACTTTACCACTAAAAATGTGTTTTTACACCCATTCATTTTTAACCAGTGAAAAATACTTTTTACCACAACTTCCAAAATGTCTTTACAAACACATTAAACCAACAATATACCTCTTTACTTTCACTTTTGCATAATTTCGGTAACCACTAAAATTGTTAACTCAAAAAATATTTCGAATAAAAAATATATCATATAGCAATAATTGATGATGCATTTATAAGAACAACTTAGATAAAAAAAAATATATACTAAAATACGATGAGTATATGATCAACCAATAAATGTTGAGTAATTAAGAGAAAATTAATTTTGACATAATTCATAGAAAAAACATAAAATTATAAGCACGATGATATATGAGTCTGAGATCATATAAAGATGAAAATATAAATTAAAATAAAAATACTACAATTAAATTAAAACTATTATGAAAAAGCATTTATTAATTTTACATATTCCTAACTGAAAAATAAAATTCAAATAAACAATTAAAAATTTTATTTTACAATATCACGTAATTCAAATTAGAAAAGGAAATTGAAATAAATAATGAAAAACTTTAAAAAAATCATGGTACATGTCGCAATCTAAATTCTAAGCACGATGATATATGATAAATCAAAATAATTAAAAACGGAGAGTAGAAATCAAAATAAATAATCTAAAAATACTACAATTGATAATGATAAACATGATTGACACATGCATTGAAATATGATCGACTGACTAAAACATGTTACAATTATGTTAATTACTAATTTTGAAAAATTAACATTTATATTATAATTTTTTCCTTTTTTAATATATCTTTTTTATAATATATTCTGTTTTAATTGAAGTATATATATTTTTAATTATATACTTTGATATATATGTTTTATTTTATTTTGTTTATGTTAAAGATCTGTAATTTCCATTTTTATGTAACATATGTCAAAATATAATTAGAAGAAGTACTTTACACATGTCGAAATCTTGTCAATTGATTGACACATGTCATGATCATGTTAATTACTAACTTTGAAACATCTAGCTTATATAAAAAGATTATATACTCTAATTATTATTTTATTTTTTTTATGTATAAAAATAACTTTTATATTTAAATATTTTCCCTTTTTAATAAATTTATCATTTTTATAAACTTTTCTTGTTTTAATTGAAGTATATCTTTTTGAATTATATACTTTAATATATGTTTTTATTATTTTTTATGTTAAATATTTATAATTTTCATTTTTATGTTACATATGTCATATCAAAATCTCATCATTGGATTAACACATGACGCGATCAGGTTAATTATTAACTTTGAAACATCTACCTTTTATAATAATATTATATACTTTAATAAATAATATTTGTGATTCTTTTTTTTTCAAATTAGTGATTTACTAAATTATTTTCTTTTTTATATATCTTTTTAAAAAATAAGTGTAATTTTTTTAGTTTTAAGATTTGTAATTTATTGTATAATTTTTTTATTGATATTTTTTATAATTTTTTTTTAAAGTAATTGTAATCCTTTTACTTTTATTATTTATAATTTATTATATAATTTCGTTTTGTTTATAGAATTTTGTTTTTTTTAAAAATCTAATCAATTGATTTAACCCATGTCACGATCAGGTGTAGACCTGGACAAAATATCCGGACTGAAAGAATCAAACCGGAACCAACCTTACATTTGGAGGTGTCAAACCGAACCGGAACAGGTCTAAATATCCTAAACCTATAGACCATAAGAAACAGAACCGAATCCGAACTAAACTCTATCTCCAATAGGTTCTCGAAAGTATTATAAATTCAAGTATATACCTAAAAGTATTAGTTATATTTATATTTGTAATAATTCAAAATATCCAAAATTACAATTATAAACCCGAATATATTATGTATTTTCGGGTAATTCGTGTAAATTTAGGTATATATGGATAAAAAAATGTTTTAGTTTTTTCGGATATCATCAGGTAAATTCAGATAAAAAGTAACTAATATTTTAGTTTTTTTTGGGTATTTCGGGTACTTCAGGTAGATTTGGGTAAAAAGTAATCAATCCGAACCGTATCCGATAAATATTCGGTTCTTGACTGATTCTCCAATCAATTATCCGAACCGATTTGAACCCGAAAAATACTAAACTGAATCCGAACCGAATTTTTATAATATTTGAATGGCTCCTAAATTTCTAATAACAAAAGATCTGAAACCCAAAATATCAAAAACGAACCTAAACCAATATTCGAATACCGATACCTAATCAGATAAGTTACTAAGTTTTGAAACCAAGTTTTATATAATAAAATAAAATATCATCAACTTTAAGCTAGAATTAAGGCCTGATGTTAAAAAAGAATAGGAAAAAAGAGGTAGAACTAAGGCCCATTTCGGCCCAAGTAAATTAAAAAGCTCAAAAAACGTCATTCGAAAACGATCCATACAGTGTAAACCACGTGTATAGCAAGCGCGCACGAGTAACTCGTGTCCACGTTTTGGTCAGCACGTACGAAAGAACTCACTCACGCACACATGTGTAAACCCCCCCCACCCCCCACCCCCAAAAAAAAAAAGAAATAGAAACGAAACGACTGTTTAGAGAAGGCGAGAGAAAGAGAAAAGGCGGAACAATAGAGAGAGAGAGAGAGAGAGAGAGAGAGAGAGAGAGAGAGAATGGGTGAGGTAGCTGATAATAATACATTGACGAAGAAGAAGAAGAAAGGTAGGCCATCTCTACTTGATCTCCAGAAACGAGCTCTGAAACAGCAACAATTGCTTCACAGACGAAAGCCCGATGACGATGAGCTTAGATCCGGTTTCAGAAACCCTAATTCCGGCGCCGCCCGATCAAATCGCCGGAATTCGAATTCTGAAGACGATGACGATGAGCGTAGAGACAAAAAGCATCGGCTTTTGCACGGATTAGACTCCAAGGATCGTCGTGATTCTTCTGATTTCAAATCTGACGGCGGCGATTTGAACACCGATGCATCAATCAGCCGCCGTAACGGATCTGACGATACGGTTAGTTATAGAGTTCCTCTGGGATATTAAAAGAAAAAAAACAATCTTTTTGAAAAATTCGAAGTTTTTTTTCATTTGGGGGAAAAAAAAACCTGTTAAGATTTAGGTTTTTTTTGGAGATTTTGGCGCCTTAATTGAGGTTCGTCTTCGTGATTAAATATGGTTATTGAGTGAGAGAGTGATGAGTTTTGACTATTTCCCTTTTTTTTTTCTTGTTGGTGGGAAATGGGAATTCATAATTTCAGCTTTTTCTGTATTTTTATTTTTATTTTTTTCTCCCTTTTTTTTTTGTCTTGGACGAGAAAATCTTGGTGTCTGCTGATTTGAGTTCTTTTTTTGAATATTATATTTTATTCTTTTTGATTCTAGTATTAATTCATAGTTATCACTGAAGAGACAATCATGTCTGAGACAAGTTCCACTTTGTCTTATACTATCAGTTAAGTTTCTTAAGTTTTCCTTAAAAATATTACTTCACTGATATGAAAGTTGTCATAAATACAGACACATGTATAAATAATTGTTTTTATTGTTATGGTTTGATTTTTTAGCTTGAGGTTGATGAAATTGATACTCTGTGTTGTGTATTTCTGCAGGGAGAAAAGGCTTCGAAAGCGACAGGCATTCTTCAAAGTATATATATCTATCCTTTTTCTCATGTTTTTATTTGGAAGTCATGAAACCTGTAATTTGTTTGTGCTAATTAATTAAATAAATTGTGGCATTTAACAGGAGGGTCACTTGTGGAGTCTGGCCCCTCTTCTACACCTTTGCCAGACAAAAAGTTGCTCTTGTTCATCCTTGATAGAGTTCAAAAGTAATGTCAAGTTTTTAAAGCTTCCTTCTCCATGTTCTTCTATTTTTGTGATTCAAATCTGGGTTTGGTGTTTTTCTTTATTGATGGTTGTTTTACAATACTTGAAGGAAGGATACATATGGAGTGTACTCTGACCCAGTCGATCCAGAGGAGGTGAAGTGTTCTTTATTGTTTAAGCTTTGTTTTTGTTAATGCTTTCGTTTTGCCTTATCTTATATGTGAAAGTTTGTTTACAGCTTCCTGATTATCATGAGATTATCAAGGATCCGATGGATTTCAACACATTGCGGACGAAATTAGAATCCGGGGCATACACCACCTTAGAACAATTTGAGGCAAGTCTTGTAATTGAAACTAGCACATTCCTCGATGCTTCTCGCTGAACGAGGTCACTTGGCTGTGTAAAAATACATCTCTTCTCTTTGCTTTTGTTAAAATGGAGTGTTCTTCTTTCATAATTTTGATTCTTCATATTGTGTCAGTCTCGTGCAGTAGTTTCTCTGATAGCTGCAACATTGTGTTTGCCGACAAGCATTTAAGGTTTTCTTAGTTTTACTACTAAACTAAGTGAAAGGATAACTATCTGACATTTTGATAGCTACAGTGTGTTAACTCTGTAACCATGAGAAAATGCAGATATACTGTTAAAGGTGAAGAACTAGTAGGGTCTGAAGTAATTGTTATTTGTCAGGATTTTAACTCTCTGATCCCCTCTCATTTTGTTGCAGGAAGACGTGTTTTTAATATGTTTGAATGCGATGGAATACAATTCAGCAGATACAGTATACTTCCGACAGGTTTGTCTTGGCTTATATAAACTTGCTATTTTGCTTCCGTTTGTTTATTATCTGTTCTCTGATAGTATATCTATGGCTATAACAGGCACGAGCTATGCTTGAGTTGGCTAAAAAGGACTTTGGAAATTTGAGACAAGAAAGTGATGGAGAAGAACCAGTGTCACTGTCACAACAGCCTAAAGTGGTCAAAAGAGGCCGTCCTCCAGGCTCAGGCCTTAAGAAACAGCTTGAGCAAGCTTTGATTGACCGCACGACTTCTGAAATTTCAGCTGATGCAGCAGCACTCACTCCTGTTGGAGATAGCCCTAGATTATCCGGTTCTTACAATCTAAGAAAAAATCCTCCTTCTTATGGATTCCGTCAAGCAGAAACATCGGTTAGAATTAACCATAATAGCGAGAACCAAAGTGGCTTGTTGATAGATTGGGAGAAGGAGTTTCCACGTAAAGATCTGCCTTTTCTAATACTACCTTCCTTAGACTTCTTTTTGCCAATGCTTTTTGTTGACATAAACCATTCTCCATTTTCTGTAGCTTCTGTTGTGAAGGCCGTACATAAATACGGGATGAAAAATGTCGATGAGAACAAGCGAGATACCTACAACCAGATCTCTACTTCCTTGCAAGAAGCTTCGATTTTTACAATGCTTGAAGATGATTTAAAACAGTTAACTCCAGTATGTGTTAGCTACTAAAAAATTCTCCTTTGTTCTAAGAAACAAAGAATCTGACCGTTGTTTCGTTATTTTACCAGGTTGGGTTGAGAACCGAATATGGGTACGCTAGGAGTCTAGCACGATATGCAGCGAATCTTGGTCCTGTTGCTTGGAGATTTGCCAATAAAAGAATTGAAACAGTGTTACCAACTGGAACCGAATTTGGTCCCGGGTGGGTTGGAGAGAACCCGGAAGCTTCTCCTGAGAATCCTCCTCAACAGCAAATATTAATGTCGGGAAAGCAAAAGTGTTCTCATGACTTTGCGTCTGATGACCATCATCATTCAAGTAGAATCCTGTCCCCGACAACCTCTGTCTGTAGCTCTAGCATAGAAAACAGACATTCTTCACATGAAAGCAAAGAAGAGTCTGCACCAGCTGCTCAAGAAACCAAGAGCAATGGTCTAATCCCTGGTTTCAGCGGATTTAACCACAAACCAAACCAGATGCTGGAAACAGTTGTCTCGCAACAAGGCTTGTTTCCGAACATAAAACAGGAATTTCAGCGGTTGCCACCGGATCTAAACGCTAGGCTCGTCTCACCAAACTCACCAGGCTCTAACCATAAGGCAGGTTCATCGCAGCATCCGGATTTGGCATTACAACTCTAAGTAATTCCTACTAATCTTGAAAGCCTTACTGATAGGAGGAAGAAGAAGAGGCAGAGGCATGTGATTCTTGGTACAAGGTTGAAAATAGGGAAAGTCTATGTAAAGATTGTTGCAACTTTCAGATTTTTTTTAGGGTAAAAAGAAAAAAGAAGAAGACCGGTAAGAGTTCTCACTAGATGTATGGATATATATAATTTGTACAATTTTTCTAGTCCATCAAATTAGAGTTATGGATGTGCATTTGACTTTGGTTTGGTCTTCTGAGTCTGTGATAAGTAATAACTAATAAGAAAAATATTCATGAGATCTGTAAACAAAAAGATTTATGAGATCGATGCAAACATACACAAACAGCACAGTAACTGAAATAACGGGTTTGTGTTTGTGTATGTTTGCATCGATCTCATAAATGTAGCTTCTTCTGAGAAGATTGTGTTATTTCTTCTGTTGTTGTCGGATGTTTATGATTGATGAGGTCCAAATCTGTTGGTTTTCTTCGTAAACAAGTTTTATTTTTAAGCATTTTAATAAGAGGAAAAGGAGTGGAAGCCCATTTGGTGATCAAAATATTCAAATACTTATCGAATGTTTCTACACTAGGTATAAAGTTCAGTTTTAGATAGTGTGAATTATATGGATTAATGGAGATAATATTATCAAAGACCACCAACATATTAAAAGTAAAAAAGTAAAAAAAAAATGTTTATTGTGAGTGTAGTGTATGTAAAAACTGTCTTTCCTAATTTTTTTTGTGGTACATGTAAAATTGTCTGTAAAAAATCGTTCGTTTTGATTTCGTATGTTAAAAAGTATATTTGTCAGTCACGTACGTAGTGCATGTAATTAAATTCGTGATTAATCAAAAAAAAAATTACAAAGAAAAGGAGAAAAAATATTTTGAAAACTCCGTTTGAAATATTATGTTAGGTCCCTGTGATAAATCAAAAACACATTAATTGGGATATTTTGGGGAAAATTAGATAACCGAAAAAAAAGCTTTTGAATGATGAGAAAGTACACAGCTTAAATAAGTCAGTCTTACATCTTATACGTTACATAAGTACACAGCTTAAATAAGTTGCAACAGAAAAAGAAAACAAACGTTGAATAAAAATAAAAAAAAACCAACAGAAGAAAGAAACGACGCGCAGTTCCAAAATTAGGATCCCATAGGCTCCTTTAATGTCGCTTCCGTTGCTCTCGAAATCTTCACAGTTGCTCTCACCACTCTTTTAATAATTCTCTTCAAGATTTTTCCATTAGCAGAGAGAGTATAAAAAGCCTGTTTCTTCCTCTTTTAGTATATAAAGAAACCATTTTGCACCATTCAATATGCCATTTGTATAATTTTTAGTTCTCTCCAATTGAGATTCTTCCTTTAGGAATAATTTTCTCATTTGTTTTCTGGAATTATATAGAAAGAAAGAGAGACTCTCTCTCTCTCTCTCTCTCTCTCTCTCTCTCTCTCTCTCTCTCTTTCCCATTTATAATCCCAGAAACAAATCCTAGGTTCTTTCTTTCTTTCTTCTAATTACAAGGATCCTAAGTTTTTTTTTCTGTTCTGTTTCGTGTGTGGGGTTCCGGGAGCTGGGTTTGATGATAATGTTGGACATCATCTCAAACCAGCTCCGTCTCTGAATCCATTTTCTTCCACCATTGTAGTTGTATTTACGTTAAATATAATCATCACGTATTTATAAAGAAAAGAAGATGAGGTGTTTCTCTTGTCTCACCACGCAAACCAATGACATGAGAATCAACATTGATACCCTCCCCGACCTAACCGATTATTCATCAGGTCTTGTAAAAAATCATCTCTCTCTGTCTTTATTCAAAATCTCCATTTTTTTTGTTTTGGGTTTTCCTTCTCATAAAGTTTGTGATTCTCTTGTGTTTTTGCAGTTGACACACGAAGCGGTTCAAGAGGAACAGGGTCAAAATCTGGCATTTTAGGTTAGGACATTTTGGATGATTATTAAAAATATTCTTTTGATTTATGATGAAAACAAATGTTTTGGTTTTTGGGTTTTGGTTAGTTAATGGGAAAGTGAATAGCCCTAAACCCGGCGGTGGTGCGCGGAGTTTCACGTTCAAGGAGTTAGCAGCCGCCACGAAGTATTTCCGGGAGGGGAATATGATCGGAAAAGGAGGCTTTGGGAGTGTCTACAGGGGACGTTTAGATTCAGGACAAGTGAGTACACTCACGAACTCTGTTTTTTTATTTTAAAATCTAAAATACTGTAAGAAACCTGATGGGAATTGAACTGAGCAGGTGGTGGCGATCAAGCAATTGAACCCAGATGGGCATCAAGGAAATCAAGAATTCATAGTTGAGGTCTGTATGCTTAGCGTCTTCCATCATCCAAACCTAGTAACTTTAATCGGTTACTGTACTTCTGGTGCACAGAGACTTCTCGTTTATGAATACATGTCAATGGGTAGCTTAGAAGATCATCTTTTTGGTAAGCATCTTTTCCAAAATCAAAGAGTTCTCATCATGTTTTTTTACTAATAAACCTCTATTGTTGTTGTTGTTGTTTGCAATTAGATCTTGAGCCTGATCAAACTCCACTAAGCTGGAATACTCGAATGAAAATCGCGGTTGGTGCAGCTCGTGGGATTGAGTATCTTCATTGTAAAATAAGCCCATCCGTGATTTACCGAGATTTGAAATCCGCAAACATTTTGTTAGATAAAGACTTTAGCGTCAAACTCTCTGATTTTGGACTCGCCAAGGTTGGTCCTGTGGGAAACCGGACACATGTGTCGACTCGGGTCATGGGTACTTACGGATACTGTGCTCCAGAATACGCAATGAGCGGAAGATTAACCATTAAATCGGATATCTATAGCTTCGGTGTAGTGTTGCTTGAGCTGATTTCTGGCAGGAAAGCTATTGATTTGAGTAAACCAAACGGAGAGCAGTACCTTGTTGCTTGGGTAAGTAAAATCAACAATTGGAAAACTGGATTTCTCCGCAACTCAAAATCTTTCCTTACCGTGTTTTCTTCTTATGTGTTTATGCAGGCTCGACCGTATCTCAAGGACCCTAAGAAATTTGGACATCTAGTTGATCCGTTGCTACGGGGAAAGTTCTCGAAGAGGTGTCTTAGCTACGCGATTGCTATAACCGAGATGTGCCTAAACGAAGAAGCGAGTTACCGACCGAAAATAGGAGATGTGCTGGTGGCCTTTGAGTATATAGCCGCTCAGAGCAAATCTCATGAAGCTCGAAGAGCGGCTCGCAAGTCTACGGACTCTAACCGGTCGAGAGGGGAAACAAAACAGAGTTACTAAGTTGTATTGTCATAAATGAAACCTCTGCTAGAATCAGAAGGTTCCTGATAAGGCCGCGTAATGTTTGTGCTTTTTTCCGAGGGTTTTTATTTAGCCAGCTTTAAAAATGGGATTTGGTCGGATGAAGAGGGTTTTTTTTGAGCTTGAGGTAAATGGTGCTTTGTTAAAAACTAAAAAATGAACTCTTACGTTCAAAAATATATATATATGTACGTACGATGTTATTGGTGGGTCATTAATACAAGTACATATGCGTATACAAGTAATAGTTTTTGATAAATAATTTTTCAAGTGAGTTAGATTTTAATACAAATATTTTCTAAATATATCTTCAAATTTAAACATCGCTTTCAGAGTAGATTAAGAGTGTGACATACAAGATACATGTAATCAGTCGAGCGCTACAAATCGTTTGATTTTTTCTTGCAAGAATAGAAAAGGTATCATAAATGCAAGTCGGTGACTAACTGATTTACGCGGACGTCGAATTATTGAATATATTTATGTCAACTTGCATTACACTACATAATCCGATTTACACATACTATTTCCCATGTCTACATATATATATTATATAATATTCGCATATTGCAGTTTATGATTGAAGAAGAATAAAATAACATCTTCCCACGTTTTCTTCGTGATTCATCGGTCTTACTAATAAAATTTCATAGGTTTATTTTAATAATTTATTACTATCATATGCAATATTTCAACTTTACGTGGATCGTTAATAAGTGTGTTTGTGAAAGAAAGAAAGCCATACAAATGTGTTATCGACCGTTAAAAGAAGTATTTTGTCCACTTTGTTCATCCTAACTATGACTGTCAAATATCAACATTCATATCTGTAAAGGATATATCAAATACCATATAGGATTAAAATGTGAATGATATTATCATGAGAGAATTAAGAGAGAATGTACAACTGCCAGGATCTAATCCGCAATATATCATGAGACAATTTTTTTTTACACAATTAAATCAATTTAGTTCGACATGTCTAATAGTTTAATATTAATAGTGGTAACAAAATAATAAAATAAAAATTTATCCGTGTTGTAGCGCTGGGTTAATGATATTTTAAATTTATAGTAATGTCGATCCAAACTCGTCCCGCCATATAACCCGTCTTGTGGTATTTTAAACTTTTATAAGTTTAAATGTTCAAAATATTTTAAACTTTTTATAAAATTTAAATATATCAATAATAATATTTAAAACTTTCTAAATGCTTGTTAAATTAAGTTTTTTATTCACTCGGATTTGTATTCATTTTGATCTTATTTATAATATGATAGTGAATCATTGTCTAAAAATTTTAGCCGAAGTAGGACGTTGAACACACTTTTTATTTCAATAATTGAGTAATATATGTATGTTTTAAAAAATTTGAATCACAACATATATAGAAAAAAATTTAGATTTTAACTTTATATATTATATGATGATTCAAAACAATTAAAAAAAAATCAAACAAAAATGATAGGAGAATCATAATTTTAAATCTTAACAAAATCTTCTAAATATCTATATTATTCATTGTGAAACAATATATATATATATTTCTAATTTTATAATTAATGTTAAAATATTTTAATTATGTTTAGTTATAGAAATAGTAAAAAATTAATTACAAGAGTTGTTTAGATACATGCATATATATATATATATAGGGATACAAAGAAGATATTATTACTAGGGATTAACTAATATTACATAAAGACCCTTAATAGATACAGTATTTGAGATATCCTATACACTATCTTGCTTATATTGTATCCACATACATAGGCTCCGAATGGTAACGGAACCGCACGGTGCGGTGCGGTTCCAATAGTACCAAATAGTAATAAAAATATCTGCATATATATATATATATGTATATATTTTTCTTACTATTAGAACCGTACCGCACTTCTCCCGCAGTTGTTCCGCATGTTACCATTTCGCATAGTAGTTAGGAAAACAAAAGATCTTAAGATACCACATTCTTTTGAGTTTTGATCCTCGTTTTATCATATATTTTTGGATTTTCTTATAAAGTTTCCATATGCTGTCACGTTTATACTCGGACCCGCCATTGCATACACTGTTCTTCTTGTTTGACCTCTTCCCACTGATATTTTCTTAGGTTTTTCAATTAATGATTCACTATATGACAATAAAGCTTTCTTTTATATTTGCCATATACTATTTTTTGTTTCCTTTAGTTTTATTTTGTTTAGACAACTGAAAATGTTTTATTTATAGTGTTTTATGTTTTTCCAATGTAAAAACAAAGACATTTGTTTGCCCTTTATTTATTTACTAAAATTTTAAATTTGTTTGTTTTTATGACGTACTCATTCATAGGCCATAACCCCGAATCTTTTATCTGCATTTTTGTGAAATTTACTTCCAGTTGTTACGTCATTGAGGTGACGTATATGAAATATGATCTGTATGGTCCATGTGAAACAAATGTGAAAGGGAAATTTGGTATGCGAAGAAAAGAAATAAGACCAACTTATAAAAATTTATTAAAAAAAGAAACAAATTAAAAAAAAAACTAAAAAGATAAGAGCACTTCCATAGTATATTAACAATTAAATATTAATAATTTTAATAGAATTAGTTATTTGAATAAATTTTAATTTATTAAAAAATTAAAGCAATGGTTAAATGACATGTGTAAGATGAATATCTTGTTAAAAGTTTATGGATTTTTAAATAAGAATTTTTCTTTTCTATCTATTTTTTTATTATTATTTAAATGGAAGATCATTTAAGATGTTCTAAATTAGAAAGATAATTATACTGTAAGAGTTAATTAATTAAAAAGGTATGATATATGTTTTGTTTTTGTTGCAAAAACAGTTAAATGAATTGAGTTTATGATTCATCATATATTGTTTTCGAGTGCGACCCAATATCTCTCTCTTATAACGACAAAATTCCCTTTGACCCCGGACTCAAATTATTAAGACATGTCATATACTTGATTGTATATGCAAGTAAATACTAGGAAATTATATATGTAAGTCAAAATTTTGCTTATCGTTTTCGAATCAGAAATTCATATTCGAAAAGGATTCAATCAATAAAAGAAGATTAAATTTACACAATCGTAATTGAATTAATTTAATTCGATATATATAATATTTTAATATCAATGATGTTAATAAAATAATAAAATAATAATTTATCCGTTATTTTAAATTTATATTAATATCGATCTAAATCCGTCCCAAATATAATTTTTGTGCTATTTTAAAATTTTTATAAATATTTATAATATTTTAAACTTTGTAAAAAGTTTAAATATATCAATAATAATATTCTAAACTTTTTAAAAGTTTAAAATTTATTATATTCGGTATAATTAAATGGATCAACTAAAAAACCAAATTAAACCGATATAAATTTTGAAATTTAGATGCTTGTTAAGTTAAGGGGTGTATGCAATCCTATATTTTAAATGATTTGAGTTTCAGTAAAAATTTATAGATTTTGATAATTTTGGGTGAATTTAAAGAAGTTGTTGTGATTTATTGTAAAATCCTCCAAAATCCCACCTAAAACAATAACATTTAGATTTCTCTATTTTTACCTAAGGAAATCCTCTAAAATCCTTTAAAATCATTAAAAATCAAATTCCCAAAATGTTTTCAATAACAGTGAATTTTAAAATAGATTTTCAAATCACTAGTTCAATAACATTAGATTTCATTATACTAGTTCAATGATTGAATAATATAGAATTTGTTATTTTAACACAAATCACTTAAAATGTTTAATTCAATACACCTCCCTAAGCTTCCTGCTCACTTGGATTTCGATTCAATTTGACTTATTTATAATATAACTCTGAATCATTATCTAAAATTTTTAACCAATGTGAGATATTAAACACACATGTTTTCCATCATTAGTTTAGTAGTATATGTCCGTTTTAGAAATTCTATGCAGAAAAGTTTAGATTTTTATCAATTTTATGTATTATGTGATGATTCAAAACAATTAGAAAAAAAAAATCAAATAGAGATGATAGGAGAATCATAATTTTAAATTTTAAACAAAATCTTCTAAATATCTGTATTATTAATTGTAAAACATTATATGAATATTTCTAATTTTATAATTAATGTTAAAAAAAATTAATTATCTTTGGTTATATGGATAGTAAATAATTAATTATAAATGTTGTTTGGATACATGAATATAAGTAGTTATCTATTCTATATTTATCCTTGAGCTTCCTAATTTATTATTTAAATCAATGATATTTTTTTGTCTATTACATCATCATTAGAGATATTTGATCTAATCATATTATGATGAAATTCGACTACCAGCATTATATGCAATTATGATGAACAACTCTCATGAATAATGATTCCATGGCGCAGCTCACCCCGCAACACTCGGATCTACAATTGACGGTTCTGCATATACGACATCTCTTACGATGGACATGATATCTTTGTAACACACGATACCACGACAAACGATTCTGCTTACAGCATTCAGAATCTTCCGATAAACTTTGCACCATTAACCTGCAATAAACTATGGTCCCTAAAAATCAAACCTCATACATAATATAAAAGTATTAATAAACCTTTGATTAACCATCGGAGACTACATAAATTTTCATAATCAATGACATTTTTATAATATTTTATTTAAAATAAAGATTTTTTATAAAATATACTTCATAAATACTAATATATAATTATAGATATACCAAAAATGAATTTTCATATTATTTTCATATATGATAAAATTATTATAATGAATATTGTAAAGGTATGAAATGAGAAAACGTACAAAAAGTCAAAATGAAGGACTAATAGCGTTGAAATTTTTTGTAATAAAATATATATTTCAACATCAACCAATCAAGTAATAATCACGACGAAATCAAATAACTGTATAAAATTTCCCCAAAGAAAGAGTTTTGCTTGGTCTTTCCTCTCAGTTTCTCAGCTTCTTCCTCCACCTTTCAATTAAAATCCCCAGAAAAGGAAGAAAGAAACAATAGGGACAGTTGGAGAAAAGTTTCTCTCTACTCTTATGATCGTAAAAGGTGAAGCAAAGATTACTCAAAACAGAGGAAAAACAGAGTAAAGTCAAGAGCTGGTTTGGTCTTAATGGGGAACTTCTGTCCTGGCTCTGGATCTTCTACTGTTCAACAGGAACAGAGCCCTGTCTCCACCAAACCCCTCCCAGGTTCATACGCACATCTCTCTTGTTTTTCCTAAGGCAAATCCAAACACTTTAGATCTATTTTTTCTCGTTTTTTCTGTTTGGTAATTTCTTATGATTCATAAGTTTCTTTCAGTCCTTGAATTAACAAAACAAAAGCCTTTTGTTTTTGTTTTTGTTTGTTAGTTTCATTGTGCTTTTCAATTTTGAAAATGTCAATGCTTGCTCTGTTTTTCTTTTCTTTAATGAAGTTTTAATCCAATAATAAGATCTTGTGTTGATCTATATAGTGAGACGTGGGCAAAATCCAGAGAATAAAAAGTTTCCTCCGGCGCTGGTGGCGATGCCGGCGTTAAATCCCAAGTTTCCGATGCCGGAAACAGGGCATAAAACGAGATCCGCCGCTAACCCACCTCGTGAAAAACCGCAACAGAGGACAAGATCCGTCGAGAACCCAACTCGTGAAAAACCGCAGGAGAAGACAAGACCCGACGACAATCCGCCGGCGACAGAAAAAAAGGTATTAGGTATAGGAAAAAAGGCAGTGCCACCGAGCGGGAAGATAGTGACGCCAAATCTAAAGATGTTTACATTAGTTGAGCTTAAGACGGCGACCAAGAATTTCCGACCAGAATCTGTGATCGGAGAAGGTGGATTCGGACAGGTTTTCAAAGGATGGGTGGATGAGAAGAGCTTAGCCCCGTCGAGAGCCGGCGTCGGAATACCAGTCGCCGTTAAGAAATCAAACCCTGATAGTGAGCAAGGCTTACATGAATGGCAGGCAAGTAACTCCAAACTTCCATTTTTTATTTATTTGAATTTTTAATTGCGTTTTAATCAGCCCTTAAAAGATTCTAATTGGAGCAAAAATGGACTTTTTGGTCTCAGTTTGGCAGTTTCTTCAAAATTAAGATTTGTGGTATGTGCATTTAAATAGTTATATACGTATGTATATGTGCAAATTAGGAAAAGTTTCAGCATAAGGATGAATTTAAGGACGACAATAGTAGACGGGTCCTTTTAATAACAGGTTTTACTTTAAAATTTGTAAACACAACACGCCAAAAAAACGTAAGCACAAATTTGGGAAACAACAAAATTTTATATACTCTTTTTAAACATTTTCTTGTCACATTTTAACTTGCCACTTGTCGTTTTCTTGCTCCATGATAATTTATGAATGAGTGTTAAATCAAGTAAACCTTGCTAGTGTAGTGTTAATGAATTTGTTTCAAAGTAATGGTATATTCGAAAGGAAAAATTTGTTTTTGTGATATGTTAGAGAATTTTTTTATCTATAATTGAATAACGCTGTTATCATCGCCGGTCTCGCTAGAATTCGAACGTGTTTATTAGTTGGAAAGTATACTTGTTATTCATCATTTACTTAGTACCTAATAAAGGAAGAAGACGTCAACTTGACATTAAGCCAAAAGATGAAGACGACGAAGTCAAGGGAATTATTACGTCTATATTTGTCAATCGGAAAGAAACAATACATAATATAATAGTCAATGAGATATACAGTTGACAAAAGAAAAAAAAAAATGAGATATACATAAATATTTAGTGATATGGTTGGATGTTTTCTTGTATTGGCGCGTGAAATATATTTTCTTCTTTTAAGTACGTGTCTCCAGCGTGAACATTCACGACCATATATTGTAGTATACTATACTGTAGATGTAAGAATATATAATATGGAACTAGTATCTTTATGAAAACAAGTAATCTTGATTCTTGACCTAGGTTTCGACAAGGAACGATGATCTTATGAATGGTATACGAAACATCTAACTATATAAAATAAACAGTCAGTGGAAGATAAAAACATTGTTATTCTAAAATAGTCGTATCGAATATACTTGATAATGTGTGTTGTTTATCTTGGTAAAATTGCAGTGTGAAGTGCGATTCTTAGGGAAGTTTCATCATCCAAATTTGGTGAAGCTCTTGGGTTACTGCTGGGAAGAGAATCAGTTCCTCTTGGTCTATGAGTATTTGCCCAAAGGAAGCCTTGAAAATCACCTCTTCTCAAGTATTATTCTACTCAATCAATCCATTATAATTACCTTATCGTATACATATCTATATATAAAGATATATGTGCATGTAATGTTAATGCAGAAGGAGCAGAGCCATTGCCATGGGACACACGTTTAAAGATAGCCATTGAAGCAGCTCAAGGACTTACCTTTTTGCATAACTCCGAGAAGAGTGTTATCTACAGAGACTTCAAGGCTTCTAATATTCTTCTTGATTCCGTACGGTGTCGTTTTCCATCTCTAACTCCCTCCCACGTTTAAAACAAAACTGCATGCTGTTTCTAGAAGATTGTCCTGCTTTTTAGTAACATGTTCTTGCCGTTTTTTTCAGAACTTCCACGCCAAGCTTTCAGACTTCGGTCTAGCTAAACTTGGCCCCATTAATGGATACTCTCACGTGACCACACGTGTCATGGGCACACAAGGCTATGCAGCTCCCGAATACATGGCTACAGGTAAAGAACACGTGCAAATTTTTTTTTTTTTTTAAAACATGTTTTAATTGATGTATGTGTGAATCAGTTGAATTTTGGACTAAATTTTAATTGATGTTATTAGGTCATCTATATGTGCGGAGTGATGTTTACGGATTTGGAGTGGTACTCTTGGAGCTCTTAACCGGTTTAAGAGCACTAGACCCAAACCGACCATCTGCGCAACAGAATCTTGTGGAATGGGCTAAACCGGTGCTGAACCAGAAGAAAAAGATTCAGAAAATGATGGACCCAAGGCTCGAGCACAAGTACCCACTTTTGGCGGTGGTCAAAACCGCCGAGCTCATTCTACGGTGTCTCGAGGCTGACCCGAAAAACCGACCGCCAATGGATGAAGTGCTAAGAGAATTAGAAGTCGTAAGGACTATCAGAGACCAACCCAAAGAAGAGAGGCGTAATAAAAGGAGCAGCGGTTCTGATAATAACCGGGTTCGTGGAAATGACTCACCGCATGGCCGTAGAACCGGTCGAACCGGATAGTCAAAAAAGTTCTTTTGGATCAGTCATATATGTACACACTATACACAGAGACGAACCACCTTAATAAAAACAAATTAAATATAATCCTTTTTTCTCTGGTAGTGAATTTGTTAGTAATTTCTAGACTTAGTGTAATATTTGTTGTACACTATGAGTCAAAATATAGCCATTATTTATATTTTGTCAGAAAAATGTAATTCTGTTTTTTTTTCTTTGTTTCTCCTGAGAAAACCCATACTTTGTAGCCAAAGTAATTTGTCATTTTTGGTAATTAAAAGTTTATTCACTTCTTGACTCCTGTTTCCTTTATTTGATTCCTTATGATTGCAAATCCACTTATACACAAAAGAATATGTTTATAATCAGAGTTTATGGAAGACATGTAAATAAAAATTGTGTATCTACATTTGCAAACACATTAGAAAAGTAGTAAACAAGAAAACTTCAATTATTTTTCTCTTTACACGTTCTCTCTTTCTTTGGTGCGTTTTTAAACGAAAGCCAAATTAAGCACCACCTAATATTAATCTTGAAAATAGTAAAGAAACCCTATGAACAATGCTTACACAACATAAACTATATGTAATTTTTGTCTCTTCATCTTCATGTCATGAAGGGCATCCACTGGCAGAAGAACGTTCTGGAAGAAAAGAAGAAGAGAGCTGAAGCAAAAGCTTAATCGTTTGTCCTGGAAAAGATCTGCAAACATCTACACACTCATCTACATCGTCGTCACATCTCAACAAAACCCATTCATTGTCTTCATCTAAGTATTTCAGATCGTATCTGCTCACATCTTCTATACTAAATCGTTTCGCTATTTCCCACAATAGATCTTTTAACCTATGCGAGTTTCGCATCCTAAACCGGATCTTCTCCTCCTCATAGCTTACCTTTATCCTCAGAAAATCATCCTCTTGTGATGATGTTGATGGTGATAAGTGTGTGGTTTGTGTTTCCTTAAAAGATCTTGAGACTTGTCTAGTCTTATCCGTAGGATCTTCCTTGTTTACTTGTGTTTCGCTGGAACAGCTTGAGGTATGACTACACGAGGAACCAGGGGATTTTGCAGGCTGTGAATGTGAAGAAGACAAGAGTGTCGTCATCTTGGATTGTTGTTGTAGGGATGATGCTTCTGGTGAAGAAGCTAGATTTGGGAAATTAGCGTAGAAGGAGCCTATAGGAAGATGATGACCCGAAACACCTTCAACCGAGTCAATGACCCGTTGGATTTTCTGAAGCGAATGACCAACTTTCTTGATCTTTCTTGATGGCCATCTCTGTATCCCATGCTGCCTGCATATTCTCTTCAATGTCGTTGGACAAACTGAAACAAGTTCCTAGATCAATAACAGAATCTCTGATGAATTCAAAATTCAAGAATTAGAATGTAAATGTTTTACTTACCACCAATACTCTTGGCAGCATCTTTGAGACTCCCTGCAAAATATTGGCGAAGAACATCCAAAGTTATGTTTTTTTCGGCTTTTGTTCGCTTTTTCTCAATCATTCTATTGAAACCACTAGCACTAGAGAGAGTATTGTTCTCATGAACACTCAAACCTTTGCCATAATCAGAACCTAGCTCGCCCATCTCTGTTGTTCCTCCATCGAATACTAATCCTACATTTTGAGGATTACTGTTACTCCGATGTACTTCCGATGTATTCTCCATCTTTGGTAATGTCACTCCTCTCTCTATGACCTCACTCACCATTGAATCTCCCTCGTCTTCTAGTTCCTTTTCCGTGACTGTCCTTAAGCTTCTAGGAACGTGCGCCATTATAGTCGAGAGAGCATTCAACATTTTCCTCTGTTCCTCGATATCCAGGCAATTTTTAGGCAAAAAGAACTCCAAGACAAAATCAGCTGAGCCCGTGTGGATACAGCGTAAGCGTATCGCGACTGTACCATGTAAGCCGAACATAGTCGCGTGGTGAGAGAGAGGGTACTCAGATTTCTTATAGCTAGAGACATCAGATGAAAAGCAAGGACCATTGGTCAAAAAGGCTTCTCCAACAACTCCTTGACCTTTCAAGAGATGATGCTCAGAGCAAGCTTCATGGAATTCACGGACTGTAGGATCACCAACATAGCAAGCATCATCGATTGTGGATACACAATGAATATAGTTCTCATCGTTGTGACGGCAACCGGTTTTGCTTTGTTTGTGACAAGAGACCCATGTTTGAGCTAACGGTAGTTTATGGGTCTCGCAAGCACATCTCAAGAGGTTTCTGATTTCAGGTAATGCAGCTTGGTAGGAGAAGTCAGGCCCCTGATTTAAGAATGATTTGGCTTGTTGTTATGAAAATGCAAGGAAGATAAACAAAAAGCCGAACATTTTTAAAAACTTTTACCTTTAGAGAAGGCGGTATAGGAACTTCTGTGCTCCTAAGATCAACTGCCTGTGAAGAAAAATAAACAATACTTAAGGTTCCAAGAAAGCTTATTTCAAAGATAAAGGAGACAAAGCAAAAGAACCAAACCTGAAGTGCTCTGCAGATGCTTTCGAGGTCAGGGCTCAATTTAACCATTTGCGTGGTCATTACAACCTCAATAACACCTAAGCAATTTTGACTACCTTGTTCAAACACAGGAATAGCTAACGTGCCACGGATATCGCAGTCTTGAGCATGTTGGACTCTCGGATACTCCTCGTTCTTGAAAAACCTCACATCAGGAGTCCATTCAGGAACCTTCCCCAAGAAAACCCTTCCAGGCAAACCAACCAAGTCCTTTGAACTGGAACCTGAATCCTCCTGTTCAGTAGAGAATTGATAATTCACAGAGATCTCTCTGTAATGAGCCAGCCTTTGGCACATTGGATCATGGCTAAAAGGTTGTTCCTTTGTGGTTAAAACTCGCTTACCACCTCTATCCACAGGCACCCACAACTGTATAAGAGAGCCTCTCTCACTTGTGAAATCTTTAATATGTTTCACTGCTTGAACCAATCTGTCCATAACCGAAGAGCCATGACCACTTGGTCCAATCCACCACCGTCTGTTCAAGTTAGAGAGATCTCTCCCTTGATGATCCTCAAGACTCGATCTTTCTGTACAATCTTGACCGTACATCTGAGATAAGCTATTAGATGAATAGATTGCTGTGTCTTGCGTTGGAGACCACATGTATGAAGAAGGATCAAAAGGGGTTACAGAGGTTGAAGGACTAAAATTAAGGAACTCGGATGCATCTGCTGTCTCTAACCAACAACCTTCTAGTAGTAATCCGTCCATGAATGAAGAATCCATAGCCGGATCCATAGGAAGAGAATTGTTTTCCATAGCTCACTCAAATTAATGAAACCACATCTGAAAAACACAAAGCATCCATTTTCACCAAACCCCCCAACAAATTAAGATGGAACAGAGAAAAAAAACACATTTCAGGAGGAGAATCAAATCAAAGCAAAAATCTTGTAAATAGAAAAGAAAGTGAGAATCAAGATTAGTGAAAAGCCCCAACTTTGTTTTTTTTTTTTTTTTTTTTTTGTCTGTTGATTCTTACAAGTTGGTTAAAATACCCTAATCCCTTGTGGGTTAAGATATACTGATTAAACCTCAATCAAAGAAGGAATCTTTAAAAAGTTTAACACTAAAGACTAATCTGATTCCTGCTTAACAAATAAATGAAATAAAAGATGAGACCTTTGAAGTTCAGAGATGGGGAAAAAATTAGAAACGAAAACTCACAAAAAGACGTCAGATTCTCGGAAGTAGGTGTTAAATGGTTTATCCTTTTTAAATGAAGATTCTTGGGGGAAAAACTGTCCTAAAAGACCACTTGTCTGAGGGACAGGAGAAACAGTTGAAACACCCAAATCTCAGGGAAAAGAAAGCTGTAAAGATGTCTCTTTGATGGGTATGTTCCTGGTGAAGAAGTAAGGTAATGTACCTCTTCCACGCAAAATTACCAAAAACAAAAACAAATCATTTTATTTTGGGGCATCGTTATCTCATATACGCATCGGGAAAAAAAAGACCCTTCAATTACAATACTACTTTTTATATTTCACAACAGAACAAGACTGTCTCTCTCTATCTGTTTCTCTCGCTTACAGGCCGCGTGGGGTGTGTTGAGAAAAATATATCCAAGGACGGAGATTCCCATATTCTAGAGAGGAAAAGAGACAGTATTAATTTTTGCATTTTTTTCTGAGAAATTTCATGTCTTGAGCAGTGAATTTCTCAACATGTAAAGAGGTCAACGTTTTAATGTTAAGAGAGAAAATATCAGCAATTAGCACTAATAATAATTTATTAGGCAAAGTTTTGGAGCCAATAGTAAGGAACCAAGTAGAGTTGACAAAAATTAATGAGTTATGACTTTGTTATTTACTTGTTTTTAATTCGATGAGTTATATTGTAAACCCAACATATTTGGAAAAACCGAGTACGTCTTTGATTTTTTCCGCATTATTTAGAAGATGATCTGATAAACTTCCATGTGTACACCCTCGAAAAGAGAAGTATTTGATAGTTGTTTTAAAGCAAATAAAGATTCTAAAAGCACAGTTTGAGAGAAGATGTCAAGTAATTACTTAAAGTTTCAACAAAATGAAAGTTTAAAAGAAATTAATAATTGATGGAGCAAGTTGGGATGTAAGAAAACAAGTGGGGAGCAGGTTTTGCTACCTTTTCCCCCATGGGTAAATATATAAAATAAAAACGAAAATCAATAGGGAGTATTATTTTGTTTGTCTTGTTGATTTTTTGTTCTTTAGGTCAGCGTTTGTCCTATTGGACTAAAAGATACTTTGTAAAAGAGATGGAGGGCAATGTGTATCCCACTCTTTCTTAGCCTCGTGGAGATGTGACTCTTCAAGAAACAATTTTGTTTACTTGGTAAAATCATTCACGTATATAGACATGTCAACAACGGGTTAATCGGTTTCGTTGTACAATGTTTTAAGTTTAAGTGTTTAACATAGAGTTTAAGTTGTCAAATATTATAGAATAAATATATTGTATTAAGTTGTTTTGATATGAAATCTCAACATACATATTTATACTATACTGGTAACAGTAACATTAACGTGATACTAACACCAAAGTAATGTAAAGTTTCATAAATCAACTTTAACATATTTAAGACTATTTTTAATGTTCCATAATATTTGGTTCGTAATTTTTAAGATACACGTCTTGTTTTCCAAATAATTTTTAATAAAAGTGATTTAGAATTCACCATTTTATAGTTATCCAAATGAAATATAAAATTTCTTATACCAGTTCTACTTATGGATCTTACCTGTCCACTCTTTAGACAATAAAAATTGTGGGTTGTGCGGTTGAGACAATGTGTTTTTGTGTGTGTGTGGTTAAGATGCATTTTAATGTTGCAACTTGCATTTGCGAAGAAGCAAAATGCAATTCGTCTCAGTTTTTGTTCTTCCCCTAGACAATCTTTCATAGTTACCGTCTTCTAACTGTTGTTTATTTGCTTTTTTAGGTGAACTGAATTTAGAAAACTTTTTTTGCAATAAATAGCAGCCGCAATTGAAAATAGGAGACAATGTGAGTTTATATGATTGAAAATTGAAAGGAACAGCAAACTTTGACATAACATGTATGGAAGAAGATTCCGATTATATAAAATTAAAGTTATTCTTCCTAGCCATGGGAATCTCCTCTCTGATTTGGTATTAAAATATGGGACCTTAAAATATAGATGTGACAAATCAACAAAGTTTAAAAACAAAAGCCAAGAAGATTGGTCGAATAACCTTTATCAAGTTGTGGTAATTTCGCACGTCATACTTTAGGTAAAGAGTTTCCATTTTTGCTGTTTCGTCACACGCAAATTGATATAGCTGACAACATATTGGTAGGTTGTTGACTCAGTTTCATATTTTTTTTTCTAACCAGATAACATTATAGTCGGAAATCTATACATATATTGGAGAAAAATGGTTTTTATTTGCCACTTAAAACGTTTATATATGACCAACACAAAAAAAATAGTAGATGGATAAATAGTTTTTGAACTTTTGATCAATAAAACGAATCTTCAAGACTTCAACCACTAACCCTCGTCATAGTTGCAACTTGCAACATATATTCTTAGCATGGCTATTTGTTTTAGCTTCTAAATACGCCTTCAAATACTTTTTAACTCTTAAATAACCATTTGTTAAAGATTCAATCGAGACAAACTAGCCGAAAATACAAATCACATTTTACACTTTCGATGTGATATTCATAACAAAACCAGAATAGCATCCCTAGTTTTAGCTGGATTAGAAGATGTTTGGTAGAAACTTTAGTGAATGAACCGGACTCTAATATTAATATATTCTATATAGACATCCTATAAAGTTTTCCTTCATATTTAATCAAAGCGAAGCCAACTTGATTTAGCCATCATGAAATTGAATTTTCCCAAACACGGATCCAAGATTTTGTAAACTGCACCCAAAGCTAATAATTGGAGCTGTAAGCGGATTTTATATTCACGACTACACTATTATTTATTAAGAAATGGCTTATTGTGCGGAGCTTACGAACCAAACACAAGACGTAAGAGCGTATATCGCAAACACAGACAGAAGCAACACATAGAAGCCATCATAATTAATCAAGCGATTTAAGCCCGTAATAAGGAAAAATTGACAATTTATCACGTTTATATAATTAATCTGTTGAAATGGAACACTCGTAGATCAACAATATAAAGAAACAACGGCATTTTTTCTAAAGTCACTGACCTGAGACCAGTAAGAGGTCAAGATGCTTCGGATCTCGTGCATGACACATGGGTCTGGGTTTAGTCATTCATGTGCATGATATTTATAAAATCCGACTAGTAGATGCCAGGAAACCACATTAAAACATTTTAAAGGTCCAATTGCAGTTATTCAAGTTTTGAGTAACTGCTTGTTTGCATTTATTATAGAGATTTAAGATTTTAACTAAAATTCATTACGTAAACTAGACGCATATATATACCGATTGAAACACATCGAACTAGGATCAGTTAGATAATTACAATAAGGTCTTTAAAATTTTACTCGTTTACTTATTAGCAAATCCAATGTTTTTTTCCCATATTTTCTTAATATATACTCCTCTAAGTTTTTTCTTTTTCTTGTTTTTTAAAGATATAATTTTTTTAGCTTTGCTATGCATTTTTTTTATTAATTAATAGTAATAATGAAATTGTAAACTTCAAACATATTAACTGAAAATAATTAAAGAATCCATCGTTTAAAAACAGAGGGATTTTTTTCCTATGTTATCATACACATCCTCTTAAATCAATATATAAAAACATTGTTAAATTGGCATTAGTGTTTTAACCCTAAGTAAGCTTCACTGCGGATTTGTTTTACTAAAACAAGCTTCGCTCTCTCTTCTTCTTCGTCCTTCCTCCGCGACGTGTTTCTTCTCTCTCTCTCTCTAATCCCAAGAGGTAAGCTTCTTCGATTCTCCTCTTAGACACTTGTTCAGCGATTGATAAACCCTAAATGTTCCCGTTCCATTGTAGAATCTGTAGCTTGATTTGTTGAGATCTAATCGTAATTAGTCGGGATCTAATTGTTGCGTCGATTTGATACCCTAGTTTTTTATGCATCACTGTGTACTCGCAGAGCTTGTATATACCCAGAATCGGCTCTAATTTGAAGCAATTTGAGTTTGAAGTCGAAGCTAATGAGTATCTGAGTGTAAATCTTTGGATCCACCGACGTACTGATTCATTTGAGATGTCGAACGATGAGGAAAATGGAACTTCAATCGAGGTTAAGAATGTTCCAGAACCAAGCCAAGAGACTTGGTATAGTGTTTTTCTTCGTCAAGCCTCAGTCTATGGTGTAGCTGCAGGGTATTGTCTCTCGGCTTCTCTTCTCTCGATCATCAACAAATGGGCTATCATGAAATTTCCTTATCCTGGTGCATTGACCGCTATGCAGTACTTTACAAGTGCAGCTGGTGTCTTGCTTTGTGCTCAGGTGAAGCTAATCGAGCATGATTCGCTTAATCTCTTGACGATGTGGCGGTTTCTTCCCGCTGCTATGATATTCTACTTGTCTCTGTTCACTAACAGTGAGCTTCTCCTCCACGCCAATGTCGATACTTTCATTGTGTTTCGCTCGGCTGTTCCGATTTTTGTTGCCATCGGGGAAACGCTTTTCTTGAACCAGCCATGGCCATCTGTTAAAACGTGGGGATCTTTGGCTACTATATTTGGGGGTAGTTTGCTTTACGTTTTCACGGATTACCAGTTTACGATCGCAGCGTATAGCTGGGCTCTTGCGTATCTGGTGAGCATGACCATAGACTTTGTTTACATTAAGCATGTGGTTATGACGATTGGCTTGAACACTTGGGGTCTTGTTCTCTACAATAACCTCGAGGCTCTTCTTTTGTTTCCTCTTGAGCTGCTTATAATGGGAGAGTTAAAAAAGATAAAGCACGAAATCACTGATGAGTCTGATTGGTACTCGTTTCAAGTGGTTTTACCTGTGGGTTTATCGTGTTTATTCGGCTTGGCCATCTCTTTCTTCGGATTCTCATGTCGCCGGGCCATTTCTGCAACGGGATTCACTGTTCTTGGAATTGTGAACAAGCTATTGACAGTTGTGATCAATTTGGTGGTGTGGGATAAACATTCGACGTTTGTTGGAACCTTGGGGCTCTTGATTTGTATGTTTGGTGGAGTCATGTATCAGCAGTCTACTATCAAGAAACCGAATGCTGCACAAGAAGCTAAACCGCAAGAGCAAGATGAGGAACAAGAGAAACTACTAGAGATGCAGGAAAACAAGGAGAGTAACAGCATTGATATAAAGGAAGTTCCGAAATCAGAAGAGAAACTATGATCATATCCATCCACTGAAGATGGTAAATCAGAAGAGAAACTATCATCATAAGGTGTGGAGCTAGCAGTGGCTGGAGTTTCTTCGGTACTGATACAATTTAGTTTTCGATTATATTGTAATTAGTGGTTATGCAATTCTTTTGTAACTAGAGGTAAGAGTACTGCGTTCCTGATCCACTAGTGGAATAATATCGATTTCTTGTTTGCATTTTGATGTGTTTCATAACTACGTTTTGGCGTTTGAAATTTTATGGACCTGATTCAGATTTTTACCCGAGTAAAGAGTTCTCATGTATTCTGTGTGTTTGAGATCTGTTATGAGGTAAAAATTACTAAAGTTAAAAAAATAATTATCTTTGGTAAGACGAGTTAATTTATAAGAGCACCTAAGGTGAGACGAGATGTTATGTTCGATTTTGAGCCCAAAAATTGAAAATATAAAAAATACTTCGTCAACAGCAGGGTTCGAACCTGCGCGGGCGAAGCCCAATAGATTTCAAGTCTATCTCCTTAACCACTCGGACATATTGACAATTTGAAATATCATTGAAATATGTTTATTATATTCGCATCAAAACTTAATTAGGTAAAAGCCACATTAAGCCTTAATCCTTTGTGGGTTAAGAAGATTGTAATATTTCATTGCAGATTAGTTGAAGCCAGTCAATTATACTGTAGCCGAATCTAATAAAAAAACGTTATATTAGCATTTAGCTGTAGCAAATAGCAAATCTAATGGGTTGAAGAAGATTCCTTCAAGCATCAAAGACGTACTAAATAACAAAGGCTAAATAAAATTTATTGGACATAAAATTAAATTAATATGGGTTCTACGGTCGAGAACACCCAAAATCTCTCTACCAAATCAGAAGCCTATTTCCTCAGGCTAAACATGAACTTCCTTTACATCAGTATATGGCAACTCATGCCACCAGTTCCCCCTTAACGGCTCTTATGGCCCAAATAACTCAAGAGAAAGCAGAGCCTGACAATACTTGTCAGAGGTACGAACCTGAAGACAGGACTTGATAACGATAGATAGAGTAATGAGGAGTTGTTATCATACGGTTCAAAATGCCTCATAGGACCTGCCACTGATCATAGCCCTGAAAGTAGTTCATGAGCTTTATCCAACTGCTTGACAATTAATTCACGGGATTGTTCATCAAAAGATACACCATTTACTCTATTAACTTAACCTAAGAACAATGGAACCAGAAGAAAAGCCGATAAACAAGAAGTGTAGGAAATATATTACACACAAAGAAGCTATCAAGCTTGTTGGCAGTGATTCTTTTACTAAGTTTTACCCAGGGGGATTGTTCTGATGCATATTTGTAGCCGAAAGGTTGTGGAACTCCGTGGGGATTACATTTTGGAATACTCCTGGCATTGTGTTGTGAAATTGCCCTTCCACCGCCTGCAACGGTCTTGGAGCAGCCTGTAACAGAAAACGATCAGAACACTTAACCATATGAATTGTTCACAAGTTCACTAATTGTCAATGAGTGGTTTGCATTCGGGATGCAGATAGGAAAATCATACCACATGTTGAAATCCTTCTTGGCTTCCCTCACCAACAGTTTCAGATTGAGCCATATGCTGCATAGATGAAGAAAGATCAATGAAACATACCCAATCATGAACAAAGTTATGCATTACATCATCAGGGTATGACAGCTTAACGGAAATTGATGTTTATCTTTTGGCCTTGTGAAAGATATTATAGCCTATCTGAGTAAAAGATTAATCGATGATTCTGATAGCATAGTGAAAAGGAAAAAGCTAACAGACCTTTGCCTTTTTAGATGTATTGTTTAGGCTACTTCTCTGCTCCCTTCTGGTTTCAGCTTGCCCTGGAGCATTGCCTGCATGTATGTTAGGTTCGAGTCCAATCTGCTTCGATGTGGATCCATATTGATTTCCTTCTTGGACAGGACCTCCTGCTTGAATTGCAGCTTCTTCACATCTGGCGGGATATTCAATGGCATTAATCTTAATAGCACATTGTTTAAAAGCTTCTTTCATTGCAAACATGGCGATGTCATAACTTTCTTGGGAAAGCGATCCTTCTTCTCCCAAAATAATGGCTCGGCGGCAAAGATCATTGAAACGACGGATATTAGACTGCACTAGTTCAAGGTTTCCACTGATCTGATGTCTGTTTCTAGCTGCATTCGTCCATCTTTGCAACACATAGTTTATCGGAATGGTGAAAACACCCGACATTTGGAGGACAACAATTGCATGTCTACAGAGATATCCCTTGTACTCAAAGGAACGGCAAGAGCAGTAAATATCTGACTTAAATTCATTCCAATCCACCAAATATTTCTGATCGTCGTCAAAGTCCTTAACACTGTAAGTAGTGCCTTCCTCACTCTCCTTCGTAAGGTGACAAGCAGCAGCTCCCAGAACCTCAAGTTGGAATTTCCTGAATATTTCATGGGTGTATACAAGTAACATTTGCTTCTCAAAAGGTGATGGAGATTTCAACTCAGGTGCTTCATGCCAAGCATCAAAATCTGCTTTGGCTTCCTCTTCATACCTATCTTCTAGCATTAGTCCATATCCTTCTAAAAAATCCTTAAGTGAAGTTTCAGCTTGAACATACCTATCAAACAAAGAATTTACGCTTTCTGAACGATAACGAGTTGATAACCCCGCAAATGTTACTCCCCTCATAAAGGTAGGTGCCCAAAACTTACGTTCATCATACAAAGACCGCATCCACTGAACATCTCTAAGATGAAACTTGTCAATCAATTTCAACCACCTCCTATCGAATTCCTCCTCAGAACATGACCTGTATATACATTTAAACAACTTTTTCATAAAAGTGTCTTGCCACATGCTCCAATAGTCCAGATTCCGAGGAAGCAAGTCCAGTACATGCCACAAGCAATAGCAATGGCGAGTTTCCGGCAAAACAGCAGCGATTGCTGCTTTTATGGCATTGTTTTGGTCAGTAAGCATAACTTTTGGTTTTTGACCACCCATTGCCACTAACCAAGATTGCATCAACCAGACGTAAGTGTAAACTGTATCATCTGCAACCAATCCACATCCAAGCAACACAGGTTGAACATGATGATTGACTCCAACAAAAAGAAGTAGCGGAATTTTATATTTACTCACGAAATAAGTTGTATCAAAAGAAACTACATCACTGAAACTATTATAATCTTCAATCCCTTTAGCATCAACCCAAAACACATTTCTCAGAAGATGATCCTCACTGAAGTCAACTGCGAAAAAGAACTTTGGATTCTCTTCCTGCCTACGCATAAGAAACTCAAGCAAGATCTGAGCATCACCATTGTCAAGAACAAGTCTCCGTCCTTTATCATGCTGATTCCTCATATAACCATCTATAAAGTCAAGATCATTATAAGCACTGAGATGTTTACAATCAGTCAACGGACTGTTCTTCTTCCTCCTGGGACGAGCATCGTTGGATTTCACAGGCTCTGTGTTTCTATGGCTCCTGAAAAAATGAGCTTGCTCTGGTAAAAGCTCGTGGTTATGCTCTTTGACGAAACTGTAAACGTACCATTTCCCATCTGGTCTTCGCTTTACATGCATACTCGCTTTGCATCCGATTTTGGGAGAAGCTCTAGGGTTAATCGCATCATCAGATTGTTGTTTGCTTCCATAGCGTATGCAAGAGAATTTGGCATCGATGAACTCCTTTGAAGCTCTTGATCTTCGACTGCTCAATTTCGCAGTTCCGAAACCAACGGATTTGGCGTAATCTTTGTAAAACAAATACGCATCTTCGTGAGTCTCGAACTCCATTTAAGAAACTCGAATCCACACCAAAATTCGATACAGATCGGTGACTATACAACACGCAGAGCAGATTGAGTAATATAGTTCACGAATCACAGAGCTGATTCATCTTCACCAACAATGGTTTCAGCAAGATCCGAAGAAACTCACAGAGTAAAACATAGAGAAGTTAAAACATAGCTTCATCGTTCTAATCAGATGCGTAGGTGAAGAGATATTGGGCCACATTGGGCCTAACTTTTTCTCAGTATATAAAGCGGGCTTTTGGTTTTCTGAGGAAACTTGGGTTTATTTTTGGAATCTAACTATTCCTACCAATTGTATTGACTAAGAGTGTCTAACAAAAGCTATTGGATACAGAAGTTTAAAGATAAAAAGAAAAAGCAGAAAGGTGAAGAGCCATGTTTTTTGGATTTAAATCATGTATGATTTTGGTTACAATAAATCGTAACTATTTTAGTTACGATAAATCATAATTGGCTAAAAAACCTTAAACATAATAGTTACGATAACAACTTTTTTTTTCTTTTGTCAAATGACACAAATCTATGAGTTTTTAATATTGTAGAAACAATAATTACGAGGCGGTTTGTTGTCGGCGACATTGAAATAAAACATGGACCATTGCCGATTGGACCGTTGAGCGTGGTGGTAGTAATAAGTAATAACGAAGAAAATAAGCCAAATTTGAAAACGCACATGGTTAACAAATATAGCCGTTGGGTTGCAATTTCCTTTTTTCATTAGGTTTTCTTTTCCTTCTGAGGTTGCATCCAACGGCTCAGATTAACTAGCCGTTGATTTTATAAAAAAGGAAAAACAAAAAAAACACAATTCGTAAAAACAATATTTTTTTTGTGTGTGTGTGTGTTGCAGACATATATCCGCTCTTCACGTCTTCAAAATCTTTGATTACTCTACTCAAATACAGTCCCCTTTTACCCCTTTTTTTTTTTTTTTTTTTTTCTGATTTCCCTTTTCAATTTGGTTTCCGTTGTGAGAGAGGAAAAGATAAGAGGGACGACGACCCTTGAACAATAAAGAGAACCAGAGTTCGATTTTGTTTTGCTGTTATGGGATTTTGCTTCTGACAGAGAGAGAGAGAGAGTTAAGGTAAGATGTTTCCTGTTAAATTTCTTCATCTGGGTTTTTATGAGATTACGTCTTTGTTCTTGATCGAGACTTTTAGATTCTCAATTTTTTTGCATCCAAGACCCAATTTTTTTATTTTATTTTGGATTATTAATTGTGCAAGTGTTTTTTGATTTTAACACGCATGTTTCTGCGGATTCCCAGATACGGAAGAAAAAAGATGGGTGGATCAGATGAGAACAGACTCGGAGTTATTGGACCGATGAATCGACAACAAGGTAGATCAGAATCGAATAAAACAAGAACTCCCCATTAAATCGAAACATCCTTGTTTTGTTTGGTTCCTTGTTGATTTACTAAATTGATTTTGACAATTTTTTGGAAAAAGGGGGTTTACGTGGAGGAAAGGTAATTCCAGGGAATGGGCAGACAAGAAGAGCACTGAGTAATATAAACAAGAACATCATCGGAGCTCCGGTCTATCCTTGTGCTGTCAACAAGAGACCATTGACTGAGTAATAATCTTTTATCTTCTTGTTTGAGTGGTCCTTGAAGTTAATTTTTTATTCACTTATCTAAAAACCAATTTTTAATCAGGAAACATGGGATATGTAACAAGAAGATTCCACCTGTTCCAGTGCATCGACCAGTTACAAGGCGAGTGGTTTCAATTTGATTTCTGCTTCAGTGTCATAATTGTATCATGAGTTTGTTTATGAGTTTTTAATTCTTGATTTAATTTCAGGAAGTTTGCTGCTCAGTTATCTGAGAACAATCCCCAAAGCCACAAGGAGGTGCCTTATTATATTGACACTATTGAATTTGGTATTTGAAAATATGACATAATTTAGGTCTAACCTCAAGTTGTCTTTGTGGTTAGGAAACCAAGAAATCAAGTGAGCCATTAGATAGGATCATAACAGATGTGGAAGAAGGAGACTTTAATGAGCCAATGTTTGTTCAACACACTGAAGCCATGCTTGAAGAGATTGACAGAATGGTATAACAATTATCACATGTTTTGTTTAAGCCACTCTTTCTTTTGTTACTCGGATGAAGAAACATATTGTCTTTTATCTGCAGGAAGGGATTGAGATGGAAGATGCAAATGATATTGATATTGAAGAAGAAGAGTCTGTGATGGATATAGACAGCTGTGACAAGATCAATCCTCTAGCTGTAGTCGAATACATCGATGACATATATTGCTTCTACAAGAAAAATGAGGTAACTTTTGGTGGTTCTGTTTCTGTATCAATATGATCATTCTGGTTTCAAGATTGAAACTTTTTCAATTATTTTGCAGTGTCGTAGCTGCGTCCCGCCTAATTACATGGAGAATCAACGTGACATTAACGAGAGGATGAGAGGAATCCTTATTGATTGGTTGATTGAGGTAGAAACACACACAAAAACATAAATTTGCTCTGTTTTTGTTTGTTGTCTCAGTGTAAAGCTTACTGTGATAATTTGTGCAGGTACATTACAAGTTTGAGCTGATGGAGGAGACGCTCTACCTCACACTCAATCTCATCGATAGATTTCTTGCGGTTCATCATCATATCGCTAGGAAAAAGCTTCAGCTTGTGGGTGTAACAGCTATGCTGCTTGCTTGCAAATACGAAGAAGTTTCAGTTCCTGTTGTTGATGATCTTATTCTGATCTCTGACAAGGCTTACACTAGGACAGAGATTCTTGATATGGTAAAATCATTCACTAGATCTTGTCCTGATCATAACCATGGATGGTCTGCTTTATATATGTTGATGATCATTACTGTGTCGTGCAGGAGAAGTTAATGGCGAATACCTTGCAATTCAATTTCTGTCTGCCAACTCCATATGTGTTCATGAGGAGGTTTCTCAAAGCTGCTCAATCTGACAAAAAGGTTTGTGTAACTTCAAATCTTCTCTCTTATGTTATATAAAGAATCAAAACATCATCATAAGGTGTGAAATGTAAATTTGTATTTTTCAGGTTGAGCTTCTATCATTCTTCATCATTGAGCTTTGCCTAGTGGAGTACGAGATGCTGCAGTACACTCCCTCTCAGTTGGCTGCATCGGCGATCTACACAGCTCAGTCCACACTTAAAGGATTCGAGGATTGGAGCAAAACCTGTGAGTTCCATACAGGCTACACCGAAGAAACGCTTCTGTAAGAACACCAATTTAAGAAGCTGTTACTAATATGATGCCTTTCAAGTTTCTGAAATTTTGATCTTCAATCTCACAGTGAATGTTCGAGAAAGATGGTTGCTTTCCATCACAAGGCAGGGACAGGGAAGTTAACAGGTGTTCACAGGAAATACAACACATCCAAATTTGGTTATGCTGCAAGAACTGAACCGGCTGGGTTTCTGCTGCTGTAAACCAATGGTCTAGGTCACACGAATCTGTAATGACTTGAAGAGAAAGAGAAGAGAGCAACTTAAGTTGCATAAGTGGGAAATTGCTCTGTTGACTAGTTTGTTTCGAAGTCTCTGTAGATGATTTAATCTTTTCAATTCTCGTTACTGAGAGAATAATAGGAAACTTTAGGGTTCTTGATTTCAACATCTTTTTCCACTCTTCTTTCCAAATTCCAAGTCAGCATCTTGATTTCTACTTTGTATATCATAAATGACATAACATGACATCACGAATGAAGAGTGATCAAGGTCTCACCGTTAGTATTCGAATTACTTTTATCTTAAAAACTCTCTTTTTAGGTGGACAGTGATTACTAGTTTTCGACAGTGAATAGAAAGAACAGTGAGAACACTCTTTTTAAATGGTGAACGAGTTTACCACCAGTTGATTTGATCTACCGACATCGTATAGAGCAATGGTCTTTCTTGTGGAAATATCTGTTGGAATGACTTTAACTTCTACTACTAGTGTCCATTGACGTTGACTTGGCATAATATAACGTTTTTTTCCTTCTCTTCATCTCAAAACAGAAAGAAAAAAAAAACAGTAAATTTCTGACAGAGGACTTGCTTATAAGACGTACCTCTTTCATAGAATATTTTATTATCAAAAAGAGAGAGAAAAATGAATAAAAGAGAATGTGATGATAGTGGTGGTATAGCTAAATTGTGTCTTTGCTTATCAATTATGTTGCTTTTATCTTCATCCCCTGAGAACTCTTTCGTCTCAGCTCTCCCAATTGGTGAGTCAACTTGTGTCGTTGTTTTACCTTTTAAATTTTAATCAAAAGGCTAAAGGGTACTATAATTTTCGTACAAGAAAATAAAACCCTTTAGGCTTAGTATTAATCTCAATACAGGACAACCACATTCGTAGAAGATCAATTTAAAAAACTTTTGGATCATATCCTTTTATCAGTTTATGTTTATGTTTTAAAGTTCCCCTTTGCCTAAAACTAACATTATGTAATAAAAAATCAGTTAAAAGAGAACAAGTCTTTGGCAAGTTGTTTACTTTTTGTCAAAATATGAACTAATATGCATACAAATAAAAATGGTGCAGGGAGAAGCATCCAGCGAAGAAAACAGAGGGAGCCAGAAGAAGTGGAGTGAGAATGATGATGGATGCAAAACGTGCTGGTTATGTATACAGAAGCCGCTCGGGCCGTGGTCCAGTCATGGTGGCCGAAACTAAACCATGAAAATCGAGGTTGCAGCATTTTACCACTACCTATGTCGAATGTTTTATTTCCTTACAACACCTGTCTTCTGCGTTTGATCCGACCATCTTTATCCGATTAATAAAAGAACGAATAAAAACGACTGCTTTTAGAAAACCATCATTTTCTGATTTCTAAACAAATTTCCACCTCCAAGACTAAAAAGACGAACCATTATAGAAATTTGCATCGTGCTCTGTTCTTACATAAGATGTGGCAATTCTCTAAACGACCATGTGAAGAATACATGTCAATGTTTCAAACGTCTTCGTAACCCAAAACACAGAACTAGTCCCCCTCTCTCTTTCTCTCTTCCCTCCCTGTCTTCTTGTTTGATATTTTACGTACTGTACGTGTACCTTAAATGCATAAGTGACAAGTTGAAGATGACGGATTCTCCTGGATACTATACTGCATAGAGTCGAAGCTACATTTCGAGGGTTAACTTAAACTATCTTCTCACAGGTGGCACGGCTCCCCTTCCTCCTCATGTTCCACGCCCAGTACCCTGAGCCTTTATGACATAACCAAAATTCAATTAGTTGCTTAGAATTCCCAAACATTGTCTTCTTGAGCTGTAAATCAGAAACATAAAGGAACTTAGACGAGGGTGAACTTACTTTGGCTCGCATTGCAACACCTCTACCTCTGCCTACACCCTAGTGGGAGATCTTTCCCTGCATTGTTCGAGTAAGCAAGATGTTATTAGCTTCCATGTTTATAAAGATAGATGGGTTTTATATTCTCCATCACGTTCAAGAAGTATACCTTGACTCTAGCATCTAACAGCTTGAATATTGGAGCATTCTTTAGCATGCCTGGTATGACTATAAACCTGTCAAGCATATATCTGCAGACTGCGGTAACACTTCAAGATTAAATATATGGTCTAGTAATTTCTGAATCAGAAACTCCTACCAGTTCATTCCAAATATTTTTACAAGTACTACTCAAAACCATATCATTGGTGAATTGTAAAGAAAACAAGAAGTCCATCTTTAGTCATCGTGACTCTACAATCTACAGTGTACAGATGCATTTTAACTGTTGACTGTGACAGCATAAGCACACGACCTTGAGACAAGAAAATTCCAAGTCAGCATATTTTTCACTCACAATCACAATAACAATTTTCGTACATTTTTGCATGCAAAATAAATTTCTAAACATGAATAAGGGCTTTGGTTTTGGGGACATGATGATTGGCTTTGATCTCGTCGGGGTAGACGTTGACTTGGTCGTAACGGTCGCTCGTTTTCTTGGAAAAACTTTAATGATAGAAGAATTAAACGGGCCGATGCGCGTTGCTGATATTGTTACAATAATGATAGAAGAATAGTAATGGTGATATTGTTACAACGTAAATGGTTGCATTATACATTAATGTACTCTCTGGGGAGACGAACAGTCGATTAAATGAGACTAAGACAGAGCTGGGGAGAAGCTGTTCGGGCAGAGCTGGGGAGTTGAGGACTAAGACATAATTAAAAACATGGTTACATTATACATTAATACTCTCTCTCTCTCTCTCTCTCTCTCTCTCTCTCGAGTGTTTCGTCTCTAACAACTTCTGTATTATCAGTCTGATTGGTGTATAAGAAAGAAGTAATGACTAATTCTCACCTATTCACACACCAATCAGACTCGTAATAAACTTAGTCAGTCTTCTGAATGTAGTTGTTAGAATGACTTTGACTAATCGTCTACTATAGTGTCCATTGACGTTGACTTGAAATAACTTGTTAGACGGGGGAGGTTTTTTTGTATGTGTTATAACTCAGGCGGAATACTTGTTTATAAGACGTACCTCTTTCATAAATTTTCATTACAAATAGAGAGAGAGAAAGAGAGAAGTGGATAGAAGAGGAAGTGGTAGTGGTAACGTTGCCAGAATGCGTCTTTGCTTATCAATAATGTTGCTGCCTTTCTCTTCATCCCCTGAGAACTCGTTCGTCTCAGCTCTCCCAGCTGGTGAGTCAAGTTTTGTCGTCGATTTACTTTCTAACTTAGTCGACAGGCTAAATAGTAGTATAATTTCTAAAAAAGAACAAACCCGTTCTTAGAAGATCAATTTAACACTCTTTGATTGCATCCTTTCTCACTAGCTCGTTATGTTTGTAAGTTTTCCCTTTTTCTAAAATTAACATCATATAACAAAGAGTGTTAGAAAGAGAATTAAAGTTGTTTCGTCATCTTTGACAAGTGAATTTTTTTTGTTAAATCAAGAAATGATATGCATAAAAGTAAATATATAATTGGTGCAGATGAGACGTACCAAGCGAAAGAAACAGGCGGAGCAAGAAGAAGTGGAGTGAGAATGTTGATATCAGTAAGAGGTAGCTCATCTTTTCTGCCGCCCAATCCATGAACTCCCAGTTGTATTATTTTACAACTACCTATACTGGATGTTGTATCTCCGAATGACCAGAATGTTTTAGCCCATGTAATGTTTTACCGACCATCTTTGTCCAATTAATACCAGAATGAATAAAATCGCTCTTGGTATCTACTATCTTCTATATGGAAACCATCAGATGACCCTCTTCTCGTTTCTAAATTCTAACCAAATATCCATTTCCAAGACTAAAAACCAATACAGAATTTTGCATGGTGCTCTGTTCTACAATAGATGTGGGAATTCTCAAAACGACCATATGCAAAACACATGAAAATGTTTCATCAAACATCTTAGTAACCCAAAACACGGCACTACTCCCTCTTTCTCACTTTCTTTTTTCCCTCCCTGTCTCCTTGTTAGAGATTTTACTGTGTACATTAATTGCATAAAAATGACTAGCTGAAGATGGCGGATTCTCCTGGATACTGAAGAGATTGTCTCAGGGGTCGAAGCCATGTTTCAAGGGTTAACTAAACTATCTCCTAACTGGTGGCACAGCTCCCCTTCCTCCTCCAGTTCCACGCCCAGTACCCTGAGCCTTTATGACATAAACCAAAATTCAATTAATTGCTTTATATTCCCAGACATTGTCTTCTTGAGCTGTAAATCAGAAACATAAAGGAACTTACACGAGGGTGAACTTACTTTGGCTCGCATTGTACACCTCTACCTCTGCCTACACCCTAGTGGGAGATCTTTCCCTGCATTGTTCGAGTAAGCTAGATGTTATTATCTTCCATGTTTATAATGCATAGATGGGTTTGATATTCTCCATCACGTTCAAGAAGTATACCTTGCCCCTAGCATCCTTAAACATTGGAGCATTCTTTAGCATGTCTGGTATGACTATATGTCAACTTAGAAAATGGCAAGCCTTTAATGCAAGAGAATGGCAAGAAGCTCAGAAGATGATGAAGACTCTGCGACTCATCACTCGCCAACAGGAACAACCGTCGGCAGTTGCTGGTTGCAGAGCTTTTGTGGATGCAGCTTGGAACTCCACGACTCACAATGGAGGTTTTGGTTGGTCGCTAGTGAACGCATCCAACACATCCCAGGAAAATTTCTCCGCTCACAAAGAAGGTATTGTTTCGGCTTTAGTAGCGGAAGCGTGGGCGGTACTCCATACAATGAACCATGCCCTGCTCTTGAACAGAACAGAGTTGCAAGTCCTCTCTGATTCTCAAACTCTTGTCAATTTGATTAATGAAGATGGGTTCCATATTGAGCTCTATGGACTCCTACAAGACATCCGAAATCTTCGGAGGAGCTTTGTTTCTATATCTTTCATTTACATTCCTCATCTTGTCAATCATGTGGCAGATATGTTAGCAAAACGGGCTTTAACTTGCCATGATTTGCTTATGTTAAACTCTACTCCTATTTAATGAAAGTTAGTTGGTGGTGACCAAAAAAAAAAATGTACTTTCTCTTTAGTGTTTCGTCTCTAACAACTTCTGTCTTATTAGTATGATCGTCTGATCCGACTAAGATCATAATAAATAAAGAAGTGTGTTTTATCTATAATATAGTTTTTTTTTTCTCTCTCTGGTCCATTAAATTTGAAAAAATTCATCAGCTGATATTAAATGTCCAATTCCAAGACTTGGGAAGACGCAAACCACTGTAGAAATTTGCATAGTGTTTTGTTCATCTTGGAATAGAGAATACAACAATATAAACAACATGTCCCTGTAACCTAAAAATACGAATCTAGTCTCTTTCATTCTCCTGAATGTTTACTTGTTAGAGAAGAAGGTCGGTTACTACTTCGTATTATAAACACATAAACGACATCACCAAGAATTCAAGGTCGAGCAGTTAGTAGTCAATTTTGATTTGATTTGCAAGTGCAATATAAGTTGGCTCTTCTTGGGCTGTAAAATTAGATAAAGGTACAACTTACTATGCCTACACAAGCTCTTTCCATGCATTGATTACAAAAATTTAGTGCTTTTATTTAACAAATTAATTTTCCAAACTAGGAATTTAATAAAATTAAAAAGTGAAAAATCGTATGTCACAACAATTGATTAATGCGTTCGGGTATCCGTTCGAGTTCGGATCGGGTATTTTGGATTTTCGGGTTTAGAAGTATAGGACCCGTTCGGATATTTTTAGATTTCGGGTTTACCCGAATTTTCTAAATATCAAAAATTTTGTATCCAAACTATTCGAAAATATTAAAAATCTCGAGTATGTTTTAACCAAATTTACTCAAAAATAGTTTAAATACCAAAAAGTATACAAAATATCCGAATATTTTGGACACTTAAGTTATTACAAATATAAATATTACTAATATATTATGTACTTATATTTTGGATATGTTCGGGTACCTGTAAGGGTTCGGATTTTCTGGTCTTGAGTTTTATAATCCGTTTGAGTATTTTAAAATTTCGGGTTTGAATTTGGATCGGATTCGGATCGGATTCTCGGGTTCGGATATTATGACCACCCCTAAGTATTTATATAGTGTTTCTCCCATGACTTGTGACTTGTTTTTTTAATATATTGGGTGTTGATCGGTGTATAAGAAAGAAGGAATGATTGATAAATTTAGTTAGAATAATGTGTTTTCTTCTGAATATCTGTTAGAATGACTTTGACTAATCGTCTACTACAGTGTCCATTGACATTGACTTAATATAACTTGTTCGCAGACAGACGACTTTGGCTTTTTTATAACTCGGCCGGAAGACTTGTTTAAGAGACGTACCCCGCCTCAAAGACCCAGTGCTTTTCCTCTCTCAGCACATGCCCTAAGACGGGCCTGCCTCTTTCATTAAGTTTTCTTACCAAAACAAAAAAAAAACAAAAAAGAGAGAAATGGATATAAGAGGAAGTGGTAGTGGTAATATTGCCAAAATGTGTCTTTGCCTATCAATAATGCTGCTGCTTTTATCTTCATCCCCTGAGAAGTCGTTCGTCTCAGCTATCCCAGCTGGTGAGTCAAGTTTTGTCGTTATTTTACTTTCTAATTTAGTCGACAAGCTAAATAGTAGTATAATTTTCATACAAGAACAAACCCGTCCTTAGAAGGTCATTTTAAACTTTTTGATTGCGTCCTTTCTCACTAGCTTGTTATGTTTGCATTTTGCAAGTTTTCCCGTTGCCTAAAACTAACATCATATAACAAAGAATCTTAGAAAGAGAATAAAAATGGTTTCGTCATCTTTGGCAAGTGGTTTTCTTTGTTAAATTAAGAATCGATATGCATAAAAATAAAAATCTATAAATGGTGCAGAGGAGACGTATAAAGCGACAAAAATAGGCGAAGCAAGAAGAAGTGGAGTGAGAAGAATGTTGATACAAGTGAAACCTGGCCTTTCATGTCGTAGCGGTAAAGTAGAAAGAAGCCATTCAAGTCATGGTCGAGGTTGCTGAATGTTTACAAGACCAAACCATGAACTCCCGGTTGCATCATTTTACAACTACTGAACTACATATGCTGAATGTTTTATCTCCTACAACTCGCGTCTTATCTGTTTGATCCGACCATCTTTCTGTGATTAATACCATAGTGAATAAAATCGCTCTTAGTATCTTACATTTAGAAACCATCTGATGACTCTTCTGATTTTCTAACCAAATTTCCATCTCCGAACACTAAGACCATTATAGAAATTTGCATAATGCTATGTTCTACAAGAAATGTGGGAATTTCAAAAACGACCATGCGAACATGACAATGCTTCAAACATCTTAGCAACCCAAAACACAGACCTAGTCCCTCTTTTTTTTTTCTCTCTCCTTTGCCTAGTAAGAGATTTTACTTACTGTGTACCTTAAATGCATAGAAGACAAGCTCAAAGATGGCAGATTCTCCTGAATACTTCAGAGATGTTTCATAGTCGAAGCTACATTTCAAGAGTTAACTAAACTATCTCCTCACAGGTGGCACAGCTCCCCTTCCTCCTGTTCCACGCCCAGTACCCTGAGCCTTAATGACAATATGACATCACCAAAACTGAATTAGATGCCTTGAATTCCAAACATTGTCTTCTTGAGCTGTAAATTATAAACAGAAAGGACTTAAGCGAGAATTAACTTACTTTGCCCCGCATTGCAACACCTCTACCTCTGCCTACACCTAGTAAAGAGCTCTTTCCCTGCATTGATCAAGTAAGCCAGATGTTATTAGCTTCCATGTTTATAAGGCATAGATGGGTTTGATATTCTTAATCACGTTCAAGAAGTATACCTTGCCCCTACCATCCTTGAACATTGGAGCATTCTTTAGCATGTCTGGTATGACAATAAACCTGTCAAGATTTTACAAAAAAGTCACTTATTAGTCAGCCAAGTAGAAAAAGAATGCTCCAACAAAGTAAAAAAGTAGGAAACAAGCAGATATCAAAAGGAGTTTATATAGCACCTCACTAAGCTTCCTCGAACGAAAACATGCTCAAGCTGTGATACCTTACCATCCTGTTCCATAGAATCATAAAGAGCTCAAACGTAAGTTTGGTAACAATTATGAATAGAAGATATTAATTTCTATCAAAATTTAAAAATGTGTGAGAGCATATATACCTAATCTGCAGTAACACTTCACGAAAACATATGGTCGAGTAATTTATAAATTAGAAACTCCTACGATTTCTATCAAAAAATTTACAAGTTCTACTAAAGCCATATCATTGGTGCATTGTAAAGATAAAGAAGACAAGAGGTCAATCTTTAGCCATCATGATTCTACATAGCAAAGATGCACCTTCTCCAATACTAGCATATACAGGGTCTTAACCCAATATACTACTGGGATCACTATTTTAGGGTTTTTTACTGGCAATAATTTCACCAGGATTCTCAATTCCACGAAAAGAGAACTACCCTCAACAAAACCCAAAAAGAAGCAACTTAATCGTTTAAATTTCAGAGTCAATATTTCAATTCTCGCCTTCAAGGCACCTCCACCGGCAATGGACAAGAAACGAAACCTAAAGGTTCAAGATTTACGCCAACGAAAATAAAGAAACGAAATCGAGATAGTAATACATTACCTTGGCCGTATAGGTGATGTTCTCGAGCTGACAATTCCAATTATCCTCGCACTCGATCATGCTTCCTCTGTACAGCTCACCGCTCTTCAACTCCACAGTCACAATATGACCGGACGACTCGTGAAGAAGCTTCACCGGTATCCCCAAACTCCGGCTCATCTTCGGCTACTTCGTGATTTCGATTCACAAACCCTATAATGAATGAAAGAACAATATAGCTTTGTTAAAAGCTCCATTAAATTACTCTTGTGGGCTTAAATATAAAGTTTGGATCGGCCCATTAATTTATTAGGCCCACTCTTTTTTTTTTTTTTTTAATTAGCTTTTTACTCCCAATATTAGTACAAGATTTGTAAAAGCTCTTAAACTTTAATTTCTCACAGCCACTTGTTATCGTTCACTCAGATTCTCTAACAAGATGTGGCAAGGTACCAAGCTTCTTCGCAGATTCTGATTTAAAAGCTAATGTGGCTTCTATAATGAATGAAAGATTTCATATTACTGGATATTAATTAATATATTGGAGCGTTACACAAAATAGTTTACCTATATATATATATATATATACTACAAGTTAGATCCACAGTTTTATATGGTTTTAGTAGTTCAATACCCATAGAGAAACATGGAAGGAACAATTAAGTGCTCGGCGAATTACGTCCCACTTTCTCCGATAAGCTTCCTTGAGAGAGCTGCTGTTGTCTTCGGTGGCAGAACCTCCGTCGTGTATGGTGATATTCGGTACACATGGCACCAAACACGTGACCGTTGCGTCCGCCTCGCCTCTGCTCTCTCCGACCTCGGTCTCTCCCGCCACGACGTTGTAAGTGGTTTAACGACTTGTATATATTGGTCATACTTTTACTGTTATTTAAACGATTTTTTTTTATCAGGTGGCTGCTTTGGCGCCAAATGTTCCTGCGGTATGTGAGCTTTATTTTGGAGCTCCGATGGCTGGATCAGTACTTTGCGTGTTGAACACGCACTTCGATTCTCAGATGCTTGCGATGGCGCTGGAGAAAACGAAGCCAAAAGTCTTCTTCGTTGACTCTGAGTTCCTCTCCGTCGCTGAAGAATCTCTGAATCTACTCTCAAACATGGAAGAACAACCTCTCATCATCACAATCACAGAAAATCCAACAGAGGAATCAAAACACGTAAAGTACGAGGACTTTCTCTCTTCCGGAAACCCTAATTTCAAACCCCTACGACCAGTTGACGAATGTGATCCAATCGCGCTCAATTTCACATCTGGAACCACATCGACGCCCAAATGTGTCGTCTATAGTCACCGCGGCGCGTATCTGAACGCAACTGCTGTTGGTGTTATCAATGAGATGAAACCAATGCCGGTTTATCTCTGGACAGTTCCTATGTACCATTGTAGTGGGTGGTGCTCTGTTTGGACCGTTGCAGCTTTTGGAGGAGTCAACGTCTGTCTCAGGGAAGTCAACGATGGAGTTATATTTGATAGTGTCGTTAAGCACAAGGTAACTGACTTTGGTGGCTCACCTGCGCTTCTCAACATGATTGCCAATGCACGAGACTCGGTCAAGAAGTCATTCCCATGGACAGTACAGGTTATGAGCGGAGGATCCTCGCCTCCTGAGGTAAAACTAATCACAAAGTTTCAAATTACATGTTCGATTTTAAAGTTTCTTAAGCTTTGTTTAAAGAATTGCTCTCTTTATTAAGTTTAAAAATATAACTCAAAAAACTAAACTCACAAAACTCATATCTTTGATCACAACTTGATCAAGATATATATAGTACAACATTGCCATTTTAATTCATATTAGAAATAGAAAACTACTCTTTCCTAATCCTAATCAACAAAGGATAATTTTCTTTTAGCCTATCTAATCCATAACCATCTTGTTATAGATATCTTGGGCTGTAAGTAACTGAAGCTTATCCAACATTCACCCCTTTAAGCTTCAAGTTCTTCTTTGAGAGGTCTTGAACTCCGATCAAACTTCTCATTGTCTTGAACTTGGTTCTTGCTAGGGCCTTTGTTAGTATGTCTGCACATTGTTCTTCAACGGGCACAAACTCCACTACAAGTTGTTCATTTTCAACACATTCTCGGATAAAATGATAACGCTTGTGGATGTGTTTGCTTCTTCCATGGAACACAAGATTCTTTGTGAGTTCTATGGCGGACTTGTTGTCGATGTATATGGTCGTCTTCTCAACACTATTACCCGTTATCTCACTCAACGAATCTTGGAGCCATATTGCTTGCTTCGCGGCTTCGGTTGCGGCCATGAACTCGGCCTCACAAGAAGACATTGCGACAGTTTGTTGTTTTTGCGAGCACCATGTGATCGGCGACTCTCCAAAGTAAAACACATGACCACCCGTGCTTCTACCATTGTCAGGATCAATGTTGTGGCTGCTATCACTGTAGCCAACAAGCCTTCTTGTACCTCTGTGCTTATACGTTAAGCCATAAGCTAATGTCCCTTGTAAATATCTCAAAATCTGTTTTAATGCAACTCCATGTGGTTCCCTCGGATCTTGCATGTATCTACTTACTACTCCAACTGAGAAAGCAAGGTCGGGTCTTGTATGTAAAAGATACCTCAAACAACCAATTCTACGACGATACACGGTGACATCAACTTCGGGTTTCTCTTCTTGCGCTTTAGACAATTTCAGACCAAACTCCATTGGAATGTGAGTGAGATTACACTCGTCTAAACCAGCTTCTTTGAGAATCCTCCGAGCATAAGCTTCTTGTTTTAACTCAATACCGTCTTTGCCTTGATAAACTTCAATGCCTAGGTAATAGGTCAGCTTTCCAAGGTCTGTCATCTCGAACTTATATGACATACTTGTTTTAAATTCTTGTATTACACCTATTGAGTTTCCTGTCACAAAGAGATCATCAACGTATATGGCAACAAGAAGTAGCTTTGTACCTTCTGACTTGCGATACACATCACTCTCCTTTGAGCATTTTTTTTAACTTCAAACCTTTCAAAATTTGATCAAGTTTCGTGTTCCAAGCTCGTGGAGCTTGTCGCAGTCCGTATAAAGCCTTAAAAAGTTTGAAAAACTTTTGTTCTTCTCCTTTCTTTTCAAATCTTTCAGGTTGTGCCACATATACGTCTTCGTTTAGCTCTCCGTGTAGAAACGTGGTCTTGACATCGAGGTGATGAATCTCCCAGCCGTGAGAAGCAGCTAGACCCACGAGCAACCTAATCGTTTCAAGTCGAGCTACAGGCGCAAAAACTTCATCGTAATCCACCCCGGGTTCTTGAGCGTAACCCTTTGCAACTAATCTCGCCTTGAACTTGTTGATCGATCCATCTACGTTTCTTTTGATCTTGAAAATCCATTTAAGACCAATAATCTTAACTCCCATAGGCTTCTCTACTAGTGACCAAGTCTTGTTCTTGTTAATCGAATTTATTTCTTCTTCACACGCCTTTGTCCATTCGACTAACTCCTTTGCTTCTTGATAATTCACTGGTTCATCGTTGATGGATAATAGAAGCCTCTCGCCTTCAATATCCGCTAGAAGTGCATAGTCTTGAAGGTAATTTGGACGCTTTACTTGTCTCGTGGATCTTCTAAGTTGTGGTTGATCGTTATTAACATCATCCTCTTATTAATCGAGATCATCTTGTGATCCTTCTTGATCGACATCTTCCACTTCTTGTTCGTCTTGGATATCGTTTTTGGAATTGTTCTCAGTTTAATCATCACCATTCACATATGGTCCTTGTCCTTCATCTATGACTCCTCCCCAAGTCATACGAAACATACCAGGTGAATTATTAATTTCTTCACTAGCTCCCTTCCAATTCCAACCATCTTTCTCATTAAACACCACATCTCGACTAACAACAACTCGTCTTGTTGTTGGATTATAGAGTCTATATGCCTTTGAACCAGGTTCTATCCCGAGATGAACTAGCGTTTGTGACCGGTCATCAAGCTTCTTTAGGTTTACCGGCTCAATTTTGGCGTGAGCAAGGCATCCAAAAATTTTAAGATGATCGACACTCGGTTTCTTGTTTCTCAAGCATTTGTTGGGTGTTTGATTTTTTAGAGCTCTTGTGGGAACTCTATTAATCAAATATGTTGAGTGACGTACTGCCTCTCCCCATAAAAAATTTGGAACCCTCATTGCCTTGAGAATACTTCTTGTCATCTCCATTAACGTACGATTTCTTCTCTCGACTACTCCGTTTTGTTGTGGGGTGTAGGGGGCTGTTAAATGTCTCCTAATTCCATTTTTGTCGCAAAATTCTTGGAATTCTTTTGAGGTAAACTCCCCACCTCTATCAGTACGCAATGTCACGATCATCTTGTCGCATTCTTTTTCCACAAGGTTTTTAAATGGTTTGAACTTCTCAAACGCCTCACTCTTCTCCTTCAATAAAATCGTCCACATATATCTTGTGTAATCATCAATAATTATAAAGACATACCTATTTTGAGCTAGGGTAGCTGGTGAAATCGATCCACACAAGTCGGCATGAAGCAGCTCCAACGTTCGTGAGGATCGATATTTCGTTTCACTTGGGAATACTTGACGTGTTTGCTTACCAACTAAACATGACTCGCATAGTTGGTTTTTTTCTCGATCTTTGGTAAACCGTGAACCATCTCCAATGTTGACATGTTCTTAATGGTTTGAAAACTGATATGCCCAAGTCTCGCATGCCATCTCCATGTTTCATCTTCAATTCTTGAGTGTAAACACGCCGGTTTTCCAATCTCGAGGTTAATCTTGTAGAGTCTATTAGGTGATATCAACACTCTTATCAAGAGCCTTCCATTCGGATCATGTAGATCACAGCCATGCTCGGTTGCTTGACCTAAGCTAAGAATGTTACTCTTTAGCTCGGGAATGAAATAGATATCCGGTAAAAGAGTTTGTTCTCCAGTCTTCCCTTCGAACAGAATCGAACCTTTTTTTCCAATTTCCACACATGATCCATCTCCAAACTTTACCTTTCCTCTGATATTCTCATTCAACTCCGAGAAGAATGATCTCACCCCAGTCATATGATTACTTGCTCCATTATCTAAATACCAAGTCCCTTCTTCTCTTATTTCTTTCTCATATTTCTTTGGTACTAGATTCTCTTCGTTAAGAAACACGATCTCATGCATGTAAAGCGCTGCATCAGCTTCAATTGTCTCCACCTTGTTTACTTCTTGGAGATTGCGTTTTCTATCCGGGCAAACCGAGGCATAATGACCCGGCTTATCGCACCGATAACAGATCAAGTTTGCTTTTTCTTTTTTCTCTCTGGTCTGATTTTGTTAGGTGTGATAGTTGGGTCGATCTTGTTGATTGCTTCTTCCACTTCCACCTTGTCCATGGTTTCCTCTTCCACGTGAGCTCCCATGACTCGTTTGATCTGTTCTTGCATACAACAGTTTACCTTGCGTATCGTCTTGCTTATCGCTGTCGACAATCCTTTCTTCGTATGCTTTAAGTCTCCCGACGATGTTTTCATATCCTGTTGTTTTTAAATCAAGAACTTGCTCTAACGAGGCTACGATGTGTATATATTTGTTTCTTGGCAAACTACTATGGAACTTCTTCACCAATCTTGGTTCCTCGATCGCTTCTCCAAGAGTTGTTGCCTTTGATGCGAGCTGGGATAGCTTGCTAGCAAAGTCATCGATTGTATCTGAATCTGTCATCTTGATTCTCTCGAAATCCGACATAAGTGTTTGTAAACGTGCCTCCTTGACACGATCTGCTCCAAGGTTTCGGGTTTTGATCAAATTCCAAATATCTTTTGGTGAGTTTTGATCACCGACTTGTAGTATAAGGCTTTCGAGGATTGATTGAAAAATTAAAGCTATTGCGATATCGTTCTTGTCTGTTGCCGTTGATTCCGGTTCAATCGTCTCCCAAACCTTATGAATTCTCAGCATAACCTTCATTCGCATAGCCCATACCGTGTAATTTGTAGAAGTAAGCATGGGACATTGAATCGATGAGGGAATGCCCTCCTTGCGCGTGGTGTTGGCCACAACAATATTATCGTCGGCCATGTCTCGGCGACGACTCTCTCTATCTGCTAAGGATCGGTTGTCCTTGCGCTCTGATACCAAATAAAGTTTCTTAAGCTTTGTTTAAAGAATTGCTCTCTTTATTAAGTTTAGAAATATAACTCAAAAAACTAAACTCACAAAACTCATATCTTTGATCACAACTTGACCAAGATATATATAGCACAACATTGTCATTTTAATTCCTATTAGAAATAGAAAACTACTCTTTCCTAATCCTAATCAACAAAGGATAATTTCCTTTTAGCCTATCTTATCCATAACCATCTTGTTATAGATATCTTGGACTGTAAGTAACTGAAGCTTATCCAACAGATTTAAATTTTAATACATATTTGTTCAATCCGGCTTATTCGGTTTGAACTTCCATATTTTTAGGTTATATATAATGCCTTGCTTTATACGTTAACTCCGTTACAGTAAATTATAAATGTATGCATTGGTTACGGCGTTTGGTTTATTAAGTAAAATCCGATCATGTAAAGCATATAGAATCCTTCTGTAAACAGCAATTTACATAGAATCATAGTATAAGATATTAATTTATTTGGACAGCTCATTTTGCACATAATCAAACATTTTCGTACCTGTAAGATATATCTTTGATCACAACTTGACCAAGATATATATAGCACAACATTGCCATTTTAATTCCTATTAGAAATAGAAAACTACTCTTTCCTAATCCTAATCAACAAAGGATACATTTATAAGATATAAATTATAAATGTATGCATTGGTTACGGCGTTTGGTTTATTAAGTAAAATCCGATCATGTAAAGCATATAGAATCCTTCTGTAAACAGCAATTTACATAGAATCATAGTATAAAATATTAATTTATTTGGACAGCTCATTTTGAGACTCAAGAAGCTAGGATTCAAAGTGATGATGGCTTTCGGATGCACGGAGGTGTATGGAGTAGGAACAGCTTGTTTGTGGATGCCCGAGTGGGAGACTCTACCTGAAGAAGAGAGTTTAAGGCTCAAGGCAAGAGATGGTCTCAACCATTTCGCCAAGGAAGCTGTCGATGTGTTGGACCCAACCACCATGAAATCGGTTCCACACGACGGAAAGACGATCGGGGAGATTGTTCTCCGGGGAAATACCGTCATGAGCGGTTACTTCAAGGACAAGGAAGCCACTGAAGCGGCTTTTCGAGGTGGATGGTTCTGGAGTCGCGACATGGGTGTTATAGATCCTGATGGGTAAGTAAATGAATGATGCATTATATACTTTGAATATAACTTTGAATTTACTAATGCTTATTTGATGTTTCCACATGCAAGATACATACTTTTGAAAGATAGGTCACAAGATGTTATAACAAGCGGAGGAGAAATTGTGGGGTCGAAGGAGATCGAAGGGCTTCTCTATAGTCACCCGGCGGTTTATGACGCAGCGGTAGTTGGTCGACCAGACGAAGCTTTAGGAGAATCGATGTGTGCTTTCGTGAAGCTCAAGGAAGGAGTTGAAGCGAAAGAGGAAGAGATCCTTGAGTTCTGTGAGAGAAAGATTGGGAACAAGAGCATGAAGATGGTTCCAAAGACAGTAGTTTTCACGGATATTCCTAAGACTTCCACTGGGAAGACTCGGAAGAATGTTCTGAGAAAGATGGCCAAGAATATGGGTTAATGTTCCATTGAAAGCTGTGGAGTAAATGATATCAATGCAACTAATAAAGTAAATAAGAAAATGTAAAAGTCTATCATCAACTGACCTTAAGTTTATATGTTTTATGTAATTTTGATATTTATAAAAAATAATGAAGTCTCCTTTCCAGTAGACTGATCTTAAAAGAGGACATGGCATATCAGTAGATGAGAATGGGTAAAACTCGGCAAGTATTATTCTCTTGATATTACTATTATGTAGTTTCATTGTTTAAGCACACTGATGGTATTTGATATTTTTGTATTAGGTGACTAATCTTGTTCTACATGAGTTAGTTGATTGAATTATGTTTTTTTCTTTTCTTGATTTAACTTTTTTTTTTGTATGCATGATGACTAGACTATATAATGTTAGAAACTTAGAAATATCATTCACAAGTTTTTTTTGCTAACTTTATTTGGTAAAACTAGAGCTTTTAGGTTATAGAGTAAATATTCAGCTTTAAGCAAGTTCATTTTGATCAACTATCAAAGTAAACCAGTCCAGATCAAATCAAACCGGAGAGAAATTGGAATGCCCAATCAGAAATGCATAAATGGGCCAAACGTGAAGAAGACGGCCCACTAATCGTTTATTCCATCAGATCAATAAACCTGAAATGTTTTTATTCGTTTGTTTTCTTTTCGGCAAGCTTCTCTTCTCTTACATGTTCGCATCTTCTTTGTGCAGCAGATTGCTAGAACCAGATACATAATTGAAACGAGTTTCGATAAATCGAAGACGAGAAATGGAAATGTCCCTTACAGATTTGAGTTTAGATTTTAGTTCTGTGAAGTAAGTTTTGTCCTTTTCGTAAATTTCTAACCTCGAGGGACCTCAGAATCGAGCCTGAGAGCAGCCATGTACAGAGCTCTGTAAGTTATTTTGGCGAATTGGGTTTTTGTGTTGCCTACTAGTTCAATAAATGTTCATTGACTTGCTTCTTGTTTGTGCAATGAAGATGGCTTTCTCCTTTGCGATTTATTGTGAGCTCGTCGTCGTCAAAGTTAACGCCATACGTATCTCGGGTTAGTTATCTGCTCCTTGTGTTGCTTTGAGATTTTATTAATGATCAGTGTTTCTTCAATTACATTTGAAAACTTTGCAATTTGATTGTAGGGACGGGGACGAAGTGGATTTGATAATGGGTCTGGTTGTTCTTGTTCTCGTAGTGTCACGACATTGATGGGTATGTCTGATTTTAGCCTTTTAGTATGGTCTGTTTGTCTCACTATCTATTTGATCTTACTTGGGTTATTAAAGACGAGATTTTGTGACTCGAGAGTGCATGATTCCCATATGCAGGTAATGAATTCATTCGATTCCAAGATGAGTCAACTAGGAAGATCTTACAAGTGCAGATTGTTGATGCGCTTCGATCGGGAGAGAGGCCTGGAGCGTCAGCTCTGCTTTTAAAGTTCATACAGGGGAATTATTCACTTGGTGCTGATGATTTTCATGTTATTCTAAATCATTGTGCGCGATCACCGGATCCTGTGGTAATTTGATATATGAAAAATTCGCCCTTAGGCTTGTCTTTTGGTGGATAATTAAACTTTCTTTGCACCTGTCTTTAAATATGTTGCATAATTTCAGAGTTCTCTTATCACTGAAGTTTTGATGGGGCTGAGATGTATAACTGTAACTAGTTTCTCATAGTACACTTCTCTGGTTATCTCTAACCTCAAGGCAGTAATTTGTTCCTGTAGTTTGTCATGGAGACTTACAGTGTAATGTGTAAGAAGGAAATCAGTCTGGACAGCCGATCTTTGTTGTTCATAGTACAAGCCCTTTGTAATGGGGGACACTTGGATAAGGTATAAATATTTCAATCAAATATCCAGTATGTCCTTAAATAATGTAGTAACTCATGTTTATCTATTGATTTCTCCGGCCAAATTTGTTCAGGCATCGGAGTTTATTCACGCTGTCGGAGAAGATGATAGTATATTTCCTGTTCTGCCCATCTATAACTATTTTCTTGGAGCCTGTGCAAAAACCAGAAGTGGATATCATGCTAGTAAATGTTTGGAATTGATGGATCAACGGAGAGTGGGGAAGAATGAAATTACATATGCAGCACTTCTCAAGGTTAGTTAAGAACATATCTTAGTTCAGTGCCTTTATTTTTTATTTTTGTATAAGAGCTGTTCGTTTGTCAACTTTTAAATTTGGAGCGTATGAGATATGGAGAAGACTCATCTTTTCGTTATTGTCCCCATATCTGTATTAGCTTTACTGTTGCTTAAGCTTTCTTTTGTTCCTTGACATAGAGGTTTCATTTGCATTGATCTGCATAGTTGATTTTATTTTTCTTTATTATCTGATTAATATTATATTCAGCTTGCAGTTTTTCAGCGCAATCTATCAGCTGTCAATGATATCTGGAAACACTATGTCGACCACTATAGCCTGGATATACTCTCTCTCAGGAAATTCATATGGTCCTTTACGAGGTTGGGGGATTTGAAATCAGCATATGAGTTATTGCAACACATGGTGGCTCTAGCTTTAAGAGGAGAGCTCTTTGTTAAATCCAACAGAGGAAAATTGCATTCCACGAGACTGGATATTCCTGTACCATCAAATGGTGAAACAGGATCAGAGAAAGTTGCTTTTGGAGTAAATGATCACATGGTTTCGCTAAGGGTGGATGCTCATGAAAATAACACTGTGGAGTGCAATTTGTTTGATGCACAGAGTAATGAAACCGATTTTTCTAAAGTGGCTTTGCCGAAAGGTCACAACAAAATCCCTGCAACTAGGGTCCTCAGGTGGTCGTTCAATGATGTGATTCATGCATGTGGACAATCTAAAAACTCTGAGCTAGCGCAGCAGCTAATGCTGCAGGTATCTCCCACCACTTTCCCAATCATCCATTCCACGTCCTTATCCACTCGCTACGCACGTGTGATACTATAGAGTTATGAGAAAAAAACTCTTTGAAAAAGTCGTAGGAGACAGTTGCACCATTAACAAATTTTTGAATGGGAATTTTGATCTTTGGTATATGAACCTTGATTGAAATTTCCAAGTTTCTATGTTCATTGATACCAGCTCTTTATCGTCCTTGTTGGGCTGTAGAATTCTGTAGCTGGCCTCTTACCTTTTGTCTTTTAACTGGTTCCTGTCCTGCTCCGTGGTATTTGGTGAAAACCTAATTTCTGACTTTCTTCTTATCTGCTCTAACAGATGCAAAATCTTGGGTTGCTACCATCAAGCCACACATATGATGGTTTCATCAGAGCTGTTGCATTTCCAGGAGGATACGAATATGGCATGACACTGGTAAGAGTTTTTATACTGTACAAGACATCTCTTTCATAATTTCTTTCTTTTGGTATTTTAGCTTTTTTTTTATAACTATTTTTCTATATATTTCTTATCTCGACGCAGTTGAAAGTTATGCAGCAGCAGAATCTGAAACCATATGATTCAACTCTTGCTACGGTTTCAGCCTATTGCAGTAAAGCCTTTCAAGTTGATTTAGCTGAACATCTGCTGGATCAAATATCTGAATGCTCGTACGCACATCCTTTTAGTAACCTTCTTGCTGCATATGACTCCTTGGTTAGTTATTTTGATTCTACATATTGAAAGCCAGTTACCCTAGCTACCTCTTTTACCTTTCGCTGTTTGTGTACTCTATTACAAGTCTTTTTTCTCGAATCCTCAAGTACACGAGTTTGATCCTAGATGCCATAGAAATTTCAAAAGACCATACTTGTAACTATGTTGCCACTCTAATCATAGGAGACGCTTGGAACAAACGGGTTCATGTTCTGTTCTATTAATTCTTATTCAAAACATTTTTCCAAAATTAATCTGCACTCGAAGTGGTTGTCATGTTTTATAGGTCTTGTTATTATGTGTCCATATTTAGTACATAACCCTTGAACTTAAACAACTTTCTTCTGCTAATTTACGCGTGTCACTGTGAGATTCAGTTTCTTACTATTGCCTTGTAGGATCAACCAGAGCGCGCTGTCCGAGTTTTGGCTAGAATGAAACAGCTAAAACTGCGTCCAGATATGAGGACCTATGAACTGCTCTTTTCATTATTTGGTAATGTCAATGCACCATATGAAGAGGGCAACATGTTGTCCCAAGTAGACTGCTGTAAAAGGATTAACCTTATAGAAATGGACATGGTGAGAAATGGTTTTCAGCACAGTCCTATCTCAAGGCGAAATGTGGTTAGTTTCTGCAGTTCTTGATCTGTTTGAAGCAGATGAATCAGATGTGATATTATTCAGTTTAAAAGCAGCTGGAAATTCCTTTTAAGGTGATACTATCAATCAGAACAATGAACTTGTCGTTTTACCCTTTCGTTTTTCTTTCTCCAGCTGAGAGCCCTCGGAGCTGAAGGTATGGTGAATGAGATGATCCGGCACCTGCAAAAGGCTGAGGATGTCAGTGTTCACAGCAATATGTATTTAGGAACGCCTACATACAACATAGTGCTTCATTCACTTCTCGAGGCAAACGAAGTAAGTTTTCATCATGTGATAGTTTTTAAAAAGTTTTCATTGGACCAGCATACATATAGCAATATTAATCGCTATTCTTAAATTACAAGCAGACGGACATGGTGATCAAAATATTCAAACGTATGAAATCATGTGGCTGTCCTGCAGACGCTGCTACCTACAATATAATGATTGATTGCTGCAGCATTATTCACTCTTATAAATCAGCTAGTGCCCTAGTTTCCATGATGATCCGTGACGGGTTTTCTCCAAAAGCTGTTACGTTTACTGCTCTGATGAAGGTAATAAGAGAGTATCTGATTACAATTTTAAAAGTTTGCTGCCATTGTATTTCAAGAACTTGCTACAAGAATTCAATTCAAAATGAAAGAATTATACACAGAGTACAGACACATACCTACTGAGACCATAAATTTTTCTTGAACCATCGCTCACACTCAGAACTTCCAACTTTTTGGTGGAATCTAGCTGCTTATTGCTGTTCATTTATTTTTTTAATTAACTAAAGATGTGTAGTTCCTCTTAGATTTTGTTGAATGATGGGAATTTCGAGGAGGCACTCAATCTCTTGGACCAAGCTGCATTGGAAGAGATACATCTTGATGTCTTATCATACAACACCATTTTGCGTAAAGCGTTTGAGAAGGTAAAGATATTTGTTGTGAAAACGCTAAAAGTAATGAAAGTGAATAAGTGTACACATAACTTTGTCTGCAGGGAATGATTGATGTGATTGAGTACATAGTGGAGCAAATGCACCGAGAGAAAGTGAATCCAGATCCAACTACATGCCATTATGTTTTCACTTGTTATGTGGAAAAAGGGTATCATGCTACAGCGATTGAAGCTTTGAATGTTCTGAGCTTAAGGATGCTCAACGAAGAAGACAAGAACTGTATTCTGGAGAAGAAAACAGAGCTTGAGGAAAATTTCATCATGAGTGAAGACCCTGAAGCTGAAACAAAGATAATCGAGCTGTTCAGAAATTCTGAAGAGCATCTTGCTGCAGCACTTCTGAATCTAAGATGGTGCACGATGCTTGGGGCCCGGATTATATGGTCGGAAGACCAAAGCCCCTGGACCAGAGCACTCTCCAACAAGTACGGTTAATAGGTAGAATGTGAAGTGTTCATTGTTACTAAAGAAGAAGAGCGGTTTTGGTCTCTTCCTCTTCGCTTTTTGATTCTCTGCCTTTTCACGGAAGCTGCTCCGTTTTGGTTTTGTATCCTGTACAAAGTGGTGATTCTAATTGGTAACATTCAACCGTTTTGGAGGTCACCAATCAACCAAACGAACGGTACGTTTTGGTGGTCCATTGAGACGGTTTGATGAGATGGATCAACAAGACGGTTATAGAAGGATATTTTACAGGCTGGGAACCACCTAAAAAACAAGGCGACTTGCAAACCATCAAATGCGATTGAGTTTTGTTATTTATTTTAGATCCGGTTAAAAATTTTACCGTAATTTTTTGTTTACTTTTTATCGTTCAACAACTAAATATTAAAATTTAGAATTAATTTTGAACAACTTTCTCTTATTGTAGTATTTTTTTTATAATAAAAATAGCCAAAGACATTCCAATTGCACCTGAAACTTGGTTTTATGATTTTGTTTTCTGACTATGAATTTATAAGTGCAATGCATATGATATTGAAACTTGATTCACTTAAAACAAGGAAGAGAATAATTACTTTGAAAACATAAAGGACATATGGAAACGACAGAAACAAACGTAATAATGTTACAACTTGCTCCTGTTTTTCTTTACTTTCTTTTGTATTTTACTCATCCAAAATACAAAACATTTTCCATAGATAGAGGACCAATCCTTAGTTAGCTGATTTCAAACCACAGAATACCAAACCAGAATTTACTGACTAGTGTATATTGTACAAGTACAACAATGCAAAACAAGAAGAAGATACTTTTCTGAGTAGAAAAAGAAGAAGAAGAAGAAGATATTTTCTCTTTAACCAAAATGATTTCTGTTTTTTACATAATTACTGAGGCTGAGGTAAAAGATCTTCACTGAGGACAATTCTCTTCTTCTTTTGTTTTTTTTGTTTTTGGCCGACTTGGGGACATCTGTTTGTGCAGCGAGGATTATATGAAGTCCATTGATTCACATATAGCCCTAATAGTAATGTTTTTCTCAAGGAGATAACAACTAAAGTTATGCAAATATGAATTTAACCGAAGTATAAGCCTTTTTTTTTATTTTTGTGCAAAGACGGAAGTATAAATAAAATAAATCGATGCTGCCGACTGCCGTCTTAGATCACTTAAGATTTTTATATGAACTTTTCTTATTTTATCCTTTTATTAATGTATAAAGTAAGCTAATAATTTTAGTCATTAGTCAATAGTCATCAAAATTTATAGCTTTATTAAAAAACATATGTAAAAACTAAACACTATTATAGCGCTCTCTAGTAAGAAATGCTCAAAACAAAACTCAATCTCTCTCTCTCTGATTATTTTGTTTGTTTGAAGAAAAGAGAGAATATTGTTGTTGTCTCTCGTGATCGAAACAATGCTCTGTGATCCTTCTCAAATACAGTAACATTCTAAACATGTTTTGATTCCAAAAATCCAAACCTTTTCTCTTTTTTTCTCTCTCTCTCTCTATCTCTCTCTCTCTCTCTCTCTCAATCTCTCTGTGGTTGAGAGCGACGAGGTAGTTGCGCGGCGGCCGCCATGAGTTTCCATCGGCGGCGCTACCCTTACTACAACCGTCTCCGCCGTCTCCTCCCTCTTATTTTCGCCGTCTCCTTATCTCTCCTCATCCTCTTCGCTTTTCTCTCTTTCCTTGCTCCGCCTCCTGGAGATTCCGATCGCATTCAGCCTGGCGTTCGCTACACATCCAATGATGCGATCAAAGCTACAGGTTTCCGAGTTCCGGTTAGTGGGTTTTACTATTCTTCGCTAAAGGTTGAAACTTTTTGAACCTATTTGATGATTTACTTTTGTGCAAAATGGCTTGGATCCATCCATACAGGGAGGTGGAGGCAGATCAGATCGTGATATCTGGCGTTCACGAAATGCTGAGTTCTTCTATGGATGCAGCAATGCGAGCAGCAAATTCGCAAGTGCGTAACTCTCTCTAATCATATTCAATTGTTGGGTCATTAGTTAGTAACATTGATTGATCTTACGAAAGTATGAAACTTTCGATTAGTTTGGAATCGGGGCATTGATACCAAATCCGATTACTTATTTGTAGTTGCGAAAGCAGTGACGAGAAATGATCGATACTTGGTAATCGCCACTAGTGGTGGTTTAAATCAACAACGAACTGGAGTGAGTTTCTTGACCTCTCTTGTTAACACCTATCTCCATGGATCATCACAATACGAGCATTTATTTACTCTTAATCAGCTAATGGATCTCCTTGTTATTTATCTGGAAACGATATTCTTTTAGGATTAGCTATCTGGTGTAATTATATGGCAATCTGTTCTAAGTCGGAGTTTTAAATGCATCTTTCCACAGATTGTAGATGCAGTTGTTGCGGCAAGAATTCTAAATGCTACTCTTGTTGTTCCAAAGTTAGACCAGAAGTCTTACTGGAAGGATGCCAGGTTTGGGACAGAATAAGCATACATTTTTTCTCTTCGGAACGAAAATAAAATGTTACGCATTTAGTAACTTTTTGCGTTCTGTGCAGCGACTTCTCGCATATTTTCGATGTTGATTGGTTTATGTCGTTTCTGTCTGGAGACGTCAAAATTATAAAGCAACTTCCACTGAAAGGAGGGCGAATATGGAGTATAAGTAGAATGCGTGTACCACGGAAATGTAGCGAGAGATGCTATATTAACCGTGTTTCACCTGTTCTTCACAAAAGGCATGTAAGTTTCCTTCTTCTCTGTAACTTTTTCATGTTGCCTTTTTAATTTCTCCTCATGGAACAATATGTCTAAGCAAATTGTTTGTTGTCTTACTCCTTTATTGATTCTTTGCTTTTAGTGTCCTAAATAATTTTCTTCGCAAGTTTTCCCATTTGTAGGCGCTGTTGATTGCTGGGATGTTGATGTTTTGTTTATGCTTGTTTCCAAACATAGAATTTGAAGCATTTTGTACTCACGGGGAAATGGTTGTCTTTTGAATAAGCATCTCGCTATAAGCTTATATCACTTTTGTCTGTATTGCGTCAGGCAGTTCAACTGAACAAATTTGACTATAGACTTTCAAACAAGTTGAGTGATGACTTGCAAAAGCTAAGATGTAGAGTAAATTACCATGCTCTAAAGTTCACCGATCCTATACTTACAATGGGTAATGAATTGGTCCGGCGCATGCGATTGAGGAGCAAACACTTCATTGCTTTACATCTAAGGTACCACTACTGTTCACCTTTAAATCCTGATTTGTGTTCGTTTTCACTTCGTTACTGAACAAGGGCATTGTACTGGGGAGAACTAACATGTAGCACAGCTGAAACCTTTTAGCATCCCCTCCTCATCGGTTGGCTTAGTTGGTACTTCAAGCATCATCTGGTCGATGCTCTTATTTTTTTATTTTGGTTAAAGTCAAATAGAGGAAGTTGCATCGTGAAATGAGTGGTAAAAATGGAGAGACATATGTATCCTGAAGTTCCTCTAGCAACTCCTTCACATTTGACGTTATAGTCAACAAGGAATCTTTAAGATATTCTACTTATCCATGCTGAAGTAATAAATACTGTAGAGTGTCTTGACGCAAGCAATTATGACTTTGTTGCAGGTTTGAACCTGATATGCTTGCATTCTCGGGATGCTATTATGGTGGTGGTGATAAGGAAAGGAGAGAACTTGCAGCAATCAGAAGGAGATGGAAAACATTACATGTAATGCCTATTCTGTAATGCTTTTAGAAATTATATGTTTGTATGTTAACAAGCTATTAATGACTAATTTTGGAATTTTATTGCAGATTAACAACCCAGAGAAACAAAGGCGACAAGGAAGATGTCCACTCACTCCGGAAGAAGTCGGACTGATGCTTAGAGCTTTGGGATATGGCAGTGATGTTCATATATATGTAGCGTCTGGTGAAGTATATGGAGGAGAAGAATCTTTGGCTCCTCTGAAAGCACTCTTTCCACACTTCTATTCAAAAGACACTATAGCTACAAAGGAAGAGTTAGAACCTTTTTCTTCATACTCTTCTAGAATGGCTGCTCTCGACTTCCTTGTTTGTGACGAAAGCGATGTATTTGTAACCAACAACAATGGCAATATGGCAAAAATATTGGCTGGGAGGAGGTATTCATGACATATTCTTCTTCTTCGTTTTTCGGTTCGCCTCTTTGATGGAAATGCAAGGTTTTAAGCATATTTCAATTTGTTTCTTTGATGGAATTACAAATGTTTAAGCTTTTGGTTATATGAAATTTGCAGGAGATACTTTGGACATAAACCCACTGTTAGGCCGAATGCAAAAAAGCTTTACAGATTATTCATGAACAAAGAGAACACAACGTGGGAGGAATTTTCATCTAGAGTCCGTTCGTTTCAGAGAGGGTTCATGGGAGAGCCAAAGGAAGTAAGAGCCGGTAGAGGTGAATTTCACGAAAACCCGTCCACGTGCATATGCGAAGATACAGAGGCCAAGGCGAAGGCGCAAATCGAATCTAGAAAACTTGGAAAGAAAAACAAATCCACAAATAAAGATGCAGCAGTAACTAATGATGATCAAACTGAAGAGGATGAGCCAGACTGGTCGGAGCCAGACTATGAGGAAGAACAGAGTGATCTTCAGGACAGAGGATTATACAATGGGACAAGTTTAGATTACGATGATCCATCTACCTCTGATGAGCCTGAGCTTGAAGAAATGTTATCAGACTAGTTAGATTCACATCAATGAGCTTCACTCATTACACCAATCTCTCCTCTGCTTGGACATTTCACAGCAAGTTTCCCAACCTATGGGCTAAGCCTTGTTCTCACCATTTTGCATCAAATGTCTCCTGTACATAGAACCGCGTGATAGAGCATCGTTTTGTTTATCAGGATCTTAGGAAAGATCAATTTTTTCAGTCATACTTAAGCAATATTTGGAATCAGAGATGTACCTAGAAAAAGAGAAAACCAGAAGGCGTATGTAGCATTATGACAAGAATTTCACGTACTGGTGATTTACTTGATCCAAATGTTTTCTTTATATAAACTGAATTATAGCTAGTCTCTCTAGCTTCATATTTTCACGATGTTTGTTTCTTACATCTTTGTATGTAATTTAGGCTCTTACCTCAAATAGATATTGTGACTTATGGCGAGTGATAGAGAAGAACAGTTCAACAATTGTAGAAGAATAGTTTGGGTGGTGTTATTATTATCAAAACGTTCAAAATTTGTATAAAATGATAACATATGACAATGCAGCTTTTCCTCTGAAGCCTTCTGATTGGGTGTATGAACCTATCTTCTTGGCAAGAAAGGCTTGACGGATTCAATCACAACCTAACATAAGCCAACACCAAAATTAGAAAATCAACTCTCCAAACTGCTTTGAGATTTTAGAATTGGCGCAATAAATGGTTTATTTCTTAGTTCTTTATGTGGTCATTATAAGCAATGTTACGTACCCTCCCATCATATGACAATGATGCAAAAATCCAAGGCTCGCACGAGCTCCAAGCAAGGCCTGTGTCAGCAATTAGTTTAGTAACTTCAAGCATTTTTAGAGTATAAATATCATAACGAAACTTAGTTTGGTCCAAGAGCATTTTACCATACACACTGTCTTCGTAGTCAGTATAAGAATTCAGTAACGGGTTCACACGCTGACGTGATGCTTCCATCAGACTGCACAACATCGCCATTAGAATACAAAAAAAAAAGTTGGAAAAATTGCAAATCACTGAGTTCCATGATAAAGAGATTAACCTTTCTGAGGTTTTCTTCTCACTAGATGCTGAAGCAAACCACAAGTTGACAGCTGAGTCTGTTCCAACGCTCTGTGTTTGGTTAAATTGATCAGTCCCGACACTATAAATAGACACAGTGACAGAACTTGTTCTTAAATCATCAACTTCAAGCTATTACATAAACTGAAATACTTTTGGACAGGTAAAAGTATCATCGTTACTGATACAGAACACTTCAGGTTAAAGCCGTAAGAATATAGATTTGTCCGATTGTGCTAAGAAGAAAAAGCTAGGAGAAAATGAGTACCAGAATTAGCTCTTCATACTCAGGGTTACACCTGACTGCCCATGTCCTGTAAAAATTTCAGAAGGAACAGTCAAATCCCAGGTCCAAAGCATTAGGTTTGTGTGCATGTGAAGCAGATTCATGGAAGGGGGGAAAAAACACAATCCACAAATGAGAATAAAGCTAAAGTTACCAGTGTGTATGACCAGGGAGCTCTTGCACAGGAACCTTGGCCTTCCGAAGATCCCAGAGATGTATGCCAGATTCATCATCTGCAGAGACCTACACAATCGGCAGTCCAATGCATAAGACAAACATCTGATAACATTTCTGTAAAATAGTGGACCTACTTCCTTTCAGAACATAAGTTCTAGCCAATAGCCATGACATGAGAAATGAGACAACTACTTCCTTGTTCCTACCATTTGCAATGAATATAACAATTTGTTTTCTCGCTGTGGACTACTGTGTTTTTCTTTGTTTGCATTGCTTTAAAATATTTACATACAGAGTGAAGTCTTACGAGTATATGTTCTCTCTTAGTGTTGTAATCAACATGACGTACATGGGCACGTTCAATTGAATTAACCTTCCTGTAAATATGCAAACATATCAAATTCAACATAAAGGTATCTGATTTTGGAACCCAAAAAGTAATAATGATAGTCAAATGACTAGGTGAAACCCACTAGTTGTGAATACAGGAAAACAGTCTATTAACTTTCATGGGAACATAAGAGAGAACATAGGAGAGGAACAAATGAGGACTTACTTCATAGTCCGTAGGTCCCAAAACTGGATAGATGATTCAGAAGTTGCTGCAACAGAATTCAGATCATGTGGATTCCATGCTCCACCAGATAAAGAATGCCGCATACCAGCCGACTCCTTAGATAGAACCTATAATTAGCAAAAAGCTATTAAGCAGAGAGTACCTCAGAGGTGGTCTAGAAACACAGGAGCCAAAAATGACTTAAAGGGTTGTTTCTCTCTCTTCTTGTAGCAAAAATCACCTCAGCACTTTTTTTTGAAGAGTCTAAACTCCACAAGACAAGGTTTTGTTCGTCCATGCTGATTAACTTGTCAGAATTTCCAGAAGGACACCAAAGAACGCTGTTTTCACAAGAAGAAAAGAGAGTCTTTATGAAAATGAGGTAAGGAAGTAACAAGTTCTAAGACTGCTGAAATTGTAAACCATGAACTCACCAATTTATCTTACCAACATGTGCATCAAGGGAGGCAACACACTCCAATGTTGAAGAATTCGATTGACCATATGGCTCAGGAATCTGCCATATCGCTGCTCCAAATGAGTCGCCTTGAAATGAAAACAACATTGTAAATCACATCTGACATTTTCAATTTTCTAGCTGTGGTTCCACCAAAATATGAATCGCCGAAGGGATCATAGTTTCAATTTCTGTAATTACCAATTTGGTTACTTCAAATCAACTCAAAATTAGCAATTTCGGAGATAACGAGAAATACCAGTGGAGAAGACAGTAGAGAAAATGCGTTGATCAAAAGGGCAAGAAGCAAGGTCCCAAATCTCATTAGGATGAGAGAACAAACCCTCACATAACAGCTCAGATCCACCAGATGACAAACGAAGCAAATGAACCTAAAAATCAACAAATCAGAATCCTCCGATCCAGAAACAAGACGAAACAGATCTAATGATCGATCACCTCGTTTTCTTCTTTCAAGCTTAGGGTTCCAGTGAGGAAGCTGGTGTGATCTTTATCTGCTTTCACGTCCGATATACATCTTGCCTGAAATCAACAAATTCCCACCATTAAAGAAGCTGTAAGTGGTACAGAAGGATTCGAGCACGAAGACGATCGTGAAATACCTGATACTTCAAACCGTAACCAATACCCGATGATCCACCTTGCATTGTGTTCTCAACGCCTGAGGCAACGTTACGGATTCAGGAAGAAGAGATCTCTTCTACGATTTGCCGCTCTCTGATTTTGCTGGTTTCGAGCAGATGATGATACTAATGGGCCAATATTGACATTTAAGCCCATCTAAATAAGCCCATTGTTCAAATTGAATCATAACTTATTCCTATGGTTGACAACAATAATTATTGTATCCAAAAAGAAGTAAATTGTAAATTGCAAGTTTTAGATCTAAATAAAATAAATTAAATATAATTTAAATAAGATAATTAAATATATTACAAATGTGAAAAAATAAAATACTTTCAGTTATGAAATAAGTAAATAGATTCATATCTCTATTATCTTGTTACCCATCTTGGCAATACCAAAAATGATAATACAAATTCATGGAAAGTAAAGAAAGAAATTGTATTAATTAATTTCTAAGGTAATCAAAAAATCTATTTAGAGCACTAATAACAAATTTGGAACCTCATTTTTATATAATTGAAGGGCACTTCTATATATAATTATATATTGATAAATATGAACATGCATCTACAATTAATACAATGCTCTCACATGTAATACATGTCATATTTTTCTGTTTCTTTTTTGTCAAAATACATGTCTTATGAGTTATGACCATATATCTATATAGGCAGGCTATTCTTGGACGACAACAAATACTTTTCTTTTCCTCTTGTTAAATACAACAAAAAGTAAAACTTTTCTTGCAACCCAAACCACCCATTTACTATACTCCATCCACGTCTTTCCAGAATCAATCCCTTCAATAGTTAATTGTCTAGTGAAGAGAAGACTAACAACAGTAACACTTCACTAACGCCTAGTGAAGAGTTAGTACGTTTCTATATTCGGAATTGATGAGAAGCACTAAAACTATTAAACAAAATGAAAATAACTGCTTGAAAGTCATTGTAAGAATTTATATCAAGTATTTAAAACATTCATAAATTCTTGACTAAGCAATCGAAGAAACGTGAAAAAACCAAATATAGTAACATTTCCTTTTTTTTTTTTTTTTGGGGAAACTATAATAATACCATTTCCTTTTAAACGTAATCAATACGTATAAAATTAATTAATCATCGTTTTTTATATACATGTAAGATATATTTCATATCTGTAGAGGAAAATAAATAAAAGAAGAAAACAAAACCAAACCCACGCTTAATGTTGATTTCACCTTCCACCCCAACAAACCAGCGCCGCTCCGAATCAGTCCAAAAGTTTTGAAAAAAATATATATACACACAAGACTCTTTATACAACATACAAAACTCTCTCTCGGCAAATGAAACGTGTGTGAACAAATCCACGGTGGTTAGGGTTACGATCACTTACGCCGCCGCCATGTACGTTACCAGACGAATCTCCGACGTCGATCGTCGCCTTCTCCTCCTCATAATACCTTCTCTCTCCCTCCTCGTCTTAATCTCTTTCTCCTCTCTCTCCCTTGATCCTTTCCCCACTCTAGCCCCTCTTCGTAACCTAATCTACACTCACACCCTAACCGTCACAACCGAAACCTCCAATTTCGCCGTCGAATTATCCGATTCAACCCCCAGCGACGTGAACCCGGCGGAGGAGATGGTGAATCGACGGCGGAGGAAGAAGGAGGAGTTGGTGAATTCGAAGATTGCGGTGTGTTTGGTGGGAGGAGCGAGGCGGTTCGAGTTAACCGGACCGTCGATTATGGAGAAGATCTTGAGGGTTTATCCTAATGCGGATTTGTTTCTTAATAGTCCTCTCGATAAAAATTCGTTTAAACTTGGGTTGCTTAAGGACGCACCGAGACTCGCTTGGGTTCGTATCTTTGAGCCTAAGCCGATCAACGAGACTGAGCCGATGGTTCGAGTCCTTACACCAATGAATTCGCCAAATGGCATTAAAGTAAGTTATCAACTCTTTTAATTTATTTACCTTTTCATTTCCTTTCACTAACTTTCAATTAATTAAATCGTATTAATTACATAAAATTCGGAAATATATAATTAAGGATATAAGAAAGTGGTCAAGAGGGGTCCCGTTTCGTTGAAGAGGTTGTTTAGGGTTGGTGCAACCGTTTCTTGATCCGTACGTTACTCACGCGAAGGAATTTTTGTTTGGTGATGGGTTTTGGTTAGGTTTGGTATCTGGTGTTATCAGCAATCTCATCCAATATGATATTCTTTTTAACTCTCGTTATTTTGTTAACAAAATTGCGGTAGAAAATGGCGTTTCAAAAGGTGTAACCGATGACACTATGATATGGCTGTGATATTAATTAATTGTTGACTACATTTGTTAATATGGGTTAATTGACTCTTTCTTGATTCGGCTCCTATAGTTAATAGTATGAGGTTGAGACTGAATTAATGATTTCTTGGAAAATTCCATTATCTAGCAACTCGCAAGGTTGTAGTGTCTCCTCCTAGTCCGAGATTGAAATTGACCCCTTACCTTTTCGGGACCCACGTTTCCCCATAAAGAAGATCTTTGATTAAGTTGACAGCATGTGATTTACACATATGGTTTGTAGAAAAAAATCGTATCCTGTTCTTTTTGGTATTTTTTTTATTTATGGTTATACTTTTTTTATGAAATGGTTAATGCGTGGCATGATGATGTTAATGTGTGGCATGATGATGTGAATCCGGAGGCTTTTTAGTGTATTTTGGTTCTAAGCATGTATTGAGTATCCAACAAACTTTGTTGGATATAGTTCTTTCATTTTAACATATTTTATATTGAAGATGATTGTGGATCAAATTGGTAATAGGCACTCTTAAAACATTAAGGGTCGCGGGTTCGATTTCTGGGTTTTACAAAAAAAAAAAATTAATAAAGAACATATTTTATATTGAACTTTTTTCTTTTTCTTACATCACTTAAAAACAATAATGGTGATGACTCGTCTAATATTTATTCACGTTTATTGATTCCGTTTTATCATTCATAACCTTTGTCCCTTGTTTTCTGAGAATTCTTTCTCATCTATGAATTCTTCTTGCCTTTTTGGTGTCAATGACAGGGCTTATTACAGTACTTCAACCTCGTAGAAGGTTGCATCACAATGATAAAGGCATATCAAAACGAGAACATCTTCACATACGACTGGATAGTCCGGACCCGTGTTGACAGTTACTGGGCTGACCCGCTCGACCCAGAATACTTCATACCTGGTCAATACCTAGTCCCACCTGGATCCTCATACGGTGGCCTCAATGACCGCTTCGGCGTCGGCGATCTCAACACCTCAATTGTGGCTCTCTCTCGTCTCTCCCTCATTCCCGACCTCGACTCAGCCGGGTTAACTCATCTCAACTCCGAGTCCGCCTTCAAGGCTCAGCTCACAACTCACAGTGTTCCTTACGTCACCAAACCTCTCCCTTTCTGCATCATGACTGATCGGAATTACGATTTCCCTCCATCTAGCTACGGAGTTCCAGTGGTGGCTCTTTCGAGCCGCGGACCATTGAACGGAGCCAAGTGCCGTCCGTGCACGGTCGCGTGCAACGGCTCTTGCGTGGCGGAAGTGATGGGAAAGCTGAACAGAAAGTGGAGCTGGACGGAGTGGGAGAACGAGACGGTGGAGCTGTGCGACGCACATGGGGAATGGGAGGAAGGTTGGGAGAAGATTTTTGACGAGACCGCCGGTGAAAAACTCGCACGTGCGAGGAAACGAGTCGGAGGTTTGGATTCGAGGAGATGTGTGGAAGAGTTTGAAAATATGAGAGGAGTGGCCGTTAAATGGGAAGCTCCCGCCTCCGAACAGATTTGTACGTTGGGCTTACGGCCCAACTAGAATATATCGGGCTTTAGGTCCAACTTAATTGCTAACAAATTTTCCCCTTTTTTCTCGTGTTTTGCATTTTTGTTTGGTTAAAAAAACAAAGCAAATTGTATACAAAGCAAACTCAATTAGGGTACATTGAGATTTGAGCTGAACCAAGATCTTCCTTTTCTGTATTCAGTTGGAAACAAAATAGACTAAAATAGATATATATCGAGAGAGGCTTCTTTCTATGGATATCTACCACATGGAAACAACACCGAATTTATTGGTAAATTGAACATGTTATTACAGGATTTGATTTTTTTTTTCCACTAGTGCAGATTTTATACATCTTTTACGTATCATTACATGTACACACTCTCCAATGAATGAATGATTTTAACTACTGAAATTTTTTTCTATGGGTTTGGAAGACGGGCCAACCAAGTAATACATCAATTATGTATATATAACTAAGTTATAAGTTATCTAACAGCCCATCACGTGACCTTGCATTTGGCAGATGGATTGGAATCTCGACACATCACGCGAGGAAAGATGCGAATATATACATTGGCCGTCTATTATTTCGACATACACCTATATCATGAGTATAAATACTCATGAATCGTTATAACCTAATATGTTTTGTTAGGGCTCGGGGAAATATCCGCATTCAAAGATCCGAACCGAATTCGGCTCGAAATATCTGATCTGAATCCGAATCCGAATTTTAAACATATTCGAACGAGTTTTAGAAGGTAGAATTTCGGATATCCGAAAAAATCCGATATGAACCCGAATTCGAACGGGTACCCAAAAAAATATGAATCTAACTAATCCATTAACTCTTTTTATATAGTTTTGTGGTATTTCATTAAATTTTGAGTATTTTAAATAGTTTAGGTAGTTTTATTACCGATATTTTTGATTATTTTGGATATTTTTATATAGTTTGAGATTCTTTTACCGGAATTTTCAAGTAATTCATATAATTTTGAATAGTTTTAGATATTTTTGGGTAGTTTTAACCGAACCCAAAATATAATTATATAAAAAAATATCAATTATTTTTAGATCAAAATAACTAAAATACCCAAAATAACTAAAATATCCAAACTTTTTTAATTATGTTTATAAAAATTTAACCAAAAAAAAAAATCTAACCAATTTTTTAGGTGTTTCCGATATTTCGGATATCCGAACCGAAATAATTAAAACCAAACATGAATCCGATTCGAACATATAAAATACTCGAATGGGTCCTAGAAGTGTAAATCCGAAAAACGTGAACATAATCCGAACGGATACCCAAACGTCCAAACTTATGTTTTCTTTTCAATTAGCTTATTTAGAATTTAAATTTCTATTATAATAGAGATTTTTGAAAAAAATTTCAGTTTTATCCCTATATTCTGAATGAATTAACTAATGAAAACATTTAGTTATTTTCTTAATATATATAATAATATAAAAACCATTAAAAATACTAAGAACACAGATTAATAGATAAACAAATTTGTAAAAGATCTGTTTGATTTTAGAAAGAAAAAAAAAACCATCAACCAGCCAATATTTCAACGAAGAAGGATGATTTAATTTCGTCGGCTACTCGACGCCCTACAAATATATAGCAATGTATACCTCAAATATAAAATAGGCAAATGAAAGATATTTCTTTTATATAACCAATGTACGTAGATTCTGGATAGAAACTCAAACTATCTCAAAAACCTATGAAATATTGGATATTCTTGTCATTTAAAAATGTTTGGAGTGGCAAAAACAACGACGACAACTTTTTAGATGTTATACCACTATTAGTGTTCTTAATTGTAAGTTATTTTCAGATTTTTCTCAAAATAACTCATAATTAAGAAAAGCAAAATGCTATTCGTACGCACGAACGTGCCGTCCGTATGTATAAAGTATAATATGGAATCAAAGATCCCTTTATATATAACCTTCAAACCCCTTAAATGAAAACAAAGTTGATCTGAAAAGTGAAAATTAATGCATTCAATACATATAACTAAAAATGCTAAGCCATATACACAACGAATAGAACTTCAATTAGAAACGATGGATCGTCTTTACTAGCAAATTTAAACTGTCGGGTAAGCTCTCAACATCTAGTTAGTTATATATATTAATGGTATCTTCTCCATATAATGACATGTCATGATTCATGACCATTAATCTCAAATTCACCACTAAAATTTATAATCAATATAACTGGAAAACATCATGTGGATCTAAAACACTTGAATCGAGAAATATCTCTAAAATCCGATCACAGAGTCTGTGGCTCCTCACATTTCATTTCAAGTCAGTTGCAATTAAATCCAGATATCAAGTCACATGCTTTAAAAAAAAATCTATTACTGTTAGCGTTAAGTAAGGCCCTCTTGATGTTTGTGGATCTACGCCGAAACACTCGTTTTAAAAGTCCACACGCTTGCACTACCTAATTATATAATGCTTAGTTTAAGTAAAATATCGATTTAAGGGCTAGTTTAGATTATACAATTATATATCTCTTTTTTTCGTGATCGTGGTAGGACAAAAGTGAAGTGTCGTGAACAAGAAAACCGTGATTTTTGATCCTTTGATGCATAGTTGGAGCTGCCCTTCTCTGACACGTACCAGCTCACCCCTCGTGCTTTGTTAATTACTAGACACATAATCTTAATTGTAACAGTTTCTTAATACATAGACTATCATATATATGTACATTGTAAGAATACGATATAGTATATATATGATGAATGAGTTAGAAAGTCTTGGGTCAAATTGATTTGTTGTTATCGTCGATTAAAAATGTTTTCATGTTATTAGACGTATACTTTTTTTGAGTTTTGTTTGGTGTATATTCATTACCTTAAATACTGACTGTTTTTTTTTCCTCAAATATAGGACACCAGTAACTTAAGATTTGTTGAATGATTCTGAGGAGATCACCGTTGGATCTCTTTAAGGGCCTTCTTGGCTTCTTCGATTGAAGCCGATCATCTATTTTTGTTGAAGGAAGGACTCATTATTGTTTATTGTTTTATACTGTTATCCATGTAAGTTTACAGTTAATTGATATAAAAGTTGGTTTGAACGAACCAATGCGCCGAATGTAGAAAAAATTATATGATTAAACTTAGACCTCTATATTCTTCATATATATTAATTATTCAATTCATGTTGATAATCGTTCATAACCATGTGAAAACAAATCTGTCTTAACGCGTCTAAACCCTTACCAAATAAGTTTATGGAAGACTCAAAGTATGTTTATTTAATAAAACTTATGTCATAAATAATGCGATACTAACGAGTGAGAGTTACTCCATTTTTTTAGAAAGGAGAGCAGTATTGGATAATTGGAGTTCTAGCTAGGGTGGCCAACCCACGTGTGTCCCCTCTCCGCTTGAAATGGAACATTTGTTATGTCTCTCAAGAGTTTCAACTCGTTAAATCTAATTAATTTATTCATCATTCACCTTATATCCTATCTATGATACTAGATAGTATTAGATAATTCGTACAAACGATCTATCTCCAGACCAAAATCCATATATATTCTTAAGTCCGAACCATCCTTTAATATTTGTACTCGTACTAACTGTAACTTTTTAGAATTTTCCAAAGTACATTTCTAGTCGAGGTATCGACTTCTAGTCTTAACCTTAAAATCTATGCTACATAACGGTTTTTGGTTTACTATGACATAGCATTGAGTTTGGCTCTTACTTTATATAAGTGTTTAATAAAATGTAAGTCTGAAGTTGGTCTAACGTCCAAGTAATTAAAATGTCTAATAAATAGGTGTATAATCGTGTAAAATTGGAAGAATAAGATAGGTACTAGTGTATCTAATATTATTACAAGGGGAAATAGTTGGATTAAGATCAAGTGCATATTGGTGTTCAATAGATGGATCATGGAAGAAGTGTGATAAGTTCTCAGGGTTATGATGGTTTTGTTCTCATCTAAACTAGGAGACGTAAAGTCTGGGAGCTGCAAATCTTCGGTGAAGCTTGACTCTATTTCATTCAGAGGTAGAAACACTAGTATGGGCAATGAGAGTTATGATTGGACAAGACAAGCATAATGTAGTTTTTTTAACAGACTGCTCGGATCTGATGAAGATGGTGTCAACACCGGAAAATTGGCTAGTTTTTTCAACTTATCTGGATAAAAAGCGATTAGGAGGAGTTTTCTTATTTTTCTTTAATTTTAATCTCTCATCGTGAGAATGTAAAAGCATATGTAAACAATATTCTCCGGCATTGATCCTTACGAACCAATCTAACGAAGTTATTGACAAAAAAAAAAAAAAGTACTAGTGTATATCTTAACCGAACTAAATAAAAATATAGTTAGGGAAATAACAAAGCAATTATTCTAAAAAATAGCGTAACTCTCCCACGTGCACATCATCTCATACTTCATTGCTCAAACCCCACACACTCACCCGTATATAAAAACGCTTTTCCTTCCTCATATTACACCATTTCAAAACCAAACCCTCTCACAATCTCTCTCTTCTCTCTCTTTCTCTCCGCCGAGAATGGTTGGAGTTTTCCGACGATCACTCTCATTCCCAAACAAACCTTGCGGCCGTTCATCTCCACCGTCAAAGCCACGTGTCTCTCACCACACAAGATCCATCAGTCTTCCCTGCCGATCACATCCCTTAATCTCCCACGTTAACCACGAGATCTCTCAGCTCAAATCCTGGTTCTCCTTGGCCGGCGAAACGCACCGCCGCACCACCTCCTGGATCACCGACGGTCTCAGCCTCCTCAAGGACGTTCAAGAAACGCTCGCCGATATACTCCAGCTCCCACAATCTCAAGAATCTCTCCGAAACCGTCCTGTTTTCTTCGAGAATCTTTTAGAGGACCTTCTCCGATTCGTAGACGCATACGGAATCTTCCGTACGTCGATCCTCTGCCTCCGTGAGCACCAGTCCGCCGCTCAAGTCGCTCTCCGTAAAAAAGACGACGAGAAAATGGTCTCTTACCTAAAATCTCGCCGATCTCTCGCGAGAGATATCGCGAAACTGACGTCGTCAATCCGCGAGCCGAAGACAAAACACCAGCACTGCCACGTGGACAGCGTTAACGGAACGTACGGTGACGCAGAGCTAGCGTCAGTTATAAGTGAAGTCATCGAAGTCACTGTTTTGGTTTCCGTTGCTCTCTTTAACGGCGTTTACTTCTCTCTCCGAACCACCAAAACAACGCCGTTTATTGGGTTTTTGAAACGATCCGAGAAAAAGGAGAAACTAGACGAAGGTATTGAGGAGTTGAAGCAAGTTGAGGAGAAGAGTTTGGTTGGTTTAAACAAGAAGAAAAATGAAGAAGTAAAGAGTTTGATGAAGAAGATGATGGAATTGGAGAATTCGATCCGTGAAATCGAATGTGAGAGTGAGAAAGTGTTTAGGGGTTTGATTAGCACTCGGGTCTCATTGCTTAATGCCCTAACACATTAACTAATTATCACTATCATTCTTTTTCTTCTTTTGTTCTGTCTATTTGCTTTTTTTGTCACATTATATTTTTATTATTTGTATGAGTTAACTACATGAAAGAAAATAGAAAAACAAATAAATAAAATATACTTTACATTTCCTTGTATCTATAACTCGAGAATTAAAATCACCCTTTTAATATTGAAGTTTAGGATAGTGACTTGTTCACAAATCAGCGAGACTGTTAGCTAGAAGAACAAAAAAAAAAAAAACAGAACGAACTACAGATGTGGTAGAAATATTTGTTATGCCTATAATTTGGAGACATTTAAAAAAAAAATGTTTACAATTTTTATTTGTTTTCCACCGTAAATAGTACAAATTTTTTGTAACTTAAAACATAACCAACCCAAATTATAAATGAATCGTGATTTATTACCAAATCTTTACTGCCTTTTTGTTATTTTTATGTTATAATTTAGAAACATACCAAATTTTGATCTTAGATTTAGTGGCTTTTACGAGATATCTGATGATTGTTATAGTTTTAGTTCCATATATAAAAATATATATTTTTCACAAAAAAAATAATAATGGTTACGCGTTAAGAACCAAGGTCCACTAATTTTCACAAGCTATCCCATCCCATGCCATGCATTATCATTTATTTGGCAGACAACAAAACATTAAACATAAGAACACAAACAGCGTGCGTGAACAAACTCCCTTGACACATATATTTGCCGGAAATAATTGAGAGAAAATTAATTTAAAGGACATAAGAAGACATATATAACTTGTAAGGTTTTCACGTTGATGGATTCGTTTCAATATTTTGTGGCCTCTCTTAAGTTTTAATTAGTGATAACCCAGAATGCCACCACATGGTTTGTTAGGGATGCTTTTCAATTATCATCTTGATCTGATTCGGATTAGGACTTAATTATTTGACTAACACCGTATTAAACGTGGGGTTTGCTGGAAAACAAACCGTAGTATAGTGCTATTAATTTAACAATTAATTGGCTAATTATTAATTTTCTCTTACTTACGGAATTAGGATCTTTCCCCTTTTAGCGGTGGTACGTGTTGGCGGCCATGACCGGTTAGACCTGTGAATTCAATAACCGGACTAACCACTCATACTATACTGAATCCGGTTTACCGTTGGGCTATAATTGGGTTGGTTGCATTGAAATGCAACTTGCGTGAATTATTGTATTTTTGATAAAAAGCTTTACTTAGTTTGGAATAATATTACAACGAGGCAAAAATTGACAACTCGGATTTGGTCATGACATCAACCCAACTCCCAACAAAGAAGATAACACAGATGGAAAAGGTATATTGGTCTTCAATGAATGATTAGTCTTTGATTAATTTAGGACCCAATTAAAAGTTAATAGCACTATTTGGAGAAGAGATAATTATTAGAACATGAACTTTACATGTTGCTAATAATTAAGGACTTCAAATATCTTACCCAATTATTGGTCACTATTTGTTGTACATCAATTATGTATAGTTGGTTATATTTTTGTCAATATGTATAGTTGGTTTTAGACTTTTAGTTTAAATGTTATGTTTTATCCTTTATATCAAGTGAATGTTTTTAATAATGGAATGTTTACTTTATTACGACACAAATTCATATTTCAAGAATGTTTTTTTTGTGATAAAAATATTTAAAGAATGTTTTCATCGGTTAATAGTTGATTTATGTAAAAATGTAGGCATACTTGTATATATATATATATATATATATATATATATATATATATTTGCCACAATATAGTTTTACTTAAAAAAGGAATATGGTTGCAGTTACATCTATTCTCTTGAGGAAATCATATTTACTTCGTGCAGAAAATGCCAAATAAAAAAACGCTGTAGCTAATTAGAGAAAAGTAAACAAAATACACTGCATTCAAATCATGTGGTTCAAAACTTTTATTTTTTAATTGGGTTTTTGATTTACAATTCCAAAAAATTTCACGATCAAAACCTAACCGTCGAATAAACCAGTTAATTGGAATCCAAGCTAGACATGATGTTAGGTTATGTTTAATAATTATTTCAGGTTAGTCAAATTCCAAATCACACAAGAAGTCAACATTTTGTGTGATTTGGAATTTGATTTTGAAAATTTGGGAAGTTGTTAATCGATAACTCTAATTTTATGTGGTGTCTTTAAAAAATCAAAAATTTTGAGTAGTGTTTTAAAGAAGTTGAAACTTCGTGTGGTTTGAATTTTGAAAATAAAACTTTGTATATCGAAATCCTTTTTTAATTCACAAGTATATGTATGATTAAAAAGCGATGGTTCATTTCACGCCTTACATACATGTCACCCATGTTTTAAGACTTCGGAACAAATAGGCCTTACGATATACGGCCGTATCTATAAGAAGGCCCATTTTAGCCCAATAATTAATTGTAAACAAGAGGTTCTCGCCGTAGCCCAATTTGTGTTCCAATTTTTCTTCTTTTTTTCTTTTTTTTCAAGAGAAATCAGTGAAAAAATCTCTATTCAATTATTTATCCTATTTTTCCCCCACACCGCCACACGTAAGTCTTACACCAGTCTATAAATAAAGATATTACACCAGTATCAGCTCACCATTACTTTCTCAACAACATTTCGTTTTTTCCTTCTCTCTTTCTCTCTATCACTCCGATATAACAATATATCCGAGACGAGAATTTTTCTTTTAGGGTTCTCTTCTCTCTCTCGCTTCGATTTCGATTTGAGTTGGAGCCACATAGAGGTGTCTCGTGCGTGATCTGAAACCAAGATTCGATTCGTTCAGAACTTTGTCGAAGATGGAAGGACAGATAGTGTCTTCGAGAAAGGTGCACCAAAACGAGAAGAAGAAAGAGGAATACTTGCGAAGCAAGCAAGTTTTAGATGAATCTGAACAACTTGAGAAGAGTTGTTTGACAGAAGAAGAAGATGCCTGTTTGTCTCGTGCTAGTCATAACAGTAAGAAGAGGATAAGGGAAGTTACGGCGACATGTGGATCGAAGAAGAGAAAGAAGCATAAGCCAAGCACAAAATCTCGGTACAAGACGTTATTTCATGACGACTGGATTTTTTGTAACAATCTGCAAAAGAATGTTACTTATTATAAAGCAGCTATCAAGAACGATGAAGAGTGGCTTTTTAACACCCCGATTTCAGGAAATATGGTGGTGCATGCGGAGAGATTTAAAAGATTTGATTTGACCACTTATGTCATCAAAGTGCACTTATCTTTTCGGTCAACTGTCCTGAGATAACTCCACAGTTAAGCGTGTTTATGCTGAAGTAATTTCAGGATGGGTGACCTACCGGGAAGTGATTGTCGGTACCGTGCAAGTGAGGACAAAACACGGGGAAAGATCACGTGGTGATTTGTAGGGTCGGTAAACAAGTCTTTAAAACATCTCGGACGTAGCATACCGACTGTCAGGACAAGGACGAGCCCACAGACCGAGAGTGGACATGAGGTTTATTAAGAGGTGGCGGTCGGGACGTTACATTTGGTATCAAAACCGAACCCAGACGAGTGTGAAGTCAAGATGACTCACACCGTCGGGATTGACGGTCTTGGTGCGCAACGAGGACGTTGCGATCTGTTAGTGGGGGTGAATTGTAACACCCCGGTTTCAGGAAATATGGTGGTGCATGCAGAGAGATTTAAAAAAATTGATTTGACCACCTATGTCACCAAAGTGCACTTATCTTTTCGGTCAACTGTCCTAGAGAACTCCACGGTTAAGCGTGCTCATGCTGGAGCAATTTGAGGATGTGTGACCTACCGGGAAGTGATTGTCTGTACCGTGCGAATGAGGACAAAACACGGGGAAAGATCATGTGGTGATTTGTAGGGTCGGTAAACAAGTCTTTAAAACATCTCGGACGTAGCATACCGACCGTCAGGGCAAAGACGGGCCCACGGGCCGAGAGTGGACGTGAAGCCCATTAAAAGGTGGCGGTCGGGACGTTACATTTGGTATCAGAGCCGAACCCAGACGAGTGTGAAGTCAAGAAGACTCACACCGTCGGGATTGACGGTATTGGTGCGCAACGAGGACGTTGCGATCTGTTAGTGGGGGTGAACTGTAACACCTCGGTTTCAGGAAATATGGTGATGCATGCGGAGAGATTTAAAAGAATTGATTTGACCACTTATGTCACCAAAGTGCACTTATCTTTTCGGTCAACTGTCCTGAGAGAACTCCACAGTTAAGCGTGCTTATGTTGGAGCAATTTCAGGATGGGTGACTTACCGGGAAGTGATTGTCGGTACCGTACGAGTGAGGACAAAACATGGAGAAATATCACGTGGTGACTTGTAGGGTCGGTAAGCAAGTCTTTAAAACATCCCGGACATAGCATACCGACCGTCAAGGCAAGGACGGGTCCACGGGCCGAAAGTAGACGGAAAATCCATTAAAAGGTGGCGGTCGGAACGTTACAGGCTTTTTGGTAACAATCAGCGAAAGTATGTTACTAATAATAAAGCAGCTATCAAAAACGATGAAGACATGATCATGAAGAAGTTGCTGCAGAGATTATCAGGAGATTCGGTACTTCCTAGGGCTCAGTTTTCCCCTCAAGTTGGAGTTTTTGTATTACCATATACAGTTCTGTTTTAAGTCTCCATATTGTTTTCTTCTTCCACAGATTTAGCCTTAGCCTGTCAATTCGGATATATTTCATATCCTATCATGAATATCTCTTATAATTTGTATATATTTTGTCGTACAAGAGTTTCCTTTTTTGTAGATTTCCTTTTCCTTGTATTAGGTCTTTTGTATTAATAATTTTCCCTAGAGGTCAAGAGAAATAGAAGAACAATTCATATACTTTGATCGTTTTTACACTGCTCTTCTGAATTAAATTTTGCAAACTATTCTCAATGACAAAAAAGGTATATTATTAACCAAAAAAAATGTCGATTAATTTTTCTCTTTTTTATATATATACTCATTTTCATTTTTTTTTTTTTGAAAAACATACATTTACAATGTTTTCATATATTTACATTATTATTATTATTATTATTATTATTATTATAGAACATATTTAATTTTCTTATATAACAAAAGTATTAACCAAATCCAAAAAAACAAATATATAAACCCAAATTATCCAATATGGTATGTGATAATTATAACGATAAAAAGATTAACTATAAATTTTAGTCTTTGGTTTCAACTACAATAAGTTTAGTTTTTACAATTAATTTTAAAACTGATCTAATTTTTCTCACTAATAAACTTAATTATATGAAACCAAATCATTACTATTACCTATTCTTATTATTATTTTATTTGTCTTTAAAATTAAATTTTTATATAAATCTAAGCGCAGATATATATTATAATTTATTGGTTAAAGTAGTTAATAATATATAGTCTGCTGTCTATATAACCTTAAGTAATTTTTGATATTAAGGAGACATGAATACGATAACAGTAAGATGTATATGTAATAATGTTACGGTATATACGATAACGTTATAAACACATCTACAATCAGACAATCAGATTATTGTAATAGTTCAAATTTCTAATTAATATAATTGATGTTTCAAAAAAAACACATCTAGGCTGTCACAAAACCAACTTCGTTGATGGTTTCGTTTAATAAGTCTTCTCCGTTCGTGCACATTCCCAACTTTTCCCCAATTGGAAAAATATAATATTACATGTATGCGTGTATATATTATATAAAAATGGTACTTGGACATTTCTTGATATATGAAATCCCTAAGGATGCATTTTAATAAAGGTTGCTGGGATTACGAGAGCGACGTCGCAGCCAACAGTTTCTTGTTGGTTTCATATTTCCGCAGCCCATCCAAGTATGCCGCACATGCAAGTAGTCTAGCAACTGAAATTTGGAAATTATATCATTTAAAGTTTGTTTCTTTCCCCCCCTCAAGATTTGTTTTTGTTTGTTTGTTTAACTATAACATTGAGCACCAAGAAAGAATGCTCATCATGTTGTTAAATCAAAGTAACACAAGAAGATATGTAGGAGAGACTTCACATATAAATATATATATATATAATATTTACCTAAGAAAAAAAAGAAATAAATGTACAAAATAATCAAAGAAAATACTTATCTGTGCGTGGTGGTTGGATGGTTTCAGTTTTAGATTAAATGGACTAATCTCATTATAGATTTACGATACTATGCGCAAACATTAATTACACGTCCGTCATTTGATCACTTGAACTTTAGTTTGAATGTTTTTATATCCATGATGATCTTGCATGAAATTATTTGCTAAAAAGCATGTTCACCTATCTGATTAATCAGTTGTTTCAACGATATTTGAATATTCAATGCTAAATAAGAACCAAAAAAAAAAAATAGTTGACAACAATAAATAGGAAAAATTATCATGAAGAAGAGGAGTGTAGATTTGTCGTTTGACTGTCGGAAGAAACTCAATTGCAACAGCCAATTCCAGACTGTATTCATCTATAGACTGACCTCTACGTGCACGCATACATATACACAAACTTAAACATGCATGTACATATAGACACATACATATATATATTGGTGAGAGTATTAATGAGAAATTGAACCTTTTGTTCGTTGACTATACATATTAATCTATCTATAGAGTGAATCAGCTAGCCATGGCTGCTACTTCATCATCATCTAGTGCACACGTGCGGTCAACAAGCTGGTCTGAAGACGTTCGTCCTCTGTCTCGAGCCATCGAAGATCATCTTCTGATACTAAAGAAAAGACCAGAGTCTGCTCGTCGGAAACTTGGAGTCTTAAAGAATCTGTACGAGGTTGTCGAAGTTTTCCTCCGTTTTCAAACGACGAAAACCCAAAAAGCTTTCACCGGATTTGAAGATGTTTCCGACGGATTCCTCGAGGTTCTTGATATCTGTAGCACGATCAGAGACGTTCTGATGCAGATAAAAGAACAAGTCAGGGAACTCGAATCGAGCTTGAGGAGGAGAGTGATCAGAAGCAAACCAGGAGAAGATCAAGAAGCTTTCGTGGCGCGTGAGATCGACGCGTACGTATTTAAGAGGAGAGCCTTGAGCAGAACGATTGCTAAAGAACTGAAGAAAACAGAGGATAAGATGAAGAAGAAGAAGAAAAGGGATTGTGGAGACGTCATTAATGTAATGAAAAGAGTTGAGAAGACGAGTTTCGATGTTTTGGTGTCTTTGTTGATCGAAGTGGTGGTGACGACAAATCAGAGTGATCATAAGCAGAGATCGAGGAAAGGAATTGTGTCGAGGATTTTTAATAGGAAGAATCAAGAAGTTGATGTGGAGGAGCTGAAGAAGTTGAGAGAAACAGAGCATGAGATCGAAGAAACAGAGAGAGAGTTGGAGTGTGTGTATAAGAAATTGTTGAAGACAAGAGTTTGTTTTCTTAACATGCTTACTCTTTGAGATTGAATATGTAGTTTTTTTCATGTGAAGTATTGGCATTAGTTTAGGAAAAAGACTCCGAGTCTCTGAGATCATATTGATCTTAAGGAACTCATAAAACTTTGTCTGCAGCGTTCTTAAATCATATTCAAACGATTACTTGTCAGAACACGATTTGGAGAGAACAATTATCAGCAGATCACTTCAGTGTTCTATGAATATTTCAAAAGTTTATACAATCACAAGACTGAGCACATCACTCAGTTTTCTCTTCTTCGGCAGTTGTTGCAAAACAGATCATGGGTGAATTTGAGATAATGGGCTTCTTAATTGGGTTTAATGGGCTTTATGTTATTTTGTCTTGAAAAAAATAGCTAATCATACGGAGATTGCAAGAAATTACGCAATAATGTCTTCTTCTATTTTAACAAAAATAATAATAATGTCTTCTTATTCTTTAATTACGCAATAATGTCTTCTTTTTAATTACGCAATAATGTTTCTACATGATGATGACAACAGAAAGAATATAATGCATTATTAATTATTCATTATAATTCGTAGCTATACATTATAAGTCGTAGCTATACCTTCCAAACGGGAAATCGAATAATAAGATTGCTCCACTAACAACAGAATAAAATGAATGCATTTGGAGGATATGAATCTAATTATAGAATTTGTGGGTGGGGAGATATTAATTTGTTGAAAATAACCTGAGATATAAAATGATCTTAAACCCAAAATCTAATCCAGCATGCATCCATGCGTCGAACCGTCGAGGTGGTTGCCTTAGTGATAGAGAAATTAGAAATATATACATATATCATATATGTATGTGTATTCTTATTATACACGCTATAAAGAAAGATATACCTATATATCGTATATCGTATAAAAAGGTATTCAAGTATATACAGTACTGTTAATAGTTTGCTTGGTCGAAAAACCTTTATTGAGAGGATTTACACAACCGCATGTATTGCCAAAGATAGATTCCGGATTAAAAAGGGAAATGATTATTGATCGATAGTAAAAAGATATTTACTAATGTAAATGATTATTGATTATTCTTTTATTTTTGTTCTAATGTAAGACCTATATTAATTTCTTGTTGATAATAAAAAGATCCACTTAATTTGATACATAAACATCTCTGACAAACACGTAACGCAATATTTAAAGTCTGATCTTTTTTTTTTTTTTAACGTCTTTAAAGTCTGATCCAAAATCTAAATATTTCTCATTTCATTTAATATTATTCCTTTCGTCTATTCCAAATTGTTGCAATTTAACGACACAGCCTGGCACCGTCGCCCGTGCATGCATGGTATATAGTATATAACTTAATTAAACCTTATAACTTCAAGTACCCAATAATAAAATTAAAATCTTTAACACTATATATTATAAACAGAATATCTAAACGAATCCACAATGTACCCTAATCCACGAGTGCCTCTTACGTACGAAGAAGGTTCCATATGACCTGTTTTGAATCATTTAAATCATTATTTCGATAATACCTCCAAAATGAGCTGTTCCCCAGATGTCCCACGTCCGTACAAACACCCAAATTAAGGACCCTTCATCGTACTTTCCCTCAGATCCCTCTTCTCCTCTATATATAATATCACTCTTACACACATTCAATATAGTTCTAATATTCGCTTAAAACTCTCAAAAAGCCCTAAATACCAATCACAATTAGATCAAAAACAACCTTTTCAATTCATTTCTTTACATTCTTAGCTAAGGATCTCGAATAGATTAATATCTATGGCTCAGATTAACTTTGAGGGTTTGAGAGAGTTACACAACTGCGTAAACTATCTCCTCGATCACTGTCCGAAAACAAGAGAATCACTGTCTCAACAAGGACAAGAGAAATGGACGGAACAAGTTTCAGAGGCTTCATTGAGGATGTTAGACATCTGTAACATATCCAAAGATGTGATGACACTCGTGAAACACAGCTTGCAAAATCTACAACTGACTCTACGTGGCAACGAATCATCTGATGTCAACGAGAAGATTGCTGCGTATAATCGGTATAAGAACAAGCTCAAGAAGGAGACACTTAAATGCTTAAACTGTCTAAAAAACATGAAAGGAAGCGGAGGAAGAGTGGCCATGCCAATAGAACAGAACCTTCTGTTTGTAGCAGAGGTTTTGAAGGAAGTGAGAAGAGTCGTTGTGACGATGGTTGAGTCTTTGTTCTCACTTGGTTGTATTCCTTGGCTAGAGAAGAGATCGAGCAAAGGGTCTTTGTCTTCGATATTTACCATTCGGTCTTCGTATTTCTTAGATGATGTATGGAACGATACAGCGGTGCAAAGCGCGACTACGAGGTTGGAGGCGGCGGAGATTGCTGTAGAGGAACTTGAGATAGAGTTGGAGTCTATTTTCCGGCGACTGATTCAAACGAGAGTTTCACTTCTTAATATTCTCACCAACTAGATAATATATGATATAATATGTCCGGTTAGGTTTTGCTTCAAGTGGACATGTTTAGTTAACATTAAATAGATTGATGTGTAAACTTATTTCAAGTTTGTAACATTCTATTCTTTATTCTATATATTTTTTGACGTAACATTACATTTTTTACCCGTTTACTAAACTGGCTACATGGAAATGGACTTAGGGTTAAAGACTCGAAGCCACATACACTTTATGGCTTCACCAAAAAAAGTCTCTAAATGAAATTTGTACTTGGGTAAAATTTTGAATTATAGATGTTTATCTATTTTACATTGTTAGAGTAGACATTCTCAAATACCATTTACAAATTCAGTTTCACAAGTATATGTATACTACTTTGTAAACTTAGATCTAACACCACGAATATAATCCCTAGCGTTTATGAGTAACTCGTATCATTGGAGGTTTGGATCTAAAAACTCGGCAATTCATTTTATTTCAAATTAATTTGAAGACAGCAAAATGACAACATCATCAGGAAGTGCAACACAAGTAGTAACTTAAAAGTTAAAACATAAGTAGCAAGTCTTACAAAGTTGTGTACAAAAACAATTCACGTCTTCTTCACAGTTCTCTTTATTTCGACATATAAAGCTGAAAATTTAAAAACAAGAGACGATCCCTTTTTTCGTCATGATCTTCAAAGGTTCAATGAGACACCTACCAGCAAACCCAAAACTAGATTAGCCTCAAGTAATTTGAGCAACGCTAACATGGTAGCATGAAAGGTGAACTCGAGGATAACTACAAATCAACCAAGAGAAAACTCAAAACATGTACCACTAAACTAATAACAAACATTCACAATAAAGGCACTCAATTTTCATTCACTTAACTTCCAAGAGTGTCAATGATTCATTCTAGTTCATATAAATCAAGAACATCCTTTAGAGAAGTTAAAGTTCCTCTACACTTTCACCATTTGTATGAACCAAAACCAGATAAAAGCTACTATCTTTCTTCAAATAAACCAACTACATAGCGCTTTACAAGAGATCTCTGTCAGTAACTGACAACTTAGAATTGCTAATCAACATAATGCAAAGAAATTAACTTTCACTGAGGGATCGCTGCCTTATCACTTACTAGCACTGTACAAACAATAGTGCGAGTTTACTACGAAAAATTATCAACTTTGTTAATAACCAAACTGTGTTTTAAGAACTTTAATGAATCCATAAACAGTTCGACTAATACAGACATTACCTAGTGATGATCCCCGTGACCGTGATCACCATGGCCATCCCACGGGTGCCTCCATCCCTAGCAGTTGCCAATAGCAAGATCAAATTTAGCCACCACAGAAACTTTACAAGAGCGAGGCAAAGATAAAAAGCAAAGAGTCTTACCATAACTACAGGACCATCTTGCTTTGCCCTGTACAGAATCCAGAACCTGAAGATAAAAAAAAATAAAAAAAATTGAGTTTTAAGATGTGAATGCTAGTGAAAAATAAGGCAATTACTTCTTCAATCATTATCATCGAACTGAAATTGGCATTGGTTCAATTCAATTCAAATCAACATCTACCTGATTGGCTCCGATACTAATTTGACAAATCCAATGTCAAATTTTGATTCATAAACCAAAACAACAAAATCAGATGGGTACTAGATACCAGATTCCTCAGATGATCAATTAGCAGAAAATCCCATGGTGAGATCTAGCTACGATCGAGATAAGCTAAGTCCCAAAATCAAAAGCGAATTAGGTGGGAGAGAGAGAGAGAGAGAGAGAGAGAGAGAGAGAGAAATGTACCACATAACACCGCACAAGCCTTTTCCGGTGACGGTGTGCCACGTCTTGGGAGTGTGTACAGTGACTCCCTTGTAAGTTATACCTCCGCCATGTCCTCCACCCATTTTCTCTCTCGAAACCCTAGATTTCCCCCGATTCGCACTTCAATTTCAGACCCAAAGCTTTCTTTCTCCTCTGCTTTGACAAATACTACCTGAGATTTGATTCAACCATGCGAGTCGAGCGACTTTTGGTAAGGCCTCGACTAAAAGGCTTCAGCCCAATTAAAAAGCCCATTTATATATTTTCGTCTACGTTCAACCACCTTTTTTTTTGTTGCTTAAAATTTTAAACTTGAGTAGTTGAGTGGTATTGGATTGTGAAGATTAATGATTAGTGTAATCTGCCTTTCGGAATATAGGAATCGAATTTCTATGCTGATAGGACCGAATTGAACTCAATTGCTACTAATTAAGAAGTTTGGATTATGATCCACCACATCTCCTTTGCTTAGTTACACTGCATACTCTAATTTCGTCCCAAATTTTGTAATAAACCATCAGAACAAAGCAAAAAAACTCAAAATCGAAAGATGATACATTACAGTTTTGATTAACTAATCACATGGTCATGTTTTTATACACGTACAAGAACAACCCTTTTCGGAAAAAGCTATCTATTTCTTCAAAATTTACAACTCCACACTGTTAGGAAACTAATGACTGAAGCTGGCTCTGTCCATGAAAGAGAGGTAAGAGAGAAGAGATTGGAGCTCCCTTGCAGGTGCTGCTGGTGGATGAAACTTCTGAGTTATCCACTTCATCATCATCATCATGGGACATACTCCTCCTCACAAGCATGATGATGTGATCCATTAAACTTCCATCGCAAGGAACCTTTAAAGGACCATCAATGGTAGTTCCGAACTCATCCTCAGCCATCTCCAGTAGCACCTGTAAGATCGGATGGTTCAGATAATCTAATGGCAAAACGAATCTTTTCCCTTCTTTCGTGTACACAGCAAAGTGCCCTTTCTTCCTTTTTCTCCATTTCTCCATCAACACCGAGAGTCTAATCCCCTTAGAATATAGTTTCCTCATATATTTCTGTGTGTGTGTGTTACTTCGGCTTTGATCTTTTCGTTGTAAGTTGTAACTGTATCTGTATGTAACCATCATAAGTGCCCCACTGCTTCTATATATATGTAGCAAATCTATGGACAAAACAGTGGATTTTGGTATGTGTGGAGGGGAAAGGATGTTCGTGTTTATTTGATTGTTTTAGCTGCTTTTCAAATTTATGCTTTTCAAATTTGTCCACAAATTGGATCACGACCACTCGAGGAGTTAAGTACTGATCTTCTACAAATATCTAGAGCTTTTACGACTAAAGTGCAATTTTCTTGGTTACTAACACTTGTTCTTAACATTTTGTTTGCCATTAACGAACTTTGGCAAAGAAATATCTCCATATTTGATAAGGGTATGTGACATGTAGACAGTCTCTCATTATTTGGTAATCTGAGTGAACCAAAACTAGCTAAGCTAGTGCATTAACAGACCATAACAATTCATATATCCAAGCCATTACCATATATTTTAGAAATATTTATTTAAAACAAAATATAAAGTGGTTGCAGAGCGCAAAGGTGGTGATAGAAACATGTGAGGGTTTCGAGCAAGTTGCTTGCTACTTTTTATTTTATAGTTCTCTCTTCTACTTTCATGAGTGCTCGTTCTTTTTTCATTTCCTCATCACATGAAAATCCTGCAAACCATTTTTAAAAAATTTTACAGCCAACAAATCTAAATAAGTACACACCATTATAGTAACTAGTAAGTGTAATATGGATAGATAGATGGAGTAACAAGATATATATAATCACAAAATGCTCAAATAAAACAAAAAATTCTTCCGATCGTGCCTAGCAAAAATAATGCAACCTCCCATACTATTTTAGACAGGAAAACAACCTTTTCAACCACTTTTGTTCTGATTTGTCTAAGCTAAAGCTAAGCCCTGAAATCGCACCCATCCATCTCCTGGTTTCCTACCTCAAGTCGGGGTGCGTCCCAGAGTCAGTCTGAGCTTAGCTGTCATCTTCATCAATGCATATGGATGCAACGCTCATGACAGGGAAGAGTTGGGATTTGGTTGCGTGAGAAGATAAAAGGTTTGCAACTGCTCAGTGGTTTTGGTCTTTACATAGAGAGAGGAAGAAGCATCCTTCGCTTCTTCTTCCTGGCTTGTCTCACTTGCTTTGTGATTTTCATACAGACGAGTAATATTAAGGTAACACAAACCAGGATGAATGCGAGTTGCAACCTCCTGAAGTACAAGGATACTGCTGAAAACACCAGGAACGCTAAGATCACTAGTTCCCATATGACAAAGACTACGACATCGACCCTGAATCAAAGCAAACGAAACAAATAGCATAAGTACCACTATATAACGTTCATGCCATCTTAATTGTCAAGAAACAACAGTATGATCAAGATGGTAATGGACTCGATTCGACTATGAGATAAGAAAGAAAAAGGGTGCGCCGACTTTGTATTGATACCAAGAAGAACCAAGAAAAACATGGATATTTGATGAATCTATGAATCATAAACCCCAACAAGTGCATGATAACAAACATAATCATGTTTTGAAACTAAAAAACTGTATGTTCTCTTTTCATTGATTAGCCAAAAGATAGAAGTGGGTTATCAAGACTGAAGCCTATAGAAGGCTCTAAGTTGAAATACCTAAGGCTATATTAATTGCATCTTCCAAAAGAATGAGAAGGTCAAAGCTCTCCTTGAAGCCTCACGGAGCAACTACATGATATATAAAACCTTCAAGCTGGAAAAGAAAACTAAACACGTATACTTACTGATAGACACAAAAGAAAAACTCAAATCAGAATCTCTAGGGAGTAAATATCCCTTAAAAGAACGTGCAAACTACCTGAGTTACTCAATTTGGGAATTTCTTCAGACAATTCAGATATGAATCAAACATTCTCAGTGAAAAATGTTACCTAAAAACTCATATGCAATGTTCTAGATCAAGTATTCAAAGGGATCAACAAATCTAATGACCCCTGAGACTAAAAAACCTCTCTGCACGCATCTCAATATCACAGCAGATAAAAATCAAAGCATAAACCGAAGATCTCAAAGCCCTATTTACGATAGTTCTCTAACCTGGAGGAAGAGAAATTGGAGGTGGAAGAGAAGAAAGAAACGGAGGCCCAATCATGCTTTGATCTAATCTGATATTCCCGCAGCTGTTCTGCTAGATTCGATCTCGTTATCATCGCCTTCTCCAAATCTCCACCTTACTTTCTCGATCACAGTCTCTTACCGAATCGACGGAAAGCTCAAAGAAGCGTCGGAGAATCAGGAGATGCAGGATCAATCTGTCCCAATCATATAACTCGAATCTAGAAATCCAACAATGGACAACAACGAGATGGAAATTTTCGCATCAAAATTTACAGCTACGACGAAACGATGTTCGATTCGTTAGCAATTCGGCGAACGTTGCGTGGACTCTCTCTCTCTCTCTCTCTCTCTGGGTGTTAATAACCGGGTCGGGTTATAGATCCGATCTGGATTTAAGGCCGTGCCATGGAAATTGGGCTCTTTTGTTTTTAATGACATACTTTATTGGGCCCTTTTATCGTTATTCTTTTGTTTGGACTCGTAAATATTAGAACTTTTGTTTTCTGACGGTCGAATTTACGATTAAATATAAAATAAAATAAAAAATCATTTTATTATTAGCAACAGTTAATTAAATTAACAGAAAATAGCAATGCATTGATCGATTCTCGTGACCCACTAAATAAAGTGAGTGCTAAATATTGTTGAATATTCCTGATTTGACCACAATAAGGCAAATATCACGCCCATAAAATTCAGACGGACGGTGAAAAAGCAGAAATAGACAAAAGAACAAACGAATAATGTTCAGTAGCATTAAACTTAACTCTACATGTAATATAAGCACTTTCTGGTCCGTTCAGTTCAGAAATCTGAAATTTCGAATTATAGTATTTTCATACCTCTATAGTTCGTTGTGGATTGCAAGTGTCGGCGACAATTCCCTATCACCGAAAACATTATCCAAAGAATAAGTTAGAGCTTCGGTGTATAGATGACAAGAACCAAAAAGACGAACAAGTTACTATTGAAAAAGATTGGTTTGTTAGATATGGGTGTTGGTACGTCACGGTTCGTCTTTCGTATTGGATTAAATTTTGAGACCGTAGACTACGAATGATGTGGCACGTCGTTTTCAATCTCTTAATGGAACACGGTTTGTTTTCATTTTAGGCTAAGTTTAAGAGATGATGCATTCCTGATTACTATCTGTCCTTGACCAATATTTTTAGTTTATCTTTTTTAGTAGGTCGAAAATGACGTCCCACACACACATTAGCATATTTCATTAGAAATCCAAGTAATCGTATGCTCATTTGTCTCCTCCTGATTTCATTATCTACATCTAAGTCTTACCTTTTAAAAAGTGCATTAAAACATATCAACTTACGTTAAAAAAAACATACACACAACCTTTTCCGTAAATGAGATTAAACGAAAGATAGTTTATATGTCCAAAATATTGTTGATCAATTTTTATTTCATTGTAAACTGAGATCTTTGGTTTTAGTTATTTTAGGTCCACGATCAACCTTCAATAATAATTTTGGCAGATGATCTACAAGCAAGCATAAATCATCCCTCTCCTCTCCAAATATAGTACTCATAACTCAGCTCTGGTAGCACTGTGTAACACTTGGGACTCTTAACTCAGATCCGATAGCACTTTAACAACAACTCTCTAATCGGTCGAGTCATTCGCACTCGGATTGCTCATCTGACTTTTTGTTTTTCCGTTTAATGTTTCCAAGATCATGTATTTACAATTTCAAAGATCATGCGTCACTTGATTGGCCTCTTCAACATGTCTAGTGAATGAATAAGAACATAACTCCAAATCGTTGATTCCTAGCGTGATAAGAATTAAAGAACACCACGTTGTTATTGGTTCGTTTGTAATGCTTTGGAACGTTATCAATTTCTCAAGAATTCATCATTTCTTCTCGGACAAGCTTATTCCAGCGTGGCACTAGTCAATAAGTCAAGTGGACCCGCGTAACCGACATCACGTCTTTTACGCCAATCAGTACAGACTTTTGGGTCCCACGAAAGGACAACTTCCCACGTTATGTTGACACGTGTCTACGTTTTATTGATCAGTCTCATTTTCTCTCTGTCTCCTTTATTTTTGTCTACATCCGTCGTTCCATTTTCTGACTATTAGTTAACTCACCTCCGTCGTCCGATTTATGCTAATGCGTGACACGTGTCTTACCCATCTATGGTGAGTTAAATTGTTATGCGTTTGATTATTTTACGCGTCTCTAAATGCCTCTTTAGTACTCTCTCCTTTCTTTAATCACATTTTTGGGATGTGCAATATAGTCCCTATATTTCTGAATTTTATACAAAGAGAAAATTCAATAATGTTAAACTAGCACTCTATCGGGACATCTCATTCTTTTTAAAATCTCTTTTGCGTTGTCAAAATTTTTAAAGAACTCGTTTGTTTATTTCATATAGCCCTTACTCTTTTTAAAGTTTGATTTGTTTTTTTTTTCTTTTTACTTTATTAATCGATCATTGAACTACAAATTACACATACAACAAGTATTAAAAAACGAAAAACTTATATGGATTTTTGTGTGAATAAATTGGTATCTCCAGTCCAAACCATCTAGCTCTCACTCTTTTTACAAATCTATCTAGTTGTCATTCATATCCATTAATTTTGTTCCATTAATTCATATCAGATAATGTATTAGAGAATGGCCTCCGATCACGTAAGCAAACTATTTTTAATTAATTAATTAATGAATTCTTCTTAATACGTTTATAAACTAATCTAGGTAATAATTTACGTGGGGATGAAAGGAAGATGCCATAAAAAGGCAAAAAAAAAATGCGGGGTCATTTTGCAATTTCTCAATAATTATATATACGTTTTTAAATTATAAAAAAAGTACATAGAGAAGCGTGAAATCCGCGGTGGATTGGACCCCTCCTCAAGTCTACACACTATAAAAGACACTTTCTTCTCTCATCTCAATCCATCTCTAAATTCTCTCATTTGCTTTTGAATTTTGAAAAACTCTCACATAATAAACACTTTGAATCCGTGTTTCGATCTCAAATCTTTTTTTTTTCCGGTAAATATGGCAGAGGAAACCAAGAACGTTCCGGAGCAAGAGGTGCCAAAGGTAGCGACAGAGGAGTCATCATCGGCAGAGGTTACGGATCGTGGAATGCTCGATTTCTTGGGGAAGAAGAAGGACGAAACTAAACCCGAAGAGACGACGATCGACTCTGAGTTTGAGCAGAAGGTTCATATTTCGGAGCCAGAGCCGGCGCCGGAGGTTAAACACGAAAGTCTCCTTGAGAAGCTTCACAGAAGCGACAGTTCTTCTAGCTCCGTAAGTTAGATCTGATCAATTAATGAACATAATATTGTGTTAAATCTGATCTTTTGATGATGCTTAGATCTGATCCATGTGGCTTTGAAATATTACAGTCAAGCGAGGAAGAAGGTGAAGATGGTGAGAAGAGGAAGAAGAAGAAGGATAAGAAGAAGACTACTACTGAAGTAGAAGTGAAAACAGAGGAAGAGAAGAAAGGGTTTATGGAGAAGTTGAAGGAGAAGCTTCCAGGACACGGTAAGAAGCCAGAGGATGCTTCAGCTGTCGCCGCGGCACCGGTGGTTGTTCCTCCTCCGGTGGAAGAAGCGCATCCGGCGGAGAAGAAAGGGATTTTGGAGAAGATTAAGGAGAAGCTTCCAGGGTACCACCCCAAGACCACCGTAGAGGAGGAGAAGAAGGATAAGGAATAAGAAAAAAGATGATATAGAAATATGAATAATGATGGTTGATTTGCTTTGGGTTTTTTTTTTTTTTTTTTAATGTGATGAATGATTGATCATCTTTTGCTTTTGTGATGTGTAAGTTTGTTGGCTTTTTTGTTGATTACAGATTTCCTACTTCTCTCTTTTACAATGCTTGTATATGGTTTTCTTAAAAAAAAATTCAAGGTATTTTAATAGTATGAAATCATTTTGATATTTGGAGATGATTATTTGTATTGTTGCGAATCTTGGCTTTTTCGGTTAGTAATATAGAACATGCGAGTTGCTCAACGGCCTAAGTAGATATTTCATTAGGCAAAATTATATAATTTTTATGTGTATAATCTTCAACTATTGATCAAAGCCGTACATATGACCCCAGGCATGACTACATCCAAGTTTGTATTTATGATATCAAATGCGTTGGCATAGAAGAAACACGATTCGTCACGAACAATGACTCTTTAGTGATTGATTTGGCATTGTGGTCGACACAGTTACTCAAAACGTGTGCAAATGGACAAACTCAGATATTTTTTTGTGGATCAACTGAGGTATCCGCTAATCCTAGTGTGCTATTTTTGATAAGATCAAATGATAAATCACAAATATTTCCGATTAATGGACCACATTCTTTAGCTTCGATAATCTTGTAATTGGGTTTTGATGATGGGTAAAAAAGCCCAATAGGCTCATGAATGACAAATAATTTAGATACCCAAAACGTCGTCGTTCCAGGGCATATGACTCCGAGTTAGGTCGTTTTACCGGTTAGAGCAACTCACCGCCGACTAGAAACCTCAGTGTTTCGTTCACCGGTGGAGATGGAGTCAGGCGAAGCGAAGAGCAAGAAAGCAGGAGGGTCTCGTCTCTGCTGCATCTGTAACCAGAGACGACCCGTTCTCAAACGACCCAAAACCCTTCAGCAGGTAATTTTTGAATTAGGATCTGAATTTGGTATCAATTCAATACATCATCGAGCTGGGTTGTTGGCTTATTTCTCTTGGGAAAGATCTTAGTTTCTCTTTCTCTTACTAGTTGCTATTGTTACCATATTCTGTATGAGCAATGATGTGAGTGTCTTGTTTAAAAGATATGCAGAGAGTGCTTCTATGAGGTATTTGAGGAAGAGATTCACCAAGTCATTGTTCGGAATCTGTTATTCAAGTCCGGCGAGCGGGTTGCTATAGGTGCCTCCGGAGGAAAAGGTAAAGTCTTTTACACACCAATGGATTCTGCTTCAAAAGTTCAAATCTTTGAATGTTTACGAATCACTCTGTTTTAGCTTGATGTTTGACTGTTGCACCTTGGAGATCTTCCTTGTTTCATCAATAATTCAAAAGTTTGTGCTAGTGCAGATTCGACAGTGCTGGCATATGTATTATCAGAACTAAACAGACGTCACAATTACGGGCTGGATCTGTTTCTTTTGTCCATTGATGAAGGGATAACGGGGTATCGTGATGATTCTCTTGAGACCGTTAAAAGGAACGAAGTCCAAGTAAGCTTTTGAATAGAAGAGTCTTAAGATGATCATGTATGTCGATTTTTCATTCAAGGATTCTTTTATTTTTCCAGTATGGGTTGCCTCTTCAAATTGTTTCATACAAAGATCTGTATGGATGGACAATGGACGAGATTGTGAAGATGATCGGTCTGAAGAACAATTGCACCTTTTGTGGTGTATTCCGTCGACAGGTGAGGAGCATGTTTCTTTATAGCGTTCCCTCTTTCAGCAAGTTTTCCCAGACCAATCATCTTCTGATTTACTATGATTTCTCATGTCTGTTTAATTTCTTGAAGGCACTTGATCGAGGAGCTGCATTATTGAGAGTAGATAAGCTAGTCACTGGACATAATGCAGATGATATAGCGGAAACAGTTCTATTAAACATACTGCGAGGGGATATTGCCAGGTAAATATTTTTTTTCTGGTGATGTTTTCTCTTGAATCTTGACTACAAAAGTCTCCTGTCTCTCAATTGATTGAATAGCAACTTGGCTATTGTAGATTGAGTCGGTGCACATCAATTACTACAGGCGAAGATGGTCCAATTCCAAGATGTAAACCTTTCAAATATACATACGAGAAGGAGATTGTCATATATCCTTTTCAATCAAATCCTTTGTTTTGCTTTCCGAAACAACTTTTTAACTTTCAACAGAATATATCGTGAGACCTTAACATAGCTACACGTATGCTTATTTCAAGAAGCTGGACTACTTCTCCACCGAATGTAAGTTGTGCAATTTCAAAGTTTCTGTTCTTGAATATCACTTGAATAGAGCACTAGCCAACTAGCTTTCTAAGTGCTTGCTTAAGCCAACTGTTAACTACAAGCTGAATGCATTATCGGTCAAAAATATTGGAGTTGATTCATTTATGGTTATTGTGAATGCAGGCATATACTCTCCTAATGCTTATCGTGGGTTCGCTCGTGAGTTCATCAAAGACTTGGAAAGACTAAGGTTCTTGTTCAACTTTTGCTGTTTATATTCGCCACAACCAAATATGCAAGTATCTCCAACTTATATAATATAAACTACAGGCCAAGAGCTATTCTGGATATCATCAGATCCGGTGAAGACTTCAGAATTGCGACAACCACAAAAATGCCTGAGCAAGGGACGTGTGAGCGATGTGGGTATATTTCTAGCCAGGTGAGACTTCTCTCTTTATCACATCAAATCATGATATAGATATGAACTAACAAAGCGTAATAAGATGTGCATTGTTGTTTAATGTGCTTTTGTTTTTTTTTTTAATGAATGATCTTATACGATGATGCAGAAATGGTGCAAAGCTTGTGTTTTGTTGGAGGGATTGAACCGTGGTTTGCCTAAGATGGGCATTGGGAGACCACGAGGAAACGTAAATGGTGATCATAAGCACACAAAGGCTGGATCTACTGCAAAATCTATAGAGAGCAAACAATGTGGACCTCTGGATTACTAAGTTAAAAGAAAACGAGGCTATGGGGCTACCATGTATGCTGTAACAATGCCCAAACCGGTTCTGTATAGAAACTGCTGTTCAACTTAGTTAAACCCATTGTTGTAGAACTTATCCTACAAAATGATTTTGGTTTTGCCTCCATCTCTGGTACAGAGATTTTTGCAACAGGTTCTCTGGTTTAGTGGTCCTGGATAGTGATTCTTGAACCAGCAGTGTGACTGACGCCATTAAGGACCTCAACCACTAGCTGATCAACCTAACTCATTTCAAGTCAACCAGGTTTTCATGAGTAATAATTGACCTTTATTTGAAATTGAAACCATCGTTTAATTTCTTTAGTTCGTCTCAACCAACTAATTCTGCGACTTAAAAAGTGGTGTTAAAGGATTTGGCAATGTAGTAGATCTACTACTTCGGTCTGTTTGTTGTGTAAAGCAAAAAGTAATGTGTAGAACACTAAAATGCATTTACAAACACACAACTTTGTTGAGGTTTTTAGCGCCACTGCACAAAATGTAGTAGGCATCAATTTAATAAGAACAAATCCAAACAGTACTCTAAGGAACGATGCCGTTTCTGGTTCTAACCAATGTACAATGGATTCGAATGTCGTTGTCCACACAATCACACATGGAACACCTAATCCAAGTGTCCTTATTACATTTTACAGTCACCGTACGCGTTTTGTCTATTTTTATTTATTCTTTTTCTTTTGTTTTTGGTATTATTGTTATCTTTTCCAAGTGTTGTCATTTATACAGACCTATCTAGATAAGCTTTATTCCATAATTTAACATGCCATGGACCCCCACGGAAATTTCAAATTGCTCTGACGCGTCGCTTCCTCACCCAATTATAAATCTTCTTGTAGCAAATTTCTAATTTAGTAGTTAAATTGTTCTTTTTTTCACACTACCTTAATTTTTTGGAGAGTTAGTTTTATTAAAGTGCTAATGACTCATAAAAAAAGAAAAGTATGAGAGTAGCGAGAGGCGAAAAATCCGGAAATGAAAACGCATGTCAGGTTAATGTTTTACTTTTTGATAACTGCACGTAAGGTTTTCTCCCTCTGATTACTTTTGGATCCTTCTACAAAATTTTCTTTGTTTTTTGCCATATGAGTAGAGAGATTCATTAAAAGCCAAGAATTGAGAATTACCACTGAAGTTATGCATATGCCCAGAAATTGAAGTTACAGAAAGGGATCATTCGAAAATGCCAAAGAAATTGAATTGAGCTTCCAAACGAATTTGATCTTGCAATCAGGAAGGGGTCCCTTCTTCATCTTCTAGCAACTTTGAAGGACATACAACAACCCCAAAAAAATAAAAAGCTAAAACAATAATATTCCCTTATTCGAATAATAAAGGCATATAAATCACTTTTGATGACCGATTTTTTGTTGTGTTATCTTCGTTTCGAAGTTTTATATTCCATATGTCAAATATTGAATCTAGGCGGTCTACTGTGTTCTCTAAGTTTTATTTTTCCTAACGTGGTCTGATTTAGTTTTACTAATTCGATAGATAATAATTACACTAGGATATATGTATTTCTGTCTCCTTCAATAATTGGAAGGCCTTATCTTGGTTCTTTAATGCACATGTGACATTTGACTTAATAGAAATATAAGTCAGAAAGACTGAAACTCAACTATACAAAAATTTACAAACCATTAAATATTTTCACCTGTCCATAGTAATCTCTATTGATCATAGATCCATCTATTGAAGATGCCCACAGTTTTTATACAGCAAAAGCATATAGAGTGAAATCTTACAAGACAACAAAACAAATCCGCCTGTTGTGTTTGTGTATGCTAATTACCATAGATTTTTCCCCTCCAAAACAGTCGGTAATCAATTAACACCAACGATTAAAAAGTAGAAAAATCCAAATAATCGTTTGTTTCTAATTTAAATTGTTTTTAGGGCTCAAAACATATAAAAATGGGCAACAAGTTGCTTAGCCATGTGGATTGAGGGAGACAAATACAGATTTCAAAGTGAACACAGAGTCGCTAGTGGGTCCAGCCACCGACACTGACCTTTGTTTTCTTCTCTCTTATTCGTTTTCTCTAAATCACTCTCTCTCTTCTCTCCACTGTAAACTCTTTTTAATACGTGCCGACTCTTCTCTACATAACTTAACACTCAAATCTTGAATGTAAGGGAGAGAGATCACGCCAAAGATACCTTTATTCTTTCACCGGTTTTTATACAAAAAAATGGCGGCCAATGCCTCATTCGCCGCCGCATTACTCATCGGACTCTCGCTTCTCTTCGCCGTCACAGCGGAAGATCCGTACAGATTCTTCGAATGGAACATCACTTACGGCGATATCTACCCACTCGGCGTTCGTCAACAGGTATCTAAATAACTTCCATCAATTGATTAGTTTCATTGTTCGTTTTTTTTTTATAATAATTCTGTGGATCTCGTTGCATTATCCGGTTTAGGGTATATTGATCAACGGGCAGTTTCCGGGACCGGACATTCACTCCGTAACTAATGACAATCTCATCATTAACGTCTACAATAGCCTCGACGAACCTTTCCTCCTTTCATGGTAACTATTTTTTTCCAATCTTATTCTAAATCTAAATCAGTTTTCAAATCTGAAATAACAATACGATTTTAGTTTAATTCAAAATTTAAATACTAATAATATTGAATTCCGTCGTTGTCGATTCATAGTAGTGGCTAGGTGTAGTAGTTATTCTTCTTTTCTCGTGAATAGTATTTTCGTGTCCTTTTTTAATAGTGTTGTAAAAATAAAACGTGTTTAAAAAAACAAAAAAAAAACACAGGGGTACGTAAGATTTGGTTTTGGTCACACCTTATGTCGGACTCGGTCCACGTAATAATTATTTACCCATAACACGACATGATTAGTTGGGTGGTTACGGTTAAATTCAATTACATCATATTATTTTATGCATGGCGATATTGATATTGATGTACAATGACTACATATTTTAAAACATATACATATGTGGAAAATGGGTCCACCTTACCAAATTATTAGCTGTATCCTACATTTTGAGCTATATTTCCACGGTAGCATCCTTTTTGGGGCAAGATAAACAATTCATAGTTTTGGGGTAAAATTGAATTCTGCAGCATTGTAAGGGGCAAGATTAACAATTCATGATAGTTTTTGGGGTAAATATTAATATTTTTGAAAATAACGTAGGAATGGAATTCAGCAAAGAAGGAACTCGTTTGTAGATGGAGTGTACGGAACGACATGCCCAATCCCGCCGGGGAAGAACTATACTTACATTCTTCAGATGAAGGATCAGATCGGAAGTTTCTACTACTTCCCTTCTCTCGCTTTCCACAAAGCCGCCGGTGGATTTGGTGGTATCCGTATCCTCAGTCGTCCAAGAATTCCCGTCCCTTTCCCTGATCCCGCCGGAGATACCACCGTCCTCATCGGCGACTGGTACAAATCAAACCACACGGTAATTACTAGAAACTATGTGATCTGATTCTCTCATTAACTTCATCAAATGAACTGAAAAGTGTTTATAAAGAAGATGCATAAGCTTAAAACAGAGTGAAGCAGAGTACTAACTCCTTAACCGACTTCAACCAACTTCAACTAATTTTCAATTTCTGTGTGTAAATTCGTTTGTGTAGGATTTGAAGGCACAGCTAGATAATGGTAAGAAGCTTCCTTTACCGGATGGTATCCTCATCAATGGTCGTTCAAGCGGTGCCACTCTTAATGTTGAACAAGGTTTTTGCCTCTTTTCTCTTCTTGATTTGTGTTAAGTCATTACTTAAAAGTTTACTGATTTAACTTATGATGTGAGTTCTTCTTCTTCCTTAGGTAAAATATACAGGTTGAGAATATCCAATGTTGGGTTACAAGACTCTCTCAACTTCCGCATTCAAAACCACAAGATGAAAGTGGTCGAAGTCGAAGGAACACACACTCTTCAGACTACTTTCTCTTCACTCGACGTTCATGTTGGCCAATCTTACTCTGTCCTTGTAACTGCGGACCAGCCTCCACGGGATTATTACGTTGTCGTCTCTTCTCGGTTTACCTCAAATGTCCTCACCACCACGGGTATTCTCCGTTACAGTAACTCTGCTGGTGGTGTTTCTGGACCTATTCCTGGTGGACCTACAATTCAGATCGACTGGTCCTTGAACCAGGCTCGAGCCATCAGGTTTTGAATACGAACTGTTAAGCTGTCCTTTATTACACATAAAAAAAGCTTCTTTTAGGAGTTTCTTTCTGTGATATAGTTGGATTTGGCTGGTTGTGGCTAAAGTTTTGGTTTTGTTATGTTTTTGTGTCTTTTAGGACTAACCTTACAGCGAGTGGACCAAGACCGAATCCACAAGGATCATACCACTACGGTATGATAAACACCACAAGAACGATCAGACTTGCTAGCTCTGCTGGTCAGGTCGATGGGAAACAACGATACGCTGTGAACAGTGTGTCATTTAAACCAGCAGATACTCCCCTGAAACTTGCGGACTACTTCAAGATTGACGGTGTTTACAGAACTGGAAGCATACAGTACCAACCCACTGGTGGAGGAATATACCTCGACACATCTGTTATGCAAGTTGATTACAGAACCTTTATTGAGATTGTTTTCGAAAACTCTGAGGATATTGTCCAGAGCTGGCATCTTGATGGTTACTCTTTCTGGGTTGTTGGGTAAGTTTCATTCTCTGATTTATAAAAGGGAGATTAAGAATCATTTCTTGATCTTGATCAATTGGACTAATGATGGTGTTCTTATACAGAATGGATGGTGGACAGTGGAGTCCAGACAGTAGGAACGAGTACAATCTACGCGATGCAGTCGCTCGCTGCACCGTTCAGGTAAACCACATTTTTAACATACAAAAGCCATAATCTATCATGTTTTTGTCAAATATGTACCATTGGATTAACATTCGTCTACAGGTATATCCGAGCTCATGGACAGCTATATTAATAGCACTCGACAACGTAGGAATGTGGAACCTAAGATCCGAGTTCTGGGCGAGGCAATACTTAGGACAACAGTTCTATTTACGTGTCTACACACCCTCGACTTCTCTCAGAGATGAATACCCAGTTCCAAGGAACGCTCTTCTCTGCGGTAGGGCCAGTGGTCGCCGCACCAGACCACTTTAAGCATGCCTTTAGATAGAGAGATGAGAGAGAGATGGTCAGCCAAACCAGCTGACGCGGTTTCTTGTTCTAGTCATTCTTCATTTTGCTAATGAATGAAAAGAGTTTATGGTAAAATTCGTGTATCAGTTTGTAACGATCTCAGCTCGAGGTCTCATTCTTATATTCTTTGTTTTCCTATGGAGCGAAACTTTTATATTCAATATAATTCTATAGTTTCATCGTAAACCTTATTCACAACATAGTGTTACAGTTTGCAATGATATGAATCTTCAATTAACAATTCCAAAACACAACTTTAAAAGTACATAATACCATATCAAATGTGTAGGGTTCAGCCTACTCAGTCAAAATTATAATCTGAGGCCTCGAATAGTGACCATCGGGCACCGTATAATATAAACATTTTCTTTACTATTGGACAGCACGGCACTTTTTCATAGTTGTCCCACATGTTTATATTCCGAGGCTAGAAAACTGACCAGCTTAAAAAAAGGGGCATCCCGTGAATGGAACTCGGGACCTCTCGCACCCAAAGCGAGAATCATACCACTAGACCAAATGCCCACTATACTTAATGTTCTAGTATACAGTGTACGACCGTACTTAATAGTAATGTGATACAGTATCGAATAAGACAAAAAAAAATAAAAAAAATCCTATCTTATGTGGAATAGGCATTGGGATTTGAATTTTCAGTAATCTAAAAAGCGACGTCGTTTAAAGTATATAGAGCAAACGACTTATCTAAACGTTGAACACTGAAAGGAGAAAAATCTGCAGGACACGGACGCTGAGCTGAGCTCTAATCCTGATCGGAGATGGCGACTAGCGATTCTGAATTCAATCCTGATCTCCTTCTCGCTCACAAGCTTCCCGAGGTTTGTTTTCGCTTTTACATTCTTATTGATTTCTTCGTCCGTCGATCGAGACGAAACTTGTCTGTAATCCCAATCTCTTTGATCGCGTTTTTTTTTGTCTTTTCTGGTTTCCTCACAGACGCGATACACCTACAACGAAAGGTTCGCATCTTCTCTCTCTGTGTTTCTCCGTACTCGTGTCTTTGCGTGAAATGGATTTTGTTTTCATCTTCGGAAATTCGAGGGAGATTAGGGAAATTGAGGAACAGATCGAGGAATAACTTTGATTTTAATTGTGTGAATAGAGATGTAGCAATCTATGCTTTGGGAATCGGCGCTTGTGGCCAAGATGCTGTTGATTCGGATGAGCTCAAGTTTGTGTATCACAGAGATGGCCAGGATTTTATCCAGGTATCTCGATGATGATTGATCTGGATTTAGTTCTGATGTGTCTATGCTTCTTTTTTTTTTTTTTGAGTAATCGATGTTATTTTGCTTTATATTATAGGTCTTACCAACTTTTGCTTCACTATTCACGCTTGGATCTTTGACAAAAGGACTGGATTTGCCGGGTTTTAAGTAAGCACAATGTTCTGTCTTTATATTTATTGATGTTTTAAATGTGATTGCTCCAAAGACCCTTAAATCATCTGTTCAACTAGTCTTGCCACTTTCTTGTAAACTGGATTTGTTTCGAGTACAGAAGTTCCTCAAATGCAGTTGGCTCGTTGAAGTTTCATCCTAAGTGTTCCACTATATTAAAACTCTATCAATCCCCATCATAATTGAATACATAGACAGATGTGAAAAAGGATGAAACTGACATGATGATGTTGTTGTGTCTTGTCTGCAGATATGATCCTAGTCTCTTGTTGCATGGACAGCAGTACATAGAAATATACAGGCCATTACCTTCCAAGGCTTCTGTAAGTAGCTTTTACGTGTATAATACCTATATACATATATGTTTTGACTGTAGGATTTTCACTATGAATTATACCTTCATACTGGAGTAACGTTTTAGAGGACCGTGGACAATCAGAGCTTTATGAACTTTCTGATTGGCTTCTTCTTCTATATACGAAGTGACCTTTGCTTCATTTTTCTGAATTGACGTTGTTTATGTTGATGCAGTTAATTAACAAAGTAAGCCTTGCTGGATTGCAAGATAAAGGTACCACGTTTTAGCAGAAAACTAACTACTAAAGAGAATTAAAAAGTAGACTTAATTAACTGACATCAATTCCTCAGAGGAAGTTACTATATAAAAAAATATAGGTTTCTAATATTGTAACTCCAAGCATTTAACTATGCTATCCCTAACTTAACAGGAAGTGGAACAATTTGGTCTTTTCCTGTTATGCATCCATCTGACATTGGAAAATTCAAGGCATTTTAAGTTGATCTTTTTTGTTCTTTCTCATGGCAATCTCTTAGGTAAAGCAGCTATCCTTGAAATAGAAACCAGAAGTTACGAGCAAGGGTCAGGGGAACTGTTATGCATGAATAGGTAAAAATGTTTCTGAAAGTACTTATTCTGGGAAATTTATCTTGGAAACTTGTGAACTGATTTGGGACTTTCTCTGTAGGACGACTGTATTTCTAAGAGGTGCTGGTGGTTTCTCAAATTCATCTCAACCATTTTCTTACAAAAACTATCCAAGTAACCAGGGCTTAGCTGTGAAAATCCCACAAAGACAACCTTTGACAGTGTGTAAAGAGCGCACCCAACCATCACAGGCAAGTTGATGATGTAAAAAGTTGTTTGGATTTGGGAAAACTATTTCTAATTTTCATTGAGGTGTACTGGTGGATGAAGTGTACTGGTGATCTTCATTTAAGTTGTTTATGTACTTTGATGTCAACTTGTTTACTTATCTGACCATAAGGTTTATATTTCCTGGCAGGCATTGCTTTATAGGCTGTCTGGTGACTATAATCCTCTGCATTCAGATCCAGAAGTTGCAAAACTTGCTGGGTTAGTGAACCACTTATTTAGCTGCTTATGCAGACATTGTGATGCTATATCATACTTTCCTAGTTCGCTGTTTCCTTCTAATATAGCAACGTTTAAATTCGATAATTCAGAGGATATAACCATAATCGGCTTTGGCTACATAATCCTGCAAGAAAATGACTTTAATTTCCATCATAAATTTGAGCTATCAATACTAACTTGTTTTAAACAAGTTTTGTTATTTGAAATCCAGCAGGTTGAAATGATTAAAATTCATTATTCATTGTATGACTAAGGCATTACATGGGATAATTGGGTAGTAGTAACCACTGAAATGTTTCTCCTTTTTTCTTTCTAAAACTCGCACATTACTGCCACACGGCTGACACTTGTTTCATTGAAGATTCCCTCGCCCGATATTGCATGGGTTGTGCACACTGGGTTTTGCAATCAAGGCAATCATCAAGTGTGTTTGCAAGGGTGACCCAACCGCTGTCAAAACCATATCTGGACGATTCCTCACGACAGTTTTTCCTGGCGAAACTCTGATAACCGAAATGTGGCTTGAAGGCTTGAGGTAGAACCTTGTATTGTTCGTTGGCAATATATCACATAGAATATCCATAGGCACTGTAATATGCAAACCTGAGCTTAGCTTTCATGTATTCACAGGGTTATATATCAGACGAAAGTGAAGGAGAGGAACAAAACTGTGTTATCTGGTTATGTTGATATACGCGGCTTATCTTCGTCGCTTTAAAATGTAAGGTCCTTCTATAGTTATATTGTTCATGTAAGGAGTGTCATAATGTTGCAAAGGCGACAAACATTTTAGAAGGCAAACAGCCATTACATGAACTGGTTTTCGTTCCTGAATATACTCTTTCATGTCGGTCACGATTAGTGAAAATAGTTGATTGTATCGTATGAGTTCTACTAAATGCGGTGAAACGCAAAATGCAAATGTGTTTAAGATGAAGCAGCCACGGATATTTGCGGTTGCTATAACAGCAGCATCAACAGATTCTAACTCTCTTCTGAAAGCCAGGATAAACCGAGCCAATCTCAAATATTTCAGCTGGTTGCTATTCAGTTCCGTCTGGGATTTTTCCAAACGAATCTGTTCGATACAATCGTCATTACATTACCCACTCCAAAGTCCCTTATACCTTAATTTTGGGTGTCAAGCTTAGAAGGGACATCATAAACTAGACCATAAAGCACGAATGTCAAATGAAAACCTGAAAAAATGTGACCTGTTTTTGTAAATCATACAACCTTTTTCGGGACAGAACTAGTTGAGAAATTGCCTGTAGGTAAGGGACTTTTTTTACTCGGTCCATGAAGCATTCACCATCTTTGCCATAAATGCATACCGATCAGCTGCCTCATCAATCTGTTAAAAAATCCCATATTTTGTCAGCCACGATTGAATGTATGTAAAGCATTACTAACGTGAATTTTGTCATTACCATCTTTTGAGTTGGACGACCAGCTCCGTGCCCGGCCTTGACTTCTATACGACCAATTATGGGGTTTGTCTGTGGACTATTCTCTAAGCTTGTGCACAGCTCGTGCTGCAACGTCTGCAGATGTATATGGGTTTAAGTGTTTAACTATAAGCTGGCTCCTTAAGAGGAAAAAAACACTAAAGAAAACAGAAACGAGATAGTAGTACCGACCGCAAGCAACTTCAAAGAGTGAAGTGGCACAACTCTGTCGTCGTGATCAGCAGTCAGTAACATGGTTGATGGGTACTGAACAAAATGATCACTTTGTTGCTCCCATGGCCTCTTCACATTGTGCAGAGGCGAGTACCTTTTTCACATTCACATCCAAATTGTAACATATATCAGCATTGGGAAACAAATCAACACAACATCACATACATATCATATACTAATAGACTTACTTTATCAGCCAATGAAACTCCTCTTCATTCTCGGAGCAACCATAATCAGAAGTCCAGGCATGACCTATGCATGCATAACATCCCATGAGTTATAGAACCATGAAAGACAACAGAAATAAAGAAAGAGAAATAATTGAACTCACCTATGGTGAACTTGTGAAATCGTAGCATGTCCATGACGCCCACATGAGCCAAAGCACACCCAAAAAGGTCTGGTCTCTGTAGAATTAAAACTATGTATAAGTGTGCCAACTAAATAAAATGAAGATTGCAAATTCTTAGCTTTATATATAGACTTACCTGGTTTATGCAAGCACCGATTAAGAGTCCACCATTGCTGCCACCTTCAATACACAGCTTGCTCGGTTGTGTATAACCAGCAGACACGAGGTACTCTGCCCCAGAAATGAAGTCATCGAAGCAGTTCTGCTTTTTGGCAAGTGAACCTGCTTTGTGCCATTCCTCACCATACTCCCCACCACCCCGAATGTTTGCAAAGCAGAAAACAACACCGAGATGCTTGCTAAGCACAATGCGGCTGGCACTGAAAGACGGTGTTATGCTTATGTTAAACCCACCATATGCATAGAGCAAACATGGGTGTGATCCATCAAGCTTAATATCCTTTTTCGCTACAATAAACATTGGTATCTTTGTTCCATCCTTGCTGGGATAGAAGACCTATAAAGAGAACCAGAAGCCACTTAAACATATGCAAAGCAAAAGCAATTATGAAAGAAACAGGAAGATGCTACTAGAGAGTGTGTTACCTGAGTGGCTTGAAATGCTTCCCTGTCAAATCCGGGTACAGTAACCTCCCGGAATACCTTAACTTCTGGAGAATCATTGGCTAAGTCACACTTGTAAATCACACCAGGAGTGAGGAAGCTAGTAAAGCTAAAGAAGAAGCTGTTGTCCTTGCGACGAGCAGAAACATCAGATACTGAACCAATATCTACAGGTAATTGGTGAAGCAAGGAACCAGATTTCAAGTCTCTAATTTGCAGAATGTGCTTTACATCGCTCATGTAGCATGCGACCAGTTGATTCCCATTGACTGCACAAGCTGATGCTAGGACATCCTTCTCGTGTTCTTCAACAACATCAGTCCAACTGTTTGGTTCCTTTAGATCAACCCGGACTAATTTGTACTTAGGGGCATCTTTATTTGTCAAGAAAGTAAATAGAGTCTCATCGTTAGAGATAACACTATATTGCGCGTCAAATGTGTCAACAAGCTTAATGAATGGAAGAAAACTGCTGCTTCCTCTAAAACTCTCAAGACCTCCTGAAAATGAAGTCATATCGCAGTAGTATAATTTGTTGACAGGGTCACAACCTTCTCCAATGCTCATGACTAAATACTGCATTAAGAAACAATATGATGAGATTTAAATCGGAAACTAAGAATTCAAGCTCCAGATAAAGAATCACGGATCTATGAGATTAAGTAACACAGATAATGCCATGACCATCATTTAACAAACGGAAAAGGATTTAAATGGTTTTCTGACAGCATTTACAGAAAACATAAAGAGTGAGGTTTAAGTATCAAAGTTAATGAACCCAAGATGTGTTACCTTCCCATCATCGGTGACTTCAGCTCCGAACATATACTTGGGATTCTCGTGATCTCTCCAGCACAAGATATCTTGAGATTGATCGGTGCCAAGGAAATGGTAATACAGCTCATGATAAAGGTTAGAATTAGTCTCGGTGCCAGCATCGATATCCTCTCCTTCTCTGCAGAAGAAAAACAAATAAAATTAGCAGAGCAACTAAGCTTTCTGAACTATACTGAAAGGCTTCTTCCAACACATCTTGTAAGTCTCTTAAGCCAGAAATCAAGTATTGACTTACTTGGGAGCTGGGTAGCGACCATAGAAAAATCCTTTACTGTCGTGCGTCCATGTAATGCCGGTAAACTTAACCTGTTCCATGAAAGGATCATAAATATATCAGAAATCTTGATGGTAGAACTTCATTAATCAACCCCACTAATCAGTACCATCTTAAAGACCATACCCATGATAAAGTATCAGGCTCCACTTTCTTATCCTCGATCTTCATCAGCTTAATCGTCACCCAATCGCTACCACTTGAACTAAGACCATAGGCCAGGTACTTAGCATCCTCGCTGACAGAAAAGGTGTTTAAGGCCACTGTTCCATCATCACTAAGAGTATTCGGATCCAGCAAGACCTCTGGCTCAGCATCCAGATCATCCTGAACCCGAACGCAATCAAATTCGATGAGAAATCAAAGCTAGAGCAGAGAGTTAAAGATGTATATGTAACTGATACAAACGCCATGTCTCTCAACAAATACCTGCATATAAAGCACACTTTGGGCCTGTAGACCGGTGTTATGGAAGTAAAAGTACTTGTTCCCTTGCCTGAACGGTGAATCGTAACGCGGATGATCAATAAGTTTCGTTATATTCTGACGAAGTTTTTCCTTGGTTTCGCACTTTTCAAGCACAGAATCTGTCAATTTCACTTGGTTCTGCACAAATTCCTTCACTTCTTCAGCATCAGGATCCTCTAACCTAGCAAAAAACAATCCAGAATGACAAATTCAACACAAAAGCATACAAAGCATAGCGAAATCAATCTCCAACAATTTAGGAATTTATCTCAAAGTCAATCTCCAAGTCAAATCCAATGTCTGCTAATACTTCAGAGCGATATGTAATCGTTCTCATCTGGTGCTAAGAGCCATTACAGAACCCAAAAGCATGAGATAATTTTGCAGCTGGAAGCGAACTCTTACCAACGGTACGGATCTGCGATCTTGACGCCGTGATAGTCATCGACGACGGAATCATCACGACGACCAGCAGGATACTGTAATCGCTCGCCTAACACCGAAGAAGATCCCATAATCGCAGAGCTCGAACAACAACAACGAGAAACAAACTTGGGTCGATTGGAGAAGTTTTCGCTTAGGATGAGCGAAGAGGAGCGAGACGATTGGCGTAAGGTATTTATACAGAGGCGGCGCGTGATTGTTGGGACGGTTACAAACGCGAAAACGTGAGAACGCGCGTGACTTGCAAACGCTGTGAGCATCGGTCTTCTCTACCTCTTCTTCACCGAGTTTGCCGTTAAATCATGGTTCTATCAAATATTTATAGATATCGTAACCAAGATTTTAATCAAATATTAAAAAAAATAGATACATTAAATATATATATATATATATTTGTATGAGTCTTTTATAGGTTAAGATCTTTTATACTTTGACAATTTGTCTTGTATTTTTTGGGAAAGAGCAAGTCATTGAAAACACGATTTAAGTCGTTTTTTCAGTGGATAATTTGATCACAAATATGAAATATCTAGCAAGAATAGTTTCCAAGAAAGACTTTAAGTTTCATACACCAACTAAACTTGTAAAGTGGTTTGTTTGCACTTTGTAATCAGCCTAATCAGCTGATGTGGTATTTGTTGTAGTGGTTTGTTTTTTTTTTTATGCTGGAGACTTTGCAAAAGCCTATGGCATTGATTGATAATCCGTACATGTCCGCATCAATACAAGGTTTACCGCTTTAATAGTTATCAATTACAAAAGCGGTAATATTTATCAATACGAGAGCGAATAGAAATCCAACTTGGTATATCATCATGATTATAAAGATTAGGCTTTCTCTTAATTATTCTTTGAACAACTTGAACAGCCACCAATTCATGCAACATATGATACCAGTTCATGCGTTTGCCAAGATGATGCATAAGCCTATTGGGCCCAAATCCTATAAAAGAATGCGAAGCCCATATTAAACAGAGACATGCTTATATAAACTTGAGCTTATTCTATAAAAGCCCATCAACTCTCTCTTTTTCACGAGTCAAAGTTTTCCTTAAATGTAAACAATTGCGACAAAGGCTTTTCATCGTTTAGGAGGAAACTGAGTAAAGAAGAACATTTTTCTTTTTCTTTCTAGAAAGTAGGGTTTGGACTACTGCGTTTGTTTTCTTTAAAGTCTATATTACGCAGAGTTTGCAGAATAATAATCATACGCTACACCAGGACTTACGTATAGAAAAATAATTACTTGAGTTTTTGTGAATTGACCGAACAGAAAAAAATAAAGCAACTTTGACCTATACATAACGAGAACGAAATTTGGGTGTCACGCGCATAAGAAAATCGCGTAGAAAAGTTTGGAGATTACCTTGAAAGGATAATTTAAATGCTACTGACACACTTCCAATGATGAGGTTACACTAGGGAAAGCTCAAGTTGATTTCTTATTTTCTTTTATTTTTTTCTTTGACGTGGAGTTGTAATTTTTCAAACTAATGGTAAATCTATACTCTATTTAATCCGTAGAACCACACTGTAGGCACATCAAAGACGTCGAGCATATTACATATCTACCAAAGTCACGGAATGTCATATCATCACGAGTACATGATACATCCAAAGGTTACTTTCTTAACGTTAAAATCCAATATTGGTAACAATATTAAGCTCTGACAAAAGTTCTATTGTAAACTTGATTTTGCTTTCATTTATCCGCCATAAAATAACAGCTTGTTTCTTAGTTAGTCTGATGCAAGAAAAGTTGCAAATCATTTTCGTACCAGCTAAAACCTAATTAATCAAATAACCGAAAAAAAACAAAGTATATATAGTGATAACATATTTCGAAATGAAAAAAAACTAAAACTCTTTTTTCAAAATAATATCTCAGCAGATACTGTATACCTCATAAACTACCCAGACTGTTAAAAGTTCTGAGCTTAGAACACATATCGTTACATCATATAGAAACATGCGACTTTACATATATATACATTCCAACTTTAAGAAGAGAAAAACATCATAATAATGCCTAAGAAAAATATAGTATCTAGTATCTACTTTAACATTGAACTTGATTTTTCTCGAACCATATCATCACTCAAATTCATTTGTCATCTGTTGTGTCCTTTGATTTATCTCTCAAAACAATCACTTCCTATATAATGTATATATAGGCTCCAACTTAAAAGAAAACGAGACATCATAATAACATTGTGTGGGCTTCACAAACATAAAAAGGAAGAGTAAATTCTCCTTTCCATTACCATATTCTACATGATTTCAATCTACCTGTACCTTTTTAGGGAGTAATGGGTCTTCTTTCTTTATGAAATAATTTACCTTTCCTAGATGATGTAAACGTCTCAAACGCCACCACTACTTTGAAGCCTCACATTTGTCAACGCCGTTGCAAATTAATAGATGAAGAGTCCTTACAATCAAATGTGAAAGTGATCCATCGTTGAAACCCAGAGCCGGGTTAGAGTCTCAACCAAGGAAAGAAGAGATAAATCAGATCATAGGAGGCAACAGATGACAAATGAATTTGACTTAAAATCAAGAACAAGTAATGATCACGGATAATAAAAGGTTGAGTAGATTCGAGATAGTACCAAGTTTTCTTGAAACCTAGATCTTAGTGTTCATCAAGTGATCTTGATCACCATGAGCCAAGGTCTTATATCTTGAATATATGAAATCATGAGGGGTTTTACAAAGAAACCCTAACAGATCTCTATTGGCAGTATGCCCACCTCCTCTCACAAAACACAACGTAGATATGTACATTAATAGACACATATATATAGAGAGAGGAGGTGGACAGAATGCCAAAGATCTCTGTAAGAGACTCTTTTGTCAAACCCGCATGATCAAAAAGGTTAAAGATCTAAAAAAATTCACTCATTTTCTTTCTGTCGAATGTAATATCGAGAGGTACACATTAAGGAGCAAAAAGGGTTTCTTTAGAAGGGAAAAAGAGAGAGAGAGAGACTACAGAGAGAACATTTAGATGAGAGAAGCGAACGGTGAGAATATTTATGAGATTGAGAAAGTGGCAGATGGGTTTCTCTTAATGATGGTGATGTACAGATGTTGTTTGTAGCAGGAAATTTATGAACCAAGACTTTAAATCAAATAAAATATTTTTTTTTTTAAACGAAACCCTAGATTCTGTTGTCACAAAGCTACGGAGGAGATCGAACAACAAATCGTCTCGAGAGGTGGAATTTTTCTGGATGGGTTTAATCAAATGAAAGGAGAGATCAAGTTTAAGTTTCGGATTTGAAAAGACATAAGATCTAACAACTATGAACAGAAAAACAGTGAAGAAAGAGAGATTGAAAAAACGAGGAAGAAAATAGAAACTCAAGGGTTTTTCTCGGGAAAATAAGTAAAAATCTCATTACGGAGAAATAAAAACCAAACTCTTTCCTCTCTCTCAATTAAGTTTCTTCTTTTCCAAAGTCCTAACGAGATAAGCGAAACCCAATAAATTTATAGGGGTTTTATTTGAGGTTTTGTTTTCTTTTTCTTCTAGCAAATGTCAAGATTCAACGGGGTTCTCTTTTACGCCTACGACCTACCGTTCGTTTTTCCTTTTCTTAACTTTTTTTCCCGGACCACAACTTAAACGGCACCATTTTTTTAATTGACTATGGTTTCGTAATTAATGCTATTAAAATTATTTGCTCAAAATTATTTAAATTATACACAACAAAATTATTTTAAGAAAAATTTATAGAAAACCAAAGAATTAAAAATTTTAAATAGTCTTTACCTTAAAATGTCAAATCATGAATTTCTATGTAGAATACAGTACTCGAATCAAATAAAGATTTTTATTAGTGGTTAACTAGATATTTTGTACTTTCTTATGTTTAACATATATAGTCAAGGATTATAATAAAGTTTAAAAGCTAGTATGGTTTTGTAAAACTATGTTATTTATAGATAAGTAATTGCAGAACAACTTAATAATTTTGCCACGGATGCATTAATGAGTAAATTTGAAAAATATCCTCTTTTTGTTTATATTTTTGAAAAATATCATATTTTATTTTTTTAATTATTTTTAAATATGTAAAATTATAAAAAATAATATTACTTAGACTTAATATCAAATCATTTTCTTGGTTTAGTTAAATATTTAATTTTTACAAAATTGTTATATAACTACAATTTCAAATATTTATTACCCTAAATATTTTTTCAAAATAATAATGAATAACAGTATTCTACCGATGTTAAATCATTATTTTTGTTAAGTTAAGTATTATTGTCATAATGCAAATTTTGATGATTCATTATTATTGAAACACACATAAAATAGTTTACTTTACAAAAAATTTCGAAGAGAATTGTTGAATTGAAGTAAATTTTAGTGATATGTTAAGTTGAACAATTTGATTGGAGCGTTGGAGATTTTTTTTATATAACATGACAAATATTAAACGATAATATTTAATATTTTTAGATATTATTTTGTTAAAATTTAATATATAAAATCAATAAATCATTTTTGTGAACAAAAATATATAATTATAATTAATATTATTTCAAATTTAGTTTTTTCTCTAAATTTCGAATTTAGTTTTGATTTACTAAAAATATAGATTTAAATTTAAATCTGAAAAAATTATTATTTTACATATAAAAAATTATAGTTTTTATTAAAAAAAATGTTTTTTAAAATATAATTCAAAAACATGATAGTTTTCAAAATAACCTTTTATTAATTAGAATCCACGTTTGCTAACTCTAACTCACAGAGTCCCGATGTTAATATGGTAGCCGTACCCATAACATTCATTTATTATATTTTGATCACACGTTCGGTAATAGAAGTTGTTTGTTTTTTTTGACATTAATAGAAGTTGTTTTATTCGAGAGAAAGCGAGTTTCTTTGCTTGTAATTTTAAAAATATTTTGAAATATATCTTTCAGACATGTACGTATAAAAATTTAGAAATACGTAAAGGGATATATATATTTTTAAATGTAGTATCGTATTATTGAGAATCATGTAAAATTAACAATTTCTGACTTCAGTTCGTGTGTGGCAACGTCCAATTGATGGGTCCATTTAAACTCCACCATGGAGTGGATTGCAGAATCCTAGGCTCATGTATATAATACAAATTATATAGTAAAGATTATTTCAACCTTTTGACCTAGTAATTAACCATGATACACTAAAAAATCGACGAATATTCAAGAAGAAGGTCAATCCCTTTTTTGTTTTCTTACTTTAAATGACGAAAAAATACAATTGAAATGACAGCATTTTATAATATACTATAATAAAATCATATTTCCCTTCTGTCGACTGATATGTCGCACTCATCACTCCCACAACCTGCAAAGTCTCATTTATTCTTTGAGACAATTTGTTTTGACATACTCAATACATTTTTTTTGATATTTGATTCAGCGGTAATATGAATCTTCATTTCCTTTTCTTATAAACGGAACAAACTCCAACAAAAAATGGACTTATTATTAGTAGTGTGGATGAGAAAACAAATGCCTGCCTTGCGTGCATTAACTGCAACAACTCATAATTCTCCCCACTATTTATTGCCTCAAAATCTACCACCCCCATCCACCTTTCTCTACATTAAATTCTCACACTACAAAAATAATTCAAACTTATTAATTTTGTCAGCTTTGTTAAGATAAAATAATAATAACATTATCGATATTTCGTATTGTTTTGACAATTATCTATCACAAAAATAATATAAAAATATTATCAAAAATGATATTTTAGTTTTTTGTATCGTTATTTTATATCGTTTTAAATTATTTTAGTATCACTTATTGTTTTTTTATTTGTTAAAAAATTTGTACATTTTTGTTTTATGAATGAAAACAAATATTATGCCAAAAAACTTAAACAAATGGAGTATTATAAAAAAATTGTTGAAGAAGATATGCCGGAACAACCGGTTTGAGAAAATAGGTTTCGTGTTTACTGTTTTTTTTGTTTAATTTCGTATTTATTGGCAGAAAAAAGGAATACACGATTTTTTTTCATCTAACTTGATCTTTAGCGTAAATCCAATTTATTGTTATTGCCTATGAGAACAACTAAAAACGATGGGTTTGTCGCATAGTGAAAATGTCAGTGGTATGATTGAATCATTTAAGAAATGGCTTCAAATTTTACTTTCCAGAACATCACCATGCTATCGATTTATACACATGTCTTGATATGTTTTTAAAGTTTATAATAAGAGAAGACGTATACACACATGTATATATATATATATATATATGAATAGATTTCGGATTCGGATTTTCCTTTTTGACTTAATGTCAAAATATGGCGGTATTTTGTAATGCCGTCCATACATGATTCACAAATTTTTTGAAAAATGTTATTCATATGCCATTTTATTATGTTTTCAGATTTGAGGCATGAAAATGAGAACTCGACTGTAAAAAGGTCAACACTTTTGGTTCGCTTTTAGAAAGGCTTTTTATTCTGCATTCCATCTTCCGGACATTTTCTTTTCTTTTCAGTTAAACGATTCTTCTGTTTTTTTCTTTTCTCAAGGTTAATTATTTCATTAAAATTACTAAACGATTCTTCTTAATTTTTTTCTCAAGGTTAATTATTTCATTAAAATGACTAGCATAATATCTAAAAATATTCAAACTAAAAAACGCTTAATATCTACTTCATATATATGGCTTTTAAGACTTTGATTCATTTGCTTAACATATGGTTTTATTTAGATAAAAATAGTGTAGGAGCATGTTTATATCATTCGTTTAACGCAGAGCTCGATGCATGGACAAATGCTTTTTACCCCACCCGCATGATTGCCTAAACTGATATCGTATTTCTTTAATATGCTGTAAATGCCATTTATCATTATTATTTACACACAAAAAAATGTATTTTCTCTAATTAAACTATGCAGAGGTTTCAAAAAAAGGCAACAAAAGTAAAAAGAAAATGCAGGGATAGTTGGTAAACTATAATTGCGAGTAGTGACTTTATACAGAAAGAGGAGCAACCGTCGATATATACACACATAACACATCTATGTTTTTTTTTTTAATGTTAAGATTATAAATAAATAAAAGTTTACATTTTACAATGAAAACTCAAAAACATATCTAGATCTTAAAAAAAAAAACGATGGAACATCATACATATATAAATATGAGTTATTGCCACATTTAAAGTGGGCTAAATATACAACCAAAGTAAAAGTCAATGAAAAAATTTGTGATTGTTGGATATTCCAGCGAGAAGGAGATTAGACGATTGCGCTGTGCGATCAATAAGCGCCTTTGTAGAGGAGATAATACATGTTTTATCCGAAAAGACCATGCTGTTCCGTTCTTTCCAAATCATGTAGATAGAGGTTTGTAGAATGAGTTTTAGGATCTTACTTGCATAATGAGATGGAGCAGAATGAACACTCAAGACCCATCTAGTAGCCGACGATAGCGAGGTAGGGGGATTATGAACAATCCTCCACGCCAGTGTGCTCCATACTGTTCTAGAGAACTCACACTAAAAAAACAAGTGTTCCTGGGTATCCATACCTGATGCACAGAAAACACAAGTTGCAGGAACATGCATTCCTCATTGCCTCAATCTATCTCTAGTGTTTAGTCTTCCCTGGACCGCTAACCATTGGATGAATGAGAACCTTGGGACAAATTCCTTAAACCAGACAACTTTATACCAAGACACATGAGGAGAACTCTGCCTAATCTCAAACCATGTACCTTTAGAAGAGAATTTTTCAGTAAAGGTACATGAGAACTGCTTCCATTGACACCAATCAGCACCTCTAGAGGGAGCATGCAGAGTGATAGTAGACAAATAGACCTGCAGCTGCTCCGTCGAACCGGAACGCGCGTCCGATAAATGCCAGTGGCCATCCCGAGTTGCCTCCCACACTACGTCTTCCTTATGAATTCTCAGCTCTCTTGGGCCCAAGTTACCAAAGAGTTCTATGAGAGGTCCATAAATCAAACCAGAAAGAAGCTTTTACTCCATTTCGAACCTGACATTGGATCAATCTCTTGAAAATAGGTTTAAGCTCAATCATCTTTCTTATTCTCCAAGATAGATGAGGAGAATGATCAATCAACCAATAGTTCCTCCTTCCAAAGATATTATGGTCAAGCCACATAACCCACAACGAACCCGGCCTTGAAAATAGATGCCAAACCTGCTTCAGCCTAAAAACAATAGCAAACTCCTCTAGCGATCGAATACCCATGCCACCCTCTTATTTTGTTCTGCATAAGTCAGCCCAAGCTACTCTGGCCCCTCTTGCAGAAGATGTTGCATTCTTCCAAAAAGAAAAGCAGAGCATAGAGCGTCAATTTTTTTGTAAAAGTCCTTTGGCAAAACAAACACTTGGCTCCAGAAATTGACTTTTCCATAGATAACAGAAACAATGAGACGAATCTTTCCAGCATAAGATAGAAACTTGAAAATCCATGAATGTAACTGATTGGTTATCTTTTGGATAAACGACTGAAGGGTAGTTAAATATAGCTTTGTCAGACTCAATGGAAGCCCAAGATACCGAGATGCAAATGTACCAAGTTTGACTCCAAATGAGTCTGAAGTCGCTGCTGCCTCGGGTACCACTAAACCCTCATAGAAACAGCTCTGACTTTGTCGGATTCATGTCCAGCCCTGAGAAAGAATGGAAGCACTGTAGTATCTCACTAATACCTTGAATGGAGTGGTTTGAGCCATCAGAGAAAACCAAAAGATCATCAGCGAATGCTAGATGGGTCAGCCGAGGAGAGATACACATTGGGTGCGCAGTAAACTTGCCTTGGACTGTCCCTAAATCCAGCATTCTCGAAAGCACATCCATGACCATAATGAAGAGGTAAGGAGAGATACAATCACTTTGTCTTAACCCCTTCTTCCCTTTAAAGAAACCAGCTAGCCCACCATTTACACATCTATGATTTGTTAGTGTCGTATCAGTAAGTTTTAGAACTAATCATTCCTCCCCGCTGTAACTTTTGTTTTTAGTTATATGTTCTTCGTGATTTTATATATAGCTAGAATTACTTACTTATTTAATTTTTTCGATAATCGAAACTCTATTTTTGTCAATGCGTTTATATTTATTATGGATAGTTTACCATTACATTCACAGTTTCACACCTATAGTCCATAAAAGACAAACCGAATGCATTAATGGAGACGACCTACAAATTCTGGAGTTGACTTGCGTTATAGTGTATACAACATAAATTGTGATACCGGATCAGTAACTTGCATTAGATATTCTTTTGTTTTGATTGTAAAATCAAAGCTTTTAAGTATGATTTCATTTGCGTAAAAACGATTCACTTAAAATGATCTAGCAGTGGATTTCGATTGGCACGATGATTTACCAAACACTGATTCGATAGCAACATAGGTGCTGATGAAACATATATATATATTGGCACTTGTATCGTTCGTAATTGAAAGAAAGAGACTACTACTTCGTCTCTTCGTTGAACCGTCGTCGGTGTGAACATAGTGGTCTCTGATCAGGACCAGAAACCAATTTGAATTTAGATCTTAACATGTTGGTGAGTTTTAACCGTGCGCATCTTGCTAGAAATTTGAAGTTATAGACACTAGGTAAAGATCTGTGTTACGTCGCGGAGTATTTTTTTGAAATTAATAATTTCTAGTTATATTGTTGATAAAAAATTTAAAAGGCTTCTACAATTTAGTTTTTTATATATTTTTTTAGATTTGATAGTTTTTATTTTACTATTTAATTATATATGCATACACTAATAAATACATGTTATATATTATTTTTACAAAATAAATGTATTGTATTATCCCAACATAATTTAGGGTATGTGCCCTATGCTAAATTTATAATCTTGTGTTTGTACTAAAATACTACTTTTATATGTTATTTTTCTCTTTCATTTTCTATTAATTCTCCCAATAGTTTATTGAATTAGATACATTTTTTTATAATATCATATATGGTAAAAAGATATTACATATTATAACTATTGAGACTTAGAGTTGTTCATAAGATATATTAATTCAGTTCGGAACTTGAAACTTCTAACGAAGAAAATTAACATAAAGATCTTAAACTGATAATAGTAAACACTTCCAAAAATAAAACAAACTTTTAAAAAACAAAATGAACGAATATTGAAAAAACCATTATAGAGTGAAGTTAAAGAGAAAAACAAATGTTTATTAATTCTTCTAATAGTTTATTGAATTATATATATTTTCTTATAATATCATATAGGGTAAAAAGGATTACATATTATAACTATTGAGATTTTGAAGTAATTTTAATGAGATATATTAATTCAGTTCGGAACTTGAAACATCTAACGAAAGGATTTTAAACTAATCGCAGTGAACATTTCTAAAAATAAAGCTAACTTTAAAAAAAACAAAGTGAACGAATATTGAAAAAGCATTATAAAATGAAATTAATGAGAAAAACAAATGTTACATTATATAGTAACTTTTGGTGTTTTTGTTTTAAAATATTTTTAACGTAATGTTTATAGCTAAATTTTTAATAACCTAAAAAAATGATTGGTTTTATGGAAACATCCCCAATAAATACAAATTAAAAATCATATTTAATTAATAAAGCAATATGTAACTAAACTTAATTAAAGTAATTTTCATAAAAAGCAAATAAAGAAATAAAAAAATATGTTATTGTGATCACTTAGCATCGTCGCGTTTCTTTGAATAAAGTAGGTTCATAAGAATGAATGTTGAAGCTTATGTGTTTTTCTGTTTTATTTTGATTGTTTTCTGTTTTAGTTAGATGTAGTTTGGATAAAATAATAGAAACCAAAAAATCGAACCAAACCAATCAAAAAAATGAGAATCAAACTCAAAACTGACAAAATATCCGAACGGGTCTTAATTTTCTTTATTCAAAGAACCGGAAACGAAGTGAACCGAACCGAGAATCGAATGGATATCCGAAATATAATGATATATTCAAAATATTAATTATATTTAGACTTAATATAACCCAATATTATAATTATACACTCTAATATATCAATTATTTTTACACTAAAATACTCAAAATAAAAAATCTAAAAGTTCTTATACATATTTGTTAAAATTTAACCAAAATTTATTTGAATTGAACAATTTTAATTTTTTCCATATTTGGGATATCCGGAACCGAACCAAAAATACCCGGAACCCAATCAAACCGAACCGAAATTTTAAAATACCCGAATAGATACTAAATTCCTCTACTCGAAATATCCGGAATAGAACGGATACTACTCGGAACCAAATCAAATACTCAAATATCCAAGTCTAGTGTAAATCATAAGAATGTTGATGTGTCATCATATTTGTTTTTTATTGGTTGATAAATTTGATATATATTATTTGTTATGTTTTGATTGAACATTATATTGTTTTTAATGAGATATTATATCTTAAAGACATAAAAATGCAGATGTGGCTGGAGGAATTCTTAAAAAAAAATTCTTAAAAGTTTTATTGTATTGATTTGTCATTCTTCTCTATCATATAGTTTATATATTTGTAATAAATATGAATTTTCTACAACATTTATTTGTTATGCTTTGTTTTTCAAATTATCAATAAAAAAAAATCGAGTTGTATACGTTTAAAACTCCTTTATAACTCATTTATGACTTATTTGAGAGTTTAAGTATACATGTTATTTATATTTAAAAATTATAATATTTTGAAATACAAAAAATTATGTGGTCTTTTTAGAAAAAATAAGAAGACAAATTTATTTTGACAATAACTGTAGAAATATTTGCAAGATTTGATTTTTGGAATATGTGATAAGACAAAAAAAAGTGCAACGTGCTACTGTTGACAAAAAAAAGAAATAAGAAAGCAATGTGCTACGTTCAATCTTTTTTTTTTTTTTTGATCAAAAACTAACAAAAGTTACTAGAATTAGAAGTGTTTGTTTTTAGATTTGAAGATTTTTAAATAAGAGTGAGACGTTAAATTGTAATAAAAGGGTCAGAGGAGACAGGAGTTTAACCGGAAAAATCCTTAATCACGGTTAAGCCAAGTCTGTTCCATCTCTTTTCACCTTTTCCTTATGCAATATGCATGCGGGACAATCCTCTCTCTCATGCTCATGATCACCATCATTTTCTCCGGATTAACTTGTTTAATTTCTCATGAAATCATTATTAATTGTCTTTAAATTCCTTTGAATAGGTTAAATATATCTTCATAGTTTTCTTTATATTTGGACATTTATGTTATATAGTCTATTACGGTCTGCACTTATTCTCTCCGTGGGTTTGTTTTGAAAGCACAACAAAAATTGGTGAAAACAGAATATGTAGCAGTAACGGTATCCAATTAGCAATGGATCTTGTAGCTTTGAAATCCATGACCATTAAAAAAATCAGAAGTAAACAATAGTGTAATTAAAAAACAGTAAAGATCTAGGAGACCTTCTATGAACAGAAGATCTTTTTAGCACAGCATGTTCACGTGAAGCCAGAAGATGTTCATGATTGATTCGATTTTGTTCTTTATGCAGTTCCCAACCTTTTTTTTTTAACTATACTATAAGGACTAAAACAGGGGAAACAGCATACAAAACTAGTTAAATATATTAGAAAATTTGATGGAAAAGACAGTGTTGGTAAAATTAAAAAAGGGTATTGGGTTTTGTTGTTAAAATTTCAAAACAAGAATCATGAAGTCTTATGACTATATAATATACACAAAACACATCATCTACTTTATAAGATCTCTCTGCTCGTCTAGTCCTACTCTAGTGGCCACCAATAATACCTCACATATTTTTTTTATAATTTCCTGATGTATCATTTGGGACGAATATATATACACACCCATGGTTTAAGTCTTTTGACCAAGGAATAATAGCTGAACTTGAGTTTCATAGACCATGCTTATATTAAATGAGATTTTTTAATGGTAAGTAACAAATTATCCTACCAACAAACCCTAGCAAATTTCCATCATCTGCTTTGTACAAATTATTTAAAAGTCCTATATGGTTTTATCTTGCAATATGAATGCCAAACTTTTGAAACACAGCACAAGTCAACTTACTTCTCATAGAAAAGCACAAACCCTTTCTACTATAGTCTCCATTACTCTTTCTCACTTGTCATCCAACTTTGTATATAATATGTTAACTAAAAATTCACACAAAATGCAAATTTTACACACGCATATAATGTCTTACAAAATCTTACGTCATGAAGACGTAACTGCTTGACATTATTGTAAAACCCGGTACAGAAAATGAGTTACATATATATCTCTGGACTCTGAAGGCCAGAACTTTGCTATCAATAGGAAGGTTTGATTAGGAAGCTCGATAGACACAGAAAGATTACTTGTGCCAGACGGCATAGCGATGGCCACTTGTTGCTAGAGTCCAGTCTCTACCAGAAGGGCACCAAGAGCCGTCTCCGAGCTTCATACACAGTTTCTCACCAACAATGGCTGCGTATAAGTTAGATTCAGCTTTTAAAATGCGGATCGTTGACCTACTGTGGATATCTTGTCGCCTCCTAATGTCAATCTGTCAATGAATACAAAGAAGGAGAAAGAAAAACAGAGGACCGGATTATAGAAAAGAACGAAAACGTCGGACCATGGATCCAATGATAACTGGATAGATTGAAATGAACAAAATACCAGTTTGACAATCTGATCATGAATCGAGCTTCCCCAATCGTAAAAGTGATCGTAGAATACAGATGGAATGCCGGGGTGAGTAAGTATATATGCATAGCCCTACAAAACACACAAAAACCGATCTTCTTCGATTAGGGAGAGACTTAAAATGCAAGGAAATGGATTGTATTTTTGTTTTGAGAGCTTCTTTACCTCCATAATGTGGTGTGAAGGGAACGGCCAATGAGCCTACGAGAGCAACAAAAAAAAGCCATAAAAAGTAAGCAAACATGTGACAAAGGCTAACGCAAATGATCAACAGAAGAAATTGATAGGTAACCTGAGTAGATCCAGTGTCATGGTTATCAAGGAGTGTAACAGCTCTTGAAGGCCACCATCCCATTACACCCGGTGGCTTCCCTTGAGCATCACATAAACGCCAATACTGACCCTTTACGGCTTCCTGTAGTAACGTGAAGCATTTGTGTTTCCATCAATACAATGGCGACATTTTATGTAAACAAAACTCTATGAAGAATCTACGTACCTGCAGAATTCCTTTAGTTGTGAAGTCAAATGCAGCAGAAACCTGTCCCGTGGCATCGATCCAATTGATTATACGCTGTCTATGGCTATCTGTTGAAAACAAAAGACTGTGTTACAATTTCAACTGCATCCAATAGCAAAAATCAGAGCCATTGAACTAGAATGAATAGCAACACAATTCACACGGTAGAGGATGAAGAGAAGCGCAGATAAACCTTGATTATAGTCTAGACCGTGGCCATTGTATTTGCAAGAATCCCAACATTCTCCAACTGAGAACAACGGTTTCGCTGCTCCAATGTATTCCTTTACATAGTTTGCTGAATAACTGCATCGTTTAACATCCAAATTTCACAAGATTAAGGACTCCACAAGCAAACAAACAAACAAATCAGCTAAGCGAAAAACATACCCTCTAGCGAAGTCAAAACGGAAATCTTGAAACCCGACGGTGTTGCGCAGCCAACGAAGCCACCCGATTATATCTTTCCTAACGAAATGCTGAGTGTGATCAACATTTGGAACTCCGTTGAAATTATCCCCTGTGCTTCGGTTACCCTGTTAGTGGAAAAACTTTTCTTAAGCTTTAAGAATTAAGAACATAATGATATGTCAAACATGTAATTTAATCATGATCACTCTCACCAGTCCTCCAGTACAAGAAGTCACAGCGTGTTCATCCCAAGGTAATGAAATTCCATCATAACGGTTATACATTCCACCATGTCCTCTTGTTGTCCCAACACGATGATTGATGACTATATCAGCCATAGCTCTAACTTTGTATTGTTTCATCTTACGAAGTAAGGATTTCAATAGATGCTCAGAGCCATATGCTGAGTTTAGTGCATAAAGGTCCTGTGGAAGGTAACCTGCATTTACAATTACACAACAATAAACGTTTCTGCTCTTAGTAATGGTTATTTGTTTTAAAACCCAAATAGAAAAAAGCTCATAATGTCTTGGAATTAATCTCCTCTAACCTTCTGGTGCAAGAGACTGAGATGGTGGTGGCAACCATGCAGAAGTAAAGCCAGATTTTGCGATGTCAGGAACTTTTCCGTCCAAGTTCCTCCACCAATCATGTTTGTGAGATTCCCAGTTATAAGCCTGAAATAAAATTCCAAATTTCTTATAGGGTCTATAAGACTAGGATCAAACCAAGATTGAACAATTATAAGTGTTGCACTGTAGAATAAAGATGAGCTTACCTGGAGAATGACTTCCCTTCCATCGCGTAGAACCCGACCTGATATAGAAAACCAATAGACTTAATAGTTCAGCTTCAAGAACTAAGAAACTAAAAACTCATCAGCAAGGCTTAATCCTATGTTAAAATCCTTCGTGTTTACCGATATCAGTTTGGTCGTTGCATTCATCAAAGACCTGCAAAAGTATCATGCTTTAGAAACAAAGAAAGATGGAACAACAGTTTTGAACATAAAATGGTAGAGCAAAAAAAGAAAACAAAAGACACTTACATTGTTATAGTAGCCCATGTCGACACAAGGTTCAAACCTCAAACACTGATCGACGAAAAACAGGTTGAATTCAACAATAACCTGCATCAGTAATGATAAAGTTTCAGAGAAATCAAACAAAAAGTGATATGCGCGGTGAGACACAAACCAGTAAGTTCTAAAGCAGCAAACTAATAACCACCAAAGATCCTAAATTCCAAACATTTTCCACTAAGATAACAAATTAGTTAAGAGCAACATTTGCTTCAATAGCAAAATTTTGGCTGTTTGGGTTTTCCAATTTCCCTAAATTTGAAGAAGAAAAGAAGATCAAATACCAAGGAAGAGACGAAGCTACTGTTGCTTCTTCGTGCGATGTTCTGTGAAGTCCCTTTGCAAACAATCCTGGATATATAGAACCGAAGAGGGAACGTGAACTGATTGAGAACAGTTTATGATCCCAAGTCCCAAACGAATCAGAATCAAATGTCAAAAACAATTTTCGGCCGCACACAACCAACTTTTTAAAAAGGTGACAATGAAGAGGAGGAAGAAGAAACAGAGCTCATTGGAGTATACCCAAAGTGACGATTCGATTCTACGGTTTCAGAGATGATGAGCCAATTATAGAATACAATACCTTCTTCAACAAAAAAAAGTAGATAGCTGTAAACAACTTGACCGGAGAATCTCAGAGATAAAAGAGATGTCTTTTTTTCCCCTCTTTTTGAATTTTTTTAGGGTTTTTTGGACTCAATCGATAAACGAAGCTTCATAATTTGCCAAAGTTTACTTTTTCTTTCTTTCTCCTTCGTCCTCACTGAAAGAAAAATCTAAACGCGTTAACTGTTAGATTAAGTAAACTTGACGTGACAGATACAAACAATTGAAATAAGATTGTATAAGGTCAAACCAAGATTATATACATTTATGTACAATGAGCAACGCCTATGTCTGAAGGAGCTTTGAAAGTTTCATTACATAGAGATCAATCAACAACGGCTATAATTTTTTTCTCTCTTTCTTGCCCAAATAACAGAATTTGCAAACTTGTGTGATCGATCAATGGATATCGTTGACTTTGTCAAATTTGAGTTTAGATATAAATAAAGAGACACGTTTGGGCTTGAGAAAAAGCCCATGTATAAAAGAAAATTAAAGGCCCAGTTGAAGAGCAGTCTGATACCTAAAACGGCGTCGTAGAGAAGCAGACCTTTAGCCGTCTTCTAGGGTTTTGACTTTTGTGCGGTAGCCATTAACGTAGTTTTGCAGAGCAAGGCTGGAAAATAGAGAGTTCGATGAACTCTTTTCACTAATAATGGAGACTCAGGAGCCTGAAAACCGAGAAATTTCCCCCGGTATGAGGTTCCTGTTCGAGATTTAGACCAGAAGAATCTCAAAATGTCGACAACCACCAACACCGACGACGAAACGGGCTTGTCCTGCGGCGGAGGCGTCGCGGAGGCTCGAAAAGTTGCCATAATCTTCGCGTTTTGCGGTGTAGGTTACCAAGGGATGCAAAAGAATCCCGGCGCGAAAACCATTGAAGGCGAGCTCGAAGAAGCTCTGTTCCATGCCGGAGCCGTAACAGAGGCCAATCGAGGCAAGCCAAAACAATACGATTTCGCTCGATCTGCAAGGACCGATAAAGGAGTGAGTGCTGTGGGACAAGTAGTTTCAGGTCGCTTCTACGTTGATCCGCCTGGAGTCGTGGATCGGCTCAATTCAAATCTCCCTAATCAAATTAGGGTTTTCGGGTACAAGCATGTTACGTCGTCGTTTAGCTCCAAAAAGTTCTGCGATCGAAGGAGGTATGTGTATCTGCTTCCAGTGTTTGCTCTTGATCCAGTCTCGCATCGTGATAGAGAATCAGTAATGGCTAGTTTAGGTTCAGGAGAGGTATATGTTAAGTGTTTTGAGTGCTCAGAGAGAGGTCGTAAGATTCCAGGTGTTGTGGGTAATTGGAAAGGTACCAATTTTGTTACAAAATCATTGAATGTTCAGTCAGACATTTTGTCGAACAAGTCTAGTGCATTGAGAAGTGACGTCAAGATTGAAGCTTTGAGTTCTAATTTAGCTAGCTTAAGCTCAGTAGATGTTGAATTAGCTAGGATACAAGAAGAAAGTTATAAAATGAATACAAATTCATCAGAGCAGATCAATGGAAAAGGGAATGTAATGACTGAGGCAAAGAGCAAGTTTTGTTACGGAGAAAAGGAAAAGGGAAGGTTCAATAGAATACTGAGTTACTATGTTGGATCGTATAATTTCCATAACTTCACTACAAGAACTAAAGCAGATGACCCTGCTGCGAATCGTCAAATCATCTCCTTCACTGCCAATACTGTCATTAATCTTCATGGGATTGACTTTATCAAGTGTGAAGTCTTAGGGAAAAGCTTCATGCTTCATCAGATTCGAAAGATGATGGGTCTTGCTGTTGCAATCATGAGGAATTGTGCTTCTGAATCACTTATCCAGACTGCTTTCAGCAAGTAAGCTTCTTTTTGTTCTTTGGTTTATAGCTTTTGCCATGTCTATAGTTTTGGTTGTTTTTGATATTAAAATTGGAAATTATGTAACCAGGGATGTGGATATAACTGTACCAATGGCACCAGAAGTTGGACTCTACCTTGATGAATGCTTCTTCACGTCTTATAACAAAAAATTTGAAGACAGTCATGAAGAAGTGTCCATGGAAGCATACAAAGAAGTAGCTGAAGCGTTCAAATTGAAGCATATATATTCTCATATCGGCGCTACAGAGCGAAAATATGGAAATGTGGCTCTTTGGTTACATTCCTTGAACCATAGAAACTATCCTGACCTAAATTTTGGCAGCCATGGACATAACATGAACCAAGTTCTTGTTCATAAGAAAGTTGATGAAACCCACCACGAGGAAGAGCAAGTCATAGTCTCTAAGCAAAATGACGGAAGCTTAGTTTGAAGGTTTTGACATTGTTTGTGCTCTTATTATTCGACAATGTTGGTTAACTGTTCTTGTAACCCTTTTTAATCAATGATTTTTTATGATATATGGTGAATGAAACTGAAGAATTAATTTGTTATCCTCTTTCTGTTTAACACCAAAGAGTCAAAGACCCTCTCTAATGGCGTCGTCAACTAAAAGATTTTCTTTATGGAAGAAAGAAGAATCTTATTTGAACAATGTTTATCGGATAAGTAAGTAATGGTAAAAATTGAGTATAAGGAAGAAACGTGGAACCGAATCTACAGGCAGAGACGTGACGTTACATATGAGCAGCACCATAAAATCCCCTAATCCCACGTCAACCTCTCCGAAGCATAAGGCCCATAACTTTTTCAATTTTTACTTTTAATTGTTTTTAAATTGTTATTTAGGGTAAATAAAATGTCAGACCTTCGATTGACCCGATGAGTTTTAGGGTGTGACTCCTATCTCCGTCTGCACTAATGAGTACTACTTTAACTTTCGCTTACCAATGCATGTCAATACTCAACAGTGACACATTTTAATTTTCAGACGTTTTTTTAAATGCCAACATTTGATATTTAAGATCGTACGAGTTTTTAATTCCTCACCAAAACTCGTACGCTTGTATTTTGAAGTATCATTAGTGTATAAAGTGCATATTTACCCTCACATTCTTCTATTTTTCCATATATTTTTGCATGCTCACATATTTATAAAAAAAAAATATATATATCTATAAGTGTAAGAATCTAATAAACTAAACGGTAAAGAGAAAAAGTAAATTAGACTAAAGAAATTTTAAATTTTTTGAATTATTATTGATTACGTTGGAAAGAAACAGATGTGACTAAATGTCGACTGCTCGTAAGCTTAAAATCTAAAGTAGTTGGGTTGCAATAATATCAGTATTAATAACCTGTGGAAAAAGTAATTAATACATATTAGTAGTATCAGACAAATAACTAAGCAACATCATTCAAAACGCCTCGAAAATAAAAACAATAATTTCTGAAAGCAAATATACACAACTACAAAGTATAAAAAATGTTAATTTCCTTATATCTCTGTGGTATATATTAAAACACACAAAAAGAAAGAAAATGACAAATCCTCACGTCCGTTACTTTTAAATCCTTAGCAAAAATTTAATTTAATTTCGATTTTCTATTTCTTTCTGATTTAATCACAAATCTTATCTTGAATCGTTATCTTTCTCTTCTTTCCTTAAACCAAAACCCAAAAAAAGAGACCAGACAAAACAAAAAAAAAAACACAAACCCTCCCAAAAAAAAGAAAAAAGAACGAATAGTCTCACTTCTCTTAAACGATGTCATCGGAGAACGAATCGACGCCCTCTCAGGCGACGGTAGAAACGACGGCGATGTCTCCGGCGAAGATTAAAGAGTATCCAGAACCATTGGATTCACATGAAGTTGTCGTTAAAGATTCTTCTCGCTTCTGGGATACTCTCAGGCGGTTTCACTCCATTATGTCCACTAAATTCATGTAACAATTATTCTTCCTCTTGTTCTTACTTTATTGTATATATATATATATTTCGTCATTTAATTTATCTTATTTTATATACGTTTTTTTTTTAAATATATATTCAAGGATTCCTGTGATTGGAGGAAAAGAACTGGATTTGCATGTTTTGTATGTGGAAGTCACGAGGAGGGGAGGTTACGAAAAGGTCAACACTTTTTGTTTTCTTTTTCAATACAGAATTTTTTTTACTTTATGGTAATTTTATTATATTCTTATATGTTGTTTTGAAAATGCATGTAAATTAAAAAGGTAGTTGCAGAGAAAAAATGGAGGGAAGTTGGAAGTGTGTTTAGATTCTCTGCGACCACAACAAGTGCTTCGTTTGTCTTAAGGAAACATTATCTCAATCTTCTCTTCCATTACGAACAAGTTCATCTCTTCAATGCTCGTGGTCCTCTTCTTCATCCCACAGGTTCATATTTTCATTATATTCTACAATTGTTGTCTCAAAAGATTTTTCTCTACTGATGAGACTTCTTTTAATTCAACCGTTTGATAAATGCTAATCAATGAATCATAAGATGCTGCTTATATTGTCTTTAATGCCCTAAGACTAGAAAGTTCAATTTTCTGTTGTTTACCATTGACGAGAAAATAAAAGGCTTGAAATTTAAATAAGTAATTAAAAAGTGAAACTCCAAAATGTAAAGTCATGGCTTAATCGTGGGACACATTCTTGCTAGTATTACAAACTTGGGAATCCACGATTGTTTTTTACCCGAATTTTATTCGTCATTTTTATCTATATGGTTATTGTAATTCTCTTGGAACTAAACATTATTTGGCGACGATCATATATGTGAATATCAATTTTGCAGCAACATTTCATGCCAAGGATCTCTCAACGAGCAAAGAAATGGCTCTAGTCGAATATACTCCTCCGAGTATAAGATATAATACTACTCATCCTCCTTCTCAAGGTTCGTACGTATTATTCTACTTTTCTTTTTCTACGGTTTATTTCATTATTTTATTAGGACTAAAATGATTAAGGATATTAGATAGTGATTATATAAATGCGTAACTTATGTTTAGGGGCACAATTTATCTCCGTATGATGATTGTCTAGTCAGCTTTATGTACTTATATAATAAAATCTGTGTTTATCTCAATACTTTTCAAATATAGTCTAGAATCATAATGGTCCCACTGTCATTATGTTTGATGCAAATTCATTTGGATTTTGTTGGATAATAAACCGAAGATGTGGACCAAACCGGAAGCTATATGATTTGGTTCACATATAAGAAATTAATATAAGATAAATGTATTTAAATTTGCTTATTGATACATGTGAATGTGATATTTAATACATGGCACAGGTTCGTCTAGTTTCACAGCCATAGGTACAATAGAAGGCAAATTCGATTGTGGCTATCTGGTTAAAGTAAAGTTGGGCTCAGAGATTCTTAATGGCGTGCTTTACCATTCGGCCCAGCCCGGCCCATCATCACCAACAGCTGATCTAAACGGTGCCGTTGTACCTTATGTTGAAACGGGGAGGAGACGGCGTCGTTTAGGTAAAAGACGAAGGAGCAGACGCAGAGAAGACCCAAATTACCCGAAACCAAACCGGAGCGGTTACAATTTCTTCTTTGCTGAGAAACATTGCAAGCTAAAGTCTCTTTATCCCAACAAGGAGAGAGAGTTTACAAAGATTATTGGCGAATCGTGGAGCAATCTCTCAACCGAGGAACGAACGGTAACAAATTATCTTATCAACCGGGTCCGGTTAAGGAATGAAATTAGATTTTGGTAAACCGAGTTTTTGGTTATGTTTGTAGGTTTATCAAAACATTGGATTGAAGGATAAGGAGAGGTATCAGAGGGAGCTGAATGAGTACAGAGAAAGGTTGAGGATTACGGATGGTGACAAGACAAACGGCAAGGCTTTTTAGGTGATTTATTTTAAAACGTTGTTTTGTTGTATGTCGTTTCTCTCTTTGAAGATCCGACGCCTCGCCGTTTTTTCTAACTTATCGTAGTTGTCCATTCAAAATTAGGCCCAGTGAGGCTATAGACTTGACAAGATTTAGCCGTGCGTTTGGATTTTATTGGACAGTTCCTTTCGAAACTTGAAAAGTCTTTAGATATTTCTGATTTTAGATGGATTTTAGTACAAAACGAACATATAAGTCTAATATTTTTTTTCTGACAACTTGCATGTTAAACAAGAGATTATATTAGCTTCAATTAATTAGTAACTAACTAAACACCACAAGAACTACTAATAAAAACTTGGAATTTTCAAAGTCTACTCCTAAGCTTATCTACTAATGCAACGTTAGACAAAACTATCAAACAATGCCACGTCATCTCACAAAACATCGAAGGCAACCAATCATAAGCAGATAACTCTCTCGCTTTATCTTATCAAATCCTATAACTTTTCAATTCTTTACTAGTGATCACTAAAACTCACCAAAAACCCCTCAAAAATATTAAAAATGGCCGCAACTACATCAGCCACCGTCGCCATCCCTTCTTTCACCGGCCTCAAGCTCGCCGTGAGCTCAAAACCCACGACGGTAACAACCACCATCAGATCCTCCTTCGCCGCTGTGACGGCGCCTAAGCTCTCTGTGAAGTCATCTCTGAAGGATTTCGGCGTCATGGCCGTTGCAACAGCAGCTTCAATCGTTTTGGCTGGAAATGCAATGGCCATGGAGGTTCTTCTAGGATCCGACGACGGTTCTCTGGTTTTCGTACCATCTGAATTCACGGTGGCTAAAGGAGAGAAGATCGTGTTCAAGAACAACGCAGGGTTCCCACACAACGTTGTGTTTGACGAAGACGAGATTCCTAGTGGTGTGGACTCGAGCAAGATCTCGATGGACGAGACAGAGCTTCTTAATGGAGCAGGGGAGAGTTACGCGGTTACTTTGACAGAGCCTGGCACTTACGGTTTCTATTGTGCGCCGCACCAGGGTGCTGGTATGGTCGGGAAACTCACCGTCAAGTAAATTGTCTCGAGACTCTTGATCGAGTAGAAGCTTATTTACAATATATAAAAATCTAACTTGGAAGAGAGTGTTGGATTATTAAACAGGATTATATAATGTATACTCTCGTAAGTTAGTGGCCATTTTAAGTCACGGCCATACAATTAGATCATCAGTCTTTCAATAGAGTTTGTTTTAGGTCTCTGCGTTGCGTTACTTAAGTCCGAACGTTTGATTTTAGAGGCCCTGCACGCCTATATATCACTGGTTGGGCCTAACGGCTCATTTTTTTGTGGAAAATATAGGAAACAAGTTTAGTAAGGTGCTTCAACAAGTTATATAAGTGACCCCTCATAAATTTTGGTTTTTTTTTTTATGAATGTAAAATTTTATTTATCAAAAAAATCCGGATACATTATATGTATCGTTCAAGTAAAGGTTTTAAATAATAAAGAATGGTGGAGTTTGAAAAATTTAGGTATAAACGTAGGAGGGTTGATGGCTGATAATGCAAACTGTCTTCGCATCCTTGTCTAAACCATTTACTCAGTCCATCGTTGGCGTTGTCGCGTTGATAGGCAGTTCCGGATTTTATTATCAATATCCTTAATGAGTCGGATTCGATCTTTTGGTAATTCACCGTATTGTCTCTGGTTTCGCTCTCGCCATAACATGTAGACGGTGACCTGAAAAGCGTATCGCATAATGAATCGATGGGTACTACTGATGCTCGAGTCTGAGATTGCAGTGAGGTTAGCATCAAACCGTGAGGTGTGTCTCTGCTAGGATATCCTATGAGTAAGCTTGTGCCAGATCATAGACGTGAAATTACAAGAGAAAAAAATATGATTGTGAGATTCCAAAACGTAATAACAGAAGACACAATTCACGTTCTCTCTTCCATTCCATGCCATCATTCTATCTCCTGTTGACAATCGATTATGTGTTGCAAACCATACACAAAAAAAATAAATGCTTTTTTCGTTTCACGTCGGGTTCAATCTCCCGAAACTTAAACCGGATTCTCTTTCCAAAAATTTTGTTTCAACAAATCACGAATGTGTAAATTCATGAAACGTTTGAAATAATCAATCTGTTAATGAATCAAATTTAATGATATATAATATCACGTGATGAAATCATTATAGATTTAAATAACAAAAATGAAGACAGTTCATGGGTCCAAGGGTCAGGCAGGGAAAAATGTGTATTTTGGTCGCTTGGTTTGATTTGATCTTGAAGCCAAGCAGGGAAAGAGACAAACAACACAGATCAGCACACTCATAAATAGCTGATAAGTAATCGAGACTCTCTTTCTCGAATGGAGAGTTCCACGTCGAATACAATTCCCATATCTTGACAAGACTAGTTGCAATTCCGAAATAATTAATATGAATATTTTACATTAGTAATGCGAAGAAAGCTCTCAACAGTTGTCACATTTTATGTTCTAGAGAAAAGCACAAAGTGATTATCATATTTGAAGGCTTCATCGTTCTTATCTGTGTATTATTTTTATATAGCTTTAAAATGTATAAATGATATGATTTCGACGAGCTTCAATAATACTTTCCGGTCGAATATATAACAGCTGGACATCGATGTCGTATGTGCATTATGGTCTACAGTTGGTATGAATAGAGTAAATTAATATCGGGTTCATAAAAGATGTTAAAATTGGACCAATCTATAACGTACTTGTCCTAATTAAAACATTAAATACGTCGTGTGCGCAAAAACAGCACGTGAGCGATGTAAAAAAACACTAGCTGTAATATGAAGTGATCAAAGATTCGTCTTGACATAAAGACAGATTGCATAACACATTGTCATGTGATATGATCATATGAGTCATGTGATACGACCAATTTACCAAAAATCATAATATAATATTTAAAACAATTGGATACGCCAAGGACCAGCTAATAGTTATGAGCTCACGGATCTTGTATAATGATGAAGTTTTTTTTTCTTGGTCATCAGAGCGTTATCATTAGGGCATAGGTTATTTCGGATCAAGAAAATTATCTAGCTATCGCATTCGAGACCACACAAGATATTTACGTCACGGACTCATGCCCTGATCGAGAGCTTCAACTATTTCATTAGCTATTTTTTCCCCTTAATTCATTTCATTCAACATTATACTAATACTTCGTCTCTTACTTAATTCTATAAAAAACAATTTTTAAGCTGTACGGAGAGAGAGAGACATATAATAAAAAATAAATAAAAAAGTTACAAGACTTCTCACATAGAAAAATATTAAGGAGCTGGCCTGACCCTACAACGTGGAAACAGTTAAATGCTTGTAAAACTTATTAAGGCTATTACAGAAAAGAAAAAAACATCTCAGATATTATAGTTCAAGATCGCAAATAATGATCTCATGGCATTTATTTTCACATGTAGTCGAGTAGATCTGGATCTATAAATTATTTGCAGTTTGACACTCTTATAGAGGTTGTGAAAAACTATATATAAACGCAAAAAATACATATCAATATAAGTGCTTAATTAACGATATGTTGGCTACATTTTTTTTTTTTCAACAAAATAAAATCATCTATTCAAACTAAAAACAGATGATTTTTTAAGAGAGAACCAGTTAAGAATCAAAGAGTTTACATGGAAAAAAATAGAACTACGTGATCGTGTCTTTTTTTGCAAAACAGTCAGTACGGATATTATTACAGCGTGAAATAAAAAACAAAGAAAAACAATTAAAAAGGAGCTTCAAAAGTCTCAAATCGTCCAACTCCGACGCAAAGACATGCCATTCATCCGGAATGTTTAACAACTGAGTTAACTCTTTGCAATCTATTTCAAAATGAACAACAAATATCGAAAAGGGAGATGAGGGATCTTATTGTCCAAAGAATAGACTCAAATTCCACATCAAAAGGAGATAAACAACAACGGAAATTCCACATGTTGGCTACATTCACAAACTAAAAAATATTGATTTTACTATTGGAGGTTAAATGTTGAAATTACAATATGACACAAAGAAAACAAGAGTATATGTGTCTACTGTCTTAGGTTTAAACAACAACAAAAGTGTAGTATAAATTTAAACTTTTACCATCTAACTCTAGTAATATAATGATTTAAATATGTATATCAATATATGAGTAGTATATGGCAATTATTGTGTGTATAACAACAGTCAATTCAGTATATGGCATTTTTATCGCTTCTGTCACCTTATATTTTCTATAGGCAGTAGTGTGGTGGACCATAAGTAGCAGTTTCTGTTATTATCTTACTTCCTAAAAAGGATTATTTAATTGCAAGATTCTAAATTGGATATTCCTACTATACATGTTTGTAGATAAAAACCATTAACCCGGTACAAGTAAAGAGTCGCAAACTTAACGTTTCTCTCCCTCTCTCTTCCATTTTTTCTCTCTATCTCCCTCTTAAAAAAAACAATGGACTCGGTGGCTCTCTACTGCACCGCCGGTCTCATCGCCGGCGCCCTCTACTGGTTCATCTGCGTCTTAGGTCCAGCAGAACAAAAGGGCAAACGAGCTTTAGACCTCTCAGGCGGCTCAATCTCCGCCGAGAAGGTCAGAGACAACTACAACCAATACTGGTCTTTCTTTCGCCGACCAAAAGAGATCGAAACCGCCGAGAAAGTTCCTGACTTCGTGGACACATTCTACAACCTCGTCACCGACATCTACGAGTGGGGATGGGGACAATCTTTCCATTTCTCTCCTCATATCCCCGGAAAATCTCACAAAGACGCCACAAGAATCCACGAAGAGATGGCCGTCGATCTCATCAACGTGAAACCTGGGCAAAAGATCCTCGACGCAGGTTGTGGCGTCGGTGGGCCGATGAGAGCAATCGCGGCCCATTCAAAGGCCCATGTCACTGGGATCACCATCAACGAGTACCAAGTGCAACGAGCCAAGCTACACAACAAGAAAGCTGGACTTGATTCTCTCTGCGACGTCGTTTGCGGTAACTTTTTAAAGATGCCGTTCGATGAAAACACGTTCGACGGTGCTTACTCGATCGAAGCCACGTGTCACGCTCCCAAACTCGAAGAAGTCTACTCAGAGATCTTCAGAGTGATGAAACCAGGATCTTTGTTCGTGTCATACGAGTGGGTCACAACTGAGAAGTACAGAGACGAGGATGAAGAACACAAGGATGTTATTCAAGGGATCGAGAGAGGTGACGCACTTCCTGGACTAAGAAGCTACAAAGATATAGCTGCGACGGCGAAGAAGGTTGGGTTTGAGGTTGTGAAGGAGAAAGATTTGGCTAAACCGCCGTCTAAACCGTGGTGGAACCGGTTAAAGATGGGAAGGCTTGCTTATTGGAGAAACCATGTTGTGGTTGTGATTCTTTCAGCTATTGGTGTTGCTCCTAAAGGAACCGTTGATGTTCATGAGATGTTGTTCAAGACTGCTGATTATTTGACCAGAGGTGGTGAGACTGGAATCTTCTCGCCGATGCATATGATTCTCTGTAGAAAGCCAGAGAAAGCTTCTGAATGAATGAGAGGATCTTCTTCTTCTTGGTTTATTTTTTCTATTTCCCGTTTTGCCCTTTATGAATCTTTTTGTCGTCGGATCACTTTGATGTACTTTTTTCATTTCTTTTCGATTTAATTTGTTTTGATTGATGATTAATCACTTGAGATTTGTTATTTATTTCTTCTATTATAGTTTCCGAAAATATTCGCCGGGAAACTCTATCGGAGTGATCCGCCGCCTTGTTTATATTTTGTATAGAGCAATGTCTCTGTTTAGTTTAACTTCTAAGATCCAAACGGAATGAACGGTAGAGATCTGCGTAAGCGCCGGCGACTAAACAAGGGATTAGCACGTGTAGTGATACTTTTAGATCAAGGGGTAGTTTGGTAAATGAGAATGTGATTAGGTGTGTGACATTGTGTCCGACCACTAGTTAGTTAGTGTCATGGGATTTGAGGCCTTCCGATATGCATATGACTTATTGTCAACCGTCTGATATATTATTTTCGATATTTAGGTTATGGTTGTCGCATTGCGGTAGTGGGTGCAGCGTGGTCGCACGAACTCTGGCTTTACCTTAGTAAATGATATTTAATTTACAATATGTTTCGAGTGATGAAGTGATTTTGTGCATGTTAAAAAAAAGTTTCTCTCTACAAAAACAAAAATATATATATTTCTCTCCTTTGCCCACTTGTAATTCATTCTACCGATTGTGACTAAAAGTTTTACTAAACACGAGTCTGGGTCGAAATTGTCTGTAGTAGGCTTTTACTGATGATACATGGGCTAAAGGCCCAATTTTTACTGGTTTGTCTTACTACCACCGGAAGTGGATATACCTATATTCGTGCGTGAGCAGCGTGACATCAACAATTATACGCGTAATCACGTATACATGTCTAAGTCAATGGACCTTTGTGTCGAAGCTGAGAAAATGTCCAAACGTTTACAGCTGATGCAATTTTTTGTTTTCTATGCCGAATACATTTTCCTTTTACCAGATCGAAGCTACAATGATCTTTTACTAAATGAAAACAACCGGTTCAATCAGTCTTACTTGGATGCTAATGGAATTTTCCAGAATATGTTGTCTTTATGCAAACAACTTAAACAAAATCAACTTCAATTGCTTTTAGAAACAGCAAATTCACCAAGTTCACGTATTCCTTTTATATTCCCACAAAAAAATCTAATCAACAGCGAACACAATCCACACAATTTAAACAAGTGGACATAAAAGTCTTGGACCCATTTTAAAACATCTATCCACATTAGACCATTCACTGATCTCTAACCAATCCCACACACACACTTACACAATGGCTACCGTCGCTAACTTCCTAGTTAAACCAATCGCCACCGTAGTTCCAAGGCCGTCCTCCGCCGTTGCCTTCACCTCCTCCTTCGTATTTTTCAACCATAAAACCAACTCTCTGTTCCGGAGGAAAAACCTCTCGAGAAGACTTTTCACCACCGTGAAAGCAAAGGCTGGAGCGGCGTCTCCAGGAAAGGTTGGTACACCGCCGGCTAAAGATGAGAAGGTACAGAAGATTCACAGCGGAGAGGAATTCGACGAGGCGTTGAAAAATGCGAAGAGCAAACTTGTGGTTGCGGAGTTTGCTACGAGTAAGAGTGATCAGAGTAATAAGATATATCCGTTTATGGTGGAGCTGAGCAGGACCTGTAACGACGTCGTTTTCTTGCTCGTCATGGGTGATGAATCTGACAAGACCAGAGAGCTTTGTCGGAGAGAGAAGATTGAGAAAGTTCCTCACTTTAGCTTTTATAAGAGTATGGAGAAAATACACGAGGAAGAAGGTGATTTCCGAATTTTCCCTAATTTCTTCTCTCATTAAAAAGATAACTCGATTTAATCGGGAGAGGCAAAATAACATATTGGGATTAGACTTTACTCAAACGATTAACGCCCATGATTCGTTGAACAAATCTATTGAATTGATGAAAAATTTAACACAATCTCTCCAATTCTACCTAGATTTTAGCAGATTGCACACACACTTGTATATTAACTGATTACGATGTACGATGATTATTTGTTTAGGTATATTATTATATTTTGATGTTGTAACACTAACTATAACGAATTTCAAAAGAGAATTCGATTTAATTCTATATAAACATACGCAAGTTTTCGAAGCATACATAATTCGCCTAGTTATTATTTAAGTAATTTAGTGGCAAAGATGTAAAAAAATGGAAAAGTTTGACCATTGGCAGGTATTGAACCGGATCAGTTAATGGGAGACGTGCTATACTATGGTGACAACCACTCGGCGGTGGTGCAGCTGCACGGCCGACCTGACGTAGAGAAGCTGATCGACGAGAATCGATCCGGAGGTAAGCTGATCGTGCTTGACGTCGGACTGAAACACTGTGGTCCCTGCGTTAAGGTGTATCCGACCGTGCTGAAGCTGTCCCGGTCGATGTCGGAAACAGTCGTGTTCGCTAGAATGAATGGAGACGAGAACGATAGTTGTATGGAGTTTCTCAAGGACATGAACGTTATCGAAGTTCCCACTTTCTTGTTCATTAGAGACGGCGAGATTTGTGGTCGGTATGTTGGTTCCGGTAAAGGAGAACTCATCGGAGAGATTCTCCGGTACTCAGGTGTTCGTGTCACGTATTAGTTTGTATCAAAACTTAATTTTTACTACATCTCATTAAAAGAATGAGTTTTTGGTCTGTCTGTACCATCCGAAACCGGTTGATATGCAAAACTCAAAATGGTGTGATTCTTGATTTGATTTTGCTTTTGTGTTTAAACTTTGAAGGCACGGAAAATTTAATGGAATTTTGAGATTTTCAGTAAGGGAATGAAATGTAATTGTTACATAAAGATTCCCCATAAAGATTATGATTTGTACCTACCCAATGAAGATACTGTACTATTATTCTGTATATTTTACACAAATAATATTCATTTGGTGTGTGATATTTAATGGTTGATTGTGAATTACATTTAATATTGGGACAATTTGGTGGTAGGAAGACATTGGTTGTTGTCAGACACATGTCACTCAAGAAAAAAACAAAATGAATTTGTGATTGTAATTGTAAAAATGTAAATGTGAGAGAGATTTTTTAGGTGGAGTAAAATTGAATATTCACAAAAAAAAATTGAAGTGAACGATCATCATCATCACAATTCTTCAACATATACACATAACAACAAAATCCAGATATATTGTGTATGATGATCATTATATAATTTGAACTGCAGTAATAAATATATATATATATATATATATATTGAAAGGAAAAAGTGAAAAAATTGTGAATGAAATTTTAATCAAGTGGTTTGAAGATGAAGTGGTTTTGGTGGATCCATGGTTCTTCTCTTCCACAAGTTAACTTCTTTCTTTGGTTTTAACCCTAACGGAGCTGAGAACGGGATTATTATGTCGTCTTCGTCGTCGTCATCATCGTCTCTCAAGTAAGCTCCTCTCGTATCATCATCAGAATAGTAGCCACGGCGATGATCAGCCGGTGACTCTTCTTCATTTTTCATCTCAACCGCCCAATCAAATCCACCTAAAGCTTCACGGCTGCTAGCGAATTTCTTCATCTGACCTAACGAAGGCACCGCCGCGGCGGAAACCACCGTAACCGGATGTTCATCCGCGGCGGAGACGGCGGTGTGACGAGATTTTCTTGATGTGGTGTTTCCTCCAGCCGCCGGCGAGAACGAGAAGAGACGTTTGATCTTCGAAATACGACCTTTTTCATCTTCTTTGGTCAAAGACGACGTCGACGTTTTGGTGATTTTAGGAATCAACGATGCAGTAGCTTTGTTCTTTTTACCGGTGGGGCATTTAGACTTACCGAGCTTGATCTGGCCGATGCAAGAGACTTTAGGTGAAGTAGGCTCGTCCCAAACGGCTTCGTTTTTGTTTCTTCTAACCCGAGCCGCGTTAGGAACCAAAGGAACCATAGGACCGGAGAAAAACATTTTGTTAGCCGCGGTGCTATTGTGGTAGTGGTTGTGGTGGAGATCTCTTCCGGGACTAAACGGCGGTACGCGATGTCCAAACGACATCGCTTTAGGAAGCATCTTCAAGAGCTTGTTCTTGTTTTTAGGTTTCGAAGTTGAGGTATGGTGTTTATTGTCCATTGATGATCACAACAAGCAAAAATCGCAGATAAGAACAGAGGATTCTGGGTTTTGTTTATTTGGGTCTATTATGATGTGAGAAGAAGGAAAAAGAGAGGAAATGAGTTTGAAAATGTCAACGATGAGGCCTGGAATGGAGGAGTTTTGGTCAAATGTGAGCTAAAAAGGAAGAAGACCTTTGTGTTTTATACGGCCGACTTCCAAAATTTTAAATGCGGAAGGCATGTTTGATTGTTGCAAGTTTCCTCTTTTTGTTACTACTACTACCACCTAAAGGCTTAAATATTGTTTTTTGGTTCGATGACGATTAGTTAATTACTAATTTGACTTTAGTTTGGATCTTAATAGTCTAAAAATCAATATAGTATAGTATTCTTTTGAAATGGGGGGTGTTGATAGTTGGGACCTACATGTAAAAAAAGAAAATTTCAGCCATATGGGAAAGTAGAAACTAGAACTTATCAACGATGCAGTGATGAACTAGTTTTTTTTTTTTTTTTTTCTTTTGCATTGAACTAGTTGAGCTAGTTAGTATTTTACAAATGCCCCACAATTTTGCAAAATAAAGTCCGGTAATTGAAACAATTGTAAGATTAAAAAACGACCATGTTTTCAGTACACATTTTTTTCCATAACAACATGTAATAACCGAAGTATTTTAAATCCCATGTTGTGTTCTTATTGAATCACTAAACCCCTGTTTAATTTAGTGTTATCTTTTATGGTTTACTATTTCGTGCGCCAAAGAAATAAAAAATGGGAGAATATTACTGCACCAAGACACGAACAACTAGTAAACAATATTAAATTAGGCTGAAAATGTGACAAAAACGAAATAGACCAAAAACTATGGAGAAAATGATGGCGAAGCTGTCCACTGGTCAGGATTAAGAAAATCATATTATTCAAACACGATGCTGATCCACCTAATTAAGTTGTTGTCTCTTTGCAAGACGTATAAGTTAATACTGAGATGGTTCGGAGAGATGATTCCCATAGATGGGACCATTAAATAATCGGAAACGAATGGATCTTAATTTTGGTTGATTAGAGTTTTATTTTTAAACATCGAGAAAACTGAACAGGTCCAAAACATAACTTTTATTCAAGATGATGGTTGGTAAACTAAAATAGTACCAAACGAAGCTACAGTGATCTCAATTACTACTGATTATCGGTTTACAATTAACCGTATTGCACATCTTTTCATTAATTCATCATCATGTGCTTCTCACGTGACTTCTTCTTCTTCCATCTCTACCCTTTTTTTTTAATTCAGGAACTTCTCTTTGCCCTAAATTTCGATTTCAGTTCTTTCTGAATCGAGATCCTTTCTCCAGCGTGAATTCTTAATTCAACGGGTGGGTATAAATTATGGTTCAAGCCTTAGATTTGCAGAGCTTTATTCTTCGGGCTCGAGTTCTTAAGCTGTATCGACAAGCATTGAAGATAGCTCACAGAGCTCCTGTTCATGTTAGAGGTTAGTGTTTTCATTTCCTATTTCTAAACACGATTCCGTATCTTCTGCTCTGTCTGTCTATCTTAGAGATTCATCTCAAACTTTCAGACAAGAATTTGGCGTTCACCGTAGACCCAAATTGATACAAAATCTAGGGGTTTAGTATAATTTGAATGGTATAATGGAGATTTTATAATTTCTTCTAGTCATATAACAAAAGTTGATGGATTTTGATAAGCTTTAGTTTATTCGTGTGTTCATGTCATAAGTGTGATGTGATTGAATAATTTTTTTACAGGGGAGTTGAAACAGACTGTTAGGCAAGAGATGGAAAAGAACAGAGACTGCAACGACAAACAAAAGATTCGGTATCTGATTAGTGAAGGTTTAGAGCGAGTTAAAGGACTCGACGAGATGCTGAATATGCAAGGCCATTAGCGTTGGTGTAAGATGATGTTATTTTACATTCTTTTTGTAGCTTCTGCTTAATTGAAGGTGATGCAATGTGAGATTCTTCAGATAGAATGTCTGGTCATCTTTGTGTGTTTAAGCTCTTTCTTGCATATGGTTCCTTCATCCCTATTGATTGATATTTTTAAATGAGCAACATCCTATTCTTTTCTACCTGAATTTGTGATATACTTTTTAAGATCTCTATTCTTTTTGACGTTTTCTCCAACAATACCATTTTTGTTTTAGTCATCTTCTGCTGCAACCCATCCAGAAAGCTTCTCATGCGAAGATTAAACCCTTTCTCGATGGGTTTGCAAGGGAACTTCACTAGAATATTAGTGTTATCTCGTTGGGCAAAACGTCAAAAAGAATACAAATCTTAAAAGTGTGTCACATATTCAGGTAGAAGAAAAATATGATGTTGCTCGTTGTAAATAACAATCTATAGAGATGAAGAAGATACGCAAGAGACTTTAAGCACAAAGCTATCAAACTTTCCGTTTGAAGAGTTTAGCATTGCATCACCTTCAATTAAGCAGAAGGTTAAAGACATTTGGTTTCTCATAATTATTCATTAGTTTAAAACATCATCTGTTTGACATAGTTCTTTAGTCGTTTTGTGTGTCATCAACCTCTTCTATCTTCACCTTTAGGTACCATGTATGTGGATTTTGACCTGGCAAGTATCCATATCCATCAACTCTATTTAGACTTAAAGCTGTATTCCAGCTTCTTCTGACATCCTTTTCATCCCAAAGCACGTAAAAGATTGTATATTTTGAAGCCTTTTCTTAGTCATTGTGTTTAAAAACCTTTATGGCCTCTTTCAAATTTTCATATTTGAGATGAGTCACGACGTTTGAGTTCAGAGGAAGAGAGAGAAAAAATGCTGCTTCGGCAGTATAACTAATTAACGCAATTAATGGAAGCCAAAAACACCGAGGGTTAAATTTGATCTAATTCGACGTCGTTTCAGGATATATATAGATCATTCTATGCGATCTTAGCGATAATATTGGGCTGTAAGTGGGCCTATACGACCTTATGAATAAGCCCATCTGCTATGTTGTTGGCACTAGGAGACAAAATGTTTCAATTTCGGTGTTGAGAGAGAGAGAGAGAGAGAGAGGTGATGGCTGCGAAGCTTCAGAAATGGCGAAATTTGTCAGGTCGTCTAGATCTGATGGCGCGGTGCCACGCTGTGTCTTCGAGACGTCTCTTGCACGAAGGTCCAGACACAGTGGAGGAGCTTCTCGATAGACATCTAGCGAAAAAAGAGAAATCAATTATCGACGACGATGAGGCCGAGTTCCTGAACAGGCGGCGTCTGACGAGCACGCGCAGGGAAGCGCTGAGTTTGTACAGAGACATATTACGAGCGACTCGGTTCTTCATGTGGATTGATTCCAGGGGAAATCTGTGGAGGGACGTGTTGAGAGAGAACGCGAGGAAGGAGTTTGAGGCGGCGCGATTTGAGACGGATCCGGAGGTTATCACAAGGCTTCTGATCGGTGGAAGCGATGCGGTTTCGTCTGCGTTAGATAAGCTCGCGGAGAAGCAGAGAGAGATGATTGAGAAAAACCGCCGAGGCGATCAACCGTGAATTGACTTGATCATCGTACAAGAAAGAATGTTTCAATCGAATACTAAAACCCGTTGAGTTTAAAGTGATATGCTTAATAAGGTTCTTCTTGATGCTTTTGAAATTGTTGCCGTAAATGGCGGCGATAAGAAGAAGAAGAAGAAGAAGAAGAAGCTGAGAGATTTTTTGGTTCGATGTCATTTTGAGTGTTGTAATTCACTTGCACGACTTAGATGTTTATGACATGTCATTGAAGAGTTTGAATACACCTCTACAAACTATAAACAAGGCTTAGATCTTAGAATAACTCATTGCAACATTGTAACGGATCATGAACTGGAATCTATAATCTCTTTTGTTTCGCCAAAGATCACCAGAGACGAGTAAGATTGCTTGTTCATTTTAAAGAACGTGAAAGATGGGTTCCCTTGTTTATATCTGCACAATCAGTGGCTGTGTGATAAACCAAAGCCGAGAGACGAGAGATTAGTTTACCTGCGCAAAGCAAGAGCATGACGTAGATGTCTCTCAGTATAACCAAAATCTTTATCACGAAAACAGAGTCCCAAGGTATGACTATGAGGTTAGTTATAAAGCAGAGAGAATTGGGTTACGTTTTCTCTTCCGCTTCTACGAAGCAAGCCTACTATCTCTGCAAGATCTGGAGGTGGTGGACATGAAAACTTTACAATTTCCCCGGTGCACGGATGTGTAAAGCTATGAAGGAAAACAGAGTAGAAAATGGCAGTTATTATCTGGTTCTGCTCCTAAGTTTGAATCGAGAATATAAGATTGAGATTTGAGTTCTCTTACCCGAGAACTATAGCATGAAGGCAAGGCCTATCCATTTTGGAAATCAGCTCTATGATCTCTTCTTGATCACTGCGGCAGACTCTTTTCCGCAGAAGAGAAAGGGCCATGCTTTTTGTTCCACCATACACTTCGTCACCCAATAGAGGAATACCCATATACTTAGCATGAGCACGTATCTACTTCAAATGAAGATGGAAGAAAAGGACTTTTCAGACATTCACAAGTTCAATTGTTCAAAGCAGCTGGAAATAGATGACATAGGGCAGTAACAGAAACAAAAAAAGGCCAACTCAAGCTCTTACAGACAAAGATGTGAAACAGTAAGAAGTAGTAGACTTTCATAGATTTTGAATATTCCTTCTTGTGGACAGAGTTTCACACTGAAAAATTTGAGAATACCTGATGGGTACGACCGGTTTCCAGTCTCCACTCAACCAATGCAGAGCCACCTCCGGCTAGTGTTTCAATTACCTTATACCTTAGAGAACATTGTTTGAGCATGTCAGTATCAGTTGACCACACTTAAGAGACTTTTTCTCATTCTAAAGAATAGATGCAGTGTTTATAGTGCTTAATGCACTTGTAAAAAGACTGCTCTCATCACCTACTAGCAGCATGGCGAGCTCTTCCACTGCTTAATCCTCCAGGTATAGCAGCCATACGTATCCGATTACTCGAATCACGACCAATTGGTATCTCAATACGCCCCTGAGGTGGAGAAGGAACCCCAGTAGTAAGACTTACATATACTCTCTCAATTGTGTGTAGCTGAAACTGTTGCGCTAGATGGGCATGAGAATGTTCATCCTGCCATTATACTTTTCATTAAAGTCAGAAGAAGCAATCAAAGTAGTTCGTAAAGCAGCCATCAAAAGAAGAAGAAGAAAAAAACCCTAACCTTGGCTACAACGAGCAATCCAGTTGTGCCTTTATCCAATCTATGAACAATACCAGGACGAACAGAAGCAGCATATGAACTAGAAGAGGTCGTCATCTCTTCATCATCTGAAAAAGTTTCTTCATCGGAATCATCATCTTCTTCTGAGTTTGAATAAGCAACACAAGGAAGACTGCAATGATGAAGTATGCCATTAACAAGCGTGCCAGTAGGATTCCCAGGCGCAGGATGAACAACCTAAACATAGGAGAGATATTATTGCTTCTGCAATCCTAATGACTATTCAATCATATATTCTTAGAACTAGGAAACTGTGATTACCATATGAGCTTGTTTGTTGACAACAAGAACGTGTTTATCTTCATAAACTATATCTAATGGTATGTCTTCAGCTTCAGCTTTCAAAGGTTGAAGCTCTGATATCGTACAATTAACCTCATCGCCAGCTTTTACATTGTGTGAAACCTGGAAGAGATTGAAACTTGGTTGAGAAGGATTAAGAAATTGAATTTTTTTTTGAAGAAATCGAATCCGAAATCAAAACCTTATCAACGACTCGACCATTGACAGTAACAAGCCCAAGCCGAATACTCGACTGTACACGAGCTCGACTAACGCCATTGACAAGAGAAGAGATCCACGAATCAAGCCGAATCTTCCCTTTCACGCCGTCTACTGTCTCCTCGATTCTGAGGCCGGCGTTATTGACTCTCGGGATGATGCTCTCCGTAGGACGACAGGCGACCAAATTGGGGATTCCAGAACTTGCTCTGACGAAATTCGAAACCTTAGGGAAGAAGGAGAAGAAGACAGGGAGAGAAGAAGAAGAAGAAGAAAAAGAAGAAGAAGGATAACGAAGGGATTTGACGGAGGTTAACGAGAAACTCGGCAGCTGAGAGATTGAGAGCATCGTCGTCGTCAACTTCAAAAATCCCGTTTTGGTCTCTGAAACAACTTGAAGCCTCTAGATGCACTAGAGGTTTTTCCCACTCTTCTTTTCATGCCGTTAAAAGGTAAAGCTTCTAACTTCTGGATCTATTATAGATGGGCCTTAAAAAGGCTTTACTTCATTGAAAATGGGCCAGGAAGTTCCTTTGACACGAGTAAAACGCACCTCATTTTTTAGTTATTAGTAACTGCAGTAATGACTAAATACTTTTATATTACGACTAATGGCCTAGGATAAATATAACCGTCTAATAGTTTACTTACTATAATTTTTAATGGATCTAAAATATTGCACTATTTCGATTGATCTCTCATTTAGATCTATAGACAACTCCTCCACATGTAAATACTATTAACCTACTACTATTTGATTAACTTGAACTTACTATGAATAAATGATAGCTCTCCTTTGATTTCTCAGTTTTTGTAGTCAATTTTATTTAAGGTTCATTATACATTACTGCATGCACAAACAAAAACTCAAATTAATATTATTTCGTTATAAAATAAATCCAATGGATTTTTCCATTCACCTCTTGATTAGCTAGCTTTATGACAGTTTTCATTTCTTTATCTAAGATCTCACTATCTTCAACATCAATTATCGAACTTGATTACGAGTACACGGATACGTCAAATCGATATCGCTTGAACGAAAATGTAGAACATATATGTGCATATAAAACGTAGTGGGTTAAACATGCTTTTGAAAATTTAAGTTTGAGCTAGATATGCATAAACTTTGATTTCATTCATTAATTTCCCAAAAGTCCTTTCATTTCAGACGGCTCCAAAAGGTTATTTCCATCTAACACTCGATAACATGATAATATTCTAGGATGCATTAATAGCCATTATATCTTCATGTCAACTATTAGAACACATGGCGCATCACAAACTTGTTAATAATGATTAATTACGAAATTGTTGTGTATAAAGTGAAATATGGTAGAAAGATGGTAAAATCTGCATGTTGATAATATGCAATTGAAGATGCTTGGATGGATGATTTAAGGAAAACCTCTCTCCCCCTTGTTATTGATTACTAGCGATGATGTCTTCCTGAAACCAATTAGAGATCTGAAGAAAAAAAAAAACTACATGGTATATGTAGCTTATGATATTACGGCTTTAAAAGAAAAAGAAAAAAAATACAGATGTCCATTTGTCATGGCGTTAGAGTAGTCATTAGTCATTACAAAGGAAAAAATGTAAAAATCAATTCTTCATGATTTTTTTAAACTAATAGTTTAGTTGAATGTTGGATATATTTATTTTCTTCTATCCGCATACATTATCAGGCCATTCAAAAGAAATAGTTTCATTTGACTATATATATATATATATATATCCATCAAATGAAACAACAAAATAAATATTTTAATGTTTTTGCGTCAGTCTTTGGAAAAATTCGTGATCTAGCTGAATAAGTTTGCCACATATGCGATCTTTCCATGTAAACTTTCCACGCTTACCTAAACTTGATAGTATACCCTGAATGTATGGAATCTCTTTATACGGAGGTCCTGGACCTCCTGGTGAAGATGGACAAATTTCTTGTGATATAAAAAAGGAATTGTGTCCATAGAGAATGGTATTATATAGAGTTTCAATAATGACTTTTTAAGGTGACAAACAATTTAAAGATATATATATTTTTAAATAACAAATAAGGGTTCACGATTAAAAAACGAGTCATCTTAAACGAAACTTTTTTTTTTTTTTTTTTTTTATAATTCATATTCACGCAGGCACAAACAATTCATTTTATACATATCAAGAAAGAAAAAACATAGGAATGCATTAATGCACATTTCATTCGTGTTTGTTATTAGTTTACTTTATTTATAGTTGAAGCAAAGCATCCGTCATTGTAGTTGAATATATCATCTGATCAGCTTCGGATCTGAATCTGTAGTTCCTTTCCTCATCATCGCCACAAATTCCTCGTAGTTTATCCTCCCATCCTATCAATCACAATCATCATTATTAATCATTTTTTTTTGTAACATTCATCATAATCATTAGACCGAAACAAAAACAACTAGAAGTAAATGTTTTCCTTACGTTGTCAGTATCAACATCATTGATAACTTCATCTATGGTCGCATCATCACCCATACCATATTGAGTCATGGAATGTTTGAGCTCGTCCCTTGTGATAAATCTGATTTTTTTTAAAAGGAAAGAATATGTTAGAAGACAATTTGATCTTTAATATAGTAGTAGTTGTGTTTATTTGGATGAAGATGGAGATGGGTATAAAGAATACAAACCCGCTTCTGTCTTTATCGAAGAATTTGAATGCTTCAATCAAATTTTCTTCTTTCTCCAATCTATGGCGATGCATTGTAGCAGTTATAAACTCAATGTAATCAATCGTCCCGCTTTTGTCCACATCAGCCTATATATGAACAAAAACCATTGAGAAAGCTTAGCTTTTGATGTGATTTCTTTTGCATGGTTTGATAATTAACCAATTAGATTTGTTTTGTTTTTTTCTTACAGCGTCCATGAGTTGTTTGATTTCAGATTCCGTAAGCTTAGATCCAAGACGATGTAACCCGCTTCTTAGTTCATCAAAAGTGATGGTGCCACTACCATCTGTATCCATGTTCTTAAACATCTGCTTTAATCCCTTTATCTCTTCTTCCGATAAGTTTTCCGCTATCACCTAAAAACAAAGAATTTCAAAATTTCATTTTTTTAAGATCGATCTTGAAATCATTTTAGTGATGGATAATCATTCTCTTTACCTTCAAGGCAAGTTTCTTGAGCTTGTTCATTGCGCGGAACTGCTTCATCCTAATAAGAACAGCGCTATCGATTGGTTTATCTGATATTTTGCTGTCTGTCATCCATGGATGCTCTGTTTTTTTCCCGATAAAAACACGCAACAAAAGATTGATTAGTTAGGACTTAGGAGCAGGAGGTAGAATATGTTACAAATGTAGACACATTGCAAGCATACCAAGGGCTTCAGCTGCGGTAATCCTTTTTTTAGGATCTCTTGCCAACATCTTTCTAATCAAATCTTTCGCGCTTTCCGATATAGTAGGCCAAGGAGAAGTTTCAAGATCCAGATTTCCTTCTAAGATTGCCACAAATATAGTCTTCTCGGTCTCTAAAGAACATTAAATAGTACCAAATTTCAGGTCTCCAACTCTCTTCAAGTTGAGTATGTGATTATAAACTTTAGATTCAACTTTTTTTTTTGCATACCTCCCCAAAATGGAGGAACACCACTGAGAAGGATGTAAAGCATGACACCCGCGCTCCATACATCGATTTCTTTCCCGTAGTTTCGATGTAGAACTTCAGGTGCAACGTAGTATGCGCTCCCAACTATATCTTTATACACTTTACCTACACAAAATTTGTCCTATGTAAGGATTTCAATATGCAGATCCAAAGTTTAGCCTAATATACATTCAAACAGATTCAATCCTAATACAGCTCTTCATTCTCCAAAGTCTTTGGTGTGAATGATTTCAGTTTTTTTTTTTTTTTTTTTTGTTATCATTTTTTAATCTTGTGGGAAACATCTGTTGACTTGGGTTGACCAAGTCATTTTCGAAGTTGACTTGTGTCACGCTAGGTTGACCCCACACGGAGATACAATGTCGCTATTTTTACTTAATCCTAATACAAGTTTAAACATTATGGTTTATCTCCTAAACACACTAACTACACAATGTAAAAGCAACGATAAATCTTTCAAACAAGACCCTTAGTTTGGTTCGTAAAAATTACTAACACAAGAAAAGAAACACTCGAAATTTTAGTAATCAAGATGAAAACAGAGAGCCCAAAATTTAACGTTACTTTACCTTCTTCGATGAAAACAGAGAGTCCAAAATCTGTTGCTTTGATCGGAGAATCTTCTTCGTTACTAACAAGCAAGAAATTCTCAGGCTTTAAGTCTCTATGAACAACGCCCATGAAATGACAAACATGAACAACATTAACGATCTGTCTGAAGATATTAGCAGCTTCTTTCTCAGAGTAACTCCCTTTCTTGAGAATACGATCAAAGAGCTCTCCTCCAGAACAGAGCTCCATGACCAAATGGAGATTGTCTTTGTCTTCATACGCGCCTCGAAACTCGACGATGTTTGGTTGACCAGTAAGGTGTTGCAAGATCATGACCTCGCGTCTCACGTCTTCGATGTCTTTGCGACGTATGAGTTTGCGTTTTGAGATGGATTTGCATGCGTATTCTCTGCCGTTGGATTTGTCTGTGCACCGGTAAGTGATTCCGAATTGGCCACGGCCGAGTTCTTTGTGGAGGTCGTAGAGAGCTGAGAGATCGATCATTGGTCGGTTTAGGATTGGACCGATTTGAGAACCGGAGGAGGATGAAGGAGGAGGAGGAGCCGGTTTAGGTTTGGGCTGAGGATTGGAGTTGTAATTACTGGTTTGGCCTTGGGAAACAGTTGGTTTGGGGAGAGGTTGGTGGTGATGACGAGGGCTAGAATCGGAAGAATAAGAGATTGGGATCTCATGGGTTTGTGATTTGGAGAAGCAAAATCCCATAATGTTTTTTCTAAAAAAATACCTTGTTCGACTGTTTTTGTTTCTCTGGTTTTTGGTCGGGGTTTTATGCATGTGGACAAAGTAGATCGGTCTTCGACTCTTCGGTCTTATTCCGTGTGTTTTTTTTTTTTTGGTTCCTTTTATTAGACGCTTTTTTGAAATAAGGGGAAGATGGGATACATAAAATGAAATTTAAAAGAAATGAAAATAATGTTGCGTTGATGGAGGTTTGTGGGGGTGCTTTGCTTTTGCGTTTAGAGAAGGTTAGGGTATCATTTTTTCCTCATTGTGGCCCATTGGAGAGGGTCTCTATAGGTTCTCTTCTTCCTTTTGCAAACAAAATAATCAACGCGTAAACTTAAGTTCGTTTGTTTCCTTTATTTCGGTGGTCTATCTTGTCATCATGATTTCTTTCCACAACTATATAAACATTAAAATCAGGGTTTTGGGTAAAAGCGTAGTTTATCCTAGTTGTAAACATTAGTACATAGGTTTCATGTTTGGAATACAAAATGCAGCATTTTCCAAAGCTACAACTAATTACAACTCTTTTTCTATCCACAAATATATTGACCATATAATCCCATTTTTGAACCAACCTCCAAAGAAACTCGTACAAAGAAAAGAAGGTAATACAATACGACATCGTTTCATCGATTTTTATTCACTTTGGAACATATATCAGAACCAAAAAAATATCACCAATATTGGAGAACACAAAATAGATATAGCTCTTTTTTTGTTTTCTCTATATAAATATCAAACAATACAGCACAAAATTCACACCTTTCACCTGTAAAGAGTTTCGATACGATAGCTCCATTACCTGATTTAACTGGTTGCGTCGCGGCTGTAGAATTGATCAAGTGTCTTTGCAGGGATACGATGAAGAAGCTCGCGTGGGAAGATGCGGAGCAATGTCCAAGCCAAGTCCAGCGACTGGAAAATGTTGCGTGTGTCATAAGCTCCTTGCATCACAAACTTCCTCTCAAACTTATCCAAAAACTCTAGATAAAGCAGATCCTCTGAAGACAGTGCTTCTTCTCCAACAACAGCCTTCATCGCTTGAACATCTTTACCAATTGCATAATTCGCATATAATTGGTTCGACACATCTGAATGGTCTTTGCGAGTCATGCCCTCGCCAATAGCACTCTAACAGAATGAGGAAATGATACGTAAATAAGATCTAGAGAGAGAAATGTGATGGGTATTAATCAAATTGGAGTTGAGTTCTAACCTTCATTAAACGAGAAAGAGATGGAAGCACATTGATGGGTGGATATATCTGTTTTTCAGGGAAGAAACAAAGAAATTCATTCAGGGACCCGATCATAGTATAAGGCTATAAGCGAAACCGGTAAGATCAGGGCCTCGTGGTAGTTATTTATTACCTGTCTGTTGTGAAGTTGTCTATCGATATATATCTGACCTTCAGTAATGTAACCAGTAAGATCCGGAGTAGGATGCGTGATGTCTGATTAATTTTTGTTTTAGCAACAATGAGTAAGTATTGAGGTTGCTCAAGAAATAAAATAGAAATCTCGGGATTGTTTTAGGGATATGATTTTTACCATCATTGGGCATAGTGAGGATTGGGATTTGGGTGATGGAACCTTTTCTTCCTTCGATACGCCCAGCACGTTCATAAATAGTTGCAAGATCAGTGTACATATAACCCGGATATCCACGTCTTCCGGGAACTTCTTCTCGGGCAGCAGAAACCTACAATCTCTCAATAGTCAATCCTATTATCCAACTTGAAGAAATACGGGACGAAATAAAAGGACAACATCGGGATAAAGATTCATTTTACCTCACGAAGAGCATCAGCATAAGAACTCATATCCGTCAATATAACAAGGACATGCTTCCCACATTCATAGGCCAGATATTCAGCTGTTGTGAGGGCAATTCGAGGAGTGATAATTCTCTCAATTGTTGGGTCATTGGCCTGTTGGAATAATGGAAAGTCAAATCCGGTTTAAGGTAAGAAATCTATAAATACTAAACAAACAGCAAGATATGGCAACAAGCTTTAGAAGTCACAACTAGTAAATTTACCAGGTTCAGGAAAAGAGTAACTCTCTCCATTGATCCATTTTCTTCAAAATCTCGCTTAAAGAACTGAGCTGTCTCCATGTTCACACCCATAGCTGCAAACACAATTGCAAAATTGTCCTCTCCATGATCCTGGAAAAACACAAGAGAGGGATTGAATCATGGGTTATACGATACAGCCAACATTGAAGAGGAATGTCTACAAACCAGGAAATACAATTTTGACAGCAATTGAGTTTCCTTTATAAGGCCTTTAGGTGTAGGCCTATAGCATCTCAAACTGAAGGCCTTTAGATGTACCACAAATTCATCGACACACTTGTAGAAACAGTTACAACTCAAACAAGTGCTTTAGCTAAATTTTTCTGATCATAAAGAAAGAAAAGATATATTTGTGGTGGTACTGGTTACAAAGCCTTACCTCAAGTAGATCAACAGTCTTTTCCAAACGCTTGACAAGACCAGCCTGACGACAAATCTGAGCAGCTATTTCATTATGTGGAAGACCAGCAGCAGAGAAAAGAGGAATCTTTTGTCCACGAGCAATGGAATTCATGACATCGATGGTCGAAATCCCTGTCTGTATCATCTCTTCAGGATAGGTTCTTTCACTGGGGTTGATTGAACTTCCTATTCATCAAACACACTGACACATTTAAGAAAATATGAAACACAAACAAAATATTGTTTCAGAGATCTCAGTGGAGCAATTTTCCTCTTTGATACTCACCTGAAATATCGAGGTATGCCTCTGGCAGAATAGGAGGACCATTATCAATCGGCTTCCCTGAACCGTTAAATATGCGCCCCAGCATGTCCAATGATACAGGTGTTTTCAAAACCTGAAACACACAAACCGGTGTTTTCAACCAATCATTTCAACAAATCTGCGAAACGCTGGAGGGATGACGGATTTTATGGTAAATTACCTCTCCTGTGAATTGCACGGTGGTAAACTTGTTGTCAATTCCAGATGTTCCTTCAAAAACCTGAAACCCTTGATGAGTAAGCCACTGAGGCATCGTACATCTAGATTCACATAGTTGGTATTTATGTATAATTCAATGTTTGAAATAACATGGACAAAAAATCCTAAACCTGCACAACTGCTTTCTCGCCATCGACTTCCAAAACCTGACCACGTCTTGTGGATCCATCTCCTAAACGAATATTAACAATTTCCTGGTACTTTGGACCCTGATTTATTATACAGTATAAGAAGTGTTAGTCAGTTAAGTTTCCCTCACAAAGTAAATTAGCATCGCTTGATGAATCAAAATTATGTTCTTTACCTTCACTTTGTCAAGAATGACCAATGGTCCAGCAACACCAGAAACAGTTCTGTACTCTGCAATTCAAAGATTCATGAATCAGTCTTATGCTAAAGAAAGATAGTTAACAACATCAGCGAGACTAGAACGACTCAAGAGCATTGAGAAGCAAGGTAAAAAAAGAGCCAGAGTGCTTGAAAATCTCCATAAAAAAGAGATTTGGAGAAGTAAGTTCTAAATCAACACGATCTAAACTGCAATTTCCAACCAAAACAGACAAACAAAATCAATATTGTGTGTGTGATCCATGATCGGCGACTTACCCATGCCGATCTCCAGAGTCCCTTCTTCCACGTCGATATCATTGGCCCCCATTTTCACAGATCGAAGATAGACCAAACTAAGCCGCTCCTGAAATAAATCAACGACGCGGTCCGCAATACAAAATCAATGGGAAATTTCGATCCAATCATACAAACTCGGATTGAGAAAATCCGGTGAAAGTGACTTGGAACAAGGAATCGAATGGCAAGGAAGATCTGAATCAACAAATCACGTACCTGGAACAGTTTGATTCGACCCGAGAGAGGAGAGTTATGGTTTATGAGTTTCTCTGTGACTAATCAAGTTCTTCTCTGTGAACGTGCTTGGACCATATCACAAAATCTATCGTTTTTGTGGAAGGAGGCTCTTATTTACGTATATTTACATTTAAAGACCAAACTCTATAAATTGCAAAAATACCAAATCGCGTTTCTCTCACGTCAGCAAAAATAAAATGAATGGTTGGAGATGAAAGAAAGTTGTTCTCGCTTACCTTCCGAGAGATCGTAGCCGTTGCTTAAACTCACCGACACCGTCTCTCTGGTTTTTAATAATCTCCGGCGATCACGGGAGAGAGAAAGAGTGTGAGAGCGAGACAATAATGATTCGAACGGTTTTGCTGTTCCTTGTCGTCGTCATAGGGACGCGAGTACAAGCGCAGCTAGTGCCGCCGGTGAAGCAAGATGGTTTCGTTTACCCACCGGGTCATCGTTTCGACCCGGATACTATACTAATTGAGGCGTTTTTTGACCCGGTTTGCCCCTATAGTAGAGACTCTTGGCCGCCGCTTAAGCAAGCTCTTCATCACTATGGATCTCGAGTTTCCCTTCTCCTTCATCTCCTTCCTTTACCGTTAGTTCTCTAGATTCTCTCTTTGCCTTCAATTTCTGTGTTCTGAGCTTAAATTGAAATTGTTCGTAGTTTATTTTCAATTTTGTTCTCCTGAACCTGAAGCTACCACATACCATTTTAGTACCTTACTTCATGTATTGATTGATTCTTACTATCATATTCAATCGACAAGTAGCTTAGGAAAGGTTTGGACTTTAAAATATGTTTCGCTCTCTGTTTTTATGATTTATTTCATGAAAATGTGAATGGTTCATTTGAGATTTGTCAAAAAAAAATTTGGTCTTTTAATGAATCTTGGCTTTTTGGGAATTTGCAGCTACCATGACAATGCATATGTAACCTCCCGGGCCTTGCATATTGTGAATACCATAAACGCCAATGCTACGTTCAGTTTGCTAGAAGGGTTCTTCAAGCATCAGGTTTGTTCAATGTTTATAGTAAAACCTTGTTTCGCAGGTCTGGGAAACAAAAGAGTGACCTTAATCTTGTAGAAAGCTAAAACTTAGCTCTCTGCAGCTGCTGGTTATATGTTGTTTGAATCTAAGAATTGATGTCTGATGTTTGTATGGTTGGTTCACTGAAACTGTTTTTTGACAGACATTGTTCTACAATGCGCAAACACAACTCCTGTCAAGACCTGAAGTTGTGGAGAAAATAGTCCAGCTCGGAACAGTCACGTTGGGAAACTCATATCATTCGGTCCTCAAATCCGGCTTCAGCGACAAAAAATCGGATCGTGCTACCAGGGTTTCCTTCAAGGTAATTCCTTCAGCTTTCTTCTCTGGAATTTACCTTTTTCAACACCTTTCACTAGTCCAGGAACTAAAATTTCTTACAGATAGAAAAATAAGGGTCATTGGCTGCATAGTCATCATCTTATGTGTTGCCTTGAATCTATCTCCTACACAAAAAATGAGTAGCTGAAGGACAATAGGAGAATACTTAGTCTTGCTTAATTTGTTACCCATTTTGTCGATAATACCCCATTTCTATTCTCAATGTTACCCATTTGTGGCGTTATGTGTTGCAGTTTAGCGCTTCAAGAGGGGTTTATGGGACACCAACCTTCTACGTTAACGGGTTCGTTCTGTCTGATGCTGCTTCCCCCTCAAATTTTGGAGGATGGAAAAAAATCATTGATTCTCTGGTTCAACCAGATGAAGTAAAAAATCATTGATCCTCTGGTTCAACCACATGAAGTAAAAAATCATTGATCCTCTGGTTCAACCACATGAAGTAGGTGATACAAGATAACCTCATTTCCTTCCTTTGAAGATCTTAAGTGCTTTTCCTGTGTTATGATACTATCTGTAATGTATATACCTGTCGAAATCTGTATGTTGTTCATTGTAAATTTGTAATAAAGGATCAAACCATATCAAACAGAAATTGTAATAGATGGCAATAAAAATGGTGATAATTAAGAAAAGGGAAAATTTCATATTAATACACGGCTTTTTTTTAATTAGCTTTTTAATACATCAATTATTTAGTTACCCAGAAAAATATATGTACTAATTTTACTTCCCATTTTAAATCTTCAACTCTAGATCGAGGACCCATAAAACAACACGTCGATAACAGCCATTAACGACACTGTTGACGATGTTAAAAATAGTTAATTTTTCCGTTTAGTACTAACCCATGGTTAAAGAACTAACCACACTTGACTGACGTTCGAAAATCCCCAATCCTAAACCTGTCGAAGATCCCCAATTTCAAACCCTAAAGCAATTGAAAAACCAAATTGAGCTTTCACAAATCCATGGAAGTCGAAATAGGGAAGTAGCAATCGGGTAAATCCATTAAATCGGAGAAAAGAGAGTTCACAAATATCAAAGACAACGACAAACGCTTGGGGAAGATGAGGTATTTTGCTGCAATCGTATTCTCAATTTTGCTTGGATTCTCGTTATATTTTGCTGCAATTGACTAACGTTGGCTAGATTAAGGCGATTAATTGCATTTTTCATTCAATTGGGTTTTACAGTGACATGTTGAAGATGAATATTAGATATGGTGGCCTCGCTTCATTCAGATGCAAGAAGTTGTCTTATTCTGGTGGTGTTTGGGTGCGAGATCTCAGCATTGATCCAGACCTTCTTACTTGGTCTATTTTCGAGGAATTCATCAGTGAGAGGGGACTTAAGAGTAAGGTGGAGCAAGTTTGGTATAAGCTACCAACGGAGCGTGTGTCTATGGCAAGATCTATATTCAAAAACAAAGATGCTGAGATTAGGAAGTTGTGTGAAGAGACGAGTGGGGTTGGCGAGGTTGATTTGTTTATTATTTATGGTAAGAGTGACCAGGTTGAGGAATCTGAAGAAGGTGAAGAGAGGAATGATACTGCAGAGAAAAATGAGGAAGGAGAGAAAAGTGCTGTAGAGAAAAATGATGATGCTGAGAAAAATGACGAAGGAGACAAGATTGATGAAGAGAAACTTGAAGATGACAAGAAGAGTGATGAAGAGAAGAGTGATGAGGAGAAAGGTGATGAGACTGATGACGAGAAAAGAGAAGAGGAGAGTGATGTTGAAGAAAATAATGAGAAAGAAACCATAGATGAACAAGAGAATGCAGATCGAGATGGTCATCAATCTGAGGATGAACAGCAAATTCTAGATGAAGGAGCCAATGATCCGCGATTCTCAAAACTCTTTGAGCAGGCCGAAGAAGCTGAGGTAACACAACCAACACTCGTACCTGTAGTAGATGATGTTGATGTTGATAGTGAAAGTGAAGATGAGAGACCTCATGGGGGTGTCGAGTATCCAGATTCTCCGGTTGATACATATGAGGAATGGTATAATTTTGACAAAGAAGACAAAAAAGCTAGAAGAAATAAGACAGAGGGAAGTTTTAAAACTCGTGCTGATTATGAAAAACCTTCATATTTGTGGCTGATGCAAACCTTCAATAGTGGTGAGGAGTTCAAGGATCAGTTGTTGAGGTATGTGTTAAAGACACAGTTTGATGTGAAGCTTAAAAGATGGGAGTCCACCAAACAAACAGCCGTGTGTACTCATACGAAATGTAAGTGGAGAATTTATTGCTCTGTAGACAAATCAAAGCGCAAGTGGATGGTTAAAGTTTATGAAGATGTCCATTGCCATTTGCCGACGGGAAGAGTTAGGATGTTGAAACAAGGTACCATCGCAAAGCTATTCAAAGAAGAGGCAAGAAAAAGACCTGAAATAAGGAGTACAGATATCAAGGATGAGCTCATGCATATGTACAATGTCTCTGTTTCGATCTACAAGTGCAGAAAAGCAAGAAGGATCGCATTAGACATGGTCTTTGAAACACAAAAACGACAATTTGCGAAGTTATGGGATTATGAGGCTGAGTTGTTGCGGTCTAATGAGGGTTGTACAACCGAAATTATCACGGTTGAGAAGAATGGCAAGCAGGTTTTTGATAAGTTCTATGTGTGCTTTGAACCACTTAGAACATCTTGGAAGAAATATTGTCGTCCTTTGATAGGATTAGATGGAGCCTTCTTGAAATAGGAATTGAAAGGAGAGATACTATCAGCAGTTGGTAGAGATACAGAAAATATGATTTATCCTATTGCTTGGGCTATTGTCAGAGGAGAGAACAAGGATACATGGGAGTGGTTCATCAGAAAGTTGCAGCAAGACTTGGATTTGGGTTCTGGAGATGGCTATTCATTGATCTCTGACAGACAAAAGGTATGCACTTTGTAGCAATTATTCAATATATTAAGTAGTTTTTGCCTTGCCATACACTTATTCCATCCGAAACATATTTTCAGGGTTTAGAAATTGCAATAGCAGCTGTTCTCCCTAACGTAGAACATCGAAATTGTGCAAGACATGTTTATGCTAACTGGAAGAAGAAATATGGCAGTGAAGACTACAGACCTTTTTTCTGGAATGTGGCTTACTCTCGATCTAAAGGAGAATGAGCTGAAGACATTTGATTTCGAAGCACATGAATCTTTAAAAGAAGCTAATCCAGAAAGTTGGTCTCGTGCTATCTTCTCCACGGTTGCAAGGGAGTTACCTCTGATTAATATGCTGGAAGCAATTAGGAGGCAAGCAATGATGCGCATTTCTCGCAAGTTAAAGAGGTCAAAAAAATGTTTTCTGCCATTTCCAAAAAAGATAGGAGACATAATGGAAGAAAATAGAGGCATCAGTAACGATTGTTCGGTGATACTGAGTTCTGATAACGTTTTTAAAGTTCAGTTGTATGGATGCGGCTATGAGGTCTGTCTTCGCCTTAAACATTGTGTTTGTAGACAGTGGGACCTCATAGGCATTCCATGTCCACATGCCATTTATGTTATCAACGACAGCCACCAAGAGCCAGATAAGTAAGTTACTTTTGTGTTTTGAATGTTGTTGGTTATGTAAATGGTGTTGGTTATGCATGTTTGAATGGTTTTTTTTTTTTGAAATTCTTGTGTTTTCAATTGGGTTGCAGTAATGTCGATTACTACTACAGGACTTCAGTATGGATAGATACTTACAAGGCGAACATCAAGCTAGTGAATGGAGAAATGTTTTAGACAAAAACAGGTAAAGAACCAATTGGAGTTCCTAGTTTCAGGAAGATGTCAGGTCGTCCTAAGAAGAAGAAGATTAAAGCAGCACATGAGTCGCCTTCAAAACCGAATAGAGTCACTCGTCATGGTCTTACAATTACTTGTTCTACCTGTAAACAAGCTGGACATAATCGCCTCACATGTAAGAATGATGCATATGTGGAGCAAGGACCAAAAAGGAAGCGTGGTCGACCACCTAAAACATCTGTAAGTGTAATTCTATACAATTTATATACAATTACACATTGTATATGTATTATAATGTTTGCTTCATACACTTTTCAGGTTGATGGTGAAAGTAACCCGAAGCCACCAAAAAAATCCAAGAAAACAAAGTCACAGCCTCCAAAATCAATGTCACAACCTGAAGCTACTTCATCCACTGCAACTGATGCTTCAACCTATCCGATTTCTTTGACCTGTCCAACTTCTTCAACTGCCACTGAAGCCTCAAAAATACCACCTGGAGGACGTGGGCGTGGGCGTGGTCGTGGTCGCCCTCCTGGACGTGGAACAGCTCGCAGGGAAACAGTTCCAAGAGGTCATGGAGTCTACATAAGCCCATTCACTAATAGGGTATTTGAAGTGTATGGAGATAAATCACGCCTTGTTGGATCTTCTAAAAAGTGAATGTCTTTGTTTAAACCTTGTTATTCTGCTTCAAACTTGTTATCTTATTTGGATTGGTTATGTTAAACTCTGAAAACGTTTGTGTTTAAACTCTTGAAATGTTTGTCTTCGTTTCAAACTTGTTACCTTATTTGGTTTGTTATGGCTTTGATTTGGTTATGTAAAACTGTTTGTGTGTTTAAACTCTTGAAATGTTTGGTTTCTTATGGCTTTCTAGTTGAATTGCTTCTTTCCATTCTTTGAATTGTCAATAGATAGAGACAAGAATTCGTCAATAGACAACACCATTCTCACATCACTAAACAAGAAGGGAATAAGGCAAACAACGACAGAACTAACGTTCCCAAACCAAAAAACCAAAAGAAAAACACAAATTCATCCTAGACATTCTCAATCCGATTAACCAACAAGCTACTAAAGAACCCATAATACACCAAAAACACTACTAAAGAACCCAGAATACACCAAGCACACTAGAACCTTACTTTAAAGCATGAACAATCACAACAACAACAGCAACAAAACCCACCCACGATATGATTACAAATTGTCCAAGCATCTTCTCCTTCTCCTCTCTAGCCACAATTTCTTGCTTCAACATCTTCTCATTCTCTTCTCTAGCCACAATTTATTGCTTCATCTTATTGATCAACCCGATTTGATCAATTACCGTACCTTCAATATCATCTTTTTCATTTGATTCATCTTACTCAGCTCTTCTTTCAGCCCACGAATCACAACCTTTTGCTCTTTCATTACATCGCGAGCTTCCAGCAAAGCAATTATGGGTGGAATGCATTCTCTCCTTCGTTCTCTCTATCTCTCTATCTCTCTCTTTAACTCTGAAACTGAAGAAATTAGGGTTCGTATTTGGGAATTGAGAATTTTTGTTCTCTTATAGTTAGTTCTTTAACCATGGGTTAATACTAAACGGAAAAATTAACGATTTTTAACATCGTCAACAGTGCCGTTAATGGCTGTTATCGACGTGCTGTTTTATGGGTGTTCGATCTAAAGTTGAAGATTTAAAATGGGAAGTAAAATTAGTACATATATTTTTCTGGGTAACTAAATAGTTGATGTATTAAAAAGCTAATTAAAAAAAGATCGTGTATTATTATGGAATTTTCTCTAAAAAAAATGACAATGGTGAATTTTGCCATACTTGTAAACAAAATAAGTTTGTATACGTTTTGGACGTCTTTAACTTTCAATGACTTATATTTTGTGACAAGCATAAATTATTTCTAACATGTAATTTTTTTCTGTATGACTGTATAAACATTTAATTTATCAAATGAACTTTTAGTTTGGCCATTTAAAACGTATTAATTTGAGTTCTACTCTATATTCATTTACATAAATATTAAATAAAATATATTTAAAAAGTACAATCAATAAAATCACATGTTGAATTTATTGTTAAAAAATTATTTTACCAATAGATCCATATCTTAAAACTGTGGCCTACTTTTGTTTTAAAAGTAGTGAACCAAACGAATCCTTTATGACCTGTCTTGTGTTAACGACGTGAGGAAGTGTGACGATGTGATCATGTGAGAAAGCTTTGTTAAATTATCTCTGCGGATTCCCAGCCGAATCTATAACCTCGACGAGAAACGTAAGCTACATTTTTTTCAGATTATTGATACAAAATAGATGGAAATTTTACTTGATTCTCTATGAAAAAACATTATAATTATCTTTTGGCCTTTTGGGTAGACCATTATAATTAATTTCAAAAAAAAAATCAATATAATTCGGAATAGGCAGAGATTATGTGTTCTCTCTATTGAAGAGATCTTAGTGTACTTTCAGTAACATCTTCGTTTAATTACTGTTTCGATTTTAAAAGGGACAAATGAATGACTCGTTGTGTCACCATTTCATCATTAATTAATTATGCTATTAGTCTCTTAGATGGTTCAATTTTCGATTGTGCCACCAAAAAAAAAAAATTAAATGCTTCTCACGTTTGGTGGGTCAAGACTTTCCAACAATATTTTATTTTGTAATTATGGATGGTCACATTCACAGCAATATATTTTAGCTAAATTCAAACAGACATTACTTTTCTTTTCTCCTAAGAAAACATAGATCTCAGTTTCTTGTTGAAGTTTGACAGTTATTATTTTGATTATAGAATTCCCAAAGAATTGTGTATATAACTTTATTAAATATTGGTATAATATGATTTTTTTGTGTGTGTGTAAAAGCTGAGAAAATTTTAAAAGTTCGTTTAAACTCTATAAAGCATAGTGTAAGTGTACTCGTCTGCAAAGATAACACAGACACGTTCTCCAAATATTAAAATTAAACTACAATTTTGTCTTTTTATTATATTTTTTAATTAATACTTGCTAGTTAGTACCGAAAATCCAGAATATTTTCTATTAATAACGTGTAGATTTGGTTCTCATCTAAACAATTAATTTTTTTTTTTCTTTTCTGAAAAAGCCATTTAGACTTTTTCCTTCGCATTTTGTGCAACTGGATAATCTTCCTGAAGATTTTATTACAAGAATTTGGACTTTACTCTCACAAAAAAAAAAGAAAAAAAAAAAGAATATAGCTCTACTTAAACCAAAACACAGACAATCCCGGTACATATCGGTTCGGAACCTTGATTACCGGATCTAATTTAACGAGTAACGATTAATCGTTTATCGAATCGAATCTGTATTTTATGACCAAGCTAAAATTATTAGGTGTTTATTACGGTTATTTTATCGGTTCAGTTTGAATTTATATCTGGTTCGGTTCAGTTGGGGTTTAGAGCAAAATCTTGAACCGAAACCGATTAGGGTAGTGCAACGTGTGTGTGTGGAAGAGAAGTAGTGCGGCTGTGATATTGATATATATCAGAGAGGCGCTTTACATCAGATGGTTCTTAGGGCGTATAAGGAGAAGAAACAAAGCCGTACAAAAAGGGCTCTTCCTGGGTAAAAAACCACCATTTTCGTTTTATCTGAATCTTCGTCTCTCTCGCGAGATCTAACCACAACAACTCCATAAGGTAAAAGTATCAAAGCTATAATAATTTTGAAGATAAACCCCGATTTTTTTTCCCTTTTTCTGGTTTGTGTGTGTGTGTTTTGCTACAAGGATTCGACAAAATTCAAAAACCCTAGTTTTCTACACTGATTTTTTCCATTTTTTGGGGGGTGATTCAGATGGATAAGTATCAACGAGTGGAGAAGCCCAAGGCCGAGACGCCGATTGATGCGAATGAGATTCGTATCACTAGTCAGGGCAGGGCACGAAACTACATCACCTATGCGATGACTCTTCTTCAGGTATTGTTGCATATTCTTCATCTTTGATGAATCTGAAATGTGTCAATCTAATTGGTTTAGGGTTTATGAACGGTTTTTATCAACTGGTATGAAGAATTTTAGAATCTGGAGATCAATTATTTTGAGGTTAAATATAAGCTTCTTTTTTTTTGGTCATCTAGGCGTTACATATACTTTACAATTAATTGGAATTAAAAAATGATTAGATTTTTTGCTTCATTTATGTTGATCTGGAAGTTTTGTTAAGATGAGGTTGCCTTCTGATTGAGCAAATTCATAATTCAAGGTTTCTTTTCTTATGGCAGATAGATGCTCTCAGACATTTTGAGTAAATTAGTATTGTCATTTGCTGTGTGGTGAAAGATGATTTTAAGTTTTCCATTGGGGGATTGTGATCCAGTTGAGCAATTTTATTTAGATTTTGTTTTCTTTATATAGGAAAAAGGTTCAACTGAAGTTGTATTCAAGGCAATGGGAAGAGCTATCAACAAGACTGTGACCATTGTAGAGCTGATTAAGGTATTTTTTAGATTTCTCCTGTCCAATTCACAGAATGTTGTTCAGATTGATGGGTTATTTGAAAATGTCCTTTTTAATATGTATCGCAGAGAAGGATTCCTGATCTTCATCAGAACACATCTATTGGATCCACAGACATAACAGACACATGGGAACCAACAGAGGAAGGCCTTCTACCGTAAGTGACCCAAAAAACTTTTATAGAAGCTCATTTTTAATATGTTCTACTGTTTCATGTTTTGTCACCTTAACAAACTGTTACTTATTTCTTTCCTTTTTCTTTTGTTCTTGAAGTTTGGAGACCACAAGGCATGTGTCAATGATAACCATTACCCTATCCAAGAATGAGCTTAATACATCCTCCGTTGGGTGAGTTTCGAGTTGTGTTTCTTGTTTTGTGGTCCTTAGCCATAATCAGATCCATGCCTTTTGTCTCAAGCAGTTGTCTGTTGGGAGAGGCTGTCTCTGTCCGGCATAAAAATTGACAAGTTTTATATTGTATCCCTGATTTTTGTAGGTGGCGTCGTAACTTTTTCTTAATTCTAATAATTATGATCAAATGATGTTTCAGGTACCAGTGCCCGATTCCAATTGAGATGGTGAAGCCATTAGGCGATATTGATTATGAAGGCCGAGGTATGTGAACGTCACTGTCAATGACTTTCTAAATCTCCCATTCCTTGCAGTCCTTTTTAAGTTTCCTTTGTTATATTTCTTGCAGAGGGTTCACCTGGTGGCAGAGGGAGGGGAAGAGGAAGAGGAAGGGGAAGGGGAAGAGGAAGGGGACTAGGCGGCAGAGGTTAGATTGCTTTAGAAAGGCTCTATTTAGACTACCCTGCACGCCAAATCTCAGCCTTTCAGTTGAGATTTTGAACATATGATTCATGGATATTAGGTTAAGTTTTATTTCTATTTTTTTGCTGCAGGAAATGCTTATGTGAACGTTGAGTATGAAGATGGAGGTTGGGAACGTGACCAGTCCTACGGACGTGGCAGAGGACGTGGCAGAGGACGCAGCAGTCGTGGTCGTGGAAGAGGGGGATACAATGGTCCTCCAAATGAGTATGATGCACCACAAGATGGAGGTTATGGTTATGATGCTCCTCCGCATGAACACCGTGGATATGATGACCGTGGTGGTTACGATGCCCATCCTCAGGGCCGTGGCGGTTATGATGCTCCTCCTCAGGGTCGTGGCGGTTATGATGCTCCTCCTCAGGGTCGTGGCGGTTATGATGTTCCTCCTCAGGGTCGTGGTGGTTATGATGGTCCTCCTCAGGGCCGTGGTGGCTACGATGGTCCTCAGGGCCGTGGTAAAATAATCCCCTTTTTCTTTTTACCCGGTTCTCGAACTGTATTTGTGGGAATAAGCCATGAGTTTTGAACTGGTTTGATGCAGGGCGTGGACGTGGACGTGGAAGGGGAGGTCGTGGAAGAGGAGGTCGTGGTGGTGGTGGATTCAATAACAGATCAGATGGACCACCAATTCAGGCAGCTACTTGAGAGTGAGGTTTCTCTTACACAAACATAAAAAGAAAAAAAAGCCCAAGTCGTTGGATGTTTTTTTCTATCTCCTTTGCTCTCTCACTCTTTCTATGTTTGCTTCTTCTGTCCATCAAGAAGACATGTTTGCCATAAGTGTATCTCTTTCCCTTTTTTTTTTTTTCATACCCATTGATTCACAGTTTTTTAGTTTTGTGGTCTGTTTTGTTTAGAGTCGTTTAGGGTAAATTATATTTTCAATTTATTTATGGTCGGTCGTCGTCTTGGGTTTTTGTTAGAGAAGAACTACTGAGGCATCCTCTTTCTTTTTTCCGTTTTCTGTTTTGTAGTTTTGTTTAGGTGAGAGTGAGACACAGTTTGGACAAAATTAACTCTCTTCTTTGGTTATCAGTTTTAATGTGATGGAACAGTTGATTCTTTTATTTCTAAGTAACCTTCTAATTTGAAATATTCTCCGAGTTGAAAGTGACGAGAACTTGAGTCGACTCGACATGTACTGTTGATACGAAAGCAACGGATTGACCAGAGAATCAGAATCCATCGATTATCGAATTTTGCCTCTGGATTATAAGTCTTGTCCATTTCTTTTGTTTGTTAAGTTCAAAATCCTGATGAGACAGATGATATAAAATAGGCCTAGATGTTTGGTTCTTTCGGCTTTTAGTTAATTCAGGTAAATAAATTTAATATTCATTCGGATATTTTAAAATTTTTGTTCGGTTCGGTTTGGTTTCGGATATTTTCGGTTTGATTTTAGATACTTAAAATATTAAGGGAAAACTAAAAATTGTTAATTTAGTTAATATTTGACAAATATAACTAAAATATTTTGGATGTTTTGGTTCTTTTAAGTATTTTGTTTAATTCGGTTTAAAAGTATCTAATATTTTTAAGTTTATATTTGTAATTTTTGATAATTAGATTATATCGAGTCTAAATATAATTAATACTTTAGATATATAATTATATTTTGGATACCTATTCGGTTCGATTTAGTTTTGATTTTTCGAGTATATAATTTTAGGATCTATTTGAATATTTTGTTGGTTTTGATTTGGTTCTTCCCTAACGGTTATTTTGTCCAGGATTATAAATTGAGAAGAGTGGTCAATGACAAAGGAAACTCAGATAAAACGACGGATTACTTTCTAAAGTCTTGTCATTTTCTGTTGGGTTACGTTCAAGATTTTAATAAGTCAAAAGTATTATGAGAAGAGATGTGGCCCATTTACAAAGGAAGCCCACAAATGACAGCGTATTATTTGAGTGAGAATACTGTAGATAATTCAAAAAATTAAACGCCGTTGCCCGTGATCGAACCCGGGTTATAGGCAGAAATACATACTACTATACTACAACGACTTTGATGTTTTTAATCTACCAAAATAAAACTGATATATTAATAAATTTAAATTCGGTCTTGAAGGAAAAGAAAAGGAAAATAGTTCGGGTAGGGAAAAAGAAAAACATATTATTATATTTAGGTTTGGTAATCTGTATTATTATTTTTGAAGTACATATTAAAGAAAAATATTTATTTTATAAATTATTAAATAAAATATCATTGATTTAAAAAATAAATTAAGAATCTTAATAAAAGTAAATATGAAATAAGAAAATACTTATGTACATGTATCCAAACAACTTTTACAATTAATTAACTACTAATCCACATAACCAAATACAATTAAAATATTTTTATTTTAATTATAAAATCTAAAATATCCATATAATATTTCATAATTAATAGTATAAATATCTAGAAGATTTTGTTAAGATTTAAAATTATGATTCTCCTGTCATCTTTGTTTGATATTTTGTTTAGTTGTTTTGAATCATCATATAATACATAAAATTAATAAAATTATAGATTTTTTTTTTGCATTTGTCGTGATTCGAATTTTGAAAAACGGACATGTATTACTCAAGCAATGGAGAAAAATTGTGTGTTCAACGTCCTACATCAGCTAAAATTTTTAGATAATGGTTCAGAGTCATATTATAAATAAGACCAAAATGAATCTAAATTTGAATGAGGAGAAAGAAAAAATTGTGTCTTCCACAAAAGAATGTGATAAATGGTTTTGATTGATCAAAAAGAAGAACTACTTCAACCTATATGCTATCCATAATGGAATGGAACACAAAAACTTTTATTTTTTTGATTCTGGACCCCGAGAGTTACTTCTTTCAATCTCTATTCCCTATCATCTGGCGGCTTAAAAACATTCAAATTTAAAAGTTTGTATCCAGTTTAATTCGGTTCTTTAGTCGAACCGTTGAATTATACCGGATATCATAAATTTTAAAATTTTTTAAAATTTAAAATATTATGAATATTTATACTTATAAAAAGTTTAAAATTTCATGGGACGGGGTTATATGGCGGACGAGTTTGAGTCGACATTAATATAAAGTTAAAATATCATTAACTCGGTGCTACATCACGGATAAATCAACATTTCATTATTTTGTTAACACCATCAATATTAGACATATCAATTAAGTTGATTAAACTATGATTATGTAAAAAACGAATTGTCCCGCGGTATAACGCAGTTAAATACTAGTAAAACTCAAAATCCGAAAACCAATTCGAAACGGATCCAAAAAATTCAGTTTCGATACCAAACCGAATAATCATAAAACTCAAACGGATAGTGAATTTTTCTACTCGAATTACTCGAACTGAATCCGATTCAAACCGAAAACCGAACAATATATCCAAAAACTCGAAAGAAAATTTCTATATCAAAAATATTAACTATATTTAGTTATAATTTTATACTGAACAATACCAAATAATAAAAATATCCGAAATAACTTAGATATCTAAAATTTTTTAGTTATATTTGTTATAATTATACAATTTTTGTATGAATTTTAGCCAAATTTTATTAAAACTAAACTAATTTTTATTAAAATTAAACAATTTATTTTTCCGAAATCCAATCCAAAACCAATCCAATCCAAAATTAAAGCAAATAAACTCTCCTATCAAAATTATTCGAATCCGAATAAATACGAACCAAATCCGATCTGAAATCCGAATGCTTAGCCCTAATTATACTTACTAGATGAGAATCCGCGCTACGCTGCGAGATATCTTTTTACTTTTCTTTTAATGTTTTAATATTTTCTTTATGTTAGATATAATTTCAAATTTAAAATTGTTTTGTAATTATTGGTGTCTAAAACACCAATTCAGTAGTTTTTGAGGTAAATTTTTGCATCCGTTGAGCAATCATATGATCGAATTTTGATTTAGTACATGTCTTAAAACAATCTATATTCTTCAATCTATTTAATCTTAAATATCATGTTTTTTTGTTGAATTATATGTGCTTGCACTTACGTCTCCAAATGATGTCGGGTTTTGGCAAAAGATTTGTCCAAATTCAAGTAGTCAATTTTTACATCTAAATAATTTTATAAATAATTTGATTTTGTTTTTTTTAACAAATTAGAAATTTATGTGTCAATATTAAAAAAATTAAAATGATGTTGTGTATTATTTGTTTTAATTTGATTGATTGTCTTTTTAAAATAATGTGTTTTAATGAAAACATGATGTGGTAAGTTGGAGAACTGATGTGTCAAGCTGTAGAGCTGATGTGTATTAATCGAAATATTTTCAGTGATGACGATTTTAGTGATGTGTGAAACCTGACAACATCACAAAAATGCTGAGGTGTCGATTCTTAATATTTTTATTGTATTAATATTTTTAAAGCCCTGCTCTCCTCGAATCAATTTTTCTATCTGCCTTTGTGAAGAAGAAACTCAGATTTGCGAAAAAAGATGACTCAAGACGTGGAGATGAAAGATAATCAAACCCCAACTCAATCCGTCGTCTCTGCTCCTACCTCCACTCTACAGCGTAAATCTCCATATCTATGCTTCAGTTTCGCTTAATTTCACAATGCTACTACTAGGGTTGTCTTTTGCGTTTCAGAATTGAATTCATTCTAATGGCTTTTTCATCCCAGATTTGAAGGAGATTGCAGCTCTGATAGATACCGGGTCTTATACCAAGGAAGTCCGCCGTATTGCTCGTGCTGTGCGTCTCACCGTGGGACTACGACGGAAGCTCACCGGTTCCGTGATCTCTTCTTTCCTTGATTTCGCTTTAGTTCCTGGATCCGAGGCTCATAGTCGTCTTTCTTCTTTTGTTCCTAAGGTTTGTGTGGCTTCACTTCTCTACTTTGATTTCATGGAATTTGTGATTCTAACCTTATTAGATTCTGTAACGTGCGGATTTTAGATTTATGCAATCGTGATTACCCTTGTTTTGATGCTTAGAATGAGAATTGTTTTTTTTTTTTTTTTTTTTTTTTTTTTCTTTCTGAATTGAAGTTATGAACAAAATTTTTATTCGAGTTATGCCCGTGAAGCTTCTTTTTGATATACTGACGATTGTGTTTATAATGTTGGTTCAGAGTGATGAACATGACATGGAAGTTGATACAGCATCATCAACTTCCCAAGCTCCTCCTAAGCATTTACCTGCTGAGCTCGAGATTTACTGCTACTTCATTGTTCTTCTTTTTCTCATTGATCAGAAAAAGTACAACGAGGTTACTTTTCTTCTATCTCTCTAAGGTTCTTCATTTACATACTTTGTTAGTTAGTCCTTGTTGAGGTTTAAATTACATATGTGCTTTGCTTTCTTATCTTTCAGGCCAAAGTTTGTTCTTCAGCTAGCATTGCTCGCCTCAAAAACGTAAACAGGAGAACCGTTGATGTCATTGCTTCAAAATTGTATTTTTACTACTCTTTAAGCTACGAGCTAACAGATGATCTTGCAGAGATACGTAGGTGAGTTGTTCATAGACAGTTTCGTTTTCGTCTTTTAACTTTATCATATTTGTTCAACAGTCAATTATCTGATTAACTTGTTTCTCTTTCTGTTGCAGTACTCTTCTTGCTCTACACCATTCGGCAACACTGCGCCATGATGAATTGGGCCAGGTGCGTGATTTTCAAATTTTACAAAACAATTAATTCGTATGAAATTTTTGCTTTGATTATTAAAACTGTCATTCGTGTTGCAGGAAACGCTTTTGAATCTGTTGCTTCGCAACTATCTTCACTACAATCTCTACGACCAAGCAGAGAAGCTTAGGTCAAAGGCACCTCGATTTGAGGCACACTCTAACCAACAGGTGACCTTTCAGTCTTGCCTCCATACACTTGGCATCTTGGCTTTCTAGTTTTAGGTTATTGTGTATATCTATTTCTCTGATGCTTACTTATGCCAACTTTTCACTGTCAATTTCTACAAAGTGCATTCACATATTCCTTTTTCACTTATGTAACTGCTTCTATGTAATGCTCATGTTCTTCTATGTATGGTGCACTATGGTTGTACCTTATGTAATCCAGTTTTCTTGTTTCTCTTGTTATATTTCTGAAACTGCTCATTGATCATTTTTTCTTTTATCTACCTTGCGTGCTCCTTTTCTTCGCTTCATTTGAACCTTCTCCTGGTTTCTGAGACCTTCATATTCACAAAAGTATATATATTCTCTAGCTGAAGGATGCTCATCTCATAATATAATATACAGTTTTGTAGGTACCTGTTTTACTTGGGGACGATCCGGACGATTCAACTAGAGTACACCGATGCAAAAGAGAGCCTTCTCCAGGCTGCTAGGAAAGCACCTGTTGCATCTTTGGGCTTCAGAATTCAGTGCAACAAGTGGGCTATTATAGTTCGACTGTTGTTGGGTGAAATACCAGAACGGTCAATCTTCACTCAGAAGGGAATGGAGAAGCCTCTGAGGCCATACTTTGAGCTTACAAATGTGAGTCCATCATTTCATCTGTGACACCTTCTATAGTTAAGGTTCTCTTACTAATATTCTTGTTTATATTATTGACAGGCTGTAAGGATTGGTGACTTGGAGCTATTTGGGAACGTCCAAGAGAAGTTTGCAAAAACATTTGCGAAAGACAGGACTCACAACCTCATAGTTAGACTGCGACACAACGTGATCAGAACTGGACTGCGCAACATCAGCATTTCTTACTCCAAAATCTCTCTACAGGACGTTGCACTAAAGCTAAGACTGAACTCAGCGAACCCAGTGGCTGATGCAGAAAGCATTGTGGCTAAAGCCATTAGAGATGGAGCAATCGACGCAACCATTGACCACAAGAGTGGTTGGATGGTCTCCAAGGAAACAGGAGACATCTACTCTACTAACGAACCGCAGACGGCGTTTAACTCGAGGATTGCGTTCTGTTTGAATATGCACAATGAAGCGGTCAGAGCGTTGAGGTTCCCGCCAAATACGCACAAGGAGAAAGAGAGCGACGAGAAAAGGAGGGAGAAGAAACAGCAAGAAGAGGAGCTAGCCAAATACATGGCTGAGGAAGACGATGATGATTTCTAGATTTGATTCAAATTCTACTGTTTTGTCTGTCAAACACTTTTGTTATTTCGACATCCCTGACTTTTCTTGTTATTGTGCACATCAGTTCCCTTACTTTATGACATCAAAAACTCAGAACTTTTTTTATATAAGTTCATTCGGATTTGTATTTGCAGAGCTCATCAAATTTTGTTGATAAATTACCGTAGAGGCGAATATGTGATCATGTACTAATAATATAAAACATGAACGTGATTCAAACCCAAGATCAGTAGATTGGGCCTTAGACAGGCCCATTAGTTATCTAATTTCCAAATCGGCGAAGTATCTCCGGACTTCGATTGTTTTTCTTTCACCGTCGAAAGGTTAAATAAACACTCGAAACGATTTGACGATTTGTTCTGTGTTGTTTGAAGCTTACGGAGAATGGAGATTCAGAAGACTCAGGTAGCGAAGAACCCAGAAACTGAAATTATAATCGAATTAACTAAGAAAAGGAGTCACGACGAAGTAGAAGATTGCGACGAGCAACAGAAGCAGCAGCAAGCTCAAGAAGATGAGAAAAATCTAGATGAAGACGAAGACGAGTTGAGAAAGCTTCTGCTTTCAGATATTGGAGATCTTCCGCTTTCTCCTCCTTCAGCTACACAAGTCAATTTCGTTTCTTACTTCATCACAGGTTCTTAGATTCATCTACTGTTTTTTTTTAAAAACCCCTTTTTTGATATTGTGAAGTGAATTAAACCCGTTTCAATGCTTTGCAGATTTTACCAAATCGGGTCATGATCAATACATTTACCGTCACGCAAATGGGTATGTCAAAGATTGTTCCTTTTTGAATCTCTCTTTGGAATAATGAAACTGGTTTTTCTTACTTGTGTGTGTGTTTGTTTGTTAGTTTGTGTGTAATTGGATTGGCTCCTACGCATATAGCTTTTAAGGACGAAGGTGGGATCACTAGCGTCGATTTCAATGTCGGTAAGTCTGATCGTAGCGTCTTGAAAGTCTCCGGCAAGCGTAAAAAGGTGGCTTTCTCTTTGTTTCTTGCTTGCCTCAGTCTAAGACTTTGCTAATTGTTCTATACCTTGAAGTTGCAGTTTGAAATTGTGTGTTCGTTTTCGGCTTTAGCTAGTGTGTTCACATATTCTCTTCTTTTGCAGAATGCGTTGCGCTCTGAATCGAATACAGCATTGTGCAAAGTTTCCACTGCAAAAGATTCCTACATTGTGAGGTGCAAAGCTTTCTCTGGTTTCACTTTCTCTTGTTCTCAGTTTTCATATACGAAAATTGAAGTTTGTTTTCTGAGTTGGTTTTGCTAGGTGCTGCGTTAAAGGCTCCCTCTTGGAGGTCAACGAGAGATTAATAAAGCAACCAGAGCTTCTTAATTCATCGGTAAGAAATACAAGAAGAAAAGTTTGAATTATCAAACTTTGTCTTGTCTAACAAATCCCTAAATTGATGAACCAATGGATATCTCATGTCTATCCTGTGAGTCTCTCTATTGTTGCCGTATCTTCTATAACAATTTGAGCTCTTATGTTCTACTTCTAATGTCAAGAATTTTGCTTATGGAATCAATCGGATAACTCAAATAACTTGATCATCGTTTCTTTGCTTTTAATTTATACATGAATAGGATAAAGCTGATAATGTTCTGTATCTTGATTACCTTCCATTCTTATAAAATCTAATTATTTCAGGCTGACCGCGAAGGGTATATTGCGATAATCATGCCAAGACCTGCAGATTGGACCAAAAACAAGGAATCACTGATAACTCTGGAGGAATATAAAGAAAAGAAAGAAATGTCTTTATGATACAGTCTTCCCAAACTTTGGAACCGTGTTTGCTCTGAAGCTGATGATGATTAGGCTTAAGTCAGATTAGGTGAAGAACTTTTGGAGGTCTTTTGCAGTCTTGTTGTTCTACAATATCTATAACGCTGTTGTGTTGTCTTTTGGCTGACAAAACAAATTTTGCAAGCGAAATAATTTTCGGTCTAATGTTATTCATGAAACCTTTTTGTTGTACTAAAAACACAAAATTACAAAATATAATTTTGAAGCTGTTTTTCTTTTCTGTAACAAAACTATAATTCATGCGTGTAGTAAGTTTTATTTCGAGGAATTGTGTTTTCTTGTCAAAGTCTATGGGTGTGATTAGTAAATTTTATTTTGAGGAATTGTGTTTTCTTGTCAAAGTCTATGGGTGTGATTGGTAACTCCGTATCGTTGTGTTACGGGGTGTACCACTTTCATTGTACCAAATCATAAAAGCAATACAAAAAAAAACACTTTTCAGTTTTCTTGTACCACTCTTTTTACTCGCTATTTTGTACCGTTTTTAACTATTTATGTACCGCTAACCACTTTCTATACCCGTTAAAAATCTTGTACCGCTTTGTGTTATCAATAGGACCCTATGTCAAGTAGAAATAGAATTGTGTTGTGTTCTTTTTTTATTTTATTTGGTTAAAGTCTAATTGTAATTCAATTAGGAATAAGAAACCAGTCCACTTTATAAAGGGAGCTTACCCTTTAACGTTCCTGTTTCTTGTTGACTCAACCCTGTATCAACAGATTGAGAAACATTCTTTCAGACCATCAAATAATTCTATTCAATCGAATAAGTTTATTCAGCTTAAATCTGACTAATCAGAATAGAGACACAAATCAGACTCAAAGTTCAGTTTAAAACGGATCAAGTCGACAAATAGTTAGACAAGTGCAATCTCAACCGTTTATAATGTCTGATTTTCCACCACCGTATTTTATCACACCGTGGTTTCCTCTTCGGCAGTTTTCTTATAGACCTGTGTTTGGTAAGTTGTTATTAAGCTTTTATATATATTAGGGTTTTCTATAACTCTTTTGAGTTTTTTTTTACTAACTTATGTGAGTTACAGATTTAGCGCATCTTCCCGAGTTAAGGACGTCGGCATTAAGCTCCAATTTATCTTCTTTCATCGTTTTCCAAATTGATTATTATTTTAGGTAAATAATATTTTATTTTGGTTTATTTACTTTTTAAGTTTTTTTTTTCATGGTTTTATAGATTTCTTGTAATATGTTTACGTTGGTTGATAATGCAGCGATGAAAATTTGGTAAAAGATGACCACTTGAGATCTCAAATGGACAATCAAGGATGGGTTGATATTTTCTTTCTTGCAGAATTTCCAAGAGTAAGTAACTTCAAAAGTTAGTGAATACGTTTGTTTTTTTGATGAATATGGTGTATACTAACAACTGTTTTATTCTTTTTCAAACCAGATCAAAAGCATGACCAATGATATTGAGCTGATATTGTGTTCAATGAGATCATCAACTACAGTTGAAATCCAGGTAATTTACTTAATTACACGTAACACATCTCCTCTTATTGTCTTAAACTTAAATATGTTATAGAAGTAACAAAAGTTATAGAACTGAAATACCAATATTCACTACTGAATGTTGAAATCAAATTGTGTAGAATCATAAGTTGAGGAAACGCTATGGATGGGAGAGATGGATAATCCCACGACGAGGCTCCATATACCGCCGCGCCAGCAATAATGAAGAGGCCGATAGCGTTTGATTTTCAATCGAAAATAATTCCTTTTATTACTAGTATGAGTTTGATATATATTATGTCGTTTGTGGTTATTAAAATAATTATAACCTTTGTTCTACTTGCTTTAGGATTTCTACATACAGTTTATGTCTATCCTCATATATTTAAATAAAAACATTTCCTTATCTAATCCACAAATCTTCCGCTCTTTCCTAATTTTAGTCGAACAGATTATTCAAATACTGTTTTGCATACATTAGTTGACATGGGCTTTGCATAGATCGTGATGCCCTCACCAAACCAAAGTCACTATAGGTGATACTTTATAAATGAGAACATGTAGCGTTAATCCGTTGTCGTCCAGCGGTTAGGATATCTGGCTTTCACCCAGGAGACCCGGGTTCGATTCCCGGCAACGGAGCTTTTTGATCCAAGGCAACTGGTAAAAGATTCCACGACTTTTCACAAATTACGATTATATATTTTTACATCCGACTCGATCTCATGGAACCCATTTTATCAGCAATCTCTTTAAGCAAGAACTTACGAATCTTCCCTGTGGAAGTATTTGGCAACTCTTCAAGGAACGACACCGTTTTAGGCACCATGTAACGTGGCATCTTCTTCTTGCATTACTCTATAATCTCCTTCTCAGTGGGTTTCCGGGTCAAACCGGGTTTCAAACTCACGAAAGCACACGGCGTCTCTCCCCACAACTCGTCGGGTCTAGCCACCACCGCCGCTTCATTCACCGCCGGATTCGTGTACAGCACCGCCTCCACCTCCACACTGCTCACATTCTCTCCCGAAATTATCACATCTTTCGATCGATCTTTGATCTCTAGGTTACCATCTCCGTGAATCACTCCGACGTCCCAGGTGAAGAACCACCCGTTCTTAAACGATTTCTTTGTTCCGATCTGATCTTTCAGGTAACCAAGCATGATCGAACTCCCTCTCAACGCTATTTCTCCGAATGTTGCTCCGTCTCTCTCCACGCTCCGACCCGATTTTGGATCCACCACGTCGATTTCGCTAAATCCGACGGTTCTCACTCCTTGCCGTGATTTCAATCTCGCTTGATCGCTCGCCGGTAATCGATTCCACTCTTGCTTCCACGCGCACGTAACCGTGACTGACGATGAAACCAAGAGATTCAGCGCGGAGGAGCACCGTAGCCGGCGGTTAAGAAATTGACGGGGCACTTAAGAAGAGGCTGATCAGATCCTTGACTCGCCGATAGCATCTGAAGAACTACCGGCGCGCCGCACATGTGAGTCACGCGGTGATCACGGATTAGACGGTAGATTACCGGCGCGTGGAGTTTACGCAAACAAACGTTAGTTCCTCCGACGGCGGCGATTCCCCACGGATAGCTCCAACCGTTAGCGTGAAATATCGGTAAGGTCCATAAGTAAACCGGATTTTTCGGTACGGCCCAATCGGTTAGAGAATCAAGCGCCATGACGAAAATGCCCCTGTGGCAGTGAACCACTCCTTTGGGAGACGACGTCGTACCGGAAGTGTAGTTGACCACAATCGGATCCATTCGCTCTCGGGTCGGATCCATTAAAAATCCGGATACCCTCTCTTCACTAGATCACTGTACAAGTAACAGAATTTTGAACGCTCCGTCATGTCAGCACCATCTTCTTCTTCCTCCTCGTCGGCGATTAGGACGAGAATCGGCGGATCGAGCAACGTCGCGATGGCTTGGACGGCGAGATCGGAGTAAAAGACGTCTACGAAAAGCAGTTTAGACTCGCAATGGCGGAGAAAAACACAGACGGTTGGCGCGTCGAGGCGTGTGTTGATGTTGTTAAGGATTGCGCCACACATCGAAACGGCAAACTGGAGCTCGTACATCTCCGGAGTGTGAGAGGACGGAGACAACGTCGGATCTTCCGATTCCAATGGAAGACAGAGAGGACGCGATGCGGAGGCAACGGAGATTCGTCTCCCGCCATGTGTACACGGTGGAATTGCCGTAAGTGATGGAGGTACTGTCTCCATACACGGTGGCTGCTCTCTCAAGAAAGCTTAACGGCGTTAACGGCGGCAAGTTCGCGGCACTTGGCTTCAAATCCTCCATTTTCTAGCTTTCTTGAGTGACCACAATGGGATGAAAGAATGATGAGAGTTTAGAATAGAAAGAGTTACTCCATAGATTCATACATGTATATAGGAGAAGTGAGTTCTTAATTACAAAACTCCGTGACGAGAGTTGATTAGCCTCACGGCTGGATCCTCAATGATTGTATTCTCAGACCACGTGACTAGCTTGACAAAAAAAGAAATAAGATATGTTTTATACATGTGATCCACGTTCTGTTGAGTGGAATCTTTCTTTTCTTATATGCAAACAAAGATCACATATTAATTGAAGACATATATTAACTTACTTGACAACCAAATCACAATCTACACTTGATATTCGATACCAAAAATGTGAGAAGATACGAGTGATTAATGCAGCTTACATATTCTCTCCGACAAAGAACTTGGTGCTATGTGTGTTGGAGAGTACCAAGTGTAGATTTTAGGTAAGTACTTTGTGCGTCTTTTATATATGTTTATATACGGTTCATGAAGCTATAGTTTTAAAATACCATTGTCAACATACTCCTAGATTACCATTATATGGTCTCCTTCATTACAGAAATCTTACTCGTCCAATTGCTTCAATCTGGAACTTTGGGATTTGCTCCTGCAGCTGGAAATGAATCTTAATCTCAAAGAGATGTAGAAGACCATCAGGGCATATCTTCTGGTAATCAGTGATTCAATTAGTGGACTAGTCATAATCCTTATTAACTTCATCAGCTTTCAGCTTCGTTTCCGCAACATACAAGCGTTTAAGTTCTAGGATTATTTTTTGTTATTACTGTAAACATTTAAATGCCAACACAAACTTGAGATAGTTTTGGTTGCTTTTCTTCAAACATGTCAAAGATTCTGCTTGCAGACCACTCTCTACCCAATTCTGTTTATTATTCACATATCTTGGTCTGGCAACATTCCTAAACTGAATGGAAGTTATTACAATCGACTGACATCCTGTGACTATCTGAACATTTAGCATTGAAACTTGTAACACTAGCCAGGACTTAAAATAGTGGCGACCAATTGATTTCAAACTCAAGACCACTTGATCTAATGCCATCAAAGAACAGATAAAAAGTCAAAGTTAATAGAGTGATCAATGAAGAAGCATTGCGATGAAATGCATTTTTTGAAGAAGGAAGAGGAATAAGAAGATGTTTTGCAAGGCAAACCAACACCGCTCTTTAAGATTCTAAAAGCACAAATTATCCAGCAAAGAGTAGAAACATTGGTTCTTGATCATAAAAGAAACCACAAGGACGGAAGAACATAGTCATGAATATGAAAAAGCAAGTCATCAAACACTGAAAACGGTAATAAACATAAGGAAGAGACTGGTTGGTTTTGATTCTCTCTGCAGATGATCATTCAAAAGCCCATTGGTTCTCTCTGCGCACCTCTTCCTCTTCCTCGGGTGTGAAGTCGTTCTTGATGTTGAAGGTTGTGCGAATCTCTTCCGGAGTCTTGCCTTTGATCATATCAGCCACAGTCTGACATGTGAGATCAAGCAGGTTCTTGATGTTCAGGTAATTAGCAGCCTGCACAAGATCCAAAATTGAAACCATTAGATATCAAAATCCAAAACCCAAAAATAGATACAAGCACATAATGAATCCAAACAATTTCAATTACAGGCGACTTCGATTTCCTAAGAACTTGATTTAATTCACGATCGATTCCATAAGATCCCCTAACGATTTCAATCGTATGCGACTTCAATTTATGAAACAAACCCCCCAAATTTCGAAACCCTAAATTTCCCCAAATCGAAAACCCTAGAATCCCAAAATCAAAAAAAAAAAAAAAAAAGCAAACACAGATGAAAATTCAAATCAAATCAAATCGAGAGAAGAAGAAACAAACCAGAATGAGTTCAAAGAGCGTAGCCTGATCGATCTTCATAAACTCAGCATCCCAGGTCTTGAGTTCTTCATCTGTTGAACCACCATCAACGGCCTCGCTCTTAGCAGCAGCAGCCTCAACGTGCTTCTTGCAATACTCGATCACCTTCGCAAGGATCTTGCTCGTGACGTTCGGAAGCGGGACTCCGTTGTCGACGCAGTCGTCTTCAACCATATGCGCTATGGTCTGTGACTCGAGAGCGACCGCTTCTTCAACCTCAAAAGATTCACCATCGGAACTCTTCAACACGATCTTCTTCGTCGACATATTTGTGGAGAGAAGATTTGGGAGATTTGTTTCTTTGAAGAAGTTTGTGAGAAGCGATGAATGGAAGAAAAAAAGTGTTTGCGTCTCTATATATAAAAAACCCCCTAATTTTGATAAGTCGGTCTATTGTTCAGGAAATAAGGAAAATGTTCTAATTTTTTTCAAAAGAAAAAGAGAAAAACAATTCTGATGAAATTAAAGTTAACTTCTATTTTTTTTTTTTTTTTTTTTAACTTTAAAGAAAGTAGGATTGTTTTTCTTTCCTTTTTTTTTTGATCCGTCTAATTCGCTGTATTTATCTCATTAATTAGTATATGATTTTATATTTCCTTTTTCTTTTTTGGATACAATTCTATAATTGTCAAAAAAGCAAAACATTATTGAAATCACTGTAGGATAAGAATTAATCAATCAAAATCAGATTTGTTAGTTTTTAAAATCATGCATTTCTGAGCATTTATTTTTAGTTTTTATTGAGTTGATAACATGTCATACAATTATTAATATATCTAACTTTTTTAAAATGCATTCAGCTCTTTTTTAGTTATAGAATATTTTATTCTTTGCATGGTTTTTTATTTAAAATGGACATGTGTTATTTAAAAACATTATAATATATACTCTTTCTGTTTCACTTTAATTGATTTTTTAAAAAAATATTTTTGTTCCAAATTAAATGATTTTTTTTTTCCAGAATTCTATGTAAAAAATGCCACAAGTTTACTATTTTATCATTTTGTTATTAAATTCAATTTTGGTCAATTTTTTTTGTCAATTATGATACAGAGGTTATAAAAGATATTTTATCAATTTTATTAATTTGTGTGCCAAAATCTAAAAAATCAATTAAAATGAAACAGAAAAAGTATATCTTTTGTATGACATGTATAAAATTGCATATACAGGAAAATAAATTAAATAGAAATTTAAAAAAACATCCAATTAATTTATATAATATTATTTTATCAAATTTTATTGTCACGTGGAAGCCGAATCCAAGTAGATTCAATTCATAACGTAAAAAATGAGATAAAATCTTTATGAGACGAGTACAAAGATGAATTAAATAAATTTTATAAATTAGTAGAAAAAATAAAGAGATAAAACTATAGATAATAGTCTAATTTTTGTTAATAGCTGGATTCGGGAGACGACCTGCCTACGTACTCGAAGCGGGATCAAACCAAAACGTAGTTCGATTACAAAAAGGAAAGTATTTAGTGATTTATCGAAAATAACGATGTTTGTGTCTAAAATGGTGATAAAAATGTAGAAGATGGAGTCCATTTTCTTGAAGTTTTCACATTTTTTTTATAGTTTTTTTTTCTTCTCCCAATGTGTCATTACTTGGCCATTAATTATAGAATTAATCGTGTTGACAAAAAAAAAAATTATAGAATTAATCCACAAAATAACTTTCATGGTAAATAATTCATAAACTTGAATGACAAAATTATTCCTTTGACCATGACAATTAATTCATGAATTGAAGCACAAATTAATGTCAAGATTTGACAACTTCCTTTGTGCAAAATGGACCTTCTTGGGTTTTGTAAATCGATGGACCTCCGATGCACTAGATGGATCCCGTATCAACATAAGCCTCCAGTTCTTCGAGTAAGTTGATTTGATCGAAAAACTAATATTCTTGCTACGGTGTAGGATTAAACTCGGCTTATGAAGTGTTGGGTTGATTGACTAAACCTGACCGTGAAGATCTTTGTTTTGGTTAGTCGAACCCTTGCCCAAGAGGACTGTTTCTCATTTTTGACCCGAACTCATCAGTTCGATCATGGGAGTTTTGGTGCGAGAATTAGAATCGGTTTATAGACTTGTTTGAAATAGTATGTATATTGGAGAGTTGTGTTATTCTTCTGATTATTCAAACCTGACAACTTCCATCGAGTCGAATTCATCTTTTCGAGAGAGTGAATGAAATTTATGTGAGGTGTAATCTAATTTGTGAAGAGCGAACTCAACACTTAGATTCCACCGAATGAACTCCGAGAGTTAGAACTCGGAAAACCTCTGTTAGATGGAATCTAGTTCTGTGAAGAGCGAACTCAACGCTTAGACTCCACCAAAGTGAAACACATTTTTCCAAGAGTTAAAACTCAGAAAAATCAATGTGAGATGGAATCTAATTATGTGAAGAGCAAACTCAACACTTAAATTCCACCAAAGTGAACTCATTTTTCGAGAGTTAGAATTCCAAAAAACTTTCGTGAGATGGAATCTAATTATGTGAAGAGTGAACTCAACACTTAGATTCCATTGAAATGAACTCATTTTCCGAGAGTTAGACCTCGAAAAAACCTCTGTGAGATGGAATCTAATTATGTGAAGAGCAAACTCAACACTTAGATTCCACCGAAGTGAACTCATTTTTCCGAGAGTTAGAACTCAGAAAAATCTCTGTGAGATGAAATCTAATTATGTAAAGAGCGAACTCAACACTTAGATTCCACCGAAGTGAAACTCATTTTTCCGAGAGTTAGAACTCGGAAAAATCTTTGTGAGATGGAATCTAATTATGTGAAGAGCGAACTCAACACTTAGATTCCACCGAAGTGAGCTCATTTTCCGAGAGTTAGAACTCGGAAAAATCTCCATGAGATGGAATCTAATTCTGTGAAGAGCAAACTCAACACTTACACTCCATCGAAATGAACTCATTTTTCCGCGAGCTCCTTGCTCTTGAGAAGATGCGAACCATCACCGTTACGACTTAGATCGTGTCATAATCGTCATCATCGTAACGTCTTGATTTTATTTCGGACCACCATCATTACGACTTGAATCTTCTCCTTGGACGCTTGTCACATCAATGTACACATCACAGTGACAAGAGCATATACCTCGATAATAGTGTTAGGACTGTCTAATAGCGAACGAATGAATGCAGCGACAACGTTCAGGTGGGCTCGACGACATATGCGAAGTTGTTATTTCTGGAAAGATAAGTTTTGGGGCTCTCCGCCGATATGTAGATCGTCATATGATTTCTTTCGGTTCGCCGGAAAATTCCTCTCAAGTAGGCTGGTCTGACAGCGGCGGACCTGCATTTTAGGATCTCGTACACGTTGTGTTTGTTTCGGATATTTGACGATAACTCTCAACAGACAATTCTTGAAGTCTTCACTTTTTTTTATAGTCTATTTTTTTCTCCCAGTGTGTCATTACTTGGCCTTTAATTCTAGATATATAATCCACAAAATAACTTCCATGTTAATTAATTCGTAAATGACAAGTTTATTCATTTGACCATGACAATTAATTCATGAATTGAATAACAAATTAATGTCAAGATTTGACCACTTTCTTTGTGCAAAATGGACTTTCTTGGGCTTTGTAAATCGTTGGCCCTCTGATGCACTAGATGGATCTGGTGTACGAGATCCGATATCAACACATACAAAAATTATATATTTTTCGGGAAGGGATCAAATTTAAGGATGTTGCAAATCCAAATTTGTGATTTTTTAAAAAAGTTTGTAGATACTTCTCTGTTTTGATGATTCGGCCTAGACATGATCCTAACTAAGATGTATGATGATTAATTTTTTGTACGATATAATCCCAAATTCCCAATTTAATGGGTATCATTAGGCTTGGACCGGATCCAGATCCGTAGATTTGATATCCGGATCTGGTCACCATACCTGATACAATTTTAAATAATTAAAAATATTATTATAATAAAAATATGTGGCAAAATTTTTAAAAAATATAAATTAATATAATATAAATAATAAAAAATAATATTATATAAAATCTAGAAAAAAATTTAAATATATATTAATATAATATAAATAATAAAAAATATTATTATAATATAAATATATTGGATCCAGATATTCGATTTTAATTTTTTCTATTATCCTGATTCGAATTCGATCCATCTGAATATCCTGTTTTTCTGATCGGATTATAGCAGATCCCAAATAAAATTAGTTCCAGGCCTTGGTACCATCATGTCTTCCTCCTGGTGGATAGCTAAGTGAAGTTTTTGGGATTCATCAACTAAAGGAGATCCTTTTATAAATATCGGAGGATGATGGATTCGTCGGATTGTGTCTTTTGTAAAGTTGCAAGAAGTCAGCAAAGAGCTTTGGATTGCGGGTCGAATGAAATCTTCATGTGGGTAACACGTGGTTGGGATGTTTCAATATGATATGGGGAAGTCATCCCAAAAAATTTCTAACGATCCGGTCAAAACAAAACCATAAATTAAAGAATCTTGGATTTGTTAGGCAGGGATACGGTATAATCCATGGCTTTCTTACTTCTTAGTTCTTTTACAAGTGTCCTAATTCATTCTAGAAGATACACGCTCGAAATATAGAATACTAATTTTTTTAATCCGTGGCTGGAGGATGATGATTCTCACCTAACAAATTTAACGTTTGATAATTGACATATCTTAAAGGTACTGAGTCTTATCATAAAGTTCCAAGGCCCATATCTGAAGTCAGAACTCAGAACCCAAATATGAAGTCCATATATATACCTATAAATTATCTTTGTTGGTTTACCGAGAAGTTCTGGAATTAAGCTTGTAATCTTTTTCAAGATGATGCCCAAAACTTGTTCTGGAATTAAAATAAACAAATATTGAGGTTGAGAAAACAAGGACGTTACTTTTGTGATAACTTAAATCTTTTTCCTTTCTCTTAATTGGCACCAATGTTCGAGCCAAGTCCGACTAGTCCGAGGTTCATGCTCTTCGACAAGAATTTCTAGCAAGCTCATCTCGGATAAAACACTCGGAATAGGAAAAAACATTGGATCATGCGAGCATCTCTTTGAATTCTTTAATAATTATACTTTGCCATGCATGCAAAATTAAAATATCAATAATTACGCAATCTCCGTGATTACTCTTGATCTCGATTTATGATTTTCAACTATCCAAAAACTTACAACTTAATTATGAGTATCAAATCCAAACTTTACTTGTTTATAGATCAATTATCTTTTACTTGATTATGGAAATGCATTAGCTGTAAACAAAGAGTTTGTGAATATAATTTATGACTCAAATTTTTTCGAAGTCTATTTGCAGAGGATTCACTCTACAACTCATCGTGCTCATCTTCGAACCCTTTCAGTCCATCGTGGAGGAAACTCGAGTACCACTGAGCTGATAATTTTTCGTGGCGCGTCAAATTATTTTTGTAATCGACATAGTAGAGCCCAAATCTCGAGTTGTATCCATCTTGCCATTCGAAATTGTCCATCAATGACCAAAGAAAATACCCTGTAACATTTACTTTATCATCGCTGCAAAAAAAAAAGAAAACATTTGTCACGCTGAACTAACTAGCATATTTATCAAAATATAAGTCAAAATTATGATTTGTTCACAGACCAAATTGCTTGGTGCAAGCTCAATAGATGCTTCTGGATATAGTATTTTCTGTGGTAATCTGAGAGCGCTACTACAAGGCTTGTGTCTTGCTCGCCTAGATCCTCTCCGTATCCTTAAATCAAACATTCATAACTCAATATTTGTATATCAAGTCTTTAGATTAAAAGATAAATAGAAATTGATCCCGGCCCTAACATGATTTTGAGATTTGATTTAGGTAAACGTTTCACTAACCATTCTCCGTGATCATGATTTCAGGATTGCCGTATTTATCCTTTATATATTTCAATAGGCTCCTCAAACCCTTTGCGTAGACTTCCACTTTAGCAACATCAAGCTTAAAAAGACAAAGTATTAAAAAAAAAAAATCAATTTTAATATTTTAACTTTACATAGTAAATACTAACAGAAAATAATAATCATATATACCTTGCTAGCAAAAGCATTGAATTTATCCACATACCTTGCTGAAAACAGAAAGAAGGAAAGAGTAAAAATAAAATTAATCAAGTGAGAATAATGAAAATAGTCTAAACTTACATAAAAATTAAGAAAAATAATAAAACGAGACTTACGTTCCCAGTCCACGAGGGAATCACTCTGCCAGCTTGGTTGCGAAGGATCTGGCTCTTCGTCGTGTAATGCAAATACTGAAGTGTGGTAGTTGATTCCTACAAAATCAGCAGAATTTTTCAACTTCTCCTTCTGTGCCTCTGTGAATTTTGGCAGTCGATGTCCCACATGATCCTTCATTGATTGTGGATAATCTCCATACGTGGTCGGATTCAAATGCCTACGGAATCAGAATAATATTTTGTCACATATTTTAAATTTTGATACTAAATGTTAAAATATTAAATGAATTTTTTTACCATCCTAATATGAAGTCAATCAGGCCGGTTACAGGAGTTTCGTGCTCTTCTTCAGAGAGCTCATTCGCCTCAAACCAAGCTGGACTATGAGCAATCCCAATTTTACCACCTTTACACTATAAATAATTAGAAATAAATATGTTTGCAAATACTGGTTCATTAAATTACGTAAAATATTCACAATAATTTGAATGATGCTAGTTAATGTATATATGGAAACCTTGTCGCATTTCCTAAAGGCATCAACAGCATCGGCATGTGCCAAGAGCATGTTATGACTGACGATATAAGCTTCGTATCCTGACCGTCCATCGTGACACAACTCTCCATGTTCTTTGATGTACTTAGAACAACGTCCCGGTGCCTTTTTCCCAATGTCGTAGCCAGCTCGACTGAACACCCAAGGTTCGTTAAATGTGATCCAATGCTTTACTTTGTGTCCGTACTCTTGGAATGTGAAGTTTGCATACTCCGTAAAATCCTTTCTGCGCATTTATAAAAAAAGTTATTCGTGTTTGAGTTGTAGACAATAAAAAAATTGGTCATTGTAAAAACTAATAAAATCTTACATTATGCGATCACTTAAGAAGCCACCATATTCATCTTCTAAATCTTGAGGAGTGTCCCAGTGAAAAACAGTTACTAATGGTGTTATATCTGAATTTTAAAAATAAATTTAGAGTTAGTATGAGTTATGTTTTTTTTTATAATACAGAGTTTGTGAAGTTTAATTAATTTTTTATAATACCATTTTCGAGGAGCTCATCGATCAGGTCGTGGTAATACTGCACACCTGCTTTGCTTATTCCTTTCTCCATCCTACCATCTGTTATTTTTTAAAAGCATTTTGTTGTTATTTACTTCCTTATGTTATAATCAGCTAAACCACTGAAATATATAATTTGTTAAGTTTTTTTTTTTAACTTACGGGGGAAAATTCGGGGCCATGCAATGGAAAATCTAAAGCCATCAGTGTTCAGACTTTTCATCAACTTGATATCTTCCTATTAAATATAATCTTAAAATTAACATACTCTCAAGAGGGCTTCACAAGCATATACAAACTAAGCGTAAATAATATAATTAATACCTTGTAACGATGGTAGAAATCGACAGCAACGTCGGCATTGTGATAATTACATCTATCTGAAAAAAATTTAGATTAAAAAAAAAAAAACAGATGATTGTATATATAATTGACAATTTTTTCATTAGTCAAATTGAATTTTAAAAAAGAGGAAGAGAGATTGAAAGAGACGTGGGAATTTCTTGGTGTATACGTCCCACATGCTTGGACCTCTACATCCTTCATCTACAGCGCCTTCAACCTATGTCGTTTACCACATAAATCACTAAATACTCTTGGAAGTTTCTTAACAAAATCAACTTTTCGAAAAAATCACTTTACAACATAGTTTATTGATTGATATTCAAGACCGTATCTATAGTGTAAATTCAACAAAAATAGCCTACGGTCTAAATTCAAAAAATAATAATTAAGGACCTATTAATTTTTGTTGTATATTATAAATGTAATGCATATATGATACCTGAAAAGCAGCAGTTGCGGTACCAAAAATGAAACCTCTAGGGAAATTGGCACGAGTAAAGTGTATATCGGTACTAGAACAGGCATACTCATTGGCGGCGGTAAGTGAGCCGGTCAGACCGAGGAACAGAACTAATCCTAGGAGAGGAAGTTTACGAAACCTCCCCATTAGTGTAGATCTCTTAAGTAAATCGAATACTTGAAGAAATGTAAATGGACAAATATGTTGGAAGGGATTTTTGCTGCTATATATAGAGAGAGACTAAAGAGCCTTTGAGACACTGTGTATTAGTATATATTTATGTTATTAGTTCTTATATTTGAAGTAAAATATGGGAAGAGGTAAGCCACGTGATTCACATACGTGACCGGCAATGAATAAGAATGTTGGAGATAAAAAGTGTGTGTGTATGAATATGTAAATAGATTGTTCAATTAATTTGTTTATATAAATTTTTATAATAGATAGTCGACCAATTGTTACGTGAATAATATTCTCAGTGAATTTATTTGATTGATGATGATAATATATATATTTTTAATATAAAATATACAAAAAGTAGTTTAAGTGGTATATTCAAACAACGAAAAAATGGTTTATATAAACAAGGCAATCCGTGTGAAAGAAGAAAAAGCAAAGACTACAGATTTAAGGAGGTTACTTAGGCATGACTATACAATATTAACAAAACATGCAATATTAGTCCCACCACATTTTGTATGTTGATTATACAACTCTCTAGTTTGTTGAGGGATATATAATTCCGACACTAAGGAAAAAAATCCACCAGCAACTAATTTAAGAAAATGCAGGATATAAATTTTACAATCAAAATTTAATTATAATGAAATGAAAAATTTTCAGTTTTTTTTTGTTGTTGTTGTTGAAGTTTACATGTTCTTATAAGTAAATAAAAGGTTCTTTATGCTATTTGTTCATATAAGGTGTTAGAAACAGTATTTTAAATGTAAAATCGTTGATATTATCGTCTTCTCTTCTTCCTCTGATAACCTACTTTTAGTGCTCAACCACCCTTTTGTAATTCTTATTTATTTGTATCGAATATTAACCGACATGAATTTTTTTTTTTTTTAAAGGTCTTATGAGACAAAAGATGCTAATTTATCTAATATATGCAATCAAGTCTGCATAATTTTCTGAAAACAAAATTCTCACGAGTGAAGAATTGAAAATATATATGAGTGCAATACTACCCTGTAGATACCAAAAAAAATTATTTCCCATGAGGCCGATATTTTTATTTCTGTTTCGCCTGAATTAGTTAATTATGTTTGTTATTTGGTTTGATTTGAATAAATTTGCTGGGGACGAGTAGCTCAGTCTGTTACTTGATTCAAAACTTCTATTAATATTGAATTCACAAGCTTACAGTTGGTGTTATATAACATTTTTCGGACTTATTTGCTTGATGCACATTTGTAAACTAACGCTTTTTTCTTGAATTATATAAAATGGACAATACATATCATTGGATTATACATTCTTTACAGTAAGAAAATCAAATAGATCGTCATGTATGATACTGTCTTCCATTACACATATTTAACGATATGGTGATGATAACTAAGATTAAAATAAAACATTGTAAGAAATAAGGAATTAGGCAAGGCCTTTCGCTATCTGATAGACAAGTGGTTTAGATATTACTTCGTAGGCTTTCTGGGAAGGGTGAGCGAAGTCATAGAAGACGTATTTATCTGGGTTGAAGCATGGTATTATTGCATTCGGCATACAACAACACGCTTTTCTCTCTTCTAAAAACCCTGCAAGTATACGTACACATAGATTGTTATAATTACAACATGATCTTGATCATCATGTAGATATTAATTAGTTTATTTGGATATAAATACGATCGTAACGAAAAGAGAAAGAAAAAAACAAAGAAACAAAAACGGCACACAAAACATGATTTATAGTAACTTATCCTAGATGTAAGAGTTACTATAATGCAATTCAGAATTTTTTTAAAAAAATTATATTTCTTTCATTCTAATCTACATCAATAATATATACAAACAGAAAAAATAAAGAAGAGAACAAACATTATATTAGTTAGGATGCGCAATCCTTAAATAGAAAAAAACAAATGATGCGGCTAGAAAATTTGAGTCATAACAATACAATAACCATGAATCATGGGTGTATATGGTCCATGATATTATTACCACTGCTTGGTTTTCATGCATATATTTATGGGTTGCGTATATACGTACCATAGGCCTTAGGATGATTGACGAGATCCATAAGAGTACCGTACATGTCGACATAAACAAACTTTGCACCTTTAAAATCATATTCTACTCCGTAACTTATAAGACCTTTCTGCAATTTGGTGTTGAAGTCTTGCGTAACTTTATTCAAGAAGAAGTTACACCATCCGAATACCCCACCGAATACGGCTCGATGCAGAGGCAAACATCCCACCGGCATTACTCCCATCACCGCGAATTTTCTCGCTCCAAGATCATATAAATCCTTCACATATAGATACATAAACCAAAAGAGTGTGAACAGTTACATAGAATTCATACTACTGTATATATCAAACCTTGATAAGTTTTTTCTCTATTTGTTTTTCTTACTTTTAGAAACTTTTTGGTCCAAACAACCATTTTACTGGTGTATGTATTTGTGGACTGTAGTCGTATAAGAGCGGGAGCGACAAAGTATCCAAGATCGTTATTTCCTTCAGAAATAAGAAACACTGCGTTTGAAACTATTTCTTTTACTTTTTTCTTATGTTTCACTATTTTCTTTAGTTTCTTCAAATAGTTTTTAAAATCTTGTACTTGGTCGCCTGCCGATAAAACTCTCTGACCAAACCACCCACGACCATCCAAAAATAAATGAAAATTAGGAAACATTGATTGAGATATATAATAGTGTTTATCGAAATAACAATTAAATTCATTCTTTCACCAGTGTTCTGGATGTAAGATCATCGATTCCTGAACCACCTGATGCAAAACAAACGCCAGTTTTAAGGTCTTCGGAATCAATGCGACGAATCTTGCTATAAGCTGGTACCAGTCTTTTGATCCCCAAACCTTCAGCTACAATAGAAAACTTCACCACATGAGAATAGTATTCCTACTACATGGTTATATAAATAATAATCAAGATTTTTTTTAACATTGTTAAACACTACGATATTATATACCAACTATATCGGTGAAAACTCTTCCATTTCCGAATCTTCCCGTTGGTATTTTATAGTCAAAATTCCAACCATATGGCCAGTAATTTCCCTTGAGCAAAGTAAGAAGAAAATTGTTGTTTCCGGTATCTAATACTGAATCACCAAAAGCGAAAATCGCAGAAAATGATGTATTTTTTTCAGCCGCTGATGAGAGGAAATAAATGGAAAATAATGCTAACACAAATAATTTTCCCCTAAACATATCGAAATAAGTACAAACTTTTTCCGGACAGTGTTTAATGTGTCCTGTGTTTTATACAGAAATCAATTGATTTTTCTACCTATTCTTTGACGTCTAGATATCTTTTTTTGTCGTAGAAAGGCCAAATGCATGAGAGTACAGTACACACCGAATGAATGTTAGGATATTTTAAGACGATAATAATTCCACAAATCTCATGAAAAAATACCATTCATCTAATTACGTTTTAGTGCATCTTGTCTTTGTATATGTGCAGCTTTAGTTAGTCGCTACCATGAGACATAATTATTATTTCAAATTTTTGTAGACCATGTGTTTTTGTAGACCATCATATCTAATTGAGAAGCATATTTGTAAGTAACATTAGTAAATTAAAGAGCAAACATCAGGGATTTTTATTTCTCTTATTCGGTCTTTCTTTTTCTTTTGGTTTCAAGTTAATTATATAAATGAAATTTAATCTGTACAGAGGAATTGTTTAGACTTTTACAGCCTTACAACTTTAAAATGAGAAAAAGATATAGAAGATAGTGGTTGAGCTTCCAAAAGTTTGCACATTTGCTGTCCTAATATTGAAACCAAATTGTGAGAAGAGAGTTTGAAGTACGTAGTTTGGTAAAGAGCTGTAGAGTTCAAAAAGCTTCGCTCTCATAGACCGATGATGTCGCCAACTATTGAAACCAGGGGCTTAACAACCGAAGTATAGTGCGAGTTGCGCTCTTTTCATATGAAACAGACTAGACCTTGGATGAGAAGAAGCGTGACTAGTCTGATGTCTTTGGCGGAAGAGAATATCGCATCTGGAACATACATTGTAAGCAAACGCCTATGGTTATCCTGATTATATAAAATGGATTATTATTATTAATATTATTTTTTTATTTTTATATAAAATGGATTATACATTCTTTGTAATAAGAAAAACAGAAGTAGATCGTCATATTGTTAAAATGAAAATAAAGCATTGCAGGAAATCAGGCAAGGCCTGTCTTGATATCCTCGACAAGCTTTTTAGCAATTGTTTTGTAGGCTTTCTCGGAGGGATGAGCAAAGTCATAGAAGACATATTTATCTGGGTTGGAGCATGGTACTATTGCCGTAAGCATACAACAACATCCATTCTTCTCATTGGTAAATCCTGCAACCATAGAAGTACATGTACCTAACTACTAGGGCCGGTCCTGAGATTTCAAATGTCTAAAGCAACAGTGAAAAATTGATTCCTTGAATATATATTAATTTTTTGAATGTAAATATTTTTTTTAAAAAGAGATTTTAATATTACATACTTTCATTTAACCAAATTTTGATCCATTAGATTGCATATTTTGAATTAACTAAAATAAGATGGAAGTAGAGACAATAAGAGTGGCCATTAACATTGGTCTTTATAAAGAACTACAGAAATGTGATATAAACCAATTGAGCCATCAATTATTTAGAATGTTGTCATCAAATATCAGTATAAATGATGCCTAAAGTCCATGTTCTCTGAGGTTTAGCTCATAACTATTATTTAAAATTTTCCTAATCGTTTGTATTAATGGTGTCATAGTGTTACTATTCTAAGTATTTTAATTCAAATTCATGACTACTACATAAAAAATAAAAATAATAATGTGTATTGATATACCATATTTCCTATGATTGTTGATAACATCCATAAGAGAGTTGTACATGTCGACGTAGACAAACTTGGCATCACTAAAACCCGATTCTCTTCCCCAACTTTTAATTCCGATTTTCAATTTTTTGTTGTAATCTTCCGCGATTTGATTCGCCAAGAAGTTACACCACACGAAGAACCTACCAAAAACTACTCTTGACATAGGCAAACATCCCAATGGTATCACTCCCATCACCGCAAATTTTCTCGCTCCTTGATCATATAAATCCTTCATACATTTACAAAAAGCAAAAGAATGTGAATGAATATATATAATAGTATTGATGCTCGATGAATAAAATTTCATTTTTTCTGTCTTACTTTCATAAATTTTTTGTTCCAACCAACTAATTTACTGGTGTATATATTCGGAGTCATTAATCGCATACCAGCATCATGGATCGAATATGTGATTCCAATATCATTATTTCCTTGAGAAATAAGAATCACTGCGTTTGCAACTATTTTCTTTGCTTTCGAATCACCTACTACACCCTTCAGCTTCCTTATGTAGCCTTTGAAATCTTTTACTTGGTCAGCCGGCGATAAAACTCTCTGACCAAACAAACACCCGAGGAATTAGTTAAGATATATAACTCTTCTTAACCGAAATAATAAGTTCAATCATTTTTTACCAGCAGTTCAGATGTAACAGGGTCGACCCCTGCACCACCTGATCCAAAAGAAACACCAGTTTTAAGATCGCTTGGAGCAATGTACAACTTACGGTAAGCTGGTAAAATTCTTTTGATCCCCAAACCTTCAGCTGCAATTAAAAATAAACTTCACTTTATGAGAACATATATTATGCCTATTGTATGATTAGCCAAACAATAGGATACAAATCAGGAACTAAAAAGAAGCACTGTAAAGAATTTTAATATTATACCAACAATATCTGAGAAAACTCTTCCATCTCCAAATCTTCCCGTCGGCATTTTTAAGTCGAAATTCCACCCATATGACCAATAATTTCCTTTCATTAGCGTCAGGAGGTAATTGCTGTTACCAGTATCGACTATTGAATCTCCAAAAGCCAAGAGCGCAGGAAATGATCCATTCGGGACAGCTTGTTTTGATAAGAAATAAGTGGAAAATAATGCTAATACCAACATTTTTTTCTAAACATATAGAACCTTAAGTTCATATTGTTTTCCCCGCGACAGTGTTTAGATTCTCTTATGTTTTAATGTTTTATAAAGAAATCAATTGATGGTTTTCTAACTATTTTTAGACGTCTCGTTTTTGTTTGTCCAAGGAAGCCAAAAAGCATGAGAGTACAGTATACACAGAATGAATGTTAGCAGGTTTTAGCTTTTAAGAAGATAATAATTCTTTCAATCTCATTTAAAAAAATGCAAAAAATAATATATTATCACTATGTTTTAGTGCATCTTGTATTGCATATATAAAAGTCACGGCTCATCTATTAAGTATATCATGTAAATCAAGATTTTCGAATAAAGAATGAGATTATGGTTAAGCAATCCATTGATCTTACTAACATTTGTTTCAATTTCTTTTGTGTTTTGGTTTTTATTTGTTGTGTAACTATATTGATTTGATAAATTAAAAATCAATATAATTGACAAAAAGAAAAAAACGAAAATTTCAATATGATTCCTTTGCATCATTTTGTATAGATCGATCGGATATAGATAGTGGTTGTGAATGGTGGTAGCGGTTGAATATGCCTGATTCGTTTATATGCATAACCTTTTTCATTTGCCATTCACAAATTTTTTGTCCAAGAGGTACGTATGGAAACAAACACTACAAGAAAACATGTCAATTTTCGACCACCATTTCTGACGAAATCAATGGTCGGAAAAATATCGATAAATTTTTGACTAATTCCCGACGAAAAATCATTAGTCGGAAATTGTCAAAAATTTCCGATTAAATAAAGTTGGTTGGAAATTAGTCGGAATATTTCGTCGGAAACTATGTGGTCGTCGGAAATTCGTCAAAATTTTTAATTTTTTAAATTTTTGGATTTTTGTTTTTATTTTAAAAAAATGATCGGAAATTCGTCAGAAATTTTCGTCGAATTTCCGACTAATATTTAATTAATTTTTCTTTTTTTTACTTTTATATTTATATATTTTTTATAAATTTTTTTCTCAATGTCGTCGGAAATTTCCGACGAATTTCCGACAAATATTTATTTTTATTTTTAACTTATTTTTTATAAATATCGTCAGAAATTCGTCGAAAATTTTATACAATCGTCCAAAATTCGTCGTAAATGATTTGAATTTACGTCATTTTGCGGTTTGCGACGAATTTCCGACGAAACTTTCGTCGGAAATATTTTCTATATATACCAAATTAGTATTCACCCATTTCACAATTCAAAACACAACAAAGTCAATTTCTAATAACATCTTCTTCTCTCTACTTCGAAAATCATTTTCAATTTCAAAAGTTCATTATTTTCCTCTTTTTTCAATTAATAATCTTTCTTTATGAATATATATTAATTCATTTTTAACTAATTGAATTTTAATTCTAATTTGTAGATAATAAATATTTTTAATTTTTAACTATAATTATTTTATTTTTATTTTAATACTTTTAATTTAATTTTTTTAATAATATATATATAAAAGTCGTCGGAAAATCGTCGAAAATATTTATTATTTTTTTTTAATTATAAATGTGGTCAGAAATTAGTCAGAAATTTTTGACGAAATTCTGAGAAATATTTCTGATGAATTTCCGACTAAAGAATACCGAGGAATTTGATTTTCTCGGAAATTCGTTGAAATATGTCATTTCCGATGAATTTCAGACCAATACCATCGTCGAAAATTAAAATGTTTTCTTATAGTGAGTATTATTTCATATTAGACATATTTTATGAAAAAATATGGTTTGCAATAAATTGTTAACCAACCTAAAAATAATACATTTTACGGAAAACTTATGAGTGAAGTTGATATTTAATTTTGTTGATATTTAAATTCGGACAATTATAGCTATAATTATGAATTTTATTTCATTTTTTATGGATTTTGATATCACTAAAAGTCCGACAGTGTTAATTTTGTCGCTTTCTTATTAGGTCTGTTTCAATAAAATTTGCTGGGAATTGTTATTTTGATACGTTTCCTTTTCCTACAATTGGCATTATATACCCTTTTCAGATTTATTTTCTTGAATATATACAATCGTCAAAAAGAAAATAATTTCTTCAATATACATTTGTAAACAAACGCCTTTGTTGTTCTGGGATTATATAAAATGAACAATTAATACATAACTGGATTATACATTAACATAAGTAAAAACTGAAAGATCGCCATGTATGATTTTGTCTTCTCATTTATATTATAAACGATGGCTGTTATTAAGATAAAAATAAAGCATTGTAAGAAATCAGGCAAGGCCATTCTGGATATCCTGGACAAGCCTTTTAGAAATTGTTTTGTAGGCTTTCTCGGAGGGATGAACAAAATCGTAGAAGACGTATTTATCTGGGTTGGGGCATGGTATTATTGCCGTAATCATACAACAACACCCATTCTTCTCGTTACTAAATCCTGCAACCATAGAAGTATACTTAATTACTATATGATCTTTTTTTTTCTGAAAAAAAAAAAATACTATATGAAATTGCAGCGATGCGGCTGACAAGAATCGATCTTTAAGAATGAGGAGAAGTTAATCGTGACATATAAAATTAATAGGTTATACTAGTGTCGTCGTTCAATCCCTATAATTCATGTCTTTGGGAAAACAATATTGAAAAACGAGAAAATGCATATAAATGATGGTGGGTATATACTTACCGTATTTTCTATAATTTTTGATAACATCCATAAGAGTGTTGAACATGTCGACATAGACAAATTTTGCACCGCTAAAACCTGATTCTCCTCCCCAACTTTTAACTCCGCTCCTCAATTTTCCGTTGTACTGTTCTGCAACTCTATTCGCGAAGAAGTTACACGACACGACGAACCCACCAAGGAAGATCCTTGACATAGGCAAACATCCCAACGGTATCACTCCCATCACGGCGAATTTTCTCGCTCCTTGATCGTATAAATCCTATCATACATATACATAAACCGAAAGAATGTGAACGGATATAAATGCTTTGTACTACTATATATATATATATATATTGATGCTTGATAAGAAAACTTCATTCTTTTGTCGTACTTTCATAAACTGTTTGTTCCAACCAGCTAGTTTAGTGGTGTATCTATTGGGAGTCAATCCTCGGAAAGTAGCAGATGGAGTCCCAAAATATGAGATTCCAATATCATTATTTCCTTGAGAAACAAGAATCACTGCGTTTGCAATTATTTCCTTTGCTCTTGAAGAACCTGCTGTGGCCTTTAGCTTCCTTATGTAGCCTTTGAAATCGTTTACTTGATCCCTTGGCGTTAAAACTCTCTGACCAAACCACCACCCAAAAATAAATTACAATGTTTAGTAGAAAATATATATTCAGTTAAGATATATAACATTTTTAACAGAAATAACAAGTTCGTTATTTTATTTTTTCACCAGCAATTTGGATGTAACAGGGTCGACTCCTGCGCCACCTGATGCGAAACAAACACCGGTTCTAAGGTCGCTTGGAGAAACGAACAACTTACGATAAGCTGGTAAAATTTTTTTGATCCCCAAACCTTCGGCTGTAATAGTAATAATTAGTGATAAATTTACTATATGAGAATAATAATACTCAAACCATATGATTATCTAAGCAATATGATAAAAAAATAGGAATTACAAAGAAGCATTGTAATAGACTGCGATATTATACGTACCTACTATATCCGAGAAAACTCTTCCATTTCCAAATCTTCCTGTCGGCATTCTCATGTTAAAACTCCTTCCATATGGCCAGATATTTCCTTTCATTAGAGTCAGGAGGAAATTGTTGTTACCGGTATCGAGTATTGAATCTCCAAAAGCCAAAAGCGCAGGAAATGATCCATTTGCAGCATCTGTTGATAAGAAATAAATGGAAAATAATGCTAACACTAATGTTATTTTTCTACACATATCTAACCTTTAAGTCCTTACTTTTTTTCTACGACAGTGTTTAGATTCTCTTATGTTTTATAGAGAATTCAATTAATGGTGCTTCTAAGCTCATGTCAGTAGTATATATACAAGTGTTTTTCTAAGTATTTTTAGACGTCTAGTCTTTGTTGTCTAAGGAAGCCAAAAATGCATGAAAGTGGTGAGTACACACAGGATGAATGTCAGCATGTTTTAGGAAGATAATAATTTCATAAATTTGATGACACAAATACAAACAAAAAAAGAGTTATCTTTAAATATATGTAGGCCATGTTTGTTTGTCTGTCGCTGGATTCAGCGATAGCAATCAGCGACCAACGACAGCATATGTTGTTCGTTTGCCTATCGCTAGTGACTGTCGCTGGTGACTGTCGCTGTGTTGTTCGTTTGACTGTCGATGGTTGCTGTGTTATTAAATAATTAATAAAATACTTTATTTATTTATTTACTTTAATTTTATTAAATTTAATTTATTTTAATTAATTTCATTTATTTAGATTTAATTTAATTTAATTACATTTAATTCTATTTAATTTAATATGATTTAATTTAATTTAATTAGGTTGGATTATTTTTAATTTAATTTAATTATATTTAATTTAATTTAATGTAATATAGTTAATATAATTTCATTTAAATTATATTTAATTTGATTTATTTGAATCTAATTTAATTTAATTTTACATAAATTTATTTAATTATATATTATTTAAATTAAGGTTAAGTAGATTTAGTTTTGATTATATTTAATTAATTTAATTTAATTTATTTTAAAAAAAATAAATATTTTTGGTCGCTATGTTGTTTGTTTGCCTGTCGCTGGATTCAACGACCAAACGCAGCGACTGATCGCTGAAAATTTTAGCGACTAAAAATTACGATCGCTGGTCGCTGGCGACTATCGCTACGAGTGATCACTGGATCCAGCGACAGGCAAACGAACAACTTTTGATCGTTGTCGCTGGTTTCTGTCGCCAGCGACAGGTAAACGAACATGACCGTATTCTTCAATTTTAAGAATTTGTAGTCACTTTACAACAAAAAAAAACAAGGATTTTAAAATAAATGATACATATGATGACTTGTTTTGCGACGTGGCTGTTTTCGTCATGTAGACTCATATTCATCCCTGTATTTGAAGAGGATCTAACAATGGTAAGATGTGAAGTAAAAATTTCTGATTGATTGTCCAAAAAATAAAACAACAATAAACATTAAATTTCTATAGATCGAATACAATTTTCAAATAATACAATTAAACAAGATGTGATAAATTATAATTAACCATTATGCCGTAAAAATAGTTTTTAATTCAGATGAACTGATTAATAAATTTGTTGATCAACAATGAAACTAACACTTTGTAGGTTTTTTCTGTAGGATGATAACTGTCCCAAAACACATGACTAGACACGTCGGGACATACAGAAGATGTGATTTTATTGCACAACACAGCAACTTCTATGGCTCCTGTTCCGCAGCATCCTTTATTAGACACTTCAAACCCTACAATAACCCAAATCATAACTTTCAGAAAATAGTACCTTTTTTGTAATGAAGTATAACAACTAGTACATGCATGAAAATTTAAACGAAAACAATCTTTGCGTATTACCGTAATTTGCAGGATTCTGGATGATATCAAGAAGAGGATCATAGATATTAATGTAGATCGGTTTGATACCCGGTAGTGTTTTACGCAACAGATCCAATTTTGAGGTGAGCTTTGAATTGAAAAGCTTGGCTGCTTCGTTGTAAGTCTCAGCACAATCTCTCAAAATACCTCCTCCTAAGGTTCTTTGTGATGGTACACACCCAATTGGTGGTGCACCAAACACAGCTACTCTTCTTATTCCATATCCATATAGTTTCTGTCAATTTCATTTCATACTAATCATTATAATTAATGTAATAAAATTTACAAAACTCATCAATCCACACATAAATACCTATTCTATCGGAGATGAAAGAACAAGAAAAAATGGGACACATCAATGATTATACATGATACGACGACATTAATAATTATATGGAAATATATATAGCTGGTAATTTTATTTTTGCCCTAAGGGTGTCATGGGAATCGAACTATGTGAGACATTAAAACTAGGACTAATCAATCACTTTATTATCAAGGTATAAGCTAAAGCTGGTGAATTATAATGGCTAAACTATGAGAGTATTATAATACAAAAGTACACCATAAGATTTATATTCTTTATTGTTTGAGTTATTTTTAGAATGTAAAATTTTGATATTAAAAATGTTAAGTTGGTAGATAGCCGTATGTTCAAAATGTTATATCAGTATAATGTAGAAATGTCTATATTAAAAATATTAGGCTTTATTTAAAATATGAGAGAAGCTTACAGTCACAAAATCTGAGGCAGAGTCAGACATAAGAGTAGTATAGGAATCGACGTCGTATTGAGGTCTTGCACGAAGGGTATAGTATGTATTGGCTATGTCGTCGCTGCCTGCGACCAATAAGAATAAGCTGTTGGCTAATATGAAGTCTTTTCTTTCTTGCCCAACTATATTCTTCACTTTCTCTATGTACTCCTCGAAATAATTCAATTGCTCTTCTAATGATAGTACTGCCTAATATCATCAATAAATAGAAATTAAACCAACTAGTTAGGAAAAATATCAAATCAAATATTTCCATAGGAGTTTGCACCCAAAACAAGATGACCGTTAGATTACATTGTATTACCACGAGTTTCGGTGTTATAGGATCATAACCAGAACCTCCAGACGCAAATGATACACCGGTTAGAAGATCTTTGGATTTTAGCTTCGGATCAAGATATGCTGGTACAATTGATTTTATTCCCAGTTCTTCGGCTGCATATAAGAACAGAGCATAAGATAAATTAAGTTAGTTTAAAACATTTTCTTTGGTTTTTTAAGATATTTTCCTAAATGATCATGACTGAAGAAAACTCCTAATAAATTTTGGTGCGCATAATTATTGAGTCAATGTTACTAGACTTATTTTTAACTACTAGTAGTTCTAAAAGGGAAAAGAAAACAAATGATTGGTCAAATTTAATTTGCCGTAGTCATTACTTGTGTCTTAGTAATTAGTGGTCGTTACTCGTTACTCGTTATATATAAATGCGTGAATCTATTTTTACAGACTATTCGCTTTCCGCACTAAAGCTAAGAAATAATAGTAAAGAGAAGGGACCTAGCAAATCGGCGGGGACTCGTCCGTCGCAGAACCTCCCCGTGGCAACTCCACCTTGGAAATTGATACCGTAAGGACGAAAATCGCACTTAACAACGGTTTTGACATTGTTGTTCATTCCGGTGTCGACGATGGAGTCTCCGAAAGCGAATAGGGCTGGAACAATCAAGTTTGGCGGCAGCTTCACGGCGGCGATCGTCCCAGTGAGAAAGAGAACAGACAACAAACAAAGTTTCCACGAAGACCAAGAACAAGACCAGTTTGTATTGTCTTTCATGATGCTTTAGTGTACTGTATAAAATAAGATTTCTTTTGTTACAAAAATGAGTTTGCTTCCAAGTTCCAAGTTTTACAACATAACACAAGGACAAACAGAGATACTAAATTAACTTTTCTTCTATGCTATCACACTTATATATATATATAGTTATAGACACATGTCGATATATATTACTATAGTAATATATGTATATATTTATAATATTTATAATGTATATATGTGCAATGCATTGCATCGTGGAGATGTTGTGGACCGGTAGACTTAATTAGGACAAGACCGGATTAACCGCTTTAAACATTTCGAGATATAGATTACGTGTTTTCTTCCAATAATTTTAAGGGAGGAGTACTAATTAAAATGCACTTTTTGATAATAATCCTCGAGAAAACTGAGATTGTGTGTACTCTCTTTTTTTTTTGGGGTTAAATGAGATAGTGTACTAACCTCAACCATACAAGTCCTTTTTCACATATATGCTTAGCTGCTTTTAACAACATATAACTATAAGTGTGTATATCGAAACACGTATTGCCAGCAGAGTGTGACAGGCAGAGTATGACAGGCAGGTAATATAGATTACTATATTAGTGAGTATGTGTGTCAACGCTAATTAAACGGGGATTAGTTAATCGCTGTCAGAGTTTAAATTGCTAGACCTTATAGGAGTATTAAATACTCTGCTTCATTTCATATTTTATTTTGCCACGAAATGATCGTTATTTCCTAAAAGAATAGGTTATATAAAAGAAAGACATTTACGTATACTGTTCGGTTCAGTAGATTTTTCTTTTTCATTTTATTTGGTTTATAATAAATGCTACCAAATAAAAACGAAATTGCATTTTCATTTTAATTGGTTCAGTAATTTCTATTTAGTCAAAGTCGGTTGACTTAATGTAGTTTTCGATGGTATCATATTTATGTATGTGTGCCGATCGACTGATAAAACTTACTTTCGTTGTTGCCGTTTGAATTTAAATTGCAAAGTCTATTTTGCATGTCAATTATAAGAATTGTTGGGACAACTTTTTGTTATTATGTATTGTTGATCACAATGCGAATTTTTTCAAGAATACAGAAAAAAAATTCGTGGAATCTAATGTATATCACCATTTCGTGGAAAGACAATATATCATGCACATCTCTTTGAGAAAATATATAAAGCATATTGTATCAACATAATCAACACGCATGATCTAACCGGTGTATCGTAGGAAGACTAGCCACGCCGAACTTAATTGTATTTGTGACTCTTATAAGGCATTCCGACATCTGGATAGCTTATCCATCTTGTGTTTCAGACATAGCATATGAACCTTGTTAAAGTATACTCCAATAAAAGTCGGCCAAAATACATTTCATATATATATATATATATATATATATACTAAAATATCTTTTAATATTTAAACTCTCACAAAAAAAAATCTAAGAGTATTTAAAATACGCATAAAATTAAAAACAACTACAAATCATATCATGCAATTGTTCAATTTTTTTCTCTTTATACGAACCATTTTGACTTGAGTGTTTGAGGGTTCTCTGACAACATCACACTGGTGTCACAAATCATCTTGATTCTTCTCTTCTGTAAAACATGTTTATCTACTCTTTATCGGTCAACCATTAGCGATCCCAAATAACTCCGTAGAAAAATGATAGCTAAATCTATCTCTGCAGGAATAAGTATCACTTTCAATTTTTTTTGTCAAAAAAACTTTTTTTAAATGTATGGTGTTACTTATATATAAATAAATGTATACAACATATATTTGTAGTATATATATATATATATTATAATCTAATATGACAATTATGCTACGTTGAAAGGCGATAATAGTAATCCTAATTTAAGAATCTTATGTTAGAATCTTTGAGCATGTGATGTAAACTGTTACCAAACTAAAACTTTGTTGGTCATCATAATTAATACAACCAAGACTTTTAGAGCCCATCAAGCTCAGCAATATATAATATATTGTTGGTATTATTCTTGGTATCTCTTTTATAACATATCATTTGTTTTTTGGATAAAACATATCTTGTTATGTTTATTTAAAATTCCTTTTAAAAATCGACATAGTGAATCATATGATAAGTACGAATTAGAAAAGAAAAAAACGAACAAAGACGTAGGGACCGTATGATAGATGTAGATCACAAGCAATACGTGATACTACTATCTTCACATAACTGAGTGTGAAGAAGGTAACTTTCTCTATATATATACACGTGAAAAAGGTACAAAAGAGACTTTACGTAGAAAAAAAATGTGGCTATTAGAAAATATATCAAAAGCAAAATGTTTGTACATTTCTAGAGAAGCTTGCTGTTAATGCTACCTACATAGCAATGGTCCAAATCTAATAATTATAGAATATAAATAGTAAGCCAGAGCGCAAGTATCCGAAAAATCATGCTAATTAATTAAGACTAAGATATATATCGACAAGGCTACTAGAATGTGAAATTTAATTTAATGATTCACACAACCATATTATCGCCCAACTACTATCTAACATAATAATGTTTCTATAACATGTGCAAACAAAAAAAAAATTATAAATTTCTTGAAATATTTTAGGGGTTTTCCGTTTAATACTGCTTTACATAATTTAAATGAATATCATACTATATTAATTTGTAGACAATATATCACAATAAAATTCTTCTTTACAGGCCAAAAAGAATATTTTTTTACGCTGAATTAAAAAAATTAAGTGACTATAGTTAGATTAGAAGAAAATATTGTGATGCTCATGTATATCGTAGAAGATAGACCATGTACTATCGTAGTTGTATTCATATATAGTAATAACTCGACAACGACAAATTAATGTAATGACCAACTAACTAGTTCCATGTATAATGAAGACAAAAGAAAAAAAAGGTATATAGAAGGCATTTGTGTTTTGAATTCGATTTTTTTTTTTTTTTTTTTTTTTTTTTGTAGTAACTCGCATGACTAGGTTTTGAATTCGATTTGATAAGCATTCATTATTGTTTTGAAATTAAATTGATCATTTATTAGTGGGTCCAATAAGCTAAAGATATTAAATTACTCACAGAATTAATAGGTCAAAATTGTGATCCTATCCAACGTGGTAGATAATTAGAGTGAGAGGGTTACTAACTTACTGTTTACAGCCAATTGTTTCGTATAATAAAAATCAAAATGTTAAAGAATTATAAGCCGAACCAGTCGTGACAAATGATGCATGGCCTAGTAAGCTATCTTCAATTATGTGTCTTCTCAACTCAATATCTCAAATCTCAGCTCTATCAACAATGTCGATTTTTCTCATACACTTGAATAGGCTCTTCAACTACTGGACTTTTCCTTCTTCTTTCTCAATGAGTGGGCTCTCAGGTCTAGGCCTCTCTTTCAACCTCTTGGGTTCACATTAGTTTTTCTGTTGGGTTGTTTTGCTTTTAATAACTGTGGGCTTTTTGTAACAAATATGGTAGGCACCTGCTAGCATTTAACGTGCACTAGATAGCCATATTTTACGCTCTTCTTTTTATTTGCCCAAACCACATATGACATCATCTAAATACGTTGGTTACGTATTTTTTTAAGACAACAACGATTTCATCCATTTTTGTAACAAATATTATATTATTAATTTTACCCGAGAACTATATTATACATATGATATTATGATATTTAAGCTGCACATGAAAGAATATATTTACGGTTAAAATACTATTTATTTACGGTTTTGTCAACACATTTTTTTTTTTGCCAATTTGGCTCCCATTTGGCTATTTAGGAAATTAACCCTTTGGTGTAGTGAAAAGAAAATCATCAAAAAATCTCAATAAAAATTGAAGTTTTCTTATGTATATTAGTATCAATTAAACTAATTATAGTAAAAACATCTTAATTGTCTGGACCTAAGAATGGTCATGACCGCAATAGCCCCAAATTTTCTTAATAGTTATTACTGCATGGAAATAGCACTGAACCTGACACATAAGAGATGGCGCTAGATCTTGCCGGCCGAAGGGATTCGCAAGATCCAACCCGTTAAAAAAAGATATACATGCATAAGAGAAAGTAATCACATCGAGAAAACATCCAACAATCGGCAAACAGCAAAAGAGGTGATAGACTAAAAAGAAAAGGAGATGATAAACCATATATAATTATCTATTGGCCACAGAATAGAAAATTTTGTAGAGACAATTTTACGACTAAATTTTGTAAGTCTTCTCTCAGTCGGATCTGGAAACTGTCTCAAAATACATAATCATATCCTTTTAATTAAACAAACATTTCGAGATCACGTCTAATAAGACAGTAAACATCAAAAACATGATAAATCAAACTATGACTTACATGTATTGTAGAGATCATATATATCTCTCAAAATATTTTGTGGCCATAATTCTGTAAGTCTTCTCAGTCGGATGGAAACTATCCCAAAACACATATTCATATCTGCTTGGACATACGTCAGCTGCAAAGTTGTTGCATAACACAGCAACTTCAATAAGTCCAGTTCCACAACATCCTTTATCAACCACCTTAAATCCTGTTACATTAATGAAAGACATGAAATTTCATTAAGTTTTTGATGAAATAGATATGTTTGAAAATTAATTGTTAATAGTAATACGAACGAATAACCAGAAGAAGAAAAAAACGATTACCATATTGTTTAGGGTCTAGAATGATATCAAGAAGAGAATCATATATATCAACGTAGATTATTTTCTTCTCCCCTAAAGTTTTTGACAAAGAATTCAAATTTGCAGCGAGCTTAGCATTGTAGAGCTTTGTTGCATCATTGAACCTCACAACACAATTTCTCGTTGGTCCCCCTGCTAAGGTTCTCTGTGATGGAACACATCCTAGTGGTGGTGCTCCAAATACTTGTATTCTTCTTGCTCCATATCCATATAATTTCTATGAATACCACATCATTAAAAGGCCAAATTTAAGAAAAATAAGGAGTTAAAGTAATCTTCTCCCTCCGTATTCATGTGATTACTGTGAACACCACATCACTGATAGCTTACTAAATATATATTAAAAAAAAATATAGTTATTAATTATTTTCATACGTACTTGAGCAAAAGATCGAGCGTTGTCGGCCATAAGAGTGGTAAAGGAAGCGACGTCGTATTTGTGTTGAACAGAAGGAAGACCAAAGTAGGTGTTAGTTATATCATTACTGCCACATACAACCATGAACAAACTGTTTTTAATTATGAACTTTGTCCTTTCTTCCCCAACCATTTCCTTCAACTTCTCTACATACTCTTCGAATAGTTTCAATTGCTGCGATAAAGCTATTCCTCCCTTTAAGAACAATAATTATAAAAAAAAAAAAAAAAGTAGATTATTTACCTTTAGAAATAATCATATTTGTTTTATAGAAGTTTGATTACCGATAATTGGGTTGTGAAAGGAACGTAACCAGCACCACCAGACGCAAACGTTACACCGGTTAAGAGATCTTCTGGTTTCAAATTTGGATCTCGATATGCCGGTATACTTGGTTTAATTCCGAATTTTTCCGCTATGACAAGCGAGAGAAAATAATTAGTACCAGTTATAGCTTTATATATTACAAAAAAGAATCGCGCTTAATCCCTTTGATGTTTCGCTTTTCAGTTTTCATATATGAGCAGTATAACTCAAGAAAATGACACATACTTGAAAACTAAAAAGAGAAAAAGATCACATGTTACGGAGAAATACTCAACCACTGAATTAAATGTCCTCGATTCCTAGTTAATGCGTCATCCATTCATATCGTTATTAAATTGTGGTGGTACCATTTTTAAGAGTTTCTTTGTGCTACAAATACTAGTCACTCAGTGAGATACCCATATAATTCAGTACGATGTACGATACAATAAATTGGAACTGGGAAAGAAAAAAATTGAATTATATAGATTTATTATTATTAATGAAAGGCTTTAGAAGTTATAAGCCGTGTTTACAAAACAAAAATTCATATAATTAAAAGTAAATGTTTAGTTGTTATATCTCATGAGAAAAATATTGAAATGTATTTTAAATCAGTTATCAAAGAAAGCAACGTAAATTTACCTATAAAATCAGTCGCAACTTTGCCGTTGGAAAATCTTCCGGTAGGAATTCCACCGTCAAAATCGATGCCGTAAGGAGGATAGTTGCATCTAGCCAACGTTGTCTTAATGTCGTCATTATTTCCGGCATCAACGATCGAATCTCCGAACACTATTATCGCAGGAATCGTTTCGTTTGGCGCCAACTTCACCATAGCGTTCGTGGTCATCTTACATAACAACACGAAAAAGAGAACACACCAAAATAGACTCGAATAAGAAAAAGTAACTTGATGAACAGTTATACTGTGTCGTTTCATTGTTGCTCTTGTTTGCAACGGATCTTGTTAATTTATTTGGAAGCTTTTGGAGTGATGAGTAAGTAACTAAATATATATGTAAGCTTGCTTGGATCGGCATGTATATGAGGACTCTTTATTCAAAATGGCTAGTAGTCTAGTCTAGAACATTGAAAGTTGAACTAGATTAGCATACGTGATAACCCTTTTAAAAACTAAACTATAATAAAATAAATTTTGGGCATACTGAAATTACTATATTTTCCATCTTTTATCAAAAAAAAAATCATGAAATCATTGTTGAAAATGTCATTTTATCATTTAAATTTTTTAGATTTGCCATTTTTTAAAGGATTTTGTAGATTTGCCATTTTAACCCACTTCAAAATCAATACATTTATGAACTTGTTTTTATAAAATACAATTTTAATAACAAATACTAAACCCTAAGAAAAAATGGAACCAAGTAAACTCAAACATAATGTGTAAAATTGTGTTTTTAGATCTTTAAAAATAGCAAATCGAAAATGTTTAAAGCAAAATGGCAAAATCAATAAATACCATTAAAAAATGACTTTTCGAATTGATTCAAAAATCAAATCATTCAACTAAATTACTATTTTAACCTTTATGTAATTATTTACTATTTCATATATACATAAAAGAAAATATGAAGTTTCCCATCTGATTATGTTTTCTGTTTGTTCATCAGTTTCTTTTTCATTGGGTTTTGCTTTCGGGGATATGTTGTTGTCCCCGACTTAAGTTTCTGAGATTATTTCGTTAATTGCCGGTATTTGTATCATTCCAAAAGTTTTATAAGATAATTAAGATGGAAAACATAAAAAAAAACAAAAAAAAACAATTATGATCCAAGTCGGAAACTTTTTACTCAGGCAGGAACAATTATTTGTAGGGGATAAAAAAGTTTTCAAAAACGAATTCTCATTGGGCTTCAAACCAATTTGGGGTTTTCTGATTGGGCTTTTGTTTATTCGTGAACTCTTTTTTTCTTCTTTTGGGGTTTTCATTTGTTTGTTATCTCTGCTGGTGATGATTAAATGTACAAACCAGATTAGAACAACAAAGTTTCTACTTTGGAGTATGGTTTCATATTTCTCTAGTATTGAATCAATTGAAATCTGTGATTTGAATTTGGTTTTTCTCTTGATTGAAAAACAAATTGATGGTAACCATATAATTGAACAGATAGTGAACCTCGTCAGACTAACGTTATTATTTATGAGAGATCTCGAGCTCTTATCGATGGAAGTGAGTTCGAGCTTAGATGACGAAACGCATAAAAAAAAAATTGTCATTGGTTTCCCACTTTCGCCTACTCTGTTTTATTTTCCGACGAAGAAAAACATTAATTACTTTTGGGCCTGCGTTGATCAGATTCAACTGGGCTTACTGCTTAATTTGTTTTTATCAACCTTGGGCCTTATATACAATGAACAACCCTGCTTTCTTTTTTGTTAAAGTTATTTATCGATAATTCGGCCATTAAAAGCTTAAACTTTGTAAAATTTGCCAATAAAAACACGGATTTTCGTGCTTGCCAAAAAAGACACTAATCTTTTTAGTGTCTTGCCAAAAAAAACACTGAAACTTAATTGAATTTCGAATTTAATAGCAAACTTTATGTTGGCTTGCCAAATCAGCATATCATTAATTAAACTAACAGAAAAATTAAACGTCATTAAATTCACGTTAAGTTTTGGTGTTAAATAAAATGGTGTCGTTTTGGAAATAGACGTTAATATGAAAAAATTGTGCTACCCCGGGTTCGAACTTGAGATAGGACGAGTAGGTGAGAGATTTTTGACTAAGCTAGTGACACTTTCGAGTATTTACTGAGAAGTAATTCTTTTTATTATTGTCTAGCCGTGTAATATTAACTTAACCTAATTTCCCTTCCTTCTCCTCCCCAGACCTCGATTTCTCTGCACTTAGAAGCTATGGGAAAAGGTGGGGGTGGATCGAAAAAAAAAACGATGGGGAAAGGTGGGGGTGGATCGAAATCGACGAAACGTGGTTTAGGTGTGGATGGGTCGAAATCGACGAAACAGTGTTTTTATGTAATATTATTTACCTTTGTTTTTTTTTTCTTTTTTGGTATTTGATCTTTGCAATAAGTTTGAGTTCCATCAAGACTCTGTGACAAGTGATTTGATGACTATAATCAATCTTTCTTCTTGGTACTATATTGTAGAAAATGGAATAATAACAAAATTGCCGAATTTGTGAACAATATTAAAGCATATAGAAATATACAGGAATCTTGTATGTATAACCATCAAATATCATAAGAGACAATTACAAGCCTTGAGAAGAGAACTGACAAGAATGTAATTTCTCTTCGAGTTGGAATGATTATTCAATAATCGACCATGCTAATAAATAGGAGCTATATCGATTAGAAGAATCTGTTGAAATATTTATCAAAAAGTTTTGCAACGATAATTCTGTAAGCTTTTTCCGTGGGATGAAAACTGTCCCAAAACACATAATCAGATCTTATGGGACATACAGCAGCTGTATAGTTGTTGCATAGTGCAGTAACTTCTATTAATCCGGTTCCGCAACATCCTTTATTGGCCACCTTAAATCCTAAAAAAAATTAATAAAAAATTTTACTCTAAATAAATTGAAATGTGAAAAATATGTTGAATAATATATTGGTTAAATAACTTGAAAAAAAATAATGAATAATTACCATATTGTTGAGGGTTTAAAATGAGATCAAGAAGAGGATTATAGATGTCAATATAGATTATCGTCGGGTCTAGTAGAGTTCTTGACAAGACATCAATATTTGCAGAGAGCTTAGTATTGAAAAGTTTTGATGCATCATTAAACCTAGCAACACAATCTCTTGTAGGTCCTCCTGCTACTGTTCTCTGGGAAGGAACACATCCTATTGGTGGTGCACCAAATACAAGTATCCTTCTTGCTCCATATCCATAGAGTGTCTACCACAACATTTAAAAGATAAAAAAATAAAGCAATTAATAAAGACCTCATAATTACTAACCTTATTCGTGACATTAATTATTGTATTATTATTATTATACAATTATTAATTGTCTTTACCTGAGCAAAAGAGCGAGCATTGTCGGCCATAAGAGCTGTGAAAGAAGCGACGGTGTAGTGAAGCTGAACCGGAGGGAGAGCAAAGAAGTCGTTGGCGATATCGTTACTTCCACATATAACAACGAACAAGCTATTCTTGATTATGAACTGTGTCCTTTCTTCTCCAACCATTCCCTTCAATTTCTCTATATATTCTTCAAAATATTTCAATTGTTGTGGTAAAGGTATTCCTCCCTTTAACAATAAAAAATAAATTATTGTTATTTGAATAACTTCTTTAGATAAACTAAATGCATAAGATATCAAGATTAACTACCGCTATTTTGGTTGTCAAAGGAACGTAACCAGCACCACCAGAAGCAAATGTTACACCGGTTAAGAGATCTTCTGGTTTTAAATTCGGATCTCGATATGCCGGTATGTTGGGTTTAATACCTAGCTCTTCCGCTGTTAGAACAAAAAATTATGAAAGTATTTATATGATTGTTAGATTACGTACCCTTTTTCTTAATGGATTTATAATTATGAAATTACAAGGTGGCAACTTGGTGTTTTGAGTTTATTGTACACATCATTGTATAGAGTAAGAAAATCGAACTATTCACGGATTGCGAATCATTAGTCAAGTTACTGCATTCGATATATAGTTTGTTTTTTTGTTGATAAATCTATATATATCCAATGAAAAGAATGTACGGCAGTGCTATGTAAGACTTTAATATATTATTTAACGAAGAAAAAAAAAACTTACAGGCAAACTAACCTACAATATCACTGGGGACTTTGCCATTGGAGAATCTTCCCGTAGCAACTCCACCATCAAAATCAATGCCGTAGGGAGGATAATCGCATCTAGCTTCCGTTATCATATCGTCGTTATTTCCGGCATCGACAATTGAATCTCCGAACACTATCACAGCGGGAACGGTCGTGTTTTCCGGGAGTTTCACTAAAGCATTTGTAGTTGTCGTAAATAATAGCACGAGGGCGAAAGTACAACAAAACAGTATCGACGAAAAAGAGACACAAAAGTAAGAAATGATGTGATGATGAACAGAACGTTGTCGTTCCATAGTTACTATGATGTATTGATGTAGTGTGTATGTGCGTAAAAACAAAACATAAAAAAATCTTGCTTCTTTTAAAAGCTTCGAGGGATGGATATAATTAAGTAGTCCTCCTCTCGTTTCCAATGTAGATATTTATATATCCATGTCTATGTGATGTGTTTGGTTTAGTTGTTGTCATTAATTGCACACATTGACATCTTTTTTGTCTACATTTTATTCTAATATCTAAGTAAGTTTTATGGTTAGAGGACCACAGTTTTTAATAATTGACAACGTACTTTTCTAAACAAATGCCAAAAATCCCTATGAACTTTGTTTCAAACTTACAATCTGTTTGACTCAAATATGAATAAATAATCAGTCTCCTAGGTTTTTTTTTAATACCCAACGCGAATTATGCAAAGCCTTTTCTTGAAGAAATACATATGTTTAGTGGGACGTATATTAGTGTCCACCCACTAAACTAATATACCTTAATCTTACATGTAATTAAGGTAAGATTATAGTAATAAGGGATTCTGCTAGTAACCATTTCGTAGAGTTAAGATTGTCCTTCCGAAAGCTTATCAATCACATGGAGTATATATATAATTAGGATTTTAGTATATGATTGTCGTCATTCAATCAAATGTACGTTAGTTAAGATTATAGTAATATATGATTGTCCAAAAAAAAAATGATTGTTCTTCATTCAGTCACATGATGTTAATTAAGAAATTACTATATTATATTTTCTAGTAAAATAGAAAATTTTAAATTTTCCTAAAATGGAAATAAAATGGAAAGTTGTTACGGATTGGCAATAATAATAAAGCATAACAAACTTCACGTACTGACTGTTTAGTTTATTTCACTTTCACATGGGAGTGAAATTGAGAGAAGCAAATGCTGTCACCTTTTTCAAACATTTCACCATTTGCTTTTTAGAAAATTGAAGAATGAATTTTAAAATACTGACATTTCCAGTTTGCGTACAAATATTTCCTATATTTGGTTGTTAAAGAGCCAATTAAGTCTTGTAGATGTACAAACTCATATGACTAAAAGTATATATATACACAGGTCTAAAGATTTGTACCGAACGATGTGTTCGTTATATTTTACACCATTACTTTGACAAAAAAACATACACCATTACCAACGTTTAGTACCTACATTATCACACCTTTTAATTGCATTCCTCATATATAACTTCATAGTCATATGGAGATAACTGAATAATTATTTTTCTTCTATCTTAATGTAAAGTTGAGTAGTATTATTTTGTTTTACAACTAGTAATGTTTTATTAGTAAGGTATCAACTATTCCTAAATAATTGTCGACGTCACCACGTGGTTATGCTCTTTCAAACTCTATCAATGTCTTCCCGAAATAGGTGTTAACATCGGGTATTAAATGAGATAGGACCCATAAGGCCCCAATCCGTTTACCGGTGGAGCAGTAAATGCAAATTGAGTTTTTTTTTTTGAAATTATGAAGTAAATACTTCAAAACTCGAGCAAATAAAGACGTAACAAGTTTCCATATATATATCTATCTCCCTTATCAAAACAGTTAGAGATATACTACTAATAGCCTAAACATTTAATTAAAGTACCCGTGATAGCAATCGTTACCGGTTTACGTACTTCCTTTTCCATGAACATGAACAAATTGGTAGTTTGAACTCTGAAGAACGTGTAGTCATATAGTCAAAAGCTAGGAGGTTGATTGATTTCTATTGTTTCATCATATTCATGAGTCATGTTCTCCATCCATATAATTTGCAACAGAAAAGTCGTATCAATACAAAAGTAAATTTTGTTTGTTTCTATTTATTAACCAGTAGAACGTCGAAACAACAATACTTTCTTTCTTTCTTTCTTTCTATGGATATTAATCAGGCAATCATATGCTACTGCCTAACCTAAAGCCGAGAAACTCTAGTTTTTTTCTGACTGAAATACGTTATTGTCCGAAAATAAAATCAGATTTGGTTTCTACTTTCTAAGCTACAACTTGTAAACAAAAAATAATAATATGTTTTAAAAATGATGTAACGAAAAAAGAAATGATTCCACGAGAAAAAAAACTCCGATTGGGCAAATTGGCTTCAATCCTATATTTGCAGATTGGACAAAATCGGTTTAAATCTTAGTTTAAACGATTTTTCTATAGTAAAATATGAATTTTTTTTTTTGTAGATTTGAATCTTGACAATAATATAACAAAATATTAACATAAATCACTAAATTACATATACTCGTCAATAAAATATAAAAAATAGAAATTGTGAGAATAGTATTAGATGATACAATCATATCATATGATACTCTATATCACATCCACGACTATACAACAATTAACAGTTGTGCCTTTATTCATGTCTCTTTCTCTTTAGATCAGACATATACCGATTTTTGTTCTGTTCTTTAATTAAGAGGTCAGCTATGCGTAGTTGCGTACTCATCTTCGTAACCTAATTTTTTATGTAGTGCATAGGGACTTTACTTTACAACGAACCAATACGGTGAATTTAATTCGAATACTACAAATTGCAAGTTGATGTTTTAACTGCAAATTTTTGTTTTGTACATTCAGAAGTATAGTTAATATGAACTTAGAAGGTTCCACAGTAATTCATAATTCATGCATAAGAAAAGCATTGACCCGGTTCCTTTGTCTTTATATTGTTTGCCCGTATAAAAAAAATCAATTAGGAAAAAATCTTTTTTTATAATAGCATTTGTTGAATTTGTCATTTTGCCTTACAATTTTTAGATTTGTTATTTTTAAAGATCTAAAAACACAATTTTACACATTATGCTTGGATTTATTTGGTTCTAATTTTTTAGAGTTTATTGTTTGTTATTAAGAATGTATTTTATAAAACAAATTCACAAATGTCTTGATTTTGAAGTGACCAAATATAGCAAATCCACAAAATCCTTAAGAAAATGGCAAATCCAAAAGATTTGAGTGACAAAATAGATATTTTCAACAATAATCCCTATCTAAAAAATTTGGCAATAATAATATTCTTTAAAAAAATAGAAAAAAATAACAATATTATTTTTTTTCCTTTGTCAAACATACCATTTTAATTCAATACTTGAAAAAATAAAATACTCTAATCAATAGGTTTATACAGTTTGATTAAAAAAAAAAGGTGATGATAAATTTGGTGGTTGGTCCGTACACTGTGTCACCACATTGATTGAGGTTAAAATTAAAGACGCTGCTAAGAATTATCCACGTGATTCGTCTTGTATCCACAAAGTATCAAACCGGCCCAAAAGTTCTGATATCGTGGGCCATAAGAGAACAAGTTATACGCTCCCGAATCTGGTTCGAATATCCATACGATTTCGGGTCGGGCTTTTCGAGTTTTTGGATTTAGAGGTATTAAATCCGTTCGGATATTTTTAGATTTTGGATTTAGATCGGATTCGAGTCGGATATTTCAAATTTGGATTCGGATTACCCGAAGCTCATAATATCAAAAATTTTATATCTAAATATTCGAAAATACTGAAAATATCTAAAAACCTATAGTATTTTTTTACCTAAATTCACTCAAAAATAATTTAAATACATAAAAATATCCAAAATATATGAATATTTTGGACATTTACATTATTGCAAATATAAATATTAATAATATATTATTAATATGTACTTATATTGTGGGTATATTCGGGTTCGACTTTTTGGATCTTGAGGTTTAGAATCCGTTCAGATATTTTAAAATTTCGAATTCAGATTCGGATATTATGCCCACCCCTACTCCAGATTCAGGTTCCATGCAACTTGTTTCATTAAATTTGGTCACTATGAAAAAACAACTATCCATATGGTCCATATCTACATCTTGAACAACCATTATAGCAGTTCCACTGGGAATCTCTCGTATAAGACTTTTCATTAAAAATGAGAAAAAGGAGGAGGATAAATACGTTTCTTGTTTGAAAACTCTTTAAAAACTATATCTACACTTATTATATTGGTTTAATAAATAAAAAATAATTAAATAATTAAATGATATTAAAAATATTATTATTTTATTTTTGAAATATCCAAATAGATATCTTGCCGATGAAGCTGTTTTTATAAATTATAACCTGAAAATTCTGAGAGAATATCTTAATTAAAAAGCAGAAGGTATAAAACAATATAAACATTAATTCTCTGCTGTAACAAAAGTTTATTAGATCACTTTAAAATAGACAAAACGATATACTATAATTTCTACACAAATTCTGATACATCTATCTAAAAACATGAACTAAAGTTCACAAGTAAACTCATTTTACTCCCCTTTAATCATGTGCATTCTTTTAGGAGAAGTCTTTGCTTTGTGTTTTTTCACACCAACAACAATCTCTTCCCAAAGCGCGATCTTTCCCAAACTCAGCAGCTGCACTACGCTTAAATAAAGAATTTTTTTTCTATTTCTTTATTTTATCTGTGGAGCAAGTATATGCCAAGAAGAAGGCGTCTTCTTCGTTTTATAAAGAAACACCACCAACGTCTCTTTTCCGGCAACAGTTCTTTCTTTTTCTTAATAAAGGAAGCGACCAACATAACTCGCAAAGAAAGCGTTAGTGAATAAAATATCACAAGAAAATAAAGTTAAATACACCCTTTATTAAGACTTTCGAACTAAAAATATGACAAATATACAATTAATAAGAAAACATAATTATATCATTATCCAAATAAAATTTTTAGAATTAAGGATTCTACATAACCAATACAACGATAGTCATCAACAATCATACTAATTCATGATTCATGACCATTATGAGTATAAACGAGTAAAAATTAGTCATCATTTCACGTATATCTTTGTTTTAAAAAACGGCTATCTATCTTTTTAGGCGGCTGCCTAGTCGCTGATCAAAAGATTTTTGTTCAAATCGGTAAGATTAATCAATGAGTCAATTTTTCGGCCGTCTAGACCGTCTAATAGCCACATAGACAGCGCCTAACCCAATTTTTTTTTTTAATCTAAAATTTTCAAAATGTCCAACTTATGTTCGTAATTTGAATAAAAATCATATATTTTGAGCTTAACATCTTGTTTTCATATGTTTAATGCAATTTTGAAAATAATTTTATATAAATTCCTTAATTAAACCTCATATAATCTTTGATTTTTCTGATAGGCGCTAGTTACACTCTTACCATCCAACTAGTGCCTAACAATTTTTTAAACACTCATCTTTACTTCTAGACATAAAGAAAAGGAAAAGAGCTGAAAAATCGAGATTGCTAAAATTCAGTCACGTGTGTACAGCCAGAAAATTCATTACACGTAACTGATCAACATACAAATATTAATAAATGGTTATAATGAAAGAGTTTTGGCAAACCCTAAAATTTATGACCTAATAAAAATTACAAGAAACGAACTTTTATCTGCCTAGTAACTTGGTGAAGCTTATACTCAAAATCTAAGTGTGTATAAGCTTTTTCCCATCGATGAGAAATTACAACTTATGTCATCAGATTTATATATCAAAAGTAATTGTAATACGATGCATTTCACTATTTCACCGTTTCTGTAAAAACGTCTACATTACAATGAGCATTGAATATTGAAGTCAATTAAAGGAATGACGAAACTCCCAGTTGTCACATGTTTTTCGTATGAGTAAGTAAACAGAAAATATATTTTTCTCGACGGATATACATCTTTACATCATGAGTGGTATTAAAAAAAAAAAAAAAAAAGTATACATATGTATATTACCAGTATAGCATATTGAGAAACGAAAATAAATTATCTTCTGTTTGTTTTTTTTTTTTTTGCGGTTACATATAAATATAAATAAAAGTAAAACATTATTCATGTTCAAAAATAAAGTAGAGCATATATATAATAAAATGTAACAGGTGCAGATTAACAATATATATTAGAATAATTTCTCTTTTTTAAAAGATTTTTCCTCTCCCCTCTACAATATCGAATATCAACAATGACTAGGAAGTGGGAACACTTAAACCACACGCCCGTACAAACAAAAACATACATTACTCAAAACGTCACAAACTCAAATCCCGCCTCTTTCAAAGACGGCGTCGCTTGCATAATCGGGTCCTTGCTGTGTCAACAACATCGTCTCCATTATCACCTGTAGACGACTCAGCTTCATCTGCCATGTTCCTTTCCAAAATACCTTTCATCGACATATCTCTTTTTCTCACTTTCAAAAGCCTACCGGCAAGATCTTTGCACAAGTCCGTTTTCTGTACCGACATCTTTCTCCAAAACTCGGCTTCTGCTGACGCTTTTCGTAGACGAATCTTCATTTCTCCAGCTTGTTTCTTCATTTCTTCGATGACTTTGTCTTTCACTTTCATAAAATAGACGGCTCTTTCCTCCAGACTTTTTAATTGACTACACAGTTCTCTTGTCATCTGGTTCTGCACATTTCTTAATTGTAAATAATATATAGTTGATATAAAAAAATGAAAAGATCATTAATAAGAATAAACCAAAACCTGTAACATCTGGTTGATGTCATGTGCTTGTTGATGATATGGAGCAACCAAGCCTCGAGGTATCACGGGGTTCTGTGGGACCATTCCATTGACTGGTGTAACATTCAGAGACATCATCTCTTGGGTTTCTTGCATCTTTGATAGACTAAAAATGTGAAGAAAAGTATCTGATGCAGAATGTAATAATGAGAGTAAAAAGTGTCAAAATTAAATAACTGAACCCTAAATATTATTTATCGCAAGTGTGTTAAATTTATAGGAAAAATCAGAAATGTATGAAACATAGAGACGCGAATGTTCGGATACAAACGCGTCTGTAAGAAACTGATGAGTTGCAACTTACAAAATCGAAGGCATCGTTTCGACCATAGGCTTTGGGCTTTTTAGGATGGAGATCCGAAGCCCAATAATAAATTGTTGGCCCATTATTTTAGTTAGGTGAAAGATGGAAAGGGTCTTTGGGCAAACAAAAGACGTAGAAATCTCGGAGACTCGGACCGAGCCTTATGAAACATAGTCATTTACTAATATACCCCTCGATGATATTTTAAAAATTAGGGTTTTTTGTGATGTGAACTTACGAAAAAGTCCATGATGTGACCGACTTTGCCCGAGTCGGTGGATCTCAGTTTCTCACACGTCGATAAATACGGACCTTACCCAAAACAACTTCTTCATTTTCTAAACGCGCTTAGCTATCTTCTCTCTCTTTCTCCATTTCTAGGTCGAGGATATATTTTAGGGTTTATCTCCGTATTTGGGGTTTAGCGAAATCGAGATAAAGCTACCGGATTATCTCGATATTATTGTTTGGGTTGGTCGAATCTGAAACCATCCTTGGGGTTATTTGAGTTAAGATTCGATTGCATCGTTCTCTTTATCCCCCGATTCGATCTTGGGAAAATATGTCGCGCGTTTTCACTTTCCCACCGCTTGTGATTGCAAGGAACCAAGCGAGCGTTCACAACTTGGTCGAATCGACTAAGGTTCGTTGAGCTACAGATCTGGTTTCTTGCTTTAGTTATTTGTAATTTGAAATTCATACGGTTTTTCTAAACCTAATATTCGATTTCGTGTTTTGGGGAATCTTATTTCATTGTAGAAATCTTTGAATTTGGTTTTACTTCTTGTGGGTATGGCACTACTATGGCTATGGGTTCATAAATCATACTTACCCGTTTCATAATAGAAGATGTAAATAGAAGATGTTTTAACTAAAAACACGTAGATTAAAAAATATTCAAGTTTTAAAATATCAACCGATTATGAAAAAGATGGCAGAATAAACTAGTTAAATTAATATTTAATTTACATGGAAAGTTGAAAACAGAGAAACTCCCCAAAACATCTTATATTATGAAAGGGTTGAAGTATATTTTCTCTGAATCCCAAACAAATTGCATTGTTTTTCATTCTATTAGGATGATTTGATAGGTCTAGAGATGTATATGATTTAGTTTGTAGGAGTTTCTATGTATGTGTTTTGAACAAGTTGCCGCTATGGTGAAATTGGTAGACACGCTGCTCTTAGGAAGCAGTGCTGTGATGTTTATTGTAATGGTGTTTCCACATTGAGTGGGATGGTTGTGCCGGTCGTGTGTTCTGTAAGACGTGGAGTCTAAACCCTTTATTCTCATGGATTAAAGCTCGAAAGAATCACAATTGTTTCAAAAAAGGTGCACCGGATTGAGAAGAAGGAAAAGAAGGAGAAGAGAAAACAAAAGAAAGAGACTAAGCGTGAGAAGTCTCATAAACATTCGTTGAGGAAAGCTGATGATAATCATCACGAACAGCTGTTTCTTTCCCCCAATAAAGTCTCAGATGAGTCTGACCAACTTGAGAAGAGTGGTTTGACAGAAGAGCTTGAGGAACCTCAAAACCACCTCGGATATCTGTCTGATGGAAGCCAGAATAGTAAGAAGAGGGATAGAGATGACTCTTCTCCGCCTGTTGAAAGTCTCATCAAAGGTTTGTATCCGTACCTAATGAACACTCGAGAAGATCATGTCAATATCTGTTGTTAGGTGAATCACATGTATATTTTTACATGTATTTGCAGCTGCTCCTGTAGCTGGTAAACCTCTACGGATTCGATTGATCTTCAAGAATCCAAAGGCGGAAGTCCCTGCCCTGCCTAGAAAGGATCTTGTTTGCTCCACTTCAGTTGCTAAGTCTATCAGTCACCAGGATGTCATAACAAGTTCTATTTCAGGTTCAAGAATATCTGACCCTGAAAAGAAGCTGCTGTCAACATCTGTGGCTGCAATTGATGAATCTAAGAAGAGAAAGAAACACAAACCGAGCAAAGAAGATCGATACAATGCATTGTTTGATGATTGGACTCCCTCTTCCATTTGTTTTGCTGATGATTCTTGTTTGAAAAATTATGATGATGATTGGCTGTTTGGGAATAATACGCAAGAGATGGTTAAGCCCAAAGCAGCAGTCAAAATTGATGAGGAGACGAAGATGATGAGAACCGGAGTTTCATCTTGGCCTAGAGCTCAGTTTTTGTCTGAAGTAGGGATTTATTCTTTGCCGTATACAGTGCCGTTCTAATACCCGATTCTTTTTGTTCTAGCTTTAGCCTAGCTTGTACAGTGTTTTGACTGATTGTAACAACAATTCTAATCTAACCCAATTTTGATATACCTTTATTTTTCACTCTGTAGCCAAAGGCTTTTGTAACATGTAAAATATACTATTCAAATCAATGTGAAAAATGACAGATGGCAAGTGATTATCTTATATGAGATTCGTCGATGAATATGAGAACCAGAGATGAGAATGGATGGATCAAAACAGTCTTGTTGTCTATAATCACAGCTGCCATGAGCTTGGTTCAATTTACCATTGATCACAGGTCTTCGTATCTAAAGATCTGGATACTTTAATTATTTACTGATGATCATGATTGTCTCGTCACCGGTTGGTATCATAGTGGTCTCTTCACGGAAAACGGCATTTAACCTCGTCATATTGACATATTTTCGATTAAAAAACCACAATACAAATCTCGTTGAATTAGAAGATTGTGTCGTGAGATGATGATTTATTTAAACAAAAGCAAAAATAAAATAAAAATCGGAAGTCTATTATTATTATTCGTGGAAAAAAATTAAAAATAAAGAAACTGCTGACACAAGGAGGAAGAAGAAGATGAGGACGCTCGCCGGAGTAGAAGACGAGGAGAAGTGGCTGGCGGAAGGAATCGCCGGAATCCAACACAACGCTTTCTTCATGCATCGCGCTTTGGTCCGTTTCCTCTTATTTTCTCTCCGCCGAGAGTTATTTTCTTTTGATCTGATGAAATCTTTTCTATTGGTCTCTCAGGACGCGAATAATCTCAGAGAAGTTCTCAAGTACTCTGCTCTGATGCTTTCGGAGCTCCGAACCTCCAAGCTCTCTCCTCAGAAATATTACGATCTCTGTAGAATCTTCCTTCGCCAACAACTTTGAATCTCTCGATTTCGTGCTTGTGTTGACCGTTTTCTAATGATTTCTCTCTTTCTGATTCGGCTAATTCAGATATGCGAGCTTTCGATCAATTGAGGCAGCTTGAGATTTTCTTTAAGGATGAGAGCAGACATGGATTACCGGTGGTTGATTTGTATGAACTTGTTCAACATGCCGGCAACATATTGCCCAGGATGTAAGCAGCAGATTCATTTTCATCGTTGAGCTAGTTTCTATTTCTCTTTATCTGAATAGGATCTGATAGTGTCTTCAGTTTTCTATAGCTAGATCGAACTGCTGTTATGAGATTGATGAACTGCTGTACGAGATTAGACTAGGAAATGGCGATCTCCTATACATCTATCGATGCAGCTAATGCGCAGAATGAGACATCAATTAAATGCTTCTCTTGCTTTGCATTGATTCGTTTTGCTGAATGATTTACCAGGTATCTGCTATGTACGGTAGGGTCTGTTTATATCAAAAGCAAGCAGGCTCCTTCTAAGGATGTTCTTAAGGATCTTGTGGAGATGTGTCGAGGTGTTCAACATCCCATTCGTGGCCTCTTTTTGAGGAGTTATCTTGCTCAAGTCAGCAGGGATAAGTTACCTGAGATTGGCTCAGACTACGAAGGGTGGGTTTGCTCTTTCGTTTTCCCATGAGATTTGGCTGCTTAGCTGTTTCTTGACTCTCTTTACGACCTTCTTGTAGAGATGCAAATACTGTGATGGATGCTGTGGAATTTGTGCTACAAAATTTCACAGAGATGAATAAGCTCTGGGTTCGAATACAGCATCAGGTGTTTTTTCGATCTGTGAAGAGTAGTTGATGGTATTTAGATACGCATAGCACCTCTGCACTTGCATGCCTCTGACTGAAGCATAAATGAACGATGAAGAGCATGCTTTTGGTCATGCAGGTTGTGTGGTGCTTGTGAATCATTGATATTGGTGAACCTGAGCTGAAGTGTTCCTTGGACTGCAGGGACCAGGAACAGTTCGAGAAAAGCAGGAGAAAGAGAGGAACGAACTTCGTGATCTTGTACCATCAATACCACTACTTGAATTAATATCCTATTTTGCTATGTCACTGCCCACTAAGTTGTATTTAATGTTTTCCTCTCAGGTTGGAAAAAATCTGCATGTTCTAGGACAGATCGAAGGTGTTGACCTTGAGATGTACAAAGAAACTGTTCTTCCTAGGGTCTTAGAGCAGGTTCAGCAGCTCATTTTTGCATCTATTACCAGTTCCTTTCTTATAGATGAGTTTCAGTTACTGTATAATCTGCTGAATCTGAAAATCTTGAACAGGTCGTCAACTGTAAAGATAAGCTGGCTCAGTATTATCTGATGGAGTGCATAATTCAAGTCTTTCCTGATGAGTACCATTTGCAGACTCTTGAGACCTTATTGGCTGCTTGTACCCAACTGATGGTGGGTAGGCTAGGAATCAAGATTTTTCTCTTTCCTTCTCTCCAGCGCAATTCTAGCTATCTAAATGCTTTGTTTGGTGCTTTCTGATTAACTCTTCTTATGCTGCCATTATCTCCTGAAAGGGTCTATCTGAAATGTCCGTATTGCTTCTTGTTGTTTTTTAGGATTTCGGGTATTCTTTTGTTTATTTCTTGGTGACTAGGGCTTTGGCTCACCAATTAGAAGTTTTTGAAGGAGGTCCCTGATCTCTTACAGTTTGACTTAAATTATAAAACTAATCCTCAACAAAGAACACTTTTCATTGAATTCACTCTCTGCACTTTTCCCACTTGAGTTATTTGACCTTTTTCCTTCCTCTCTGACCTTAAGAAATAATTTCTCAGCCAACCGTTGACACGAAGGTAGTGTTAACCCAACTAATGGACCGGTTGTCAAACTATGCTGCCTCAAGTCCAGATGTAAGTGCCTATCGAGCTATCATCGTTCCTTTTTATTTTTGTTTAATGTTAGCTAGATGTCTTCTTATTCTAAACTTCTGGGCAGGTGTTACACGAATTTTTGCAAGTGGAAGCTTTTGCTAAATTGAGCAATGCAATTGGAAAGGTGGGCTCCATTAAAGGAAAATGTATTATGAATGCAATTTTCTTTGGCTGTTGGATATTTGAAATTTTGAATCATAACGGCCCTTACAATTTTCCTATGTAGGTTTTCAGTATCATGAGAGTAGTCTGCTTGATTTTAGTTTGTCATGTTATTTTCCAATCTTCGCTCATCTTCTCTTAATCAAATCTTTTATAGGCATCGTCAAATCAGCTACCCTCCTTGACATATGATGGAACATAGGCCACTGTAGTCTGAACATGTTTGTGCTGTACTCTAGTTGTTAGATTTGAGAGTTCAGAGCTAGGAGAGGACCACATGTAAACTTATGCAGAACTTAAAATGAAAAACCATTAAAAAATCAAGCTATCAAATTGCTGGACGATGCATCTTGTTTGATCTGATCTCAAACCGTTTTTTTTCCCGGTCATCCAACTGCCCCAGTTCATATTATAAATTATGTAGGTCAATAGACTCAATTCTTTGAGTCTTTGCTTTTCCCAGCCTCCTGCATATTTCTTGAAATACATCTATATGACTTTTGGACTTGGTGTGGGCTACAGGTGATAGATACACAGCTTGAGATGCCTATTGTTGGAGCTATGACTCTGTTTGTCTCTCTTCTGACTTTTACTCTCCGAGTTCATCCTGATCGGCTTGACTATGTGGATCAAGTATTGGTATGGTTTCCTTTTCTTTTCTAAATTTTTAGTCAGTATTGTCTCTGTAGCTTGTATCTACACTATAATTTTTAGTACAATTTTCAGAGTCAGATTGGTTACATTGTAAAAGGTGTAAAATGCATTTTTAAAGTTTTATGATTACTTGAAGCTGGTGCAGCGCTGGTGTTAAACTAACTCTTGATCCAAAAACTTTGTAGGGTGCATGTGTAGTTAAGCTTTCCAGTGTGCCCAAGCTGGAGGACACCCGTGCAATGAAACAAGTAGTTGCACTTCTGAGTGCTCCTTTAGAAAAGTACAGTGATATAGTTACAGCTCTTACATTGTCAAATTATCCGCGTGTCATGGATCATCTTGATGATGGAACGAACAAAGTAATGGCAATGCTTATTATTCAAAGTATAATGAAAACTGATTCGTGTATATCAACTGCTGATAAGGTATTCCACTTACTCTCTTCAATTAAAGATGAAAATATATTTACTGTAATAATATGCCAATTTTGTGTTCACTAGGTTGAGGTGCTGTTTGAATTGATAAAAGGACTTATTAAAGATTTGGATGAAACCAACGTGGAGGAGGTGCTGTCATTTTCCCTTTGTTTTTTTCGGTGTGGTTTGCAGTGAGCAACTCCGATCAGCTCTAATTTAACACCTTGGTCCTGATGGATTTTCTGTGCTTTTCTTTAGCTTGACGAGGAGGATTTCCAGGAGGAACAAAATTCAGTAGCCCGTCTCATACATATGCTTGATAATGAAGAACCAGAGGAGATGCTAAAGGTTAAACATCCTAAATTTACTAAACTTTCGGGGGTAGTGTTATATGCATTTCGCTCCTGGACCTATTGTATCCCCATGATTCCACTTGATATTTATGGAATGGTTAAAGCGACTTGGCCCAGTTAACCTCAGCATGGCTTTTATTCAGTGGAACTGTACATCTTAGTCTGTTGCTCCATTCACCCAAACCACCGTACTGCCCCATGCTCCACTACCCTGAAGCGGCCTGCATCCGTATATTAACCTGCAGACCGGCTTCAGGCCTATTGGCGGTCTTTTACAGAAGAAATAGATAAATATTGGGCTCTGAGGCCATGGTTTCTTTCTAAATCATTATCCCTATCGTATGAGCAAACAAATATCTTAACTGGGTACTTTACTGATATGCAGATTATATGTGTTGTGAGAAGGCATCTTATGACAGGAGGACCTCGACGCTTGCCTTTTACTGTTCCCCCACTTGTTTTTTCTGCAGTTAGGGTATATCTCTTATTTTCCCTATAACATGCTTGTATTTACTTATATGCAGATTCTCTGCTTGAAGACAAGTGGTTGACTTTACGAGTTGCTTAAATGTTTCTTTCACAGTTGGTGAGGCAGCTAGAATCCCAGGGTGGAGATATAGCAGGAGAAGATGTTCCAGCAACCCCAAGAAAGATTTTTCAGATTCTCAACCAGGTTTGTGAGCTTTTTTTTTTTTTCACATATCTAAGATAGAGAAATATGTGTTGTTACTTCACTGAGGCTGGCTTCTCAGGGGTTATAAGTCATTCTTGTGAATTGTTTATCTCTTTGATAAATTCAGGTTATCTTTTAAAATTAATGCAGGAGTACCCTTTCTAATTGCACTTTACTGTGTATTTGACGCATTAAGTAGCTCGATTATCAATCAAAACTGATGCATTTTTCAATATCATGTTATTTGGGATAGTTTTAGTTCTCTCTCTGAGCTGCATTATGCGAAAATTAAGTTGTTTATGACACTTCACTTTTTTTTTATTTCAGACAATCGAGGTTCTTTCCTCAGTTCCATGTCCTGAACTGGCTCTAAGGCTCTACCTCCAGTGCGCTGAGGTAATTTATAGGGTTAGGGTTACCAAAAAATTATGAAAAACCTTTGAACATATCCAGTTATTATTTCGAGCTCAGAATAACGTGAATTACAATATTAATGGAATCCAGTAATCTGTTGTTCATTTTATCTCATTTTGCCTGTAGCAAGGCATAATCTGACACAGCATTCTCAATATTTTGTCTTATATTGGATTCATGATCAGGCCGCAAGTGACTGTGATATTGAGCCTGTTGCTTATGAGTTTTTTACCCAAGCATTTATATTATACGAGGAAGAAATTGCGGTAATTTCTTCATTCCTTTCTGAGTGAACTTTACACAAAGATAACTAAAAGTCTCCCTAATTCTATACTTTCATTTTTCTTTTGGTGCGTTGTATTATAATATAGGACTCGAAGGCACAGGTAACTGCGATTCATCTGATCGTTGGAACTTTGCAAAGGATCAATGTCTTTGGTGTTGAAAACAGGGACACCTTGACACATAAAGCAACCGGGGTACAAATATTTTGCCAATGCTTTCTCATTTTACAAGCTTTCTTCTCAACTTCTATCCAAACGCTTAGTTGTGTTTTCTTTGTGACCAGTATTCAGCAAGGCTTCTTAAGAAGCCTGATCAATGTCGAGCGGTTTATGCATGCTCTCACCTCTTTTGGGTCGATGATCCAGATGGTATTAAAGATGGAGAAAGGTCAGTTTCTTTTCCTCTTTCATTACTATCACATTTTTTTTTTCTGTTTCATTGTCATTAGCCGAGAGAAAACTAAACCATGGGTAAGTCAATGATCTTCGTAACTCCAGAACTAATCGATTCTCAATGTTATTCTGCAGAGTTCTTCTCTGTTTAAGACGTGCACTGAGGATAGCGAACGCAGCTCAACAGATGGCTAGTGCAACCAGAGGTAGCAGCGGACCAGTCACGCTGTTTGTCGAAATCTTGAACAAGTCAGTATACTTAACAACAAACAAACAAAAACATCTGACACTGATTCGTATACAAAGCATCATTTCAATACTAATAATGGTTTTTCATGTACAACAGGTACATTTACTTCTTTGAGAAAGGGAATCCACATATCACTCCATCTGATATACAGAGCCTCATAGAGTTGATCAACAACGAGATGCAAAGCGACAACGGTAACACAACAATCCACTCAGATCCCTTCTTTACAAGTACATTGCGTTACATTAAGTTCCAAAAACAGAAAGGTGGTTTGATGGGTGAGAAATATGACCCTATCAAGTTGTGACTTATATCCGCGACACAGTCCTCGTCAAACCCCGAGAGCTTAATTCCTCTTGATTTTTCTGTATTTCCCGAAGAAATGGTGAAAACGTTGAAAAGGATGTGTATACACATGTTTGTTTTCTTTTCGGTCCTTGACAATGGAGAAAACCTTTGTAATTTTAATTTTCTTTGTTCCTAATACTCCTTTGTGTATAGAATCCTCGTTTCTGTAAACCATTCTTTGAATCTTATGCCTCAATTCAAGATTGTACACAAAAAAGTCATCACAAAACGTTCTTAGTTGTCTGAATCTTTACATGCCAATACAACACCTAGCAGTAAAGTACCAAAGCCCAATACCATAAGATCAACAGAAGAAAGAGATTCTGATCTTCAAAAAAGTTACTATAAAATTAATTTAAATTCATCTGTTAAAGAAAATACAAAATGGATCCCAACAGCAAAAACGAAGACAAAAAAAAGAAGAGTATTTAGAGATTAGTCTACATGGCAAAAGTACAACAACAACACACCAAGAACTCATCTCATTGGCCTCACTTCACGCATTAGATTCACCAGCAAAAGAAAAAAGTGTGTAAAGACCGAAACAAGCCGGATTCAACAACTATACAATGTTGCTGCATTTTGATGCTGGTGGTTTTTTCTTCAACTTCATTTGTTACCTAAATCTTTTTATATTAAAAAGATGATCACAAGAACACGCAACGGTTCTTGTTCTTTTTCTTCTTCTTCTGCTTCGGTGGCTGAAGCACCACTTTTATGGCTGCGTCAAAGACTGCTTTCACATTCTGAAAACCAAAGACCCAACATTTTCACTCTGACAAAACAAAACCCAAACAAAAAGACATGTGAGATATGATTTATGTGTGTAGTATACCTGCTGCGTCTTTGAACTACATTCAATGTAGATTGGAGATCCTATCAGTTTCTTTAGTTCCTCTCCCTGCAGACAAACAGCCAAAGTTCAAGAACTCGCTAAGCAAAATCTACAGTTTTAAAGAATTTTGGATTGTGGAGTTATCTACCTGGTTTGTAGTAATTGGCACTGCACCAGGATGGTCTATGAAGAACTGCTTGTCATCTCGAAGATCTGCAAATTCCCAAATTTGAACTATTATCATCTCTTTCTTATTATCAGGAAAAGAGTTTTAGACAAGAACAGAGTCGATACCGAGTTTTGTTCCAACAAGGATTATAGGAACACCAGGGGCATAATGCCTGAGCTCAGGAATCCACTGAGATAAGAAACCAATTCAAAATTAGCTCAACAAAGGTTATTTATCAAATGAAGAAAGTTAGATCAACAAAAAGCGAACCTTCTTGGCTACATTCTCATAGCTAGCCTTGCTTATAAGCGAGAATGCAAGAATGAAGACATCTGCACCACGGTAACTCAATGGTCTTAACCTGTTGTAGTCTTCTTGACCTGCACAAACACCAAGAATTAGCCAAAATGAAACCACAAATAAACAAGAAACCAGATTTGATGGGTTTCAAAAGGATTATTTACCGGCTGTATCCCACAATCCAAGATTCACCGTGTTCCCATCTACAACCACATTAGCACTGAAGTTGTCGAAAACAGTTGGAACATAGTCCTGGTAGTCAATAACAAGTCATAGAATTGGTTAAACTAAACAAGTTTCTCAAGACAAATTAAAATGGATCATCATGAATACACAGAAAAAGGACAAGATCGTTGATCCTCAAGTGTGCAAATTTGACTAATACATACAAATTGAATATGAAGATAATAATAACTAAGAACCGAATCCATGGAAGCATCATAAATTTCTGAAGAAAATATCAGATTTACAATTTTACCAGCTAATCACATTCAAGAACAAGAGATGAATAATCTCCAAAACCCATTCTCAAAGGAAGCTTCAAGATCACTATAGAGAGCAAAAAAACACTAACAAGAAAACAAAAAAGGATGAAACTTTACCGTAGGGAAAGTGTTGCTTGTGTAAGAAATCAGCATACAAGTTTTTCCGACGGCTCCATCACCGACGGTGACACACTTTATAAACCTCGAAGCACTCATCTCAGCCGCAAATTCACAAACTCTTAAAAATCACTTTTTTTTCCTCAAATCCCAGCCATTCCCAAGAACCAAGACACAACCTTTACTCACTCAAAGAAAAAAACCAAAATTCGAACTCCAATCTCCAACTGTAGAACACGGGCTGAATTCGAAATCGATGAGAGGGATAATTGGCAGAAGAATGAGAAAAATATTTGCTTTAAAAATTGTTTCTTTAATTTTCTGGTCTTTTTGGGCCGTTTGGTGACTTTGAGAGATGAGCTTTTCATACAACCTTATGCCAGCTAATGCTACACCAAACAACACCTTATCATTTACACTCACCCCACTTTACTTTGTTTTTTAAAATATATATTAAATATATGAGCACTTCAATTTTGAATTTGAATGCAAATGATAGATTATCCGTTGTAATGAGGGTTTTTTGTTCTTTTCTTTATAGTATAAAAATAATATTTTTTTTACATTATGAAATTAATATTTGTCTGAGATAGCCAAACTAGTACCACCAAAACACAACAACCTAATTCACTAATAAACATGGGTTCATTTTTATTTAAATTTGTAACAAAATAAAAAAATGTTTTCTAATTTGATCATCTAAATGAAAATTATAAAAAAGAAGAAGACAGCAAATAATAAAGATTATAATTAAAAAAAACTAAAGAGTAAAGCATAATCGACCAAACTATGGGGAGGCATGAGATTGCCAAATATTTAATCATTGGATTGCGACGACTCTCGTCAAGAACGTGCGACTTAGTGTTACGGCACCATTTCATTCCTTTTTATCAAATCTTTTTAATATTTTATAATGTTGTTTTATTTTGTCAAGAGTGTTTTTGTTTTGTTTTATACTTGTAATATAAAGAGTTTTCTTCATCTTTACGACATATATAGGAAACGAAAAATCTTACAAGAACGTGCTCAACTCTCATTCAACCTACCAATGAGCATAGGACACATCATGAACTGTCCCCACATTAATTTTATCCAAATCATACGGTCGCATTATTACGTTTTCTTCTAACAATAGATGGATGCATCGAAATTTCCAGCAATTGTATTTATATGAGCTAATAAGCAATCATATGAAACTAAAAAAAGGGGTTAGAGTTAGCTCTACGCTTCTACCTACTCTTCACCAACAATACCTTTACCCGTTCATTCTAATTCTTACATGAAATGAATTTCAGACTTTATGATTTTTTTGTGTATATATAGTGCTTGTAATTTAAGCGATTTATGTGGAAATAAATAAATTAAATAAACTTTTCATTAGGGAGTCAAGTGACATCACCGTTTTCTTCTGTTAGGTAGAATTTTTTTGACAAAATATATAAAAAAAGCGATATGGAGTGCCATGAGGCCCATAACACAAAGGCACAGCACTAACACAACTGGAAGCTAGAAAAGATAATAACACGAAGGCTCACTTGACGTCCAGTAGCGAATTTAAGCCCATTATGCCACTCTAAAAATATAATGACTTAGTGCCGGCGGATTATACCATATTTGCCACGTAGACGAACATATAATATCAAAGGTGTTCGTTTTAGTGTTAGTGCTATGTTTGTAAGTGTTAGTGAAAGATAGCTCACTGAGAAAAGCTTGGTGACCAATATGGAGCTTGGTGACTGGTGAAACTGAAAATGAATTGATTGACTAGTGCATGATTATCCACGAAACAAGAGTTTACTTGTTTATTTTGGAAACTTAGTAAATCATCTGCCGCAGAAGAGTAAAATATGTTAGTTATGTTTAAACACTATCCAAAATGATCTTTTGGAGTACTTTGCCACTGTAATTGTAAATAAATCAGGACAGCTGAAACCTATCACGCGTGCACCTTTAAGTTTTGTTTGATGGTTTAGCATATTTTAATAGAATCTATTGTTCAGTATGATTTTGCATACTATTTTAATGTATCATAGACTTGTATTTATAATTTAAAGATATATTCTGTTATATGTTTATTGAAATATTTTATGCCGTACCGTATCTATATTTAAACTGATAAAAGTATCTCTCAAAGTCATGTATTTGTTATATTGTACTAAACCTAGACCTAAAGAGGTATGACTTAAACTATAAGCCAAATCGTTTTTGTTATCAGAGGATGAAAAGTTACGTTCGCGTTAGAATGGCCAAATCGTTTATTTTTGGTATACCAAAATTCAACACGAGTCAATTGTCCGACATATTTGAAAAATTTCATCCGAACAAATATATAATTTAATATTACTTTTAGATATTTACTTGCTTTTATTGTCATTTGTATAACAATATCATATACATAATAAATCAATAACAATATAAAAGTTAACAAATAAAAGTATTTAAACCCCGTCTGTAGTAGGGCAAATGGCCTAGTTAATATAAATTAATGGTATATTGTTAAAAATATCAATTGGTATAGTACTTGCAAAAAATTTCTACGCAATCAGTAGATAAGGTGTAGACTAAAAGTTCGTCGGCTTCTCATTCATTCAACATTTGTTGAAACTCAAAAGCATAGGGCTGAAGTTTAACAAGTGCAAACAGATTTCAATAACAGCTGGCGCATAGTTACTTGCGTCTAACAAACAGGCATTGCTTAGTACTGAAATTTAAAACATGGTCGAGACATTGGGCCATACGGTAATACAGGTGTATGAGAGTTACTTTTCTGAATTAACCTCAAACTAAAATAGTCAAAGATAATCTAGTTAGACTTTAAGACGAGAGATTTTAACAATAAAATACAAATATTTGTTTACATTATTTAACGTTTAACAATCAGAGCACAAGTATTTGTTACAGTATTGAGTAATGAGTAGTATACAGTATATGATGCACAGTACAAATCCAACATCAGATACTAGCTAGAGAGAATTTAATATGGGTGCAGGAAATTTATGCCATGCTGGTTCATACTTCATCTAATTAGCAATTTTGTTTATATAAACCTAATTACAAATCTTGGAGGGATATATATATATATATATATATATATATATATATAAGTTTTTTTTTATCACAGCATAACAAGCTGATCAGCATGAACATTCTCTCTGTCTTGAAAATTGATACAATTTTTATGGAAACATGCATTTGGTATTCCTCTCCGAAACGAACCGCCTCTCATTTCCATCGTAGCCGAGCCAGTACAATTAGAAAAAAAATATCAAAGATGATGTTAAATATATGTTTTCTTTTCAATTTTCATTATTTAACTTTTTACGTACGCTTGCCAATATAACCTTTTTAATAGAAAAACCATTAATTATGCCAACACACCATCTCTTTTCTGAAGTTGAATTAGTTAGGTAAATCGCTTTGTTACTAAAATGGAGATGATGTTATGTAGCTCTCTTTATATATAATCTGAATACTCTTTACTGTAAAGCAGTTTTTATAGAAATGTTCTTGTTAAGATTTTATATCAGAAATTAAAAGAGATCAACACTATATTATATCCTCCGAATTCTATATCTTTATGCCCGAATAATGGCTGTGTATCTTGTGTTGCAGTCTTGGCGTCTTGCAAACAAATATGGACAAGAAGAAACAGTATTACGTCGTACATAAAAGTTTATCTTATTATAACAAACCAACATAAACATATCTGGTACATGTATAAGCCCACTCATAGAGTGACACATACTTATTTTATAGAATTACACACACACTTAAGCACTAAGAGTTTTTGGTAGATTAACATGGGAAGTAGCAGATACATTTGTGAGCTGGGAAGACATAGTTGCAAGATCCATGTCGTGCTTTCTCAAGTCTAATGCATTGATTCTTGCACGCGTTATTGTTTCCACAGACTCCGGACCATGTCCCACTTGGCCTCTCACACAACTTCTGTGCTTCCACCAGTGTCGGTGCTTCTGCATATGGATATATCTCTCAAAATTAATTATCTCAATAAATGAGAAAAAAAAAAACTCATTTTGCCATGCATATGATCGATAAGATCATTACTCACCAAAAGCAGCAAAGAAAACAAGAGCAGCGAAAAAAAGGGTGACGATGGTAGCAGACTTAGCCATGACTATTGCTTGCTTAGTTGTTTTCAATGTATTTATGTTTTAGTTTGAAGAAATAAGCATGAGATCAACCTCTATTTATAGTGAAAATATGATGAGGAAATCGATTTTCACTACGTGTGCATCGGACAAGTCAAGTGTTTCAGCCCACAAATTAAAAACACACACCGTCTTGTAGTAGAAAATATTAACACGCAAGTACCATCGAATACAATATCTTAACCAATTCATAAACAGTGTGCTGATCAATGGCTGGTTTCAGGTGCTTCATTTGTTCATTTGCATTTTAATTCGGTGGCTACTACATTATTTGTTCACATATATGTGGCTTATTTGACTAGGTCAAAAGGTTAAATATCTTCCTTACACAAGTGGTAGTGATAAGTCATGACCACATCGCATTTAATTTTAAAACATGAAGTTGGATATTTTCTATAGACTAACAAATTTGTAACATAGCACCAACTCATATATAATTTCGTAGGTCCCAGCCCCAAACAAAAACCTCTTGGATTCAACTCTGCCAAATTCGTCGGACCACCTAAAAGAAAAATCCGATTTTAAATTATATGTTAACTAGTTTTAGAAGTAAATCTAAAAAACTAATCGAAAGAAAAATCGTTTTCGACTTCATAGTCGTCATCCAAAAACTTTAATAAACACTATATGTCAATTTCCAACGAAATTAGTGGTCGAAAAAATATCAACAAATTTTAAATTATTTTCTGACGAAATATTATTACTTAAAAATTGTCAAAAAATTTCGATTGAATATAATTGGTCGAAAATTAGTCTGAATATTTCTTCGAAAGCTCCGTAGTCATCGGAAATTCGTCGAAATTTTTAATTTTTAATTTTATTTTTAAAAAGTGGTTGGAAATTCGTCAAAAATTTTCGAAATTTTTTTGATAAATATTTAATTATTTTTTTTTTTTTAAAATGTCGTTGAAAATTTGTCGAAAATTTGTCGAAAATTTCTGACGAATTTTTGACCACTTATTAATTATTTTTAATTAATATGTTTTTAGGTTTATAGAAGAAAAAGTATAAATGTCGTCAGAAGTTCGTCGAAACTTTTATACGATCGTTGGAAATTCGTCAAAAATTTTATGGATTTTTATGTTCCCGCATTTGTATATTCAAATGATTTGAATTTACCACGTTTTGTAATTTCCGTCGAAATATTTTCTATATATACCAAATGAGTATTCACCCATTTCACAATTCAAAACACAACAAACTAAATTTCTAATAACATATTTTTCTCTCTACTTCGAAAATCATTTTCAATTTTCAAAATTTCATCATTTCCTTTCTCTTTTTTAATTAATAATTTTCATTTATGAATGTATATTAATTTATTTTTAAGTATTAAATTTTGAATTCTAATTTGTAGATAATTAACATTTTTAATTTTTAACTATAATTATTTTAGTTTTAATTTTAGTAATTTTAATTTATTTTTATTTTTTTAAAAATATATATAAAATCATTGAAAATTTGTCGAACCATTTTCACGGCTTTACCAAATTGTTTTTTCATATAGGCATAAAAATTCTTCAAGATATGTCGAACCTCTGATTTTTTAAGTAAAAGATAAATCCAAACGAAACGGGAAAAATCATCAACAATTGTTAAAAAAAATAGACATCACCATGTGTAGAAGCAACTCGGTAGGGTCCCCAAACATTAACATGAATTAAATCAAAGTAATCTTTCGTCTTATCAAAATTGGCTGGAAAAGTTTCTCGTGTTGGCTTAGCCCGAAAGCACACATTGCCAGAACTAGGACTAGCAGAATGTAAAGAATCAGAAAAGAAAAATCTGAAAACACTGAAAAAGAAGGATGGCCCAACTGCCGCCACTTTGTAAGCTTGAACCGCTGCGACATCCAAAAGATAATACACCCCATTACGTTCTCGACCGGCTCTAATCAGCGTCCTCGTAAAATGGTCCTGTAAAACACAAGAGTGTATCAGTAAACAATGCAAAACAGTTCTTGAACTGCTTTAAAAGTGTGGACACTGATATCAAAGAACAGTTGAGCTTCGGAACATATAAAACATTGTAAAACGTAATCGTATCAGTGAGATTAAAAATGCCTTGGCTCGTAGAAACAGTTTTTACTGCCATCAGCAAACCCAATAGAATAAGGTAATGTATCTATGAGAGCATAGAGCAAGGAGAGATTCCCGATCATGTGGTGAGAAGCACCAGTGTCGATGATAATATCTCCTAGAATCTTACCAGAGAGTTTTGAGGAATTGCCGCCACTACTCTTCTGTTCGACCATCAGGCTAGGAGCCTTCCATTGCTCATCCTTAAAATTTGGAAAAACAGAGGCATTAGAGCTAGTAGCGTGAGCAGCATGAGCAAAACCACGACCACGACCAGTAAAACTGAGCTGCGAGCCACGACTGCCTCTATTCGAACCTCTGCCACCGGTCTTATAGCTTATTTCAAACCACCAATCAGGATATCCTGTTGATTGCCAGCATAACGACTTCTCATGTCCTGGTTTTCCACAGTGGGAATAAATGAGACGATCTCTGTTTTGATTCACGGTATTGGGAACAGAGATGTCTTGGTGTGGGGCAAGGCTCACGGAACCACCATCAACATCACATCGAACAATAAACCCAACTGCATCATTGTGTTGCTCCCGTGACTTAGCTGAAACAAATTGTTGCTCTTCACGAATAACTCTCGAATAAGCTTGTCCTACATCAGGGGATGGATCCGCATCAATGAGAGTATTGATGAAATTAGCAAAGCAAAATTCATCAAGCCCCAACAAAAACTGTGTAAGCTTTTCTTCTTCTCTTTCTTGTGCGAAATTGACACAACCAGTACCATTACAAGTCGGCAGCGGCTTATATGTGTACAACTCATCCCACATCGCAGCAAGTCGTCCGTAATAATCAATTCGGATTGCCCATCTTGATGACATGTTGCTAATTGTCCCCGAAGATGATGAACGCGTACTTTGTTCCCAACACAAAACCGCTTCTTTAAATTTTCTCATAAATCATGTGCATTAGTAAGAAACGAGACAGTGGAGAGAACCCGAGGAGTAATAGAAGTACGCAACCACCCAATCACCATGGAATTAACAGATGTCCATGACTCTAAATCTGTGCTATCAGCAGCTGGTTTTGGCATAGTACCATCAATAAAACCTGTTTTCTTCTTTGCTCGAAGAGCATTAATCATCTCAGAAGCCCACTTATTATAGTTTTTCCCTGTTAACAAAACAAAGGTGCTCATGGCTCCAGGATTGTCAGCGGAAGACAGTGAGTACGGCGTGAAATCACCACTTTTAACCACAACTTCTTGACCAGACATCTTAATCAAAGATGATTTGATCACATAAAACTCTTCAACAAAGAGAGAAAGAGGAAAAATAAATCGAGTAAGCAATCTTAATTTAAGAAGAAAAAAAATTAGGTTTTAGGTTTCAGGAATATTTTTGCTCTGATACCATATAAATTTAGATAATGCTCTTTCTTATTCATCAATAAACTTCTGTATAATATATATATGAGTATGTGAGCGGCTAAACCTAATCGAGAATACAACTTAGCCCAACTAATATAATCTAGCCCAAACGAATATGGACAAGAAGAAACAGTATTACGTCGTACATAAAAGTTTATCTTATTATAACAAACCAACATAAACATATCTGGTACATGTATAAGCCCACTCATAGAGTGACACATACTTATTTTATAGAATTACACACACACTTAAGCACTAAGAGTTTTTGGTAGATTAACATGGGAAGTAGCAGATACATTTGTGAGCTGGGAAGACATAGTTGCAAGATCCATGTCGTGCTTTCTCAAGTCTAATGCATTGATTCTTGCACGCGTTATTGTTTCCACAGACTCCGGACCATGTCCCACTTGGCCTCTCACACAACTTCTGTGCTTCCACCAGTGTCGGTGCTTCTGCATATGGATATATCTCTCAAAATTAATTATCTCAATAAATGAGAAAAAAAAAAACTCATTTTGCCATGCATATGATCGATAAGATCATTACTCACCAAAAGCAGCAAAGAAAACAAGAGCAGCGAAAAAAAGGGTGACGATGGTAGCAGACTTAGCCATGACTATTGCTTGCTTAGTTGTTTTCAATGTATTTATGTTTTAGTTTGAAGAAATAAGCATGAGATCAACCTCTATTTATAGTGAAAATATGATGAGGAAATCGATTTTCACTACGTGTGCATCGGACAAGTCAAGTGTTTCAGCCCACAAATTAAAAACACACACCGTCTTGTAGTAGAAAATATTAACACGCAAGTACCATCGAATACAATATCTTAACCAATTCATAAACAGTGTGCTGATCAATGGCTGGTTTCAGGTGCTTCATTTGTTCATTTGCATTTTAATTCGGTGGCTACTACATTATTTGTTCACATATATGTGGCTTATTTGACTAGGTCAAAAGGTTAAATATCTTCCTTACACAAGTGGTAGTGATAAGTCATGACCACATCGCATTTAATTTTAAAACATGAAGTTGGATATTTTCTATAGACTAACAAATTTGTAACATAGCACCAACTCATATATAATTTCGTAGGTCCCAGCCCCAAACAAAAACCTCTTGGATTCAACTCTGCCAAATTCGTCGGACCACCTAAAAGAAAAATCCGATTTTAAATTATATGTTAACTAGTTTTAGAAGTAAATCTAAAAAACTAATCGAAAGAAAAATCGTTTTCGACTTCATAGTCGTCATCCAAAAACTTTAATAAACACTATATGTCAATTTCCAACGAAATTAGTGGTCGAAAAAATATCAACAAATTTTAAATTATTTTATGACGAAATATTATTATTTAAAAATTGTCAAAAAATTTCGATTGAATATAATTGGTCGAAAATTAGTCTGAATATTTCTTCGAAAGCTCCGTAGTCATCGGAAATTCGTCGAAATTTTTAATTTTTAATTTTATTTTTAAAAAGTGGTTGGAAATTCGTCAAAAATTTTCGAAATTTTTTTGATAAATATTTAATTATTATTTTTTTTTTAAAATGTCGTTGAAAATTTGTCGAAAATTTGTCGAAAATTTCTGACGAATTTTTGACCACTTATTAATTATTTTTAATTAATATGTTTTTAGGTTTATAGAAGAAAAAGTATAAATGTCGTCAGAAGTTCGTCGAAACTTTTATACGATCGTTGGAAATTCGTCAAAAATTTTATGGATTTTTATGTTCCCGCATTTGTATATTCAAATGATTTGAATTTACCACGTTTTGTAATTTCCGTCGAAATATTTTCTATATATACCAAATGAGTATTCACCCATTTCACAATTCAAAACACAACAAACTAAATTTCTAATAACATATTTTTCTCTCTACTTCGAAAATCATTTTCAATTTTCAAAATTTCATCATTTCCTTTCTCTTTTTTAATTAATAATTTTCATTTATGAATGTATATTAATTTATTTTTAAGTATTAAATTTTGAATTCTAATTTGTAGATAATTAACATTTTTAATTTTTAACTATAATTATTTTAGTTTTAATTTTAGTAATTTTAATTTATTTTTATTTTTTTAAAAATATATATAAAATCATTGAAAATTTGTCGAACCATTTTCACGGCTTTACCAAATTGTTTTTTCATATAGGCATAAAAATTCTTCAAGATATGTCGAACCTCTGATTTTTTAAGTAAAAGATAAATCCAAACGAAACGGGAAAAATCATCAACAATTGTTAAAAAAAATAGACATCACCATGTGTAGAAGCAACTCGGTAGGGTCCCCAAACATTAACATGAATTAAATCAAAGTAATCTTTCGTCTTATCAAAATTGGCTGGAAAAGTTTCTCGTGTTGGCTTAGCCCGAAAGCACACATTGCCAGAACTAGGACTAGCATAATGTAAAGAATCAGAAAAGAAAAATCTGAAAACACTGAAAAAGAAGGATGGCCCAACTGCCGCCACTTTGTAAGCTTGAACCGCTGCGACATCCAAAAGATAATACACCCCATTACGTTCTCGACCGGCTCTAATCAGCGTCCTCGTAAAATGGTCCTGTAAAACACAAGAGTGTATCAGTAAACAATGCAAAACAGTTCTTGAACTGCTTTAAAAGTGTGGACACTGATATCAAAGAACAGTTGAGCTTCGGAACATATAAAACATTGTAAAACGTAATCGTATCAGTGAGATTAAAAATGCCTTGGCTCGTAGAAACAGTTTTTACTGCCATCAGCAAACCCAATAGAATAAGGTAATGTATCTATGAGAGCATAGAGCAAGGAGAGATTCCCGATCATGTGGTGAGAAGCACCAGTGTCGATGATAATATCTCCTAGAATCTTACCAGAGAGTTTTGAGGAATTGCCGCCACTACTCTTCTGTTCGACCATCAGGCTAGGAGCCTTCCATTGCTCATCCTTAAAATTTGGAAAAACAGAGGCATTAGAGCTAGTAGCGTGAGCAGCATGAGCAAAACCACGACCACGACCAGTAAAACTGAGCTGCGAGCCACGACTGCCTCTATTCGAACCTCTGCCACCGGTCTTATAGCTTATTTCAAACCACCAATCAGGATATCCTGTTGATTGCCAGCATAACGACTTCTCATGTCCTGGTTTTCCACAGTGGGAATAAATGAGACGATCTCTGTTTTGATTCACGGTATTGGGAACAGAGATGTCTTGGTGTGGGGCAAGGCTCACGGAACCACCATCAACATCACATCGAACAATAAACCCAACTGCATCATTGTGTTGCTCCCGTGACTTAGCTGAAACAAATTGTTGCTCTTCACGAATAACTCTCGAATAAGCTTGTCCTACATCAGGGGATGGATCCGCATCAATGAGAGTATTGATGAAATTAGCAAAGCAAAATTCATCAAGCCCCAACAAAAACTGTGTAAGCTTTTCTTCTTCTCTTTCTTGTGCGAAATTGACACAACCAGTACCATTACAAGTCGGCAGCGGCTTATATGTGTACAACTCATCCCACATCGCAGCAAGTCGTCCGTAATAATCAATTCGGATTGCCCATCTTGATGACATGTTGCTAATTGTCCCCGAAGATGATGAACGCGTACTTTGTTCCCAACACAAAACCGCTTCTTTAAATTTTCTCATAAATCATGTGCATTAGTAAGAAACGAGACAGTGGAGAGAACCCGAGGAGTAATAGAAGTACGCAACCACCCAATCACCATGGAATTAACAGATGTCCATGACTCTAAATCTGTGCTATCAGCAGCTGGTTTTGGCATAGTACCATCAATAAAACCTGTTTTCTTCTTTGCTCGAAGAGCATTAATCATCTCAGAAGCCCACTTATTATAGTTTTTCCCTGTTAACAAAACAAAGGTGCTCATGGCTCCAGGATTGTCAGCGGAAGACAGTGAGTACGGCGTGAAATCACCACTTTTAACCACAACTTCTTGACCAGACATCTTAATCAAAGATGATTTGATCACATAAAACTCTTCAACAAAGAGAGAAAGAGGAAAAATAAATCGAGTAAGCAATCTTAATTTAAGAAGAAAAAAAATTAGGTTTTAGGTTTCAGGAATATTTTTGCTCTGATACCATATAAATTTAGATAATGCTCTTTCTTATTCATCAATAAACTTCTGTATAATATATATATGAGTATGTGAGCGGCTAAACCTAATCGAGAATACAACTTAGCCCAACTAATATAATCTAGCCCAAACGAATATGGACAAGAAGAAACAGTATTACGTCGTACATAAAAGTTTATCTTATTATAACAAACCAACATAAACATATCTGGTACATGTATAAGCCCACTCATAGAGTGACACATACTTATTTTATAGAATTACACACACACTTAAGCACTAAGAGTTTTTGGTAGATTAACATGGGAAGTAGCAGATACATTTGTGAGCTGGGAAGACATAGTTGCAAGATCCATGTCGTGCTTTCTCAAGTCTAATGCATTGATTCTTGCACGCGTTATTGTTTCCACAGACTCCGGACCATGTCCCACTTGGCCTCTCACACAACTTCTGTGCTTCCACCAGTGTCGGTGCTTCTGCATATGGATATATCTCTCAAAATTAATTATCTCAATAAATGAGAAAAAAAAAAACTCATTTTGCCATGCATATGATCGATAAGATCATTACTCACCAAAAGCAGCAAAGAAAACAAGAGCAGCGAAAAAAAGGGTGACGATGGTAGCAGACTTAGCCATGACTATTGCTTGCTTAGTTGTTTTCAATGTATTTATGTTTTAGTTTGAAGAAATAAGCATGAGATCAACCTCTATTTATAGTGAAAATATGATGAGGAAATCGATTTTCACTACGTGTGCATCGGACAAGTCAAGTGTTTCAGCCCACAAATTAAAAACACACACCGTCTTGTAGTAGAAAATATTAACACGCAAGTACCATCGAATACAATATCTTAACCAATTCATAAACAGTGTGCTGATCAATGGCTGGTTTCAGGTGCTTCATTTGTTCATTTGCATTTTAATTCGGTGGCTACTACATTATTTGTTCACATATATGTGGCTTATTTGACTAGGTCAAAAGGTTAAATATCTTCCTTACACAAGTGGTAGTGATAAGTCATGACCACATCGCATTTAATTTTAAAACATGAAGTTGGATATTTTCTATAGACTAACAAATTTGTAACATAGCACCAACTCATATATAATTTCGTAGGTCCCAGCCCCAAACAAAAACCTCTTGGATTCAACTCTGCCAAATTCGTCGGACCACCGAAAAGAAAAATCCGATTTTAAATTATATGTTAACTAGTTATAGAAGTAAATCTAAAAAAACTACTCGAAAGAAAAATCGTTTTCGACTTCATAGTCGTCATCCAAAAACTTTAATAAATACTATATGTCAATTTCCGACAAAATTGGTGGGAAAAATATCAACAACTTTTCAATTAATTTATGACGAAAAATTATTAGTTAAAAATTGTTAAAAATTTTCGATTGAATATAATTGGTCGGAAATTAGTCGGAATATTTTTTTGGAAACTGCGTAGTCGTCGAAAATTTGTAGAAATATTAACTTTTTGATTTTTTTGATTTTTTTATTTTATTTTAAAAAGATGGTCGGAAATTCGTCAAAAATTTCCGACGAATTTCCGATTAATATTTAATTATTATTTTTAATGATTTTTGAGGTTTTTAGAAGAAAAATTATAAATGTCGTCAGAAGTTCGTCGAAACTTTTATACGATCGTTAGAAATTCATCGAAAATTTTATGAGTTTTTATGTTCCCGTATTTGTACCGCGTTTTGTGGTTTCCGACGAATTTCCGAAAAAACTTTCATCGAAAATATTTTCTATATATACCAAATGAGTATTCACCTATTTCACAATTCAAAACACAACAAACTAAATTTCTAATAACATTTTTTTCTCTTTACTTCGAAAATCATTTTCAATTTTCAAAAGTTCATAATTTCTTTCTCTTTTTCAATTAATAATTTTCATTTATGAATAGATATTAATTTATTTTTAACTATTAACTTTTGAATTCTAATTTGTAGATAATAAATATTTTTAATTTTAACTATACTTATTTTAGTTTTAATTTTAATACTTTTAATTTGTTTTGATTTTTTTTTAAATATAAAAATCATCAAAAATTTGTTGAAATATATATATATATATAATTTTTAACTATAAATGTGGTCAAAAATTCGTCAGAAATTTCCGACGAAATTTCGACAAATTTTCGACCAATATTTTTTGTTATTAATCTCCGACGACTGCTAATTTCTGACTAAAAAATTTCGACGAATTTGATTTTATCGAAAATTAGTCAGAATATACATTTTTCGACGAATTTTTGACAAATATCATTGTCAGAATTTAAGATGTTTTCTTATATCGAAAGACCTCTCTTTTTTAAACATTTTTTGTAAACAGCCACGTGCCAACAGATTTCTTGCCCTACTAAGAGAGCCTCAGCTCTAGCGATGGACAAATAGCAAATTTAGAAGATATTTTGTTAGATTATTAGAAACCGAAAGGCAATTTATTAGTGATAAATTTCAAATTACTAATTAGATAGAAAATGGATTTCATTTTGTTAGCTCATGAATTTGGTTAGAAAAAGAACTTAAGAATGAATGGTTAATATAGAATTTTAGTAAAGATGGTAGTTCTATAAATATAATAAAGAAACTGTTATTTTAAAATTATAATTTGAATTTTTTATCTTTGGTAGGGAGAGTTGTTAAAATGAGCTAACTCGGTCGATTTAACTTATCTCCTCCTCACCGCATCCATAACCAATATGTGGCGTTTGTTGCTAATATGCCTTGACCACTGTCCTTTAATATTTCTAGTCATCTCATATGTGGTTATTCAAGCATTTGCCACGGGTTTACGATTTTGGCTACAAAAATTTGACTTTTTCTTGTAGTTTTGGAAAGGAGCATGTGGAGATGAAAGAAGGAAGCATGCTGCACCAAGCGACACTGATGCAGGCTGTGTGTAAAGCTCCTCATATTGTCCATAACATACGTTACGCTTCCTCTTGAGAATTAGATTTCTTATATATATCATTTTCATTTTTATTAGAAACTTTCTATATGTTCTTGCTTCACCCCAAACATACGCACCTTGTTATGCATATTATTTTTGTTATTATTGGAAAATATTAAAAGAAGAGTTGGGGCTACAAAAATAGTATCCGGATCTTGAGTTGGGGAATCGGGATTCAACTCTTAAATCTATATTAACATTTTTGAAGTATATTTTAAAGAAAAATATTTGTTATGTAAGATATTATATAAAATGTCATTGATTTAAAGAACAAATTAGGAAGTTTATAAAAAGTAAATATGAAATATAAAAATACTTATATACATGTATCCAAACAATTTTTACAATTAATTATCTACTATCCATATAACCAAACAAAAATTAAAAATTTTAATTTTAGTTATAAAATCTGAAATATCCATATAATGTTCCACAATTAATAGTATAGATACTTAGAAGATTTTGTTAAGATTTAAAATTATGATTCTCCTACCATCTTTCTTTGATATTTTTTTATTGCTTTGAAATATTATATAATACATAAAATTAATAAAATTCTAGATTTTTTTCTGCATTTGTCGTGATTCGAATTTTGAAAAATGGACATGTATTACTCAAGCAATGAGAAAAATTATGTGTTTAACGTCCCACACTGGCTAAAAATTTTAGACAATGGTTCATAATCATATTATAAATAAGATCAAAATTAATCTAAATCTGAATGAGCCGGAAACTTAACTTAACAAGCATCCAAATTTAAAAGTTTGTATCTGGTTTAATTCGGTTCTTTAGTCGAATCTTTTAATTATACCGGATATAATAAATTGAAACTTTTAAAAAGTTTAAAATATTATGAACATTTATACCTATAAAAAGTTTAAAATGTCACGAGACGAGGTTCTATGGCTGGACGGGTTTGGATCGACATTAATAAAAATTTAAAATATCATTAACTTGGTGGTACAATACAGATAAATTATTATTTTATTATTTTGTTAACATTATCAATATTAAAATATTAAATATATCAAATTAAGTTTATTAAATTATAATTATGTAAAAAAAATTGTCCCGCGGTATAACGCAGATTAAATCCTAATAATATTTCATTTCTGTAACGTAAAGTTGGGAGTTTTTTCTCTAGTAATTTAACTTGACCTTCCTATAAAAAACTTATAAATAAGATTTTATTTTGACATATTATTCGGTCATTTAATTAAACAAAAATTTGTTTTTAACTTTACCATTACACGGGATTTGGATAATATATATGCATAAGTGTTCATGTTTGAATAGCAAAAACCAGTATTCTTACTGAATACACCACCACCATTTTTCCTTTTTTAAAGTTGATTTAGCTATGCAAGCCACTTTCCTATTAAACTGGATTAGGTACCTCTAAGATTAATGCTCTTAATTGTGCCCAATTCTTGTGGAGAGATACTCAGTCCTAATTGAAAATAATGGCCGTTTGTAGACAAATCACTACAAAAAACGCGACCAATTCTGAAGGAATTTCCGACGGAAAAAAATCCGTCGAAAATTTCAGAAATATTTTTGAAAGATTTTCGAGGAATAACGATTCCTTGGAAATCCGTCGAAAATTTCCGAGAGAGATGCTTCCGTCGGAAAAGTTTTCGGAATTTTACGAATTTTCCGAGGAATTTCTGAGGCAATAATTAAAATCCCTCGGAAATATCGTCTATATATACTCCACCTCCCATTCACATGTTAGGAAATCAAAATTAGAAACAATACCAACAATAATGTCTTCTTCAGATCCTTATGATTATTTTCGTTCAGGGATGGACAAACCTAAATACGATGAAGAGACATGCAAACTTACAGAAGAGTTCAAAGAAAGGCTTAGCAATTCATGTCATTCGCCTCAAACCAGGACATAACATGACAAACATATATTATGTTATGCCTTTGTCCAAAATGTCAGAATTATAGAAATCTTGAGGTTACTTTAGTCAGGAAGCACTTGTTTAATAATAGATTTATGTTGGGTTATAAGATATGGTATGCGCATGGAAAGAGTGAGCCAATGCTAGATTATGGTAGTACTAGTCAACACTATATTCCGGATAGTGTAGAAGAACCATCGGTAGAAGTAGACGTAGGTACATTTCATATGGTGAACGAAGCGTTTAGGGAAAATACACCGTCGTTCGTTCAGGATAGAGATAGAGAGCAGAGCAACCGAATTCAGAAGCCCGGAGATTCTTTGATATGTTAGATACGGCTAATATGTCGTTGTACGATGGTTGTAAGAAGGGTCATTCACCATTATCAGATGCAACTAGGTTGATAGTCATAAAGATGGATTGGAATTTGTTCGAGGGTTATGTGGATGCGATTACTGATTTTGTGAAAGAGATTTTACCGGAACTTAATCTTTCACCACCTTCGTACTATGAGGTGCAGAAACTTGTAGCTGGACTTGGCTTGCCATATCAGGTGATAGATGTGTGCAGTGATAACTGTATCATTTATTGGAGAGAAGACGCAGGCCGCACTTCATGTTAGTTTTGTAGTAAACTTCGGTATCAGGATACTAGTGGAAGAGTTTCCATACCATATAAATGGATGTGGTATTTGCCGTTAGCAGAGTGGTTGAAGATGGTGTATCAATCAAAGTGTACAACGGGATCAATGAGATGACATGCATAACATACATTAGACGGTGTAATTGTGCACTCGTCGGATACAGAAGCATGAAAATATTTTCAATCAGTGTATCCAAGCTTTGCGTATGAGCCAAAGAACGTTTATCTCGGTTTGTCTACAGATGGTTTTAATCCTTTTGGAAAGCATGGGAGGCAATACTAATTGTGGCCAGTTATCGTGACACCTTATAATTTGCCGCCATCATTGTGTATGAAACAAGAGTTTTTTTTCCTCAGCATTCTTGTTTCTGGTCCAGATCATCCTAAGAAAGTACTTGATGTGTTTCTGCAGCCATTGATTTATGAGTTACAAATGTTATGGAAACATGGTATAGAAGCTTTCGATGTTTCCAGCCTATGATATGTTATCTGGATGGACAACGCACAGTCGGTTATCTTGTCCGCATTGTCAAGATAACACCGACGCGTTTCAGCTGAAACACGGACGTAAAACGTGTTGGTTTGATTGTCACAGACGATGGCTACCTGAAGACCATCCTTATCGTTGGAACACCACAATATTTAGAAAGAACATACAAGTCTCTGACAGTCCACCTCCTGAGTATTCTGGCGAAGATATTTTGACCCAGTTACGAGATTTTGGTACTGAGAAGACAGCGGTTTGCGGTGGTGATGGGCATGAAACCGTTGATGGATATGGCGATCTTCACAACTGGCACAAGACGAGTATTTTCTGGGATTTTCCATATTGGAAGGATCTTTTGTTGAAGCACAATCTAGATGTCATGCATACCGAGAATAACTTTTTCGATAATCTCATGCACACCGTACTTAATGGTCAAAGAAAAACAAAAGAAAATTTAAAGTCTAGACTGGACTTACCTGATATATATTCTCGAAGAAAGCTTCATGTTATACCAAATGGGAAAGCACCAACCCCTCGATTCTGATTAGATACACTTTTCAAGGAAGTGTTCTTAGAGCGGATTATGAAGGAAATCAAATTTCTGGATGGCTATGCATCTAATCTCCGTAACTGTGTGAATATGGGAGAGGAAAAGTTTCAAGGAATGAAAAGCCACGATTGTCATGTCATTATGCAGCACCTCCTTCCATTTTTTTTTGAGCATCTTCTACCACAAAATATACACAAAGCAATTGCAGGTATATTATTACACAATTTAATTACCATTTATATGTAATTATATGTAAGTTTCTATCTTAACATTTTATCTTATACTACGCAGATATAAGTGTGTTCTTTCGAGATTTATGCTCAAGAACACTAACGGGAGAAGAGATACACAACCTGGAGTAAAATATACTGGTGATCCTATGTAACCTTGAAAAGATTTTTCCACCGTCTTTTTTTTATGTTATGGAATATCTTCCAATTCATCTTCTACGAGAATTAGCACTTGGCGGCCCCATTCAATATCGATGGATGTATCCTTTCGAGCGTTTCATGGGTACTCTCAAGAAGAAAGTAAAAAATTTGGCAAGAGTCGAAGGTTCTATTGTAGCTCAGAGCATCAACGAAGAAACGTCACACTTCTCCAAATATTATTTCCCAAAACATATCCAAACAAAGACACGGAAACCTGCTCGACACGATGACGGTGGGGAGAGACCTTTTTACCCAGTACAAATTCTTAATTTATTTGCACAAATTGGTCGACTAAGTGAAAAATCGAAGAAGCGAATGCTAACAGAGGAGGAGCATTAACACCTACACATGTACCTCATCACAAACTGTGAAGACCTTATAGATTATGAGAGGTATTATTTTCGAGGAAGAATTCTAATTTTTAACTTTTAATTTATATTTGAAATTGCTAATTTTCAGGATTTACTTGAGTCAAGTACGCTTTGAATATCCAGATATGATGGAGGATGACGTTCAAAAACTCAAGCAGAATGAATTTTGTCATTAGTTGAAATTCTACGTAAGTTTCTCTTTATTTATTTTTTCTATCTAATAAATTTGCAATTAGAATTTAGTCTATAATTACACATTATAAATTACTTTGTACAGGTTAAACAATGTCTTCTAAAGGTCAATCATTTCCTACATGGTTAGTCGAGTTCGTTAATGAGCCGTTATATGTTACAGAAGCTTATCTTATGTATTGTACTCGTGGTTACGCTTTTAAGATTGTTCGACCCAAGAAAACTAGGCCAACTTGTGACTATGGTGTATCGGCATAATCTGGTGATGTTGTTTACTACGGTGTCCTCTGAGAAATCTTAGAAGTTCGTTATCCGAGGATGATCAATTTGAGGTGCATTGTTTACTCATGTGATTGGTGTGATCCAATTCTTGGACGTGGTGTTCAACATGACGAATTCGGTGTCACAACGATACACACGAGAAAAAGGCTTCCGGATTATGACTCATTCATCCTCGCATCACAAGCCGATCAAGTGTGTTATATTAGATATCCACAGGCATCAGAAGTTGATGATCCTTGGATCACAGTGATGTCAGCAAGTCCTAGAGTAAGGATTGTTAGAATTTCCGAGGATAGTGACCATGACCCTATGCAGCAAAACACACTCGGTACCATCGGAGCAGTTGACCACTCTCTAGAAGTAGATCTTGTCGTTGATTTCACCATTGATGCAGATGATGAGGTTTTTGATGATTCTGAGGAAGAGGTAGGCGAATTTGAGGAAGCTTCTGATTCGGAAAATTTAGAATATTATCCAAATAAAGAAGCAGAGGAATAAATTTTATAAGTTTGTATATCGATAATATTTTCCAATAATGTTTGACTTTATATAATAAAATTTTCAATAATTTTTTAAGACTTAATTTTATTTATAAATTCAATTGGACAATTATATATTTTTAAAAAGTGTTTTAAAAACTTTATTTTATTTATAAATTCAATTGGACAATTTTTAAAAAAATTTATGCGCAAAAAAAAGTTTAAGTAAATGATTACTCAGAAAGTCGTCGGAATCTATATATAACGGTCATATTTTAAAATAAAATCTCAAACCCTCGAAAATCTCTCGGAAATTTTCGACGGCATTCCGAGGAGACAACAAAACCGATGGATTTCCGAGAAAATTAAACAATTCTCGGAAATCCCTCGGAAGTTTCCGAGGGTTATCATGTTTAATTTTGAAATTTGCGGATTTTATGCATATATAGTGTTGTTTAAGACTCTAGGAAACCATATTTATCAATACCATTAGATTCTAGAGCATGTAATATAAAAAAAACAAAACTTGAACAATCACATCATTGACACTTATGTGTTTATGAGATGATATGTATGATATAGTTTATACTTAGAGAAACTTATGAGATTTATAAAATGTTTGTGTTTATTGATCTAATATGATCTTCTACGTAATTCTATCGACAAATATGACTTATTAGAGTATTAGAAAACACTATATATCTGCCAAAACCGCAAAGTTCGAAACTAAACAAAAAACCCTCGGAAATCCCTTGGAAATTTCCGACGGATTTCCGAGAGACTATCTCCGATTCTCGGAAATCCGTCAGAAATTTCCGACGACTTTCCGAAGGTTGATATTTTTTTTTGCGTATGATTGAAGTTTGACAGGCCAATCCTCGTACATGCAACAATTCCACAGATTATTCCATTCCCTCGGAAATCCGTTGGAAATTTCCAAGAGATTTTCGACGGATTTTGATTTTTTGTTCTTGAAACTCTCCGAAACGCATATGACCCTAAATTTTTCTGAGAGATTTCTGACGGGTATGACCCTCGGAAAATGTTATATATAAGCGAACACCAGATTCACTTTCGCTTCTGAAGCAAACCGCCGGATTTTTTGAAAATTTGCTCGTTCGTTCGTGATATGCTCAAATTTACCCTATAACTACTCTCTCAAATTAAGAGATCGAAATAGTACTTAGGGGTCGAATCCACAAGGACTAGAGATTCACGTAATGAATTATCAGTTTAGAAATATAGCTAAACAGAAGAAATTATAAATTAAAAATAGCAAGAGAATTAAAATCGGGTTGTAAGATGAGTGGGAGAGAAGCTAGACTTAGAGAAATTCTCAGGAAATTCAGAATTGCAGAACAAAACAATTATCAGGATTGTAATTAAGAACCGTTCTAGAACTCAAATCACGAATGTAAAATCAACCAACTCTCGCTGCGAAGATTATCTATGCCTAAATTTTAGAATCCCAAATTTGTTTGCGAATTCTTCAAATTAAACAAACATTAAAGTTCAGGTTTGATATGTTCACAAAATCCCGAAACCAAATCTCTTTGCGAATAGAGTATTTTGCTCATCTAACATAGTTCAGGCAATCAATTACTCTCTCGTGTCAACTAATCAACCTAAGATCAGATTCTAAGTAGCTAAGCTAGAATAAGCGATAAACACAATCTAGATGAAGAACTCTATAGATTCAATCCTAACAATCTAACAACTTAACAATTCATGAATTCCTTTGAAAACCCTAAACCTAACAGGGAGATTACTCAGACATGATTAATGAAACACAAACCAATAACTGAATAAATTGCATTAAGAAAATCAAGAGACGAACAAAAGAATTTAGAAATCTTCTCCAAAAATCTCTGAAAAGGTGGCTCTTCAAAAATCAAGCATATGTCTAAACAATGACCTTTAAAATCCTATAAATAGGCTAAAACACGATTTGGGCTTTGTCTGTAAACAAGGACAACTTCTGGGCCGAATTTGTGATTCTTCAAAACTTCAAAACGGCTATGTCTGGACCGTCAGGTATTGGTGTCGATCGACACGCACACCAATTTTGCTCTCCTAGTTTGTTTCTTCAGCGCAGCTTCTCGGTTTGCTCCAAAACGTTCCATAATCTCCAAATAAGTACAAAACGCTCATAGGCCTGCAAAAACTCTAAATGACTCGAAAATACTGTAAAGACTATAAAAACGACTCCTATATCATGGTTAAAAACCATAAAAACCATGATATATCAACTCGCCCCTTCCGCCGTCGCGAAGTCTCTCTCACCGTCATTCGTTCGCCCTGTATCTCGCCGATCTCACTGTCCGTTTCTTTCATAATTACGTAAGTTTAATTATTTGTTTTGCTTTAATTAATTAGTTTAATTATTTGATCTTTAGTTTTTAGGTACTTAGGTTGTAAATATTAGTTATAAGATTGTTAGAATTATGTTTTGGAATCCATGGAACTAAAACTTTGTAAATTTAGGATTGATTTGGATGTTGTTTGAAAAAATGATTGAAAATAGGTAATTATAATTTTTTAGATATTTTTGTTAATTACTAAAAATAATTTTAAAACATTTTTCTAATAGAGAATAAATTATTAATTTTATGTATAATTTTGTTCTTACCTTTTATTACTATAAAAAGCTTTTTAAAAAATACATGTATATATTTAATTTTAAAAAATTATGTATAATTGTTTTCTTAATTTTTATTACTATAAAAAAGGTTTTTTAAAAATGTACCTATATATTTTTATGTTTTATATTTTATATAAAAAAATTCTTAATTTTATTACTATAAAAATATTTTTCTAAATATATTTATATTTTTAAGTAAAAGTATAATTTATGTATAATTTGTTTCTTAATTTTTCTATGAGTTTTCAAAAATAATGGTTATTTATGTTTAGTTTAAGTAAAATATTAAAACTTCATTATTTATTTCAATATGTATTTATTTCTTTTTTAAAATTTTTTTTTATTAATTTGAGTTTTAACATTTACAATTTTTCAATGTAGATCTTATGCGGAGTTCGAAGGGACATCGTCTCATCGGTCCCAGAGATCACGTAGTGGCTCTGGAACACCAACTGCTTCTCCTTGGAACATTCCTGAGACAAGGAATTCCGTGTCCCAAGAAGTGATGAAGATATAGGAGTTTGTTGCTCAACCGGGACGACGCCATATCCCGGTGCTCCATCCGTATGAAGAAAACGGAGCGACTTAGTAATTAATTTTATTTAAGTACTTATATTTAACTGATAAATTTAATATTTCACTAATTTGTTTTTTTACATGTTTCTAGGTTTGGACTGGATAATGGCATCACGAAACCCATTCTCATGATTTTCAAGACGCAGCTCAATCAACCTTGGCCAACTTACGGGGACGTGGATCCAAATACCAAATTGACTTGGTTTAAGTCTTTTGCGGTTAGTTAAAAATTTTTGATATTACTTATTGATATCCTCAAATTATCCCTAGAGCTACTCTCTCAAATTAAGAGATCAGTGCAGTACTTAGGGGTCGAATCCACAAAGACTGATGTTCACACAATAGATTAGAAGTTTGGATTTTAGCTAAAATAGTAAATGACGAAATGTAAAACAAGCAAAGCAAAAGTAAAAGTTATGAATTCAAATATGGAAAAGGCTAGACTTAGAGAAATTCTTCAGAAATTCAGAATTGTTAAGCAGATAGACAATGCAGGGTTGGTTAAGAACCGTTCTTGAACTCAAAACACAAAATTCAAATCAATCAACTTTCATTGCAGAGATTATCTATGTCTATAACAGTGAATCCCAAATTTCTTTGCGAATTCAACAATCAAAACATGCATTAAATTCAAGTTTGATATATTCACAAAATCCCTAAATCAAATGTCTTTGCAGATATGTATTTTGCTCATCAGGGTTTAATTCAGGGAATCAATAACACTTTCATGTCTATCAATTATCCTATGATCTAAATTCCAGGTGATCAATCGAGAACTAGCATTAATCTCAACCTAGATGAAGAACCATGTGATGACCCTCACAGAACAATCCAATTCAACAATTCATCATAACCTTAGAAAAATCCTAAATCTAACAGGTGGATTACTCAGACATCATCAGTGCAAAACAAATCATAATCTGAATAAATTGCATTAAAATAAGAATATAAATAAAGGGAGTTCGAAATCTTCTCTCTACAATGAGTTCTGATCTGTCTCTCCCCACAAGCTCTCCAAAATCCAATGCCAAAAGTAAAGGAAGATCTGTTCTAAAACTCTAAAAACAAATAATTATACTCTAAAATACGTCAGGGACTTGTTTTGTAATTAGAGAAAACTTCTGGGCCACTTTGTAATTCTTCAAAAGTTCTTTAAAACTCGTGTGTAACAAGTAGTGGCGACCGGTGTCGAGCAACACTAGGAGGCAGTGTCGATCGACACCAACATCCACTGTGATTTCCAAATTGCTCTTCTCAGCTACATAATGTTAAATGCTTCCAATCATCCCAATATGCATCCAATGAGTCCAAACCGTACCTGAACCTACAATGACTCGATAGAGATTCAAAAACACCAAAAAGACTCTAAAAACAGAACTTATATCATGGTGAAAAACCGTAAAAACCATGATATATCACTTATAAATTATGTTTTATTAAATAATTTATATATTAACTATAATTGAATTTCTTTTTCACTTTGCAGCAAGATTATAATTGGGAATCCGGTCTCTGTCAAACAGTGCGTCATCACTTCAACGTCCAGGCCAATGTATCGTACCAAAATTACATGTACGAGTGGAAGCAAAAGTGGAAGAAGGCCAAGCCAATGCCGAAAGATCTAGACCCAGAAGTTTGGGAGGGGATTATCTGCTATTGGAGTATGGGGAATACGGAAGCAACTTCCACACAAAACTCGGAGAATCGTAAGAGCGATCGAGGTGGAAAGAGAATAGAGACCCATAATGCGGGTTCTATTACCTTTAAAAAACATGAAAGGCGAATGGTAAATTTTCTAATTATTACTTTTTTATATATGTTTTTTTAGATTTATAACTTTTTCTTCGTGTAGGCGATCAAGACCGGAGTTACACCGGATTGGCTAGAGGTGATGGAAGAAACTCATACTAGCAAGCAACCCGGACAAATTAAAGATCCGGTTGTTCAAGAGCGGATTGAGATGATTAAGTTTCGGAAGATGGAACGGCTTACGCAACTCTCCCAAGATTGCTCATCGTCTTCGACCGATTTACCCCGTGAAGAAATCAACCGCTTGTGTATCGAGGTATATTTTAATATTTCTAAATGTTTTATTAATTTATTTTTCAAATCTTTATATACTAATTCTCTTTATTATTACGTAGAAAATTCTCTTAACCAAGGGTCACAGACCCAGTTTAGGAAGCATGGTATCCCGAGATGGGAGTATCTCTTCGGTGTTTCCCCGAGACACTCAAATTGTTCAATAAGTTAAAGATCTTAACCGTGTCGTTCAAGAAAAAGACGCGGTTGCCGAAGAACTGAGGCAACAAAATGCCGAGATCCGTGCGATACTTTCCCAACTCCAAGCTTTCCTAGTGGCTCAATATCTGGGACAGTTTCTACCGCCTCCGCCTCAAATGTGATTTCGTTTAGTTTTTTTTTTTTTTCAAACACATTTTCGTTCAATGTTTGAACAATTGTTATTTCGTTGAATATTTTTTTTTATAAATATTTTTATAATTATTATGAAATTTATAATTATAATTATTAATTTCATAATTTTAATTAATATTAAATTATGAAATTAAAAAAAAAAAAATATATGAGCCCTCGAAAACTCGTCGGACATTGGGGCCCTCGGAAATCCGTCGGATTATATTGGCCTCGGAAATCCATCGGAAATTATGGCTCTCGGAAATCCGTTGGAAAATTTTTGTTCCCAGAAATCCCTCGAAATTTCTGGCCCTCGGAAATCCGTCAGAAATTATGGCCCTCAGAAATTTGTCAGAAATTTTGTTCTAGGAAATCCGTCGGATTTTCTGGCCCTCGGAAATTCGTCAGAAATAATTGACCTTTTGAAATCCTTCGGAAATTCTCTACCTCTCGGAAAGCCCTCGGAATTGTTATGTTCATTCGGAAATTTCTCGGTATATTGTGTTCTCTCGGAAATCCTTCGAAAATTTTTTTTCCCTCGAAAATATCTATGGGATTTCTGACGGATCTTAATTTCTAACCTAGTCCCTTGAAAATCCATCTTAAAGGTCATTTTCCGAAGATTTTCCGACGGTTCTGTTCCTTAGAAATAAGCTGTTTTCTTGTAGTGAATATAGATAAGAAAAAGCAGTAGTATGTTGTAAACTCGTACATAACATTTATATATTATTATAACAACAAAGTCCAACCAAACATTAAAACATAAACATGCATGTCATAAAGTCATTCATAGAATGACACAGACATATTTTATGTAAAATACACACACGATTAAGCACCAAGCATTTTTTGTAGATTAACATGGGAAATAACAGATACACTTGTGAGCTGGGAAGACATAGTTGCAAGATCCATGTCGTGCTCCCTCAAGGTTAATGCACTGATTCTTGCACGCATTATTATTTCCACATACACCGGACCATGTTCCACTTGGCCTCTCGCACAATTTCTGTGCTTCCACCATCGTCGGTGTTTTTGCATTATGTATATCTCTCAATGTTAATTACCAAAATAAATGAACACATTTTGCATTCATATGATAAGATCATTACTCACCAAAAGCAGCAAAGAGACAAGAGCAGTGAAGATAAGGGTGATGATGGAAACAAACTTAGCCATGATGATTATTACTATGTCGTTTTCAATGTATGTATGTGTGGTTGTGTGAAGAAATAAGCGTAAGATCAACCTCGATCTATTTTTAATGAAATGATGGTGAGTTAGTCTTCTACTTGTACATCCTATAATCAGGTGGTAACCCCACAAATTAAACACACAGAGTGTTCTAGTAGCTAATATTAACATCTTGGTATATTCATAGTTGACGGCTAGTTCCTCCACCACATATATTTCCCTGTGGAAGGGCTGCATCTCTATCTATGTAACTTAAGTGGCTGCTTTGGCTTTGAGTCAAGTGTCACATCGTTCACATGGGCGGCTAGTTAATTTGACTCGGTCAAGAAGAAGTTTAAACTGTTCAATGTTTGGAAAGTAGTTCGTGAAAAAATGAAACATGATGCATCTGGCGACGCTGATGCGGACCATTTGTAAAGCTCGTTCCATTGTCTATAACACATACCGCGTCTTCTAGTAGACAATCTATATACATAATTAGAAAGTTTTCTATTTATTTAGAATGTTCACATCAGCAAAACACTTCTATTAATTCATTTAATTTAAAACTATTTATATCTATTATTATTTATAATACATAAAAATAAAACTTAAATACATAACAAAAAAGTAAGTATAATAAATGGATATTGAAAATAATATATACAAAGCTATGAAGTGTTTTATTAGTAATAATATAATTCGAATTTTAAAAATCTATGTTAATATTAATCTTATTTAAAATTTTAGAAATTGTTAATCGATTTTAGAATAGATGTAATTTTAGTGTAAAAAATAAAATTAAAGTTAATGACTGCATTAATTCACACACTTTTCTATTAAAATATAATTTAAATAAAAAACCTAAAATACAAATTAAAAAACGAAATAATAATATACAGCACAAAACATATATGAGAAACAAAATTTGAATAGAGATTGGATGCATATAAACTTAGATAGTTCTACATACACATATAGTTAATTGTAGATGACAAATATAGGAGAAAACAAACTTATCACGCTTAAAAACAATTCAATGGAACAACAATCATTTTCCAAAAATTATAAATTATTTAGAATTAAAAAAAATAAAGTTTATATAACAGTACGTGTAAAATTTTATAATAGTACGTGTAAAATTTTTAAAAGTTTATACTCGAGATAAGAGTATTTATTTTCAAGAAAAATATGTATCGAAAATTAAGAATAATACATTTCAAATTTTTTATAATATGTTGAGGAAAGATTGTGGTCTAAAAATAGAGTTTGATATAAGATTTCTTCAAACAGCTAGGTTACAGTGCAAGGATTGACGGTGAAATCCGATATATATGGATAGGAACGGTTCAAAGATAAAATTTGATATGTAAATATTTTACAGATGATTAGAGAAAATAGAATATAAGAAAATAAGAAAGAGAAAATAATTTTGACACGAATGCATCTTGGAAGATGGCGAAAAAGTGACAGTAAAATTTCTAAAAAAAATTGACTAAATCTTGAAAATATGTATGCACATGATCAAAGTAAATATTTTCAGGTCTCATTCAACTCTGTAAAATGGATGAGTTTATTTTTTAAAAAATATCTTCACAAAATTAGTGGTTGGGGTTATCGGTTCAAAACCGGACTAAACTTTTTGGTTATGTAAGTGTGGTAGGTGAGATGGAATAAAGACATTCATGACTTAGTCAAAAGTTACCTTGTGGCACGATACACTTGTTTTGATGCATGATACTATTACATCGACATTTAAATGATACGTACAATTAGATCAACGATTAACCAAAACATTTAGGAGATATATTCATAGATCCAAATATAGAAGAAACTTTCTTCGGAATAAAGAATTATGGAATGGTCGTTAAGGTTGTTTCCTTTTTCCTCGAGTTTTTTCAACTGATTTTTGTTACCACGTGTTATCTATCAATTCGTTGTTATTTTTCAAGAGAAATATTATTCTCATTAAAATCTATGTTGTATACCGCTTTATAAAATAAATTTTAGTCTATATAAATATATTTTTCAAAACTCAAATGGTTTTATTTGTATTCAACGATTTATATTGTTAATGTTTTAAAGTAGACAAACATCTAGTATAATTAACACACAAGTAGATAATAATAGAAAGATAAGATGCTGATTGATGGATGTATTTTCAACCACTTATTAGACTACTTCTCTGTCAAATGTAATCTTACCATATATAAATAGCTCGACTGGAAAAGTATTCTGAAAATTTTGAAGAAGTCACATGATCGACTGACAACTAGTACGGAAAAAAATATTAAAGGATGATCCGAACCTAAGAAAATATATTGGCCTCTGAAACTTCCTAATTTAAAAAGAAAAAAAAAATGTAACCTAAGCAACTGGTTAATTTGACTTGGTCAAGAATCTCAGATGATTAAACGATTGGGTTCAATATTTCGAATCAGAGTTTAAAAGGAACATGTGGGCATGAAAAGGAATGAACCATGATGCACTCTGGATTCAGCCTGAATCATTTAGGCCATATGTCCCATTTTCCATTATATTCTTCAAGTTTCCATTTGAGATTTAAATCTCTTATTTGCTTGAGTCACAAGAAAATAACCTCGATACCTATAATGATGTCACCAGCTGTCTATAATCTTCTTCTCGGATAGCCGTCATGTTGAAGGCCCAAGGCCCATGACGATGCCTCTGTGCTGCCTTAGTATAGAGCCAAGAATGCCAGTATTTGAAATAGATGCAAGTTAATCATACATTTTTTTATTGATATTGTTATTGAGATGAGGTTATGTCTTCTAGGCTGGATGCTTTTTACTGTCCTTATAAAGGTCGTGTTGCAAACAAATATAACAAGAACAAGAAGAATAGTCATAGTACATAAAAGTTTTTTTAAGAAACCAACATAAACAATACAATGTCGTACATAGAAGTTTATATGATAACCATACCCAACATTAAAACATAAAACTGCATGTCATAAAGTCACTCATGGAGTGCAGAGACTTATTTATGTAAAATACACACACAATTAAGAACCAAGGAGTTTTAGTAGATTAACATGGGAAGTAACAGATACATCTGTGATATGGGAAGACATAGTTACAAGAACCATGTCGTGCTCCTTCAAGATTAATGCACTGATTCTTGCATGCATTATTGTTTCCACAAACTCCTGACCATGTCCCACTACTCTTTTCGCACAACTTTTGTGCTTCCACCATTGTTGGTCCTTCTGTATATATACATAATCATTATCAAATAAATCTTAAACTGAAAAAACCAAATTGATAACTTATTTTACCATGTATATGATAAGATCATTACTCACCAAGAGAAGCAAAGAGAACAAGAACAACGAAGAGAAGGGCGATGATGGAAGCAAACTTAGCCATGACTATTACTACTTGTTTTCAATGTATGTGTATTGTGAGAAAATAAGCATAGTATCAACTTCTATTTATAGTGATATGATGGTTAGTTTAGTCTTTTACTTTTCGTCGTATAAAAATGTGTAAAACCCCACAAATGAAACACATACTGTCTTCTAGTAAACAATAGAAGATATGATGTTTGACTAGTCTAGAGTTGATGGCTGGCTTCTCAACCACATATATATCAGGCTGCATCTCTATCTAATGTAACCTATGCATATGCTTGGGGTTCGAGTCAATGCTACTGCTACACCGTTTCAGTTGGGCGGCTGGTTAATATATTTGACTTGGTCATGAAGATTAAATTCATGTTTCGAACGAGAGTTGGAAAAGAACCGATGCAGGCCGTGTTTAAAGCTTGTCCCATTCCCCATACCAATCTTGACGTTTCCATTTTCGACGTAACTCTCTTATTTGCTTGTTTCGCAAGAACAAAACTGTAACAGCCCAATTTTTGGACAAGGCCCATTACAGAATCCAAGGTCCATCAACCAAACTCAAAGCCCACCAAACCCACAAGAAAAACTCTAGGTAACCTCTTTCTCATTCTCTATAAATACTCTCATTTCTCTTTTCATTCCACAACACTCTCCCGAGTAACAAACCGCTGCCGAATTCCCGAGCCGGAGAGAGAGCCATCGCCGAATCGCCGTCCACCATCTCCCGAGCTTAGACCGACCAAGCCACCGCCGAGTTTAACCGAAGGTAACTCCGAAAACCGAGTTTTGAAGGTTTTAATTTCGGTCCATTTAGTGTTTTCATGATCTCTCTCTAACCGCTTCAAATCTCGCAAATCTAAAGTCACCATCGGATTCGTGACGACAAGACGAAGCCGGAGACACCAAGCTCGGCCGAAACCGCCTCCGCCTGTCGCCGGAGCCGCCGTGACCGGCCACTGTCTGTTCGTCGCTGGGAATCTGCCGCCGTCGCCGCCGGTGATTTTTCCGGTAAGCCTCGCCCCAAAACTTCACCGGTAAGCTAGCCTGAAAGAGCAATGAACGCGCGACATTCAAAATATGACGATGTTTACGCTCCACACGTCCGTTTTGTTATGGTGTCCCCAGACAAGAGGTTTGATGAACAATTCCTTGTTGTGTAAAGAATGATGTAAGGCATGTGAACTCGGTTCCATTATCATTGCGAACCATTTTCACGGCTTTACCAAATTGTTTTTTCATATAGGCATAAAAATTCTTCAAGATATGTCGAACCTCTGATTTTTTTAAGTAAAAGATAAATCCAAACGAAACGGGAAAAATCATCAACAATTGTTAAAAAAAATAGACATCACCATGTGTAGAAGCAACTCGGTAGGGTCCCCAAACATTAACATGAATTAAATCAAAGTAATCTTTCGTCTTATCAAAATTGGCTGGAAAAGTTTCTCGTGTTGGCTTAGCCCGAAAGCACACATTGCCAGAACTAGGACTAGCAGAATGTAAAGAATCAGAAAAGAAAAATCTGAAAACACTGAAAAAGAAGGATGGCCCAACTGCCGCCACTTTGTAAGCTTGAACCGCTGCGACATCCAAAAGATAATACACCCCATTACGTTCTCGACCGGCTCTAATCAGCGTCCTCGTAAAATGGTCCTGTAAAACACAAGAGTGTATCAGTAAACAATGCAAAACAGTTCTTGAACTGCTTTAAAAGTGTGGACACTGATATCAAAGAACAGTTGAGCTTCGGAACATATAAAACATTGTAAAACGTAATCGTATCAGTGAGATTAAAAATGCCTTGGCTCGTAGAAACAGTTTTTACTGCCATCAGCAAACCCAATAGAATAAGGTAATGTATCTATGAGAGCATAGAGCAAGGAGAGATTCCCGATCATGTGGTGAGAAGCACCAGTGTCGATGATAATATCTCCTAGAATCTTACCAGAGAGTTTTGAGGAATTGCCGCCACTACTCTTCTGTTCGACCATCAGGCTAGGAGCCTTCCATTGCTCATCCTTAAAATTTGGAAAAACAGAGGCATTAGAGCTAGTAGCGTGAGCAGCATGAGCAAAACCACGACCACGACCAGTAAAACTGAGCTGCGAGCCACGACTGCCTCTATTCGAACCTCTGCCACCGGTCTTATAGCTTATTTCAAACCACCAATCAGGATATCCTGTTGATTGCCAGCATAACGACTTCTCATGTCCTGGTTTTCCACAGTGGGAATAAATGAGACGATCTCTGTTTTGATTCACGGTATTGGGAACAGAGATGTCTTGGTGTGGGGCAAGGCTCACGGAACCACCATCAACATCACATCGAACAATAAACCCAACTGCATCATTGTGTTGCTCCCGTGACTTAGCTGAAACAAATTGTTGCTCTTCACGAATAACTCTCGAATAAGCTTGTCCTACATCAGGGGATGGATCCGCATCAATGAGAGTATTGATGAAATTAGCAAAGCAAAATTCATCAAGCCCCAACAAAAACTGTGTAAGCTTTTCTTCTTCTCTTTCTTGTGCGAAATTGACACAACCAGTACCATTACAAGTCGGCAGCGGCTTATATGTGTACAACTCATCCCACATCGCAGCAAGTCGTCCGTAATAATCAATTCGGATTGCCCATCTTGATGACATGTTGCTAATTGTCCCCGAAGATGATGAACGCGTACTTTGTTCCCAACACAAAACCGCTTCTTTAAATTTTCTCATAAATCATGTGCATTAGTAAGAAACGAGACAGTGGAGAGAACCCGAGGAGTAATAGAAGTACGCAACCACCCAATCACCATGGAATTAACAGATGTCCATGACTCTAAATCTGTGCTATCAGCAGCTGGTTTTGGCATAGTACCATCAATAAAACCTGTTTTCTTCTTTGCTCGAAGAGCATTAATCATCTCAGAAGCCCACTTATTATAGTTTTTCCCTGTTAACAAAACAAAGGTGCTCATGGCTCCAGGATTGTCAGCGGAAGACAGTGAGTACGGCGTGAAATCACCACTTTTAACCACAACTTCTTGACCAGACATCTTAATCAAAGATGATTTGATCACATAAAACTCTTCAACAAAGAGAGAAAGAGGAAAAATAAATCGAGTAAGCAATCTTAATTTAAGAAGAAAAAAAATTAGGTTTTAGGTTTCAGGAATATTTTTGCTCTGATACCATATAAATTTAGATAATGCTCTTTCTTATTCATCAATAAACTTCTGTATAATATATATATGAGTATGTGAGCGGCTAAACCTAATCGAGAATACAACTTAGCCCAACTAATATAATCTAGCCCAAACGAATATGGACAAGAAGAAACAGTATTACGTCGTACATAAAAGTTTATCTTATTATAACAAACCAACATAAACATATCTGGTACATGTATAAGCCCACTCATAGAGTGACACATACTTATTTTATAGAATTACACACACACTTAAGCACTAAGAGTTTTTGGTAGATTAACATGGGAAGTAGCAGATACATTTGTGAGCTGGGAAGACATAGTTGCAAGATCCATGTCGTGCTTTCTCAAGTCTAATGCATTGATTCTTGCACGCGTTATTGTTTCCACAGACTCCGGACCATGTCCCACTTGGCCTCTCACACAACTTCTGTGCTTCCACCAGTGTCGGTGCTTCTGCATATGGATATATCTCTCAAAATTAATTATCTCAATAAATGAGAAAAAAAAAAACTCATTTTGCCATGCATATGATCGATAAGATCATTACTCACCAAAAGCAGCAAAGAAAACAAGAGCAGCGAAAAAAAGGGTGACGATGGTAGCAGACTTAGCCATGACTATTGCTTGCTTAGTTGTTTTCAATGTATTTATGTTTTAGTTTGAAGAAATAAGCATGAGATCAACCTCTATTTATAGTGAAAATATGATGAGGAAATCGATTTTCACTACGTGTGCATCGGACAAGTCAAGTGTTTCAGCCCACAAATTAAAAACACACACCGTCTTGTAGTAGAAAATATTAACACGCAAGTACCATCGAATACAATATCTTAACCAATTCATAAACAGTGTGCTGATCAATGGCTGGTTTCAGGTGCTTCATTTGTTCATTTGCATTTTAATTCGGTGGCTACTACATTATTTGTTCACATATATGTGGCTTATTTGACTAGGTCAAAAGGTTAAATATCTTCCTTACACAAGTGGTAGTGATAAGTCATGACCACATCGCATTTAATTTTAAAACATGAAGTTGGATATTTTCTATAGACTAACAAATTTGTAACATAGCACCAACTCATATATAATTTCGTAGGTCCCAGCCCCAAACAAAAACCTCTTGGATTCAACTCTGCCAAATTCGTCGGACCACCTAAAAGAAAAATCCGATTTTAAATTATATGTTAACTAGTTTTAGAAGTAAATCTAAAAAACTAATCGAAAGAAAAATCGTTTTCGACTTCATAGTCGTCATCCAAAAACTTTAATAAACACTATATGTCAATTTCCAACGAAATTAGTGGTCGAAAAAATATCAACAAATTTTAAATTATTTTCTGACGAAATATTATTACTTAAAAATTGTCAAAAAATTTCGATTGAATATAATTGGTCGAAAATTAGTCTGAATATTTCTTCGAAAGCTCCGTAGTCATCGGAAATTCGTCGAAATTTTTAATTTTTAATTTTATTTTTAAAAAGTGGTTGGAAATTCGTCAAAAATTTTCGAAATTTTTTTGATAAATATTTAATTATTATTTTTTTTTTAAAATGTCGTTGAAAATTTGTCGAAAATTTGTCGAAAATTTCTGACGAATTTTTGACCACTTATTAATTATTTTTAATTAATATGTTTTTAGGTTTATAGAAGAAAAAGTATAAATGTCGTCAGAAGTTCGTCGAAACTTTTATACGATCGTTGGAAATTCGTCAAAAATTTTATGGATTTTTATGTTCCCGCATTTGTATATTCAAATGATTTGAATTTACCACGTTTTGTAATTTCCGTCGAAATATTTTCTATATATACCAAATGAGTATTCACCCATTTCACAATTCAAAACACAACAAACTAAATTTCTAATAACATATTTTTCTCTCTACTTCGAAAATCATTTTCAATTTTCAAAATTTCATCATTTCCTTTCTCTTTTTTAATTAATAATTTTCATTTACGAATGTATATTAATTTATTTTTAAGTATTAAATTTTGAATTCTAATTTGTAGATAATTAACATTTTTAATTTTTAACTATCATTATTTTAGTTTTAATTTTAGTAATTTTAATTTATTTTTATTTTTTTAAAAATATATATAAAATCATTGAAAATTTGTCGAAAATATATATATATATATATATATATATATATATATATATTTTTTAATTATAAATGTGGTCGAAAATTCGTCAGAAATTTCTGACAAATTTTCGACAAATATTTCCCACAAATTTTTTACCAATATTTTCGTTATTAATCTCCGACGAATTTTCGATGAATGTTGATTTCTGACTAAAAAAATTTGATGAATTTGATTTTGTCAAAAATTCGCCGATATATGAAATTTTCGACAAATATCATCGTCAGAAATTGGGATGTTTTTTTGTAACGAAAGATCTCTCTTTTAAAAATATTTTCTGTAAACAGCCACGTGCCAACAACTTCCTTGCCCTACTAAGAGAGCCCCAGCACTAGCGATGGACAGATAGCAAACTTAGAAGATATTTTGTTAGATTATTAGAAACCGAAAGGCAATTTATTAGTGATAAATTTCAAATTACTAATTAGATAGAAAATTGATTTCATTTTGTTAGCTCATGAATTTGGTTAGAAAAAGAACTTAAGAATGGTTAACATAGAATTTTAGTAAAGATGGTAGTTCTATAAATATAATAAAGAAAATGTGAAAATCAAGCATATGTCTAAGCAATGAAATTAAAAATTGGCTAAAATACGATTTGGACTTTGTCTGTAAACAAAGACAATTTCTGGGCCAAATTTGCAATTTTTCAAAACTTTTAAAAGATGTAAAATTCAATTGCCGTCAGGTATTGGTCTCGACCGACACCCACACCAATTTTGCTCTCCGAGTTTGTTTCTTCAGCGCAACTTCTCGGTTTGCTCCAAAACATCTCATAATCTCCAGATAAGTCCAAAACGCTTCATTGGTCTGCAAAGACTCTAAAAGACTTGCAAATACTGTAAAGACTCTAAAAAGGACTCCTATATCATGGTTAAAAACCGTAAAACCCATGGTATATCAACTTGCCCCTTCCGCCGTCGCGAAGTCTCTCACCGTCATTCGTTCGCCCTGTATCTCGCCGATCTCACCGTCCGTTTCTTTCATAATTATGTAAGTTTAATTATTTGTTTTGCTTTAAAACTTTTTAAATTTAGGATTGATTTGGATGTTGTTTTGAAAAAACTGATTGAAAATAGGTAATTATAATTTTTTAGATATTTTTGTTAATTACTAAAAATAATTTTAAAACGTTTTTCTAATAAAGAATAAATTATTAATTTTATGTATAATTTTGTTCTTACCTTTTATTACTATAAAAAGCTTTTTAAAAAATACATGTATATTTTTAATTTAAAAAATTTATGTATAATTGTTTTCTTAATTTTTATTACTATAAAAAAAGGTTTTTTAAAAATGTACATATATATTTTTATGTTTTATACTTTATATAAAAAATATTTCTTAATTTTATTAATATAAAAATCTTTTTCTAAATATATTTATATTTTAAGTTAAAGTATAATTTATGTATAATTTGTTTCTTAATTTTTCTATGAGTTTTCAAAAATAATGGTTATTTATGTTTAGTTTAAGTAAAATATTAAAACTTCATTACTTATTTCAATATGTATTTATTTTCATTTTTAAAAAATTTCTTTATTAATTTTAGTTTTAACGTTTACAATTTTTCAATGTAGATCTTATGCGGAGTTCGAAGGGACATCGTCTCACTGGTCCCAAAGATCACGTAGTGGCTCTGGAACACCAGCTGCTTCTCCTTCGAACATTCCTGAGACAAAAATTCCGTGTTCCAAGAAGTGATGAAGATATAGGAGTTTGTTACTCAACCGGGACGACGCCATATCCCGATACTCCATTCTTATGAAGAAAACGGAGTGAATTGGTAATTAATTTTATTTAAATATTTATATTTAACTGATGAATTTAATATTTCACTAATTTTTTTTTTACATGTTTCTAGGTTTGGAATGGATAATGGTATCACGAAATCCATTCTCATGATTTTCAAGACGCAACTCAATCAAACTTGGCCAACTTACGAGGACGTGGATCCAAATACCAAATTGACTTGGTTTAAGTCTTTTGCGTTTAGTTAAAAAAATTTGATATTTCTTATAAATTATGCTTTATTAAATAATTTATATATTAACTATAATTGAATTTCTTTTTCACTTGTCAGCAAGATTATAATTGGGAATCCGGTCTTTGTCAAACAGTGCGTCATCACTTCAACATTCAGGCCAATGTATCGTACTAAAATTACATGTACGAGTGGAAGCAAAAGTGGAAGAATGGCAAGCCAATGTCGAAAGATCTACATCCAGAAGTTTAGGAGGAGTTTATCCGCTATTGGAGTATGGGGAATACGGAAGCAACTTCCACACAAAACTCGGAGAATCGTAAGAGCGATCAAGGTGGAGAGAGAATAGAAACCCATAATGCGGGTTCTATTACCTTTAAAAACATTAAAGACGAATGGTAAATTTTCTAATTATTACCTTTTATATATGTTTTTTAGATTTATAACATTGTTTTCGTGTATGCGATCAAGACCGGAGTTACACCAGATTGGCTAGAGGTGATGGAAGAAACCTATACTAGCAAGCAAACCGGACAAATTCAAGATCCGGTTGTTCAAGAGCGGATCGAGAGGATTAAGTTTCGGAAGATGGAACGGCTTACGCAACTCTCCCAAGATTGCTCCTCGTCTTCGACCGATTTACCCCGTGAAAAAATCAACCGCTTGTGTATCGAGGTATATTTTAATATTTCTAAATGTTTTATTAATTTATTTTTCAAATCTTTATATACTAATTCTTTTTATTATTACGTAGGAAATTCTCTTAACCAAGGATCACAGACCCGGTTTAGGAAGTCTGGTGTCCCGAGACGGGAGTGTCTCTTCGGTGTTTTCCCGAGACACTCTACTTGTTCAACAAGTTAAAGATCTTAACCTTGTCGTTCAAGAAAAAAACGCGGTGGCCGAAGAACTGAGGCAACAAAATGCCGAGATCCGTGCGATACTTTCCCAACTCCAAGCTTTACTAGTGGCTCAATATCCGGGACAGCTTCTGTCGCCTTCGCCTCGGCCTCAAATGTGATTTCGTTTAGTTTTTTTTTTTCAAACACATTTTCGTTCAATGTTTGAACAATTGCTATTTCTTTGAATAATTTTTTTTATAAAATATTTTTATAATTATTATGAAATTTATAATTATAATTATTAATTTCATAATTTTAATTAATATTAAATTATGAAATTAAAAAAATGAATATATGAGCCCTCGGAAACTCGTCGAACATTGAGGCCCTCGGAAATCCGTCGGATTATATTGGCCTCGGAAATCTGTTGGAAATTTTTTGTTCTCAGAAATCCGTCGGAATTTCTGGCCCTCGGAAATCCGTCGGAAATTATGGCCCTCGAAAATCCGTCAGAAATTTTGTTCTCGGAAATTCGTCAGAAATAATTGACTTTTTGGAAATTCTCTATCTCTCGGAAAGCCCTCGGAATTGTTTGTTCATTCGGAAATTTCTCGGTATATTGTGTTCTCTCGAAAATCCTTCGAAATTTTTTTTCCCTAGGAAATTTCTGAGGAATTTCCGATGTATCTTAATTTCCGACCACCTCAAACCGATGATCCTAATCCTTCGAAAATCCGTTTTAAAAGTCTTTTTCCGAAGATTTTCCGACGGTTATGTTTCTTAGAAATAAACTGTTTTCTTGTAGTGAATATAGGCAAGAAAAAACAGTCGTACGTTGTAAACTCGTACATAACATTTATATATTATTATAACAACAAAGTCCAACCAAACATTGAAACATAAACATGCATGTCATAAAGTCATTCATAGAATGACACAGACTTATTTTATGTAAAATACACACACGATTAAGCACCAAGCATTTTTTGTAGATTAACATGGGAAATAACAGATACACTTGTGAGCTGGGAAGACATAGTTGCAAGATCCATGTCGTGCTCCCTCAAGGTTAATGCACTGATTCTTGCACGCATTATTATTTCCACATACACCGGACCATGTTCCACTTGGCCTCTCGCACAATTTCTGTGCTTCCACCATCGTCGGTGTTTTTGCATTATGTATATCTCTCAATGTTAATTACCAAAATAAATGAACACATTTTGCATTCATATGATAAGATCATTACTCACCAAAAGCAGCAAAGAGACAAGAGCAGTGAAGATAAGGGTGATGATGGAAACAAACTTAGCCATGATGATTATTACTATGTCGTTTTCAATGTATGTATGTGTGGTTGTGTGAAGAAATAAGCGTAAGATCAACCTCGATCTATTTTTAATGAAATGATGGTGAGTTAGTCTTCTACTTGTACATCCTATAATCAGGTGGTAACCCCACAAATTAAACACACAGAGTGTTCTAGTAGCTAATATTAACATCTTGGTATATTCATAGTTGACGGCTGGTTCCTCCACCACATATATTTCCCTGTGGAAGGGCTGCATCTCTATCTATGTAACTTAAGTGGCTGCTTTGGCTTTGAGTCAAGTGTCACATCGTTCACATGGGCGGCTAGTTAATTTGACTCGGTCAAGAAGAAGTTTAAACTGTTCAATGTTTGGAAAGTAGTTCGTGAAAAAATGAAACATGATGCATCTGGCGACGCTGATGCGGACCATTTGTAAAGCTCGTTCCATTGTCTATAACACATACCGCGTCTTCTAGTAGACAATCTATATACATAATTAGAAAGTTTTCTATTTATTTAGAATGTTCACATCAGCAAAACACTTCTATTAATTCATTTAATTTAAAACTATTTATATCTATTATTATTTATAATACATAAAAATAAAACTTAAATACATAACAAAAAAGTAAGTATAATAAATGGATATTGAAAATAATATATACAAAGCTATGAAGTGTTTTATTAGTAATAATATAATTCGAATTTTAAAAATCTATGTTAATATTAATCTTATTTAAAATTTTAGAAATTGTTAATCGATTTTAGAATAGATGTAATTTTAGTGTAAAAAATAAAATTAAAGTTAATGACTGCATTAATTCACACACTTTTCTATTAAAATATAATTTAAATAAAAAACCTAAAATACAAATTAAAAAACGAAATAATAATATACAGCACAAAACATATATGAGAAACAAAATTTGAATAGAGATTGGATGCATATAAACTTAGATAGTTCTACATACACATATAGTTAATTGTAGATGACAAATATAGGAGAAAACAAACTTATCACGCTTAAAAACAATTCAATGGAACAACAATCATTTTCCAAAAATTATAAATTATTTAGAATTAAAAAAAATAAAGTTTATATAACAGTACGTGTAAAATTTTATAATAGTACGTGTAAAATTTTTAAAAGTTTATACTCGAGATAAGAGTATTTATTTTCAAGAAAAATATGTATCGAAAATTAAGAATAATACATTTCAAATTTTTTATAATATGTTGAGGAAAGATTGTGGTCTAAAAATAGAGTTTGATATAAGATTTCTTCAAACAGCTAGGTTACAGTGCAAGGATTGACGGTGAAATCCGATATATATGGATAGGAACGGTTCAAAGATAAAATTTGATATGTAAATATTTTACAGATGATTAGAGAAAATAGAATATAAGAAAATAAAAAAGAGAAAATAATTTTGATATAAGTTAATAATCAATTAACAGTCAAATCAATTATATGTAAGCGATGAGAACGTGAAAAAAAAAAGAGAATATGTCGGGAGGGGACGAATGCATGTTGGAAGATGGCGAAAAAGTGACAGTAAAATTTCTAAAAAAAATTGACTAAATCTTGAAAATATGTATGCACATGATCAAAGTAAATATTTTCAGGTCTCATTCAACTCTGTAAAATGGATGAGTTTATTTTTTAAAAAATATCTTCACAAAATTAGTGGTTGGGGTTATCGGTTCAAAACCGGACTAAACTTTTTGGTTATGTAAGTGTGGTAGGTGAGATGGAATAAAGACATTCATGACTTAGTCAAAAGTTACCTTGTGGCACGATACACTTGTTTTGATGCATGATACTATTACATCGGCATTTAAATGATACGTACAATTAGATCAACGATTAACCAAAACATTTAGGAGATATATTCATAGATCCAAATATAGAAGAAACTTTCTTCGGAATAAAGAATTATGGAATGGTCGTTAAGGTTGTTTCCTTTTTCCTCGAGTTTTTTCAACTGATTTTTGTTACCACGTGTTATCTATCAATTCGTTGTTATTTTTCAAGAGAAATATTATTCTCATTAAAATCTATGTTGTATACCGCTTTATAAAATAAATTTTAGTCTATATAAATATATTTTTCAAAACTCAAATGGTTTTATTTGTATTCAACGATTTATATTGTTAATGTTTTAAAGTAGACAAACATCTAGTATAATTAACACACAAGTAGATAATAATAGAAAGATAAGATGCTGATTGATGGATGTATTTTCAACCACTTATTAGACTACTTCTCTGTCAAATGTAATCTTACCATATATAAATAGCTCGACTGGAAAAGTATTCTGAAAATTTTGAAGAAGTCACATGATCGACTGACAACTAGTACGGAAAAAAATATTAAAGGATGATCCGAACCTAAGAAAATATATTGGCCTCTGAAACTTCCTAATTTAAAAAGAAAAAAAAAATGTAACCTAAGCAACTGGTTAATTTGACTTGGTCAAGAATCTCAGATGATTAAACGATTGGGTTCAATATTTCGAATCAGAGTTTAAAAGGAACATGTGGGCATGAAAAGGAATGAACCATGATGCACTCTGGATTCAGCCTGAATCATTTAGGCCATATGTCCCATTTTCCATTATATTCTTCAAGTTTCCATTTGAGATTTAAATCTCTTATTTGCTTGAGTCACAAGAAAATAACCTCGATACCTATAATGATGTCACCAGCTGTCTATAATCTTCTTCTCGGATAGCCGTCATGTTGAAGGCCCAAGGCCCATGACGATGCCTCTGTGCTGCCTTAGTATAGAGCCAAGAATGCCAGTATTTGAAATAGATGCAAGTTAATCATACATTTTTTTATTGATATTGTTATTGAGATGAGGTTATGTCTTCTAGGCTGGATGCTTTTTACTGTCCTTATAAAGGTCGTGTTGCAAACAAATATAACAAGAACAAGAAGAATAGTCATAGTACATAAAAGTTTTTTTAAGAAACCAACATAAACAATACAATGTCGTACATAGAAGTTTATATGATAACCATACCCAACATTAAAACATAAAACTGCATGTCATAAAGTCACTCATGGAGTGCAGAGACTTATTTATGTAAAATACACACACAATTAAGAACCAAGGAGTTTTAGTAGATTAACATGGGAAGTAACAGATACATCTGTGATATGGGAAGACATAGTTACAAGAACCATGTCGTGCTCCTTCAAGATTAATGCACTGATTCTTGCATGCATTATTGTTTCCACAAACTCCTGACCATGTCCCACTACTCTTTTCGCACAACTTTTGTGCTTCCACCATTGTTGGTCCTTCTGTATATATACATAATCATTATCAAATAAATCTTAAACTGAAAAAACCAAATTGATAACTTATTTTACCATGTATATGATAAGATCATTACTCACCAAGAGAAGCAAAGAGAACAAGAACAACGAAGAGAAGGGCGATGATGGAAGCAAACTTAGCCATGACTATTACTACTTGTTTTCAATGTATGTGTATTGTGAGAAAATAAGCATAGTATCAACTTCTATTTATAGTGATATGATGGTTAGTTTAGTCTTTTACTTTTCGTCGTATAAAAATGTGTAAAACCCCACAAATGAAACACATACTGTCTTCTAGTAAACAATAGAAGATATGATGTTTGACTAGTCTAGAGTTGATGGCTGGCTTCTCAACCACATATATATCAGGCTGCATCTCTATCTAATGTAACCTATGCATATGCTTGGGGTTCGAGTCAATGCTACTGCTACACCGTTTCAGTTGGGCGGCTGGTTAATATATTTGACTTGGTCATGAAGATTAAATTCATGTTTCGAACGAGAGTTGGAAAAGAACCGATGCAGGCCGTGTTTAAAGCTTGTCCCATTCCCCATACCAATCTTGACGTTTCCATTTTCGACGTAACTCTCTTATTTGCTTGTTTCGCAAGAACAAAACTGTAACAGCCCAATTTTTGGACAAGGCCCATTACAGAATCCAAGGTCCATCAACCAAACTCAAAGCCCACCAAACCCACAAGAAAAACTCTAGGTAACCTCTTTCTCATTCTCTATAAATACTCTCATTTCTCTTTTCATTCCACAACACTCTCCCGAGTAACAAACCGCTGCCGAATTCCCGAGCCGGAGAGAGAGCCATCGCCGAATCGCCGTCCACCATCTCCCGAGCTTAGACCGACCAAGCCACCGCCGAGTTTAACCGAAGGTAACTCCGAAAACCGAGTTTTGAAGGTTTTAATTTCGGTCCATTTAGTGTTTTCATGATCTCTCTCTAACCGCTTCAAATCTCGCAAATCTAAAGTCACCATCGGATTCGTGACGACAAGACGAAGCCGGAGACACCAAGCTCGGCCGAAACCGCCTCCGCCTGTCGCCGGAGCCGCCGTGACCGGCCACTGTCTGTTCGTCGCTGGGAATCTGCCGCCGTCGCCGCCGGTGATTTTTCCGGTAAGCCTCGCCCCAAAACTTCACCGGTAAGCTAGCCTGAAAGAGCAATGAACGCGCGACATTCAAAATATGACGATGTTTACGCTCCACACGTCCGTTTTGTTATGGTGTCCCCAGACAAGAGGTTTGATGAACAATTCCTTGTTGTGTAAAGAATGATGTAAGGCATGTGAACTCGGTTCCATTATCATTGCGAACCATTTTCACGGCTTTACCAAATTGTTTTTTCATATAGGCATAAAAATTCTTCAAGATATGTCGAACCTCTGATTTTTTAAGTAAAAGATAAATCCAAACGAAACGGGAAAAATCATCAACAATTGTTAAAAAAAATAGACATCACCATGTGTAGAAGCAACTCGGTAGGGTCCCCAAACATTAACATGAATTAAATCAAAGTAATCTTTCGTCTTATCAAAATTGGCTGGAAAAGTTTCTCGTGTTGGCTTAGCCCGAAAGCACACATTGCCAGAACTAGGACTAGCAGAATGTAAAGAATCAGAAAAGAAAAATCTGAAAACACTGAAAAAGAAGGATGGCCCAACTGCCGCCACTTTGTAAGCTTGAACCGCTGCGACATCCAAAAGATAATACACCCCATTACGTTCTCGACCGGCTCTAATCAGCGTCCTCGTAAAATGGTCCTGTAAAACACAAGAGTGTATCAGTAAACAATGCAAAACAGTTCTTGAACTGCTTTAAAAGTGTGGACACTGATATCAAAGAACAGTTGAGCTTCGGAACATATAAAACATTGTAAAACGTAATCGTATCAGTGAGATTAAAAAATGCCTTGGCTCGTAGAAACAGTTTTTACTGCCATCAGCAAACCCAATAGAATAAGGTAATGTATCTATGAGAGCATAGAGCAAGGAGAGATTCCCGATCATGTGGTGAGAAGCACCAGTGTCGATGATAATATCTCCTAGAATCTTACCAGAGAGTTTTGAGGAATTGCCGCCACTACTCTTCTGTTCGACCATCAGGCTAGGAGCCTTCCATTGCTCATCCTTAAAATTTGGAAAAACAGAGGCATTAGAGCTAGTAGCGTGAGCAGCATGAGCAAAACCACGACCACGACCAGTAAAACTGAGCTGCGAGCCACGACTGCCTCTATTCGAACCTCTGCCACCGGTCTTATAGCTTATTTCAAACCACCAATCAGGATATCCTGTTGATTGCCAGCATAACGACTTCTCATGTCCTGGTTTTCCACAGTGGGAATAAATGAGACGATCTCTGTTTTGATTCACGGTATTGGGAACAGAGATGTCTTGGTGTGGGGCAAGGCTCACGGAACCACCATCAACATCACATCGAACAATAAACCCAACTGCATCATTGTGTTGCTCCCGTGACTTAGCTGAAACAAATTGTTGCTCTTCACGAATAACTCTCGAATAAGCTTGTCCTACATCAGGGGATGGATCCGCATCAATGAGAGTATTGATGAAATTAGCAAAGCAAAATTCATCAAGCCCCAACAAAAACTGTGTAAGCTTTTCTTCTTCTCTTTCTTGTGCGAAATTGACACAACCAGTACCATTACAAGTCGGCAGCGGCTTATATGTGTACAACTCATCCCACATCGCAGCAAGTCGTCCGTAATAATCAATTCGGATTGCCCATCTTGATGACATGTTGCTAATTGTCCCCGAAGATGATGAACGCGTACTTTGTTCCCAACACAAAACCGCTTCTTTAAATTTTCTCATAAATCATGTGCATTAGTAAGAAACGAGACAGTGGAGAGAACCCGAGGAGTAATAGAAGTACGCAACCACCCAATCACCATGGAATTAACAGATGTCCATGACTCTAAATCTGTGCTATCAGCAGCTGGTTTTGGCATAGTACCATCAATAAAACCTGTTTTCTTCTTTGCTCGAAGAGCATTAATCATCTCAGAAGCCCACTTATTATAGTTTTTCCCTGTTAACAAAACAAAGGTGCTCATGGCTCCAGGATTGTCAGCGGAAGACAGTGAGTACGGCGTGAAATCACCACTTTAACCACAACTTCTTGACCAGACATCTTAATCAAAGATGATTTGATCACATAAAACTCTTCAACAAAGAGAGAAAGAGGAAAAATAAATCGAGTAAGCAATCTTAATTTAAGAAGAAAAAAAATTAGGTTTTAGGTTTCAGGAATATTTTTGCTCTGATACCATATAAATTTAGATAATGCTCTTTCTTATTCATCAATAAACTTCTGTATAATATATATATGAGTATGTGAGCGGCTAAACCTAATCGAGAATACAACTTAGCCCAACTAATATAATCTAGCCCAAACGAATATGGACAAGAAGAAACAGTATTACGTCGTACATAAAAGTTTATCTTATTATAACAAACCAACATAAACATATCTGGTACATGTATAAGCCCACTCATAGAGTGACACATACTTATTTTATAGAATTACACACACACTTAAGCACTAAGAGTTTTTGGTAGATTAACATGGGAAGTAGCAGATACATTTGTGAGCTGGGAAGACATAGTTGCAAGATCCATGTCGTGCTTTCTCAAGTCTAATGCATTGATTCTTGCACGCGTTATTGTTTCCACAGACTCCGGACCATGTCCCACTTGGCCTCTCACACAACTTCTGTGCTTCCACCAGTGTCGGTGCTTCTGCATATGGATATATCTCTCAAAATTAATTATCTCAATAAATGAGAAAAAAAAAAACTCATTTTGCCATGCATATGATCGATAAGATCATTACTCACCAAAAGCAGCAAAGAAAACAAGAGCAGCGAAAAAAAGGGTGACGATGGTAGCAGACTTAGCCATGACTATTGCTTGCTTAGTTGTTTTCAATGTATTTATGTTTTAGTTTGAAGAAATAAGCATGAGATCAACCTCTATTTATAGTGAAAATATGATGAGGAAATCGATTTTCACTACGTGTGCATCGGACAAGTCAAGTGTTTCAGCCCACAAATTAAAAACACACACCGTCTTGTAGTAGAAAATATTAACACGCAAGTACCATCGAATACAATATCTTAACCAATTCATAAACAGTGTGCTGATCAATGGCTGGTTTCAGGTGCTTCATTTGTTCATTTGCATTTTAATTCGGTGGCTACTACATTATTTGTTCACATATATGTGGCTTATTTGACTAGGTCAAAAGGTTAAATATCTTCCTTACACAAGTGGTAGTGATAAGTCATGACCACATCGCATTTAATTTTAAAACATGAAGTTGGATATTTTCTATAGACTAACAAATTTGTAACATAGCACCAACTCATATATAATTTCGTAGGTCCCAGCCCCAAACAAAAACCTCTTGGATTCAACTCTGCCAAATTCGTCGGACCACCTAAAAGAAAAATCCGATTTTAAATTATATGTTAACTAGTTTTAGAAGTAAATCTAAAAAACTAATCGAAAGAAAAATCGTTTTCGACTTCATAGTCGTCATCCAAAAACTTTAATAAACACTATATGTCAATTTCCAACGAAATTAGTGGTCGAAAAAATATCAACAAATTTTAAATTATTTTCTGACGAAATATTATTACTTAAAAATTGTCAAAAAATTTCGATTGAATATAATTGGTCGAAAATTAGTCTGAATATTTCTTCGAAAGCTCCGTAGTCATCGGAAATTCGTCGAAATTTTTAATTTTTAATTTTATTTTTAAAAAGTGGTTGGAAATTCGTCAAAAATTTTCGAAATTTTTTTGATAAATATTTAATTATTATTTTTTTTTTAAAATGTCGTTGAAAATTTGTCGAAAATTTGTCGAAAATTTCTGACGAATTTTTGACCACTTATTAATTATTTTTAATTAATATGTTTTTAGGTTTATAGAAGAAAAAGTATAAATGTCGTCAGAAGTTCGTCGAAACTTTTATATGATCGTTGGAAATTCGTCGAAAATTTTATGGATTTTTATGTTCCCGCATTTGTATATTCAAATGATTTGAATTTACCACGTTTTGTAATTTCCGTCGAAATATTTTCTATATATACCAAATGAGTATTCACCCATTTCACAATTCAAAACACAACAAACTAAATTTCTAATAACATATTTTTCTCTCTACTTCGAAAATCATTTTCAATTTTCAAAATTTCATCATTTCCTTTCTCTTTTTTAATTAATAATTTTCATTTATGAATATATATTAATTTATTTTTAAGTATTAAATTTTGAATTCTAATTTGTAGATAATTAACATTTTTAATTTTTAACTATAATTATTTTAGTTTTAATTTTAGTAATTTTAATTTATTTTTATTTTTTAAAAAAATATATATAAAATCATTGAAAATTTGTCGAAAATATATATATATATATATATATTTTAATTATAAATGTGGTCGAAAATTCGTCAGAAATTTCTGACAAATTTTCGACAAATATTTCCCACAAATTTTTTACCAATATTTTCGTTATTAATCTCCGACGAATTTTCGATGAATGTTGATTTCTGACTAAAAAAATTTGACGAATTTGATTTTGTCAAAAATTCGCCGATATATGAAATTTTCGACAAATATCATCGTCAGAAATTGGGATGTTTTTTTGTAACGAAAGATCTCTCTTTTAAAAATATTTTCTGTAAACAGCCACGTGCCAACAACTTCCTTGCCCTACTAAGAGAGCCCCAGCACTAGCGATGGACAGATAGCAAACTTAGAAGATATTTTGTTAGATTATTAGAAACCGAAAGGCAATTTATTAGTGATAAATTTTAAATTACTAATTAGATAGAAAATTGATTTCATTTTGTTAGCTCATGAATTTGGTTAGAAAAAGAACTTAAGAATGGTTAACATAGAATTTTAGTAAAGATGGTAGTTCTATAAATATAATAAAGAAAATGTGAAAATCAAGCATATGTCTAAGCAATGAAATTAAAAATTGGCTAAAATACGATTTGGACTTTGTCTGTAAACAAAGACAATTTCTGGGCCAAATTTGCAATTCTTCAAAACTTTTAAAAGATGTAAAATTCAATTGCCGTCAGGTATTGGTCTCGACCGACACCCACACCAATTTTGCTCTCCGAGTTTGTTTCTTCAGCGCAACTTCTCGGTTTGCTCCAAAACATCTCATAATCTCCAGATAAGTCCAAAACGCTCATTGGTCTGCAAAGACTCTAAAACACTTGCAAATACTGTAAAGACTCTAAAAAGGACTCCTATATCATGGTTAAAAACCATAAAACCCATGGTATATCAACTTGCCCCTTCCGCCGTCGCGAAGTCTCTCACCGTCATTCGTTCGCCCTGTATCTCGCCGATCTCACCGTCCGTTTCTTTCATAATTATGTAAGTTTAATTATTTGTTTTGCTTTAAAACTTTTTAAATTTAGGATTGATTTGGATGTTGTTTTGAAAAAACTGACTGAAAATAGGTAATTATAATTTTTTAGATATTTTTGTTAATTACTAAAAATAATTTTAAAACGTTTTTCTAATAAAGAATAAATTATTAATTTTATGTATAATTTTGTTCTTACCTTTTATTACTATAAAAAGCTTTTTAAAAAATACATGTATATTTTTAATTTAAAAAATTTATGTATAATTGTTTTCTTAATTTTTATTACTATAAAAAAAGGTTTTTTAAAAATGTACATATATATTTTTATGTTTTATACTTTATATAAAAAATATTTCTTAATTATATTAATATAAAAATCTTTTTCTAAATATATTTATATTTTAAGTTAAAGTATAATTTATGTATAATTTGTTTCTTAATTTTTCTATGAGTTTTCAAAAATAATGGTTATTTATGTTTAGTTTAAGTAAAATATTAAAACTTCATTACTTATTTCAATATGTATTTATTTTCATTTTTAAAAAATTTCTTTATTAATTTTAGTTTTAACGTTTACAATTTTTCAATGTAGATCTTATGCGGAGTTCGAAGGGACATCGTCTCACTGGTCCCAAAGATCACGTAGTGGCTCTGGAACACCAGCTGCTTCTCCTTCGAACATTCCTGAGACAAAAATTCCGTGTTCCAAGAAGTGATGAAGATATAGGAGTTTGTTACTCAACCGGGACGATGCCATATCCCGATACTCCATTCTTATGAAGAAAACGGAGTGAATTGGTAATTAATTTTATTTAAGTATTTATATTTAACTGATGAATTTAATATTTCACTATTTTTTTTTTTTACATGTTTCTAGGTTTGGAATGGATAATGGTATCACGAAATCCATTCTCATGATTTTCAAGACGCAACTCAATCAAACTTGGCCAACTTACGAGGACGTGGATCCAAATACCAAATTGACTTGGTTTAAGTCTTTTGCGTTTAGTTAAAAAAATTTGATATTTCTTATAAATTATGCTTTATTAAATAATTTATATATTAACTATAATTGAATTTCTTTTTCACTTGTCAGCAAGATTATAATTGGGAATCCGGTCTTTGTCAAACAGTGCGTCATCACTTCAACATTCAGGCCAATGTATCGTACTAAAATTACATGTACGAGTGGAAGCAAAAGTGGAAGAATGGCAAGCCAATGTCGAAAGATCTACATCCAGAAGTTTAGGAGGAGTTTATCCGCTATTGGAGTATGGGGAATACGGAAGCAACTTCCACACAAAACTCGGAGAATCGTAAGAGCGATCAAGGTGGAGAGAGAATAGAAACCCATAATGCGGGTTCTATTACCTTTAAAAACATGAAAGACGAATGGTAAATTTTCTAATTATTACCTTTTATATATGTTTTTTAGATTTATAACATTGTTTTCGTGTATGCGATCAAGACCGGAGTTACACCAGATTGGCTAGAGGTGATGGAAGAAACCTATACTAGCAAGCAAACCGGACAAATTCAAGATCCGGTTGTTCAAGAGCGGATCGAGAGGATTAAGTTTCGGAAGATGGAACGGCTTACGCAACTCTCCCAAGATTGCTCCTCGTCTTCGACCGATTTACCCCGTGAAAAAATCAACCGCTTGTGTATCGAGGTATATTTTAATATTTCTAAATGTTTTATTAATTTATTTTTCAAATCTTTATATACTAATTCTTTTTATTATTACGTAGGAAATTCTCTTAACCAAGGATCACAGACCCGGTTTAGGAAGTCTGGTGTCCCGAGACGGGAGTGTCTCTTCGGTGTTTTCCCGAGACACTCTACTTGTTCAACAAGTTAAAGATCTTAACCTTGTCGTTCAAGAAAAAAACGTGGTGGCCGAAGAACTGAGGCAACAAAATGCCGAGATCCGTGCGATACTTTCCCAACTCCAAGCTTTACTAGTGGCTCAATATCCGGGACAGCTTCTGTCGCCTTCGCCTCGGCCTCAAATGTGATTTCGTTTAGTTTTTTTTTTTTCAAACACATTTTCATTCAATGTTTGAACAATTGCTATTTCTTTGAATAATTTTTTTTATAAAATATTTTTATAATTATTATGAAATTTATAATTATAATTATTAATTTCATAATTTTAATTAATATTAAATTATGAAATTAAAAAAATGAATATATGATCCTCGGAAACTCGTCGAACATTGAGGCCCTCGGAAATCCGTCGGATTATATTGGCTCGGAAATCTGTTGGAAATTTCTGTTCTCAGAAATCCGTCGGAATTTCTGGCCCTCGGAAATCCGTCGGAAATTATGGCCCTCGAAAATCCGTCAGAAATTTTGTTCTCGGAAATTCGTCAGAAATAATTGACTTTTTGGAAATTCTCTATCTCTCGGAAAGCCCTCGGAATTGTTTGTTCATTCGGAAATTTCTCGGTATATTGTGTTCTCTCGAAAATCCTTCGAAATTTTTTTTCCCTAGGAAATTTCTGAGGAATTTCCGATGGATCTTAATTTCCGACCACCTCAAACCGATGATCCTAATCCTTCGAAAATCCGTTTTAAAAGTCTTTTTCCGAAGATTTTCCGACGGTTATGTTTCTTAGAAATAAACTGTTTTCTTGTAGTGAATATAGGCAAGAAAAAACAGTCGTACGTTGTAAACTCGTACATAACATTTATATATTATTATAACAACAAAGTCCAACCAAACATTGAAACATAAACATGCATGTCATAAAGTCATTCATAGAATGACACAGACTTATTTTATGTAAAATACACACACGATTAAGCCAAGCATTTTTTGTAGATTAACATGGGAAATAACAGATACACTTGTGAGCTGGGAAGACATAGTTGCAAGATCCATGTCGTGCTCCCTCAAGGTTAATGCACTGATTCTTGCACGCATTATTATTTCCACATACACCGGACCATGTTCCACTTGGCCTCTCGCACAATTTCTGTGCTTCCACCATCGTCGGTGTTTTTGCATTATGTATATCTCTCAATGTTAATTACCAAAATAAATGAACACATTTTGCATTCATATGATAAGATCATTACTCACCAAAAGCAGCAAAGAGACAAGAGCAGTGAAGATAAGGGTGATGATGGAAACAAACTTAGCCATGATGATTATTACTATGTCGTTTTCAATGTATGTATGTGTGGTTGTGTGAAGAAATAAGCGTAAGATCAACCTCGATCTATTTTTAATGAAATGATGGTGAGTTAGTCTTCTACTTGTACATCCTATAATCAGGTGGTAACCCCACAAATTAAACACACAGAGTGTTCTAGTAGCTAATATTAACATCTTGGTATATTCATAGTTGACGGCTGGTTCCTCCACCACATATATTTCCCTGTGGAAGGGCTGCATCTCTATCTATGTAACTTAAGTGGCTGCTTTGGCTTTGAGTCAAGTGTCACATCGTTCACATGGGCGGCTAGTTAATTTGACTCGGTCAAGAAGAAGTTTAAACTGTTCAATGTTTGGAAAGTAGTTCGTGAAAAAATGAAACATGATGCATCTGGCGACGCTGATGCGGACCATTTGTAAAGCTCGTTCCATTGTCTATAACACATACCGCGTCTTCTAGTAGACAATCTATATACATAATTAGAAAGTTTTCTATTTATTTAGAATGTTCACATCAGCAAAACACTTCTATTAATTCATTTAATTTAAAACTATTTATATCTATTATTATTTATAATACATAAAAATAAACTTAAATACATAACAAAAAAGTAAGTATAATAAATGGATATTGAAAATAATATATACAAAGCTATGAAGTGTTTATTAGTAATAATATAATTCGAATTTTAAAAATCTATGTTAATATTATCTTATTTAAAATTTTAGAAATTGTTAATCGATTTTAGAATAGATGTTAATTTTAGTGTAAAAGATAAAATTAAAGTTAATGACTGCATTAATTCACACACTTTTCTATTAAAATATAATTTAAATAAAAAAACCTAAAATACAATTAAAAAACGAAATAATAATATACAGCACAAAACATATATGAGAAACAAAATTTGAATAGAGATTGGATGCATATAAACTTAGATAGTTCTACATACACATATAGTTAATTGTAGATGACAAATATAGGAGAAAACAAACTTATCACGCTTAAAAACAATTCAATGGAACAACAATCATTTTCCAAAAATTATAAATTATTTAGAATTAAAAAAAATAAAGTTTATATAACAGTACGTGTAAAATTTTATAATAGTACGTGTAAAATTTTTAAAAGTTTATACTCGAGATAAGAGTATTTATTTCAAGAAAAATATGTATCGAAAATTAAGAATAATACATTTCAAATTTTTATAATATGTTGAGGAAAGATTGTGGTCTAAAAATAGAGTTTGATATAAGATTTCTTCAAACAGCTAGGTTACAGTGCAAGGATTGACGGTGAATCCGATATATATGGATAGGAACGGTTCAAGATAAAATTTGATATGTAAATATTTTACAGATGATTAGAGAAAATAGAATATAAGAAAATAAGAAAGAGAAAATAATTTTGACACGAATGCATCTTGGAAGATGGCGAAAAAGTGACAGTAAAATTTCTAAAAAAAATTGACTAAATCTTGAAAATATGTATGCACATGATCAAAGTAAATATTTTCAGGTCTCATTCAACTCTGTAAAATGGATGAGTTTATTTTTTAAAAAATATCTTCACAAAATTAGTGGTTGGGGTTATCGGTTCAAAACCGGACTAAACTTTTTGGTTATGTAAGTGTGGTAGGTGAGATGGAATAAAGACATTCATGACTTAGTCAAAAGTTACCTTGTGGCACGATACACTTGTTTTGATGCATGATACTATTACATCGACATTTAAATGATACGTACAATTAGATCAACGATTAACCAAAACATTTAGGAGATATATTCATAGATCCAAATATAGAAGAAACTTTCTTCGGAATAAAGAATTATGGAATGGTCGTTAAGGTTGTTTCCTTTTTCCTCGAGTTTTTTCAACTGATTTTTGTTACCACGTGTTATCTATCAATTCGTTGTTATTTTTCAAGAGAAATATTATTCTCATTAAAATCTATGTTGTATACCGCTTTATAAAATAAATTTTAGTCTATATAAATATATTTTTCAAAACTCAAATGGTTTTATTTGTATTCAACGATTTATATTGTTAATGTTTTAAAGTAGAAAACATCTAGTATAATTAACACACAAGTAGATAATAATAGAAAGATAAGATGCTGATTGATGGATGTATTTTCAACCACTTATTAGACTACTTCTCTGTCAAATGTAATCTTACCATATATAAATAGCTCGACTGGAAAAGTATTCTGAAAATTTTGAAGAAGTCACATGATCGACTGACAACTAGTACGGAAAAAAATATTAAAGGATGATCCGAACCTAAGAAAATATATTGGCCTCTGAAACTTCCTAATTTAAAAAGAAAAAAAAATGTAACCTAAGCAACTGGTTAATTTGACTTGGTCAAGAATCTCAGATGATTAAACGATTGGGTTCAATATTTCGAATCAGAGTTTAAAAGGAACATGTGGGCATGAAAAGGAATGAACCATGATGCACTCTGGATTCAGCCTGAATCATTTAGGCCATATGTCCCATTTTCCATTATATTCTTCAAGTTTCCATTTGAGATTTAAATCTCTTATTTGCTTGAGTCACAAGAAAATAACCTCGATACCTATAATGATGTCACCAGCTGTCTATAATCTTCTTCTCGGATAGCCGTCATGTTGAAGGCCCAAGGCCCATGACGATGCCTCTGTGCTGCCTTAGTATAGAGCCAAGAATGCCAGTATTTGAAATAGATGCAAGTTAATCATACATTTTTTTTTGATATTGTTATTGAGATGAGGTTATGTCTTCTAGGCTGGATGCTTTTTACTGTCCTTATAAAGGTCGTGTTGCAAACAAATATAACAAGAACAAGAAGAATAGTCATAGTACATAAAAGTTTTTTTTAAGAAACCAACATAAACAATACAATGTCGTACATAGAAGTTTATATGATAACCATACCCAACATTAAAACATAAAACTGCATGTCATAAAGTCACTCATGGAGTGCAGAGACTTATTTATGTAAAATACACACACAATTAAGAACCAAGGAGTTTTAGTAGATTAACATGGAAGTAACAGATACATCTGTGATATGGGAAGACATAGTTACAAGAACCATGTCGTGCTCCTTCAAGATTAATGCACTGATTCTTGCATGCATTATTGTTTCCACAAACTCCTGACCATGTCCCACTACTCTTTTTCGCACAACTTTTGTGCTTCCACCATTGTTGGTCCTTCTGTATATATACATAATCATTATCAAATAAATCTTAAACTGAAAAACCAAATTGATAACTTATTTTACCATGTATATGATAAGATCATTACTCACCAAGAGAAGCAAGAGAACAAGAACAACGAAGAGAAGGGCGATGATGGAAGCAAACTTAGCCATGACTATTACTACTTGTTTTCAATGTATGTGTATTGTGAGAAAATAAGCATAGTATCAACTTCTATTTATAGTGATATGATGGTTAGTTTAGTCTTTTACTTTTCGTCGTATAAAATGTGTAAAACCCCACAAATGAAACACATACTGTCTTCTAGTAAACAATAGAAGATATGATGTTTGACTAGTCTAGAGTTGATGGCTGGCTTCTCAACCACATATATATCAGGCTGCATCTCTATCTAATGTAACCTATGCATATGCTTGGGGTTCGAGTCAATGCTACTGCTACACCGTTTCAGTTGGGCGGCTGGTTAATATATTTGACTTGGTCATGAAGATTAAATTCATGTTTCGAACGAGAGTTGGAAAAGAACCGATGCAGGCCGTGTTTAAAGCTTGTCCCATTCCCCATACCAATCTTGACGTTTCCATTTTCGACGTAACTCTCTTATTTGCTTGTTTCGCAAGAACAAAACTGTAACAGCCCAATTTTTGGACAAGGCCCATTACAGAATCCAAGGTCCATCAACCAAACTCAAAGCCCACCAAACCCACAAGAAAAACTCTAGGTAACCTCTTTCTCATTCTCTATAAATACTCTCATTCTCTTTTCATTCCACAACACTCTCCCGAGTAACAAACCGCTGCCGAATTCCCGAGCCGGAGAGAGAGCCATCGCCGAATCGCCGTCCACCATCTCCCGAGCTTAGACCGACCAAGCCACCGCCGAGTTTAACCGAAGGTAACTCCGAAAACCGAGTTTTGAAGGTTTTAATTTCGGTCCATTTAGTGTTTTCATGATCTCTCTCTAACCGCTTCAAATCTCGCAAATCTAAAGTCACCATCGGATTCGTGACGACAAGACGAAGCCGGAGACACCAAGCTCGGCCGAAACCGCCTCCGCCTGTCGCCGGAGCCGCCGTGACCGGCCACTGTCTGTTCGTCGCTGGGAATCTGCCGCCGTCGCCGCCGGTGATTTTTCCGGTAAGCCTCGCCCCAAAACTTCACCGGTAAGCTAGCCTGAAAGAGCAATGAACGCGCGACATTCAAAATATGACGATGTTTTACGCTCCACACGTCCGTTTTGTTATGGTGTCCCCAGACAAGAGGTTTGATGAACAATTCCTTGTTGTGTAAAGAATGATGTAAGGCATGTGAACTCGGTTCCATTATCATTGCGAACCATTTTCACGGCTTTACCAAATTGTTTTTTCATATAGGCATAAAAATTCTTCAAGATATGTCGAACCTCTGATTTTTTAAGTAAAAGATAAATCCAAACGAAACGGGAAAAATCATCAACAATTGTTAAAAAAAATAGACATCACCATGTGTAGAAGCAACTCGGTAGGGTCCCCAAACATTAACATGAATTAAATCAAAGTAATCTTTCGTCTTATCAAAATTGGCTGGAAAAGTTTCTCGTGTTGGCTTAGCCCGAAAGCACACATTGCCAGAACTAGGACTAGCAGAATGTAAAGAATCAGAAAAGAAAAATCTGAAAACACTGAAAAAGAAGGATGGCCCAACTGCCGCCACTTTGTAAGCTTGAACCGCTGCGACATCCAAAAGATAATACACCCCATTACGTTCTCGACCGGCTCTAATCAGCGTCCTCGTAAAATGGTCCTGTAAAACACAAGAGTGTATCAGTAAACAATGCAAAACAGTTCTTGAACTGCTTTAAAAGTGTGGACACTGATATCAAAGAACAGTTGAGCTTCGGAACATATAAAACATTGTAAAACGTAATCGTATCAGTGAGATTAAAAATGCCTTGGCTCGTAGAAACAGTTTTTACTGCCATCAGCAAACCCAATAGAATAAGGTAATGTATCTATGAGAGCATAGAGCAAGGAGAGATTCCCGATCATGTGGTGAGAAGCACCAGTGTCGATGATAATATCTCCTAGAATCTTACCAGAGAGTTTTGAGGAATTGCCGCCACTACTCTTCTGTTCGACCATCAGGCTAGGAGCCTTCCATTGCTCATCCTTAAAATTTGGAAAAACAGAGGCATTAGAGCTAGTAGCGTGAGCAGCATGAGCAAAACCACGACCACGACCAGTAAAACTGAGCTGCGAGCCACGACTGCCTCTATTCGAACCTCTGCCACCGGTCTTATAGCTTATTTCAAACCACCAATCAGGATATCCTGTTGATTGCCAGCATAACGACTTCTCATGTCCTGGTTTTCCACAGTGGGAATAAATGAGACGATCTCTGTTTTGATTCACGGTATTGGGAACAGAGATGTCTTGGTGTGGGGCAAGGCTCACGGAACCACCATCAACATCACATCGAACAATAAACCCAACTGCATCATTGTGTTGCTCCCGTGACTTAGCTGAAACAAATTGTTGCTCTTCACGAATAACTCTCGAATAAGCTTGTCCTACATCAGGGGATGGATCCGCATCAATGAGAGTATTGATGAAATTAGCAAAGCAAAATTCATCAAGCCCCAACAAAAACTGTGTAAGCTTTTCTTCTTCTCTTTCTTGTGCGAAATTGACACAACCAGTACCATTACAAGTCGGCAGCGGCTTATATGTGTACAACTCATCCCACATCGCAGCAAGTCGTCCGTAATAATCAATTCGGATTGCCCATCTTGATGACATGTTGCTAATTGTCCCCGAAGATGATGAACGCGTACTTTGTTCCCAACACAAAACCGCTTCTTTAAATTTTCTCATAAATCATGTGCATTAGTAAGAAACGAGACAGTGGAGAGAACCCGAGGAGTAATAGAAGTACGCAACCACCCAATCACCATGGAATTAACAGATGTCCATGACTCTAAATCTGTGCTATCAGCAGCTGGTTTTGGCATAGTACCATCAATAAAACCTGTTTTCTTCTTTGCTCGAAGAGCATTAATCATCTCAGAAGCCCACTTATTATAGTTTTCCCTGTTAACAAAACAAAGGTGCTCATGGCTCCAGGATTGTCAGCGGAAGACAGTGAGTACGGCGTGAAATCACCACTTTTAACCACAACTTCTTGACCAGACATCTTAATCAAAGATGATTTGATCACATAAAACTCTTCAACAAAGAGAGAAAGAGGAAAAATAAATCGAGTAAGCAATCTTAATTTAAGAAGAAAAAAAATTAGGTTTTAGGTTTCAGGAATATTTTTGCTCTGATACCATATAAATTTAGATAATGCTCTTTCTTATTCATCAATAAACTTCTGTATAATATATATATGAGTATGTGAGCGGCTAAACCTAATCGAGAATACAACTTAGCCCAACTAATATAATCTAGCCCAAACGAATATGGACAAGAAGAAACAGTATTACGTCGTACATAAAAGTTTATCTTATTATAACAAACCAACATAAACATATCTGGTACATGTATAAGCCCACTCATAGAGTGACACATACTTATTTTATAGAATTACACACACACTTAAGCACTAAGAGTTTTTGGTAGATTAACATGGGAAGTAGCAGATACATTTGTGAGCTGGGAAGACATAGTTGCAAGATCCATGTCGTGCTTTCTCAAGTCTAATGCATTGATTCTTGCACGCGTTATTGTTTCCACAGACTCCGGACCATGTCCCACTTGGCCTCTCACACAACTTCTGTGCTTCCACCAGTGTCGGTGCTTCTGCATATGGATATATCTCTCAAAATTAATTATCTCAATAAATGAGAAAAAAAAAAACTCATTTTGCCATGCATATGATCGATAAGATCATTACTCACCAAAAGCAGCAAAGAAAACAAGAGCAGCGAAAAAAAGGGTGACGATGGTAGCAGACTTAGCCATGACTATTGCTTGCTTAGTTGTTTTCAATGTATTTATGTTTTAGTTTGAAGAAATAAGCATGAGATCAACCTCTATTTATAGTGAAATATGATGAGGAAATCGATTTTCACTACGTGTGCATCGGACAAGTCAAGTGTTTCAGCCCACAAATTAAAAACACACACCGTCTTGTAGTAGAAAATATTAACACGCAAGTACCATCGAATACAATATCTTAACCAATTCATAAACAGTGTGCTGATCAATGGCTGGTTTCAGGTGCTTCATTTGTTCATTTGCATTTTAATTCGGTGGCTACTACATTATTTGTTCACATATATGTGGCTTATTTGACTAGGTCAAAAGGTTAAATATCTTCCTTACACAAGTGGTAGTGATAAGTCATGACCACATCGCATTTAATTTTAAAACATGAAGTTGGATATTTTCTATAGACTAACAAATTTGTAACATAGCACCAACTCATATATAATTTCGTAGGTCCCAGCCCCAAACAAAAACCTCTTGGATTCAACTCTGCCAAATTCGTCGGACCACCTAAAAGAAAAATCCGATTTTAAATTATATGTTAACTAGTTTTAGAAGTAAATCTAAAAAACTAATCGAAAGAAAAATCGTTTTCGACTTCATAGTCGTCATCCAAAACTTTAATAAACACTATATGTCAATTTCCAACGAAATTAGTGGTCGAAAAAATATCAACAAATTTTAAATTATTTTCTGACGAAATATTATTACTTAAAAATTGTCAAAAAATTTCGATTGAATATAATTGGTCGAAAATTAGTCTGAATATTTCTTCGAAAGCTCCGTAGTCATCGGAAATTCGTCGAAATTTTTAATTTTTAATTTTATTTTTAAAAAGTGGTTGGAAATTCGTCAAAAATTTTCGAAATTTTTTTGATAAATATTTAATTATTATTTTTTTTTTAAAATGTCGTTGAAAATTTGTCGAAAATTTGTCGAAAATTTCTGACGAATTTTTGACCACTTATTAATTATTTTTAATTAATATGTTTTTAGGTTTATAGAAGAAAAAGTATAAATGTCGTCAGAAGTTCGTCGAAACTTTTATACGATCGTTGGAAATTCGTCAAAAATTTTATGGATTTTTATGTTCCCGCATTTGTATATTCAAATGATTTGAATTTACCACGTTTTGTAATTTCCGTCGAAATATTTTCTATATATACCAAATGAGTATTCACCCATTTCACAATTCAAAACACAACAAACTAAATTTCTAATAACATATTTTTCTCTCTACTTCGAAAATCATTTTCAATTTTCAAAATTTCATCATTTCCTTTCTCTTTTTTAATTAATAATTTTCATTTACGAATGTATATTAATTTATTTTTAAGTATTAAATTTTGAATTCTAATTTGTAGATAATTAACATTTTTAATTTTTAACTATCATTATTTTAGTTTTAATTTTAGTAATTTTAATTTATTTTTATTTTTTTAAAAATATATATAAAATCATTGAAAATTTGTCGAAAATATATATATATATATATATATATATATATATATATATTTTTTAATTATAAATGTGGTCGAAAATTCGTCAGAAATTTCTGACAAATTTTCGACAAATATTTCCCACAAATTTTTTACCAATATTTTCGTTATTAATCTCCGACGAATTTTCGATGAATGTTGATTTCTGACTAAAAAAATTTGATGAATTTGATTTTGTCAAAAATTCGCCGATATATGAAATTTTCGACAAATATCATCGTCAGAAATTGGGATGTTTTTTTGTAACGAAAGATCTCTCTTTTAAAAATATTTTCTGTAAACAGCCACGTGCCAACAACTTCCTTGCCCTACTAAGAGAGCCCCAGCACTAGCGATGGACAGATAGCAAACTTAGAAGATATTTTGTTAGATTATTAGAAACCGAAAGGCAATTTATTAGTGATAAATTTCAAATTACTAATTAGATAGAAAATTGATTTCATTTTGTTAGCTCATGAATTTGGTTAGAAAAAGAACTTAAGAATGGTTAACATAGAATTTTAGTAAAGATGGTAGTTCTATAAATATAATAAAGAAAATGTGAAAATCAAGCATATGTCTAAGCAATGAAATTAAAAATTGGCTAAAATACGATTTGGACTTTGTCTGTAAACAAAGACAATTTCTGGGCCAAATTTGCAATTTTTCAAAACTTTTAAAAGATGTAAAATTCAATTGCCGTCAGGTATTGGTCTCGACCGACACCCACACCAATTTTGCTCTCCGAGTTTGTTTCTTCAGCGCAACTTCTCGGTTTGCTCCAAAACATCTCATAATCTCCAGATAAGTCCAAAACGCTTCATTGGTCTGCAAAGACTCTAAAAGACTTGCAAATACTGTAAAGACTCTAAAAAGGACTCCTATATCATGGTTAAAAACCGTAAAACCCATGGTATATCAACTTGCCCCTTCCGCCGTCGCGAAGTCTCTCACCGTCATTCGTTCGCCCTGTATCTCGCCGATCTCACCGTCCGTTTCTTTCATAATTATGTAAGTTTAATTATTTGTTTTGCTTTAAAACTTTTTAAATTTAGGATTGATTTGGATGTTGTTTTGAAAAAACTGATTGAAAATAGGTAATTATAATTTTTTAGATATTTTTGTTAATTACTAAAAATAATTTTAAAAACGTTTTTCTAATAAAGAATAAATTATTAATTTTATGTATAATTTTGTTCTTACCTTTTATTACTATAAAAAGCTTTTAAAAAATACATGTATATTTTTAATTTAAAAAATTTATGTATAATTGTTTTCTTAATTTTTATTACTATAAAAAAGGTTTTTTAAAAATGTACATATATATTTTTATGTTTTATACTTTATATAAAAATATTTCTTAATTTTATTAATATAAAAATCTTTTTCTAAATATATTTATATTTTAAGTTAAAGTATAATTTATGTATAATTTGTTTCTTAATTTTTCTATGAGTTTTCAAAATAATGGTTATTTATGTTTAGTTTAAGTAAAATATTAAAACTTCATTACTTATTTCAATATGTATTTATTTTCATTTTTAAAAAATTTCTTTATTAATTTTAGTTTTAACGTTTACAATTTTTCAATGTAGATCTTATGCGGAGTTCGAAGGGACATCGTCTCACTGGTCCCAAAGATCACGTAGTGGCTCTGGAACACCAGCTGCTTCTCCTTCGAACATTCCTGAGACAAAAATTCCGTGTTCCAAGAAGTGATGAAGATATAGGAGTTTGTTACTCAACCGGGACGACGCCATATCCCGATACTCCATTCTTATGAAGAAAACGGAGTGAATTGGTAATTAATTTTATTTAAATATTTATATTTAACTGATGAATTTAATATTTCACTAATTTTTTTTTTACATGTTTCTAGGTTTGGAATGGATAATGGTATCACGAAATCCATTCTCATGATTTTCAAGACGCAACTCAATCAAACTTGGCCAACTTACGAGGACGTGGATCCAAATACCAAATTGACTTGGTTTAAGTCTTTTGCGTTTAGTTAAAAAAATTTGATATTTCTTATAAATTATGCTTTATTAAATAATTTATATATTAACTATAATTGAATTTCTTTTTCACTTGTCAGCAAGATTATAATTGGGAATCCGGTCTTTGTCAAACAGTGCGTCATCACTTCAACATTCAGGCCAATGTATCGTACTAAAATTACATGTACGAGTGGAAGCAAAAGTGGAAGAATGGCAAGCCAATGTCGAAAGATCTACATCCAGAAGTTTAGGAGGAGTTTATCCGCTATTGGAGTATGGGGAATACGGAAGCAACTTCCACACAAAACTCGGAGAATCGTAAGAGCGATCAAGGTGGAGAGAGAATAGAAACCCATAATGCGGGTTCTATTACCTTTAAAAACATTAAAGACGAATGGTAAATTTTCTAATTATTACCTTTTATATATGTTTTTTAGATTTATAACATTGTTTTCGTGTATGCGATCAAGACCGGAGTTACACCAGATTGGCTAGAGGTGATGGAAGAAACCTATACTAGCAAGCAAACCGGACAAATTCAAGATCCGGTTGTTCAAGAGCGGATCGAGAGGATTAAGTTTCGGAAGATGGAACGGCTTACGCAACTCTCCCAAGATTGCTCCTCGTCTTCGACCGATTTACCCCGTGAAAAAATCAACCGCTTGTGTATCGAGGTATATTTTAATATTTCTAAATGTTTTATTAATTTATTTTTCAAATCTTTATATACTAATTCTTTTTATTATTACGTAGGAAATTCTCTTAACCAAGGATCACAGACCCGGTTTAGGAAGTCTGGTGTCCCGAGACGGGAGTGTCTCTTCGGTGTTTTCCCGAGACACTCTACTTGTTCAACAAGTTAAAGATCTTAACCTTGTCGTTCAAGAAAAAAACGCGGTGGCCGAAGAACTGAGGCAACAAAATGCCGAGATCCGTGCGATACTTTCCCAACTCCAAGCTTTACTAGTGGCTCAATATCCGGGACAGCTTCTGTCGCCTTCGCCTCGGCCTCAAATGTGATTTCGTTTAGTTTTTTTTTTTCAAACACATTTTCGTTCAATGTTTGAACAATTGCTATTTCTTTGAATAATTTTTTTTATAAAATATTTTTATAATTATTATGAAATTTATAATTATAATTATTAATTTCATAATTTTAATTAATATTAAATTATGAAATTAAAAAAATGAATATATGAGCCCTCGGAAACTCGTCGAACATTGAGGCCCTCGGAAATCCGTCGGATTATATTGGCCTCGGAAATCTGTTGGAAATTTTTTGTTCTCAGAAATCCGTCGGAATTTCTGGCCCTCGGAAATCCGTCGGAAATTATGGCCCTCGAAAATCCGTCAGAAATTTTGTTCTCGGAAATTCGTCAGAAATAATTGACTTTTTGGAAATTCTCTATCTCTCGGAAAGCCCTCGGAATTGTTTGTTCATTCGGAAATTTCTCGGTATATTGTGTTCTCTCGAAAATCCTTCGAAATTTTTTTTCCCTAGGAAATTTCTGAGGAATTTCCGATGTATCTTAATTTCCGACCACCTCAAACCGATGATCCTAATCCTTCGAAAATCCGTTTTAAAAGTCTTTTTCCGAAGATTTTCCGACGGTTATGTTTCTTAGAAATAAACTGTTTTCTTGTAGTGAATATAGGCAAGAAAAAACAGTCGTACGTTGTAAACTCGTACATAACATTTATATATTATTATAACAACAAAGTCCAACCAAACATTGAAACATAAACATGCATGTCATAAAGTCATTCATAGAATGACACAGACTTATTTTATGTAAAATACACACACGATTAAGCACCAAGCATTTTTTGTAGATTAACATGGGAAATAACAGATACACTTGTGAGCTGGGAAGACATAGTTGCAAGATCCATGTCGTGCTCCTCAAGGTTAATGCACTGATTCTTGCACGCATTATTATTCCACATACACCGGACCATGTTCCACTTGGCCTCTCGCACAATTTCTGTGCTTCCACCATCGTCGGTGTTTTTGCATTATGTATATCTCTCAATGTTAATTACCAAAATAAATGAACACATTTTGCATTCATATGATAAGATCATTACTCACCAAAAGCAGCAAAGAGACAAGAGCAGTGAAGATAAGGGTGATGATGGAAACAAACTTAGCCATGATGATTATTACTATGTCGTTTTCAATGTATGTATGTGTGGTTGTGTGAAGAAATAAGCGTAAGATCAACCTCGATCTATTTTTAATGAAATGATGGTGAGTTAGTCTTCTACTTGTACATCCTATAATCAGGTGGTAACCCCACAAATTAAACACACAGAGTGTTCTAGTAGCTAATATTAACATCTTGGTATATTCATAGTTGACGGCTGGTTCCTCCACCACATATATTTCCCTGTGGAAGGGCTGCATCTCTATCTATGTAACTTAAGTGGCTGCTTTGGCTTTGAGTCAAGTGTCACATCGTTCACATGGGCGGCTAGTTAATTTTGACTCGGTCAAGAAGAAGTTTAAACTGTTCAATGTTTGGAAAGTAGTTCGTGAAAAAATGAAACATGATGCATCTGGCGACGCTGATGCGGACCATTTGTAAAGCTCGTTCCATTGTCTATAACACATACCGCGTCTTCTAGTAGACAATCTATATACATAATTAGAAAGTTTTCTATTTATTTAGAATGTTCACATCAGCAAAACACTTCTATTAATTCATTTAATTTAAAACTATTTATATCTATTATTATTTATAATACATAAAAATAAAACTTAAATACATAACAAAAAAGTAAGTATAATAAATGGATATTGAAAATAATATATACAAAGCTATGAAGTGTTTTATTAGTAATAATATAATTCGAATTTTAAAAATCTATGTTAATATTAATCTTATTTAAAATTTTAGAAATTGTTAATCGATTTTAGAATAGATGTAATTTTAGTGTAAAAAATAAAATTAAAGTTAATGACTGCATTAATTCACACACTTTTCTATTAAAATATAATTTAAATAAAAAACCTAAAATACAAATTAAAAAACGAAATAATAATATACAGCACAAAACATATATGAGAAACAAAATTTGAATAGAGATTGGATGCATATAAACTTAGATAGTTCTACATACACATATAGTTAATTGTAGATGACAAATATAGGAGAAAACAAACTTATCACGCTTAAAAACAATTCAATGGAACAACAATCATTTTCCAAAAATTATAAATTATTTAGAATTAAAAAAAATAAAGTTTATATAACAGTACGTGTAAAATTTTATAATAGTACGTGTAAAATTTTTAAAAGTTTATACTCGAGATAAGAGTATTTATTTTCAAGAAAAATATGTATCGAAAATTAAGAATAATACATTTCAAATTTTTTATAATATGTTGAGGAAAGATTGTGGTCTAAAAATAGAGTTTGATATAAGATTTCTTCAAACAGCTAGGTTACAGTGCAAGGATTGACGGTGAAATCCGATATATATGGATAGGAACGGTTCAAAGATAAAATTTGATATGTAAATATTTTACAGATGATTAGAGAAAATAGAATATAAGAAAATAAAAAAGAGAAAATAATTTTGATATAAGTTAATAATCAATTAACAGTCAAATCAATTATATGTAAGCGATGAGAACGTGAAAAAAAAAAGAGAATATGTCGGGAGGGGACGAATGCATGTTGGAAGATGGCGAAAAAGTGACAGTAAAATTTCTAAAAAAAATTGACTAAATCTTGAAAATATGTATGCACATGATCAAAGTAAATATTTTCAGGTCTCATTCAACTCTGTAAAATGGATGAGTTTATTTTTTAAAAAATATCTTCACAAAATTAGTGGTTGGGGTTATCGGTTCAAAACCGGACTAAACTTTTTGGTTATGTAAGTGTGGTAGGTGAGATGGAATAAAGACATTCATGACTTAGTCAAAAGTTACCTTGTGGCACGATACACTTGTTTTGATGCATGATACTATTACATCGGCATTTAAATGATACGTACAATTAGATCAACGATTAACCAAAACATTTAGGAGATATATTCATAGATCCAAATATAGAAGAAACTTTCTTCGGAATAAAGAATTATGGAATGGTCGTTAAGGTTGTTTCCTTTTTCCTCGAGTTTTTTCAACTGATTTTTGTTACCACGTGTTATCTATCAATTCGTTGTTATTTTCAAGAGAAATATTATTCTCATTAAAATCTATGTTGTATACCGCTTTATAAAATAAATTTTAGTCTATATAAATATATTTTTCAAAACTCAAATGGTTTTATTTGTATTCAACGATTTATATTGTTAATGTTTTAAAGTAGACAAACATCTAGTATAATTAACACACAAGTAGATAATAATAGAAAGATAAGATGCTGATTGATGGATGTATTTTCAACCACTTATTAGACTACTTCTCTGTCAAATGTAATCTTACCATATATAAATAGCTCGACTGGAAAAGTATTCTGAAAATTTTGAAGAAGTCACATGATCGACTGACAACTAGTACGGAAAAAAATATTAAAGGATGATCCGAACCTAAGAAAATATATTGGCCTCTGAAACTTCCTAATTTAAAAAGAAAAAAAAAATGTAACCTAAGCAACTGGTTAATTTGACTTGGTCAAGAATCTCAGATGATTAAACGATTGGGTTCAATATTTCGAATCAGAGTTTAAAAGGAACATGTGGGCATGAAAAGGAATGAACCATGATGCACTCTGGATTCAGCCTGAATCATTTAGGCCATATGTCCCATTTTCCATTATATTCTTCAAGTTTCCATTTGAGATTTAAATCTCTTATTTGCTTGAGTCACAAGAAAATAACCTCGATACCTATAATGATGTCACCAGCTGTCTATAATCTTCTTCTCGGATAGCCGTCATGTTGAAGGCCCAAGGCCCATGACGATGCCTCTGTGCTGCCTTAGTATAGAGCCAAGAATGCCAGTATTTGAAATAGATGCAAGTTAATCATACATTTTTTTATTGATATTGTTATTGAGATGAGGTTATGTCTTCTAGGCTGGATGCTTTTTACTGTCCTTATAAAGGTCGTGTTGCAAACAAATATAACAAGAACAAGAAGAATAGTCATAGTACATAAAAGTTTTTTTAAGAAACCAACATAAACAATACAATGTCGTACATAGAAGTTTATATGATAACCATACCCAACATTAAAACATAAAACTGCATGTCATAAAGTCACTCATGGAGTGCAGAGACTTATTTATGTAAAATACACACACAATTAAGAACCAAGGAGTTTTAGTAGATTAACATGGGAAGTAACAGATACATCTGTGATATGGGAAGACATAGTTACAAGAACCATGTCGTGCTCCTTCAAGATTAATGCACTGATTCTTGCATGCATTATTGTTTCCACAAACTCCTGACCATGTCCCACTACTCTTTTCGCACAACTTTTGTGCTTCCACCATTGTTGGTCCTTCTGTATATATACATAATCATTATCAAATAAATCTTAAACTGAAAAAACCAAATTGATAACTTATTTTACCATGTATATGATAAGATCATTACTCACCAAGAGAAGCAAAGAGAACAAGAACAACGAAGAGAAGGGCGATGATGGAAGCAAACTTAGCCATGACTATTACTACTTGTTTTCAATGTATGTGTATTGTGAGAAAATAAGCATAGTATCAACTTCTATTTATAGTGATATGATGGTTAGTTTAGTCTTTTACTTTTCGTCGTATAAAAATGTGTAAAACCCCACAAATGAAACACATACTGTCTTCTAGTAAACAATAGAAGATATGATGTTTGACTAGTCTAGAGTTGATGGCTGGCTTCTCAACCACATATATATCAGGCTGCATCTCTATCTAATGTAACCTATGCATATGCTTGGGGTTCGAGTCAATGCTACTGCTACACACCGTTTCAGTTGGGCGGCTGGTTAATATATTTGACTTGGTCATGAAGATTAAATTCATGTTTCGAACGAGAGTTGGAAAAGAACCGATGCAGGCCGTGTTTAAAGCTTGTCCCATTCCCCATACCAATCTTGACGTTTCCATTTTCGACGTAACTCTCTTATTTGCTTGTTTCGCAAGAACAAAACTGTAACAGCCCAATTTTTGGACAAGGCCCATTACAGAATCCAAGGTCCATCAACCAAACTCAAAGCCCACCAAAACCCACAAGAAAAACTCTAGGTAACCTCTTTCTCATTCTCTATAAATACTCTCATTTCTCTTTTCATTCCACAACACTCTCCCGAGTAACAAACCGCTGCCGAATTCCCGAGCCGGAGAGAGAGCCATCGCCGAATCGCCGTCCACCATCTCCCGAGCTTAGACCGACCAAGCCACCGCCGAGTTTAACCGAAGGTAACTCCGAAAACCGAGTTTTGAAGGTTTTAATTTCGGTCCATTTAGTGTTTTCATGATCTCTCTCTAACCGCTTCAAATCTCGCAAATCTAAAGTCACCATCGGATTCGTGACGACAAGACGAAGCCGGAGACACCAAGCTCGGCCGAAACCGCCTCCGCCTGTCGCCGGAGCCGCCGTGACCGGCCACTGTCTGTTCGTCGCTGGGAATCTGCCGCCGTCGCCGCCGGTGATTTTTCCGGTAAGCCTCGCCCCAAAACTTCACCGGTAAGCTAGCCTGAAAGAGCAATGAACGCGCGACATTCAAAATATGACGATGTTTACGCTCCACACGTCCGTTTTGTTATGGTGTCCCCAGACAAGAGGTTTGATGAACAATTCCTTGTTGTGTAAAGAATGATGTAAGGCATGTGAACTCGGTTCCATTATCATTGCGAACCATTTTCACGGCTTTACCAAATTGTTTTTTCATATAGGCATAAAAATTCTTCAAGATATGTCGAACCTCTGATTTTTTAAGTAAAAGATAAATCCAAACGAAACGGGAAAAATCATCAACAATTGTTAAAAAAAAATAGACATCACCATGTGTAGAAGCAACTCGGTAGGGTCCCCAAACATTAACATGAATTAAATCAAAGTAATCTTTCGTCTTATCAAAATTGGCTGGAAAAGTTTCTCGTGTTGGCTTAGCCCGAAAGCACACATTGCCAGAACTAGGACTAGCAGAATGTAAAGAATCAGAAAAGAAAAAATCTGAAAACACTGAAAAAGAAGGATGGCCCAACTGCCGCCACTTTGTAAGCTTGAACCGCTGCGACATCCAAAAGATAATACACCCCATTACGTTCTCGACCGGCTCTAATCAGCGTCCTCGTAAAATGGTCCTGTAAAACACAAGAGTGTATCAGTAAACAATGCAAAACAGTTCTTGAACTGCTTTAAAAGTGTGGACACTGATATCAAAGAACAGTTGAGCTTCGGAACATATAAAACATTGTAAAACGTAATCGTATCAGTGAGATTAAAAATGCCTTGGCTCGTAGAAACAGTTTTTACTGCCATCAGCAACCAATAGAATAAGGTAATGTATCTATGAGAGCATAGAGCAAGGAGAGATTCCCGATCATGTGGTGAGAAGCACCAGTGTCGATGATAATATCTCCTAGAATCTTACCAGAGAGTTTTGAGGGAATTGCCGCCACTACTCTTCTGTTCGACCATCAGGCTAGGAGCCTTCCATTGCTCATCTTAAAATTTGGAAAAAACAGAGGCATTAGAGCTAGTAGCGTGAGCAGCATGAGCAAAACCACGACCACGACCAGTAAAACTGAGCTGCGAGCCACGACTGCCTCTATTCGAACCTCTGCCACCGGTCTTATAGCTTATTTCAAACCACCAATCAGGATATCCTGTTGATTGCCAGCATAACGACTTCTCATGTCCTGGTTTTCCACAGTGGGAATAAATGAGACGATCTCTGTTTTGATTCACGGTATTGGGAACAGAGATGTCTTGGTGTGGGGCAAGGCTCACGGAACCACCATCAACATCACATCGAACAATAAACCCAACTGCATCATTGTGTTGCTCCCGTGACTTAGCTGAAACAAATTGTTGCTCTTCACGAATAACTCTCGAATAAGCTTGTCCTACATCAGGGGATGGATCCGCATCAATGAGAGTATTGATGAAATTAGCAAAGCAAAATTCATCAAGCCCCAACAAAAACTGTGTAAGCTTTTCTTCTTCTCTTCTTGTGCGAAATTGACACAACCAGTACCATTACAAGTCGGCAGCGGCTTATATGTGTACAACTCATCCCACATCGCAGCAAGTCGTCCGTAATAATCAATTCGGATTGCCCATCTTGATGACATGTTGCTAATTGTCCCGAAGATGATGAACGCGTACTTTGTTCCCAACACAAAACCGCTTCTTTAAATTTTCTCATAAATCATGTGCATTAGTAAGAAACGAGACAGTGGAGAGAACCCGAGGAGTAATAGAAGTACGCAACCACCCAATCACCATGGAATTAACAGATGTCCATGACTCTAAATCTGTGCTATCAGCAGCTGGTTTTGGCATAGTACCATCAATAAAACCTGTTTTCTTCTTTGCTCGAAGAGCATTAATCATCTCAGAAGCCCACTTATTATAGTTTTTCCCTGTTAACAAAACAAAGGTGCTCATGGCTCCAGGATTGTCAGCGGAAGACAGTGAGTACGGCGTGAAATCACCACTTTTAACCACAACTTCTTGACCAGACATCTTAATCAAAGATGATTTGATCACATAAAACTCTTCAACAAAGAGAGAAAGAGGAAAAATAAATCGAGTAAGCAATCTTAATTTAAGAAGAAAAAAAATTAGGTTTTAGGTTTCAGGAATATTTTTGCTCTGATACCATATAAATTTAGATAATGCTCTTTCTTATTCATCAATAAACTTCTGTATAATATATATATGAGTATGTGAGCGCTAAACCTAATCGAGAATACAACTTAGCCCAACTAATATAATCTAGCCCAAACGAATATGGACAAGAAGAAACAGTATTACGTCGTACATAAAAGTTTATCTTATTATAACAAACCAACATAAACATATCTGGTACATGTATAAGCCCACTCATAGAGTGACACATACTTATTTTATAGAATTACACACACACTTAAGCACTAAGAGTTTTTGGTAGATTAACATGGGAAGTAGCAGATACATTTGTGAGCTGGGAAGACATAGTTGCAAGATCCATGTCGTGCTTTCTCAAGTCTAATGCATTGATTCTTGCACGCGTTATTGTTTCCACAGACTCCGGACCATGTCCCACTTGGCCTCTCACACAACTTCTGTGCTTCCACCAGTGTCGGTGCTTCTGCATATGGATATATCTCTCAAAATTAATTATCTCAATAAATGAGAAAAAAAAAAACTCATTTTGCCATGCATATGATCGATAAGATCATTACTCACCAAAAGCAGCAAAGAAAACAAGAGCAGCGAAAAAAAGGGTGACGATGGTAGCAGACTTAGCCATGACTATTGCTTGCTTAGTTGTTTTCAATGTATTTATGTTTTAGTTTGAAGAAATAAGCATGAGATCAACCTCTATTTATAGTGAAAATATGATGAGGAAATCGATTTTCACTACGTGTGCATCGGACAAGTCAAGTGTTTCAGCCCACAAATTAAAAACACACACCGTCTTGTAGTAGAAAATATTAACACGCAAGTACCATCGAATACAATATCTTAACCAATTCATAAACAGTGTGCTGATCAATGGCTGGTTTCAGGTGCTTCATTTGTTCATTTGCATTTTAATTCGGTGGCTACTACATTATTTGTTCACATATATGTGGCTTATTTGACTAGGTCAAAAGGTTAAATATCTTCCTTACACAAGTGGTAGTGATAAGTCATGACCACATCGCATTTAATTTTAAAACATGAAGTTGGATATTTTCTATAGACTAACAAATTTGTAACATAGCACCAACTCATATATAATTTCGTAGGTCCCAGCCCCAAACAAAAACCTCTTGGATTCAACTCTGCCAAATTCGTCGGACCACCTAAAAGAAAAATCCGATTTTAAATTATATGTTAACTAGTTTTAGAAGTAAATCTAAAAAACTAATCGAAAGAAAAAATCGTTTTCGACTTCATAGTCGTCATCCAAAAACTTTAATAAACACTATATGTCAATTTCCAACGAAATTAGTGGTCGAAAAAATATCAACAAATTTTAAATTATTTTCTGACGAAATATTATTACTTAAAAATTGTCAAAAAATTTCGATTGAATATAATTGGTCGAAAATTAGTCTGAATATTTCTTCGAAAGCTCCGTAGTCATCGGAAATTCGTCGAAATTTTTAATTTTTAATTTTATTTTTAAAAAGTGGTTGGAAATTCGTCAAAAATTTTCGAAATTTTTTTGATAAATATTTAATTATTATTTTTTTTTTAAAATGTCGTTGAAAATTTGTCGAAAATTTGTCGAAAATTTCTGACGAATTTTTGACCACTTATTAATTATTTTTAATTAATATGTTTTTAGGTTTATAGAAGAAAAAGTATAAATGTCGTCAGAAGTTCGTCGAAACTTTTATATGATCGTTGGAAATTCGTCGAAAATTTTATGGATTTTTATGTTCCCGCATTTGTATATTCAAATGATTTGAATTTACCACGTTTTGTAATTTCCGTCGAAATATTTTCTATATATACCAAATGAGTATTCACCCATTTCACAATTCAAAACACAACAAACTAAATTTCTAATAACATATTTTTCTCTCTACTTCGAAAATCATTTTCAATTTTCAAAATTTCATCATTTCCTTTCTCTTTTTTAATTAATAATTTTCATTTATGAATATATATTAATTTATTTTTAAGTATTAAATTTTGAATTCTAATTTGTAGATAATTAACATTTTTAATTTTTAACTATAATTATTTTAGTTTTAATTTTAGTAATTTTAATTTATTTTTATTTTTTAAAAAAATATATATAAAATCATTGAAAATTTGTCGAAAATATATATATATATATATATATTTTAATTATAAATGTGGTCGAAAATTCGTCAGAAATTTCTGACAAATTTTCGACAAATATTTCCCACAAATTTTTTACCAATATTTTCGTTATTAATCTCCGACGAATTTTCGATGAATGTTGATTTCTGACTAAAAAAATTTGACGAATTTGATTTTGTCAAAAATTCGCCGATATATGAAATTTTCGACAAATATCATCGTCAGAAATTGGGATGTTTTTTTTGTAACGAAAGATCTCTCTTTTAAAAATATTTTCTGTAAACAGCCACGTGCCAACAACTTCCTTGCCCTACTAAGAGAGCCCCAGCACTAGCGATGGACAGATAGCAAACTTAGAAGATATTTTGTTAGATTATTAGAAACCGAAAGGCAATTTATTAGTGATAAATTTTAAATTACTAATTAGATAGAAAATTGATTTCATTTTGTTAGCTCATGAATTTGGTTAGAAAAAGAACTTAAGAATGGTTAACATAGAATTTTAGTAAAGATGGTAGTTCTATAAATATAATAAAGAAAATGTGAAAATCAAGCATATGTCTAAGCAATGAAATTAAAAATTGGCTAAAATACGATTTGGACTTTGTCTGTAAACAAAGACAATTTCTGGGCCAAATTTGCAATTCTTCAAAACTTTTAAAAGATGTAAAATTCAATTGCCGTCAGGTATTGGTCTCGACCGACACCCACACCAATTTTGCTCTCCGAGTTTGTTTCTTCAGCGCAACTTCTCGGTTTGCTCCAAAACATCTCATAATCTCCAGATAAGTCCAAAACGCTCATTGGTCTGCAAAGACTCTAAAACACTTGCAAATACTGTAAAGACTCTAAAAAGGACTCCTATATCATGGTTAAAAACCATAAAACCCATGGTATATCAACTTGCCCCTTCCGCCGTCGCGAAGTCTCTCACCGTCATTCGTTCGCCCTGTATCTCGCCGATCTCACCGTCCGTTTCTTTCATAATTATGTAAGTTTAATTATTTGTTTTGCTTTAAAACTTTTTAAATTTAGGATTGATTTGGATGTTGTTTTGAAAAAACTGACTGAAAATAGGTAATTATAATTTTTTAGATATTTTTGTTAATTACTAAAAATAATTTTAAAACGTTTTTCTAATAAAGAATAAATTATTAATTTTATGTATAATTTTGTTCTTACCTTTTATTACTATAAAAAGCTTTTTAAAAAATACATGTATATTTTTAATTTAAAAAATTTATGTATAATTGTTTTCTTAATTTTTATTACTATAAAAAAAGGTTTTTTAAAAATGTACATATATATTTTTATGTTTTATACTTTATATAAAAAATATTTCTTAATTATATTAATATAAAAATCTTTTTCTAAATATATTTATATTTTAAGTTAAAGTATAATTTATGTATAATTTGTTTCTTAATTTTTCTATGAGTTTTCAAAAATAATGGTTATTTATGTTTAGTTTAAGTAAAATATTAAAACTTCATTACTTATTTCAATATGTATTTATTTTCATTTTTAAAAAATTTCTTTATTAATTTTAGTTTTAACGTTTACAATTTTTCAATGTAGATCTTATGCGGAGTTCGAAGGGACATCGTCTCACTGGTCCCAAAGATCACGTAGTGGCTCTGGAACACCAGCTGCTTCTCCTTCGAACATTCCTGAGACAAAAATTCCGTGTTCCAAGAAGTGATGAAGATATAGGAGTTTGTTACTCAACCGGGACGATGCCATATCCCGATACTCCATTCTTATGAAGAAAACGGAGTGAATTGGTAATTAATTTTATTTAAGTATTTATATTTAACTGATGAATTTAATATTTCACTATTTTTTTTTTTACATGTTTCTAGGTTTGGAATGGATAATGGTATCACGAAATCCATTCTCATGATTTTCAAGACGCAACTCAATCAAACTTGGCCAACTTACGAGGACGTGGATCCAAATACCAAATTGACTTGGTTTAAGTCTTTTGCGTTTAGTTAAAAAAATTTGATATTTCTTATAAATTATGCTTTATTAAATAATTTATATATTAACTATAATTGAATTTCTTTTTCACTTGTCAGCAAGATTATAATTGGGAATCCGGTCTTTGTCAAACAGTGCGTCATCACTTCAACATTCAGGCCAATGTATCGTACTAAAATTACATGTACGAGTGGAAGCAAAAGTGGAAGAATGGCAAGCCAATGTCGAAAGATCTACATCCAGAAGTTTAGGAGGAGTTTATCCGCTATTGGAGTATGGGGAATACGGAAGCAACTTCCACACAAAACTCGGAGAATCGTAAGAGCGATCAAGGTGGAGAGAGAATAGAAACCCATAATGCGGGTTCTATTACCTTTAAAAACATGAAAGACGAATGGTAAATTTTCTAATTATTACCTTTTATATATGTTTTTTAGATTTATAACATTGTTTTCGTGTATGCGATCAAGACCGGAGTTACACCAGATTGGCTAGAGGTGATGGAAGAAACCTATACTAGCAAGCAAACCGGACAAATTCAAGATCCGGTTGTTCAAGAGCGGATCGAGAGGATTAAGTTTCGGAAGATGGAACGGCTTACGCAACTCTCCCAAGATTGCTCCTCGTCTTCGACCGATTTACCCCGTGAAAAAATCAACCGCTTGTGTATCGAGGTATATTTTAATATTTCTAAATGTTTTATTAATTTATTTTTCAAATCTTTATATACTAATTCTTTTTATTATTACGTAGGAAATTCTCTTAACCAAGGATCACAGACCCGGTTTAGGAAGTCTGGTGTCCCGAGACGGGAGTGTCTCTTCGGTGTTTTCCCGAGACACTCTACTTGTTCAACAAGTTAAAGATCTTAACCTTGTCGTTCAAGAAAAAAACGTGGTGGCCGAAGAACTGAGGCAACAAAATGCCGAGATCCGTGCGATACTTTCCCAACTCCAAGCTTTACTAGTGGCTCAATATCCGGGACAGCTTCTGTCGCCTTCGCCTCGGCCTCAAATGTGATTTCGTTTAGTTTTTTTTTTTTCAAACACATTTTCATTCAATGTTTGAACAATTGCTATTTCTTTGAATAATTTTTTTTATAAAATATTTTTATAATTATTATGAAATTTATAATTATAATTATTAATTTCATAATTTTAATTAATATTAAATTATGAAATTAAAAAAATGAATATATGAGTCCTCGGAAACTCGTCGAACATTGAGGCCCTCGGAAATCCGTCGGATTATATTGGCCTCGGAAATCTGTTGGAAATTTTCTGTTCTCAGAAATCCGTCGGAATTTCTGGCCCTCGGAAATCCGTCGGAAATTATGGCCCTCGAAAATCCGTCAGAAATTTTGTTCTCGGAAATTCGTCAGAAATAATTGACTTTTTGGAAATTCTCTATCTCTCGGAAAGCCCTCGGAATTGTTTGTTCATTCGGAAATTTCTCGGTATATTGTGTTCTCTCGAAAATCCTTCGAAATTTTTTTTCCCTAGGAAATTTCTGAGGAATTTCCGATGGATCTTAATTTCCGACCACCTCAAACCGATGATCCTAATCCTTCGAAAATCCGTTTTAAAAGTCTTTTTCCGAAGATTTTCCGACGGTTATGTTTCTTAGAAATAAACTGTTTTCTTGTAGTGAATATAGGCAAGAAAAAACAGTCGTACGTTGTAAACTCGTACATAACATTTATATATTATTATAACAACAAAGTCCAACCAAACATTGAAACATAAACATGCATGTCATAAAGTCATTCATAGAATGACACAGACTTATTTTATGTAAAATACACACACGATTAAGCGCCAAGCATTTTTTGTAGATTAACATGGGAAATAACAGATACACTTGTGAGCTGGGAAGACATAGTTGCAAGATCCATGTCGTGCTCCCTCAAGGTTAATGCACTGATTCTTGCACGCATTATTATTTCCACATACACCGGACCATGTTCCACTTGGCCTCTCGCACAATTTCTGTGCTTCCACCATCGTCGGTGTTTTTGCATTATGTATATCTCTCAATGTTAATTACCAAAATAAATGAACACATTTTGCATTCATATGATAAGATCATTACTCACCAAAAGCAGCAAAGAGACAAGAGCAGTGAAGATAAGGGTGATGATGGAAACAAACTTAGCCATGATGATTATTACTATGTCGTTTTCAATGTATGTATGTGTGGTTGTGTGAAGAAATAAGCGTAAGATCAACCTCGATCTATTTTTAATGAAATGATGGTGAGTTAGTCTTCTACTTGTACATCCTATAATCAGGTGGTAACCCCACAAATTAAACACACAGAGTGTTCTAGTAGCTAATATTAACATCTTGGTATATTCATAGTTGACGGCTGGTTCCTCCACCACATATATTTCCCTGTGGAAGGGCTGCATCTCTATCTATGTAACTTAAGTGGCTGCTTTGGCTTTGAGTCAAGTGTCACATCGTTCACATGGGCGGCTAGTTAATTTGACTCGGTCAAGAAGAAGTTTAAACTGTTCAATGTTTGGAAAGTAGTTCGTGAAAAAATGAAACATGATGCATCTGGCGACGCTGATGCGGACCATTTGTAAAGCTCGTTCCATTGTCTATAACACATACCGCGTCTTCTAGTAGACAATCTATATACATAATTAGAAAGTTTTCTATTTATTTAGAATGTTCACATCAGCAAAACACTTCTATTAATTCATTTAATTTAAAACTATTTATATCTATTATTATTTATAATACATAAAAATAAAACTTAAATACATAACAAAAAAGTAAGTATAATAAATGGATATTGAAAATAATATATACAAAGCTATGAAGTGTTTTATTAGTAATAATATAATTCGAATTTTAAAAATCTATGTTAATATTAATCTTATTTAAAATTTTAGAAATTGTTAATCGATTTTAGAATAGATGTAATTTTAGTGTAAAAGATAAAATTAAAGTTAATGACTGCATTAATTCACACACTTTTCTATTAAAATATAATTTAAATAAAAAACCTAAAATACAAATTAAAAAACGAAATAATAATATACAGCACAAAACATATATGAGAAACAAAATTTGAATAGAGATTGGATGCATATAAACTTAGATAGTTCTACATACACATATAGTTAATTGTAGATGACAAATATAGGAGAAAACAAACTTATCACGCTTAAAAACAATTCAATGGAACAACAATCATTTTCCAAAAATTATAAATTATTTAGAATTAAAAAAAATAAAGTTTATATAACAGTACGTGTAAAATTTTATAATAGTACGTGTAAAATTTTTAAAAGTTTATACTCGAGATAAGAGTATTTATTTTCAAGAAAAATATGTATCGAAAATTAAGAATAATACATTTCAAATTTTTTATAATATGTTGAGGAAAGATTGTGGTCTAAAAATAGAGTTTGATATAAGATTTCTTCAAACAGCTAGGTTACAGTGCAAGGATTGACGGTGAAATCCGATATATATGGATAGGAACGGTTCAAAGATAAAATTTGATATGTAAATATTTTACAGATGATTAGAGAAAATAGAATATAAGAAAATAAAAAAGAGAAAATAATTTTGATATAAGTTAATAATCAATTAACAGTCAAATCAATTATATGTAAGCGATGAGAACGTGAAAAAAAAAAAGAGAATATGTCGGGAGGGGACGAATGCATCTTGGAAGATGGCAAAAAAGTGACAGTAAAATTTCTAAAAAAAATTGACTAAATCTTGAAAATATGTATGCACATGATCAAAGTAAATATTTTCAGGTCTCATTCAACTCTGTAAAATGGATGAGTTTATTTTTTAAAAAATATCTTCACAAAATTAGTGGTTGGGGTTATCGGTTCAAAACCGGACTAAACTTTTTGGTTATGTAAGTGTGGTAGGTGAGATGGAATAAAGACATTCATGACTTAGTCAAAAGTTACCTTGTGGCACGATACACTTGTTTTGATGCATGATACTATTACATCGGCATTTAAATGATACGTACAATTAGATCAACGATTAACCAAAACATTTAGGAGATATATTCATAGATCCAAATATAGAAGAAACTTTCTTCGGAATAAAGAATTATGGGATGGTCGTTAAAATTGTTTCTTTTTTCCTCGAGTTTTTTCAACTGATTTTTGTTACCACGTGTTATCTAGCAATTCGTTGTTATTTTTCAAGAGAAATATTATTCTCATTAAAATCTATGTTGTATACCGCTTTATAAAATAAATTGTAGTCTATATAAATATATTTTTCAAAACTCAAATGGTTTTATTTGTATTCAACGATTTATATTGTTAATGTTTTAAAGTAGACAAACATCTAGTATAATTAACACACAAGTAGATAATAATAGAAAGATAAGATGCTGATTGATGGATGTATTTTCAACCACTTATTAGACTACTTCTCTGTCAAATGTAATCTTACCATATATAAATAGCTCGACTGAAAAAGTATTCTGAAAAATTTTGAAGAAGTCACATGATCGACTGACAACTAGTACGGAAAAAAATATTAAAGGATGATCCGAACCTAAGAAAATATATTGGCCTCTGAAACTTCCTAATTTAAAAAGAAAAAAAAATGTAACCTAAGAAACTGATTAATTTGACTTGGTCAAGAATCTCACATGATAACATGTGGGCATGAAAAGGAATGAACCATGATGCACTCTGGATTCAGCCTGAATCATTTAGGCCATATGTCCCATTTTCCATTATATTCTTCAAGTTTCCATTTGAGATTTAAATCTCTTATTTGCTTGAGTCACAAGAAAATAACCTCGATACCTATAATGATGTCACCAGCTGTCTATAATCTTCTTCTCGGATAGCCGTCATGTTGAAGGCCCAAGGCCCATGACGATGCCTCTGTGCTGCCTTAGTATAGAGCCAAGAATGCCAGTATTTGAAATAGATGCAAGTTAATCATACATTTTTTTATTGATATTGTTATTGAGATGAGGTTATGTCTTCTAGGCTGGATGCTTTTTACTGTCCTTATAAAGGTCGTGTTGCAAACAAATATAACAAGAACAAGAAGAATAGTCATAGTACATAAAAGTTTTTTTAAGAAACCAACATAAACAATACAATGTCGTACATAGAAGTTTATATGATAACCATACCCAACATTAAAACATAAAACTGCATGTCATAAAGTCACTCATGGAGTGCAGAGACTTATTTATGTAAAATACACACACAATTAAGAACCAAGGAGTTTTAGTAGATTAACATGGGAAGTAACAGATACATCTGTGATATGGGAAGACATAGTTACAAGAACCATGTCGTGCTCCTTCAAGATTAATGCACTGATTCTTGCATGCATTATTGTTTCCACAAACTCCTGACCATGTCCCACTACTCTTTTCGCACAACTTTTGTGCTTCCACCATTGTTGGTCCTTCTGTATATATACATAATCATTATCAAATAAATCTTAAACTGAAAAAACCAAATTGATAACTTATTTTACCATGTATATGATAAGATCATTACTCACCAAGAGAAGCAAAGAGAACAAGAACAACGAAGAGAAGGGCGATGATGGAAGCAAACTTAGCCATGACTATTACTACTTGTTTTCAATGTATGTGTATTGTGAGAAAATAAGCATAGTATCAACTTCTATTTATAGTGATATGATGGTTAGTTTAGTCTTTTACTTTTCGTCGTATAAAAATGTGTAAAACCCCACAAATGAAACACATACTGTCTTCTAGTAAACAATAGAAGATATGATGTTTGACTAGTCTAGAGTTGATGGCTGGCTTCTCAACCACATATATATCAGGCTGCATCTCTATCTAATGTAACCTATGCATATGCTTGGGGTTCGAGTCAATGCTACTGCTACACCGTTTCAGTTGGGCGGCTGGTTAATATATTTGACTTGGTCATGAAGATTAAATTCATGTTTCGAACGAGAGTTGGAAAAGAACCGATGCAGGCCGTGTTTAAAGCTTGTCCCATTCCCCATACCAATCTTGACGTTTCCATTTTCGACGTAACTCTCTTATTTGCTTGATTCGCAAGAACAAAACTGTAACAGCCCAATTTTTGGACAAGACCCATTACAGAATCCAAGGTCCATCAACCCAACCCAAAGCCCACCAAGCCCATAAGAAAAACCCTAGGTAACCTCTTTCTCATTCTTTATAAATACTCTCATTTCTTTTCATTCCACAACACTCTCCCGAGTAACGAACCGCTGCCGAATTCCCGAGCCGGAGAGAGAGCCATCGCCGAATCGCCGTCCACGATCTCCCGAGCTTAGACCGACCAAGCCACCGCCGAGTTTAACCGAAGGTAACTCCGAAAACCGAGTTTTGAAGGTTTTAATTTCGGTCCATTTAGTGTTTTCAAGATCTCTCTCTAACCGCTTCGAATCTCGCCAATCTAAAGCCACCATCGGATTCGTGACGACGAGACGAAGCCGGAGACACCAAGCTCGGCCGAAACCGCCTCTGCCTGTCGCCGGAGCCGCCGTGATCGGCCACTGTCCGTTCGTCGCTGGGAATCCGCCGCCGTCGCCGCCGGTGATTTTTCCGGTAAGCCTCGCCAGAATTTTCGCCACCGAGCATTTAGGTTAACCGATCGGTTTAATTCAATTGATTTCGATTTGGTTTTCGATTTAGGTTAATCGGTCGGTTTAAATCGATTTGGTTTCGGTTTAGGTTAACCGATTAGTTTAAATCAATTAATTCCCAGTTTAGGTTAACCGTTTCGATTTTGAAATTGATTTCTGGTTTAGCTAAACCGGACCGATTTGACTGGTTTGACCGTTGATCGTTGACTTTTCGATGTCAACCGTTGACTTTGACCGGTTGACCCGAAACCCGCTTTTCGTCGTTCGATGACCCTCTGACTCGATTTTTCGTTCTGGTTTTAGATCCGAAGTCGGTTTATTTATTCGAGGTACATAAACCGCAGTTATCGACTTTGCTAAGGTGAGGACTATTCAGCAAACTTCTGTACTTTGTTCGAGGACTCTAGTTACGAATAGTTTAGTAACTAAATGTGATATGTTTCTATGATCGAGTCTAGCTAGTTTGCTTGTTTAAATTGAACATAGGAATATAGATGATTCAACCCAATTGTTTGTTCGCATACTGTTGATGTTAAGTGTTTGATATATATATATATATATATATATATATATATATATATATACGTATATTATATTTGAAATATGGTAGCGGGGTACAGAGATGGACTTTTGTATTGCATCGCATTGTGTGAGGTTGGCGTGAGGGCAACCTGAGTTGATCTGTTGTCATGCACCTTAAGATCGATGAAAGCGTCCACGGGGCGGTGTGATTGGGCAATATCCCATAGTTGTGAGAGGTTGGGGTGAGGGCAACCTGAGTCGATCTGTTGCCCTGCACCTTAAGATCGATAAAAGCGTTTACGAGGCGGTGTGATTGGACACTATCCCATACTAGGACATTGTCTGTTGTTTGAGCACTGTAGGTGCTGTGTTTGTTCATGTTTGGTTCTATTCTGTTTTGTGATTAGTTTCTTAGATGGAGTCAGTGATATGCGGATTTAGCATCTCATACCTCACTGAGTGACTTTCCTGTTGCTCACCCCTCTTTCTTCCCCTTTCAGGTGAGCCTGCCAAGTAGTTCGTACTTGACGTGTCAGGTGTGTCGTTTTGGGTTGATTCTCATTTTCCGCAATTTATTTGTGATTTTAATTAAATAATTATGTTATGGATTTATTTGTATTTATTATAGTTTATCGGATTTATTAGAATTATCGGATTTATGTTTAATAAAAGCGGTTATTTAATTAAATAAAGTTAATTACGGTAACATTTATTTATGGTAACACATCGTTCCCGAGAGTAGGTGAGACGGATGTTACACGTGGTACGCCGTTCCCAAGAGAAGGTGAGACGGGTGTTACGAAAACAGTCTTCTCGATATTATAATAAGAGATGTCACGAGTCTATACTCTTCTTTTCTAGATAATATAATTTTCTTGAAATTATTTATCCAATATGATGAATCGTCTGTGCAAGTTGTTCTTAAGATTCGTTTCTTTGACATGTCCATTTTTGGGTCTTAATCCAAATTTGATTGACTACATTGTTATTTGGTAATCTCAACATTAAAATAATGAAAAAGATTGTTATTTAATTCGGTCATTTAAAAAATATATATATTATTCAGTCTTAAGTTTTATAAGAGAAATCGTTATTGGGAAAAAATCATAACTTATAATCCACATCAATATCTTATTGCAGGTTTCCAATTTTAATTTTATTATATAAAAAAATAATTACCAAATTTTTGTTGCAAGTTTGTAGCGAATTTAGCTACACATTAATTCAGTCTAGCAAAACTGCCTTAGATTATGGTGTTTGGCAACTATTTCAGTCTAGAAGATAAGATGTTTGACTAGTTTAGAGTTGATGGCTGGTTTCTCAACCACATATATATCAAGCTGCATCTCTATCTAATGTAACCTATGCATATGCTTGGGGTTCGAGTCAATGCTACTGCTACACCGTTTCACTTGGGTGGCTGGTTAATACTCTGTCCTGCACTTTTTCCAATAACTTTCTCGAATCATATTATTTTTCTTGCAAAAAAGTTTAATCACATTTAACAATGTAAAAATTATGTTAAAAAAATCATTAACATCAAAGTATATTTTTCCAACTGCAACGACGACTAGCTGAAGTTGATGAGCAAAATAATAGACATAATATGTATAATTGTTTTTTCTAACAATCAAATATCTAAGTCCATTGAACTCATTCTTCATATCACTTGCTCCGTCATAACTTTGTATTCTCATCTTTGTGAAGTTTAACTCATATTTTGCAAATAAATCATCAATAGTAGATGATAAAGACGCGGATCTTGGGCTGGTCCGTTTGTGTATGGGTCAGATAAACATGCGGATCTTGGACTCGATCCATTATGATTCGAACATTAAGTTGTTAATGATATATTGAACATAACCGAATTTGGATAATGAGATGTTTCCGGAATCGCCTACACAAAATAAAAACTAACCAAATTTGAGTTTTATCAATTAAAGTAAATTTCAACAAAAACGACTACAATCAATTTGGATTATAAATATGAAAAATCTAATTTCAAAATTAATTAGTTTATGTAATCGAAGTTGTTAATGAAATATTGAACATAACCGAATTTGTTAATGAGATATTTCCGGAATAAAAATAAATAAAAACTATGTTAAATAAGGAAAATCTAAATTCAAATTTTTAAAAATCTTTGTATCTTAAAAAATAATTAAATGAAATCTAATTAGTTTAAGTAATCTCCATATTTGAAGGATTGTTTCGAATATTATATGTCAAAAGTAATTATATATGTCATATATAATTTTAATTATATATTTTTATCCTTTGAAATCATGCATTTATCACGAATCTTTTACAAAAAATATATACCCAAATATATTATTTTGATATTAATTTGATTTTAATCTTTGAAACCCTAAAATCTTTTACCGACTTTCTTAATCCTATAAATATAGGATTAGTCTCACATATCTAGTACTCACTAATCATTTGAACCTTTTCCTTTCTATTGCTATATTGTTTTCAGTTAAAAAATGGCCGCAAATCTTGGTTTCATAAGTTTTGCTGACATCAAACCTTTCAAAACGAATTGGAGTGTTCAAGTGAAAATAGTGCATTCATGGACTCAATTTATTGGAAAACCATGGAAATGATTATGGCTGATACATCTGTAAACGTATATTCACCTATCGTTTGATGTTTATATGCTTTTAATTAAATTTTATCGAGGTAATTAATAAGAATCTCTAATTTTTTTAGGGCATTCTGATTCATGTTACTGTCAAGAAGCAACAAGTCAACAAGCTTAAGAGGTTTATCAAAATTGGCTAATGGCGAATTATCGAAAATTTCACACTATCAAAATCAATGGAAAAGTTAAGAGCAACCAAGCATGCCTACTATAAGTCGGTGTGTTTCACTTTTTGATGATATGTATTTTGATTTTGCTAACTTCGAAGATGTCTTGAATGAATCAGGGTTGAATGAACATGTCTTGATTGGTAATTCTCTTACTACTCGTCTTTTATAATTGAATATTATATAATATTAATAATGCAATTTCATTACACTTAATATTTGATTTACATATGTGTTGGGGCAGGTTGTGACTGTGGGTGAAATGAAAACTCATGATGTCAATAATAAGGCTAAAAAAAACTCGAGTTTGAACTAAGAGACAAAGTATTTTGAAAAAAAATTGATCGATTATCTTTATGGGTAAATGCTATCAAAAAGAGATACTAACTTGTTTTTAATAATCCGATTGTATTGTAGTGATGAACGTTTGTCATTGACTCTATGAGAGAGATTTGCTGAAACGATTTGGGATACCACTAAGAATGCAGGCAATGGAATGGTGATATGTTTGCTTCGCCTCGCTAAGATCAATACATTTACACTCTTTATACTAAAAACAGGTCAAAGATCAATATCAAACGTTTTTGACATGTTTTTGTTGTTGATCAATCCTAATATCATGTGGTTGAAGAGTTTGTGGCCAAGTATGTATATTAAGTTTAAGATTCTGCGAAGGATAATTTTTTAGGTACTTAGTTATTTCTATGTTTAATTACTCTTTTATATTATTAGTTTGCCAAAAGATACATTATCTTTGACGATCTAAGAAGATAAGCAAAAAGAGTCTAAACAAATGGAAAAAAAAAGATTATCTCAATCGGTTTCTTCGGAAATCCATTTCGGAACTTTATGAAGCTTTTGAGGTAACCATATATTTGTAGTTAAGTGATGATTTTTTTTAAAAAAAATAACTATAATCAATATATTGGTTTCTGCTCTTATGACATAAACCGGCTGTGGTATATATTTGTAGGAAGGTAAGTGCAAGATTATGTGTATCATCTTCGTAATTGATGTGGAATATGTTTGATATCTTAAGTTATCTACTTCCTATACCAATGAACTATTTCTATTTGGTATCTATGTTTTGTGTTGTGGGATTATTGTGTAATATTAAATATATCTTCTACTTAAGAAAAAACATATATATAAATCGAAAACTCATTAGGATTCTGTTAGCAAATATGATGAAGCTAACCTTTATCATATCAATTCTGAGTAGCTGCTGTAGTATAGAATTAGGCGACTTTTTATTCGTAGCTTTCTTCTAAATTGGTTAAGACTAAAATACCTGAAGCATAATTAAAAAAAAAATTGGATGTTATATCTTTGTTATTCTTTCTTTTGCGTTAGTAATCTTCTGTAAACAAACAAAAAAACATGTGACGTTAGACCATATGTAAACAAACATGAGAACAAAATCGGAACAAACAAACATCATCATTTATTTACTCGAAATCCTCTACTTTAAAATTTTAATCAAATTCATAGACAAGCTGATATAGTAACTTACAAGGATGTATCAGATAGTCTACAAATTTATTGCTTTTTTACGTTTCTGCAAAAAACGATCAAAAATTGTAAATAACAGATGTGTAATCGTTTATACAATTCGATCGAAACCAAAAAATACGATGATGGACTAGAAATAATTACACAAAATTGAGCATAGCAAATAGTTTGATGGTTTAATCGAAGGCTAATTTGATGAAGTATATCTGAATTTCGCATCTTCTTCTTCGATAGTGAGATTGAGAAAGTTTTTGTCGTTCACGTTTTCCTTAGAGAATTCTTTCTGAGGAATTAAATTTTTAACAAAAGGAAACATGAAAATTATGGGCTGAATGAAAAGTCTTACAATAAATAATGGTCTAAGAAAATAAATAAAGCCCAAAACAATATTACTAATATATAATTTAAATCTTCTTATTCAGCCCAATAAAAAGTAGGAAATTAAATTACTCATGGGGGACTTTATTCAATCTCCAATTTTTTATTCAATTTCCAATTAAAATACACAATCTATACTATTAATCGAACTCCTAATCGATACTATTTATTTGACTAAAAACTACATATTTTAAATAATCACATTTATTTTTTTAATAACTATTATAATTTTCCAAAAATTTTATAATAATATATGTTGTATTTAATCATAATCTCTTGAATTTTAAAAGTCTTTTCATATTATCAAACCTCAAATCTCTATTATAAATATTATACACCAAGCTATTCCAACTAAACAAACGTATAAAATACATTAATACCTTAATACTATTTTCACTATCTACACTATTAATTAAATTAACACAACAAAATTAATAGTATTTGATTAATAATTTATACATGTTTATATGTTCTTAAAATATATCTCATATGTAGGTGCGGCTCAAGATCTAGTAATTAATAAAGACAGAAATAAAATTTCTTATAAAATAATATTAGTTTCAAAAATTATGACCGTCGCAACAGCCCTGTCTACTATAAAGTGGATCCGCCCGAGTCAATGCTACTGCTACACCGTTTCACTTGGCGTAAAGTCTAAGGCCTAAGGCCCAGCTAACTACTCGTAATAACGTGGAGACTGGTGACTATGCATCCAAGCTCAGTAATCGATCCAAAAATGCCAAAATTTATAAAGATTAGTTCTAAATTCAACATTTTTTATTTATAAATCATCAAGTGTCTGAAATTGTAGTTTTTTTTCCTTACAAAAGAATTGGAGTTACTTTTTTTTTCTGTGTACCTCGACATTTTAAAGAAATACTTGACGAGTTGATGAACACAAAAGTATTGCTATTACAAATAGGGTACTGGATGGAGAAAAAAAAAACTAAATTTCTGAGCTTTTCAATTTACATATCCGATACTTTTTGGGTTCATTTACATAACGAATTTTATTTAGTTGTGAATTATTTGCTTGTGCTGCCTTTTCAAAAGATCTAAAAGTTCAAATCTAAGACGTGCGATGGAATTAAAAGTGAAAGGTAATTTAAGGGTCATCTGGGATTTGAGAAGTTTCTTCGTCCAAAATCATTGCATGAGTTGAATTAGATTTGGGATTAAAGCTGCCAATATAGATAAGAGGATTCGGTAGTGATTGAAGCAAAAGCCCAGCAGGCCATTAGGCAATCACCAGTTTCCAAGACAGATAGTGTAAGACCACTTATGACACAACTTTGTCTTCACTATCATCATCTTCTTCTTCTGCTACTTCTACTACTACTTTTGTAGCTTTGTCGTTTTTATCATAACTTGATTGACAAGACTATGACCTATTTATCTTATTTTATCATTGCTCTCTATTTGTTTCTTTTGATTATTACTTTTTTAGATTTTAAAAGGTTTATCCCTAAGTAAGTAATATATAGTAAAGCAATATAATTAGTGCGTTATATGCAGTGAAACAAGCAGAACATAAGTAAAAATATTATTCTTATGCTAATTTATAGTATTAGTTAGTAGAATTTGTGTATACATATTTTCTAGAAGGATGAGACAGTATATGATGTATGACCCATTTTTGTGTGTGCAATTGGTGCATCTGTATATAAACTTTATGATTTAAAACTTATTATATTGTATTTAATAAGTATAAGGATTGGGTCGCTAACTTTGTAAACGGTTTCAAATATATTCTTCAATCAAATTGTTTGAGACGACTCTATTATAAAATAAAATAAAAATTCAAGAAGCATATGATGCAAACTGTACCATCGCAAGTGAAAATCCAAAATTCTTGTGAAAATCAAACATGTGAACTAAGCTTCTACAGTTCTACTACCTAATCGTGTTTTCCTTTCGTATTTTATTTTACAAATTTAATACAGAAATTAGTCCAAAGTTCAGTAACCGTGAGTCATTTAATGACAAAGATGACATGCTATTTGTGATAAATGTCCCCTCTTTGCTATGTCGTTATACTATTCTCCTATAAGTATATTATATTATATCAGAAAATAATCCAAAGTTTTGAGATTCCTTTCTACAAAAAAATAAAATTTCCCACTTACTGAAAAGAGCTCCTTTTCTGCTTGAAGAGAACCGAAAACTTTATTCCCACAGTTCATTGAGTTTTGGCATTTTCAGCGAATCATAGAAGAGATGCTTCTCTTCTTCATCACACAAATTGACATCTCATTTGTTTCGAAGTTGTACCGGTTGATCTGATTTCCAATCCACTTAAACCGGTTAATACTTAATAATCGTTTAACATAGACTTCTGAAGAAAGCACATTTATTTGTTGTTAAGTATATATATTTTACAGCGTTTACTTCTTAAATCTAATGTATATCATAAGATAATAGTATCTAAAAGAGAATGCACAGAAAATTGTTAAAATGAGAAATTCGCTGCCATTTAGGAAGGACCTTTATACCAATATACCGCATATATATAGAACATTGGTCCCCAAGTGTATGTCAACCCCAAGTGTATAGATTTCTTAAAAGATTAAAGTCCCTTTGTTGCTAAAGCACCTGATATTTAATCAAATTAAAAAATTGTTAGCGGTATGAAGATATATTCGCCAAGAACCATAGTGCTTGTTATATTATTATTATTATTATTATTATTATTATTTATTGTAAAATTGTTGATATAATCGATTTTAATTTTGGCATAATCGATCTTGTGGTGACATGCACCAACAAGGCAACAACACGAATATATTTTGTCACTAAATTTTTTTTTTTTTTTTTATCGAACCACCAATTACTAAACGAACATGATTTAGATGCTTACCAATATTACCGGTGTTTCTATTAATTTAATCGGTTCGCCTTCGACCTAATTTCGATAAAATTCTCTATGGACAGAAGTGGATAAATCCCTATTTTTTTAAGAGACTCCCAATTCGTTTTGTAGACTTTTCTTTCATAAAACATCTAGACTACTCTGATTACTTTCGAAACATCTTTGGATTTCAATGAACACAAGAGGAGGAAGAAGGGTAAAATCAGAAGATAGAGCAAAACAAAGGTAAAATGAACATAGCGTGGGGACCCTGAAGCAGAAGGTCTGTATACTGACCGGTGAGTGAGTGAGTGTATGAATGGATGAGAAAGTAAGAAGACAAATACAAATGAAGAGCGTTGACTTGGGAGGTCGAAGCCAAAAACAGAAGGGGCAAATTTGTCTCCTTTGGAAAAGGACACAGACAAACTTTCTATACGGGCCAATTAGGCCCTACTTCTAATTAAAGCCCATTTACTCCTCTCTTTTGTCTTCTCTTATTCAATTTTTTCCCATCACGTGACGATACAAAGAAACGCCGTCGGATTATATAACTAAGTGCCGTTGACAAGACGGCGACAGAAGAAAGAAGCAACCACAGGCTCTCTCTAGGGAACGTAACGCAAGTCCTGTCTATAGCAAGTTATAACGGTCGGATCAAACGCCGTTTACATAAACAGCCGTCAATGTTAAAGACGCCGTTTCTTTCTCCCGTTAAATTAAAAACGCCGTGAATCCTATCTATTTATTTTTCGATTAAAGCCAAAAAAATCGTGTCAGAAGACTTAGCAGAAGAGAAGAAAACGACGACGTTCTCGTTTTTCTATGTCTAAGTGTAGTAGTAGTAGTGGCGGCTACTAAAAACTGTAAAGTTTTATTTCTAGTAAAAAGTGCCTTTTTGAAGTGTAATAATCCTAATCTGTATACAACATATATTTTCCAACGGATTTTGAGTTTGTAATAGTGACCAGATATTGCAGTACCATATCAGCAAATATTATTTGATCACTCGTTTATTCAAAAAAATCGAATATGACAAGCCAATGAGAATCTGACACGTATGTTTAACTACAAGTAGTAGTTTGTATTAGGATTGGGAAAAAAACTGGATCTGGAAACCCGATCTGGAACCGATAAAAAAATCGGATTAGATAGGTTATTGGGTATGACCAATTACTCTATTGGATTCTATGTAGTTTTATCTGTGGGTATCGAGTAATATCCGAAACCAATCGGATATCCAAACGGATATCCAAATACCTAAACATATAATAATATCCAAAATAATAATTATATTTAACTGTAATATAATCTAATTACCTAAATTACAATTATAAATCCGAATATATCGATTAATTTTAGACCTAAATACTCAAAACAATCGAAATATCCAAAAATTATTTGTTATATTTGTCAAAATTTAGCCAAAATTTATTTAAATATAACAACATTTATTTAAATATAACCAAAAACTTTTTAATTTAACCAATTTTTAATTTTTTTTTCCGGATATCCATTATTTTAAATACAAAATACTCAAACCGATGGAATATCTATTTTTTCCAGATATTTAAGGGTCCTGAAATTTATCATCCAAACCCGATAAGATCTGAACCGAACCGAAACTGAATATTTATAATTATCCTATTAGATATCAAATTCATAAACTCGAAAATTGGAACCGATCAGATTCTATCCAAATCCGGATCAATTACCCATATATTCAGACCTAGTTCGTATCTATCTACCTCGGCATATGTTCTCTATAAGCTGGAATTGTACTTGCCTTCACTTTTATTTTTGCATAATATCTCTATTCACAAATGATATAAATCTATCCGATTAGATAGTTACCACAACAAAACTTACAAGATAAATTGACAAAAACACTAATAACATGTCTAGTGGGGATATTTCTATTAAAATATTTAAAAAACGAAAAAGTAAGGGAAAGAAAAAAAGAGTGATTCTTAAGAAAAATACTAAAAATTCTTGTTAAGAAATCCTCATGTCATGTTTTTATCAGTTCATTTTTTGTTTTTAAATTAAATTTTAAATATATAATTAAATTACATAAAAATAATAATATTTGAATACTAAAATAACCATAAGAGTTTCTAAGAAACTCAGAAAATGTAGATTTTTATTTTGGCGCATTATTTATATAGTAGTATTATTTATGTATAAAGTCGCATAAAAGTAATTATTCTCTCTCAAAGTCTTGCGGTATTTAGAACAGTACCACTTCGATTCTCTTCTTCATCTTCATAATATGCTAATGTTCATGTCTCTGCATCCTATCGCATAACACTTACGCTAACTTATTATTCTCTTTATCTCTCTCTTTCTCTCCCTGAGAGGACATCTTTAAAGAAAATGGCGATGAGACTTTTGAAGACTCATCTTCTGTTTCTGCATCTGTATCATCAGCTTTACGTTATCTCTATCTTCTTTCTATTTTTCTCACCATGCTTCGCTTACACTGACATGGAAGTTCTCCTTAATCTCAAATCCTCCATGATTGGTCCTAACGGCAACGGTCTCCACGACTGGATTCACTCATCTTCTCCTGCGGCTCACTGTTCTTTCACCGGCGTTTCATGTGACGGCGATGCTCGTGTTGTCTCTCTCAACGTCTCGTTTACTCCTTTGCTTGGGACTATCTCACCGGAGATTGGGCTGCTGAATCGTTTGGTGAATCTAACTTTAGCTGCGAACAATTTCTCCGGTAGTTTGCCATTGGAGATGAAGAGTCTCACTTCTCTCAAGGTTTTGAACATCTCCAACAATGCATACCTTAATGGAAGCTTCCCTGGAGAGATTGTTAAAGCTATGGTTGATCTTGAAGTTCTTGATGCTTACAACAACAATTTCACCGGTACGTTACCAGTGGAGATTTCAGAGCTCAAGAACCTGAAACACCTCTGTCTCGGTGGTAATATCTTCACCGGAGAGATTCCAGAGAGTTACGGAGACAACCAAAGCTTAGAGTTTCTTGGACTCAACGGAGCAGGACTCTCCGGTAAATCTCCGGCGTTTCTATCTCGACTCAAGAACTTAAGAGAAATGTATATCGGCTACTTCAACAGCTACACCGGTGGTGTTCCGCCGGAGTTCGGTGGTTTAACAAAGCTTGAGATCCTCGACATGGCGAGTTGTAATCTCACCGGAGAGATTCCGACGAGTTTAAGTAATCTGAAGCATTTACATACTTTGTTTCTACACGTCAACAACTTAACCGGTCATATACCACCTGAGCTCTCCGGTTTAATCAGCCTCAAATCTCTCGATTTATCAATCAACCGGTTAACCGGAGAGATTCCTCAAACCTTCGCCGATCTCGGGAACATCACTCTGATCAATCTCTTCAGAAACAATCTCTACGGTCAAATACCAGAGTTCATCGGAGAATTACCAAAACTCCAAGTCTTCCAAGTATGGGGGAACAACTTCACCTTACAATTACCGGCGAATCTTGGCCGGAACGGGAATCTGAAGCAGCTCGATGTCTCTTATAACCACCTCACTGGACTTATCCCCATGGATTTATGCAGAGGTGAGCGATTAGAGATGTTGATCCTCTCTAACAACTTCTTCTTTGGTCCGATTCCACAAGAGCTCGGTAAATGCAAATCGTTAAACAAAATCAGAATCGTTAAGAATCTTCTCAACGGAACTGTTCCGGCGGGGCTTTTCAATCTACCGCTACTTACGATTATCGAACTTACCGATAACTTTTTCTCCGGCGAACTTCCGACGACGATGTCCGGCGATGTTGTCGACCAGATTTACCTCTCAAACAACTGGTTCTCCGGCGAGATTCCACCGGCGATTGGTAACTTCCCCAATTTACAGACTCTATGCTTAGATCGGAACCGATTTAGCGGCAATATTCCGAGAGAAACCTTCGAATTGAAGCATCTATCGAAGATCAACACAAGTGCGAACAGCATCACCGGCGTTATTCCAGATTCAATCTCACGCTGCACTACTTTAATCTCCGTCGATCTCAGCCGTAACCGAATCGACGGAGAAATCCCCAAAGAGATCAACAACGTGATTAACCTCGGAACTCTTAATCTCTCCGGTAATCAACTCACCGGTTCAATCCCAACCGGAATCGGAAACATGACGAGTTTAACAACTCTAGATCTCTCCTTCAACGATCTCTCCGGAAGAGTACCACTCGGTGGTCAATTCATGGTGTTCAACGACACTTCCTTCGCCGGAAACACATATCTCTGTCTACCTCACCGCGTCTCTTGTCCAACACGGCCAGGACAAACCTCCGATCACAACCACACGGCGTTGTTCTCACCGTCAAGGATCGTAATCACAGTCATCGCAGCGATCACGGCGTTAATCCTAATCAGCGTAGCGATTCGTCAGATGAACAAGAAGAAGAACCAAAAGTCTCTCGCCTGGAAACTAACCGCCTTCCAGAAACTAGATTTCAAATCCGAAGACGTTCTCGAGTGTCTTAAAGAAGAGAACATAATCGGCAAAGGCGGAGCTGGAATCGTTTACCGTGGATCTATGCCAAACAACGTAGACGTCGCGATCAAACGCCTCGTTGGCCGTGGCACAGGGAGGAGTGATCATGGATTCACGGCGGAGATTCAAACTTTGGGAAGGATTCGGCACCGTCACATAGTGAGACTTCTCGGTTACGTAGCGAACAAGGATACGAACCTGCTTCTCTACGAGTACATGCCTAACGGAAGCCTTGGAGAGCTTTTGCATGGATCTAAAGGTGGCCATCTTCAATGGGAGACGAGACATAGAGTAGCCGTGGAAGCAGCGAAGGGCTTGTGTTATCTTCACCATGACTGTTCACCATTGATCTTGCATAGAGATGTTAAGTCCAATAACATTCTTTTGGACTCTGATTTTGAAGCCCATGTTGCTGATTTTGGGCTTGCTAAGTTCTTGGTGGATGGTGCTGCTTCTGAGTGTATGTCTTCAATTGCTGGCTCTTATGGATACATCGCCCCAGGTTAGTTATCGACGACATAAATATGCTATATATGTAACGTATTATCACAAAATATGCTCTGATTATCATTTGTTTTTGTTTCATAGAGTATGCATATACTTTGAGAGTGGACGAGAAGAGTGATGTGTATAGTTTCGGAGTGGTTTTGTTGGAGTTAATAGCTGGGAAGAAACCAGTTGGTGAATTTGGGGAAGGAGTGGATATAGTTAGGTGGGTGAGGAACACGGAAGAGGAGATGTCTCAGCCGTCGGATGCTGCTACTGTTGTTGCGATCGTTGACTCGAGGTTGACCGGGTACCCGTTGGCTAGTGTGGTTCATGTGTTCAAGATAGCGATGATGTGTGTGGAGGATGAAGCAGCGTCAAGGCCTACGATGAGGGAGGTTGTGCACATGCTTACTAATAATCCTCCTAAATCCTTGGCTAACTTGATCGCGTTCTAACCCAATCAAGATAAATGAAAATAAGATGTGTAATGTTGGTGATAATATTTTTTTGGGTGTTCCTATGGTTTAAAAGTACTTTTGGGTTGTATATTTGTTGTGTTTCAATTTGTATATTACCTCTTTATGTGTTCTTATCTACTCGAGTATGCAATGTAATCAATATGCTAATTGATAATGGTTTTAAACTTAAGCTGATCTTCCTAATAACAACAGAATGTGAGAGCTTTGACCTCTGGTTACACACTAGTTTGTTTACGATAATACATACCTTCGTGAATCAGGGTCTTGACCTTACCTGCAAAGAATTGGAAAAATGCATCCGGCACCGAATCAAAAAAAAAGTTGAAACGTTGTCCGGTAAAACGCGGAACCAACAGAGTAATGGCTATAGATTAAGCCATCTCGTACAGAGAGTTACTCTGCATTTGGATAAGTTATTAGCGCTCATTCACTTCACTCCTCTCTACGATGTAAATTACCAATGCAACACATTTTCATGAGTTAGCAAAATCACGTCAGGGTCATGACAATGTAGTTGCTGCCTGTGAAGTAAAACCTGCATTAACCAAGAAACCGACAAATATACAGAAACCAAAAACAAAAGAAGGTTGTCGGCGTTAACACCGATTGAGAGACTTCAATCTGTCATCCGTGTTATCAACAAGAGAATAAACATTGCCATAGATCCAGTATGATAGTTGCAGAAACAACTGTATACATAACTCTTACGTCCATCCATGGCCAATTTCAGGAAAATGGATTTGCAATTCACTTGCAGGGCAAACAGAGGTGAGAAGAAGACGAGACACCTAGAACCCAACTCCACTGTCTGCTCACAAAACAATCCTCATTGCTATAGAATTCAAACCCGAACGCTAACACATACATCGCATAGAATTCATTAAGGAAAAGAAGACAAGGTTCTTTATTACAGGTGTTTCTTTAGTCTCTACAATTTCAGAATCATAAGCAATTTAAACCCAACTTCTCAAGGCTACAGACTTCCGAGTTACGCCAAGTAGTTTCAAACATTTGAATCTATTAACAGTGCAGCTCTTAAATTAAAAATCGATTTAATCAAAAACAAGAACATCTATAATCATCACTATTCAGATTTTACAACATATCAATACAATAAAAACCTCACAACTTCAGAGCTACAAGAAGAACAACAACACCATTACACCTTATTCCTCATCATCTATTATACAGAAAATTTATGAGAAATTTATATCTATTACATGTTATCTATACTTCGCTTGCAAGTTTTTTTTTTTTTTTTTTTTTTTTTAACAAGGGGAAAAAAAAGGTCAAAAAAAGGGGAAAACTCAAGTTTATGTACTCAGAAAGCGCCGTAGGGTATATGTTGTGGAAGCCTAAATCGAACCTGTGAAGCCGGTGATCGAACCGCAACGCCGTGCCAGCAAATCCCTCCTTTACAACTACTCCCACCACCGTCGTGATGATGACGGTGGTGACTAAGATCCTCCTCACCACTAACGCGATTGTACCGCGAAACAGCCTCCGCGGCTCTGCGAGACACATCCCAAGCGAGCGTAACCGCAAGCAAAACGCCTACCGCCGTAATCGAAACGACGACGACGAATCCTGCGCTGAAGCTCTTCCCGGTGATCAATCCGTAAGCCTTAATCGCGATAATCACCGCCACGTAGATCGTCGCGAGATTCCCGAGAACCGCGTCGGATAACGCCATGAGACACATAGAGACAAGGCTGTTATTACGAATTTCTCTCCTCCGTCGCCGTGAAATTTGCGCCGCTTCTTCGTTGCGGTGAAGGAAGCGTTTAACACAGTGAGAAGAAAAGCGAAATTGTGGTTGATGTTGAAAACTCTCAACAAGGCGTGATCCTTGTTTGTCAAATGAAGGGAATTATGTTTTAAAAATACCAATATACCCTTGTCGAGATATTTTGCTTTTTTTTTATGGGCTCTTTGACAAGAAGATTTGGTGATACCCTCCGCGTAACGACACCGTATCTTGATTTGGTCAGACTTGCCACACACTACAATTATGGGTGTATGACAATCACGCATGTCATTGTCATGAGACTCTTTCTAATGTCTGTGGGCCAAATTCGAACGTCGTACTCAAAAAATAAATGCTCTTTGAAATTCCTCATGGGCTTAGTAATTGTCTCTAATGGGCCTCTAACATCAATTATGGACTCATCTTGCCGTTATGGTTTCTTCTAGTTTAAGGGATGTCTTCATATTCCATGATGGCTTTATTCTTACGATATTCTTATTAAATCATATGCAGTGAAATATACAATTGGTTTATATTTATAGGTTTACTCCCACTATAAATCAAAGGCATCATCGTCAACTCACCCTTAATTTATATTATCTCTTTAATCTTTTTTTTCAGCTAGTGGTCACTAGAAATCACTATTAATGTTTTGATTATTACTTTTGAAATGTATAATAGAGAATATCTAAATTTCTTATGGCTCTCATATGCGCTTCTAAAGTCAATCTATTATTAAATACAGCGATTGAGACAGGACAAAAAATGTAGTAGCATTATTCATTTCAATGTTCCGAATGGCCAACGCAGCATCAGATAACAAACAAATGAAATAATCCCCCATCTTTTCCAGTATATAGATTTAAAACTAAATAGATGACTTTATATATATAGTGTACATATAATATTCTTCTAATCCTAATTATATTAAAAATCAAACAAATATTCTGACCTTACAAATTAACATTCCCATCTTTTAAGAACTCCACCGGCAGCCCACTTTCTTTCTCACGTGTTCCTCACCCAAAATAAGAATCCTCCCATGAAGGCTACTTTCGTCAATTCGAGGTAAGGAGCTTTTAGGTGTCACATTTTTTTCTCAATCCGACGCTGTTCTTAGGTAAAAAGGTCACATGGGCCGGAACGAGATAAGGCTTTTGTCAAGGAGGGCCCACATCGTCCGGATTCAGTGTTTTACGCGGGAGACAAAGTTAGGTCAAAAGAGCAGCCACATCCGACAAAAGGCCAGCGCAAGAGTGACTGTGATTCCACATAACGAAAGATGACACGTGGATGGTGATCCTTTGCTTTGGTCCAAAGCTCCTTCGTATATCATCGATGTATCAACCGGCGACCAAGACGTACTACTATCTCCGGCGGGAGTTGTCGGTTTCGGATCTGTGCTCTGATCTTGAGATGACTTCTGACTGCAACCGATAAAATAAAACAAAAATAAATCGTAGCCGTTATGTAAATGTGTAAGTGATTTTCTACCTCTGGATTGGAGATAATATTAAAAAATATCTCGATGGACCGTTAAAGATCCACATCCCAATAAATCTATCTCTACACTCGAGGATAAAATTGGGACTATAAAACAAATTGGTAAAAATAGAAAAAAATAAATCGCAATGAACACACATTTTCTTTCGCAGTAGAAAGCAATATTCTAATTGATTGCTAGCTATAATAAATCACACACAAAAATCGAAGATCGCAGTTACTTCGATTACACGGTTAGCAAAAGGTTATTAATGGTTAGTAAATATGTTGTCTATTGTAATTGACGAAAACACCCTCCCGATTTAAGCGTCTTCTCTCACCTAACCTAAATCATAAACTGATAAAACTACTATTCATGCTAATTCGGTGCCACAGTGAAGAAGATAATATGAGTATATTGACAAGATTTACCCTCCCTAATCAGAGCGTGTTATCAAATGCTAAAGGGTATAAATGGAAATATCACCTGGTGTTAGGAGTTGGGCAAAACGTGATGACGTAATTAGGGGACTCGGCGCATGTGAAGGTACTACTCTGATCATCGTAAGCGTAGCTGTAAGCACGTGGGCACGCGGTTTTAAACACCAACGAGTACGACGACGGTTTACACGTGTCAGGTGTACCATACGCGCCGCTGCAACAATACTCCGGCGTACGGAAAGCTTCACACGCGCTTTTACATCCCATAGACTGTTTTCCACCGCCGTCTAAACTCGTCACCTTAAGCTCCGACGGACACGAACCGTTCAGATCTACGACGCATCCCGTGCTGCTACAGTTTAACCCCGAGCCACCTTGTGGAACCACTAGCATCGGGACGTTGTAACCGTCGACGAGACTCACGTCGTAGAAATCGAGACCACCAGATCCGTCGAGTGTGAATTCCGCTAGTGTCGCCGGAGGTGTTGCGCCGGATCCGGAGCACTCGACGGTCCCGGATCCGCAATCTCCGGTGAGACAAGTGAATTTACCGTCTGTGTCGGTGGTGCATTGAGTTCTTCCCCAGAAACGTCCGCCCCATGAAGTCGGAGCGTTGATTGTTCGCTCTTCGCCTTTTTGGAGTACGAATCCGGTCGTCGGAAGTGGTGGAACTCCGGCGTTTGATAAAAGTCCTGGCCAAACTGTGTATTCGCATTTGTTCTCCATTATGAAGCTCGTTGATCTAACTCCTGTTTATATAACCAAAAATCAAAAATCCCCAAATCATCAGAATCACAGTATTAATCATTACTTAAATCTATCCACAAAAATCGGAGAAGATTCGTACCAGAAACGAACATATGGGAGAAGATAAGGAAGATCAATGGCAACGGAGGAGCCATTGAATTGGAGAAGAAGAAGAAGAAGTCACGGTTTCAGGATTAGTTTTAATGCTCTCTTTCTTCTTCTTCTTCTTTATTTGTTATATTTATGTAACAGAGAGAGTTAAAAGAGGATTCTGAGAGCGAAAGAGAGATGAAGAAGACGATGTGTGATTTATAGAAGCAGCATATTCCGTTGGCTTTTATCTCTCTGTTGGTAAGAATCAGGTGTATGCGTTGGTTGGTGGCTTATGGTACGCCTGCTTACGTGGTTACGCCTAATTGGCTTGGAAATTTTTAACCGTTGAGATTAAGAAACGAAATTATGCATATAAGTTAATACACAAATTGAGCTTTCATAATTAGCACTATACGATAATGGGTTATATAGTCTGGTTCAAAAATAGTTAAATTTACCACTAATTGTGTTGTCCGAGTTTAATTGATAATTTTTCAACGAAAATATCCAACTACCTTTTGACATTCACTATTAATTAAAAATATCTACAAAACGTAAAGTAATTTATTATCTTTTTCAAGATTCTTTAACTTTACTGTGTAATTACGCGATTATGATTTGTAACCACGTAGACGTGCAAAACAGTATTACTTTTTATCTATGATTCTATAGGAATTTCCAGTTGAGTTTATGTGATTTCGTTGTTATGTACTGGCTATTCATCTAAAAAGGGTCTTGTACAAAATGATGACGAGCTTCAAGAGTCCATCCAAAACCATATAATTTTATAAAATTTACATTCTTTTTCAGAACAACTAGGTACGACTAGTGGACGTTTCAACGTCTTTCATGATAGTCGCGGGCCCTGTAAAATTATATTGGAGGATCCATATAATATCTTGGCTATATAAAATTATTTGTCAAATATAATATCTTTGCGTTTGATTGATCAATTGCAACGATCGACATACACTCAAAAATATGTGTACTGTACATTTTGCTTACAAATATGTACTGTACATTTCTGTATACCCAAAGTATCTGTTAGATATTTTGTTGTCAAAAGTGAAATTGTTGTTACTTTTTACTGTTTTTTAAAGTTGTGTGAACTGTGAAAGATAAAAGAAGATATAAAAGTGATAAATAATTTTTCAATAATTGTTTTGAGTTATTTTATTTTGTAGGACTAAATAGCGACCATTTTTGTAATTTTGTATGTACTATAACACAGGTCACATCCACTTTACAATATATCGTAAGCCATCGTCTTCCCTTACGTTTTTTTTTTTGGGTCCGTCACATCACAATAAACCAATATTATGCGTATATCTATTAATTAGATACGATAAAATATTTAATGGGCCTTTATGCATGGTTTAGTATAATGAATAAGCCCAGCAGAATCTCATCAAAAGCACAAATGTGCTGCCCATAAATTAGGTTGAAAATGCAGATTGCATGAACTTTCGATCATATTCAATATTCAGAGCACAAAATAAGCGTTAACTCAAACAGCTTAATAATAATTATCATCGAATTAATATATCGTTTCAAGAAAAAATGTAGCTACTTCTCGCTTCTAACACTTCTTGTTCACAGCACAAGCATCTCAAAATTTCTTCGATTTATATATATTTTGTTAAATTACTCTTTCGCGATGAGACATGTCCTTGTCGAGGTGTTGGTTCTGACCTCTTTGGTCCTCTTGGAGTTGAGCTATGCGTTTGCACCTATCGTATCTTATCAATGGGTCGTCTCTTATTCTCAGCGCTTCATTCTTGGAGGCAACAAGCAGGTTCCATTGATGATTATTTTTATGTTTCTACTTGTCAGAATTTTTTTGGTTTTAAGTCATATATATGAAGTAATACATGAACAATCAACAGATCATAGTGATCAACGACATGTTTCCTGGACCGATTCTTAATGCAACAGCAAACGATATCATAATCGTCAACATTTTCAACAATTTGAACGAACCCTTTCTTATGACGTGGTATATATTTCACACTTTAATTAAGTTTTTTTTTGTATTGGTTTTATTTTAATCATACTTGTTATCAAACCTATATATAAATTAAAGGAATGGATTACAATTGCGGAAGAACTCGTGGCAAGATGGAGTTCGAGGGACAAACTGTCCCATACTACCGGGGACAAATTGGACGTACCGTTTTCAGGTGAAGGATCAGATCGGAAGTTACTTTTACTTTCCGTCGCTTCTACTTCAGAAAGCTGCCGGAGGATACGGTGCTATTAGAATCAATACCCCGGAACTTGTGCCGGTTCCATTCCCAGAGCCCGACTATGAATACGACATCTTGATCGGAGATTGGTTCTATGCCGACCATACGGTAAGTTTTGTTTTTATTTTACCGTATAATCATCGCAATTACCATCCAAAGTGATCTCCTATACTAATTTTTAATTATTAAGCAAGGTTACTGTAGATTTAACAAATATTTATACTCGAATTGATAATGTGTTTGATGCAAACAAAAAAATGTTGAGTATTATCTTGCATTTTTATTGAATGTTTTGTAGTTAGTTTTGTTGTAAAAGATGTTTTGGTTGATTTTCATAACACAAGTAATTACTTTTGCAAATGGTTTGGTGAAGGACATGAGAGCTTCACTAGACACCGATCACAGTTTGCCAACTCCTGATGGTATTCTTTTTAACGGGCGTGGGCCTGAAGAGACCTTCTTTGCATTTGAACCAGGTGAGTTTTTTTCTTAATATATAATCTCTAAATCTCAATCTAATTACACACAAATGTACCTTTTGTTTTGTACTTAATGACAGGTAAAACATATAGGCTAAGAATATCAAACGTTGGCCTCAAAACATGCTTAAACTTCAGGGTCCAGGACCATGATATGCTTCTAGTTGAGACAGAGGGTACGTATGTTCAGAAACGTGTTTACTCGAGCCTGGATATCCACGTGGGCCAATCATACTCTATTCTCGTCACTGCCAAAACCGATCCGGTTGGAATTAACCGCTCCTACTACATATTCGCCACAGCCCGGTTCACTGATTTCTACCTTGGCGGTTTAGCTTTAATTCGATATCCCAACTCCCCTCTCGACCCGGTCGGACCAGTTCCACTCGCACCTGGTTCGTGGGATTACGCTTCCTCGGTTGAACAAGCCCTATCCATTAGGTAAATAAATACTTCATTTTTTTTTATATATGGGAAACACATACAACTTTTTCTTATGAAATTTGACTTTTTATGTTCTTTGGTTTTATATTCTTTGACTAATAAATGTGAGTGTGACACAGAATGGACCTAAACGTTGGAGCGGCAAGATCAAACCCGCAAGGTTCGTACCACTACGGACGCATTAACGTAACCAGGACGATAATATTACATAACGACGTTATGCAATCGTCGGGCAGACTCCGTTATACAATAAACGGTGTTTCGTTTGTCTACCCCGAAACTCCGTTAAAGCTCGCTGATCATTTCCAGCTAAATGACACGATAATCCCCGACATGTTCCCGAATTACCCTTCCAACAAAACACCGAGTCTTGGAACTTCAGTGGTCGATATACATTACAAAGATTTCGTCCACATCGTGTTCCAGAATCCTCTATTTGAATTGCAGAGTTACCACATCGATGGTTACAATTTCTTCGTTGTCGGGTAAAATTACAATCAGAATAAAAAAATCATGTGTATGATGATTAACTTAGGTACTAATCTTATTTGGGTTGATGTTAGATATGGATTTGGAGCTTGGTCTGAGAGCAAAAGAGCTGGATATAACTTAGTGGACACTGTTTCACGGTCAACAATTCAGGTTAAATCATATCCTAATTACGTAATTAAAGTATTAAACCAGTGATTAGTTTTGGTTAATTGGTTTTGTGTGGGTTTAGGTTTATCCATATTCGTGGGCAGCAATACTGATAGCTATGGATAATCAAGGAATGTGGAATGTGAGATCACAAAAAGCAGAGCAATGGTATCTTGGTCAAGAGCTTTATATGAGGGTTAAAGGTGAAGGACAAGAAGATCCTTCGAATATTCCGGTTAGAGATGAAAATCCGATACCGGAAAATGTCATCCGTTGCGGCAGAGTTCTAAAATAATTAATTGTTATAAATTCCAATAAAAACCTAGAAAAGTCAAATTTTTAATTAGTAAAAGTAAAGAACGGTTTAAAGGAATGAACTTTTTTTTTAATCATCAGAGAGTATTAGGATCGGTGCATCACTAGAATCAGACGACCGTCGTGAGAAGTTTAGATCCAATCTCATCATCTGAATCCGAATTATAAAAGAACAAAAACAAATTTTCTTCGACAAAACATAGAGAAATTGATTGCAATCTTCAAGAAAAGTCGCCGGCGATTTGAATCACTTCTGTATTTTAAAGAGATGATCATGTATGTGGATCTTATTAGGGTTTGGGTTTGGTTGTGACTAAGACTACTAAACGATGCCGTTTCGTTTTCTGATGGGCTCACATAATTGATATCTGCAAAACCGGCCCAGCCCAGGTCTGTTTTACTGGCTCTACATTGTCACATCAGTTCTGTAATTTTCTTTTTCTTTTTTGTCAATAGGAAAATGATAGAATTTCTAAAAAAACCCAACATCCGCCAAACAAAAAAGATGAAATGAAATAATCAAATATTGTTGCCGTGTATGAACAGCTAACGTGCTCCCATTTCCTCTATGTTCCCTTCAGTGACATTTTTACAATAAGTTGGGAGCAAGTAATTAGTACCAAGAACAAATGGTTGGGAACAAGTATATACTATAAATAAATAAATAGGATCCTTTTACAAGTTCAATTATTGATCTTGACGTTACGTATAAACAGTAGATCGAACATGACATAAAATGAAAAATAATTGGATCAAATCTCAGATCTTACTACAGTCTACATCTAGCTAGCTACATGTGCTATGAAATTATTATTTTTTTTTTCTATATTTCCTTTGTTATTATCAATATTGTATAATAGATCCAAACACAATCAGTGTGATGATATTTTTTATACTTATGATAATCCAACCGATTTCAGTTATTGTGTTTTATCGTTTACACAGAAATAGGTACATGTATACAAGATCTCCAGATCGTGTATTACATCTTGCTACATGTGCTATGTCACTAAACAACTAAGAGACTAAAGACAAGTTATTGTATTCATTTCTCATTCATCTTGTAGTGCATAAATATATATTACTGTTTCTATGATTATAGTTCAAAAAGTAGAAGACTCGTCATTTGTGGACATTTTAATTAGTGAAAATATTGATGTTTTGCTTTCAAAATTCAAATATCAGTACGGATTTCAGACTATGGTTTATTTGAAAATTTTAGAAATCTAACAAAGTCCGAAACAAAGAAAAAAGTTAAAACAATAATATCGATATTAATTGAATCTATAATAGTCAATAGTGAAATTTAATGATATATAATTTATATAAGAAAAAATAAAGCTATCACATTTATTTAAATGGCTATATAATTCCAAAACATCTTAAATATAATTAATAATATTTTTGGTATGATGTATTATTCTGGTTTTTTTCAAGAATTTTTAGTATTACGGTTTTGTCAGAACTTTTTTTTGTTTTTCTTTTTAACATCTGTTCAGTCATTACTTTGAAATATAGTTTACAAAGAGATGATACAAATTTATGATACAAAATCATCAAGTAAAGTTATGAACAATAATTAAGAATGATAAAACAATAGAAGCGAATTGTAACGATGATTTTTTCGAAAAGCCTTGTCGCTCTAACGGATGATCAAATCGGGTACTTGAACTAAAAGCAGATGCGATATTTGTCGCATGAAAACCAGATTATTATTATTTGTTTTTGTTAAAGAAATGAAATTGGTAAGTAAAACTATATGGCAATAAAAATGAAAACAGGAAAAAACTAGAGTGTAGGGTGCAGCAAAAAAAAAAAACAGAGGATAAAAACCCCAGAAGAAACGGTTATAGCTGGCAAGATCCATCATCTTTCCCCCACGCTGTAAAATTTTGTCACTACACCAAAAAAAAACTCTCCCGCCTCTCTTCTCTCCCTTCTTATTCTCTCCTCTTCTCTCATCAGATCTCAAATCTTCATCGATCATGAGAGAGATCCTTCACGTTCAAGGCGGCCAATGCGGTAACCAAATCGGTTCCAAATTCTGGGAAGTTATCTGCGACGAACACGGCGTTGATCCCACCGGACGTTACAACGGCGATTCCGCCGATCTCCAGCTCGAACGTATCAACGTTTATTATAATGAAGCATCTGGTGGTAGATACGTTCCTCGTGCTGTTCTTATGGATCTCGAGCCTGGTACTATGGATAGTATCAGATCTGGTCCTTATGGTCAGATTTTCCGTCCTGATAACTTCGTCTTTGGGCAATCTGGTGCTGGTAACAATTGGGCCAAAGGTCATTATACTGAAGGTGCTGAGCTTATCGATGCTGTTCTCGATGTTGTTCGTAAGGAGGCTGAGAACTGTGATTGCCTTCAAGGTATACATAAATCGTGATTTCTCCCTTTTGATTTTTGAATCTCGTGGTGCTTTTATCATAACATTTGATGTTACTTTACATCCAACGATTTGTTTCGATCGTTTGAAATCTTGTGAGTGTTTGTGTAGTTGCTTATTTTGTAACCGATGATCACGATTTCAGTTTAATTCTTAATCATCTTCGCATTGCACTAGTTAATCTCTCACATATCTGTGTTTTGACATTTGATAATCGTTGTTTCTCTTCATTGATCTTTTTGACTACATTTACAGTTTATGCATTACATGATCCGTCCATGTTCTTTTGCATGATCTGCGTTTTTAAGGTGTTTTCTCACCTCTGTTAGTGAGTCGGTGCTTCGTTTTCAATAATTCACATTTGTTCAAACCACTTAATTTGAATCAGATGTTGATTACTGTAATTAAGAGTCAGCTGTTAACACTTAATGATTGGCCAGCAATTCGATTTTGTCCATTTTTTTAATAGGAAATTAAAAGTTAACGTCATTGAATCTAAGGACAATATCCTATTTTGGCGGTAGTGTATCTGTGGCCCCTAATGTTTTGTTCCAGATTTTGTCAGAGTGGATCAACCTTATCACGTGAACCTTAAACCATATCGAATTTTTTTTAATAAGCACTTTAGGGAATACTGTTGTGTTGACACTATCGAGGTACAACATATCATATTTGTGATATAAAGGGACTCTTTAGGCAAGTGGATCATGATTGCTTTCAGCAACTGTTAATATCTCAATACTTTTTGGATCTGGTCTATATATAAGGGACTTCTTTAGTCCTTTAGTACGTTGTTACATGAGACATTGTTCTTCTGTTCCAGTTTTGATTTAGTTTACCGGAATCTTTATCAGATCTGTCATTTGGACTATGTTTAGTTGTAACAGATGCATTGTTTCACACTTGTGCTTAACATTTCTGTATTTTCATAATTATAGGGTTTCAAGTATGCCACTCTCTTGGAGGAGGCACAGGTTCAGGAATGGGAACTCTCTTGATATCAAAGATCCGTGAGGAGTACCCAGACAGGATGATGCTCACATTCTCTGTTTTCCCATCTCCAAAGGTCTCAGACACAGTCGTTGAGCCTTACAATGCCACTCTCTCAGTCCACCAGCTCGTTGAGAACGCTGATGAATGCATGGTCCTTGACAACGAAGCTCTCTACGATATCTGTTTCCGTACTCTCAAACTCAGCACTCCTAGCTGTAAGTAACACTTTTTGCCATCAAAACCTTAATGTTTGTTTTCTTGGTTCATAAATTCTAAGATCATCATATATACATTTGCAGTTGGAGACTTGAACCACTTGATCTCTGCAACTATGAGTGGTGTAACTTGCTCTCTAAGGTTCCCTGGACAACTTAATTCTGACCTACGGAAACTCGCTGTGAACCTTATCCCATTCCCTCGTCTCCATTTCTTCATGGTTGGTTTCGCGCCTCTCACTTCCCGTGGCTCCCAACAGTACATCTCTCTCACAGTCCCCGAGCTGACCCAGCAAATGTGGGACGCCAAGAACATGATGTGCGCAGCTGATCCGCGCCACGGACGGTACCTCACAGCCTCGGCCATGTTCAGAGGAAAGATGAGCACAAAGGAAGTAGACGAGCAGATCTTGAACGTCCAGAACAAGAACTCTTCCTACTTCGTTGAATGGATCCCAAACAACGTGAAGTCCAGCGTTTGTGACATTCCACCAACTGGAATCAAAATGGCTTCTACATTTGTCGGAAACTCGACTTCCATCCAGGAAATGTTCAGGAGAGTGAGCGAACAGTTCACGGCTATGTTCAGGCGTAAAGCTTTCTTACATTGGTACACAGGAGAAGGAATGGACGAGATGGAGTTCACTGAAGCAGAGAGCAACATGAATGATCTGGTTGCTGAATATCAGCAATACCAAGATGCTACCGCTGATGAAGAAGGCGAGTACGATGACGAAGAAGAAGAGGTTTACGAATCTTGATTTTGAATCTCTCAGAATGGTTCAGAGAACACAAAACCAAAAGATTAAAAAAGAAGTCATTTCATCTCTCTCTTTTAAAGCTTGAAAGCTTTCTTATGCCTACTACTACTACTACTATATATATATATACGCATATCAAGTTGAATCTGGGAAATGTTTTCCAAAAAAATGTGTTGTTAGTATTGTTGTTAAAGAAGTCTTGAGTTTACCTTTTTCTTTGTGGTTCTCTTATTTGTATTTTGCCATTTGGTTTGTTCTTTCCATCTCATTGCCTTTGTAATAATAATTTGTCCACGTATCTCCCTTTCTAGCCTTTCAAGCATTTCTTTCATAATAATAATAAAAAAAGGATTCTTAGAATCCTTAATACATTAATAAGGTTTACACAACCAAAACTTACCTTTACCCAATGGGAACTTGCAATTTTGGTTGCACATTCGTATCAAAATCCTACATTTCTGTTATACATAATTACCCCAAAAAAGGTTTCTCAAAAACTACCTCATCCCTACTTATATTGATTAGACGAGATGAATCTACTACTATGAAGCTTCTTGGATCGAATCAAACCTAGTCTTCTTTGTCTTGCTTGAGCAGCTGCTTGGACTTTACTTGCCGCCACTCTCTGAAAACCCACCATCGCGGCGATTCGGTTACCGTACTCCGAAGCTGGAAGGTTCAGATCAAAGCCACGTCGTTCCAAGTTATCCATTCGCATTTCAACATCCCTCACGTTAACCTTAGGATCAACTGATATCAACGGCTGTAGTAGATGACGCAGATTTTGATCAACTCTAATGGGCTGGGCTACTAACCCAGCTTGTGCCCTAAGTAAACCCATCTCCGCCTGTATCTTCAACCGAAATATTATCAAAATGGAAACAAATATCAAAAAAGCTAACATTTTTTATACAAAGGGAAAACAAAAATAAAAAGGTAAGAATGAAACACCTCGAGAACTGAACAGGTTGTGTTTGGCTGTGAAGAACTCTGATTTTTCGTACAAAATTCTTCTTCTAAAACCTTTTTAATCTGTCGTTTATATAAAAAAAAAAAAACACAAAAACAAATGACTCAGTACCAACCAACTCAGTACATCAAAAAAACCAAACAATTACACAGATACGAATAAAAAAATTGAAGACATAAAACATAGATTATAGAACACAAATTTAGAAGAAAAAAATAAAATTATCTCAACCAAGTCAAGCGATTCAAGACTTACGGTTTGGGGATTGGTTTTCTTGGCCTCACCGGTTAAGCAAGAAGAACTCGAATTACTTCCCATATCGCCGACCTCCATAGACGGCACCGATTTAATCACCGGTTCCGGCGAAATCACCGGAGGATGCACGTGAACAGAAGAAGACCTCTTTCTAGTGCGACCCCATTTATGGAACAAAGGAGGAGAATCAGAAGAGAATACAAGGGGATGCGAAAGTTCCAATAAGACTGAAGAGATTTCGTAGTCAACTCTATCGAAAAAATCATCTTTCTTGGCTTTGCCGTCACGGTAACGGAGTGAACCGTGATCTTCCATTGACATACTCTGTTTCTTCTTCTTCTTCGACGACATTGGGTTTGGGTTTGAGTAATGAATGGGAAGAGACACGGGTGTTTTTTTCTTTTTCTTTTGTGGGAAGTCCTCTTCTCTTCGGCTTGAAACGATTGGGTTAATGAGATAAATCTTTCTCCGAAAAGATTCGGTTTCGTTTTCTTTATTTTTTCATCATATAGCGTTTGATGGCCTAGCTTTATGACACGTGTCAGTACTTGTTTTTTTTTCTTTCGGGCTTCTTGTTTTCGTCGCAATTTACCTTTTTAGCCATCTCAATTTTTGGAAGAGAAAAAATCGAATTAATCCCCAATTTGTCATGTTATAAAAATGCTAATTTTGCTTTTATTTTCTAAACATCATTTTCTTTATGATATTATTATATTTGTACTTCCATAGCTTCGAATAATAGCTATTTCTTTCTCCAACCAAAAACCTCACAAGATTTCGTTCAGATCAAACTAATGTTAGACCTCACAAGACTCACCAAGTTACTATTTGTTTATTAGAAACTCCAAAGCCGTGTGGCTCCTGTAAACGAACCAAAATTCAAATGTCCAATTTGTATTTGTCCATTTACTGAGGACATGTCAACAAAGTGTGGGTCAGTATTTTCTGTAACAATTGCATAAAGAATGCAATATCTCGTCAAGCTAAATTGCTCTACGTGTAGAAGAAATGTCGCTGCAAAATACATGATCCAAGTCTTTTTGCTTCCCTGATGCAACAGTTCAAAGATATGGAAACTACAATATGCATTGTTCAACAACTATACATTATTAGCATACGTATTCAATTAGTAAGCAAACCTGTTCACTTGACTGGACTATCACAGAAGAGAGCTCTTTCTCAGTCTACATAGTTGCTATTGTTACGAGTTGTGCATCGAGTTAACATCGGTTGAGCATACGAGACCTCCTTAATGGCTTTACCTCATGTGACGGTCGTGAGATTTCATCGTCCTTCTTACTACCATTGTCTTCTAACTCAGCCACTTTAGCCATCAATCTTGAAATGATCTTATCTTTCTCATGATTAGATGATTGAAGCTGCTCCTGAATAGATATAAGACTTGATATATATTCTTATTTGCTTGTTTGATCTCTTCGTCTTTCCTCATTAACTTACCAGTGAATCCACTTTCGATGCGTTTGAACTGACTCCACGCAAACCCGGATTCTTGTAAAAGTGTAGATACCTCACATCCCTTTTTCAAAGATAGCTTCTCAAATTCAAGTTTCAGTTTTCTGATTTTGTCTTCCAATGATTTACAATCATCTGCATCTCCAGAATCACTAGTTTCCTTCTGCCACAATTAGAGAAAAAAAAACAGAGACCATTTTTACAAATCTCCTACAAATCAATAAGACTGAACTTAAAAAAACCAAAGTTAGAAACTTTCACATACATTCTTATTCGGAGTGAAGAAATCAAACCAAGCTCTAAAGGCATGCAACTCATCCTGAGTGTGGGATACGGGCCTTGGCCCAGATATGTTTTCTGGCCCAAACAAGAATTCAAATGACCAACGGGCTATTTTGACCATAAATGAGGTCCGTTGGGCTCGAAGGATAAAATAAGAATTTCGTAGAAGAGCATGGAACCCTAGAAGACCTCCTTATAAATAGCAGAAGAAGTCATTAGATGTGGGAAGAGGATTATCCAGAGAATTAGAGAGAGAATCATAGCTTAGTCTCAGAGCTTTAATTCGTATTCTAATTCCTCTGTAATCGTTAATCTCGTTCATCGTTAATAAAAGCAAACGCAACGTTTCACTTTATAAAAACCTAAGTTATTACATTGTGATAATCTCGGTACAAACAATTGGCGCCGTCTGTGGGGACAATACGAAGCGTTTGTTTTACCATTGACGATCAGAATCGATGATTCCAGCTGCTCAGATGAAACGTAGTGACGTGACGGATACCTCCAGCGAAGAAGGGACCGACGTGTCCGACCAGTCGGCTCGTCTGCCCGCGCCGCCTCCTGTCGCGGTTGTCACAACCGAAGTCGGTGTCGCAAACGAAGGCGCCGCGCTCAACGATTTTATCCCCGACAGTCTCCAGCCCGCTGAAGCCGCCGACAGAGGCACTCATCTCGACGAACTCATGCAGACCATCCTCGACAGACTCGATCGGCAGGACGCAAGAACGAACGAACGGTTCGACGCCATCTTAACCACGCAGACTGCCTCCCAGAACCATATCGACCGACTTCGGCGATGAAGACACGATGTCTTGCCGAGCGGCGATGAAGACGCTACGCCATCCCAGCAAACCCCTGCTGGAGAACGTTCAGAGAGTCGGAGGCGCAGGCCAGCATCCGTCATCGTCGGATCCATCGGCGAGCACATCCGTGAAAATTTGCCAAGCGTCCAGCACCTGCCGAGCAGTCAGAACTTGCCGCGTGGCCAGAACTCGCCTAGCCGACTTGTCGATGACGAATATCGCACTCGTGACTTGGAACTCGAACGGATGAACGCCTTACTAAAGGACATGTCATCGAAAATGCACCGGGCCACCAGCTCGGCACCTGAACTGGACAAAGTGTTGGAAGAGACGCAGCGCTCCCCTTTCACGGCACGTATCTCGGAGGTACGAGTCCAATACATCAACAAAGTCAAGGTGAACCCGTACAACGGTCTCACCGACCCAAAGCCTTTCCTCAAGACCATCAATCTCGCAATCAACCGAGCACATTTCTCCGATGCTGAACGCGAAGCTGGGAGGTGTCAACTCTTTATGGAAAATTTGGTCGAAGATGCACTCAGTTGGTTTTTGCGACTTGCGGCTAATTCGATTGACAGCTACTACCAGCTCATATCAACTTTCTTGCAACATCACTCGATCTTCATGACCAAAGGTCCCTCAAACGCTGACCTATGGACTATGTCTCAGAAGAATGGCGAATCACTAAGAACATTCATCGAACGATTCAAAAAAATCGTCTCCAGCATCGCTATAACCGACGATACCGCAATCGCCGCTCTGCGAAACGCGGTGTCCTACGGGTCACGATTCAGAGAAGATCTCGTGATTACTCAACCAGCAACGTTGGATGACGCATTGCATCGTGCTAACCGATTTATCGAGATCAAGAAAGAAAGGGCCGCCATGGTTCAACGACAACCAAATGCATCAAGTGCAAAAGAAAAGACGCGCGACGAACACTACAAGCCTCGCCAACTGTACGATAAAGAGTACGCCAGGGGCGACAGAGTCAGAAAAGCATCGACATATGCTATTGGTGGTTCGGAAGCGCAACTCTCCAAACCGTGGAACAAGTACTATCGCGAGACTGATACAAAGCGCAACCAGACATATTGTGAATTTCATAAGATCTCCGGCCATTCGACCGAGGAATGCCGACAGCTCCAACTTCTGCTTCTCTCAAAGTTCAAGAAAGTCGACATTGATGTTGAATACGAATGGCTCCAAGAATACGCGAATAAGGATAATTCGTATCAGCAAGCTAAAACTGATGATCGTGGTAGGCGAAACGTGAGGTATCGGGCAGAAGAGAGTCGACAAGATGAGTATGCCTGCTACAACAATCAGCCCCCTGCTTCTCCCAAACGAGCTCACGAAGCACCGCGGCAAGATTGTGATGCGCCTGTTCCACGTCGACGAATCAACATGATTATGGGAGGCCTGATTTCATGTCGCGACTCTGTCAGATCAATCAAAAGTTACCGCCGCCAGGAAGAAAGACAGCGTGCCCGGGTCACGAATAGTACGCCTATCTTGGCAGATACGGATCCGATAACTTTTACCGAAGCTGACTCGGCTGGTCTGACAGGTCCGCATAACGATCTGCTAGTCATCGAGCTAATCATCGGAGAAAGTCTTGTCACCAAAATCCTCAATGGTACGGGAAGCTTGGTCAACGTCATCTTCAAAGACGTACTCCTACAGATGGAGGTAGACTTGTGTTTAACCCAACACGATATCCAGCCATTGACGGGTTTCGAGGAAGACACAGTAATGACCGTAGGAACGATAATGCTACCAATATACGTCGGTGGAACCATGCACTGTTTCAAATTTACGGTTGTTGATAAGCCAATTGTTTATAACGTCATTCTCGGCACACCATGGTTGCATAAAATGAATGTTGTCCCATCGACTTATCAACAATGTGTGAAATTTCTGACCCTACATGGAATCTACACATTGCGCGGTGACCTGCTGATAGCCCGCACGTGTTTCATCGTTGAATGCCAACTCCGCAACGCTAGAACTTTCGTGATCACCGAACCCGCTCAGCCAGGAGACACACATTTTCTCAAAAAAATCGATTCAATCGAGCTGATCAATCCGCTCAGTCCGACGTCTACGGCCTAATAACTGTTAACGAAACCCCTGCAACCTCAAAAAAAAAAAAAAAAAAAAAAACAAATCGACGGGAGACGACGGCGCGGAACGGCGACGCGGCACGGCACGACGGAGCGGCACGGCGACGCAACACGGCGACGCGCCAAAAAAAAAAACGACGGGGCACGAAGACACGGCACGACGTCGCGACACAGCACGACGGCGCGGCACGGCGACGCGACAGGACGTCGCGGAACGGCGACGAGGCACGACGTCGCGGAGCGACAAAAATAAAAAAAAAGTCGACGGGGGACGAAGACGCGGCACGACGTCACGAGACGGCGACGTGACCCGACGTCGCGGCACAGAACGACGGCGCGGCACGGCAACGCAACACGACGGCGCGCAAAAAAAAAAAAAATCGACGGGGCACGAAGATGCGGCACGACGGCGCGGCAAAAAAAAAAAAAACAAAGGGTAGCTCATCCGCCGTGCTCATTCTTTGTAATATGAACTACGATAGGCTTGATGCTTGCCAAAGGGTACGTAGGCAGCCTGTCACGAGGCACAGCGATAACAAAAAATACTTATCATTGACGAGCTCTTTCGGACGAGTCCGCCTCACTGATCGACCAGCTCCCGTATCGTCTCCCTGGTCAGGTGTACGATTTAAACAGTGTACGATTTAAACACGTTCCACATGGATGTAGTGGTGAAATAATCCACATCTTTACTTAGGTAAAGACTAAAAGCCGAGCCGGTCTCGCATTAGCTAGCAGGCGGCCGAATCATAATAAGCCGAGTTCCGGCTCGCACGATTCTTGCTGACCTCAGCGCCCACAGGGTAAGCCGGACACCAGAGCCGCACCTATACAGTACGACGAGTCCGCCTCGTCTACTTACTAAACTAGTCGTTTCGGCTCAAACATATGCAGGATAAGCCAAGAGACGTCTTGCCCCATAATATGTTTCAGAACAAAAAGTTTAATCGCCAAGGAACCCTCGCGGAAAATAAGCCGAGGATAACCTTGCATGAAGACGCCATTTGATATCTTGCGTGCCTCAAGGCCGCACATTCGGACAGGATAAGCCGAGCTGCAGATCGCACCTACTAAACAAAATCTCGACGATTAAACAAACCAAATAAAGCCGAGTTCGAACTCGCACCTACAACTTGAAGATTACGAAACATCAATAATCAAATCAAAGAATCAAAAACCGACATAGTTCAAGGTTCATAAAGATAGAAAAAAAAACAGAAACCCAACAGAGGGCCGAACATACAACTGACGATCCGACAAAACCCAATAAATCTCGGGTAAAGAACTAAACAAACGGCCAAAGTCTGAGCGACGAGAAGAAAGAAACACAGACGTGGCGGCTTGGCAGATCTTTCCTCGCGAGTCATGCCGCGGCGATTCAGCATGACCAAGTCTCGGGTCAGCAAACAAAATGTCGCGACAACAAGGCGGCTCGACGGAAAGAAAGACGCCGCGGCAATATCCGATCGGAGAGAGAGGCCGCGGCAAGGTGTCTCGGCAAAGAGAGATCGGTTCAGGACGATCTCGGCGATGCGTTTGACACAAACATTCGGGCTCGACAAACATGCTCGGTTCGGCACGATCTCGGTGATGCGTTTAGCACAAACACTCGTGCTCGGTTCAGTGGACTCGGCGACGCGTCCGGCTCGGCGACTCGGCAAACGGACTTGGTTCGGCAAACTCGGCGATGCGTCCAGCTCCGCGATTCGAAGTCTGAATCAGCAACAACGAACGCAGACTCGGCAACAACGAACGTGGACTCGGCAATAAAGATCGCCTCGGCAACAAAGATCGATTCGGCAACGGCGAAGTCGACTCCGTAACAAATAACCCTCAAAGCGACAATTGGGTTCGATTTGGCAACAACTAACCCTCGATGCAGCAAACAGGTTCGGTTCAGCAAGACAACGACCAACCCTCGATGTGGCAACGGGTTCGGCTCGGCAATGGCCGATCTTTGACACGGCAAGAAGAAATCGGGTCCGGCTCGGCAAGGAGGTCGACGATGACCAACCACGGTGAACAAGCCCGGCTCGGCAAAAGATGAGTTCAGCAATGCGACAAGAGGGTCCACGGCTCGGTAGAGACCCCATATGACAACTGATTCGGGGGAAGTCCGACTCGACGAGGCGCCTCGGCAAAGATCCCTCGTGGAAAAGGCTCGGCAGAGACCCCGCATGACAACTGATTCGGCAGAAGTCTGGCTCGGCAAGGTGGCTCAGAAAAGAACCCGCATGACTAACCGACTAGGCGAGAGATAGTTTTGGCAACACAACAAGAGGATTCGGCGCCAATTTCCTATTAGAGCTCCGTGCTCTCCGAAAAGCGTGCCCACGGCACCAATCTCCTGTTAGAGCTCCGTGCTCTCCGAAAAGCATGCCCACGGCGCGAATCTCCTGTTAGAGCTCAGCGTTCTCCGAAAAACGTGTCCACAGCGCTAATCTCCTGTTAGAGCTCCGCGCTCTCTAAAAAGCGTGCTCTTAGCACCAATCTTTTGTTAGGAGCTCCGTGCTCCTCGAAAAACGTGTCCACGACACCAATCCGTTGCTCTCTGTTTGAGCCAAAATGACATATCTCTAACTCGAAAAATACGCTCACCGAGCTCAAGCACGCCTTCGCTCGCCGAACTAAGGGGGGGCTTATTGTGGGATACGGGCCTTGGCCCTGATATGTTTTCTGGCCCAAACAAGAATTCAAATGACCAACGGGCTATTTTGACCTTAAATGAGGTCCGTTGGGTCTGAAGGGTAAAATATGAATTTTGTAGAAGAGCATGGAACCCTAGAATACCTCCTTATAAATAGCAGAAGAAGTCATTAGATGTGGGAAGAGGATTATCCAGAGAATTAGAGAGAGAATCATATCTTAGTCTCAGAGCTTTAATTCGTATTCTAATTCCTCTGTAATCGTTAATCTCGTTCATCGTTAATAAAAGCAAATGCAACGTTTCACCCAATAAAAACCTAAGTTATTACATTGTGATAATCTCGGTACAAACACTGAGTATGTTCTGAAATTTCCATAACACAAAAACGGTAAAGGAGCGAACACTAACCTAAACTTCCCCTAAAAGATCAGAAACATAAGGAATCAACAAAACAAATCATCGCTCTTACCTAATTGCTCTTTGCAAAAAAAGTGATCTCTTTCCTTCGATCCAAGCATTAGATTGCATTTAGCGATCTCAACCAACCGCATCATCTCCATTGTTTTAATTTCCTCTTTAATCTGAATAATCAAAGAGAAAAAAGAGTTCTTTACACTAAATCCCTGGAAATTTTTCAAAATTTGAAACATTGAAATTTAAAAACCCTAAATTTTTAAAATTGGATTCCAAAAAAGAAAGGAAACTTTTTAGGGTTTTTTACCAGAGAGAGTTTACCCTCGTAATTTTGAACATCAGAGACCCAAGCTTCGTGTGTCTTTGTGATTCTGTCTTCAAAAATCTTAACCTGAGATTGAAGCTCTTCTTCTTTTTGCCGAAGGATCTTGACCAAACTGTTGAAGATCATTTCCCAATTCTCCTTATCTAAAGAATCTGTGGAACGCTTTCGAATACCCATTTAGGAGAAACCCAACCTCACTTCCGATCAAACTGAAGCAGAGAGGAGAATTGGGAAATAATCTTTGCATTATTGGTATGTTTGAGTATTTTTCAATTTCTCAAAAAAAAAATTTATTCTTTACTATGTGAATCTAGTTAAATGAAGTTATTTATACTACGATATTTTAGTTTTAACTTTTGTGAATGATGATAAGTAAGTAACTGGAAGATTGTTAAAAAGAAACAAACATAGGATAATACTGAATTTTTTTATTTAGCATCTAGAAATAATAATAGAATTATGAAATACTACAATATCAAATGATATAATTCAATATATTTTGTTTATTAAATTAATAATAATTAGTTTTTCAAATAGTCATTCCTGATCAAACCAACAGTTGCTCACAACATATATGACATGAGATGTTTAGATTCTATAATATAAATGTATCTATTAATAATTTTACCAGTCCTTTTTTTTACAGCTAGAAAATAAAATTTTACCAGTCTTTGCTTTTAATTCTTGTTTCTTAGCACAAGATTGACTTTGATTGTGATTTTGTTCCACTACAAGTCTACAAACACCAGAGTAACAGCGGAAACTCTAGTGTACAATATGTTTAGGTTTAGGAAAAGCTCGTATATGTATACAAGAAACGTAAAAAAACAAGTTTAATTGTTTTTTTTCTATACGGAGAATTTTGCCTAAAGATTATTCAGTTACTTTAGATTCTATCAAATCTAAAATTTAGGAATAAAAAAAAAAGTAAATTTGACTTTCTCACTATTAACTTCCTTACATGAATCCTTGGAGAACAAGCATATACTTATATATACACATTCATTTTGTCTCCATTTACTTGGAAAGATGTTTTCTTCTTCTCTGCCTCCTGAAGTTATTCTCAAAATCCTCTCTTTTCTTCCAGGCAAAACATTACAAAAACTCCGATTAGTTTCAAAGCAATCCAACTCTTTAATCTCCGAGCCCTACCTCCTCCGTCTCCACCACCGCCATGCCCTAAACTCTATCTCTATCCTAACCGCCTTCACCGGTTCCCACAGATCCCTAACCGTAGATCTCAATCTCAAACTCTTCCTCTTCACCAAACCCAACGACGTTGCTTTCGTCGTTCTCACTGCTCACAAAGCTTATCGGATAGACCTTCTTCCAGAACCTTATCGCAACAATGAGCAAACACTAAAACCCATCACAAAACGCTTCCTTGGACAAAGAATCAGAGTCTTCTCTTCTAACCATCAGTTGATCTGTATCGTGACCGACAAGGAACATTTTCTCTTCGACCCTAGTAACCAAAAACTCCTAGAAATACCACAATCATCATCTTCTTCTTCTTCACCTACTGTCGTCTCCTTCGGTTTTGTTTCCTCAACCGTACAATACAAAATTATCAGATTTTTTCTTCCTTATCACCCAATCTGCAAATTCGAGATACTCACCCTCACAATCACAGGAAGAAATTACAGTCATCATCTCGAGATCTCCCCTTGGAAATCGCAAGAACAACAATTTACTTACCTTCTAAAGCCATACCCTCCAGCTCATGCTGATGGATTCCTTTATTGGATAACTAAACATGTTCCACAGATCGTGTCTTTCTCTTTAGAACAAGAGAAGTTCTCTGTTCTGCCTCCGCCGCCATGTTTTGAAGACAACACTAAGCACCGCTTTAGCTTATGTGGAATCAGAGGGAATCTCTGGGTAGTAGACTACAATTCTCTTGCACCAAACATGGAGCTTTGGATGATGAGCGGCTCAAATGGATCTGCTTGGATTAAAACGCACAGTATCGGGCTCAAAAAAACGTTCAACCGTTACTATCCAACGTTTCCGATCAGGATTCATGATATACAATCTGATTGTGTGATCTTCCAGGTTCTGTTTCCGAGTGCGATACATATTTATTACACGAGCAAGAATGAAGTGGACGACTTTGGGGCTTTATCATGCGGAGAGATACGGCTTTGTCATTATACTGATGGCCTTTTGTCTCTCTAAATTTGTACTTGTGAGATTAATCAAAACTCTTAATTTATTTTTTAAATATATAGGACAAAATCGTTCATGTTTTCCCTATGATTTTTGAACTTTTTTTCTATTTTTTTTATAGATGACAAAAGGTATAAATGATTATGCAAGTAGAACACAAAGCAAGATATTCGTACATCCTTGGAGAAACAATCATTTTACAACACATAAAAATCCACAACAGTTATGCAAGAAATAAACCTTTAATTTTTCAATACAAAGAGACGAGGCAGAGTCGTTGGCTTACCACGAATCTAATTTTCACCTAAAACAAACTTAACCCTCCACGTGTAACCACCTCAAAGTGTTAAACTCTTCGACTTTTTTATGTTTTGTAAGAAGAAAAAAGGAGTAATTTTTAGCTATGGGTGCGTTACCAGTTTCCAGCTTCCCACTCCACATCCAAATAAACAGTGTAATAATAATCACCTGATCGTCCATAACAATCAATCCGAACATAAAAGAGACAGATCTGGTCCTAAAGGTTTCGACTTTACTGTTTCTATTTTTGGTAAGAAAGTGAAAAGAAACGAATCGAAAAGATGAAGGCGGCGAAGAGGCCGATCCACGCCGTGACGACATGGGTTCGTCGGCAACCACCAAAGGTTAAAGCTTTTCTCGGTGTTGTTTCAGCCATGACTGCTCTGGTTTTGTTAAGAATGATTGTTCATGACCACGACAATCTTTTTGTCGCCGCTGAGGCTGTTCATGCCCTTGGTATCTCCGTCCTTATCTACAAACTCACCAAGGAGAAGACTTGTGCTGGTAATCATCGATTTCTTGATTTCGGTTTTGATTAGGGATGAGTGATTCTGTATTTGATTTTCTCCCGATCTGCTTCGATTTCGAATTAGGTTTTGTTTGATGCTATTGAATCGTGTTTCAAATTTAGGACTTTTCCCATGAAGAGGAATGAGATTGCGTGAACTTGAGATTGAAAGGGTTTGTTTGATGAACATTCACTCGAGTAAATGAATTTGCAATCTTTTTTATTGGTGTTTTGACAGGATTATCTTTGAAGTCACAAGAGCTAACGGCTCTGTTTTTGGCGGTGAGACTGTATTGTAGTTTTGTGATGGAATTTGATATTCACACGTTGCTTGATTCGGCTACATTGGTGACTACCCTTTGGGTTATCTATATGATCCGTTTTAAGCTCAAAGCTAGTTACATGGAAGACAAAGACAATTTTGCTTTCTACTACGTCGTAAGTTGTTCTTTTTTTTTTTTGGTTTCTTTCTTGAATTCTCAGTTTAGTTGTTTCTTCTTCGACATCTCAACTTGTGTTTTGAAGAAGGTTAAGATGCAACCTTGATTTCATTTTAGTTTCCATATTAGATCACCCAAAGAGCTGCTTTTTCTTACTCAATACAGAACATTTTGCTTGATTAATATCAATTTGAGTTTCATTGTAGTGACTTGCTGTCTAGTTGCGAAGAGTGTATTATTTGTCCATTTCGATAATTATATTTCCGAGCTTTTTCATATATGGCTGCAGGTTATTCCATGTGCTGTTCTATCAGTCCTCATTCACCCATCAACACATCACCATATAATCAATAAGATTTCTTGGGCCTTCTGCGTTTACCTTGAAGCTGTTTCAGTCCTTCCTCAACTTAGAGTCATGCAAAACACTAAGGTACTTTAAAAAGCTTGACACCAATCAGCAATCACTATCCTTTACCGATTTGAACTAGTAACTCATGTCATGTCTCAGATCGTGGAGCCATTCACAGCACATTACGTATTTGCATTGGGGATAGCGAGGTTCTTGAGTTGTGCACACTGGGTCCTTCAGGTTTTTTCTTTGTTTTCTCACCTCCACACTATAAAGTTCTGTATATATAGCTTTGTAAACTTGATTGTAGTAATAATAATCTGATGATGGTGTAGGTTTTGGATACTCGAGGGCGGTTATTGACTGCTTTAGGATATGGTTTCTGGCCTATAATGGTCCTCCTCTCTGAAATCGTCCAAACTTTCATTCTCGCCGACTTCTGCTACTACTATGTCAAGAGGTAAATCATAAATGGTTTTGCTTATTATCGCGTATGTTGATACATTAATTGTAATTACACGGTGGCTGGTCTAATGACATTGACGGGTGGTTTGATGTTTTTGGTGTTGAGCAGTTTAATGGGTGGTCAGCTTGTTCTTCGTCTCCCGTCTGGTGTTGTGTAAAACTTGGTGAAAGGAGAGAAGAAGAAAATACGGTGTTGTTTAAGCTTATGGTGTGGAGTAATACTCCATGTCTTGCATGCTAATCGTTTTGAGTCTTCTCTAATCTCTTTTTTTTTTTTTTCCCTTTATGTTTTTTTTCTTGGAGGACTTGTAAAGAAAAAGGGATTTGATTAGAGATTTTGACAAATTAATTATATATTAGCCTCTCAGCTCTTAATCTATTACTATGTAGTTTTATGTTGTTGGCAGCAGCAACTAGATGCATGTGTTAGTAGAAAAGGAGAATGAAAAAACATGAGAATATTACTATAGGGAGGGACTGTGAATTTAAATGTGACCTATTTACAAATTTATAATGCCGGCAAAGAACAGTACATACTTTTTTATCATAGGGAGGCTAATATGATATTCTCATGCTTTATTTTGTGTTACTTTTTTGTTACAAATAAAATTGCTTATTTTACTGTTACTTTATAAGGTTGACACAAAACTTATGAACAAAATAAACAGCAACTAATATTTGAGGAAATAAGTAATATTATGTGGATATACACATTTCAACATTTGATAGTGTGAGAACTGGGAAAATTAGTTAATACTTTGTTTTTTCCAAATAATTATTCTGGACTTTTTATTTTCTTCAGATGAAATACATTAGTCACAATAAGACTCAAGAGCGATGATGATTGATGCTATTGTTTGTGTCTTCAGCTTTTTTAACCTTTATTGTTAGTTGTTTTTTTCTTTCAGCTATTTATTTGTGAGTTGTTTTAACTGAAGAGTTCTCAAGACTGAGCTTATCCACATTTGTTTTTTATATTCGATTCGACTCTTTTGGCGGCGGCTACAGCTGGACTCTCTTGTCCATATATCACCTAATATTCCACCATGTTTTTCAATGTATAATTACTGGATATTACAATTCATATATATTAGTAAATATTTAGTGAATAATACTAGTTAATAGATATTGTTGAATGATATTTTGATGCCAATCCAAACATAATGTCTGTGGACAACGAAAAGGTCAGCGAAGGGTCCAACTATATGAATAAACTCCACGCAGTAAGTTCTAGCGTTTCGTCTGTCCAAAATAGGTTTTGGAATCCTCGATAATAAATTAGGGTTTTGAAGTATTAATTTCGTTGACAAAGTTTTCTGAGAGTCGACCAAGCATCAAATGCTTCATCAAGACGAGGTGTGTCTATCTCAACTATTTATAGCATGTTTTATCGACCGAGTGGACATCTAACAATGTCTGTACTTTTATGCTCTTAATTTCTTATTTTGCGGTCGGAGGTAGAATGATTCAGGACCTGTTCATAAGATAAACCTATTTAGATTTCGACGAAGAGATGTATATATATACATATATATGGGTTTCAATCCATAATTCTCTGTTCTTAACCATAACAAAATAAAAATAAAATTCACAAACTTTGAGTATACGTATTCAGACGGGGTTAACGAGTGTGATTGATAATGGGGTTTTAGGGTAACATATTGTGATATTTATTTTTGTTTACTGCTTACTTTATGTAAAGCCTACATCAAACAGATTAAAAACATGTAACAAAGAAAGAAGCCAAATTCTTTTGATTAATTATGCGGTTCTTCATTCTTTTCAGTTTCTTTATACCATCTCTTATAAGTAATGATTCATTTTCAAAATTACAATATTCAACAAAAACACAATAATTTTGTTAAATCTACTCGTACCCACACATGCATATGATTAAAGGTGAATTCGGAATATGACATAGCAACAATATTATTTCAATCACTAAATTACAATCTCTGATCCTTCGAAATCACATTATAAAACAAAATTTACGTTAATATGTACAATATCAATCAAACAGTATTATAAATATCTAATATGGATTGGGATGGAAACAAAAGAAAGTAAAAGAGATCACAAGTTGGCAATTAGCTATATAACAGCTGTTAATGTGAATAAACAACACTTCACAGCTGTCTTAAGAACTCACTTCTCTATCACTTTTTCTTAATTTTCTTTCCTTTTTAATACATCTAAGCATATAAAGGCTACTTCCATTTTCGTACTTAATAAATAAAAAGTGTCCTCACGAGAAAGAGCAATTTCTTGAAAACAGTCCTCTAAAGTAATGGCGATGGTCATATTTTATCTTTAATCAACAAAAATTTTCCTTTTGTCAGATATTTACTCGTTATGAATTATGATTCATATTCTCAATTGTTTTTCTTAGTTTTTTTTTTTTTTGTATAGAGATTTTGTTTTATTCGGTCATGAAATACTGTTTTCTATATGTCCCTTAGTACGTATATCAACTGTTACCATGGAAACGATTGCTAGCTAATTGACGATATAATTTAATGAATTTAATGAAGAACTCTCTTTCGGTTTCCATTTAATAAAACGAATGTTATTATTGATAATACTCAAATTATAAATCATAGTACTTGAAACAGTGTAAGTTGGGTGCAAATATTGATTTGACTTAACGTAAAGTTCAATGAAACGACTACCATAAGTGTGATATTATGCGCCATCCGTGATAATTGAAGTGACATTTTCATGAAAAATCTCAAGAAAAGTCAATTTATTTTTTATCTGAATGGTTAATACTAATATTTTTCAGTTGGAAAAAAATACCCGTGCTAACTAAACGTGCGATTTAATATCCAAAAAATAAATGTTATCGTTTTTATACTCACGAATTCATAACAAAAACGAAATTTCAATTTTACTTTTATCATCTCTATTAATTATTAATTTTTAAATAATGTGGAATTAACTTTTAATTTTATTTGAATAAAATTTAATTTTTATTCATATTTCGTTTTTATTACAATTATTTTACTACAAGTATTTTATTTATAATTATTTTATTAGTTGTCAATTATTTTATTTTTAAAATACAAAAAAGAGAAAAAATAAAAAATAATCAATAGTTAATCACAGAAAATTAAAAATAACCAATAGTTAATCCGGTTACAGTCTTACGTTGAAAAAATTTGAAAAAACTAATTGTTGCTATCAGAGTTAAATCTCTAATCGGTTATGTAATCATAAGATTGATGGCGAATCTCCAGTTAGATTTAGTTCCGAAAATGAGAATAAATGCTTACTCATCGATGAAATTCGAAAAAGAGATACGACGGGGCTAACGGTGATTACGACGATGGTATATTTTTTCCTAGCGAAGTTTTTCACGCCGTTAATGTTATTATGTCGCGTATGGATTGATTGAGGGATTGAGAGTTATATGATGTTGCATTTATGGGACCGAGAAGTAAAAAGTATAGTAAAACTAGGGTTTTTGAAAAGGAAAGTTGAAAAAGATTTGGTTTTTTCTAGATTTTTTTCTAATTTTTTATTTTGTATTTTAAAAATAAACTGTAATTAATAAAATAATTACAAATAAAAATAATTGTAATAAAAATGAAATATGAATAAAAATAAAATAGAAATAAAAATTAGTTTTTATTCAAATTAAATTAAAAATTAATACCACATCATTTAAAATTTAATAATTAATAGAGATGAGAAAGGTAAAATTAGAATTTTTTTTTGTTACGAGATCGTGAGTATGAAAACAAAAATATTTATTATATTGAATATTAAATCACATGTTTTAATTAGTATGTGTATTTTTCTTTCAAACGAAAAAGATTAAGTATTAAACGTCTAAATACAAAATAAACGAGGTTTTTTGGGATTTTTTTCTATAAAAAATAGGTTCCTCAATTATTTATCTATTTTGTTTAACAAAAAAAAATTATTTATCTATTTTTTAATTTGTTAAATTAAAGGACTATGGTATATAGACTCTGTGAAAAATGTGCGTTGTGTGCGTGTGGATTGGATTGGAGTCGATAAGGTTGGTGAAAAAAGACAGACGATCCGTGATCTCTCCCTTTCTTTACCTTTCCAGTTTCTCTATTATTTCGAAACTTCAATTTATAAGTTGTCACATTTTACATCTACTCGACATCTCTACATATTTCTCAATAATTTATATTTTTTATTGATATTATTATTTTTATTTTTGAAAGATATATAAATATACTTATTTATGTCGACGCTAATTTGAAATGCAGATTGAACGAAGTTTTTTCATATGTGGTATTTTTTCCAGCTACTTACAACAATACACAGAATTGTGCTTGCTTTATTTTCAGTGTGGCATTTGTTTTGGACCCCATAATGTATATAAATTTATGTGTCCTAGAGATTCCATTAAGAAAGCAACAAAGTAGTCCCACTGGTTAAGGGCAACAATCTGAAACCATGTATTCAAAACCCTTTTATGATTTAGAGAGTTGTATGGCCTAAATTTCATCAAGAATATTCCAAGTGCAGTGGTCAATTGCATCTATAAGACTGTAACACCCCTAATTCATGAGTTCAAACCCTTTTTGTGTCTCTCGAAAGCCTTTCTTTTGTTGCTTTTGTCATCGGTTTTTGTTTCGTCGATTCTTGTAAACCTAAGCATGATTTTCATTATATGAATAACATCGTCGAAGCATACCTTGTGTATCTAAACTATATGAATTTAACTGAAAGAAAATTTTTGATGTTGGAAAATGAACTCTTTAATATATGTTTAAACGTAGGTTACTTTTTGGTAATAAGGAAAAGGTGAAAAAGAAAAACAACAAAGAGTGGACCTTAAGAAAAATACAAATGGTATTGTTAAAACAAAACATAACGATTGATCTAGAAATCGATTTATTTTAAAATAAAAAGAGGAAATAATATAAAGACGAAATGTGGGTCATAATCTCATAAGAAGAAGTGCAAGCTGTGTATGAAGTATTTCATAAAAAGGACCACTCATGTCCACATCCCCTCATCCTTCTTGTCTCAACCTCATCGACTCTTCTAACTCATTTCCATCATTAACTAATTCCTTACAATTAGTGTCCTTCCACTTTCTTTATTTTTTCCCTATTTTTGTTCCTTATTTTTCTAAATTTTCACAAATTATTGTGATGGATTCCCCAAACAACGGAGATCAACACAAATGAAAACTTAAAATTGAGCATTGACATCACCCACCCAAAACCAAAATACTTTGGACTTTTAGAAAATATGTGGTGTTCTCTCAAATGTTATTTATTACAACAAAATTTGGTATATAACTCACCAGAAACCAAATTCGTTAAAAAGAATGCATATAGTTTTCCACTTTTTAACAAATCAGTAAATTACATACATCGTAGAAAGAGCGTACACACTTCGAAACCGGGACGAGTAGTCAGTGCATACGTCAAGGTATTAGTTTATGTAATATGGAGTATAATTTATCAATCTCACAACAAAAGCTCACTATGAAAGTCAAAAGTTAATCATTCAAAAAAAAATAGTCAATCGTTCAAATTAATTGTTATATCTATATCACAGAATCAAGAATTTTTGGTAGAACCAAAACTTACCAAACCCAAGCGAAACCAATAATAGAGTTTAGGTATATGTACATCAAAGAAGCTAAGTCTATACAGTTACGCAGTAATACATTGGCTTTTAGTTATATTTAAAGCAGGATTCACATAAAACATTGGATTTCAAACAAATTTATCAACTAAAATTCGCTGGAAAAAATTTATACCGAATCCATTGATCAGATTAAAACAAAAGACCACTAATAATACATCCTTATTTCCCCACCATAATATTCTCCTCCGCGTACGCACAGCTTTTATACGCACCAACCGACCCATTCTGAAAAAGTGAAAAGAAATCCTATACTTATATACACCTAAACAATATGCTATAAACCATTTTTCATCTATTAACAGTTTATAGTGAAAAAGAATTATTGAAAAATATAATTATGCTACAAATAACTTTTTACAATAAACTAAAACAAAAAAATGCGTTTTTTGTGATCATCAGCAACTGTTATAAAATACTTGCTATCATAATTGAATTCTGAAAGACAAAAACCAATGATTTTCCCCGAAAACTATTCATAAGAAACAATTAAAATAAAAAGAATAGTCTAGCCGAAAATGGGGTCGGTTGCCCATACAGAGGAAGGAGGGCTATAAATAGAATCCTCCAAGTTCTCATTTCGAGACAACAACTAAAAACACACATTTACCTTCACAGTCTGAATTGAGCTAAGTTCTCACATCATATTCTCTCATTCGAGAATTATGGCTATTTCAAAAGCCCTTATTGCTTCTCTTCTCATATCTCTTCTTGTTCTTCAACTCGTCCAGGCCGATATGGTACGTATTTTTCATCACAAATACTCGATATAATGTTTTACTCGATATAATTAAAAAAAAAAAAACATATTGCTTACATGTTACAACGATATTCTTGCAGGAAAACTCACAGAAAAAAGATGGTTACGCAAAGAAGATCGGTAATTATATTATTTTATATATATGTCCACACAAATACATGTAGGATTTACATTAAAATCAATAATGTGTTTTTCTTTATGTATAGATTGTGGGAGTGCGTGTCAAGCACGGTGCAGGCTTTCAAGGAGGCCGAGGCTGTGTCACAGAGCGTGCGGGACTTGCTGCTCCAGGTGCAACTGTGTGCCTCCTGGCACGTACGGAAACTACGACAAGTGCTTGTGCTACGCTAGCCTCACCACCCACGGTGGACGCCGCAAGTGCCCATAAGAAAGAAACAAAGCTCTTAGTTGCTGCGGATAACGACACGGTGTCGTTTGTTAGTATTTGTTGGCATAATATATGTGGATCGAATAATAAACGAGAACCGTACGTTGTCGTTGTGAGTGAGTACTGTATTTAATTGGTCTATTTGGTGTAAGTTTCTCTGGTTTTGAATTTTGTGTTTCTTATTTGTATATCGATTGGTGCAATAATCTCATTGTATAATTATTTCATTTTGTAATAAAATTATGATACTTTTGAGTGATTATTTATCATGCTTTTTCTTTCTTTCTATTGTAAGCGGTTTTGGAAAGATATAGAGAATGATATATATACAAGTAATTTCGACATCGATGCAAGATGATAACTATTGGACTAAATGATTATTGATGTTATATATTTAGTACTAGGGTCTCATCCAATTTTTAAATAATTCTTGTTTGCGTTCTATTTCATGAATTTGGCCAATTTGTGCTAACACGATAAGAGTAAACTAGATAAATTGTATTTCAGTGATTAATTTCTTTTGTGGAGACCGAGACCATAGGTCATTTTTATAATCCTTGCAGATCGAATTTTGGTATAAGATTTTGTTAACATCGATATTTATTCGACAGCCATACACCCTATTCCAAAATTTGGTCCACACATAGAACATATGAGTGGCCTTATTTAGCGTATAGGGTCGTCTAAAGGAAAAGAAACACACAAAAAATGACTATAGGAATCGATAGTAAAGTTCCCGTAAATCCATCAAGAGAAGTAAACTGATTTGGTAAAATCGGTTGTGAAAAGGTCGTTTCGTTAATAACGTCGTGAATCCCACAAAAAGGATACAACTTGAAGCCCCCGGCGAGGATCGAACTCGCGGCCTTTCGCTTACGAAGCGAACGCAATACCACTATGCTACGGAGGCTTTCGATTATTGGTGGAATATTAATATTATTTATTAATTACATGATTAGTAAGCCCGTGAGAAATTTTAAGGAATCGAAACTTGGAGCTTAGTTGTTGCATTTTCAGACGGCATAAATGTTTGGTTCTCCGATGTTACTTTCTAACAAAACTAGTAAATACTGTACTATGAGAGAAGCTTGACGACAATTATAACTCTGGCAGTCTGGCGGCATGTTCCGGCTGTGTTACGCCAGAAACGTACGAGCATTACGAGACCTGTCAGCTTTCCTTGCTACGCCGACATGACTGCACGTGGAGGTGGAGGTCGTCGGAAGTGCCTTTGAAAATAATCTCAACTTATCATCAGAAAAGACCGACCTGACCTTGGGGTGTGCCCTCGTTTTAATGGTTCTAAATTTCTAATGTTATATCTTGTTTGGAATATATGGGCCTTAGGCCCTTAGTTGTCACATGAAAGGTTCTTACTGTTGGAACAAAATTTTGATTTTGGATGATTCAGGTCCACACTTAACTCAACTCGTATTTATAGGCCTTTGGAAGAAGATGAGATCATGGAATCTTTAATAAATACATGGTTAGTGATCTTTCATCTTTTGTCTTAAAAGGATTTTGTATTGGTTGAAAAGATTCAATAGTAGCTGGGTTTAGATAGGATAATGAAATTTACATTATAAAAAAACAAATCGGCCTTCGTATATAATGGTTTGAATACTAAGTCTTGTTTGCAGTGCGCTTTTAATAAATTGGCAATAATAAACGAGTGTAAAAATACTATCGTTATTAGTCTGAAATCATTAATAAAACAGTATAATGTTGTTTCATGTAGGAAATCATATAATGTTTCAACGCTAGTGGAGATTTATTTATTGTTAAATAGCTACTCAATAAACAAATAAATTGTCCAAGAGAACTGATAATCAAATGAACAAGAGAGTCCGTCCATTGAAAAAGTTTTGAGAAAAGAAATCGAAAAAGTGAAGAATGAATCATCTTTGGTAGACACTAGACACAGAAGATGAGTAGACAGTTGGCAGAATTCACCTGACTTGTCGATTTCAGTGTGATGACGTGGTGAAATGATTAAAACTTGTAAGAAGTGTGACTAATATAATAGCCGTCGATAATGAACACCAATACTCTCTCTCTCTCTTTTAAACTCAAGTTGGGGAGCACTGTTGGACGGACATTCGGAAAGCCATGCCGTTTTTTAACTGGAGGAGACGAGACATTAGAAAATAAGAGATTATAAAACGCCGTGACATTCTCTCGTAGCTATGGAAGACAGCCAAACGTTTTGAGTTAGGGGGACCCGACGACCCGGTTCACGAAGTTATCATAATTTTGTGGTACTTTTGGATTGGTTATAAATATGGTTGCGGAAAAGTACATAAAAACCATTAATATTAGTCGATGATGATGCGTTCAGAAAATTGGATATCTAGTGTTATAAACGTTTGAAATAAATTGCCACCTAGTAGTAATTGGTAAAGATGATTTTAATTTTGGATATCTACAAAAAAAATTAACTGGCTAGCCGTTTGGCCATTAATTATTCCGTCATCGATTAATTGGTCATCTTATTAATATATCTATAAACATTTTTACAAAATGAAACGTTATATAAATTTAGAAAATGAAAAAAGAAAAAAAATTAGGATGAAGAATTTCATATATCGATCAACGAATTTGATGATTCAAGATAGCGGTAACTTCTGATTCAGACATGGACAAATTATTTATCTGAAGTTGATTAGAGTAGTAATCTTTTATACTATAAAGGATTCAATTTGTTGGCTCCGAAACAAAAGAAAAAAAAAAAAAATTCGAATGTGATTCCACTAGTACGGGTTGAAAATCATCATAGGAAACCCATGTAAATAGTACAATGTTCAGCTGTGGTTGCTGACAACATTGATCTTCGAATGGATTACGTGGCACAACACTGAAATAAATCGGACGGCTCTCGTATCTCCTTTATTACACACCGTTCGATCACCGAGGAAGATAAAACGAAACAGAGCGAGCAAAGAAGAAAGAGAGTGAATAAGCGTTTTTGTCAATTTGACAATTATAAAAAGCGATCGAGTGAAGCGACAGCTTCGGATTATCCGTCTGTTCGGAATGTGGAAACTTTGAGAAAATACAAAGAGAAACACAGAGCTCAAATATTAACACAAAGAAGGTTTTGATCTCTTCTTTGCTCTTACATTTTCTCTGTTTGAAATCTCAGAATTCTGTGTGTTTCTTCCAAATAGCTTCTGTGTTTTTCGATGACTTGTACTGTGTACGTTTTTTTCTTTCTTCTTGTCAGTTACATATCAATGTTTGATTTGATTGAAGAACAGTGACTCCATTAGTGAAGTTTTTTTTGCTTACTTAAATGCAAATACTTTTTTTTCGAAATTTTTTTACATTTTATTCACGGGTTGAGTGTACAAACCATTAATAAATAAATAAAAAAGCTTTTTTTTTTCTTCTTTTAAGTCCTCTTTTTTTGTTTTCATTTTTAAGTCTTTCTTTCTTTTTGCTTTTTGTCTCTTCTCTTTATTTCACGAAGAACCTGATTCTTCGAGACACGAGAAACGATTTTACAACTTTTCTCTCTTTTTTTGCTCTTCTTTAACGTCTTTTTACTTTTCTCTCTTTTCTTCTTCTTCTTTCTTGTATCTATCTAAATCAAAGTGTGTGACAACCGTAAGGGATATTTTTCTTGTTTTGCAGAGATGTGGAGGAACAAGTGAGTTTTTTTCTAGTTTTTTCTTTTCTGCTTTCTCCTCTCTGAGTCTTTCTTTCTTCTTCTTTTCTTCTTCACATCTTTTTGGGTGGTGAGAAGATGGAAATGGGTCGTCGAGATGTGATGAGACGTGGAGGCACCAATAAGAAATCTGGTAAAACAAAGATTTCATTTTTAGTTTCAGAAACCAACAAAATAAAATAAAAATCCAATCTTTTTTTGCTTTTGTCGTCGTTTGCTCTGTTTTTGTCTCACTTTTTTTGTATTCAACTCATGGATTTTTAGGATCTGGGTTTTCTACAAAATCGAAGAAAGGAATGTTGAAGAAACTTTGTTTAGCTGATCAAAATCTGAAACAAGAGATGAGCTACGAGTTTCTTCATCCTTCAGATTTAGAATACGAGGTTTCTAAGAAGAAATCTAAGCTTCCAAAAAAGGTAAGTTCTTCATCAATACGGCACCTAATTTACCTCACAACAATCCTTTGATTTCCTCTCACTTTTCTCCTCATCTTTAGTCTTTTCACATTAAATTTCTTCTTTTTTTTCTCTCTCTCTCTCTCTCATCTTCAGAATTTGAAAGACACTAATGGTGTGGATCATGCCTCTGTACCACGTAAGCTTCGTTCAGGTGCGTTGTTCGTGACTCCAATGAGAAAGAAACTTGTAGAAACCAAATTTTCATTTTTTTAAAATAAAATCGAATGTTTTAATGTGTATTTTTTCTTCATTGTAAATTAATGATCTGCCAATGTGTCAGTAAAACTCAGTTTCTGAGTAGTTGGGAAGATGATGGTATTTTGGCTTTTGAATCTGTGGAGATTTTGGATTATTTTTCAAGCAAACTCTTTTGCCTTTTTTTTTCCTCACTTTCTTATTATGGACGCAAGATTCTGCTGCTACTTGTCTTCAACTTATAATATTATTTTCATCTTCTTTCTTTTCTTCAAAGCTTGTCTTTGTCATCTCCAATTCAAAACTTTTTTCACTTTTATCTCTCATTTGTGAATTCTTTAGCATCTCTTTTTTTTGTGCACTTTGAATTGCAGCCATGAAGAAGCGGAATCTTGAATCTGTTTCTAAGAGACTTAACCGGTCGAAAACCGGAATTGAATCTTTTAAGAAGGATTTGGTAAAGAAGGAGAATCAAGAAAAGGTTGGTATTTTTATGATGACTTCAAATTTTGTAAGAATAGAACAGTTTAGTAGGAACTTTGAGTAATGATTTTTTGTATTTTTTGGTTAGGAAGCAAAATCTATTGGTCCTGAGTCGATGATGATTTCGAAAGACGAGAAAGAAGTTGCAGAGACGTTGTATGGTTTAGCTGGAATGTTTACTGAAACTGACTCTGTTGATAAGAAGACTTGTGATGAGAAAGAAACCAGCAAAGTCGACATGATCTTGAATGTGGAAGCTGACTTTACAAAAGCGGAATCGTTTGAACCGGCAGTTTCAGTTATATCTTCAGCCAAAGCTAAGCCGATTGATGAAATACCATTGCAGCAATCTGATAACCAGCGAGTGTCAACAGGGTTTGTAGCAAATTCCTCTGTAACTTTGTCTTTTGATTTTGTCGGTCTTCTCTGATTGGTGGTATTGTTGTCTAATTTGACAGAATGGTTGATTTCATTGATAGATTGAAGAAAAGCAGCTCAGTGAATGTGACTGATGTACTTGTAAGCACTCTGATTCCTTCTGAATTTTTCTTTCTTGGCTTAGATTCATATAGCCACTGATTACATTGGATATTCCTAGGCAAGAGCCATTGAAACAAAGGTTGCAACTAGTGACACAGACTATAAAAGCAACGGTAATAAAACCTGCCTTTCTATCACATATACTCTTTGAGTTAAAAAACCGTTGTCCTAATACGAACTTTTGTGCTTTTCTTGAAGGTCTTGGGTTATGGCCTGGTCTATCCTCAACTATTCATTCAGGAGCTCAAGTTCTTTCAAAGTAACTCTAAACCTTTAAATTATCTGTTATATTTTGTTCGTGCTGCTCGGTTTCTTCTCTTATGCGGATCTTTCTTTCGATCAGGCCATCTACTACAAAGCTTCCACCTTGGATGGGTCAAGCTGCTTGTTCTTCCAAGGGTGCTTCACTTTTGAGTGAATCGTTGAGAGTCCAGCCGAGAAAGTTGAAGAGATGTGCCTCTCACATTTACATTTCCCGTCTCATTAAAGTATTACAGACCAGTAAGAGTAGTCCCACGACACTTAACCAAATCGAGCAAAGATCTGCAGAAATGTCCGAACGCAGACTCCCTGATCCGGTGACAACCGTTAGTGACTTTAAAACAATGGTTTCTCCAGCCAAGAGGTATCAAAACCCGCATCTTCTCGATATACACAGGACGCGTAATCCAAAAGCCGTGCAGGAAGACATGACTCGGCTTGCTCTTGAGCTCTATGGTCCTCACACTTCACAGAAACAGGTAATTTACATCACGGTTCTTATTCGATTAATATTTTTCCTCCCTGCTTCTGACCTCGTCTGCTCATTTAACGACAGAGCTATGATTTCCTAACTCTATCATCTGCTGGAGCAACACAATCTCATTTCCCACTTCCAAACTCAATTCCACAGTATCATATCTCTGCGCCTTACAATAGCCAACTCTCACCTGCAACTTCTAGCCATCAGGTTTTTTTTGCTATGACCCAAATTGTCTCTCTACTGAGCAAAGATAAATCAGCAACATAATATAACAACAAGACATTCTTTCGTCTCGTAGGTGCAGCAGCTTTCTCCTTATCTAGCCAGTCGATTCCAAACCGCTTACAACGCAAACCAGCAGCAGCATCAACAGCTTCAAAAAAGGCTATGGGCTGCTCAGTACAGAACACCAAGTGCAAACACCGTGCCATCGAACCAATACACTAAACCAAACCTCTCCTTAAACCTGACTAGTATTCAACAACCTCTCCAGGTTGCTTCCTCCCCAAGGTACAACAACAATGTATCTCAACAGCAACATCATCTCATGGCTGCTGCTGCAGCAATGTCAATGAGCCATCACCATAACAATAATCCTTCACGGATGGTGATGAACAGACAAGAGCACCATTTCCCACTTATTTATGAAGATACAAGGACACCGTTGCAACTACTCTGCAACGAGCAGTCGTGAAGCTGCCTGCTTGCTTTATAGTTAAATAGTTCTAAGGATTTTACAGGTGGTTGTCTTCGCCGGAATTTGAGATGGTGATGAAAATCGGATGAACAAGGATTGTCAGTGAGACATGATTATCCCACTTGTTTGAGAAAACCCTTTAAATGTCTTTTTATGTAAATGATCCACGAGTTCTCAAAAGGGGCAAGTTTTTGTCGAGGACTCTGTTTTCTGAAGTGGGACAGTCTCATAAGAAAATGGTAGGTTTGAATCTCTATCAAAAGCATCATATGAGTTTCTTGTATAGCAAGCGAAGTTGTGTACGAACCAAAAAGCCTCTATTAACAATGTTATTTTCCTTTCGTCTTTACGGTTCCATAATTTTGGAAAAAAAGGAAATGTTAACTTTGGACCTTTGGTAGGGAGCTTTATTCTTATGTAAAGGTGGAAGTGTGGGAACCAAAATTTTTAAGTAAGATCTAAAACATTTTTTTTGTTTAAACAATGTTACATGGTATTGAGGTTATAAATTGATAGTACTACTCTCTTCATATCAAATCAAGTGGCGTTTTAGAAGTTATTTTTACACAGATTAAAAAACTTTGACTTATTTTAATCATTTATTATTAATATAAAGATCATTTTCCAATCAAGACTATATATAATACTAAGATCTTAGATTTTTTTAACTGAGTAAGAGTAAAATTGTAGCTTAATTAAAAAATATTACAATATAAATATACAAAGATTTTTTTTGTGAAACAAATATAACACTTTAAAACAACACTTATTATGAAACGGAGAATGTATATTTTATGAAAAATCTTTGATATATATATTCCAAGAAATTATGAAATATAAAAATAATTAGAAAGAAAGAGTATTCTGAAGAAGTGGAGATGAAGAAAATAATATGCTTTGCGTCGTCTCTCACTCAATTCTAAAGTCACAAAGCTATAAGCAAGCTTATGTATGTCTTAGCTTCGCCACAGAGAGCTAATTAAGCATCTTAGCTTCGCCACAGAGAGCTAATTAAGCACTAATTAGCCATATGATGGAGACGATGAAGAGAGCAGAGATCGACACAAAGGCACCGTTTAGAACCGTCAAGGAAGCGGTTGCTTTGTTCGGCGAGAGAGTCTTAGCCAGTCAAGTCTATTCCCACCATCTCAAAGTAGCAAGTCCCTCTCTCTCTATAAACTTGACTTTTCATATGATTATTTGATTTTGAGACTATAGTAATAACATGAGTGAAGAAACAGATGCAGGATGAGAAATGGGAAGATCCATCAGGGATTGAGACAGAGCTTGAAGAGACAAAACATAATCTCAAAAGGGCAAAAGAAGAAAGCATACAAATGAGAAACTCATTGTCTTCCCTCAAGGAAGAGCTTGAACGGACAAAACAAGAGCTCCAGAAGCTGAGAATAGATCCTCAGGAACACGAAACGAAAATCGATGAGACGGTCTTCAAAACCAAGTTCGAAGTGTTAGTTCCTCGGGTTAATGATGAACCAATCAGGAGTCCAAGGTTGAGATCCATGAGTGAGAAGAGATACGTGAAATTTGCAAACCCGACTGGTAATAATGGTTCGGTCGTGGAGATGTTTCTTGAGAGACACCCTTCGATGAAAAAGAAGGAGAAGATAAAGAAGACGAAGACAAAGAAGAAGAGTTTGATCCCTTTGTTTATCGGAGGGATATTTTCTAAGAAAAAGGTTTTGCAATGAAACAATTCGGCTCCCAAAACTTCTCTTTTCTTGTATGTTTTTTGCTTTCTTGGTTTTGATAATAATGTCACATGTATGACCTTCGTAAATGGTTCTTGAAAATATTTGATTTTCCCACTCTCCTTAGTTTTTGAAAAATAAATAAAACTGAATATATATCTCAAGTAGAAATGTTTTATCGTAATATTAATCTGCTCTTTTTAACTGAACTATTAATTATTGGACCAATATTCAATTCATTATACGTGTGTGTTTAATTTAATTTAAACCTAAGAATAATATAATGCAACACATACAAATTTGGTGTAATAAGTAGTAAGTAAAGTTCACTCCAACTCAATTCCCAAATCCATTTCTTCAACAACGAAAAAATTTCGAACCGAAATTCAAACTAGTTCTTAGAGCATATGGAAAACCATTTATTTACACTTACAGTGGTCAATCGTAATGGGAATACGGTGAAAACATTTGAACCATGGTATCTCAATTATCTAAAATGAATCTTTTAATAATTACTGGACAACTATAAATTCGTTAAATCTATGATAGTGTGAAAATGTTTTAAGTGCTCGAAACTTCAGAGAACACTAGAAAAAAATGTCGTAAAAATGTGCATAATTTAGAAGTGACCATAATATAAGAAGTGTTTCAAAATCACAATAACTCAAATAAAATAAAACAAAAGCAAAGCCTCGAATCAAATGTTGAAGCAAAAAAACAAGAAAACATGTGAGTTTTGAGATGTTGACTAAACGTAAAAACAGTCACGATGGTGATCGTCTACATGACGAGCTTCATGATCTTCACAAGACATAGTAGAAGACTTGTTGAAGAACTCTATGCAATCTGCGATAGCTTCACTGTAGTGTACGTGAGACGAATAGTACGAACTACTACACGAAATCTTCGGCGGCTCAAACCTCTCTTCGTCGCCAGAGCGGAATGTGTTCTTCTGCCGGCGAGAGGAGGAAGGGAGAGTGAGATCGATGAGCCTCATGAGAATCTTTCGTAATCCGTGGAAGAGCTTCATGAAGATATTCCTATCAAACTGATCGTTGAAGGTGAACGATCTTGTGGGTTTGTCTAATATGAATGGTGAAAGCTTGTGTGTACATGTTTTGATAATTTAATATAGTCAAAAAAGAAAAAAAACACTTTTCTTATCAAAAAAAAATTCTCAAGTAAATTTGTAATGATTCATCAAGGAGGAAAAACAGGGAGAAGAGTGTTTCAATGATTAAACCACCAAAGATTTCTTGAGATGTGTTTATCCTATGAACATATGTAGGCCCCATCTTAACTATCTAAGCTCTTAATCCAATTTAATTGTCTCCATTTTTTTGTTTTAATTGACAAAAGTTTCAGGAGTGAACTAAAATAAAAATTAACCTATGGTTCCGACCACTGCCATAGACTGATAGTACCACAACACATTAACTAGCATTGTTCAAAATATCTACAAGCTATGTAATTGTTTCCCCCAATAATGTGCATAAGAATTTTAGTACACGATGAATTATGCAACTTTTCTTTTTTCATTTGTTAGTGCAAAGGCTACCTTAATTATCTTATTCAAATGTTTTCGTATAAATGTGACTGCATTACGAAATATGAGAAATAAAATCGTGGGGTTTTTATCTAAGTATAGCACCTATAACATTTCAAGACAATATCAGTATCTTTTGCTATAGTTCTAACGTAAGATACCACACGGACCTAGACTGAAGTTTTCTTTGGGTTTAAAGCTTTCAATGAATATAAAAGAAAAAGACGAACCAAGGAACTAATCAACGTACGATTAATCAGAGATTGAATTGCCGTATAATTAAAGCTGTAATTAGTGATTACATTCAGAAAAGGAGATTTGTGGTCCTGCAGTTACACTTGACTTTTACAATGAATTTTGGGACCAGTAAGCAAACATTTAACTTCAAAAACATTATTCGTACGTAGAACAAAACAAGAGTTTGATTCAAAAAAAACAAAAGTACATGTAAAAGGCAGATAATGAGGAAAAAAATTAGAGAGAACATAGAAGAATTAAGAGGCTTTTGGTGAAATGATTGTTGGATTAGGATTCTTTTTATAATTTAAGGTTTTATGACGGTTATGATTATGTCTTGCGCTTTATTCTTCCTTAAAGTTAAAACTAAACCACTTGGAAAACTCATAATCAATAGATTACTAATTTCGTGAGCTTTTACTATATCAGATAATTTTATACGACTGATCCATTTTTATCTAAGGGTGAATTTCCTAAATGATCATACGAGAGAAACATATTTGTAAAAAAAAAAAAAAGGTTGTGGTAAAATCGTAATAAGTGGATTGTGTTTTTCGCACATGGTTTAACATATAGCTTAATAGTATTATGTAAAATAACATTTAATATACTAAAACAACATGGGATTTTTAAAACATACACGATAATAAATGATTCAACTTTTTGTTTTTCCACTTCATCGTTGTTGTAAATAAATGACAAACAAAATATAGGTATCTATACTTTTGAAAACGGAAAAATGAGTAAAAACCCTCACTTTTCTTAAAAATATGTAAAAAATTTTCAACTTTTTTTTTATGAATTTTTAAACCCTCACTTTTTAGTAAAAGGTAAAATAACACTTAATATCAATAAACTCAATTTAAAATAAAACAAACCGTTATATTAAAATATAAATAAATAAAAATAATTTGGTTTAAGATTTTTCTTTCCTAAATTTTACTTTACAACTTTTTTTCTAAATTAAAATTTTTTTAGTCTTGGTGTAAAAAATTATACGAAATCGTTATTCCAAATCTAGTTGAGATATAGTAAAACGGTTTCGTTACCATTAATTTTTTGTTATGTAAACAGTTGAATTTTATGTATCGGATAATCGGTTTCATATTTAAGATAATATATCCAAACTATATCCAAAATTTATTTTAGTTCGATTTTAATTTTGATTCGATTTTGGATAAAATTAGTTATTTTATGTTATATATGATATATTTTAAATAACTTTATATATACATTTAATTGAAAATAATAATTAATAAAGATTTATTCGGTTGAGTTACAAAAATTTATCAACATGAAACCAAACTAATTTTATAATAGTAATAGTAATATAGAAATTTTTATTCCAAACCGAACATAAATTTATGTTAATAAATTTTTATTTGGTTCGACTATACAAATTTAGAAAAAAAATTATGTTAATAATTTTGATCCATTTTAAATGTAAAACTTGAAAAATTAGAACAATTTCGAACAAAAAAGAGTGTGCTAACCTATAAATTTTTATATACGTAACATAATTTATAATGGCAAAGAAACTGATTTCTTTTCATATCGCAAAAAAAAAACTCAATTTTGAAAAAAAATTGGCAAACTCGAAAATGAAAAAAATATTCCAAACTAAGTTATTTTATTTATTTATTTTTGTTTTAATATAATAGTTTATATGGTTTTTATTTGGTCTATTAATAGTAGGGGTTTTTTTTTTTTATCTATTTTGCCTTTGAAAACAAAAACAAAAAGACTACTGGGTCGAATTCAATTGGTTAATAAGGACCATTGAGTCCGGATTCAATATGTTGTTGATGGTAACACCTTCGGCCCAACGTTTGTCTAAGGTAATTAATGGGCTAAGTGCTAATAGAAACCTATATGTTGTTGATGGTAATTACTAATTAGTAAAAACCAACAAACTATTAAAAGAACTAATCACATTCGTTGTTTTGTAGATGTCTCGTGGATATCATCAAATTTCTTTATTGCTGGTTCTGGATTCTTAGTGCACTTCAAAGTCTAATGGAAACAGAAGCAAATATGTTCTCGCTTGGCAGTTCTAACCATCAAATATTATGATTACCAATGTTACTTTTCATGCTGATCTGAAATCATTTACCAACACTCTTCAACAAAACCTCTCACTAGGAAAACTACAAGCGCGAAAGCACCTCCCCATTGGAATTTGTCTTGCTGATATTCAAACCTCCGATCCAAAGGCTTCAATGTTGAACTTATGATAGTATACAAGTATTGAAGCAAACACTGTTAATGTTTTGGCTAAACAAGCAAATTCTAAAAAAGTAAATTGTCGACAAAAAAATTTGTAATACAACAAATATAAGCATTTAGGGCCTGTTCGTTTCCCTGTCGCTGGATTCAGCGACAGAAACCAGCGACAGGTATCAACGATCAGCGAGTCGCTGTGTTGTTCGTTTGCCTGTCGCTGGATTCTATCGCTGGTTTGTGTCGCTGTGTTGTTCGTTTGCCTGTCGCTGGCGACCGTCGCTGAATCCAGTCGCTGTGATGTTCGTTTTCTTGTCGCTGGATTTAGCGACAGAAACCAGCGACAGTCGCTAAAACAAGTCGCTAAGTTGTTCGTTTCCCTGTCGCCGGCGACAGAAAATATAAATATATGTTATTTGATTAGTTTAATTTTTAAAAATTGTGTAAATTTAAATGTTTTAAAAATTTAATTAAAAAGGAAAATTAAATTGTAATTAACAAAGTCTACAACCATAATACCATTAAAACAAAAATATTTCATAGGAAATAAAAGTTTTACAATAAAAGTACTTAATAAGGTAACCGACGTCCTCTACCAGTCGCATTCGTGATGGTATCACGCACGCCTTCCATGGCTCTATCCCTGGTAGGCTCATATGGAGTGTGTCCGCCATGATCATCGTCGTCGTCGTCGTCGTCTGCTTCTTCATCACCATGAGTATGATACTCTTCAGTTCTTTGCCAATGCACAAAATCATAATCATCTCGGTTTGAATCACGTATGAAGTTGTGTAGTGCCATCGTCGCTGTCACAATCTTGATCCACTTAGTCAAACCATACTTGGGATGCTTACGGTCTAAAATTCTCCATTTCGCTTTCCATACCCCAAAAGTCCTCTCAATCACTGATCGTAGTCCAGAATACTTCCTGTTAAACAACTCTCGCGTGCTTGTTGGAGGTCCTCCCCTAACAAACTGATCTAGATGATATCGAACCCTACGATGCGGACCAAGATAGCCTGTCCTTGTTGGATATCCGGAATCAACCAAATAATATTTTTCATTTGGCGGATGTGGAAAACATATTTCATTCTTCGCACAATGAGTCAACACCTTTGTATCATGTGCTCTTCCTGGTACACCAACATATGCATATATGAACTTCATGTCAAAGTTACATATAGCAAGGACATTCATCGTAGGTTCCATTTTTCTCCCTCTGTAAGCTTCTGCATTATTACTAGGAGGACGAACTGGGATATGGGTTCCATCTAATGCCCCTATGCAATCTTTAAAATAAGGCCAATATCGATCATCATTTCTCAAAACTGAACTTATCCTTGTGAACATCATACTTGTTCTTGAATTGCTTATCCCATGTATAACTTTTCCCAAATTTCTCTTCAAACTGCTTCATGATAGACTCTTTCCCTGTTAAACTTAATCCCGTCTTCGTTCTGTTCCCTTTTTTTTTCTCAGAAGTACAAAGTTGAACGAAGTAACGACATTCTTCATCCGACCAAATCTATTTCCAAGCAAAACCAACCAAATTCAATTATATATTTCTATCAAATTAGGAAAGAAGTAACTTACATCATCGTTGTTCATCTTCTTAAAGTAGAGACGCCTTTGGTAGCAGCAAATAAGATCTGAAACTGCACAAAGACATTAATAAGATCACAAGACAGAAAACACAAGATACAAAAGATAGTGTATATAGCTTTCAATAAAAACATTGTAGGTTACTAGTAGTTTTAAACATCACTAACATAGACCAAGCAATGTCCAGAAATGTGAACCAGTCAAATAGAACGGTTCGACAAGGGTTACAAACACAATCGTACACTAACACAATCGTATACTTTAGAGTAACAACCGACACTAACACATACACTATCTTTACCTAAACCTAAATCGTATATCTAATAATACATGTCTCTCAAATTTTCAGTTATAACTCTACACATACCTTTATGTCTAAACCATCATGATAATTATAAATCTGTTTGTTTATAGGTAAATCTGTTTGTTAAAAACAATCGAAAAATACAAACAGATTTATGTCTAAACACAATCGTAAAAAACCATCATGATAATTATATCTCACCGCCAAAAATAAAGAAAAATAGCAAACAGATTTACCTATAAACAAACAGATAAGAAGGAGCATTTATCGAGTTAACATCAAGGAAATGAGAAGGAGCTATCAATATACTTTAACCCGTTTCATTTGTAAAAATCGTTTTTACAAATTCAACATATTTACTTGCATGATCAAGCATTTACACAACATTGTCTAAAACCAGCTAGAATTGAAGCTAAGAAGATCAAAGAGATCATAACAAAGATCTCTCTCAGCCTCTAAAGGACATGAAAGTCAAAAGGGCACAACCAGATAACGCCCAAACAAATCAACATAAACTCGAACCCAATACATATGAAAGCTGATCTTCTCAACACTAAACAAGCTGAAATTTTTCACCTAACGTCCTACCAAAATCAATCTCCCAATCATCAAAAACCTTACTTGGACGAAAACCCTTAAAAAGTATCTCAATTTAGCATAGACAAAATCGAGAAAACTCCTAAATTGGACAAAGAATTCGAAACCCAAACACAGAGAAATAGAGAGTGACTGAAGTTTACCGAATTGGACAAGGAATTCGCAGAGACGACGAACGTTAAGAGAGATATGTGAGATTAATTCACACACAGGAATGAACTCGATTCGACATAAGCTACACAATACGAGCCCAATTCACACACAGGAAAGAACTCGATTCCAACCACAGATGACCCCAATACGACCCAAACACAGAATGTGAACACCCACTTAACCCAGAAACTGAACCCAGATTCGATACACCCAGAAATCATAATCGATACCGAGAACGAGGACACTAACCTTTACGGTCGAACAAGCTTGCTTCGACACAGAGAACACGCTTGATTCGGGCGAAGGTCAAGCCGATTCAGAGAGAGAGAGAGATACTAGGAAGACAAATCGAAGAAGAAGTGAAGAAGAATCGAAGAAGAAGAGAAGCAGAATCGAAATAATTGAAGAATCAAAGAAGACGAGAACCAGAAGAAGAATCGAAATGTCGCGATTTAGGTTTAGGTTTTTTTGTGATTGTTGAAGAATGAGAAGGGCAATTTTGTAAAAATCATAAGCAGTCGCCGCGTTTTTAAATTTCAATCGCTAAAAAATCCAGCGACCAAAAATCTCGGTCGCTGATCGCTGGCGACTGGTCGCTGGCCCAGCGATAGGGAAACGAACATGATTTGGTCGCTGTCGCTGGTTTCAATCGCCAGCGACAACGAAACGAACAGACCCTTACTCGATCATTTAAAAAGGAAAAATAAGGTCTACTTTTTAACATTGCTCACTACAGTTGGATCAACTTTAAACCCATATTTTTTTAGAACTTCTGAATTAAAAACTATGCACCACATATTTGTTGCAAACACGAATATTAAACTGGCTTGATTCTAATTAAATCTCTGATTTCATTTGCAACTTCAAGGAGAAATCGACTTATTTTATAAATAAACAATGCAGCAGCTTCTGACAACGAGGAAAGTTCCAATGGTGCACCCTCTCAGCGTGCAACCCTTTTTTATTTATGGGTAAATTTTGAACTTATCTGAACCATACTATATATCTACTATTTTTCTTCTTCTTCTTTTTTTTTTTTTTTTTTTTGACAACACTATATAACTACTAAATTAAAACTATACAATACCCAATTTTTACAAAACCAAAATCAGCTTTCCCTAGAAAATAAAATACGCAAAAGAACTCGGGTGAATAAAACAATTTACTGAAACGCATGTGGTAGCAATTATATCACTCTGCCACTCCCACACTATTTGATGCCCACCAGTGTGAACAGCTATGAAAGTTACTATAGTTAACAAAATGTTACATTTACTGGTCAAAAAGCCTAAATTGAGAAAAGAACACGTTAACTTCATCATAATTCATAATCATGATTTTTTTACCCCACTCTACTACTGAATTCTTAACCTAATCATGAGTTCAATGATAAAAGTATGTATGTAACCTTGAACATATTAGCTTAGACTCCTAAGAATTACACTTAATAAGTCAATAATAAGATGGGATTTATGATGCAGGTTGATGATTAACCTAATCTCCCTATAATATTAAAAAGTTAGAAGTACTAAAGCAAACATTATTTCTTAAGTTAAAATTACAAATTCAAGATTCTAAAACTTTGTAAATAACCACGAAGCAAGGTAATATAGCTCTCGGGTTAAAAACCACAAGCTCCTCAAGATTCGAATAAACTCCAGCGTTGACCGCCACCGAGTCAAACACACCACCACTCGAAGAAACTCCAACCGCCGAATTATCCTCCACCGGAGACTTCTTCTCCGCCGTAGCAGGAGCCTCCACCGCCGGTAAATCTACGCGTTTAACTCTCCCAGCGATCACACGGCACACAAGCATCACTCTCCTCGCATCATCGCTACACCTCAGCAAATCATCAGCTCTTCCGCTACTCGCCGTCGTCCTCACGCCGCCGCCATTCGTAGTTGCGGTTGCTCCTCCGCCGCATGATTTTCCTTGGAATCCGTGGCGAATCACGGTGCAGACGCCACAACCTGGGATGTTAGAGCAGAGAGAAGAGGAGCCACGAGCTCCTAGAGAACAAGTGAGAGTGGTGCAGTGAAAACGTAGAAGCTCGTTACCGTCGGCAGCACAACGAGCGTCTTTTCTGGTGGTTTGAAGTGCACGCGCCTTCACAGCGTCTCGGCAATCTTCAAACCGTTGGATCGTACGTTGAGTATTGTGGACTTTTAATATCCGTTCGATCTGACAGATGGGACTGTCTTTTTTAAGCCAGCTTGATTTGAATATGATCTCCACTATGTTTCGACCCGAATCTTCCGGACCTAACTCCGAAACTGCGAACGTTTTTGCTCATAAAATCAGGGAAATATACAAGACAAAACAAAAATCTGAGTTTTGGAAACATTAAAGACAGAGTTTTAATTCGGTTTTTGTCAGGTGGGGGTTGTAATTCTGATACTGTCGAATAGGAAAATGACACGTAATAATATCAGGGGCACATTGAATTTAGTTAAGAGCAGAGACAGCTGTTTCTTTTTTTTTAGTACAACTGGTCCCATCGCATGGTAAGTGTTTCCAAGCAAAACGACAGATATGGAGACCATAGAATATATCGTTCTCCAGTTATATTCCTATTCTCTTTTGTAATTTTCTCTAAAAATACGTATGAATCTCTATTCCAAAACCAATCTGTAACAGAAGGCCAAATCATCCTATTTTATTTGATCGATATTATCACCGACAATAACATTGAGATCTTGATTCCATTAAAAAAGATCAAGTGTAAGCAATAAAATGAAAGCATGTTCGTTAATTATTTGCTCATTAACATTATCGTAAATCTATCGATAAATCCAAGTGCATATTCACCGGAAAACATGTGTTAGTGCTAATCATTCAATCAAATACTAAACAAGTTATGGTTATATCATCATTCACTAGTCAAATCATGGACTGAGATCTTAAAATTTTTCCAAGGATACAAAAACAGAATCTTTACTTAACCACGCAATTTGCATTTACGAAATCCCACTTGATACTAGGGTTAACTTTAAAAATGTGAATACACACACCCAAAAAAATATTGTAGCTAATAGCGTAGTTAAAATATTTGAGCGACGTGTGGTAAAGTCAAATAATTTTTTAAAAAAAAAAAAAAAAAAAAAAACCTTACCTGCGTGACGAACCGCTTGATGAAGCTCTAAGCTTTCAAGCTTGGGAAAAACTTCTCCACATTGGGAACAAGCACAAACCCTAGGCGAAATCGGATACCTAAAATTCAAAAAAAAAAAATGAACTTACAGAAACATAAATTACAACTAATTAAGGTTTCTCATCATTAATTTTCGTAGTCATTACCTGCTAGGGTCAACGATCATGTGACATTCGTAACATCCGGAGAGTTTACGGAACTGCATGGCTCTAAACGACGTCGTTGATGATGACGTGTAACTCCCGCTGGCGTTAGATCTCGTTGAGCCAGATGTAAGAGACCGAGACGAAGAAGAACCGTGCTGACCAGATTTCCGAGTCAGAAGCCGAGTCTCCGAGTCTGGAGCAGCCGAGTTAGCTACGTCTGGAGAGTTGTCAGCTCGATGAACCACACGAGTGTTGCCGTGAGCCACGTCTCTGAAGCTACATATGGAGCTGCACGACGAGCCGAGCTTGGAAGGAGATAAGTTAGTAGTTATGGACGGAGCAGATTGAGAGTTCTTGGAAGGATCGTGGACTCTTGACCCTTCGATTTGCTTGCAAGTCAATAGGTTCTTGATTTGGTCCCATGAAGATGGCTGCTTCGGAGGTACTGCTTTCTTCGGTTTCTGCGGTTTATGTGGTTTCTGTTTCTGCGGCTGCGTTTGGTCGGTGGGATTCTCACGTTTCTTGCGTTTGCTCGACGGTGGATTGTGTTTTTGAGGCGGCTCTGCGTTTTCCGGCAAGAAAGTTAGTAAAGCCATTGTAAGAAGAAAGAAACTCTTGAGAATGTGAGAGCTTTTTTTTGTGTTCTTCTTTATGGTTCTTTAATTATAAGCTTTTTTTTTTAGGTGTTGAAATCGAAGATGGATCCAAGATGGGGGTAATAAGGAGGGAAGATTAAAGTAGTGGGCTCTATCTTTCTTTAATTCTTTATTTTACAGTTTTACTCTCTTACCCTTCTCATTAATATTCTTCTTATTCGAATTTATTAAAATTATAATCTTTTAATTGAAAAATAGGGTACTACTAAATTAACTATATTCAGATATCTTGTTTTGTCAGAGGAAAAAAAATCTTTCTAATTAATTTTGGCATCTGGTTGCTTGCTTTGTTAGTTGTGGTGCAGTTAATTATATATTTTCCTCAAAAGAAAAATAGTACTCCTTTAATATGCATTTTAAATAGTGAATTACTTTTTGATGATAAGAAATTAGTTAGAAGATATTGAAATTAATTTTTTCTGGACGAGCTTGGTTGGCTTTGTATGTGCTTTAACTGCTTATCTATTATCTGCCATTACGGTTTGACCTTCTTAAGCGCTGACTTGGGCAACGTCACTGAAGCATCCTTGGTATAAAGGCAAACAAATGCCACGCAAACATCTCGACTCTTTATTCATTAATATTGATTTGTTTGGTATTATATTCAAATTTCTGAATGGAATCTCTTATTATATAAGCTACTACATAATAAAATAAAATTGTAAGTTTCGCTATTAAGAAGAGTTTGATGGCATAATATATATATATATATATATATTTTTTTTTTTTAGAATCAAAGTTTGGAGATTTAATCCATGTTTATCAAAAAAAAAAAATTGGAGATTCCATGAATGCAAACAAGAAAAAAAAATGGTTTTAGTACATCAAAATGTAATAATTATCATTCTAAAATGTTTGGATGTATGGTCAAAACTATTGTTTTAACAGAACAAGATTACACGTTAAACACCAGACAAGGTCTTTGGAAACTTCGTATTTGGAACTGTGATTACGGATTCCAAATGTTCTATTTGTCTCGAATTGAATTTTTCAATGCCTTTAATTTCTTAGTTTCCTATAAATAAACTGTGCTGTATTTTATTTTATTTCTATAGTTTGTTTTGGTATAAAATTCAATAATTATGTAAAGTATTTTAGATTTATGCAATGTGTTCCTTTGTATTAGTAAGAAATTGATACTATTGTATTAGTAAGTTTAGGGTGTCATAAACTAATCTCACTACAGTAAAAGTGATGGAGTTACACTTGAAGTTTGTGTAAATAGGTATGGGTATGAATTCATTTATTAATATACTGATTATCATAAAAAGGTTTAATGCGCCAAATAAAGAATAATTTATTGTATAATAAATGGTGAGAATTAATAATTCCACAACACAGTGTCTATATCATGGGAGTAATATGGATAACTGAGGCACCATATTTTTTAGGTTGTGGCCATTGGTACTAAACACAACACATAAATTTGAGTAATTGTATTAATCACTCATCATCAATAAGTAACATAAAGTAAATTAATCATAATCAAGGTGAAAATTGTAGCAATCAAAATAAATAATGGTTTTAAGGTTGACCGTTGAACGGATGTAAAAATCTAAGGCCTCTATATTCGCCGCAATACTTGGATTTATCACGCAGTCGCTTTGGCCTTCTCACTTGTCGTGTTACACATTTGTCTCTCTCTTTTGTTTTCACTCTAATAAACTTAGTTATAAAAATCATCAGAGATTATTATTATAAAAAGTCATTTCGTTTCAAATTGTGTTAATGATGTCTGCATTTTATATAGGTTTCATTGAGACAAAAGAAGAAAAGGAGCGCGAGAACTTGAGAATGTGTTTGATTCTTAAACCAGTTTGAATTTCGAAAACGAAAAAGTAAAGTAATTGTTTACGTACGTAACATTTAAAATAATTGTGAGTCCGGTGACAATGGAATTTATTCGACTGACAGAAAATTTAATCCTGCTGCATGTTAAAAAGAGTCTATACTGACAACGTGGCTGGTTAGGATTGGTTTGTGATTAATAAATTTACCCATTTATAACTTCAAAATTGATATAAATTTAATATTAGTATTACCCATCTTGTATTGCAGTAAAGAGAACCCTTCCAATTCCCAATTTGTATAAATTCAAGTGCTTTGAATATGCATTAAATATAGAGCCACGAACGATTGAAGATTTTTAAAACACCGACACAGAGAGAGAGAGAGAGAGCTTCGTAGTGTACACAATATATTGAAATATATGATAATGGATCTTTTCATGATTTTTCTCAGGTGTGTTTTGAAATTTTTGTAAGATTTCAGATATTTCTGTGACATACACAAGAAGATATCTCTAGATACAAAATGGTGTTACTCTAATAATTACTAATGTATTATTCGTTTACCATGTTATAAAGTGCACGTGTGATTTGGGGTATTAAAGGTTTGGCAAAACGGTTTAAAATATATGATAAAATAGAGACAATTGTGTCCCCATTTCATGTAATCATAATAGACTAGTTATTACGAGAATCAAATCAAGCCCCGCATCTGATCCCTTGCGTACTGATTTTAATTTGCTTACATCTCCCACCCAATACATGTACATATCATTAAAATCAAATAGTTAATCCCTCGTCTTTTATAAAATAAAGGGGAAAATATTATAAGAAAATAAAATAAAAACTATCTAGTACACTTTTTTAAAAAAGACATACGATTTTTGAAGTTTTTGTACAAATAAACGAACATAATACTTGTGTTATATCTTCAGCAATCAATCGAATTCGACAATGTCCCAAAGATCGTGGGTGGGTGGCTGGAAACGTAGGATCCCTCTTATGGCCATCATTCTTCCAATCCGGAACGCCTTTATTTCACTTCAAACTTGTCAATACTTGTCAAAGCACTCAATTCAGAGCGCCACCCAAAAAAATTCTATGGATTTCTCTACGATATCCTCCATATATATATATATATATATTTATTTTATTTTTTTGCTGTTCTTTCGTTTAATTTCATCAGTAAAGACTCCAATAGTCAAAGCGATGTTTTGGCTAAGGAGGCGCTGATGTCGCTTGTATTAAATCCTAGTTAATTTAAAGAAAAATTAGTAGTTTCACAAAAAAAAGAAATTTGTGTTATACTAGCTATATACATTGGAAATAGCAAAATAGTTTGTAAATTTTTATTAGATTTTCCTTAAAAAAATTGTTCATATCCATTACTGTTATGCATCACCTTGAAAGTACTTTACTGATCATGTTCCATCTTCTAAAGCAAACTTCTACTGTAAAAGTTTTACAGCAAGACTATAGTCATATGCCTAAAAGAACTGTCACGAAAGTGATGAAATACATTGTGATAGAGTATATATGAAAAGCATGCGGTCTATTTTAATATTAGAAAACTTGTAACAACTGCAATGTATTTCTTTTCACACACTCATTCTGTAATCAAATAACTTGTAGAAAATTGTATTTTGTTTGTTGTGTTGCTATTTAAGTTAGAAGTAGAGTCCAAATTGGGATATCGCGTCAGGTTGGCTTGTGGAGAATCAAACAAAGTGGTGAAAAAATAAGAAGAAGATGGGTTCTTGCTGACACTTTAGTTTCACACTGGATCATACAACAAGCTTCATATCAATAAATGCAAGTAGATAGATATACAACAACTATCATTAAAAAATGGTCCCTAATTTTTATAGTGGATTCATCAATCATTCGGTTGCATCCTTCTTCAATTATTTGGTCTCTAGTCTCTACACAACTCATTAATTTTATGAATTTTTGTATTCGTTTTGGTCTTCTTTTTTACACGTATTATCCGTCAATTTTGGTAATTTGTACGTACAAATACAATGCCATATCAGATAGGTAATCTCCAGAAATTTTGTAAATATTTATGTGTGTTTTTCCACACAATGATGATATGTCATATGCCACAACTTGTAGCCGTGTGGTCCTATGGTACGTTATGCATTATTTTTATGTTTAACCCCTTTCTGTTTGTAAATTACTTTGCAGAGTGTTCTTTTTTCTTTTTTTTCTTTTTGAGTAACAAATGTAATATTGACTAAGTATAATTTCTTGAATTTTAAAATAAAAAATGTGAGTAGGGGATGTTAAAGCGGGTAAATTCATTCCGTTACCCGTACCATTTAACCTGATCCACAACGGACTGAGATACTTTGTGGGTTTTGACGGGTCGGTTTATGTCCGGCCCGCTAGATTAAGAGAATGGAGACATGGGCTGATAAGAGATTAGGCGCCATCAAACGCGTGAAGCATTTGGGTTTAGGTACATGTCAAGCCATATTCTAATACTTCAATGGATTGAAAGGTCTTTTATTTATTCTCCGAAGCAATTTACATTTAAAATATGAAAGTGACACTAAACCCATATATGATTTATTCCTCCTATTAGCGACTAAAAGAAAGAAGATGATAGTTAGTACTTAGTACAATGTGTTTCCCCCAATAGTTTCCACGAGTCAGTCTTGGCGGTTTGCTTCTTGGATGACTCTACCTCAGTTAGTGGCTTCGTTTTCTTTCACCTTAAGAACTGGATCATCAACTTCAGGTGTTGTTGTCGGTTTAAGAATTGGATCATCAACTTCAGGTGTTGTTGCCTGTTCACAAATGGAAATAGAGTAAGATTTTTAATGAAATTAACTCACATGTTAAAATGATCCAGAGAAGAGTAGAAAGATCATGCGTGGACATTAAAAACAACTATTACGCATCAAGAACCTGAATGCGTAGAGGTGAAAAAAAATAAAGTAATTACCTCAGACTGAGATTTTGGTGTTGAGTGTTCTGTAATATACTGCAAGATCTCAAAGAATCTTGTCTGTCCATGGTTAATTGCTTTTTGGAGATAAATCATTGCCATATCCCCAGCTCTAGTCCGTACCTCCATCAAGCTGCGGTCAATTTCATTTTCATGCTTTGAGATATATGGCCTGAAGAAAGAATCGTACACGTATGTAGTTCCCTGAAATGGTTACACAGAGGATATCAAATTAGAGAGAAAGCCAGTTGAAATAAAAAGATAAAAAAAGAGATTACTTCTCTTCTCAAAAGGTTTTACTTACTTTGGTCTTTGGGAACCAGAGATAGATGAAGAATGCCAACTTTGCCTCACTATACATTGGTAACCTTCAAGAAAACATAATAAGTATATTACACAGTGAAACTCTTTGTTTCTAACTAAGTCCCTAAGATCAATAGCCAACCTACCAGGAAACAAGAGCATCACCAACTCTTTCGAAAATCGTTAAAACAGCTACGATAATCCTGCAAAGTTGTTTTGAGAGGAAAGCAAGCAAAGATTTAGGAACATAAAGGGCAGAGAGCAAGAAAAAGAAAATATGAGAATCTCATCAGATACCAATACTGGCACCAGAACTGAAGCTGTTCAATCTCAGGCTTGTTGAGTTCAACCGTTTTGTAGCAATCATAAGCAGGATATGCGTATCCAAACACCATTCTGTCAACAATTGAAAGATTCAATACTTAGTTTGATTGAAAAAACTATTTTAATAAACCCAAAAGAAGAGATCAAAGGTTATTGAGTAAAACATACAGAAGCCCCCTTGTAAGAAACGATCCAATCATTGTGATCACCTGCTAAAACAATTTTTTTTTTTTTTATATATCCAAATTCCAAAAAAAAAAAAAAGACTGTCAAACGAACATGATAATCATTACTATCTAAGGCGAATATTGGAGTAGAAGAAGCAATAAACGCTTTGAAGGATAACATATACCTTATGAGACGATAGTGACTTGCGCGAATGGAGAAAGGAGAAACAAAGATTGGAGGAAAGCCGAAGAAGCAAAAACGGTATATTATCGTATCGGATAGTGACTTGCGAATCCTTTTTTCAAATATATATTTTTGTTCTCTGCTTGAGAGTTTCAACTTGAAACAGTGCGTGCGGGCCTCCAGATACGTAACTACGACTTTGAGATGTTTTTAGCCGTTGGATTTCTTTTTGACGGTTACGATCTTCTACTTTCGAGCGGGTGTACCGTATCTCTTCGCACTTGATTGCTCCTCTTTTATCGAAACAATTTTTTTCAAAATTATAATAATAATGCAGTGGATAAAGCCACGTGTTCAAATTATAGCCGCTAGTTACTAATCATCTAGTGGCTGAGATCAACCCAAAACCACTGGTGGTTCTTCTTCTTCTTCCTCTCAAGTCTCTCATCTTCGCGCGCTTAAGCCATTTGTTCTCCATAGCTTCACACCAACAAAGAGAAGTAAATCTCAAATCGAAATGCCAGTTTCAGCTCCATTTCCGCCTCCTCGTCTTCACTCTCCGTTCATCCACCGTCCCATCGATTTCACTCCGTCTTCTTTCTCGCCGAGGAATCTCCGCTCGCCGGCAACATCTTATCCCCGAATCAAAGCTGAACTCGATGCTAACACGGTTCAATCCTCATCTCCGGCTGTGCCTATCAACTTTGTTCTCAATTGATTATTGAGTTTGGTTTTTCGTTATATATATATAGGTAGTCGCAATATCTGTTGGCGTAGCAAGCGTCGCATTAGGAATCGGAATCCCTGTGTTCTACGAAACTCAAATCGACAATGCCGTGAGTCTTCAGACTCTTTTTCTCAGTTTAATCGATTCTGATTGTTGAAATTCATAAGCTTTATATACAGTTTTGGTAGTGAGCTTTGTGTGTGTGAATTTAAGTTTAACACTATTTCGTTTTACACTCCTTTCATAGGCTAAGCGAGAGAATACTCAGCCTTGTTTTCCCTGCAATGGAACTGGAGCTCGTACGTTTATTAGTTCTCTCACTCTCTCTTTTACTGTTTCTTCAACTTCATTTTGGTGGGAACTGTTTACAGAGCAAACTGTAAAATGTGTTGAATCTATTTATGAACTTTATGATGGTCTGAAGAAATAGTTTATTTATGGAGCAGAGAAATGTAGATTGTGTGTGGGAAGTGGTACTGTGACCGTGGAGCTTGGTGGAGGAGAGAAAGAAGTCTCCAACTGCATCAACTGTGATGGTGCTGGTTCCTTAACTTGCACTACTTGTCAAGGCTCTGGTGTTCAACCTCGATACCTTGATCGAAGGTACTACACGATAATTGTGAATCAGATAACCACCTGTTGTTGCACACTGTAGAGAGATACTAACACATTTCTTCTCTTTTTTTTTTTTTTTTTTTTTCTCTTCTGGTCAGGGAGTTCAAGGACGATGACTAAATACTTTGCACTAGAGAACAGATCCAAGAATCTCTTTTTCTCCCTTCTCACATTTCTTCATTGTGTGTCTACATTGTACAATATTGTTTTGTTCACCAAACATGCGAGAGATATCATGACATGGATATTTTATCAAAGAAAACCATCAGAGATCAATCAAATGTTTCTTCTGTTCTAATGAAGTCACATGACAGAACAACTTGTGTCTTCATCTTAAAGCTAATACTATTTTCCCTCCTGAACTATTTATTATCAATCAGCAACAACAAAAGACCAAATCTATTGGTTTACTTGCACCAACAATAAGCTAGCTACGTCAAGCTTGAAGTCAACCTACCTGTGCAACTGAAGGAGAAAGTTTCCTGCATTTACCTTCTAACCATGTCAACCGTAACTTGTTACTTTTGAGAGATAGGAAAGTCTCTCTATGACCAGGGTTCTCAAAAAGGTCTAAAGCTGCAAAGTAGACGCCTTCATCCATGTTCTCTATCTCGTCAAGCTCATTGATACAGTGTGTAATACTAAATCTGTCCTCCTGCGTTTTGGAATCAGCCATCCTTGACCTCAAAGAAGTTACCATGTCCGACAAAGCACCTGCCCATTTTTCCAATGCTGCTGGATCAATCTTGCTCAGTCCCAAAGAGGTCTTTGAATCCGGTTCTCTCTTCCTTTTTCTATCTACCAAGTTTGTGTTCGCTTGCGCTACAATTGGTGTTGATATATTCTCTGAGGATTGATTTGGCATGGATTCCTCTAATCCCTCAAAGTGACTTGACTGAGCATATCTACCATCAACGGAATCATCACCAAATATAGTGCAAAGCTGCTCAAAAATGGGGCAGTCCTTAACTTTAACTGGTTCACTCCTAGGCTGTACCTGTGACCCATGTGTGAAAAACCAGCATTTTCTTCAGTAAAACACAATGTTTGAACCTAAAGAGGATAAAAGTAAGTTTACACCGGAATCTTCCCACAAGTCAAACCCCATGATACATCTTTATTTGGAAATGGGACGATTTAAAGGTATTATAGCGTTGTCTCAGAACATCAAGATGCTTCCTCAGTTGATTATTGTTGAAGTTAAGCTCCGTCTGCTCGTTGAACTCATCGCGTATGTTATTCCATGTTTTTCTATCGAAAACATTGTTCTGTCTGTTTCCTGATTGGATCTGCTCAACCACCAAGTCAGCTAAAACCTTGTCAAGAAACGGAGTCCATCTCTTTCTCGATCGCTCTTGCTTTGGTTGTTGATCAGCTTCAACATCCATCAGCACCTAGAATTTAAAAGACTATAATAAGACATCCGCCATATACGAGAGGTGATCTTATGTAGATATTTGAGAAAAAATAATCTGAAGTGTATTTCATTAGTCTAGGTGTACCTTGTCTTTATAATATGAATGAGTTGACAAAATTGACCCTAAAAATTATTTTAAAAACAATTGAAATTGAAAAAGAAAACTAAAAAAGCCCCTAAAAATTGTAATAAGAATAATTGAAAAAAAAAAAAAAAAACCCAGAATCATTCTTCATCGTTCTCGTCCTCCTCGCCGTCGCTCTCGTCATCCTCGCTGGTAAGTCTTCAAATTTTCGGTTGTTTCTTATGTTTTTCTGTTCCTTCCTTCTGTTTTTCTTCTCCTTTCATCAGTTGTGTTTTGGTTAAATTTGTTTTCAATTTATGGTTGTGAATTTGGGGATTTCAATTTGAAGTTTTTAAATGAATATTTGAGTAACCCAATTTAGAATACATATAAAACTTGTTTCTTTAGTCTTCAAATATGTTTTATATTGATAATCTTTAAGATGTAGAGATGAAATTGTGTTGAATCGTACTGAATCAATCTGAATTTTAGGTTGGTAGTTGCAGGTAGTACAACTGGTATAACTGGTAAAACTTGGAAAACTGGTATAACCGGGACAACTAATATATACTAATTTTGCTTTTTTTTTGTTTCAGAGAAAAATGAACAACAGTCGGCGGATAGTCATACATTTTGATTATGGGGGATATTATTCAAAGAAAGAAGATGGAATAGAATGGTATCCAAAAGAATACCACATTTACACTTTGGTGATGAAGGGATCTTTGGAAAAGATCACTTATTGTGGGTTGGTAAATAAAATATGCATGAAGATGACGGTAGATGAAGGTACGACGAGACTGAAGTTAAGTTACATTCCATTTATGCATGATATTTGTAAGAGGCAAACGTATATCTCGGATGATGGAGAAGTGTTAGGATATTTAATGGAAGGGGACCAACATCAAAGAAATATTTTGCATGGGGAGGTCATCGAATGTGTCTCAGAAAACCAGAATTGTGAGCAAATTCCAAGAGAGGATCGAGAAAGTAGAATTGATATGAGGAACGACGAGATCGCAAGTGATGATATTGTTGCTCTTAACATAGAAGTTGAACCGCCAGAACAGTATTTGGCGTTGGGTAATATTCCTCATATTTCAAATCTTGAAAATGATCTATGTGAAGCTGGTTCTAACGTGGATGATAATGAGTTATGTGTCGATGTTGATACTACACATGATGTACAAGTAGAGAAGGTTATGAATCTTGAATGGGAAGATGGGATTGATCTAACAAAAGGGCAAGAATTTGAAAGCAAACGGGAAGTCAAAGATTTAGTTGAGAAAGCTATACATCGGAACTGTTTTCAGGTTGCTACGATCAATTCATCACCTACGTTATATGTCTTAAAGTGTCGCAGTATTTGTTGTAAATGGCATCTACGAGTTGCAAAACTCAAGAATTCGGATCGTTTCTCGGTTAGAACTTACAACAAGATACATACATGCTCTTGGTTAACAACAAGTACAAGCAGAAATAAAAGAAAAGGCACACCACGATTAGTTGCATCTGTTTTGCATGAGGATTATCCAGGTACATTCGAAACTCCAAGTCCAAAAATTCTCCTAGGTTTAATTCAAGGAAGACTTGGTGTAAAAATCTCATACTCTACTGCTTTGAGAGGGAAAAAGCAAGCTCTTATTGTTTTGATGATGCTTTGATTTCTAACAGAAACAAAGACAATTTCAGGATCGTCTGGCACAACTGTTTTCAACATATTCAGAAACCACCTCCAATTTTCATCTCTCTCACCATCAACTACCCCAAAAGCAATAGGATAATGGTGACGGTCTGGATCCTGAGTTGTAGCAATAATTAGTATTCCACCATATACAGTCTTAATGTGAGTTCCATCCTCAATGATCACTTTTCTCATGGTTTGGAAGCCTTCGATGCAAGCTCCCAATGCATAGAATAAATACTTAAATTTTCCTTCCTTATCACATTCTATCTTTGTCACTGTACCGTGATTAATCTTCTCTAACATGTGCAAATAAGAAGGCAACCTCATATAACTTTCTTCTGGAGTACCACGCACATCACTAAGAGCTTGCTTTTTCCCTCTCAAAGCAGTAGAGTATGAGATTTTTTATACCAAGTCTTCCTTGAATTAAACCTAGGAGAATTTTTGGACTTGGAGTTTCGAATGCACCTGGATAATCCTCATGCAAAACAGATGCAACTAATCGTGGTGTGCCTTTTATTTTATTTCTGCTTGTACTTGTTGTTAACCGAGAGCATGTATGTATCTTGTTGTAAGTTCTAACCGAGAAACGATCCGAATTCTTGAGCTTTGCAACTCGTAGATGCCATTTGCAACAAATACTGTGACACTTTATGACATATAACGTAGGTGATGAATTGATCGTAGCAACCTGAAAACAGTTCCGATGTATAGCTTTCTCAACTAAATCTTTGACTTCCCGTTTGCTTTCAAATTCTTGCCCTTTTGTTAGATCAATCCCATCTTCCCATTCAAGATTCATAACCTCCTCTACTTGTACATCATGTGTAGTATCAACATCGACACATAACTCATTATCATCCACGTTAGAACCAGTTTCACATAGATCATTTTCAAGATTTGAAATATGAGGAATATTACCCAACGCCAAATACTGTTCTGGCGGTTCAAATTCTATGTTAAGAGCAACAATATCATCACTTGCGATCTCGTCGTTCCTCATATCAATTCTACTTTCTAGATCCTCTCTTGGAATTTGTTCACAATTCTGGTTTTTCTGAGACACATTCGATGACCTCCACATGCAAAATATTTTTTTTATGTTGGTCCCCTTCCGTTAAATATCCTAACACTTTTTCATCATCCGAGATATACGTTTGCCTCTTACAAATATCATGCATAAATGGAATGTAACTTAACTTCAGTCTCGTTGTACCTTCATCTACCGTCATCTTCATGCATATTTTATTTACCAACCCACAATAAGTGATATTTTCCAAAGATTCCTTCATCACCAAAGTGTAAATGTGGTCTTTTTTTGGATACCATTCTATTCCATCTTCTTTCTTTGAATAATATCCCCCATAATCAAAACGTATGACTATCCGCCGACTGTTGTTCATTTTTCTCTGAAAAAAAAAAAAAGAAGCAAAATTAGTATATATTAGTTGTCCCGGTTATACCAGTTTTCCAAGTTTTACCAGTTATACCAATTGTACTACCTGCAACTACCAACCTAAAATTCAGATTGATTCAGTACGATTCAACACAATTTCATCTCTACATCTTATAGATTATCAATATAAAACATAATAGAAGACTAAAGAAACAAGTTTTACATGTATTCTAAATTGGGTTACTCAAATATTCATTTAAAAACTTCAAACTGAAATCTCCAAATTCACAACCATAAATTGAAAACAAATTTAACCAAAACACAACAGATGAAATACCTGCAACTACCAACCTAAATTCAGATTGATTCAGTACGATTCAACACAATTTCATCTTTACATCTTATAGATTATCAATATAAAACATATTAGAAGACTAAAGAAACAAGTTTTATATGTATTCTAAATTGGGTTACTCAAATATTCATTTAAAAACTTCAAATTGAAATCCCCAAATTCACAACCATAAATTGAAAACAAATTTAACCAAAACACAACAGATGAAAGGGGAAGAAAAACAGAAGAAAGGAACAGAAAAACATAAGAAACAACCAAAAAATTGAAGACTTACCAGCGAGGATGACGAGAGCGACGACGAAGAGGACGAGAACGATGGAGAATGATTCTGGGTTTTTTTTTTTTTTCAATTATTCTTATTACAATTTTTAGGAGGTTTTTTATTTATTTTTTTAATTTCAATTATTTTTAAAACAATTTTAGGGTCAATTTTGTCAACTCACTCATATTATAAAGACAAGGTACACCTAGACTAATGAGATACACTTCAGATTATTTTTTCTCAAATAACTACATATGAGATCATCTCTCGATTCAGAAGGGATAGAAGAAAAAAAACAATGCAAGTTTGGAACTTTAGTAGCTTGTTCTAGACTAACAACCTAGAACAATTGTGGTGGAGGTAACTAAAAATATAACACGATCAGTCTTCCATGGATCCGGACAAGACTGAACGAAACGAGAAGCCAGAATCTCAAAACAAAATTCGGATTTAGGGATTCTGCGGAGTTGGCGCGTTTGTTTCTTCACAACAAAGATGGTGTGGCCTGCAATTAAACGGGCTAGTTAAATGCTTGGTAAAGCCCAGGCCCAATAAGCTCAAATTCTTTCATTGGCATAGTGGTCATCTCGGCTAGAGGAACAAGGTGGAAGCCTTGCATGGTGAGATATGGCAACAATAGTGAAGCACCACTAGGCCCACTTGTTCCTTCTCAACTTAAGCTCAAACTTCTAAAATCTGTTGTTGCCATAATAAACAAATAAAAATATTCATATCAGATTTAATTTTTCTCAATTTAAATATTTTACCTACTAATTTTATTATATTTATTGACAAGCAAATGAATTGTTATATAAATGTGGACAACTAATTATAGCGACCGACAATTGTGACAGTGACACTGACTACAGACTACAGAGTTGGACTCGGCTCATTTGCTTCCTTTAAAGTAAAGGGGGTACCTTACAGTAGTGACAATACACCCTTGATTATATATATATATATATATAATATATAAAACAAAAACATTTTTTAAAAAAACTAAGGGAAAATACTAAAGAGGGAGAAAAAAATAGATCTGAAATCCCGCTTGATACTCCACCGACTTTAAACTTAGAGAGATTTAGAGATTTAGTGTCAGTGTGACTCCTCTCTCCACCTTCCCTTTGATTCAACCTATCACTGCTCCATCTTCATCAACTTATACACGAATCCATCCCTGGATCTTTAGATCCGGGAACCTAATCTCTCTACTCTGATTGCTTAATGCAGTTACATTGACCTCGGATCTAATCAATCTCTTGCCGGAATTCGAAAAATGGGGGAGAAATCCAAGTCCAGAGGTTGGTGTGGTTGGTTTATCGCTATTATCGTGTTAGCTGCTGTTGTCCTCGCCGTCGTTTACACCGTCAAATCGAGAATGAAGAAATCCGGTGACGATGATGGAGGTGGGCCGGTTCCTGGACCTCCCGGCGCCATTGATAAGAAATACGCCGACGCTCTCAAGATCGCTTTGCAGTTCTTAGATATCCAGAAATGTAATCATTCCTTACTTCAAAATTTTTAATCCTTTATCGTCGTGTTTACACGTTTACCAATTCGAATTCGAGATTTGAAGTTTCAAATCTACTGATTTATTGTGATTTGAATCCTAATGATTGTGCATGTTTGATGTAGCTGGTAAATTGGAGAACAATAAGATATCTTGGAGAGGAGATTCAGGTCTTAAAGATGGAAGTGATGCGAATCTTGATCTTTCCAAAGGATTATATGATGCTGGAGATCATATTAAGTTTGGTTTTCCAATGGCCTTCACTGCTACAGTTTTGTCGTGGTCGATTCTTGAGTATGGTGATCAAATGGATGCAGTTAACCAATTGGATCCTGCTAAAGACTCGCTCAGGTGGACCACTGACTATCTTATCAAAGCTCATCCTTCTGATAATGTCCTCTATATCCAGGTTTGAGCTTTTTCTCATTCATGTTACTGTAGCTTAGATTAGTAGAGGATGCAACGTGTGGAAGCAATGATTCTTACTTATTAGTATTGTGATGATTATGTTTGATGTAAGGTGGGAGATCCAAAAGTAGATCATCCATGCTGGGAGAGACCAGAGACCATGACAGAGAAGAGACCACTTACTAAAATTGATGCAGACACTCCAGGGACAGAGGTTGCTGCGGAAACTGCTGCAGCCATGGCTTCGGCATCTTTAGTGTTTAAGGATAGTGACCCTCAATATTCAGCCACGCTTCTGAAGCATGCGAAGCAGTTGTTCGATTTTGCAGACACTAAAAGAGGCTCTTACAGTGTCAACATTCCAGAGGTTCAGAAGTTTTACAATTCGACGGGATATGGGGACGAGCTGCTATGGGCAGCTAGTTGGTTGTATCATGCAACAGAAGACAAAACTTATCTCGACTATGTGTCCAAACATGGAACCGAATTTGCTAGTTTTGGAAATCCAACTTGGTTTAGTTGGGACAACAAGCTTGCAGGAACACAGGTTAGATTGGAAGAAGAAGAAACTGTTGAAGCATTTTTGTTTTTTTTTTATATTCTCACATAACATTTAAGCTTCCTGATCATTGCAGGTACTATTATCAAGATTACTCTTCTTTAAAAAAGATCTATCAGGAATCAAGGGACTTGGAAGTTACAGGGACACAGCTAAAGCTGTCATGTGTGGGCTTCTACCAAAGTCTCCAACAGCTACAGCTAGTAGAACAAGCGGTAATTTGTCTTCATTATTGCATAGAAACATAAAGCCTCTTTGACTCAGTTTCTTATAAATCTTTTGTTCAATAGGTGGTCTCATATGGGTTAGTGAATGGAACTCGATGCAGCAATCTGTGTCCTCAGCGTTCTTAGCCTCGCTTTTCAGTGATTACATGCTCACTTCCCGTATCCATAAAATATCTTGCGACGGGAAAATCTTCAAAGCAACAGAGCTCAGAGATTTCGCCAAATCGCAGGTAATAACAACAACACATGAAATTCCTTACATAAACAAAATCAAACAAGTCAAAGAAGAAGACTCACTAGAGTTAATTTCTGCAGGCTGATTACATGCTGGGGAAGAATCCGCTGAAAACGAGCTTCGTGGTTGGTTATGGAGACAAATACCCACAATTTGTGCATCATAGAGGAGCTTCGATTCCCGCAGATGCAACCACAGGGTGCTTAGATGGATTCAAATGGTTCAACTCAACAAAACCAAACCCAAACATAGCATATGGTGCACTCGTAGGTGGGCCTTTCCTCAACGAGACGTTCACAGACTCACGAGAGAACCCGATGCAGAACGAGCCAACCACTTACAACAATGCCCTCCTCGTTGGTCTCTTGTCTAGTCTTGTCACTACCTCTTCTGCTTTACAATCTTTGAAGTGAGCTTTTTTATGTCTTTTATTGAAATCACATCGCTTCATTTTTATGTGTATTATTATTCTTAATTCGTGTGTGTTTTTATCCACGTTGTGTATTGTTTGATATGTTGATGAGTGTTAAATAAACAAGTTAGTTTTCTAAAAATTCAAATTTGAGATGAAAAAAAAAATAATAATAATCTAAAATAGGTGTAACAAACTAACAGTTGATGCAATCGGTGTGAAATGGTCCGGTTAGATTCTAAAAATCAATCTGTGGATTAAAACCGGAAAAATCAGGTAAAATTAACGAACCGGATTTGTTGGGGTTTGAACTTTAAACCCTTTGTCCCGAGAAGAAAAGAAAACCCTAGTGTCTCTCTCCTTTAGACGACGAGGGCATCTTCTTCAATTTATCGTTTCTTTTCTTCTCTGCTCTGCTCACAGGATCACAAATCGTCGGTTAAAAGTTTCGTCTCTGCCAGGTGAGATTCTTTTCTATGTTTTCCTCTGCTCGAGACTTCAAAATCTGTGTTTATATTTGATTCCATGGAGCTCAACGTTTTATAATGGAGTCTTAAGGTTTTGAGTTGCGTTGCTGTTCTAATTGGAGACTTAAGACTTGTGTATAGTTGGAAACCCTAAGCACACTCTCAAAAGGGAACCCAATAAAACCCGGCGCTATATAAAATTCTCAGAATTGAAGCATTTTAATAATACAGGAATTGGATCTTCAATGGAGGGGTTAAAGCTCTCAGAAGCGGAATTGATGGTTTACATTCATCCTTCGAAGAGCAGAAACGTCTTTCAGGCGATATGTCGCGAGCTCAGTTCTCTTCTTTTCCAGTTCGTTCGTTTTCTTATCACTTTTTCTACTTTGAGATCAAATTTTGGGTTTTTAGGTTGTGATTCTTAACTTTGTAGGTTCCTATTGACTATCACAAGAGCTCACTGTTGTTGCTAATTGATTCATTACATGTTGGAAATAACCAATCTTTTTTTTTCTTAGTAAGATTAGTTTCCTTCTTGATGACAACTAATCGCGCTTTTTCGAATCGGGCTTTCTTGATGCAATGTTTGTTGGTGATGCTTTCTTTCCCTTATAAATTTGTGTATCAATCTTTGTTGTTGAAGGTATAGTGAAACCTTTGATGGTGTACTATTGGCTTATGATGCTACTGTGAAAAGCAAACAAGCTAAAATCCTTTCAGGACTTCATCCTTACTTTGGCGTGAGAGTTAACACTAGACTACTCCTATTTGATCCTAAGCCCAAAAGTCTTGTAGGTAAGAAGACCTCATTTGCACTTTGTATTCATATCTGCAACTTTTAGTTTCCTGCTAGTGATCTAATGTGTTTGAAGCAATGCCGGTTGGTTAATTTCTCCTTTGTTCTATGCAGAAGGGAAAATTGTGAAGATTTCTCCAGAGTCAATCCATGTTGTTGTTCTTGGTTTTTCTGCTGCAGTCATTACAGACATTGATATCCGTGAAGAGTTCAAGTACAAAGTGGTATGTATGACTGATGATAGGTCTTGAATGTGCTTATTTCTCTCACCCAACTTGTTAAAACAGACTATAACATTTGCTCTGTTCAGAGAGATGGTGAAGGTTCTTTTGTGAGCAGATCGCATAAACGGCATGCACTAAAGCTTGGAACCATGTTACGCCTTCAAGTCCAAAGGTATAAACTTTTATTTTCTCTCTTCTACTGATTTGTCAAATCAAAGTTGTGATGTGAATCCTAGGTAATTGAATCGAAATGATTTTGCAGTTTTGATGAAGAGGTAATGCATATAGCTGGATCTCTACTTCCGGAAAACACAGGATGCGTTAAGTGGCTCGAAAAGCAATCTGAAGAAGCTTTGCATACGGATAGGTTAGTTAATTTATACAGTATACACTCCCTCTAGTTAACTCTCTCATCATCATCTTTAACAAGAAAACTCTCTTTTTCAGGGATCATAAAAGGAGGAAACTCGCGTGAGGAATTACGAAAATACAGAACAGTAGAAGCTTGAAATGAAGAGAAGCAGCGATGCTGAATTTTTGTTGTATCAAATCCTTTGAGATTCAACTCTTTTTATCATTAAACTAGTGTCCTATTGTTGTTAGTTGTTACCTTCTATTTATAAATCTGAATGTTCGTTTTAATCTAAACGACATAGTAATTTATGAAGCCATGAAATGGACATTCTTCATGCTTATAACAAGCTCTTCTGACTTCCTTTTTAAAAGGAGCCAACGATATGACGTTCAAGATTGGCAAGAAGCCTATCGCAGAGAAAAAGTTTGAAGCAGATGTGTGTAGTAAAGTATAATTTAACCGAATAAAACAATCGTTTAAAAACAAGGTACAATACAAAGCATCTGTATATAACTGATAAACCAAATGATAATAAATAAAAATGTTGAAAAGGGTATGAAAAACTAATGTAAACCTATAGTTTCCCAGCTGCTCTTATTCCCCCATACGCAAAAGACCAAGAGCCGCCCAATTCTAATGATACAACAAACCGTTTGTTACAAACGTATGAAACGAATCTCAACTACACCTGATGATTGATATGGTTAGGAGAGAGTCAGGAGTAGTACCATTGTGCTTAATATCGATGTCTAGGACGCAAAGCGGAAAACGAATTCCCACCTTGATCATGATGATGACTTCCTCTTCCTCTTCCTCCTCTGCGGTCGCGGTCACCACCTTGTTGATGATGATGTTGATCACCATACCCTCGTGGGTTATTATGCTCGGACCCACCATGGCCATGCCATTGTTGTTGTTGATGTCGATTATGATTACCAGAATACCCTCCTCCTCTAGAGTCATGGTGACCACCCCGTGATTGGCTTTGGTAAGGCTCTGATGGGAATCTCCCACTGGGTCCATGAGGTTGGTACCCACCTCGACTTTGGTAAGGAGGCGGCTGAGCATAGCCTTGCACACCAGGAGGAGCCATATAACCACCATGTTGGTAAGGAATTGGTGGAACATACTGCGGAGGATCGTAGCCATAACCAGGAGGATGCTGAGCATGGACATCTGTTGGTGTCTGATATCCATGTCGGTCTGTTCCCATCTGTAAGCTGTTGGAGACAAGACGATTTGCTGCGTCTCCAAGATGCCTCCCAGATACACTTCCAGGTGGGTTTTGCCTAAAGAATTGAGGAGAAAGTAAATAGCAATTTTAATATTTAACACTACCGATTTAAACACATGCCTTCTTTTTTACTTGGTTTGATGATTTTATTACCTCCCCTGATTATTATGCATCCCATGATTGTTATGCATCCCATGATTGTTATGCATCCCGTGATTATTATGCATCGGTCTCCTTCCGTTTTCCTCATGCCACAGAGCAGGTGGGGGTTTCAAGTCTCCTATGTTCACAATCTGAACAGACAAGAGAGAAAAACAACCAACTTACGGTACCAAGACGATTTATCCATAGAGGTCACTCAAAATAAGTCTCTTCTTCAACAATGATTAGCTAAACCATTAAAAGTCCATAGAGATGTCATTCACAGACAAGACAAAGTGGTATCATTTACCCTCTTAGGGAAGATGACACCAGGAGGAGGCCTGGTTATGTGTTCATGTGCATCTGGAAGTCTGTAAATACAACAACTGAGAAGCAATGAAGATAAATCAGTATTGCATGTTTAATCAATTCAAAGCTTCAAACATTTTTAAAAACTAGGTCCGTGATCTCACATGACTTGGTTGGTCAATATGTCCTCCATACCCTCCATTGGGGACCTGAATATTGGCGGGTGAGTCTCCCCTGAACACGGAGTCAAGTAGCCATTCATTCCATCACTGCAAGTAATTCTAGAACATCAGGAAACAGAATTGGTATTTGTTGGCCTTAGTGAGATATCCAACTGACCAAGTTACTTCATACTCATCGACCATGAAGTCATAAAACATATAAAAAGAGTTCTGTTTTACAAACCTGAGCTCAGGTTTGATCTTAACCTTAAAGTCTACTCTCTCCCTGTCACTTAATTGCCGACAGTGGTTGTCAAGTGAAAAGATGAGTTCAGCCAGGCGATGAGACGTTGCTATGAAAAGCATATCACACATCCTGCTGTTTCTACGCTTTTCTTCATCCTGCAGATAGAAGAAGGAACACTTAAAAATCCATCTTTTTGGAAGCACACATCTTGATTTGAAGGAAATCATAAGAGATGAAGGAATAAAGTATAGGGCAGCATACCGTCAATGTAAATTCCACTTCGGAAACAGCTTCTAGTAGGCGCTTTTCATCAATGAAAGGCAGCTTAGCAATACCCTTTGATGAAAAAGTAAAGTGCGTTCAAAATATAGTGATTGTGTTTCCAAATACATAAGGAAGCGATCAAGAAAGACAGAGAGGCTACCTGCCAGGAAAAACGCTTTCCATTCATGTCAACTTCAAAATCTAAAAAAAACAATAGAAAGCGATGTAGATATAATTTGTTACAACAATTAACACTCAGAAAAAGATGGAATCTTTACTAGGAAAGGAATCATTACCAGTTGGGTAAAAATCAATGATAGGAGAGTTGGGATCAGTCATCAAGGTCCTGTAGCGCTCTGGAAGTGCATGCGCACTGACCAAATGAATTAACGATTATAGATATACCATAGAGAAGAAACAATAATGTAGAAAAAGCATTGATGCCCAAAATATATACCTTGCAGCTGGGAACACCCCAAGAAGTTGATTGAAAGGCTTAAAAGGAGTTCCTAATTCAAACTTAATATCCAGCTCTCCCAAATCCTTCAGATCAGAAGCAAATGGTGCATAATGGTAAGGATAAAACCTGTAACAGCAAAGTACAATTATATCAGGAGTGACAGCTAAAACCTCTCACAGTCGATGAAGATCTACGAATCTAAAAAGCAAATATAGTGTCTGATACAAAGATATAGATACAATATAGTAAACTCTATCAGACCAAGAATGAATAAAAAATCCTAAATAGGAAATACTATTAAGGCAAACAAAACCATCAACATAGACAACACTAACGAAAGCAATCCAAACGGATCAGTAGGTGAAGTTGTTCAAAGCAAACGAAATATCAAAGTGTAGGAACTCACCACTGCCAGGAGCAAACACCTTCCATGTAGTAATGCATGACCCAACAAAGGCCTTCTGTGTACTTCAAAACCTGTACAAAAGTATATTTCACAAATTAGAAGGACCTCTCCAGGAGTGGAACCAAAACTTGAATTATATATTATTCTCAAACTTACAACATCCTTCCGCACTCTTTCCATTTCTTCAGGGGTTACTACTGAGAACTTCTCTTCATAATATCTTTCTCTCCATCCAGGTTCCCCTAGCTTCACCTATGCAAATGGAAACCACTTTCAGAAATAATAGAGACCCAAAGATTGACAATCAAAGGGTAGCTGAAAAACAAAGAAATTCCCAATATATAATGTAAATTTAATCATAATTCACTAGGAAGAACCTTATCCTCTTCATTAGTATCCGAGTTGAATGCATCTGATTTCTCACGGATTAGCTCCTTGAGCTTTGTCTTTAGCTCTTCTTTGTTCTCGTTTTCCTGAAATAAGTAAATAAATTAGAATGATCGGTCACTTATACAAGGTCATCTACTCTCAACTAGACAGTGAAAAAGGAGTTAAAATCACATAATGCCTCTCCAGGACAGGAATACATACATCAGATTCGAGACTGTTCTCGACGTCAACAATAGCAGCACCAACACTGGATCCTGAAGATACACGTCGAACTTTTTGATGCCGAGCAGATATTCCATCATTAGACTGAAATGGTGAAGGTGTAGGAGCCGAAGCAAGTCGAGAACCACTAAATCGTGCAACTGGAACAAGAGAGTCTGGTTGAACTGTCGGAGCTGCATCATCCATTCTTCTTGTCTGAGCTTTATCTCGCTTTACTCTTTCCGCTTGCCTCTGATATAAACCAGAGCCAAAAAGAACCATCAATACATCACTACAGAAAGAACAGTTCTATCCATCCATATCTTGTCGAGATACAAAAACAATGTGGAACCATCTATTTAAATGGATCAAGTTACAAAGTCACCACTTATGTGCAGGGATTCCAGCAGGTTTTTTTCTGGTCAAGGGTTTCCAAATGACCATAATGTAGCAATAAATATACTTGCAAAGCAAACAAGATTCACATACACTCTACAAAACTTGAGGATACACATGGACCCCAATATCGTTTCCACGAAAATTCATTTATATTAAATTTACAAGACTATGGGAAAGTATTAATATCTCTGCAAGCTCTAGTACTCAAAATTTATAGAAACTTAAGATAGGTTACAACCGAGTGGGAAAAGGGAACTGTCATGCCAACATAAAATCAGATATATTGATAGCAGATAAATAGAAACTCAGGTAATGTGCCTCACTACAAGGCCAAAAAGAAGTACGCTTTCTAAAAAGTCCATGTACCTGATGTAACCTGGCTCTTTTCTGAAATATCTTATCTTCGTACGATCCAACAGCCTGAATAAACTGTTCCACCCTCTTTAAATTTGGCTGGAGAGGATAACAGCAAAAGATGAAGTCAAAACCATGTCACCTAAGAGTAAGTTGGAAAAGGAAAGATTTGAGTAAACTAGACCAATATCAACAGAGAACAAGTACCTTGCACCCATCAGTTAAATAGCCGTCAAGTGACCGAAATTCCTTCTTGTAAACAGCCATAAGCAAGTTGATAGCACCCTGGAGAAATGAAGAATTACAGCAACGTTTCATCAAACAATAATTTAGAATGTGATGTTATGTCAAGTGTAACGGAATTGACATATGCCTTAGACATTAAACTGATTACCACCAATACTAACATATCTTTTCATATTAGGATATCCGTTGAAGGTTCTTTAAACAAATAATTCATTATGAAATCCAAATCCAGGTAACACAAACCTCTCGGATCTCCAATGTCGGCATATGTGGTAAGAAATCATTGCCCACAAAGAAACATATGAAGATAAAATCATCAACAATGCGCTCTAGATCAATCTCAAATGGTGGGTTGGGAATCCTCATTTCAAACTCCAGGTATTCTCTAAGAATCCAGATATGGAGAAACTGACAAAAAAATACAAAGACATGAGACTTGACAATTATATCACACTTCAAGACTGTATCTCAAGAACCTGCTGATCATGTGTTATGAACTTCGTCATGAATTTCAACCTGATATGGCTTTTTGACAAAATCATTTCCATCGCCTTTCTCATCAAATTCACCTGCCCTCTTCTTCGCCTTTCCTTCACAATTTGAAGCCATATGGCCCATTTGACCACACAAGAAGCATTTATCCTGCTGTCCAGGAGTGTAGACCACCTAAATTGTGGGATGAAATTTTAAAATTCAGCTTAGTTACCCAGGAAGAAACTAGAAAGTGAAGATTTTACTCCATTCGTCTTCTCCGCTCCTTTTTTTCTACCCACTTTTGTTATTATTTCAGAAGGAAAGATAAAAAGCCCTTAAACACAGAAGTGAATACAAAAAACATGCGGAAGAGTAAATCAAAAACCTCTCGAAGAATCGAAAAATGAACTTCATGGGTCGCCAAGCCCAACATAATCAGGTCAGCGTCCTGTCAAAGAAATCAGGTCATTATGAGCGTCATAGGTTAATAACACACTAGAAAGTGAAGGCCAAGAAAATGAATAAGCAATTAAGACCTCAGGATAGTTTTTGGTGCAAGTACAAATTAGAAAATGAAGAATCATACCAGTCCATACAAGCAATGCCGAGTGTTTGGGTCAAAACCAGGAAGATTTCTTTGAAGACGAATGTATGACATAATTTTATGCTCCCCTTCACCTGGAACATTTGCGTCTGAAAGGATAACCTTTGCAGTTCAACAGTTAGGTGCAAAATTAGTCACAAACTCAATCCAATACGTGAATCTGCATAACTGTGTGAAGAACGTGAAAATGTCAAGAACTAATAGGGAAGCAACAACTATAAACATCACAAATACCTTGATATTTTTCCAGCCAACATCATGATTAAGTCTAAGGTGTACATAATATTGCAGTGCTATAGACAGAACACCCATGAACTCTGTTCCAGGTGTAATAACATTAGAATCAAACACTTGAGAGTCCACTTTTGGAGGGAGTCTTCTACCCTCCCTCTCAAATTCCTCTCGCAGCCGTTCTTCTTCAGCAGCCTGTAAGATTAACAATGTCAACATATATCCATTGAAGAAGAGGTGGGAGACTTGTAAAGCCAATGAAAATACGACATAAGGAAACTAATCAAGAACATCGATAAAACATTAGAAGCATGTCTAGACGAAAGTAAATAGCAAAATAAAGTTTGTCTGGCTGAGGAACTACACAGTAGAAACCCCGTGACAGTATGGGGTAAAAAAGAACATACTGCATCCGATGCATCTTTAGCGGATCTAAACCGTCTAGACCGCTGTTGATTCATTTTAGCTCTTGGAGCAACACCATCTAAGACCCAATCAAAACATAAACAAAGTATTAAGCTTTAAGCATACTCCTCTAAATTTTTATGTTGGCTGATAAAGAATACTCACCAATAGCCATATAGAGCAACTTCCGTGGCCGTACCATCACGAAAAGCCTATCAATGTAGTCAAACATGCACTGAAACACCTCCTCAAAGGTAGTTGGGGATGGCTGCAATGAAATAAAACATAGTCTTTAAGCAGAGAAAGAGCTAAAACAACAACTCTAATTATCACCAAACATCACTCTACCCAAGCATACTCACACAAAGATCAAATTTTTCCGACTAAGAAACGATTTATGAATGAGGCAGAATCAAATTTGAAAAACCCTATTAGACAGTGAAGATGCAGAATGAATCAAAATCGAAAGGAAACGTTTACCCTATCTTCGGGGTGGAAGCAAGGATGGATAATCCCGTTCATGTCGAGATAGAGATTATCGTATTCGAGATTGTTAGGGTTAGGTTTACTCGTATCCACCGGAATCTTGATACCTTCGATTTCAACAGGCTCTTCCTCGATAACATCCGCCACTAACAGTGGATACTTCTCCGCCAACCACCGGTAAAACGACGGTACTCCCATTCTTCACCGATCTCGAAGAAATAAATCTCCAGCGCCACGAAAACAAAACTCAGAGACCTAAGCACAGAGAGAGAGAGAGAGAGAGAGAGAGAGAGAGTATAAATTAAACCAACGGTGTTTGCCGACGGCGGGTAAGGTCACAAGTGCACATTCATTGGTTTTTTTCCTTTTCTGGAACAAAGCAAGATCGGATTAGTCAAAATTAATTGGGCTTTAAGTCAAAAAGGACATTTGGGCTTCAGATAAAGCCCGATAATAATAGCCCATTAACGTTTTTGCTCGTTGTAACAAAAATTTTAAAAATTAGCTCCGTTGCCGGGACTCGAACCCGGGTCTCTCGGGTGAGAGCCGAGTATCCTGACCAGCTAGACTACAACGGATTTGTGATTAGCTTCTTGGCTCAATCTTATAATAAGTAGTGGCACTTGACTCAAGAATAGAGGAGTACGCACAGACTTGTGTACTTGATTAAACTAGTCTCGTTCGGCTTTATGTCTTGTTCTTGTGGTCCATATATTGCGGCAGAAATTATGATTCTTGGATTAAAAGATCGTTTATTTAAAATTTTTCTTTGTAACATTAGTGGTATAATAATATTTTTGTAATACATTTTTCTAGTAATCTATTTGTCTACATTATCGTCTTCGTTTTTTTCTGCTGCGTTAGTCTACATTATCTTATATGTCAAATAGTCTCAATGTGATTAATAAATAAAAGTGGTTTTTATTAAACGGAAAAGGAAAAAAAAAATCATTTTTGTTTCAACAATTACAAAAGCCCCTTTGGGTTTGAGGAAACCATAGGTGAACCAAGAACCTAATTAACTGATCCATCTGCCCAACAGGGAATGAAAGAAATTTTGATTAATGATTTTCGGTTTTTAAAAGAACAAGCTTTGAAAATGAATATAAATATTCGTAATCTAATCATTTATAAAGTACTACGTACATAAATGTTCAATAGGTAACCTTGGTGAGAAATATGTACGATTTGGTAGTTTGTAATTTTTACTGGCCGTGAGAGTTGCAGACTTGGTCGTAACATTTGTCACAACGTTGGTAGCTACAAACATAATGCAGATATTGTGTCATACACGCACATGTATACAAACACAAAACCATACCTAGTAAGACTATGCTTCGAAGATATTTTCTGATGCTTGGTGAGATATCTCTTAGTTTATCACATATTCTACGAATTTAGTAGAAGTGATATCGTGTCCATGGAGATTAGCCGGTGTCTTTGATTAAACGTGAAATCGAGAGAATTAAGACGGCACCCTGTGGTCGGACTAATCTAAATGTAGGCCAAGATCTCTTTTATTAGCATCTTTAACTCGGTAGATGTAGGTAAGATATTTTTATCAATCAATACAAATGTGTATAGTTTTGTTCAAAGTACAAAAACATTATAAGAAAACATTTTCTTTTGGGGAACAACGAAAATTCACACCATCCCAAGAGTTCCAAATAGTGGAATCCAAAAACGATGTCGTTACACTCTCCCTCCCTACGCTCCTCTCTTATATTATAGAACGAAACAAACAACTAATTCCTCTCTGCAAAAAAATCTCTCCTTTCTCCTCTCTAATGGCCGCAACGGTCATTTTCTTCCTCCACTTAACCTTCTTCAGCACCGTCTTCTTCTCCAGATTCCACCACACCTCCGCCGTATCATCAGAGGTTCAAGCACTCACATCTTTCAAACTCTCTCTCCACGACCCTCTAGGAGCTCTCGAATCATGGAATCAATCATCTCCCTCAGCTCCATGCGACTGGCACGGTGTCTTTTGCTTCTCCGGCCGTGTTCGTGAGCTTCGTCTCCCCCGTCTCCGCCTTACAGGCCACCTCAGTCCTCGACTCGGTGAGTTGACTCAGCTCCGTAAACTCAGTCTTCACTCCAACGACATAAACGGCGCCGTTCCTTCTTCTCTCTCTCGTTGTGTCTTCCTCAGAGCTCTCTATCTCCACTACAACTCCTTGTCCGGCGATTTTCCACCGGAGATACTGAATCTAAGAAACCTCCAGGTGCTCAACGCTGCTCACAACTCACTCGCCGGGAATATCTCCGGCGTTACAGTCTCAAAGAGCCTCCGTTACGTCGATTTGTCTTCCAATTCATTATCCGGTAACATTCCGGCTAATTTCTCGGCGGATTCATCTCTCCAGCTCATCAACCTCTCCTTCAACCGTTTCTCCGGTGAGATCCCGGCGACATTGGGACAACTACAAGACCTAGAGTATCTATGGCTAGACTCAAACCAATTACAAGGCACAATACCATCTGCATTATCCAACTGTTCATCGCTTATACACTTCAGCGTAACCGGAAACTCCCTAACCGGTCTAGTTCCGGCGACTTTCGGGAAGATCCCAAGCCTCCAGGTGATTTCACTATCGGAGAATTCACTCACAGGTACAGTTCCGGCGAGTCTTATCTGTGGTTATTACGGTTACAATTCATCCATGCGAATCATTCAGTTAGGAGTTAATAACTTCACGGGAATAGCTAAGCCGTCGTCAAACGCAGCTTGCGTGAACCCTAATTTGGAGATTCTCGACATTCACGAGAATCGCATTAATGGCGATTTTCCCGCGTGGTTGACGGATTTGACCTCATTATTGGTTTTGGATGTATCCGGTAACGGCTTCTCCGGTGGTTTTCCGGCTAAAGTTGGCAACTTTGCGGCGCTTCAGGAGCTGAGAGTAGCTAACAATTCGTTGGTTGGTGAAATCCCAACGAGTATCGGAAATTGCAGATCTTTGCTAGTCGTTGATTTTGAAGGAAACAAGTTCTCGGGTCAGATTCCGGGTTTTTTAAGTCAGTTACGGAGCCTGACAACGGTATCTCTCGGCAGAAACGGATTCTCGGGTCGGATTCCATCGGATCTTCTTAGCTTACACGGACTCCAAACGTTGAATCTCAACGGGAATCATCTCACCGGAGCAATACCGTCGGAGATAACGAAGCTAGCTAATCTTAGTACCCTTAATCTCAGCTTCAATAAATTTTCCGGTGAAATTCCGGCCAATGTGGGTGATTTGAAGAGCTTGAGTGTTTTAAACCTAAGTAGATGCGGGTTAACGGGTCGGATTCCGGTTAGCGTGGGAGGATTAATGAAGCTTCGGGTCTTGGATTTAAGTAAACAGACAATCTCCGGTGAATTACCCGTTGAACTCTTTGGCTTGCCGGATCTTCAAGTGGTTGCTCTTGGAAACAACGCGTTCGACGGCGTCGTACCGGAAGGTTTTAGCAGCTTGGTTAGTCTTAAGTACTTAAATCTCAGTTCCAACTTATTTTCCGGGCATATCCCTTCCACCTATGGATTTCTCAAGTCATTACAAGTTCTTTCCATGTCTCACAATCGGTTCTCCGGTTCAATCCCGCCGGAGATTGGGAATTGCTCCAGTCTTGAAGTTCTTGAGCTCGGTTGGAACCGGTTTAAGGGTCACATTCCGGTTTCTGTTTCTAAATTGTCTCGTTTGAAGAAGCTTGATTTTGGTCACAACAGTTTAACAGGGGGTATTCCGGATCAGATTTCTAAGGATTCGTCTCTAGAATCTCTCCTGCTTAACTCGAATTCTCTCTCGGGTCGAATACCGGAATCTTTATCAAGATTGACGAACCTAACCGCGTTGGATCTTTCGTCGAACAGATTGAATTCCACTATACCATCAAGTCTCTCTCGGCTTCATTTCTTGAATTACTTCAACGTATCAAGAAACAGATTGGAAGGGGAGATTCCAGAAGCTCTAGCTGCGCGTTTTGCTAACCCGTCCGTCTTCGTCAATAACCCGAGACTCTGCGGTAAACCGCTCGGTGTAGAATGTCCAAACGTTCGGCGAAGAAGAAGAAGAAAGCTAATCCTACTAGTGACACTAGCAGTGGCTGGAGCTTTATTGCTATTACTCTGTTGTTGTGGTTATGTGTACAGTTTATGGAGATGGCGGAGCAAACTAAGATTGGGCTTGAGTCGAGACAAGAAAGGAACCCCGTCACGTACATCCCGAGCGAGTTCTGGTGGGACAAGAGGAGAAGACAACAATGGTGGGCCTAAACTTGTGATGTTCAACAACAAGATCACATTAGCTGAAACCTTAGAAGCTACAAGACAATTCGATGAAGAAAACGTATTGAACCGAGGAAGGTACGGGTTGGTCTTCAAGGCAACGTTTAGAGACGGGATGGTTCTATCTGTTCGTAGACTTATGGACGGTGCTTCGATCACTGACGCAACGTTCCGTAACCAAGCCGAGGCTTTAGGTAGAGTGAAGCACAAGAACATCACAGTCCTGAGAGGATATTACTGCGGACCGCCTGATCTAAGACTTCTTGTTTACGACTACATGCCCAACGGAAATCTCGCCACGCTTTTGCAAGAAGCGTCTCACCAGGACGGACACGTCTTGAACTGGCCAATGCGTCATCTCATTGCTCTTGGAATCGCTAGAGGACTCTCCTTCTTGCATTCTTTATCAATCATTCACGGCGATCTTAAACCTCATAACGTACTCTTCGATGCTGACTTTGAAGCACATTTGTCCGAATTCGGGTTAGATAGATTGACGGCGTTGACTCCAGCTGAAGAACCGTCCACTTCATCCACTCCGATCGGGTCTTTAGGCTACATTGCACCCGAAGCGGCATTAACGGGGGAAACAAGTAAAGAGAGCGACGTGTACAGCTTCGGGATCGTGTTGTTAGAGATCTTAACGGGGAAAAAGGCGGTGATGTTTACAGAGGATGAAGATATAGTGAAATGGGTGAAGAGACAGTTACAAAAAGGTCAGATCGTTGAGTTGCTTGAACCGGGTTTGTTGGAGCTTGACCCGGAGAGTTCGGAGTGGGAAGAGTTCTTGTTAGGGATTAAAGTTGGGTTGTTGTGTACCGGAGGAGACGTCGTTGATCGTCCGTCTATGGCTGATGTTGTGTTCATGCTCGAAGGGTGTAGAGTCGGTCCGGCGATTTCCTTGTCCGCCGATCCTACTTCACCTACTTCTCCAGCCGCCACCGCCGCATCTTGAAATCGCTTTATCTTTCTAATCATTTTATTTCTTTTTCTTATTTTCTTTTCCTTTGTGGATAATTAATTTTCTTTTAATGTTGACTTTTATTGCGTTGTATCTTGTCACGGGTACGACAATCATATTTTAAGTCGTCAAATTTAATGAATTTTTCCATGGCGGAATAAGAGTGATATAATCATATCAATCAGTTCAATGTGTTGTCTTGTATGTTAATATTGAACAATTGTTTACGGAATTCTCGTTCAATAAAAATCATATTCCTGGAAATTGTAACGAATATAAATTAGTCGGGTCCAACATAAGGTTTACTATTAGTCAAGTAGACTAAAATAGTGTGTTGACGTTGAACTGACCCTACGGCGCCGTTTGGTAAGCATTGCGTATTCTATCGAGCTTTGGTAGACAATCTTCCGTGATTTTGGTCAGTGGGTTAATTAATAGTAGATGTGGGGGCTCTCCACATTGTCTTAGTTTTGTTTAAGTTCCCGCCAAATACGTTAGGACAAGTGGGTGTGTGACACGTGTTGGTCTCCCTAGGGAGATGAAAGTAGCCGTTGATAAATTACTTGGATTTTTGTGTTTGGGGGAAAGTGAAGTTAAGCCGTCAGTGGACGAAATGCTTTTCAAGCAGAGCCTGTTGTCTGAAACCACAAGCCACGTTGGATTTTAAACTGTTTAGCCCAGTGTACTTGTTCTTTTTTTGGCATTTTATTGCTCATTACTTCTCTTTCACCTTTATTAAATTATGATTTCTGGTAGGTGTATTATTAATGGATAACTCCGCCTATAGTCTTTGGATTCCTTTTATAAAACCATAAGGAATAAATTTCTTGAACTATAAACCTTTATGTATATTAAATCCAGCATAGCCAGCCATAGAGACAACATATATTTTTCCATGATATTTTTTAAAATACGTTGTTCATGAAGATAATTAAAACAAGAATGGTAGTCGTGAACAAGGGATTGGTGTAATCAAGAAGGGAAGGAGAATAAATGCAAGGGAGTTGTAAATTTGTGTGAGAGAGTTTAATGAATGTTTCGTTGTGTGGACAACGACTCATCGGATTATTAAATGTGTCATAGCGCTCTTTGCTGCTGTCTTTATAACGAGTCATGACAATTTGACTGTGCTTGTGTAGGCATGCTCTCTTGAACCCACTGCCATTATTTTACCCACCATCTTTATTTTCATGTATGAAGCGAATAGTAAGATAATTATTTTACAGTGAAAACGGTAATCCTTCAGTGCTGGGTTCATTTACTGAAAATAAAATCGATTATGCTACTTACTTCATGGGAGATTTCATGTAACAGAGTTTATAAATCTCACACTCAGAAGAACATGGACTGATTATTAGAGTTATTGGCTACTATAATCATTGCTGATTAGTTTTGAGATGGAAACTAACAAATACTGTCTATGCAAATATTTGCTAGTGATAGTCAATTACTTAATTGAGGCATTTGCGATGTAAATGAAAAAATGAATGCTTTTGGTACAACGTCAAATGATTTCACACAAGTAACTTGTTTCCAATAATAACCGAACTTAGATGCACAAAAAAGGAACTGAAAGGAGCAGCGACACATTACATGAAACTTCTCATATGAGAGATGATGTTAATAATAAGTCTCCGCTTCCTTCACTCAGCTCTAGACTGACCAGCTCGAGATGAGAGGATGATACCGACAATGAGACCATACAGTGCAAGCGCTTCCGCAAAGATGAGAATCAGAATCATTCCCACGAAGAGCTTTGGTTGTTGCGCATTCGCTCTGCAAAATGAGACATGAGTTTGACAAAACAGAGTTCTGAACTATGCATATCATAGTTGAATTATGAAGCATCAGGTGCAGCGCCTAGTTTCGCAGACTGTCGATACTACAGAGAATTTATCCTATTCTGCTTCAAAAAGATTCAATCCAGGCAGTTCTTAACCAAACATCATATCTAGTATCAAACAACGGTTATGATAGCAAATCAATAGAGAGATTTTTCTGGATGATCGATAAGAATCAAGCAACGAAACTGTATTTCTTATCTCTACATCTGGATTAAAATCGCGAACTCTAACTATCTTGAACATTTGTTGTAAAGATCTCCTATAGCCAAAAGGTTCTCACTTACCAAATGGTCTCTATTTCTAGTCTATCAGAGGTGTGTTACAACAAGACGAGCGTTCATGATACAACATTCAACAGAAGATAAAAAATAAAAAAAAAAACTCATGACCTCGAGTCAGTCAAAACTACTTTTTTAAAACCAAAGTTGCAGATATCTTCTTCAATCCAGTTTCACCAAATGACTGATAAAGGAAGATCAAAAGAACTGCAATGCCTAGTTAATGTAACCCATTGATCATAAAAGCACGGAGAAAGAATCGAGATTCTATATAACGGATCAAGACTTCATAAGAACTTAACAATCCTTCCTATCCAATAATGTAAACAACAATCACCAAAGCTATCTAAGAAACTTCTAAACAAGTGAATCCGTCAATTGCTGCAATCCAACAGTTCTAAATTATGTAAAACAAGCAAAATTACACGCGAAATTGAGGAGATCTGTTGTTACCTAACACCAGCATCGCCGACGATTCCAATAGCCATACCAGCAGAGAGACCAGCAAGACCACAAGCTAGCCCAGAAGAGAGATGAGCATAACCATCGAATAGGTAATAAGACTTGGCCTTAGGGTTAATCCCAGTACTGATGATGACGGCGATGATCAGACCATAAATACCTAACACACCAGCCATGACAACAGGAACAATCGATTTCATAACAAGTTCAGGTCTCATCACTCCCATCGACGCAACTCCGACGCCGCTCTTTGCCGTCCCGTACGCTGCGCCCATACCTACAACACCAAATCGGATTCAGATCGTATCAAATCGAAATAGCAAATCATGGGTGAGTTCAAATCGGGGGGGAATTGACAAGAGTCTCGCGAGAGAGATGATCTGAATCTTACAGGAGAAAACGAGCGCGGCGGCGGCGCCGAGGAATCCGAAGAAAGGAGCAGTTTCATCGCCGCTGAAACCTGAAGCCATGGCACTTCGTTTCTATGTGATGATAATTGTGGAAACGGTGTTTGAAATCAAGTTAGTGATGAAAAGGCAATCAATTAGGTTATGAAAATTGACCGGCGTGGTTAGAACTAGAAGCGTTCGTAAATGTCATGGTTCTGAGTTATGACAACAATCAATCAAGCTTTACCATATATGGATAATTGGGCTTCTCAATGTATTCATTATTGGTCTAGAAAAAACTTGTAAAACCTTTAGGTTTTTTTAAGTATTTTTAGTCTTGTTGGACTTATGGTTTGTATTTTGTTAGACTTTTTAGTCTGATTGACAAAAAAAGAAAAAACTTACTGATCAGATGCGATGATGAGTGAGTTTCATTTGGATCCACATATGCAAAGATGTTCATAGCCAGTCCTGATTTCTGCGATGCTACCCATACTAAATTGCTTTATCCGACTTAAAGGAGAGGCTCGATAACCAGCTGATGAAGCTAAAATTAGGTTTGGACATATCGATGAGAATTACCTAATATTGTTGAATGTGTACCATGTTCCTAAACAAAAAAAAATGGAGACTTAAATTGGTGCTATGAATACTTTATCAACCATAAAGTGGTGAAATCTACGAATAATGTTAGAGAGTAGTTATTAGTAAACCAAAATAATGTCCAAGTTTAGTTTAAGATGCGCAACTATGATTTTAACAACCGTAACTACTACATTAACATAAGAATGTCTTCTTAGCTAGTTATTCTATTGTAAGTGGGAGTCACCAAAACCGCACTAGCCACTATATTGACTTTCAAAATGACTAGTTGATTCCTTTGCATCCATCAAGTTGCATTAATCACAAAACTAGAGTGGATAATCTACAACGAGTATTTTCAGACTAGTCGGAATTTCATTCAGACAGTTGTATTTAAATTGAATGGCTACTTGATGTTACCATACTATCGTTTCCAATTTTTCCTAATTGTAAAGCCAAAAAATTTCTCGAGAAGTTTTATAAGAAAAAAAAAAGATGGAGGATCCAAAATGACTTGACAAACACTAATATAGATTCTATCATTATAAATATATACTCTTTTTTTTTTGTATAATATTTACATATGTTATTTAGTTAGGATTTTGGATAAGAAGAGTTTCAAGTTCCTAGCGTAATGCATTTTAAAATCTAGTACCAAATAGTAAGTAAGAGATTTATTGAAACCTGTTAGATTCTATATGTGTCAATAACTAAAAATCCCTCACAAATTAAAATACATTTCATTTTTTTATGTAATACAATTTTATCGGTCCAATTTAAATTGCTGTCTAAAGTAAAAACAAAAAATTGGTCCATCATAAATACATCTAAATATTTTTTTTACAAAAAATGTATTATATGGGCTTGAACTCAACATGCAGGAAATGTAAGGTTTTAACCACTCTACCACAATAACTTTCTAAAAAATGATGCTCCAAAATTCATTTATAAATATATGATGTCTAAAACCCTTGGTCAATGAGCTTTAGCTCAAGACCGGGCCTGCAACTTTATATGTACTCTTCACTCAAAAGAACATCGTATCTTTACATGTTCCAAACATGTAAGTGTATATGAGCTAACAATTTCTTGATAATTGTCCTACCCAAACATATTATATCTTTTCTATCATAGTAGTAGATTCAATTTCGTGGTGAAGACGGTTAGTCATATCTTGTAATATCTTGAAAACAAACTAAAACAAAATGTTGAGGCGCATACTTTTTTGTTTAGGAAAATATTTGTTTTATCAAATGAGGTACATTTTTGTCAACATCTCAAATAGTATGTCTTCTTTTGAATTCTCAAACCAAAGCTTATGCTTGTACTAAAATAACACAAATTACATCTTGGATCAAGTAAAACTATTTAAATTTGGTTCAAAATTTCTTGATAATATTTAACTAAACCAAGACAAATCAAAATTTAATTCAATTCTTTTTATTTTATCTTTTTGGTTTTTTAGTTTGTTATGATGTTTTGAGTTTTTATGAAGATAACATGATAATACATTAAAAAAAAATCATAATTCAAGTTAACTAACTAAACTATTTTAAAATTTAACAAAATATATACAATCTGTATTATATTCCGCTATTTCTTAGTAAGTGGTTCAATAGCTAAGAGACTATTTATTGTTCTTGTTTGACATGTTTTATGTTTTTGTTTGCAATGCAATGTCATTATACTCTTCAAACTGTAAGCTAATGATTTTTGCATGATTGCATCAAAATTGTGGCTCTTCGTGAATTTTATCCACAACTCTCTCTGATCTATATGGTTTAGTTTGATTTAGTTCGGTTTAGTTTGTTGACTTCAAAATTTTGAAACGTTATATCATCATCTTTCATCAAAACAATAAATTAATGTTTTTCCTGCTCCCATCGTTTTTGTAATTCGAATAAAATGAATATTTTCTTGGTCCCATCGTTTTGTAATTTTATATTGAATATTAAAGATTTTGAATATTAAAGAGTATTTTTCTGGTTTACTTTGGTTCAATTTGGTAATCGGATTTTTGCATTGGCTTGGTTATTTCCCTTAACCATTGGTTTGATATGAGATGTATATAAGCAATTTTGTCTTCTACATTTTAGAGAATGAAGGGAAACATTTTCACAACATAATTCTCTCTCCTTTGGATCTAATCTGAAAATGTGAAATTGAAAGACAAAATAATATGTCATCGTTCTATATTTGGCTGTTGATGCATTATTCTCTACCTTAATTAAAGACTTGAAGTCACGTTATTAAGTTAAACTAACATTTGAAAAAATACTTCAGATAGGGTTAAGAATTATCAGACGGTGTTAAGATTGTATTTTTGTTCTCGTTATGTTGAAAACAAAAACTAATTTTAAATAAATAATAAGATTCACGATGTCAACCCAAAAAAAAAGAATTAATACTCAGCTTGCAAAGAGTTGATTGCATGGAAATGTAAAGTTTAATCATAAGATTTCATAATATCGCTATTAATTCGTTTTACGTCTGTATAAAAATTGAGGTATGGCCAATAATAATAAGAAAATTATATACTAGCAAATTAAGAAGTTGAGAGTCAACATAAGTACGAGGCTTTCATTGTTTCATGAATGAAATGTAATTGTCAACGGTGGGTCAATCATTGAATTTGGTGCAGATGTATAATCCTGTCTGTCTTAATTTATAAATCTTTCGTAGATTTCTTTAATTTGCTATATAAAATATGTTATGCCATAGACTGATAGACGAATGCATTCCCTAAAAGATACTATTTGGACAGATTCACAAATCACTACACACATGGTTAACTATCAATACATTATGCAACTGAAAATATAATAAATGAAATCTGCATCATATATATACAGCTCATATGAATTAGAGAATCAGAAAAAGAAAATAATAAATGTGGGCGGCTTTATATTTATGAATGTTGAAGACAGAAATGCAAAATCTTTATTATTCCTTTTGTTTCATATCTTTCGCGCATTCTCCTCATCTCTCTGCCTAAATCATTCTTGTAATCTACTCCTTCCATTTCAATTTAAGTGTCATTCTAAGTTTTTTCACACAATTTAAGAAAGTGCTTAATTTGTCTATAATACCCTCATTAATCAAATTTATTTACAGTTATAATATCACTTATTTATTTTAATTTTTAATTAGTACAGCAACAATTAGTCATACGATATAACAGTCTCTTAAAATTCTTCTTCAATCAATTCCATCATAATTAACAACTTCTCAATTGATAAATACTCTTGACTTGTTGACAACAAGAAATATATTTGGAGGGAATCCAAAATTTTACGTCCATAAACATTTGTAAAGAAGAAAATTGTTGGAGGCAAATATGAAAGTTTAAAATTTTTGACAGTTGCTATATAACAAGAACGTGTTTATAGTCGAACATCCATGGCTAATTTTGATATGAACTTTTTACCTCCAAATAACAAAACACATTTGTTTGATTTAAACACAATTCCAACAAGTAGTTATGACCATGACTCTCAAATTGAAGATGTGGGAGATGAAGGTGACTCCGTTCATGCAATCGAGGAAACAAATATCGAACGTGGAAGATCAATACCCGTTACGGTTATATCAGCTTCCGATAGGACCATCGTGATCGACATGAACGTCAACCCGGCGGATGAATCTAATAGTCAAATATTAGAGGTAGATGTCGGTCAACTTTATGAAGAAAACCAAGATCACGTAGTTGGAGATCACATAGTTGGAGATCACGTAGTTGGAGATCAAGGTAAATCATCATAACTTTTTTTGTCCTTATATATACAATTATTTGATGATAAAAAATTACGATAATCTTTGATCTCTTTTTTTTTTCTCGTAATCTATATTGATCTCCATCAAAAAAAATCTGCTTTAATTGTCAAAGTTTAGTTAGTTATTTATATTTTAGATTTTAGCTCATCAGCTAATTTTCAAATGATGTGTTCCAAAAATATAATCTCCTTTTTGGTTGTTGGACGATAAAAAAAAGCATGATAAAAATAAGAAAAAAAATAAATAATAATTGAAACTTATTGTTTATATCTTGAGTTCTTTATAGTGTTGCATGAATTATATGGTTTGTTGTCTGCAATCATTGCATGGGATATATGAGTTGTTTACTGCAGAGTAACTAATGAAAGAATATCTGAATTGTTTAAATATGAACACATTTTTTTTATTGTATGTTATCAGGAGATAGCAACACCGCGGGAGGAAAGAAAAAGAATTTGAGCAATAGTCAAAGGTGGGCAGTTTACAATGCTTTAATGGGAAGGAGTGTGAATGGGAAATTGAAGATATCTGATACGGCAGAAGTATCAGCGTTATTTTCGATTCATCGACGGACAGTTCAAAGGATATAGAAACAAGCTAAAGATACTCCTGCGGGTTCGTTGGTTGATGTGTCTCATAGAAGGAACAAAAAATGTGGTCGGAAGAAAAATGCTATCGACATACAACGGATCATTGATATTCCTCTACACCGGCGGACAACTTTGAGAACTTTGGCTGAAGCCCTTGGAATTAGTTATGTTACACTATGGAGACGTGTGAAAGAAGGTGTGTTGCAGTGTCATTCCAATGCTTTGAAACCACATCTCAAAGAAGAAAACAAGGTAGCAAGGTTATGATTTTGCCTATCTATGTTAGATCCTCAAAGTTTGGGTCATCAACCAAAATTTGTCGATATGTACAATTTTGTACATATCGATGAAAAATGGTTTTATATGACCAAAAAGTTAGAACATTATTATCTACTTCCTTGTGAAGATGATCCGGAACAAACAGTTCAAAGTAAGAATTTTATCGGAAAAGTGATGTTTCTAGCAGCAATGGCTCGTCCAAGATTTGATGATGAAGGAAAATAAATTTTTTCTGGAAAAATTGGAGTATTTCCTTTTGTCACTGTTCAGCCTGCACAAAGACGAAGTAGAAATAGAGAAGCCGGGACTATGGAAATAAAACCGATTACATCGGTTAAGAGAGAAGACATAAGAAGATTCTTGATTGAAGAAGTTATTCCTAATATTCATGAAAGATGGCCCTCCGAAGATGTAGGAAAAACTATCTTCATTTAACAGGATAACGCGAGGACGCATGTCGATCCTTCCGATGAAGAATTCTGAGCTGCTACTTCACAAAACGGTTTCGACATTCGATTGATGTGCCAACCGCCAAATTCTCCGGATTTAAACATTCTGGATTTTGGATTTAACTTAATCTGCAAAACCAACGTTGGATAAGCTTGACAAAAAAGACTACTACTATACTATGTTTTTTATTGTGTTCTCGTGAACTTTCTTGAATATATTTGGCTTTCTCTAATTACTGTGATATCTGAGTTTCATTTTGAATTACTATTGGGATATATCTACATTATCTATTTCTTTGGTCTGACCTTTTTGTCATCATTTGATCTTCCTCGACCAAATCTCAGTCACGATCGTCATTTTTAGGTGAAAATTAAAAAATTTGTTCTTAAAAAAATGAAAACATTATTAACTAAAGAATATTAACCGACTTAAAACTAACTGAACAACCATTCGTTTTATATATATAAAAAGTAATTCCGAAATGTTCATAGAAATAAAGCTGATACAGTAGTGATCTGTCACGTTAACAACACGCTTCGATATATACGCACACACGCAAACATAAACTGTAATTTTAGTAGAGACTAGATAGATTCTTAATATCTTTACAGATTGTAATATGAAAAAAGACATACTTAAACCAGCTTTTGGACATGGTTTTAGACTAATACACAGATGGTCAAATGAGTTAAAACTATTAAATAAAATTTCCCGACGAGTTCATTGATTTATTCCGAGATACATTTGGGGATCTTGGTCATTATAAAACTGTTCTTTGCTGCTTTGAATATTTATCTGGAAGGACAGTTGGCCCAGCGAGATAGAATAAAATTCTTCTTTCCATATCAAATTTATTTATAAACACGGGTTTTATAGTTGAAAAAGTACACTTTTAAACACGCCCAACGCATTTGTTTGTCATGTTTGTAATTTGTGTATAGTTTGTATATTACGATTCATTAAATTTTTGTAGTGACGGTGGAGTTAAAACGTAATTATCAACAGAAATTACACCTGGGAGATAATCAGAACATTGACTTGCTTAATTATATATTATGTTAATCATTGGAATGTTTGATCAAGGCCGGTCCAATGGAAATAGTGGTCCGTAACCAAAAAAGTTAAAGTGATTTTTTATATTTTAAACAGAAATTTTTTGAAATAATTAAAAAACAAACTGAAACCGAAAATAAAAACAAGCAACCCTTTTTTTAACAAAAAAAAAACATATTTAGTATTTATAATTTTCCATGCATTGTTTATGTTTACAATTCTAATTAACTTTAAAAACAAATGATAAAAAAAAGTAACTTAACAAAAAAAAACTAAATATATGTGGTCCTTATATGACACAAACCACTATTTTTTTAATTAATAATATTATTTTATAAAATCATGGATTTTGGAAAAAAAAAATGATTAGGTATAACAAAATATATAATTCAAAAATAGAAAATATAATGATCCTAAGACCATCTTTATCCCAAATACTTTTATGGGTGTCTTAAATATAATTTTATATTAAAATTTAAAAACATTCACATTTTAGAGATATAAATATGTCTATCTAGAAACACTTCATTAAGTTTAAAGCGCTTTCATTTTTTTTTTCTTTTTAAAATTTGAAGACATCCTCTCTCAAATAACCAATAGAAGTCCTCTAAGCTTTGGTTTAGCCCGTTTGCCTTACATGTCGGGTCTGTGTTTGATGTTGACATAGCATCATCTCACGAACAAATTACTAAAACAATCAGCAGAATTATTCAACCCGTCACGTATAATGTTAGTATTCAATCATAGAAATTGATCCTTCGACGACAATTAACATTTAATATTAGTACATTTCAGGTTGGTGCCAGGTCTTGATAATTCTAATTAATTGTATCCAAAATGGTATTGACCCAACCGAAAAAAATAGAAGTATTAACCGTATTTCTTTTACTTGAGATCACTGTTTACTAAGGCTATTTGCATTATCAATTTATATATTAAGATTTTAAATTAATCGGGTGGACAAACTAAGACTGATGGATGTGAATATAAATACTACAATCATCTAAATAAAATATTCCTTTCACAATTGATATATTTAATGTGGAATCTTTATATGGCTTCATAGTTATACAAATGTTGCATGGAATTTGAATCAGAGAAGAAAGAAACCTTCTTTATAACGTTGGGGATAACCCAATCGTGCCAACCCAACTATTCCAATTTGACATTTACTTACATGTCTAAAACTAAAAGGTTTAATCGACGTTAAAATTTTTAATTTTCGATGCGAAAATAAAAGGGTTTTAAATTAAATTGTCAGTGTGAGGCAAATCATTATGCTTTTAATTTTCAGTGAATTTTAATTTTATATATCACTTTTTCTAACGCGGTTTTTATTAATTACAAATGGAAGATTTGACCTAGGGAAGTTTGAAAGGTGGAAATTTTACGCAGATTTTTAATGTTAGTCAACTTTAATTAAATAACTTTTCAGTATTTAGTTATAAATATACATGAGAAATGAAATATGGCAAAATATCACCTTTGACACAAAATTAAATGAAATACGCGTGTAACTTGTAAAAAACCAAAAAAAAGGGATTTTTTTGTGTTGTTCATTTTAGGTAACTTTATTTAAGCAAACTTAATGAAATTTCCATTATATAGACAAAAATTATAAGTAAAAAAGGGGAAATTTGGTATACTAATTTAAGAATAATTGCTAGAGTTTCTAATTAGCATACTTTATTTACATCTTTACATTTTTTTTCCAAACCTTATATAAAGTAGAGCTCATGGACAGTTAAACATGTACCACACAATCTAGAAAAAAATATATACAAGAAAAAAACAACCCGTGACATAACTTAATATTACAACCAACACAAAAAACAAAAATGGCTGCAAAAGCTACAACCCAAATCTTCTCCGTCTCCGACGTCAATCGTCTCTGTTACTTCGCTCTCTTCTTCCTCCTCTCGTGCCACGTAGCATCAGGCGCCGGAGGAACATGGAAGCTTCTCTTATCAAACGTCGGAATCTCAGCAATGCACTCTCAGCTCCTCCACAACGACCGTGTCATAATGTACGACCGAACAAACTTCGGTCCTTCCAACATCTCTCTCCCTAACGGAGCATGCCGCAACAGCCCAAACGACGCGGTCTCCAAAACCGACTGCACCGCGCACTCGATCGAATACAACGTCGCTTTGAACCGTATCCGTCCCTTAACGGTCCAATCCAACACTTGGTGCTCCTCAGGTGGAGTCACACCCGACGGCACTCTCCTCCAAACTGGAGGAGACAGAGACGGAGAACGTAAAACTAGACTATTCGCTCCTTGCAACGACAATTCTTGCGATTGGAAAGAAATTGATAACGGACTCGCTGCAAGAAGATGGTACGCGTCGAACCATGTTCTCCCTGACGGTCGTCAGATCATAGTCGGAGGTCGAGGTCAATTCAATTTCGAGTTTTTCCCCAAAACAAACGCTCCAAATCTCTACACCTTACCGTTTCTGTCCCAAACCAATGATCGTGGAGACGAAAATAATCTTTACCCTTACGTTTTCCTCAACACCGATGGTAACTTGTTCATATTCGCTAACAACAGAGCGATATTGCTCAATTATTCCACAAACACTGTCGTCAAAACTTATCCAGAGATCCCTGGAGGTGATCCAAGAAGCTATCCGAGCACTGGCTCAGCCATTCTCTTGCCTATCAAGAACCTTGTGTTAGAGGTTCTAGTGTGCGGAGGTGCACCGAAAGGATCGTACAACCTCTCTTTTAGGAGAAATACTTTTGTGAAAGCACTTGACACGTGTGCGAGAATCAATATCAACGACGCGAATCCTCAATGGGTCGTTGAGAAGATGCCGAGAGCGAGAGTTATGGGAGACATGACGCTTTTACCTGACGGACATGTTCTGTTAATTAACGGTGGTTCTTCAGGGACAGCTGCTTGGGAGCTTGGTCGTGAACCGGTTTTTAATCCTGATATTTATCATCCCGATAAACCGATCGGTTCAAGATTCGAAGTTCAGAACGCAAACACTATCCCTCGAATGTACCATTCAACCGCGACTTTGCTTCGTGACGGAAGAGTTCTCGTTGGAGGGAGTAACCCGCACGCGTTTTACAATTTCACCGGTGTGCTTTTCCCGACGGAGTTGAGTTTAGAGGCTTTCTCGCCGTCGTATTTGGAGTCTCAGTACTCGAGTCTTCGTCCGAGGATTATGGATCCTAGGCCGTCAACTATCAATTACGGTAGAATCATGAGGCTGAGGTTTACTGTAAACGGAAAAGTGAAAAGTCCGGTTAAAGTCACGATGGTGTATCCTTCGTTTACTACACATTCCTTCTCGATGAATCAGAGGCTTTTGGTTCTTGATCATGTTTTCTCATTTAGGATGGGTTTCAGCAGGATTTATGAAGTTAGGGTCAGGACTCCGAGCTCTGCGAATCTTGCACCCCCAGGTTATTACATGGTTTTCGTGGTAAACCAAGATATACCGAGTGAAGGAGTTTGGGTACGTTTACAGTGAAAGTGATCTTCTACATTGATCATTGACTCATTATAAGTGTGATTTTTATTAAACCTACAAAATTGGGTGATTTTTTATTTTTAAAAATATTGTTGAAGACTTTTTATATATTTATTTAGTGGAATTGTATTTGTATGTTATTATTCAATTAGAAAATGAATCAGATACTTTGGTATTTCTGTGAGTCGGTGAAGTTTCATGTTACTAAGATAACTTTATTGCTACGTTAAAGTTTAAATCTTTTAAAGGGATACGAAATCTCGAATATTTTTGTTACGATGACGTGGGTAAGAGAATGATGCTAAACTTATTCCTTGCGGATTTATGTGGGAATAATAAAAAAGAAAAAAAAAGTGTGATTTTTTAAGTTGGAAAATCCCGAAAAGGAACGTTGTGTGTAGAAAGATTTACGAGACCAGAATTAGAGAAACCATAGATTCTAAAAGACAACAACTACGTAGTGAGTTACGTCATATGATCCAACTCAGATTCTTACTGTCTTGCACGTCTCCACTTGTGTCACTCTCTTGTGTAACTATTTCTACGCCATTTACACCCAATCACAAAACATTCCACCACTTACATTTTTAGTAAAATTCATATCGGATCCACTAAGTTTCTTATACCAATTTCCATTGTTGTGTACGAGAGGAAAACAACAATCCAAATAGAGAAACAAGAAGTAATGGACCTAAAATCCAAAAAGATTTGGTTACATTCTTATTAGTAATATATGTAAAATAAATAAATCGTAGGCTGGAAAAATTAATTGGTAGAAATAAATGTAAAAATAAGAGAAGAAATACGCTAAATAAATTTACATGGTCGAATTGTTGAAAGAATCATCACTGAGTTAAAAGACCAAACTATATTTTCATTCTAATTTTAATCGGGAAAAATGTCGTTTAATAGCCCAACTTTCAAATTATGGTCATTTAATATACCAATTTCTCATATGGCCATTTTAAACATGAACTAAACGTTGATTAGACATTTATCATATTAGAATTTGTTGACCATGCCAAAAACAACACGACGTTATCAGTCGTTAACAGAACCGCTAACATCCGATAGCATCCGTTAACGATTCCGTTAGTGCCCAAAACGACGTCGTTTTGGGCTTAATCGAAACTTCAATTCAGAAATTCCCAATTTGATTGTCGTAAATCCTAATTATGAGAAATCCCCAAAATTAGAACCCTAAATCACAAAATCTTCAATTCTTCTTCCCAAATGCCATTAGTTAGAAAGAATGGTGTCACATCGAGGATTGGATCACCCATGAGAGGCGAATCAAAGAGTGTTGTGGATGCTGGAGTTGAAGCGCGAGGCGAATCATATATTGTTGTCGGAGATGTAGTTGAAGCTCCACCGGCGGAAGGCGTTTCAGAGTCAGGTGACGGAGATGGAAGTCTACCTCAATCGAATGTAGTATCAGAGTCTGTTGTCAGAGATAAAGCTCGTGCTACATGCCGGCATCGAAAACGAAGAAAAATCAGAGTTGAAGAGGCCGATGAAGAGCCTGAAATGGAGCCTGAACCCGACATTGAAGATGATTGTGCGGTGTATGGTGATGAAGACTGCGATGTTGTTAATGATGCAGCAGGTGGTGATGATGATGCAGTAGGTGGTGGAGATAACGATGATAATCGTGGTTTACCTGTTGAAGAAGATGTTAACCTTAACATTGCAGAAGATTTCCCAGAGGCTTTTAGAGTAGATGAAGCTGGTAGTGATTCTGACAACGGAGATGATATCTGGGACGACGACAAGATTCCAAATCCTTTGTCATCTGACGATGAAGATGAAGATAGAGCCCAAGAAAAAGAAGCTAGTAGAGATGTTGACGATCCAGAGGTTTTGCTAGAATTGGAGAAAACTTACAACTCTCCTGAAGACTTCAAGCTTGCAGTTTTGATGTACTCTTTAAAGACAAGGTATGACATTAAACTCTATCGATCTGAAGCTACGATTGTTGCTGCGAAGTGTTGCTATGATGGTGATGATGGTGTTAAATGTCCGTGGAAAGTCTATTGTTCATATGAGAATAGGAAGCATAAGATGCAAATTAGAACCTATGTCAATGAGCATATATGTGTGCGGTCAGAGTATTCAAAGATGTTGAAGCGGTCCTCTATTGCATTTTTGTTTGAGGAAATGCTGAGAGTGAATCCAAAGCTTGCAAAATACGAGATGGTTGCTGAGATTAAGAGGGAATACAACTTGGAAGTGACCCCAGACCAGTGTGCTAAGGCGAAAACCAAAGTGCTGAAAGCAAGAAATGCTAGCCATGAAACCCATTTTGCAAGAATATGGGATTATCAAGCACATGTTTTAAAGCAGAACCCAGGAACACAGTTTGAGATAGAGACAATCGCAGGGTCAGCAATTGAAAGCAAACAAAGATTTTATCATCTATACATTTGTTTTAAAACTCAAAAAGATTCATGAAAAAACGTGTAGACCCATCATAGGACTAGATGGAGCTTTTCTGAAATGGGATATTAAAGGTCATCTTCTACCTGCAGTTGGAAGAGATGTAGATAATAGGATTGTTCCTCTTGCTTGGGCAGCTGTAGAAATAGAAAATGATGATAACTGGGACTGGTTTTTGAGACATCTATCTGCAAGTTTGGGGCTCTGTGAAATGGCTAATATAGCTATCCTTTCTGATAAACAATCGGTTAGTTTTTATGCAAGTTTTTTTTTTTTTTTTTTTTTGCTTAAGCTTTGTTTTTATCTTTTTTTTCAGGGTCTTGTCAAAGCTATCCATATCATACTTCCACAAGCTGAACATCGACAATGTTCAAAACACATCATGGATAATTGGAAGAGAGACAGCCATGATATAGAGCTCCAACGTCTATTTTGGAAGATAGCACGCAGCTACACCATAGAAGAGTTCAATAATCATATGGAGGAGCTAAAGTATTACAATCGTCAAGCTCATACTTCTCTGCAACTTACTAGTCCGATGGCATGGTCCAGGGCATTCTTTAGAATAGGTACCTGTTGCAATGACAACCTCAACAATTTGAGTGAGTCTTTCAAGAGGACTATTAGACAGGCCAGGAGAAAGCCATTATTGGATTTGCTAGAGGACAGAAGGAGGCAATGCATGGTCAAAACTGCAAAGAGGTTTCTCATTAGTGACAAGTTGAAGACAAGGTTCACAAAGAGAGCTCATGATGAGATTGAGAAAATGATAGCTGGGGTTAAACATTGCGAGAGATATATGGCCATAAACAATTTGCATGAAATATATGTGAATGGTGTTAGCTACTTTGTTGATATGGATGAGAAAAGTTGTGGTTGCAAGAGGTGGCAGATGGTTGGGATCCCTTGTGTTCATGCGGCTTGTGTGATAATAGGAAAAAAAGAAAAGGTTGAAGACTATGTCAGTGACTATTACACAAAGGTAAGGTGGCGAGAAACATATTGGGATGGTATAAGGCATGTCCAAGGGATGCCATTGTGGCCTAGAATGAATAGGTTGGCTGTATTGCCACCACCATGGAGAAGAGGCAATGCTGGGAGGCCAAGTAACTATTCTACGAGGAAAGGAAGAAATGAATCTGCTTCTTCTTCAAATAAGAACAAGCACAAGCACAAGTACAAGCTGATCGAAGACATGGTTCTGCAACACAACCACAAGCACAACCACAACCACAACCACAAGCACAAGCACAACCACAACCACAAGCACAAGCACAAGGACTTGCTGGATTTGAATCATGGTTTGAGTGTTCCATTTAACTTTAGTCTTTATGACATAATTGTTGTAATGTATGAACGGTTTTATGCATGGTTTGATCCTTGCTTTCTTTTAAATTCTCATTATCATTACCAAATCAGCATTACATTACCATATCAGCATTTCATTACAAACTAAGACAAAGGCAAACACAAACCAAACAACAAAGACCAAACAACAACAGAAGACATAAAACCAAACACAAATCTACGATAAAAGAAGACAAAACCAAGTGACAAAAAAAAAATACACTAGTAACCAAGAACAAGTTTCTGGTTTTTGGTCTTATAGAACATTAGGATCACAATTGCAATGACAGTTAAACAAAGGCACACCAAGCACAATTTGGTCAACAATTTCCATCTCTTAATTTCCCTTTTGCTCCACATTCCATCTTCCTTCAATTCGTTGATCATCCCCTTTAACTCTGCAATCTCGACTGACACCTCATATTTGGCATTGTTAACCTCGCTGTCAATGATGGAGATTTTCGGTATAGCATCTACAACCTCCTCGTACACACAATCTTCGACCCATTTAAATAAATGGTCCTGCATTTATATCGAAAATATTTTACCGACCAAACCCAAATAACACAAAATCAAATCTACTTACATCTTCTCTGGTTGGACAACGGAAAAAAGGTCTTCCTGGGTTCTGCTTCGTGCTCGATGTATAGATGATGACGTCTAGCCCGCAATGACACTTCAAAGGAAACCCACGATCCCCGCGGACTCCATCTTCAACACTCGAATTCCTTGAATTGCAACTCATACCTGCAGTACAAAATGAGAATTTTGAGAATCGAAATTTAGGGTTTATGACAATCGAATTGGGGATTTCTGAATTAAAGTTTTGATTAAGCCCAAAACGACGTCGTTTTGGGCACTAACGGAATCGTTAACGGGTGTTAGCGGTTCTGTTAACGACTGATAACGTCGTGTTATTTTTGGCCTGGTCAACGAATTCTAATCTGATAAATGTCTAGTCAACGTTTAGTTCATGTTTAAAATGGCCATATGAGAAGTTGGTGTATTAAGTGACCACAATTTGAAAGTTTGACTATGAAACGACATTTTTCCCAAACTATAGCTATTGTCTGAATAAAATCGGCACACAATTAAATCGATGGGATTAATTAGAAAAAAACGAATTTAAGAAAGTAGATTTTTTTTATTGATTAAAAAACAGCTCGATAAGATTACAAGAGATTTTTAACTAGTATTTGAGAACAAGTTAAAGTTTTCTTTGTAAGTACTGAGCCTAGAGTTCTTGAGAGTCAAATTGTGTCCCTTTGCTCGACGGCCGAGTTTAATCTCTTTATACCAAAAAATCGTCGGTTTCAGATGTCTTTTTCCTTATTTTTTGAAAGAATCGTTCTTTTTCTTCGATTTGTTACATATTTGCTTAGATTCGAATTAATCTTTCCTTATTTTTTCATAGATCAGTTGACGAGTCCTACAATACCGAACTAATCGGGTTTTGCTTACCAAGTCGAAGTAGATGTTGGGCCAAGTTTATGAACTTATTTGAATATTCTTGGTTTGGTCCGAGTTAACCGAATGATACTAAACGACTTTCGAATGATACTAAATCACTCACCTACAATTACATATAACATAGAAAACCTCATAATTATTCCTCTATTTTGAGTTATGAAATCATAATATGTGATTTTCAAGCGGCGGGATGGGCAAGAGTGCAACTGCGCAAAGGTTTTTTTTGTTTTGAAAATTTTACACATAAAATGGATTCATATTTTAAAAAATAACTACAACTAATCTGAAAATTGTACCTCAAAAGGCCCAATTGTTTTTATTTTTTATATGAAAAGGTCCCAAAATTTTATAAAGAACATTCTTTATGATAAAACCACAAATTTTTGAAAAAAATAGTTAAAAAAAATATATATATATATATATATATATTTGATAATATTAGACCAAAAAATTATTTTTGCTAAAAAGCCCTTATTTTCTTTGGGCCGAAACAGTGAGACAGCAAAAGTGGATTAAGATTTCCTTGGCAATTTAAGAACAAAGATCAACACACTATCAATTCAATTTAGAGAAGCAAGAGTACCCAATGGTGGGTGTATCATATCATCAATAACCAAATCATATCTCAAAAGAGATCTTAAGATCATTGTATGTTTGGTTAAAAAGTAGACAACTCCAAATCAAAGCAAAACAGAAAAACCAATTCAAACAACGAACACACTAACCCTTTAAGAGAACAATAGTGATGATCAGATTCTAAGCACGCTCTCCACGAATCCTTCTTGCCAATTGAACGTCTTTAGGCATTATCGTAACCCTTTTGGCATGAATGGCACAAAGATTCGTGTCTTCAAACAAACCCACCAAATACGCCTCAGCAGCTTCCTGAAGTGCTAACACAGCGTGGCTCTGGAACCTCAGATCCGTCTACATATCAAATTTCACCAAAAAACGAATCAAGCAAACAACTTGTCAATCTTAGATTTAGGTATTACGAATACATATCTAGGGTTTCGATACAAAATTATACCTTGAAATCTTGGGCGATTTCACGAACAAGACGCTGAAAGGGAAGTTTACGGATCAACAACTCTGTGCTCTTCTGGTATTTACGAATCTCACTGATTCACAAAACCAAAACAAACCATCGATTTCAAGATTGAAAACAGAACATTTCAAACAACGATTGTGACTGAGATGGGAGTAAGAAATCGTGAATTTTTTTTTTTTACCGAAGAGCGACGGTTCCGGGACGGTAACGGTGAGGCTTCTTGACACCTCCGGTGGTGGGCGCGGATTTCCTGGCCGCCTATGTTACGATTACACAAAACCAATCAATCAAAACTCACAGCCAAATCTGAAACCCTAGATTTTTTCAATTTCCGTTACTAATTCAAAAAAAAATAAACAAAAAACTAAGAACGAACCTTGGTGGCGAGCTGCTTCCTCGGAGCTTTTCCTCCGGTTGATTTCCTCGCGGTTTGCTTCGTACGAGCCATGGCTGAGAGTTGAACGATGAGAGGTATGAATCAGAGAGAGAGAGAGACGTTTCAGAAAAGCCTGTGAATGTTGTAACTTGGTGAAAAGTAAAAAAAAAAAAAGATTAATGAATATATAGTGAGAACAAGGTGAATTAGGTCGGTTAATTTTGGGAGATTTAATGGAGGAGGAGTTGATAGACGTGCGATTAACACATGTTGGACGGTCCAGATTTGATGGTAGATAAGATTAAGCATACGTGGCCCCGCGTTTTCGATATTGGTCCTATACTTGAGAGCCAATATTGATTATGGTCGGACTCTATAGTCTATATGAAAATAGGCCCAAAAGCCCATTATCGTCAAACCACAACATCATACTACGCAAGTACAATAAACATGAACAGTCGAACCCTTTTATCTTATAACTGAACCAAATTAAATTCCCTTCCTTTTTCATTTTATGAGTCTATGACTACGAATTTAGCTTAATGGAGAGCTTCTAGGCAAGCCCTCAGAGTCAGAGTTATCCAAGATTAAATCAAAATTTGCTTAGAATCAAAGTCGCCATACCATATGAACTAGGAAGTCACGAAACACTAGAACCCAGAACTTTGCGACATATTTTATATGATATAATTTTATATGATATAATATAAACTTTGCGACACTTCGAAAACTATCTGCATGTTATGGTGCTTCATTTTAAGATCTTGACGCATACATATTTGATATGATATCATATAAAATAATCTAAGGACTGACCCTCAAGATCTTCATCATTAGATTGTTTAGATATTGTAAAATGTGTTCAAGTTTTTGTTATCAGTCAGCATGGATTTCTATTGGTTAGAGTTATTTAATATGATTTTGTATTTGATATTTGAACCTCCTACTTCTCCATCAAAGAACGATTCTTGATAGTGACGGGTACGTGACGACCCAATCATTGACATGTCTAAGGTTTAACTTTGGTAAGTGTAGTTCAGTTGTTTATTTAAACCTTGAACCGTGTGACGAATGATTAGTGTTTGCTGCAATGTAGGAAAATCTCGAAACTTTTGTAGCAAGCATTAGCATAAGAAGATCGAATAGACCTTAGGCCTTGGATAGAGTATGACCTATGCAGGATCATTCTTCACGCGATCCTTTCACTAATCATTTTTTTTTTTTTTTGGCAAAACACAGTTTTATGTTTACCGATTCTGCGAATGACCAAAATTAAAGGTACGTACTCATACTCTATCATTTCTTGATTTTTACGTTTGATTCCAAATGATATTTTGTTTAATGATTCGGCCATTATATTTCACAACCACCCGTAGGGTTTATATTTGCAGTCATGTCATGTACCTAACTGCCCCAAAAGCCTAGAGTTAATGTATAATCATTACCAATCTCTTAGTTATAGTTTAAAAACAATGATTGCGTTACGACTCCAAACCCAACGTGTACCATGCAATCACCTCTCTACGACTTTGACTTAATGAATCTTTCTCTTTGAAAATTTTAGAACTTCTCGAACTTAATTGCGAGAAAAAATGATAGGAGATGCTTTTTTGTATTTTTATCTTTCTGTTCCACTGGGCCAATATTGTACCCCATGAATGAGAAAGGAGTCGAACTCCATATGCCAAACAGCCAAAGGAAATAAAGCTAACTGGCTAAGACGCTCTTTGGTTTTAACATCTGCACTAAGATGTTTCATACTAATGAACATTATTATTCATAAATAATATATTAATATTGAGGGATCAAATCTTCTCTGCGAATACAGATGCACTCATTCAATGATTAGTTACTGCTGTTTATATCAAGTGTTTCAAAAACTCACAGCCATATACGTCCATACCAAATAATAATAATTTTTGTTTACAATTTATTGTTATTAAAAATGCTTTGACAATGAAGATTATTGTGAATATAGAATAAGGTTCAACAACTAGTTGTGATTCATGTGATATATTGGTGGTGTCATTGAATTCCACAGTCCCAATCATAGGAGATACATTCATACAAATTTCGTCCACAACGACGATTCGATAACTTTCTGACCCAATCGTAGAATTATAAGAAAATATAAATAAATATTAGTTCACATCTAAACAATTCGAGCAATTTTGCAGTTAATGATATGAAGCTGGAAAGATGACTAAATGCATGGCTTTTTATGGGCACTCTCTTACTGTACGGATTTATTGGAACTCTTCACTATCTTTTCCCTTTCACTTCTATTTTCATAACAAAAGAAATTTTGTGAAACACTTGCGGCATTAAATAAAATATGAGAAATTGTATATTTACAATTAGACTGACCCGATCAATTCGATCAAAAAACATTTGTTTCAGTTACATTAGTTGATAGAAAGTAATTAGTAAACTTTCACCAACACCACTTTTAGTTCATCGTTTAGTATTTTGATTGCACTGCACACCCATTAACCGTATAATGACTACATTTGTTTATTAGAAACAACACAGGGTATTCTCTATTCTGTTACCAATCATTTTAAAATACAAATTTATACACTTCGCCGTAATTAATTAACATAGTCTAGTTATCCAACACGCCTTGTTTAACTGGCTTTTTAGGAATGGTTAGCTCATTCTTCTCTTTGTCCATAAAACTTATAGTGCAATAGGGTATTAAGCAAATTCACATAAGATTTCCCCATAAAAAAATACTTTGAATTCTTATTAGGAAAAATATATATATATATATATATATATATAGTTAAACAATATCTACCATCTTGTCTGAATGACCTGATTTGAAATATTAAGCACATACAAAATTTTACCTAGAGTTTTAAATAAAAGTTGCGAGTGTTGTGACACTGACATGTTACACAATGATATAAACGAAAAAGAATGATATTAAGTTAATTAAGGGATAATGGGAGACTTAATTATTAGTGGATACTAAAAAGTATTATTTCAAATAAAGCGTCCAAATTATTCTTAGACAAACATTTTGATGAGCTGGTCTATGGACTGGCTTAACATTGACGTACTTGTATACTCAATACAAGGACTAATCATTTCCCGATATAAATTGGATGCTACTTATTACTTTGGTGTCTTTAGCTAATCAAGGTCCATTTTCGCTAGTATTAAAAATTTAAAAATGTTGTAACACGTACTATAAATTCGGAAATTAGGACTAAGTTATTCCGTTATTCGAAAATCACATACGTCATTGCCTACTTATTCCCTCGCTCCATAACAAATATCATTTCTACCAAAACCAGTTTTATATGATAAATTCTCATCCTATAATTGCAATGCAAGGCTGTGTCCTTTGCTTTTATCTTTTAACTTAATTTATTGTATTATAAATTATCTTACAGCTTTTTGCCTCTTTTGTTTTCATTCTACAACCCATGAGCTAACCAAATCTAGTGTTACACAAAATTTTATATAACCATAAAGAGTTATATACATATATATATATATATATACATATATATATATATATATTATATATGATATCTTTTGCCAAAACCTTCTTGATTTTATTAATAGTACCCACAGATTATCTATAAAATAAGCGACTACCATTTCCAGTATTGGCATGATAGATATAGTGATCCCATTAAAATAATTCATATATTTGTCCACCATGGTTAGTTTTACGAAGTAGAATGAGATTTTGAAGTTTCACCAAATGGGATTTGAGTATTGCTGTGGATGGGTAGAAAAAATTGTGCCTTCACGTATGTTATCAATGGAGGATCCTACAATACCAAAGAAAATGGAAACTTTATATTTCTAATTTGTATATACTGTATATAGTAAATAGTATATACATTTATTACAATTTATATAATGAAAATAATAACGTAGATCTAAGAAGTTTCATATCTCGACTCATCGATCGATTAGTGAGTTTGTATTTTAAAATAGAGTTTTCACTGATTGTACAAATTTGTATTGTTGGGGCCATGAACATATATAATCAAAACATTAATCTGAATTTTTATTACTAATATATATGATTTATGTTTATTAATAAAGAAAATAGGAGGGAGATAGAGACGTGGCGAAATATGATAAGGTGTTAGAGATGCCGAAAGACGTTTGCCTAAATAAATCCAAAGCATAATCCTGATTAGGAGTCTGAATGCCTTTATTAACTTAAACATTGCATGGCATTTCAATGTCTTCACTCTTCTTCACACTTAACATAAAGCAATGATTAAACTTAAATTTAGTTAATTCGATCAAAGTTAAATCTATGATGCAAATAAATAAAAACTTAAGATTCCAGATAGGCTTTCATAAAGTACAATAGCAAACTATTAACCGAACTTATGTTTTTGTGTTTTACGCGTCATGACTCATGATATCATAATGTTCTTGGAAAGAGTTTCTTCAGAATTATTGTGAGTGGAGAATGACAAATTTCATTCGAAAAAAGCTATACGTGCGTGAAAGCTAGTTTTACTTAATTTTAAGAAACATTGTGGAAACCAAACTTTAATCAGGTTCATCCCTTCTGCTTGTGGCTATAATCACTGCCTAATACGTAAAATATTAGACGTATTTAATTATGTAAATGACGGAATGTTACGTAACGTTCACTGTGTAGAATGGAGCGCAGTCACGAAACTCCGTCTTACCAAACTTTTTATTTATTCCTTTGGACTGAGAAAGAGTGGTCACCACTTGACCACTCATACTGGATTAGCTATCTCCGAAGGACGCCACGTCATCTTCTGTGTTGACATGTCATCGTTAAACACACCTAAACATTGGTCCACATCGACATATTCAGCGCCTAGTAGACGTTTCCACTTAAGTTAACATTATTACAACATTTGTTTTTAATTACAGCATTAATTTATAAATCAAATATATTATTGATATACAAAAGTTCTCATAGTTAAATATTTCCTCCGTTTCATAATATAAAATATTTTAAATTTTTTTTTCTAGTTTTATATTATAATATGTTTTCAAATTTCTATGCAAATAAATATTAATTTAACTATTTGCATTTGTACAAGATTTTCATAATAAGTTAATATTAAAAATTGAATATTTTGTAATCTACGTGTTTTTAGTTAAAACATTTTATATTTTAAAATGGATAGAATAATAAACACTCGAATTTTCTTGTAATATGGTCTAATTAAAGTTTTTTTTTTGGAAAAAGTTCTAACAATTATATAATAAAAAACTCAAATTTTCTCTTAATATGGTCTAATTAAAGATTTATATGGATACTGTTGCTTCAACAAATGACATTATACAAATATATTTATTTGATGAGAGATTTGTGTCCTAGTAAAAAACAAATTAAGCGACTAACTTATTATTTGATCTCGTATAATATACTTGTTTCCTCAAACTGTGCGTGCATGTTAATGCAATTTGGTGTATGGAGGCAGAAAGAGACAATCCAATGCCGATTCATAGAATACGATCGACTCTCTTGTAAATATATAATTATGGAGAAAAAAATTATATATAGAATTGACTTGAGTTGGATTCATAATAACCTATAATAAGAAAATTCTGCAGAAGCATTAATGAAGATTTGCTTAGGAAGATAAAATTAAATGAGAAGATCCTTAAAACCCAACAAGTGGGGTGAGAACGTAACGTCGCATGGGGGGGATGCATCCATAACATGCACTTGGACCCACTTATTTTTATTTGACCTTTTTGAATACAATTTATGCAATATTTAGATTTAAAATAGGGCAATTCAATCATCTCTATCAAACTATTATTTCAGTGGAAACATATATGTATATGAATTATCATAAGTGAGTATATCATAAGGTTATTATCATACAACATGCGGAAAATGTGATATGTAGGAGTGATAGGAACTCTCGGTGTGGACAGTGGATCAATGATCAACAATTTTATATTTCTTTTCTAGTTCAACAATTCTTAGGTGATGAAATAAAGTTCTTACGGTAGTTAACTAATCTAATTGCAATGCAATAAGGGTTTAAAGTATACTTACAAATATGTACTATGTAATAAAAAAAAATTTCTAGTGAAGATAATGCCGGCAATCTTTTATATATTAGACATAATCTGAAAATTTCTAAGGATAAGAAGAAGTGAGAAGATCAGACTAGACCGACAGTAACAATGCTGATAATGATTTATTATGCATTTTATCACATGAAAATGTACGATATAGAGATAAATGTACATTTTTCGTAATATGAAATGGAAAATATGTTGGCTGCTTGTTGCTAAGAAAACTTAAATAAAATAACTGGAGATGGGGACATTGGCGCACATGGAGGCATGGAAACATTTGTAAACTACAAAAATAAGTGTTTTGGTGTGGTACGCCGTATTACATTATTTTTTATTTCTTCTAAAAATACTTGTTTATGAAGAGAAAAATTAATTTTCTCAGTGACAAAAAGCATCTTCAGTTAATCTTAAGTTAACTGCGTCTGGTGAGAGAACCATTATATAGTTTCTTTAATGTTTATAGTATTAAATCGAATATACGATTTTAAATTACATTGTTTAATACATTTTCTTACCTTTTCCCAGCTACCCATGTGGTGGGTTTTATTTATTGTTGTTTAACATAAATTCTCCCACTTCCGTGCGCCGAAATTGATTTATACGAAAACGACAAAGTTTAATACTGTACTATTAACACTGTATTTTATGTTTATTATATAATATACATTTAAAAGTTTTGACCCTCAAGCTGCCGCTGTGGCTAATGGCCCTTGTTTGTTTTTTTTTTTAATGGCCCTTGTTTGTACGAGCACGAACTATCTTGAAGCATTTATAAGTATAATTTATTGTTAAAAGCAGTTTAATCTTCTTGTTTATCCAAAAGCAATACAACCTGTTCGGTTTTGTTCGGTTAATGCGTTAGTTATAAACTCCTCCCATACTCAATTTCGAATACCCGTAACCTTAATATCTAAGATGAACCATCATCACTACAAGAAAACACGTTCAATTCAGACGAAATTTTCGAAAAATTTTAGAGGATTTCTGAGGGATTTCCGAAGAATAACGACTCTTCGGAAATCCGTCGGAAATTTTCGAGGGATATGCTTTCGTCGGAAAAGTCCTCGAATTTTTTTGAATTTTCCGAGAGATTTCCGAGAAAATATAACCGTTGTTTTACTCCAAGAGATTTCCGAGGAATTTTCAAAGACTATCCGAGAATATAGCCGTTCAGACATAGCCGTTGATGTATTTGTTGGATTAGCCGTTGTAATTTAAAATCCATCGGAAATCCCTCGAAAATATCGTGTATATATTCTCCAGCTCCCATTCACACGTTAAGAAACCAAAATTAGAAACAATACCAACAATAATGTCTTCTTCAGATCCTTATGATTATTTTTGTTCATGGATGGACAAATCTAAATACGATGAAGAGACGGGCAAACTTATAGAAGAGTTCAAAGAAGGGCTTAGGCAATTCATGTCATTCGCCTCAAACCAGGACATCACACGACAAACAAGTATTATGTTATGCCCTTGTCCAAAATGTCAGAATTATAGAAATCTTGAAGTTGCTTTAGTCATGAAGCACTTGTTTAAGAATGAATTTATGTCGGGTTATAAGATATGGTATGCGCATGGAGAGAGTGAGCCAATGCTAGATTATGGTAGTACTAGTCAACAATATATTCCGGATAGTGTAGAGGAACTATCGGTAGACGTAGACGTAGGTACATTTCAGATGGTGAATGATGTGTTTAGGAAAAATGCACTGTCGTTCGTTTAGGATGGAGATAGAGCAGAGCAACCGAATTTAGAAGTCCGAAGATTCTTTGATATGTTAGATGCGGCTAAAATATCGTTGTATGATGGTTGTAAGAAGAGCCATTCACCATTATCAGCTGCAACTAGGTTGATGGGCATAAAGACGAATTGGAATTTGTTTGAGGGTTGTGTGGATGCGATTACTGATTTTGTGAAAGAAATTTTACCGGAACATAATCTTTCACCAGCTTCGTACTATGAGGTGCAGAAACTTGTAGCTAGACTTGACTTGCCATATCATGTGATAGATGTGTGCAATGATAAATGTATGATTTATTGGAGAGAAGACGCAGACCGCACTTCATGTCGGTTTTATCGTAAACTTCGGTATCAGAATACTAGTGGAAGAGTTCCCATACCAGATAAACGGATGTGGTACTTATCGTTAGCAGAGAGGTTGAAGAGGTTGTATCAATCAGAACGTACAGCGAGATCAATGAGATGGCATGCAGAACATATATCAGACAGTGTAATTGCGCACCCGTCAGAATACTAGTGGAAGAGTTCCCATATCAGATAAACGGATGTGATACTTATCGTTAGCAGAGAGGTTGAAGAGGTTGTATCAATCAGAACGTACAGCGAGATCAATGAGATGGTATGCAGAACATATATCAGACGGTGTAATTGCGCACCCGTCAGATGCAGAAGCATGAAAACATTTTCAATAAGTGTATCCAAGCATTGCGTATGAGCCAAGGAACGTTTATATAGGTTTTTCTACCGATGGTTTCAATTCTTTTAGGAAGCGCGGGTGGCAATACTCATTGTGGCCAGTTATCGTGACACCTTATAATTTACCGCCATCATTGTGTATGAAACGAGAGGTTCTTTTCCTCACCATTCTTGTTCCTGGGCCAGATCATCCTAAGAAATTACTTGATATGTTTCTGCGGCTATTGAGTTATGAGTTACAAATGTTATGGAAACATGGTGTAGAAGCTTTTGATGTTTCAACTAACCAAAATTTTAACATGCAGGCGGTGCTTATGTGGACTATAAGCGATTTTCCAACCTATGGTATGTTATCTGGAAGGACAACGCACGACCGGTTATCTTGTCCGCATTGTCAAGATAATACCGTCGCATTTGAGTTGAAATACGAACGTAAAACGTGTTGATTTGATTGTCACAGACGATGGCTATCTGAAGACCATACTTATCGTTGTAACACCACATTATTTAGAAAAACATATAAGTTTCTAACAGTCCACCTCCTGAGTATTCTGACGAGGACATTTTACCCCGTTACGAGATTTTTGTGCTGAGAAGACAGCAGTGTGCGGTGGTGATGGGCATGAAACTGTTGATGGATATGGCGATCTTCACAACTGGCACAAGAAGAGTATTTTCTGGGATTTGCCATATTGGAAGGATCTTTTGTTGAGGCACAATCTAGATGTCATGCATACCGAAAAAAAACTTTTTCGATAATCTCATGCAGACCGTACTTAATGTTCAATGAAGGACAAAAGATAATTTAAAGTCTAGACTGGACTTACCTGATATATGTTATCGAAGAAAGCTTCATGTCATGCCAAATGGGAAAGCACCAACCCCTCGATTCAGATTAGATGCACCTTCCAAGGAAGTGTTCTTAGAGTAGATTATGAAGAAAGTCAAATTTCTGGATGGCTATCCATCTAATCTCCGTAATTGTGTGAATATGGGAGAGGGGAAGTTTCAAAGAATGAAAAGCCACGATTGTCATGTCATTATGCAGCGCCTCCTTCATTTGTTTTTGAGCATCTTCTACTACAAAATGTACACAAAACAATTGCATGTATATTATTAAACAATTTAATTATCATTTATATGTAACTATATGTAAGTTTCTATCTTAATATTTTATCTTATACTACGCAACTATAAGTGTGTTCTTTCGAGATTTATGCTCCAAAACACTAACGGCAGAAGGGATACACAACCTTGAGCAAAATATACTGGTGATCCTATGTAACTTTGAGAAGATTTTTCTACCGTTTTTTTTATGTTATGGAACATCTTCCAATTTATCTCCCACGAGAATTAGCACTTGGTGGCCCCGTTCAATATCGATGGATGTATCCTTTCGAGCGTTATATGGGTACTCTCAAGAAGAAAGTGAAAAATTTGGTAAAAGTCGAAGGTTCTATTGTAGCTCGGAGCATCAACGAATAAACGTCACAGTTCTCCGAATATTATTTCCCAAAACATGTCCAAACAAAGAAATGGAAACCCGCTCGACACGATGACAGTGGTGAAAGACCTTTTTACCCAGTACAAATTTCTAATTTATTTGCACAAATTGGTCGATTAAGTGGAAAATCGAAGAAGCGAAGGCTAACAGAGGAGGAGCATCAACACCTGCACATGTATCTAATCACAAACTGTGAAGAGCTTATAGATTATTAGAGGTATTATTTTCGAGCAAGAATGCTAATTAACAACTTTTAATTTATATTTGAAATTGATAATTTTTCATATTTATTAATTTTCAGGATTTACTTGGGTCAAGTACGCTTTGAATATCCAGACATGATGGAGGATGACGTTCATAAACTCAAGCAAAATGAATTTTGTCATTGGTTGAAATTCTACGTAGGTTTCTCCTTATCTATTTTTCATAACTAATAAATTTGCAATTAGAATTTAGTTTATATTTACTCATATTAAATTACTTTATGCAGGTTACAACAATGTCTTCGAAAGGTCAATCATTTTCTACAAGGTTAGTCGAGTTCGTTAATGGACCGTTATATGTTGCGGAAGCGTATCCTATGTATTGTACTCGTGGATACGCTTTTAAGATTCTTCGACCCAAGAAGATTAGGCCAACTTGTGATTATGATGTATCGGCACAATCTAGTGATGTTTTATACTACGGTGTTCTCCGCAAAATCTTGGAAGTTTGTTATGCGTGGATGATCAATTTGAGGTGCATTATTTTCTCATGTGATTGGTACGATCCAATTCTTGGACGTGGTATTCAACATGACGAATTTGGTGTCACAACAATACACACGAGAAAAAGGCTTCCGGATTATGACTCATTCATCCTCGTATCACAAGCCGATCAATTATGCTACATAAGATATCCACGAGCAACTGAAGTTGATGATCCTTTGATCACAGTGATATCAGTAAATCCTAGAGGAATAATTGTTGGGATTTCCGAAGATAGTGACCATGACCCTATGCGGCAAAACACACTCGGTACCATCGAAGCAGTTGACCATTTTCTAGAAGTAGATCTTGTCGTTGATTTCACCATTGTAGCGGATGATGAGGTTTTGATGATTCCGAGGAAGAGGTAGGCGAATTTAAGGATGCTTCTGATCCAAAAATTTCAGAATTTTCTCCAAATGAAGAAGACGAGAAATAAATTTTATATGTTTGTATTTTGATTATATTTTCAATAAATTTTATTTATAAATTCAATGGGACAATTTTATAGCTGAAATGAAGAGTTTCGTGAGATTTAAGAAACCCTCCGAAATATTTCGGAAGACTTTCAGAATATAAAATAAGGCTATCCTGAATTTAGGAAACCTTCCAAAACATTTCGGAAGGCTTTCAGAATATTTAGTAAGGCTTTCCTGAATTTAGAAAATCCTCCGAAACATTTCGGAAGGCTTTCAGAATATTTAATAAGGCTATCCTGAATTTAAGAAACCTTCCAAAACATTTCGAAATGCTTTTAGAATATTTAGTAATGCTTTCCTAAATTTAGAAAACTCTCTGAAACATATCGGAAGGCTTCGACGGCATTCGGAGGAGATTACTTTCCGACGGACGCCGATCTCTCCCCGTCTCTCACCAAACGCAGTTTTCTCGCCGTTGCTCGCACCCAAGTTCACCGCCGTTCTCTCGCCGTCGTTCGTGCCGCCGCCGTTCGTTCGTCTTTTCCCCCGCCGTTCGCTCGCCGATCGTCCGTTTCTCTCTCCGATCTCAACGCCCGTCTTATTTTCATAATAATGTAAGTTTAATTATTTATTTTGGTTTAATTATATGTTCTTTAGGTTTTAGATTGTTAGGATTAGGTTTTGGAATCCATGGAATTAAAACTTTGCAAATTAAGGATAGATATGGATTATGGATGTTGGATGTTGTTTTGGAAAACATTATTGAAAATAGGTAATTATAATTTGTTAGATCTTTTAGTTCATTACTAAAAATAGTTTTAATTTTATAATTAGTCTAAAAACCTTTATTTAGTAAGATGTAATATATTTAATTAATTACTAAATTTTTATTTTAGTTTTATATTGATTAGATGTTTGATAATATTTATACATGTATATTTTTTATTTTATAAATTTATGTATATTTTTTTCCTTAATTTTTATTACTATAAAAAAGGTTTTTAAAAAATGTACATACAATTTTTTATGTTTTATATTTTTTGTAAAACTTTTTCTTAATTACTATAAAAATCTTTTTCTAAATATATTTATATTTTTAAGTTAAATTATAATTTATGTAGAATTTGTTTCTTATTGGTTGTATGTTTAGTTTAAGTATAATATTAAAACTTCATTATTGATTTCAATATTTATTATTTTCAACTCTTTAAAATTTCTGACGTTAATTTAATGTTAACATTTACAATTTCTTAATGTAGGTCTTATGCGGAGTTCCATGGTACATTGTTTCACCGGTCCCGGAGATCACTTAGTAGCTCGAGAACACCAACTCAATCTCCTTCGAACATTCCTGAGACGAGAAATTCTGGGTCCCAAGAGGTGATGACGATGGAGGAGTTTGTTACGCAATCGGGACGACGCCATATCCTGATGCTCCACCCGCATGAAGAAAACGGAGCAACTTGGTAATTAATTTTTTTAAGTATTTATATATAATTGATGAATTTGATATTTCACTAATTCTTTTTTAATATGTTTCTAGGTTTGGACTGGATAATGACATTACGAAATTCATGACACAGCTCAATCAACCTTTGCCAACTTACGGGGACATGGATACAAATACCAAATTGACTTGTTCAAGTTTTTTGCGATAAGTTAAAATTTTTAGATATTATGTTTTATTAAATAATTTATAGATTAAATATAATTGAATTTCTTTTTCACTTTGCAGCAATATTATAATTGGGAATCCGGTCTCTGTCGAACAGTGCGTCATCACTTCGACATTCAGGCCAATTTATCGTACCAAAATCACATGTACGAGTGGAAGCAAAAGTGTAAGAAGGATAAGCCAATGCCAAAGGATCTAGATCCAGAAGTTTGGTAGGGTTTATCCGCTATTAGAATATGGAGAATACGGAAGCGATTTCCACACAAAACTCGAAGAATCGTAAGAGCGATCGAGGTGGAAAGGGAATAGTGACCCATAATGCGGGTTCTATTACCTTTAAAAACATGAAAAGAGAATGATAAATTTCATACTTATTACTTTTTTATGTTTTTTAGATTTATAACATTTTTTTGTGTTGGCGATCAAGACCGGAGTTACACCGGATTGACTAGAGGTGATGGAAGAAACGCATACTAGCAAGCAAACCGGAAAAATTCAAGATCCGGTTGTCCAAGAGCGGATCGAGCGGATCAAGTTTCGGAAGATGGAACGGCTTACGCAACTCTCCCAAGATGGCTCATCGTCTTCGACCGATTTACCCCGCGAAGAAATCAACAGCTTGTATATCGAAGTATATTTTAATATTTCTAAATGTTTAATTAATTTATTTTTCAAATCTTTATATGCTAATTCTATTTATTATTACGTAGGAAATTTCTTTAACCAAGTATCGCAGACCCGGTATAGGAAGCCTGGTGTTCCGACACGGGAGTGTGTCTTCGATGTTTCTCTAAGATACTAAACTTGTTCAACAAGTCTAAGATCTTAACCTTGTCGTTCAAGAAAAAGACGCGGTGGTCGAAGAACTGAAGCAACAAAATATCGAGATTAAGGAACAGTATGCCGAGACCCGTGTGACACTCTCCCAACTCCAAGCTTTCATAGCGGCTCAATATCCAGGACAGTTTCCGGCGCCTCCACCTCAATTGTTATTTGTTTTAGTTTTTTTTTTTTAATACATTTTCGTTTAATGTTTAAAATAATTGTAATTTGTTTGAATAATTTTTATTTATGGAATATTTTCTACAAAAATAAATTTTCTTTTTTAAATTAAGTTTATTTAAATTATGAAATTAAAATAAAAAAAATTTTTATTTAGAAATCGAGAGCGGTCGGAAGTCTGTCGGAAACAAATGGCCCTTGGAAATCTCTCGGAACAAAATAACCCTCGTAAACTGTCGGAACGGTTGATCCGTTGGAAATTTCTCGCAATATATGCCTTCGGAAATCCCTCGCAAGACATGCCCTCAAAAATCCCTTGCAATATAGGCCCTCGGAAATCCGTTGGAGACATTCTTCCTCGGAAAATTATAATCTCTCGGAAAACACTTGAAATTACATGTTCCCTCGGAATTCTCTTGGAAATGTGTTCACTCGGAAATTTCCGTGGAATTTTCGACGGATCCTAATTTTCGACCATCTCAAACTGACGACCTTACTCCCTCGAAAATCCGTCTGAAAAACCCGTTTCCCAGAATTTTCCGACGGATGATTCTCTAAAAAATATACTGTTTTCTTGTAGTGCATATTCTAAATCCTTGTTAGCTTGATTTGTTAAATTTCATTTGTATCAACCATATTACCAAGATTTGACTCACAATAACTAAAATTTGATAATTCGATGGATCTTGAGTCGTATATATATCATTTAAATCATCGTCTTTCACAAGGAAGCCTAAGGATGCTCGATCACAAAAACCAAAAAAATATTGTTATTGATTGTTTGCTCGCAGAATTATACATTTTACAAGACCATCTAGTAAAAATAAGCTATTCGAAGAAGAATCGTCTTTGGTAATTGGGATTATTTATTTACAAACGTGTCGCTGAAACAGTTAATTATTTTTTTGGCAACAAATAACAGTTACGTTTAACAGTTTAAATTTCTGATATCTTTCATGTGCTGTAGGTTTATTTATCCATCTATAGATATAATTTTCTATCCTAGGTGGATCCAGAATAGAAAACCTGGATATATAGACTTGCCACTTTGCCAGCAACAAATTTGTTTCCTGAAACGTCTCTAAACTTATAGAGGTTTACACCAAAATTTAAACTTCATAACATCTTTTACCGTTTTACGTGCATATTCGTATATATGTGTAAGATTTCTGATTTTTTTTAGTTATATATTCTTTCAAGAAACTTTCCAAAAAACTCAACCATACAATCTAATTATAATGGTTGTAGAAAGTAAAAAATAATTAAAATTTTAAATTAAATCAAACAATTTTTATAGAATTGTGGCAATTATTATTATAACTTCTTTTTCGACTAGAATTTTCTTCAAGCTTTTTTTCCTCTCAACATGTTTTAGATACTTAATTTTCTAACATTCCGAATAAATCTGAATAATTATAATTATCCTTAGATCTGCTCTCAACTTAAAAACTTAAATATGTTATATATATATATATATATTGATTATAAAAGTGCATATATATGCCCCAATATTTATTTTTCTTCCAAGTCCATCAATGATTTTAATTGTGGTTTCATGTGGTATGATCGACGATCATTGATCATCTATTTTGGATAATTGAGTACGTCTCTCTTGGATAATAATCATGTAGTTTATATATAAGATTTAATTATTAACAAGAAAATAATTCACTTAATCTATAAACTCTAATTATAAAATAGGTTTATGAAACAATCCAGTATGATCCTAATTTTGATATCACATTTTGCATAACTATACTTTTTGGTGAATTTTCAAAATGAAAAAAAAAGAAAATCAGATAAGAGAAGTAATAATTAGTCGAATATGTGGTAGATATGAACCACTAAGCTATGTCTGCCTATACTTTAAGATCAATACATAGAATCTCATCAGGTTAATTGCTTTTAACATATGAACACTTTGACTATAACAAAACAAGAACATGAATATAAAGAGAGAAAGTGGCTCTAAATATGTTCCTAATCAAATTCCAAGGTCATGTTTGAAGTCGTTTCCAAAGACTGGTCGTCTTATCCAACACGAGCACATGCTCTTACTTCCCTACCATCTCTTTTTATTCAAAAGCGACACTTCTTTTATTCAAATTAACAGAAATCAATCCTTTATATTATCTCCAATGACTATTTATTTTATTTTTTCTGTTTCCATGATCGATAGATTCATTAGCATAATCATTAAATATATGAACCATAATCAACCACTAATAAATATTCACATGTCTAATCCGTCATCTCTTTGTATCAAACCTTTGTGCACCATCCAATGTATTAAGAAGGTAAAATCTTTGATGCTCCTCTTAAGGATCATATGATTCGTATCTAATCTCTCTGTGAACAAAATGATTTAAAATTAATATCCTTGATAATAATTAATCTACCAGTCACGCTAATTTTTATTTCATTAAGGAAAAGAATAGAGCCAAAATAAGGACGACGGAGGCATTTTCGTAAATATCTAAAAACCCAGTGGTATTGGGTTATACCCTTTACTATATAAACCTCGTCCCTCCCAAACTCTCAAAATCCCTCTGACATTTTCTCTCACTAAGACTACAAAGCAAATCAAATCACTAAACCGGAAAAATGGCTGGAGGTCTCGGAAAATGCAGTAAGATCCGCCACATTGTGAGGCTGAGGCAGATGCTTCGACGGTGGCGCGACCAAGCGAGGATGTCTTCTTCTTTCAGCCGATGTGTACCGTCGGATGTACCGTCAGGACACGTGGCGGTCTACGTAGGGAGCAGTTGCAGGAGATTTGTGGTGCGCGCGACGTATCTGAACCATCCCATCTTAAGGAATCTTCTGGTTCAAGCTGAGGAAGAGTTCGGTTTCGTTAACCAAGGTCCTTTGGTTATTCCTTGTGAAGAATCGGTTTTTGAGGAATCGATTCGGTTTATATCCCGGTCAAGGCGGTTTACTTGTCCTGATGATTTTCAGAAGATTCGCCACGTGGTGGGGATTAGAAGCAAGCTTGATCTATGGATTGAATCTCGACCGTTACTTCACGGCGTCTCTGAAAAAGCCGTCTGGTGATTTTTAACGGAACACTTGACGGCGTCGTACAGAGTAAATAAATAGACAATAAAATGAGAGCCGGTTAAGATCCGGTTCGACTCGGAACGCGTTTACAAGCTGAAAATGTGTTGAAGCCAGTTTTGAATAATCGTCATTGACTCGGGATTCGTTTTTTCTATTTATTTATTGGTGAGGCGGCGAGTTTATTGGTGCCTCGGAGATGGCCGTGAAAGGTGGGTGAGTCATCCTACCGAGTCGTCCAGGGTTCAAGGATGAACAAAATGTGATTTGAGTTTGTTGTAAATTCTGCAATTTCCATTAAATTGTAGTAATCATTATTGTTGGAGAATTTTCAATCTTCTAACAATCAACATGTATATTCCATTGCATTGGTCATGAATATATATATTTTAAAAGAGATGGAGCTAAAGAAAAAAAGATGAGTAAAGATATCATAACTTATATCCAAAATTAAATTTTGGTATTAATCTTATAAAAATGTTAAATCCTTACGTAATACATTTGAATAAAGTTAATATTCATAGAAAAACGATTAATGATTTACGAGTTTATATCATTTTTTATATTTACTCTAGAGTTAGTGTAATTCTAACTAATGTTAAAATAAGTGTAGTTTTAGACTAACTACATTCATTTTTAATTTTTTTGAAAAAGGGTTATTAATGCATATATCTTTAGCGCTTTAATAACTAACCATATAGTTTAAAGTTATTTTTCTAATTAGATAGTGTGAATTTTAAATCTATAACTTTCTCAACTATAATATTTACTTCTTCTTTTGTTTCAATTAAATAATTCTTCGGTGAAAGCTGTTTGAAATTGGACAGTAGTGATTGGAAACAAACAAAAAAAAAAAAAAAATCCGACCAGGTCATGTGAAGGAAAAGACTATCAGCAATAGCCACTTTGCTCTGTTTGCATTCTGAACAAAGCTTTTTCTGTCTTCACGTTCTTCGAATAGTACAATTTACGGTACATAATGTCATCATATTAATGTTATATCTATTCCACCGTAATCTAGTTTTAGAATGTTCAGACATCCTAGATTTTTGCTGATTAGATACTTTAGATTCTGGTCTGATTCATTCTCTGCCCCAACTAGTTTGTATGGAAAAAAATTTGGGTAGGTTTATCAGAAAACATTGAAACACTGAACCTATGAAAGTTTCGTGTATATATTGATTGAGTTTAAAAGAAAATAGTTCTCTAATGGAGAAGGAAATTGGATATTGTATTATGTTATATATTTTCACTTAACGATGTATTTATAATGTTATTTTCTATGTATAGCTAATTTTAAAATGTTTAAATATAGTTTATTCGGACTTCTAATAAGTAAAATATATGCTAATATTTAATGTTGATATTACTTCAATCTGGATCTTTGAACTATACATTCAATATATATGATGTATCCAATATTGATATTACCTAATCGACATGATCCTTTTCCTCTAGCATCCACAAATATAGGACATCTTGAACATGTTCTATACTTCATATTCTACACCACACATAATAGTTTACAAATCAGAATACATAATATATAGGGTTTAGTATGAACGATAAGTCGAGTTGGGGAAGATAACTACGCCGTGTGGATCTACCGCATTAACTATAAATGGTAACATTATGTTTAAAAAGACTATGAACCAAAAAAACTTTAAACCTTTTTAGTTTTTACGAGCGAAGGCGAATCTACTCGATTTGCTATGATGGATGACTCTTCGCCGAAATTGGATTTAACGTGAAACATATAATTTGACAAGGAAGTCTCGAAATGGTTAAAAGAACAATGCCGGGTAAAAGATAGTAGTAGCCAGGAAAGAGATCATTAACGAGGAAGATATATGTCCTTTAGGTACAACAATTATTTAGAATTATAATGATGAGATTCGTGAAACGAAAGAGAAGGTGAGATTCTTTCGAAAGGACAGCGAAGAGAGGCCCAATGAGAAGCTTTGTTTGACTTTACATTTGTACCCTTATCCTTTGGGTCATTTCACGTTCAGCTACCCCCACACCCTCGTGCATGGTTAATCATTAATCCAATAGTAACTTCCAATAATTCATGACATGCACGAGACTGAATGATAGACAAATAGAGGAATAAGAGGAGAAAAATGGAATTAAAGAGATCAGATGAAGACGAAAAATAAAATATAACGAGTGGAATGTTGATTAATCTGCTAAAAAGGAACGTTATCACTCATGTTCGATAATTTAGGTTCTTGCCTCTTGGTTCATTATGGTTTTCTCAAACCATAAAAGATTCTTCAAGTATTTTAGAAATATCCATCTATTAAATTCATTTGCTTTTAGCTGAATCCCACTTCACAGAAAAAAAAAAAAAAAAAAGAATTCAATATCATTACCACTGACTATATTTTTGTCGGCTTTGGTGAAATTTTGTAGACTGGAATGTTACGGCCCAAATCCATTTGAGGAAAGACCCATCGACTCCCGAGCCACCTAAATGTCGTTAACCAGTTCGGTTCGGTCAAGACCCGACTTCCTATTTCTTTACCGAGAGGCGAGAATGATGGTACGGTGGCGCTTAGAGAGGCCCATTCCGATGCTTTAATCCCTCTAATCATGTAAATAGCCATTAGACTTGAAGTAAAGCTATACAACAGGTTAAAAATCAATTAAAATGAAAAACAAGGTTTATGCATATATAATTTCTAGTTTATATAATTAAATTGGTGGTTTTTTGAAACTTTGACCTGCAGCCATCGCCTAATAATGCTTTAACACAAAAAATTATCGCCTAATTTCTGATTTTGCCATAAAGTAAATTGGCTATACTTTCAAATTCAATCAACTTTACCGTAACTGTAATTAATATTGCATCAAAATAACTTAATTAGAAGAATCATAAGAATTCGAAATGTGATTTTTCATAGTCGTAATGATGCAAAAAACAAACAAAAAGTGATAAAATCCTGTGTGTTATTTTTTCTTTCTTTTTAAAATTGTGTGTGATATGCTAATTAGTGGATATATAGCACTTTCGGACTTGGTGGGATTGTGATCTCTTTACCGACCCATTCTCATACAATATTAGGCATTACCACATCTTCTCTTTAATTAGCCTTTCTACGTTCACAAAGACAGCCAGAGAAAAAGACATCATCGCTTTATTTATTAAAGTCGGTGACCATAAGGAAAAAGGAGAAGAATTCTAGCAAATTGTTTGAAAAAGATTTATACATCTTCAACAATTAATCCGTACTAAACCTTTTTACGGTAATAAATGGATTGAAGAAAACGATATTATTGTGACATATCACTTTGCCTATAACACGGATCAATCGTTAGAACATTTTTGTGAAGGTTATATAAACTTGGATCTTTAAAAGATAAAAAATAATATAATAATATTTTAATACTCACTTAATAAAAAACTTTTGAGTGAGTTTCTTAACTATTTGACAAATCTATTCAATAAAATATTATTATTATTTTTGAGAAATCTAATGTAAAATATCAATCGATGAAAGTGCTCTTAATTGGTTAAAAAGGAACACTGCGTGAAAACAATAACCACGATGACGTCTCTACGTGTAGTTGAGTTTGAAAAATCATTGAATTCATCGAAGTCCTCCAAGGCTCCAACTGATCGTATGTATGATTGATAATGATACCTTCCTTCTTCCGTGACACTTAGCAATAGTTCTACCTCAAATGTAGGTGGAAATACCTCTACTTAGGGATGTTAAATAGGGTTTTTGGTCTAGTCCGGCCCTGTTTATTTAAAATTCGATCCTGAATGAGTCCTAATCCATTTTGAACCCTGAAAATTTGTATAACAGGTTTTGAACCATATTTTGGTCATTTTCTACCCTTCCAATTTTTTTTCATATTTAAGAAAAATATTTTTTCAACAAAATCATATTTTCCCGCCAAGACCGCAAAATCATATTTTCCCGCCAAAACCACAAAATCATATTTTTCGGCCAATACCGCAAAATCATATTTTCCCGCCAAGACCGCAAAATCATATTTTCCCGCAAAAACCGCAAAATCATATTTTTCCGCCAAAACCGCAAAATCATATTTTCCCGCCAAAACAGCAAAATCATATTTTTCCGCTAAAATCGCAAAATCATATTTGTCCGTAAAAACCGCAAAATCGAATTTTTCCATCAAATCATATTTTCCCGCGAAACCTGCAAAATTGTATTTTTCCGCCAAACCCGCAAAATCATGTTTCTCCCACCAAAACCTTCAAAATCATGTTTTTCGTCAAAAAAAAAAATCACGTTTTCCGCCAAATTCGCTAAGTTTTTTTTTGGGTCAAAATCGAATACATTTTTCCATTATAACCGATGAATTATGTTTTCCCGTCAAACTGCAAAATCTCGTTTTCACGCCAAAAATCACAAAATTATATTTTTCCGCCAAAACCGTAATAGTATATTTGAATATCAATTTATGAATTTATGCCACAAAAAAAGTTTGCATGTAATAGGGCCGGTCCTGTTTTAGCCCAACATTTTTTACCAAAACTCTATATTAGCCCATGTTCAATTATTCAGGGTCAACGTTTACATTAATTTTAACGAGTCAAGGCCGGCCCTAAATTCTCAGTCCCATATAACATCTCCCTTCTTCACCTCTGATCTTGATATAACATTTTCTTACAGTACAAAAAAAATAACTAATTTGATTTTCCTCAATAATTTTATTTATTTGGAATTAAAAACTTTAAATCGGAAAGATATGTAGTATTTTCGTGATGATATTGTCAGTGTGTAGCTACTATTAAGAAGAAGAAAAAATCAAATCGAACCGTAGGAGATTAGATTAATCTCCATGGTCAAATGAGTTTTAGAAATAATTAATTACGTAAATTGAAAAAAGTCCATCCGTCCGTTAAGTACCGTACGGTAAGGAGAAGGGGTGTATTTATGTCAAATATCATTTTGGGAGTGCAATTACACGATACGGTGAATCTTATCGTGATCTTCAAGCCCATGATACAGTCAAGTTTTAATGGGTTATATCTAAGCCGTCCAGATAACTGAAGTGGCTCCACCACCTACCACTCTGTGTTCTAGACGATTATTAACCCATCAGAATCTTGTAGGGTTCAACTATACGAGATTTCTTAAGCTGTGGGTCACATTCGCATGTGCTTATCTTTCTCTGACGTTGATTTTGACATCTCCTAAATTTTATTTTACCAATTTTATTTTTGTTACTTCAGAGTGGGACAAATTATCGAAGCAAAACATAAACTTTTACACAATTCTATGCTTTAAGTATATATTTTCTTACGATTTGCTACACATTTGTAAAAAGGTGTGTATGGTTTGACTAAGAAACCAAACTAAATGCCACATTGCAATAATATCGAAATAAATTTAAGCGGTTGAACATCAACATCTAGCTAGGTTAGCTCATTAGGAGTTATGGGTTATATAGCTTTTAAAAATTGTTTTTGTCTATAAATATAGGTGTAATGAAAATTAATAAACACAAAAATGTATCTATCAGCAAAACTATTGTAGCAGTTACGACTTTTTGCCCTACCCAACTTAGGGTCTATTAAAAAAAACTTTTTTAACTCAATACAGAAACAGGTATGCGTTTTCAAAATGATGATTCCATATTTGTTTAATATCATATTAATATATCTAGCTTACCTTCTAATCTCGTAATTAATACAAACAGTTAACGCTTTTACGAATCTCAACATACCAGAACCCTATAGGCTATATATAGTTATATACTGTAACGATTCTGCAACTAACATTCCATCCAGATTTTTTTTTCTGGGGGTATTTCAACAGTTTTAACGGCTAAAACCGCCGATTTGTAAAGACACACCATCGTTGCTTTCTTACCAAAAAAAAAGAGAAAAAGAAAGAGATACACTCCGGAGTTCTTACAAACTTAGAATATGAGAGAACATTGAAACATTTTAGCAAATTTGAAGAAAGAGAGAGAGAGAGAGAGAGAGAGAGAGAGAGAGAGAGACAAAACTCTAGAAGTAATGACCGTCGCTTCTTGCTCTGTTCTCAAGGACTACGGTACTTTGCTTTTCATTTCTTTTGGGCCTTAGAGGTTTTAAAATTTATCAAACTAAAATGTTCAAACCGATTTTAAAATTATTAAACACCCTCAATTATTTACAAGTCTAAAAAAGTAGCAGCTTTTACTGAAACTTTTTTGGGAATTTGTTTTACATATTGACTCCGCGCAGAGATATTTGACCGATTCCGCGAGACTTCGAACTAAATCACAACACACAACAAATCATTAATTATGTAAAAGAAAATCACATCAAGGAAAAACCAAAGCCTTATTAGCTGACAATATTAAAAGTCTCATCCATCAAATATTAAAAAGTTCTCCTCACAGGGTACACATTGAACAACCACACCACCATGAGAGTAAATCTGAGAAGATCACCAAAAATATTAAAAATCGTTCTCATTTAGGTTTTCTCTAAGGGTTAGTCTCACTCTAATACAACTACTAAACCCATATTAACCAAAACATAATTAAGTTTGCTAAAACAGAGAAGCAATTACTCAGCAGCTTCCTCTGTTTCCCCTAAAACATCTCAAATCTCCAAAATATATAACTAAAAAATTTTAAACCCTAAAAAGATATATTCATCGGAGCATGGAGGTGAGAGATCGGAAAACGACTTCTTCACATGGGATAGTGAGACCCATGTCATGATCAAAACCAAACTCTTCCTCCGCTTGTTGGAGAAGAAGCTGAAACTCGGGTCGGGTCAAAAACGAAATGGGCACAACGTACCTGACCCGGTTCTCTCCGACGTAGACGACGAAGTGACCTTTAGGCACGTTAAGAGGAGATCCGTTTTCGTCTTCACTGTATACATTGCTCTGTTTCTTCCCCAAGCTCGAGCATCTCTTCAAGATTTGCTTGATCATCGCCGTTTGCGTTAGCTTGTTTGCTTTTTTCATCGCCATTCTCTTCAAAGGGATTTTTCTTTTGTGTGATTAGAGTTTTCAAGATCTTTTTCTATTTGTTGTTTTTCACAATGAAGGATGAGTGTGATTAGAGTGAGGGAGGGCTCATGGACTTATGGTTGGGGGTATTTATTGAGGACTAGAGAGAGTGGAAAATCTTTTTTTATTTTTTTAAAGTATTTAACGAAAAAGAATATACCGAATTTTTAAAATTGTACATACGAATTTATGCACACCCACAACATGTATTATATATAGAGAGAGAGAGGGAGATGGTGATATCGAGGCGTTGAGGAGATTATGATGTGTTTGTTGTCTGAATATGAATTTGCGTGTATGCTACGGGTGACCATTTGTTGTGCATTTAGATGATAAAAGTATTTAATTTGTTGCAGAATTGATATATTGTAGAAACTCGAAAGCGACCGGTTGGGTCATCTGGTTTGGCTCCAAGGAGAATCTGTTGAATTCATTTTTCTTATACAAAACAAAAATAAATAAAAGCAAACCAAATCGAGGCGTAATTTAGATTAATATTCAAAAAATGTGAAAGGTATTTTCAAAACATGTGAAGATGTGGGGTCCAAATTGAGATGATTATGTGTGGAATTTGTTAGACGGACGGTTTGATGCATATTCATCTTCCTTTCACTTTTTTGTGTGGTTGGAATATATTTGGATGTCTATCTAACTAGCTACTGATTTTTTTTTTGGTTCATGCATGCTCGCCGATTATTTTAACAAATGAGGGTTCCAATCTCATCCTTCGAGGTTGATTAGGGTTTTATTCGAATCTGTTGTATAGTTCTTTAAATTCGTATTTTATCTTTTATTGTCTCCGCTTTATGGTTATCTTGACACATTCTCCCATTGACTTGTCCCAGTCCCAATTTTCTTACATCGAGCGTAGGGCTTTTATCCAAGTTGTTATTGAATTATTAACAAGCAAAGCTCACACGTACGAAACTCAACGTGTTACTTCATGCACGTTGTCAAACAGTAAGATATAAAATTTAATACTTAAAATATCAAATTCATCATCCATCTTTTTGTTTTTAAAGCGTAGCTAACCGTTCTTTCAGCATTATCGAATGGAAATTAGAGATCAGTGCTTCATATAGTAAAATATACTTATAATGTTGATATTATATTATATTAACGATATTTTAAAACATGAAAAATATTTGTACTGATTATTTAGTAATTCATTATATTAAGGATATTTTGCGTTACCATTTTTTATTATGTTTTTGATTACCAAAGTTATTGGATTTTTTGTCCATAATTTGGTTGGATCAGAGACATCATGCAAGTTAGTTAATTCCCACCGTTTCTTCCAGTATGTTGGATTATGCTATGTTTAATATTTGCAGTTTAATCACAATTACTCTAATTTGTTTTCTATGTGATTCTTCAATGGAAAAAAATAAAGTACAGAAAGTACCACGATCTTGGTTATTGAACCCGTGAATCTAGAAGAATAAAAGAAAAAGACATCAAAGCTGAAACTTCAGAAGGATAAAAGGAGCGTCGTTGTACCCAATGAGCCACTAGTGATTAATATTTCCCAATATTTTATATCGATAGAGAGAGCAAGAAAGAGAAATAGAACGAAAATAAATTAGTATAATTAAAAAAAAAAATGATGTGTTAACGTAACACGTATAACCGAACTTTTGTCCACTTGGGAAACCATAGTCATGTACAGTGAATCTTATAGTATATTTAAAATGCGTCAAAAAATAATAAGCAAAAAAAAACAAAGAAGCAGAGGGAAGGGGTCGATGTTTCGGACCACAAAACCAAAACCAAGAAAATTGTCGTAAGTCGTAACCAAGCAGGGACTCTCCAACTGTCTCAACTGACTGACATGCTCTCCTAATTACTCTTCATGCGTTTCTCAACGTCTTTGAATTTCAAGATCTAAATCAGTTTCAATTACACAATTTTCCATTAAATTTTGGAGATGGTTACATGTAATACTTTTGTAATGTACCAATGTATATTATATATATATATATATATATACCACTCAATCTAAAGTCAAACTTATATACGGATATTGCCAAACCGAATGTTGATATGTTTTCATAATCAGATATTAATGTATCATAACGGATAAATATATTAATATATTGTAACAAATTAATTAAGTAGCCCACGTTTCCATCTTTGTTAGTTGGGATCGTACGTGGTCCAATTTTTTAAAAAGTTATCAAATTTTTGGGTTTAAAGCTAGAAGTTATCATTTAAATCAGCAATGTGTGCAAGTAAAGTTAAATAAAAGAATAATTTGACTGTATACCCCATCTTTTCTTAGAAATTTGAAATCTACATTATAAAGTTTTAGTAATTGAGATATCTTTTATAATATAATTCACAAGTCACTTTGCAGCCAACTTCTGCCACGTGGCAAAAGTCCCAATTTTTACACTTTCACGATTGTCATATGTTTTTAAATTTTAATTTTTTTTTTTTCAAATTGTTTTTTTGTCACTATATTTTTATTATTAACTAAATGTTATACAAAAAACATAAATTATATAAAGACCTTGCAAAGCACGGGTCAAAGCACTAGTATCTTATATTGTGTTTAAAATGATATTTTCGTCTTTAATTAATAATTAAAATTTCATAAAATAATAATAATTAGATTAACTATTTTTACTAATATTTTCTTAAAATAAAAATTGAACTTATCATAATAGAAAAACAAATAGATACTCGAATTTTTTTTTATTTAGTCAATATTTTAGATAATGATTAAATTAAATATATTAATTTGTTTTAAATTAATTACATATATAAATTATAGAGAAAATCCTAAAAAAAACTTCAAATCAAAACATTTTCCCAACTAAAACTTCCAACTATTTTTGTGCCTATTTAAAACAGTCAACTAATTAATTTTATCAACACAAACCCATAAATCCTCAAATCTGTGCCCGACCTAAGATTAATTAACAATTAATGATAACTCCGTTTTAAACACTACACAACCGTTAATGACATGTTTTTGCCGTTAATTAATTTGTTTTATTTCTTAATATTTGCATGTGTAAATTAAAAAAAAAAAAGATGTCAAAAAAAAAAAATAATAATAAAATAAAAAAGGATCGATCCCTTCCCCTTTTCACAATTATAGGGTTCATAATTTATGGGTTTGAACAAAAAGGGATTGATTATATTAGCTTTGAAAATTCCGAATTACGTGGAGAAACTAGTTGGAGAGTAAAGATGGAGTCGATTATGAGGTTGAGGGATTGAGTGAGTGAGCGGTTTCAATTTCTGGGTATTGCAATTTTAATTTCTGGGTTTGTGAGAGTTTTGAATTCGATTAATAGGTAATGTGAGTATTGACTTCGATTTCTAAATTCGATTTCTGGTTTTGTGAGAATACATAGTTTCGATTTCTGGGTTTGTGTGAGTGAGGGCTTGTGATTCCTAGATTAACAAAGGAAGTAACAATGAGATAACAAATGGCTTTTTTAATTTTTTCGTGTTATACTTAGAGATTTTTGTTGCATTTAGTGTATTCTTTTCATGTTTTTCTCTTGTGATTCTTATCTACAGTGAGCATCGAGAAGTAAAAGTCAATATCAACTTCGGCGGATCAATGGGAGAAAAAGGATGAAACGTATGAATATGTCGGAGGGAGGAATGAGTTGAACGCTGTAGTTTGGAAAAAGTCTGAGCTCGCGTGGAGTAAATTTGAAAAGTTTCTTCGGAGAAAAAAGTGAGTGCACCAATTGCATTGATTTGGTTTAAATTACCAAGTGAAAGTATGGAGAAGGTTCAATATGTTTTTGAAAGTGGTGATGGAGACCTGTATGCTTTTCTGAGAGATGATGGAGAAATTGATGTGTATTTGGAGAATTTACGAAGTGGATATGATGTAGAAGAAGGCATAGATAGGTATGATGTAGAAGAAGACATAGATGCGTATGATGCTGAAGATGAAGACGGTGGGTCTGATGCAGAAGAAGCTAGTGAAGAAGAAAAAGAGTATGCTGAAGAAGAAGAAGAGACTGATGATGAAGAAATACCAATGGATGAAATGGATGTGGAAGTATTAGAGAATGAGATTACAAATGGGATTGACCAAAAAAGGGTGAAGAAAAAGCTACTGAAGCTAATGATGGGGAAGATGTTGTTGAAGAGGTAGAAGACGCTTCAGCCGATGGTCGTTTCACATCTTTATTTGAAGAGGCAGAGAATGCAGAACCACATAGGAAATATGAAGGCTCTGGAGTTGTTAGGGACAAAGATCTCAGATCAAAGATTGCAAGGGAAAGAACTGTTAGGGTAGAAGATGTCAAAGCAGCGATTGTAAAGGAAGAACCTGTTAGGGAAAATATCAGAGAACAAAGTAATGATTCTGATTATGATTATGATCTTGTAGCTGAGTCGTATCCTGATACTCCTGTTGACACTGACGAATAATGGGAGAGATTGAAAGAAAAACCTAAAAAGTCTAAGAAGTCTAAAGATCAGTTTCGTGGAGATTATGATGAGGAGCCTTACCTTTGGTTATTCCAGAAATTCAATAGAGGAGATGAGTTCAAAAGCCAGTTGTTGAGGTATGCGTTAAAGACACAATATGATGTGAAGATGGCAAAATCTGAGGGACGTAGGATTGCTGCTGTTTGTTGTGAAGAAAAATGTAAATGGAAGGTCTTATGCTCTGTTGAGATTCCTATAAATAAGTGGATGATCAAAGCGTGCCACATTACTCATAATCACTCGAAGAAAAGCAGAGTGAGATTGTTAAAGCAGGGTGTTATTGCAAGTCTATACAGAGAGGAGTTAAGAAAGAGAGTTTACGTGACTGCAAATGAGATCAAATACTCAATTAGAAAAAGGTATAATTGCATTGTTTCCAGGTATAAGTGCTCAAAAGCAAAGATAATTGCTTTGGATGTGATACTCGAAGATCAAGCAGCACAATTTCCAAACTTTGGGACTATGAGGCTGAATTAAAAAGATCAAACGAAGGCATCACAACAAAGATTTGTACAATCCCTCTTAGAGGTGAGCACGTGTTTGATCGCTTCTACATATGCTTTGAACCACTAAAAACAACTTGGAAAAACTGTTGTATGCCTATTATTGGGCTTGATGGATGCTTTTGTCGTGGGATTTGAAAGGTGAGCTACTTGCAGCAGTTGGTAGAGATGCAGATAGTAGGATATATCCAATAGCATGGGCAATTGTGAGAGGTGAAGACAATGATACTTGGGCTTGGTTTGTGAGCAAGCTGAAGGTTGACATTGGATTATAATTAGGAGATAACCTAACTATCATCTCAGATAAGCAAAATGTTTGTTTATGATGAAAAATATCAATTAGATTATATGTGAATAACCATCATCTGTTTTTAACAAATGTTTATACAGGAAATTGTGAATGTAATTGCATCAGAGCTTCCAAATGCAGAACATAGAATGTGTGCGAGACATATATATATATATATATATATATATATATATGCAAATTGAAAAAAGAATTATGCATCCTCAGAGTACAAAGTCATGTTCTGGTCTGTTGCTTATAGTTACAATACGGGGGAATTTAATGATAAGATGAAGTTATTACTAGAGTATGATCCTAAAGCATATGAGGCTTTGTTGAATACAGAACCTCAGACATGGTCACGTGCCTTCTTCAATCCAGCTTCACAATGCATGGATGGATGTTCACAACAATATGTCAGAAAGTTTTAACAGGAAAATCAGAGAAGCAAGGTTGAAGCCAATCATCAATATATTGAAAACTCTAAAAAGGCAAACAATGGTAAGGATTTCTCGGAGGTTGAAACAGTGTATGGCATGGGATGCCCAACTTACACCTATAACACTTAAAGTGCTGGAAAGGTCAAGGGTTGATGGGAAGTATTGTGCTACTTTATGCAGTACTGCCACCCCGTATGAGGTTGTTGAGTTTGAGTCTAGGTATACAGTGAGTTTTCCAACCCATCAATGTGCATGTCATCGTTGGGATCTCACAGGTAAGTGATTATTTTCATGTTTTTCTTGTTTTGAGAATATGATTTGTCTCATGTTTTTTCACATGGTTTCAGGTATTCCTTGCAAGCATGCTCTGACTATCATAAATGCAATGAGGAAGATGTTAACAAGTATGTAGCTCAGTATTATTACTCAAATATTTGGACAGGAACATATACAAGAAACATTCATCCTGTGAATGGAGAGAAACTTTGGAAAAAACAGGGAGAATACCCATTGGAGTGCCTGATTTCCACAGGCCACCAGGAAGACCGAAGAGTTACAGATGGAAGAAAGAGCCTACTGAGTCTAAGACCAACCCTGGAAAATCAACAAGAGATGGGAGGACCATACATTGTTCAAATTGTGGTGAAGCAGACTGATATATCATGGTTTTTACGGTTTTTAACCATGATATAAGTCCTGTTTTTAGAGTATTTTTAGTGTTTTTATGTCTCTATCGAGTCATTGTAGCTCAGGTACGTCTTGGACTCATTGGATGCGTATTAGGATGATTGGAAGCAATTGGCATTCTGTAGCTAAGAAGAGCAAGTTGGAGATCACGATGGATGTTGGTGTCGATCGACACTGCCTCTTAGTCTCGCTCGACACCGGTCGCCACTACTTGTTGCACACGAGTTTTAAAGACTTTTGAAGAATTGCAGAATGACCCAGAAGTTTTTCCTAATTGCAAGACAAGTCCTTGACGTATTTTAGAGTATAAATAGTTGTTTTTCGAGTTTTAGAACACATCTTATCTTACTTTTGGCAATCGGATTTTGAAAGCTTGTTAGGAGAAACAGATCAGAACTCACTGTAGAGAGAAGATTTCGAACTCCCTTTCTATTATAATGCAATTTATTCAAAAAAAAAAAAAAAAAAAAATTGACATTCTCGTCCTCACAGACCTGTTGCTCTGGCTTAAGTGTCTCAACATGTTCAGCAAATTGAACCGATTTCTTGCCCACAAGCAGTTTGTGAACTGAATCTATCTTAGCTTTAACCTCAGCAATTTCGTTTCCACACATGCCTCCTGCTAGCTTCTTTCTCTCAAAGTCTGCATTCTTGGTACTATTGCTAGAAGCCAAGTTTTCAATCAGAATCAAAGCATCGTCAGGATATCTGGTGTTGAAATTTTCATTGCTAGCTGCATCTAGAGCCATCTGATACCTCCAATCAACTCCTCTGAAAAAGATACCCAAAAGCTGAACATCACTAAAACCATGATGAGGACAATCTCTCTGATATGACCTGAATCGCACCCAAGCAGCCTTGAATGCTTCTGTTGTTCCCTGAGAAAACATAGAGATCTTGTTTCTCAGCTCTTCAGAACGCGCATCATCATAGAAATTGTTCAGAAATGCGTTCTTGGTCTCTTCCCAGGTAGTCAAAGAACCAGGAGGTAATTGCTTCAGCCAATACGCTGCCTCCCCACCAAGTGAGTATGGGAAAAGCTTGCAGAACAGATAGTCATTTGAGACTCCATTAGCTTTAATGCTCATGACCAGGTCCTCAAACCGTTCTATGTGATCCATTGGGTGCTCACTCGACAAACCATGGAATGGATGTTGTCCTACGAGAGAGTAGAACGCTGGCTTCAGCTCAAAATCATTCCTCTGGAATGTTGGTAGACGAATAGCAGACCGGTTGGCATAGAATTGATCTGGACGGTTGTACTCTCCAAGAGTTCTTGCACGATTGGCAACAACATTTGTAGCGCCTGCTGTCTGTTCTGGTAAGGGGTGTCGAGCGACACCATCGAGAGGGTGTCGAGCGACACCATCAGCGTTGGCAGCCAGTGGCAGCTGATTTCCTGCAACTTCGATCAATTGGCCATGCTCATTGCAAGTCTGACCCTCTACATTCCTGTAGGTCCCATCAGCCTGCCGAATCAAATCAGCTTGTTGTTGTTCCATCTCAGCTGATTGCTTGGTCTTTTTCCCTCTCCTTTCAATTTCCCTGAGCTCTTGATTTGACGGATTCAGTAACTCAAGATCTTTGGTGCTTCTAGTTTTGCGATTAGGCATGCACGTGAAACACACAAGAAAGAAGGAGAAAAAGAAAAATCAGTAAAACAAAAATAAAGAGTTTAGACAAAATCGTAAACTGGAATCTAATGGTAAACAAAGAGTCCCCGGCAACGGCGCCAAAATTTGATATGCTCAAATTATCCCTAGAGCTTACTCTCTCAAATTAAGAGATCGATGCAGTACTTAGGAGTCGAATCCACAAAGACTGATGTTCACACAATAGATTAGTATTTTGGGTTTTAGCTAAATAGTGATTAAAGAAAAGTAAAACAGGCAAGCAAAAGTAAATGTGTTTGTTTTCAAATATGGAAAAACTAGACTTAGGGAAATTCTTCAGGAATTCAGAATTGTTAAACACAGACCATAACAAAGCAAAATGCAAAAACATAAAGAAGCCAATTCAGCCCAACAAGAAAAGAGGTCGACCTCCTAAGAATCCTCAGGAGGTAATATATTGTGATGTCTCCTAATTAGATCATTTTGACATATTCAGTCTCTTATCTTGATATCCTTTCCTTTATAGATATCAGTTCGTAGGCCTCCAAGATCAGCATGTAGTACAACTCCAAACACAGCTTCAGACTCAGCTTACAAGCCAAGTTAAAAAAAACCAGCAGTAAAAAGCAAAAATGAGAAGGCAACCAACAAAGATTTTAAAGAGGCATCAAAGGCAGTTTCAGGATCATCCCAGCAACCTGCAAAGAAGATAAAGATTTACGCAACTTCTAGTTCAAGTCAACCATCACATATTGGTGAATCAACTACATCGGTGCTTCCAGCTGCTTCAAGTGCCACTCAACTATCAATCTCTTCCAAGCAACCACCTGCGCCTAGAAGGAGACAACCACTGATGGTAAAGAAAAGTGTTAAGATTCCTGCTGGTCGTGAAATAATGCATTGTCCATATACAAACCGAGTGTTTGATGTTTGGGGAACACATGCTAAAAACTTATTTGGTGAACGACCAGAAGATTAATTAGTGTTGCATTGTCTCTATTTTGTTGTGAGACCTTATTTCATCGTATTGACATTTTGTAATATTTTATGTCTTAAGAATTTGTATTAGGTCTGATACGTCTTTAAACGTATTCCATTTATATATTTTATCTTTCAATTTTTTATGTGATTTTTTTTAACATACGTGTGAAATTAAGTTAAGAAACTAACGTCTAAAACATGTTCTTAAACGGCTATTTAATGTTTTAGCGGCGTTATTGTTGACTGTTAGTCAACTTTATGTCGGGCACAGATTTGGAGATTTTGAGGTTTATGTTGGTAAAATTAATTAGTTGGAGGTTTTAAATATGAAAAAAAAAAGTTAGATGTTTTAGTTGGGAAAATGTTTTGACTTGGAGGTTTGTTTTGGGATTTTTCCTAAATTATATAATTACAAAAAAAAAAATTGAAATAAATTATGAATTATATAGTAAAAATTATCTAAATTTTGGGTTGATTTTTAAATATATTGGATAATGATTGATTTTATATTAATTACAAATTTTTAAATATATATAATTCAAAAATACTTTTTTATTTTTTCATTTAGTCAACATTTTTTAAAAAATCGACTATGTAAAAAAGGAGTCAACGAAAATATAAGTCGACTGTTTTATAATAAATCGATAGAAAATAAATTTAGTCGATATAAATAAAATATAAGTTGACAGTTCAAAAAATTGACCATATTTATAAATCAACGTAAAATGACGTAAGTGTACCATGAATAAACAAGTTGATACAAAAAAATTATAAATCGATGAAAAAAAAAAGTCAACAGTTCAAAACATAAATTGACTATTTTATAATATGTCGCTGAAAAAAAAAATTAAGTGAACATAAGTGAAAAATAAGACGATAGTTCAAAAATCGACATTATTAATAAAATCAACATAGAACGAAATAAGTCTATTGAAAAATATCGAAGCATTTTTTTAAAAAGTATTTTGATTTATTAAAAATTATATAGTTTTGATTTACTTATTTTTGAATAAATTACAAATCTAAATTATATTATTAACAATAAAGTTTTATATTTTTATGTATTCAAAATTTTAGATAATGATTACTCTAAACGTAATTAAGAATTTTCTTTAATTTTGTCATTATTATTAAAATTAATTCCGAATTTAAGTTACTTTTTTAAAAAGAATTATTTTAAAATTATTTATAAATTTAGTTTATATTATTTTAAATTAATTTATTTAAATAATGCTTAAATAAATAAAAAGGGTATGATGATAAATTTTTCATTTAAAAATTATAGTTTTCAATTTACTTATTTTTCAAATTTCTTATAAAATTTAATTTACTTATAAAAATTTCTCAATAATAAATTATATAACGAGATAACTTTTAAACTTTTTGATATAACTAAATAGCTCCAAGTTGCAGGAGTAGCCTTTCCCTACTCCAAAATTAAATTTGCAAATTAACTCCCTGCGTTCAACTATCCCAGATAGGCTATTATATAACACTCACGTGGTTTTTCTCGTATTCTTTGCCTCTGCCTCCACCAGCAGCCCCAGAAAATGAAAACTATATTACAAAAAGATATTGCTAAAATCCGAAATGCATGCCCACAGTTATGTATAAGAAGTTTTAGAAACATTATACATTTATTTGCATGTATAAATTCATTTCTTACAAAAAAAATGTAGAAGCGAAACAAAAATTTGCGTATATTTTTGGAAAAAAAATATAAAAAATTAAATAAATTAGTAAATTAATAAGCATGAGAGACGAAGACAAAAAAACAGTGGAAGCCGTGACGGGTTTGTACAATAACAACGAGCCTGATTGATGAATAGTAACCAAAACGGCGTATGGATGAGGCTTTAATAAGGACATTTATAAATTGGGAGATAAGGACTTAAAGGTGTCTCGTTCGTACAATGACAGTACTCGAACCGGTTACGGCTTCTCGAATTTAATATCTTCAATTAATCGAACATATGCACATGCAAAGCCGTATATTTTTCTTGGATTTTTTTTGGGTGCGTATTTCGGTCTTATTCTTCGAATCCGTTTTACCAAATGCCTTCTTATTTCTTATAGATATTTTTCTATAATCAGGACAAATTTATCTTTTTGAAATGTTAAAAAAAGATAACAAAAATATCGAAAAAAACCACGGTTAAAAGAAACGCACCAGCTTATAATCTTAATTTTTCAGTAAATATTTTGAAGGCTATTAATAATATATATTTGTATTGTTTTCTACAATTTGGTATGTACAACTATATATAGGATCAACATACGATACACAGTGAGAAACTATTTTTTTTTTTATAATTATACTGATAAAACTAAATTATTGCATATACAACATTTAAACGCCGTATGCACAGATTGCCGTTTATAAATATTTTTGTTCTTACATAAATTTCAATGTAAGTTCCATACAAAAATTAAGTGTATATATGTCTAAATTATGCTATATGATGACATGTTTTCCAGGTAGTATACGACATATTTTAGAATATTAAGATTATCTTCTTTTTTAAAAATCGCAGGAGTTCTGAACTTTTGATTTATAATCTCTTTCTACATCTGAAATCAACTTTTGAATTTAAAAAATGTCTCTTTATCCCAAAAAAAGTTTGAATCCGAGACACAAAAAAACTAACCGCTTGTACTAGGCCACCATTCTTTTAGTAACAAATTGAGATTACTTCAATGTAATTCTTTTTTGTAAATAAGTATGTAATATTGCCTCTTTAAAATGCATTGAAACGGGAAATGACGGAATAAGGTTCCTAACGAACTGCGAATCTCATCTCTAGAAGGAAACCAAACTCACATGTTCCATCAACGAGATTGGTCACATGAAAACTGAAACTTATTGTTTTTGCTTTCAATTTTGTAGAAACTATACTAATTTTTATGGGTCCCTCAACGGCGGAGTAGTTGGTATAGACAGAATACATAAAGGGCCATCATGTTTATCTTGAAGAGAATTTACAAAACACAAACTACCGTTAAATCAATTTTAGCCAATGTCTATTTTTGCTGTTTTTTTTTCTTTTTAATTATATAAAAGGATTTCCTATATAAAACGCGACATGGAGTATTAAAAATAAAATATACGTTTTGATTGATGTATTTTGATACAAGAAATAAGTTTCTGCCTAACGTAAAACGATTCTCCTATATTTTCAACCACCCTATTACTACAGTATGCTTTCTAATTATAAAAGTAGGTACATACATCATATGATATGAATTCACTTTTTTCAAAAACTATATGAACTACATTTGTATGTGGAAACCACACGATATTTATATGTCGAATCTCTTTTGGGACTTTATGCGGAGAGAAAGCATAGGGTTTTTGTTTCCTACCTAAACTAGGAACTAACAGTTGCAAAACTATGAGATTTATAAATCAATAGACGCATTTTAGCACAAATCCGTTGTAGTCTAGCTGGTCAGGATACTCGGCTCTCACCCGAGAGACTCGGGTTCGAGTCCCGGCATCGGAGGTTTTTTATATATTTAATTTCGTAAAAGCCAACTTTTAAAGTTATAGTTCGGCCCATGTAAAAAGCCCAGCCCAAATAAAGGACGGGATAAATATATAGATTTCTCGATTAATCGCTGGACATGATTATTTCTCGGCCAAGTTTCTTCTGGCTCAGGTTCGTCGTCTCCTTCCTCGTTCTTAAATCATATCAACGATTTTTTTTTCTTTGATATTTGTTTATCGCTGTTGAGATTTCCTGAGATTTAGTTTCATGTTGTTCTAGTTTGGGCTGGTTTCATAATCTGTGGTTGAATATTGTTGTTAGGTTAAAAACTTCGATTTGTGAGATCTGCTAGGTTGTACAGGACGGTGTGATAATGTTGAATCTGGTTTATAGTATCGAAAAGCTTTGATTTTTGTGAAACCCATTTGAGTTTATGAGGCTGAGGAAATTTCTGAAATTGGTTTGGGGACGATGATGCAAGAAATTGGTGTTGCGGGGTCTGGATACTCAGATCAGATCTGTTTGTGGGTTTCTTGGTAAATTGTATGGGAGAGGCATTGGAGGGTTGTGTTGAAGAATTGATGTATGGGAGTGAAGGAGGTAATGTTGGTGTGTGGTTGAATGTTGGCAGGTGTTTGATGTAAAGTTGTCGTTGTTGGGTGGGGGAATGAGTTCAATGAGCAGAAGCAGAAGTCGAAGTCGAAGTCGGGATCGGATTCGTAGTCGGAGTCCTAGAGACAGGAGAATGAGACCTGAACGAATTTCTTACCGTGATGCTCCTTCTAGAAGGGAGCCACGTCGTGCCTTCAGGTCTTTCTTTTTATTTCTTGACCCTTTCTTCACTAGTTACCGTTTCACCCTCGACCCCAAAACCATAGTAACCGTTATGCTTCTCTTCTATGCAACCTTCTCATACTAACCGACATCGAGATTAGTTTAGCCGAGCTGGGCATTCGGCCAGCATCCTATTGTTATAGAAGAACTAAGCTAACATAGATGCTAATCCAATGATTATAACTTAGACTTACTGAACAACTTCTTTGGTCTCAGGCCTTCTTTTCTCTTGTATTGTTTACCAAGATGGTGTGATTTTGGTAGGATCAGGGGTAATTGCAGTTTTTATTTCTATGTTTATCTCCAATTGTTTCTTTGATCGAATTGATATTGTTAGGTTCGTTTTAGTTCAACTTTTTTTTTTGCATACATACCTTTTGGTTGAAGTCCCTTATGTTGTTACTACTTTGTTTCAATTTGGACTCTGCGATGGGATGATTGTCACAATTCCTTGATCTTGTTCAGCCAAGGAAATCTCTGCAACAACTGCAAGCGACCTGGTCACTTTGCAAGAGACTGTCCTAATGTTTCCGTCTGTAACAACTGTGGCCTTCCGGGGTATATATGTCCTCCCTAACTTAATTACTGAGTTTCCTCAGTTTATATGCATGTCGGCTATGTTTCTTAAACTCTCTCTCCAGGCACATTGCAGCAGAATGCACAGCGGAATCACGGTGTTGGAACTGTAGAGAACCGGGCCACGTAGCCTCAAACTGTTCAAACGAAGGAATCTGCCACTCTTGTGGCAAATCTGGGCATCGAGTGAGAGACTGCCCTAACCCGGATTCTCGTTCAGGAGACTTGAGGCTCTGCAACAACTGCTTCAAACCGGGGCATCTCGCCGCTGACTGCACAAACGACAAGGCGTGCAAGAACTGCAGGACTACAGGTCACATAGCTCGTGATTGCAGGAACGATCCAATTTGCAACATCTGCAGCATCTCGGGGCATGTTGCTAGACACTGCCCAAAAGGGGACAGCAATTACTCTGACAGAGGAAGCAGGGTTCGAGGCGGTGGTATGCAAAGAGATGGTTTGAGCAGAATGGGCAGAGACAGAGACGGTGTTGGCTCTATGATAACATGTCACAACTGTGGTGGCCGAGGACACATGGCCTACGAGTGCCCGTCTGCTCGAGTCGCTGACCGTGGATTCCGCCGGTACTGAGGTTTTTAAATCTACCAGTTGAAGTACCATTCTTCTTCACCTTTAGCCTTTTTAGCTTCTGCGCATTGTTTCGGTTGTGCTACATAGTGGTTTTCTCATGGTTTTTGTCTATTGGAGTGAATCAAGGCTGGGTTTTAAGTTTGGTTTGTTTTCGGGAAATTTGAAACATTGTTTGTGTTGTATGAAATATTGAATTAGATTAGTGTGATGCAGGGTTCTGAAGTTTCAGAATCCAATATTATTAGAAATCAAATTGAATGGTTTTGTTTTCTCCGAATCTTGAGTACTTTAAAGATGTGATATAGGTTTTAGTTAAAGTTTAAGGAGGATACATATTGTGTATGCAAGTATGTATATGTATCCATTCAAAGTCAAAACTCAATCTATTAGCCGATCTCGAACTTAACTAATAGACTTATGAATTACACAAGATTCGAAAAAGATACAATTATATTAAACGATGGACGTGCTAGTGGGAGAGAAGAAGAGATGGTCCTGTTTCATCTACAAGTAGATGAAATGAAATTGGATAACTTAAAAGGAACCTATAAACAACCGTACCAAATACTCCATAAATACCAACTTGCAAAAATGTTATTTTTTAAAGAAAAATGGCATGTGAGGTTTTTTTGTTTGGTTTTTATCTGGCATGCGAGTTTGTATCCAGTTCAGAGAGACAATGAGTATAATAATTTTTAGATGGAATGAATTGTTTCACACTCTTTGGATTCGTTGTTTTAAAATACTCATATACTGGTAAAGACGATAAAATGTGTTAGTGGCATCATTGCGTAAGTTTTCTTTTGTAATTTTTTGTGTTCATTGAAGGAGAAGGCTTACAGTGTTGATTGGTGGCTACTAGCCTACGACTACTAGTAGTGTTTCCTAAGGGATCTCTTAACTTTTTATTTCTTACTTTATATTTCATTTAATAATTACTAATATTTCTCACTAACGATCATATATATAGCCCACTAACGATGATATTTTAATAATAAAATAATAATATTTTAAATATAATTTAGTTATTTCAATTAATTTAATTTTGTTGAAAAAATTAAACTAATACTCAAATGACATGTGTAGGATGAATTTCTTATTAAGAATCTATAAGTTTTTTTAACAAGAACCTCTCATGTTTTTTCATTTTTTATTATGATTTTAATGAGAATATTTAGTTTAGATAACTTCAATGAAAATGTTCTAATAAACTCTAATCTTATAATATAAGGAACAATAAATGAATTTGAAAATGTGAGACATTTCGTCTTTATGAGAAATCTTTTGTGTTGTACAAAACCATGCTAATATATTAGGTCAATATTCGTTTGTAAAAGACACATAATAAGTTTTTTTTTTTGATAAGAAAAGACGCATAATAAGTTGACAAAAAAAACATACTTATGATCGTCTTCTCTTCTTAATTTTTAAGACAAAATCTTTATTCTTGGTAGGACCAAACCTAACTTTTTATTTTTTTGTTAGAAAGGACCAAACCTATCTGTCAATGAGAATTTTCAATTTATATAAGGGGACAAAAAAACAAGGGAATGCACTATAAATAGAGGACCAAAACGAAGAAGTTATCATACAAACAAGTCTACTTTACAAACTTTGTGGAGAAACCAAGAAAAATGAAGACAACTTCTTCATTGGTCGTTATCTTACTTCTCATGCTGATCTTGCAAACTAACAAACTAGTGAGTGGGCATGTCCGTTCCACTGATCAAAACAGGGTCAAGAACAACAACAACAACACTGATGAAAACAACACAACCACTGAAGTAGTTATCAAGGACAAGAAAAGAAGTTACAATGGAGGAAGCGGAAGCTATAGATGGGGATGGGGTGGAGGCGGTGGGGGAGGAGGAGGAGGAGGCGGTGGGGGAGGAGGAGGAGGTGGTGGTGGTGGCGGCGGCGGCAGAGGATGGGGATGGGGAGGAGGAGGAGGTGGAGGAGGATGGTACAAATGGGGTTGTGGCGGCGGAGGGAGAGGAAAAGGAAGAGAAGGAAGAGGAGAATTTGTGAAAAGAGAATATGCAGAATGCAAAGGAAAAGGAAAATGTAGAGGAAAGATATTAGAATGTCCCCAACATTGTGGAGGTTTTTGTTTTTATGATTGTCTCTTTATCTGCAAACCTCATTGTCGTCGCTAGAGAGATATATCGTTTTTGTCAATTTTTCATACATTCTCTTTTCTTTGACAAAAATCATACATTCTCTTTTTCTAGTTCTGTTTGGTGTTTTTTTTTTTTTTTGGTTTGTTTGGGTTATTTTGTTGGTTTGTACCCTTGTTTCTTACGGTTTTCTTTCTTACAAATATCCTGGGGCTTCTCGAGTGATGACAAAAAAATAGCCATTATATTAGGATCCTGATTCATGTAGTTTTTGGTTTTTTTTTTTTTTTTTAAGTTCTATAATGAGCTAAAAGTTCATATAAGAATTCCCATATGAAAGTTTTCTTTTGCCATTTAATCTCCAGTGTAAAAGACTTTACTTTTTATTTTTTTGTGCTTTCTGTAATGAACATCTTTTGAGAAAAAGTTTATTTTGTTTTAGAGTGTTTGAACACAAAGCCGGTCTTGAAATCAACCTCTAGTCTAGAGTACGACAATGACCAATGTACTATCTCTTGACTTTTTTTTGACCATATATGTTTCCTTGTTTCTTAAAAATTATCTCGATTTATTCTGATCATTGGATCACAATAGGTTAGTGAGTATATGAAAGTGGAAAAGACTGTCGAAAATTATCCAAATATATGACCGTAGAAAAGAGTCGTCGAAAAGTTGGGATGAAATTCTCGGGAGCATTCATGACTCTACTTTAATCATTCATCTTTTCAGCATAATTTTTGGCTGCCAGTTATATGATTAAAATTTTTTAAGATAATGCCTTCGCCAGCACCCAAAAACACTGAGAAATACTAAAAACATAAATATCAACTACATGAAATGCGGATGGTTTTTGAAATCCAACATGGGCCTATATTAGTTAGGTCCGTTTAACGCAGCGAAGATGACGTTTATTTTGTCTTTCATCTTTCTTCTTACCATTAAGCTAATAAGCTATATTCTTATTTGTGTTCTAAACCATTTAGTTTGCTAATTAAATCGAGTAGACGACGTGTCGGTACTATTGTTCCGGCTGCCAAGACCTGCCATGATGACGTGTCCTTAGTCATTAGTCATCAGAGCTCTGGAGGCATATTCAATCAGAAACAAAAATATGCCGATGGTGATGGGCACGTTATCGTGAATTTGTCTCCATTATATGCTCTTTTCTTATCTTTATTTCCAAAAATATATTATTTAAATACAAACCAAATCCAAAAACAATCCTTTCCCCATATGGGTTATGGGGACTGAAGAGGCAGATATGAAAAAGACTTGTCGTTATATTCCCTCTAGATTTTTTTTTTCTTCTAAACTTTAACTATTTATTAACCAAAGAAAAATTATTTTATTGAGATATCATCCTATACAAATAATAAAAACTAAAAATATAAAAAAAAAAATCTCAAATAAAAGTTTTGAATATCTTAGAATCCTTATTTACATTTATCATTCTATTAGTGATTAAATTTTATTATTTATTTAAATTATACTAAAAATAAAATAAATTATTGTTAAAATACTCAAAGTAAATATATTTCTTACGTAACACATTCTGAATCCACCATAGTTTTTATCCAATTAGGCATTATAGAAATACACCTGTAGATTTCACTCATCGAATTCGGAGCTAACATTAAATTTTACTTACTTTAGCAAAAATAATGTAGATGATAAATAAAAATAACTAATTATTCTATTATGAAGTCTAGCTTCCACGATAAAAGGAGGTCTTTGGAAATTCACAAAACAAGTCATGGGCTTTTGTACATAAAAACTTGCTATATATTGAGTAAGAACATTTGCATAAACGAAAAAGATAATAAAGGATTATTACAAAGATTAAAACAGCAAAACCTCAATCACACTCAAATTTACAAAAGACGAAATAAAAAAGAAGAGAGGCTAATTCTACGCAAGATCGAAGTTGAGAGAAATCAAGGAGAAACATACAAACAAACAAACAAAAAAACCCATGTAGGGAGATCGTAAAATTACCAGAAAGATCTAGTCTTTTTATTAGAAGAAAGAGGAGGATGAGTAAAAGTAGTAGTAGTAGTAGTAGTGATCTGTGGGACAGTGAAGCCACCATCATCATACCATCTCTTGTTGTTCTGTCCTTGTTGTTTCATGTTTTGTATTGGAGCAAAAGACTGTATTTCTGGTGATGTTTCTTTGTTGTACATCCCAAACTGACTATTATTGTTGTCTTCAGAAAAGTAGTGATTTGGGTATGAAGAAGGATGAGTTTGTGGAATCTGAGGGACCCAAATCCCCAAATTCTTAGATGGAAGTGACACTGTATTGTTGTTGTTATTGTTGTTTCTCTTAGTGCTGTCATCTTCTGCTTCCATATATGGTAACACTCCATCATCATCACCATTCTGCAATCACACAAAAGACAACCCACAAGAAAAGAACTCATTTTCAGAATTTAACACAATAATACCCAAATGAGGAAAAGATCTATCTACACCTAGTAAAGTTTGTTACCTTTTTTAACATCTCAATTAGATCTGAAATGATATGATATTACGTAAACAGAGGAAATAAAATTTCAATCTTCTAAGGGTCATTGAAGTTACTAATAAAAGACCAAATCTTGAACCAACTAAACTTGGATCTTTAATTCTTTATTGATCAGAGAGAAGAACAAACCTTGGAGAACCCAAAAGAAGGAAGAGATGAATCAAGAAAATCCTCAACGTGCCAACCAGGTAACGTATCGATCAAATACTCTGAAATCGTGCTAGTGGATCCCCACTGATTCATCGCCGCATCTCCAGGTTGGATCTTGGAGTTGTTGTTGCTCTGGGGAGGAGCTGAGTGAGGTTTCTTGAGAGGAGGATTAGAGATTGATGATCCAGGAACAGAGCAATCTTGGCTGTTTGAAGAAGAAGAAGATTCTGAAGTGGGTTTGTAAACAGAGGATGTAGCAGAGAGCTTAACCCCTGTAAGAAGAAACCTATCGTGTTTCTTCGTGTGTTCATTCGCGGCGTGGATCGATGAATCACAATCTTTGCATAAAATAGCTCTATCTTGTTGACAAAACAACAGAGCTTTTTTCTCCTAAAAAACAAAAACAAAAACAAAAACAAAAACCCCTCAGATCGGTAATCAACGGAATTAGACACCTATGTCTGAAGTTAGAAAGAGACCTGACAGATGTCGCAGAGAGGAGAGCTGTTGTTTGAGGAAGAAGGATAAAGGAGAGAGAAACGGAGATGTTTAGAGGCGAGTTTGTTAGCGTGGTGGACTCGGTGGTCACAACCACCGCAGAGAGACGCTTCGTCGGCGGTGCAAAACACCGACGCTTCTTCTTTATCGCAGACGTCGCACCTGATCTTCATCGATCGATTTGATTAAGAGAGAGAGAGAGAGAGAGAGAGAAGTAGTTGAAAAGGATAGGAGAGAAGATGTGAGATTTTATGGAGTTTGTGTTAGAATATGGAGTAAGGTATGAGGGTATTTTTGTAATATCAGCATCACCTTCTTCTTCTTTCTTTCTTTCTTTTTTTCTCAATCATATCTCTCTTTTTTCTTTTTTCCTATAAAACTATGTCTTGTTTTATATGAGATGAGATGTCCTTCAGAAAGTGGAAAAATGATAATTATTACTTTTTTAGATTAACAATACACAGCGAGATGCTCTTCACTGAGAGGTTTTGCCCATGATCGTTCCGTTACTCATTGAGTCATTGTTATTGACTAATGGTAGTGTATTAGACTATATATGATGCACGTTCAAAAAAATATTTGTAACAAAGTAACCTTTTGACTGTCTAATCCTCCTTTTAATTGTCTATACAAGTCGGAAAAAATAAATTGTAGTAGATACCTACGTTTACACAATGGAACAAAAAAATTATGAAAAAACTCACTCCTAAACCATTATTAACCATTGACTTACATCGCATGTACACATTTTTCTTAAAAAATGTACTTTTAGATTGACTAATTTAACTTAAGAAATGTGAACCATTCAACGAGTTAAAAACTGTACTTTTTCTTATATCATATCTATACGTACGCTTATGTCAAAAAAATTACATCAGAATTAAGATGATCGATAACTTGAGTAATACATTAAGAAGATGGATAGTATAAGAAAAATACGTGTAATATTTAATCACTATTAAGGTAATATATAAAAAATTTACGTGACAACATTACCTTAGATTTCATCGTAGTTTTGGTATTAGATTTTTAACACGTTTTTCAAAATGAAAAAACAAATTTTGGAATGGATTAATCCGATAAATTTAAATCATATCGATTTTGCATTAGCATATGTTTGGATTCTTATACTATAATAAATTTTAAGGGTTTTTTCATTCAAAAATTATTGGCAGTAAATAAATTGATCCAGATTCCTAATTAACAGTTCAATAACATCCTATATATAATATTAGGAAAAACCTTGCGTTTGACCCAAAAAAAAAAAAAAAAAAACCTTGCATGTGCATAGTTCATATCATCTACTAAGTTTATATATTAGCATCAGTGATACGGAAGATAATACTACGCTGTTTTTTTCCATGAATTGTCCCCCAAAAGACAAGAAATTGTAGATTCAACAATAATACATCAAGGAGAAACTGCGAATTGAGTTTCTTAGCCGATTTTTAGCCCGATTGATCTCTTGTTTATTCAAATTCCATATATATTATAGTTCATGCAGTCATGCACCAACTCCAAAGAGAGGATAAGATTAAACATAGCTATATGAATATGAATATCATCTTGTTATATGTTTGCAAGACTTATCTTTGGTTAGAAGATTTATAGTGGAAGCCCGAAGAACTTTGCATTGGAAGTGGATGGGGTGAAGCGCGGGTATCGAACCAAGTTGACTAGTGGGGTCTTACCTTTACATAAATAATTTAAACAGATAAAATATGTCTCAGTGGTTTCCTTTTATGCCCAACTAGAATCACCTTTCTAATGTATAATCTTTTTATTTTTTATTTTGCTATTATTTTGTTTTTATTAAAGATTATTCAATCATATATTAAAAACTAAGATGTCCAATAATGCTTATTAATTTTCTCAGTTCACATATATGTGTATAAATGGAATGAAAACCAATGTCATTTAGTTTGGTTGATAGGTCTTAATTTTAATTTTTTTTGTTTAGATACAGATTCTTAATTAGCAACAAATGTTTTTAGTCTTAAAATGTTTCGATAATTTCTGTTTTTTATGCTTCAGTTTCAATTACAGCTTCATAAAAAATCCAACTGTATTGGTTTATTTTGTCAAAGAGCAAACCTGATTTGACCTCCGAATAAAACAAATTCTAAAGTATAACACCTTTACGCTTGAACATGTTTTCAGTATGATCAAAACCGTAATTGGTTTCTAAGAAGATATTAATGATTCGTATAGATATTAAGGATAAGTTTCAAAATCTAGAACCACTATCAAGTAACAAACCAAAGATTAAAAAAGTTTCTTTTTCAGGAGTGAAATCTAGTAGAGGCGTATCTTGTAAATTACTAAATTATAATCCTGAAAAAAAGCAGTATATTAAAGAATATAAAAGATTCGCCAATTAACTAAAGGCGTATACTTAAAGAAACTTTAAAGTTTAAACCCATATCGAAGCCTGCCAAGTATCATAATAATTTGTTTTTTAAATGGAAAGTATTATATGTATCCTATAAATATTATTATAAAGTTTTAAGAATCCATGTATGGCCCCTAGGCCATAGCTCATTTTATTTTATTTTTTAAGGAGTCCACATAGAAATACCCTCATGTCCTCCACAGCGATTACCTTTATTATCAATCTCAAGTTTTGTTTAATTAGCAACCATCAGACCATCTCCATTACTTATCTTAATAATAAAATAATAATATTTTAATAAAATTTAGATATTTAAATTAATTTAAATTTGTTGAAAATTTTTAAACTAATACTTAAATAATATGTGGAAGATGTTAATCGGATTAGTCCGGTCCGATTTGGTCCAAAATTCATAAAATCCACATATATTTAAGTTTAGTCTGAAATCCGTAAAATCCGTATATATTTGAGTTCGGTTTGGTCTAGTCCGAAAAAATTTTAAACCTATATTTTAAAACTTGGTCCGGTCCTAACAGGGGTATAGGGGTTTTCCGGATATTTTTCGGATTTTTTTTAGAAAAAAACAAATTTATAAGTTTATACATTTCTTGAAAATAGTAAATTTATATATTAAATGAGCCAATAAAACTATTAGTATTCATTAAATACAACTTAATTTAAAAGCAAAAGTTTAAAATCAAATAAATTGTTTAAACTTCGATCAAATAAAAGATAAAACAAAATATTTCAAACTACATTATATTGTAGCGCCAAGATTTGAATTCGCTTCAATGCATTCTAAATCTTCGTCTGCTTTAATGCCTTCTAAATTTTTTCTCGTCATCAAGTTGTATATATATATATAAAATTAAATTTTAGTTAAATTTTGTTATGAATAAATTATATAAAATATCATAGATAAAATTTTTAAAAATATTAAATAAATATGAAAAACATTATAACATGTAAATCTACCCAGCCACGTTTAAAAGAAAAATAAATAAAAAATGTTAAGGGTTTTTCGGGTCGGTTCGAATTCGGTCGTCGGGGTAAGTCCCAAAAACTTTTATCCTAATCCGAAATGTCCAATTTTTTTTAACGTATATATTTAAACTCGAACCCGATAGTTTTTAGAGCTAAACCGGACCAATTCACAGGTTTTAGCTCTAATTGACATGGCTAAAGAAACCATGAGTTCTTAAACAAGAACTTCTTTCACCTTTTTCTCATATTTTTTTATTTTTATTATAATTTTAATAGAAGTATTTAGTTTAAATACTTCTAATAGGCATATTCTTAATAAAATAAAATCATATTCGAAAATGATCTTTGTAATAATATTTTCTCAGTTCTAATGTATTATCCCTCCTTGAATCATTAGTTATAAAATGCTAGATCAGTTAAGTTAGTGTAGTTAATATATATATATATATATATATAATTTAGAATTTGTGCTAATCAGGAATTTACAGTAACTTGTATGATACACAGACATGTTGAATCAGTGATACAGTGCAACAAATTGAAATTTATTGAAATCCATATTTTATTTTATAGAACATATAATAAGTCTAATTAAAAATATAAAAACAGTATAATATTATGGAATAATGTTAAATTGTAAAAAAATAATATACAAAAGAATAAAAAAATAATATTTTTAATAGCATTTTAAATATAATTTTTATGATTGATAGTCGTTAAAATAATAGTATACCGCAGAGGTACGCCAATCAAAACTAATATACATTCCAGCCTCCATGTGAACAACGCAAGATTACTTTATTTATAACTTTTCTGTGTGAGCTAGGGAACAAATGGGTCCCACTTTCATAGCCTCATAAAACAAACGTCTAAATATATTTAGGAAGTGGATGGATAATCATGTTAAATATCATAAGATCACAGCAAAATAAAATTGGGTCAAAATCAATTGTACGTTGTTTTAAGAGAAAATTGCTTAAAAAATCCCGAACTTTTCCGTTTGAGCCATTTTAAACATGAACTATCAACTAAACCATTTAAAATATGAAGTTTTGTTGAATTTGGTTTTTAATCCCAAATTTGTAGTTGACTTTCCCAATTCAACACGTCGTTAACTACGTTGACTGTCCGTTAATACATAACTAATCTCATGTTAGTTTGTCCCGTTAAAGCTCTAAACGACGCCGTTTCGCTTGCAAAAAAAAATAAAATAAATAAAAGCCATTGTTGGGGTTCGAACTCGGGATCCTTCGATAGAAAAGGGACAACTTTTGCCAATATGCTACAGTTGCAGTTTTAAGAATACCTAAATGTGTTTAGTTAATTTCTCAGAATGATCCCCAGATTGATTTAGGTTTTCTCTCTCGACCACAACCCCCAAACTGTCGCATATCTCTTCCTTTAACTCGACGAAGCTCAATTCATCATCTCTTTTGTTTGTTGTGTCGTCATGAGGGAAAAAAAGACAATCAGTTTGAGTCTCGTAAAAAGACTTCCGTCGGACGAAACTCTAACGGTCAGGGGTCGAAGAGGAAAGAGTTAGAAGGAGGAGAAAATTCTAGAAGTCCTGGGTTGAAGCGGAAGAAGTTAGAAAGAGGAGCAAAGAAATCGAGTAGTTGTCGACAGAGGTCTGAAGGCAGAGCAAAGACATATGGGAGCAAGCGGCGTGGAAAGAAGGATGACGACGGAGAACCTTCCAAAGCTCAGGGTTCAGAGGCTATGGATCAATCACATAACGAGGTTGGTGAATATCCTAATTCCGACTATGTAGGCGAAGATTTTGGTGACTTAGATGGGAAAGAAATCGAGGATGATAATGGTCATGGTTAGGCCTGTAACGGATCCGGATATCCAGCCTTTTCAAAGTATCCGGAACCGTATCCGGATCCGTTGGATCCGTAATTTTATTATCCGTATCCGGATCCGCCAAAACCGAATATTTGGATTGCCGATATCCGTGAAAAAAATGAATATCCGCGGATATCCGGATTCGGATCCAAATTACAAGTTAAATGTCTTGTAATTCATAATCTAAAACGTATACACACTTAAGCTTCAGATAAATTAATACTAGTGTTGAATTTGCATCATTATGATTATAAGCTTGAATTTAAACAAAATCTTGTGCTGCAAAGCACAATAGCGAGAGGGCTCATAAATATCATTTTATACTTTCATTTGAATAACAGTGGATTCAATTTGATATAATTATAAATCACTGATTGAATAACAAGAGATTGTAAGTTATTTTAATAACATGGGATTTAGAAAGAGATTTTAAAATCACAAGTTGAATAATATGTGATTTTAAGTAAGCCCCAAAATCTTCTAAAATATTGGTTTCAAAACACCCCACTAATTAAGTTCTCAACAACAAAGTAATCTAAAATGTAAGCATTAGATTTTACTCTCTGTTCTCACAATTAAATTCACTAACAAAGCAAAACTCACAAAAAAACCCGAAAAAACAAACACTAAGCCATTATACACAATACAAACTCAAATCCAAGCACAAGAATTCTAAATTGACGATTGAGAGAGATAAAGTTAGAGAGAGAGAGTGAGAGATAGAGAGAGACCTTTATGAGACAATAAGAGCGAAATCAGAAGCACTTGTGGTGGTGACAATCGCAAACTTCGTCGCCGTTGAAAGAAAATAAAAAAGTCTCAAATCACGAATTTCTAATCTCTGTTGGCTTAAGACTTCGACGCTTTGAGATAAGCTGAACCAAAGAAGAAGATGATTGTGTATTGGACTAAATGTTCTTGGGCTTAACATAATTTATGTTTGTTATATTTACTAAACACATAGGTTACGTAACTTATGTTTATTAAACATAATTGGGCTTTATATTTTATGTTTCATGAAATCAAGGCCCAACAAATAACTAAACATAGTAATGTAATAAATATATATACGGATATACGGATATCCGTAACTGATTTTTTTTTATCCGGATCCGGCGGATCTGAATTTTCATTATCCGGATCCGGATTCGGAAGACCCGGATATCCGTTTTTCGGATCGGATCCCGGATACGGATACGGATATCCGCGGATAACGGATTTTAATCACATGGCTAGTCATGGTGGAATGGAAGAAGAAAACTGTAGAGATTTATCTCTCTTCTTCGGAGAGGACGCAAAGAAAGATTACACAGAGGTCGATGAAGATAGTGGAGACGATGGCTGGGATGAGGACATAATACCTGATCCTTTGTCATCAGATGAAGAAAATGAAGAGCAATCGAGAACAGGTAAAACATACCGACAATATGTGGACCCAGAAGAGCTACTTGGGTTGGGTAAAACGTTTTCGAGTGCGGAAGAGTTCAAGCATGCACTCCTCAGATACACTTTGAAAACGAGGTACAACATAAAGTTTTATCGATCTGAAGCTCTGAAACTTGGTGCAAGGTGTGCTGCTGATAGGGATGAGCCATGTCCCTGGAGTATATATTGCTCGTATGAGAGGAGAAAGCCGAAGCTGATGATTAAGTGTTATGTCAATAAGCATGTGTGTGAGCCTACATGCTACTCAAATATGCTGAAACCGGCAACAATTGCAACATTGTACGCTGAGAGGTTGAAGGTGAATCCCAAAATAACAAGGTATGAGATGCAAGCTGAGTTACAGAGAGAGTATGGGATGATTGTGACTGATTATGCATGTGGTAAGGCGAAGACAAAAGTGATGAATGAACGGAAAGCAAGCCACGAGGAACATTTTGACCGAGTTTGGGATTATCAGGCAGAGTTTCTCCAGTCTAATCGAGGTTCTACAATGGAAATCGAGACCAGGGCCTACAATTGGAAGCAAGCAACGTTTTTTCAGGATGTATGTATGCTTTCACTCGCAGAAGCACTCTTGGAAAAATACATGTAGACCTATATTTGGTTTAGATGGAGCATTCCTTAAATGAGATATAAAGGGACAACTCTTGGCTGCTGTTGGACGTGATGGAGACAATAGGATTGTTCCTATTGCATTGGCTGTAGTAGAGATAGAGAATGAGACAAATTGGGAGTGGTTTGTGAAGCTTCTTGCAGCTGACTTGAACCTAAATGATGGGAAGGGATACACAGTTTTGTCTGACAAACTAAAGGTCTGATTTTGCCTTCTAAACTGTTTGTTTGATTTGCAAAGTACATGTCTGATTTTTTTTGCTTGTTTTTCAGGGCTTAGTGAAGGCCATACACGGTATTCTTCCAGAAGCAGAGCACAAGCAGTGTTGTAGGCACATATACGACAACTGGAAGAAAGGAAGCCATGATATGCAGTTGCAGAGGCTATTCTGGAAAATAGCACGAATCTATACAAAAGGGAATTTCAGGCATAATATGATTGAGTTGGAGAAGTAAAACGCATGTGCTCATGCTACTCTCCAAGTCACTAAACCAGAAACATGGGCTAAGTGTTACTTCAAATTAGGATCGTTGTGTAATGACATTACCAATAACCTCTGCGAGTCCTTCAATCGAACCATTAGAGGTGCTAGGAAAAAACCCTTGTTGGATATGTTAGAATACATTAGGAGGCAATGTATGGTTAGGAATTTTAAAAGGTCAAAAATAGCAGGGAAGTTGCAGTCAACGTTTACTAAGAAGACACATGCTTTGATAAAGAAAGTGGAGTTAAAATCTAAAGAGTGTTCCATATACTATGCCGTGGGGAGTGAGACTGAGGTTAATCATAAAGATGTGGGGTTTACAGTGGATATGGAAAAGCGGATTTGTGGCTGTCTAAGATGGCAGATGACAGGAATTCCATGTATTCATGCTACGTGTGTAATCAATGCTAGGAAACAAAAGGTGGCAGACTATGTTGCTCCATGTTACTCAACTATAAGATGGCGTGAAACCTATAGCATTGGGATTAGGCCTGTCAAATGGATGATCTTATGGCCCGTGACCAACATATTAGGTGTCTTGCCACCACCTTGGAGAAAAAGAAATCCAGGTAGACCCAAAAACCATGATAGGTTTAAAAGCATGAATGAAATAGCAGAGGCAGCGAACCTGGACAAGTTGAGTCGTCATAAGAGAATTATGACTTGTTCAAACTGCAAAGAAGAAGGGCACAACAAGATAACCTGCCATAATTCTAGTGTTTCCAATCAACCGAAGAAGCCACGAGGCAGACCGAAGAAACCTCTGGTATTTTACTATATTTTTATTTCTTGTTACAAGTCAAGTGTTAGTTCTTTTCAATATTTTGGATTCTTTACCACTTGCTATTGCGTTTCGTAGTGTTAAGTTTTTCAAGAAACAATTAATGTGATAAGATGATGGCATTAACCACCTGAGTTCTGCTTAGTTTCTTTCGCTAGAAGAAATGATAATTTGCATTCATTAAGTTTGGGGATTGACGAACATAACGTAATTGGTTTGTTATGCTATCTTCACTGTTCTGTAGTCACTTTGTCTACTTATGGTCACAAGAATCACAAGAAGAGGCATCACAACACCCACTGTCACAACCACAAAGCTCACAAACAGAAGGATATGATCGATGGGAACAAGTTTCACAAGCACAAGGATGGGGCCGTTGGTTTCCTTGAAATTTTTTCTGAAACTCTAGTCATCTTTATGTTTCTGAATCTCTAGTCATCTTTTTAATCCCGTTGTATCAGTTTTAATGTTTAGGTATCTAAAACTAGAGTCATGTTTTATTGTTTTGATGACATTTGGAGATTTCTCTGGTTTTGGGGATTTTTAAAATTATAGATCATTCTGAGAAATTAACAAAACACATTTAGGTATTCTTAAAACTGCAACTGTAGCATATTGGCAAAAGTTGTCCCTTTTCTATCGGAGAATCCCGAGTTCGAACCCCAACAATGGCTTTTATTTTTTTTTATTTTTTTTGCAAGCGAAACGGCGTCGTTTAGAGCCTTAACGGGACAAACTAACACGAGATTAGTTTTGTGTTAACAAACAGTTAACGTAGTTAACGACGTGTTGAATTGGGAAAGTCAACTATAAGTTTGGGATTAAAAATTAAATTCAACAAAACTTTATGTTTTAAATGGTTTAGTTGATAGTTCGTGTTTAAAATAGCTCAAATGAAAAAGTTCGGAATTTTTTAAGCAATTTTTTCATTGTTTTAATATTGTTTTTGGTACGCTGTATGATGTTAGAACTTGCTGAAATTAGATATTTCATGATGTCAAATATTCATTCGTTGTTTTCTTTTCTTAACATTGAAAACTAATTTTAACAGATAGGACTTAATTTGATGTTAGTCCAAAAAAAGTGGAAGAAGGGATGGGCAAAGAAGAGAGACAACACGTGGCTCGTTTGGTCCGTCGTGTCTCTCGTACGTTGTTCGAAGCTCTACACTTAAAACTCCGACTAGGTCAGGTCACCAACCTCCTTGAGTTTTAATTTATTTTATGATCAAAACAATAATCCACTCGCTCTAATTGGTCTATATAATGTTTTCGTCAAAATAATTTTACGATATTAGAAATTAATAACTACTCCATTGGTTATTAAAGTATTGGAATAAAATAAGGGATTTAGTTGATCTGAATGGGCAGAAGATGGGCAGGACAATATCGAAACCTCTGGACTCTTAACAGCGATTTAATAGCATTTTTTATTAAGCGAATTTATTGATTTTTATTGGACCACATTATTTGACACATTTTTCTTGAAGGATGAATCGAAAACAGGGACCATTAAAAATTTTAAATTATGGGAAACCAACTTTCTAACATTATAGACAAGGACAATTTAGTTTATTTTGTATCGGAGTTGGAATCCGAAGATATGATTCAAATCTGATCCGAAAAATTCGATCCGAATCTGAATTCAAAATTTTAAAATATTCGAACGAGATCTAAAACTCAAAACCCGAAAATCTAAATCCGATCTGAATTCGAACATGTATCCGATCATACGTACAATATAAATATATAGTAATAATATATTATTAATATTTATATTTGTAATAACTTAAATGTCCAAAATATTCAAACTTTCGGATATTTTGGATATTTTTTGGTATTTAAAATACTTTTGAGTAAAATTACTAGAAGTTTTTAAATATTTTGAATATTTTCGAGTAATTTGGATACAAAATTTTTGATATTTAGGAACTTCAAGTAATTCAAAATATCAGACCCAAATCTAAAATTTAGAAATATATGAATGGATAATATAGCTCTAAACCCAAAAATCAGAAATATCTAATCCGAACCTCATCGCCTATCCCTAATTTGTGTATATTAGTGTTGCCCCACATAATTAATTATCTTAATTCCAATCCGTGTCATATATGTTGTTTAAAAAATAAATACGTAATGGCTTACGCCAATAGTCTAAAGCGAGGAAAGTGTCTCACAGGCACAAATGGATTTCACTATCTTTTGTCCCTTTTGACATAATTATCAAAAACATTATAGTAACGAAAAAGAAGATTTATTGTTTGTGACAAACCCACGTAAACAGTCTTATCCGTATTACATTGCTTATGAGAAATGGTTTGCTCTATATCATGCCAAAATCTGTTAAAAAAATTATGGCTTAATTGTTTAAGAAAAAAAAAGAATTTCACATTGTAAAAAAGTAATAAATGGAGGTTGAAAGAAAAGAAAAAAAAAGAGGAAAAGAAAATGAAGTTTAGAGAAAAATATTTTCTTCATATGTTTTGTAGAGTAAATATTTCCTATATAATCTTATCCATCTCTTCAATTTTTTCAGCAAGAGAAGGCTCAATTTTGTTCCTCTTTTTTTTAACTAATAAAAATAAAGCTGAACTGACAATAAAATTCCATCTGATGAAAAACTTTTCTCTAATTTGTATAGCCGGTCAAAGCCTGTATTTGTAAGGTAAAAATTATTTTTCTGGAAAGTGAACTTAAGACATAAGATTACTAAAAAGAATTTCACAATTAAAATTAGGTTAGAAAAATACTATCTTACTAGGATTTCACATAGTATTTAGTTTTTAAATTTTTATATATAATTTTTATGACTTTATATTATAAAATGATTGAGTTTCTATAATTTCTAATATATATGTTACAGTGTAATTTATATTTTGTTATATTTGTAAGACTTAATAGTATTTGTTATTGAATGTATGTGAGTTAAATTTGAAATAAATATAAGTATGTGTAACGTAGTATTATTAAACTCTAATAGACTATATAATTTTTTTAATGAATACAATACATTTATTTAGTCACTACCAAACATTAAAAGTTAGCATCAGGTATTAGATTTTAATAAACTGTTTATATACATTTTCAAATATGAAGAATGACTAATTTGGTAACTATATAATTATGGAAATAATGTGAATGAATCACAAGTTATTGTAAAATGCAAAAGAGTTGTTTATTATTGTAATAATAATAATACTTTAATTATTATTAGTGTAAAGATTACATGCAACAAAGATAATTAATTTGGTTTTTTGTAAAAACTTTTTAGTCTCAATGTCAATTCCTTCTCTTCCTCTCATCTTAAAATTTTATCCAGTTATTAAACATGTCGAAATCCAAAATTAGCCAATGGAGGATTTAATTCGCCTCGGATTCGGACAGAACACATTTTCGAAGGATCAGTTTATGAACATCTCCACAGGTTCGTGCAAGCGCAAACTCTTGTTCGGTTTCAGTTTGGGTTTGTTAAATGGGTAAAAGACAGGAATCGCTGGCGTAAGGATATATTTCTATCTCAGAGAACTCAAGTATGCATATGTAAGTCTTCTTCTTCGTTTCGCTTTTGTGTAGCTTCTTCTTTATCTCTAAATTCACCAAATCAGTTAAGTTGTAGAGTTGATTATTGGATTTCGAACATAGATTTAAATTTAAATCTTTGTTTCGTTGAGGAATACAGTTCCAATCAATGCGCGGAATCAGTCAGTTTGTTATAATCGTATATTGAAGTTCCATGTTCTAAAATGGGTGATTCTAATTTATTTCTTTGTATAAATTACGATAGGTTGCTCCTCATAGGTTTTAGAACCAATAGACGTTTAGTGTTTAGTCATCCTAAGATTTAACTGTAGGATGTTGTAACATATAGCTATGGATTTCTGTAATAGTTACTGATATTTGAACTCCTTTTATGTTGTAATATATAGCTTCTGGATTGTGACCACAATTTTATTAGAAATGCAACAATCTAATTCATGTTGACAACCAATAATTGTCTTAAAGGATTGTGTATGAAATCAATTTCAAGCAAGGTTTGTGCTGTCACAAACACCAAAAATTGTTTATCAACATGAAGATAAGTACTCGTTATCTATCTATATTAGTAAGCATAAACCTTAAACGATTTGTTATATATATAACTCACATACGGATTGCTTCGTAGGTGATACTTAATGAAGAAAACAATCAATGGAAGTAGATATTTATTTTCATCAAGCTATGGCGACAAAAAGTTAGAAACAAACTCATAAAAAGTTATATTATTTTGTATACCTTGACAAATTAATTTAAATTTGTTAAAGTTCTTTTGATGATATGTGAGTGTATTGAAAATCAATAACTGTAATATGAATCTGATAATCCATAGAACAAACAAAGTTTTAAAAACACTCATCAAAATTTTTTAGTTTGGTTGGTAATATAAGCTCTGACTTTCTTCAAACAAATGAATCACCTACAATTTCAAAAAAATGAAATTATGTGTTTTAAAATATGGATAGGTGATTCATAACGAAGCATTATTTACATATTCAAATTACCACTGTAAAGTAAACGTACATTTATCAGAATAATATGTTGTAGATCATTCTCTTAATTTTCCAAATTCTGAAACACCTCTTAAAAACCACATTAGTTGTTTGCCTTTCAATCTTTCCTTCTTTGTTGGCAATCAAAATTTTTAAGCCTTTTTTAGAATGTCTCTTAGGTAGGCAAATGAAGCAGCCATTAGAGTAGTTAAAGTTTCGTTGCTTATGTTTTAGGAAAGTGTCATCGAGTTTGGTGTTTTTAGGTGATGTGAGTGAAGAGTATATATATAGTGTTTAGGTAAGATGGTAGAGTTTTCTTATAATGAGTAGCTAAAATCTTGGTGACCAAGTTTAGAAGATCTTGGAAATTATCTTCAAAATGACAATTTCGAGAATAGTTGAGTAGGAATATGCTTGTAATATGCTATGGTTTTTATAAGTGTGCTTATAAAAGATCTTCACATAAACGACTCGTCCAATTGGTAATTGGAAACCGAAATTATCTTATCTTATTTGTAGGACAAATTTAATTTTTATTTGATATTAATAATCTGCATTCCATGCTTAATTGTTATTGTCTAATCTTAGATATAATTGTTAATGATGATTTTTTTGGCAGAGAAATATTATCAAAAGATCTTGCCATAAGGAATGAGAGAATTAAGGAATATCTGAAATCATGATTCTGGGTTTTATATGTCAATTTTGATCCGATCTGTTTATGGGTAAGGTAAGTGTTTGCCAAAATTAACCTTAATGAATTTTTATTATTTGCGTAAAACATAATGTCATTCTTTATAAACAACTATTAAAATAAAGGATAGTTTACAAAACCAACACATTTCAATTACGACAAAAATATAAAAATTTACCCAGATATAAACAAAACAGAATTAATTAAAACTTTGAACAATAAAATTTTAAATTTACACGATTTTTCGAAACAAAAACTTTAGTCACTAATTAACTAAAAAATTAGTTATTTTTCTTTTCTAAAATCAATTCTAATCTAATAAAATCGTCATTTATGTCTATCATCTCTTGGATAAAAAATTCTAAAATCGTTTAATATGGATCACATATGTTTTTACATTCTTCTTTCTATTATATTAATTTTTGTAATGGCATCACATATAATTTTAAGAACTTAAAAGTTTTTTTTCTTAAATGTATATATCAAATAATATTAGTAGAATATAAATAACAACAATAAAATTTTATTTTAATTACCTTATTTAAATAAAATAATAAATTTAACAAATTTTATATTAAAAACTAAAATATTCTTGTATAACGATTTTAATATAAGAATCTAAACAAAAAAGAAACAGAAAATAAGTGATAGTTGCACAAAATATCTCTCCATCATCATGGTTCAAGGGATTATTGGAGTATCTCTATTAAAAGATTTTAATCTAGATATCCTGTAATATAAAAAAAAAAAATAAAGAAAAAGAGTAAAGAGAAGCTTTTCTTGAAATACTTTAAGATACCTATAAAAAATTCTTTAGACATGTGTATTCTATTAAGTGGTTTAATTTCTTTTTAAAATAAAAATAAATTATATTAAAATATTAATATTTTTTTTTTAAGAATCTCAAATATTATTTTATTGATGGAAATAATCTTAGTATAAAATATATAAATCAAACGGAGTTTTTGTATATTACCTCAAAAACAAAAATTGGCCAATCAATCACCATCTTTCAAATCCACTTTACTGCTCATTCTTTGCATCAATTCACATCAGGAATCACCTCATCAAATTGATTCAGATTTAATTTTCCTCTCATTTTTATTTCACTGTATATTGACTATTTCACGATGGCTAATTATAAAAAAAACAACAAATCACCCATAGGATTTTGATTAGACCAACCAAACTCACGTGTTAAGTTTGGATTTATCATACACCTATCACACCATAAAGTCTCTCTAGTAAACTACTACGTATATATATATGATCTCATCTGTGAATTCCATCTAAATATCTTTTGACTGCTTTCTCGTTCGTCTCGAATATAAACGACTTCTCTCGTATCTACAAAGAAGAAACACGGAAAGAAATTGATCAGTATCATAACATTGGAACAGATATGAACAAAGAAAAAAAAAAACAAAGACTTACAAAACTAATTTACCTGGATTAAGCAACTGTTCTTGAGAGTGACAACTTCTCCATGATCAATTTCTTCATCGTTCATCCATATAGAAAACTTCCCAAGATTCTTGATTTCAAAACGCCCATCTTGCTTCAACTTTATTAGAGCCTAGTTCCATAGAAATCCCAATAAAACTCACACTTATAAAGGTGTCCAATCAAAATGTATGAAAAATAAGTAGATGTTAACGATGTCATCACCTGTCGTCGAGAGAATGTTGTTTCAGACCCTGACCTTCCTAAGTCGATATCCACTGGATATTCTCCTGTCGCTCTTCCAAGTAACACCTGAAATGTTGAAAACGTTTTAGCTCAATTAAATCGAGCAAATCACTCTAATTATTCATCTCAAAAAGATTCAATAACCTCTGGTTTGTTAATGTAATGCTTAGAGCTTCCATATAGAAGAGCGAAAGCCCCATGAGCAGCGATGTCGCGGTTCATGTAAGATTCAGCACTCTGCTCTAGTCTCATTATAATTCGTGCCATTTCCTCGTTTCGATATCTCAAAGCTACATACACATAATCATCAGTATAGTTTTTTTTTTTTTTTTTTTTTGGGGTTAAATTAGAGACAACAAATGGCAAAATTACAGTTTGAGAGACAGATTATTACTTACCTTCCAACTCGTACCGGTCTTGGCCAATCGGTTCAAGGTCCATGTCAAGAATCTGATTGGTTCAAAAAGAAACACAGTTTCAGTAAATTTAACCATGAAAAAACAATACTTTACACAGTGACTTGTAAGAGTTTATATACCATAGCTTCAACATCTGAAAAGGAAGGCATATCTTCATCACTCTCAATTTCCTTATTATTCTCCTCTGGAGCGTTTATATCCATCTCTGCAGTCAATGTCTGTTCACAGATTTCATTCTCTGGAAAGTGTTGTAACGGTGATGAAGTTCCTGCAGCAACAGTAGATGTCGCTTTCTCCGTAAAGCTATCATTGAATGCAGAAGAACAACTTGCTTGTGTTGTCACAGAACGATCTCCAAAACCATATCTGTCGATAATGTCATTGCCTTTTGCTTGTGATGATGATCCTCTGATTGGAGGCAGAGGTGGTTTCATATGCTTCCTCAATGACGATGATGAAGGATTAACCGAGGTTCGAGCTTTAGGATTGTGCAGTTGCAGGTTGATATCATCGTTATCTGGAATCTCAGCGGACTCACGGTTTGTAATACATATGAGAACACCGTTAATGATTTCTGGATGTGGATCCAATTCACACAATGACATAGCCCTAGGACGAGCTTCCTCTCCTATGCTTGGCAAGTCTTGAAAAGACTGTGGAGGAATCCAAGTCTCTGCTTGACGAGGGATTACTTGCTGAAGTGACTGTGGTGTAATCTCATCGAAGGATGTGTTGGGTTGCTGAAACAGAGGATCTTGAAACACTTCTTGAAGCATAACATGTTCTATTGTTGTTGTTGCTACTGTAACATCACAGTCTTGAATCTGTTCATCGTTGATGTTTAACATCTGATCCACCATTCGATCATCATCATCATCATCATTATCATTACCAAACCATCTTGTCTGATAATCATCTAGTTGATCATCATGAGAGGATAGCATAATGTCTGGGAAAGTTTTCTGAAAAATTTCAATGTCCTCAAACTTGAAATCAAAATCATCATATTCTCCAAACGCAGTCCCTTCATCCTCATAATGATGTTCATCAATGGCATTGTTATTGACCATAAGAGACTCCTCCAACTCCAAACGCCTCTTCTTTTGGGCAGTGTAGTACTGACTTCTGACTGGTATTGATTGATAATGGCCTTGTGGAAGGAATTGAGCTCCGTATTGGAGCTCAAATCCGACTGATGAAGATAGAGATGTAACCTTGGGATTGTAAAGAAGACAATGCCATCGATCTTTTAGTTCCGAAAGTGTAAATTTCCGAGAGAATCTCACCGCTCCTTTAGCTAGCGTCTCTAGAGAAGTTCCATCCTATTATACAAGGAATTAAACTCCATAAATCATTATAAAAAATGCAAATCCTAGATTTAAATATCGACTATCTGATTCCAAGATTCTGGAAAATTCGTATAGTAATCGAAAAATAAACAATTGGATTATAATAAACAGGAAACTCGTAAGGATCGATATATAATCAAGTTTTGATCAAGAAAGAGTTTTATGACTTGGGACACAAGTATGCCAATTATCAAACAGAGAAAAGCCTTAAACGCTAAAGTAATTTAGGGTTTCAGTACGAGATTCAGTAACATCATACTCGTACGAAAACGCGAGATACAGAAAGTAAAAAAAAGAAAAGAAAAAAAAGTAGAAAAATCGAAATCGAGAGGTTTATGAAATTGGAAATCAAAATTAGGGTTTCGTGAAAAAACTAAACCTCGAGTGATTTTCTGAGAAGAAAATCATCTTCAGGTAACCATTGAAACGCCATCAGAGACGCAAATTTAAGCTTCTTCACCGATTAACGAAAGAAGAAGCTTCTATTATGTCGAGTAAATAAAATATTTAGAAAGGAAATATTTTGCAAAGAATCTTATTTCTCTAAAATTAGCGTATTTTTAGCAAATTAAAAACTCGTAGTCTTCTCATATTACTGTTTAATTATGGTTTCTTGTTATAACATTAATGGGCTTTTAAAGCTGGCCCATCAGGATATTACCAATAACAACGCCCAGGGCGGTCGAAGACTAAGCCCGAGATAGATTTCATACAATAATACAATATTGAATTACTAGTATTGATGTACGTACGAATAAATTTCTATAAATATGCCAACTCACTTACTTATTCTGAAACTAGAGTATAATGCTAAAGATTCGTGAATAGTCTACAAATAATAATAAAAAGCTATCTAAATAGTAAATTCAATAGAATAAACGTATTTATACATGTGAGCTATATAATATGTAGATATATACACACACAATAAGGCTTGTGAGAAATGGTGGTGACCACGTGACAATGAGTCTTTGTAACCTTCGTGGAGACCACAACGCTGTCTTTTCTTTGGCCGGTCTTCTCCTTAAAAAGGCATATATAGGCCTATTATATTATACGTTTTCTATAATACTACTTAAATGCTTATTGAACATTAGTATTTATATATACACATTGTTACATAGCTAGAGCTTATTGTGAAGCATGTGCATGGATGTGAAGACGGGCCCCACGGGCTTTATGAGGCCCATAAAGCTAATGGAGGGGGACCACGTGGCAAGGGGCTACTGCCTACAAGTGGAGGGATCCTAAGAAAGTAAAGTACGTATAAGTTTGATCTCGTGATCGTACGTACTGTTTCTACTATTGGCATGCAGTGTTCGTCGCCTAGGGTTTCAGAATTAGACTTCCTTATTATACTTAACTTGTCATGTATTCCACCACAGTTACAATCACATCACCTTATATTGTTTTTTACACATACGATGGGAAAATCGTATATGAAGTGGGTGAATGCACGCGAATTTCAATATGTAATGTGTTCGTAGTAGTAGGATACTAGAGCCATTGTAAAAACCAGAAATTGGTATATTTAAAGTACTGATCGCGTGTATTTCGTAAAATGCGTTTATATTATATTGGATAAAGTTTATGCTCAACGCAATAAATCGAATATCTTAGCTTTAGGAAGACGCTTTGCGTCACTTCCTTCCTTTTTCTTCAACAAGACAAAACCCGCTTCTCGCGGAAAGAGCATAGTTATATAACTTAACTTTAAGCAAAAATGATGGTCGAATTTATTATTTTTCCTAATAGTAATCCCCTCTACAAATTATTTAAGAAGTATTTTTTTGGTAAAAAGTGGTGACGTGGCACAACCATGTTAATTTTCAGTGTTTTTGTCAAACATGACAATGATTTGTGAGATATTACGAATTTTCCATTAAAAAATTAATTTATATAAAAATGTATATCTGTGTGAGTTAAATATCTTTTTTTTTTAATTTAAAAGAATATTTTAACACCGCATATATATCGCTTAGGTCGAGTTTAAGATTAGTAGTGCTATCAGTATCAAATGTAGAGGCTAAATTTAATTTTTGTTAACCTTGTGAAGATCTAATAACCGGACTAGCTAGACGCTAAATATTTCAAACATGTATATTCGTTTTTCCTAAAATGTTCTCTTTTGTTAAATTTTTTTTTTAGTATCAATGTTAAGTTTATACTATTTTTCTTTTGTTAATTTCATATCGTTTTTGTTTGTTCTAGATAAAAGAAGAGACAATATTATAAATCTTCAAATTTTGATCATGGTGAATTTAGATAAAAAAATGATTGTATCTCACATTAAAAGTGAATTGTTATAGATTTTGTGGGCCTTTTTATTTATTTTATATCGTTTTTTTAAGATCTAATATTAAAATCCGAACATTTGTGTTTAAAATGCTTTTAAACCAAACGTATAGATAATAAATATAAAGAATTATTGTTGAAAATGTCATTTTATCAGCTAAATTTTTTGGATTTGTCATTTTCAAATTTTTTTGTGGATTTATCATTTTTGGTCATTTCAAAATCAATACATTTGAGATATTTTTTTTTATAAAATACATTTTTAAAAATAAACACTAAATCTTAGAAAAATAGAACTAGTATAATGTGTAAAATTATGTTTTTAAATCTTTAAAAATGATAAATTTAAAATTTTTAAAACAAAATAACAAAATTTATAAATGGTATTAAAAAAAAAGAGTTTTTCTAATTGATTCTAGATATAATCATCGAGAAGATTGTCGGGAAAATACTGTTAGTGAGAAGAATGATTGACTAGCATATATATAAAGAGAGAGGAGAGAGGAGAGAGATAGATAGATGAAGCGAGAAGAAAGGTGAGCACAAGGCTCGAGAGTGAAAGACAACAACATAATAATAGTTGGACTATTGGAGCTAATCCTTATTCTTGATTTTTCCCTACAATGACCTTTGCTCCTACACTCTCTGTCTGACTTGTGGGAGGTGACAAAATCTTTTGAAATTTTAAATTAATTATATAACATCTTAAACACTTCTGCTGAAAAGTAGAGAAAAAAACATCTTAGATCACCTCTGATAACCATTTCCAATGCACACAATCTGATTTTAAAGATTTACGGCTGAATTAAACTGGGTGTTGCTTCGGCATTAGTTAAACCTGTGTTGGTTTTACGGTGGATTGAAGCGTACTCTCCGAAAAAATACACATTTTTTTTATAAATCAAAGTAGACGCATTAGATGTATCCTTTAAAAATAAATGATAGTTTTTGTGGTGTTTTTAGAAAGAAAGGAGAATGTTGGATGACAATGTTAATCATTTGAACATGTTGTATAACTTCATTGCCTACGCATGACTACACATAGCATTGTTTTTTGTTGTTTGTAGATTTAATTAAAATAACAGAAATTAAGATATAATTGGAAAACATGCATCTATATCAAACGTGAATGAGTTATGTCCGTCTCCACGATATGTCCGCCTACTAAGAGAAAGATCATCCGCCAATAAGTAAATCAGTGCTAGCTCTTAACCCCGTCAAAATGTAAAAATGAAAAGAAAAGTAAAACTAAAATATTAGCCAAACGAAAAATAAAGTAAAGAAGAAAGACAAAAGGGACATTAGGCAACTAGTTTAATCATGAAGATCCCGAGTCATCAAAGTTAGGAGCTCCTTGGTTTTCTATTAAATAATAAGGTATTAAGTAATTACATTTACAAATAAAGACAAATAGTGATTTAGTCAACAAGAAATTCTAAAAAATACAAAAGACTCATGTCTCGGGACCCTAAATAAGATCAATTTTTTTTTTCGTAAATAATACGTACGATCAACCTTTTTATAGATACATACGTACCACATAACTGTTATAAGAATTTTTTTTTCTGCTAATAATTGTGTTAAGTAATTAGTAGGGCTTAACAAGTTTTAGTCGTATTATGTTAAGAAAATTCTCCTTTTTTCTAGACACAGTTCATGTTTGCGATGGCCTTTTTTTCTTCTTTGGTGTTTTTGTTTTCTTTTTGTGCGTTACAAACGCATTTCAATATTGATTTTTTTTTGACATCTAATATTGACATTAAATGTTCGTTTTTATATTTACCTATTGTTTCTGAATATGCATTTCGTTATAATTTGATAACTAGAATTTATGGAGCGAATCCAAATTATCCAAATTAATGGTTGATGGTATGTGGTGATATTGACAAAGTGAACGTAAAACCCCGCGCGCAAAGACTTTAAGAAAAAAAATTGAACAATTTACATTCACATTTTAGTGATTTTGTGACTTAAAAAGTTCTAAAAATTCTTCCAAGAAAATTCACATCGTCTTCTTTTTCTACTTTTGTTTCTCTAAATCCAATAAATATGCTTTTTTTTTTTTCAAGTGAACAAAATTATTTTACAGTCAAGACTTCAGAGTAATTTCTCGGTTCGTTAAAAAAGCATACTCGCATTTGTTCACCAAAACAAAAGTAAATACGCAAATCCTACAACTTGCATATATACTTCATCTTCAAGGATTAGTATATATAGTATATATAGGTAAGACTTTATCTTGTGAAATTGGTTGTGTATTAAATGGCCAGTCGATACCCAAGATTTGATCAAATCTAGCTATAAGAATTGAGAAGTCAAATCTCACTCTCGTGACCTGCTTATTATGAGTATGCATGAAATTTCGTCAACGATTCGCAAGACAAAGTGGAATATTGACTCGTAAATTTTTATTTTATCAATTTTGTAATAAATAAAGTTTTGATAGAATATGGCTGGTTTATAATATAGAAAATTTCTAAGTACATCTAACAAAAAGTGACTACTATTACTATTTTATAATACATCATCTCTAATGTTCGGGCATGAATTATCCTTCTGCGAGTGGGTCTACATTTTAGAGTATTGGGTCCAGGTTCTTGATCTTTCGGCAAATTACAATTAATGTACTCCTCCGAAGATGTGGTTCGTCCACTTAGAGATAGATAAAACCCCGGTTGAAGCATACAATGGCCAATACGAGGCTCGAATTGGTCGAGGTTCGGGGGAACTTCTGATCGGATGTCAAGCATGTGCAACTTCAGACATGGAGTTGGATGCTGTCATTGGTCAGAATTCTCGAGCTGAGGTGATTTTCTAGCATGTCTTCACACTGAGACTTGCATAACAAGTGAATAATCAGAAAATGTTTTTGGACAAATCGCCCAAAAAATTATCATGCGATGGCAAAAATTAGGATATGAAAAATGGTCTTCAGTTTTAGGCCAACGATGCAATCCGCGGTTCAATCAACAATTTAGAATGGAATTTGGGTGGTAAGATTTGAAGGGATGACATGCTCGATTGTTGTGAAGCGAACTAATGCGAGTGCTATCAAGAGCTTAAGTATGTGGGTTGGTCGTCGATTACATTCATATTTAAATATTTTTCAAACTTGGAAAAAGGATAGACCATCACCATATATTGATATACATAAACAATATATTGGATAAGTAATTTAAAAGGCCAACCATCAAAGATATAAAATTTAAAAGCATTTAATATATTAATACAAAATGCGCTTAATTATCATTATCAAATGCAAATTGCGCCGCTAATTCACGCGGTTCCACGTGATCAAAGACACTAGAGTGGGTCTGCTTGCTTCGGCTCTAATGAGGGTAGAAGGTATGAGTATGACTGAATAAGTAAATCTTTAGTGGTTTTAATTTTAAACTCGTAGAATATGTATAACCAATTACTTACTAGTATAAAATATTTAATTAAGAGGTATAATCAATAGTAGCTAGTTTAAGATAAACCACTAACGGTTTAAGTCTAACTATTGTCATGTTTATTGTTTACGTATGTGTGTATGTATATCTTATATATTGCTGAATGCGTAGCTATAATTTTCATTTGTAAAAAAAAGAGCAAAATAACCCTCATATCCTTTTTAGATATATAATTTTGCCAAATTGTTGAAACTATTAACGTGAATTTTATCCAAAAAAAAAGAAAGAAAACTATTAACGTGAAAGCTAGGTTTTTCTCTTTCGATTTGAATGAGCTAAAAAATTCTAAATACAGAAAAAATACATTATACTCATGTATTAGTTTGGGTAAAGATAGAAGACGATCACATCCCTTCATCGGCTAATAATAATGACTCGTGACCTAGACCTAGACTAGGGATTGCTGTCCAGCAAAAATCCCTTAAAACACAGCACGTATTTTTCTTATAGTTCATACTCAAAAAGTGTTTTAAGTTTTTACGATTCCCCTCATTGATACATTTATGAGTTGATTTTCCATTTCAAGCTGAAACAATATAAGAGGAAACTAAAAATTAGTTAATATTTTATATAAAAAATACCACATTACAGTTTTTGTGAAGCAAAAATAAATTATATCATAAGATTGATGCAATATTATTTAAATCATGCGTGATTGAATTGATCACCTAGTTCATATAAATTCAATATTAATGCCACGTAGTCCTGATTAGACAAATAAAACAAAAATTAAAAAAAACTACCGCACGTAGGCGTCGTTGAAAAAGTTATGTCATTGAAGGTCTAATCGCCGTGATTAAGCGGTAAGCCTCACGATGAGACCGTCCGTGACGATAAAATGTCAAAGCAATGTGACGTTAGTCTTTCCATTTTCATTTATTTTTCTCAGACTTCATTTATTTATTTTTCTTTTCCTTTTCTCAAACTTTTTTGGTTTTCTCAGACTTCCCTTTAATGTATGGTTTCATATAATTTCATCAGAAAATAATAAAACCGAATTGAAATGGGAAAGAAAAGATAAACAAACGGTGGGGAGGGTTTTGCGGGGGAGGGACGAGTGGTGAAAAACTCCCTGTTCTAACACGTGGCACTATAGTCACCATTGATAAAAACTAACACTATGAGCTTAAAATGCGAACTAATTTTCTAGTTTTGTTTGCAGAAAGAAAAAAAACAATATTTTAGCAAATTTTTTTTTTCTGATTAACACAACAGAAATATCAAAATCTACTAAGACGAAGACGAATCATTATTTTAATTTCGATACGAATATTTAAGTATAAAATATATTTATGCATACTGTCTTGATCCTTATCTAACCATTGACTAGATATATAATTATGACAGACTATATATAGTAAAGAAAAAACGCGTCATTTAATTTTCATCATCTTACATGTATTATATTGTGTAATAAGGGATTATGAATATACCGATGAAAAATGTAGAGAATAAGCATACATATTAATGGAATGGAATGATTACTTAAGAAAATTACTTAAAATAATGTCACCTATATCTATTTATCCATATTCCATTTTTTTTTTCTTTCTTTTAAACAATATAGTGGTGATATTTATGTGATGGGGATTCGCTCAAACTGGAAGATAACTGTAGTGAAGTGCCCAAAGCAAAAGATCTTCATGGGACTCTCTATGTCTTAAAAACCTTTTCTTTCTCTCTCTCTCTCTCTCTCTCTCTCTCTCTTAAACCACAGAGTAAAAATCCAGCAAACTTCCACTTTCAGAGATCAAAATTTTGTGTTTTCTTAAATGATGAAAAGAGACTAATTCCATGGCGGCGTTTGCAGTTTCTTAATCTTCCTCATCATTTACCATCAATCTCTCAAAGCAAAGAAAAGGAAATCAAATCAAGATTTACCCTTTTCTTTGATATCTCTTTGTGGTGTTGTGTGTGTGATGTGGATTATCACTAGGGAAAGAAATGGCAGGGTTCTTCTATCTAGGAGGGAGAGACAACAACAACAACAACAACAAGCAAAATCATCATCAGGTAGACAAGGATCATCATCATCAAGACAAGAGCAATTATCTTTATCTTTACAAAGACGAGATCTATAACAACAACAAGGGTTTCGAGATTTGGCCTCCGCAATACTTCCAACAACAAGAACATCAACAACAACAACAACAACAACAACATGCCTCAGCTCCTGCAAACTTCTACTCATTTGGAATGGTTCCTAGCGGAAGCAGCAGCAATAACAACAATAACCGGAGCCGGAGTTTATACTTCAACGTAGTCTCCGATCATGAGCCGGGAGGGTTCACGGTGACGAGACAAGGAGGTATGAATTGCCAAGATTGTGGGAATCAAGCTAAGAAAGATTGTCCTCATATGAGATGTAGAACTTGTTGTAAAAGCCGAGGCTTTCATTGTCAAACTCACGTTAAGAGCACTTGGGTTCCTGCTGCTAAACGCCGTGAGCGTCTAGCCCAACTCGCTTCCTTGCAGCACCACTCAACCTCCAGCCGTGAAACGCAAAACACTAAACGCCTTCGAGAAGCTAGTGGTGGTTATAATAATGATGATAAAGACCATAGTGGTGGTGGTGGATCGGGTCTTCCTAAAACCGGTGTGGTGACTGCTACTTCTAATTCAGGTAAAATTCGATTATGGTGTGTGTTTTTGGAATTGATGATACTGAATTAGCTTCAAGATTGATTGAATTTTCATGAAAAAGTGTCAAAAATTTAATTATGAATGTTTGTGGAGAAGTACAACATCATTTGCGTGTGAATTAGGATGTCCGCCGGATATTGCTGCTTTATTTATACAAGTTACTGTTCCTTAGTAAACCTGACGACATAAAAGGGTTTATTCAAGATCGATTTCATGTAAACACAATGCAATAAATACTTAAAGATTCGGTTTTTATTAGATATGTGATGGGAATAACGCTTTATAATCAATAACTAGTTATTAAAAGAGGCTAAAAACAAAACTTATGTTTATTTTTTGGTATTCTTATAATCATTAATAAAATTTAGGGTTGGAGGTGAGTCAACACTTACCACCGGAAGTTAACTCACCGGCGGTTTTCCGGTGCGTTCGAGTGAGCTCAATAGAAGAGGATGAAGATGATCGAGAATATGCTTACCAAACCGCTGTGAACATTGGAGGACATGTATTCAAAGGCATTCTCTATGACCAAGGACCAGATCAAGATCATCATCATCATCACCTTAACCTCCTTGCTTCCACTGCAACCACCACCAATGTAGAGGAGACAGCGACGAAGACGGTCGCCGGTAACAATAATAACGGATTAATGCTTGACCCTTCTTCGCTTTACCCGGCTCAACTCAACTCCTTCATCGCCGGTACGCCATTCTTCACACCTCCGAGGTCTTGACTCTTGAGTCTCAGACTCAGTTATTGATTATTGTTAATCTTTAAACGTTATAATAATGAGAGGTTTCTTTTTGTTGTTGTTTTTGTATTCGTCTTTGTCCTTTTGAAATTTCGTGCAATTTGATAAAACACCCTTAGCTAGGTTGTTACTTAGTGGTGATGAACATGCATATGGTACGTACTTTAAAAAAAAAAAAAAATCAATGAGAGTTAAATTAATGTTCTAGTTTCAAAGTTGATCTTTTGCTTTATTTTTTTGTACTTGTTGCTTTTTCTCAGTTTCCGTTTGTGTTTATTCGATCTATCGTTCTATAAATCTTTTTATTTGTATGTTCATTAGGACGATCTCTGTGTTGCAATTTGAATGTGGTTTAGTTAGAGTTTTATGATATTAATAATTAACCCTCTTTTTTATTGGTGTACGGCATTTATATAGTACTTTTTAAAGGTAAAATAAAAAATTCTTTATTTTTTTTTTTCAATTATTAATAAATAATTAAATATATTTTTGAGTTTGATATTGAATTGGCTTTCTGGTTGGTGTTGAGCTCGAAGCTGCCTTTTTCCCCCGTTTATCCGTTTGCTTGCCGGATTTAAACATGACTTAACTAGGTTTCGTGTTACATTGATCAAAGATTTGAAATAAAAACATATTTTAAGAAAACTTTAAACAACTTTTATATTACCCAATTGAATTTCTCCAGAGTAATAGATATAAACTTAATTCTCAATTGAAATACATAACCAACATTTCAGAAAAGATGGAAAATTTTTTTTTTCTTTTTTTTTCTAAAGATGGTGCTGGCCGCTTTAAGAGCACCTCCGATATCTTATGAACATTATAATTATATTTTTAATGTAATTATATTATTTAATTAACTATGAAGGGATAAATCAAATTGAACCAATTATATTAAAACAAGTGACATATGGAATTTTAAATAAGAACTCAAAGGTCTTTAAAGAAAAATTTTCTTCACTTTCTTTCCTCTTTTTTGATTATTTTATATTATTTTTATGTTAAGAAACTCGTCAAAAATCTTTTTTTGGAAATGTTCTTAATCATATTCATGCATTAACTTAATCTAGCTTGTTTATATTTTTCTCTGATTTGACCCTCCTAGTTATACATAAGCCAAATTACTATATATATAAGTTTGTATAGAGCCTTTAGTCTTATGGTTTTTACTTAAGATAATATCGTGTCATTCCATCTAGATTCAAGCCCTGCCTACAATATTAGGCGTTAAGGTTAATTATTTGTAGGACGTCAAATTGTGAGTAAATACGTAACATGTGAAATGTTGGCGTAGATGAATGTAAACGGATAGTAATATAGGGCATTTATATCAAACTACTTCCCTGCAGAACTATCATATATTTAGCTATTTGATTATTACTTGCGTGTATGCGACTATCATTCGTCTGTAATTTGTAGTATAATACTGGTTGGTGTAGTCTATATACAAATGACTGATAGAGACTTATTTTATGAAACTAAAATCGATTTCGTTATTCTTATGAATTGATAGAAGAATAATTTGTTTTATGTATGTGTGAACTGATACTAGTAAAAATAATAATGATTAGCTAGTACTGTTGTAGATTGCTGGATTTAGGAAAGGAGGACAGTGGAGAAATATGGAAGTTTCTCAAAAACTGTAGAGTGTCTGACTCACGACATGTGATCTCTATCTTTCAGTCTCTCTCGATCAGAAGTATTAATAAATTAAATGTAGTTGATCCAAAAATCATGATCATCTCCTCTGATATTTTACTTAATCTGTCTAACTTCCTGTTTCGCAAACGCCCTACAGCCTCATAGGATTAGCCTATATATGGTTTTCCTTTTGGAAATACCTTCTCTCTCGCCATAATTTATTGTTACTAATTTTTAATTATCTTTTTCTTTATTATTACGTACTGATGACGTGCATGTAGTTCCAATGGTAAGTACTTAGTCATCCTCACAGGTCAAATGTTAGGCATTGTCATTAATTGCCATTAAAATACGGTAGGTTAAGTTTGAAATTATAGTTTTCCTGCAAGTTTGAAAGGATAGTTAGGGAGTAAATTGTTAATTAATTATGTTGGGAAAAGGAAAATTAATGTGTCAAGAAGCATGACGAGTCCAAGACTCGACAGTTAAGTCTAGGGTCAAAGTGAGAGACTAATTCCGAACAAAGATTTTGAAATGCATCCTCAACATCTGTTATATTTATACCAAACTCGATTATGATTGATATGACAGTTTCTTTTCTTTACCTCAATTCCCTTTACATTAATCATAGTATAAATCTTCCAACGCGTCATTAAATAGTGAATATGTGAACGGAATTCGTAATTAATGGATAAAGAACAGTTTTTCACAACCAACTTCAGTATTTCCCCGAGTTATTGGTTTTTTTTTGTCTCTGCGTAAATCTTTCTCAGTTCATTTGAGATGATTACGTTCGAGCGATTCAAGGCCAGTTCGATCGGAAAACAGTTATTAATGTATGATATGTATATTGTTCGATGCTCTATACTGAAAATAAAAAACATATAAAACCATATCCTATACTCCCTCTGTTTCAAAATAAGTGATTTTTAAGGTATTTTCACACAAATTAAGAAATCACACAAATTCATAATTTGTTGAGTTTCTCTATGTAAGAAAATCATTTATTATCTAATTCAACCAATGATAAAAAAGACTATAGAATATTATTGGTTAAAAAAAATTAAAAACATATTAATGTTACATTAAAAAATTAAAAAATCACTTAAAATGAAACAAAAATTTTGATCTAGAAAATTATTTGTTTTGAAACAGAGAGAGTATTAATTTTACCAAAAAAGCAGTAGTTAAAATATAATGTGTATATACGTATAGTGAATATATTGTATTATTACTATTACGACACTAAAAACTGCGATCTACAAAACAACTAATATTACTAATCAAATCTTTTATTTTTAAAAGAGTGTAGAGCTAAACTATATCCAACAAACATAAAAATATAAATTCGGCGGCCATAAACCTACAGTTACAGCTTTAACGGAAAAGATAAGAGATGAGAGATTGGTCCCCCCCTTCCTGTATGAAGCAACTGAGTGAAACTAGTCGTTAGGGTTTCTCATGGATTTAGTTAAGTTCTTTCTATGATTTACTTCTTTGTCGTTGTCCTAATCGCCAATCCAATTCTAACCTCGGTATTTTGTTTCCTTTTTTGTCAACAACCTTGGTGTCTTTACTCTTTATCAGCAGAATAGTGGTCCAAAGTCCAAAGAAGATATATGTATCCAGTATCCATCTAATACACATATATACACCATATACATCCATGCATGTTCTACATGTGTTTTTGCAAATAGCAAACGGCCCATTAAGGAAACTGGGTTTTGGGGATACAAGATATGGGCCTTGACCCAATTGTTTCAGCGCCCAAATCGGTCCGGGTATTTAGTAACGGGTCGGGTCTCTTTTTTTCACCTCCGCTTCAAAAGTAAGAGAAGACTTTTTAGGGTTAAGTCAAAAAACGACGAAAGAAAAAAAAACACAAAAAATCCGAAAGAGAGTTTTAGATCAGAGCTCAGGAGAAGAAGTAACTTGGAGAAGAGGAAGAAGGTTTGATTTGGAGAAGTAGTAACGATGGAAGACAGTCATGAACTCGATTTGGAGAAAGCTGATAGACCAATCTGGTTGATGAAGTGTCCTGTAGTTGTCGCCAAGGCGTGGGAGAAGCTAGCTCCTTCGCCTTCTTCTTATTCTTCCTCGGATTCTCTTCCGGACATGGCAAAGGTTGTTCTCGCCGTTGATCTTCTACGGCCCGATTATTCTTCCCCCGAGGTATTTGATTTCATCTTCGATTTTGGTTCTTAATTTTTGAGTTCGAGTTCAAACCCGGTTTCGAAACCCTAAGATCGTTTTATGAAATTTAGTGTGTCTTATGTTCTTGAGATTACATTACTTGTGTAAAGTTTGGATTTTTTCATGCCAATTTCACTACCCATGTGGTTGATTTTGAAATCTAGCTTAGGGAAAGATTCTTCCATTGAGTTCTATTTGTTGTTCTTGCTACTTATTTCCTTGTACTGGTATCAATCAGTTCACTATGGAGATGGTTGGTGCTGAGTATGGGAACATGCCAAAGTGCTACGCTTTGAACATGTTCAAAGACTTTGTTCCGATGGAGGCCTTTTCTGATGTCAATCAAGGTGATTTCCCTATTTGGATTTTTACATGTCTGATTGATAACATCAGATTTGTTTCTCCGTTTGCTTTTCATCTCATACTAGGCAAGCTACTCTAGTTTATCCAGCTGTTGAAGGAAAGATAGATCACAAATTCGATATGAAGCCATTTGGCGAAGACATTGAAGAATATGCAAGGCTTTGTCGGGAGAGAACGAGCAAAGCCATGGTTAAAAATCGACAGATACAGGTATGTTTATTTGCACATTCAGGTGTTTTGTTTTCCTTTGATTCTCCTACGCTGGCTCTTAAGTGTTAGCTAATTATATGATGTCTTTTCTTCCTTGAATTGCACTGAAGGTTATTGATAATGACCGAGGAGTACATATGAGGCCCATGCCTGGAATGCTTGGTTTAGTTTCTTCCAATTCAAAGGTAAAATGTTATTCTCTTCTCAATGATTTTGCATATATGGAGTAATCGTTAAGATGGTAAAGAGTAACGAAGCAACAATTCAGCTTCAATGCTCATTCTTTCGTCCGACTAGATACGATTCAGGATGGAAACTTCAACTAATGATTTGAAGCTTTAATCTTCTGTCTTTATCTTTTCTTTCCCCTATCAGCCTTACCGATGTAGAAGTTTGTGTTTGTGTCTGAATGAGCAGGAAAAGAAGAAACCTGCCCCAGTCAAGCAAACCGAGGTGAAGAGGACGAGGAGAGATCGTGGTGAGCTTGAAGCTATAATGTTCAAGCTATTCGAAGGCCAACCTAACTGGACGCTGAAGCAGCTTGTACAGGAGACGGACCAACCAGCACAGTTCCTGAAAGAAATACTGAACGAGCTGTGCGTGTACAATAAGAGAGGATCGAACCAAGGGACATATGAGCTTAAACCTGAATACAAGAAAAGTGCTGAAGATGATACAGGTGGGCAGTAAAATCAAAATCCCATGTGTAGCACTATATACATGTGCCATAGTCATAACATTATTATAAACCCCGAGTCATTTATCGGGGTAAAAAGATTGTAGCAGAGAGGAGAAAAGGTTTTTAATTTGTCAATCTTTTATTTTGTATTATTAATCCAAACAGACAGATATAAAAAAGTGAGTTTTGTTTATGACATATAACAAAATTACAAAATCATGTGGCGGTTTGGTTGGATATAAACATATAACAAACACAAAGTCTTGTACAAAGAGACTGAGACGTCAATGTGTCTTCCACTGCTTGAACATAAGCGTGATTGAGCATTTGAAAACGACCTGATTTTCTCCTATAAACTACGTCCGAATTATATTTGAGCCGTAGATTGGGATGATGAATATTAATGGAGGAGACGACAATAAAAATGGTAATGTACTTCCCACCGATTGTTTGTGGCAGACACACCAATCGTGTTTACATTTTGACTTCTCCTTCTAACGATATACTTTTTCAAATTTTCGATCACGTAAGTTTTGAATGAATCATAAGAACGGCATTTCATTTTCTTTGATATTAGAAAACGGAATTTTGAGGATTTTAATCACAAACTCATCAAATATGTAACATACTTTTCTGTCAAAATACTAAAATAATACTAGGGGAGAGAGCCGCGCGTGGCATGGCGGTCGTTTTGAATACCCTGGATTGGATTTTCTACTTACTCTCAGGATTATACGGTCGTTTTGGCAAAATTTAGATACTCATGCTAATGAGCTAATCTACAAATATTAGGAGAGAAATTACTTTTAAACTTGATCCACTCACCCAATTTCTCTTAGCAAGTCGAAATATAATTTGATTAAAAAATTAGTTTTAAAAGATACAGAATACATAGCTACTTTTACATAAACATTTTTGATCATTATAATAAATTTTCAATGTGATCGGATCTTTTTATAGGCTAATATCGTATCATAGCTTTATATTTATGAGACGAAAACAGTGAAAAAGCATGCAAATTTAAGGAATCATCATTAGTACTTTAATTGTTAGCTAAATCTTTTTCTTTCCTTTTTTTGATGGAGTCTGTGATTGCAAATGTTGAAAAGATATAAGTTCCTCTTATTGTTTTTTGACCAAGTCACATACGTGAACGAAGATAACAAGCGGAGGAAGATAGCAATGAAGACATGTAAAAGGTATTGTAATTTTTTTACTTTCTTTTTGTTATAACTGTAAATCTTTACAAAAAAAAAAATGTTGTGCGATGCTTTTTTTTGCAACGATGTATTATAATCACCTATATACATAAAAAAAATATATACATGATTTTAAAAGTTATGAGAACTTAATTAAGGTGAGTTAGTGCTCAACGAAAATACATTGAAATAGCTTATGCAGCACAGAAGCGTGACTTGATAAAAGGAAGAGATAAAATGATAATGCTTAAGGTGGAAAAATGGTGTTATAGAAGACTATAAGAAATTAAATTATGACAATTATATCAGTAGTTTAATCATGTCGGACTATCTCTAACTAAGAAATCCCACCAAATTTCATGTCAAATATAGTGGATGGGTTGAAATTTCCCATAATTAAGTTATGCATGCATGCCAAGCAAAAGCAATCGAGATGAATAAAACCAAAAATATATATAACAAGTCAGTATATGTTTGGACATAGTTCTCCTCGCATGCAAAAAGCCAACCCACAAAATAGTTATTAGTTGCAGAAACACCTAATTGGCTATTACGAAAAAAAACTTATAATTTTCTATTTTCAACTTATATTTTTCATTATCAGCAAAAAATTACTTAGTTTTCCAAGTAACTGAATATAAGTTTTTCTTGGTTTTTCTAATAGAACAAGTTTTTGAGTAATCATTAGTAACAAAAAAACAAATTTTGAGTAGAAATTTTATGGCCTCATGTGTGTCACTGCGAGGCAATAGGCTTAATTTTCGTAAAATATATATATATATATATATATATATATATATATTGTAAATCTACAACATGTAATAACAGGTCGTAAAATGCCACTTTTCTTAATTTTTGTCATTTGTAAAAAACTTTTAAAATCGCTTTAGACTCCTAACGAATGAACGCTTAGAATAGTTTTCCGCCACTTATTTAGCTTTCTTCGAAGATTGATACGTTCGGATCGCCATAGCCCATAGTTCATCGAATTGAAATCAAGAAAAAGAGAGCTGTTCTATTAATAAACGTATTGAAATCACGTTAGTGGGTAAAGTGGCATTAGTCTTATAATAATATGTTGAAGGGTCATAATATAATAATATGTTGAAGGGTCATACTTGTCTCGTAGTGTTGTCGTACGTCAAGGTGTCTCCTTAGTGACATCCACTTATCATCACAATTTACAAACGAATCTAAGGACACTATATCAAACATCAATCAAAGCATCGGATGAATACTTTATATGCATAGTCTATCTATCATAAAAGTAGAGACCATTGAATTTGCATGTGAACCACTACAGTTATGGAGGTGTATACAGTCATTAAATGTGTTCCAGTTTTGCAAAACCGTGTCTACGTTCTTCAGACAAAGAACGTTTTATCTTTCATTCACTACAAAAAAACAATTCAATTTCTGACCACCAATTCCGACAAAATTAGTTGTCAGAAAAATATCAACAAATTTCTGACGAAAAATCATTAGTCGAAAATTAATCGGAAATTGTCAAAAAAAATTCGACTAAATAAAGTTGGTCGAAAATTAATCAAAATATTTCGTCGGAAACTCCATGAACGTCGGAAATTCGTCGAAAATTTTAATTTTTAAATTTTTTTGATTTTTGTTTTTTATTTTAAAAAGGTGGAGGGAAATCCGACGAATTTCCGACCAATATTTAATTTTTTTTTAATTTTTCTTAAATATCGTCGAAGATTAGTCGAAAATTTCCGACAAATTTTTTCTTTAATTTTTTTTTCTTTTAAAATTTTTTTTTTACAAATATCGTCGGGAATTTCCGACAAATATTTTTTTTTTATTGTTTTTTAAATATCGTCGAAAATTCTTCAGAAATATATATATTTAATTGTCGTCGGAAATTTTATGGGTTTTTATGTTTCCGCGTTTGTAAATTCAAATCAACCGCGTTTTGCGGTTGCGACGAATTTCCGACGAAACTTTCGTCGGAAATATTTTCTATATATACCAAATGAGTATTCACCCATTTCACAATTCAAAACACAACAAATTCAATTTCTAATAACATCTTCTTCTCTCTACTTCAAAACACAATAAACTCAATTTTCATTTTATTTTTTAATTAATAATCTTAATTTATGAATATATATTAATTTATTTTTCACTAATTGAATTTTAATTCTAAATTGTAGATAACAAATATTTTTAATTTTTCACTTTAATTCTTTTATTTTAATTTTCTTATTTTTAGTTTATTTTTATTTTTTAAAGAAAAATATAAAATCGTCAAAAATATATATATATATTTTTTTATTTTAATTATAATTTTGGTTGGAAATTCGTCGGAAATTTCTGACGAATTTTCGACTACTATATGAATTTTTGTCGGAAATTCGTCGATTTTTGACGAATTTTCGATCAATATTTTTCGTTATTAATTTTCGACGAATTTTCAACGATTACTGATTTTCGACCAAGTAATGCCGATAAATTTGATTTTGTCGAAAATTTGTCGGAATATGTTATTTTCGATGAATTTTCGACCAATACCATCGTCAAAAATTGGCATATTTTCTTGTAGTGATTTATTGATTATGACTGATCACAGCGTATTGGATACTGACAATATGAATCGAGTTTATAACTTGGTCATAATAAGACTCCAAATATTTGCATTGATCTTCTATAAATCTCTAAAAGTAATTTCATTCTTATAATTAAATATTTAGGTTAAAAGCTAAATCATTGTATGAAATTCAAAAGAGGAGTGAGAAAAAGAGAAGAGAGAGAGAGGTCGGAGACAAGAAGATTCGCTCGTGGGCGAGCAAGAATGATAAAGAAATGAAATAAAGTGAGGAAAAAGGAGACAAGGCAATTAAATATACCCAACTAAGATTGGTCTCCCTCTTCTTCTTCGTCTGCTCGTTACCGGTTACTGTCTTACTGGGTCCTTACCCGATCCGTTACTGTCTTGCTGGGTCCTTACCCGACCCGTTTCCTCACCCTTTACCCGCTGAGAGAGAGACACTTAGATCAAACTTTATAAAGAGTAAAAGGGTTTATTGTCTTCTTTTTCAATCTAAAAAGGGATTTGTTTTCTTCCTTTTTAACTAAATAAGGGTTTATCTTCTGTCACAAAGACGAAAAATGCTAATTAATTCCATCAATTTGTATTTAACTAAACACTTTTGTAAGCACTAGTTCCAGAAATCGGGCTAATTAATAGTGAACCTGTCGTCTTTACCATCAATAATACGCCTTCTTTAATAACAAATGTGTTTAGTGATCTTTCATACTAGTAGTATTCATTAAGAAACAAACTAAGATAGTTCATCCTACCATCTATAATAAATTTATTATTTTCAGTGTTATGCAATTTTGAATTAAATTTGATACTTAGTTTATGAGTTCAATGCTTGTTTCGCATAGGTAACAACGAATCATCATTTGGGAATATATTAAAACTAACTAAAAATATACTAGTATACATCATGAAGCTAAGTTATAGATCCTATGATGGGCATATATAACTACCAAACTAATTTTTGGTGCTGGATTTGGTTTGTCTCCATACCATTCATAATGAATTCTGTTGTCTCTCATAATTTACTGTTAATATAGCAATAACTGAAAACAATAACTCCCAATTTCAACCTTAGAAATAGATAATAAGATGAAATGTTTGATCCAGTTGATATTGCTTCAAAGAGGAATTAATATTTTTGTTATAAATATTTAAACCGCATATTTTTTTGCCAAACCAACGTTATATATTTATTTTTTCAACAGCATCAAGGATTCAGAAATCCAAACAAAAATTGCAGAACTTACAAGATAAAAAGTACAAGCCCGAGTAATAAATTACGTGCCAAACGGTCGGCTTCATTAACAAGCGTGGTAAAAAGATAACGACAAATATAGAAAATACTCTGTTATCTTATTGAATTCATCAGATACATACATACTATTCCCTTTGAGTTCTTTTTTTTATATATAAAGAATACCCCAAAACTACAGGCAAAAAAAAAAAAAAGTATTTTCATATTTTTTGATAATAGTTTTTACTTTGGTAGGAACGATTTCTAAAATTCACAAAATGCTCACAAAAAAATTATGATATTCTTAAAAACAAAGTTTTTAGTGGTATTTTGAGTTTCTACTAAATTTTTATTTGTATGGAATTTATGTCAAGAACAGAGGATACAAACTTTAGTTTAAATTCATCAAGATCAGGGTAGAATTCAATAGAACTTCATAAAATAGTGCAGTTAAGATAATTAAGTGTAGCATGAAAATATAAGTAATTCTAGTTAGATGTATTCGAATTTTAAAGTAAATATCTTTGTCATTGTTCATAAAAATCGAAAAAAAAATTATAACAAAAAAAGATAAATATTATGAGCATTGCATATTTTCATTTTTTAAAAACATATTGCATGTAGTTATCCAAAACATTTATGACAAGAAAATTCCATGAACATTTTGTCGTGATATTATATTTTTATACATACGTACATGGAAGGAAAAAAAAATACATATTTGGTTTGTTTTCACGTGGATATGCACATGTTTCTGAGCAAAATTTACTAAATAGTCTCTCTCTGTCTCTGTGTATACAACATTTTCGATCTCTCCAAAAATAACAAAACAAAAAGAAAGAGAAAAATGAAAGCATACAAGCAACCATAAAATTGTCGATGATTCTATTCTATAAGGATACAAATGTATTTGACCATCGGAATTAATACTAAAGTAATACGATTACACACACCTATAAGGAGCACATGAAAATAGAACTAAAATAATTGAGGACAAATACAGATAATAATATTGGTGTAAGCGTGTACATAAATATTGATCGTGTGGGTGTGCCTGCGAAATAAGAGGTACTGTGGGTCTCACGGTTCGCTAGTGCGCGTGGGGATCGTCCCCACAAAATTAAATACTTTTTCATTGTTAACATAAGAAAAAAGTTTTTTAAGAAATATATTTACCTAAAAGAAAAAGTAAAAAAAAACATTAAAACGGAATTTAGGAGTACTATTATAAGATTGTTAATCTCCTGGAGAACTACTGGACAGTACAAGTAATTATTAGTAGCAATGCCATGCTGCTCAATAAATATCAAAGGAAAGGACAAACTAAAACCATTATAATGTCTAAGATAGTGAGTGCATATTGAGGAATACAGTGTAACTTGTAAATAATGATAAACATTTGTGCTTTTTCTATGTAAGTTATACCTTTTTGATTCTTCAGATATAAATGAATTTAGATAAATGAAAAATTAAGAACCATAATGATGGTTGCGTTAATGAGTAGTGGCGTGAGGGTTGTCATGTCAGCTAAACAGCAGAAAAATAAAAGAATGTGGGAGACAGCCTTTGCCCTTTACACATTTTTAAGCTCTCTTCTTTATTTTCTAAGAAAACAATAGTACACAGTTAAATATTGCGGGCCCTTTGTTTAATTAACTTTAGATTTAACAGCTTCATGGTCGTTTTCCTCGATTTTAAATCAATCAGAATGTTTAGTTTATTTGTTATAACATTTTGAGGACTTATTTTTTGCTCAATTTGTCATAATCCCTAACCAGGAATGCCAATGGGTAAATAAATTCTATTTGTTTTACAATGAAAAGTTGGCTGTTTTGTTTATCCAAAAAAAAAAAGTAGGCTGTTTTAGACATATAAATAACTAACAATCTATCATTTTATGAAATACAAATATCAAAAATAATATCTAAAATTTTGGCAATGTCATTTAACAAAAAAAATTTTGTTTGGCAATGTCATCACAAAATTTGATTTTACCATATTCTTTATCTTGAGATGCGTCAGCATCCATAACTTACAAAGTGAAGTTATGTGATGACATAGCCACTTTATTAACAAGTTTAGATCAGCCGAATTTGCTTCAAATTAAACCAAAAATGGTTTTATGAACTGGAAACGGTAACTGCGATGATGTTGGCAACGTGTTTGATTATAAGTTTGACCGGACTTTGTTTATGTGGTTAGAGTTTCCAAAACCAAATTTGAAGGCTATATTATTGCCGAATAGTGTATGATATTTTTTTAATTCCTGAGGCTTTTTAAAAATCTAGAAATCCAAAAAAACACGATCGTTTAATTTACTTGAAATTTTTTCTTAGGTAAAATTATAATACGTTGAGTTTTTTTTTTTTTTTTTTGTGAATTTTCCTGAAATATGTGTGTGTGTGTTTTTTGTCGACAAAAATTTAATGGATATAACAATAGTAAAACACAGAATAACCAAAATAACATAGTTTATCACACTTGATATAACCAATAGCGAAATAATAATATAAATCAAAATTTTATTTTCCCAATTCCATATCAAAATCAAGGAGTAAATGCTGCCAGTATACGAAAGTAACAAATTTGGTGTGTACATCAAATGATCGGAAACAACAAAAAATCATAAATGTACCTAAATCCATATTATTTTCAATATTTCACATTGTTATAATTAGGTTTAATAGATACCATATTAGAAGTCTCAAGTGTGGTGGTTCCCACAAGCAAAGAGGGGAATGAGATAGCTATCTACCTATATTTATATCTCCACAACTTCACTCCTTCCCTCAATCAACACACACAAATTAACACACTCATTCTGCTTCTCCATCGTTTGATCGATTGTTTCAGTTCGATCCAATGGCGGATAACACTGGAAACGATAACCGGAGATCGATATGGGGAGTCCCGGAGAAGCTTCAGCTTCACATAGCGATGCTGACGTTGCAATTCGGTTACGCCGGATTCCACGTGGTGTCTCGAGCTGCTCTCAACATGGGAATCAGCAAACTCGTCTTCCCTGTTTATCGAAACATCATCGCCTTGCTTCTTCTCCTTCCATTCGCTTACTTCCTCGAAAAGTAACCTTCTTAACCTTCTCTTTATTTCAAACCCTATTTTTTTTTCTAGTTGATAGTAATTAATTTAATTACCACACTAAATTGTGTTATTTAGGAAGGAGAGACCAGCGATTACTCTCAACTTTCTCATCCAGTTCTTCTTTTTGGCACTCATCGGGTTAGATATCTATATTCTTCACTCTGATCTTTTCAATAACAAAATTGGATTATTAATTAATTTGTTAATGAATTATTACACGACAGAATAACAGCGAACCAAGGGTTTTACTTGTTGGGACTGGACAACACTTCACCAACATTTGCTTCTTCCATGCAAAACTCTGTTCCCGCCATTACCTTTCTCATGGCTGCTCTTCTCAGGTATTGATTGATTCCATCTCTCCTTTTTTGCTACTCTTTTAATAATTCGAACCAAAATAATAATATTTAAAACTTATACACAGCTAGGATATATCACTTTAATAATGTTCATTTGACTTGTCAACGTACCATAAGTGGATAATATTATACGTAGACAAACATTAAATGCCCTTCTAATTATTTACAAAATAGTGATGATCATAGTAGTAACGTACTGTTTATGTACTGTTATGTAAAAACAATACAGGATTGAGAAAGTTAGAATAAACAGAAGAGACGGTATCTCCAAAGTCTTAGGAACAGCTCTCTGCGTCGCCGGAGCATCCGTCATCACTCTCTACAAAGGTCCAACCATCTACACTCCGGCCAGCCACCTCCACACTCACCTCCTCACCACCAACTCCGCCGTATTAGCGCCGTTAGGAGACGCCGCGCCTAAAAACTGGACCCTTGGTTGCATTTACCTAATTGGGCACTGTCTCTCGTGGTCCGGATGGCTCGTATTCCAAGCCCCGGTTCTTAAATCTTACCCGGCGAGGCTCTCGGTTACGTCTTACACTTGTTTCTTCGGAATCATTCAGTTCTTGATCATCGCTGCTTTCTGTGAAAGAGATTCTCAGGCTTGGGTTTTCCACTCCGGTTGGGAGCTTTTCACCATCCTCTACGCCGTTAGTTTTCTTATCTTTTATAAAATATTTCGTTTTTGGCCCTATTGTTTTAAGCTGGTCAATTGAGTCCTTACGAATTGGGTTAATAATTTCAGGGAATCGTAGCGTCCGGAATCGCGTTCGCCGTTCAGATTTGGTGTATTGACAGAGGGGGTCCAGTCTTCGTTGCAGTTTACCAACCTGTTCAGACTCTTGTCGTTGCGATCATGGCTTCGGTTGCGTTAGGCGAAGAGTTTTACTTGGGCGGGTATGTCAAAAATAATAAACCGGGTGGTTAATTTCAAATTTAATTTACTCCAAGGACCTAAACATGAATAACTAAAATCTCTGTTCTGCAACGTGACGAATTTCCAATGGCAGGATTATTGGAGCGGTCCTGATCATAGCGGGACTTTACTTCGTATTGTACGGTAAGAGCGAAGAGAGGAAATTTGCAGCGCTTGAGAAAGCAGCGATCCAGTCCTCCGCGGAGCACGGTATCGAACGTGCACCTGTTTCTCGCAACTCCATCAAGTCGTCCATCACAACTCCACTACTCCATCAGTCAACGGACAACGTTTGACTAAATTGGCTCACTTCGCTCTCCAGCTAATAATTACAAATGCCATTACCCAATTAAAAGGGAACAATGGTGTGCCGTTGTGTTTTATGACTTTTGTGTCTGCTTTTTTTCTTTTTAGTGTTTTCTCTCTTTTTTAATTATTAATTACCTAAGAAAGGTTTTTGAGAAAGGGGGAAAAAAAATGGTGGATGAGACATCATTGTTCATAAGGATGAAGATGATGATGGTGATGAAGAAGACTATGTGGGAGCTTTGGATTGAGACTTTTCTATATATAATATCTGGCTGATATATTAGTGCCATTTTATTACATTGCTTGTGGGTTTTTTCTTTCCTTTTCGATCATGATCAATAGAATGTTATAATTTGCATTTATGATCTTTAGTAAATTCACTGTCGGGATATTCGAGTTGGATTAGATCAAACGATTTGTTCTAAATTGAACTAAAAGATATTTCAAAATTGATTAAAGGTGATTTCTAAAAAATTGAAGTTTGTTAGTAACATTTATTTATCATTCAAATATCCAAAAACTTAAAATTGAATCTTAACCGAATGGACAAAAAATAAACTAACATATAAACATTAAAATATAAAAACCGAACTTGAACCAAAACCAAAACTTTATAATTCCACATATCAAACCTAATATTATATATATAAATATGGGCCAATTCATTTATAAAATATGGACCAATTCTTGAGTTGAAAGTCTATAGGTTCTATCATGGTATTAAAGTTTACTATCATGGTATTAAAGTTTAGCTAACTTGAGATAGATATGTTGTTCGAACGTGTTAAAAATTTCACATCTACAATTTAATGCGCACCATTTCTCTTTCTCGGTTTTCTCGGACCGGCTTTTAAATTTATGTGCACAACAAGTTCATTAACAAAATTTCATATCTTATTCTCTTTATTTTTCTTTTTTTGGGCAAATTCTCTTTATATAAACAAGAAGTTCATGCATTTACAAAGTTTTTTCAAATACATAAGGAAAAACACATAGTGCATAAGCGAGTTTGTCGCAGAAGTGTTATCTTTTTTCGCTTTTTCTTTTGATATCTGGCGTAGAATAAGGAAACCCAAATTTTATATGTTAGTCGACGATGTGGATTTAAGATTTGGTGTTTTGAGTGCAGACTGGAGAGTGGATACCATATATATGGGCCGACAAAGTAGTTTTGGGCCGAAAATAATCGGGCCTGAATGTGATAAACCTTGGCACCTTGTCATGTACTATACTAAAGACACGCGTGGGCTACGTACACATTAGCACAAACATGAAGGTAAACACACAATAAACAAGACAATAGTCAAAGACTGCAAGTCCATATAAAACAAACAGAGACATATGTAATCTTGACATTGACCGTTACACACAACGTAACATCCTGTTTTCTTTACAAAGATACATTGCACTTCTAGTTTTTCCCATGACACAGTTTTAGCTTTGAGACAAACAACTGTCGTTTTTATGTTTTTTTTATGTAGTAAGAATCTGCTTTTACACTACAGACAAACGACATATATAGATAGATGTGCACATATATAATTACATGGAGCTGTTGTATATTTACATATATATCCTAGATCACGGTGACTATATTTGTATATGTAATTTGTATATGATAAAGCCTTAATAATTAACGAGAGTTTAGTGACACCTCAAAGAGGGGAATGAAAGGAATCCCAATTAGAATAGCCACCGGAAATACAAGTATCAAACGGAGAAATATCATTATCTCCTTCATGAACCCATGGAAACCCTAACGACATTGTAGCTTCTTCCCATATAGAAGAATCATCCATTACCGGTAAATCCACGTTTATATGCTCCCATGATATCTCCTCTGTCACTCTTCCACATGATGACATCTCGGTGGATGAACACGGCGACTCGGACTCGCTGCTTTTTCCACCGGTGTTGCTGCTTGGCGTTGTCTGAGATGTCCCTGACGATGCCGTTTCAGGGTAACTTCTTAAAGAGTCAGGTAAGTTGAGGTGAGCCTCCGGCCCATACAGCTTACGAGCTGCGGAGTCATAAGCCAAGGCAGCTTCGCGGGAGGTCTCGAAGGTACCGAGCCAAAGACGAGCTCCTCGGTTAGGCTCACGGATCTCAGCGACCCATTTGCCCCAAGTGCGTTGTCTAACGCCTTTGTAGGTGCAAGACGCGTTATCGGGTCCACCTTTTCCTCTCATACAGCCTTTCCTCGAACTAGCTTGGACAGTTCGTTGTTTCTTATTAGCACCAACCATCATCACCTTTGGCTCTATGGATGACATGTACGGATGTTGACAGCTCGAAAGTGATGTTATGTAACGATTTTTGGTGAGTGATAAGGCAAAGACAAGGTAACGGGTAGGTGTGTATATATAGTGGAAGAGAGTGGTGAAACGTGGCGAGGAGAAGATATAGCTGGCGCAGACATGACGGAGGGTCGTGTCGAGAGGAGGAAGCTAGTGTTGTATTTGTAATCGTAACACTTGTCTCGAGAGACCCTTCTCTTTTTGGCAACAGTGATCGTAAAACCAGCAGAGAGAGAAAGAGACGAGTTTGCGAATTTCTAAAAAGAAAGGAGAGAGAGAGATATGGATAAGGTCATCCGCGATTGGGGAAATATTAAAAGATATATCACTATGAATTTATGGTTAGTCTTTAACTTAATTTGAATAGCTAAAGATAAAAAAAATATGGAGTTACATTTTTATTTTTTTATATTAGAGTTAGATTATTGGTAATTCAAATAAAAATATTTATATTTGAAAAGCTATAGAGTACTCACCAAAGTTTTCTCGATGAATCATATCATCTAATTCGTAAACATTGAGAAAGATTTGTAGTTTTAAAAAAAATCCCCGTACACGTACAGTCAGTCACCAATTTTTTCTTGAAGTTATCCATTCTCTTGGCTTTTTAATTGCCACGTGGAAAATATTGCCATATATAAGTATGTATGTGTGCTAAATGTCCACGCAAACTAAATGTGCGGGGCCCGAATGCTCCTCGAGAGTAGACAAAACAAAGTTCACTGAAATTTTACTTCTCTTTTGTAGAAAACATTTGTGGTCGAGACACGCACGTGAAAAGGCGGCCTCGTCTCATATTTTTGTAACGATAACTACAAAGCTCCGGTACCAATTATCTCAACATTTTTTTTTCAATTAGAAAAACTTCTTTTACTTTGAAATTGTTCAATCTCAAATAGATTATTGTGGAATTTGCTAAACATAATTAACAAAGTAATGCAAAACTAATGGAGTATCTATTAATATATTTTTTTTGGGGCAAAAATAACATTTTAGGCAAGAGAAATTACTTTCGAACCTTGTATACAATAAAAAATAAAGAATTTAATAGATTTTGATTTTGCTTTTACTACCCATATCGCTACAAAAAGTTGTTTTTTCTAATTTAAATCATTAAATGTGTGGTCAACAATAGATGAAAAAAGAAAAATAGTAAGATTATTTAGTATGAATTATCTTGTTCAAATCGGATTTTGTTAATGGTGGTTTTGACTCCGATGTCTTGTTAAAAAGCACAAAAACACCTCTACAACACAAAATGTTGAAGACAGCGAAAAGAGTTGGAGTACACTTGTCCCCGCGATTTAGACAATAAATAAACACACAATAGACCTCTCTTTGGAAACACTAAAGAAGCAAAAAGCTATAAACGTAAGCATTTCACTAACGTCAAGTCTAAAGTTCAAAATAAATAACATACAAACACCGAAAAACAAAGGCATTATTTCCCAATAATCTGAGTATTTTGAAATGCTTTTTGCATAACATTTAGAACGTACGATTGAATACGCTTCTCACGTGGCCAACGATAGCGTGAATAACTATTTAGCCTATAAACACGTTCTCCTCTGAATCTTGAGAACTTTACTAAATGTCTGGAACCATATTATACCATGCTATAAGAGTCTTAAAACTGGAAATTTAAGTTTAGATACATAGATTGTACCTTAGTATCTAGTTTCGGTTGCTCTGAAAATCTAGATCTTGCATTTTGGGAGTCTCGGTTGATGGCATTTGATGAGGGGCTATCAAAGAACAATCATTGCCCAAATCGGTCAGTGACCAAGACAACTCCACTAATAAACTTTAATATCAGTTCCACGGAACTTTTGTCATTTGGAGGAACTTGCGGACCATCTTTTTTCCTTCCTCAGATCCAATTTGATAGGACAACAAAATTTGAAATTTCAGGAGATCAGAAAATCTCAAACTCGCTAACGTGTACACCACAGAGAAAGTAAGACTGAGCTTTGCTGCTCCAGTAATAAATATTAGGGATACCAATATTCCACAATGTACCTGACAGTTTATAAGAAATATAAGTCAATCTACTTATTGTCAATTGATTTTGAGTTAGAAGTCCATAATGTAATATGGTATCAGAGCCCGATCCACAAATTATCCGGTCGGATCTACAATCGGCCCGACCCAATTTGGTCCGCCGATCCTTGTCTGAAATACCGAGATCAATGGCTAGAGAATCATCATCTCAATTAGGCGTATTAGAGATAACAATATCCCATATCGGAAATTAGTCAAAGATCCTAACATTATATAAGAAATATGACCCAATCCACTCATTGCCAATTGATTTTGAGTTGAAAATCCATAATCTAATAATAAATATCAATTAAGGACAATTTAAACAGTTAACATAGTAGACATGCATGAAAGCTTCTTTTTCGTGAATTCCAAGCTTAATATCCATGAAATCCCTTACAAACCGGACTTAAATCGCTTTGCCAATAGACCGAAATTTCAAAAAGAAGAGAAATTGTACGAGGAAAAGAAAAACCCTAACGAATCATTTCGATTTGTAGTTCAATATTGGATTATTCTTTATTGATGTTGTAAAGATTCCATTCGTATCTAATAATTTCGCTCTTAAATGTCAAATTAATCAAATTCCTTACGTAAGAATTTGCAACGGAGCTCGATTTTGCATGTATTACCAACCGCCATATTCTATCTCTTGGTCGAAACACCACAAAAAGAGATTTAGACTAAAACCTAAAATCAAGAGAAGCAAACACAATCTCCGATTTCCAATGAGAGAAAAAGAATTAAATTAGAGTTTTTCTGATTTTGGGGTAAATGAGTTTGAACTTCTTTTTCTGATTATCTATTTCCGTAAAAGAGAAGTATCTATATTTTTACCATAATAGCCTCATGTATTTTTATATGACTCCACTAATCATAGAACGTAAGTGTCCACATGAGGATATCTCCGTAATTCACCATCGTAATCTATATAGTAAGTGCTTGTTTTTTTTATTGTTAATATGTTAAAAATGGTCTTAAATCAAATGAAAATGGACGTGAGACAACCATTTAGACCCAAAAAGAATGTCATTGTGTTTGTAGATTACAAAAGAAAGAAAAAGATTGTTATTATAAACGTTGGTGACTGATGTTTAGGGATATCGCAAACAGTCATTAGCCACACACTTTTGATGAAATTGTATCAGAAACAATAAATTGAAGCATTTTTTTCTTATAGAAAATCCAAATTTCAAGATTTAGTTAGCTCGTGTCCTTATCATCATCACCGTCACGCTTGTCGTGAATCATATAGAAATAAGATGCGACGCTTAGAGCGGCAATGCCTAAGACTATCTCCAACGCACCTAATGAAGGTGTCTTAAAATTAAATACTAATAAAATAAGAATGTACAGGAGAGATACCGATAAAATGGTGTCTTTGCAGAGACCCTTTAAACATTTTGAGACACCTTACATGTCATGTTCAGATTGGTGGACGAACCAATTTTTGGTTCATTATTTTCTCTCGGCGAGAAAAACAATTCTGGGGGAGACAATCGATCTCTTTGGTGGGCGAACCAATTCCTTTTCTCCGATTCATCTCTCGATCGTCTCCGATCTGCAATGTCTCGTCTCTCCGATTCATAATCGATCGTCTCATATGAACAGATTAGTGAAGGAACTTACGGGTATTCTTCTTGATTTCTTGTCTCCTTTTTTTTTTTTTCTTCTTCTGGGTTTTGTTCCTTGATTCGAATTGATTTGGATTTGTGGAGTATTCGTGCTGAAGATTTGATTTTTCTCTACTTGGGTGATTCCGTTAGGGTCACTTGATATATAGGTTTTATTTGAGGCAATTTTGATTGTAAATTCCAGTTGATATATAGGTATTGATCCATGTATTGTTGATTTGAGGAATTTTAAAACTTGCTTCTATCTCAATAAACTTGATTTTTGTTGATCGAGTGAATTTGGGGATTCTGAAATTCTTAAGACTTGTCCTTGGAACATGTAGAGATCGGATTGCATGATTATTGTGCTCTTGATATGGTAGATAGATATATGTGCATCTGTTGCATAAACATCTGAAGCAATCTCTTTTGATGGGGTTTAGATTTATATATTTGATTTGGTTTTGCAGTCAAGTGTACATGGCTAAAGAAATTAAAACTGGTGAAATCGTGGCTCTGAAAAAGATCCGTATGGACAATGAAAGAGAAGGGGTAAGCTACATGTGAACTACTAGCTTTGAAAAGCTGCAAACTTTTGTGAGTTCAGTAGTGGTATAGGTATGCATGCCTACAAACTTTGAAGTTATATACATAAAAGAGACAAAAATAAGTATTGTTTATATGTGCATTTTATCTCTACTTAATGTGTAGTTTATTGTTGTAGGCCTTCTGAAGTGCTACTTGGTGCAACTAAATATGGACCAGCGATTGACATGTGGTCGGTTGGATGCATATTTGCTGAACTTTTGACTGGAAAACCAATCTTGCCTGGGAAAACTGAGGTCAGGATTTCATTTTTTTATTATCCGCGATGTGTTACTACAATGTTCTTTGATGATGTTTCCACTTAGCATTTTACTCGAATGTTTGTTTTTCCAGAATTAACATTTGAATAAGATTTATGAACTTTGTGGATCACCTGATGAAAACAACTGGCCTGGAGTTTCCAAGATGCCTTGGTATAACCAAATGAAATCATCTCGGCCCTTAAAGAGACGCGCAAGGAAAATTATTTTTCAAGAACATTGCTAAACCGGAGACAGTAAAAAACATTCTTTGTCAGGTACTGATGGTTGCATCTGAAAAAACAAGAATGATCTTTGTATTTTGTTAATGAGCTTAAGAAATGTTTGTTTGTTTTTGTGAATTTGTGGTGGCTCACATTAGTTTTTTCACTTTTTAACTCTTAAGACATCTATTAAGAGTATCACTAATGGAGGGTGAAAATCTAGTGGTGGTTCTTAAATTAAAATATTATTAAATTTATTATTAATTGATTCTAAAGACATTCTTATGAGTATCACTGATGAGAGGTTGCTCTAAGGGGATTCCTCTTAAGACATTGTACTGATCGTCCGTGTATTGGAAAAAACCACTAGAAGCGACACGATCGGCCACGTACAGACTCTGATCACGTTCGCGAACAAGGTCGAGACGGAGAACACGAGCCCGACCCAGTAGACCTGCCATGCGACGGCTTGACCCGCCAGAGTCCACACGTAGGTAAACTTGCCCTTGGAGAAACCATCCATCTCTCTCTTCAGATTGTGTTGCTCGCCGATGGTGAAAACGTAAACGGCGGAGGCAATGGTTGCGACAAGGGACGAGAAAATCAGAACCCCCAGAACTGCGGCGAAACTGGGTTTTCTGTTGTTGATAACGTCGAATATCTCGCCGATATGGGAAAGGAGGTAGGAGAAAAAGAGGGCGGCGGAGAAAGCGTAGAATATACCCAAGACATATATCTTCTCAGATTCTCCGGCGAAGGAAGAAGAGAGAGTTAGAGCGCCGGCGAGAATAGCGAAGATGAGAGAGATGAAATACCATCGATTGTATTTGATCTTGTTTTGGCATGCGGAGAAAATCACGGTGGATAAGAGCTGAGTCGTGTAGATGGGAGTGAAAACATTAAAGAGTATCTGAAGTTTACCACTAGCCGATAGTCCTGCCTGACCCGCCATCAAGGCACCAATAGCAAAGTAAGATGACGTGAGGTAATCGTAGGACCATCGATTGGTTGTAATTATAAGTTGATGCTGTTTCTTGAAAAATAGGTAGAGAAAAGGGAAGAGAAGGATGGGGAATCCGATGACTTGGAGGACTGGTTGAGTCCAGTTGCCTCCAACACTAGGGTGTAAGTTTGAGTGGAGGTAGAAGAAATTCTCGAGGATTCTAGCTATGGATTGACCTGTTACCGCGCAGACGATGTAGATGATGATGGTAAGCCACTTGTTGCATCTGCTGTTGGATGAGCCGGTTCGGTTGATCACTGTGGATGAGCTAGGCTCAATATTGAGCGGTTCTGCATGATTAAAAATATTTGCACAATCAATTATGTGATCAAGGAACGAGAAAAAATTTGCCGACCTTGTGGACTGGGCGGCATTGCTTGATTCTGTCTCACCATATCTGAGTTCTGAGAGCTTGAAAGCGAATTAATAATGTAAGAAATTTGTAGTTGATGTGTTTTTGGATAATGTTAGAAAGCTGGTGTTTGTCTATATATATTAGTAAGCAAAGAGTTTGGAGGTGGACCTTGACGGATTAAGGGTTTTAGTTAGAATTTGCACACAACCCTTGAGTTTTATGACTTCTTATCAAATATTATTTTATTGGTCTTTTTTTTGTTTAAGGAAAGCTGATATCTGGCATATTCAGACATGTAAATGACTTTGTCATTCAATTTTGAACATCAACTCCCTCAGGCAAACCTTTTCATGGCTAAGTAACATCTCATTTAGATAATTCTTTATCGACAACACAACTCAACTTCTTAGATTAAACAAAATATATTCAAAAGTAATCGTTGGAGTTAAGGAGACGTGCGAGGGTGACCAAAGGAATGTCACACCGCACATCCAAAAGGTAAGGCGATTTGAAAGGATAGAGAGAAGTCTAATACTCTAATAGTATACTGAAATAACACCAGCTTCCTAAACCCTGGAGAAGGCTCTGTAGTCATTATCAGAAAGCCCCGTTATGGTAAGAGACTAAACGATAAAATAACACAACTCAACTCTCAAGCAACTGACTCCAACCGGGTGCCTAACTTTAACCCTATGGGTCAACAAAATCACTAAAGCAATCAAGATCTCATGCCACACCTGAAGGCTGAAGCCTAAGCAATTTGATGTGGTAGAAACTAGCAAGACTTTCTACAAGTTTCATCTACACCAGAGGTAATTTACCAAGTACCATCGTTCTAACACCATGGGCTTATATGTTTCAACTTATATCAAATATTTACTTCACATGATTTAGTGAACACCTCTCTTTACTTATACAATACTCAGTCTATGCAGAATTGTTGACATACCAAGTTTATACCAGACTAAACTAAGCTTCCACTGTTAGACTGCTGAAGCTAACTCAAGAAAAGCACAACAGTTTTGTGATCAATTCAGCTATAAACCCAATTAAAACCCCCCAAAACATCTTACTAATACCACCAAAATCACCATAATTTACAGCCAATTACACTTTACCAAACTTTGCACTTTTTAAAATAAAATTTGTATATTCAATTACTGACATAGCTCAATATAGCAAACGCAGAGAGAGAGAGAGAGAGAGAGAGAGAGAGAGAGCGATTCAGAATTTTATGTACCAGAGTTGGTAAGAACACACACTAAGACGATGAAGGAAACACATCTTTAACAGCAGAAGCAGCAGTCAAGTAATTAAGTGTATTCCTCAACGTCTCTCGTTCTCTCTTTAACCTAACCGCCGTATCTTCAAGCTCAAGCAACGCTTGCTGCTCTCTCGGAGCTCCTTCAAACGTACTTCCGACGAAGAACGAGAACGGCGTCGGAAACTGATTCCTCCTCAGATCTTGAACTTCTTTCTCAGTCTTCCCGTTCAACCTATTCGATAACCGAATCACTTCTTTCATCAGAACTTCGACCTCGTTCGCTAACGAATCAAGATTCTCTTCACCTGAAGGACGATCTTCAAGCCACGTCACTTCTCCGACGAGGTAAGGTTTCGTGCGGACGAGATTCGTGACACGGAACCGTTCTTGACCTTTGCATATCAAGAAGAACCGGTCATCGACGAGACGCTCGTGTTTGACGACTTCGCCGACGCAACCGACTTCAGCGGCGGATCCGGAGACGGAGTCGGAGTAAACGACGCCGAATTTGAGATCGGACTGGAGGAGAGTGTGCATCATGATTCTGTAACGGAATTCGAAGATCTGGAGAGGGAGGACTGCTCCGGGGAAGAGAACGAGTGGGAGTGGGAAGAGTGGTAGCTCGACGATGTCATCGGATTTTGGAGATTTCGCGTTGTGGTGCTTCTCGGAGAAAGAAGAAGATGAGCATCTGAAGGAGCTGCTGAGCTTACAACGTCGGTGGGATAGAGATCTAGGGTTGAAGGAGGAGTGATGAAACGGTGGCTTGGATTTGAAGGAAGGAGATGGAGACAGTGAAATTGAAGAAGGTGAAGAGACTATGTGTGGAAGCGCCATGACAGGGGAAGAGACGACGTTACAAAAAAAAAAAAAAAAAACCTTTTATTTCTTATTTGAATTTTTTTGGGGGCTTAAGGAAAAAAAAATATTAAAGATATAATAATTGACATGTCACTATAACAGATTTTTTGAGGGATTTTTGTGGATAATAAACGAGAGGAGAGGAAGAAGGAGTGTGGATGTGATTGTGAATATCCCACGAGTGAGAGACTTTATATTATCCATCTACAAAATTATTTAAATGCCACGTGCTATTTAGATTAGTGAATTACATTAACTAAAAGATGGAATTAAGCTTCACGAGAGAAGTAATGACGCATTTTCTAAGGCAAGGGTTAGACATTTGATAAATTTAGAGACAGAATAAAAACGTTTTAGAGAGAAAAAAAAGTGCGTAGAGATTAATTGGGATGAACATTTTCATGGTGATAAGTGTTGTTGATTTTTGTTCGTGATATTTTCTCCGACTTATGCGACGAATTTCCAACCAATTGCATGTCAAAAATTAGTTTTGGGATTTCGGTTAGTCTGGTTAGTTCGGTTAAGTTAGTTAGATTTTTCGGTTATTTTTAGTTTTGAAAATATTACCGAAATTAACCGAAATAAAATCGAAATTTTGTTTTTTATTCTTAAATCTGATTTTTCGGTTATTTTGGGATAATTTCGGTTAGATTCGTGTAGTTCGGTTATTAATGAAAACTGGTTTAATTTTTTGAAAAACTGGTTTAATTATGGTATAATCCGGTTATTAAAAAAAAATAGAAAATATATAATATTTCAGTTAACCGAGAACCAAACCAAACTAACCGAAATTCTTGGTTAACCGAACTAAATTTTAAATATTACCGATCGGTTAATGATCCATAACTAAAACCGAACTGAACAATCAAAATCTCGGTTTGGTTCAGTTCAATTATTTCAGTTCGGTTATTTATCCCAGCCCTATCAAAAATCATCACTAAATCATCAAATTATAGGTTTTGGTTTAACGCGTTGTCTCATAGTCTTATAGTATTTATGTTGGTTGAGGAAAATTAAGTTCAGTTCTAAGAGTGTATAAGCATGCTGGTTGAGGAAAATATTGTTCATTCTTGTGAGATTTTAATTCGATTTGTCTATAACACATTTGTTTGCTTTAGACTCATCATTCTTCCAATAGTAAATATACGTTTGAATGAATAAGCTTTGTGCTTGTGTAACTTTCATCCTGAGTGTTTCGTGTAATTTTGTTGATTTTTCAATTTTTGGTCAAACATATATGTTTTCGTTATTTAAAAGATGAAGCAGAAGAATTAGGGCCCATAAAGAAGAGTCCAACTCATCACCTAACTAATTGTTGTCTCTATTAATATTTTTAAAGTAATTTTTACATTTTTTGTTTTGTTTTGTAAAATATTATATAAAATATTATTAATTAAAAAATAAATTAAGAAATTTTATTAAAAATAAATACAAAAAAGAGAAACAACATGTACAATTAATTATCTACTATCGATATAACCAAACACAATTAAAAGATTTTAATTTTAATTATAAAACCAGAAATATTCATATAATGTTCCACAATTAATAATATAGATATTTAAAAGATTTTGTTAAAATTTAAAATCATGATTCTTTTATCATATTTGTTTGATATTTGTTAAAATTAATAAAATTCTAGATATTTTTTTTCTGTATTTGTTGTGATTCGAATTTTTAAAAACGGACATGTATTACTCAAGTAATAAAGAAAAAAACGTATTCAACGTCCCACATTGGCTAAAATTTTTAGACAATAGTTCAGAGTCATATTATAAATAATACCAAAAAGAATCTAAATCCGAATGAGCATGAAACTTAACTTAACAAGCATCCAAATTTGTATTCGGTTTAATTCGATTTTTTAGTTGAACCTTTCAATTATACCGGATATAATAAATTTTAAAATTTGAAACTTTTAAAATTTTTTAAATATTATTATAGATATATTTAAACTTTGTAAAAATTTTAAATATTACGAATATTTAAACTTATAAAAAAGTTAAATTATCACGAGACGAGTTATATGACAGGACGGTTTTGGATCGATATTAATATAAATTTAAAATATCGTTAATCTGGCGCTATAACACATATTAAATTCTCATTTTATTATTTTTTAATATTATTAATAGTAAAATATTATACATGTCGAATTGATTCAATTATGATTGTGTAAAATTGTACACAAGCCTAGTTGATTTTCATATTTTAGAGTACATACATGAAAATATAAACGAATAAGGGCCCTAGATAAGCCCATTGTACAAATGGCCCATTCTATAGGTATATAGGTTTGTCTCACAAAATTCTGAATCTTCGTTTATTGAAACAAACTTAAAAAAAATCTCCACACTTGCAGCCAAATGAAATTTGGTTGAGCGCGAGTTCGTTTCATTAGTTAATCTGAAAAAGACATTGTAAAGACAAAAAGATAGAAATATTTCAGAAATTAAATTGAAATTGAAATTAAAATGAGAACGACTAATCAATGGGAGAATAGTAGACCAATAGAAGTGTAGTAGGATAAAGACGAGTCCAAGGCACGTGGGCTTTGCAATCGTTTGTCTATATGTTGCGACAAATCCATTCTTATGCAAAACCAATCGACAATAATTTACAGAAACAAAACTAATCATCGCTTTCGTAGAAGAACGCATCAGTGGTTTCATCTCAATGTATTGCCCAATAATGATAAAAGAATATCTTTTGTATAGAGCTTCGACAAACCATTTTGCCAAGTTGTCTTTCCGTACGTATCTTTTATAATATAATTCAAAAGTCACTTTGCATCCAACTTCCACTCTCTCTTTCTGCCATGTGGCAAAAGTTCCAATTTTTACAGTTTTACGATTGTCATATGTTTTTAAATTTTAGTTTATTTTTTTCAAACTGTTTTTTTGTCACTATATTTTTATTATTAACTAAATGTTATAAAAAACACAAATTATATAAAGGTTGTGCAAAACACGGACTAAATCACTAATGTTTTAATATTACCCATATTAGTTTGACGATTTGAGATTTTTTAGTATGAAAAACAAAAAAGAGCGGTTTTTTTGCTTGTGAACATAGCGAGACCGAGAGATTATAAACATAAAGATTATTGTTTGAAAATTTATCTATCATATCTATCTTTTATTAAAATGTATTTGAAGTTTATCTTTTTTTATCAACTGTTTTTACTTTTTCTAGTTTAGTTGTAAATACAAGATAATTTTTGTAAAAATTTGATGATAGAGTTAGTTTTTTCTTCTTCTGAAAAGCTCATTAAATATACCATAACAATATTACCTTTTTGCTAACATTATTCTTATATACTATATATACTCCAATAAGGGAATAAGTTTTGACCATACAATATATATAGACACCAACAAACACCTAATACGTAAACAGATTTATTTGTTGGCGGAATACAAAAATAAATATTTAGATGACTGAAAAATGTGATTTGTATCCCAACACAAAAGCATCATAAAAGTACACATTATGACTCAGTATACATTATATTACACTTAATATTTTTTAAAGACTTTCGACATTTTCGGAGAATGATTGGCTAAAATGTGATGTCGATGGAGGCTTTGGGTTTTAGCTTTGGTCCAAAACTTTCAATTGGGTAGATTCCAAACTCTCAATTCACGTCGACAATGAAAAGGGAAAACCAAAAAGAACAAAACACTATTAGAACATAGTACATAGCCATAATATAAGAAAAACACAAGGTCCCCTTCACGATGATTGATGACCGTAACAAGATCTAAGCTTCAGAGAATCTTATATAGTTTTCACATTTATAAGTAACAAACATATTAATTTTTACAATAATACTATTTTTATAGATGGACTTAAAGGCTTATGGCTCTATATATAATTGACCAAATTAAGAAGTCATTGGTTCAAACTAAGTATTTCAACATATTATTTGAAGTAGAGTTTTCATATACATTGAAAATTCACCAGGTTTCAAACTTTATAAATTTTGTTTTTGCGATATGCGAAGTGAAACTCAGATGGTAACACAACAACAACATTAACACTAAATATACTGCATATTTTGGTCTAAACATTACAAATCTTGTATTGTAGATATATAACTAGTGTAATGGTAAGTTAGTTGTTTTCCCAAAAAAAAAAAAATTAAAGAGTTTGGTATTTTTTGTGTTTTAAAAAATCAATATGTTATTTTATGACTTCCTAGTTTTTTTATAGTTTGTTTTCTTCTTCCTTCTCTTTTAAGGCATTTATATTTAAAATATATCAATCTTTGTATAGTATCTTATATTGTAATTGCACACAAATTATTGGTATATATATATATATATATATATATATAGTCAGAAAAACATATTATATGATGTCATTTGTATTGTATATACTGAGTAACACATATATTTTATTAATTTGAAATATTTTCCAGCTCGATTGTTTTATAGAAAATTGCTTTTGTAATGAAATTGATTATTTTCATTTTCTTTTGTCAACTAATTATCTTCATTTAAAAAATAAATTCTTATTTATTTTTTGCTTAACCGTTAGTTAGTGTCTATTGATTAATCATTTTCAGTAATTCATGTGAATCTACTGCTTCAGTATCATATTCTAATTCTACGATTAAGAGTCAAAAAGAGTTTTGAATAAATGGTCTATGATTAACTTGTCTAAAGAGATAAACCACTATGTACATATACATCTCGTTTTAGTCCAACTGATTCGCTAAGAAATCCAGAAAAAAATGTTAGAATTCTCCATTCAAAGCCATCATGAGGTTATATGGTGTTATGACTAAGGCCAGAATCAAATCAAAGATATAAGCTAGCAAACCATATATGTAAATGGTACGTCTCGTCTCTTCAATTATTTCAAAGGGTCAAAAATATTTTTGCCATATTTGTGGAGAGTATCGTAAAGCTTGTGGCTGCACACGGTAACCATTTTTAGGCAGACACAGTGAAGATCTCGAATCAAATCCCTTTGGCACCGTATCTTCTATGTCCCAATCAAATTTATTTCTTTCATCCTTCCCTTAAATTTATCATTTCACGTCTACCATAGTCAATAGTATTATAATTACGAGTTATAAGTTACGTACAGGTAATGTTTAACGTACAAAAGAACGTTAATTAATAACTTATACTTAATCTTAAAATGTTGAAAAAAGTAATCTTAACTTATACTGTCCGACATTGAATTGGAAAGGGGTCATGTGCGTTAGTACGTGTCGATTGTTTAATATATAATGAATTATACTATTCAATATTCGGAATAAAATATTAAGCATCCAAAATTAACAAAAAACCTAAAATGACTTGGTTCCAAACTAAAATAAAACATGTTACAAAGCTTTGTTCATAATTTATCAACAAAAACAAACTAGAGCATGTATTATGCAAATTTCAATTTAAATGATTACACAAACGATGAAACTAGCACAAAAATTATTTATTACTTCCTTCATTTCAAAATAAATGACATTCTATCCTATTTTTTTGTTATAAAATAAGTGTCATTTTAAAAGTTTAATGCAACTTTACACATTGTATTTCTTTTTTAACCTCTACCAAAATTAACAAATTTTACAAAAAAAAATTAATGAAATTAAGTTAAGGGTATAATAGAGTTTTAACTCTATTTCTTAATTTGTGTATAAAATGCTAGAATGTCATTTACTTTGAAATGGAGGGAGTAGTTAACAACATGTATACAAGTTATGGTCAAATTCCACAATTTGTATTTAGGAGCAATTCTAAACTCTTAGGAAGATTTCCCTTAGATATTAAAACTTTTTAATCAAGTGATATCCACAATATGATTCATTCGATATGGGTGTCTCAGAAAACCATGAGAGGATGTTTTGTGATGACCAAAAGTTTTATCACCAAAAACTGTTTACTCGTGTTTAACTATTTATATGATTATATCTTTCATTTGAATCAAACTTGAGGTGTATAATGTTTTACACATAAACGTGCCATGAATCCGAAATTTGAACCTTAGTAATTAAGTCCTTAAAACGGCTGCATTTCTAATCATCAAAGCATCGTAGATCCGGCATATGCTATACATATATGATACAGAAATTAATTAATTACATTAAAATGTCTTTTGAAAAAGAAAAAAAAACAATTACAAAAGAAAAGTTGAGCTGTAAATGAGCATGAAATAAAGAAAAAAGTGTTGGGAACTCATCTCACTAAGTTGCTCGTTCGCTCTCACTTTTTCAAAAGTCTTAACGAATCTCTTTTACTTCTCAAACATCTCCACTTCTCTCTTTCACGTGACACTAATTATCCACCCGTATATTACTTTCATAACTAAATGCCTTAGTGAAATTTTATTTTATCTGCGTATCTATTATGTATACGTATCTTTTGATGTCTTCATCTATGATATATAATGTAATATGATATTTATATACATGTGTAATGCAGAGTCTGATCACTGCGTCGCGTATAAGAATTTTTTAAATTATTCATTTCTAGTGCACTAAATTTACCTTGAAATGATATATGGACAATTTTCTTCCACTATATTTTTTTAATTTTGTTTACTAACATTAAAAAAAGATTCTGCAATTTTGTTGGTAGATAATTATTTTTTTGGAACTAAATTGGTAGATATTTTTTTTGGTAAAATTAAAGGAGAAAATTAAGTTAGTCATGTGTTTTTACTCATTTGTCAGTTTAATATTCAATTATTTGGGGTAATATGTTTTATTCAACAAAATTCTAACTATTTGCATCCAACATTGATCAGAGATACTGGCTTCGTTCACACGGTGATAAAAAGTATTATAAGATGCAGAGCAAAAAAAGAAAGATGTAGAGCAATCACGTAAATAAAAGAAAGACCCAACCCCTTTCTTTTCCCTTACGAACACTAATAAGTCATTTACTCTCTTTTTTTAATGTCATTTACTTTATAGGAAACCTAACTTGAATATGTAATCTAAGAGAAAAATATTCACTGATGGCGAATAATATCTTGGCCAAAATCATAAGTAATTAAAATTAAATCATGCATGGGACACTTTTTGCTTGGGAAAGGTGGATATGTTTGGTTTATGACCAAAAAAACTCTTAAGTGACAGTTGTGTGTAAGGTCCACTAATCAATTTAAACTCGACATTACGATATACTGTCCATTCAATATTATAACGAATTATAATTAATATATGCACAAAATTTTCCTAGCCACTTAAATGGCTGAGAGACTGATTCTAAAAAGATGGTTCCGAACTCAAAAAGAAACCCACGATGATGCCACGATAAAGTTACACATACTCGTTTTTAACCAAAGGAATAATTAAATAAGTTGCATAAAAAATTGACGAGGCAGAGTCTTTAGACTTTAGAGCAAAATTGTTTAAAGTAATTCATGATGGCGTTCTTCGTTCATGTCCAGAAAATATATATTTTTCTTATAATAGTTCCTTTAATCTAACACGTAAGAGTTGAGAATAAGACTGACTTTCTTATCGTCGCCGTATATATGATTTGCTTAGAAATTTACAGAATTAATTTTAGAAAAATGCAGTTTTAAATTACGTATATAAATTAAATTTACATGAACGAAAAAAATACTTACATGATTTTTTAGGTCAACGTAACTTTATATTAGAGAAGTATGGGTTGAATCTTATATTGTGACTAAACATCGATCATTCAAGTGAAAAACAATTGGAAATGTTAAAAGTTGTGTTGAATTAAATCGAATAATGAGATAGATATAAGAAAGAAAGAAAAAAGAGAGACGTGGAAAAGATCATGGGACAATAATCGAAATCTTTAGTTAAAAAGAGATGAACCAGAATATTATATATTTTGTACTACCAAGAATTATATATTTTTTGCCAAGAATTATATTAAAAAAAAAAACCGAAATGGACGAAGAATAGATAGGAAAAGAAGGAAGGAAGGAAGGAAGTAAACGATTGGGATGTGAAAGAGAGAAGAGTGTTAGGTCGATGTCCACTGTTTCTAATGTATGATCTCTTTGTTAGGTTATCTCCACCAGTTCGTCCTCATTTTTCTTGCTTGATTACGACCTATAGCTCCTTTATTTTTCTCTTTTATTAAGCGATCTCTCTCATATCTCCATCATACATGATAGTATGATACAACTCTACTTTATAAAAAATATGTATGCATGCCTATGTAAATATTTATTTCTGTAAACGGTAGAATTTATGGTTTTAATTAGCTTTTTTTTCTTCTTTTTTTAACATCTTTACCAAAATATCCTCATGGTTCTTTTTTTAATTAGCTCGTACGTTCTTTTACTAGTTAAAAACTTAAAATGTTAGGTTTTCAAATTTAGAACACAAATATTAATTGTAAATGCAAAACATAAACAAAAGTTACCTTGATTGCATTTTACGTTTAAGTTTGTGATTTCCAAATCATATTTGATTGAAACATACTAGAATCATCTTTGAAAAAAGAAGAGGATAAATAAACTCAATCACTAATGCAACAAAAAGAAAAGAAAAAAAAAATCAGCCAAAAATCTTCTTGAGAAAATTTAAAGTCATATTTGTGAGTTTAGACCAAAAATAGCCGACAACAATTAGCTGCATTTTGGTTGATATATATATATATAACTAGAGAAACTTATATATATAACTAGAGAAAGCTGATTAACCTTAGGAACAAGGGTGTAGTGTTTAAAAAACAAAAAAAACAAAAAAAAAGATCTAGTGGTAATATTTTAATAAGGCATAAATGTATGAGCTTGAAGAGGGAATATTGTGCACAAAAGAGTGTTGGATTTGGTCCGATTCGAAGAGTAATAATCGATGAAAGAATCAATAGAATTTTTTGCATGGAAATGCGTAATAATGTGGCGGTCTCCTCTTTTGAGGTAAGGATTTACATATTGTTTTTTCAACTCTTTCTCTCTCCACTACACAAACGAACCACAATCGATATATTACATTACATATACAAGGTTGGATCAACGATTTAGATAAAATTTGCATCTAAACGTAGATGTAGGATCATGAAAAAATGTTGGTAGACAGATAAAATGTGCATTTAAAGATAGATGTACATATTCATGGACCACACTCGGTATAGTACATAATAACTCTTGTATAAGCCAGAGAAGAGAAGCATAAAAACAAATATTTGTCCTCTTTCTCTGTAGGCCACTGTTTCAAAGGTAAAAATAAAGGGTAAGCATTTTTTTCACAGCATATCCGGCCATATATAATATGAGTATGATCGTAATTCAATACAATATGGAAAGATGGACCCTTTTTGAAAACATAATAAATTCTAGAATGGTGTTTTGTTCTCCTTCATGCAGACATACCCACTGTGCCGTTGTCACTTCATATATTTCATTTTGGAAGACAAATCAAAGATACAAATATTGAATTATTAAGTTTTATTCGAAGTCATATCTTTCTGAATTATTTTTATTTTCTATAGATAAATATTAATAACAATTTCATTGGACCGATTGTTGGTGTGAAGTATAATCCATAGCCTTCAAATCAACGGATTAATAAATAATCCCGAGCCATACAGTTAATTAATTTTGTCCACACAATAGACATAAATATCCCCAAGCATAAGTATAAACCAGTTGGATTGATTTTTATGTGAGGTGTGTTATCACTATCAGTATCGAATATAGACATGTGCGAATAGTATATCTGCATTGAGATTTTGTTAAATTAATATATTTAAAAGCTTCATTTTTTATATATAATTAGAATCTATATTTAAAAAATTGAACAAAATCTATATGTTTTTTGGTTTTTTAAACCGGCCCTAATCACTGTTTAAATATGAAATCAAGTGATTATTATATCATATACTTTAAATATTGAAATAACAATGCAACGCATAGTTTAATATTTTAATTCAGATTTTTAATTATGATATTACCACTATTTCCAATATTTGTTTTGTTTTCGAATTTATTTTATGTCTGACACCATATCGTCATATACTCGTATTAATAAAATTAGCTCTTTTTCCCCGATTCATTGAGTGATTTTACTTATCTTATTTTATATGAAAAATATGCAATATACAAATTTATAAGTATAACACAATTGACATAAATTACTAGTTGCAACTCTTAAATTCATGGGATGAATTTTCTTTAAAACACCAATATTGGCTGATCTCTTGTTTTATTCATCGACTCACTAATTTACAAACAAACATATATTTTGAAACATGCTGGCCCCCACACGCGTCCTCTTCTGGTTATATCGTTATCATTACATTTTCACAATTTTCAATATGGATATTGTTCACAAAATAACTAGAATTGACTCAATTGAATACAAAATAGTACATCCGTTTTCACAAAAATATACTGTATATTTTTCGGTGTTTCACATGTGTGGTGTATATATAATATGCTGAACTCTATATCATGTGGTGAGGAGTAATATAATTTGCTGATTCGCTCTAATGTCGCATAGTAATGCTAGCTATTTTGGCATTACTGTATATTATGAAGAAATCATGTAATTAATCTCCTCATCAGTGTCCAACTGTTAATCTTTCGTCATTATATATATATATATATGATGTGCCAATATAAACTTATCTATGAACATTAAGAACACCAAGACGTAGGTTCCATGTTCAAGTGGCAATATCTAATTATTTAAATACTATAGTGTTTAAAAAATTGATCGTTCGATCATTGTTTATAAGAATTTTCAGTTCAATTGGTTAGGGTTGAAATTATAAAACTTTATTATACTAAAGAATCTAAAGATTTAATATTTCACATTGACAAAGAGCAAATCAGCAATTACACGCTTGTAGAACAAACCGGCATAGTTTTATTTTTGGATTTGATCATATTTATACGACTCAGCAACGGAAATATAATTATAGAAGTGTAAAACTGGTATTGAGCTTTAGATAATAATCTCTAGTAATAAGACACAAAAATCAAAACATGAGAACAAGTTGGCAATAATGAGATTTGAGAATTTGGTAAAACGTACCAATCTCTATTATCGTGCAAAGGTATTAATGTTTGGATTGGCATCAAATAGATCCCAACTTGCTCTTTCATTGTTTTTATAGAAAAAAATATAGTACCAAATCGACCCACCAAACTAATTATCATCAAATCTTAGCTAGGCGTAAGATTCCCACTATTCAGAAACAAATAAACGAAAATTAAATATATAAATTATTTCAATCTCGGTCATCCAAAGAAGTATAATAGGTGAGTCCACGAGTTCACGTAGGTCTAAATATTTATTTTAGAAATAGATATATTTAATCATCTCTAACTTTCGATTAATAATATACAAAACTCGAGGAAGAGCAGCTTAAAAACTTTTATAAGTAAAACAACGTACGGAGTCGAGTCTTCTTATAACCATTTTTGACTTCACCTACTATATCATTCGTAGAATCATATCTTCACTTCAATACTAATAATAATAAATCTTGATTGAAAAATAAAAACGTAAAATTAATTTTCTCAATAGAAGCCAAAGAGAGGATCTACCGACTGCATAAGTACTGCAGAAGAAGAAATCTAATCTCATCTTCTCTCTTTTTTTTTGTTTTTTTCCGTTTAATTTTCTTTTTAAAAAAATCTAAATAATCCATTTGAGTGTTTGTGTTATTACCGTGCAAGTAAGTAAACCACGTGAACTTCTTCATCTCAGGAGAAGAGAGGACCCACTATGATTCTCCGTATCCAAATGTGGACCCCACTCTTTCACTACGCACGTGTGACCTCATCCTCTCCCACGTGAATATCCCACGTGGCGTTTCGTCTCTCCCATGTCTCCCATGCCTCTCCCCCATAACTCTTATCCCATCCTCTTCTTTTTCATTAGTTTCCTGTTACAATTTCTGATAATCGGAGATTAAATATTAAAAGTTCAGACTAACCATCAAAGATTTGATAGAAGAAAACTTATCATTTAAAACGTTTTTGAGGACAAATCAAAATGGTTGTTTTGTCTAGTGGAGCTTGTTCTTGATTTCCTAGACAACTATGGCTGCAAAAGTCAATAGTCAAATCAATAGATATATAGCTTCAACACTGATAATTCCCGTTTTTTAACAAAACCATATCAAATTTGAGTCTTGACACTGCCAATTTTGAATTTAGTCAAATCGTTACGTAGTCGGTCTACGATGTCTTGCTGAACAAATAAATACGTGTGTATATACACTTGCAGTATTTTAGTAGTTAACATAAAAAAAAAAAGGTTAATATAAACAGTGACACGTAGATATCACACGGTTCTTTTTTGATTTTTGTTAAAGGTGAACTTGTTAATAAGAATATGACGTGATCTTCTCCGGTACAACTCTTTGTCCTATAAATAGAGAACTCTTGTCTTCATATTCTCGACACACACGAATAAACCCATAAACTCGTTAAAATTTGTACGAAAATAATATAAAAAAGGCTCGTTATATATTTATAATAAAAAAAAAGTTTCACCCAGCCCCAAAAAGAGAGAGAATCTGTGCATGTTGCTCAGAAAATCTTCAAAGCGTAATCTGGGCTTACGTTAGCTCTCACGAACCCCCAAGGATCTTCCTATATATGTTTTTTCATTTCCCCATAAATCTTTCATTATCTTAAAAAAAAACATTATTATCATATCTTCTTTTCTTCTATATATTCTTCCTCCTCGATCTTGATTCTTGACTATTCTTTGATGAGTCGTGAAATGACGTCAAGCTTTCTCCTCATGACGTTGGCTATATGTCAACTGATCATAGCCGTTGGTCCGAGTGAGCTCCTCCGCATCGGAGCCATCGATGTCGACGGCTATTTCAGCGTCCTCCCTTCCGACTTAGCCTCTGTATCGTCGGACTTCGGTATGCTGAAGGCGCCGGAAGAGCCATTGGCCGTGCTTCATCCATCCTCGGCCGAAGACGTGGCACGACTCGTCAGAACAGCTTACGGTTCAGCCACGGCGTTTCCGGTCTCAGCCCGAGGCCACGGCCATTCCATAAACGGACAAGCCGCGGCGGGGAGGAACGGTGTGGTGGTTGAGATGAACCACGGCATAACGGGGACGCCGGAGCCACTCGTCCGACCGGATGAAATGTATGTGGACGTTTGGGGTGGAGAGTTATGGGTCGATGTGTTGAAGAAAACGCTGGAGCATGGGTTAGCACCAAAATCATGGACTGATTACTTGTACCTCACCGTAGGAGGTACACTCTCCAATGCAGGAATCAGTGGTCAAGCTTTTCACCATGGTCCTCAGATTAGTAACGTCCTTGAGCTCGACGTTGTAACTGGTTAGTATCAAGAACATTCAAGTTCATATAAATAAATGATTTTGTTTGAAATTTAAATAACAAAAAGTTGAAATGAAAAATAGGGAAAGGAGAGGTGATGAGATGCTCAGAAGAAGAGAACACAAGGCTATTCCATGGAGTTCTTGGTGGGTTAGGTCAACTTGGGATCATTACACGAGCACGAATATCTCTCGAACCTGCTCCCCAAAGGGTAAATTTTTTTATATAAATAAAAACTCCCGGGCGGTTCCATTAGTTATAACCTTTTTACTGTTGATGACATTATTTTATATTTTAAGATTATAAAACCCTAAAATGATATATTATGGTGACAGGTCAGATGGATAAGGGTATTGTATTCGAGCTTCAAAGTGTTTACAGAGGACCAAGAGTTCTTAATATCGATGCATGGTCAATTTAAGTTTGATTACGTGGAAGGTTTTGTGATTGTGGACGAAGGTCTCGTCAACAATTGGAGATCCTCTTTCTTCTCTCCACGTAACCCCATCAAGATCTCGTCCGTCAGTTCTAACGGCTCTGTTTTGTATTGCCTAGAGATCACCAAGAACTACCACGACTCCGACTCCGAAACCGTCGATCAGGTCAATTTCATTATTCACTTAGAAAAAGAGATATTTTCTTTTCTTTTATATTGATGAATATCTGGAAGGATTTAACGCTATGCGATTATTGGGAAATCATTGTGAAAATTTATTTAGTTTATATGATTGAAAAGTGGTCTCCATAGTATTTTTGTTGTGTACACTTTATTATAATTTAAATTTGGAAGAGGACATGAAGAAGAAGCCAGAGAGGATCTACAGAGATCTAGCTTTTCCACCTGAACTTAATAATTACACATTAAAATATTTTTCTTCTTCTGATGATGTTTAGTTTATCACTATAGCGAATTAATCATGGTTACTAATTAAGTAGTGGACGGGGTCATGGACCACTCACCAAATAATGATTCCTCTTTCTCTAAGTTAAATTTTAATAAAACCAACTCTACTGGAATCTTAACTTATCCTTTGTTTTGGTAGGCTTTAATAGCAAAAACAGCTTTTTTTTTTTTAATTTTTCCCGTCAACTTTATTTTGCTCTTCCGGATTTAGTATATTAAATGTGGATTTTTTCTTTTTTTTTCTTACAGGAAGTAGAGATTCTGATGAAGAAATTGAATTTCATACCGACCTCGGTATTTACAACGGATTTACAGTATGTGGACTTTCTGGACCGGGTTCACAAGGCGGAGTTGAAGCTCCGGTCCAAGAATTTATGGGAGGTTCCACACCCATGGCTCAACCTCTTCGTGCCAAAATCAAGAATCTCTGACTTCGACAAAGGCGTTTTCAAGGGCATTTTGGGAAATAAAACTAGTGGCCCTATCCTTATCTACCCCATGAACAAAGACAAGTAAGTCTTGACATTACCAGTGATTGCTACTTCTAAATTTCTTCTTTGGATTTGTTCCAAAAATAAAATAAAAATCTTCTTTGGAAAAAAGAATAAAACGAGTTTTGCATGCATGCAAAGGTACACTTGTGGGGATTAATTAGTGGTCCAAAGAAAAAGTTTGTCAAAATTGGAAAAAAAAAAAAAAATTCGACACGTGGTACATGGGATTGTCCGAAAAACGTTGTCCACATGCGCATCGAACCAACTAAGATTGACAATAACGCCTCGTCGGCTCGTCTCTCTCTTTTGTTCGTTTTGTTTTGTGACCAAATCCGACGGTCCAGATTGGGTTTGTTTGTTTTTTATGTTCCTAGAACTCAAGGTGGGTGGGTCCCAATCGGATTCCCCTAAACCAAACCGATCTCAACGAACCCCTCCACACATCATTTATTAATTGTATATAGATATTGTCGTTGCTGACGTGGCTAAATTTGATGTTATTGCCAGATGGGACGAGAGGAGCTCAGCCGTGACCCCGGATGAGGAGGTTTTCTATCTGGTGGCTCTATTGAGATCAGCTTTAACGGACGGTGAGGAGACGCAGAAGCTAAAGTATCTCAAAGATCAGAACCGTCGGATCTTGGAGTTCTGCGAACAAGCCAAGATCAATGTGAAGCAGTACCTTCCTCACCACACAACACAGGAAGAGTGGGTGGCTCATTTTGGGGACAAGTGGGATAGATTCAGTAGCCTGAAGGCTGAGTTCGATCCGCGACATATACTCGCTACTGGTCAGAGAATCTTTCAAAACCCATCACTGTCTTTGTTTCCTCCATCGTCTTCTTCGTCAGCGGCTTCATGGTGACAGAACAAAACCGGAAGAAAGTAGTAGTTGAGAAATATTCTTCCTGATGTATATATATGACCTAATAGAGAAGCATCAGAGAAATTAGGTTGGGTCTTTTGTTAGTAGGGGATTAAAGATTAGCGTAGAAGATTCAAATTAGTCAAATTTTATTGTGTTGTTTTTTACATCACGGATTTTGGAGATGGGTTTGGGACAGCTTAAACCCGGTTAAATGAAAAATAGACAACAAACCTCGAGACTGTTTCGGATTATTTTACATTTTTATTGTTGAACGAGGTTTATACTTTATCATCGTGGAACCACCATCGAGTCTCCTTTGGAGATCTTCCGTTCTTACAATTCTTCACATATCGGTCATTGTCGGTTGGTCGTTGCTGCAACAAAACCAACAAGCGAGAGGAAGGTTCAGCTTTGTGGAAGAACAAAGAAAGTATAGTTTATATATAATGGTGTATACAAGCTGTATGTACCTTTTCAGTCGAGCTTGAGAGCATGGAGAGGATGCTGATGCAGATAGAACTAACCGTCATGGCTGGAGACCACGAATCATACAGAATATCTGAAAATGATACTCAAAATAAGATTCTTCTTTGGGGTGGCCTATGTTTGAAGTATTCTATGGAACAATAAAATGCAGCATATCTAAACGATTTAAGCTGTTCTGTACATTTTTCTCAACACTGATCATATGATCTTTCATGGATAGGGGTGTACCATTGAATGCTACAGCAATATCTTAAGGTATATGAAGTATTGAAGAGGGTCATATTAGTACTGGAACGCAGAGTCACATCATCTTTCACATTGTATAAGGTCCTATGTGGTTATATCACTAGGACTATCGAATCTTCTGATATCTTGTTTACCACACAACCGAGTTGAGATGTTATATAGCATAAGAATAAACAAATTTCTGGACAACAGATACTAATGATCATTGACATCTCTCATCAAGCTTCAGATGAAAGCAAGTAAAAGCCACATTAAAAATCTACACATTGTCATCCAGCAAGTAAAACAAAAGTGATAGTTAATAACCAAAAGAGCAAGAGGGTATCATAAAACAGAGGACGCTGACGTACCTAAACAAATATGCCCATTGCTGTAAATGTGAGGATGCAGAGGAGCTGGATGAAGAAAAATCACCTGTACATATGAAAAACATTATAAACACAAACAAGAAGTAAAGAACAAATACTCAAGTCAACTCGAACGAGATCAAGACATTCCACGATAAAAAAGCAGGTACCAAACACGAGAAGGGATCAATAAATTCCAAGATAAAGCAGAGACAAAACTTGATAAAGATCAGAGATTCCAAGATTGATCATCAAGCATTAATATGAAATCCCTTTGAAGTAGGCAGATGCAGTTTAGGGTCTAAAGGCTCTAAACTAAGTATTCAGCATACAATCTCAAAATGCTCTGCCTCGAACAATTTAGGCAGCAAATTCATCAGTTAAGAGAGAGCTTCAGAACACTGATTACACTACCAATAGAGAAGAGGTCAGATATACGCACGAAATTCAAACACTCACTTGCGGCGATTCCATAGGATAATGCTCTGGGAAATCAACTTGAAGCTGATACGTGTCGTTGGCGTACAGAGTTCCTGGAGCTCCAATAACTTCAATTATCCATCTGCAAAGCCATCAATTTCACATCAATAATTCCTAAATCTAAGGATTTCTCAACACGAATAAAGTAACCTAAATCCAAAATCACCTCTGGAGATTATCAGTGACCTTGTGTTTGAAACCAGTGGGTGGATTCATCTGCCATTCAACAAGCTCTTTCTGAAGCCGATTAGTCGCGATCTTGCTCAGAGCCTAAATACACACAGTTTACCACAAAAAAAGGTCAAAAACCCTAATTCGAAAAAACCAAAGTCAAAATAAACAGAGCGAGTGAGTGAGTGAGAGATAGAGAGAGAACCTTGCGAGAAGGAGCACCGGAACTTGTCATGGAGCTTCTTAGGGAGATGGAGTGAGAGAGAGAGAGAGAGATAATCTCAAATCCCTTTCTGGAAAAGAAGAAGCAAAAGGAAGGATCGAAGACTCGAAGGGCTCAGATTCCTTTGTGGGGTCTTTCTGATTGACGAAGAGATCTTTTATTCTTAATTGATCAGATTGTTCAGATCGGAAGGCGGATTTTAGCGGACGGTGACGATGATGCCACGTGTAGCATCCTGCGATTTTTTAGCTCCACGACCGTTTCGTACTTTCGTGTCAGCGATGCGCAGCCAGGATCGCTGGATTTTGCTGCGTGAAACGGTTCAGGGGTATAATAGTAATTTACTACAATCTGCGTGCGTTATCATATTCTTCACTATTGTCGATTTTATTTTCTTAAATAATAGTAAGTGACACAAGTCACAAGGCATATGTACAATTTTTTTTTTTTTAGATAAATGATTAGACTACAAATTCCGATCACAGTATCATTTAAGCAAATCATATAAGATTGTTTTCGATAAAATAATAGAAATAATTTTTAGCAAAACAATATATATATATTTTTTTAAAGTCTAGTAGTAGAGATCAACCGACGTAACATTTGACACAATTAAAAAGAGTCGTGAGAGCATTAAAAACGAAGAAGAAGACTACATTAACTTGTTATCATCACCACTCCGAAGAGATTATAGACTTAGGTCCGAAGTTTTAGTTCAAAAAAATGAATGCCATGAATAAATTTGTTTTTCCTCCTTTTCATTATATATGAAAACTCTATGTTGACCAAAATAAATAAATTATCAGACAATATAGTAGTAATAGTTTTTTAAAATAATATAGTAATAGTTGAATAGATTAAATAGAAGCTAGCAGATAGGTCAAAAGGTCGAAGACTCGAAGGCCCATTGGATGTGTTGTTGCAAGTAGATGTAAGAATAAAAAGCCGAAGCAATGTCCTCAAGATATTTGCAGTGTCTTTTCAACATCTACGAGTTGTCCTAATTAGCAGCTACTATCAACACATACTACTCTTAAAAGTTACATGCTCCTTTGCCTTTATTATTCTGAGTTCAGACGCAGACAAAATTTCTGAAATTCCAATAAATAATAGCAATCATAAATATAATAAAAGACTCTATAATGAACCAGACTTTTCCCTTTTTTACGTTGACATTTAATAAGGTAAAACTCTCATAAAGATTTTTTTTTTTTTAAAGATTTTGAACAAACATGTTTTAATATGAAATATTAAACATACTTAACTCCAATATTTTGTTGTCAACTTGTAACTCCATTCTTTAAATTTGAAGAATTGTGGAATTTATTTTACTTTTGTAGGAAAATTGTGGAAATGTGAAATCAGAGTCGTTATGAAGATTCTTTATTCCCCAAGCCCTAAATGAGAATTATCATTGGCTCCACAGACTCTTAAGTTTTCTACTACAACAATTAAAAGTAGTTTATCCCTTTTGATTATTTGTATATCATCTGGATTGTAGAGATATAATATATCTCAACTAATTAACAAAAGAAAAGCAAACAATATAATAGATAGAATTTGCATGTTATGTTAGGGTTATGCTTCCTTCAACATATTGAAAAATAATTTAAAAAAAAAGTAAATAGAAATTAATATACTTGTCGTTTGCATGTGTGTGTCTTTTTCTCTTTTTGGGTTTTGAACTTCCCAACAAAGTTAAGAAGCTCAAAAAGAGATTGTGGATGCTGAAACAAGATAAGAAGCATTTATACAAAAGCCTGTTGTTTGGTGCTCAGAGGAGGGACCATATAGATTTGAAATCCCTTCTCTTCTTTTTTTTTTTTTTGACAAGGATATAGAGAACCAAATTTCTTGGACAGGTGTTAATAAATTGCTTTTATTTATTTGCCAATATTTCAAATACTAAGTGCCATTAGTAGGTGGAGGTGTAGGTAACTATGCATAGTGCTTTTGCTGCAGGATGCAGCATTGGCTCTTACTGTCTAGGTGCTTCGTGATTTCAAAATCTTCAGTGCTTTTCTTAACACAATATAAACTTAGCTTTGACCATGGATTACCTCGAATAGTGTTTTCCAACGTCAAAGATTTTTTATGAGTTGCCACAAAAATATATTTTTTGTATGACAATAGTCGCTCTAATCGAATAATGGTCTACCTCAGTAAACAGCACAAATTTCAACGAACAATTTCTTCACTTTCAAATTTCATTTCTTAAGCTATGAAGTCCATCGAAAATATAAGAAAATATAATGTTACTCAATTAACAAAAAAGAAGAAATATAATGTTATTGTTAAATTTTTGAGGCACTCTGGTTATACTGGCAACTAGCATCTGTTATGGGTTTCAAAAGCTAACTTCGCTACAAGTCAACTTCCAATATTTTCTTTTAAAAAATGAATATGAACTATATATATTGATTGCTTCATGGTTACTTATTTATATGGAGCAAAACGAGTAAGATAACAAGTGCACAGAAAGCTTTTATATTTTCAACTTTTTTTCCTTTTCACCAAGTAGAAGAAGATGGAGGAATTTCAGGTAAGACATGAGTGTTCATCTCTCCGTGGTACTTTGTTGGATTCAAGATATGCCAAGGCAGTGCAATGCCTTGTAGAAGAAGTTATTGACATTGGTGGTAGAGATGTTGAGCTCTGCAACGACATTCTAATCCAACAACTGTTTCCAGGAAGGAGAAGATCCGATTTTGGGTTGTCTTCTGAAATCAAATCCGAACTTTGTAGTTCAGGTTTCATGTCTTTGCCTGAGAATCATGAGATTCATATCAAAATCACCAAGCTTCTCAGTTTATTGCAACAGGTCAGTCACTCTAATCTTCCAAACAATTATGAAAATAGTCTAAATTAGTTTATATATGTTTTGTAATTAACAAAATAGTGTAAAGTGTAAAGAGTAAAGACTAAACCTTAAACCCAAATTCCTAAACCCTGAAGCATAAAACCTTATATTTTGATCACAAACTCTAAACAAAATGGTATATTTCTTTAATATTGAAAGAGTTGGTCTATTTCTTTGAATATAGATTTTTAAGATCATTTTCCTAAACATCCCATAAGTTTTCCCTTTGTTTTTGTTTCAACTTTATTTGGGTTAAATCAGGTTTACTTTCCCGGTTTATGGACAGGTAGAAGAAAGATTTGACATGTACTGCAATCAATTGGAGCAAGTGATTTCATCATTTGAGGAAATAGCAGGAGAAGGATCATCCAAAGTATACACCGGTTTAGCTCTTCAAGCCATGACTCGACATTTCGGTAGTCTTGAAGAAGCAATAATCTCTCAGCTCAACTCTGTTCGTCGGAGATTCATCATATCTCATCAAGATGTTCCCAAGAACATCAGCTCTGGCTTATCACAGCTCAGCTTGTTCGATGGGAACACTTCATCATCGCTTCAGCGTCTTGGTTTGGTTCAAGGACCACAGAGACATGCTTGGAAACCCATCAGAGGCTTGCCTGAGACTTCCGTTGCTATTCTCCGAGCTTGGCTCTTTCAACATTTCTTGCACCCGTCAGTTATCTTGTTGCTTAAGTAATTAACAATAGAGATGGATCAAAATAAAATGTTGGAGAAATAATTTGATTGTTGTAATGAAAACAGTTATCCAAATGAAGCAGAGAAGCTGGTGTTGGCGTCTCAAACAGGGCTTTCCAAGAACCAAGTACACTCCTCTTAATCTGATTCTGCCTTTTCTGAAGTTTTTGTTATCAGTAAGATTCTGATTGAGATCATTTTTGTTGTTGTTGTTGATGATCATAGGTATCAAATTGGTTTATAAATGCTCGAGTTCGACTCTGGAAACCGATGATAGAAGAGATGTATAGAGAGGAATTTGGAGATTCCTCAGATGAATCCATGCAAAGAGAAGCTAATAATGATTCAAACTGACTGAAACAAAAAAAAAAAAAAAAACAAAAAAAAAAAACAGAACATAGGTTCACGCCATCTACTTTGATCTACGCTTCTTCATCTTCTTCTTTGATGAATTGTTAGTCATTTTTATCTCTTCTTCTGTATGTTTCTATCTTTACGATCTTCCCGAAAATCAGCATAGTACTGTGCACTGGACTCAAGTTTCTTCGCTTCGCCTAGTTTTGTTACAGCCTGAAAAAAGTGTTTTGGTTTTGATAATAAGATTGTGAAGATTGCACAAAATTATCAAAGACCACAATAAGCAGAAGTTACATACCTTGATGAAATCGTTGGGGACAACGTAATCGCGCTCTGCACATAGAGCTAACATCCCTGCTTCAGTACATATGTTACGCATATCTGCTCCATTGAATCCCTGCAAAAGACAAATTTTCAAAAAATAGTTCTGTTTTGTTTTGCTTAATACACAAACACAAGAAATGTAGTGCAATGTGTGACGAACCTCAGATAGTTTCACGACCTTTTCGTAATCAATCTTTCCATGTTTACTTACACCTGAAGCATGAATTTCGAGGATTCTCATTCTGGAATCTCCATTAGGCAATGGAATCTCTATCTTCTTATCGATTCTACCAGGTCGAAGAAGCGCAGGATCAAGAACATCAGGCCTATTTGTTGCCATTATTACTTTCACCTAAAGAAAACAAAATTTGTTCATGATTCATGAACGAATCTTTGCAGCTGATTTTAAAACTACAAAGATCCAAGAAGAAGAAGAAGAGACAGAGGTACACCTTATCAAGTTCGTTGAATCCATCAAGTTGAGAAAGAAGCTCAATGAGCACTCTATCACATTCACTAGTTTTTACTTCTCCTTCACTGGATCCACGACGTCTACCAATAGCATCAATCTCATCCATAAAGATGATGCAAGGCTTTAAACCAGAAGAAGAACACAGCTTATCATACGTAAGTAATACAAAATAACAACAGGAATTAAGCAAAAAAAAAGAGAACTTACTTGATGATCACGAGCATATCTAAACATCTCTCTCACTAACAATGGACTATCTCCCAAATATTTGCTTACAAGCGCGCTAGAAACAACCTACAAAAAAACCAAAACTATCCTGAATCTAGAGCTGTCAATTGGGCCGTCCGCGCTAGAAACAATCACAGTTGTCCAGATGGACCGTTTTTTTATGGGCTATATTGGTCCGGTCCATACTGGACAATGGTCCCAAAAACGCCCACGCCCAATAAAGCCCATGTCCAGATGGGCATGCCCATGGACAGCCCAATTTTATGTAATTGTTTTTTTTTTTTGACAAATTCTTGTAATCAAGTAGTAGTCACTGTTAAAGGTCTCTCTTTTCTCTGCATCTGAAGTCTGAACTTTTACTATCTACTCCCCCACTCATCACTGTTCATCTAGACATGTATAATATAATATGATGTCTCAGATTTTCAGATATTGAGTTTACGAAAACATTTATGTGGTTTTTTACCGATCTACACGGTTTGAAGAGACCAGGTCATAGGGGATAAAATTCTAATGTCTAACTAAAACGTTAAATACAACTACATAACTGAGATAAGCTCAGAGCATTACACGCACAAACTTACAAAACTCTGTGATGATAAAAGTCTGATCTTTTGAACCTTAGGGATGTTGTTATAATCTCTTTTTGGAAACGTTAAATAACATCGCATACTTGAGAAAAGGTCAAAGAATAACACACAAACTTACAAAACCTTGTGATGATAAAAGTCTGATCTTTTGAACGTTACAGATGTTGTTTATAACTAGAATAAAAGAGACGCCAAGTCGCTAATCCTCTTCACGTCATCAAGAGAATATATTTAGGAGTAAAAAGAAGAAGAAGAAGAAGAAGAAGACAATGACGACGCTGGCAACCTTCAAACAACTCCACTTCGATTCGCATTTACAACAGCTGAATGTTCTATACTTCTTTGGATACCCGAAGCATTCAATCTCGGTTTCAAGATAACTGAAGGCTCAGAAATGAGAAGAATACAACTGGGGTTTGGCCATATTGAAGAGAATTAAAGAAAAATCAAAGAGAATTGAAGAAGAAATGAAGAAGAAATCGAAGTCATCGTAGAAGAAGAATGAAGAAAAAATCAAATTTTCCCCTAAATTGATAAAACTCTAAAAATATTTGACCATGGGCGGCCCGATGTCCATATGGTTTTGGCCCAATTTGACCGTGGACAAATGGGTCTTCCGCCCAATTGGACCGTCTTATTTTCGGGCGAGACCATAGCCCGTCCACAATGATTCGGACTGGGCCAGACCGTGGACGGACCGCCCATTTGACAGCTCTACCTGAATCTGGTATAAGCTAAGAAAAAAACTAGCATTGCATATGAACTCTTACAGTCAAAAAAGTCGAATCCATGTTGCTAGCAATTGCTCTAGCTAACAATGTCTTTCCAGTACCAGGAGGTCCATAAAGAAGTACTCCCTATTAAAATAAGTCAACACAATGAATCTTTTTTTTTTTGCGGACAAATCTAAATCGAAATCAAAACAACAAATCGATACAAACCTTGGGAAGTTTTACACCAACTCGTTGAAAAATTTCAGGATTTGTGAGAGGAAGTTCAATGTAATCTCTTAGATCTCTGATTTGTTTAGATAAACCACCAAGATCTGAGTAGCTAACATCTCCACAATGTCGATGCACCATATTAGAAACCAGTGGATTAACCATAGGAGGGAGAATTCTCATTATCGTTAACGTTCTTCTTTCATGAGTAACTCTGGTTCCAGAAACTAGCTTTGATTGATCCACTTTGCTACAGCAATTCACTACGTGACGACGTCCATCGCTTCCTTTCACAAGAAACTGAAGTTGAATTCAGTAAAAAAAAAAACGCATGATCTGAAAAAAGAACAAAATCAAGAAAAAATGAGAGAGGGAAATAATTACATCGCTCTTTGTGTAGAGGTTTCACAATTTCTCCAACTCTTTCCGCACGAGTAAAGCTGAGGTATTTGAGATCGTCTCCAGTTTCTTTAAACTCTTGCTTTAAAGCTTCCAACTTCTCCATAGCTGAATCAGAGAACACAGTGTGTCACTGCAAACTCCTATTTCGGAACCTAAAACCCTATAAGATTAGACATCTAAGGCAAAATTAGGGGTTTGAAGGAATATGGACCAGTTTCGAGTGTTTCTTGGGAGCTCTTGCGAATGTCGAGCTCGAACTTGTACATATCAATGGCGTTGCGTCTCCTCTCTGAGTCTTCTTCTCTGTCTTCCATGAGAGTGAACTACAAAGCCTTGAAGTATACAAATCAAGAGAACGAAGGCTACGAACGACTCTGAGATTTGTTTGTTTCTTTCTCTGCAAGCGATTTTTGGTAAACAAACATTAAAGAATCTGTTATAATTCTTCACAACTGAAATATTCGGAACTATTTCTGTTGAAACCCGCTATTTTACACATATTCTACTTTTGACCCCATACGTTTTAGTTTTATCAGTTTAATCCCGGGAGATGCACCCTCTATATGTATGTCTTATATGACACAAGACTTCGACGGCACGTTACTTTCAGATTTCAGCAGTAAACTCATCTCAATTCTCAACTCGTATTTCGTAATAAAAAAAAACATTAAACACAAAAAAAAAACTTTCCTGTGCAGTAATATTGTAATTTGCTATGAACAGAATAAACGGATATAAAGAAACATTTGAGCATTCCCTTGCTACATCTATTAGCATTCCAGTTTAATCATCTCATCTCATCTCATCGTAAAGCATGAGCCTTTGCGTGTTGCAAGACTTCTCTAAGCACCAAAGCTATTCGATGTGACATATGATGTTCCAAAAACATCTCTTTTACTCTCTCGTACCCATTTTTTCCCATTCTTAGCCGTAACTCAACTTGCATCGCCAATTTCACTATGTTCTTGGCAAGAGGTGTCACACCTTCTTTACCCGCACTATGTAACAGACCGGTTGTTCCATTCACCACAATCTCCATTGTACCTCCCGCTGCAGTACCAAGTACAGGTAGCTTAAAGGCCATGGCTTCAATTGTTATTCTCCCAAAGCATTCTCCTCTGGCTTGGGAGTTCTGGACAAGAACGTCTATGGCTGCTATATATGGCGCTACGGTTAGAGTTTTGTTGACAAAGTGGACATAGTTCTCAAGTTTCTTCTCTTGGACAAAGTTGCGTAGCTCTGTCTCGAACTTTGTCTGCCGGCTCATGTCGCTTCCTACTACTACTGCATGCATTGTTGGTACCTGAAGTTTCTTCTCTTTGATTATTTCAAGACTTTCGTGGAATGCTCGGAGGAACAGGTCCTGGCCTTTTCCGCGGGATACACCTGGAAATAATAACAAACTTAAGTAAACTCTTTGTTGACGCGTGAACTCCTACTCCTTAAAAGATGATGCTCCTCAAGAAACTGAGAAAAAGAAAGACGTAGAAAGATGACATACTATTAATAATGCCAAATAGTAAGTCTTCATTCCGCACTCCAAGAGATTCTCGGACGTGCTCACGGAGAACTCTCTTGGCAACACTATCTTCAGCTACTTCCATCAATTCCTTGCTATTTCCTAGGTGCACGACGTAAGTTTTGGGCATTTTGATCCTGTATTCCAACAGTTAATAGAACAATGTTAAGCTATAAGAAGAAAAAATAGGTGAATCCAGCTGAAATGGGGCAACACTATACATAAACATCCTAGTTTTCTGTATATCATTCACATGAAGCAGAAGGTGCAAAGAGGAAACATACCCTAGGCGAGCTTGAGTTCTATTTTTCCAGTATTCAGCTGTTGCGTGCGAATCGATCATCGCACCTGCAACAAACGGGAGGTGTTTGACCAAATCTGGTTTGAAATAGTGTCCTCTCATCTCATGAATCCACCAAAGGATCTTAGGTAGAACTTTAACAAAATTTTCCTTAAGAACGGCATCCAGCCATTTCCCAGCAACAGCAGTATTTAATACGATCAAATCAGCCTTGAGAGCTGTATCTATAGCTTCCTGACCCTTTGCAGAGATAACCTGAAGTCAGAGACCAATAAAAGCCAAAGAACTGGTCAACTAACAGAGATACTGCAGAAGCTCAAGACAACATCTTTACAACAAATTATGCAGTCTATTGGTATGAAGTATGAACTAAGAGTTTAAGAGAAGATTACCTGCACTCCTCGATCCAACATCTTGTGTTCGAGACTATAGATAACTTCATCTGCTTCAAGTGGTTTTTGATTAGTGATCCAAACAACTTGAGCACCAACTCCTCTTAACAAAAACGCCAATTCCATTAACAGCAAAGGTCCACCTATGATCTCACACAAAATCAATCAAACCCTCAGAAAAAAAGTAGGATTTTTCCGAGAACCCAGGTAAAATAGTAAATCAAATTCAGCACCTGAGAGTGATAGCTCATGGGAGACTAACAAAACGAGCTTCGATTTCATGAAACCTAGAGGATTCGATCGAGGCTTCGCGGTGCTGCTATCTCCATTCTTCTCCTTCACTAATTGGACACCAACACTACAGGATTCAAAGCTAGATCTCACGAGAATCAACCCTACGGTTGATATAGATAAAAACAACAAAATCATCATTGCCCATCTCTTCCTCTGCATTGTGACCCAAACGCTCGTCGACGCCTTCACCATTGTTTTTTTTTTTCATCCGCTAGAGACACATCCTAGGGTTTTCAGCACTCTAAATCTTCGCAGATTCCTCTTCGAAAACTAAGCTCATCATCTCCAAAATCAAAACTTTGAACAAGAATGGGCAAGAAGAAATTGGATCTCAGGGCACAACTGTTTCAAGTCAGTGATACTGAGAATTTTGGTCTTTAAAGCATTCGCAATTCACGCCGTTTTGGAAGAAACTCTTGCCGTTTTCTTAAGCCTCTGGGCCTCAAAGAAGGTTAAGTGGGCTTAAACCCGCTAGCAGGAGAAGAAGTTTTCGTTTCACGCACTTATTATTATGGACTTTTGAAAAGGCAATAGAAGAAGAAACTCCACTTTAGTTTGTATTATTATTGATATATGACTTTCAAATCTTATCCACTGGTGTGCTACGTTGTTGAATGTTTTGAAAATGTATTTTCAACGGTCGAATCAATCTTTCTGGCAAGAACCATCTTTTCCCTCTTGTTTGGATACAAAACATTATGATCGTAAATTGTGGATCTTTCATAACATAAGTTCTCAAACGCTAAAGAAAGATAGAGATTGAGTGTAACACAAAAACAGTGGCTTCTCGGGATACATCATTCTCAGCAAAACCTTATGGAAAGTAAGTGAAAATAACTAAATTACAACTAAGATTATACTTTGTGTTGGTGCTTTTTCATTCATGGCGTTACGGTTTTTATGAAGCAAAACTCGTATATAATCTGTAAACTATAGGATTACTTTTAACGGTGAACAACGATACTATAAACTCTTACTTTGATGCCATTTACGTGTTGTTTAACCAGATTGCTCTTGAAAACAAGAAAACTCATGTGCCTTAACGGTCAGACTATTTTACTGTTCCAACTGCGATTAGCTATATGTTAAGACTATTGATTATTATTAGCTGTCATAATATAGGTGTACTAAAAGGCTCTTATCCGTTTTTTAATAAATAGAGGAATTAAAAAGCTCTTTGTCCAAACAAAAGCTGTTGATTTCTAACTCGTCATTTCCTCATTTAGCAGTTAGCACTATCATCATCACCCATCATCGATTCATCGCCTTCTTCAAATTATATGTATTTATAATATTATTACTCATAGGAAAACTCATCTTAATTCGCTTTAGAAAACCACATTCATTTAACCTATATTAGAAAGTTAGAATATTTGATCCTTTCAAACCTTTCTATTTACTCCCATATATATTCCACCAGCTGTTTACGGTTTACCAATTTTACTTTAAAAAAAAAAACAAATAATCCACTCATACTACCTAAAATAATTTGTTGTAACACGTTGATTCTCATTGAAAGGTTTGTGTCGGCTGTTCCAATCTATGACAAAACCGGACTCAACCAAGAACAAAAAACAATAAAGAATAAAACAAAATATACAGAAATGAAATTAGAATAACATTTATTAATATGGACACAAAGCCGTTAGCGAACGTCTACAAAACAAATTGGCGTCCAAGTCTTTTGTTTTTGGCCACTTTCACCAACCTCGCGTCCGACACAGCTACCTTATTTATTTCATTTTTCATCATTTTATTTCAAATTCTACTTTTTCTATTATTTATTACACAACCTCCATAGATCCTTGGGACAAGGAATCGACCCATCATAACTTTTCCAGTTTATTGTTTTGCGTATAAATACCTTTTCATCATGTCACATGTATTATATATAATCACTTGATGATTAAGAAAATATGTTTTTCGTTAGTCAAATAATTGGAATTTTCGTTACAAGGAAGGAAATTTGGGTAGTCACCAACTGGTTGTTAAGGTCCTTTAATCCCTCAATTAAGCAATTGAGCAGATACAACACTTCTTCCTCAAAGCAACACTTCTGGCAAATCAAGTTCTCTAGGTCTAGGGGTGGTTTTGTAATTCTCGTGACTTAATATATTGATTTGTTGACATTTCTACTTATTTATTTATTTGTTAATTTTGTAAGAAAATAGAAAATTCTGAAAAATGGAGTTAATTAGTTTCCTCTTTTGCACGTCACTTAATAAGAAATGTGTGCCCGATGCATTACGCGAACGAAACACGTATACCTTATAAACAGTTGGAGAGCACAAAAAATGTTTATGTGATTATAATTACAATATTTATAGAGAGTTATGTCGTTATGATGATTTAAAATTATACATCATATCTTAAAAAAAAAAAACAATTATACATCATAGATTAGTTATGACGTATCATATCACGTAAACTCATGTTTCTCGTTCGCTTATAACCTGCAGGGATCCGCAATCATGTAAGAAATAAAAAACATATGTTGGTTCAGACTAACCCATGATTTTATCAGCACAACCACAACTAAGTTGAGATGCTTTAGTTAAATTAATCTATCAAGCTTTGGTGGAAAAAATTAATAGTAAAACAACTCAACGGTTGCTTGAATTTGTTTCCAAGCTATTAAACTTCACACAAGAAACATACAATATGAAAAACTCAACCTTTCCTTCATTTTTAAAAGATATTCTTTATTTTTTAATTCTATTTTATAAGCACCAAGTCAAGTCAATGACAACAGTATTCGTTCCGGTTCCAATGATATTCTTTTTTGTTTTATCAGATAACTTGAAATATAAATGCATATAAAAAGTCGTATTTGTAAAAATATTCTCTATTATCTATAATAATCCTAACAAAAAAAAAACAAATAATATAATGAAGTTTCCGCTCACGCGTGCTATTCTCTAAATGGTTGGCACAGAAAAAACCAACAAAAGTATAATGATAAATTTTGATATAGAAGTTTCGGTTGGAATAAAAAACAAAAAAGAATTACTGGTAGAGATTGTCAAAATTTCTCCATAGGTTGGTTAATGATATATTAGTTAAACATTACTATAATTTATTAATTAAAAAAATCAGGATTTGTTGTCGAGGTTCCAATGATAAGATGGTTTGGTTCTGTTCTTTGTGAGTGAAAGCACCCAAAAAAATGTTTATTTTAATATTTTGCAATTTATAATATCGTCTCTTTGGGATTGGGTGTCTTCTCTTCTCTTTCTTTCTCTCTCTTTTTGTCTTCGACTGTTGGAAGTTCTTCTTCTTCCTTTTATCTTTGTTCCCTGATTCAGCCACATCCACAATCTCTCTCTCTTTTGTAGGGTTTTTAAAAGTTTATCATCTCTCTCTCTCTCAGGTTGTGATATATATATTTCTTTAGTTTTTAATAATTTCGATTGTTCTTAGTAGTTAGTTTCTTGATTCAAAGCTATGATTGATTGACCTGTACTGTGTTTTCTTTTTAATAAAAAGATTTCCTTTTTAGAATTTTTATCATCATCTGCTCTCTGTTAATTCTTGTGAAAGTAAGAAATCATCAGAACCAAAACAAAAAAAAAGAGCACTTTATATATCTCTCTTTCATGATTTCATCATCATCGTCCTCTGTGTTTTGTTTGTTTGTGGCGTCACTGATTGAAGTGGGAAACTTTCATCTCTAGGGTTTTGATATCTTCTTTACCTAAATTGGGGATTTCTGGGTTTCATTTCTTCGTTTCTTGAACTCATCTGTAATTGCGGCGTATAAGAATACGATGTCTTAACCATCATCTCAAAGATTGTTCTTTTATTATCCACAATTCAGTTTCAAACTTACACGTCTCTCCTATCTCTCTTTCAGACAAAAGATTCAATCGGATGTAACAACGTTTTTTTTTTATTACAAAACACAAATCCATGGCTGTGTATTACCCAAACAGTGTCGGCATGCAATCTCTGTATCAAGAATCCATTTACCTCAACGAACAACAACAACAAGCTTCTTCTTCCTCTGCTGCATCTTTCTCTGAGATTGTCTCCGGCGATGTTCGAAACAACGAGATGGTATTTATCCCACCAACAAGCGACGTCGCCGTCAACGGAAACGTAACGGTGTCAAGTAACGATCTTAGCTTTCACGGTGGAGGGCTTTCTTTAAGCCTTGGTAATCAGATCCAATCAGCTGTCTCTGTCTCTCCGTTTCAGTATCATTACCAGAATCTTTCGAACCAACTGAGTTACAATAATCCGAATCCTTCTACTATGTCGGATGAGAATGGGAAGAGTTTGAGTGGTCATCATCATCATCACTCTGACCAAATAATACCTTCCTCTGGTTACAACAACAACGGTGTTGGTTTTTACAACAATTACCGTTACGAGACATCAGGGTTTGTGAGTAGTGTTCTGAGATCTCGTTACCTTAAACCTACTCAGCAATTGCTTGACGAAGTTGTTAGTGTAAGGAAAGATTTGAAATTGGGGAATAAGAAGATGAAGAACGATAAAGGTCAAGACTTTCAAAATGGGTCGAGTGATAACATTACAAAAGATGAGAAATCGCAATCGCAAGCGCAGGAGTTATCTCCTTCAGAACGTCAAGAACTTCAGAGCAAGAAGAGCAAGCTCTTAACAATGGTGGATGAGGTAAGACCAATCAAATTTGAATACTTTAAAGTGAGTGAGATTTGGAATTTTGAGTTTTGAAACTTTTTTGCTGCAGGTAGATAAAAGGTATAACCAATACCACCATCAAATGGAAGTTTTAGCTTCGTCTTTCGAGATGGTAACAGGTCTTGGAGCAGCTAAGCCTTACACATCGGTCGCTCTGAATAGAATCTCTAGCCATTTCCGCTGCTTGCGCGATGCGATAAAAGAGCAGATTCAGGTGATCAGATTGAAGCTTGGGGAGAGAGAGACTTCTGATGAACAAGGAGAGAGGATACCGCGTCTTAGGTACTTAGATCAACGGTTGAGACAACAGAGAGCTTTGCATCAACAGCTTGGAATGGTTAGACCAGCTTGGAGACCACAAAGAGGCTTACCTGAAAACTCTGTCTCTATACTCCGAGCTTGGCTCTTTGAGCATTTCCTTCATCCGTAAGTGTGCTGATTAGTAGGCACTTTCTTTTTGCTCATCTTTGCTTAATTAATAGCCATTTCAACCTTTTTGTAGATATCCCAAGGAATCAGAGAAAATCATGCTTTCTAAGCAAACAGGACTATCGAAAAACCAGGTATAACCGAGAAGGCGAGATCTCACTTTTGCTGGTTGTCTCAATCTTTGGTGTTGCTTTTATTCGAATGGTCTTCTGATTGTTGACGTTTTGTAGGTTGCAAACTGGTTTATTAACGCGAGAGTTCGACTATGGAAACCGATGATCGAGGAGATGTATAAAGAAGAGTTTGGAGATTCATCAGAGTTACTCTCTGACTCTAATCAAGACAACAAGAAAATGCAGGAAACATCTCAGCTGAAACACGAAGAGTCTTCTTCGCAACAACAAAATCATGGAAACAACAACATGGCATATACGTCTGATGCAGAAGAAAACCTCGTCTTTGCAGATCCCAAACCAGACCGTGCTACTACTGGAGATTACGACAGCTTGATGAACTATAATGGGTTTGGCATCGATGATTACAATCGCTACGTTGGCCTTGGAAACCAGCAAGATGGCAGATTCTCTAATCCCCATCAATTACACGACTTTGTTGTCTGAAAAGCTTCTAGACTTTTCACAAGCTTAAGAACTGGCAATGCCAGTGATTGGATTGGGGAGTATGATTCTTGAAGCGCAAGAAAACGCGCTCTTCGCATTTTTATAGATAGGGGTTATATAAATATACAATATGTATATTTGTTGTGGCATATATAAAGGATAGATTTGTGAAAACTGTAGGTGTTAGTCTTTACATTTGTATATGAAATTGAGCCTTATGTACACTTTGGTAAGCCAATATTGTAATGTTTTTGTGTATAAACTTGTGGGGTATAAACATTACTTTCAAGTGTGAAAAAATGAATGATCTAATTCCCTTATCTGTTACAAGAATTGGAACAGATTTTGAGTTCCTCTGAAACTTCTGTAAACAACAAAAGGTCGTGCAGTGTAAAACTGGAGATGGCTGTATAAAACGACACAACTGAGAATCTCTGTAAATGGCTGGCAAATTCTCAAATCTCTCTAAAATGACAAATTTGTTTCATTACTAAAAATTATCCTCACAGGTTACACTGAAACACACAAAATATCCAAAAAAAATGTTAAAACACAGCTCTCTAAAGGCTAAAGCTGAAACTGAAGCTTAATATCTGTTTTTTACAAAGCTTTCCTAAATAACCCACATGCCTCTGATCCAGATAGAGGGGGTTTCATCATAGCTGAGATGTCTGATTAAGTCCCTGAAATGTGTATTACTGGTTATTTACAAGACTGTATCATTTCTCTAGTAAATCAGGATTGAAAATTCAGTGTATGGATCTTTACCTCTATGCTTAAAGAAGACCGGTTATTACGATGTCTAGACCAAAACCCCTTCTTCAATGCAGAGTCTTTTGACGAGGGTTTACTCCACTTGGAGCTGATAGAAGCGAAGTGCCATTTCAAGAATGACTTATTATTAGACGAGCTCTTGGTACTGCAACTAGCTTCCAGCTTGAGAGCTTTGCCTTCTCGTTTCCCCATTTTCTGGAACACAAACTCATCGCATTCACTCTCACCGTAACTATCTACCACACGGTTTTTACATCTTTTGTATTGCTTTGCCTTCGCTTCCGCTTCTGCTTTTAGGGCTTTCCTTGTTATTTTTGCAACCCGTTTCTCCCCAATCGTGCATATCGGACAAGCAGGATCGTATTTCTCTATCTCGGTTGTCATGGTCTCCAAGCACTCTGCGTGGTAAACATGGCCACACGCAAGAACAGCAGCGATTGGGAGCTCAAAATTGGCAATAGAAGACCTCTCAGTTAGTAACTTTGAGCAAGCTCCACAAGTCTGCTGATCAACAACGGAAGGAGAAAAGGAGAATCTGCTGCTACCACCACTTAGTTTCCGTCTGCCAGAACCCAAGTGTTCGCTATCAAAAGACCATCTCTCCCTTTGAGAATACGCCACGAGCTCAGAAAAGGTGTTCATAGACCAGCCACCTTCAGAAGATGCATATTGGGATCCAGTGGCGAAGTCATTGCTACAGGTCGAAAGCACAAAGGATGACCTTCCTTCTGAGACTAAATAATTATTATTCGGGGATTTCAATCCTAAAATTTGACTATCAGAAACCTGTCTAAACAACTGGTGCCCAGGTGAACGCCGAGCCCGTCTTGATGGTGTGGATTTAGGAGGAAGCAAACGTGTGTGACCTGATGAAAGATCAGAGACTGGATTGGGAAGAGAAGGCGTGGAGAACAAAGGCTTCTGTAGAGCTGACGGGGCAATTCCAGGTGAGTCAATTATGTTCTTCACCTAAAAGAATGAAGATCCAAAAAGGGTTAAAGATACCCTGAAGAAAAGAACATAATGAAGCAAACAGTGCTTTAAGCGAAACACAAATGATAGAACAAACCAAAACTTGTAAGCTCAAACTAGAGTCAAGTCGATCATCTCACCTCAATGAGATCATTGCTTGCCAAGGATGAACCTGCCGCACAGCAAAGCGTAACATAAGACACAACGAGAATACAATAAGCACGCCTAATTCATTACAATAACATGGTAATCGGGGACGAAAAAGAATATGGTCACAGACATCCTACTTAAAATCCCTGTGGCAACCATATCTAGTCACCGAAAACTAGCAAGCTTTACTTATACGGTAGAGTGAATAAAATTCCATGAAAAATGCTTTTCCATATTTGATCATGTTAGTGGAATGGAAAAATAAAGGAAAGAACTAAACCAGACACAAAACAACGAGCTAGATGCCAGTCAGATTAAGCTCCCAATAGTTGTCGTCTCAAAGAATTACCTGAAGAAGGTGGAACCATCGAATGTGTGCTCATTTCTAGAGTTGCTGATTTCTGAGAGGCAGGAGTCCCTAAATGCCCATCAGGGGGGGTTCCTCCTTCAGATAGAGTTCCTCTCTCAGAGCCTAATGACAGCTTATCCATACTAATACCTCTACTCCCAACATATGAACTGTAATAAGGTGAACCCTCAATCTCATCAGCCACTCGCCTCCTATTGTCACGTCGGAAACTCCATTGTGGCGAACATGCTGAATTCCGATGAAAAGATGCACTCGCAGGTCCACCACTAGGAGGAACCTTTCTGTCTTTCACAGCTACACAACAAACTGAACCCATAATCTTTTCACAAAAACTATTCTCTATCAATACTCTGCTTAACTCAACACAAAACTTCCAAACAACTTATACGTCCTCACGCAGTAACAACAGCCACTTATCTTCCTATTGTAACCCTGCACAGAACAGATCATAATAAGCACACAAGGTCTGAAATTCTTATAACCAAACAGAAGAATACATACAAATCAAATATGAACACAGGGAAGACCATCTCGGAAACAAACTCAGATACTGAAAATACTAATTTCGATTTTGTTCATGTTATCAATAGAGCGATCAATTGTAATGGAGAAATGAATTAACAAAAGCTAACCGAACTCGGAAACTCAGGACCTGGAAAAACTGAGTCAAGACACGGAAACACGAATTTCATCAGAGAGATGATCTAAGTAACAAAAATCAACCTAAAATTTCTAAGTCAATTCGTAATCAATCACACACCACAGGAGAAATCTAAAAACGAGATTAAAAACATCGATGGTGGTGGAATCAAGGGCTCTCACCAGAACAACGAAGGTTTCGCCGAATCAAAACACGAAACGCGTATAAGGAAGAGCACACGTACACGGAGATAGATCCTCCGACGATAAATAAACGGCGGAGATTAACCGATGATCGGCACAATCCTAAATCGATCTGAGAGAGAGAGAGAAAGAGACGATGGGAAGAGAGAGAGGAAGCAGTTTTGGTTTGGGTGCGTCTGCGTTTTGCGTCTGGGGAAGAAGAAACACGCACGGGGAATTGTGCCACGTTCCTCACTTTTTTCTTTTCCTTATTTTCCCTTTTTTTTTGCGCTTTTTCTTTATTTTTATTTTGTTTTACTTTTGCTTTTTCGTAAAGTTTTGTCTATTTTCGGAATCAACATATGAATGATACAAAATTAAACATCGTTACGAACGAAAAGTCATAAACATTAGAGTTTAAGAAAACAAATATACTCCATAAGTTGGCAAAACATAAAAGATAGAATTACCATATAATTACCATTTTTAAAAGTAATTAATTACCATTTCTAAAATTGCAAATTAATAATGTTAAATTCTTGGGTTAATTGATTAAGAGAGGTTGGTGGGCTTTCAGGACCACGGGGAGTGCGCTCTACGTGTTACTGTTTCTCCATTAGCCGCAAAAGCCAAAAACTTTGATGCCCCCAAATATTTATTTTTAAATATACAACTTATATAAAGACTACTTTTTTTGTCAACACTAATATAAAAAAAAAAGTTTTAATGGCGATTGTTTTTTTTTCTTACTTCTTTATTCTCACGTCCAGTAATTATATTCGTTCACCCACTCTCATCAGTTAGTCGATACATTAGTGACGAATTAATTAATATTATGTACCTACAAGTATAAATGCCAAAACTTGTCAGCAACTTTAGGTTAGACCAATTTATTTTTCAAACTCACGCGCGCGCACCCGAAGACGCACATCTCATGTTTCTAACTTTGTTTGATTCGAATTGTTTAATAATCATAATTATTTTACTACTCCCTATTAAGTTAATTTATGAAAATTACTTTTCTTTTGAATCAAAATCATATATTTTGTAATCAGATACATTTAAGGTATGAATTCATACCCTGGCCCCATGGATGGAGGAAGTCCCAATCTAGGGGATGTTTTGTAATTTTTTGTTTCAAGAGATTTGATTTTTTTTTTTTTTTTTTTAACAAGAGATTTGATTATTGATTTGTCATAATTAGTATTTAAAGAATGGGCTTTCTTTCAGGGCCCATTACCAACAAAAGCCTGGACCAGACCTCTTAATCGCTCGACAACCTTTGCAGAGTATAAATGGCAGCTATTGTTCCCTCGATTGTGTTTTTTTTTTTTTTTTTTTGGCATCCCTACATTTATTTGCCTTATAAATTCAGTTTTTAGTTAGATAGGAAATAATTGTTGGATGCCCAAAAAAAAAAAAAAAAAAAAAAGAATGGAGCAACTAGATAAAGAATTGATTCTGATCAAGCTTTCGAACGTGTATTATTCTGATCGATTATAAAATAATGGTGGAGAATCTGGAGATGGAAGTAATACACTCCACATATTACTGCTCTGAAAGTATAGTGTTATTCTTACGCTAAGTCAGAGTCACGAGTACAACTTTTTAACTCCTTTGCCAGAGTATATTTTGCAACAAGCAAATAAGGACAAGATCGCTAATCAAAACACGATATAGATAGATTCATTGAACATATATGAGTTTTCAAGTATTGGAAATTGACTTTTGTTCATATGTCAATCATTTCATCCATGACCACTTACACCTATTTTTTTGGGTAGATTTGCAAAAGTTGATATAAAGCATTGCTTTGGACCAAAACTTTTGGTGCCTGACGATCCTTGAGAGTGATTTTCTTTGTCAAATTTTCTCATCGAATGTCATGATTACAAATAAAGACTATCTAAGATCCATGCCATTTGAAAATTTTCTTTATATGTGGGATATTAAATTCTAAAGATTTTTGTGGAGATATTTTGAACACTAGGAAATTTTCAGTTCAATATGACTCAACTTTCTCATTACTAAACCAACTTTGTGATTCTTTCAACAAGCTTCAAGGAGGTTGAAATCAACATTGCAATTGATCCCATTACACTGCAAAATACATGTATATAACCCAACCAGTTCTAGGTTAAGAAAAGAGAATAAAATAAAACCAGAATAATCCATTAAAAGGCTTCAATAGCTCTATTATATGGTGATGCGAAAACCCGATCGATTAGTCAACTGCTTTAGAATCGTTAGAAGACGAGGAGGCCTCACCAGATTCGGAGTGTTCATGGTTATGATCATGATCATGGTGATGGTGGTGGTTGTTGTTATCTTCATCTTCGCTGGCATCCTCATCAAAGGGCTTCTGTTTGTGAATATACAACATTTCTTTGAACTCTTCTTCTGCATAAACTCGTTGTCAACGGTTCCGTCTTTCCATGAAACTTTCTTCTTCTTCCGGTTCAAGCGAAGCACTAATCGTTCTGTCGGTTGTGATTGAGAAACAGGGTTTTCTAAAATGACAGAGGTTGTCGCTGAAGATGAAGGCCTGGTCGCTGTGCTCATAGCTCAAGAACAAATTTTGATATCTGCATAGGGAGAGAAAATGATCAATTCTTGGCTGCTCAAGACATAATGATCATCACCAAGAGGAACACAAGAACAGAAGACAAAATAGTACCATCATGCTTAAAACCTATAAGATATAAATAGCTACTCGTTGAATGAAATAGTGATGAATGACAAGAGCTATAGAATATAATAAACTGCAGTTCACAGCGGGAAACTAATAGAAAGAAAGCATAGAGACCTGCGGGAAAGGTCATAAAAGCTTTCACAGGAAGCAAATGTCTCACAAAAGAAGGAGACACAAGACAGGAAAATTCAATCCTAACTCAAAGATGAAGTAAGCTTGTCACCGAAGATGTTAGCTTGTTCTTTTATGTCTTGGAAACATGCACCATTACAAAACCTAAAACCTTAAAACTTCAAAGTAAACTTAGAATAAGAGAAGCAACAAGTTTAAGTTTTTAAAGATGAATGAACTCTAATGATGATATATATGATCTTTACTAATTAAGTTTGTGGAAGATACCAAAACACATACGCTGCCGAATTGTTTTGTTTTGTTTGCATTACATATGAAATCAAAGGACACACAGAGGGGAAACTAAGGTCTCAGGGGCTTAGACATTGTAGTCTTTGTAGAGATAAGCAACAAAGAAAAACGATCGGACAAACCAGAAACTTAAAGCAAAGCAAACCGAGATACAGAGACACTGAATCGTGATCAAGATGCGAAATCGATCAAGAAACAGATTCTCTGAAACTGTACCGAAAACGGCGTGAGAGGAGACCGACGGAAACAGGAGCAGTAATTACTGTCACCGGCGATAACTAGAAGCAGTCAAAATCTCCCTATGAGAAGGTCAAAATCGAAGAAGATGGACGAAAATCGCCTAAATTGTTTTTTATTGCCAAAGATTTGTTTTTTCTTTCGTTCTCATGTTAGTATCTCAAACGACGTAGTCTTGAGAGTTAAAATTAAAAGTCCACAAAATGACGTCATTTCGACTCGTTTACATGAAGACTCAGTTCGAGCCATTCATTTTTGGCTTAGTCAGAGACTTCATCAATGGAGATCTAACAGACTAACTAACATTATTTGACATCAACAATGCGATTCTAAGAGTTTTACAACTGAAATCATACAAACTAACCTTTTAAATCAAAAGGAGTTCTTGGTTATGCGTATGAATTCAACATTGCTCGTGATGTGTATGGCTTGTCTTAGGATAACACTTCAACAATATTATGTCACTAGTGACTTCTCTCTTCTGAGTTCTATGCAATCTCTATCCAAAGGAAGGTTACGTAAATGAGTTGAGATTACATGTGATGCGTTGAGTGCACTTGGAAAACTTGTGAGTGCATTAACAAATGAAAATATTCAAAGCTTTTGATCGGACCTGTTTTGTAACCTTTGAGAGTATTTTAGCTCATACTTTTATACTAATAACATTTGTTTTGTCATCGTATAATTGTTCAAACGAAACTACGAACTGTATGTGATTCAATAGATATTATCTCCTAGACTCCTAGTAAGTACAACTTGTGAGTGCATATATGAATTTTACGCCAAAATAATGAACGATTGAATGGTGCAACTATCTAAAGAATCGATTCTAATCAAGCTTTCTTACGTGTATTATTCGGATCGATTATAAAAGAAAACCATGATAACACATTGTGGTGGAGACAGAGAAATATACGCCACATATTATCACCCTGAAGTATAGTTTTATTCGTACGCTAAGTCAGAGACAAGAACATCTACTTGCCTCATTTGTTTATTCCTTTCATCACAGAGTAATATATTTTATTTGCAACAAGCAAATATGTGGACAAGATCACCAATTAACACGGTATATGGATTCATTGAACATACATGAGTTTTCAGATATTGGAAACTCTTTTTTTTTTTTTTTGTGTGTTTCTGGTTTAATCATTTCGTCAGTGACCACTTACGCCTATTTGCTTGGTAGATTTCTAAAAGTTAATATAAAGTATTGTTTTGGTGCCTGACGATCATTGAGGGTGATTTATTTAATTTGTCAAATTATCTCATCGAATGTTAATTCAACCCCATAATTATTGTCATTGTAAACTTCGTTGAAACTCATTCATGGTAACCTAGGGGTTAAAACATTCGTTCAAGGTTAGGAGATCATTGTTGAGTTTTTCTACTGGAATTTCAATAACAATTGGAAGTTGTGGCTGTCTTAAATAACAAGAATACTCGATGCTTCACAACTCTAAAGAATATTAAAAAAATATATATATTAAGAATGTATGTTATGAAAATTTCAGATCCAAATGGCACAAGTTTTCTCATACACATAATAATGAACTGATTTAGTAATAGAATGATTTCCTTTAACCAATTCATGATACGTTTAGTGAATGAGGTCATAGATGAAATTAAGTATTTTAACAATTATTCTAATCTCAAAGAAAAACATACTATTACAGATAAAAACACAGCGTTAGCAACGTTTATAAATCCAAAATTATAGTTCGAGGTTGTAACTTGTATATAAGAGTGGTTGATATAAGTAGCTAGATTGCATAAAAAAGATACAAACCTACATATATTTATATATATATTAATTGATCGGAATCTGAGATCATAGAAATGACATGTAGATGTCTAAAGGAATAAAGAAACGAAATTATTGATATAGTGAGATCATGGGACTCGTAAGATTCTTGAAAAAGAAAAAACTCGAGTGACCCATGATAATAACTCATTTTGTTGTATATAAGTACTAAAATGCATAATTATTTATCACATCCGACAATATAGTCTTTAACACAATAATCACAACACACCATTTCTATATAGTATAAATGGACCACCAATCTACAAAACCGTCCACGAGCTTTCACATTATTTTCATTTTTTTCACTAATAGCCAAAAATCACATCTTCCTAATAAGAGCAACATATAAACCCAAATAAGGAAAATAGAAAACCATAAGAAAAAGACAAAATAATATTTCTCCATTTTTAATATATATATATGAAACAAGACACCTTATAGTACCAAACTCACATCACCATCTTCATGATATCACATTTCTTACACTGTCCATCATTACAATCAGTTAAAACACTAGTTAATGACCTTATAAAACAAAACAGAGCATCACATCATTTATAATAGAATTACAGTGCTACCCCTGATGCGATGATGATAATGATGTGAAATTATCTAACAGTTGAAAACATCACCAGCAGTAGAAGCAGAAGCCATGATTGGTTGATTATAAAACCCTATATTCATAGGATTCATCACTCCGTCGTAAAATCCACCTCCGCCGACGTCGATTAATCCCTGACCGGTCTCCATACCGAATCCTGAAGACGATGATTCCACGAAATCGACGATCTCGTTAAGGGATTGGAGACGGTGATTAAGCTCGAGAAGCTGAGCTCTGAGTATGTCGTTTTCCGCCTCGATCGTGACGTAGTGTTGCGTCGTGACGGCGATTCCGGCGACGATCTGAGCGTTTTCTTTACGTAGGTGCGTGACCTGAGCAGTGAGATCGTCCAAATGCTTCTGCTTCCTCATCCTCGACCTCCTCGCTGATTCTCTGTTCGACTGCTTCCTCTTTCGCTTCCGCTCGTCGATCAGATCCTTATGCCGGAGATCAGATTCCGAACCGGAGTTAGCTAAACCGGAAATTGAAACCGACGAGCAATTTCCACTTGTCGACGATCCCATTTCAGTTTTATTATTCATACTTAAAACCAAATTAGAAAAACACACACACACACACACAAAAACACCAAAAGACGCAGGACCCAAAACGTTACGAAATTTCTATTGTATAGTTTTATATATTATTATTATTATTATGGTTATAGAATATATATATATATATATATGTATATAAAGGGCTAAAGGAGAGATGATTTATGAGAAAACATAGAACCAGTAGAGGAAGACGACGGAGAAAGATTGAACGAGATGGGTCCTGCGTCTAAGAGAGGAATCTATAGTTAAACCAGATCTAAGGATTTCACTAATCACCGGAGACATGAATGTTTGAACATCAAGATACACCAGATTTATGACACATCAATATTATCAAACACACACTGATTATTGTTTTTATATTGAAAAGGAGAAAATAAAAAGGTAGAAGAAGAGGAAGACAAAACGTTAAAGAAGCTAGAGTGATTGATTCGAGAGCGAAGGGGGGAAGAGGTAAATTAGGGATTTGGGAGGGGATTATATAGAGTGTGAAAATGGGTTAGAGCCTTAAATAATAATTATTATATAAATTTTAAAAGAGAGTAAGTTTTTATTAGAAAAAAAATATATAAAAATAAGGAAAGGAAATTGGGAAGGTGTTGAGAGATGAAGCATGTGAAGTGGGATTTTCCGAAACAGTCAAGTTACAGCTGTTTGGCAATATTTTTATTTATTTATTTATGTGTATGGGTTTAATTGTATATTAATGATTCTGTATAGTAACCCAACGACTATTTTTAGACATTTTGTATAGAAAAAAAGGAAAGAATCTTGGGTATTCTATATGTGAAAGTTTGTATTTTTTAAAACCTTTGAATTTTATTCTCTGATATTGTTTAGTTTTTTCTTGGTCAAATGACAGTTTTTTAATGATAAACACAATACACTGAAAATATTTTTGTATTAAATGGGAACCTTTACTAGAGAATCCTAAAGATAAAAATATAATAATAAGAATCGAAACTTTAGTCTTGGTTCTCGCCTTCTTTTTTTAATACATCAGAATCACCGCCCAAAGTACCAGAATTAACCGTTCAGCAACGGACACCTGGAGTATAAGACAAATGATGAATGAGGGTAGAGGTGATATTTCATCATTCATCAATGGGTATTTTCGGTATTTATTTTCTTCTCTATTCCCATGTCAATAATTCAATCAAATTTGAACCGTCAATTAGTAGTACTTTAAGAAAACATATAATCTTTGAATTAATCCACCGTATGATTTTACCTATATCATATAGTTTCCGTATATGTCCTCAACTTACATTGTAGAAAATATACAAAAAAAAACAATTGAATAAGGGTCCCTGAGATCAACTCATTAAAGAGAACTTCCATAAGTTATATGTAACCGATGTGCATTTTGGTATAATCTATATTAACAATTTTGAAATACATTTTAGAGTAACCTTTGTTTTAGTAAATATTTACATAGAATGTCATCACAATTAAGACAAAAATAATAAACTCATTAAGATTAAATCTGTAAATTAAAAACATAATATCAAAACAAACTTATTTTCAAATCTTCGATTTAATAAACTACATTAATCGCAATTTGTTCAAGGAAAAGTACATTAAGCTAATTTCCTAAAATATTTTTATCTAATTCAAACATAAATATATGATTCTCTTTCACTTTGATTTAATTTTATATTTAAATTATTTTGAATTATTATATAATACATTTAGTTAATAAAATCTGAGATTTTTTTTGCATATGATGTGATTAAATTTTTTTTAAAACGAACATATATTACTCAATAAATGAATAAAAAAATGTGTATACAATATCCCACATCGCCTGAAAAATTAGACAATAGTTCAAAGTCATACTATAAAAGAGTCCAAAATAATTCCGAATACAAATGAGCAGGAAGCTTGATTTATCATGCGTCCAAATTTAAAAGTTTTATTCGGTTTATTCCGATTCTTTATTTCAAAGAATTTAAACTTTAATTTTTTTTAAATATCATAAATATTTAAACTTTTTAAAAAATTTCAAATATTATAAATATTTATACTTTATATAAAGTTTAAATATTATATATATTTAAACTTTATTAAAATTATAAATATTTAAACCTTATTAAATTTTAAAAATTATAAATATTTAAACTTTATTAAAATTTAAAAATTATAAATATTTGTACTTTATTAAAATTTAAATATTTTAAATATTAAAAATTTTATGAAGTTTCAAATATTATAAATACTTTAACTTTATGAGAATTTGAAATATTATTAATTTTTAAACTTTATTAATAAGTTTAAACATTATAAATATTTAAATTTTATAAAATGTTTAAAGTATAATATTTAAACTTTTAGAAAAATTAAAATATCAAAGGACATGATTATATGGTGAGACATGTTTGGATCGATATTAATACGGGATGGTATACCGCGGGTAAAATTCTAGAATTAACAATCAAAATACAATTATACAAGTATTAAATACTAAACAAAATTAACAAAACAAATATAACTTAAAATATATATTTTTAGTTACAAAAAATTGATCTGCGGTGTACCACGGGATAAAATCTAATTATATTAAATTTACAATCAAATACAGTACGTAAATTCATCTTTATATACGTGGACCATATAATTATTTGGATTTCGGTTCTCGTGTTTCAATTGAGGTGGGGGTTGGCCATTAATTCTTTACCAACAAATTTGTTCACCCTCGAAATTAGTCAAACATTTATGCAAAGTTCAAATATTTGATACTGAATCCACAAATAAAATAAATTATTTACTTGCAAAGTAAAAATTATACAAATATAAATAGCTCTACGATTAAAAATTATATAAATCCATCAGTTTAATAAAAAATTATGATATGATAATAAAATTTAATAAAAACTCATATTTATTTTCGATTTGAAATATCTAACATTTTATCAATGACAGTTACATTATTTTAAAAAATATAAACGGAATTTCGTAGAGGCATAATATCAAAATGATGCTTAGCAAAGATTACACTAGTTTATCTATTATAATCCGTAAATCTTGTATACGTATTCTCTTTAATTATGTATTACTAAAAAAATATATGATTAAGCAAGCTTTGTAAAGTTTGTTTCTTCTATAAAGTTTTCTCATCAAGAATCCTTGGAAAGTTGTTGCGTGTTCATATACACATCACATCTGCAGAGAAAGAGAGCGAGCGAACTGATCATGCACAACTTTGATGATGAGTATAAGTGTTTTGACAAACATTATATTGATCCGACTAGAAAAAGGTAGATCCAAAGTGTGTTTGTTTTATTTTGACTGTTATATATTTTTAAGACTATTATGATTCAGACCTTCATTTTTTTGTGGAGTTTTGTTTTTAATAAAAAGCAAAAATTTAGGCTACAGTTTTACAAAATACTCCTTTTAACTATGTATAAATAATAATAATAAAAAGACTATATATAAGAATATCTACATCAATGATTTTCTGAGTGAATATCTATAATAGTGAAAAGTAAAAAATACTAATAAAAATTTGAGTGAATATCTAAAATAGTTAAGCAACCCATTTCAAAGTTTTTAATTTATCCACCTAAGTTTTTATTATTATTTTTTGTATTTTTCTATTGTAAAAATTTATTTCAGAAATACTTGATGGAAATGATCTAAGTATAAATTACAACTATTCATCACTTTATTAAGAAACATATAGCTTAAATGCTTAATTAATTGAAAAGTAATTACTGTATATGGACCGTCATCGTACGGACATCTCACGTGCAATGCAAGAGTGCGTGCTCTTTGTGCATGTGCAATGTGGACCCATTTTTAAAACCTCATAGGTGGGATGTAAGATCGACACGTGTCCTTTTGTATTTTTTCTAATGTTACTTATAAAATGAAATTCTAATATAAACAATGTTGGTTCAAGCAAATAAGTGAGGTCTGACGATAATTTGGTATCCTATTAATCAATTTTGTCCCTGCATTCATTGGAAGGTACAAAAGTAATTTGTACTAAATGTATTCTTGGCACATTTTTTTGTCCTTTATCTATACAATTCTTTTTTTTTACATTGTAAGTGATGGGTAAAAAATATATATATATAATTTATTTTATATATAATCATAATTTATTTTACATAATTTATTTTACATAATTTTCCTTACAATATTGAAGATACATATATAGTTAAATAGATCGTAGATGCCCAGTTAACAAGGTTTTTTCGTATAATAAAATAAAATGATCTCAAATTTATCATAATTAAATCCGAAGTCAATTGAAAAAAAGAATAAAATTGTGACATATATAGATTGGGGTATGCAAAAGATCCCACTATAAATGTCTATAAACCAAATGGTTACGACTTACCAAAAAACAATATTAGTCACCTCAATAATTTCCATTCAACAAAAAAAGTGGTTGTTATTGCCTTTTTACTAAGGAATATCACATCTCATTCATAAACATAAAAACTAATGTTAAAACTTCTTAGGGTGTTACAGAAAGATAATCTCATACAATCAGATTAGCCATATAACTTTATTTTGATATTTATTAGCTCAGAAGAACTATCAATAAAACTAGATATAGATCTTAATAAATTCAGGATTGATTGCTTAACTAAATTATAAAAAGGGGATCAGATTATCAGAATATATAGTAAGTACTTAGAAGCTATATTTTGACCTAGTATTCAATTTAAAAGGTGGAACTTCTATGTACGTTGTAAACATCATATTTATAAAAATTAACGACCATTTTTTTAAGTTTCGCTTTGAATCTCATAAATGCTAAAAGTCATCAAAACTGATCAAAGTTGAGAGATTTAGTACTGCAAAGTTTGGTAAGTGGTGTGTGGTCAGTGGTGTGAAGTCTCTTTTTACCCAACGCAAAAGGGATACAAGTTGCTTAGTGAAACATATACACAGATTGGGAAAAAAGTATTATAAAAGCAAAAGGCAAAGATACTGCGTTTTGGCAAAAACAGGTTTCTATATCAAAAGCGGAATCAAAATGTAATAATTATTATTAGGGCTGTTACAAAATAAAACAAGCTTGGGAGAGAGATAGAAGGTAAGAAAAAAGAAAAATACGTGTCTGAAAGATTCTGAATCTGCCTAACACCTCAAGCACATGCCCTTATTTTTCTTCCTTAGCATTGATCTCTTTCCCTTTGCTTTATCCCCTTTTCTTTGCGAGCATTGTGGAGTTGTTTTATATTCATACCACTTTTTATTTTATGTACTACCTCTCGAAGCTAGGCAAGTAATTTATGAGTTTTTGTTGATAGCATTGCATAACAATTGATTTAGAGAATCTAATTATATAAATAGAAGCACTATATACATACAACAACTAATTGGAAAACCGTAGAACAACGACCCTTTTTTTATTTTAGTTTTGTTATTCTCACTTGCCGAAGTGTGAATTATTAGATATATATACATATTACATATATTATCAATCGGGATTCTACAGAATTATATATGATATATAAGAAACAACATAAGCGCTGAATTGTTTCAGGGAATACCAATAAATAAAAATGTGTATCTCTTGATATAATCATATATATACGTCTATAGAAATTTTATATGAATTAAATTACAATACAAATATTTCTTTAACTGAATCCTAGTTAGGGCCGTAGAAAAACAGACTAAACTCCTAAAAGTATTTCTCTTTATATTATATGATCTAAATAGATTATGGCCACAAAACTCATAACTTTTTGCATACAAAGGGAAAGAAAATACTCAATGAATTATGAACTAAGCAGGTGGGTTGAAATTATTAACAGAAATTTGCTTTAATAATTAATTGTGGAATCCCTCGATTGAACTGGAAAATGAAAAGCCAAAAGAAATTTTGCCAAATTATGTATAGGTGGGTTCTGGTGACTAGTCAATTTGCATGAATGGACACTTTATCAATGTTATATTAATATACAAAAAGATATATGGAAATATTAAACAATTTGTATGAAGGCACCCAAGAAAAAAATTTCCATTTTCAGTTAAATATGAGCATTTTTCATTTGTTAAGTTAGGTACTTAGTGAAAGTCAGATTATAATCAAACTTGATAATAATAGGAAGAAACCCATATTCTGCATAAATTGTCGTTTTTAAAACATTGACATAAATGTATAAATATATAAATAGGGGTGGTTTGTTCGTAACCCCTAATTAAGATCACTTAATGGAAACGCTGTTGCCTAATATTTCGTTGAGCATCTCTTTCAAAGATGAGACCCTAAGGTTTATGTTTTTCTATTTTCCCTCATCCATAAATTTTAATTAAGAAAAAACCCGAAAAATATCTCCGCTATTTTTTTTAACGTTTAATACTCTAATTTTTTATTAAAAAATACTTTATTTAAATATATTTGGTCTAAAAATATATCATTTTTACATTGTTGGTAGATTCGAACCCGCGACTTAATAACCGTTAGTGGACGTTACAAAATCAGTAAACAACGTTAAATTTTAATGGGCAAAGACTCGAAAAATACCTCATCTATTTGTTTGGACGTTTAGTACCCCAACTTTTTTGGTTGGAAGAAAAATACCTCATTTAAATATATTTGATCTAAAGATACCTCATATTTGAATTGTTAGTGGATTCGAACACGCAATTTAACAGCCGTTAACGGGCGTTACAAAATCAGTAAACAACGTTAATTCTTAGCCTCACGTGTTTAAATAGATATATACAATTTTTTTATACAAAATTTTATAAATATATTGACTTAGTTTGTTGGTAACATGTAGGTTATTTAATCTGTACAGAACGCCTTTTGATTTTTTTTTTCTTTAACGAAAGATATAAAAATTTAACGTTAGTGATGAAAGATTTGGTCATTGTTTTCTGAAGGTTGAATGGAGTAGAGTAGCGTTGGTGAAGGAGGAAGTTCAGTTTTGTGTTGGAAAAGATTAGAATTGCAAGAGTGAAGAAGATGAAGTATTTATGATTATGTTTTTTATTAAATAAAATATAATAAAATAAATTAGAAATATCGGTGGATGAATTTGATTCCGTATTTTAAGGGTCAAATAACCCACTTGTTATCACCAAACCACACCAATATTTGTAAAAGTTTATATAAAGATTGTATATGTCTATTTAAACACATGAAGTTAACATTTAACGTCGTTTTATGATTATGTAACGCTTTTTAACGGCTGTTAAGTCACTGGTTCTAATCCACCAATAATTCAAAGATGAAATATTTTAGATCAAATATATTTAAATGAAATATTTTTCTTTCAACCAAAAAGTTGAGGCTATTAAACGTCTAAAACAAATAGATAGGGTATTTTAAAAAAAATTTCATTAAAATTTAATATTGTTTACTGATTCCGTAACGATCATTAATGGCTGTTAAGTTTTGGATTTGAATTCACCAACAATTCAAAAATGAAGTATTTTTAGACTAAATATATTTACATGAGATTTCTTTTTCTAAAAAAAATTAAATTGTTAAACATCTAAAATAATAGATGAAATATTTTTTGAGTTTTTTTTCCTTTTTAATTATTATCTGTAAGATAGACCTATGCAATTATTTTTCAATCAATTGCCACGGCTACCTACGGAAATATAGAAAGATAAACTATGCGCTGCTTAAGATCTGTCATCTATGGATTCCATATTTGTTTAGTTAGGACTAGACAATTCTACTAACATCAAAAGTTTGTCTTTAACAAAAAAAAAAAAAAAAAAAAGTGTGAAAATGAAGCCATGTATCGTAATTAAATTAATCAATGAAGGAGAAGGAGAAGGCGAAAGAGAAACTAGGAAGACATTGAATCTTTGATGGTTGGCCATGTAGGGTCGGACGAGAGTAAAAGCAAACAATTGGGGTCAATTTCATATTTCTAAAAGTTAGCCTTTAAAACCTACCTGTATTATCTTCCTTTCATAATATAATGGGCATGTTCTTGAAGTTCTTCTTCTTCTTCTGTTAGATAATTTATTTTTTTATTAGATAATTTTAAAATAGTTTAAATGATAATATTTTTATTTCTATATATAAATATTTTCGTATTTTTATTACATATTTAAATAAAAAAATAATTTCATCATAAATTTTATCTTAAATTAATGTTATGACTTTATTTTATATTAGTATTAACTACTTAAATAAATTAAAAATATGTTTTCAAATGAAATAAATATAAATGTTTTAAATAAAGTATTCAAATTTATATTATAATTTTAGTCTAAATTAGTATAAAATATTTAAAATTTTAAATGAAAATTTTAAAATAAATTCAATAAATGATTTTCTTTAAAAAAATAGCAATTCTATTATATATTTGTGTTGAATGTTTATATAACTTTTTGGTTATCATTTATTATGAATGTTTGTTCAATTCCTCGTCTACAATATAATTTTTTTCATTCTTCATTTTGGTAATTTTTTTTTTCCTTGTTCCATTTTTTTTCTTTTTCATTTTTATTATTCTTTTTTTTTTACCAATCGGAACAAAAAATAGCAATTATTATTTTATGTTTTGTTATTCACAACACACATACATTATCAAATTACAAGTTTAAGTTCAAATCATTAGATTACAAGTTTTGATCATTAAAAATAATCATTATAGCTCATTTGCTTTTATACTCTTAGTTATGACAACTTAAATAAATAAATAATTATATGTTCTATTTACTTTATCATAAATTAATCGCTATAATTTTAAATTTTCTGAAAAGAAATCAGAAGATATTTTCAAATATTTATGGACACGTTGCATGATATATGCCTCACATATATGTACCAACGACATTACGAGATCAACTGATATATTTTATAATTTGCATATTGGCCATTCATTGTAAAGAAACACTTACGTAAACATTTTCTTTATACAAATCACATCAAAACTGATGTTGCAACTTAGGGGTCGAGATTTCTTGTCTACCTTTGTACGGTCCTGGACTTTTCCTTCGGTACTAAGGCAAAAATGACACATGAACATTCAAACATATATTGGTGAGTTTAACCGTAACAAACATTTATTAATCGTTGAACATATATACTTATAGTAGTATCACTCGAACTCTTAAATTCACTATACTTATAGAGTATTATTGTATCAATCGAACTTTAGTAGCACACAAATTCATATAACTTAATTAATTAGCTAATTAGCACGACGTTAGTGCTGAAAAGCTAACTAAATCAATCAGTGAGAAGTAATTGATTTAAATTGTTACCAGATATCAATAGTTCAACTAGAGAAGGAACCATATACAATGTTATCCAAAAAAATATATGAATTTAGCTTTAGTATATCTTTTAATTATTAAAAAAAAAAGAAAAAATATGAATTCAAATTCAAAACAAAGTCACGCTATGGCCATGGGAACAATATTTGTTTTTGTTCGAATATTTGTAATTTTCATGGTCCGAGAAAATATACCGACTGATAAAAACTCAAGATTTTGCTGACTAAACAAATAAAAGAAAATTATAGCTATATATATGCGTACGCAGTTACGTATATCACACACTGGATTGATGAATAGCTTAAACAAATATGTAAATGGAAGGGATAGATCAATTATAAGATAAAAAATTTTAAAAATGGAGGGGATATTCTTTTGCTTAAGAAAAATGCTTTGGACAATATGTGAATTCTTCTAGAAGGCTTCTCTTTAAACCAAGACCAAAAAATAACTAAACGATAATATAATAAACAAATTCTGGGCACAAGTTCCAGACACCAGCATCGACATGCATGATCTATCAAATCGTGGATATCAAAACCAGATTCGACAAACATGTACACGCATATGCACTCATTTATATATATACACCTAATTATAGAGATAGAGCAATATACAAATTATACAATTCTGTAACATATTGGTGTCTCCTTAATTATAAACTTGAGCATGGCCTTTTTGAATTCGTTGTCTCAATTGTTATTGCTTAAAATCCGTGTCCCGTATTTGTAGAAGACAAAAGCACAACAATATCATCGATAGACGTATCGAATATTAAATTTTGATCATTTTTTTGTAAGGGGATCACTTATTAATTAATTGCACAAAAATTAGTCAAAAAGACGACGGGTACGTGATTTCAGGTTCATGCACTCCTAAAAGGATATACTATTTTATAGTCGCTACGACTGTTGTCGAAGTGCATGTATAATATATTTACCAAATTCACGTTTAAGCCTATATGATGATATATTAATTAGCTAGGTTTGCTAGTTGTGTGAAAAGCGACAAAAATGATTAAGGACCACGAATTTTTAATTCTACGTGGATTGTAATTTGATAATTTTTAGTCCAATATATGGATTCGCGGCCAAAAAAGGGATTCCAATCCGAAAAGTCGTTAATTAAAAGATCAATGTGATAATAGTATCATTTCGAGTGATGAACCAAATAAACCAAGTGTCTATATTTGGACTTTGGAGAAAACCAATCATGTTTTCATGTGTGTTTTTTCTCAGCAGTAACTCAAACTAATCTCTAAACACGTAGAATGTCGGATATTCTTAAAACCAATTAGTAACATATTGCGTTCTAATGAAAAAAATGAAAAAAACGAAAAGTGGTAAAAAGAAAAAGGAAAGAAAAAAAGAATGAAAGAGTGGTAGGGTTGGTCGGGAGATGCTGCTAAAGTCTTGAGAGTAAGTGAACGAGGCTTATAGCAGCCGACATCGAATCTTTAAAAGTCGCAAATATATCAGAAACACCTTCTTATCACATACATATATACGCGCATCTGAATATCTTTTTATTTTTTAATATATGATCTCTTATTTTCAGTTTAGCTTTTCTTCAAACGAAAGGACTTGAAGCTTCCTCTGGAGATACATCCAGAACCATCGATTTTATAATATGTTTATTTGGAGGGATCTTCATACCTTTTACATATAGAGTAAATAGGTTTAGCTGGTTAAGTATAAACCGTGTAATTAAGCTCGATTAATAATTAGAACTAAGTTTTTAGTAATATCCAAATATTAGTATATAACCAAGTGGTGGTGGTTTAGTGGTTTCCACATAAAAAAAAGTCGTTGTCTATGTCTAAACTAAAAATCGATTCACTTTAAACATAAAATTTATTAAATCATTCCATTTAATCAGTCAAAATGATATTATATTTTAAATCTATTAGAAAACTCGGTGAATGTGCTACTCAATAGCTACACTCATCTTAAAATACTAGTAAGATGGTAAAAATCTAATTCATCTTCCGATTATAAAAAAAAAAGAAAAAAAAATATCAGTATATCACTCGTTTTCTTTTTCTTTTTGAATCAGAAATATGTTCTACAATGTTCACTACTGTATCGAGGTCAATGTTTTTGACCGTTGACTTTTACTATTCGTCGCTTTTCGAAATGTTGGGCTTCGTTTAAGCCCAAATCTAGTTCAACTTTTAGAAAGACTTGTGTATTGGAAAGATTTGAACTAGAGCATGGCCTTTTAAAAAACATCAACGTTTAAGCCCAAGTTTTAAATTTTCTTTTGTCAACAACATGTAACATATAAGATTTGAATTTAGGTGTTGACGCAACAATAAAACTAGCACAATATATTAGGCTACTAACTCTAGTCATTCGTTAACTTTTGGTTTTGTGTGGTTTGTGAAATGATCAAAACCTAAAATATTGTTGATGTGGAAGACATGGGTAATTATTAGGCCCTAATTATGGGCCAAATTTGATTTTGGACGGATATCATTTGTAATATGACCCCAGAGATCTGAGCACTTTTAATCTTCAAGCAGTGCAACAATTTAGAACTAAAATACAAATGATAAAAAAATATCCAAAAATTGGGGGATATTTTTGGGGCTGGGAAATTGGATAACAAAGGAACGTTTGTGAAGCCATTTACCTATCAATTTTTCGACCGATAAGGTATTTGCATATCAATGGGCCCATCATTGACATTGACTTGTAAACTTGCTACAATATAGTTTCAACTTGCTTATTTCACTTTCCTTGAATAAGACTTGGATTTTCCGCTAACTGGCAAATGCTCAGACTTATTGCAAATCACTTTTTCTTTTAATACGACTTGATGAAATTATTTATTAAAATTCATATTTATTCACCTTTTTTATATAATGATATTCATTTATAAATATCCATAACTATATTATATCTAAAAATAAATTTAAATATACTAATCTTAGTTAAGACATATTTAATTTTTTACTCAAGACATTACCAAAAGGTACATCTATAAGACAGGAAAAAAAAATACAGAGAAGAGAGAATCCATGTTTCTAATAAACCTTATCCAAAACCATGTGTGATACAAAGGGCCAAGGTACACGTGGCATCCATCTAGGCGATTTATATTTCGTCTGCCGTCAATTGATGACGTGTCGAGCTTACACGATTTCTCGTTCTCACGTCATCACGGCTATATTATGAATTCCCTTTTTCATCCTTCCCAATCAGTTCTTTTATTTTTAAATACAGATTAAATGAATCAACACGACGAAATCAAAAAAATCCTTCAACCAATCACTTTTAGAACTGAATTATTTTTTCGACCAAACGGTGAATTGGTCATTTTCTATCACTTAATGTTATTATTATATATTCTAGTTGTTGGTAGATCTCTGCCCAAATTAGACGTAATTGACGGTGTCTCAATTTTATACAATGAACAAAGCTGTGTTTTTTAGGGATAAAATATTATTTAAAAGTTTTACATATCTATATTTTTTTATCCGGATGTCAAAACTTACGGATCATTTTTAAATTAAATGGTATTTTTATTTTTCATGTACAAAATATTTACAAAATTAGAATTTATTCAACATAATTAAATGTCACAGAAGTATCAGATTAGATTTTTATATCAAAATTTCAATTTAAATAAATGAACAAAATTAGGAGTATTTTGGTAAACAAATAAATAAAAACAAAATTTAGGCAAAATGAAGCAAATTTGGTGAAAAGGGTAAAATCGACAATTGAAGCAAAAACTGGGTCGATAAAAGAAACGGGGATTCTCTCACTCCTTTGATCTCTCTATCAAGTCTCAAGTGAAGAAGAATCTCTCTCTCTCTCTCTCAATCTATCTTCTTCCATTTGATCCTCTCCTCTCTTTGGCTTGTTCGGAACTCTTTCGATCCTCTTCTTCATCGATCCGTTCGAGTCTTCTCTAATCTCTCGTGCGACTCTTTATACCATTCACGATCATCTGATCTAAATACTTGTAAGTGAATCACAAAACTATTTATGATCTTCCTATTTATTGATCATCATCATCAATAGTTTTTTTTTTTTGGGTTATCTTTGGCTGATCCAATGAAGAAATGATCTCAATGTCAAGTTTTCAACTCTTTCCTCTGTATAGATCATTTATTGTTTTTGACTCTTTTTTTTTTTTGTTAGTATATTTGGAATCTATTGTTTCGTTTTGTGGATCATGTGAACAGAGATCGTATTCTGAAAAAATTTCAATTCCAGTTTGTAGAATTTTGCCATGTTTCATTTACTTATTGAGATTTTGGGAATAGAGATTTGGTAATGTTTTGATACTAAAATCCTCTGTTTGATTGCGTATTGAAGGAAGAAAGGAAGATGACGTCGGTTCAAGCACCAGTTGTTTTCCCTGCGATTCGTCCAAGACAAGTAGGTGCATGTGCTTCACTTGTCAACTACACTGGTCTGAAACCTACAAGCCAATTCTGGGGTAATCGGACGAAAGGTATCAAGTCTCAGGTCACCACCAAAATCACTCTTAGATTGTGCAACAAGAGTATCAAGTGTGTTTTCAGCTCTCACTCTGATGGTACTGGAAGCACTGCAGAGAATTTCAACGAAAATGATGAGGAGTATGTCAAATCTAGTGTAGTGGAAGCTGGTAAAGCTAGTGGATTATTAGAAGTTCCTTGTCTGGTTTTGATTTAGTTCTTCCAGTTTCAAAGTTGATGTTTTTTTGGGGGTTTTTTTTTTTTCTATGTTGTAGTTGAAGTAAGGAGTGGAGCAGATGGTTTCATGGTGAAGATGAGGGATGGTAGGCAACTACGATGTGTTCACAACAATCCTCAAGGAGGGCATTTACCAGATTATGCTCCTCACCCTGCAATTGTGTTGAAAATGGAAGATGGAACTGGTCTTCTCCTTCCGATCATCGTGTGTACGTATTAGCGTAGTTTTGATGTTCTCAATGTGTTGTTGCTTTTATCCCACTCTCTCAATGTTTTGAGTAACTTGTTTTGGTTCTTCTATTGCAGTGGAGATGCCTAGTGTGTTACTTATGGCAGCAATGACCAATGTCCAAATTGTATGCTTTTATAGCTCCTTGTCTTGGTTTTGATCAGTTAAGAGTGATTGAAGAGAGAATTTATTATGGATTTTTGGTTACTTTTTGCAGGCAAGACCCACCATGTATCAAGTGGTGAAGGAAATGGTGGACAAGATGGGTTATGAAGTATGTCTTGTGGTTTCAGTTTCTCCTCCTTTATGTAATCTCCTTCTCTCGTGAAAATATTGTTCATAAAAAATTTCTTAACTTTTCTACAGGTTAGACTTGTTCGGGTCACCAAAAGAGTTCACGAGGCGTATTTTGCCCAGTTATACCTTTCAAAGGTACTGGTGTCTTCTAAAACAACTTCCCTTGAGTTTTGGAAACTTAACTATAGTTCTTATCTATTCAGTGTCTCATTACCTCTATATTGCAGGTGGGTAATGCCTCGGATTGTATCAGCTTCGACCTTAGGCCTTCAGATGCAATTAATATAGCTGTTAGATGCAAGGTAATACATAACTATGTTTATTTATCATCTGAGCTATATGCAAATACACGTGGTTGAAAGTTGTGTTAATCCGTCTGTAGGTACCTATCCAAGTGAACAAGTACCTTGCATATAGTGATGGAATGAGAGTCATCGAGTCCGGGAAGCTATCAACACTGATACCTGCTTCAGATGGTTTATTATTTACTGAACAAGACAGGTAAATTTTCAGACACCTATAGATCAATCTTTCCAGATCACATCTTTCTGCTGTAAATTTGAGTGCCACAACTTAAAACTCCGTTTCAACTTTGTGCAGACCAAATGGTCAGTCTTGTCTTGATACGAAAGAGTTCAATATTTTGAGCAACATGATGCAAGCTGTTGATGAAGAGCGATATGATGAAGCCGGTAAGCTTATTGTCTCTATATCCACAATGTACATTCATGATTGGTGGCTCACCATTGAGACTAATCTGATTTATGTATGAGCAAGTTTCTAGCTTTTCCTAACTCTCGGTCTAAGATCAATACATTGTTTGGTACTATGATTTGCAGCTGAGTGGAGAGACAAGCTTGGCCAGTTTCGGGCCAAACGTAACCTGAGGAAATACACATGAAAGAGGTACGGACAAATAAACGAAAAACTCATTTAAATGACAGTATCATTTTCGATGCTTATGTTTCTCCGTCGGACAGCTCGATCAACAATTATTGGCTGTGTACATAATTAAGAAGAAGACATTGGTCGGAATCAAAGTGGAGGAAGAAGCCTGAAGCAGTATTCTCTGTATGATGGAGAATGAAGTTTGCTTCTGCACTTTACCCATTTCCCTTCAAAAACAAAAAAACAAAAAAGTGTATAATGTAGCGTGATGTGTACATATTATTATGCAAATTAAGCTCACTCTAATTAATTTTAAGTCTCCTCTTGTGCTCGGCGTTGTTTGTTTTATGTTTTAAAAAAAAAAAAATATATATATATATATATATATATATACTAAGTTAATTACTGTTGATTTCATCTTAGATGCAAATTATTATTATTAATTTATGATATTTTATTAATTTATTGAGTTATTAATTATTAATATATTAATTAGTCTAAAAACTAATTTAGAATCAAATAAATATATTTGTTTCGTTTTTTTATATATAATGTTTAAATTAAGGAATTATTTAATGTTTATTTATTTTTAAATTAAATTATTATTTATTATTCATGATTTAACTAATAAAAAAATAATATGTAAAATATAAATCGTTAAAATTAATAAAATATTTTAATTTTATATTAAAATTAAAAATAATTTTTTTAAAAAAAATATCAAATAAATAAAAATAAAAGATATATTATTTTATTAAAATATTAATTTATCGAATATTAATTTATAAAAGTTATAATGGTACTATGTGATTCATGTGCGGTGAACAAAAAGATTTGGAAGAAGACAAATCAGATGGCCTTACCGACATATTTGCAGTGTCTTTGTTTTGTTTGTTAGTAGTACAAACTGCACTGTCTCTAAAACTAACGATAAAACAGGATAATTTTTTCATTGGAACTGACTGAAATGTTTTATTATGATGTTCTCAGGTAAATATTTCAATATATTCTTTTTACAAATATGTTTTTTTACAGCTTTTAGTATTTAAAATATCTTACGAAGACATGGGGTTTCCCAGAAACATTTAACAATGTATGTAATAAATTTAATTAAATTTTAATATAATTAGTAAACTATTATAAACCGAGTGACTTTTAGGTGAATCGATAATATGGGCAAGTCACATTATGGTATTGAAATAGTTTTTGCAATGCGGTTATTTGATTTAAATTGTTTATTTAAATTTTAAATAAATATTTAAAAATTTGTCAGTTTATTAATAAAAGGAAAATTTTAAAACAAAAACAAAAAAAACCATATCCATTCAAATATAAATATCTCGCAACATACGTTTCATAGGACATATAGTGTGACAACCACTTGTCAAAAGTGGGCTCTCAATAAGAAAAAACAAAATTTATAATAATCAATGTTATTAAAAAGACAAAAATTAACTTATTAAATAGTTTGAATAGAAAAAGAAAAAATTATTTTAACTTTAGAGTAGATTAAAAAAGCAAAAAATCTTGTATATAATAGATAAATAGTAATTAGTAATGGTACAAAAACAACTCATAAATCGACAAATAAAACTATTTTTAATAACAAAATCTTGTTATTTTATATTACAAATCCAATATATTTTATTTTCAAATATCTCGCTAATTTTTTAAAACGACGAAAAAACATCTTATTAAATTTTACGATTTTAGATTTCGAATATGGTTAGGTAAGCTACTTTTATCTTGTAGTTAATAAGCATTTGTTTCATTAAGTTTATAATATGTCATACGATAATTTATTAATAATAAATTTATATATTTAGAAAATAATTATAACGGTAATTGGCGCGCGCGGGAAATTATCTAATTAAAAAAAAAATAATAATAATCTCAAAAATAGTAGTTACCAGGCAAGCATATAAAAAAAGAAAACAGAGCAAGAGGCAAGGTTGGTTTTAAAGTCTAAGAAGAGAAAAGGAAAAAAATCACCGACGGACTTTGCTTGAACGGTTCTACCATTGGTGTTTCCGGCTAACAATTAATGAAACCATTGCTAGTCTAATTTATGTTGTAACGCAAGTTTTTAATTAAAGAAGACTAATTATGATGAGATTATAAAACCCCATCATCACTTTACTTCTCCCTCTTACGTCTCTTTCAATTTCTCTCTGAAGAATCGCTTCTCTCTCTCTCTCTCTCTCTCTCTCTCTCTCTCTCTCTCTCTCTCTCTCGGGGGCTGAGCGATTTCGAATCCCCCGATTCTCGTGGAGATCCCTGATTCCTCACATGTCAGGCTCTCTTGATCGATTCGCGAGGCCTTGTGAGTAAAAAAATTCACCCCGATTATCGTGGTTTGCGAATATAACATAAGATACAGATTTCGGATTGAGAATTTTGTGGCAGATAATTATAGTTTGGGGATTTGTTGTTGTTGTTGTTGTTTTTTTCCAGGTTTTGAAGGGTGTTCGAGCAATGATGAGAGAAGAGAACGGAGATCGGATTTCGAAGTTTCTGAGGATGAGAAGAAAACAAGAATCGGGAATTTCAATTTCAAGAAGAAAGCAGCGAAAGCTTCAAGCAAACTCAGACACTCGTTGAAGAAGAAAGGTGGTAGCAGTAGGAGAAGAAGCACTGATCGTAATTTCTCACTTACCATTGAAGACATCCACGATGTTGAGGAATTGCGAGCTGTTGATGAATTCAGAAATTTGCTCGTCTCTGAGAATTTGCTTCCTCCAACACTTGATGATTATCACATTATGTTGAGGTGAGATTTTTATTTCTCTCTCTCTCTCTCTCAATTCATTGTTGTTGATGATGATTCTCGTGTTCTTGTTCTCTGGTAGATTCTTGAAAGCTAGGAAATTTGATATTGGGAAAACTAAGTTAATGTGGAGTAATATGATTCAATGGAGGAAAGATTTTGGCACAGACACAATTTTCGAGGTGAATTTAGATGTTTTATCTTGATACGCGTGCCAAATGTCTGTGATGTTTTTTTCGGCTGATGAGAGTTTGATTTTTGTGTTCTTAGGATTTCGAGTTTGAAGAGTTTGATGAAGTTATGAAATACTACCCTCATGGTTATCATGGTGTTGACAAAGAAGGAAGACCTGTTTACATTGAAAGATTAGGACAAGTTGATCCGACTAAGCTCATGCAAGTCACTACACTGGAAAGATTCATAAGGTATCATGTTCGAGAGTTTGAGAAAACTATCAACATTAAGCTTCCAGCTTGCTGCATTGCTGCTAAGAGACACATTGACTCTAGTACAACAATTCTAGACGTCCAAGGCGTGGTACTTAAAACCAATTTCTGTTCATTTTTCCTAGTGTACTGTTTAATGTCCTGCATCTTATTACTTAGAATTCTTTTAAATTATGTTTTGCAGGGGTTTAAGAATTTCTCTAAGCCTGCCAGGGATCTCATAATCCAGCTGCAAAAGATTGATAATGATAACTACCCTGAGGTATGAGCTGGCTGCTGCTTTTGATTTTGTAACAAAATGTGTGTTTTCAATTTAGTTTTATAAAAGATAATGTGAGGTAACATTTCATATATATGCAGACACTCCATCGTATGTTCATCATCAATGGTGGTTCTGGTTTTAAGCTAGTTTGGGCCACAGTGAAACAATTTCTTGATCCCAAAACAGTCACAAAGATTCATGTAAATTTACCTTCTTTATGCATATCCATCCAACATTTCCACAAGTTATCCTAAAGATTATCTTTTATCGTATTAACTATTGTCGATGTGTTGTTGTAATAGGTCATTGGTAACAAGTACCAAAACAAATTACTTGAGATAATTGATGCAAGGTAGAGACTTCTCAATCCTCTTGGTTGGTTCACATGAGTCCAAAATATGATACAACTTCCTAACCATATTTGGAACTTTTTCAGCCAGCTGCCAGATTTTCTTGGTGGCACTTGCACCTGTGCAGATCGAGGTGGTTGTATGAGATCTGATAAAGGGCCCTGGAATGACCCTGAGATATTAAAGGTAAAAATCGATCTTCCACAGCCTATTGCTTACTGTGTTTTGGTTAATCAGATTAACACAAAATAGAATAATGTTTACCTAACTGATCTCCCTCACCTGTAGATGGTTCAAAGTGGTGGACCGCTCTGCAGGCATAATTCGGCTCTAAACAGTTTTTCCCGTGTGTCCTCATGCGATAAGCCATCTTTTTCTGGGGTATAGGTCTTCCGGACTTAGACTGGAAACTTGTTTTTGATAATTTTTATCTGACAGTAACAATAATGTCCCCTTTGGCTTAGATAAAAGTAAGTGACACCTCAACAGCAGAATCAGGGTCTGAAGTGGAAGAGATGGCTTCTCCAAAAGTAAATAGAGAGATTCGTGTTCCCAAGCTGACTCCTGTTTGTGAAGATGTAAGAGTTTTCTTGTACGAAAGTGAAAATCACAGTGCATTTCAGATTAGTTTACTTATTACCTGACCTTACTTTCAGATTAGGGCCAATTGTAAATCAAGTCCTACTGAGTCATCAGAGTATGATTCACCAATGGTGGACAAAGTTGTGGATGTTGCTTGGATGGCCCATGAAATGCCAAAGGCTTCAGAAGGTAAAAGAGTGGAAGCTAAATATTATGATATGTTAATCAGAAATCAGATCAAGACAAAGTTTCAATGTTGTAATATATGTTGGTGCAGGTTCAGACTATACTCCCGGTTTGGGCAAAACAGGATTGGTTAGTCATATCTGGATGTGGCTCACTGCGTTCCTTGTAAATTTGCTTACGCCTATCATATCTGTGGCTCTGCCACAGAATAAAGGACACTCCCAGTCTGAATCTTCAGTTGATGAACCAAACGCTAGAGAGTCACGTCCTCCTTCACCGGGATTTGCAACTATCACAGAGAGAAATGTTTTTTCTTCTGTTGTAAACAGACTAGGAGATCTTGAGAAACAGGTCGAAACACTGCACTCGAAACGACATGAGATGCCTCGTGAGAAAGAGGAGTTGCTTAATACAGCTGTTTATCGCGTGGATGCACTTGAAGCAGAGCTCATCGCTACAAAAAAGGTATTATAAAAAATCTCTTAATTCCATGTTTCTTTCATTGATTGATCTAGAAGGAACTATCGTTGTATTTGTATACTAACTTCATACCCTCCAATGATTCAGGCTTTGCATGAGGCTTTAATGAGGCAAGATGATCTGTTGGCGTACATAGACCGAGAAGAAGATGAGAAGTATCACAAGGTAAATCACTTGATTATTTTCACCCATATATTTGGTACTTTTTGGAAAAAAAATGAATGAATCCTCTAATATGGTTTTTGTTGAAAAAAAAAAAATACAGAAAAAGAAGATGTGCTGGTGAAGAAAGCTTCGAGTTATGCTAGAATTGGTGTTACACTCTGCTTTGTGAGTAGGTCGGTAATTTCGTATACACCATTCCTATATAGAGAACAATGTTTATATCCAAAAAATTAGGTCTCCTAAACAAAGATTTGATACTTTTGGGGGAATATTCAAAGTACATTTTTATGACTCTTTTTAGTTGATATTCAAAGTACATTTTTATTTAAATCAGTTACCATTTTCTCTCACTTCCTTCCTTCTCTGCGTTGCCTCCTATCGCTATAATCATAATTTTCACCATTTTTTGGTCTTCATGTTTATGAATGAGTCATGATGAAAAGGGTCTCTTTTTATAATTTAAGACATTGATGATTACAATGATATGAAATGAGTCAATTTCTCATTTAGAAGCTGATCTCGAAGTCAAGATGAGCTGCAAACATTTTCACTACAAGAAATATTTTTTAACTGATTTCCGACAAACTTCTTGCCATTGAAAAATCCGTTGGAGATTTTAATTCTCTTAACCCCAAACCCCGAGACCAGAATCGTCGGAAATTTCCAATTTGTTTTTTTACTTTTTCTAGTCTCGTATACTTTGTCCCAACATCCTTTTTAATGTCGAGTTAGTTCTGAATTTACAAAATGTCCTTCCTGGTATCGTGTTAGGGAGGTCTTTGATAACTGTTTAAACTTTTAAATCTGTCAACTGTTTTTTAAATGTTCCAATTGGATCTAAGATATATGCAAGTATTCTTGTCTTCTAAGACATTTATAATGGCTTAATCAAGTGATCATGATTGAAATTGGAATAGGTAACTAATGATCGGCACTCATTATATCGCGATGATGCACTTCGAAAAATGTTATATAGAGTGGAAATGTTGGCGCACTTATAGCGAATTCAAAACATCACCAGCATCTCTAATTTTAACTTGTAAAATAGTATAATTAGACTAACATCAAATTTTTAATCATTTTGAGTTTTTCCACCCTCTACGTCCACGTCAGCTTTTAGCACGAGCCATAGCCAGAGCCAGATGCAGCAGCAATGAGCCCAGGTCTAGATCTAAGCCCTTGAAACCGAACGACGTCGTTTTCTTGAATAAGACGTCTCTTCTTCTCCATAATGAAACTCTCTACCTTCAAACGAAACTCTTCACTGCTCAGCCTCTCCATCGCCACCACTTTCGTCGATTCCGTTCTCCGACACTCCATCACCGGCCGTAATATCTCCTTCTTCGTCTCCGATTTCGTCCTCCTATAAATTCCCGCTGTCGTAACCGCCTCCTCCACAACCACTTCCTCATCATCCTCCGTGATAAACGCCGGAACGATTTGCTTGTTCGAATCGTCATCTTCATCTTCCACCACTTTCTCGCCGGAGGCGGAGGTAGTTACGATTACGGTTTGCTTGTTCGAATCATCGTATTTCTCAACGGAGACGGAGGCGGTTACGATTCCGGCGGAGGAAGAAGAGGTGTATTGATCGTAGAGATCTGGTTCTGGTTCGTTATTACCACTACTAACACTGTCGTTGTTGTTGCTCTCGCCGGAGAGAAGGAAGATCAAAGCGACGATCAGATTAGCGAAGACGAAGACGACGGAACGATCGGTTATAAAATCCGATCCGGTCCGGTGAATCCAATCGCCGGCAGTTTGTAACGAAATCGCCACCGTCGGGAACCGTAAATAACTGAGCAAAGCTACGGCGGCTAAACGTAGAATGTTCCTGAAGCTTCTACGGTTGTTGTATCTCCTCATCGCTTCCGCTTTCTCCGCCTCCACGCCATGGAATTCAAACGGCTTCATCAATTTTTTCTTAACTCACTCTGTTTTTTTTTCTTTTCCGTGAAATTGAAACAGAGACCGAATAAATGCTTTGCTTTATATGTATAAAGGTTTGAGAAATTAATTACGATGGAGATTTTTGATTATTCTTGGGAAAATAAAAACGGGAAATTAAACGATTCAGTGATATTTTCCGGGAAAATTGAATCGGGAAAGTGAAGCGATTTTTATAGGAGAGAAAATATTTGATTGGAGAAATGAGAGATACACTGCTGACACACTACTGATACGGAAAATACCATTGCAAGGACTGGTCTTTTTATATATCCTTAAAAAGTTACAATTTTATATCCCTTTTCGCTTTTCCCTTGTTATTTTAATTTTATATTGTTTGGCTTTTTCCTAATTATGTTTTTATATACTTATTTTGTGGACACCCAACCAATAATAATAGCACAATATAAAGCAATTGTTCTTTTGGTTTTCTTAGTATTATAATTTAGAAAAGAACCTAGAGAATACTATTATCTTCAACAATGTTTGTCTCCCTGTCTACGAAAACAATGTTTAGTTTGTTTACTAATTGCCATAACTAATTAATTATGCTAATCAATACAATATCTTCACTATATAGAAGGTTGCACGAAGGTAAAGTGATACACTCTAAACTTTAGTTCACTTAAAGATTATGTTTATTATCGTATATACTGAATATATTTCAACTTACTATAAATTAACGATGCCTCTATAACGAAATATTCGACTGCATATTCGAGAAAAAAAGAGTTATTATTATAAGTTGATTACATGGACTTAATCTTTCAAAAAGACACGTGAAGGTCACGCGCCGTCAAAATAAAAGAAAAACAGACTTATCCACAACACATTTACGAGGTTAATGGATTCCAAACCAAGAATCGGAGAAATGGTCGAGAACCACGTGCGATAAGAAGCGTCACGTGCACGAAGAGGACGTCTTACACATAGGGATAGGGGTATATATGCAAATATTTGTATTAAGTTATAGTTCTACACATAGAGCTACTAGTGATTATTGTAGACACTAGACAAAGGCTGATTTGGCATATCAACAGAGCCGAACACTGTCCCCGAACAAACAAACGAATGCATTATTATCTCGACAAATAACCGCAACGAACAATTGTATTGTCCCGGCAAAATTAAATTTATTTAATCCAACAAATTGAATTATTCCAACATAATCAACAAACTAATTAGATACGATTAGACATATAGTTTAACTAACCCAACATAGAGTCTTTCATCATCCTTATGCTAGGATATTTATCCTCAAACACTATATTTTTTTTGGGTATCTAAATGTTTGAGCTTTAAGATATTTACGTCTTGGTCTATTTTGAGTCAGGATTGCAAAATCGCCAATACAAAAGCATCTACATTCTACAACTTCAACCAAAGAATGACTAATTACATAGTTTTTGCATACAAACATAGTTTAACGTGAGCCAGCTTCATTCTCTTTAAGTTTTTATGTCACTTAAAATTATTGAGTTATTTCCGTCTCTATAACAATGTATATCTCTTAAAGATCCAACTGCGTAGATCAGCATTTAAAGTATATATAGATTTCAAACCTCAATATGTTTGGCTCTCGCAGTTTTGAGTTTACCACGTCTAACACTATAGATTGCGAAACTCGGATCACATTTAGGAGGTGTTATTGGTTTTGTGATTTTTAAAAAGTTATAACTTTTGAAAAATTTATTGTTATTCAATCTTGAATTATAAAGACTCTATTAAAATTATGTGTTATTGATTTAATATTTTATAAAAAGTTGTTTACATTCATTAAAAATCATGTGTTATTGAATTGATGATTTTAAAAACTTATTCAAAATCATGCGTTATTGGATTAAAAAATACTTTAACTAACTTTCAGATTATATTAAAATTTAGTGTTATTGGTTTATTGATTTTCAAAAATTGTGTTCATTTGAAACAACTTTTCAAAACTTTCAAAATAGTAGATGGTAAGGTGATACTCTCCGGAAAATCTTTGTGAATCTGTAAAATATGTTTTAAACTCTCTAAAAGTTTCTTAAATTCTGCAATCATTATAATTCTACATTGATTATTCTACATTAATCTTAATGGAATAACACCCCCAAAGTAGCCTAATCCAATATAATTAAAAGAACACAATCTGATGGTACTAGTTGATTGGGCCACTTGCTCCCTTCATAGAGATGATAATACTAACGGATTCAATATTCAATCTTGAATTATAAAGACTCTATTAAAATTATGTGTTATTGATTTAATATTTTATAAAAAGTTGTTTACATTCATTAAAAATCATGTGTTATTGAATTGATGATTTTAAAAACTTATTCAAAATCATGCGTTATTGGATTAAAAAATACTTTAACTAACTTTTAGATTATATTAAAATTTAGTGTTATTGGTTTATTGATTTTCAAAAATTGTGTTCATTTGAAACAACTTTTCAAAACTTTCAAAATAGTAGATGGTAAGGTGATACTCTCCGGAAAATCTTTGTGAATCTGTAAAATATGTTTTAAACTCTCTAAAAGTTTCTTAAATTCTGCAATCATTATAATTCTACATTGAATATTCTACATTAATCTTAATGGAATAACACCCCCAAAGTAGCCTAATCCAATATAATTAAAAGAACACAATCTGATGGTACTAGTTGATTGGGCCACTTGCTCCCTTCATAGAGATGATAATACTAACGGATTCAATATTCAATCTTGAATTATAAAGACTCTATTAAAATTATGTGTTATTGATTTAATATTTTATAAAAAGTTGTTTACATTCATTAAAAATCATGTGTTATTGAATTGATGATTTTAAAAACTTATTCAAAATCATGCGTTATTGGATTAAAAAATACTTTAACTAACTTTTAGATTATATTAAAATTTAGTGTTATTGGTTTATTGATTTTCAAAAATTGTGTTCATTTGAAACAACTTTTCAAAACTTTCAAAATAGTAGATGGTAAGGTGATACTCTCCGGAAAATCTTTGTGAATCTGTAAAATATGTTTTAAACTCTCTAAAAGTTTCTTAAATTCTGCAATCATTATAATTCTACATTGATTATTCTACATTAATCTTAATGGAATAACACCCCCAAAGTAGCCTAATCCAATATAATTAAAAGAACACAATCTGATGGTACTAGTTGATTGGGCCACTTGCTCCCTTCATAGAGATGATAATACTAACGGATTCAATATTCAATCTTGAATTATAAAGACTCTATTAAAATTATGTGTTATTGATTTAATATTTTATAAAAAGTTGTTTACATTCATTAAAAATCATGTGTTATTGAATTGATGATTTTAAAAACTTATTCAAAATCATGCGTTATTGGATTAAAAAATACTTTAACTAACTTTTAGATTATATTAAAATTTAGTGTTATTGGTTTATTGATTTTCAAAAATTGTGTTCATTTGAAACAACTTTTCAAAACTTTCAAAATAGTAGATGGTAAGGTGATACTCTCCGGAAAATCTTTGTGAATCTGTAAAATATGTTTTAAACTCTCTAAAAGTTTCTTAAATTCTGCAATCATTATAATTCTACATTGATTATTCTACATTAATCTTAATGGAATAACACCCCCAAAGTAGCCTAATCCAATATAATTAAAAGAACACAATCTGATGGTACTAGTTGATTAGGCCACTTGCTCCCTTCATAGAGATGATAATACTAACGGATTCAATATTCAATCTTGAATTATAAAGACTCTATTAAAATTATGTGTTATTGATTTAATATTTTATAAAAAGTTGTTTACATTCATTAAAAATCATGTGTTATTGAATTGATGATTTTAAAAACTTATTCAAAATCATGCGTTATTGGATTAAAAAATACTTTAACTAACTTTTAGATTATATTAAAATTTAGTGTTATTGGTTTATTGATTTTCAAAAATTGTGTTCATTTGAAACAACTTTTCAAAACTTTCAAAATAGTAGATGGTAAGGTGATACTCTCCGGAAAATCTTTGTGAATCTGTAAAATATGTTTTAAACTCTCTAAAAGTTTCTTAAATTCTGCAATCATTATAATTCTACATTGAATATTCTACATTAATCTTAATGGAATAACACCCCCAAAGTAGCCTAATCCAATATAATTAAAAGAACACAATCTGATGGTACTAGTTGATTGGGCCACTTGCTCCCTTCATAGAGATGATAATACTAACGGATTCAATATTCAATCTTGAATTATAAAGACTCTATTAAAATTATGTGTTATTGATTTAATATTTTATAAAAAGTTGTTTACATTCATTAAAAATCATGTGTTATTGAATTGATGATTTTAAAAACTTATTCAAAATCATGCGTTATTGGATTAAAAAATACTTTAACTAACTTTTAGATTATATTAAAATTTAGTGTTATTGGTTTATTGATTTTCAAAAATTGTGTTCATTTGAAACAACTTTTCAAAACTTTCAAAATAGTAGATGGTAAGGTGATACTCTCCGGAAAATCTTTGTGAATCTGTAAAATATGTTTTAAACTCTCTAAAAGTTTCTTAAATTCTGCAATCATTATAATTCTACATTGATTATTCTACATTAATCTTAATGGAATAACACCCCCAAAGTAGCCTAATCCAATATAATTAAAAGAACACAATCTGATGGTACTAGTTGATTGGGCCACTTGCTCCCTTCATAGAGATGATAATACTAACGGATTCAATATTCAATCTTGAATTATAAAGACTCTATTAAAATTATGTGTTATTGATTTAATATTTTATAAAAAGTTGTTTACATTCATTAAAAATCATGTGTTATTGAATTGATGATTTTAAAAACTTATTCAAAATCATGCGTTATTGGATTAAAAAATACTTTAACTAACTTTTAGATTATATTAAAATTTAGTGTTATTGGTTTATTGATTTTCAAAAATTGTGTTCATTTGAAACAACTTTTCAAAACTTTCAAAATAGTAGATGGTAAGGTGATACTCTCCGGAAAATCTTTGTGAATCTGTAAAATATGTTTTAAACTCTCTAAAAGTTTCTTAAATTCTGCAATCATTATAATTCTACATTGATTATTCTACATTAATCTTAATGGAATAACACCCCCAAAGTAGCCTAATCCAATATAATTAAAAGAACACAATCTGATGGTACTAGTTGATTAGGCCACTTGCTCCCTTCATAGAGATGATAATACTAACGGATTCAATATTCAATCTTGAATTATAAAGACTCTATTAAAATTATGTGTTATTGATTTAATATTTTATAAAAAGTTGTTTACATTCATTAAAAATCATGTGTTATTGAATTGATGATTTTAAAAACTTATTCAAAATCATGCGTTATTGGATTAAAAAATACTTTAACTAACTTTTAGATTATATTAAAATTTAGTGTTATTGGTTTATTGATTTTCAAAAATTGTGTTCATTTGAAACAACTTTTCAAAACTTTCAAAATAGTAGATGGTAAGGTGATACTCTCCGGAAAATCTTTGTGAATCTGTAAAATATGTTTTAAACTCTCTAAAAGTTTCTTAAATTCTGCAATCATTATAATTCTACATTGATTATTCTACATTAATCTTAATGGAATAACACCCCCAAAGTAGCCTAATCCAATATAATTAAAAGAACACAATCTGATGGTACTAGTTGATTGGGCCACTTGCTCCCTTCATAGAGATGATAATACTAACGGATTCAATATTCAATCTTGAATTATAAAGACTCTATTAAAATTATGTGTTATTGATTTAATATTTTATAAAAAGTTGTTTACATTCATTAAAAATCATGTGTTATTGAATTGATGATTTTAAAAACTTATTCAAAATCATGCGTTATTGGATTAAAAAATACTTTAACTAACTTTCAGATTATATTAAAATTTAGTGTTATTGGTTTATTGATTTTCAAAAATTGTGTTCATTTGAAACAACTTTTCAAAACTTTCAAAATAGTAGATGGTAAGGTGATACTCTCCGAAAAATCTTTGTGAATCTGTAAAATATGTTTTAAACTCTCTAAAAGTTTCTTAAATTCTGCAATCATTATAATTCTACATTGATTATTCTACATTAATCTTAATGGAATAACACCCCCAAAGTAGCCTAATCCAATATAATTAAAAGAACACAATCTGATGGTACTAGTTGATTGGGCCACTTGCTCCCTTCATAGAGATGATAATACTAACGGATTAAAAAGCCCACATGTTCCTTCTAGTGCCAATTTATGTTCTCAAGCAAAACCTACGGTATGGCAACAGTTGAAGATTGTGCTCACTATTAGTAAGCCACTTCACCAGTTGAAGACAATGCGTCACGTCACCGTTCATGTTCTGCCTGATAACTTCAGCAGACACTTTGATAGGCCATGATCTCAAACACAACACTTACACATCAACAACGACGACTTACACTAGTCATTAAGTACATATGCCATAACCTTTCTTTCAACTTGCAAGAAATATATTATACGCATTTGTAAAAAAGAAAAAAACACAAGAATCAGTGGATCCTTGTTGCTATGTTTCTCTCACCAGTGTATCTATATCCATCAAACTCATGTCAAACTCAAGAATTTTCGCTAGTTGTAACATTGCTCTGAGATCACTAAATCACACACAGAGAACCAAGTCCCAATCTTCATTCTCACTCTCCCAATGAAACCAAATAGATTTAAAACAAAACATAATGAATTGCATTCAGAAGAAAATGAACATACAATTTTAAAAGCCTAAGCAGTATCCATTTCAATTGAAAAGACAACAAATTCAAGGCATAAGCTTTACCAGAAACAAAGTCTCTCTCTCATTTCTTCTTCCCTTTGCCAGGACCTTTACCTTTCTTCGTGGGCAAAACAATCTCTCCTTTAAGCACAGGGATATCCATAATCTCAGAAAGCCCAGCAAACCTCTTACGAAACTTCTCAACTTGATCAGCGTCAACCATCAAAGCCGAACGATTCCCAAGGTAGAAAGGATGGTTACCTGACCAAACATCAACCACATACTCTTTCTTAGTTCCTCCAGTCGTCATCACCAGCTCTCCGTTGCAGTAAACCTTCGCGTCCTCGTGGAATTCAGGGTGTAAATCCTTCTTACGACACGTTATTTGAACCACCGTATTGCTGCTTCTCGCCGATTGTTTTACTCCTTTCGCGCCGCCAATCACTCCCGCCATTACCGGCTAATTTTGAAGAAAACCCCCAAAATAGATTCAGTGATTTTGGGGGAAGGAGAGATAGATGACGAATAAGAGTTTTTAAGTTCGAGCTTACCTTTCTCAATTCCATAGAAGGAGCACACGGATTGATCTGAAGAAACGAGTTCGGGAGAGAAACCGCCATTGTCGCTTCAAAAGCTATCTTTTCTTTTGCTCTTTGCCTGGTGTAGAAACGCTTGGTAGCATCTTAAACGATGGATAAGAAAACGAGGATGATGAAGTTTATGGATTTACGTTTGTAACCCTAGAAAACTTCAATGTTGTATAAGGGTAAAAACGTAAATTACCTAGTGACCTTCTTCGTCGATCTAACGCTTCTTTTTTTTTTTTTTTTTTTTTTTTCTGTTTTCGAAAAGCAAAATTATATATATACAGACGCACATACATACACAGTCGAAGGTTTTAGCAGCGAATATGAGGAAGGAACTGTGCAGAAATTTTCAGCGTGGCAGGTTAATCCTCTCTTTCATCTCCTTCTTCTTCATCTGTTCTAGGTTGTTTTGATTCAGTTTGTTGTTTGTGTTTGTTTTTTTTTGAGTTTTTGAAGTTGGTTTCGATTGAAGAAATCTAGGTTTCTTGTTCTATATTCTGGGGTTCATTTGAAAACAATCGATGTGCGACGGTAGTAATGTGTATAAACGATGTCTATTGAACTTAATTTCTTAATGAATCAAGCACTTATTGACTTTGATCGCTCCTAATCTTCGTTTCCGCCTTGAATGATGGTTTGTTTGCTTCGGGAGTTATGGTTAGTGATAGTATAAGCTTGTTCTGTGTAAGTGTAGAGACCTAATCACTGGATTCTCATTGTTGTTGGTGTTGTTCTTGCAGTTGTAGGTATGGGGAAAATTGTAGATTTCTTCATCCTCAACAAGCTAAGCCAAATAATCCTTTTGGCTTTGGTACACAACAACAACAGCAACAAAATAGTTCGAACCCTTTTGGATTTGGTGTACAAAGTGGTGGTTCCAGCAAACCAAATCATTTCCAGGTTCTATTGGTTTTTTCCTCTTTTAAGATTCAAGTATTGGTTTGATAGAATGCAATTTATCATTCGGCTATTGGGATGAGAAAATGCTGCCTCTTCTTGAAGAAAAAGAAAACATCTTGCCTGTTGAATGAATGGTGACATGATGATGCTTTTGCAAACTCAGCCTTTTGAGAATACATGGTCACGAACGGATTCTACACCTAGTGGTGGTGGTGCTTCTTCACAGCAGACTGCTAAACAGACGCAGCCGGCAGACCATAAGTGAGTATATATGTTTGCATATGCTTCTTCTATATACTGTATATCATCCTTTTAGCCATTTGTTTCTTTGGAAATTAACTGTTTCTCTCTTGGTTACTATGCAAAGATGCACAGATCCTGCTGCGTGTAAGCGGGTAATGCAAGACGATTTTAAGAATGAGAGACCCATGTGGAAGCTCACATGCTACGGTCACTGGAAATAGTATGTCTTGCTTCATTTGGTCAACCATTTTTTGATCTTTACCCACTCTTTATAACGTTTCTGATCTTCTCTATCTTCTTTATTTCTAGTTTTCCATGTGACGTTACTGGTGATATCAGCTATGAAGAGCTACGTGCAATGGCATATGAAGAAGCTAAACGAGGAATACCTCTACAGTCTATTGTGAGATTAACCTTTCTTATGTTTGTTATACTTTACACTAGTTTTCCTTTCATACTCAAAAGACATAAGTTGATTTTCTCTCTTTTTGGCTTATAACGGTGCTTTATATAGGTTGAGAGGGAGAGGAATTTGCAAAACTCCAAAATAGCTGAGTTTGAAAACTTTCTGCGGAATCCATACAAAGGCTCGGTTACCGCCAATCAGAGCCCGTTTGCTGCAACCACTCCTAGTATCTTCCCTCCGACCAGTCAGATCAATTCCCCTCCTCCAGCATTCTCTGGCTTTAATCAACAAACTGCATTCCCCAATACCAACGCTGGTGGACTCAGGTATCAACTTTTGTGGGCTTTCTCCATTTTTTCATATTCCAATAAGTTTGTGTTGCCTTCATAAACTAACTCTCGGTTTCCATTGTTCCTCAACATAGTTCATCTGGACCTCCGAATGCCTTTGCAAGCTTCAATCAACAATCAAGTAATCAACAGACTACATTCCCCAATGCCAATGCTGGTGGTGTCAGGTACCAACTTTTGTGGGCTTTCTCCATATTCCATATTCCATATTCCGACAAGTTTGTGTTACCTTTATAAACTCTTGGTTATCATATTTCTCTTTGGCCAACTATTCCTCTGCATAGTTCATCTGGACCTCCGAATCCCTTTGCAAGCTTTACTCAACAATCGAATAATCAACAAACTGCATTCCCCAATACCAATGCTGGTGGCCTCAGGTATCAACTTTTGTGGGCTTTCTCCATTTCCAAATTCCGTAATGTGGTGCCTTCATAAGCTCTCTGTTTCCATATTTCTCTCTGGCTAATGATTCCTCTACATAGTTCATCTGGACCTCCAAATGCCTTTGCAAACTTTAATCAACAACCAAATGCTTTCAGCGTCAACACTCCACAACCTGTTCCTTCAGGTACTACTTCTAAAGTTAAACTTTGCTCAGAGGCCAAGACTCCCCATCATCTAATACTTCTTTGGCAAATGATCACAGGTCCCTCTGGTTTCCAAACCCACCCATCAACAACATTTAAACCAGCATCGTTTGGACCTGGACCTGGACTTGCCACAACTCCACAAAAAAATAACATCTTTGGTTCAAAAACTCTACTCGCCGCAACTCCACAAAAAAATAACATCTTTGATTCAACGCCGGCCCCCAACATTTCCCAGAACAATCAGACTGCATTCAACTTCAATAACCCCGTTGCATCTTTCACTGCTCCTGCAATAGACACAACAAATACATCTTCCGGGTAAGTTCTCATTCTATTTCCACAGTGAAAAACCGTTGTTTATCAAATAGATCATCAAAATATACTATGGTGTTTCATACTTGAATTATTTGCGGAAACATCGCAGAACCCAGCATATTGATCCCAGCATCTGGTTAAAGGAGAAATGGAATCCAGGGGAGGTAAATTGCTTTAAACCAGTCGTTTAATTTAATGACGAAATTAGATTTTGCCAAAACTATAATCATGAGATTATCTTGTTGCTTTGTGTGTGTAGATTCCGGAGCAAGCGCCGCCTGATGCCTTTGTTTAGCAACAATATGAAAAGAGATTGAATCCGTGTTGAAACAATTAGTATAGGCTAGTGTCTCAAAATGGCGTAGAAAAATAGTTCTAATGATCATTTACATTTGTGTACGACTTTATGAACAAATCATCCTTTGTGAGAAATACAAGTTGACTATTAGTTCCACCAATGTAGTTTCTCCACAAAATACAAGATTTGAACTTTAGATTTCCATCCCAAAAATCAAATATTTCTCACCCAAGTCTACACATATCCAAAAATTTGAAAGCTTTCTTAATTCCACCACAAAACTTCAACCATCAAATCTCTTTGGAATTCCTCTTTTTCTTGCTCTTCCTCTCTCCATCACTCTTCCTCTTCTTCTTGGATCTTAGCTTCGTCTCTTTTGATTTAATCTCCCTGTGGATGCTCTTTAATTCCGTGAAGGCACCGGAAGCGCGTCGTAGGTACGCGCTAACGTCTTGAGAGGCACCGTTCTCGGAGGAAACGAATCCAGAGAGAAGCGTCGCCGCCTTAGATAGAGAGATTGGCTTTGCACTGTTAACTCTTCCGGTGACCGTCTTCATCGGAACAAGCTCCAAAAAAGATGGTCGCACTTCTGCACAAATTAGGGCAAGTTAGAAATAAATAAATTGTTTCTTTAAAGTAGCAATGAAAATGGGCCTTGTGGAGGCCCAATAACAAAAATGCCATCGGAGTCGCTTATAAGGTAAAGCGCAGTGTCACTCACAGAGTCGAGTCGGCAACAACTCTCAGCTAAAGACGATGGCGGCTATGGCTTCTCACGTTTCGACGGCTCGATCACCGGCTCTTTCCTTCTCTTCTTCGTCATCCTCCTTCTTCCCCGGCACTACTCTCCGGAGATTCTCCGCCGTTTCACTCAATTCTCCGGCCCTCCCCCGCCTTCGTGTCTCCTGTCAAGCCTCCTCAGTCACTTCGCCTTCTTCTACTTCAGATGTCAAAGGTTTGGTTTTTAGGGTTCAATCCCACCATTTCATCATCATTTGTTTCGAAAATTTCGCCATGGATCAGAAATATGTGGTTTTTGCATCATTCCTTACTTTTACAACATTTTCTCAGGAAGATTGGCATGTTGGTATCGGATTTTGATTTTAGCATTCGAAAACGAGAAAATGTGACACAGTTGTTACCTCTATTGATTGAGAAACTACGAAAATTTGATAAATCCTTGCACTTTGCTGCTTTCCATCTATAGATTCGTTTTTCCAGGGTATCGTGAGATTGATCTTTGCCGTTGTTTGTGTTTATGCAGGATTCTCTGACCTGAAAGACTTTCTGGCCATAGATGATTTTGACACAGCCACCATAAAAAAGATTTTAGATAAGGCTTCAGAGGTTAAGGCCCTGTTGAAATCAGGGGAGAGAAATTATCTACCTTTTAAAGGGAAATCTATGTCTATGATCTTTGCAAAACCCTCCATGAGGACTCGGGTTTCGTTTGAGACTGGGTTTTTCTTGCTCGGCGGCCATGCGTTGTATCTAGGACCCAATGACATCCAGATGGGTAAGCGGGAGGAAACTCGCGATGTTGCTCGTGTCCTGTCACGCTATAATGACATCATTATGGCTCGTTTATTTGCTCATCAGGTATGCTGGTGAGTTTTTGATTGATTTAATAAGGAACATTTGTAGTGTACAAACATTTCTATGGGCTTTTTCTAATCCCAGAAAGATAGCTGCATTCTTATTTGTGTCTTAGTGGCATGAATATTTCTTTTTTCACCTGATTTGGTTTAAGTTTGCACTCCTTTCTAATTTCAGAAAGCTGAATGACCAAACTTAAATTCACTTCTTTTGCAGGACATTCTTGATTTGGCTAACTACTCGAGTGTACCAGTTGTCAATGGTCTGACAGATCATAACCATCCTTGCCAAATCATGGCCGATGCCCTCACAATGATTGAGCACATTGGTCAGGTCGAAGGGACAAAGGTTAGTCAGCTATTTCGCCGGGTGCTTGCTATTAAGTATTTTCCTCCTCATGTGTCGTCAACAATTGGTTAGGCTGTAAATGCAAGTTACATCTACCTCACTTAAAGCATGAAGGAAACTGAAACAAACCCAAGATTACTGCATGAAATTCCATTTCAAAGCACAACTATAACTTGTATGATGATCTCATATTTCTATGTTATGCATTCTTGTAAGCTCATATAAAATCTGTTATCTATATTAACACTGATTCAACAAACTTCAGGTTGTGTATGTTGGAGATGGGAACAATATGGTACACTCATGGTTAGAATTGGCCTCCGTTATCCCTTTCCATTTTGTCTGCGCTTGCCCAAAAGGGTTTGAACCAGACAAAGAAAGAGTTTTAAAGGCACAACAATCTGGATTAAGTAAGATAGAGATCACCAATGATCCTAAAGAAGCTGTATTAGGAGCTGATGTTGTGTACTCAGACGTATGGGCCAGTATGGGGCAAAAGGATGAAGCTGAATCTCGCCGTAAAGCATTCCAAGGATTCCAGGTAACAGTTCTTATCTATGGCTTAGTCTTGGTACAATGTTTGGTATCTTACTAAAGTAGACGGATTCATGATCACCTATTATGTTCAATTGCAGGTGGATGAAGCTCTTATGAAGTTGGCTGGTCCAAAAGCCTATTTCATGCATTGTTTGCCTGCTGAAAGAGGAGTGGAGGTGACGAATGGAGTCGTGGAGGCTCCTTATTCCATTGTCTTTCCACAGGCGGAGAATCGCATGCATGCCCAAAATGCTATAATGCTCCATTTGCTCGGCTTTTAAACCCCTTTGTTATCGCTCATGCGGTTTTCTGGTGTACCATTGACTTAATGATGTACTTTTTATTAACCTTAGTTTGAGAAACCTTGATCAATAATATATGTGGCTGATTTAGCTGGGAATATGAAATATGAATGAGCTTCTTCATATATATGACCCAGGATATCGCTATTTGTATTGGTTATTACATCCAACGTAATAACTTAGTTTCTTTAGAAGAAAAACCTTTAGAAGGTTAAAAACTTTCTCAATTTCTTGAAATCTTCAACATGCATGGTATGGCAATTATTTAGTTTCTTTTAGCTGATGAGTGATTGTTTAGCTCAATATCTGTCTCGACTCAAATCAATCAAAATAGCTCAATAGGTCTTTATTTTTAGTTTTTGCTAACGACTTTTTCGAAGTCAACTATAATGATTTGCTCAATGATGTATAGGTAAGTCTTACGTCATGCACTTGGAGGATGTTTTCTTCATAACATTTAGGCAAGGGTTCTGTTGAAAGTAGAAGAAGAAGCCTATCTATTCAACCTCCAGGAAGAGCTCGGAGAAAGATCTTAATGGAGGAACTTGGTGGAGTCATGCCAACGATAGATTTAGAAGAGGTTTCTGATAAGATCTTGAATCAGAAAATCCGTGAAGCGGGTGAGAGATGGGGATGTTTCAGGGTGATAAACCATGGAATATCTTTGTCTCTGATGTCTGAGATGAAGGAGACTGTCATAGATCTCTTTGAACGTCCATACGAGGTGAAAATGCGTAACACTCATGTGATACCAGAAAGTGGTTACATGGCTCCAAGTAAAATGAATCCTTATTATGAAACATTGGGTCTATATGACAGTATTTCTCCTCAAGCTGTCAATACATTTTGTGACCAACTCGACGCTTCTTCGGATCAAAGGTTTCTTTTATTTTTCATTTTGTCTGTTCTTTTCGATTTTGGATTTGTTTTTCTATTTTTGATGTCTTGATGGATATTGGGGTTGAAGGGAGACTATGGTGAAGTATGCAAAAGCTATTGATGGACTTGCAAAGGATTTAGCAAGGAGATTAGCAGAGAGTTACGGGCTTGTTGAGACAGACTTTTTCAGTGGATGTTCGAGCCTATTTCGGATTAACAAATATCATTTTAAACCCGAAACAGTCGGGAAACCCGGTGTTCAATTACACACTGATACTGGGTTCTTGACGATTCTACAAGATGATGAGAATGTTGGTGGACTTGAAGCCATGGACAATTCTTCAGGAACATTCTTTCCCATCAACCCGCTGCCAAACACGCTTGCTATCAACCTCGGAGACTCGGCTACAATATGGAGCAATGGCAGGTTGTGCAATGTGAAGCATAGAGTGCAATGCAAAGAAGCAACGACAAGGATTTCTATTGCGACCTTCTTATTAGGACCAATGGATACAGATCTTAAAGTTCCAAGTGAGTTTGTGGATGTTGAACACCCGCGGTTATACAAGCCTATCAGCTACAAAGGACTACGAAAACTTAGAATCGCTATGAAAATGCATGATGGAGAAGCTCTCAAGCTTATAACCCATGAAGAACTTAAGTGATCTAACTGCAGTTTTTTGTTAGATTTCTCAAAGAATGATAAATAAAGCTGCATCTGTGTCCCAGCACAATTGATATCTATTGGAATTTTTGTAATATATATGTATGAATAATTTAATGCTTGTGTATTTGCTCATCAGGTATGCTGGTGAGTTTTTAATTAATTGTGTACTATATGTGGCTGGTTAAGCTGGGAATATGAATGAGCTTCTTTTATATATATGACCCATTGATATAGATATTTATAACTGGTTATTACATCTCTAGATCTGTCTTCACTACCATAGCTTGATCCTGTACTTGTAAATTAGGTTCTTAGGCTGGTTGGTTCTGATTTGCAGGGTGACTTCTGATAATAGGGTAAAGGAAGATCCAAAGTTTCACACCATCTTACTTATCGTTCGTCTGCACCAAATTTGTTCCATGCTTCCTGGGGAATCAGAAAAGGTCGGTTAGAGACTGATTTGCAGATGGAGGTAACTCAAGAGAGAGATAGACAAACCTTGAGTAGGTCAAAAACTTTCTCGCAAATGTACTTCTGTTGTGTGGATGCTCCACGTTGTTGAAGCTTGTCAGGATGAACGTAAAGAGTTGCCTTTCGGTAGGCCTTTCTCACAGAAGCACTTGAAACAAGATCAGTGAGAGGAATCGGTTTCCATCCACTCTCTGCTCCAAGTATCTGCAAATCACACAGAACAATCGTTTAGACGGATCCATCAGAAAGAGTTAAGAGCTATGTACAAATGGGGAAAACAAATTACATATTGGAGTGTTGAGAGCAACGCCCGCAAGTTGTTTTCCTTTCCACTCGACCACCGTTTGACATCAGCATCAAGAGCTTCCGCAAGTCTCTGCAATTTCAACCCGAGAAGAAGAAGCCTTAGTACAACCAAATTCAAAGATGACATATTTGAAAAAGAAATTCCGATGATATATGTGATTACATTTCTCTCTGCCTGCTCTTTCTGCGCTTTAAGATCACGAAGTTTCTTCTCTGCAAGAGCCTCTGCCTGGAATGACATCACAAAAACATGTTCTAAGCAGAGAAAAGAGGGTTATAAGATTCAGATGAACAGATGGTGTACATACCGCGCGATCAGATGTTCTCTGGTGTCTCTCAGATCTAGCTTTACATCTCTGGATTGGCTCACCTTTGGCTTCATCACGCAAATCAAATGTACAGGTCAGTGTATAGGTCAAACATCTTGGAAACGACAATATGTGTGTATATATATATATATATCTACAGAGACATACCAGTCTGGTTTGAAGAATTGGAAGGACCTGAACTTTTGTTCTCTGTACCCTGCTAAAGAATTTCACGAATCACAATATTACATGAGAGCTGTGAATGATAAGTTGAAAGAAGAATAAGAAAAGAGGAGTCGAAACTCACAGAAGATGAGGAGCCTCGTCTTTCACCAGAAGAGCCAAATGACTTGCTGCCGCCATAACTTCTTGTTTGAGCAGCAGCAGACTTTCCAGACAATGCTTTTTCCAGTGCACGTTCTCTGGCCTCAGAGAGTGCTCTTTCTACAGCAGCACGCTCAGCTCTGAGTTTGGCTTGCATTGAAGCCTTCTCAGCTGATGATAACTTATCATTTACCTCAACAGATGCCTTCTCTGATCTCCTTGGAACCTCAGAAGTCCCTCTACGGTGGGCTCCTGCCTTTGCTTTCTCCATTGCAGCTTTTCCTGCTCTTTCCCTAGCATCAGCAAACGCCCTTTCGCGGGCTTCACGAATAGCTCTTTCTACCATAACTCTCTCTTTCTCTCTTTCTCTTTCTTTCTCTCTTGTTTCATCTTTCTTTTTCAGATGTTCCTCAACTCGCTCTGCTTCGTTTTGTGACGCATCAGAAGCAGCATCTCTCTCTTCTTCCGTAGATGATCGACAACTCTCCTCTCCCTCATTTTCTTTCGTGTTTCTATCTGTTGCTGTGCCAATATTTTCGTCTCCGTTGGGGAAACAACAGGAAGACTCAGCTGCCTCCACATTGCTTCTATCTATTTCATTCTCTTGATACTCAAACCGGTGCTCTTGTTCTGTCTTATCTTCATTGTTCTCTACACCAAGACTTGTTTTCATTTCATCAGTTTCTTCTTTGGTTTCCTCCATTTCGTCAGGCTTACTTCCTGCCTGACTTGCTCCTCCATCCTGCAGTGATCTGTCGTCATCGTCTACAACACTCCAACCACTTTGAATTGAATCAGAATCTATTTCTTCAATGTGTTCTTCCGTGCTGCTGACAGCACTGGCTTTTTCAGGGAATTGATCACTGAGATCTTGCTCAACGCCAACCTCCTCAATGTATGAATCCCCTTGTCTCATTTCAAAAGATGACCTGCTGGTGTCAGTATCTATACTACCATCGATCTTAGTTTCTTCTGCTACTTCATGCGTTTGCTCAAATTTCTCCCCAGATTTATTTGAGTCTGTTTCACTACGATCATATTCAAGCATTTCAGCACGAGAATCTACATGCTCCTTTATCTCATTAAGTTCAGAAAGTCCTTGAACCCAGCCAGCTTCTTCAGATAATTCCTGAACATCTTCCCCTTCTTGGTCGCTAGTCATTCCAATGGCCTCTAGCTCTTCTCCTATCAGTTCACGGACCAAAGATGTTTTACCTTGCACTTCTACCTTACCATCCTCTTTTCTACAATATGTTTCTTGTGCGGACTCTAAGTCTTCATTTTCTCTGGTATGTGCAGAGGCTTCATTTTCCCTGGCATGTGCATAGGCTTCATAATCCGTTCTTACGGTCTCCACCTCATCTTGTTCATATCTATCTGTGCCAGTCATCTGGCAGTAAGAAGTCTCGGCAGTTTCGTTTCCGTTCTCATCTCCAGCTTTTTGATGGATATCAAGATGCTCCTTTTCTGATTCCACTAAGCAGTAAGTTTCATCCTCTCCCTTAGTATCTGCTGTCTGAAACATCTGCCTAAACATTTGTTTAAGAACGGTCCAATTTTCTTGCAATCCTGAATCATTAGCTTGCCCAGATGTGCTTTCTGTTTCCTCACTAGCATCATGAATCCTTACACCCTCCTCACGGAAGGACATCGCTGTGGTTTCATTTTCCACACTTTGTAGCTGCCAGGGCCTGTTGTTTCCCTTCGGGGCCTTTATCATGTTATAGACGTCTTCGGAGGTCTTCCAAACTCTTCTTCGCCTGGGAACCTTGTGCACGGTCTCTTGCACCTCATCTATGTTTCCTGGCTCAGAAATATTTTCTCTGTGAAAAGACACCATAGCTCTATTACTATCATCGGACTGCGTTTTACTCAAACTCTGATCAGGTGTTGGGATCTCTTCCACTTCTTTCACATATGTTTTGGTACCATCAGGACCAACAAAAATCTCCTGTGGCCCAGGGACTATCTCCTTCTCACCTTTCTGATCTAGAACATTGTAAGTTGGGTCAGGATTTTCTTGGAAATCTATTACGCCACACTTAGATCCACCTTCGGACTCACAAGCACTTTTAACTTGCCATCCTGTTTCTTTCTCCATATCCTGAGAAGTCCCTTCTGTGAAAGTACAGGTTGTAGATTCAGACTTCTCTTTAATATTAGTTTCGGTCTTACTCACAGTTTGTTGCGGGGTCTCTTCCACTTCCCTTAAATATGTTTCCATGACTGGAATACCAGCTAGCATCTCTTGTGAGTCACTTTTCTCACCTTGAACCATTTGAGTGAGTGTAGAATTTTCCTTCTCTGTAACCTGTTTCTCATCCTTTTGTGAAACCTTGCTCCCCGTGAAAGCCTCTACAACACACTTTATTTTACTGCCAAGCTGTCCAAATGTATAGAAGGGATTCTCAGTTAATGATTGCACCTCTTGTTTGGTATCAGTTTCAGGTTTGACTGGTGCAAGGTTTTCTGGCTCCTGCTGCTTACTGTTCATAACTGATTTGAATATCCCTCCAGGTAATTCCCAGTGTTTTCGACCTCTTCTTGCTTGTTCCTCTTCTAGCTTTACCACATCGTGCGCTTCTAACTCTTCCCGCTTATGGTCTGAAGTTGATTTTAAAAGTCCTTCAGGAACTTCCCACAGCTTCCGTGCTCTTTTTGCATGCTGATCTCCCTCGTTTGAAAACGATTGTTCAGATGAGTTCCCCGTTTCACCGAGAATCTGAGAATTGTTGTCTCTGCTTTCTTCTGTAATTTCTTCAACTTTTTTGACCCCTTTATTCTCAATTTTAGGGTCATCACAAGATTTCGGTTTTGCACAACTGCGAAAGCCTGACTTTTTCCTTTCCATCATTTGTTTTGCAATATTCATTCTTACTTTTGCCTCTTCTATAGCCTTTTTCAATGCTGCAGAAGACTCAGCGGCAGCCGAATTTGCATCTGTTTCAGCATCGAAGTATGGAGGTGAACCTGGAGAATCAGCATCTTCAGTTTGAAACCTTTCCGAAAGCCCAGAATTCAAACCCAATAATCTTTCAGAAGCTCCATTTTCACGATTCAATGTACGCTGCAAGCTTGAAGGCGGTTTGACATCCCGATGTTCAGCATTAGAATCGGTCTTGCACGTGAAGTCATCACGCGTGCTGCATCCATTTCGAGCAAAGATGTTCTCGAAATCAACCTCAGTTTTAGAACCCCGCTTTTTAACTTCCTCACAACCCTCGTTACATGGCTTCTTCTCAACTGGTGGAATAGGTGTTTTACTTTCAATCTTCTGCAACGGACTCGCATTATCAACCACTCGAGTAGGACTAGGACCAGGAGCAGGACCAGGCATAGTAAGGACCTGAGCCTGAGTGAGATGAGTAGTCCCATTCTCATTGAGCGAGACCGTCTGGTGATTTGATATATCAGAGTGCTTCATCCTAACCATGTCAGGTGAATTTTTCCCCTCGTTGCTAAGAGGAGGAACATCAGAAGAGTTTCCACCTTTCCTACGATTCCTACACATTGGAGAAATAAGCCAAGAGCTCATCAACCGAGATCCAACATTTCCACTATTCAACTAGTTATCAAAGATGTCTCCAGCAAAAACTCATTTACAAATCACAATCATATAAAGAAGCTGTAACTATGACAGTACTTAAAAGGAAAGTAAAATAAGCACTGATTCAGTGTGAATAAAAGGGAAGAACCCTAGATATCTTGAAGCCGAATAAGGATTTAAACAGAGAAATGCGTCGAGGAATTTTACCTTTTCTTATCTTCCTTTACGGCTGTTTTCTTCTCGGACTTGATGATCACTTCCTTGGGAGTAACAGCGAAATCGCAACCACCAAAGCCACCAAACACGGAAGAGTAATCGAGCTTCGAACTCCGAACATCGACCTTAACCTTACCAACGTTCAGCTCAGGGACATCCAAAAACGGAATCGAAGACGGAGAAGGGCCCGAACCTCGGAAAATCTCGCCGTAATCAACCAAAGGAGATTTCGAATTCGCCGGAGAAGCAAAAACGCCGTCGTACACAGCATTTGCACTAAAGCTAAGACTATGGCTACGATTACTAATCTTCCTAGAGAAAGTAGTAGCAGTAGGAGACTTGTCATACTCCATATTTTTTTTTTTAAGATTAAGCAGAAGAGATAGGCCTCTGTTAGGGCTTCTTCTTCGTTGTGGTTACTGTTATCGCTTTCACCTCTCTGATCTCTTCCTAATTTTGTCCTTCTCTCTGGTTTTGCAGACGAAAAATCCGCAGAGCTATAGAGAGAGAGAAGAGAGAGAAGAGTGAAAGAGCTATGAGCTGTTTTATTTTTTTTATGCCGATATATTTATTTGGTTTAAAAATAAAAATTCAATAACTAATTCGAAAAAGCGCGTGAACAAAACTGTTAAATTAATTTAGAACTAATCGCGAGATTAATTTTTTTTTTCCGTAAAGATTGTTATTGCTTTGGTACTATATAGTATAAAAGCAAATTAACGTTAATGTGTGTCGGTCAATCTCTTTCATTTTATGCTCTTGGTTTCATACTATACTGTTTTAAATATATTTTTATAGTGATACTTTAAGATGCGTTAAGCATTGATATAACTGTAAGTATTAAAATGATAGTTGTTTTGTAGTTCTTTTTCTGTAATAATTATTTCATGAAGGTGATAGGAATATAATAAATTAAATTGTGTCAAATCAAAAGTATTTCACACGCCAATCTCCTTCGTTTTCTTGTCATTTCTCATTTTTGTCACTCTGTTAAATTGTTTCAAATTGCTAGTCATTTTCTGTATTTTTAAAAAAAAAATGTCTCGATAAGCGAATATGGTGTTTTAAAATTGAAAGGATTGGAACAATAAATATAACATTCTTTGTGAAAAACTAAAGAAACTTAAAGAGTCAAAACTACACCAAAACCATGATATATCTATCGTAGCAAAACCACGTATTAGCAACTAACTAGCTTATAACACTTATAATTAAATTATTCATATTGGTGGAACAATTATTCAAATAATTATATTAGAGATTACTATATTTCAGTAACGATCCATGTTGACTTCTTTTTTTCTTTTGTATGATACCATAAGAGTAAGTAAATGTTTTGTTGACTAACAACAAATTTATAAATGCCTTTTGACAAATAAAAAAAATGTCTAATTGCGTTCTTAAACACATGGGACTTAGCCGATTATAAATATTCAAATGGCTGGGCTTTTTACTATTTTTTTCTTTTCGACTGAAAATTTAAATTATATTTTTCAAAAGACAGTTATATCCAAGCTGTATCAATAGCGATGAAATAATGTAAGGGTATCTTCGGAATTTTAAGTAGCATAGTAAAAAGCTATGATTCTCTCGACTCTGTCTGGCGACCGTTAGGCATTATTCGGCTCTTGCCTGTTGTCAAAATATTCACAGTTTTATTGTTTTGAAAATTTTTAAACGTAAAAATATTGTGGTTTATATAAACTCAGACAAATGTAAGTACAACTAGTCAACTTTTTCTATCAGTTTAATAGATCCGAATATGTTGATAGCTCGAACTTTGAACATTTTCTAAATAGTAACATCGGTTTGAGCCATTTGAGCTATCATCGATTAAAATACTTCTTTTATTTAAAGGATCAATCATGCACCAATTAAAAAAAGTAATTATAACTAAATAATTAGTGCGAAATCGTTTGTGATTACGTGTTGATAAATACTGATTCGGTTCTTGAAATGAACCTAATACGCTTGTAAGTCAACACCGTTTCCGTGAGTTTAGTCTGATGATTCATACTATGTTATAGTAATCATGCAAAAAACAAGAGAAGGGGTCGAAAACAAGTGGCGTTACAGAAGTGTATATTAAGCCGTTGTGTATGTCTTTATCTCGAATGATCACATGGTTTTGATGCAAGACATGGGATTCTTGTCACAACAATTTCCCACATATTTTTATCAAACAACAAAAACAATTTCCCACGTACCTTTTTCTATACTCCAAAATTTTGAAAAAACGAAAACAAACCAACAGGTCCAGTAGTATATTGGCCATTTTTTTTTCTGGTTCAAAATAGTATATTGGTCATATGACTCAATATTCATGACTTTAATTATATGAAGCTTCCCTTGGTGGTTTTTGGGATGTGGTCCAAAACTTTAGATTACACACTACACAGGGTGGTCCAATGAAGTACGACAAAAAATAAACACACATATATAGCTTGTAATATTTGAATTGAATGAATAATATATACAATATTAACAAATCTATACATGCACAAGTTTGGTAGAAATGTAAATGATTCACAGCTTCATAGTTGCTGGCAATCACCAAGAGCCAGAGAAGACATGCATTTTCCCGACAAAATCCATATGTTACTATCAAAATAGTAAGAATAAAAAAATAAATAGTAGGAACATAATTCACAAATCGAATAAAAACCAAAAACTCTTTGCCATTTCCAAGATAGTTCCTGCTATCACCGCTTTGAGTAATTTAGACAATTACACATTAGCTAACTGAAAAATATACGTTTATTTTTCTTGTTCCTTCGGTGTATATATAGCGCAAAATAAAGTTTAATTATCTACTTAAAAAACATCAAAGAGACATTTTGTATGCTTGATGGTCCACAAGTTCAATGAAATAAAGTATTTTAGTGATCACTGATCACCTAGTGACACTATTATATAACTTATAAAATGGTAGTGACATATATAGTTGTTGGGAAAGCCTTTTGCCAAATTTTTTTTTTTGGTCACCTCCTTTTGCCAAACTATCTATGATTTATATTATGATTAGGACTCTAATTGAATACGACATCGTTAGTGTGTGATGTTGACAGCGTTGCTCATATATCAGTGTAGGCTTGGACAGAAAAACTAAAACCAAGTATTCGAACCAAAATCGATCCGAACTCGAATCCGAAAATTTAGATAACTCTTTTATTTGAAAATCCGAATCTGAATCCGATCCAAATTCGAAAATATCCAAAATATAAATACATACTAATAATTTATTACCCGAATATCTGAAATTTTTCTCGAATATCCGAAATTTTACTGAATACCTGAAAATTGTACCCGAATAATCGGATATTCAGATAAAAATTCGGATTTTCGGGTAAAATTTTGGGTATTCAGATAAAATTTCGGGTATTTGTGTACTCCAAAAAAATCGGGTATGTAGCGGTTCTGAAAATTTATACCCGATCCGATCCAAATCCGAAAGAATCCGAACCAAAACCGAACCGAGTTTTTACATTTACTTTATTAGGTTTTAAACTCTTCTACCCGAAAAATCCGAATTCAATCGGTTTCTATCCAAACCCAACTCGAATACCAGAATGTCCAGACCTATCGATGTATAGGAAATTTGTACCCCAATTAACATTGTAAGTACAATTTCTAACATATGGAATCTTCCTTTTTATAACACAAATAAAAGTCATAAAGTTAGAATATTTGAAAGCCATAGACGTAAATACCCACATCGTATCATAGTTTAGTAGCTCCGAAAAGATGTCTAATACAAAAGTATGATGTGGTTAAGAAACCATCAATGAAAGAAAATTTTCGACAATTTCACATAAGAAAATGTAAAAAAAAAAACTTAACAAATATAGTGGTAAGCTTCTGCCCTTAAATTGGGATGTGTCTATTATACTCTTTGATGAGTAATTTCGTTTAATACAAATACAAATACAACTAAGAGTTGGCGACAAACCAAAAAAAAATGATGGTAAGCTTTTGGGCAAATGAGATCTAACTATATAAATCTAGGGTCGATTCCTTTTAGCTTTGTAGAGAAAAGTAAATCAATGCCATACGATCGAGAATCTAATTATGTCAGTCAAAGCACAAAAATGGAGCCCACGATACCATACATACATGGTCATATTATTTTCGTTCCTTTTCCATTAAATAAAATATATATCATTTTTTTTTTATAGGCCATTTGCATCATGAAACCTAATTTGCCATGGCTTTTCCCATCTTTAAAGTGGTTTCAGTTGCTTTCTTGCTAAAAGTAGTCTCTGAAAAGAATCTCAGAGCCATATGCATTGCATATTCACAGACCCAACCACATGTCTTGCTTACTTCGGTGTTCTTTTTTTTCCTATCAAAAATCACACATTGTAGCGGCCCGATGAGGGCCATATTGAAAACCTCTAACTCACAGAGAACGTTATAGCAGAAGTCTAAACGACGTCGTAGAGGAAGCAGATGAGCTCCGATATGCATCTGCGACTCTTTCTCATAAGTTCGGCCTCTTCCCGGCGATCGTGTCGTCGGTCGACTCGCCGATAAGCCTCAGGTGCGTCAGTCTCGACCTTTCCCTGAAAATCTAAATGTAAATGTTTTCTTTGCTGTTTCTATGTCGAAATCACGAGATTTAGTGTTCGTGAAGTGGCTCTGTAGAACGAATCTCTAAAACACTCAGCTTAGTAGTTTCTGATTCGCTTCTTTATACCGGAATTAGAAATTATCTGCTCAAAATACTGTTCATGGTTTCGTTCTGGGCACTGAGAATCTGATTTTTATATCATATGGGTTTGGAAACGATTTGTGGATTTCAAACAAGCCTGAAGATGTTTCTTGAGCTGCTGTGATTGACACAATATAATGTACTGAGAAAAGGATTCAATTTTGAGTGCAATATTAGCTTGATTTCACAAAACTTTACATTTGGCTTGATTAATCTTACACACACACACACACATTCTTCATATTACAAGAATCATTATTTATTTGTTACAAATATGTAACTTGCGTCATCGTCGTGGTGAATCAAGTGTTTTATGAAATTGTCTCAAGTAAATTGACTGAGATACTCATCAATGCTCGTGTACTTGACATCAGGGTAAAGCTCAGAGGCTTCCACACCGAACGAAGGCTCTATGGTGAAACTGGTCTGATCTCCTTTAACAAACACCGCGTGGTTTATCGACTTAAAACGATCCATGGGAACTGGAGATTACGCAAAAAGAAGACATCTTTTTATTCAGAAAATGATAAAGAAGTGGTGATATAGAATCTAAAAAACCTCTTGGTGAATCTTGGTCGGATTTTAATTTCTAACCTTGTATGCTTTTAAGGATTTGTTCCTCTGGGATGTGAGTCTTCTCAAGAGACTTGCCGATCTTTTTCTCCCACAACGTCACCATTTCGTTCATCGACAACGTGTTGTTAGGAGGCTTAATGTAGAGGATTTTGTTTAGAGTCTTTGGATCATCCACTGTCCTGATTGTATAAGCAGCAACATCTTCCTCTTTGTTGATCACAACTGCAGAAACATATCAAAACTTGTCATATAAAAATCTTGTTTTTTTTTTAGATTCAACTGTCTTTTACATAATAAAATTCTCAACCTTTGGCATTTCCATCGCCTAAAATGCTGACTTTGTCTCTAGGAGGAACATTTTCGTTGCCAAATATGTCTCTAGTATGAGAAACGAGACCAGACTCGAACTGAACCAACGGACGCAAGTAAAAACCGGCAGAGCAATTGCTAACAACGTAAGTGTATGGTATTCCTTCAGCTTCTATGGCTCTCCTGATCTGCACCTTCCCTGCAAATAATGATTTTGCCGGCTCAACGACACTGGTCCTCTCCACGTCTGTCCCAAACTCAGCCGGCAAGAATCTCTGGAAAACAACGACTACAAATTTAGTAAGAGACTATCTGCAATTAGTTTTTTTTTTCCCACAACTATACCCTTTCAATTAGGATTATATGTTAATCGGACTGCTATTTATATGTAATGAGATTTGAATCATATACCGACCTTGATGTTACCGGCTTCTTTAATGGCGGAAATGATCTTGGTTTGATCCAAGATTTGCATGCTCCCAACGGTTGATATCACCACATCGACCTGTTTAATGGCCTTCACTAAGCTCTCGTGATCATTCAAATCTCCCTGACCAAGTTACATAAACTATGGTTATGGTTATAAATTTTGTACGAAACATGTTAGAGAGTGAGAGTTCATGCTTACGTACGTGTAGTATTGTGACGCCGAGATCTTTGAAACTCTGGACGGTTTCGCCCTTGACGGGATCGGAGAGAGAGGCTTCTCGGACAAGAGCAAATGTTGGGTTACCGGCTTTCGCGCTCCCTTTAACGATGAATTCTCCCATGTAACCAGTCCCTCCGATCACCAGAATCTTGCTTTTCTCCGTCGCCATGTTTCAAGCGTGGTAATGACTAATAAGTGCGTACTATTTGAATAATGCAGTGTAGTATGAGTGAAGGACTGGCGTTGGCAGGGCAATTTATCAACAGTAATTTTGTGGATATGTTTTACGACAATAACCACTCAACATGTGGTGCACAATTTTTTACTCACATGATTAACATGTTCTTTCTACTCGTAGAATACAAATTACACGAAATTATAGCACCGACCATATTCACAATATAGACCAAAGGGGTTGAACTGTGAAGACATCAAAACAGTTATATGCAACGCAGGAAAATATGTAAATTTTTGAGATATTATTGTGGTTGTTGTGATCATTGCCGAATCAAAATTACCTTCTTACGAGAAAAAAAAAAGCATTATGAAATAAAAAGATTAAGATCGAACAAACGCGAAATCACATATATCCCAATATCTTTCAACATCGAAATAATTTTAATCTGGAATCCGCTGTCAGCGTAACCATTTTGGGGAGTGTCCTAAGTGTTTTTCCTGTGGACGGATGGGACATTTGGCGAAGAATTATCGAGGTAAGGCAGCTGCACCAGTTTTCAGGCAGACAACAGCACCATCACCACCAGCGGTTGGACCGAGAGCCTGCTACAATTGTGGTCAGCAGGGTCATTACTTCCGGGATTGTCCCAAGAGAGCGGGAGACGTACTTTCGCCACCACCGCCCAAACGTTCAGCCATCGCTCCACGAGTGTTTGCTATGGAAGACTACAAGGGAGCGGAATCGATAGCCGGTATGTAATTTATTTTTCTTTTTATGTTCTTGTTATTGTTTCTGTGGTTAGTCTTTTGTGAGGTCGTTCTTAGATAGCAACTCGTGTAAGATTGGTTGTTGTTTCGGGTAGGGCAGCGTATACGCTGTTTGACACCGGAGCTTCGCATAGCTTCGTGTGTCCGGGTTTGGTCAAGTGTTGGCCATTTCAGGGAGGTGCTTAAACTTGAAAGTTAAAGAAGTTGAAACTGAGGAACATGGGGTCGTACCCTATTATTGGGCGGATTGGAGCAGTAGTCTATCGTTTAGGTTTATCGACAGAGCTGTCAGACTTCCATGATGTGTTTCATGTATCAATGTTAAGGAAGGTTGTCAGAGAGCCAGAGCTGATTTTGCAGCATCCGCCAAGTGATCTTCGTAAGAGACAGTTTGTGTCAAGTCGACCAGTTCAGATTTTGGAGTGTCAAGAAAAATACATACAGGGAGAGATGGTTGCGAAGGTCAGGGTTCGATGGGAGAGAGACGTGATCCAGGAGGACACCTGGGAACCCGGAGCGGAGATGAGGTCAGACTACCCAGAACTTTTTCAGGATGGAAACGGGCAGTCGAGTCGGGATCAGAATTCGGGGACGAATTCCATGTTAGTGGGGGAGAATTGTAACAACCCAATTTTTGGACTAGACCCATTACGAAATTAAAGCCCAAGCCCGTTTCATTTTTCCGAGGCCCATTAGGCCCAATGCAAACCCTAGTGTAACCTCTCCCTCATTTCCCTATAAATACAACTCTTCTCCTTTCATTTTTCCTCAACACTCTCCCGAGTAGTGAACCGCTGCCGAAATCCCGCGCCGGAGAAACCACCACCGTCGAGCCACCGCCGACCATCTCCCGAGCCAAGTTTGACCGAATAACCGCCGAGTTAAGCCAAAGGTAACTCCGAAATCCGGTTTCGCAAACTCTTGTTTTCGGTCCGTTTAGTATTTTCAAGATTTCTCCCTAACCGCTTTGAATATCAGAAATCCAAGGCCACCATTGGATTCGTGACGACGAGACGAAGCCGGAGACACCAAGATCGGCCAAATCCGCCACCGGACGCGCCATCACGCTCCGCCACGAGCTGCAAGCTTTTCCGCGCGTGAATCTCACGCGCCGCCGCCGGTCGCCGGAGCCACCGCCGTTCGCCGCAGCCGCCGTGTCGCCGCCGTTCGTCGCCGTCCGCCGCCGTCGGTCGCAGGAGCCACCGCCGTTCGCCGGAGCCGCCGTGTCGCCGCCGCTCGCCGCCGTCCGTCGCCGTCCGTCGCCGCCGGTGATTTTTCCGGTAAGCCGTCGCCAGAATTCTCGCCTCCGACCGGTTTAGGTTAACCGGTCGGTTTAATTCAATTGAAATCAATTTGGTTTCGGTTTAGGTTAACCGGTTCGATTTTGAAATTGATTTCCGGTTAAGCTTAACCGGACCGGTTTGACTGGTTTGACCGTTGACCGGTTCGGGTTGACTTTGACCGGGGTTGGCCGTTGACTTTTCCGTTGACTTTGACCGGTTGACCCGAAAACCGTTTTTCGTCGGTCGAGTCCGTCTGGCTCGATTTTTCGTGCTGGTTTCAGATCCGGAGTCGGATTAAGCGTTTGAGGTCCAGAAACCGCAGTTTCAGCTTTGCAAAGGTGAGGGCTATTTCACAAACTACTGTACTTCGTTCAACGATTCTAGTTACGGATAGTGTAGTAACTAAATGTGATTTGTTTCTATGATCGAGTCTTGATAGTTTGTTTGTTTAAATTGGACATAAGAAAAATAGATGATTCAACCCAACTGTTTGTTCATACTGTTTATGTTAAGTGTTTGCTATATATAAGTATACAATTATATGGATATATGTTAGCGAGGGTACAGAGATGGACTTCTGTATCGCGTCGCATTGTTTGAGGGTTCGGGGTGAGGGCAATCCGTAATCAATCTGTTGCCCTGCACCTTTAGATCAATAATCGTCCTCGGGGCGGTGAGATTGGGCACTATCCCATAATTGACCTCGTTGGAGGATGAGATTGGGCACTGGCCCGTGGTTACCTCGAGGGTGAGGGTGTGATTGGACACTATCCAATAGTAGGGCAATTGTATGTTGGTTGAGCACTGTAGGTGCTGCGTTTGTTCATGTTTGGTTCTGTGCTGTTTTGTGATTAGTTTCTTAGACCGGAGTCAGTGACATGCGGATTAGCATCCCATACCTCACTGAGCGACTCCCCTGTTGCTCACCCTCCTCTTTTCCCCTTTCAGGTGAGCCTGCAGAGTAGTCTTGTACTCGACGTATCGGAGTGTTGTTTGGGTTGATCTTTTCTTATTTCCGCGTTATTTTTAGTAAACAATTATGTTATGGATTTTGTGGGATTTGTTATGATTTTTTATCGGATTTATCGGATTGAAATTTAATAAAAGCGGATGTTTATTTTTATTCGAATTATTGTTGGTAACATGCCGTTCCCGAGAGAGGGTGAGACGGATGTTACACGTGGCACGCCGTTCCCGAGAGAGGATAAGACGGGTGTTACAAAAACAATCTAAAAACCCCTCTTGGTAAATTGATTTTCTAAACCTTGGATGCTTTTAAAGATTTGTTCCTCTGAGATGTGAATCTTCTCAAGAGACTTGCCAATCTTTTTCTCCCACAAGGTGACTATTTCGTTCATCGATAAAACGTTTTTAGGAGGATTAATGTAAAGGATTTTGTTCAGAGTCCTAGGATCGTCCACTGCCATGATCGTGTAAGCAGCAGTATCTTCCTCATTGTTGAACACAGCTGCAAATAAAAAAACTTTATACAAATCCTTTTTTTTTAGATTTAGTTTTCTATTACATAATAAAATTCTTAACCTTTGGCATTTCCGTCGCCTAAAATGATGACTTTGTCTCTAGGAGGAGAAGTGAGACCAGTCTGAAACTGAACCAAGGTGCGCAAGTAAAAGCCGAGAGAGCAATTGTTAACAATGTAAGTGTAAGGTATTCCTTCTGCTTCTATGGCTCTCCTGATCTCTACCTTCCCTGCGAAATATGACTTTGCCGGCTCATCCGCACTTGTCCTGTCCACGTCACTTCCAAACTCACACGGCAAGAATCTCTGCAAAACATTAACTACAAATCTCGTATGAGAGACTATATATGTGTAATAGCTATTTATATGTAATAAGGGTTTGAATCAAATACTGACCTTGACGTTACCGGTTTCTTTGATAGCGGAAATGATCTTGGTTTGATTCAAGATTTGCATGTGCCCAACGGTTGATATCACCACATCGACCTGTTTGATGGCCTTCACTAAGCTCTCGTGATCATTCAAATCTCCCTGACCAAGTTACATAAACTATGTTTATATATGGTTATCAACTTTTACGAAACATGTTAGAGGATGAAAGTTCATGCGTAAGTACGTGTAGTATAGTGACGCCGAGATCTTTAAAACTCTGGACGGTTTTGTCCTTGACGGGATCGGAGAGAGATGCTACTCGGACAAGAGCAAATGTAGGGTTGCCTGCTTTCACGCTCTCTTCAACGATGAATTTTCCCTTGTAACCAGTCGCTCCGATCACCAGAATCTTGCTTTTCTCCGTCGCCATATTTAGTTTCAAGCGTGATAATGAGTGCGTACGATTTGAATAATGCTATGGAATTGCTTAAAGAAAGGGCGTTGGCAGCATAATTTATTGACAATAATTTGTGGGTTGATTTACGATTATACCCACACTAAACCAAGATATTTTGGTCATTGATTATCCAGTCACATCACAATTATTTTCTCACATGATAAACATCCTTTGGTCGAAAAAATGCATACCTAAGTATAGGTCCTGTCTCGCTCTGTGTGCAGAAATCATAAATAGTTTCTAAATTCTAGAAGTTTGGTATTACTGTTTTTTCTAACATTGATATTAGTCTTTGAAGTATTATGTTTATCTACTATATGTTGGCACACTTAATCCATTGTATGTGTGACGCTCTACCTCTTACGCATGAATAAAGACTATTTCATGTTGTTTAAATATTTAAACCGTATATGAAATAAAAATTATCCGTTAATATTTGAAAATATTATTATAATATAAAATAAATAAAGAAAATATTTTAAATGTTTTAATAGGTATTATAGATATAATAAATATCAACACTTACAACAAGTTTTTGTTAAAAAGAGGTGCAATAATTGTTGAAGATTTAGGACATATGTTTGTCAAAGTATGTGGGTTCAATAACCCCTCCAATCTCCTATAAAAAAGAGTATATACTTCATAAATAATCCTAAAATCTAAATATATAAATGTTTCTCTACTCTCTAAAACTTCTCACCAACACTTTCAAATTTTTTTTTTCAAATTATATTTCTTGTTTTCTTGCATAGTAAGTAAACGTTTAACTATTATATTTTCTTTCTTTTTCATTTTATTTTGCACAAATGGAAGAAAAAAAATACTAAGAAAACTGATCAAATAAATTAATATAAGTTTCGCAAGAATATGGTCTAATGCATATTTTTAAACGAGATAACCAGAGCCTCGTTCCGGCGATCGTCTCGTCGTTGGACTCGTCACGAAGCATCAGGTGTGTCTATCTCGTTCTTCATGGCTTACTTCTGGTCACTGAGGATTCTGATCTGAAAATCTGATTTTCATATGGGTTTGGAAACAATTTGAGGATCTCAAACAAGCTCGCAGATGTACCTTAAGCTTTAATTGACACAAGATACTTAGAAGTATCTAATCAGTTGAGAGTTAAACTTGATTTTGGATCAAGTTTAATTATTAGATCAATTATCCAATAATTATCATTTTGGGCTAAATCCAAGTTCTAGAGTTTTCTCTAGAAATATCAACACCTCCACTTTCTTAAAATGTTCTAAAATTATCCACATACATCTCCACCTCCTTAAGATAAAAAATCTAGACATTTACATAGAAATATCTAGATAATTTCTAATAAAATAAACTAATATTAGAGAAGAATTATCTAGAATTATGATTAAAATATTTGAGATATTTTGTAATGTGAAGGCTATATATACCTCTTCACTCTTCTCATTTGTAACTAAGTTAAAAAGTGAGTAATAAGAAAGAGTTGAAAAATATATCAAAGTCTTCCATTTCCAAAATTTCTCTTCTAAATACTTAAACACTTCTCCATCATAATCTTAAAGGTTTCTTCTTCCAACAAAGTGGTATCAGAGCTAGAAGATTCTCATAAAGATGGTGCGTAGCGGTGTTCCCTTCCAAGTTCCAATGCTCACAAAGAGCAACTACGACAATTGGAGTCTACGAATGAAGACTATCCTAGGAGCACATGACGTGTGGGAGATAGTCGAGAAAGGCTTCATTGAACCGGAGAATGATGGTGGTTTATCTCAAACTCAAAAAGATAGTTTGAGAGACTCCAAGAAGAGAGACAAGAAGGCTCTCTGTCTAATCTATCAAGGATTAGATGAAGATACGTTCGAGAAGGTCGCGGAGACTATGTCAGCAAAAGAAGCATTGGAGAAGCTTCAAACGTCTTACAAGGGTGTCGATCAAGTCAAAAAGGTACGTCTTCAAACTCTAAGAGGAGAATTTGAAACGCTACAAATGAAGGAAGGTGAACTCATCTCCGATTATTTCTCAAGAGTTTTGATGGTTACAAATAAGCTAAAAAGAAATGGAGAGAAGTTAGATGATGTGAGAATCATGGAGAAGGTTCTTAGATCGTTGGATCCAAAATTTGAACATATTGTCACCGTCATTGAAGAGACAAAAGATTTGGAGGCCATGACAATGGAACAACTTCTTGGATCGTTACAAGCCTATGAAGAAAAGAAGAAGAAAAAGGAAGATATCGTCGAACAAGTGCTCAAGATGCGGATTGATAAAATTAAAGAAAGAAATGGCCAAAGCTATCAAAGAAGAGGTGGCGGTCAATTTTGAAGAAGAGGTCGTGGATATGGAAATGGACGAGGTTGGAGGCCGCATGAAGATAACACCAACCAAAGAGGAGAAAGCTCATCAAGAGGTCGTGGAAGAGGAAATCCAAAATCAAGGTATGATAAATCAAATGTTAAGTGCTACAATTGTGGGAAGTTTGGACATTATGCTTCGGAATGTAAAGCTCCCAACAACAAAAGAGTCGAAGAGAAGGCCAACTACGTTGAAGAAAAAATACATGAAGAAGACATGTTGTTGATGGCTTATAAAAAGGATGAACGAGAAAATAACCATAAGTGGTACCTTGATAGCGGTGCAAGTAATCACATGTGTGGGATGAAAAGTTTGTTCGTGGAGCTTGATGAATCGGTGAGAGGAGATGTGGCCTAAGGAGATGAACCAAAGATGGAGGTTAAAGGTAAAGAAAAAATTCTCATCCGGTTAAAGAATGGGGACCATCAATTTATCTCCAACTTTTACTATATTCTAACCATGAAGATCAACATCTTGAGTCTTGGACAACTCTTAAAGAAAGGTTATGATATTCAGTTAAAGGATAATAACCTTTCTATAAGAGACCAAAAAGACAATCTCATTACAAAGGTGCCGATGTCAAAAAATATAATGTTTGTCCTTAACATTCAAAATGATATCGCACAATGTCTCAAGACGTGCTATGAGGAAGAGTCTTGGTTATGGCATCTTAGATACGGGCATCTCAACTTTGGAGGATTGGAGTTGTTTTCGAAGAAAGAAATGGTGAGAGGACTACCTTGCATCAACCATCCAAATCAAGTTTGTGAAGTCATTAGAACTCATACATACAGATGTATGTGACCCGATCAAACCAAGCTCCCTCGCTAAGAATAAATATTTCATTCTCTTTATTGATGATTTCTCAAGAAAAACATGAGTTTATTTTTTGAAAGAAAAATCAGAAGTATTTGAAAACTTCAAAAAGTTCAAAGCCATGTTGAGAAGGAAAGTGGCCTTATGATCAAAGCCATGAAATCTGATCGTGGAAGAGAGTTCATGTCCAAAGAGTTTCTAAAGTATTGTGAAGACAACGGCATTAGAAGACAATTGATGGTGCCTAGATCCCCTCAACAAAATGGAATAGCGGAAAGGAAGAATAGGACAATCCTTGAGATGGTAAGAAGTATGCTCAAAAGTAAGAAACTACCAAAGGAGTTTTGGGCAGAAGCAGTTGCGTGTGCGATTTATCTATCAAACTGATCTCCAACAAGAAACGTTTTGGGAAAAACACCACAAGAAGCATGGAGTGGAAGGAAGCCTGGTGTATCACATCTAAAAGTCTTTGGAAGTCATGTTCATGCTCATATTCCCGACGAGAAGCGGAGCAAGCTAGATTATAAAAGCGAGAAGTACATCTTCATTGGGTATGATGCCAACTCTAAAGGTTACAAACTTTACAATCCGGATACAAAGAATATTATCATAAGTCAAAATATCATTTTTGAAGAAGAAGCAGAATGGGATTGGAAATCAAATGATGAAGACTATAACTTTTTTTCATATCTTGAAGAAGATGATCTCGAGCAACCAAGAGAGGAGCCTACTACACCACCAACTTCACCAACAAGTTCTCAAGTAGAAGAAAGTTCGAGCGAAAGGACTCCACGCTTTAGAAGTCTACAAGCGCTCTACGAGGTAACCGAAAATCAAGAAAACCTTACTTTATTTTGTCTATTTGCGGAGTGCGAGCCCATGGACTTCCAGGAAGCTATGGAAAAAAAGACTTGGAGAAATACTATGGATGAAGAGATCAAAGCAATACAAAAGAATGATACATGGGAGTTAGCCTCACTTCCAAATGGACACAAGGCGATTGGTGTGAAGTGGGTATACAAAGCAAAGAAAAACTCTAAAGGAGAAGTGGAAAGATACAAAGCAAGATTGGTGGTGAAAAGATATAGTCAAAGAGCTGGAATCGACTATGATGAGGTATTTGCTCCCATTGCTCGTCTTGAAACTGTTAGGCTAATTATTTCATTGGCGGCTCAAAATAAGTGGAAGATACATCAAATGGATGTCAAGTTAGATTTTTTAAATAGAGACCTTGAAGAAGAAGTTTACATTGAGCAACCACAAGGCTATATAATAAAGGGAGAAGAAGATAAAGTTTTAAGGTTGAAGAAGGCACTTTATTGGTTAAAACATTTATTGGTTAAAACAAGCTTCAAGAGCTTGGAATACTCGAATTGACAAGGACTTCAAGGAGAGAATTTTCATTAAGTGTCCATATGAACATTCACTCTATATCACAATTCAAAATGGCGATATATTGATTGCATGTTTGTATGTAGACGACTTAATATTCACGGGTAATAATCCAAGCATGTTCGAAGAGTTCAAGAAAGAAATGACAAAAGAGTTCGAGATGACGGATATTGGATTGCTGTCTTACTACCTTGGAATTGAAGTCGGACAAGAAGAAAATGGAATCTTTGTAACTCAAGAGTGCTATGCTAAGGAGATACTTAAGAAGTTCAAGATAGATGACTCTAATCTAGTTAGCACGCCGATAGAATGTGGAATCAAGTTATCAAAGAATGAAGAAGGAGAAAGAGTGGATCCGACACTATTTAAAAATTTGGTTGGAAGCTTACGTTATTTAACGTGTACAAGATCCGATATCTTATATGCGGTTGGAGTTGTTAGTCGTTACATGGAGCATCCAACAACAACTCATTTCAAGGCGGCAAAGAGGATTCTTCGCTATATCAAAGGTACCATAGACTTTGGTATGTACTATTCTATCTCTAACAACTACAAGCTTGTTGGATATAGTGATAGCGATTGAGGTGGAGACATAGACGACCGAAAGAGCACAAGTGGCTTTGTGTTCTACATTGGAGATACGGCTTTCACATGGATGTCGAAGAAGCAACCAATTGTTACTCTACTTACTTGTGAAGCAGAGTACGTAGCAGCCACTTCATGTGTCTGTCATGCTATTTGGTTACGAAACTTGTTAAATGAGTTAAGCTTGCTGCAAGAAGAGCCAACGGAGGTCTTTGTGGATAATAAGTCAGCAATAGCATTGGCAAAGAACCCAGTATTTCATGATCATAGTAAGCACATTGACATACGTTATCACTACATTAGAGAGTGTGTTAACAAGAAGGAGGTGCAATTGGAGTATGTGAAGACAAATGATCAAGTAGCTTATATCTTCACCAAGTCTCTTAAACGTGAAGACTTTATCAAGATGAGGAGCTTGCTTGGAGTAGCAAAATCAAGTTTAAGAGGGGGTGTTGAGAGTTAAACTTGATTTTGGATCAAGTTTAATTATTGGATCAATTATCTAATAATTATCATTTTGGGCTAAATCCAAGTTCTAGAGTTTTTTTTAGAAATATCAACACCTCAACCTCTTTAAAATGATCTAGAATCATCCACACACATCTGCACCTCCTTAAGATAAAAAAATCTAGATATTTACATAGAAATATCTAGATAATTTGTAATAAAATAAACTAATATTAGAGAATAATTATCTAGAATTATGATTAAAATATTTGAGATATGTTGTAATGTGAAGGCTATATATACCTCTTCTCCCTTCTCATTTGTAACTAAGTTAAGAAGTGAGTAATAAGTAAGAGTTGAAAAATATATCAAAGTCTTCCATTTCCAAAATTTCTCTTTTAAATACTTAAACACTTCTCCATCATAATCTTAAAGGTTTCTTCTTCCAACACAATCTTGAGTGCAATATTAATTAGCTTGGTTTCACAAACTTTAATTTGGCTTGATTAGTCTCTCACACACACACATTCTTCATATAACTCACGTCATCGTAATGGTGAATGTGCTTGTAGAAATTGGGTCAAGTGAATTGACTGATCGATACTCAATACTCGTGTAGTTGACATCAGGGTAAAGCACTAAGCTTCCACACCAAACGAGGGCTCTATAGTTAAATTGGTCTGATCTCCTTTAACAAACACCGCGTGGTTTATCGACTTAAAAATATCGATGGGAACTGGAGGTTACGCAAAAAGAACTGGAGTTGACTTTGTCTCTATAGGAGGAACATTTTCGTCACCAATTATGATGACCTTGTCTCTAGTATGAGAAATGAGAACAGGCTCGAACTGAACTAATATGTACGCGCGCACGTAAAAATCGGCAGAGCAATTGCTAACAACATAAGTGCACAGTTTTTGACTCACATGTTCCATAGTTCGTAAAATACAAATTACATGAATTCTGCACAAATCATAGTCACAACATTGAACACATCGAAACAATTATATGCATACAAAGGTATGTGAATTTGTGAGATATTATTGTGGTTTAACAGCTATAATTAACGACCTACGCAAGAGCTTCATTGGGGTGGAAATAATGGATAAGAATATTAATTCATATTACATAGAAAGAATGGAATAGAGGTAAAACACTGTGACGAGTTACAAACACACACACATCACAAGAATCATTTTTATTGATACAAACATGAAACTGGCGGCATGGTGGTAAATTAGGTGTTTTATGAGGTTCCTCAAACAAAATAACTGAGATACTCATCAATAGTCGTGTACTTGACATCAGGCTTCAAAACCGAACGAAGGCTCTATAGTGAAATTGGTCTCATCTCCCTTCACAAACACTGCGTGGTTTATCGATAGAAGAACATTGATGGGAACCGGAGACTCTGCAAAAAAAGATCAGCTAATGAAAAAAGCAGTACCAAAAGAATCTAAAAACCTAGTGATTTGATTTTCTAAACCTTGGATGCTTTTAAAGATTTATTCCTCTGACAGGTAAGTCTTCTCGAGAAGTCTTCCCCAGAGACTTGCCGATCTTTTTCTCCCAAAAGGTGACTATTTCGTTCATGGATAAAGTGTTGTTAGGAGGATTAATGTAGAAGGTTTTATTCAGAGTCCTCGGATCATCCACCGCTTTGATTGTGTAAGCAGCAATATTTTCCTCCTTGTTGATCACATCTGCGAAATATTCGACTGTGTTAGATTCAACTGTATAAAGAACATTAATTAAAGTTTATATATATGAAACTAACCTTTGGCATTTCCATCGCCAAAAATTGTGACTTTGTCTCTAGGAGGAGAAGTGAGACCAGGCTCGAACTGAACCAATGTGGGCAAGTAGTAACCGGAAAAGTAATTGGTAACAATGCAAGTGTATGGTATTCCTTCCGCTTCAACGGATCTCCTGGTCTGAAGTTTCCTCGCAAAAGCTGATTTCGCCGGCTCTACCGCACTCGTCCTGTCCACATCCATCCCAAACTCAGACGGTAAGAAACTCTGCAAAACAACAAATCCAGTACATGAAACTACGTACAAATTCGGTCTTATGCAAATCGGATTCTGTTTATATGTAACGGGTTTGAATCAAGATCTGACCTTGATGTTACCGGCTTCTTTAATGGCGGAAATAATCTTGGTTTGATCTAAGATTTGCATGCTCCCAACGGTTGATATCACCACATCGGCCTGTTTAATGGACTTCACTAAGCTCTCGTGATAGTTCAAATCACCCTGACCAAGTTATATATATATATATATATATATATATATATTACTAGGTTATGGTTATTGAATCTTTATGAAAGATATTAAAGGATCAAGCGTACGTGTAGTAGTGTGACGCCGAGATCTTTAAATTTCTGGACGATTTTGCCCTTGACGGGATCAGAGAGAGTTGCTTCTCTAACGAGAGCCAATGTGGAGTGCCCGGCTCTCACGCTCGCTTCTACAATGAGTTTTCCGATGTGACTAGTTCCTCCGATCACCAGAATCTTGCTTTTCTCTGACGCCATGTATAGTTTGATAACAAGTGTAACGCCCGTGTTCCAGAAAAGGGAATTTTGTCGGGACCGTTACAGAGGAATCATATTTTTGGCATTTCGATTCTTTGAGGTTGTTGGAAATGTGATCTCTCTCTTTAGAGTCGATCTTAAATGTTTCGGGATTGGAGTTCTCGGGAAGCGGTTTGAGCGAGAATCGAAAAGTCGACTTGTGTTCAGAAAAGAAAGGGGATCGATCGATCCTATCTTGGATCGACCGATCCAGGTTTGGATGCTGAGGCTTAAGGCCATGGATCGACCGATCCAAGGTGTGGATTGATCGATCCATTGCAGTGGAAGTGTTTGGGGTTCTGCGGCAGTGCGGACGATCGACCCGGATTGTTGGTTCGATCGATCCAGCTTTGGGAAGGTGAGGATCGACCGATCCAAGGGGTGGATCGATCGATCCAGGTTGCTGACTGAGGCAGATCGACCGATCCGGTTGGTGGATCGATCAATCCGGTCCTGTCGGCAACTTTTCTTTTTGTTCTCTTTGGCTTCACCTACCTCCATTATTCGGGTTTTCTTCTTCCAGGGCGATTGTTGGAGCTTTTGTGAGGAAAAAGAGGGTGTGAATTCAAGGATTTGGGTGTTGGGTGTGAGAGATAAAAGGGAGAAGGTTGTGGTTGCTTAGAAGGGGAGAAGCTTGGTGTGGTTGAGTTGCAGAGGATCTCGTGTTGCGGCGTAGAGGTTCACCGGTTCGTTATTGGCTCTTCGTGGTTCTGTAGTCCGTCCGAATCAAGGTGAGTGCATACCATGAGCTGATCTAAGCAATTAAGGTTTGGATTAGTTGTTGAATCCTTGGAGTGTGTTGCTTGTTCTGTGGTTTGTGGCCGCTTTTCTTGTTGTTTGGGGCTTGAGTTGTGTTTATTTGCCTATAGGAAGCATGTTTGAGTGGTCGTTGGCCGTGTTCGGTGGTGGAAGTTGAGATCGGAGTTGCAGAAGCTCGAGGATCGATCGATCCAACGGAGGATCGATCGATCCAAGGCTTGCAGGTTGTGTTCGAGTTTCAGAACCGTTGGGATCGATCGATCCAAGGCAGGTAAGGGGGGGATCGATCGATCCAGAAAGGCTTAGAGTTGCTAGTTCTTTGCAGATGTGTGTGGACCGATCGATCCAAGGCTTGGATCGCATTGCTGGTTTGCTGGCCTTGCTGTTGGAGCGGTTACCGGAGAGGGTACCATTGCAGGCTCCTGTTGTGCCACGAGTGGTTGAGGAGCAGCCGAGGGCTGTAGTTACGGAGGAGCTTCCATCCTACCTGAGGATGATGGAGCAGTTGCAGGGGATTGGCACGGGATTCTTCCCAGGAGGTGTTAGTCCTGAGGCCACGGATGCGTGGAGAAGGAGGTTGGAACGGAACTTCCTTTCGATTAGGTGTCCGGAGAGATACCGGGTGGACCTGGCAGTTCATTACCTGGAGGGTGATGCACATCTCTGGTGGATGGGCGTTACGGCCAGGAGAGTTCAGGCGGAGATGGCCTGGAAGGATTTTGTTGAGGAGTTTAACTCCAAGTATTTTCCTCAAGAGACGCTTGACCGGTTGGAGGGTCAGTTCCTTGTTTTGTCTCAGGAGAACCGTACCGTTCGGGAGTATGAAGCGGAGTTTAACCGTCTCAGTGTGTATGCTGGTCGAGCGTTGGAGGGTGAGCGGGCCCGAGTTCGGAGATTTTTGTTGGGTCTTCGGGCTGAGTTGAGGAACCGTTGCCTGGTGAGAGTTTTTGGCACGGTTGCGGAGTTAGTGGAGACAGGTGCCTTGCTGGAGGAGAGTCTGAGAGATGAGGTGGCGGTTGTTAGCCCCAGTTTTCAGGCGAGGAGGCCGCAGCAGTAGCATTCCGGTCCGAGTAGAGGCGGTAGGCCAATGCAAGGGCAGAAGCGGAAGATGGAGAGTTCTTCCAGTGTTACTCAGAGTGGTCCAGAATGCTTCAGGTGTGGAAGCAAGGATCACAGGGTGGCGAGTTACCCTCAGAAGGGCCAGGCACGTGCAGATATACGTGTGTGCTATCACTGCAGGGAGACAGGGCATATCAAGCCGAGTTGCCCTAAGTTGCAGAGGGAGGCAGTGACGGTGTCGCCAACTAGCCAGAGTGCAGTGGCGCCCCGAGTGTATTCCATTGTGGAGACAGAAGGCCCGAGTTCTAGGCCGATCACAGGTATTTTGTTAAACTTACCTGAGTTAAATTCTTGTGTTTTAGAATTTATTGTCTCCGTGATGGGGTGTCAGGGTTCTGAGCATATGAAAAATATGCAGGGACCCTGGTTGTGGGAGGTGTTGAATCTCATGTGTTATTTGATTATGGAGCATTACTTCAGAAATTGTCGAGAAGGGCAATTTACGGGGAGTAACCGAGGAGCGGTTGGGTTTTGTTAGAGTGGCTGGAGGAAAGCTATTGACTATTCACGGTCGAGTTGTTGACGTGGATATTCAAGTGGCTGGAGAGTCTATGCCAGCGGATTTTTGGTCATTTGCTCGGTGGAGTTTTATGACGTTATTTTGGGGATGGATTGGCTCGGGAAGTTCAGAGCGCATCTGGACTGTCACCGAGGGCGTGTTGTTTTCGAAAGAAAACAAGGAAGGTTGGTTTATCAGGGAGTGAGACCGACTTCTGGGAGTCTCGTGATCTCGGCCATGCAGGCAGAGAGTATGATCGAGAAAGGTCGCGAGGCGTATCTGGTGACGATAATCACATCAAAGACTGTTGGAGAGGTTGCGGTTAGGGATATTCGGGTTGTTCGGGATTTCCAGGATGTTTTTCAGTCGTTGCATGGATTACCGCCGTCTCGGTCTTATCCTTTCACGATTGAGTTGGAACCCGGGACAATGCCGATATCTAAGGCGCCGTACAGGATGGCTCCAGCAGAGATGGCAGAGCTGAAGAAGCAGCTGGAAGAGTTGTTGGGTAAAGGTTTTATCCGATCGAGTACTTCACCATGGGGAGCGCCGGTGTTGTTTGTGAAGAAAAAGGATGGGAGTTTCCGATTGTGCATCGATTATCGGGGACTGAACCGAATCACTGTGAAGAACAGGTATCCTCTTCCTCGGATTGATGAGTTGTTGGATCAGTTGAGAGGGACTACTTGGTTCTCCAAGATAGACTTGGCATCGGGATATCATCAGATTCCGATTGATGAGAAAGATGTCCGGAAGACGGCTTTCAGATCGAGATATGGACACTACGAGTTTATGGTGATGTCATGAGGTTGATGAACAGCGTGTTTGATAACAAGTGTAACGTCCGTGTTCCAGAAAAGGAAATTTTGTCAGGACCGTTACAGAGGAATCGTATTTTTGGCGTTTCGATTCTCTAAGGTTGTTGGAAATATGATCTCTCTCTCTAGAGTCGATCTTAAATGTTTTGGGATTGGAGTTCTCGGGAAGCGGTTTGAGCGAGAATCGAAAAGTTGACTTGTGTTCGAAAAAGAGAGGGGATCGATCGATCCTATCTTGGATCGACCGATCCAGGTTTGGCTACTGAGGCTTAAGGCCATGGATCGACCGATCCAAGGTGTGGATCGATCGATCCATTGCAGTGGAAGTGTTTGGGGTTCTGCGGCAGTGCGGACGATCGACCCGGAGTGTTGGTTCGATCGATCCAGCTTTGGGAAGGTGAGGATCGACCGATCCAAGGGGTGGATCGATCGATCCAGGTTGCTGAGTGAGGTGATATATCCAGTATTTTACCTATTTTACTTATGTTTTAGGATTAGTTTTTAGAGTCTTTTTAGTGTTTTGGTATGTTTACAGGTTAGGTAATGCTTGAAGCTTACTTGGAGCAAAACTATGGAATTCGGTGTATCTTGGAGCTTAATTGAAGATTTGAAGACTTAAGAAGATTTGCAGTCAACACTGTCCTGAATCGGAGACGGTGTCGATCGACACCACTTACCAGTGTCGATCGACACTCATCGTGAGAACAGACTGCAACTTGAGGTTCGAAGCCCAAATCGATACCGAGAAGCCCACAATCGTTATGATCGAAGCCCAGCACGTCCTTAGCCGTGTATATATCGTTTTTTATGTCTTAGAAATGAAGGGGAGCGATTGTTGGAAGTTTTTGAGAAGAGAGCTTTGGGGAGATCTTTCTGTAACCTGTTCTTCTGTAGTTCTGATTTTGAAACCCTGTTACTTCTTCTCCTTACTTTTAATGATGATATCTTTCTTTATCTCTTGTGTGTTTACTTTGATTATGTCTGAGTAATTCACATGTTAGATTTAGGGTTTCTCATAAGGGTTTGATGGTTTGATTGAATGGATTGATTAGTTAAGGATTGTCTATCATATTGTTCTTCATCTGTGGTTGTTCTTATTGCTTATTCTAGTTTAGCTACCTGGAATATGATCATAGGATAATTGGTAGACACGAAAGTGTTATTGATTCCCTGAATTAAACCCTGATGAGCAAAATACCTATCTGCAAAGACATTTGATTTAGGGATTTTGTGAACATATCGAACTTGGATTTAATGCATGTTTTGATTGTTGAATTTGCAAGGAAATTTGGGATTCACTGTTATAGACATAGATAATCTCTGCAACGAAAGTTGATTGGTTTGAATTTCGTGTTTGAGTTCTAGAACTGTTCTTAATTTATCCTGACTAATCATTCATTCATCATTCCTGATTTTCTGAAAATTCTCTGGATCTAACGTTTTCTCTCATTTGTCTGCAACCCTATTTACATTCTGCGATTTGTCTTTTTAATTTCATTTTTTTGGTTTAGCTTAATCTAAAATTGATAACCTATTGAGTAACTGAGTCCCTGTGGATTCGATCCCTAATTACTACAGTGATCTCTTAATTTGAGAGAGTAGCTCTAGGGTTAATTTGAGCATATCATGAGGCAGATCGACCGATCCGGTTGGTGGATCGATCGATCCGGTCCTGTCGGCAACTTTCCTTTTTGTTCTCTTTGGCTTCACCTACCTCCATTATTCGGGTTTTCTTCTTCCTTCTTCTTCCTGGGCGATTGTTGGAGCTTTTGTGAGGAAAAGGAGAGTGTAAATTCAAGGGTTTGGGTGTTGGGTGTGAGAGATCAAAGGGAGAAGGTTGTGGTTGCTTAGAAGGGGAGAAGCTTGGTGTGGTTCAGTTGCAGAGGATCTCGTGTTGCGGCGTGGAGGTTCACCGGTTCGTTGTGGGCTCTTCGTGGTTCTGTAGTCCGTCCGAATCAAGGTGAGTGCGTACCATGAGCTGATCTAAGCAATTAAGGTTTGGATTAGTTGTTGAATCCTTGGAGTGTGTTGCTTGTTTTGTGGTTTGTGGCCGCTTTCCTTGATGTTTGGGGCTTGGGTTGTGTTTATTTGCCTGTAGGAAGCATGTTTGAGTGGTCGTTGGCCGTGTTCGGTGGTGGAAGTTGAGATCGGAGTTACAGAAGCTCGAGGATCGATCAATCCAAGGCTTGCAGGTTGTGTTCAAGTTTCAGAACCGTTGGGATCGATCGATCCATTGTAGGATCGATCGATCCAGAAAGGCTTAGAATTGCTGGTTCTTTGCGGATGTGTGTGGACCGATCGATCCAAGGCTTGGATCGATCGATCCGTGTTTATTGGTGGGCTGGATCGATCGATCCAAGTATGGATCGATCGATCTGGTTGTTTATAGTTTTGAGTTTTGTTGCGTTGTGCGTTGTGAGCGGTTTATCGTCTTCGTTGCTTGTGTGTATAGCTCGTAGATGGGAGGACCGCCTCACTAAGTATTTGTGATAATACTTACGCATCTCTGTGTGTTTTTGAGTTGCAGGTAAAGATAAAGTGTGATCGTGGAATCGGGGCGAAGAGAAGGGGATGATTAGGACTCGGTTGTTGTTGTTATCGTGTGTTGTTGTTTTTGTGTGCTTAATTTAATGATACTGTTTTTGCGTTTTCTGTTGTTTGACGGTTGTTATGTTTAATAAAATTCCGAGTTCGTATTAAATATGTTTCAACTATTATGTATGGGCGTAATAGTTGTTGAAAAAAAAAAACGGGTGTGGTCGTCTCAACAAGTGTGTAGTGTTTGAATGCTAAGAGAAACTAGATTTTACCCCGCGGTACACTACGGGTCGATTTTTTTTGTAACTAAAAATTTTAAATTTTAAGTTGTATTTGTTTTGTTAATATTATTTGTTTTGTTTAGTGTTTAAAATTGTATAATTGTATTTTGATTGTTAATTCTAAGATTTCACCCGTGGTATACCATCCCGTATTAATATCGATCCAAACCTGTCCCGTTATATAACCTCGTCCCGTGATATTTAAGTTTTTTAAAAGTTTAACTATTATACTTTAAACGTTTTATAAAGTTTAAATATTTATAATATTTAAACTTATTACAATGTTTATATATTTATAATATTTAAAATTCTTATAAAGTTAAAATATTTATAATATTTTAAACGTTTTATAAAGTTTAACTTATTAAAAATTTAAAATTTTTGAAATATTTAAATTTTAATAAAGTTTAAATATTATATAAAGTATAAATATTTATAATATTTTAAAACTTTTTAAAATTTTAAATTCTTTGAAATAAAGAACCGGAATAAACCGAATAAAACTTTTAAATTTAGACGCATGATAAGTCAAGCTTCCTGCTCATTTGTATTCGGAATCATTTTGGTCTATTTTATAGTATGACTCTGAACCATTGTCCAATTTTTTAGGCGATGTGAGACATTGTACACATATTTTTTTATTCATTTATTGAGTAATATATGTCCGTTTTAAAAAATTTTAATCATATCATATGCAAAAAAAAATTCAGATTTTATTAACTAAATGTATTATATAATAATTCAAAATAATTTAAATGTAAGATTAAATAAAAGTGAAATGAGAATCATATATTTATGTTTGAATGAAGTAGAGATATTTTAGGAAATTAGTTCAAATTTGTTATGGTAATTGTTGGTGTCAATATTCATTAAAGATTTTCGGATATTTTGTGACCCGATTTCAAAATTGACCCGACTCAATGATAGCAATTTTTGTAAATAGTTTCGAAAACCAAAGATTTTTCCCAAATGTACTTTAAAATGTTAAAATAGAAGATTTGGGATGTGAGCGAAGGAACAACAATTTATGGACCTGGGCCACCAGGCATTGATTTACGGTAGATTTACAATAATACCTTTACCGAACTTTGATTCGATTATAAAATATTTTTTGTCCTTATCAAAAATTGAGTTTTATTTCTTGGTTCAAGTCTATATATGATTTTTAGTTTCTCTTTTCTTGTTTATACATCCACATCAAACACTACTTTATCTACTTAAAAATATCCATCCACCTGATTAACAATACATTCTTTTAATCTAGAAAATAGACATGACCCCAAATTCAAATCCTATATATTAACAAATTAAAGGCTGTTTGAATTTGATAATATATATATAACTCACACCATTACAAATTCTTTGAAAATTCTATCATTTTATCTTATCAAACAATAGGTATTTTGGATAGAATAAACTGATTTGAATAAAAAGATTTGGGTACCTAGCGTATAGCCTTGTAGGTATGAATTACTATGAAGAATATTTTTTAAAGGTTTACACGTGCTAACACTATGCAATAAACAAAATGTATCCTTTGATAACATAGTGCATAATGTTACTCAAATATTTTATATTCCATCGAAAGATCGGAAATAGAGGTAAAACACTGTGATTAGTCACACGAACAAACACACGCATTCTTCACCATTACAAGAATCATTTTTATTGATACAAATATGGAACTAGCGTCGTGGTGGTAAATTTGTCTTTATGAAGTTCTTTAAGCGAAATAAGTGAGATACTCCTCAATAGTCGTGTACTTGATATGAGGGTAAAGCTCAGAGGCTTCAAGACCGAACGAAGGCTCTATAGTGAAATTGGTCTGATCTCCCTTCACAAACACTGCGTGGTTTATCGACAGAAGAACATTGATGGGAACCGGAGACTCTGCAAAAAGATAAAGAAGATTTTAATTTAGTTACGCAGCAAAATGCAAAAGGCAATAAATAATATAAAAACCTCTTGGTGAACTGATTTTCTAAACCTTGTATGCTTTTAAGGATCTGTTCCTCTGGGATGTGAGTCTTCTCAAGAGACTTGCCGATCTTTTTCTCCCACAACGTCACCATTTCGTTCATCGACAACGTGTTGTTAGGAGGCTTAATGTAGAGGATTTTGTTTAGAGTCCTCGGATCATCCACCGCCTTGATCGTGTAAGCAGCAATATCTTCCTCCTTGTTGATCACAGCTGCGAAGTAATCGACCGCGTTAGATTCAACTGTATGAACCACATTAATGTTTGGATTATGAAACTAACCTTTGGCATTTCCGTCACCCAAAATTGTGACTTTTTCTCTAGGAGGAGAAGTGAGACCAGGCTCGAACTGAACCAATGTAGGCAAGAAGTAACCGGCAAAGCAACCGGTCACAGCGTAAGTGTATGGTATTTCTTCCGCTTCGACGGCTCTCCTGATCTGTATCTTCCCTGCAAAAGCCGATTTCGCTGGCTCAACCGCACTCGTCCTGTCCACATCCATCCCAAACTCAGACGGAAAGAATCTCTGCAAATAACAAAACCAATATGAAACTATATCTCTATAACTACTCTTTCATATGCTAATCAGAGCGGGTTTAAATTCGGGTGGTGATAGAGCGACAACACTAACACAAACCAATAGACTAATCAGATTAGATTTATATGTAATGGGTTTGAATCAAGGTATATGAAATACACCGACCTTGACGTTACCGGCTTCTTTAATGGCGGAAATGATCTTGGTTTGATCCAAGATTTGCATGCTCCCAACGGTTGATATCACCACATCGACCTGTTTAATGGCCTTCACTAAGCTTTCGTGATCATTCAAATCTCCCTGACCAAGTCACATAACTAAGGTTATGGTTATGAAACTTTTATGAAACATAGTAAGGAATATAGAGTTCAAACATACCTGTAGTATTGTGACGCCGAGATCTTTGAAATTCTGGACGGTTTTGCCCTTGACGGGATCGGAGAGAGTTGCTTCTCTAACGAGAGCGAATGTTGCGTGGCCGGCTTTGGCACTCGCTTCTACTATGAATTTTCCGATGTAACCAGTTCCTCCGATCACCAGAATCTTGCTTTTCTCTGACGCCATGTTTAGTTTCAAACGAGGTGATGTGCGTGCGGTTTGAGTGGTATGAGAATGATTTGGAATGTGAGTGAAGGAATGGTTTTGGCAGCGCAATTTATGGACCAGACAGTGGTTTATTGATTTACGATAATAGCCTTACCGAACTTTGCTTCAATTCTAAGATTTTTCTATTTTTTTGTTAGTCCCTCCACATCAATTCTAATTAAAATCCTATTAGCTAATATAATTCCATCCACATGTTATTAGCAAACAAACAATTAAATATTATAGCCATAAACCGCTAAAATATCGGTTAATGTAAAAGAAATTGTTAATTGTAAGCGTAAATTAATTATAACCATGATAAAATTATAGGTTAACCGGAAAATTAAAACTTTAAAACTATAAACCTAATTTTTAATAAACATGAGCTTTCAATTCAAAATCAATTGATAATGAGTGGAGAGGCTCATGTACCTTATATACTACACCACAAATTTTTTCATTTCCGATATAGCACTTATTCTAATACTAACCGTTTTATAGATAAAATTACTCATTCTCATCAATTGACACAAGCTTTAGCCCCATAGGATTATATTTAGTGAGCTTAGAAGGGGTTTAAAGAACAAGAAGAATTCACTTAACCAGATGTAAAATAATCTCATTCTCATTAATTGGTCATAAACTATATGGTGTGGTTTATATATATAATCAAACTAAGCAAACCGAAGCCTAAAACCAAAAGACAAAAAAAAATTACACTGGTTTATAGTATACCAATTTATATATGGAATCTGGACAGAATATAGATCAAATTCATTGACAAATACATTCTAACATCATTTTGTTTTTATTGGTAACAGCACTTATACAAAGATTGACCAATTGATTGGTGAAAAAAAAGTGGAGAGAACCAATTGGAGAAGGTTCGAATATATTGGAAACACTGAACGTAACAGCCACTTCACCAGTGACGTCACAATTTCCCATGAAAGATATGTTTCCCTTAATTTTTGAAAGATTTCACATTTTGCCTTTTTGATAGAGAATTTGTTTCTTCGACTCGGTGCGAAACGTTTTCTGGAAAATTGAAAGATCGATGGCTCTCGATATCTGCGTAAAGGTTGCCGTTGGTGCTCCTGATGTTCTCGGAGATTGTATGTTCTCTCTCTCTCTCTCTCTATCCCCTCTGTGATCATCGATCTTCGTTTTGATTTCACAAATTAGGGTTTCTGATATGTGATCTACAAATGCGTGTGAGTTAATCGATGCAAATCTCTTTTTTCTCAGGTCCGTTTAGCCAACGTGTTCTTCTGACACTCGAGGAGAAGAAGCTTCCCTACAAGATCCATCTGATTAACGTCTCTGACAAACCCCAGTGGTAAGTTCTGTGAACCCAATGATTACGAATGAAATTTGAATCCCCTAATCGAAATCGGATGAAAAGTTCAGATTTTTTTATCATTGTTTTTTGGACACTTAAGATTCTGTATCTTCTGTAAATTTGTGGGCTTTGATAGGTTTCTCTGAAATTTTGTGACTTTTGTCTTTATAGGTTCTTAGACATTAGCCCGGAGGGGAAAGTTCCTGTGGTGAAGCTTGACGGCAAATGGGTGGCTGATTCAGACGTTATTGTTGGACTTCTTGAGGAGAAATATCCAGAGCCTTCTCTTAAGACTCCTCCTGAATTTGCTTCTGTGGGATCCAAAATCTTTGGTGCGTTTGTGACTTTCTTGAAGAGCAAAGATGCCAATGATGGATCCGAGAAGGCGTTGGTTGATGAGTTAGAAGCGTTGGAGAATCTCTTGAAGACACATTCTGGTCCTTTTTTAGCTGGAGAGAAAGTTACTGCAGTGGATCTTAGTTTAGCACCAAAGCTTTACCATCTTGAGATTGCTCTTGGTCATTACAAGAATTGGTCTGTCCCTGAGAGCTTGACCAATGTTCGTAACTACGCCAAGGCTTTGTTCTCTAGAGAGTCGTTCGAGAAAACCAAGGCTAAGAAAGAGTTTGTGGTCGCGGGTTGGGAATCTAAGGTGATCGCGTGATGTGGATCCATGCTTCTCAGAGTTAATGTTGCTTAGAACTATTCTTCACCGAATAATGAAAATGCACGAATACGCGTGTGTTCTTGTTTTTTTGTTAGAGTTGGTTTATCTCCCTATCAATAATGATGCAATAAACAATCATAGCCTTTTTGATAACATATATCTCTTATTCAATTTGGGATTACAGACCAATGGTCAATCTCTCGATTACAGTAAATGCTTGCTACAAGGTGAAGTTTTTCAGGCAAACTGGCTGAGATACTCATCGACGCTTGTGTACTTGATATCAGGATAAAGCTGAGAAGCTTCAACTCCAAAGGAAGGCTCTATTGTAAAATAGGATTGATCTCCCTTTACAAAGATGGCATGAATCAAAGCCAGTAGAAGATCAAGCGGATGTGGAGACTCTGCAACGTTTCCAAGTATTAGTAAACACATGATCTTGATTGTTTATGTATTGTATAAAAGAGTGTGAAATCAGCTCAGTCACCTGGGATTTTCTTGAGGAGCTGTTCCTCTGAAACGTAAGTCTTCTCCAGAGTTTTACCAATCTTGCTCTCCCACAACGCGACGATATCGTTCTGTGAAACAATGTTCTTTGGAGGATTGATGTAGAGAGTCTTGTTGAGAGTTCTCGGGTCATCAATAGCTCTCATGGTGTATGCAGCAATATCTTGTTCTTTGTTTAGAATAGCTGCAATTCATTCAACCAAATCAGAAAAGTCTCTCACACTCTCTTTCAATTAGTTTATGTTCCTCTTTTTAGTACCTTTAGCGTTGCCATCGCCATAGATGGTGACTTTATCTCTAGGAGGAGAAGTGAGTCTGGTCTCACATTGAGCAAGTGTAGCTAAGAAATAGCCATCAAAGCAATTGTTGATCACGTAAGTATAAGGTACACCTTCAGCTTCAACCACGCGGCGGATCTCAGCCTTCAATGCAAACTCCGACTTCGCTGGTCCAATCGCCACCGTTCGATCCACATCATTGCCAAACTCAGACGGTAAGAATCTCTACAAGTCACAATTAAACAACTTTAAAGTAACATTCCACAAAACAGTTGTCTTTATATTGTTTTGTGTTGAGATAAAAGACTAAACCTTGATATGCCTGCCAGATTCTTTAATCGCAGAAATGATATTTTTCTGATTGAGAAGCTGAGAGAGACCAACGGTGGAGATAACAACATCAACGTGTTGAATCGCCTTCACTAAGCTCTCCTTGTCGGTTAAATCTCCATTTAGTATTGTGACGCCGAGATCTTTAAAATTCTGGACGATTTTGCCCTTGACGGGATCGGAGAGAGAGGCTTCTCTAACGAGAGCGAATGTGGTGTGGCCGGCTTTCGCGCTGCCTTCTACGATAAATTTTCCGATGTAACCAGTTCCTCCGATCACCAGAACCTTGCTTTTCTCCGTCGCCATCGATTTTGTTTGTTTTAAGAGTTTTTGAAATTGATACGCACCTTTGGCCGGCGTGTGTGTGTATATATATAGGACCTGTGCTACGTGTAGTGCAATTTACGGAAATACCCCCTTGATCTGAAGAGTCTCTGTTTTTGACATATTTTCAACGTTTTTGACTTTTATTAGTCTCTGCTTTTTTGTCTCTCCTCTTTCCGAATCAAACGTGACGCCGTGCGATTGGGTTTTCTATTATCTTTCTATACAGTAAATAGACATTACTCTCTTTTTCTAGAACAAGTACCAAAACTCGGAAGCAAAATTCCATTTTTGGTTTCTGTAGTCAAAGGCTTCTAGATGACACAAGTTCAAAGACTTTTCCGGTGGTACGAAAACATGTTTAAACATTAAATTATGCGATTGATTGAACAAACAGCAACGTTTCTGTTCTTTTTTTACCAGTTAAATAGAGCGTTTACAGACATTTCATATAATTTTTTAAGTCTTCTCTATATCTTTGTCTTTACAGGTAAACCGGCAACCATGTCTCCGGGGCTTCAAGGGATTCTCGGGATCCGACTCACTCGACTCCGCAAGTAACCCTCTCAAGCATCTCCTCCTTACTCTCGGCTCATTCCTCAACTTATCCGTCTCCGGTTTCTTCTCCGCCACATTCTCATGGGGATTTATAATTTCTTTCTCCGTTTTTTCGAATTTCAAACTCATATGAACTCCTGGATCATTCTCACTCACTGAACTCTCGACTACAATCGAATTGTTGATCCCCTGAGTGTTTCCGTTTACGTATGCCCTAACGCTTGCTTCTTCTTCTTCTTCTTTAGGGCTTTTGCCTTTGAAGGGTCTTCGTCCTCCTTCGTTTTCTGTTCCTGTGGTGTTAGGGCTCTCGTCTGGATTACTCCGGTAGCCACGGCGAATAGGAACCTCACCGTCTTTCTTGTCTTTCGCAGAGCCTACTCCCATTGTAGCTCCTCTGTTTTCGCCAGTTAGAGTATAGACGCTCACGGATTTCTCGTCGCCGTTGCTTTTTCCCCAAGTAAGCTTACTGATTCCATCTTTGATGTCTTCTTTGATCTTTCTGCTCATTGAAGATGATCCCTGTCCATTTGCAACTCTCGGATTTCCAAGATTACTCGTTGATGCGCCTTTGGTTTTCTGATGATTGTCATCGGTGTTAATCTCTGTTCTGTTTTGCGTTTTTGTCTCTATCTCCGGTAGATCGCTCGGTCCTCTCGTGGATTCTGATGCTGCTGCAGTACGTCGTGTGGTTTTGCTTTGCGTTACATCTTCCTTACCCGCAGCCTGAAGAGCTCTCTTCGTTTCTTGTAACGCAAGTTTCTCCTTTTCTTTTCTCTTTTGTTGTCCCTGATCTGCTTCTAACTTCTCTCCAGTGCCATCATGAAGAACTTTATTTCTTTCTTGTACCGCAAGTTTCTCGATTTCTTTTCTCTTCTGTTGTCCCTGATCTGCTGCTGACTTCTCTCCACTGCCTTCAGGAAGAACTTTCTTCTTTTCTTGCACCGCTTGTTTCCCTGCTTCTGTCTTCTTCCTATGTTCCTGAACTGCATCTGTTTCTTTTCGTTCTAATTGCTCTTCTGGACGAGCAATAGGAGGTTTCTCTGTCACCGGATTTATATTCTCGCCAGCTACTTTTTCAGTCTCTCTCGATGGCTTCTCTTTCATCGTTACCTTTTGCTCCTCCTTCCTCAGAGATCCCATTTTCTTTGATGGAGAACCAGATTGTTGGTTAGACTGTTTCGCCAGCCGGGTTGGCGTGGCTGCACCACGAGAAGGCGGTGGAGACGCCAACGAAGAAGCTGCTAGGGCAGCAACATTACTTCTAGTCCTAGAAAGTGACGGAGACGCCTTGGGCTTTGTTTCTGGCTTTGACGGCTGAGCAATGCCTGCAGGACGAAAAGGAGGGCGTGAAGAAGGAGGAGGAGTAGGTGGTGGTGATGGCGAAGAAGTCCCTGAAGAGAGACGAGAAGGAGAGTTGGAGGAGAAGAATGGAATGTGAAAACGGAAAGGAGGCATGATGATTGTGGAGAGATGTCAAAAAGACAAATTTATTAATGGGGTAAATGGTAAAGAGTAAATATTTGATTCATTCATCTCTGTGTGTGTTTATTTGTAGGTACGTATATGTCTAGTTTTTGTGTCTCTAAAGGAGAAAGATAACTTTTCAGGTAGGTAAAGAAAAGTGATCGGTTTCTCCAGTGAAGTTATCTTTGGAATCTCTGTGTTCAGTTGATGCTTTTGCTCCTTAGGTTATAACAGAGAGCTTTATGAAGAAGCAAAGAACAAAGGGAAAACTTGAATAGTACTGAAAACAAGTAGTTTTTTTAAAAAATTAAGAAAAGAGAGTCTTCTTGAAGTAGCAGTTTAAGACATTGAACATAGAACTACAGTTTAATGACGAAGAAAATACCAACATAGTATCTAGGGCTATTCGAGCATCTTTCAAAGGAGTGTGTTCAAACTACTACCATAGTGAATATCTGATGCTGTAATGGCGGAACAGTTTCTGCAGAAGCTGGGACTTGTTGAAGATAATACTGATGGTGACTAGGAAATATTTCAGCTTCCTCAAGATTTTTAAGTTTTAACAGAGCAAAAGAAAAATGCTAAGCCAAGCTGAAAATGTCAGACGTGGGGGCAAAAAATGAAACAGAAGGTTGAGATTTATCGCTCTGTATTTGCAGCTACGAGCCCTGACCTTTACCAAAGTTCTCAGATACTCCCCTACATTTATATGGAGTTTTGTTTTTGACCTAAATGTTTCAACAGTTTTAGATTTTTCGTTTAACAATCTCCGAAGCATCTCTAAAGCGACAAACTACGTGAAGTTTTCCAACATCTGATCAAACGGCGTAAGTTATATCATAAGATAGTTGAATAGATTATAACTTACAAGTACAATATGGTGCAACTGTTTAGTGTTTACTAGGTCATTCAGAAGCTTTTGGAATTTCGGCGTTTTATCTTAAATTTCATTTGAACAATACCTTGTTTTGTGCTGTATAACAAATATTAGGTGTCTAGTTTGTGACGAATACAATGGATCTGATTTGTGTTCTTACGCATCTGAAGGATCACTAGTCCGAACTGACAGATTTTGAAAGGATGATCGAAGAGCCTCTTCCGAGATTGTGTCATGGTCTATGAACCTCATTGTACTATTATCCCGCAAAACTCACTGTGTCATGTTTTTTTTTCCTTTGTAAACAAGAATGAGTAAAACAAAATTATTTCTCTAGCTATTATGTTCATCCAGTTCATCATCATTTCATTCACGTTCTCATAAACCAATAATTCAAATAGTGTTTTTGATAAACCAAGAACGTTTGCATTTCGTTTTCATAACATTTTTAAAGCTTATGTATACATATATAATTGTTCTTTACTATGACTCGAATCTACAAATAACCAATATTCTCCTTCAAAAGACCTTCGACTCTAATTAACCATATGAACTACCAATGAAATTGGACAACTTTTTCGTCGTTTTCATTAGACATGAAGTATTTACAACAGAAAATAGATTAGATTTGGATATAGGAATTTTATCACAAAAGGAAACGATAATATCCCTTATGTCCTTATTCTTTGTAATTTTTCTCGCTTATGTCCTTATTCTCTTTGCATCAAATTTTTGGTGGTTCTTATAGAAATGCTTGTCATTACAAATGGGTCTCTTCCATTACAACACACATAAAGTCATTAGATTCAAGGTCCCTGAGAATATATTTATCTATCATTTTGAATTGGTAAATGAAAATGATTTTCTTTAACAAATATCCACGAACTTTGGTTCAGGAGATAATGATGATGACATATATCGAATCCTTTATATGTTCAATCTTTTTGCATTCGTTTCATTATTAGTTGATGCTGGGAATAAACTTAAACCTATCATTCAAACATCTTTTAATATGCTTTGGATGTTAAAAGATATATTTGGATATCTATAAAGCTAAATGTACGTAATTAATATCAACTCGTCCACTTTTCGTCCAACAAAATTAGCCAGAAACGATGCCCAAATAATGGTTTATCATTATTTAGTTATGATAAGTTTTGTACATATTTTACAGAATACAAATATTGGCATATCTTACCATTTTCTGATTAATCCATATCAAAACCTTTTCATTCCAATAATGCCATGGATATATATACATGCACTATGTCTACTAGTATTTTATTTTGTTAATTTTATCAATCACCACACAAAGTATCTTAGTGGCCTTATTAAGATATCGAAAATTGTGAACTATTATACGTACATACAAAAACAAGTAGTGGCAGTACTATATTGTAGCATTGTTGTAATCGTCTGTCTATAAACACATTACGCCAAGTTGTTCAACTTACCAACTTTAATTCTACGTTGCGAACCTGTTCTCGATATGATGAATCGGTTCCAATTTTTTGCTTAGACGTGCATTGTCCTAAATAGCTCCTAACTAATACTAATGCGTCAGTTGTGCGTTATATTTTACAATATCATTTATGAACTAAAAAACAAAAAATATAAAATTTCTTTGAAAAAGTTGAAAACCGATATTTTAAGTTTGATGCGTTTTCTATTCAAAATCAATTGACAATAATAAATGAATTCATTCATTATATATTACTTTTCGTTCTATCATACTTTCCATGTGAAATTTTTAATAAAATACATTAAATTTCTGGAAAAATACATCAGAAATTATTATTCTGGCGTTACGACTGATTTTTTCTTGACCACATATATAGCCGTTATTATACACAAAATGTCGTTTATATAAACTTAGTTAATGAAAAACGAATATAAAAATAAAATTAAAATAGAAATCTCTCCAACTTGCAGAATCTAGGAACTCTATTTGTCTCCTCCTTATAAGGAACCCTTCCTTGATTCATTTTACAGCAACTCTTATCACTCACTCTCTTTTTTTTTCTCTTTCCTTTCCATCTCAAGTTATAAATAAATGGCGTCAAACTCTAGAAGTTCGATCTCTTCATGGACGTTTAATCAGAACAAGATGTTCGAGAGGGCTTTGGCAGTTTACGACAAGGACACACCCGACCGTTGGCACAATGTGGCAAAAGCTGTCGGAGGGAAATCTGCAGAGGAAGTGAAGCGTCACTATGACATTCTCGTCGAGGATCTCATCAACATCGAGTCTGGTCGTGTCCCTTTGCCCAAATACAAGACTTTGGAGTCTAAGTCAAGAGGCACCAACGACTTTGACACGAGGTATATAACTAAATATCTATATCTGATTCTCACGATTTAGATAGTCATTCTAGTGATTTGGAGAAATTCTCTCGAAAAGTTCTTATATTTCTTTGGTTTTAACGTGCTCTATGTAGATATGACTAGTTCGTCCAAAATATCTATTAATTATGAACTTTGGATTATGGATTTTTTTTGTGTTTTTCTTTTCTATATATTGTGTTTATAAGTTAAATAATGTTTAGAACTGTTTTAAAATATAGTATTTTATCAAACATTGTTTTGGAAATTATAAACGAAATGGAAAACGTTTTGCGCTTGTATTTATAAAATAAATTTCAGAAGGTAACTTTACATACTATGTTTTTTTTGTTTAAATATAAGTGTAAATTGTTCTATTCGAAATAACCAAATTCTATATATAAAAGCATGAAACACACCAATTAACACACTAAAGGGAAATATTCACATGAAATCTAATCCTTTATTGTACTTCATCACATGCACATTGTCTTTAATTTTTTTGAAGCACACAACATTACATCATGATAAGATACATGTACATAAATGGATAAATTGCTTAATTCTACTTCTGTCCATGGTCGGTGGTAGACATAGTGTTAATTATATTACAAGTTGTAGCAAAACTCGAGTTTAGAAACCTTTAATCAACGATATCTTCGAGTTGTTAATTAAATATATATGTGATTGGAATCTAATCAACATGCTTGAATTATTAATTAAACATGCCTTCATTTATGCTGTATTAATTAATTCTTGTACAGGATGATGAAGAATTTGAAGATCTAAGTTTATCACATCAACGTGAAGATCGAAGTTTATGAATCAATGTGAAGAAGACCTTGTAAAGATTCAGAGGGATATGTGATTCTTCTGTCTTTTGATTATGTTTGTATTGATCATTCGCTTTCATATTTGTCTATCTTTTTTTCGGATCAGAAACAGATCATATTGTCTTTGTGTTCTATTTAATTGAAGAAAATTAAAACTTGGGTATATTTTGTAACTAATTGATATAATCAACTAGAGAATATAATAAACCTTTCAAAGCCGACAAGAATATTGTTTTGCCTAATTTAGCAAATGGGAAAGAGTGATTTATACAAAAAGCGTGCCGAAAGAAGAAAACAACAAGTAGCTGTGAATTGGCTTAATCAAGCAATATACATCTTCATTATACTTTTTTAATTTTCAGAGTTAATCTATTAAATTAAAATGTAATCCCAAAAAAATAGACAGATGCACAAAGCGATGAGTACTGTTGAATTTAGTTTATGTCTCCTCCAAATTTTCTGTGGCTAATATTTAGTATAGAAATAAGAAATTTTCATTAAAAAGGAAAAATAGAAATTATCGTAAAAGTAAACTTAAATTAAAATTAAACATGATATATATTTTTAAAACGAATTTTCTTCTATAATCGTGAAAATATAGTATTTAAAATGAACGACAAAAAGTATCGTTAGAAGTGACCAAAAAAAAAAAAAAATGCATGAGCTTAAATACCTCCAACAATACCTAAATCATTTTGTCTGTAACATTCATACTATATTGCAACGGTATTTTTATTTCTCTCACTAATACATTATACAGCGATAACGAATTGTTGTTATCGAAGTGTTACACTGGGCTAGTATTGGCTTTCCTGGGCTGATTGTTATATAGCCAGGCCTTAAATCATGGAACCAGCCCAATATAGAATCAACAAAGTGGCCGATTAAAACACGAGTCGACGTCGTCATAGTGACATACCGAAGAAGAAGGATCTTATACTTTTTGGTGGTATTTGGACAGATTTTGCTATGGGGAAGCTTTTAAGTATAACTCTTTTGGCCCACTTTCTTTTTCTCAAAGGAAGAAACATAAATTCGATGAGAATAAGATTTCATGAAATTAATAATTTATCAACAGTTTCCCACAAAGAAATGGTCGCCAAAGAAAAAAAACCTCGAAAAATATCATTTATAACCAATTATTACATATGGTAGCTTAGACGCATAGGTCGTGACGACACAGAAAAGAAGAAGAAGATACATAGGTCGTAAGTTTTATAATTTTGGCCTCATATATGAATTTTATAACAATGAGAATCTTCTCTTTTTTGTTTTTAAATTTTTTCTTTTCACATGTTTTTCTTTTTGGTACAAAATTGGAAGGTGACAGATCTACAGTAGACTCAAATCATATGGTTACAATTTTGGACATATTTCACATCAAACATTAAAAAAAAAAAGTTCAACTTTGATCATAACGCTTGCGTATGCATATAATTTATCATATATCTATAATATATTTGCTAATATCATGGTTATTTACAGTTACTATATAACAAAAAAAATTAAATCATGTTTATATCTGTTTTATTTTGTTAGCACCAAATGATGATAATATACAAAAGTATTATAATGTTTGCATTATACGATTAGAATGTTTGCATTTGACGTTTAGGTCCCAATTTGTTTTTTTTTTTTTGTAAGATTGGTATCAACTGTTAATTAAAATGCTGTCTTTGGCTATCTAAGTTAGTACAACACAATTGGTTGTGTTAAGCTTAAATGTAAAAAAAAAAAACAAGACAGAAGCGTAAACTAATAAGGAACAGAAGCTGATTACAAGTACGATCTGCGTAAAAGACAAAAAAAAAAGGAACACAAAAAAAACAAAGACTAAAAAGCAAACCCAAATTAAAAACATTAACTAAGCAAACAAAAGATCCATTGATTGATCCAAAGATCGTACAAACTACAAAAACCTAGAAAAAACATTAAAAAAAAAAACAACAACAAGAACAATAGAGATTAAAGTAAATCTCTTACATAATCACTCGATTAAGTGCTAGTTGATCATCATGATCTGTGATTAGAGAGTTGATGGTGTTGGTGGTTTCTTGGCATTGTTCTTGTTGTTATGCATCCAAACTTTGAAGACTTGTCTCTTAACTCCGATCTCACCACAGAATCTTTTAAGCTCTTCTTCGTCTTGCTTGTTCATCCTCCACCCTAGCTTCTCCGCAAACTCCATCATCCTCTCCTTCTGCTCCGTCGTGAACTTTGTCCTGAATCGTTTCTTTGACGACGACATCGAAAACGCCATTTGCCCCGCCGCCGCACAAGCTCCCTCTCCACTAGATTGTCCATACAGATTCAAATCCTCACTCGACGACTCAGCTCCACCTCCTCCGCCGTAAGCAACGCTCATCGGCGTCACCATTCCTCCACCTCCGGGAGGACTCATTCCATACTTGTGGTGATGAATCGGCTGATAATTCGGCGGCGGAGGAAGCATGAGTGGGTTAAGCATCATATTCGGCGGCGGAGGTCTTCTCCCTCCTCCTCCACCGTACTGGTTATGATGGTGGTGGTGATGACGGTGGTGAGAGATTAAATCTGAGCTTCCGATACCGTCAATCTCTTTCCGGTGGAAATTACGGTGACAATCACAAGCAGCGCATCTGAGAGCTTCAATTGTTCCTTCTTCACCACTCGGCATAAACTCCCCGCATCCGTCGTGTACACTTCCGCCAACACTCGCCGCGTGGTTCTTAAGACACTCACGGTACCGTACGGTGGGTTTAACGGCGGCGGAGATGGAGAACGAAGACGGAGACTTCGATTGGTGGTGATCTAGGGTTTGAGAGTTGCAAGAGACACGAGTGTTGTTGTTGTTGTTGTTACCATTGCAATTATCATCATTAGTACTAATGATGTTACTAATAACACCACCATTGTTGCCATTGTCATCTCTTCTTCTCTCTATCATTTCATGGCTTCTCATATCCATTTTTTCTTGGAGTTTAAATTGAAATGAAAACCCAGAAGGATTATCAACACATAAGATAAAAAAAAGATTTTATTACCAGTGATCAGTGAAGTTTGTTAAGTTTATGCCTGAAAAGGAACATACTGATGAGATTACTAATAAGGAAAGAAAGAAAATTTAAGGCAGTGAGATTCAGAGACTTACAGATGAGATAAGATGAAGAAGTACACGAGGAAAAACCCAATTTTTTTGCAGGAACCGAAGAGGACCTTAAACTCATTTAAAGCTCAAAGCTTTTTGCTTGTGAAGGGTTTTAATGGAGAGAGAGAGAGAGAGAGAGAGAGAGAGAGAGAGAGAGAGAGAGAGAGAGAGAGAGACGTTCGAGGAACTTTTGGGATTAAAACTGTAAAAGAGGATTTTAGGGCTAATTGGTTTTTTAAGGGTGAAAGAGAGAAGAAACCATGTTTGATGTCTCAGTGCTCCCAACAAGCCAACCTTTGAGATCCGATTATAAGAGACAATTTGGTTGCTTGTGGTGAGGCCATGAGAAAGAGATAAGAGCTGAGCCCTTTGTGAGAGATGAGACTAATATCATACCCTACTATATACTATACTATTTAGGTATTATACTTCTTTTCATTAAGGTGTATTTATCATTTTAGCATTTTCTTTTACATGCACTTTTATCATTTCAGTATTGAACGGAAATTTTAGTTAATTTTGAATTACTTCTATTATTTCTGTGAGTTTACAAAAGGGTTAATTCTATAATCATCATCAATCAATACAATAAAAATACAAAGAATCTCTGCAGATCTGACACCTCAGCATTTTGGACTATTTTCAGGTTGACACATCATTAAAATCGTCATCCAATGAAAACATTTCGATTAATACACATCAACTCTACAGCTTGACACATCAGCTCTCCAGCTTGCCACATCATTTTTTCATTAAAACATATTATTTTAAAAAAACAACCAATCAAATTAAAACAAATAATACACACTATCATTTTAATTTTTTTAATATTAACACATGGATTTCTAATTTGTTAAAAGAAAAACAAAATCAAATTATTTATAAAATTATTTAGATGTAGAAATTGACTACTTGAATTTGGACAAATCTTTTGCCAAAACACGACATCATTTGGAGTCGTAGGTGGAGACGTAAGTGCAAGCACATATAATTCAACAAAAAGACATGATATTTAAGATTAAATAGATTGAAGAATATAGATTGTTTTAAGACATGTACTAAATCAAGATTTGGTTATATGATTGCTCAACGGATGCAAAAATTTACCTCAAAAACTACTGAATTGGTGTTTTAGACATCAATAATTACAAAACAATTTTAAATTTGAAATTATATTAAATATTAAAACATTAAAAAAAAAAGCTATCCCGTAACGTAGCGCGGGTTCTCATCTAGTTTTGTTAATTTATACTTTATAGCATAATGTCATTTAGAGCTTATTAATAGAAAACAAATATCATATTACCGACCCTTTTTATCAAACTTAATCATCAAAGACAAATTAAAACAATAAAGAACATACATAAAATAATAAATGGGGAAAATATTCATTTTTGTGGTATTTGCCTAATCAATTATTTACTCTAAATTTAACAAGGATAATTGAAATTTGCTTAAGATTTGTGAAAATTTGTCACAATTTTTTGGAAACAGATGTACTATTGACTACCGAGTTCAGTTTTCTTGTTTAATGTGTGTATGGCCTGAAATAGTGTCCTGATAAAAGAAAATATATTCTATATGAGAGTGTCCTGATAAATTTAGTTCTTAACTTAACATTGCATAATACATATTCGTTGAAAATGAAATGATTTTTGGTATGAACTGATTGTTCTATTCTAACACACATAATGGTTGAATAGTAACTTGGAAGCTCAAATTTTCGTAATATGTGTCACTCGCATGAAACTGATGCAATTATTAGCATTCTATCTCGGGTTTTTATTATGAGCTCATTTTGACTGTGTATAGTACGCCATTAACGCGTTACTCTCAAGTATATTTGTAAAAAGTAACGTACTTGAAAATTGGGGAAAAACAAAATCGGGTGATTTTTAAATGGAGATCAACCCGAAATGGGCTTATGTTCCAACAGTTAATTCCCTTTAAGCATAATAAACAATAGTCAACCGGTAATAATAATTAAATAAACACTAGATGTTAATAATTAATTTAAAACATTGTAATTTGTGCCAATGGATCATATGTACCTTGCTTATCGGATTATCTTAGTATTGCGTAATCTTTGTTTCTTTTTTCTATAAATTGCTACTATTGTCTTTTGTCACCATATATCACTTTGAAGCTGTTGATAACACTCTTGTCTGGTAACAAAATTTTGCCCAAACAAAGTAATAATATTATTTATATGAATGAGCTAAATTTCCTTACTTTATGTTTGGGAAAGATGAGTGGTTAAATGAAATAAAATGAAAATTAAAAGAAAATGATAGAAAAATTAGGCTTTATTTGATATATAGTGTGTGGGTTGCAGAGAAGGGCAGTGCAGAGAACAACCGACAAGGTCAAGTTGGAAGCCCAGCCACATGCCCTGCCACATTATGGACCCCATTCCTCTCTCCCCTCTTCATTATTACTTCTCTCTCTCCTTAATTTTCAAACTCTTTAACCCTAATTTGTCCAAACACCATTTCTCCTCACTCATGTCTTTTCTTCTTTCCTATTTCACTCTACCCCTTTTCTTTTCTTTTACTATTATTTATGTAGTATCTTACATATTATCTTTTTTTTTTTTTTTTTTTTACTTTCCCCTTTCATTATAGAAATTACATATTTTTTTATATATAAGATGTTTAATACAAGTTTAATACAACTTGTTACTTGTATAGCCAGTTTTCAAGATTAATACTCAAGAAAGCCATATTTGTGGACCGTGTCATCTAGCATGGAGATGTTTTTCTGTTGAAACTTAATTAATCATTTAATCTAGTGTAGTGATGATATATAATCAATGTGCATCGATATATATACGAAATTTACTCATCGATCATGTATATATTTATCTTTTTAATAGTCTCCTAATATAGAGGTTATGAAAGAGAGAAATTTGATGAAAAATATATATAGCTACATGTTGACAAATGTTTTTAAATTTGTCAGAAATATACTTTATTATATATAATTTAGTTTAAAGTTTAGAATATAGTACTCTGAACATTGATTATACTAATAATAATAGCTAAAACTACAATGATAAATTGTGAATCTCTTGTTTTTATAACGTTTCAACATATAGCTAGAATGATGCTGTGTAAAGTATTGACTTAGTCACGAGACGAGATATATTTTACTAGTAAATATTTTAATTTATTAGTTAACTAATGATCCGTTCGAGTGAATAATTAGACACAAATTCATTCATTAATTCTTGTTCCAATTGGACACCTATTACTTTCATAAGATGAAAAATACTACAGCATATCACAACGTCAAATGCAATAATCCATGCGTGTGAATAAAATGGTTGCAAAACAAAACAATGTCAATTTAATTAATTTGATAAAAACAAAAAAGTAATCGTCATAGCCTCTGCAGAATTTCCCATGGACAACCTGTCACACGATAATTACTTCTCTACCATAACATGTTTTGTCCCCTTTACCATTATGACCTCATTCTCTTTCTAACCATTTATTTTGGCTTTAATTTAAAAATCGAATCGAACTATAAAACCCAAACAAATGATTTACTAATTTCGAATTGTCTATCAATTTTTTTTTTTTTTTTTTTTGACACCGTCTAACAAATATTTTTTTTGGAACTATTATTTGCTGGTTCTACCAATATTATTGAGATGTTGTTTCTGCTAAATTGTGAATCATTTTCTCAATAAACCCATAAGAATTGGGTTAAGAATATAACTGCAGCCATTTTCCAAATTGTAATACTAGTTTAATATTATTTATCTTCTTAAAACTTTTAAATTTCAAAATGCCTACAACTCTGGATTATCTATTGCAGAACCTCTACTATAGACTGGTTTTATCAGTGTTAATGTACTTAAAAACATACAAACAGTATATTCCAAGATTATGAACATTGCTTTACATATTCACTCACAGATTTTACCAATTTAATTATCTTGGAAACATCATACGTTCTCTGACAAGCTTACCCCAAACAAAATTTGAAGATCTATATCTGATACGATTTAGATCATCATGTCTCAAAATTATGTAACATTGAACACTAGACTATACTAAGACTTACGCATTGGATTGGAACAGTGTATAGATTCGACCTTTTTGACCTACAAAAAGAAATTAAAGTCAAATGCAAATCATGCTTAATACGATTATCAAGCTTATCATCAGATCCCATTAATTAATTATATCTATATTTATATTAGTTTATTATCAAAGTACGAAGACTTTGGTAGTTACTTTCTCTTCTCATTAAAAGGGTAAGGTACTATCTCAACAACATAAGATTTTTAAGTCTATAAATCTATCTGTATATATCTTATATTTCCTAATTATTATCACAATAGGGTCTCGAACATTTATCTTGTTTTGTCTTTTTGTTGATTTGGGACGGTAGACTTAATCTGTGTATTAAGAACAACCATACATAAATATTAATAGGATAATTTTGGATATCTTCTAACTTCTCTAAGAGATACTTTCAGGAAAAGCATAGAGAACAACTCTTTAAAACAAAATGAAATTATAGATGAAAAATAGGACATAAAATTGATAATTATATTGTTTCATATATATGAAGTTTTTTTTAAGCAAGGCTACTAAAAAAAAAAAAAAGATTATGAGTAAGGGAACTGGTGAGAATTGGGAAGATATGAAATGTCTACATTCACACAGAGAATCAAACCAAAAAAGTAAAGCAAAGCAGTTTGAAGTAGTAAGAACTGTAGAACCCAACAATGTCTGAATCTCTCTCTAATCCCTGCCACTCTCCACGCTTCCCCGCAAGCAACCTTTTCCTTTTTCCACCATCTCTCTCCTCTCTTTTTTTTGTTTGTTTTCTTTTCTTCGTATGATTTTTTACACCTAAGTGTAGCTTCTATGGTGTAGGGACATTTTGGGATTTGGAATTCGTAATCCCACCAACATGGTTTTACTAAAGTATTCAATTTTCTATCCGGTTCATCTAAACCCATCTCTGGTTAGTTAAATGCATTTTAAAGAGTTGCATAATGTAGTTATTTAAGGGATTAAAGTTCATGGAATAGTCTTATTTAACCATTTAGAATATTTTGTATATAAAAGAAAAAGTTAGCTGGAAAATGAAATGAATGAAAAGGAAAGCAGTGATTTGTCCCTATCAGCTCTCTATTCTTTCTGAAAAACAAAACTAAGGGTTTTGTGTTGCAGCTTGTTTTGTAGCCAGAACCAGTACTACTCTTACTTCACTGTTTCAGAACACTTGCTTTGTTGTTTTCTAAAAACCAAATGAGTTGTTTGTTTGGCTCTCAAGTCTCTCACCCTCCCATGCTTCACTTTCTTACACTGCTCTCTACTTACTAAACAGAGCTTTAATTGTGTGGTGGAGAAAGACGGATCTGTGTCTCAGTTACAGTGACAGAGGCAACAAACCAACAGAAGTTTTTCATCAACTCTGTTGTCTTCAAACTGATAATAGAAGATCCCAAAACTGATGTATCATCAAAAGGATTCTTCTTTTTCTTCCATGTGGTTACAGATTGTTACTCTATTTTGACAACTCAACGCAACAAGGACATAACCTCTGTTTATGACTTTCTTGTGACTATTCTTCATCAGCAAAAACCATGTGTTATTTTGATTAGGAGACGTGGCTCCGTTTTAGAAATAGAGATGTGGCTCTGTTTTAGATACGAATCAGGAGACGCTCTAGAGGTTTCTTTAGACAACAGTTCAAAAGTCTCCAACAAAAGAAAGTCGATGAAAAGTTCATTAGCTAAACTAAATCTTACATACTCTTCACCTAGCTAAGAAGATTTCTGTTCCATGGCCTTTTTTTATTCTTATTTCCTGGCTGTGGAACAAAGACTTCTTCAGCAGACAATAGCCGAAGACCACCAGACCAGAATCCCTATCACGCCATGAGAGACGACAATTTATGGTGCCAAGTCAGCTATGTTTGGCCCCATGCCCTGTTAAAAAGACAAACATAACTAAATTAGAAGTATACTGTAAAAACATCGTTGTTATTATTGTAACTAGTCCTTAATTCACAACAAAGTATTCAGCATTACAGAAAACAGTGACTTGGATGAGAAAAGCTTTCACTTATAATGCTATCGATGTTTAAACCCACTGTAAGCAATTCTCTTGACTAGTGTCTTTTGCATTTGCTTGTGGCAATGTGAAACATTAGTACCAGAAGTAGGTGAAGTATCAAATATTAGAAGTCCTAAAGTACAACTTTCTTACATCCCATCTAGTTTTAGTAAAGGCATACACTGCCATAAGTGTGATTACGTTGGAACACGCATATATCACTTTATATGGTGCATACCAATACCATAAGGCATAAGGCAGAGGACTAGATGAAGATAAGCAAAGAACTTGACATGAGAAAATCTATCAATTAAAATCAGAAGATCAAATAGGTCTATCCAGCCATATAAAACCAACCTCAAACCAATTCCCTGCATAGATGCTATTCTTGAACATCCTAAGCTCCACAAAACTACCGTATCTTCTCAAGTGACTTGTACGCTCATAAAAGTGTTTTTCTTTACGAACTATGGTTCTCAACCATAAGCACGTATACCACATGTTCCTTGACATTGCATCGACAAAGTAAAATGCATTAAAGCACTGAGATTAACTTTAGGAGACAAGAACCAAACGCAATAATACTTACTCTCAAAGAAATAGCAATAACGCAATCACTCCAATGCTCTCTCTATCTAAAGCACATATTCACCAATAAGGGCTCCAAAATTCAAGCAAAGTAAAAGCACAGGACAAGTATTGCACACATAAACAACTGAGATACTAAGTTTGATAAAGTAGACTATACCCGATACTGAACACACTATTAAGAGGGTCCATAAGCTGTTGTTGCTGATGTTGCTGTTGTTGTTGCTGTTGTTGTTGTTGTTGTTGTTGTTGTTGTTGAATGTCTTCCAACTGTGGAAACGAAAGAGCAGCTCCGGCCGTCACAGCCGCAGTATTAGGTGGTGTACCTTTAGATTCAATGAGCCGCCACATGTACCATGACCCTACTGATCTATACGGACGCCATTTCTCGCAATGCTGCTCCATTTGCGATGGACGAGGCAGTTCCGGCAAGTTATAAAGCATCTGCACACCTTTCCTAACACCGAGATCATTAACTGGCAATACATCGGGTCTATGAAGAGAGTTTATCATAAACATATGAACCGACCATGAGCCAATCCCATTCACCATTGTTAACATCGTGAACAAAGATTTCTCATCCATGTTCACAATCCCAGAATCCGACAAGATCCCATTTTGATATTTCCTAGCAAGATCGTGGAGGTAGCTCGCTTTACGACCCGACACACCAATTTGACGAAGCTGTTGAGGTGTTAAAGGCAAGACATTCTCTGGGACAACGCCGTTTTCACCGCCGCATAAGGTAACAAAGCGTGTATAGATTGAATTCCCTGCCTTAGCTGCTAGCTGCTGATAAAGAATGCTTCGAATCAGAGCCAAGAACGGAGTATGGAAAGACTCGAACGTTGGTGGCGGGTGGATATCAATTAACGAAGCGAGCAGAGGATCAACACTTCGGAGATGGTGAAGCGCTGCTTCAAGCTCGCCTTCACAGGTGAGAGACCTCGCGTGAATCCTCGGTACTGTTACAGCGCGTGACTGTGACAATTTACTCTTCACGGCGGGTTTGGAAGCCGTCACAAGCGGCGGCGTCATCATCTGAGAAAGGTTATGCTCCGGCTTGAATCCGTCGCTGTTACCGGAGGCGTCGTCGTCGGGTGAAAGTTTCTGAATTTTTCGAGGACGGAGTGGGATTTTGGATGGTGGAGACGATACATTGCCTAATTCAGTGACCCGTGGTGCTTCGATGGTGGTTGATGAGACGATTGAGCCAGAAACTCCGGCGGATGAGGCGGAGTCGTCATCGTTGGTTTCCGGTGGAATTGGATTAGGGGTTTCGGGATTGGGTGATTGTGGTTGGTTTTGGAGATGAGTAGGTGACGATGGTTGGGAAGGTGAATGTTCACCCATGTGAAATCGAAGATTTCGGATTGATAAAATTAGGGTTTTTGGTCGCTTCAGAGACGAAGACGAAGAGAATCGAAAACCTACCTAATCGGAGAATAATCACGGCTGAGTGAAGTTGCGTCTCGGCCTTGACGTTAATTCTTATCTAACGCGCTTTTTGACGAGAGTGGACCTCACGCTCCGACGTCTTTATATGGGCTTCAATTATTAAGCCCAAATTTGGTTACTTGGGTCTTCAAATTGGGCCCAATAAACAGTTATTTACCACACAAAAAAATTGATTCTCTGTGAGGTAAAAAAGAAGTCTTCGCCCAAAAAAAGAGGAAAGAGTCTTTGATGTAATGTTTTCATAGAAATCGAAGATCTGGTTAAGTAATGTTTATGTTTATAAGAAGGCTTCAAAATAAATATATAATGATAACGATGGGAGTATTTTACACGTGAGAAATGAGGAGGAAAGCAAAGACTTATTCAAATATATGTACAGATATATTAAATTGTGGTCAACGTAATAAAATGAGTGATGAATCGAGACAGTAATATCAGATCACAAAGACGTGTTAGGTTGGTTAGGTACTTAGGTATGATATGATACCCTGTCTTTTTCTGTCATGACCTCCTTCGTTTTGCTTTTCTTTAAATTTCTTTGTAACAAACAAAAAAATACCTACACGTAAGAAAACAGTTTTGATTTTGTTTGTAACCACATTTTATATTATCTAGCTCATGTATTTTCATGGTTGATTTGAGCAAATGTTGTTCGTATTGTGTTGACTGGTTTTAGAAAGAGTATGGATATAAAATTCAATCATGAAAGTGTTGTGTTAATAAAGTTTTATAAATTGTCAAAACATGAGATTTCTACTGAAACAGGATGTTATATAGTTATTGTGATATATGAGACAGAGATAGAATCGTCATAAATGTCTCATAGATGGTATAACAGTTCACGTGAAGACATTGGACATAACTAACAAAGATGTTGAGACATTACTTGACACATATGCATGTAAGAACAAATGCGAAGTTCCGAAGTATTACAAGAAGTAGTACAAAAAAACCGAGTTGTGTGACTTTTTTGAAGAGTTGGAGTACATAAGTTTGGGATCGACTTGGATAAGTCCAGAGGCGGCTGCTGAGCTGGATAAAAAGAATAGTATATTCAAGATGAAAACATGAAGATAAAATTTTCTTATCTATAAAGAAAAAGGAAAATTTTTAATTTTTATTTGGTGTAGAATAGGAAAATTATCAACTCTAAAGTTTAAGGTTGAGCGATTGTTATAAATACAAAGAGGTAGTGACAGAAAAAGTTACGCGCCTAAAGATATTCTTGAGAGATGCACACGAGGTGTGTGTCGTCGTCCCACCATAAAGATTTGTAGATATATTGGTGGTAATTATCTATGAGGATTGCAACCGTTGAGAAGACAGTGATGATCCGGTGTTGCCGAATGCGAACTTGATACCTATTTTCATAGTTTATTCATATAGAAAAGAATGATAGACATTGTAGTTCTGGATATCATACGCAATTGTAATTGCAATCTTGTTCTAGTGGATTTGATTCTGGACTAGGTCCCGGGGATGTAGAAAAAACTGAACCCCGTTAACAAACTCTATGTGTCGTTTATTTTGTGCTCGAACATACTCGCACTCGAACATATACGTACTTGAACATATAGACTTAGCTACAAATGTGTGTTTTCAATTGGTATTAGAGCTCGTATTTTAGCTCTAAAAGATGTTCTTGAAACTTGAGAGTGAGATCTTTTCAAGGATATAAAGATCATCTTCTAGTTCCTTGTGGTTTGATGGGAAATTGCTCTCAAAGTTGGCTGCTCGCAGGTTTGTATCGTTTCGGATATGTTTTACGAAATTGATCATAACTTTCAAATCGTATACCCAAATCATGATCCGTTTTTTTCCTATGGCTTCGTATGACTGTTGTGATTTTTTTCACCAAAATTCATAATTTTATGGGTTGGTTTACTACTCCCTTTGTGCTCTGCATCAAGACTGATGAAAAAGTTTCAGTTCAAGAGTTCTTCGATTTTGGGAATCAATCCTATGTGGCTGATTCAAATTCGTGGCAATGAAAGCAAAAATCTACTTAGTAATGGAGTTATGTCATTACGAGTTGTTAAGATGGACATTTTTCATACGCTATGTGGTGCTTTGGTTTATGTTACTCCGGTGATTCTAGCGAGAGCTATAAACATGAAGATCTTATCTTTTTAAGAAAGTTTAAGTGTAAGATTCCACTACAAATAACAAGATTAAGGTTATAAAGATTATTGATCTCTTAGAGATTGTCTCCCAGGCAGAATTTTAGTTGTCTCAAAATAAGAAGTTGTGGAATAAAATCTTGAAGGCTAGGTTGCATATCATATTTTTAAGGAAAAGATGATCTCGTTGGTCATGTAAACAAGTATATGTGATTAACAAAGAACATAAATAAGGTTGTCTGGTTAAAGAGATTAAAAGATATCACCGAGGAAGAGAGAGTTACAGCCATAGGGGAGAAGAAATGGAAGAGGAGATATGAACTGCATCATCAATGTCAAAGTATATGATTTTCGGATTAGAGAATAAAGGAGGAAACAGTTCTGAGATATCTGATTCAAGGCAACATTTGGTGGGTGAAACGTAATTTGATCGAGCTGAAACTTGGTGGAAAACTTCGTGATAATGCTGTTTTGAGTTCCAACGTTGGGATTGAGATTTTGACGGTTGGTTTGTGTTTTATTCGATTTTGTTTTTTGGCACAATTCATCTGAAGTTTTAGATTTGACCAGTTTCGGTGGAGACATCAAACGGACGACCAAATAAACTCGGAATGGGATAAAATTTGGCAGAGATACTCTAGACATGTGGAACTAGATTCTGGTAGAAGGCACTGGATTTGGAGTCTGGGAACATAGTTTAATGATGACATTTCAGAACAGTTGATTCAGAGTCTTATGGAACAATGAATTTCTAATGACATGAAATGCGAAGATGATAAATGTTGAAACATGTTATGAAAGCATGATGGTAACTATGAATAATGCAGAAAAGCATTTTTAGATGAGACCTTGAATCAGAGAAATTGCAACTGAGACTAAGAGAGAAGTTGAGACATAAAAAATTCTTAGTTTATGGGAAAGTCATGGAAATTATGTGGGAGAAGAGGTTCTTCTCAATGATTGTTATTAGTAAAGTTTCTGATGATATTATGTAATATCAACTTTCTGTGAAAAAGTCTGAAATGCACAACTACGTGAAGAAGGTGTCCAAGGCTTAAGCATAATCGTGTCTCAAATTTGAAGTAAAGAGAAAGACTCTCAGATTGGTTGTTAAATCTTTGGGCATTTTGAATATGAATTAGAAGCTTATTGATACTAGGTAACGTTTTGCTGGCTCGAATCCATGTGATATTTGCTGCTACACTCCATGAGAAGGACTGTAGAGGAAATATCAGAAGGGATGATGTAGAAGACTCTCCATGAATGTTAGATGGAACTAGTTGCATTGTAAGTGACTGTTCAATGAAAGAATATCTTAACTAGATGTCAAGATACGATCTTGCTCCAAAACATGTTTAAAGGTAAAAGCAAAGGAAACATAATTGACTAAGAGTTTTTAACTTAGTTATGCACTCAAGCAGAGGGAGGTATCACACACAAAGAGAGTTGTCAAATCTTAACTCATGGAGGAGTTTCTGATCTGGTTCTGAGGACATGAATTAAAGAATGGGTTTTTTGCTTGAATATAACTAACGAGAATGGTTGGATATTGCCTGTGTGTGTTTTTGACTGGTTGAAGTTTGATTTAATGAACATAGTGCTTGAGTATCAAAAGTTAAAAAAAGGGGAGAATGAAGATGTTAGATCTTTTGATTCTGATAGATGATGTAACACGACGCATTGAGTGTGTACTTGGATTCTAAAACGCAGACATCAAGAGAGAGATTGTTAGTATTGTGTTGACTGGTTTTAGAAGGATCATGGATTATAAAACTCAATCATCAAGGGAGAGATTGAAAGTGTTGTGTTGACTGAGTTTTATAAGCTGTCAGAACATGTCATGAGATTGTTGTTGAAACAGGATGTGATACAACTGTTGTGATATATAAGACAGAGATAGAATCGTCATAGATGTCTTATAGATGGTGTGACAGTTCACGTGAAGACATTGGGCAGAACCGACAAAGATGTTGAGGCATTAATTGACACAGATGCATGTAAGAACATATGCGAAGTAGTACATATATTAGTACAGGAAACCGAGCTGTATGACTGCTTTGAAGAGTTGGTGTACGTAAGTTTGGGGCCGCCTTGGATAAGTCAAGAGGCGGTTGCTGAGCTGGATAAACATCTTGAATATATATTCAAGATGAGAACATGAAGAATAAATTTTTTTATCCATAATTTTTTTTTTTCAATTTCTATTTGGTGTAAAATATGAAAATTCATATTTGGTGTAGAATAGAAAAATTGTCAACTTTAAGGTTTAAAGTTAAGCGATTGTTATAAATACCAAGAGATGGTATTAGAAAAAGTTGTGCGCTTAAAGGTATTTTTGAAAGATGCATACGAGTAGTGTGGCGTCATCCCACCAATTTGTAGATCTGTTGGTAGTAATTGTCTATAAAAATTGCAACCGTTGAGAAAACGATGATGTTCTGGCTCAATAGTAGTTAAGTATGTGGATTTGATACTTATTTTTATAGTTTATTAATTTAAAAAATAATAAGAATCATTATAATATTAAATATCATATACAATTGTAATTGCAATTTTGTTTTAATGGATTTGTTTTTGGACTATATCTTAGAGATATAGAAAAAAACCGAATTACGTTAACAAGCTTTATGTATATGTATCATTTACTTTATGCTCGTATATACTAAAACATATACATATTTGAATATATAATCTTAGCCACAAATATGCGTTTTCAAATGTTTGACAGATTCCATTTTTCAGGCAGAATATTATATTCAAAATTTGTGAACATACATTTTGATAAGTGGAGCTAATTAGTAATTACAATATAGACAAGAAATTGATCTTGTTTCAACCATGATTTATATTATTGCAAATGGTACGAAAAGTGTTGATGTATAATTGACTAGTCAATACGAAAGTTATAAATATTTAATTGACCTTTGTTGAATATTCAATGATAACATATTAACATACAAATCTCACTAATATTATTGATTTGTGATTTTATATATGATATTGAGTAAAAGAAACTTACAATATCTAAAAGTTCAGCATATTTTCAAACAAAGAGATATCAAGGTTTTTTAAAAATCAATTTGACACTCACCACACATACAATGACACAAATTAAAATGAAATGAATATCCTTTGATTCACCCCAAAAAATATCTTCTTAAACTTTGTTTCAGCAATATATTTAAATTTCAAACAAATCAATTTCGTTTTGAATGTCTTTATGATCATGCTACTAAAATCACCTAAATAACAAAAACATTATTTTCTTGTTAACAAGAAAATTTTGAGCATTCGGTCCATAATTTTCCTCGGTCCGGAACTAGTCTTTTGTAATATTTATCAAAGCGTAAACCATCTTCTCCAGTAGAAAACTTGAACTCGGGAACAATGACTCTCAACCTCATTCCCAAATAATTTTTGAAACCAAGTGAGTTATTACCTCTTCGTATGACCAAAACAAACAACGTAAAATGAAGTTTGGATTCAAACATGATTTTTATTGCAATTCCATCTCTTTTTCTAGAGTTTCTGTCTTGTAAACTTATTTTGTTAATGATGTAAGTAAGATGTGGATGCCTTATCCAAGAGAATAAATATCCATAATAAAATGATTAAAATCATAAATATATTAATTTACCAAGTACTAGCCGGCCTTTGAAGACATGATATGAATTTACATAAATAATATGAAACGACGGTCGTTATCTGATTTATTGCCTATACATTTTCTCAAATTTGCATAATTTCAAGTAATATTTAGATTTTTATTTGGGACAAATCTATATTTTAGAGAAAAAAAATCCTCCAAAGTTGTTAAAAAGGAAAAAAGTCCACATAAAAAGATTATCCATTATCCAAAACAAAAACAAGAACCTCTAATTAATTTGTTTTCTTCTAAATTTGGTTAATGCGACGACGCTAATTGTGATCTAAAAACAAAAACTGTCTAAAGCAGTCGTCTTGTTCTCTCCAGCAATTGAACACTACATTACAGCCTTATTATACACCCAAGTATATATTTTTTTTAATAAGACTGCGTTTCTTAATCCGTTCTTATCCAAGTCCCCTTCATCGATTTCTAGATCCTCTGAATCGAGAAAAGAAAGTCCAAAGTCGGCTTTTTTATTGCATTCTCTGGTTTAGAATCTGCATTTTACCTCTTCAGGGCGCTAAATCTTGAAGCTTTTTGTTTGTTCTTGAAGCTTTTGAGATATAAGAAAGATTTATAGATTAGGATTGAGAGTGTGTGGGACAGAATCAAAAGATGAGTTTCAGGGATGATACGGAGGAGGGTAGGAATGATTTGCGACGGCCGTTCATACACACAGGAAGCTGGTATCGTATGGGTTCGAGACAATCGAGTATGATGGGTTCGTCTCAAGTTATTCGAGACAGCTCAATCTCTGTTCTTGCATGTGTTTTGATCGTTGCTCTTGGTCCTATTCAATTCGGATTCACTGTAAGATAAAGCAAAAAATCTCAAACTTTTTCACTTTTATTCCTTTTGTAGAAAGGTGTGACCTTTGATGGAAAACTAGTGTGAAGTGAATTCGATGATCTTGGGTTTTGTTTGATGATTGTCATTTTCTATGCAAGTCTGGTGATTGAAAATCCCAAATTTGGTGAACCCACCCCTAGATGATATTTTAAGTTTGCTGACTAAAATTGGGAATTTCTGATTGTTCCTTTAAACCCTCCATTCTTTTGTTCAGTGTGGTTATTCATCTCCAACTCAAGCTGCAATCACCAAGGATCTTGGTTTAACGGTATCTGAGGTAATATACCCATCTCTGTCTAGAGTTGTCTGGTTTTTATCATTGCTTGTTTAATCGTTGTTTGACTTTGATCTCTTGCTCCATGTTTTAGTACTCTGTGTTTGGGTCTCTGTCCAATGTGGGTGCTATGGTTGGTGCAATTGCCAGTGGTCAGATCGCAGAATACATTGGACGAAAAGGGGTATAGTTTGTTTGCTGATTCTTGATTGTTCTGTTTTCGATCCATTTGATAAACTCCTCTTTCTTGCTTTTCTTAACCTCTTATTGTGCTTTCTTGGACAGTCTCTGATGATTGCTGCAATTCCCAATATTATTGGATGGCTTTGCATATCATTTGCAAAAGTGAGTTTTTGTTGTTCTCCAGTTTCTGTATGCTGCGTTCGCATTAAGTCAAGTGGCAAATTGAATTTGTTGGTGACCTTAACTCCCTACATCATTCTGGTTTTGTAGGATACTTCTTTTCTTTACTTGGGAAGACTTTTAGAAGGCTTTGGCGTTGGAATCATCTCTTACACTGTAATTCTGAACTCAGTTAGTTGTTTGGTTATGGATTAACACGCTCCAGTATATTTATGCAACTCGGTTTGTGGTTTCAGGTGCCTGTATATATCGCCGAGATAGCTCCACAGAATATGAGAGGAGGATTGGGTTCGGTTAACCAGGTTTATCATGTTTAGCTGACTAATTCATCTTTTGCATTTTATGAACTGACTCTTTCATGCTAACAGTAAATGGATTTTGCTGTAGCTCTCTGTGACAATTGGAATAATGTTGGCCTATTTACTTGGCCTCTTTGTTCCATGGAGAATTCTTGCAGTTTTGGGTAAATCTCATTATACGAAGCCTGATTTGATTATAACTTATCGATACACTCTAATCACTTTCATGGTTGTCTTTGTTTATCTTTAGGGATATTGCCGTGCACTGTACTGATACCAGGTCTCTTTTTCATCCCTGAATCCCCTCGCTGGCTGGTACGACTTACAATAGTTTTTTTTTTTTTTTTTTTTTTTTTAACTTTAGTGCATATTTTAGTTAACCCACTCTTATGGGATGCTTTATTTCGTTAAAATGTAGGCAAAAATGGGTATGACAGATGATTTTGAAACTTCATTACAAGTTCTTCGAGGATTCGAGACTGATATTACCGTTGAGGTTAATGAAATCAAGGTAATATTACCACTGAAAATGCTTCCTTCCAAAAGGTACAGGAAGACTGATTTTCAAACGCTTATTTTTCATCTTTTCTGCAAATCTGCAGAGATCTGTCGCATCATCTACAAAGCGAAATACAGTTCGGTTTGTAGATCTCAAGCGCAGGAGATACTATTTCCCACTTATGGTACACACATTGAAATATCTTTCCCTTGAAATATACTTTGTCTACCATAAGAAACATCATCTTAAAACTCCATTTTTTTGTGTGTGTGTGTGTGTTTAACAGGTTGGTATAGGGTTGCTTGTACTTCAACAACTTGGTGGAATTAATGGCGTCCTATTCTATTCCAGTACAATATTTGAGTCTGCAGGTAGGGCCGTGCTCTAAGAACACGTTATGCTTCTCGTTTCATATTATTACTTAGTTTTACATTTTTGTGTTTTCATTTCCAGGAGTAACATCGAGTAATGCAGCAACATTTGGGGTCGGTGCTATTCAGGTAGTGGCGACTGCAATATCAACATGGCTGGTGGACAAAGCAGGACGTCGGCTTCTGCTTACCGTGAGTATTAATCCATTAGTTTCTTATCTTTAAGACTTCTCTCTAGAGAAAGAATTTAAGACACATCCAAGATTAACTAATGCAAATGGAAAATGTTGTCCAGATCTCTTCGGTTGGGATGACGATTAGCCTTGTAATTGTTGCAGCCGCTTTCTACCTGAAGGTACCTTTTTAAGTCATTAACTTCCGTAAACATCATTTCATCTTCTGCAACAAACTCGAAATTTGACTTTCTACGTTTTACATCTCTTGTTTTAGGGATTTGTGTCTCCTGATTCAGACATGTACAGTTGGCTGAGCATCTTGTCCGTAGTTGGAGTTGTGGTAAGTTAGTTTGTTATTATATAGCGAAACTTTCTTGATACAGTGAGCGATTATCTGCGCCTTAACTCTGTTGAATCATTACAGGCAATGGTTGTTTGTTTCTCATTGGGAATGGGACCAATTCCGTGGCTTATTATGTCTGAGGTAACGAGTTGGTCAGAAGTTGGAACTAAGTGTTGTCACAACAGAAAGGCGAAAAAGTTATTAAACTCTACCTTTTGCTTGCTTTGTTTGTTGTTTGATAAACAGATCCTTCCTGTAAACATAAAGGGTTTAGCTGGAAGTATTGCAACTCTAGCCAATTGGTTCTTTTCTTGGTTGATCACCATGACTGCAAACTTGCTCTTAGCCTGGAGCAGTGGAGGTTTCTCCTCTCTTTTTTTCTCACTACCCCTTTTCTCTTTCTCTCATACGATTAGGGACAATAGAGCATTTTTTTGATTAATTTTGGGTTAATTTTGGACAGGAACTTTCACTCTGTATGGGTTGGTTTGTGCATTTACAGTGGTGTTCGTGACTCTATGGGTTCCTGAGACCAAAGGCAAAACGCTTGAAGAACTTCAAGTCTTGTTTAGATGAGTAATCTCAAACAACTTCATTCTTTGTCTCGCTCTCTCCCTCTCTGTTTTGGCCAAGTACTAGAAGAAACAAAGAAAATGTCTGAGATTTTCCAGCTTTGTTAATTGGGCTGAGAACGTTTCTAAGATTTGTTTGTTTGTTGTGTGTCAATAATCACATGTATATCAACACACCTTCAAGTATTTGTAATTTTATTGAACTCTTCTCATAAAGTAAAGGTTATGCCAACAGAGAGAATTTTGAAAATCAGCATTGCCAGAAAAGTTCCAAGGTTTTTCTTAAAACAATGTACGATGATGATCAAGAAATTTAACTTAACAGCAAAGGAAGAAGATACGTTAAAACTGAACTGTATACAACTTTTGTACCAGAAAGGTTTACCACAATCTACAAGTGAAGTAGGTACGTTAAAATTCATAATTTGAATTCTTTTTTTACTTTGACCCCCAAACGTTACTTCTTTCGAAGTTGGAAATGCGTAAATTCTAAATATATGTCACATATTGTACGATAAAGTTCCACCATTCTTAGATTCCATGGGGAAAAAAGTATCAAACAGATATGAAATACAGTACTGATTAGTGACTGCTGAACGAAACAAATTTTTGAATGAAAGAGATTTAGTAGAAATTTAAGACTTAAACCGTCCAAATACGACAAGCTACGCTGACAAGATATGTTGGTGGGTAATTAATGTTTTCCAATTGCGTGCATATATATTTTCGTTACCACCTAAACCAAGTAAGAAAACGATAGACGAAAAGGAAACCAAGAAAAAGCACCACTGGTAGGAAATTACTGTCCAGCAATAATAATTGAGGTTACTATGTGGGATTATAGAGATTTGGTCCAAATATATGATCAATAGGAAGTTTTCCAACGCTAAAATGCCTCTTAAGAAATAACGACCATATTCAATACAAAACTCCAAAAGAGTGCATCTCCAAAAGAAAAACGTGTCACTAGATTCACAAGCTTGTACCAAGTGAAACTGAAATGCAAATATGCAAACAGAAACTAAGAATGTTTATAGACACTAAGAATAAGCACCAAACCAGACCATTACTTGATTTACTCTCACTGCTAGAGGGCATTGGGATGAATCACAGAGGAAGAAGGTGAAATTCATGGGACATGAAGTCTTCACTGGGTCTGTAATACTTGTCTGGTGAGTACAAGCGCAGGTTTGAGACTTGGCTTGTGTACAGGCATGCAAATCTCTCCACCTGATTCGAAGAGAATAATGCGACTTGGAAAATCAATTCCTCACAAACGCAAAACACAAACCGCCACATAAGAAAGCAATATCTAAACCTTATTTACCTGGTGAGCAAATCGAGAACTCTGGTAGCCGGTTTTCATCAGTTGCCCCCAGACCTTGTGAAACTGCATCTTCCAAGACCCATGACATGAGAAGTCGTAACAGATTGAAACTGAAACTAGCTGTTACACCAATACACACTCGGATTAATGAGGCTACATTTACCTTTTGGTGATTTTCTCTTTGAGCTTGTTGATGACTCAGTCGTACTTGATCTCTTTTAGACTGTTGAATTCCACAAAAACATGTTTGTGGACTTAGAATCACTCATCCAACTGTTGGAGATCCAGGACTTATACAAATTGTATCTTACCTCTAAGACCTTGAGCGCTGATAACATTTCCTGCTTATCATTCTCGTTGATATCCTCAAACCTGAATGATAGAATTGGTTTACGCATATAAACAAGTTTTGTGTAAAATAGCTTTAACAATTAAGAATTCTAATCTATATAATACAGTTTTCTTTGGACCAGGACCTAATTTAAAGAACACTCACTTTAAGGACCAATTCAAGTGATGAATTTTGTCTTCAACTGAATCACGCTCATTTCTCATCAAAATAAGTTCCTGCAGACCAAAATATCTAAGAATTAAAGTGAGCGAGATTAAAGAAAAATACTGAATTGAAAGCTTAATGTATATTAGAAATTAGGATCATTAGCAGTTTTTGATCCAATTTCGTCAAGGAAAATCCAAAGACTTGCCCCACATACAGATGTCAATGGAACTTCAAAAATGCATGAAGCAGCTTTTCAACTAGAAAAATAAGCAGTCTATGACACAACATTGAACCCAAACCAATGATGCTGATGCTGATGCTTACATGAACCTGGAATACACCAGTAGAACATGATACATGATGTTGGCGCAAAGGAACACAAACATGGAAGACCTTGGTGTCTCACAAATGATCATTTAGTTTAATAAAAGATACTCCTACAACCTTGATTTTTCACAAATGAGTAGATCTATTAGAATAATAACAGATATAAAGAGAGGATCCATTCACCTTACGCATATTCCTCAGTTCCCATAAAAGTTCAACCTCTTTCTCTAGTTCTGGAACTACTAACATAGTTCTCCAACCTGAAGAAAGAAGAAGATCAAGATTCAAGTAACTGTTGAAACAAAGGACACTTTTAACAGTTTCTTCTAATAGCTATCTTCATCAACATGCAAGGGCCTACTAGCCTACTTACGTACTAAGCTAGCCAGTCACAAGTTCAGTTATAACATACCATAAATTTATTCTCAGAATCCATACATAGTTCAGTTAAACCTATGAAGATTTGTTTAAATTACTTCACAAAACAAAACATAAGAAAAGTCTGTAACTGGACAAGAAACCTTACCAAGTACTTTTTTGCTGCGCAAGATATCACCGTATATATGATCACCAACATAAAGTACCTAATAAATGGAATAGCTGAATAAGTGACAAATGATGCATGGCACAGTACATTCAATCATATACATTACTGTAGAGTTCTAAGATCTGTCATTTCATAATACACTGATATTTCTATCGAGAGCAAGCAAAATTTCCTTTGAGAAATAGCTAATGCGCACAACCTGTGAACTTGACTCAATGGAGAGCAAACTGTGAAGATGCCCAACATTTCCACCTTGAAAAACTCTACAACCTTTATCTTTACTCTTCAGTAAAAATTTTGGTGAAGGATCTCCCACCTTTAAACGGATTCACAAGGATCATTTAAATAAGATGAGCATCTGAAATACTGTGAATGAGTGTCACAATTCATTAAATCAAACCTGAGCCATAGATGTTCCATTGTCAGTATTAATAAGCATTCCAGACTGAGGTTCCACCTCAAAAAGGTTAGCACGGCTCTCTTCATGGAAGAAACCAGGTTTTGCACTTCACGAAAAAGTATCCAATTCAGAATTCAGATAGCAAACAAATGAAATGAGATAAGAGTATATCCAGTAACTAAATACATCAACAAATTCATAACCAATAACACATAACCCTTGTCTACTCTTTTGATCACAACGATTTTGTTTAGAGCATTAGGTTAAAGAGACTTAGTAAAGAAAAAGACCTGCCAGTGATCACAACATCAAAATACTGGAGCCAATCAAAGTTGCAAGTATGAGGACCATGTACCGTGCGCCCTCCACAGAGAAAATTCATCACAATATTTGTGTAGTCCCACAAACTGCAAGAATGTTATTCGAAATTTGTCTCTCAGCAATATGAGAAAAATTGATTATATAGAAACAGGTGAAAACAAATCACTAATGTTGAACATTTGTTTCTCAACAACAGGATATTCACAAATGTTTTTTCGTATCTTCCTTAGTTCCATATTTCTATTACAAGGGTGGGGGAAGAGGTTACAATGGTTGAATTTAATTGTTATATCTTGGAGTATTTAACTATTTTAAAATTTTAAACCTGAATCTAACTGCACAGCTACAAAAGCAATATCGCATATAATAACTTTAGGGGAAAGCTTTGAAGTTTGTGGATATATCGACAGCATTACCTATTGGTCACCAAGAATGTAGAACGTCCAGAATCTCTAATCATTTTTATAAGGGGTACTATCGTGGTATCCTCATTGATATACCTGATAAATTGGCAAGTTAAGAAATTTTTTATGGAAAACGAGAAAAGAAATTTCCAACGGAGAGGAATGGCAGAGTCATGCTTATCCAACTTACAAAAGACAGTGATGAACATACCATCAGCCTTACCTATTCGGTTCTTTTGCTACCATCTGCTTTAAAGTTCCGTCACGGTGGCACAAATCAACAGCAGCACGAACATCTTTATACATCCGAGCATAACTAAAAGAATATCATTGGAGGAGGAAATAAATTCGTGAAAAGTACAAGCTACATCCATTAGCATAAAATTTAAGAGAGAAATCATGCCAAGTATTAGTTACAGAGTATCAGTTAACAGAACTACAACCATTAGCAAAACATAAACTGTCTTAAAGGCTAAAAAGAAAAAAAAAAGTAATAAAATATGGGAAGTTGTCTTACTCAACGTCCTTGGGAATTTTTTCTGGGTTATTATCTTTAAAATTAACGAGTTGTGCAAACAAATAGGCTTCGGCCAATGAAAAGAGAGTATCTATGAGAGCGTAGTCGGGTTCATCAAAAGAATCCCGTACTAGGCTGCTTCCGTAGATGTCAACTTTGTCTTCCTTAGAGAGCTCCCTAAACCCATGGTAAGCTACTTTCACATACTTATGGCGGTCCATCTGCATGATCAAAAGGTAATTAGAAAGAGGCAACAATTATTATGAGAGACAGATACAAGGTAATCACCTTCAAGATGTTTCCCCTCTTTTTGTCTAGCACCAAGCCTCTAACCATGTAATTCCAATCAAATGTCCACTCTAGCAGCTGTATTTTTTTTACCACACCAAGTAAAACGATCAGCCAAACTTTTCTGCTGGTCACAACCTTAAAACAACAAAATAGTATACTAACCTCACTTGGATACCCCAAATCATATACCAATTTCCTGACAGTTCCTTCATAAGCAAGGGACTCGAAAGTCTCAGACTTGTATTGGGCAAGAGTGTAGTCCATATCAAAGCCTACGGCAATGATATTTCTCATATTCAACGATCTATTGCAGAAGATTTGTTTGCTTATATCAATTTTATTTCCTCCCCCCGGGGAGGACCATTTATGGGGAACTTCGCATCCATCCCTGGAGCCAACAGTGTGAAACTGTAACACATTGTCACTGAGAGCACTCGGTTTCTGTTCTTCCATCGAACTCTTAAAACACGGCTGGTTTGTCCCTGAGAGTTTATTATCAAGTAAAGTAAACATCATGTTTTCTTTTCTTCAAATGATGATATAGCTTGTATGAAACACACAATACAATTTTGCGTAGAGAATTGTACAAACCCTATCCAGCAAATAGATAATAAGAATATTTTAAAATCAAATCCCGGAAGAAGTAACTGGTTAGTCAGAATCCACCAAGGCTAACAAATATATAACAGAAGAAAGATGATGACACGTTTTCTACGAGTGGATAAGTGATTTGGAATTAGTCAACAAGAGTCATACAAGTACAACCATTAAAGCTTAGCTGATGAGCATGATCCACTATCACCAAAAGAAAAACCAAACCCCTAACATATCTTACCTCGATCAAAAGATCAAAGCCTGCACCACGTTAAATCCTGATCCTAAAGTTTCTTCCAAGGTAAGCTCCAGGCAAGACCTAGAAATTGCAACTTCCACGATTAAAGATACCTACTAATTAACACATCTTCCTTGCCGATCTACGATTCTTTCACTAAGAACAACTCTGATTTCCCGAAAACTAAGCTACTACCAGAATCAGCAATATGGAACCAAAAAAAAAAAAAAAAAAAGTTAATCAACCAAGTGGAAGAATCTACAACACGAAAATCAGTCATGGCGACGTCATTGAACATCCGATTAAGACCATTAGCCTTCCACGAAAATAAGAAAGCAAAACGAACACGAGACGGTTTTTACAACAAGTAAAGGAGAAGTAGGGGAAGAGGAAGACGAACCAGTGGTGTGGAGAGATTGTTGTCTTCGAGGTGGAAATTTTCCGGGAAAATGATGGAAACGGAAGCGAGGAGAGAAGGTAGAGAAGCAGAGAGAAAGAGGAAGAGAGAGTTGGCGTTTAGTGAGACGCATGGTGGTGGTTAAGCTATTAAATAGGCATTGAGGAGGATACGAATCGAATTCCGAAGAAAGACGAATAATACTATTGGGTTTTACAACTGTAAAACAACTACTTGGGAATGCCGTCGAATAAGTAGGATTCGAACTGACAAACCACTCAGACATTTACCGGTAATTCGCCGGCGAATATTCCCCTCCGTTTCAATTGCATTTATTTTATTTTTTTTCTCTCTCTCCCTCTCTCCCTCTCGCCGGAACTAGGGAGGGAAACGAGGCGTTGCCCGAAGAAGAAGAGATCCCAAAGAAGATGTGCCACGTGGCACATTAGTGCGTGAATGTACAACAAATGCGTGGTTGTAGCTGTTTACGGCTTTTTTATTTTGATGGGCTTTAAACCTAAATTAAATGGGCCTTAAAATTCAAGCCCAGTTATTAAACCTCACACTTTTAGTGTTCTTTTCCGTCTTCGCATTTCTCAGTTCGCGTTCATCTCTCTTTCTCTCTCTCTCGTCAACCGATCTTGGTTCGCGTGAACACTACGCGCCGCCGTAATCTTCAAGTCTTCAGTCATGTCTACGACTTCCTCTGTACGTGCTCGACTAGCTTTCGTTGCTTTACTCTCTGCGACGACTTTTTACTGTATTCACAAATACCGCCGTTTGAAGCGTATCAAAAACCTCTCCTTAAACCCTAGCCTTACTTCGAAAGCCGGTAGAGGAAAGATCTTCTTCATCTCCCAAACTGGTACAGCTAAAGCTCTAGCTCAACGACTTCACGATCTCTGCACATCTAATGACATCGCATTTGATATCGTCGATCCGCGGAGCTACGAACCTGAAGATCTCCCTAGAGAAACCCTTGTTTTATTCATCGCGTCGACTTGGGATGGCGGGAAACCGCCTAAGAACGGAGAGTTTCTTGTGAACTGGCTTGGCGAGAGCGCAGAGGATTTCCGAGTTGGCTCACTTCTTCTCTCCGGCTGCAAATTCGGCGTATTCGGTGTCGGGAGCCGTGCGTATGGTGAATCGTATAACGCTGTGGCGAAGGAGTTGTCGAGTCGGATGATAGGATTGGGTGGAGTCGAGATGATTCCAGTGGGAGAAGGCGACGTTGATGATGGAAAATTAGACAGAGCATTTCAAGATTGGTGTGGTGGAGTTATTAGGGTTCTGAAAGGAGGTTCTGCTCAAGAAACAAATGGGGCTTCGCAGATTGGTGCTGTTGAGAATGATCTTGAGTACTACGATTCAACAGATGATGAGGATGAAGATAATGATGCGGATGGAGGTATTGTTGATCTCGAAGATATTGCTGGAAAAGCTCCTTCAAAGAGAAATGGACTAGTTAAAGTGACTAAAGGTGATGGGAAGAAGGAAATGGTGACCCCTGTGATTAGAGCAAGCTTAACGAAGCAGGTATTGGTTTCTGTTGCTTGAGCTTTGAAACTCTGTTTGCAATTTCTCGCCTTTACTTAAATGAATATGACTTTTACACTTGCAGGGCTATAAAATAATTGGTTCACATAGTGGGGTTAAGATATGTAGATGGACAAAGTCACAACTTAGAGGCAGGGGAGGTTGCTACAAGCACTCCTTTTATGGCATTGAGAGTCACAGGTTTAATTGGAACTTCTGGTTTTTTCCCCTAGTCTTATGGTTGTTGTAGGTCGTGAATCCTATGTTAAGATATTTGGTTTTTGGTTTTCGAATAAACAAGATGCATGGAGACAACACCTAGTTTGGCTTGTGCAAACAAATGTGTCTTCTGTTGGAGGCATCACACAAATCCCGTGGGAAAGAGCTGGCAGTGGAAGATGGATGAGCCTTCAGTGATTGTGAAAGGTGCTCTAGATCTTCATACAAAGATGATTAAGCAAATGAAAGGAGTTCCAGGTTAGTTTATATCTTTCTCCTTACTTTGACTTGCAGATGATAAAACTCGGAACTCACTCAGGTCTCTCATAGTATATGAATATCTGTGCGTCAAGTTGGAGTCTGGAACCTATTTAGAAATCCCATAGTTTATGAAACTGAACTTGTTGCCTTTTGAAAGTCAAATATACTCTGGGTGTTTCGGTGTTTGTTTATTTGATTGTTTGTTTCCACCATTTGAATGTCAGATACTGATTTTTATTGACTGGCTATATTCTTCAGGTGTAACTCCAGAGAAATTAGAAGAAGGTCTAAACCCAAGACATTGTGCGTTATCACTTGTTGGTGAACCGATTATGTATCCAGAGATCAATGCCCTTGTAGATGAGCTACATGGAAGGCGTATTTCTACGTTTTTGGTCACAAATGCACAATTCCCCGAAAAGATTTTGATGATGAAGCCTATCACCCAGGTCTGTGGCGTCTGTTTTGTAGCTTTTGAAAGCTCAATTAACAGAATCAAATTGCCTAACTTATTATCTTTGATATCTACAGTTGTATGTAAGTGTAGATGCTGCAACCAAAGAGAGCTTGAAAGCTATTGATAGGCCTCTCTTTGCAGACTTCTGGGAGCGGTTTATTGTGAGTATTTTAATTAACCTCCTTCATGTACTGAATGAGCCTCTGAAATGAAATGTGACTTAAGGTAAAGGTATAATATCTGCACCATTTGTATTGCAGGACTCTTTGAAAGCTCTCCAGGAGAAGCAGCAGCGAACAGTCTACCGTTTAACACTTGTCAAAGGATGGAACACAGAGGAGCTAGATGCTTATTTCAACCTCTTTAGCATTGGGAAACCTGATTTCATCGAGATCAAAGGTGTCACATATTGCGGATCGTGAGTGTCTTCCACTTATTATCCTCTCTCACACTCTTGTTACATACATATCATTCTTATGCTAATCTTCTGTTAACAAACAAAAACAGCTCCGCAACATCAAAATTGACAATGGAGAATGTACCGTGGCACGCAGACGTTAAAGCATTCTCAGAAGCTCTGTCTCTGAAGAGCAAGGGGGGGTACGAGGTTGCTTGCGAACACGCCCATTCATGCTGTGTTCTTCTAGGGAGAACCGAAAAGTTCAAAGTGAATGGAAAGTGGTTCACTTGGATTGACTATGAAAAGTTCCACGATCTGGTTAGTTAACAAAACCCGAAATGTGATCATCTCAAAATCAAGTTTTGTTGTAATTGTTAAGCTATATAACCAACGCTATTGAATGAATTCGCGTAGGTGGCTTCGGGAGAACCGTTTACAAGCACAGACTATATGGCTCAAACACCGTCATGGGCGGTTTATGGAGCAGAGGAAGGTGGGTTTGATCCAGAGCAGTTGCGTTACAAGAAGGAAAGGCATCATCATCCTAAACCACAGGCGGTTTTAGCTTAAGACAGGAAGCAGTAAGCTAAGCTATTTTGTTTTCTGTTGTCGTCATCATCCTAAAAGCTGAGGCGACCTTAGCTTCAGACAGGAGCAAGCTAAGCTATTTTGTTAGCCCTTGCCAGCTTCTTCTTCTAGGTCTAAAGCTTTTTGTTTTTTGGTGTCATCTAACGGTGTTAACTCGTGGAAAGACGTTAAAATTTTTGAAATCATATCAACTTTACAAGAGTTTCAGTCCCTGAGCTGGGTTTTGTATCTGATAAAGTTTCGTTGTGTCTGGGAATTTTTTGAAGATTTCTCACGTGAAGCCTTGCGGCCCCAATAATGTCCTTTATAAAAATAGTCAATTTCACCATCAACGTGACTCGTCAAGTCTCTTTCTCTTTGCTCCAGATTAATTAGCTGGATAACTTTAATGGACAATTACATCTGTTTGGTTAAAGACGTAGTTTGCGTTGCGATTTTAATAATAGACAGGTTCTTTAACTAGCAATGCAATATATCCATTATAGTTTCTTAACTTATCCGTTCACCATGTGCGTTTGGTACCTTTTATCATTTATCAAATAAAAATTCGAAAGGGACGTAACCATCCATCAACTACGCAACCAATAAATTAAACAACCTACTACAACTAAAAAAATAACCCTAAACAGCTTTCTCATGAAACAATAATTAATTTAGTTTAATTGAAGCGTCATATATGTTTGAAGTTATATTTTTACCCACCATAATTAACACTGAGATCGACAAAATTAGCTTCTTGTTTTTGAACTAGTAGATCCAAGAAAATTTTAAATCAATTGTCTTTTCTTCCCATGAGGGTTTTAGTTAATTTATATAGCTCAGCAATAATCCAAGAACGCACAAAAAAACTCCATTGAAATGGTAATAAAATTTACCAACTCTTTACCGGCGTGCTTTTCCTCCTCGACCGTCTAGTTGACGGCTGCGGCACCACCTTCACCGCCATCCCCGGCTTCTCCTCCTCTAACTCTTCATGTTTAAACTTTTGCTCTACTTCCACACTGCTACTACTCCTAACTTTCTTCTTCTGCTTCTCTCTGTTAATAACCTCAGCTTCTTCGTTTTCATCTTCTTCGTCCTCGTACTCTTCGTAATCCTCGTCTTCTTCGGATTCTTCCTTCTTGAAATCTTCTGGGTTCTCAAGATTCTTCCTTGGCCTTCCCCTTCGTCTCCTTGTCGTCTGAGACTCCGTCGGAGATGAAGCTTCTGCTACCGTCGCCGTCACTGACGGTTCCTTTGCTTTCTGAAACCTTCTCTTCCCCATCAGTTTACCTTTTTCAACAGAATAATATTTTTCTTGAACAGCTTGTTCGATTTTTAATCTCTTCAAGAGCAATAACTTTTATTTTATGTTTTACAGACAGAAACAAAAAAAAACAACAGTCTTTAAAATCAAAAGCCGCCCACTCTTTGGTGTTTAGATAAAATATCAGAAGAAAAAGTAGATTTTATTTTTGTCCGTTGGTTATCTCTTCTATATTATCCACCAATATTATACGAGTATGACATATATATCCTTGGAGTTAGGGTTCATGTATAGTCTACGTTCTACATATTATAGAATTATATATTTTTTACATCCATTATAGATCATCAAAGATTAAAATTTCAAAGCTTCCAATAGTGACATTTTAAATCTAGTGATTTGCAAGAAGATTGCCACCTTATCACAAATTTGCAAGAATAGCTGCAATTTGTGTGTGAGGTTTGAGTTCTTTAAAAAAAAATCATTTTACAATAAACCCATAAATACATTCATATATGATGAGTTTTTTAAAATTCGGTATTAAATGAAAACCTATATTGATCATGTGAGAATCGAACCGTGACATTCTTCCGCACTACTACTAGTACTAACTTTCTATATAGAATCAAAATTTATTCATTAACCCGAAAACGGCACGACGTTCACTATTCATTAAGAAAGTTTAAACGGGGTGTAAATTTTAAAAGCCCAACAAGGCCCAACCATTTACCGTTTTGGAAAATCGACAAACAAATGCGTGTCGTTTTCAATTAAGAAAACCGACGTGGTGTGTCTCGTAAACAGCGAATGAATGGTTTGTTTTTGTTTGGTGGTAAAAGGGATAAGATCACGTGATCGCAAGTCAGAAGAGCCCATCTTCTTCTTCTCTCATCCTCCTCTCCTCCCGTTGGATCTCTCGTAAAGAGACAATTCTATCGAGTTCCCATCACTCTTTCAGATTATTTTTCCCTTTTAACACTGCAGATTTACAGAATACAATTTTCGATTTTTCTTTTGTTCTTTTCGAAAAAGACATATTTTTTTGCTGGAAATATCAAATTGGATTCGTAGCCACGCGCCGAGCTCACAATAATATATCCAAAGCTATGATCTAGGAAGGACGATCTCAAAAAAATCCTACTTGGCCACAAAAATTTTGCTATTTTTATTATTTTCCGTGTTTAAATTTTTGATTCAGACAGGGAGATTAATATTAAGCACTAGTTGTGCAAAATCACCAAAAAATATTAAAGTGGTGTTTTGTGGATGGAAACATCTTCTGGGTGAGCTTCCCTTTTCCCTTTTTTTTTTTTTTTTTTAGCTTTCTTTCTCTCCTTTCTTTTCTCCGGATTTGTCTAGGTTTTCAGAAAAGTATCTTAATTTTTTTTTATTTTTTTTTATTAAAGGTCGTTCCTTTTTGATGGTACGATTTTGTTCTTTCACCTGGTTCAATCTCTGCGGTTTCTAAATAGAACATTGGATGTTTCTTTCGCTGAAAGTTTCTTAATTTTTGTCATAAGAGATTTGTTTCTGCATCTGTGATTTTGATTTCTTTGACCATCTCTCTCCCTCTCTCTCTCTCTGTTTTTGCCAAGTGAGTAAAGTTTCAATCTTGACCTTTCTTTCTTTTCATTAGTTATTTGATTCTACTTGTTCTATTACCTTAGAATTCTTCCATTTTGGGAAAGAATGATTATTTTTTCCCCGTTTTGATTATCTTTTCAGGTTTCTTTCCTTTTTGATTTCGTTTTGTGATTCTCACGCTATTCTCATTTCTGCAGCAAATCACGTATTGCAATCCAAATCGACCATATACGCATCTCTGATGCAAATGTTTTCGATTTAGTGAGAAATAGAGATTGATTTTGGGTTCTTTTAATCATGGTGGAGCCTTATGAGACACGTAACAACGGTGAAGCATCTCAGATGGTTAGATATCAGAGTTATAACCATCACAATTCCAGAATACCATCATCATCATTATCGTTTTCATCGCCATTGCTTGAATTGAGAGTGTTCTATGTAAGAATCAGCAATTTCAAGGTTGATGATTCGACACCTGAGGTCCTCACCATTACTCATATACCTCTGGATCCAGATTCACTTCTGGAGATAAACGGTGTCCGAATGAGCATGTACTCTGAAGGAGTTTCGTCTCAGCTAAGGCGGGATCGTGTTGATAAGAAATCCGAAGTAGCTACGTTTATCAGCACAGACAATATCAGGTTGTCTGGTAGTGTGAAGTTTGAGGTTTATGACAAAGATGAGCTGGTTTTGTCTGGAACGCTTGAGATGTCCGGTAGCAATGGTTTCACTGGTGAATCCAAGCATAGCGTGAAGCGGTGGAACATGAACTGTGAAGCTGAGATCACTGCAGGGTCTGGTTTCTTGAAGGAGAAACATATTGGTGGTTCGGATTTATCATCTCCATTGCCAACTATTGAAGTCTATGTCACTGGTTGCTTCTCAGGAACACCCATCATCTTAACCAAGACTCTACAGCTTGGTTTCAGAAAGAAACACAGTAGAGTGACTGCGTTAGATTCGATTCCGGAGTATGAAACCGGTGAGCCTCATAAAGGCAACTCATCTGAGCTTGATTATCAGGTAACTTTTCATTGCTACTTCCACTGTTTCAAGATTATTATAATGCTTCATAATAGTTTTCTATTGATTTGTGTCCAACTTCAACACATTGAATGCTTTGCCTAAGATATGAGTCTTCTTGGTCATGCTACTATGAGCATTAAGTTTTTCCTGGTTTTGAGATTTCATAGTTTGAGACATGTTTCTTGGTACTCTTAGGAAGATAGTTCCTTTTGATATTGAAGTGGACCAACTTCGTTATAAATGATCATGTGCTGTATGGGACCTGACACATTTTACAAGTCAATAGATAGCTCTCTCCCTCTCTCTCTCTCTATCTCTCACACTCTCTCTCTTCCATTTGCCTCTTGTCTTGTGATCTTAATATCTTAACTCTTATCCTCTTGTCTGTTACAGTCAGTTCTTATGTGACCCATTGGTTGAAATGCCACAATATATTATCTTTAATATTTGCTTAGACTGATTCGGGAAACGTTTCCCTATTTAAGAGTGTTAAGATTAGCTTATCTTGAAGTTTTAATTGGAGGTTCTTGCAGTTGACATTGTCAAAACCTATTGGAGATAGATCTTCATACTCACCGTAGATTAAGAGCTTGCGTTTAACTATAGTGCAATGTCTATAACTTTGATAAAAGTCATGGAGCTGTAGACACCAATATGAGATACATCTGAAAGAGTTTTTAAAATTGGAACAAAAATACCATTAGCCTCTATCCTCCAAGTTATTGAATTACCATTGTATTCTTCATTTGACTATCTCTATGAGTGTCGCTCACTTCTTTTTCTTTTCAGAGACCACCATGTGTTACATACATGGATCTCTCTGTTACTGAGTTCTTTGTTTAGTATGGGAGTATTTTTCGGTGCAGGTAGCAGAATATGGAAGTTATAAACAGGAATATGAAGGAGAACACGGCGAAATGTATTGGAATAGAGAGTACGCAGATGGAGAAGATGGTGAAATGTCGTGGTTCAATGCTGGTGTTAGGGTTGGTGTGGGAATTGGTCTTGGTGTCTGTGTAGGTCTTGGCATTGGGGTTGGTCTTCTTGTGCGTACCTATCAGTCAACCACCAGAAACTTCAGAAGGAGGATTATCTAGTTTCATTCAAATTGTCTTGAGCTTCTCCTACTCTCCCTCTAACTCCAATCCATAACACATCACTTTTGACTGCAGAACTCTAAGCTATATAGTCTAAGCTAATACTGCTGTGTAGTAAAATCTTTCTTCATGTGTATTTTTTCTCTTTGTGCCTTCAAATTTTGAAAGAAATCATTCTCTCTTCTTGTGTTTGTTGAGATTTAGATTGAAAGAAACAAAGCTTTGTTACTGGTGCCTGGTAATGTGAATCTATTGTCTGCTTCCTGTAAATAAATGCTTATGGGTATAAAGAGTTTTTGGATTTCACTTACAAACCCTGCAAAAGTTACTTATTAGTACAAATCCTTTTATTTGATCAACGCCATGTCTAAATTTTACCACCTCTTTTCTTAGCATCAAGAGCTATAGTTAGTCCATTTGAAACTATATATTGCCTTCAAAACCGGTTAAGGGTTGGTTCGGATTGGCTCAGGGGAAATCTCAGCTCCAGAAAACCCGTTGCTCGCGTGCAGCTGGTTATTGTGAACCAATCCCCAAAAGTTTGCAGTTTTAACATCGTCTTGGTTCATTTGCTTGGAGAATTCTTCATAGTTATACTGCAACAAAGCTTTCCCTCCAAATTCGGTTGGGAGATTTTCCTCATCGAAAAATGAGCTCATAAGCTCCACGCTTTCCGGGTTCTTTGGGTAAACAAATTTCACCTTGACAAATGTCTTTGCATCAATAAAGTACTTCACAATCTGTGGACCAACACAAAAACGTGATTATGCTCCTGCACATATACATTAACCAATTCCTGTGTAGAGGAACAAACACGCACAAGATTGTCTTAATCAACCAAAGTTTTGTCTAACTATGAGATAGATGCAATGTTTTGTCTAACCTTCCAGAATGCCTCAAAGAGTCTTGGAGGATTATAGAGGAAAGCTACAGCTAGTCTCTCTGGGTAGTGATTCTGCAGTATATTTATAGTTTCTCTGGCAGATTTAATCGGCACACTAGTGCTCATTGACCAGTCCGTGAAGTCAATAAGCCAAGACATCTGTTCTTGATCCTCTGGCAGATTCAGAATAGCATTCTCAATGAGATAGACCAGATGTTTCATCTGGTTATCTAACGATTTTGTGTTCTGCAGAAGTTTTCACAAGAAAATGGATAGTTTTATCTTGTGCCATGAAGTTACAACTCACTCTAAAATATTAAATAAGAAGATGAGCTTTAGAAACCTGCAAGCCGGGTCTCAGTATAAGAACCGTTCTTCCATGCCTGTCATGGAATCCAGCTTTGTAAACCTTACCAGTCTCACCTTCGCCTGAAACTTCATCCTAGTAGAAAGCAAGTCTCAACCGATAAGTTTTAGTAGGAATTCTCCAAAGGGTTCCAACAGTTATTTATCAACAGGATGCAATTTTGACACCTACCCAACGGATTTCCTCGGGTTTAAAAGTCGATCTCCATTTCAACGTCTCCTCAAGCATCTTCTTGGCTTTGCCTACGTTCCAATTCCTAGCTTCCAGATATCTCTCGAGACACGCATCTGAACAATATAGTGAACTCCTTCCAGATAGCTGACCTATGAGAGCCTTAAGCTCTTTGGTCTATATCATTAAGATCAGAAAATTTTACCTTCTACGAATCAACTACTTAAATTAAGTGAAAATCATCAACAAGGCCAGGAAAGATTTTACCTTTGCCTCTCGGAGAGCGACCTCATTATGCTCTTGTTCGGTTTGCGAAGAAGTCTTCCAACGAAACATTTTGAATGGCACTTGGTTCCAGTATATCAAAATCTAGTAGTCTGTAAAAGTTACCACAATGAGAAAGCCATATAGATCATAATTCGTAAGTTAATACTAACGACGGCAGTTAAATCCAAAGTGAAGCAACATGTAATCCAAAAGGTTTCATGTGGTGATGCATGTGACTGGAAATCACAGACCAAACATGACTCAACTACCTACTACGCCAACTGCTGACACAAGCCCTAAGAAACTCAAAAGCTAGTAAAGTTTCAATTGAGCCTTGTGAGCAAACAGATCGATCAAAAAGGAATCAAATCAAAACAAGATTTGCATAGTTGTTCAAGATCCACCCAAATTCGGAACACTAGACAAAAGAATTTTACGATGAGCTCACTGCAAAACCGAATAATCCAGGGTCCTACTACTATTCTATTCGTCAGAGAATTGATTCTAGAGAAAACATAAACTCGATGAATCTAAAACCCTGACATATCTATAAGATTCAGAAACAACAAAGACCGAAACTTTACAGAGAATAACGAGCGAACCTAAACAGAGAGCAGCTAGGAACAGAGAGAATTTTAGGAGTGTGATGAGAGAAGTCGTCGAGAGTCAGCTGAAGAAAGCTGAAACTGATGAAATGGAGCAGAGAGGTGCGAGAAGAAAAGTAAAAGACATACACCGAACGCCTTATACAGACAGGTAGACCAACTACAACGTCTGCAATCTGCAATTAAAAATAATAAAATATCTTTCAGTAACTGAACGGTTTGGCACGGCACGGCACGTGAGATTCACGCATACATGAGACGGAGGCTCATACGTGTCGACTAAAGCCTCAAAAATCAAAAGCTTTTAACATAATTACGTCTATTTCGAATCCATATCCAGGCCCAATTCATACCTACGATGATATAAATAAATATTTGGTATGGCGACGAATTATCGTATAATAATTCACACATAGAAGAGGACTGAATTTTTGTTCTAGGATTTGATTACTTTCATACTGTTGAACCAGAGGGAAATAGTGGAGGTTTAGCTTTATTTTTTTCTAAGGAATATCCGGTCAAATTTTTATTGCTAGATGACCGTTTGATCGATGCTGAAACAATCATTAATGGTAATAGAGTCTATATGATTTTTATTTACGGCGATCCTGTTGTTCAAAACCGTGAATATGTGTGGGAGACATTAACCCGAATTGGTATCTCTAGATCTGAACCATGGTTTATAATTGGAGATTTTAATGAGATCTCAAGAAACCATGAAAAAAAGGGAGGAAGAAAAAGATCAGAAGCTTTCTTTCTATCTTTTCGAGCGATGATTAATGCGTGCGGGTTTATTGACTTTCCATATCAAAGAAACCAATTCTCATGGATTGGCCAACGAACAAATGGTAGGGTCAGATGCCGCCTGGATCGAGCCATGGGGAATGACGAATGGCATAATATTTTCTCCCACACAAATGTGGAGTACTTGAAGATGTGGGGCTCGGACCATAGACCCATCATAGCTTCCATTAGAAATAGTCCGAAAAAAATTTCGAGAACTTTTATGTTCGACAAACGATGGATAAGAATGCCAGGGTTGAAAGAAGCAGTAGGGGAAGGATGGGGGGTCGATAACCCCCAAAACCCCAGTATTCTCGCCAAGAAGATTCAGAACTGTAGAAGAGTAATATCCATCTGAAAGAAAACTAATCTGTCGAACTCAGAAAAATTGATAAAAGAGCTCCATGACAAGATTGAGAAAGCATATGAGGATGACCTCGTCACCTCAGAAGCCCTTCTTGACCTAAAAACAAGACTGTGACGCTTACAGGGAGGAAGAATCCTTTTGGCACCAAAAAAGTAGAGAGCTATGGCTGGCAGAAGGAGACAAGAACACAAAATTCTTCCATGCCTCAACCAAACAAAGAAGGGCAAAAAACAGAATTACAGGCTTGCTAAACAACAATGGAGTATGGATAGATAACGAAGACGACATCGAGAAAGTAGCGATAGAATACTTTAACGAGTTATTTACCTCTTCCTCATCAGTGAGAGACCCTTCCTCAGTTCTTAGAGAAGTCCCTCAAGTAGTTACCCCAATAATGAACGAGAGATTAACTAGAGAAGTACCTGAAGATGAAGTTAAGGGCGCCCTATTCTCATTAAACCCAGGCAAAGCACCAGGCCCAGACGGGATGACTGCCCTGTTCTATCAACGTTTCTGGGACATCATTAAAAAAGACCTGACAAAAATGGTCAATACATTCTTTAGTTCAGGTTTTTTTGATAAAAAGCTAAATGAGACGAATATTTGTCTTATCCCCAAAAGAGATCGACCTAGGGAGATGTCAGGTTTTCGTCCTATTAGCTTATGCAATGTAAGCTATAAGGTGATTTCTAAGATTTTGAGCCTATGCCTTAAGGGCCTCCTTCCGGATCTGATTTCCGAGACCCAGTCTGCATTTGTAGCAGGCAGATTAATAACAGATAATATCATCATCGCTCAAGAAAATTTTCATGCCCTCATAACTAACCCACCCAACATGAAAAATTAGTTAGCCATTAAAACAGATATAAGCAAAGCATATGATAGAGTGGAATGGTCGTTTCTCAGAGCGCTGATGGATAAGACGGGTTTTGACTCTCGTTGGGTAGAGTGGATTATGCAGTGCGTTACCACAGTTTCGTACAAAGTTCTGATTAATGGGGCTCCAAAAGGTAGAATCAACCCATCTCGGGGGATCCGCCAAGGAGACCCAATTTCACCATATATTTTTATTTTATGCACGGAAGCGCTCATCGCTCAGATCCGCAAAGCGGAAAATGAGGGAAAAATCCAAGGTCTTCGTATTTCCCATGCAAGCCCAAGGGTGTCTCATCTCCTTTTTGTAGACGATAGCTTATTCTTTTGTAAGGCAGATCCGTTTCAAAGTAACGAGGTTATACACATTATTCGCTCATATGGCGTAGTCTCTGACCAAGAAATCAACTTTTCCAAATCCTCAATTATGTTCGAAAATAAGGTTCCACCCTCCTTAATACAAGAGATCAAAGAGATCGTTGGTATTCAACATGAAGGAGGTATGGGTACCTACCTGGGTCTCCCTGAAAAATTGAATGGGTCTAAAGCACAAGTGTTTGCATTTGTGAGGGATAGATTGCAGAAACGAGTTAATTTGTGGTCTTCAAAGTTTCTCTCCAAGGGAGGCAAAGAAATTTTGATCAAGGCTCAGGCGCAGGCCCTTCCGACGTACGTTATGTCGTGTTTCCTTCTACCTAAAGCTATTTGCTCTAAACTAAATAGTGCAATTGCAAATTTCTGGTGGAGCAACAAAGCTGTTAGTAATGGAATCCATAGGCTTTCATGGGACAAACTCTGTTCTATCCTATCAGATGGAGGCCTAGGATTTAGATTTTTAGAGGATTTTAATATGGCTTTATTGGCAAAACAGCTCTAGAGGTTACTCAAGTACCCAGAGGCTCTCCTCACTCGGGCTCTTAAGGGAAGGTATTTCAGATATTGTAATCCGTTAGAAATCCAGTCTTCTAATCGGCCCTCTTACGGTTGGAGAAGTCTGCAAGCTTCGAAGGCCTTACTCATTTCTGGAATACGTAAGACGATCGGTTCCGGTTTCGAAACATGCATTTGGACGGAACCCTGGATACCAGATGTGCCCGCAAGACCTCCAAAAAGTCTATCTGTCTACCGTAACCCATTGGTTTATGTGAACACGTTGATCGATTTCGAGAACAATTCATGGAATTTGGAACGTCTCCGGGATCTCTTCCCCCCGGATGAAATTACACTTATCTTAGGGATCAGACCGAGCTTTTGAATCTCGAGGGACGGTTATTGTTGGACATTAACTAAGTCAGGCAATTACTCCGTCCGATCTGGTTATGTAGCCGCGAGAGCAATTTCTCGTCTTACTTGCGACCACCCTCTTCAGGGACCTAGTGTCACGACGCTAAAGGCGCAAGCATGGAATCTAAAAACTATACGAAAACTAAAACATTTTGTGTGGCAATGTGTGTCTGGTTGTTTGGCAACCTGCCAACGACTTCATTATCTCCATATTGGTAGAGATAAAGATTGCCCTAGATGTGGAGCTGCTGAAGAAACTATTAATCACTTACTCTTTGAATGCCCTCCAGCTAGGCAAGTATGAGCCCTTTCAGATATTCCTTCTTCCCTTTTGCTGTTTCCATCAACCTCCATTTTCAATAATCTTGATTATCTCTTCTGGAGGGATAAAGACTATGGAGCGACTAATGAGAGTTTGCGCCCTTTCCCATGGATCATGTGGTATATTTGGAAAGCAAGAAATCGCAAGGTCTTCGAAAACATCTATGCATCTCCTACAGACACCCTAGAGAAAGCTATCCAAGAATAAAAAGTTTGGAGAAAGGCCACCACCAGAGAAGAACCAGTTGGGGAAGTAGCTCCACCTTTGAAAAAATCTTTGATTCCACAAGATTCACCTGTGTGTTTCACCGATGGATCTTGGCACGCCACAGAGGCTCATAGTGGTCACGGTTGGATTGTAAGCATATGTGATATCATCTTGTTCGTAGGCATGAAAGGTTCACGACAGAATCTATCCCCACTTCACACCGAGCTGGAAACCCTCATTTGGGCAATGAAGAGCATGTTAGTACTCTCTATGGATAGAATCATCTTCGCAACAGACTGTTTGGATCTCCTAGCTATGACTGCTAATATTGACATTTGACCTTCCTTTGCATGAGCTGTCAGATTTTAAGTACTATAGAGATTTATTTTTACCTTTCAGTATTTTGTATATCCCGAGGAATGTCAATATCCGTGCTGATAAGCTTGCAAAATGTGCAAGAGCATGTGGTTACACTTTTTCCCATGTAAGTCAGTCGGTTCCCGACTGGCTCGCTCTCGAAGAGAGTATTTTTCGATAGACTTAATATATGGGGTTAGACGAAAAAAAAAAAAAAAAAAGAAGACTGAATAAAAAACAAAAATAAAATTAGTAATTCACACTGAGATTTTGTAAAGAAAGTAACAAAATTATTATTAATGGAGTTTACTACATTAGCAATGGAGTTGAAAGAGAAACCATCTGAAGCAATACTTTCTATGCACAAAGTTGAACACACACACAAAAAAAGAGTCTGAGACCATCATTGTCTAAAATCATTCTTTCAAATCTTGTTACGACATTTGAGCACCACTTTTAAGAATACCACACAATCCGGCAAAGCCCAACACCAAATCCCACTTGAAAGTTCCAAGACGCATGATTCAACTCCCCCTTCTTCATGAGCTTAACATTAGATTAACTGCATTTGAATTAGAGTTGGGTCTTGACTATTGTGACCTTTTCTTCATAGAAACAAAGAGAGCAGCTGTTAGAACGAACAACAATAGTTGGCAATTTCTGACATATAACGTTCAACTAATTTTGAAACAAAACGAGTGTTAGTTTCTGAGGTTGTACAGACTGATATTATTTACATCCAAGTTAAACTAATTTTGCAAATTCATAGACTTGTATGTTGCTTCAGTTTATGGAACTTAAACTTAATAAAACCTCCGTACTGTTAAAGGCAACTTTCGAGTCATTCTAGTTTAGAATCTAAACTGTAGATAATAATTTATCAAAGAACACTGAATTTGACGGAATTTAAATGAAGATATCGGTAGTAAGCTCAGAAGGTTGCACAATCATTTCAAAGATTGTAAAAATCTCATAAGTCCAGACATATATATAAGCAACTTCATCATCGCGAAAACCCCAGTATCATATTGATAGATAATTAAAAAAAGAAAAAAATAAAGTATAGATAGATTTAGAACTCAGAGAAGCTACTAAAATGGTAGCGATGGCAGACAATCTACACGGCATCAATTCAGACCGCCCGTCTGCTAATATCTCATCATCGATCCATTCAAATCCCAGAAAACAAAAGATTATCCAAATTCGAAATATTCCACAATGAAAAGCATAATTTGATTTAAAAACAATCTAATAGGCATCAGATAATAAGCGGAGATGTTTTGTCAACACTGTTCATCAGTGGTTAAGCATAAATTAATCAATTCGTCATTTGCCATCAAAATTAAAACAAAGAAAATAAATATATCGGTCGATTCATTTGACGCCAAAGCTGCAGAAATAGCATTGGGTTGGTAAGATAACCATTTCAATATCTGCACCCGTTCTAACTCCTCTACCATACTTTGTGATTTTACTCGACAAGTTAGAGGAGTGGGTAAATAAAACAGATGCATTCAAAATCCAATTCAATCGAACAGAAAACAAAACATAACAAGAGATAAACATGCACCACAAGAATCAATCGATATTCGAACAAATTCAAGATACCAGAAGCGAACAAGAGAACTGCGGAGGAATAGATCGGTTGTTGTTTTAAGAAATTGAGAGATTTGTCAGTATTTATATATGGTTTTGTTTTTTCGTCATTCTAGGGTTTTGGTTTTATCGGGCTTTCAATATTGTTTTCGTGGCCTATTCAATTAGATATTTGGCCCATTTTTGTATGGTCCATCGGGATAATAAGAAAACGGGATTTACGGATGTAACCTTCGAGAGTGACTCCAAAGTCATTGATTCAAGTTGTCAAGGATCCACCAGTTTAGTTTGGTCGAGAGTGACTCCAAAGTAAGCTACAGCACAGGCATTGCATTGTTAAGTTTGTTTCCTCCTATCGTATTTACTTTGTTTTGCTTGAATGTTCTATCCCCAATTGGCTACAACCAATTGTTGTTGGAAGGAAAAAAAAACGAACATTGGTTTTTGAGTATTCATATAAAACTGGTATGGTTGAGGAAAAAAAAAATTGTGCTGATGACCATTGAAATATTTCCCTATTTTTTTACTATGAAGATTATTCATTTACGCCCCTCTCACGTCAAAATTACATATTTACTCCCTTTGTCCCAAATCTCAGAGTGTATATATATTTTTTCTTTTTGCTCATTAAAAACCCTATTTAACAAATCAATCAAAAACATCTAAAAAGAGAGACTAATGATCTCCACCGTACCTAATGATCATTGTTCATATCCGACGGTGGCAAGAAGCTCTCCAAACACAAGCCACAAATATTAAAATCCACCTCCTCGATCCGCCATTTCTCCTCTATTCGTCTCCGGTGATTAACAGCTCCGCCGTAACGATAAAGCGTTGTCACGGTTTGACCACCGTGAGCTATGTTGACGGCGTCAACGAATATGTAATCGTCGATGATTGACTCCATACTTGTCTCCCAGAAAACGCCGTCGCTTTTGCCTCTACCGGATTTGACTCTCACGAGCTTTGTGTCACCGAACTTTACGAGAAGTCCCGTCCGTTGGCTGAAGTAACCCCACACCGTGTGGTGGATCACCTCCGTGTTCGGCGAGCACTGAGCCTTGAGAATATCTGACGGCGTCTCTAGCTTTAGGACGAAACAGTCTTCGCCGTTAACGGATTGTTCACCGATGCAAACGGCGTCTAAGAACAGGCTTGCCGTGCATCTTGGGTCTAGTCCCTGCCACGTCATTTAACAGGTGAAAATGTCACAAAAAAGAGACAGTAGACTACAACTTTTGTCGTTCTACTTTAGTCTAATCGTAAAAAAAGTTGATATTATGTACGTACTAACGATTGAATACAATGTATGAGATTTTGAAATGAGTACCTGGAAAAAGCGGCGGAGAGGGCGAGGAGGTCCACGGTGGGCCTGAGAAGGTTGAGTGGAGGATTGGTTCCAAGCCACCTTGCCGTCACTACCGGCGCTAATCTTGAAACCGGAAACAACTAGCTCCAAGAACCAAAGATTTGGATTCTTCTGCCATAAAACAAAACCTCCGACCTCGAAACTGCCTTTTCCCAGCCGCACTGGCGTAGTTGTTCCTTCGTCCTCTCCAGCAACCATCTCGGAGCCTTGCATCCTCACTTGCCCTACCGCGTACATGCTCTTCACCGCGTTCAAAGCAGCTGGACCTCCGCATGCTGCCACGTACTGTTGCACTATGTATTTAGCCGTCGACGCCTCCTTCAAATACACCATTACTATCAACATTCTACATAATAGGTTTGCTTTCTAGTTGGAGTAACGTGTAATATACGATGTAAATTGAAAATTTTGTTTGCAATTGTATGATAACTTTTCTAATACGAGAAAAATAAACAATTTATCCTATAAAACTTTTGTTATTTTGAAATAGTTGCATCTCGTTAGAAAATGAAGGTTAATTATCGCTACATATTTCATCTGTCTACATTTTTCTCTTCTTATACTGTAATCGGGAGATTCATAGTCTTCTAATCCCATGGCTTAGAGAATACTTTAATATTTTTGCCATTGAAAATGCTAGGAATAACCAACCATAACTAAAATCGCAATTGAAAAGACTTGAATCGTGACCTAAACCCACATGAAAAATCTTCAACAACATTGAACCCTATGGTTGGCGTTCATCTCTATACATGTGCATATTTATTTGAAAAATGTTATATCGGTGATTCGAACAAAAGTTAAACAAAAAAAATCCTTGAAAAATCTACAAAATTATCAAGACACGCAAGAATCACGGGACGATATAAACTAACACACAAAAAGAACACACATACAAAAATAGATTAAATGATGATTAAGATACGTACGATGGAAGTGTCGTTGATGGGTCGGGATAGACAGAACTCGAGAGGAACATGAAAGGGAATAAGAGGACTTCCCACGATCTTCAACAACGCCACAAACTCGTTGTCTGATTTTGACTGCAAATGCATATTGACATTACTCATGGATGACGATGACGCCGGCGTTCTGATATCAGCCGCAACGGCGGTCACGACTGCGTGTGCCTTCATGAGAGCGTGCATATTCCTCCACCGCCCCGCCGCATTGCTTCCCATCTTCGTAAACATTTCTTCGGGCACCGGAACCTCTAACACCGTCTCTAACCCGTCTTCTCTGTCCAAATTTGGACAAAGCTTCCTCATTTTCATTTATAAAGTTTTTAAGTTTTCGTTTATTTTTTCTAGATGATCCGAGAGAAAGAGGGGATTAGGGTTTTCCTCTTTCTCCGAAATTTTATTACGGGAGAGATCGATAGATTTTAGAGTATTATGAGGATTAACTACGAAAAAAAAACTATTCTTGATTTTTTTTTTTTCTCAATTTTCTGTTAGCCGGCTTTTATAACTAGGGTGCTCCTTGCTCGTAGCTATCGTGAGAACACGATTTTAGGGGGATCCATCTAATCTCTCTCTCTCTCTCTGTATTTATATACATATAATCTTATACTGATCTGATGTGACATATGCACGAAATTACACTTAGATATATCTATAAACGTTGACAAAAGATGTATATTAATTTGCATACGAATATTTGGATACGTTACATTGTGGTCGTGTACTACATATATACGTGGAAGACTTATAGTACTTGAGGAATCAGATCTAATCTATACAATCGGAGTGGTTAGGTGGGAGACCAAATGTGTACCGAGCCTCTTTCTTTATACGTACTTAATTCTATATTGTTATATTTGTTATTTTTTTCTGCTAGTCAGCAACATAAATTATACAAGTTTGAATTTGTATATGCTATAAATCAAGAGTAATATGTGTTAGTTCTGTTATTTTGTCATCATCCGAGTCATAGCCGTGACTACTTCTTTAGAAAAAAAGGCAAGTGTCGAATCGCGCATCAATATTAACATTTTTGAAATATATTTTTAAAAATAATATTTAATATTGTAAGTTATTACATAAAATGTTATTGAATTAAAAATAAATTAGAAATTTATTAAGGATAAATAATGGAATAGACAAATATGTATATACATGTATCCAAACAACCATTACAATTAATTCTCTACTATCTCTATAACCAAACACAATTTTAAAATATTAATATTAATTATAAAATTAAAATATCCATATATTGTTTCACAATTTATAATATAAATATTTAGAAGATTTTTTATGATTTAAAATTATGATTCTCCTATCATCTTTGTTTGATTTTTTATAATTGTTTTGAATCATCATATAATACATAAAATTAATAAAAATCTAATTTTTTTTCTGCATATGTTGTGATTCGAATTTTTTAAAACGGACATATATTACTCAATAATTAATGACAGAAAGTATGTGTTCAACTAACCACATCGACTAAAAATTTTAGACAATGATTTCTAGCCATATTATAAATAAGACCAAAATGAATATAATTTCGAATAAGCATGAAATTTAACTTAATAAGCATCCAAATTTTAAAAGTTTCTATATTGTTTAATTCGGTTCTTTAGTTGAACCATTTAATTATATCAGATATAATAAATTTAAAATTTTAAGAAAGTTTTAAATATTATGTACGTTTAAACTTATAAAAAGTTTAAAATACCACATGACGGGTTATGTGGTGGGACAGAGTTATATGGCAAGACGAGTTTGGATCGATATTAATATAAATTAAAAATATCTTTAATCCAATGTTACAACACGGGTAAATCTTCATTTTATTATTTTGTTATTACTACCAATATTAGACATGTCAATTAAGTTGATTCAATTGTATAAATAAAAATTGTTCTGCGGTATACCGCGATTTAAATTCTAGTTTTATGTAATAATTTTAAAGGCCACATTAATCATAATTTTCTTAGGTTAGTTGGTCATATCGTCACTCTAAACGTTATTTTATCAAAGTTTTATCCCCAATATTTATAACAATTTATTATTTTATATTTTTGTGTTTGGTTGTGTTTTAGTCTCATATATTTGTTGGGTATTAGTTTTTGTTTATTTAGGATATATAATCAACCATAAAACATAATTAAATAAAATTTGCCTAAAGCCTTTAAATTTGTAAGCACGACATGAACCGAGTTCAAAATTATCACTTGTTCACCCCATGTAAACATGAACTGGTGTATTTTTGATTATGATTCCAATGGTTAATACTTCAGAAAAGGTTTGATACTTGATCATAATGGTATAATCATATTAAGAAAATATTTGCAAAATTGAAAATTTACGAAATAATTAATCATATATCACAATGTTTTTGTGACATTACAATGGTTTAGTGGCCGATCAAAGTATGAGATTTGAATTTTCTGAAAACGCATTGTTTCTATTTGCATATGCAATCTTTTCACATATTATAGTATGATGTGAGTAGACAAATAGTGTAGTACCATTTTGCCGCGTACGCCCCGGACCCAAGCTCGGCTGAAGGCAAGGAATTCACTCATTAGTTGCAAGAAGAATGGTCTATTATGAAATCATCCGCGCAACCGTTATCACAATCCCATAAGGCCATAATGTTAAATCATTAGAGCATCATTATCGCAGATATTTTGAAAATGTCTTAAAATAAAAAATCATTTAATTAGATGAACTATAGAAGAAACGGGTCAGTGGGAAGAGATCCTAGAATCGTGTTTTCGCTCTCCCTCCTCTCTCTATCTCATGTGTCTCCTCTCTCTCTCATGTTAAAATATTTTTTAATATTTAAATTTAATTTTAAAGAATAACTTAAGACCCTTTAGTGGGGTTTACCATTATTGATGCTCTTAGTGTGAAAAGATCAATTTCTATTAATAATATTGATGATGTAATAGAGGAATAATATAGTATCCCAACATTTTATAGTCAGGTTACATGTGGTAGGGTGGAAATCAAGGATTGGACGACGATCCTCAAAATAGATAATTCAGCATCTAACATGAGTATGCAACTTCGTGGCATACAAGAACCTTTGAAAATTGAAATTATAACAGTTTAAAGTCAAAAATTTATAGTATATTTTGTTCTAATAGCTAAGAAACTTGGAATTACTCAATGCATCTGTTAGGAGATCCCACCATGAGCGGAGAAAGCTCACTTTTTTTTTTGTTTCAACGTGAAATAGAGGCGCCAAAATTCGAATTGTTTGGCGCGTAAATCCTCAAGCGATTATTTCATTTTCACCCTTTTGTTTGGCACTGATTATACTTCTTCCAAACGAACAGAACCATTGGGTACCCTCTAATTCTGGCCGGAGATCACAATCGGAGATGAATAGCGACAAGCAGCTTTCTCCTATCGGAGAATCGAGTGTCCCAGTTCCAAACAGGATGCTTAGGCGATTGAAGAAGGCTAAATCGATCTCCGATTTATGTCCTGGATCTGAAACCCTCGATTCCGATGGTGAAGATCTAGGGAAACTTGAATTGCAGTCTGCCAAGGGTTTCGATGGGTTCGAGAAAGAAGATGGGCTGCGATCTGATATCGAGGGTTTGGGTGTGGAGGATGGAGTTACGGCGAGGAAGGTACTTGATTTTGATTCTGTGCCTGAGATTAATCAGTCAATCGAAGATCTGGGCGAGAACGGTGAAGACGGAATCTCTGATTTGGGGACAGGAGAGGAAATTAGGGTTTCCGAAACTACGGAGGAGCGGCCAGGTAGTGCGCCTGAGTTTGACTCCCCAGTCGAGGAATTGGGCGAGAAAGGCGAAGACGAGATCTGTGATTTGGAATCAGAAGAGGAAATTAGGGATTCGGAAACGAAGGAAGCTGGAAAGAAGCGACCAGTTCTCGAGACAAGTGATAGCGAGGGGAACGAGACAAAGAGAGATAAGAAGAGGAACAAGAAGAGTGATGATTTTGATGAGCTGCCAGTCTCTACTGCTTCTATGAACATGACTAAGAAGGTAACTCACTATTTCTTTAGTGGATTTTATTATATATATCTTGAGTTAAATTTTGCAATATTTGATTCTTTATTTGGTGATACTGTTCTTCGTTCATCTGTAGGAAAGAAGAGAATATCTTGACCAGCTTCGTGCAGAAAACCAGAGACTCTTGCGAGGTATGTTAGTCTCAAATCACTTTTCAGTGTTCATTGCAACGTTTTGCAGGGAACCGACAATTGTCTTTGCCTTGGTGCTGGTTTGTGTTGGTTCTTTTTATGATAGAAACTAGAGATGCTGCCTTTGAACCTGCCCCTCTTGTCCGGAAACCCATTTCATCTGTATTGGAGAAAATTCGACGAAGAAAAGGGGAGATTTCAAAACAGTGAGTTCTGATATATTCTCTAACTTTTCCACTATAATCTCTTTTCTTAGTAACCGTGTTTGTGTGTTACCATTTATTCTGTTGGCAGATTCCTTAAAAGGAAGATATCCAAGTCTAGCGATATATGCGATGATGATGGGAATGCTTTTGACGAAGTTGTAGCTGAAGAAAAGAATGATGATATGGATTTGAATACTACAACAAAGCAAAACCCTCGAGGAGAGCATTGCTTGGATGATTCTGCAGGTCCATCGGGGAACAACTCAGACAGTCCCTCTAACCCTACTCATCAGGTGAGCCAACTCATGTGTCGTCACTTTAGATCTTTGCACAAATAGGAAGTTGTTTTCTGTTCTGTTGATTTGATTTTCGATTTTGAGGTCCTTAAGCAAAGTTTTGAGCGATATTTTAATGCTCCTCCAGACCTAGTACTAAGTTCAAACATTTGGGGATTTAAACTGTAGTTATTTATACCTGCAAATCCATTATATTCTGTTAACTCCACCTGCACAATAATTTGAGCAGCTCATTTCGTCTCCAGGTTACAAATGCTAAGTTTCTGCTGTGGTTCAAAGGCTAGTTTGTAAAATCAGATTTAAAGCTGACTCTCTCAGTTTTTTTTTGGTTAGGATCCATCCTTGCGTCCACAAACGATTAACTCTGGAGATGAACTTCTAAAGAAGACGTCAAGCAGATCTTTGGAAGAAGTAATGACCCCGTCTGTAGTTGCCATGAACCTCAAACTAAACCCGTCTCCTGTGCCTGACAAGTGAGTTTATCTTTAGGTGTGGTGACATGAGGAAATAGGATTAGCTAGAACATTGACATGCTCGTCTATCTAATATTGGAAAGCTTCACATAACGCAGTCTTTACATGTTCATAATATTTTATGGACAGATGTTAGTTTCAGTACATGAATAGCTTGTGTTCTGTGCCATAATTAGAAAAGCCATTGTTTATGTAGAGTTCAGTTATATTGTGTATACTTAGGCTTGCTTTCTCTGCAATAACTAATTCACATCTGCAGATCTTCTAAAGAAGCAGAGTACATGAAGGAAAATTCTGACTCTGAGACCCATGATTCGTCTCCTGGCGACCCTGTCAGAAAATTTATTGATGAGGATGCTGAAGAGGAAGATGACAGCGACAATGATTTACTCCGATTTGAGGATGAGGATGATGACGAAGATGAAGAAGATGATGATCTCAGGGATATGATTGTCAGTCAATTTAAGGAAGATCCAACTGATAAAGATAGGCGTAATGAGCTGCATCAGAAGTGGCTCGAGCAACAAGATGCTGCAGGGACAGAGAAACTCTTAGAGAAGCTAAAACGTGGTTTGCAGCAGGATGAAACATTATTGTCTGAAGATGAAGATGAAGATGATGATGATGAAGAGAGGGCTGAAGATGCTGATGACGAAGAAGTGCAAAAACCTGAAGCCAATGAAGATGAAAATGAAGATGAAGAAGATCCGAGTCATGCAAATACCATGCGAATGACCATAAAGAAAATAAAGGAAATGATCCCTTTAATGTTCACAGATGAAGATGATGTTTATGTGTCATCTGACGATGAGGAAATGGAAAAGAAGCTTCTGCAACAGCGACTGTACAAGAAAATGGTAGGTGATCCCGGTTCAATAGTTCTGTACTCCATATTTTATCAGTTGATCCACCATACCTCTATATGGTAAATATTGAAAAGCTTGTTTGATGTTTTGCTTGTGCTGCCCCATGAATCTCGATCACTGTTGTTTGGAACAGGAGCTAAAGGCCAAGTCTTCATCATCTATTGGGGATGAAAACTCTGAGGAAATTCTTCGCTACATCAAGAAGCCTGAGATTAAGAAGAAAGCAAAACCTTGTAAGATACCACGCAAGTTTCTCCCTCTATTTGTAATCATCAGCTGAGTTTATACACATTGCTGATTGCTTATAACCATTTTGTTTGAATTGTTTTCAGCTTTCAAAGAAAGGGCACTCATGGGAATGAACAAAAACCCTGCGACATCCAAGGTATAAGCTTTCTTCAGTTACTTCCACATACTAATGAAGTTCGTAGAGAGGTCACTCTTGATGACTTGCTAAAAACAGGACAAGGAATTGCAACTTTACTCATGCCATGAATATTTTGCAGTCATCGTTCTTGGGTAGACTTACAAAGAGTTCCATATCGGAAGGATCACGCAAGCGTGGATCAAACGTTGTACGTGGCTATATATTCGAACGTGATGACAGTAACAGCAAAAGCTCAAACTCACTGCCAGAGGAACCTCCAGCTCCGGAGACGGTAAAGCCCTTTCTATAAAAATACACAAATTTCTGGTACATATGTAAATGTGTTCTTCCTAACATTTGCAGATTATTCAAGAAAAAAGCCGACCAAAAAGAGCTCCGGCAAAATTCACTGCCTCACAGTCACAAGAGAGAGCAGCAACCACGGTGGTGGAGGAGATGAGCACGAGGCAAAGATCAACCTTGTACGAGATTCTAAAGATGTCTTCAAAGAAAACTTGCTTCAATTCACGCGAGACAGTGATAAGCAGCAACCACACTGAGTCTATATTTGCTGCTTTCAAATTGGATAAAAAACCAGTTAAGACGAATCCACGAGTAAACACCCTCTCCCTCTAATTAAATGTATTCTTGTGAAATCAATTCTTCATCTTTCCAACTAAAAATTATCTTTTTTGTTTTTGTTTTTAACAGTTTTTTTAATCTAACAAATATTTAACAGGAAAAGAGATGAAATCAGTTAAAACAAAAGACAGAGAACTGTAGCAATGTGTTTTGGAGGAATTCAGACACTGTTGTGATGAAACAGCACGTGTGGTGAACGTGAATCACTGGATCGTGTAGCTTTTTGTTTGTGTGGCCACCACCAAAACGACGTAGGACCGCGCGTTTTGGCATGTTCCTTGGATCAGATTCAGTCTCGACAAGTACATAGGTTGTTGCTGTAACTACAGAGGTTTTTGTTGGAGGTTAGATCGTCGTCCGTCGTAGTCATTCGAATCGAATTATAATTCAAAGTTTTGTTTTATGTATTCAGTGTTTAAAATATACTATTTCTTTTCAATGGATAGAAATTATTCAAGAATCTTTCAACTAATTACATAACTAACATCCATTACCAAAAAAATAGTTAACCCTTTTATTTTCTCAAAGCGCAAACAGTTTTTTATCACATGTTGTCGTAATTTATTCTGAATAAATATCGTAACCTGTTGGAGTATTATAATTTGACATTTCTTTGATCCCAAAAATAAAAATCTAAGGATATATCCTTTTTTTTTGTTTCCCCTTCTTCCCCTAAGCTTCGTTGAGAGACTGAAGAATCCGACTGAAGAAGACCAGAGAGTTTCGGACACAAAAAGATCTCAAATCGGACAATTTTTTATTTTATTTTCTTACCTCAACGATGTTTGACTTACAAAAGAAAACCTCAGATAGATTCTGACCGGATAAATCTTCTTCTTTCCAGATCCGCATTCTCCCTCTTGCATAGATCTACAAAAAAGATGGCGGTTACTTACTGATTACAGAAGAAAAAAGGACCCTTTGATGCCCACTTTAATGGCGGATTCTCGAAACGGCAAGTCCTTTTTCTTTTGCTTCTCCTTCTTTGTCTCGCTTAGTTTGCTTTTCCTTTTGCCGTCCTTTTCGGATGCATCTCCGGTTGGCACCGGTTCCGGCTCCGATCCTATTCCGTACGAGAACTCAGATGCTTCTTCTGGAGTCGTGACCAGCAGCGAATCCGACACGCAAGGTGTTTCATTGCATAGACTCGAGGAACTTGTTAGGAATCTTACGGAAGTAGTTGCTAGATTAGATGCTAAGTTATCTGAAACTCAGTTTAAGGTAGAGAAAGAGATCAGTCGTGATGAGATCGAAGAAGAAAGGATTAGAGAGAAAGCTAAGGCTTTTTCCGTGACAAAGTACAGTCCTTTCTGGTCCGAGAGATTCGAATTCACATCGGCTGTGAAATTGGACTCTGAAGCGACCTGTATCAACGTTTTGCCGTTTCGAGATTACGAAGGTTTAAGCAAGTATTTCGCAGTTGGGGATTCAAGTGGTAGGGTTTTTGTGTTCTTGAGAAATGGGGATGTATTGGTTGAGTTTTTCACTACCTGCGATTCACCAATCACGGCAATGGTTTCTTACATGTCTGCGTATAAGAATGAGAGTTTCGTGGTGACGGGACACCAAAGTGGAGTCATCTTGTTGCATAGACTCCGCGAGGGCTCGATCGGGGAGGATTGGAACTCCGCTGTGATGGAAAATGTTGGGAAGTTTGATGGCACGGAGGACGGTTTGCAAGTGACTCTATTGGAAGTGCATCATGTGGGTCGGGTTAGGTATATATTGGCGACAGATCTTAGCGGAAAGCTCACGGTATTCACTGAGAACAGAACGGTTTATGGCTCGGTTACCCCATCGAGTAGACCACTTGTGTTCTTGAAGCAGAGGCTGTTGTTTCTCACTGAGACTGGTGCTGGTTCATTGGACTTAAGAAGCATGAAAATCAGAGAATCCGAGTGTGAAGGTTTAAACCATTCTCTAGCGAGAAGTTACGTTTTTGATGCGTCGGAACGGTCTAAAGCTTACGGATTCACATCTGAAGGCGAAATCATTCACGTATTGCTTCTCGGAGACATCATGAACTTCAAATGTAGAGTAAGATCAAAGAAAAAGGTTCAAATGGAGGAGCCTGTAGCGTTACAAGCCATCAAAGGCTATCTACTTGTAGTCAACCAAGAGAAAGTCTTTGTATACAACGTATCGACTCAACACTACGTTCGAACCACAGGTCCTCGGCTTCTGTTCCCCGCTGCATTAGAAGATATCAGGTCAACGTTCTTGAGCCATCGAGAATCATCAAAAACCACCGATCACCAGAAGCTTGAAAAGGTAACTCCTTTGATAGCAAGCGACCGCGAAAAGCTGCTTGTGATGGGTTTAGGAGATGGATATGTCGCTACATACAAATCAAAGCTTCCGATCTCCAAAGCAGAATTCAACACAATGCTTTGGAGCAGTCCTGTCTTCTTCTTCATACTGTTCTTATTCGGCGCTTGGCATTTTTTCGCCAAGAAGAAAGAATCTCTCACAGCTTGGGGACCCGACGATCCTTTCACCTCTACGACAATTCAGTCTTCCTCTTCTTCTATTACAACTGCGCAAAGCAGTTCCGCATTTACTGAACCAACTAGGAGAAACGACGACCTCATGGATCTTCGGAGAAGGTACGTTTCGCCATCTCGGTACCCTCCTGGAGCAGCAACAAGTGCTTACCGTTCAGTCGGGTCTAACGACCCGAGCTCAAGAGCTCCAGTGGAAACCACTAACTACAGAACAACCGCACAGGAGATGAAGTATCGTGGTGGGTCAGGTCTTGATTCAGGTGGGTTTGGTAAAAGAAGAGAGAGCTTGTTTGGTAATAACAAAGCTTTAAACGACGAGAGTTAGCTCCTTTTTACTAACACTCGCCGTTGTTTTTTCACATAGTTCGTTATGTTTTTTTTTTCAACTTCCTTTTTTACCGGTCAACGCTTAAAAATTTTGTATTATGTAAAACTCCGGCGAAGAAATAAATTTTTTACCGGTAGCATTGTTTCTCCGGTCACATCTTTCACTTGAATCGCACTGTAATTTTCTTGTGGCAATCTCAAGAATCAAGATCAGATTAAAAATTGTTTTTTTTCTTTTCGATATATTATAATTTCAAGATCCAATAAATGAACTTGAAGCAGAGAGAGAGAGACTTGAAGATAACTAAGTCAACATATGGCAGTGTTCTTCATCATCGTCTTGGTCTTTTTCTTCTTTCTTGTCTTCAGATTCATCTACAGTAATCTATGGCTCCCTTGGAGAATCCAATCTCACTTCAAGAAGCAGAGCGTGACGGGTCCTCGTTACCGGATATTCACCGGAAACTCCGGAGAGGTGAGTCGATTAACGGCGGAGGCGAAATCGAAGCCGATTCCTTCCGGGAACAACCCTCATGAGTTCGTCCACCGTGTGGCTCCTCACTACCATGCGTGGTCACGTGCTTACGGGAAGACGTTCCTCTACTGGTTCGGGTCGAAACCTGTGGTGGCCACGTCGGATCCGAGACTAATCCGGGAAGCTTTGTCGACGGGTGGGTCGTTTGATCGAATCGGGCATAACCCTTTGTCTAAGCTGCTTTATGCTCAGGGTCTTCCTGGTCTTAGAGGTGAACAATGGGCTTTCCATAGAAGAATCGCCAAACAAGCTTTTACAATGGAGAAACTCAAGGTTACCACACATCAATGTAGAAGCTAAGTTCTGTAATTCAGACAACATTTGTGCTATTTGGAATCAGTCTAGTTTGTTTAAAAGTTACCAAATCCGAAACTTGATTACTTTATACTGTTATAGGATTGTGGCTAAAGCTGAGATCTTTTTACAGAGGTGGGTGCCTCAGATGGTGACAAGTACTACGATGTTGCTGGAGAAATGGGAAGAGATGAGAAACGGAGAAGAAGAGATTGAGTTAGAGGTACACAAAGAGATGCACAGTTTGTCAGCAGATATGTTATCAAGAACAGCTTTTGGAAACAGCGTGGAAGAAGGGAAAGAAATCTTTGCGCTGCAGGAGCGTATGATGCGTCTTTTTTATCTAGTTCGATCGAGCGTTTATATACCCGGATTCAGGTAAGTCTGGTAGGCAATCTTTCTAGTTTTGATTGGAACAAGAACCTTAATGCTCATTTGAAATGGTGGTTTAGATTCTTTCCTTCGAAGACGAATAGAGAGATATGGAGAACTGAGAAACAAATCCGTGGTTCTATTCTAAAACTGATCCAAAACAACAAAACAACAACTGCTGAGAAATCAGGAACTCTGCTTCAGGCTTTTATGTCTCCTTACACGAATCAGAATGGTCAAGAAGAGAAGCTTGGGATTGAAGAAGTTATAGATGAATGCAAAACCTTCTACTTTGCAGCTAAGGAAACAACTGGCAACCTTGTGACATGGGTCTTAGTCCTCTTAGCTATGCACCAAGAATGGCAAAAGATTGCTCGGGAAGAAGTCATACGCGTCCTCGGACCAACCAGGCTTCCTACTCTAGACATCTTGCAAGACCTCAAGATTGTACGTCCTTCTGCTCCAACTTAAGAATGGTTTTATGAGACGTTGATTCTTGACAACATATTCTTCTTTGTTAACAGCTAAGTATGATAATCAATGAGACACTCCGGCTCTACCCTCCAGCAATGACACTAAACCGTGACACTCTTAGGAGAGCTAAGCTCGGAAACCTTGACATTCCTGTAGGAACTCAACTCTATTTGTCCGTGGTCGCGATGCACCACGATAAAGAAACATGGGGAAACGACGCAGAGGAGTTTAATCCGCGTAGGTTTGAAGATCCTAAGAAACAATCAGCTCTGCTTGTGCCGTTTGGGTTAGGACCTAGGACTTGTGTGGGACAGAATCTTGCTGTGAATGAGGCCAAAACTGTTCTGGCTACGATCTTGAAGCATTACAGTTTCAGGTTGTCTCCAAGTTATGCTCATGCTCCTGTTTTGTTTGTGACCTTGCAGCCTCAAAATGGTGCTCATCTTCTCTTTACAAGGATATCGAGTTAAAAAACTACCAAGATTGGTTGGTATAATGGTTTCCGGTTTGTTCCGGTTTAGGTGGGATTTAATCATTGAAATGTATTTCGGTTTGGTTATGGTATTTTCTCCCCTTGAATGAAAAGGCTAAAATGGTCAAAGCACACAATTATTATTATATTGCATTAATCAACCCATTATCTTCTTCCTACAAACTCAGAAGACTCTGCAACTCCTAAATCACCGAGTTTGTGTTCATATATTTTGGCGGGAAGAAAACTGATACTTTTTCTTATTCCATCAATCTTTTTTTTTCTCCTACTCTACGATATAATTCAATTGAAGAAAGTTAATGAGAAAAGCATCAACGAAAACACGCGCTCAAGGTGTTCGACGAAATTCCGCAGAGAGACTATAACGCCATAGGAGATGCCACTAGAACCGATTCGATTCTTGAAGACCAGCGCAGGCGTAATTGTTGGCGGGTTTGTGATCATAAACGCGGTTTCTTCAGCAGCCATAGGAGCATTTCGATATGCAATTGAAGAGAAACGGAAGAAAAGCGGATTGGCTTGTAGAGCGTGTCGTGGAAAAGGGTTTTACATATGCAAATTATGCAAAGGAAACGCAACGATTAGATGGTCACCGTTGTATGATCCTGTTTGTATCAATCCATGTCTTTGCCCTACTTGCGATGGTCACAGGTTTTTATGTTGCTTCTTTTTCTCCTTCAAAATGCAGAGATTGTTCTTCTAGACTAAAAATTTGGATTCCTTTTTGACATTGCAGGGTACAACGATGTCTCAACTGCTTAGGAAAGGAGTACTGTTGGACTCCTTAGGCTTTATGATTTGATCATCTTTATGCTTTTGAAACCTCGGTTTGTTTTGATACGATTTCTAGTGTTGAGAATGGTGTAGATTTGAGGGGAAAATAATAAATAACGGGTCCTGCTTTTTAGAATCGTGATAAATTTCGTTGTGGCTGAGTTCGGCAATTCTGCCTAAACCTCTCTACCTAGTTAGATGTTAGGTGGACCGTTCTTTCTCTTTCAGTATGGTGACCTTTGACCAAGAACAACGTCAGCCGTCAGTACAATCAAGATAAGACAATAAATAAAGTGTTTAAATAAACATTAAGGAAATCAAATCAATGGTTATATAAGATTAACTTGCACAACTAGGATTTGATCACAGAAGAAAGAAAGGGGTTTATCAATTTGGCTACTGCGTCCTCTCTCTCTCTCTTGGAGAAAGTCAATTGGCAATGGGGGGTCGTAGAGACGGAATCCAGCAATTCCGCGAATGTGGAATTGCGATCGCCATCCTGGTTGGAATTTTCATCGGGTGCGTCTGCACTATCTTGTTACCAAACGATTTCTTCAACTTCGGATCGTCGAAGGTAAAAGATCTTATACTATAAATCATGTACATCATTTTTTTAAATTCTGTGTTCTATAGCTCTAGATTTGTGTTCTGAATTAGAAGATGTCCTGCGGAAGCTAGCAATTATAGGCATTGAGTTAATTTATATGGGGAATGCTGGAATTGTGTTGTGTTTGTTGGATAATTCAAAATGTTGGTGAATGAAGTTTGAATACTATAGCCGAATATTGAACTATATTTGGCGGGAGATGGATTTTAAGATTTGAGAATTTAAGTCTCTTACTGAGTTCTTTTGTTTTGAGGAGTCATAATCTTCATCGATTTTTGAGTAAGAAAAGTTACATATTGCATGTTTAACCATCATCATCTTGGATATTACTCAAGACGAATTTTGTGACATCAAAACCAAATTTTAAATGGTGATTTCATCCTTTTGCTCTTTTATCTTTTCAGGTTGGATCGGCTTCAGGTGAATCGCCTGAACAGGTCAAAATGTTGAAATCAGAATTTGCAATTATCTCCGAAAAGAATGCTGAGTTAAGCAAGCAGGTCAGAGAGCTAACAGAAAAGGTACGGTTGGCGGAACAAAGAACAGAGATCAGGGCCGGGCCTTTTGGCACTGTCATGGGTGTGAGAACTAATCCAACTGTGGTTCCCGACGAGTCTGTTAACCCCAGATTAGCTAAGCTTTTAGAGAAAGTAGCTGTCAATAAAGAGACCATTGTGGTTCTTGCAAATTCAAATGTGAAACAAATGTTGGAGGTGCAGATTGCTAGCGTAAAGAGAGTGGGTATTCGAAACTACTTGGTTGTCCCGTTGGATGATTCCATAGAAAGCTTCTGTAAATCGAATGAAGTCGCATATTACAAGAGAGATCCAGATAATGCGATGGATGTGGTTGGGAAAAGCGGAAGTAGTTCGGCTGTATCTGGACTGAAATTCCGCGTCTTAAGGGAGTTCTTGCAGCTTGGTTATGGTGTTCTTCTATCAGATGTGGACATTGTATTCTTGCAGAACCCTTTTGGTCATCTGTACAGAGACTCTGATGTGGAGTCCATGAGCGATGGCCATGACAATAACACGGCTTATGGCTTCAACGATGTGTTTGATGACCCATCCATGGGACGGTCTCGATATGTCTACACAGCGAGGATATGGGTTTTTAATTCCGGGTTTTTCTATCTAAGACCAACTCTTCCTTCAATCGAGCTACTCGATCGCGTGACAGAAACACTCTCTAAGTCAGGGGGATGGGATCAAGCAGTTTTCAATGAGCACCTCTTTTACCCTTCGCATCCCGGTTACACGGGCTTACACGCTTCCAAGAGAGTCATGGATATATACGAGTTCATGAACAGTAGGGTCCTCTTCAAAACGGTGAGAAAGAATCAGGAACTGAAGAAGTTGAAGCCGGTGATTGTTCATCTGAATTACCATCCAGATAAACTCATCCGAATGCAAGCTGCAGTGGAGTTCTACGTTAATGGCAAGCAAGATGCGCTTGATAGCTTCTCAGATGGTACTGTTGGATAGAGGAATAGATGCTTGTTAAGCAAGATATCTAAATAACCTAGCTGCTTCTTCTTCTTCTTCTGATAGAGAGGTTATTAAACCACTTCTTTTTGTCAAACTTCGAACGTGGTTTAAGAGAATTAAAACCACTTGTTTTTGTTTTAATCGAAAGATTTAAAACAACTTCTTTCTTTCTCTATCTCTATCAGTATGTTATGTTAATTTGACCTTTTGACGAATGACAACTTCAGCAGTCAAAGATTACATATAGAACAAACAGCAATAAGTGAATCATAAGAAGGAAACACAAATACAATAAACTTGCACAACTACGGCTTGATCACAGAAGACGAAAGTGTTCATCAATTTGGCTACTAAGTTTTCTGGCAATGGAATTTATAAGATGTTTGTTGTTTAACAGCCGAAGTTAGAACTATATTTGGCGGGAGATGGAATTGATTGGGCCGAACAAGCCCACAATATTTTTAGGGTTTTTCTTTGACTTCTCTTTTATATTGTAGGTTAAACGAAAGCTCTAATTCCTTAAAGCCGTACGCCACCCCTGAAAAGGAGCTTCGTTAGTCTCTTAGTTTCTTCACTTCGATCGTATGTTCGTGTTTTTACAGATAAAGAAAGAAAGAAGTGGAAAATATGGCTTATCAAGCAATGAAGCCCAAGCCCACGAAGGCTGGTTTGGAAGAAGTGATGGCATGTCTGACATCAGTGCGATACTTGCAAGAAGTGGGAAAGCTATCCAAATCCATGACAAAACTGCTTTCCCATTTCTTCCGAGTTGATCTCACTGATATCAGATATCTCATCGGAACCCTAGAGAATGCATCTACTTGCAAGAAGTGTATTATCCAGTTTGTTTCAATCATGTAATTGCCCTACTTGTGATGGTAACAGGTCTGTCTAGCTCCACTCAATTCTTCTTTAGCCTTAATAACTATTTGATTCTCTGTGTGTTTTGCACTAAAAATGCTGAACAAAGATCTTATCGATCCCGCTTTATTATTGAATTGAAGTTTGGTTCGTGGTGGGTTCGGCAAATTTTGCCTAACTTGTACATAAATGATCAAGCAAAACCACGCTTTATAGACTGTGTAGTATAGAGATTATTATATTTTTGTCAACCTTGGAACATTGTTTAAAAGAAAAAATGAAAACCACTTATTTATGTTAATATGACTTTTTGACCACGGACAACTTCCGCAGCCACATTTAAGTCAACAATGAATTATTTTGATATTAGATCAATAGAAATAAATATTAAAAAAAATGGACTATAGAACAAATCATTAAAAAAAAATTAAGGAAATACAAATCAATGGTTAAAGAGGCTTATATAAGATTAAGTGTCCACACAGAAGAAGAAAGGGTTTATCAATTCTGGCTACCGGTGTCTTTTCGGCAATGGCTGGTCGTAGAGACAGAATCCAACAGCTCCGTAGATCTCGAATTACAATCGCCATCGTGGTCGGAATTCTTATCGGCTGTGTCTGCGCCGTCATGTTCCCGAACGGGTTCTTTAACTCGGGATCATCGTTGGTAGTTAACGAACGCCTTTCGAAATCGACCTCTAAGGTACTTCAGATCTTATGCCTCTAAACATGTACACTCATTTATTTCTCTGTGGTCTTCTCGATTTGTGATGTGAGGTAGAGCTTTCAATTAGCCGAATTTAAAACTATATTTGTCTTTGGAGATTTGAGAATTTAAGTCTCTTGCTGAATTCGTTTGTTTTGAAGATAAGATTCATAATCGTCCATCAATTTTTGAGTAGGAATTACAAGATTTGCATGGTTCGATCATCATGTTGGGTCCGTACCTTTGAGCTTACTTTTAAGTCCTCCACATTTGCGTTTAAAGTGGTGAAATTTCATCTTTTCTCTGTTTTTTTTTTTTTTTTTTTTTTTTTTTTTTTTTTTTTTTAAAACTGTTCAGGTTGGATTGGCTTCATGTGAATCGTCCGAACGTGTCAAAATGCTCGAATCAGATTTTTCAACTATCTCGGAAAAGAACGCAGAGTTGAAGAAGCAGATCAAAGAGCTAACAGAAAAGGTACGGTTGGCAGAACAAGAAACAGAGAATGCAAGGAAACAAGTCTTTGTTTTGGGATCAGAGATCAAGGCAGGGCCTTTTGGCACTGTCAAAAGTCTGAGAACTAATCCAACTGTGGTTCCCGACGAGTCTGTTAACCCCAGACTAGCAAAGCTTTTAGAGAAAGTAGCTGTTAATAAAGAGGTCATTGTGGTTCTTGCAAACTCAAATGTGAAACCAATGTTGGAGGTGCAGATTGCTAGCGTAAAGAGAGTTGGTATTCCAAACTACCTGATTGTCGCTTTGGATGATTCCATAGTAAACTTCTGTAAATCGAAGGAGGTTGCATATTACAAGAGAGATTCAGATAAAGCGGTGGACATGGTCGGGAAAAGCGGAGGAAATCATGCTGTTTCCGGGCTGAAGTTCCGCGTCTTAAGGGAGTTCTTGCAGCTTGGTTATGGTGTTCTTCTATCGGATGTGGACATTGTATTTTTGCAGAACCCTTTTGGTCATCTGTTCAGAGACTCTGATGTGGAGTCAATGAGCGATGGCCATGACAATAGCACGGCTTATGGATTCAACGATGTGTTTGATGAACCATCCATGGGATGGGCTAGGTATGCACACACAATGAGGATATGGGTATTCAACTCCGGGTTTTTCTATCTAAGGCCAACTCTTCCTTCAATCGAGCTACTCGATCGAGTGGCAGATACACTCTCTAAGTCACAGGCATGGGACCAAGCGGTTTTCAATGAGCAAATCTTTTACCCATCGCATCCGGGATACACTGGCTTACACGCTTCCAAGAGAGTCATGGATATGTACGAGTTCATGAACAGTAAAGTTCTCTTTAAAACCGTGAGAAAGAATCATGAACTAAAGAAGTTGAAGCCGGTGATTATTCATTTGAATTACCATCCAGATAAACTCGAACGAATGCAAGCTGTGGTAGAGTTCTACATTAATGGCAAGCAAGATGCGCTTGATAGATTCCCAGATGGTTCTGGTTGATAAAAAGAGATAGATGCTTGTTAAGCAAGATATCTTCAATGGCAGATTCTGCCTTAAATACTTCCTCAAGTAAAAGAAAAGGGTAGGCTTAGTTTCATCTTCCCACATCTATGGTTATAATCTTATTCTCCCTTCTGGGTTTCTAGTCTTTTTTTTTTTCTTCTTCTTCTGTGCTATGAATCTTGTGTAACCTATAGCTGAAATCTCAAGAGTCTTAACTATACTGCTGACCACAGTTTCTTCTATACCCAGAAAAGTCTCTTTTAACTCTGCATTATTTCCTGACCACAAAGAAAAAAAGAAAGAAGATTTATGAGAGACAAAAAAAGGGAAAGAAAGAGAGAGATGGAAGAAGAAGAAGGAAGACAAAGAGAGTTTGGATTTATGTGTGTTTTATCCACAAAGACGACTCTTAAGATTCTTCTTCTCTCTGTAGTAACGGAAAAATCCCTTCTTTTTTTGTGGTTTCAAATCAAATGGAACCCCACTCTTACCTATGTCTTTGTCTTTTTCTTAAGGCTTTTGTTTCAGCCTTGATTTCTCTGTATCCATCTCGGAGCAATTGCAATTTCTGTGTATTATGTGCTATGCAGACATTACCAAGCTCAGAAACCGTTCTTCTGGCCTCGAACTCACCACCTGTTGGTGATGACGTGGACATCGATTTCGGGGACGTGTTTGGCGGTCCTCCTAAGAGACGTTCCAAGGTTAATAATAACGAAGTCACGCGGCATAGCTTCAGCGAATCCGCTCTCCGGCGGCGTGACGTCGGAGCGCTGATTCCGCAAGACGATAAGCCTGTTTTTGGCGAAGAGACATCGGTCCGGCGTCGTTTCACCACCGATGATTTCTTCGACGATATTTTCAGAGTGAATGAATCATCGTCATCATCTTCTTCGCCGATGGTGAAGAAGGAACGAGAACTGTTCGGGTCATCACTTCCGGGTTCTCGGATCCTTAGCCCGGCTCTCAAACCCGAATCTTCAGGGACTTCGTTTCCTGCTCAACTCAGGTCTGTTTTTAAACCCTGACTAATATCAACGAGAGATTAGTTTCATAACCATTGATGATTAATAATCTAATCTTTGACTTTGTTACTCAGTCTTCCTGCAAAAGCAACAGAGATTCCTACATTTGGTTCAACGACTCGTAGTTTGAGCAAGAAGAAAGAAACTGTTTCCAGCTCTTCTTTGTCAAGAACTTCGAGCAAAGCCGATATGGTCTCCACTGCTATATCAGATTCAGATGCTTGCGTTGATGCTCCACGAGTTTTTGTTACTGGGAAAGGCAGGCAGTTTCATTTCTCTATCTACAAGTGGCCTAATAAAGGTGTTCCTGTTGTCATTTGGGGCAGTTCTAGATTGAGTTCTATGTCTAAAGCTGAGGAGACAACGCCGAATGATTCTCCATCTACTTCAGTTGAGAAAGCGGGTAAAGATGAAGAAAGAGATGGAGAAAGTGGTTTATCTGGTTTGAAAGAGGAGAAGAAGACCTCGCAAAAGCGTCCTGGTGTTCAGACAGAAGAAAAGAAAACAGAGATTGATTCGGTGTCTGAACAGGCCTTCTCTGGTGTGTCAATAGCGCGTGAAGCAACTGTGAAGCCTCTTCATTCAATTGATTTGATGTCTGAACAGGCCTTCCCTGGTGTGTCAAAAGCGTATGAAGCTACTGTGAAGCCTCTTCATTCTATTTTTAAGGATGATTATGAGAAGCAAGGTTGGTTTCTCCAGGCATGTATATCGTATATGTTTGTTGCATTTGGTTGGGTTAGCTTTCTTTTGTGGACTTCACATTTGGTTCTTTGTCATTGCAGGTGAGGAAATAGTATTAGAGAGAGAAGTGAGAAAAGGTAAAAGCAAAGCGAAGAACACGCGAAGTTCTACTGAAGATTCAAGAACAAAGAAGAAACCACAAGGCAAGAAAAGTTCTTTGGATAGCCCGATACCCGATAAATCCAGCTTCGCAAGTTCATCCGCAGCACCAGAAGTTGGCAAAGATGGAGTCAAAGGAAAAGTGAGTGACTTTGTTAAGATTTTCAGTCAAGGAGCTTCAGTAGGAGCTGGTGGGGAATCTCTTGGAAAAAGCTCTAGATGGAGAGCTAAAGAAACTCCTAGGACTGTAAACTTTCCTGATCAACTAAAGAAATCGACTCCAGATATCCCCGCTATGGTACTTGATCTGAAAATCAGGATCTTGTTATTTGTTCCTTGGTTTGTGATTTCTTACCTATAAATATCCTTGCAGAATCGGGATCAGAAGCCTCCACAGGCAGCTCATAAAAAGGTTTCAGATCGGGAGAGCGTGAAGAATGATAATAAGGCTCATGGTGTTAATGAACAAGAAGAGCGACAAGAACCGACCACAGGTAAGTTCTTGGACTGGTGGTGTATATTGATTTAAACCTTGTTATCTCTACACAACTAAATAACATTTGAGCTTACCATTTTTTTTGTTATGTCAGCACATACAACCTCGGAGGATATAGAAGAGCCCTTCCATGTAAACTTTGATGTAATCTAATTCGCCCTTCAACCTTGATGTTATCAATCTGAAAACGTGTATGTTTCCTTTTATGATTGGCTTGGAAATTGTAATGTGATGTGCAGGTGGAGGATATAACACAAGATGAAGACAAAATGGAAGAAACCAATAATGACGCTGAAGAATACCAGGTAATACTATTGGAATTGCAAAGAGATAGATTTTCGATTCTTTTACCCGAAAAAAGCCTCAAAATTAAAAGAAAGGGGAATCCGAACCTCTGTAGAACATTGATGCTAAAATTCGCACGTGGTCAAGCGGAAAGAGCGGAAACATTCGGTCTCTTCTGTCCACGCTGCAATATGTAAGTATTCTACTGATGATGTATAACACATAACATTGTTGGATCCTATGCATTAGCCTATTTGCATAACTAATGAATTTGGAAGTTTCACTTTACAGATTCTTTGGTCCGGGAGCGGATGGAAGCCGGTTCCTCTAATGGATATGATCGAAGGAAACGCAGTTCGAAAATCGTACCAGAGGGCATTACTAATCCTTCATCCAGACAAACTACAACAAAAGGGTGCCTCTGCAAACCAAAAATACATGGCTGAGAAAGTTTTCGAGTTATTACAGGTTATTGTTACTATAACTAATGTTTTATGACAATTTGCTGGGTCATTAAATCTAATAAGTAAGTCCTTTTTTTTTTTTTTTTGGTTTGATTCAATCATTTAGGAAGCATGGGACCACTTCAACACTGTCGGACCGGTTTAAAAGGAAGACAACAAATCTTTAGTCTTTCAGTTCTTACACCAAAGGCTATGTACAGATACGGTTCTGAATCAAAAGATGTTTGCAGAATGCAGAATTTTAGTTGTCACAGGTTTACAGCAAATTTTGTTTGTTTGTTGAGAGATCTATCTATCTATCTGTTATATCTCATAAAAGGCTTTTAAGAGAGGTTAAGTACGTACGGAGAGATATAGATGTAGTTAAAGGCCATATAATTAATTGGGCTAAGCCCATTAAAGAGGATTTAGTGGTTAGCCGTTAGAAAAAAAAAGGGACGGCAAGGTGAGGTTGAGGTGGAGTTGGTGACTTGGTGTCGTGTTGGCTTTTACGATTCTTTTTGTTAACGGTAAGCTACTTTTTTAACTTCTACTTAAAGCTTTTGTATTCCCCATTTTACCCTTCACTCGTATTCCAACACCACACACTTCACCAAATTAGACTCCGACTCTCTGCCCACCTCTCAATGACCTTTCTACCCTCCGTTAATTATATGAAGTTTGTGTTTTTTTTTTTTAAACATATGAGGTTTCTTTGCCGTCACACATCTAAAGTTTACAATTTTACATAGATAAAAATGACACAAGCGTATATGGATATGAATATGGGTCATTACACTTGCTGCTATAATTTGTTTTGAATTAGAAACCATAGAAATAAACATTGTATCAAAATTTAAACTTCTACCGGTTTTGTCTACCAGAATCAATTTTGACCTATAATTTGTTTGATAGGTTCATTTTGAAATTAATTTATCGATCCGACCTGAAAATTGATTTTATAATACCTAGAAGAATTATCATTTCAATTTGGCGTATTAAGAATCCTACATTTGATATAAAATATATTAAAAAAAAAAACAGTCATTCAAATATTTGTCAACTAGATATATGTAACCACGCTATATTATTGCATAAGTTTTTTAGTTTTGTAAAAGATTAATAGTAGTGTAAAAAGATTAAATGGTCCGATTCAAATAAATTTCAACTTATTTGTTTATAATAATAAAAAAAGAAATACATGACATTTTTTTAGATTTTTGTTAGTTAAAATTCTAATAAGTTCAATTTTAAAAGATATTACTTATTTAGATACAATCATACATATATATCTTTTGATTTCACATTTTTTTACTCTTTTAAAGATTTTTTTGTCCATTTGAAACGAAAAAATATCATTAGAAATAACAATAAAATTATATATTATTTTTAATAAAGAGATTTGTTGTCATATATAATTTATTAATATGGTATTTAAATAATTAGTTTGTTTGTTCATGTAAAAGTACATGTTAGATTTTCAATAATTAAAATCCAAATAAGTTTTTGAATGAAAAACTAAATCTATATTTTAAAAAATATTTGAATAACAATTTCAAGGTTTTAAACAATAACCCCAAAAGATAATTTTTATTTCTTTCTCTTTTTCATATTCCACACAATTCAAGTTATATTGTTATGCTTCATTTTAATGATTTAATTTTTATTGCTAAATAGAATTATTGAATTGTTTAAATTAAATTTATTTTGTTCAATAAAAAATAAATCTTAACCACAACCTTGAATAAAATAAATATTATAACAATCTTTATTTATATAATTACATGTAAGATCATCATGCATATATTAAAGATTAGAGATATGGTGGTGAGAATGAAAAAAATAATTATTTATAGGATGATGAGTGTTGAAAGCATATTTAGAAAAGAAATGCATTTAAAGAGTTATAGTTATTAGTTTTTATATAATTAGTAGGAAAACCATTCAAAATATTATAAATTATGGTCAATATGATTTTAATCAAGTAGTAAATGTACATTAGTGGGTGAGAGTGAGGTTCTTCTAATTAATTAGTATGAGTTAGTAACTTTGATTTTGAATTAGTAGGAGTGGTTGAACAATGATATTTAGCTAAAATTAAAATTTAGAATTAAACTTTTACAATGATTTTTCAATTGATTTTTTAACCCATACAAACAACAATAACAGAAAGAAAAACAAGATACCAAAAAATAGTGGAAGAGGATCAGGGAATGAGAAAATGAGAGAATGATTATTTATAGGATGAGAAATGATGAAAACTACATTTAGAAAATTATTAAATTATGAGAATTACAATTATAATTTTGTGTGTGTTTGAATAAAATTGAGTAGAGAAATATAGTTAATGCATAATTTATATGATTTCAGTTATAAGTTCATATTAAGGTGTGAGTTAATATTATGATTAAATATGTTGTATTTGTGGTTTAATTGGAAATAGATATTTTAATTTTAATTTTTTTTTTTAAATGCATTGAGTGGACTAATAAGGAGAGAATGAGACTACTTTTATATATATGGTTGATTTTAAATTGAATTAATATATTTTGTGGACTAGAATGAAATAAATAATGAATGGAAAATGCGTAATTAGTAAAATTCTAGTTCCCCCTCTACTTGGTAAAATTCCAGTTAGTTATAAAACCATTAATTAAATAACATAAAAATTAAAAAGGGGTCAAATAATTTTGGTTCATTTACATCATTGTACTTCCCCCTCTCCGAGAAGCCAAAAGCTGTGATTGAGCACGAGCTACGGAAGCAGTTAATTTCGATGTCATAGTAAATAATGCACAGTTGTTTCATTAATTTTACTGTATATATGTATGAGTCAAAGTCATAAAGAATGCGGAATTGAGGACTTTGGTGCATTCTCCCAAACATTCTTTAGGGTCTCACCCTCTAATTTTTGTAGTAGTTGTTTCCTTATTTTTACTGTATATGGTTCAAAGTCATTAAGCATTAGGACTTTGGTGCTTTCTCCACAACATTTGTTTATTCAATCCATAAGTTAGAAATTGCAGGCGGCAAACTTTAATCCGGAATTAATGACAAAAGCGTAATTTTCACGACATGTAATAACCCATTTCTTGGTGTCCTTTTCTGAAACCAAAAACGATAAAACAGATATTAACCGACACGTAAGCAATATTGACCGGCTATAACCGGTTTACATCCACACCCTCGAGTCCTTTGTTTATTTGTTACCGTTCTTCTGTTTTTTAAAAACCTCTCCAACAAGCTCTCTCTGTTCCATCTTTCTCTCTCTCTCTCTTTCTCTCTGATCTCAATCTCATTCCCTTCTCTTTCCAATTTCACCCTCACATTATCTTCGAATTCTCCATCCCCTAACGGATGTCTGTGGTCTCTAAGCTTCGATCTCCGGTTAAACCGATGGTTGAGTCACGAGCTATCCTCTGTTCAACCGGGAACAGATTTAAGGTTACGAAAACAGAGATTACCAAGAAGCCACAGCAGACTCCACGAGTTACGAAATCTCCGGCGAATGAGAAGCAAGATTCGAGTTTTTCAGCTTCGACTGATGATTCATCTTCTTCTTCTTCATCCTCGGAACGTTCGTCGCTGAAGACGACAAACTCCGGGAGAATAATCACTCCGTCGAAACGTAACGGTGTAACGAAGCTCAATAATGTCGTCGCCGCCGTTGAAGACATGTCTCCTAAAATTCCGGGACCGGTTAAGAGATGCCACTGGATCACACCTAATTCAGGTCTCTCTGTCTGACAACTTTATTTTTTCCCTCTTTGCCTCATTTAACTTTAATTTAAATTTACAAATTTTCTTCTATTTATTTTACTGTTTTTCTTTTTAACATGTAGAATTTCGTGAATAACGAGGAGATGGTGTTTTTTTTTTTTCTTTTTTCTTTTAGAAGATGAAATAAAATGATTTTTTTTTTTTTGGTTATAATGTTAGAGATAAAATGTTATAACCCAATGTAGAGACTTCTTGTCCTTGTCGCACATTTAATGAATCTGCACAGAATTAAAAGATACTTACCCAATTTCTTCGTTTTGGCCCCAAAAAATATCTCAATCGACTTCAAAATTGAAGCCATGTGAATGGCTTTTTATGGTTTTCGAAATGTAAATTTTTTGATAATGTGTTGTTATATAGATAAAGGTAACAATCAGATTTCATAGATGTCAACAACACATTAATTGCACCTTGTAAAAACTAGGTCTTGTGGTTGACATATAAAGACAAAATAAAATGTTTATGATTGATGGATATATAAGTTTTTGTTTTAATAATAATGAGGATGATTGATGAACAGACCCGATCTACGTGTTGTTCCACGACGAGGAATGGGGTGTTCCAGTTCGTGACGACAAGAAACTCTTCGAGCTGCTTGTCTTCTCACAAGCATTGGCTGAGTTTAGCTGGCCTTCCATCCTTCACAAAAGAGATGACTTTAGGTAAATTTAGGCCAGGATTTTGACTATTTTGTGCTTTGGTTTTAGTGTTATATTGGAAGTTTTGGTTTCTTTTTTGCAGGAAGCTCTTTGAAGAGTTTGATCCTTCAGCTATAGCACAATTCACAGAGAAGAGAATGATGTCTCTTAGAGTTAATGGGTGTCTAATTCTATCCGAACAGAAACTGCGAGCAATTGTAGAGAACGCGAAATCGGTTCTCATGGTAGGTAACAGTGCGTTTTGATATGAAACTGAAAATATCATGTGTTGGAAACTTGTTGAAACAGCTATGTTTGTATATTGAAAACAGGTCAAGCAAGAATTTGGATCATTCAGCAACTATTGTTGGAGATTTGTGAACCACAAGCCATTAAGAAATGGCTACCGCTATGGTCGTCAAGTACCGGTTAAGTCGCCAAAGGCAGAGTACATAAGCAAAGATATGATGCAGAGAGGGTTTCGCTGCGTTGGTCCTACTGTTATTTATTCCTTCTTGCAGGTCTCTGGCATTGTCAATGATCATCTCACAGCTTGTTTCAGATACCAAGAATGTTATCTTGGGACTGAGAAAGAAGCGAAAAGCCTTGAGATGGACACCAAACTGGATCTGCATTCTCCATGATTTGTTTGATCAGTAACAGGGATTGGATTATTAAGAAGATGAGTGACCAGAGTTTGTATTCATTATGAAATGTAGCATTTGTAGCTAGCTCTGTTCATTGATTGTGATTTTCTTCTAGCTAGCTTCGTCTAACTAGTTATTTGATGATATGGATTAGTGTTTGACAAAAAGATTGATTGCAGAGAATAAAGAATTTAACATTTTGTAAAAGCATATGTTCTGCAAAGTTTGGATCTTGATGCTAAGAGGCAGAATGGGTTTGAGACATGATACATGACTAAGCAATTTGACAAGGCAAAACAGTTTCAAGCCACTAGTTAATGTACCATTTGTAATGGAACAGAATCATACATCTTAAGACTTTTTTATCTACAAATAATGCTTTTGGAACCAAATTTTATGAATTGAACAACCATTCTTAACACTCCAATGCTTCCATGGAGAAGGCTTTGAGCAGCATATTTAGATAGTGAGTGAAGAACATATGATGAGATTCCAAAAGATCCAAATACCTGGAAGAGAAAGAAGAAGAAGAAGAAACTCTAGAGGATTACTTTCTCATATTCCATCGACATGCCATTTGAGTTTGCCTTAGTTGTCTATGTCAACTACGAGCCTTCCCGTTTCCAAGTGTAAGCTCAAGATCCTCCATACCCACATCATGTATCCTCTCTCCTTCCCATGGCTTAACTTGGCTATTCTCAAATTTAAATTCAGAGCTTTGACCAATCTCTTGGAACGCAGCAGTATTTGGAGACATCTGCTGAGGCGCGGGTTTCACAAGATTGAAGGTAGGAGAAGTTGGCACCATAGAGGCAGAGAATGGCTGTTGTTGTGCAAACTTCTGAAAGCTTATCCAATGACCAGAATCAACAGTGGAAGAGTCAGATTCATCACATTCAGGTATAGTAGCCGGGGTATGAAACTGGCGATGTGTCGGACTAGCAGGAGCAGAAACCGCATAGCAAGGATAGTTAAAAGACGCCATGGATTGTTTAGCAATGGCCATGGATTGCTTAGCTATAGATTCCCAGTTGGGCAACGGTTTAGGATTCTTAGAAGTTGGGGATGAGACAGGTGGGGTAACTGGGCAACTGTTTGAGATTCTGAGGGAAGGAAGAGAGGAAGGAATGCCGCCGTTTCTGAGGAAGGGGAAGTATGTGGAGGAGATGTTGTTATTTGGTTCACCGCGAGAAGGACTCATGAAAGATGAGGAAGACGGGCTGACTTGGTAAGACGGGATGGGACTTTGAAAGGCCGAAGAAAGAGGGCTCTGGTTCTGAGATGAGTAAGGAGTAACTCGAGATGAAGCACCAGCTATCTCACCAGGTAGAGGCTTGCATCCCTGATGCTCCAACCAAAAAAAAAAAAAACAATAACTAATCAAACATCACAATGTCATAATCAATCAGCGGTAAGGAAAAGACAAGCAATACAAAGATCTTTGGATCAAGTAGCATAGATACAAATGAAGACCTTAGCATACTAATAATAGCTCAAGAAGCAGACCTACTGAATTACAATTGTTGAAGATTTGAATCATCAGAAAGTCCTAATTGGGTTACCTCAAAAGATTAGTAAGATAAACCCTAAAATTCACTTTGAGAAATGAGATCCATGTAGAGACCTGCTTTGATAATGTAGCTAAATGTTCTTTCCAGGGCTGGGAAACACAGAGATTTCTCAGATTCAAACCCGATTAAACGCAATTGAAATCCACGAATTTCAGATTCAAACATCTTCAACATCAAGAAACAAGCTCAGATCTGAAAAAAATTGAGGAAATTCACCTTACGATAAGTGGTACCATCTTCTTCAACAACCCAACCAGCTTCAGCACATAGAGCCTTGAGCACCTCATTATTATCACAATGTTTAGGCAAATTATAATCACCTTGAGCTCTAAGACCAGTGTATATCTTCGCAGCTACAGCTCTTCTCCGCCTCTCTCTCCTCCGATTATTCTCCCTCTCCCTCCACGACGGCTTCCTCCTCGCCGCTGCAGCCGCCGCAGCAGCTGATGTCGACGTAGCACCATCCGACGTCATCAAAAAACCACCCCCTCGAAACCTCCGAGAGAGCTTTGATTGGGTGGGTGAAGATTTGTGTGAACACAGACTGAAGAAGAAGAGAGGAGTGAGAAGTTAGTGCTCACGAGGAATACGCTTTTCCTTCGCTGGAATCGAAGAAGAATCTCTCTCTTTCTTCTCCCAAAACAACTATTTTTTTTTTTTTGAGTCGTATGTTCAAGTACGTTGAGCTCATATTGAGAATCAGTGTTTCTTATTATATCCATCGTCCACGTGTCCTAATGTTGTTTTTGAAGGGTGAGATTGGCTCAGGTGTACATAGCGAGGTGTGTGATTGGGGTGTAGAGGATAAGACCGTGTAGTAGCGTGTGTGTACGTTATTGTGTTTTGTGTAATGAGTAATGACCAAATAATAATACAGAGAAGAGAAAGGAGGAGACAATGTGGGACCCAATTCTTTCAGTGTGGGTCCCCTACTTGTGTGACCCAAAAACACACCATTTTATTGGGTTTTTATTTTATTATATATATATCCATATAATAAGATGTAACGAATTCTAAACATAATGATGTACTTCAATAAAATAAAATTATCACTTTTCTTGGTAACAAATCTCGCTTTTAGAAACGAATTGACCATTTTTGTCCTGATTAGTTGTATGTAAACATTTCCTTATTCAACCTTTTTGAATTCGTACTTTACAAATCATATAAAGAAATAATATAAACTGGTCATATTTTTTATGTTTTATACAGTATTTTATATGTTGATTTTAAGCTTAAGTTAGTATGTCCTCTTTACTTCTAAAATGAAGGACAGAAGTAACAGTTTGCTAAATTTCGAAAATTTTGATTAATTGCTGGGTCCATCATTATTTATTCATTTAGTTGTTTTATACTACATTTATAACCACAAAAATGTATAGTTCATTGAACATAAGAGGAAAAAGGGGTTTGACGGGTTTGTCCCATACCTAGGCCCGGCGGCATATATGCATATGGTCTTCCAACGAATGCAAATTGATCATATTTGACAACGTTTATATCTAAATAATAAAGAGTAGAAAGAATAAGAATCTGGGACTTTAATCTTCAAATATCTACTTTTTATGACGTAATTTTTTTTCCTGCAATGGTACACAGTTCTGACTAATGAGGGTACACAGTTCTGAGCTAGTAGCCTAGTATAGATGTAATTATTCATTTATTTGTGAATTTTAAAGATTATAACGTTATTTACTAAAACTGCAGGACGCCAGGACCGTGTAAAAATGTCTTAAAAAGTAAAAACAAACCTCCGCAAGTCGGGAACACTTCGAATGAATCAGAGGGTTCAATAAATTAGGCAAAAGATATAAGCGCCGTTGCCGGGGATCGAACCCGGGTCACCCGCGTGACAGGCGGGAATACTTACCACTATACTACAACGACCTTGTTGACAACTTACATAATTTTATTTACTTATTCGACAAATCTTAAATCATCAGTTACAACAGTTTTAATGCCAAACCCAGCCTTCATTTCCAGCATTTAGAGAAATACGATTATGGCAATAGGTAGATTATGTTCTAAATAGATGAATCATTGTTTAACTTTTATACATAATAACTAGATTAAAAAAATCCGTTAAACATCAGCCGTTAAGTACTACTAGTTATCAAAAATCTAGTGAAATGAAACCCCCAAAGCTAAAAAATAGTAATCTAAAAAACATAGCAAAATGTTTCCATTAAAAATCACATTTTCTTTTAACAATTTCCATTAAAGAAAAAATTATAGAAAAATATACAGTCACATCATAGTCTTATATTAAATAAAGGAGTTGCTAAAAATTATTGGATGATACTTACAAGTTTATGTGGATGAGTTTACATTTTATATTATATAGTGTATTGTAACCACCAATTGCATGATAAGATGAACATCATTTTTGGCTTTTAGGCCAAAATATTGACTTCTTTTCTGAAATATGTGTTGCTTTTTTGATAACCACCTTGCTAACTCGTTTTCAAACTTTTCAATCGTAAACTAACAAAATAAGATAGTAGGTTTATTTATACCTTCAAACATACAAAATGCTTATGTCTTAAGAATCACTCCATAGACTTTTAGTTTAGTTAAATGTTCTGCATGGACATCGGAGTAAACGATGAAGTATATAATAGAGTGGTGATTCAAATTCAAAAAACATGGAGAGGAATTAGTAAAAACAAATAAATAATAGGGGTATCATAGTACTTCTAGGAATGCATGGGCCCATTACGCCTGACTTTTGTTTTTGAAAATACCAGTCAACCATTCAGATTCACGTCGATCGCGTGTATACATTTACAAAAATTTAACAAGTGTGGCCCTCGTTTCCCCCTTCTTTTTTTTTTTTTAAAACTATTTAAACCCTGTAAAAGCACAAAACTCAGATTCCAATACAAAATTAGTACCCAAAATGTTTCCTTTTTAACTAAAGGTGTAAACAACTTCTCAATATTGGATGATCGATATATGGTTTGTATACTTGTAACTTTAACAAGGAAAATTAAACCTTTGATCGAAATTTATGTTCGGCTTAATTCTCTCGTTATGAATTTAGCACAAATGAATTCGATCTTATAATTAAAAGAGAACCAAATTTTGATCTTAAAAAACACTTCTTAGATTTAACTATTAGAGAGTAAAAAGTAAAAAACCCTTGGTTTAAAAAAGGGTAAATAAAGGTTTTGATACCCATCCATTGGGAAAAAACCGCTCAATTTCCACAGAGCAAATGGTAGTAATACGAAACAGACGTGGCGGATTCTCATTGGTTAAGATTGGAAGGCGGTCGCTATCGTCCCTTCCCTTCCCTCCTCTGTATTGTAGTCTCTCTCTCTCTCTCTCTCTTACTCATACTCTGCTTTTTCCTCTTTATCTCTCTCACTCTTACTCTGTCTTTCTTCATCAGACCAACAAAATTAAAAAAAACCCCTAATTCCTCTACTCGATTTCTCTCTTATTTCATCTCTCAATCCTCTCCAAAATGCACAAACTTCCGTTTCAAAGATCGTGAAAAGCTCGATTTTGGTGGTTTCTGATAATATATAGAGAGGGAGAGGAGTAACACAAATGCTGGAAGCTGCAGAGAACAACTCAAGCGTCCTCAATGGAGGAGGAGGAGGAGGAGGATTCTCTCAGCTGCAGAGTTGCTTCGGCGATTGCAGTAGCGAAGAAGAATTATCTGTGTTACCACGTCATACCAAAGTTATCGTCACCGGAAACAACCGTACCAAATCTGTACTCGTCGGTCTTCAAGGCGTCGTTAAAAAAGCCGTCGGACTCGGTGGTTGGCATTGGCTTGTAAGAAAAATTTAGCTTCGCTTTTTTTTTTTTGTTCTTACCTGGTTTTGTCTTGTTTCATCTCTGTGTATTTTTCCCCTTTTTTTTGCATCTAAAATTCTTGAAAAGAGAAGTGTAGATATATAATTCTGCAGAGATATATAATTCCAGAATCCAGCTCGAATCATAAGCTTCATAATGTAACAAATCAATAGTAGTTCGATGTTACCGAATCGATTAACGCAACAAAAAAAAAAAGAAGCAAAATCCATACCGATGGGATTGATTGTTCTTAAAATATCCTAACTTTATTTTATAAATTGCATCATAACGATCCGCACTTTTTATATTTACTTTTAACTTTTTTTTTTTCCTTTTCTCAATCAATTTTTCTTGAGAATCCTTATCCCTTTTTTTCATCTTTGTGGGTTCAAGCTGGCTTTTAGATTTGTTTTACTTGTCATGAACTTTGATACTTAGTAAGTTAGTATATTATTTAAGGGTTTTTTTCTTTCTTTTTTACAGATGGGTCATTTTCATCCACTGCCTAATTTTTCTCCTTTGGTTTGATGTTAACATTTATAAATGTTCTCAATTTCATTCGGCTGCCTAGTTTTATTATTATAGTTTTACTCTCTCTGATCTTTCTTTGTTTCTTCTTTTGATCATTACTAACTTCACCTTTTCTCTAGTTTTATAATGAAATCAGTATCTTATACAATTTCCTCGTAACCCAACGCATCTAATTTTTTACTAATATCGATATCAAATTCCACCAGTTCTTGTCCCCCAGCATTCCCATTTCTCAAAAAGTCCCAAACTTTACTTGTTTACGGAGTACAATTTTTAATCTGGTCCTGGTGCTTTTTATATTTTCAGGTTCTGACTAATGGAATAGAAGTGAAGTTGCAGAGGAATGCGCTTAGTGTTCTTGAACCTCCTACAGGGAACGAAGTAGACAATGATCTTGAAGTCGAGCATACACAGTGGAATAATCCCTCCGATATGAGTAAGTTTGGTTCCTTGTCTCTGTCAATAAATGGGTTCGCAACTCTCCAATAAATGTGGCATGTTGAAAATGTTCTTCTGATACGAATGTCTTAGTTTAACAATTTCCAGTTTTTGGTCTTTCCTTATTTCGATAGCTTTTTGATATGAGCTTGTGCTTTAGCTTCAGCTCGAGTAACAGGTGGTGAGTAATCCAGCCTTAGAACTAGAGAATGGATTAGCTTAAGCTTCCTCTTAACCCTAGTCTCTCTTGGAAATTAAGGTTAATTCTTGGAAGTTTTTTTCTTTATTGATCATAAGAGACCCTTATATATAGGCCAGAATACAACCAATCATAAACCTAAACTGAAAAGGAAAAACATCTTAAGCCTAACGTAAAAGGAAAAAAAACCAAAGCTAATCTTAATGCGAAAAGGAAAAATACTTAAATCTTAATTAGAAACTTTGGGTTCAAGTTAAGGCCTTATAGTTCTACGTGATACCTTAATCCGTAATCAGTTTTCTATTTTCTGTTTATTTTCCTTTTAGGTTTGGGATTATCTTTTCTTATAAAAAGGTTGAAGCTCGTTTGTGAACTTCATCTAAGAGTTTAGAGGATTTAGGGTTTATCGGTTTATCTGAGGGAAGAGAAGTAATTCTCTTGGGGAGCTTTGCTCTGTTTTGTTTTCTAATATTCTAATAAAGGTTTTGGCTTTTGAATTGGTTCTTTACTCTATCATCTTCTGTTGTCTTTTGCAGCAACTGAGGACACCTTGAAGCCTCATAAGTCGAAGCAGAGAGGACACAGATCATCGCGGTTATCTCAAAAAGCTATGTGCAGGGCCTTATCTTGTGACTCACACTCAAAAAACTCGAGTTTAACACCTCGTGGGAGCATGGTAATGCCTCAGACTTCTTCTACTGGTGGGATTTTAATATTAATGTTTTGGGTTACTGATTTCTACGCAGAAGGTTGATCTTACCAAATTGGATATGCCTGCATTACTGAGATACTGGCGACATTATAACCTCGTGAGTTAAAAAGAACAATCTTATGTTACCGGTTATTATGGAAGAGAGTTTTTGTTTTTGACAACAGGTGATTTATTGATCTCATTTTGTGAAGGTGGATGCTCTTCCTAATCCAACAAAGGAGCAACTAATTGACATTATTCAGAGACACTTCATGTCTCAGGTAACATAAAGCTGTGATATGTTTATGAATTTGTCTTCTAATTTTTGATAAGGCTGAGACATTTTTCTGGTTCATAGCAAATGGATGAGCTTCAGGTTATTGTGGGATTCGTTCAGGCTGCAACAGGAATGAAGAAGGCTAGCAAGTGGAAACCAAAAGAACCCAAAAACAATGATCTGTAACTGCATCAGCTAGATTTCCTTTAATAAATAGGCTAACAGAATCTTTCGAATCTGCGCGGGTCACTTGTTTTAACCATTCCGCGGCTTAAAAGTTTGAGTATAGTAGTTTAGCTCTATCTATTGGATAAACACTAGTTGTCATTGCTCTCTCCATGTAAGTAAGTCCATCAAGAACCAATGACCTGAATCAAAGGAATCCTCTAATCTCTAATTAAGCATCCATCTTTGTTTATCTAGATATCGATATGTTGTGTTGTGATAGCTAACCCGTGGAATATTTCACCATGGCTACGCTTCTTGCTTCAGTGAAATACTTTCCACAATATCGGACTCAACGTATAGCAGCACACCACGCTTTCTTCTAAAGACATGGGGAAGTACCAAGAAGACATGGGGAAGTACCAAGAATCTACGCTCATCAAAGACAGGATTGTATACAAATGTGTTGTGATGAATAAATTTTACATTCATTCAAAAAATATATATATATATATATATATGTTGTGATGTGTAAAATCCAATACTTTGTAAAAAAATTAAAAGATACAAATCAAAGCAACAATGCAAATGTGGTGAGTGTAAAACAACTGAATACTTAAAAAAATCTAAAAAAAGGGAAGAAGATGATAATCTTTTCGTACATAATAAGCAAAAGAAACGTGAGAACCCAAATCTAAACCGGAGCTCCGGTTTTAAGAACGGGTGGGGCAGAAAGAGATCAAGTAGTTAGATCCGGAACAAGTGAAGGTGCTCATGGCGTCGTCATAGGCGTAACTGTAAGCGCCAGGGCAAGCGCTTTTAAACATCGCCGAGTAATGCGTCGGAGAACAAGTTTGCGGCGTCGCGTGAGCACCGGTGCAACAGAATTCCTCAGAATTAAACGCAGCGCAAGCGCTCTTGCACGCCGCTATAATTCCGGTATGCGGATCCATGATCCGAAGCTCGTTAGGGCAAACCGCGTTGACGTCGGCGACGCAGCCGGCGTAATGGCAATCACCGGAACCTCCTTGAGGTTTTATCCCCATCTCGACATTGTAACCGTCGACGAGGCTCACGTCGTAGAAATCCTTGCCGCCGTCGCCAACGAGTGTGAATTCAGCAAGAGTAACTGGAGGAACTCCGCCGCCGATACATTTAAGAACGCCACCGCAGTCTCCGGTGACGCAGTTACCGTGTCCGGAGGCATCGAAGTTGCAGCCGGTACGAGCCCAGAACCGGCCTGACCATCCCGCAGGAGCCGTGAGCTGTACGGAAGCGCCTGGAGTCAAGGGAAGTCCACCGCCGCCGAGGGTGTCGTCGTTGCCGGAGAGAATTCCCGGCCAGACGGTGTAAGGACAACTGTTCTGTAAAGTGAACACGGTGGCGGAAACAGCAATGCCGCCTGCAATTTCAAAACAACAAAAATGTTTTAAAAAAAGGGAAAAAAAAATAATGTTAAATCCAAAGGGAAAAAACAAAATGGTTTCGAGAATTATGTTGTGATTTGAAAACGATGAACAAAAAAAGGAGTCTTTTACGAAATAGTATTGAGATATTTCTCATTTGAAAACTAATAAACCAGAGGAGAAACAAAAATAGAGTGTGTTTGGTCTTACTTGTGATGAAGACCAAACAGAGAATGTGAATACTTGAGTAATTCGCCATTTTGTTTTATGAGTGTATGTGCTGTGAATGTGAATGATGATGCTTGTGATGATGGTGCTGAATGTCAGTTACTCGCACCGATCCTCTATTTATAATTGCTTGTAAGAGGTAGTGTGATCATTCTTAATTTCAATTAATTAATTATAATTTTGGTAAATATTTTCAGTTTACAGTAAAGAAAAAAAAAGTGTTTGTGCCGATTGTTAGCCCATGTTCTTTTGGCTCTGTGAAGTTTATTTGCATTAGTGGTTTTTTCTTCGTTAATTTACCATAAATTTCTTTTTTTTTTTTTTGGACAAACCATACTTTTTTCTTAATTTGACGGTTAAAAGAAAATATCGTGGGCCATTATTAGGGATTCATGAATAATAAGTTGACAGTAATGGTGAAAGAGCATGCCCAATCTCCAACATTTAATGTATATTATTTTTTTACCTTAAAACCAACAAATCAAAGAGACGTGAAGAGACCGCACGTGTACCATTTTCACACGTTCGTAGGAGGTTCCGTTAAAAAACAACCCACAATATTCCCTCCCGCGCAGGAAGAAACGTTCTTCCATGATTCCCACCACTTGTATTTTTCTAATTTCATTCTTTTTATTCTCTGGTAGATTTTCAAAATTAATTTTGTACATTTTAACGGGGTAGCTTGATAGCTTCACTGGAAACATATCATGATTCATGAGATTGATCTTAAAAACACGAAAACAGACAATAGGTACGATTTATATCATTTGTTTTGGTGTGAAAGCGTAGACAACTAAACCATGTCTAAAATTCGTATATTCATGAATGGGCTCAGAAATAGTATAAGAGGGAGACTTTGAAAATAAAAGGTGAGAAGACTGACTTGAACATAGAATCAAGTTCATAAATTGACTTAACTCTGTGACGGAGTAAATTGTAATTAAATGGCTTAATTAAAAAACCCGACGTGACAATGGGTTTCCTTGTCAGAATTCTAAAGGCCCTTTCATTAATGGCTCGATATGATGTTAACTACCCAGAATTCTATTAGTCTCTTAACTCAGAATTACATCGTCCACACGGTTTATATATATATATATATATATATATGCGACCATGGCTTATCAAACCTTAATAGCTGTAAGATATATAAGGATTCTTCAAGTGGGTTGATGAATTATGACAATGAAAATGTATCTATAGGCAATATTTGGTTTTGGGTTTCTCAAGTCTTTCCCAAACAAAAAGGTAAAGATTTGGTTCGCACAAAACTAACATGATCTCACTTGCACCTACCCAGATTAGGAGATAAGATGACATGGAAAAACAAACAAAAAAATGTTAAGAAAACAGGAGATGTTATGCTCTACGAGCAAATGGTCCTCTCTCTCTCTCTCCCCCTCTCTCTCTCTCTCTCCAAAAATGACGGTAACATCCTTCTGGGACAAAGTGGGTTCTAGATGCTTTGTTGATCACCGACAAAGTTTGGTTCAGATGGAAACTTCCTTTACCGACTGAATTAAACGTTAAGAACAGTACCTTTTGATTAATTAAGACTCAAGTCAAATGATAATGTGAGTTTCAAGAGAAGAGCATAGAATGCAATTAATAAAGGACTGTAGATCAAAGAAGTAAATTTATTCTTTGTTTTATTTGTTTAGTAGGCAAATCCGCTGAGTGTAACAACTGAATACTTTAGTAAAAGCTTAAAAGTGGAAGAAGATGATTCATAGTCATCATCTTTCCGTATTTATCTTTCCGTACATAAGAAGCAACAGAAACGTGAGAGATAAAACCGACCCGAATCTAAACCGGTTTTATGGGCAGAAAGTGATCTCGTAGTTAGCTCCGGTACAAGTGAAGGTGCTGGTTTCGTCGTCATAAGCGTAGCTATAGGCGTCAGGGCAAGCGTTCTTAAAAATCCTCGAGAAATCCGTGGGAGGACAAGTTTGCGACGTCGAGTAAGCTCCACGGCAGCAATATTGATCCGTATTAAACTTCTCACAGGCACTCTTGCACGCCACTACATTGTTCTGATCCATGACCTTAAGGTCGTTAGGGCAAGCCGCGTTGAGGTCGGCGACACAGCCTGCGTACTTGCAATCTCCGGATCCTCCGGATGGTCTTATCCCCAGCTTGACATTGTAACCGTCGACGAGGCTCACGTCGTAGAAATCTTTGCCGCCATCGCCTACGAGTGTGAATTCAGCTAGAGTGACTGGAGGAACCCCGCCGCCGTTACATCTTAGACCGCCGCAGTCTCCGGTGACGCATCTACCGTTGCCGGAGGCGTCAAAGTTGCAGCCGGTACGAGCCCAGAACCGGCCTGACCATCCTGCAGGAGCCGAGAGCTGTCGGGAAGCACCTGAAGTTAGTTCAAATCCGCCGTCGCCGAGCTTGGGTCCTTGGCCGGCGAGAGTTCCGGCCCAGACGGTGGTAGGGCAATTGTTCTTTAGAGTGAAGTCGGTGGCGATAACAGCAATGCCGCCTGCAGTTTTAAAACACAAAACCAAAACATCAAAAAGACGAAACGATTTTGAGAAATAATGGTGCAATATGTTGTGTGATCGAAGACGATGAACAAAAAAAACAAATCATCAGAAGGAAACTTAAGATTCAGTAAGACATATATAACTGAATTATAGAAGAAACAAAAACAGAGTGTGTTTGATGTTGTTACTTGTGATGAACACGAGGAAGAGAATGTGAATACAAGAAATATTTGCCATTTTTTTAAAATCGGATTTTTTTTTTGGTGTGTTTCTGTGCTGTGGTGATGAATGATGATGATGAATGTTAATGGCACCGAACCTCTATTTATAGATGTGGGTTCGAGGGGTAGCGACGTAATGTTATCATTTTTAATTAATTAGAATTTTTGGTTTCTTGATAGATATTTTCTTTGGTTCTCTGAACTTTCTGCTCTCTGAATTTTCTTTGCCTTAATGGTTTTTTCTTCCATTAATTTATTATAAACTGGTAAAAAAACATTGAGAAATCCTAATTTAAGACTTGGTTTTGACTCGGCCATAGCCGATGCACATTAAACCTTAGGGTTCAGTGTGATGTTATCTGTTTTATGATGTGTGATCCGCGAGTATGATATAGGTTTATTTAATTGTGATCCGCGAGTATGATACCCAAATAGATGTGTCTAATTGTGATCCACGAATATGAGATCCGATCCGTATAGATATGTTTTGTTGTGATTTGCGAGTCTTAGATCCAGATAGACGTGTTTGTTCTAATCCATGAGAATTATACCCCAATAGATGCTTTATTTATTTATTGTGATCCTCGATTATAAGACGGGAATAGATGCATATATACTTAAGAGGTGATTTGCAACTTGAAAGCCCGAAAGCTCCAATCTTAGGGGTTTAGATCATATCAGCCATCTAGATTTGACCCTAGAAAATGTGATAGGCAAGGACATGTGCAAAGGAGACACACAATCATGGCTGTGACATCACATGATGGCGCGGTAACTCTTGAGATCAAACCATTGTCACAAGTCACATCAAGTTCCGTTAAAAAACAACCCACAATTTCCAGCACTTGAGAAAACATCTTTCATGAGACCACCACTTCTATCAAATGTTCTAAAATACGCTATACATTAGACATACAGCAGAGCGCCATATAGCGTATAGACGTATATACGACCGTTTATGCGGAGACTATACGGTAGATATTTTTTTGTAAAAAAATATATATATAGACATAAAATTTATCATATAAGATTACAAAATTATAATAACAATAAAACATAAGTATAATAATCATGATGAATACAATACATGATTATCAAAATATTTAAAATGCACTTTTACGAAACATTTTTAAAATTTTAAATAACTAATAAGCATGAAAATAATAGAAAAATAATGATAAATTTATTTCATAGTTAATTTTTTAGAGCAAAACTAGTAGTTTGTTAAATATTTTTTTCAAAACATTAACAATATGACATAGTTTTTGTTTTTGACTCTTTTAAAAAAGTGCCGTATATGCGAAATTCAGCGTATATACCCTATATAAACGCCGTATATACGGATCGTATAGCTTTCACCGTATTGAACAACTGTATAACTATAATACAGTGCGGCGTCCTACTGTATAGTGTATATTCGACCGTATAAACCGTATTTTAGAACAATGCTTCTCTCTTTCCTATCTTTTTGAAGTTTCCATATTCATTCTATTTTTTACTGGTAGATTTGTTTTTTGTAAAATTTAATGTACATTTTCCGCTAATTTGCACCGAAAAACATGTGCAGAGAGTGATCTTTATTGAAAACAGTAAACAACTAAACATGTATAAAACTGAATATATAGGAATGGGTTTAGATAAATTAATTTCATACGTTTAGAAGTGTAGTTTTGGAGTTTTTCACACAGGTTGATACTAATATTCTGCATAATCTTTTATCTCTTCTAAAATAGTAGGGATAAAATTAAACTTGAACTTAGTTTAAAATCTGTATTAAGAACAACAGTTTATGAAATAAAAATTCAAGTGATAAAACGATGAACGGAGGGAATAGTAGATGGAGACTTTGAAGATTATGAGTCGAGAAGACTGACTTAGACTTAGAAACGGGTTCATAAATTGAACCAACTTTGGGTCCGAGGAAATAGTAATTGCCGTGACTATGAGGGTTGCTTTGAACCCTTTCATTAATGGGTCAACGTCTGTTAGGCATAAAACCTGCCGTGTGGCTAAGATCAACGACGGATTTTTTCCAGCAAAACTTATGTTTTTTTCGAAAAAAAACAGAAATTGGTTTTGTATTTTATCGAAAATATTGTATTATGTCAAATCTCGAAATAAAATCTACTGTGAAAGGGAAATAATCAGAAATCAGAAATCAGAAAGAGTGATGGGAGCTCGATAGAATTCTCTTTATGAGATACAACGGGAGGAAGCAGATGGACTTTTCTTACTAGGACATCAAACATGGTTTTCTTTTCTCTTTCACCCTTAAACCAATTAATCCTCCTAATTATAAAGCAGTATGGTGTGGTAAAAAATTTGGGGGCATATGTCTTCAACTCGTTTCCTCTTTGGAATTGATTTCTACTAGTCATTCTTTCACTCGTGTTTTAGCCAATTGAGATGGTGTTACGCTTTGAGTGCAATAGAAAATCCAATGAGCAAACTACTTGACGATTACACTAATTATTTAGGAGGCTTCAGTCCAAATCCCCTTTGTTTTGTCGTGGTTGTAATTTCCTTGTACTTATACATAGCATAGGACCTTTCTATTATATATAGGATCACTGTTAAATAATTAAAAATCTATTAGTCTCACTCAGAGTTACATGGTCCACACGGTTTCGAAGATTTTATGCGGTTGTGGCAGTAGATAATTTAGACATTAATAGTTTGTTGTAAGATTTATATGTGAAACAAGAAGAGTTTCTTGGTTTTGTTTATTTGAGTGGATTTGCACATGCATGTCTCTTATATACTCATGCAAGTTCTTAAACCTATTATACAACTAAATGATGCTAATTTGTCTTTAATTACAAAACGATACCTACAGGAAAATGTAAACTAGGATATGTCAAAGATATTCTTGGTATATTTCCATATCTTAACAATTATGACAGTCAAAATATATCCACAGACATTGTTAGATACAGTCAAAATGTACCCACAGACATTGTTAGATTTGGGTTTCTCAAGTCTTTCCCAAACCAAAAAAGTAAAGAAAGTTCAAAGTTGGTTCTATCAAAACTAACCTCATCTCACTTTCACCTATTCAGAAAAGGAGATAAGATGACATGTGAACAAGGAAAAGAATTGCTATGCTCTACCTGAAAAGATGATCCAACGTAGCAGTTAAAGAGCGCTGAGCAACGGCCTTCTCTCTCTCTCTCTCTCTCTCTCTCTCTCTCTCTCTCTCTCTCTCTCACTCTCATCAACTTTTCCTACAAAGTTATGTTGTTAACAGTGGCATTTGCAAGACACAAGCAGCTTGACACAGCAAACTGCGACTAAGACACACAAAAATGGATATGTGAGTTTCAAGAGAGCAACATGGAATACACTTAATAAGTAACTTTAGAATCTCAAAGGACTAAAAATGAAAGAGGCAGCCCAGAAATCTTTTATGCCTGTAAATTCTTGATGTTATTTCTTTGTATGCAAAGAAAGAATTTTATGTACAACAGAGTTGATGGTTTTTTACTTCTTTACTAGAATCTTCTCTAACACCGCCAATAGATGGTGAGAGTCGGAACTTGTAAGAAGTAGCAAAATATAAATATGTACCGCTTAGACCAGCATATACTTTGAACAGCTATGTGAATACAAGGTCAGGTAAATGAACAGTGTCGTCAAAGATATTACCATTGCAAAAGTTGCAACGCAATTCAGAATAGAGAGTTCTTCTTCTGGTCTTTTATTGGGGAGCTGTCCCTAAGCATTGAAATCTGATAGCAGTTTGTCCTTAAAATGAAATGAATCCATTAACCAAGGGGAAGATTCTACTTCGTTTGTTGGAATCTCCTGTAGTAGAACGCACCGAACGTGGATATGTACTTCTGAAGGATCCGTCCCGAATACATTTCTATATAAGATATATAGGCAGCGGTGCATTATATGCGATAGTCCTCATATACTGCATTTTCAGGAGATAAGGTAAGAACTTCTGAACATAAGGTCCCACATTGGATTCATTGGACAAATAGAAGATATGCAAGCCATCATAATATACTCAAAACCATGTGTTTGCATGCATAACATGTGGCTTGAGAATTGAGATACTACTATATACAAGTGAACGAACATACACAAATATTTTCATCAAAATTTCGTGGAACATATCTGCATCCAGAGAGTAATAAAAGGCTTCTAAGCAAACGCAAAACCCCTTGTTTTTGGTAGAAGAGCGTTTGATAATGCTGAAAGACCAACTTCAGCTGCAAACTTTTGGCTTCTCTTGCATTTCTCTTCACTGCAATATCAAAATAAGGAAGGTCTCCGAAATATGAAAGAAGATAGACTTAGAGCAGCAGTTTACACATTCATGCATTACAACTTAGCAGACAATTCCAGAATATGATCGGTTACTGGTTTATCATATTTGCAGAACAGATGCTCAATGGTGTTAAATCTGAGACATTCTCTGGTTTATAGGAAATGGATTTGTTCAGGCTGCAACAGGAATAAATAAGGCTTGCAAGTGGAAGCCAAACGAAGCCAGAAACACTGATCTTAACTGCAAATCTCCTCAATAGAACAAACAAGTACTGTCCTTTAGACCTTACGGACTCTGCGCGCTTTAACCATTCCGTGACTTAAAAAGTAGTTAGCTAGCTCTGTGTCTTTGGGTTAACACCAGATGTTCTTATTCATCTCTCATGTAAATACATTAAGAACCAATCACCTGAAGCAAAGAAACCCTCTAATCCCTAAGTAAGCATCTATAATATCTTTATCCAGATATGTATGTGTTAGGATATATGTAAATAGGTATTGCAAACGATCTAAGCTCTTTTGAAATAGATACAAATCAAATCAACAATGCTAATTAGATGGGTGTGTGTGTAACAATAGAATAGTTGGAAAAATCTTTAAAATGAAAGAAGATAATTCATAGTCATCATCATCTTTCCTCATTTATCTTTCCTTATTTATCTTTCCGTACATAACAAGCAAAAGAAACGTGAGAGAGAGAGAGAGAGAGAGAGAGAGAGAGAGAGAGAGAAACCCTACCCAACCAGAGCTCCGGTTTAAGACTGGGTGGGGCAGAAAGTGATCAAGTAGTTAGATCCGGTACAAGTGAAAGTACTCGAAGCGTCGTCGTAAGCGTAACTGTAAGCGCTAGGGCAAGCGTTCTTGAACATCGTCGAGTACTTCGTCGGAGAACAAGTTTGCGGCGTCGAGTGAGCTCCGGTACAGCAAAATTCCGGCGAATTAAACGCCGCGCAGGCGCTCTTACACGCCGCGATACTTCCCGAATCCGGATCCGTGATCCGAAGCTCGTTAGGGCAAATCTCGTTGATGTCGGAGACGCAGCCTGCGTAACCGCAGTTTCCGAATCCTCCTTGAGGTTTAATCCCCATCTTGACATTGTATCCGTCGACGAGGCTCACGTCGTAAAAATCCATGCCGGCATTGCTTGATCCGACGGTGAATTCGGCTAGAGTTGCTGGAGGAACTCCGCCGCCGATACATTTTAGAACGCCGCCGCAGTCTCCGGTGACGCAGCTACCGTGGCCTGAAGCATCGAAGTTGCAGCCTGTACGAGCCCAGAACCGGCCTGACCATCCCGCAGGAGCCGTGAGCTGTACGGAAGCGCCTGGAGCCAAGTGAAATCCGCCGTCGCCGAGGGTGATGCTGTTGCCGGAGAGAGTTCCGGGCCAGACGGTGTAAGGACAACTGTTCTGTAGAGTGAAGACGGTGGCGGAAACAGCAATGCCGCCTGCAATTTCAAAACACAAACCAAAAAGAATAAAAAACCACTAAACACGACAAAAGACATAAGTGAAACAAAGAATGGACAAAAACAGAGTGTGTTTTGTTGTTGTTACTTGTGATGAAGACGAAGAAGAGAATGTGAATACTTGAGATTTTCGCCATTGTTTTTTTCGGGTGGTGGAGATGATGATGATGATTGTGATATTAATGAATCTCTGGCACCAATCCTCTATATATAAGTGCTGGTCCGACGTATGGTTCTTCCTTTTCAATTAATTATAATTTTTTGTTTTCTTGAAAAATATTTGTAATTTACAGCAAAATAAAAGTTCCCAAAAGTTAAAGAGGGAATACAAATCTTTGTGCTGACTGTTAGCCCATCTTCTTTGGCACTGTGCAATTTATTTTGCCTTGATGGTGTTTTCTTGCTTTAATAAGTTGAATATGTCTCATAAGAAAGATGATGGTACATGTGTCTATGTGTGGTTAGATATATACATGAGCTTGTGTTGCCCTAAGAGAAATGTATCAATAGGCATTGTTTCGTTTTGTGTTTCTCAAATTTTTCCCAACCAAAAAAAGTAAAGAAAGTTCATGAAAGTTGGTTTAGTCAAAACTAACCTGATCTCACTCGCACCTACTCATATAAGGAGATAAGATGACATGTGAACAAGCAAAGGCATATAAAGAAAACAGGAGATGCTATGCTACCTGAAAAGATGATCCGATGTAGCAGTTAAAGAGCGCCAGCAACGGTCTTCTTTCCCTCTCTCTCTCATCACCTGCAAAAAGAAGGTAACAACCTTTTGGGACAAAGTGGGTTCTATGCTTTGTCGATCACCAACAAACTTTTGTTCAGATGGAAGCTTCCTTTACTGACTGAATCAGAAGTAAGAACACCTTTTGACAATACGGTTTAGTGACCCGTTGTTGTTTCTAACTCAATGAACACAAGGGTTACACAGTTCCAACATAATATCTTTTCCTTACAAATCCTGTTGCTCGATGACAGTTTGGAAAGAAAATTGCTAACAGTGGCATTTGCAAGACACAAACAGCTTGACACAACCAAAATGTGACTAAGACACACAAGAAAAATGAATATGCGAGTTTCAAGAGAACAACATGGAATACAATTAGTAAGTAACTCTATATCAAAGAACTAACAATGAAAAAGGCATCCCATAAACCTTTTCTGCCTGTAAATTCTTGATATTATTTCTTTGTATACAAAGAAAGAATTGTATGTACAACAAAGTTAATGGTTTTTTACTTCTTTACAAGAATCTCCTCTAAAACAACCAGGTGAGGGTCGGAACTTGTAATAAGTAGCAAAACTTAAATATGTGCCGCTTAGAACAGCATATACTTTGAAACAGCTATGTGAGTACAAGGTCAGATAAATGAATAGTACTGTCAAAGATATTACCACTGCAAAAGTTGCGATGCACTTTAGAACAGAGAGTTCTTCTTCTGGTCTTTGATTAGGGAATTGCCCCTGAGCATTGAAATCGGATAGCAGTTTGTCCTTTAACTGAAATGAATCCATTAACCAAGCAGAAGATTCTGCCTCGTTAGCTGGAATCTCGTTTAGGAGAACTCGCCGAACATGGATATGTACTTCTGAAGGATCCGTTCCGAATACATTGTCCATGAAAGATGGGCAGCGAGGCTTATACGCGATAGTCAAATCATATACTGCACATCAAAGAAGATGACGTAAGAACATAGGAAGATTGGCTTCAATAAAAGGAAATGCCTTGCTCAGTTACTCGTGGTCATGAGGCCCCACAGGGGTCATTGGAAAAATATAAGATTTGCATGCCATCATAATGTCGTCAAAACAATAAGTGTCTGCATAACATGTGGCTTGAGATACTACTATATACAACGAATATTTTCATCAAAATATCATGAACCATACCTGCATCCAAAGAGTTATGTAGAACTTCTAAGCAAACACCAAAACCCCTTGTTTTTGGTAGAAGTACGTTTGATAATGCTGGAAGACCAACTTCAGACGCAAACTTTTGGCTTCTCTTGCATTTCTCCTCACTGCATATCAAAATAAGGTAGTCTCAGTAATATGAAAAAGATAGACTTAGAGCAGCATTTCACACATTCATGCATTAGCAGGAAATTATTGCAAATGAGGGTTACTGGTTTATCATATTAGCAAGACAGATGCGCAATGGTGTTAAATATCCTACCAAGGAGAACTAAATAATATCTTCGACGATTCAGATTAATTATGAATTAGCTAATATATCTAGAGTAGTTAAAGATACGGTGCAACTTGTTCGTACTGTAGATTCATATGTAAAATCAGATAGGGAGCATATAGTACGTGAAGTCGGTTCCTTCTGGGAATAGAGCAAGCCATAAGGGTTCTTGAGGATCCTTAAAAGATGAAAGCATTTGAAGCAAAACAGGTTCGTCGACCTCCCGCTTCCTCTCCACTGGGATAAACTCCAAAACATGAAAACCCCAGCCAAAAATAGGTAATCTCATCAAGCTGCTCTTGAGCACGTATTTGATGTAGCCAAGACACCCTTTTCTCAAGGCAATATTCCACAAATACATCCAATCCACCTCTGTCCTGTGATTTGCAATAAGCAAAACACGTTTCTCAACCGGAATGCTATCTCCAGAGAACACCACGGTTGTCCCGTTAACGGTTTCAAACAGGTAAGGCCACAAAGCTAACCAGAGACCAAAGATTAACGAGATAACTTTCCTAGATTGATGCACACTCAGAAGCCGTAGACCTAGAGCAGCTATTGGTCCAAAGTAGAGCAGGAACATAAAAGCAGTAGACAGAAACACGAGTAGGATCATCAGGCCCCTCAGAATCCTAAGCGGAGTCAAGGGGCGGTTCTTTAAGTTATCAGAATTCAGATCCCCGCAAACTTCCATCTTTTTTCCAGAGATAAACCTCAAGACAAAACTGCAGCAATGAGAATCAAATATTACTCAGTGCCACCTAAAGTTCCCCCACAGAGACTGAAGAGAGTAGGAAACCAATGCAAGAGCCTAAACATTCAATTTGAGTACAACCACAATTTCAATTCTAAGCTAGAAGCAAATTATTGAGGTCCCATATCTTTCATAACTATGACCCACATAGATCCTTCCCCAGCAATTTTTTTTGCAGAATTTAGAACGAAACCACTCATCTAGCAACGACCCCAAGAAAAAAGTAGAGATTAGAGATCCCTACTCAACACATCCATGAGTAAATAATATATAAAAACCCAATTTTTCTTTAATTTGCATGAAACTTACAAAAGGAAAAAAAAAAAGATTGCAAATTTGAATCTCAGGAACAAGAATTAATCTCTAAAAGCAATTATGAACAGAGAATTCCGTATCTGTGAGCTCAGTGGAAGATTCAACAAGCGAATAAATGATGAAGATTCGTCATTAGTTAGTATCTAAAGGTGCATAATTTCGAATCCAATTTTGACTATAATCATCAATATTCCAAAACAAAAACGCAGAAATCACGGAAGAAAACATCCCCCAAAATTGGGAAAGACTTGTGAATACCGCAAACTAAAAATTCAGATCCCACGTGATAAGAGACAGAGCAAGAGAAACACTTCTCACAGTATATTTCGAAATAACGCAAAAACAAGAACAATCTAAAGCACGAGGAACTCAACGAAGAAGATACCTTGAGAGGTTTGGAAGAAGTTGGCGAAGACAAAGAGAGGATAATTGTTAAATGGAACAGAGGAATGCGAATCTCAAACGAAGTTTCAGAGAAGGATCCGTTTCGGGTCGGATCTAGATTGGAGACGGTGGGGATGATCAGAGACGGTAGGGTGCACGGTAATGTAGCGATGTGATTCGCTGAGTGGGGAAAAGGTCAAAAAAGATGCAAGCGAAGACAAATCCACAAAGGTGACACTTGCGACCACCCGATAAAATTCTCCTGGCGTCGTTACACTTTGAAAACTCTCAAACGTGAAGCAAAGCAAACTCTTAAAATATGCTTTCTCACTTATTATTGGTTGTACCAAACAAGAATAAAATCACGCTTTTAATGATTTATTATCAAAAAAATAAAAAAAAGTTAGTTAGTACTATAGAGCGCTGGATTTTTTTTCTTTCTAATTTTTAACCAAGTATATATGGGGACCAGATGTTTTATTAATTTGTTAATGTGAAATTTAATTTTACAAATTTAAGTTTATATTTTTTATATTGACTTTTCAAGTCATTTTTTTCTTTAAATTGTTTTCTCTTGTGGTGAATAAGAAACTGTCTACTCGGCTAAATTTATTGGACTCATTATTTAAATAGACGAAAGATATAATTTGTTTCTTTATGATTATAACGAAAACATTTAATTATTAATTTTTTTTTTTCAACAATTATATTTGATTGGCTTAAATAAGCCAACTGAAGGATATTATTTACATAAGTAACGAGATGTGGTACGAATATTTCGTATCAAACTATCCGTTTTTAATTTTAAACGCCGCGAAACTAAAGCTAATGAAAAGAAATTAAATTATTCTTTGTCGCTTTGTATCGCTTCTAGATATGTAGAAAAAACTGGCCACTCCCGCTTCTTTTGGTCGATTATATACTTCATAGCCCAGACGAGTGCTTCCACCTCCGCATGAAGGGCGGTTAAGCTTCTTCGAAGATTAGCCGCACCCATACACGACAGATCATCATTTGGTAACAAAGAAAACCATCATAATCCTGAAAAATTATCGCTTTCTTTCCAACATTCATCAATAAAACACCGATATCATGTGTGTCTCGAATCAAAAGATACATTACGATCTGAACTATTAATTACCCGTTCCTCCGGAGCACATGTTTCACTACTATTTTCTGTTTGCGTCAAAATCCATGTTTGTTCCTCGGCTTCTGTCAAACTAAGCACCTCCAATGAACTCATATCCACGTTGTCATAGATTTTTGTGATTATTAAGATATATCATTGACCAGAAAAGTAAACTAATGTTATAAGTGTTATAGTAGACCAAAAATATGAGGTTGTGATTGATCGGTTCAAAAGTAATATTCGCCACCGATTCGTCAACTTGCAATAGGGTCCATATTGTAACAAATCATAATATGAGGCTAAAACATAAATGAGTAGTAAATAAAAGATGAGGGTTTATGCACAATGAACCAATTCACGGTGCCGGCGAAGTTGGATATTTGTCTCACTCTTCTTCTCTCTCCTTGAGAATTATCGGGAGAGCTTCAGACATGCGCTGCTCCGATCTTCTCCTTCCTCCGAATCTCACCATCTATCAATTCATGTGACTTAATTTGTTTGTTAATCCTAATAAGTGATTCCGTAGGAGCAATGCCGATTTCTATGGTGCTTCCTGTTTTCTCCACTCTCCGAGTACCGTTGTTCTCTCGTTTAGCTCTCGTTCCTGCTTTCGGCATTCCGTTTTCGTCCCTTGGTGCTACGGCGCGATTGAAATGTACGGCTCGAAAGGCGCGTCGGATTCGCGTGATGTGCTTGGTGGGGGAATCGGCTCCGATTGAGGCGTGCGAGAGAGATGAACATGGAGCTGAGTTCATTGAGGTCGTTGTTATCGGTAGTCGCAAGGAGTCTATCATGGATTCCTGCTTGGATTCTCCTTTTCCTTCTCTTCCTCTCCGATTTTGGTATATGTTCGATTTTTGTTCCTCTCATCTGAGTCTATTTCGTTTACTCTGAATCTTAAGCTCCCTTTTTGTTTAGTATCTAGTACTAGGAGGGAACTAAGACTCCCACTTTGTTTTAGTATAATTTTTCAAATCAGATGGCTTCTTGTTACTTGCTTTGTTAGTACACTATCAGACTCCTCAAGTTTGTAGCTTCCTACTGATGAATGGATTATGCATGTTCTGTATTTTCATGAAATTTACCAACTTTAACTGATAGCTCTTCCTTTTTCAGGAGAATTAGCAAGGACAGCTCTGGAGATTTAATGTTACAGCAGAGGCTCAATCACGAAGGTCCAGAATTTATTTTTTCCTGTTTCTTCGTTCCTTTTGAATCTGTTAGATTGGAGCAAAGTGTTTGGAAACGTATTCGACTTTCAAAAGTTGCCACAGGACTCTCTTCGCTATTCAATTAAAAGCAAGCTTAGTAGACACCTATGTCTCTCTTACTGTGTTTCTGTCAGCATATGTTTAGCTAATTGTTCAAGAAGATAAGAAGGATATGCTATCTTTCTTACCTATTTACTTCTCTTTATGTTTACAGATAATGTTACCAAGACCATGAATCCAATTGAGCTGATACAGTCACGTCCAAGGGCCTTCATCCTTGTTTGTACTTTTCTTGCCTATCATTGTTTGTCTTCTGTTTTCTGCTACAAAATCGTTTGTGTATTTTACACTTCCATAAGTAGAATTACTTGTAGGACTCTAGCCTTTTTTTTAATCTCTGAACGAGATACACAGTGTGGAATTGATCATTAATAACCATGCTTCCTAAGTTTGCGTAGGCTCTTAATGAAATGCTAATGGTTTTCAAATTTCCCAAAATTTATTTTCGTGGAACAATATTGTCCGAGCATCTGATTCTGATTAAACTGTTACCCTTGCCAGATGGCTAGTGCTGGATATGGTTCTGACCAGGTTGAAGCTATTAATATTCTTAGTGCAGTAAGATCTGGGGGTAACTTAGCTGTTGCTGTGCTATTAAAGCCTTTCAGCTTTGAAGGCCGAAAGCGTCTAGAAGAGGTAGTTTTTTGTTGCTTCTAAAGTTGTACTTGTTTGAAATTTCATTTTGTTCGCAAAGTCTTGATGATAGGATTATCGGTCTTCAAAGTAGTTAGTTATGTCTCTTGACTGTTTTCCTGGAGCTGTTAGTAGAACTTGTATACCTGAATTGATAGAGAAGAAAACTACGTGGAGAACTTTCGAGTGGCTTCATGTTTTTCCCAACAGTGCACCTTCCCAAATTTCCGTCATCTCCATTTCCTGTCAACATTTTTTTATTGTATACTATTTCAAATAACAAACGAAAAACAGCCCAGCAAATGACATCCCTATCTACAAACAAGTTCAACTACATTTAGTATCTCTAGTTGGAGTCTTTTCTCTTTTTCTAATCTCTCAGGTTGTGTGCAGGTTAACGAATTGGCTAGAAAACTGCAGCAACACACCAATTTCTGTATAGGTAATTCTATTAGTATTATGAAAGATTTCCTGACGCAATAGTGTAAGAAAAACTACCTTTTGTTTTAGTAGTTCTGCTGGCCATGAACTGACTTCGATATGGACCTTTTAGATATCGACATAGAGGTTTTACTACAGAAGGATTTGGTAACTTTGGACGAGGCGCTGAGAAATGCAAACAATGCTGTTTCCATGGCAATAAATGCAGCTTCCGCTCTGATAAGTGTAAGGTTACTTTTCTGCTGAAGCTGTCTCTTATAGTGTACTCAAATTTTTTGTCATTTTCGTATATGGGTTTATCCAGGGGATGCATGGAAACTTCATCGACGTGATGCATAAAGATTTTAAAGAACTTGAACGTTCAGAAGTTACAACGGTAAGTTTCTTGGAATTTTTTCTTTTGGGTTTTAGTGATAAAGATCTTCATTGTCTTTCCTGTTATTGAGATTCCATTTGTCTGTATGGTATAGTCACCCTTAGTTTGAGCTTGTCTTCAATCCTTCAACTCTCTTATGTTCAGATTCTAGAAAGCTACAAAGAGGCAAAGGTTGGTTTTGGAGTGGGTCACAACCTTAAGGCTTCGATTTTACGAGCTATATATGACTGTCCATTCTTTCGCCCTGGTATAAAGGTATTTCTAATCTCTTAAAGAGCATTGCATAGAAGTTTCATCTGTCCTACTTAAGTTCTCGGTTTGATTTTTTTTTCTCCTGGTATAAAGATCTTTGTTGAGTTGTTTCCCTCTTCCAAAAAGGTGAAGCAGATTGGTCTGATAATAATGTGAATATAAAAATATTAATTTGAGGATTTTCTGATTATTGGAAAAAATAAACCTAAACATAGTGACCTATAAACAAACCGGTAAAACAGATGGCATCACCCTCTCGAAGGAGTAAGGGTATTTGAAATTTTTGATTGCGTGTATTTTGGCATTTTTATTCGAAAGATATGCTCCTTGAAACTATTTTCTTACGAAATTACGTTATTCAAGTAACCTTTTTCATCTCAACCATGCTTTTTCCAACATGCAGGATCTAAACGCTATTATATGCATTGTGGCTAGTTCGGTACCTTTTCAAAAGAAGGACGTGAAAACAATTCTTCGTACTTTTCGTCAAACAATGGAGTACACTGGAGATATTATAGTATCTATTGTTCATGAACCTGATCTGGAGCCTAAAGTGCACGTCACAACGTTTTTTATTCTAAGGTGGGTATCCATGTTTAGCAACAGCTTACAGTTTCAAGCTCATGCATATGGTTTCATATTTAGCTGATATCCAACAAAGAAAAGGAATTATATGGTTTCAGCATTTATACCATATATTTTTATTTGTTTGATTAAGATCTATGATGGTTTTGGTCAAGACTCAGATTCTATTTCTCGTGACCACTTTTAAGCATTAATGCAAGTCTCGTATGTCTCACAGTTCTTCAGAAGAGGAAACATACAACAAAGGCAACATTTTTTCTGGTCTTGTTCCTTTTGTTTTAAATATCTTCACGAGATATCGTTCACAGCTCCAAAAAGAAACAAATAGTGGACTTGGGGAGGTGCCAGTTTCAATTAAAGATTCAGCAGACTCTACTGACGTAAAAAGTTCCAATCAGAGTGTTGAAGGATTTGAAATAGACTCTGAGGACCTCCTCGAAGTTTCTGAGAACAGTGATAGTGATAACCCATTAAAAGAGAGGGAACCATCGAGAAACAGTCGATTGGATCTTGAAGATGAAAATATAGAAGGTACACAATTTAAAGACAACTTTCTCCGTTGCTGCTTATTTTTGTACGTAGTAGTGGTCGAGATGCTTCATTACTTGTTATTTACAGGATGCTGAAGTAGTGACCCCCTAAACCTAAACTATTTTAAAGAATGGAAAATCATCTTTTGTAGATTATGGTGCTATCCAGAGGGAGCCAATTGCTAATTGGAGTATGGATCCGGGATATCAGATTGAGCAGAAATGGCCAGCTGATTCTGGAGACACTGCAGTGCTTAGCCTGGGTATTGTCAACCTTCCTGTTGGTGTGAGACCTTCAAAGAATTTGAACAGTAGTCTCAGTGTCTCCAGTCTACCCTCTAGGAAGGCTGATTCCAGAGATGAATCATTTTTCAACCCTAATGGCTCGACCAAAGACCCTAGTGATACTGCATCTGCCCTGCTATCTGAGAAATATGCTGATTTTACAAAGCAAAGAAATCTATCCGCTCGAGCAGCGTCTATGCTGGTAAGTAGCAATGTAGCAGTCTATGAGGTTGAGATATAAAATCTTTCTCTTACTAGTGGGTTGCTTTTTTCGAACAATAATGCATAGAGAGGCAAAAGTTGTCTCCTTGGTTCAGTCTGTAACCATGATTTTTGTAATAATCATAGTACATATGTTAACATTTTCAGAGACTAGTTAATTTGTTGAACATCGTCCAAGTCTGATGTCAGCTGACAGAATTTTCCATTTTAATTCTTCATCACTTAGGAAGCTGAACGAGATTCGTCAAAAAGGTGGAGTCCTATTCTGGAGATGCAGTACAGAGGAGGACTGTTCAAGGGAAGGTGCCAAGGAGGTCTTCCCGAAGGAAAGGTAATCTGCCTTGTTGGTTTTGTTCATTGACACCAATTCAATGAACCCTTGTCTTATGTTTGAGACAGGCTTCTTAGTTTATTTGAAAGTAATGGCTGAATTTTCCCACCAGGGTCGTCTGGTACTTGGAGATGGAAGCATATATGATGGAATGTGGCACAACGGTAAAAGATCTGGTCTCGGAACATTCTACTTCAAGAATGGAGACGTATTCCAAGGCACATGGAGAGAAGATTTAATACACGGAAAGGTGAAATAGTCTTTGAACTTTTTGAATTTGGATTAGCTTATTGACTATTGAGACTACACTTGTGCACAAACTGCTTTAGTATCACCAAGTCCCTAAGACTTTTTCAAGCTAGTACCATGTAAAATTCGTTCTCTACTTCCCCCAATCTATTAATTAGGTTTGAGAAAGGACTGTAGAAATGGTTTCTGTTGTGACGTAAAGATCTCTTATCAGGCAGAAAAAAACTTGTTCATCCTTCTTGCAGGGCTGGTTTTATTTCCACAAAGGTGATCGATGGTTTGCAAATTTCTGGAAAGGAAAAGCCAGTGGCGAAGGCCGGTTCTATTCAAAGTCGGGTGAGATATTCTTTGGACATTTCAAAGATGGATGGCGACACGGGCAGTTCCTCTGTATAGATGTGGATGGAACAAGGTCAGTGATTCATCAAAAACTCTTCGCCTCTGTATCTTGATCACAAAAAGAGCAATCCGAAGTTTCTTAGCCTCTAGATTCATAATTGTTGATGGCTTTTTCTGCAGATACTCTGAAACTTGGGACGACGGTGTTCTTATTGACCGGAAACAAATGGACGCCGGAGATTGATATCTTCCGGCAATGTTGTAATTGTATAGTGCAGATCGACTTTTGTCTTTCCTCAGGTTATTATGACAAAACGTAACTCATAAAAAGTATTCCTTTGACTTAACTCCTTTTCTTTGATTAGATATGAAAAAAGAAACGAATTCAATTCCGAAGCTATCTGACTTATTTTTATTTCCTTGCAACCTGAGAAAAGAGACGAATCTTGAAAACGTCAAAATAAGCTATTATGACCCAAAAATATGTATATTTATTTCTTTTGTATCGGGGCAACTTACAATTAATCCTATTCCTAGCCCCCAGTCACCAGAGGCATCATATGTACAACACTGGTACAACAACAACAACAGAATAAAAATCTAATCTTCAGTTTTCATATTTTGGCTGAAGTAGATTTGTTTCCGGATGATAATAAAATATGATTTCAATAATACAAAAATGATTGGTTTATGTGTGGTGTGCTTAGTGGTTAGCCGTCGTCATTGAACGCGTCTTGCAATAAAACTTCAAGTAGAGCAACGTGATGACGGCGTTAAGAACGGAGTTAAACAGCCAAGCACCGATACCGTTACAACCGCCGCGTTTGACCAGGTGAATACATAGAACGCCTACGTGGCAAACCGTCATACACCCCAACAGAATGGCTTGACAGTTAACGACGAACGGAAAACACGCGCCACGTAACCCAATCTCCGTCCAGAATCTGTAACCGTACACAACGGCGTATGAAACGGTCGTCAGTAGAATCGCTACAACCTACAAAAACCAAAACGCGGAGAACGGTCCAATTTAGAAATTATAAGTAATTGATTCCGGTTTAACTGTGTGGTGGTGAACCGAACCGGTTAATTATACCTGAAAGGATTGGGAATATTCGAGCCAGAGGAAGGAGATACAGAGAAGAGAAGACTGGTTGATAAGCTGGAAGAAGCTGAGCTTACGACGTCGTATCACTGAGAAGAAGGTACGGAACAAGTGAAGGAATCTAGAGAGGTAAAACACGTACGACCAGTAAAACACGCGCCCCGAAGCGCGTGTGCCTACGGGAAAACAGAGGAACCATTGGAGAGCCGTTGTGCGCGTACGACGCCATAGCCAGCGCGTGTCGCGGATCTCTGCTGCGGCGGAGAGGAGGATACCGACGAATATTACGGCGGAAATTATTGAAATGGTTAAGCTGTGTAGAGCTGGGATTGGACCGAGGGAGAATCCGCGGCGGCGGTGACAGAGGGGGAGGATTATGAGGAGGAGGAGGTGCAGAGTGACCGCGGCGATGACGTAAGATGAGACGGCGGTGAAGAGGAATGACCACGTGGAGGCGTATGATTGGGTTGGGCTCCAGCGGAAGTTAACGATCGTTGGATGCTCCGCTAAATAGTAACTCACCGTCATTGATATCAAATCAAAATCAGAGTAGTTGTGCTGTGTGAAGAAGAGGAAGAAGCAGTTCAGATATGAGAGGAGGAGAGAGAGATTTGTGTTTAAATGTGAGTGTTCTGTTTCTGTGCTTATTGTTTTTGTTTTTTTTCTCACCGGCTTGCTCTCTATTTATATACTCTTTCCGTGTTTCCTCATTTTTTGTGTGTTAGAAAATAAAATTGGGATACGACATTGAACATGTCACGGTCAAAGTTGACATGTTAAGAAGAAGAGATTTAGGATGTTTACGATAACTTATTCCATCAAATAATTTCATTAAGCTTTATGTTTGATACTTTTTTTTTTTTGTCAACAGATTTGTTTGATCGACTTAAGTAAGCCAATGAGATGGGATAATGTATACATAAGTGACTTGATACAGGATGGTACGAACATTTCGTGTCAAAACATCCGCTTTTTACATTTAAACAACGCGAAACCAAATCTAAAGAGAAACAATCAAATTCTCCCTTATTTTTTCGCATCGCCTCCAAATAGGGAGAAAAAGCTGGTCACTCACTAGGCGAAGACACCATCTTTACCATGTCTGAACAGTTTGTAACAAAACAGACACCATGTTTGATACTCTCTCTTTTCACATAAAATGTTGTTTTCGAGTCATTGTTTTGTTGTTAAAAAAATTCATTTCGTATTATTTGTGTGACTTTTTAAACTAAGTTAAAAAAAAAAAAAGTTCATTTCATATTCTTTGTGTTTTGTTTTTTCTATTTTTCTTTTTTTTTGGTTAACAAGGAATTTTTGATACTTGGTTCATAATTTCTTCTAATATATATATGTTTTAAATTTGTTTTTCAATCGTTGGTTAAATAACAATTTCTCTGATTAAGAAAAGGTTTCAATACATCAGTCCTAACAATTTGAGCGACTTTTTTTTCGTGCAAACGATTGTATTTTTATGGGTTTTGAGGATAATGAATGTTGCTTTGTACAAAATGAAAGTCTAACCGCAATGCGTACAGGAAATAAATTGCAATCCAACAAGACTTTACAAACAACTATATATTATATTCCTTCCAGAAGCCATATATATATGTTATTTTTTCTATAAAGAAATTAATCTACGTACCACGTATGATATTTGTTGGATCATGTTCCATTTCGAACCTTCCTATAGTTCCAGTCAATTTGATTCGTTGTACTAAGTACTCGATAATATTAATAAATACCTACGTCTAGAACGATATAAACGATTAAGGTTCTTGGAATATTTTTAAAGACAAACTTTGTACCTGAAGTCTTAACCATGACAATATTGAGTGGGTTTACACTATACATATGCATTACTTGTTGTTGTTAACTAATTGTAAGATTGTAAGCTAATCACAAAAGTTTAAACGGCTGTATAATTTTTCTAGCTGTAAAACAGATATAATAGGATTGATCTCTAACTTTATCTAAATTATTTTATTCATAATGTATAATTATTTCTTTGGGTACAAGGTGACCAATGATCATCAACTTCTAGAATCCAGGAACCGTCAAAATCACAATCTTTATGGATTCTTTTAAATTTTATAATTGGATAAGTATGTAAACGATATTCACCACATTTTAAACTATAAATGTCGTCTTGACATTCAAGTAACAATAAAATTAAATTACATATTGACATTCACAAACTATATGTATTATGTTTTTGATAGACTATTAAAATTCTGTAATTGATTAATTTAATTTAATTTAAGGTAAATGAGATATTTTTTTTTTTTTAAGTACATGAAAATCATAAAACGATCAATTTTAGAAAAAAAAAACAATATCAGTCAAAACTGAAATTTAATTTGATTTGAAGCAAAGGAAAGAATCTAATTTGATTTAAATTAAGTTATTAAAGCTGGAAAAAAATCAAATAATCGTCTGATAACATCGAGGAAGCTTCGTCAGCCCTAAGAAGTATATTAACAACTTTTTTCTTTTTTTTGGTTAATCCGTTTTGTATATATTATTAACAACTTTGTTCCGTTTTTCATTCGCCGAGTCTCTCTCTTCTCTTTCGTTCCTCTCATTCTCTGCGATCATAACATCAAGAAGCCTCTCTCTCGTGGTTGAGGTAAATCTTTCAAACGCTGGAATGTGACTTTCCCTCATAGTAAAAATCGAAACTTTGAATAAAATTTACAAGAATTTTGGTATCTCTCTGCATGTTTGATCATTTCTATAGGAAACGGTTCAAGGGTTTTAGGGTTTCCATCTCATTTGTTTGTTTCATTGCGTCTGTATACAGGAAAAAGATCTTACCATGTCTATTGACAGCAATACGAAAGAAGAAGATGCATCGAGCAACTTTGGATGCAATATCTGTCTTGAATTGGCAAGAGATCCGATCGTGACTCTATGTGGTCATTTGTTTTGTTGGCCTTGTCTCTACAAGTGGCTCCATTATCATTCCCAATCGAATCATTGCCCTGTTTGTAAAGCTTCGGTTAATGAAGACAGTTTGGTTCCTTTGTATGGAATGGGTAAGCCATCTTCCGACCCGAGATCGAAGCCCAGTTGTGGTGTTTCTGTCCCTAATCGACCATCTGCAACTAGGATTGAAACAGCTCGTCCTCGTCTTGGGCAAAGAGATCATGGGTCTGGTTTCTTTGGAGGGCATTCGGGGTTTGCTGCAATGCCAACTGGTACACGGTTTTCGAACTTCTTGTTGTAATGGAAGTATCTTTGGTGAATCCGAGTAGATGGTGTTATGTTTTTTTTTTGACAATGTTTTTGAAACTATACATTGTCTGCAATTTTTGTTATTTTGTCAATGCTTTGAGCTACATTTACATTCTTACAAGATTTCCTTTCTTTGGACTAAGTTTTGCATCAGCTTGTAATAGTTGATTTTTAAATCTACAAATCATAAGAGTGTCTCTCATGTTACATCGGACATTATCTCACATACATTGCTGGTTTTCTATTTTCACCTCCATATTGTCATTTGGCAAACTAACCCCATTTTAATTATCTTTGACTTACAAAAACAATAGTTTTCTCCTAAAATAATGTCTGTTTTGGCACCAAATAGACTTTATTGTTTCGTCTATCAGATGAAGTCATCTCAACATATGATTGGTGATTAGCCAGAAAACAATGACTGTTCTAAGTAGAGGAAAAATTTGTTGATAGTTACTCTGTACAACAAATTGATCTCCGAGACTTCAAAAGTTTGTTGAACAAGATACACTTATAGACGACACATGTCACGACCCACATTGTGATTTAAAATCTCTTGTTAAGCCGAATTAACGGGCTCTACTAACGGGCTCTAATGGGCTGATTCAATCACTTGGAGGGCTCACGAAGCGATAGGGACCGTGCCTAAATCTCATCTTCACTTTACTCGTTATCTTCTTCTTCTTCCTCTTGCCTGTGTTCGACGAAATTCCTGAACTCAGCTTCACTTTGCTCGACGTTATCTTCTTCGTGCAGCGACAATGGCGTCGATTTCGACCCTCGCTTCTTCTCTCTCTTCACTCTCGTTCTCCTCCCACGTTTCTCAAAGACCTAACACCATTTCCTTCCCCCGCGCGAATTCGGTGTTCGCATTACCGGCGAAATCCTCTCGCCGCGCTTCTCTCTCTATCAGCGCCACGGTAGCTGCTCCACCGGAGGAGGAGGAGACAATTGAGCTGAAGAAGTATGTCAAATCGAGGCTTCCTGGAGGATTTGCTGCTCAGAAGATTATTGGCACTGGACGGCGTAAGTGCGCAATCGCTCGAGTTGTGCTTCAGGAAGGCACTGGGAAGGTTATCATAAACTATCGTGATGCCAAGGTATATTTATGAATCTGTGTTCAAAGTTATTTCTATTTCCATTATCTTATTGGCTTTTACCCTCTTGCTAGTGGCTTCATTTGTTTGCTTAGGCCTTGGTTTTGGGTTTTACATAGCTGAGTTGACTGCTCATATGGGGTTTATGTTCTTGAGAGATTAAATTTGCTGATATTGTGTAATGGATTGAAGCATTTAGTAGTATAGGTTGCAGCATTTTATAGCAGAGAAGCTCCTGAGCTTTATTAAGATATTCTCTATTATGCTAACAGGATATATTAGTCTTGTGATCAAATATTATCTGTATGCAGTTCTTTGTGACCTGGGAGCTACATCAGCACATTACAGATTAAGTTGAAACTGGATGCACTGTCTGAACAAATAGTTCGTATGGTGGTGAATTCTACGCTGTTTAGACTAGGATTAGTGGCTGGAAAAGTGTTAACAAGGAGAGATTATAATTTTGTTAGGAAGTTTTAACAAGCTGTTTGGGGAATGTAAAAGATTTGAATCCATACGCATATTGCTGATGATGATCATCGTAAACCCTTTTCAGGAGTACCTTCAGGGAAATCCACTATGGCTTCAGTATGTTAAAGTCCCACTAGTGACTTTAGGGTATGAGAACAGCTACGACATATTTGTGAAAGCCCATGGAGGCGGTCTCTCTGGTCAAGCACAAGCTATTACCCTCGGAGTCGCACGCGCACTCCTTAAGGTAAGTGCAGACCACAGATCGCCTTTGAAGAAGGAAGGTTTGCTCACTAGAGATGCGAGGGTGGTTGAAAGAAAGAAGGCAGGGCTCAAGAAGGCGCGTAAAGCACCACAATTCTCCAAGCGTTAAAGAGTTTTATATCATTGGATCAAACTCTTCGAGTACTCACCTTTGCCTCCATTCTTTTTTAACTCTTCTTGTCTATGATGTGTGTTTTGTTTCATGTTCATGTTTATGTGTAGACGAACCAATACAATATCTGTTTTGTTTGAGTAGAAAGGGACGTTGGTATGCTTTTGAATCGAATGCACTTATCAATTGTGATCAACTTTTTATAATGTAAGCATAACCGACTATGAATTTTACTTAGTTACTCACACAAACGTCTGGTTTAATCCTAACCAATTATTATGGATCGACGCGTGTGATATTTCTTGTACCGTTGTTAAATTTCGACCGTTCGTATCCAGAAATTGAGCAGATATTGACCGTTAGTTAACCATCATGGCACAGATTGTTCTTCTTTAAACCCTAGAATCGAAGAAATCTTCTTTCACAGTTTTTGTTTTCCAAGGGATATCTCTATTTTAGGGTTTGGTCTCTGAATTGCATCGATGGATTTCTTATGTTTTATGTGAATTTCTCCTACACTACCACTGGTATATATGAGGAGGTTGATGGCACAACTCTCGTATTATGGAGTTACCAGTCAGAAAATGGACTGATGTGTGAGTTCCAGTCCATGTTTCGACTGGTAGCTCCGTCATTCGAAGAGTTAAAGCAGACGTTCTACAAATATACAGAAATATGATGGTAGTTCCTGACTTGTTCCATTTGTCTCTTCACTATAATTTTTTTTTTTTTGCCTGGAATCTGATAACGAGCGGCTATTTTTGAACTGTTAGTATATGGGAAATGTATTTATTTTTTTCCTCTAGTTCAAGTTGTTCCTATCCAATCTGGATTTCTCATCTATAGTACTTATATACTCGAGTGACTGTTTGCAATGTCTTGCAGGTTGTCTTCAGCACCGTTTCTATCCTCTATATGGGAAAGTTCCTGGAACCTCTCTAGGGTGTCCAAGGAGTTCTTTTTTAAGTTCATCTTTGTGGTGAACTTTCTTACATATTTCTGTGTGTTTAGTTACAGCCCATTGCTTATCATATTTCCCATTTCATCTAATCCCTCTTAGTGACTCGACTGCTTATATCTACCATCTGCAAATATAGTGCAAAGCTGTTCATAGATAACTTTCATTGATGTTTTGGTAAGAGTGCTCTGGATTTGCATATTTCTTTATCACATGGTTTTGATCAAAGAGATGCATATTGGTTGTATAGATTGCCGAGGTGAGTTTGAATTCAAACCGTGTGAAAGAGCAACTGTTGTTTATCTATGCTCGTACTCATCATAGTGTACATGTTTGTGGAGCTAGAGTCAGAGGATATGGAGAATTATGTTTTATCTATGCTCGTACTCATCACAAACTTGTATTGCTTATTGTTTCAACATGTTTTTGTATCTCTTCAAGACTTCATCATGTTGCATCTACGAGAGTAAACTCTGGACTAAATATCCCTCTTAGACTGTTAGTTTGAAATTCTAGGAAATATTACCCGGCCTCTTTTACCTTATAGCTTCTACTCTATTTCTCTGTTTCCTGATTGAAGTTCTGTTATGGTCTGCGGCAGTACATTTCTACGGTATTTGCAAAGTGGAAGATATGTTCTGACTTTATTTGCCTTCAAGGAATGGGTTTGATCGATCCTTGGTTCCCACTTTTTTCATGTTGGAAGATGGATTTCTCGTCCTATTTATTATTTATCTACATGTTTATGATGTCGCGAGCTCTTGGTTATGTAGGTTTGTTTCTTTGCGTAAGGTTACCTTTCGTATATTGTATTTCTTGTGAATTGGTGGTTTGGGTTTTTCTCAGGATTTCAGGTGACCAACTGGTTTTTTTTGTACTTTGATGTTAGCCGGTAACCCCATTTTACCAGTGTCATGTTTATTCTAACTAGTATACGTTGTTTTATTTGGATTTCTTTTCTTGGCGCCATTAAGGAACGTATATCAACTAAGCTATTGATGTCTCACAACCATTGTGCAGTTATTGTCACACATTGAAAGCTGCGTGAGGTTGCTTCTTCAAAAGTTTCCATGGGCAGCCTAGTATTGAAAGCTGACTGAGGTTTATGTTATCTTCAGGAAGGTGTTTTTTTCCCTAGCTGTGTTGTTTCTGTTATTTTCACTGTGGGAACTGGTGTGTTCTTCGTCAAGCACATGTCAACACTGGTTTCTGGTATGTTTGCGAGTTTCTATCTAGTATACAAAGTCGCTGTAGATATTGTAGAAGTCTTTTAGAATACATTTAAGGCAAAGGGAGTGGCCAAAGAGAGGTGAATTACTAAGAATTTGTAGCATTTACTGCTTGAAAGGGTTTCTTTAACTTGACGAGATCATAGTCACTCTTTTTATCGTCCAGGTTATTAGGGAGGTGTTGACAAGCCGTTGTTTTGCTTACTTTCACATGGATTCTACTAGTGTTTTTGTTTCTGTCGCTACATAAATGATTGAGCCGATTCTAGATGTTTGTCATTTATTCAATCTAGTTGGTGAATTTTGAGGGACACATTTGAAATAGTGTTCAAGTTTGTGAGATGCAGATTTACAACAGAAGTTCCTTTGTTTGACTTTCTGGAAGAATCAACTGATGCTCCATATCATTGACCTTGGATTAGTAAAACCATTCCAACTCAGAACACTCCAAGAGTTGACTTTGGTTTTTAATTCTTCTATTCGTCTTTAGGTGACAGTTTCAGCTCATGGAGACAAATTAGCGCTCACCAAGACTGAGATTTCCAATTTGCAGAGAAATGGAACCGAGGATTATACTTTTGTTGCATGATGTTTGCAGGGTGGATTTGGCACTAGAGCATGTTCAACCTCTCTTGATCTCAATCTTTTTTTTGACATGAATCGTTATCTAGAGAGGTTGAACATGCTCTGGTACCAAATCCACCGTGCAAAAATGAGTTATAGAATATAGACCTGGGAATTTGGAGGAACGCACTTGCGTCAGTGTGTCTATGTATATCTAACTCGTTGCCTTTTTTGATGTAATGCTGCATTTGTTCCCCTCCTCATGGTTGTTTGTTCCATCCTCATACAAGACGAATCAGGAATTGACACGTGTGAGAAAGCAAATGTATAGAGAAAATGGAAACCGTTGATTAGGCTGGTTTAGCTGAGAATGGTGATGCGAGAATGGAATGTTAGGTATGAGAGAGCTTACCCACTTTGACTCTTTCCATGCATTTTCTCTTTGCTCCCCTCTTTCCTGCTTCCTCTGTTTTTTTATTGTTCCATTTCCATCACTTGAAATTAAAACAAAACAAAAAACCTCAACTCTTGGGTTTTGGTTCCAAACCAACATAAACCAATAGTCTAATACAACTTGGTTTGATACAATATATAATTGATGTGTAAGTGTGTGTATGTTTCGATCAGTAGGAAAAAAACAAATCACGTGTATCCTATCAAACTTTTGATTACATATAACAAGTCAAAAGAGACATTAATTGTACGAATTTAATGAATTTGAGGGGTCTGTTATTTATTACGTTTTTATAAGTCAGCTTTAACGTATCAAATCCATGACTTTTATCAATGTTTTTTTCTGGATCTACTAACATCATGCATCAGCGGACCAGTTCATAATTTTCTTACTTATGAACGAACACTAGTAAAGTTATGTGTAAATACTAAATACGTATTTTATACGAGTATTTCTGAAGATTAGTCTTAAAAAATTTTATGAGAGTAATAAATGTTAAAAAGTAGTGGCTGCTTTGCCATATCGCTATCCCTACTGTAACACTTCGCTGCCACAAAAACAAGTAATCCAAAATAAAATAATGATATCCAAGTGTCCTTCCTTCGATTAAACCGAGGTCACCAAATCTGTATATGTGCTTGTGTTATTAAAATTGGAGTGTAATTATTTTTAATTGTATCATTAATTGAACATAAATAATTATTTTTTTTATAATTTGTGATTGGATTAAATTAAAATATGTGTAAATGAATCACTATTTCATTATTCTGTCAAATTAAAATAACTCTGTTTTAAAATACTACATTCGACTCTTTTTTCACTTTTACTTGAAAACAAAATAGCGAGCTAATAAAAGAAAATAAGTTAGGAACATTTTTTTTTGTTTTGGAAAAGTGTGGAAATTTTTTGTTTTTTTTTTCGTTGATAAGATGTGTCATCAACTATAACAAAAATAGATAAAAAGGTTGCAGTATATATTTTTAGTTTCAAAAAGTTATAATTTCATTAGAGATTCAAGAAAAAAAAAAAAAGATAAAAATTATTCTGGTCATCGATAATTTTGAGATTTGAAGTGTCGATTGGTATTTGTATAGTGTTTGTATGTATTTCATCTCTCTCTGTCTCTGTCTCTGTTTGTTTTCACAGGGAGGATTTTTGGCGTCTCCACGCACGATTTTACGCATCGAAGCTCTCTGCACGCCTCCTGTAAGAGAGAGAGAGAGATTGCAGATCGATTCCTCTTAAATCTCTCGTGAATCCCATTTCATTTCTGCTAGATTCTCTCTTCAACCATTTCTCGCTTTCTCTCCTTTGTTCTCTCATCTGGGCTCTTCTCTTCGCTTCTTTCACTTTTGCCATGGTGGGTGCGTCTTCTTGTTACGCATCTCCGTTATGCACCTGGTTCGTTGCAGCTTGCATGTCCGTCGCTCACGGCGGTGGAGATAGCCGTCAGGCTGTTGCTCTTCAATCTGGTGGGCGGAGTCGGCGAAGGAGGCAGCTTAGCAAATGCTCTGCTGCTGCTTCTGGATCCGCTAGCATTCAGGCTCTTGTCACTTCTTGTTTGGATTTTGGTCCCTGTAGTCACTACAATAACAACAACAACAACCACAGCAATGCCTTGTCTTCTCTCTTTGGATCGAATAGTGTTTCTTTGAATCGAAACCAGAGGAGATTGAATCGAGCAGCTAGTTCCGGTGATACATTTGTCTCCTTTTTGCTTTTGTCTTCCAATCTGGGTTTTTTTTTTTTTTTTTTTGTGGCAAGCTTTAGTTTTCTTCGAGTTTCTCGTTTTTATGTTCCTTAGTTCCATTTTGCTATGGGTTTATGTTATTGGGCTAATGATGAAGAGGTAAAGTTGAACGGGAAAGCAGCTGAAATGTGAAAGTTTGAATTTTTATTGTGATTCAATGTATTATTATGTTTCATCTGAGGAATGAGGGATACAGAGCTTCTTAATCTGAACAAGTGGCGGTGAAATATATAAATTTTGAAGTTGACTGTGACTCTTTTGTTTACCATGCCATTTTGAGATGTGGTTTCTGGATAGTAGCTGATTAAGTTACTCTATCATCAACTGTAATATCTTTGTGGGTTTTAGGTGGGGCCATGGCAGTGATGGAGATGGAAAAGGAAGCCATGGTTAACAAGAAACCGCCTACGGAGCAGCGTCGGGTTGTAGTGACAGGCATGGGAGTTGAAACATCATTAGGTCATGACCCACATACCTTCTATGAGAATTTGCTACAAGGCAACAGTGGTATTAGCCAGATTGAGAATTTTGATTGTTCTGAATTTCCTACGGTAAGCATTAAGGTTCTCTTGGAAGCTTTTTGGTGTGCGGGATTTCTCCGTTTGCTTTTGTAGTGTACTTGAATATCTTTCCTTGTTTTACCTTTGTCAAGCGAATTGCGGGAGAGATCAAAAGCTTCTCGACTGAAGGATGGGTTGCTCCAAAACTTTCTAAAAGGATGGATAAGTTCATGCTCTATCTTCTCACAGCTGGCAAGAAAGCTTTGGCTGATGGTGGGGTAACTGAAGAAGTAATGGCAGAGTTTGACAAAACCAAATGTGGAGTTTTGATTGGCTCAGCAATGGGAGGAATGAAGGTACTTTCTTGATCCCGGGTTGAACGTATTGAAAGTATGAAAACAGTTTCAACTCAGGGTTTCTGTTCAGTATCTCACCTGATTGTTCCTTCATATTAATTATGCTTTCACTATCAAAAGAGTCACATGAATATTGAATCTAAAGATTAGGAAGTCTGTTGCTAATCGTTGCATTTCTAATAATCTAATATTAATACAGGTCTTTTACGATGCTATTGAAGCTCTGAGAATCTCTTACAAGAAGATGAATCCTTTTTGTGTACCTTTTGCGACAACAAACATGGGTTCTGCTATGCTTGCTATGGATCTGGTCTGATTAAATTTGAAATGTTATGTAATATACTATGGATGACCACCAGCAATTTAGTTCTGACCTTTTTTTGGTGGTCATGTATCAGGGATGGATGGGACCAAACTATTCTATTTCAACTGCTTGTGCCACAAGCAACTTTTGCATTCTGAATTCAGCAAACCACATTATCAAAGGCGAAGCTGTAAGTATCCTCCATGCACTTGGTAATTTGACAGTTCGGTAGACTTCTTCTGGTTCTACTTATAGACTGTCTGTCTTTCCACTAAACTTTTCAGGATGTAATGCTCTGTGGTGGCTCAGATGCAGTTATTATTCCAATAGGTACTAACTCGTGCTCTTATATTACATTATTCTCTCTATTCTTGATATTTAAGCTACGTGAAATCTTATCGTATGTGTACCGATGCAGGATTGGGAGGTTTTGTTGCATGCCGGGCTCTTTCACAAAGGAATAATGATCCCACAAAAGCTTCACGTCCTTGGGATAGCGTAATTTTTAACAATTTCTTGTCTTGTCTTCTTTTCCTTTTTGTACTTGCATGTTGTAGTACCCTTCTATGGTTTTGTTTTAATCTTGATTACCAACGTTGGATGCTAGAAACACTGTATCGAGTTTTTGCCAACAGGAATTTCCCTTACATGTTTGTAATATAGTAGGAACGATAATGGGAGTAAAGGTGCGTATTATGTTTGGAAATTCTTCTTGTTTTGTTAACCTGGTCTTGATTGCTTAACAGAATCGAGATGGTTTCGTGATGGGAGAGGGAGCTGGAGTTCTACTTTTGGAAGAACTCGAGCATGCTAAGGTATATAATTCATTCGTTTGTTTTGTCATTCCTTGTTTCCCATTGTTTAATCACAAATGAAACTTATCTCCAAACTCTTTTTGATTCTTGCTATGGAACGAGTTGTGAGAACATAAGTTTTCTGCCTTTCTTTCAGAAAAGAGGAGCAACTATCTACGCAGAGTTCCTCGGTGGGAGTTTCACATGTGATGCGTATCACATGACCGAGCCTCACCCTGATGGTAGTTTCATTTTCCCCTAATTCACATTAGTCTGCTAGTCAACTACAAATTTTAAATCTCTTTTTCTATTAATTTTGTCATTATCCCATGTTTCTAATATCCACAGGTGCTGGTGTCATCCTCTGTATCGAGAGAGCGTTAGCTAGTGCTGGGGTTTCCAGGGAACAGATAAATTACATAAATGCACATGCAACCTCAACACACGCTGGAGACCTTAGGGAGTACCAAGCCCTTGTTCATTGTTTTGGCCAAAATCCTGAGGTAGCTTCACTTCTCTGTTACAAAACTCCAAGGTGGCTTTTTGTGTGCTTTTCCTTACTTGATCTTTCACGATGTGGCAGCTTAAGGTAAATTCCACAAAATCTATGATTGGACATTTGCTGGGAGCTGCTGGGGCCGTCGAGGCTGTTGCAACCGTGCAGGTAACACATTTGATATTTGAAACATCAGTATATTTACAAGGAAGGAAACGCTGTTGAAACCAAGATTTATAATAGAGCGAAATTATGTGCAATCTTCGCATTTTTAATGTTAATTATCTGTTGTTATCTACAGGCTATAAGGACCGGATGGGTTCATCCAAATATCAACCTCGAGAATCCAGACAGTGGAGTGGTATGTTAGTAATTTTGTTGGCTTTTGTTATTCCAAGCTGATCATATGAGTTCAATACCTACACAAAGACCACCATTTAATGTTCGTAAACAAAAAAAAAAACTCTTGGGAGATATAATAATCTTCCTGTGAAATGAAACTGGAGCAGGATACAAAGCTGATGGTGGGTCCTAAGAAGGAGAGATTGAACATTAAAGCAGCCTTGTCAAATTCTTTCGGGTTTGGTGGCCATAACTCGAGCATTATTTTCGCTCCTTACAAGTGAAAACGAAGGCCATTGCTTGTACTCCAAACCTGGTTGTATAACTTGCTGTAAGGTACATTACATCCATTGTTCATTGATGCATCATCAAATTTTGAGAGAGGATTCAAAGGACAGTTTGCTCCTTTGACCTTAACATTATTATTACTCTGGTTGAGATGGATCATTGACAATAATGAATTGAAAGTTTGTTTTAGTTCCCTTTGAAGTATTGTCGGTCCAGAAATGCCAAATCAATTTCTATAGAAATGCATTTAATGATTTGGAAGGAACTTAGATTTGTGATATTTTATACTGTGATGAAGCTGAGTGCTTTTAATTTTGTGCAGTGTTACAAGAACTTTCCCATGTTATGCTAGTGTTACGTCGTGGGAATCAACAATGTTTGTTCAACTACCAAGAGCTAAGCTAAGTTTCTTAGGATCAAGATCTGAGGAGCCAAAGACTTGGACAGGAGCAAAACTTGCCAGAGATAGCAGAGTTTGGATTTGCCATTAAAAATCTTGTTCATCGTGATACCTTCTTATTGGAAATCTTAGTTTTTCTTTTCTATAATTTAGCATACAATCTGAAAAATGCCAAATCAATTCTCAATTAATTTTAGTAACTCTTGACAGTTTTGCCTTTGTTAATTGCTATCTAGAGAAACTAAAATATCTTTTCAATGTTAAAACTTAAAAGTCTTTCCAATGGCCAAAATTGCCCACTTTTACATGTAAACTTTTCTTCTGTTAAGTATGTGAAAGAAAGCAAACGCAAAAGGAGGAATCGGCTGTGAAAACCAAATCAAGTATACAGAACGGCTAAAAAGGTCTAATCAGCATGTAGAAGAGAACCACAAATAGATAAAGTTCATACAGTAAAATATGTAGACAACTATTCTCAAATATCTTAACTTAAAGTTTTGTGTTCTATTCTTCTTGTGATCCCTCTTGCATTTTTGTGACCATTAAGATCCCCACTTGCCTTTTTCTTTTTGGTTGCATACTCTAAATAATATCTACACTTGGATGTCTTTATGCGCTTTTGATTCTTCTCGTGACCCCTCTTCCTTATAACTGTGATACATGTCTCTTCTCCTGGTATTTTTCTTGGATTTGTTTATGTCATCAAATAAGTTGGGTAAGTAACAAACAGGATTTACCGATTCTTATTTAGTGAGTTGATATCTACAAGACTACAAGTGATTCATAGGTGAATGCGTTTGACTAATCCCCTAAGAATGTGATATATGAAATTTCTTTTATAACAATGTTTATAAAACACTTTAAAACCAATCATATTTATTTTCTCACGAGCCAGTCTATGAACCATAATACGTTATCTCGATGTAATTGTTTAGCAAATACAATCTACGTCGACATGATATAAAAAAATGGATTTGAAATAATAATATGATAACCGTTTTATGCCACGAGAAGCATGTTCATCTGCTATATACAAATTTAGTAGGCTCGACTTCTGTAGATATAATTAATGTTATCAACATCGACGACTACCACGGTCCATGTGGCGCTATATTTCTTAAAGAACTAAGAGCATAATGAACGAATAAAAACAACCACTTTCGAACCAGAATATCATCTCTGTTATTTTTGTTAATGAGATTTAGTAAGAATAAAAAAACAAAACTTCGACATATTCTGTATATATACATATTAAAGGAGTATAAAATAAAATATACAAATACCTTGTCACGTTACCATCTTACTATAAAACCATTCAAGGGAAAAGTTAAACACAATCCCAAAACAAGCCTAATATGTTATTGTATGCTCATGTGTGTTAGGATTTCTTTGGAAATTGATATAGATAAGATTGTTTTGAGACAACTCTCTTTCATCACATTTATGAAATATTAATCGATAATCTCTTTGTTTTTGGTGACAATCTAAGTTCTCTCTTTACATTTTTGCACAATAAAGCTCTAATGACATATTTCAAATTATCTTCTTTTCTATTTCATTAGCTTCAATAAATTCTTTCTTGGATTTTCCCATACTTACCTGAGGAACCTTTCTTCCCCTAACCAGTAAGGCAGTAACCACCACAAGTTTGACGCTCTTTTTATTTTGTTTTAATATTGAATCCTACAGCTAAAATTAGATTAATTTCCAATTCCTTTATAAAAAAATGGTCACGATGTTCCTATTCATCGTTTTATGTTTTCAAAAAAGAAAGATCCATTATATCCGAGCACTTTACTGTTTCTTCTAACATCATCCGAGTACTTTACTTTCATGGTCCTTTTCTTCAACAGTTTATAGTAGTTGAAATTTTTTTGGATCTAAATCGGACATAACGAATCTTTTTTACATCAAAATTATATATAAAATAGTGCATGTCGATAATTTAGAGGATGGAAGCGACCATGAAATTGTGGATACTTACTTATTGTTAAGAAGGTTACGTTCATTTCATTATCAGGAAAAAAAAGTTTACATTCATTAATTAGTTAGTTAGAAAGCATAAACATAAACAGATTAACTTATGACGTTTGGGGTATATGTTATTTTCGTCCATTTGTGATGAGTTAGTTTAGGTGTTAATTAGATATGTTGGAATTGATATAAATATTTTGCTTTATTCTAATCTGTTGAAGTATTCATAATCCTGAAAACCAGAGCCAGCGTTCGATACAATCGTTTGGGTTATGCGACGTACGATTTGGAGTCTATTTATAACTAAACATAATCTTCACATCCGTTTGGAACTGATTACGAATAAAAAGATTAATGATAGATTTATTTTGGTAGCGAGTAAGGTCCTGTTCTTTTGAGTTTCACGCGACACATTTTTGGCGACAATAAATTACACTGGTATCATTGATTTTTTTTCTATTTTGATCGCTAGTTTTCTTTCTCTTTCTCGTCACTACAGTTTTTGTTCAAGATATCTGATGTCGCTGAAAAAACCAGCGTCTAACTTGACCGACACCTGCGTCATTATTTTTGGTTTATCACAAAATGTTTAGTCGATGGGTTGCCGAAAATTATAAAAATCAGTGTTATTTTTTGGTCGCTGAAATGTATTGAGCGACATTCAAAAGAACATGTCCTAAGACTCCGAAAAAAACCATCGTTGATATTCACGTTATTGGTTATATCAATTTTTTTACATATTATGTTATTCAATAGTTCCTGTGTATTTCTTATGTAAATTCTACTTGAAATAATATTACAAATCGGACATTAAAGAAAAAATCTAACTTTTTTTTTCTTTTTTTCTCTAACAACTACTCAACTTATATTTAAGAGTAAAAAAATAATACAAAATGTCAACCAACCAAATTGGTGGCATAACATAAATTTGATACAAAGAATCAAGAACATAACTATGATGGAAAAGTGTATCGGCTGCACTATTTCTTTCTCGATTGACATATCCCAGCGAAGAGTGTGAGAATTTCATCATCCAATGACGAATATCGTACAAAAGAGTGTTTAGCAAACGTTGATCTTTCCTAGTATTGATCAAGTCAACAAGTTCCGAATTATCGCCTTTCAATCAAACATAGCGGAATCTTTGGACCCAAGCTACTTGAAGAACATGTAGGAAACCAAAAGCTTCTCTTTGAAAAGCAACAGAAATAATAGGTTGTAGTCTCGCACAGCCAGAAAGAATAGTCTTGCATTAGTGTTTCTAAATATCTAACACAATGGTGTAAAAGAGTAACTTTTTGTGTACCCACTATCAAAATTACGCTTTAACCACTCCAATGTGTCCACTGGCTGTCAGAGCATCCACATTAGTGATACTAACGTGAGTGTCTTTAAAATTAAATAATATTAAATTTAATTATATTTTAATTAAAGATCCACTATAAGATTTAAGCCTTCCATTAGTGATACTAATGAGAGTGTCTTTAAAATTAAAAAATAATTATTTATTTAAAATATATTTAAAATATGTTTTTAATTTAAATTGATAATATAACATAAATATTTTTAGAATATTGTATAAAAGACATAAATATTTGATTGTTTTAGAATGCTTTATAAAAGACATAAATATATTACATTATTCATAATTTTAAACATATATTACAATACGTAAAAAAAAAAAAATCTTTGCCGAACTCTCAAGGCAAGTGGAGAAGCAATCTAATATGATGTTCAGGTGTTCATTGTAACAAATGACAATAGAGAAAATGGAAAGCTAATATGATGTATTTGTGTTTTTCATTGTCACCACTGAACTAAAGAAGAAATATTAGAACCAAACATCCAACAGTAACAATAAGCAAAATTGTGTATCATATCATGGTTATCTCTAGTTAAGAATGATATTTGATAGAAAGATAGCGAATAAGGGATAAATGCAATTGGTGTAATTATAATTTCATACACGTTACTCGCATCAGCCTCTCAGGTAAGTAAGAAGCCACATATAATCGTGTTAGTACTAATCCGTGAATGAGTTGAATCTTCTTCGCTAGGCTTTGGACAGGCAAAAACTCAATGCTCATTATAAATGGGTAAACTGTATTGTTTCAGTTTCTTCAGTCAATTTTTGTTCAAATCAAAAACAAAAACTGCATTTGTTTTTCTATAAATGAACCCATAAAATTGGTGATATGAGCAGTGACAGCAGGAAAGATTTTGCAGGTTAGCTTTTAAGGCATAAATGAAAGCAAGAGTAGAAGAAAATGAAGGTGAAACAAGAAACTTCTTATACTCTATACATATCTTTGAGTAAATGATGGACAATACATGAAGTACTACTTATGCCACAATACAATTCACTGGCTGTGAATATCAAAATACACCAATATTAAAAGAATCAACTATATAAAACTTGATATAGAGGCACCTTCGTGTTCAGAGACCAGCTGAAACTAAACCATGCAATGTTACAATTCCAATCAAGGTGTTGTCTTCATTGACCACCGGTAGAAACTGTACAGGCGATGGCGGTGACTCCATTTTCTTCATAGCTTCGACTGCCATTGTTTCCGGTCCAATTGTCCTCGGCTTCCTGTTTTTAACAAATGATATAAAATCAGCAAAACATACACCAATGTTTATAGAATCTAAAAAGCGATGAAGAATTGAGTAGAATCTTCTGGATATTTTACCTAATTGAGCACAAATGAACCCCAAGAGCTCATGCTTCGCTGTTGTTCCCGAGCTATTCCGTTCCTACAGCATTTATCGAGAGTTAGGTGATAGCACCAAAGCACAAGCTAAATTTCATCTTCTGTGATACCATTACTACCACAATCACCCGTTGTCCACGCCTAGGAAAGTAAAATCCTTCTCTGCTTGGGATCATAATCAGATCTTTCACATGTATTTCTAACTAATCAAAGCTTATCAGCTAATTGACTAATGACGCGAGGCAGTGTATGTAAGAGTGAAGTTTGTTCGACTTAATTGATTTACCTCCATTGTTAATCTGCTCCTAACAGCACAAAACACCGAAAGATCCATAACAATCGAATTCTAGACCAATCAATCCAAATCCAAGAGTACTTGAACATAGATCAAAGGACGGAGATGAGATTTTTCTTCGGTGACCTTCGTGTAACCTAAAAACAAAACGAAGGCGAATGGATCAAAAAGAAATCGAGATTAAGGATCTGGAGACAGAGAAGACTTGGGATTTTGTAAACTCACGAGAGTCGACGACCATGCGGTATGAGAAATCGGATCCATCGGTACCACTGGGTCTTCCCGCCGTCGGCGTTCTCTGCTGCATCTTCTCCGGTGAAATTGGTAGCGTGGAGGACAGATTGAGTTGAGGCTTGGGCTGTCTTCATCTCCCAATCGATTGATCTAAATCGATCGGATCAAGTTCTCATATGACCTTTGTTATAAGTTGAATTAACAAATAACCCTTTCAAAATAACATTTCTTTTCCATTTATTTTTAATGCTAAAACTTAAGGAAAAGACAAACTAATCAAACAATGTCAAGGTATTTACGAAATAACCTATTAGATCCGATCCGACCCAACCCACATCCCAATTTCAACCCACCCACGACTCTTCCCTTCCCTTTCTCTAACGGTTTATCCCTTTCTCCCTCTCCCTCTCGATTTCAATATTCTCACACACACGATTTCATTATCAACACAAAAATCGGAATCGAAAACCACGATTACGCTTTAATCACCCATAACCCACGACCCCTCTTCTTTAACTCTCGCTCTCGATTCTCTTCGATTTCAAGAGATTTTGTCCCAAAAATTTCCTACCCAATTACCTAAAATGCGTACTAAGAATCCATCAGTTGGACTAGATGGAATTCCGATTCCATCAAAGGTTCACTCCGGACCTTCATGCAGTTCGCCACCTCCCGCGATTTCATCAAAGTTAGAGGAAGAAAATGAAGAACGAATAGATTCTGAAGAAGAGCGTACCGATTATGAAAGTATTTCGGATGACAATGAAGGGTCCGAAGGTGAAGAAGGAATCGGTTCAGAATCAGAAGAAGAGAAAAATGGTTCAAAGGAGGATAAGGGCAAACGCGTAGAGGAAGAAGAGGATGAGGAAGCAACGGTATGTAATTCCAACCTTGAGACAAATTAAATGTAATACTGGGTAATACTGGGTAAAACTGAAAGTAATACTGGGAGTAATACTGGGTAATATTAGGAGTAATACTGGGTAATACTGGGAGTAATACTGGTTATAACTAGGAGTAATACTGGTTATAACTAGGAGTAATACTGGGAGTAATACTGGTTATAACTAGGAGTAATACTTGTATGCTTTTGTAGGAATCATTAGCACCGGAGATGTACTTCAGGAGTAGCGAGTATCAGAAAAAACTGAAGCTTCAATCAAGGTGTTACCTTAAGAAGGCAGTTGATACAATCACTGGAGTTCTTCAGGGAAATGAGATCAGATGGTTTCATGAGCATCCGCAGTTTAGACATTTCTTTCACATGCGTTTGGAGAGTAAGCATAAGTTTCAGGGGATGTGGATGCTCTTTCTTCACGCTGCGCGTACTCTAAAGAAGCGGGAAGCTTGGTTTGTTTTGAACGGTGTTCCTATGCGCTATTCTATCAGAGAACACGGTCTCCTCTCCGGTTTATACTGTCATAACTATCCATTGGAGTGGGATAGGTTGGGCAGTTTAGACTTTGTTAGGAGACATTTCGCGAGAGGGTCAACCATTACTTATGAAGCTGTGGAGCATAAGTTTTTGACGATGAACCGTTGTAGAGATCGGTTGAACATGGCTGTCCTCTATTTCCTATCTTCAGTGATTGTTGGGCAGACAAAGAAAGGGGCGAAAACAACCGGTAAAGGAGCCAAAAGTGTAGAGCCCTTCTTTCTCAGAGCGGTGAACGACCTAGAATTGTGTCGGTCGTTTCCTTGGGGACGTTTTTCTTTTGATGACAATCTGAAGCGAATGAGTGCGTTGTTTGCTAAATTCGATGGAGTCGTCACAAGAGATCAATGGGTGTATCCAAGTTTCAGTATTCCTTTGGAGGTAATTTGGTAATTAAGTACTTTGTAGATCTTTGTTTTGAAATTGCTAATGTGTTTTGTTTAAATAATTTGTAGATGCTGGCGTTTGAGTCGATTCCGGTTTTGAGATCGAAGTACCGAGAGTATGACACAAGTGCAAGTTCTGAATGTCCGAGAATGTGCACCAGTAGATTCAAGAAACATTCGGTGTCAGGCTTTGCACTTGAGGATTTATATGAAGCACTGGGGAAAACTAAGGTGAGTAATACTTGTAATACTGGTAATACTACTAGTAATACTAGTAAATACTTGTAATACTGGTAATACTACTAGTAATACTGGTAATACTACTAGTAATACTAGTAAATAATACTTGTAATACTACCGGTAATACTACTTGTAATACTAGTTAGTAGTAGTTGTAATACTACTGGTAATACTACTTGTAATACTAGTAATAGTAGTTAGTAATAATTGTAAAATCTTACAGTATTTTGTTATAATCACAGGACATACCGAGTGTTTTGGTTCCACTTATTGGTGAGCGAACTCTTTGTGGTCAAATCTTTGATGAGGCAGAGGACGATCGAGATGTTGATGACTTCATGGTTCAAAGTTGGAAGAATAGGTATTTCAAAGAGCGAAAGCGGGTTTTTATACCATCTTTGTTCGCCCGTGATGTCTATGTCCAAGTGGCGGCTACAGAAGAGGTTGCTCAGGTAGAGGGTGATGAGGAAGAGGGGGCCGAGAAAGAGGCAGATAATGTGGAGGAAGAATCGCACGCGGGGTCTAACGATGAAGTGAAGGAATTAAAGAAAAACGTGTTAGATCTTCAAGAAGGGATGGTGAAGATGAATAAATGCATGGAAGATGGTTTTGAGAAGTTGTTTAACTTGATTGGCGGGCACGATGCTAGGTTAAAAGAAATGGAATCATTCATCAAGTTGCAAACTTCTAATGCTAGCCTTTTTGAAGGTGGGACAACTAGTCGAGAGGGTGGGACAACTGAGGGAGACGGTGGGACAACTGGTGGAGAGGGTGGGACAACTGAGGGAGAAGCTGACGAGGACCGTGAAGAAGAAGGTGAGAAGGATGATGTGGTTGGGGAAAAGAGGAAGAGGAAGCCTTCAGATGCCAAGAAGTCTCCCTACACGAGTATGACCGAGGAAAAAAAAAAGAAGAAAGCAGAATCGAAAAGAGAGTGATCCACCTCTATGGGAATTTATCTATTTATGTCTATGTTTTCAACAAAACTTATGTTTGACTTGTATGGGTTCAATTGTACTTTTAATCGAAACTTATGTTTGACTTGTATTGTACTTTTAATCGAAACTTATGTTTGACTTGTATGGGTTTGATGTTTAATACTGGTAATACTGGTAATACTATGCATACTTTGATACGTAAAAGTACAAAGATACGTAAAAGTACTTGAACAAATAACACATCTCATAAATGAACATAAAAATACTTATTCACTTCAACTCGCTAAATTTCTTCCTCTCTTCATCAACTCTGGCGAGCAATTGAAATAGTCGATCTTCTATTTCTCCCAATTTGGTTTTTGTTAAAGCGATCTCCTCCAAGACTGCATCAGTCAAGTCCTTGTAAATGTGACAATCTCCATCCTATCACATTGTGGCAATGATAACAATAAACACAAAATGGATAACAATAACAACAAAATGAGTAATGTTGTGAGATAATTTGGATACTTACACTAATATCCCCAGAACAGGAATAGAATTTTGGACCAGTCAACAACCCATTCTGTTGGGTCTTAAGCACAACTGGTTTGCCACAGTAACATGTAGTCGGAATGCCAATAGGTGATGGCTCCCATCTCGCTGGACTCGGAGTGATATCGAACTCCTCACCAAACATGTTGGAGAGAATTAGTTCGTCATCCGAGGATGACGAATTGCTGTTGTTGGAGCCAGTATCGAACTCCTCACCAAACAAGTTGATGCGTTTCCATTTGCCCATTTGACTCGATTCAGATCCTAATACATACAAAAATGACTCGATTTCGCCAATAGAAGAATAAATTAAGGTCGAATAGACTTACCCAAATGTTTCTGTTGATAAATTCTCCGGTAAATTTCAATTTTGGGGAAAGCACCACGAGCCCTAGATTTCATTTTTTGGGGGAAAATGTTCTCTCTTTTTAAAACTTTTGGACCGAAAAAATTTGGAGATTTATTCATATAAAAACACCAACCTCCAATCAAATTATGCCACGTATTACCACATGTGCGCCGTTAAAATTGCCACGTTTTAAGACATGTGCGCCGTCATGTAACACATAGTTGTCCCTAGTTGTCCAGTATTACAAACGTAACACATAGTTGTCCTTTTGATGTTTTACCTATTTACCTAGTTATACCACGTGATAAAACGTAAATTTCAGTTGTCCAGTTGATTTTGGGGATTTGTAACACATTTCCTATGATTTCATACCATCATATTTGCAAAAACACATTTTCCTCAAGTTTTGCTTCATAAGATGTATGATATTAACAAACACTTCTTGAAAGTGTAAGGTTGTCCTAAGGTGATTGCGATAGAATACTCATATCTAATATTTAAAAATTTGTATTTTATATACAAACACATAAATAATACATCTTATGTTGTGAAAAATTGAAAATGTAAAATAATTAAATTTTAATTTAAATTATGTTAAATTGAGAAATTATTTTGTAAATTAATTTTGTAAAAATTCAAGATCTACAAGATTATTTTTAAAAGTGGATAATCCAATTGAAACTCATATATAATTCAAATACATGTAAATGCAAATTCACGCATAGTTGTCCAAATACAATAACCAGTATTACATAGTTGTCCAAATACAATAACCAGTATTACCCAGTTGTCCAAATACAATAACCAGTATTACCAAGTAACAAATCAGTCACCACCACTTGGGACTGCCTTCTCCTTTCGTTGTGGTTCTCCTACTGATGGTTTCCTTCTCACTTCACGTCTTCCCTTTTTGGTTTTTCTCTTCTTCGGAGGTAATACATTTTTTCCTTCGATATTTGGGGGAATATTCCAATCAGAGCTAGGCGGCACTAGATAAATGGTCTTGCAATAGATTGAAACCCACTGGTCAACATAATATTTTGGCAAACACAATTTATGAATCTCGATGTTATGCCTTCTCGATTCTTCTCTCATGAGTTTGTACACTGCGGATATCGCATGGGCACAAGGATACTTGTCAATATCAAAAGTTTTGCAACTGCATGTCTTGTTTCGCAAATCCACCATATAATACTTCTCATCCCGTCCGACCGTACTATATTCAAGCAGGTAAACGTTTAGCTCAGTTGCAATCAAATGACACGCTTCCGCACATCTCTCGTGCACTATGTCATTCACCCGCGGCACTAGGACTCTCCCGGAGTTTCCGTACATAACGCTCTCCTTCCTATGTTTGTTAAACCATTCGGAAATTTTTTCGATTATCGCATCTATCATAGGTAACAAGTTGTAGTGTTTTGCCTCCTCAATCACTTTGTTCAGAGACTCCACACAATTACTTGTGTCTATGTTGTACCTTGATCCGGGAAAATAACATCTCGCCTATTTTGACACCTCAACGCTTTCATCTAGATATTCTGCTGCTTTAGGATATCGTCTTCTAAAATCATCGTACCTTTTTACGAAGTCATGCTCTGAATAAATTTGAGCAATATCCCTAAACATCTGCGCAACCACTTCTTTGTTGACGTTCGAAACTTTGAGCCTTACGTTTTGAGACAAATAGAATATACAGTACCCATGTGTAGATTCGGGGTACACCTCACGCACCGCCTTTATGAGGCTTGCGTTTCTGTCACTCACAAAAACCAGCTCATTACTATCTTTAATAACGGCTTTCAGTGTTTCGAAAAACCAATTCCAACTGGCATCATTTTCACCATCTGTTACAGCAAATGCAATTGGATAGGTGTGACGGTTAGGATCCTGAGCTGTAGCAATCATTAGCACACCACCATAACAAGTCTTCAAAAAAGTGGAATCCACAATGAGAACTTTTCCCATCAATTCAAATCCTTCAATACAAGCTCCTAATGCGATGAATACATACTTGAACCTTCCTTCCTCATCCAACTTAATAGATGTATATGTTCCAAGATTCACTTGCTCTACCATATATAAATAGGAGTACAACTGCTTGTATCCTTCTTCTGGATCACCACGCAACTCATTAACAGCTTCATTTTTACCCCTCCAACATGTACTATATGATGGTGGAACACCATATTTTCTTTGAACCAAACCCATGAGATGTTTAGCACTTGGAGTCTTCATTATACCTGGATAATCTTTTCTCAAAAGACCAGCAACTAAACCCGATGTGGCTCTGACTCTATTCTCGCTGCTTGTACTAGAACTAGCCCGAGAGCATGTGTGCGAGTTGTTGTATACTTGTACACGAAAGTATTCTGAATTCTTGACCTTTGTAGTTCGTAAATACCATTCACACCCTTGTCTATATTGACGACATTTTAACACATATCTATCTCTCTCACTCTTGCTGTTGAGAAAGCAAAACAACTTTTATGTGCACCTCTCTCAACAAAAGCTTTCACTTCCTTCTTATTATTGAATTCTTGACCAAGTTTCAAATCCATACCATCTTCCCATCTCTGAGCAAACTGATCCCTTCCTTCCTCTTCACTTGGAATATATTCATGCTCCATATCGTTTTTCATACTCCTATCCGAAGAGTAATCCAATCCGTTATCTTCATCATCACTTGAAGATATATTTTCAAACTCTCCACGACCATCATTATCCACTGGCTCATAATGTTCTACCAATGGTGATTCGTAAAGAGTAAGAGCACCAGCATTGCCACAACTTGTTGGAACCACTTAATGGTAATTCAAACCAACTGAACTACTTTCATCTCTACCTGAAACTAGACCCTTATCCTTCACCAACTGATTCCTTCTTGAAACTAGACCATTACCCTTCTCCACATGCAATACGCTTCTACATTTATTTGCATCCATCGCCGTTAGATAAACATAAACGTCATCATCATCGACGATATATGATTTTCCCAAAGGTCTCGTGTCCAATGGTATGAAACTCATTTTCAGTTTTGTTGTATCTGAATCTATCCCAATCTTCTTGCATACACTTTTCAATAACATCGAATAACTAATCTCCTCCACGGATAAATTCTTGAACAATAGTGGGTACATGCGATCTTCTGCTGAAATCCATTCATACCCATCTCCGTTCTTTACATAATGTCCTCCATAATAAAAATATAGGATTTTGCTCATTGTCTCCTGAAAAAAAAACAAAAGAACAACTAAATCAGTCATATTAGTTGTACTCAGTATTCCCTATTATCGGTACTACCCAGTTCTACCTACTGTTTCGTAAACGCAGTATTACCCAGTTGTCCCCAGTATTCCCTAGTATCACTACTACTACCCAGTTCTCCCTACTGTTTCGTAGACGCAGTATTACCCAGTTGTCCTCAGTTGTCCTAAGTCTGTATTTTTCAATTATAGGCAGAGATTCTCTAATCCTCTAAGATTCAACAACTGTGAGATGTTGCATTACTTGATCCGATCTTATCGACCCAGATACTATCGCTAACGAATAAGATAAAGAGATCCAAGATAATGGGAGATAATCTCAAATCCAATTTGATATCTTCTTCCAATTCAATTGAATCAAATTGTATTATTATCCTCAATTAAAGCTATAACATAGTATAACGCACCTCAATTAAAGCTTCAATTGAACAAATCCGTTTGAGATCAATGGTGAAGACAATGGGAGAATAGGGATGATGTCGCCACGGGAAAGAAGAACGGCGGAAGAAGAAATGGATTCTTCTTCGATCCAATTTTTTTTTTCTTTTTTCTTTTCTTAATTATTAGGTTAGGGTAATATGGTCTTTTACCACTTCATTAAAGGTTAGAGGGTTATATGAGAATTTTTTGTGGTGTTGAGGTTTGGTGTTGAGAGAAAGGGTTTTATGAGATTTTGACTCAAATCGATTCATGTCGATTTGCTTTCGATCTCTCTCTTTCGTTTTGGATGCGAGAGAGGAAAGATTAATTTTCTCCACCGTCCACAAAAAAATCTTTTATTTATCAATATGAAACTGACACGTAAGGTGTCTTCCCCAAAAAAAAATGTCTCTACAAAGACACGGATCTTTACTGTTTTGTCCAGAGTTTAAAATTTTATTAGTTTTTTAAGTGGAGCATCCCATAATTTTTGTGCAATGGGGATGCACTCATGATCTCTTGTTAAAATATTATTAGAGTTTTAAAGAGACGTACCATGCAGCAAAAAAACTAACTTATTTGTTTGTACCTAACATACGCGTGGGAAAATAACAAAAAATAATATTATATAAAAGACAGAGATCGAAATAGCATCAACGGCTATAGGTAGGAGAAGGACGAACCTGTTTTATAAGCCGCGTAGCAGCTGATCACTGCCCTATGCCCCTGTGCGACAACAACTAGAAAAATTCTCTCAAATGGGTGCAGTTAAGTTAGCCACGTGTAAGGCCATCATTCGTGGAGGAGACGTGCTCTTCCCGCTTCTTCTGATAATAGTTTAGTTACTGTACAATTTAGTAAGGAAAATACAAAAACGTGATTTATGATCAAAATGCATAGTGGAGTTATATTTATATGTAAGACCCACACCGGATTCCCTCTAACGCCGTTAATCTTCTTTTCCTGCCTCACACGCCGTTGATCCTTTTTTCCCCCAAATCACGCCGTTAATCTTTTTAATGTTAAAATATCACGACGGTCTATGAAACTTTTTTATTTGATAATACACGACGGTCTATGAAATAACAAAATGTTTACATAAACTAATTACAAATTATGCCAAGAGAATCATCTAAAAATAAAAGAAAAACGATATGTAACCCAAATATAAATGGTATAATTTCAAATATTATCATATGAAACTTGCATTTTCCAACACATTTGAACACACATTAATTTTAGGATTTTGAATTTGCAAGAAAATATATTATAGATTTTTTTTCCCTAGTCGTAAGGATAAAATGGAAAAACCATATAAAATATGTTGGTTTGAAATACATTTCCATAAAAAATAGGGGTGGGCACGAAACATATTTTTTGAATTTTGGTAGTATTCGTGATTTGCTCTGTTTCGTCTGGATAATTAGTTTTTTGATATGTATTTGTTCCGTAAGTAACTGGATATCCGTTTATACCCAATATATATTTAAAAATAATTATAAAAATAAAATAAAAATAAAATATTATTTTCAAAATTTAATTCAAAAATAATAATATTTCATTAAAATATATTTCTTCTTTAATTGTTAAAACTAGTTAAAACTAGTAGTTAAATAATTAATTTGATGAACAGAGATTTATAAATCTTGCATATAAAAATAGTAAAATTATAATTTATATATAAAATTATTTATATATATATATTGGAGCGGAGCAGATATCCGTTTTTTAAAATTATGGTATTTGTAATTTACTCCGGTTCTAACGATTATTAATTTTAATATTTAATTTGCTTCATAAAATTACAGATATCCAAATTTTTCAATTCGAATTGAAACGAATCTAACTGATATTTTGGCCACCCTTTGTTGAGAGGCGCAGAAGGAGTGAGAGGGTGAAATGGTGATTTCAGCTGTGATGCGTGAGATTGGACATGGATGACGGTGATCTGAAACACTAGTCTGCCGTTAACATTAAATTACAACACGTGTTTTAAATGTCCTTATTTTTATTTATTAAACTATTTTCGTATCTGCAGCAACCCAGCGAAAAAAAAGTAATAAAGAGGTCCTTCCCATTTCTTCCTCGTGACAAAAACGCAGAACAAGCCGAAAACAAAAAAACCCTAGATTCGAGAACAAGGCAGAAGAGAAATTGAAGAACATAGAAAGACTCTTTTGCTCTAATCTATCTATCTTCCGATTTCAATTCTCTCTTTTCTTAGAGGTTTGATTTCGATTTCGACGATGTCGAGTTCTGCGGAGTGTTGGGACTTCTCTGGTAGGAAGCCAAGCTTTTCACAGACGTGTAGTCGATTGAGTCGTTATCTGAAGGAGAAGGGTAGTTTTGGAGATCTGAGCTTGGGGATGACATGCAAGCCCGACGTCAATGGTAAAGCAACCTTTTCTCTTTCTTTAGATCTGTTTTTAATTTCGCGATTCTTGGGAATTTTGATTAAATTGCGAGTTGCTAATTGAAATTTGATTACATGTTGGTCGGAATTGAATGAGTAGAGGAGCATCGATGAAGAACTAAAACATCTACTTTGATTACTGGATATCGAATCATTTACTATATATATATATGTGTGTATGAATATGTGGAGATGTTTCTGTGTTTGGTTGAAACATAATCCTATGAAGCCAGAGGCGTATTAAGTCTTAAGTAGAAACTAGATTTGTTTTTGCAATTATTTGAAGGATTGGAGAATAATCTTAATATTTGTATCAATATTTTGCAGGAGGTTTTGCTGTGTCACGTCAGCCCACAATGATGAATCTGTTCCCTTGTGAAGCTTCAGGAATGGATTCTTCTGCTGGTCAAGACATTAAACCGAAGAATATGTTTCCGAGACAATCAAGCTTTTCTTCTTCCTCATCCTCTGGGACCAAAGAAGATGTCCAGATGATCAAAGAGGCCAAGTATGTTCTATGTTAATAGTGGAAAGAATCATCTGCTATACTAAGTTAGGTTTCATCAGTTTGACTAATTTTGTGGGTTGTCTTGATTTTGAACAGATCTGTGAAATCGGAGTCTCAATCTGCTCCATTGACCATATTCTATGGTGGTCGAGTTATGGTGTTCGATGATTTTTCTGCTGAGAAAGCCAAAGAAGTCATTGACTTGGCTAACAAAGGAAGTGCCAAAAGCTTTACAGGTTTGACAGCTGAAGTGAGCAAAAACCAGAGTGCTTATACTCAAAACGTAGCCAAGAATCAAAAAGAGATTGCTTCTAGCCCAAATCTAGTTCGTAGTCCTACTAAAGCCGTAGCTCAAGAGCCAATCCAGTCCAACCCATCCTCTTTAGCCTGCGGTAATTTATCTCAGCCTCTTTGTTTACAACAATCTCTGGGCTCGGCTTAGCCCTCGCCATATTTCTCTAACTTCTTTCCTTTTTTTATTTGTAGAACTCCCGATTGCTAGAAGAGCTTCGCTACATCGATTCCTAGAGAAGAGGAAGGATAGGTAATGCATTCTTATGAACGCATCTTATCTTGTTATTCCATAATTTGTGGTGAAGCAAGTTTCTCAATTCCCTACACGTAACCTTTAACAGGATTACATCAAAGGCACCGTACCAGATAGAAGGTTCAACCGAAGCTTCTTCCAAGCCTAACCCAGCTTGGCTCGGTTCGCAGTAATCTTTGAGACTGTCCAACCCAAAAGCTACTTGAGAGACCATCTCGTAAGATTCTTTTGATCCTCCATTGTTACAAATATCAAGCTCCTCCTCTGTTCATTTTTTTACCTATATATTAATTTTATCCCTAGTAGTTTTGTTTGTTCGATGCGCAGAAAACTCAGTATATTTGTATGAAAGTAATCTTTATAGCGTTCAATGTTTGCTTGTGGGGTTCAAGTTCAAGTTTAAGCCATTGTCTATAATAACCCTTTCCTCTGCCGATCTCAACATTAGCTTGATACTTTTGTAAGAAACATCAGTTATGTTTTTTGATGTTGTTGACGGCTGTAATATCTATCATTAGTTTGATTAATCCAATTGTTCTGTCTTTGCTTATTGATCTAAAGCTTCCGGTTAACCAAGAGTAAATAAATCATTAAATAATTTAAATTAAAGCATTGATTTTTCAACTTCTATTAAGTATTGTCGTGAATGTCATGTGAAACATTCTAACTAACAAATCTAATATTGTTCAAACATAACTTTACATTTCTACATTTCGATATGTATTCGTATTTTAGAATACTGCTTTTAATAAAATATCAGGTAGTGGAGTCAATCAGACCAGGCTTGGTAGGCCACGGGAATTCTGACCCGCGATAGCTATTTATTTTGTTTCGGTCCTTGACTCTTGAACAATGTTTCAACTAAACAAAACGAGTTCAGAAAGGCTGGTCCGAAATTAATGGGTTATAACTAATAGCTCAAAGAACCGAAGATCCAATTATATCCGATTAGGAAAACCCAAACTTTTTCAGCATAAATAAATCGCCAAGACTACGTAATTTGGATCGGACAGAATCGGACTGGATCTAATCAAAGAGTTTCAAAATGGTGGGGACTAAAGTTTCGATCAAAAATATCATTGTTTTCAGTTGGGGAAAAAGATATATAATTATTTCTGACAACGGGCCAGGATACAACAAGTTGCATAACCAAGGGCCCACGTGCATACATTGCACTTAGAACCCTAATGATTCTAAACTTATTATTGTGTTTTTTTCAGGTCTTAATTTGATTAGAACGTTATTTTAGTTTCGCCATTAAATGACAGTACGCGTTCTCTATTATTCTTTCAAAGATATTTTGAGTTGTGATAATGAATTACTCAAGTTTGGAATTAAGAAATTGAACCCGAGTAATAGCAAATAACATTTTTAAACGTAGTTGTAATTTTGAAGGTCTATCAATATCTTGATTGGTAAATCGCCTAGAATTTTTTCTTTCTTTAAAATAAACCAGAAGTAAACTCATAGGAATTTTTTTTTTTTTACCAAAATATAAAATATATTCAACTCTTCTTCTAGCCACAAAAGTTACAAACATGTGTCTCGCGCAATCTTACATTGTCAATTGATTCAATATTTTTGGATACATGGATTGAGAACTTGACATATATACATTATTTGTTTTACAAAATTATTTCAGGGATTTTTATTGATTTATTTGATCCCGAAGAAAAGGCATAAACATTAATCGGTATTAAAAATGCTAACCAAAAGCATGCTTTTATACAATGTGCTTTTAACCTAACCAAAAATTTCACTTTTTTTTTGTTCTTTTCTAACTCTTTTTCTTTTAAGGTAAAAATAAAACGATGATCACTTTTTTTTATTTAATCATATACTTCTCTTCGAATTATCGTGTTCATCCTAAAATACGAATATTCCGGCTGATAAACCCTGTCCGGCGGTGTAAGGAGAGCTGGAAACGTCGACGTTTCTTGAAACTTGCGTTTTACATTGCTCTCTTCGTTCGTCATTCATTATTTGCACTGATCTGCATTCAGCACTACAGAATCCCATCTCTCCTCTGCACACAAGCCAATAAAAAAAGATCAGTTTTCTAGAAAAACTCGCCAATAAATTCGAATATTTGGGGATTTACAAACATGAATTTGTCTCGATTATAACAAAGACTCAAGAAACAAGGGTTTTAAACTTTTAATAATGCGATGAAACGTACTTGTACATGTATATGTCTTTGCCTTGAAGTTTCTTCTTACACAAGCAACAAGAACTAAGAAACTCTGAAGAATCCCTAAAAGTCTGTCTTTTAATAACCGGTAGTGGTTCATCGGCGATAACCATCGGCTTCTGCACTCTCCGATAATCATTTTCACACAATTCAAACCCGTCGTCGTTGTAATACACTTTGGTCGGCCCGTTTGGGCTCGTGACGTAAGTGTATTCCTCATCTGACAGATCAATCTCCAGGCACCGGAATCTCCCGGAGTAACGAACCGGATCGTTCCGGTTAATCCCGGTGCTAGTTTCCTCCAACGCAGCTACAATACCCAAACCGACACCACCAGAACCGAACCGCTTCGAGTTAACCGGCGATGGAAACTTCGAATCCAACGGACTTCTCGGACTCGCCGTGTAATCTTCCGGTTTAATAGCAGATCTACTTCTTGGAACCAACATCTCAGACAATTTACGGATCATTAGATGAGGTCTCTTGCTTAGTATCATAATCAAGAATTGAAAAAAAACTGAACAGAACAGAGAGGAGATAAAGAAACAGAGAAGAAGAACGCAAAGAGGTTATAGGGAAGAATCTGATTGAAGAAGAGGAATAAGGAAGAAGAAGAAGAAGATGGAGAAAGCTAGAGACTTTAGCCCACTGATTTCATTTCTCAAGTTTGGAATTTTGTGTGCTATGATTAATGATTGAAGTTTATAGAACGGCCCACCATTTTATTTATATATCTCCATTATTAATTTTTTTTTTGTATTTATTTATCTTGTTTGGTTACTTTTATCGACATCATATATATTTATCCACCATTATTGAAATGAGCAGGCTCAGATATTTTTTATTTCATTTTTTTTATGTAACGATTCCTTTTCTTTTTATTTATTTCATTGGAGTGTGGTAGGACCTATTGTTTTTCATCAAGATTCAAATGTCCATTTCTGATATTTGTTTTTATATTATTGGGAATCCAAGACTTTTTCCCTAAGAAAAAAAAATATTCTGTGATGTACCTGATATAATTTTTTAAGTTTTATGTAAATGTAAATGTGTTATTATTAATCCACTGCATTTTATATTAATAGACCAATTCATCCATTACTTGATATGTGTATTGTTTTCTATTTATTAGCACCTAGTTTATTATTTAGATAGTGGTATTTTTTTTTTGTCTGGAACCAAACAGTGGTTTTACTTTTTGAAAGTGATTGTTTTTTTATTTAAGCCGAAAATTAGGTGGCAATTTGAAAATGATCGGTATCTTATCCCCAACTTTATTTTTTTCCGCTTATTCATGTTTTTCTGATATTTTCTTGACTCAATTTTGTTGTTTTTTTTTTATCCTTTACGACCGTTTCTCTTCCTTTATTCCAATCTAATTTTCTTGACTTGTAATTTTCATTTTCATTAATGATGGAAAGATATTTTGATTATGCCATTTAAAGAAAACCCCTTGTATTTATCATCATTTATATTTAGGCTTAGGGACCTACATAACACGAGAATCATTTTTAAAAAATGGGCTGAACCAAGGCCCAACTATAAGGTTTTGGGCCGAAGAATAAAAGACCTTCCCAAACTCATCGTATGTGGAGGATATTCTTCAGAAAAATACGAAAAACAAAAAAATGGACATCGAAATAGAAAAGGAAAAGGACATGTTAATATAAATAACAAAAGTATTTTTAATAAAAAATGATAGGAATGATTGAATGAAGAAATGATGATCCACATCAAATTGGGATCCGAAACGAAACATGTTCCCAGGTCATTGGAGTTCCGTGTTACAAAAAAAAGTCTCCAGATGACTCCATGACCCGAGGAAAAACCTCTAAAAGAATAATGTTTAATTTGGAAAAATTCAAAAATCCCAAAGAAGCAAAGACTCATCTAATAAATTCTCTCCTCCGTAATCTTCGATTGGTAAAATATCTGCAAATCTTTCACCGGAGAAGCCCTCGGAGAAGTCATCGAAGAACCCGGGAATTATCCCGAAATCCATCGGAAGCAAATCGAAAAACGAAAGATCACAATCCACCGTCGATGTAGCCACGGATGCAGAGGTAGAAGGTGACTCTGGTCGGATCCCGGATCCGGGTATTAAACCCGATTCTTCTTCTCCCTTGACAACAACGACAACACTGCCCTCCTGAGTGGTGTTGTTGGCGAATCGAGCAGCTGCTTCCTGGATCTCCGGAGGCGTCAAAGACCTTCCTCCGGAGATGGACGGTGGATTATCTGGGAAATTGAAATCGGCATCGCCGCCGCGGAGACAAAACTGAGCGGCGTCGAAAGCACGCGCCGCCTTTTCGGGGGTGTCGTAAGAGCCTAACCAGATTCGTTCTCTGCTGTGTGGAAGTCTGATCTCAGAAACCCATTTCCCCCATTTCCTCTTCCTCACTCCTTTGTACTTTGACTGCATCGCCGTGTTCCTCTTCTCCTCCTCCTCCTTTATTGCTTGCTTCACCATTGCAAAATAACCCGGTTCGGTTTCGATTTGGTTTCCGGTTTTATGATTTCTTTAATTACTCGGAGTTTCAGTTGTGTGTAGTTATTTCTGTTAATTATAATCTGGTTGGTTTCGAATTTGCGGCTGTGTGGAATTTTATACGAGGAGTGGAAGTGACAAGTGAGGAAGAAGATCAACGCTGACTGGCGCGTGAACAAGAGACACACGTGGCGGATTGTATGGAGTGGGTAACGCGGGAACAGTGAGACTATTCGTGTTACTTGTTTTCCACGTGATTTTATTCCACTCTCTTTTGTCCTTTTGCCTTTTTATCTGATGATGATTATCTACATTTGTTCAAGCACGTTTTGTTTCTATTACTGATTTTTTCGTGGCCACTTCTGTTTCTAGAAGTTATTGAAGACAGCTCGAACACACATGTATATATATATATATATATATATATATATATATATATATATATGAATTGATTGTTTTATAAGTTACACTTGAATAATATTTCTGCTCATGAAGTTTTTTATGCGGACTCTTATTAAGAAGTCTCTATCTATCTATTGGTTCTGACTTCTGAGATAACCCTATGGTAAGGAGTACATGAAGAAGCAAGCAAGCACAAGACTCACTAAATAAAGGAGGCATTTTTCTAATTCAAATGTTACGAGGTTCAGCTACTACCATTTGCAGCTTAGCGTTCAATGTAAATATCCATTTTGTTTTTTTCCAATTCGACGAGCAGCAGCGATCTCTTTTGCTCCATTAATTGAGTTCCTTGATTCTGTTTTCGCAATCAGAAAAAGGTAACTTTTTTATATTGCCACTTCTCAAGACGGAGCATTTGTGAAATTAGAGGCAGTAATCAATTTGTATATACTAAAATGAATTATTATGGCAACATTTGTTTATTTAATTTCTTTTGTCAAAAAGGTGCCATATGGGGGTTTAAATCCGGTTGATGACTCTAATTGATGACAGTATTACAAAACATTACGTTACAAGTCATTATCTAGATTTTTTTTTGGGATGAATTTTATGATTCTAGTTGTGGTCATTCTAATAAGGTAATGAAATAAATAAATAAAACTTATGATTTTTTTTTTTTGACGGCAAAAACTTATGATTTAGAAAGTGATAATTCTAACAAGGTATTAATTTCTATGAAATTTAATTATTTTATTAACATTATAGTTCAAATCTGAAAATTGAACATCATAATATACAAAAATCTAATTCTCATAATTTTAAGAAGATTTTACAATAAATCATAACAATTTTTTTTAAACATTAACAAAATGACAGTTTTTTGTTTTTAAGCCTTTTAAAAAAACATCGTATATACGGAATTTACTGTATATACGTTGTTTATATGAACCGTATAACTTTCACCGTATTGAACCACTGTATATCTAAATAGAATGCGATTTCCCACCGTATATCATATATACACTATATATACGGTCTTACATACCGTATTTTAGAACATTAATTTTACAACAAATCATAACAACATTTCCAATTCGCTTAAAATCATCAAAATTATCTAAAAAAATAATTAAAACTCAGATTATTTAAAATATGGGGAAAATGTAAATTAAATCCCCAACTTTCGATTTTCGTTGAAACAAATCCCCAACTTTATAGATGGTGATAAAATCGAAAACTTTTGTGGGATATCCGATTAAATTGCTAACTTTTTTAAAACTTTCCAATTAAAACATGACGTTAACTCGATTAACAGAACTAATAAACGGGGTTACGTCTGAATAAACGGAATTATGTGTACGGTTAACGTCGACTTCAACGACATCGTTTTGAGCATTACCCAGAAATCCCAAATCGAATTCAATTTTTTCCCCAATTGAATCCCTAATTCCCTTTCTCTCTCAATCCTCCCTCGATTCCTCTCAATTCTCACTCGATTCTCTCACAATTTCTCTCTCAAATCGAAACATTCTCATAATTCTAGGACCAACAACGTTCAGCTCCTCCTCTTAGTGGATTTGAAGATTTCCCTTGGTCGCAGGCTTTTAACGGGAGCTCTAAAACCAAACTCAGAAGCAGCAAAGCTTGTAACTGGCGAGACACTTTGTCAACGACGATGGCTAAGGATATCATAGCTTGATCCTGCAAATCCTGTAATCATAGCTGCAAACACAACTGGTTCCAGCCCTGCAATTGATCCACCAGTTTTTATAAAGACATGCATTATATATACATTCTCAGAAACCTGCAATTCCACACACATTCATGTTCAAAAAACCTGCAATTTCACACACATTCTCAAAAATAAGATGAGAAACCTGTTTGGTAAACAAAGGAAATGTGAAAAACCTGCAATTTCACACACATTCTCAAAAACAAGATGAGAAACCTGTTTGGTAAACAGAGGAAACGTGAAAAACCTGCAATTTTACACACATTCATGTTTGAAAAACAAAATACAACGTTCATGTCTAAAGAACAAACACAAACCATGTCTGAATCAAACTGAAAAACAAACACCAACAATGTCTGAAATAAACAAAAAAACCACCAAACAAGTCTGAAACAAACTAAAATCATACTAGCTTATCTTGAGCATTCAAACCATGATCTCCACCCTTCTAATCCTTGTCCTTGTTGCCCTTGTGATGCTTGCCTTTGTGTTCCTTGTCTTTGTGATCCTTGAGAGGCTTGTCTTTGTGATCTTTCAGAGGCTTGTCCTTGTGATCCTCTATGTGAAACTCCTTGTGATCCTCCTTGTGATCCATGTCATGCTTGTCCTTGTCCAAACAACATATTTCTTGGTTCCTGGTTCAAAGAAACATGATTTAAATTTAAAAAAAATAAAATTGATCATAATTTAAAGAAGAAAGAATGTCTCAAACCTGCTCCTTTCTTGGGCGGCCTCTTGGTCTTTAAGGTGGACTCTCAATACTCGGGTTTTTACAAGAAACCTTATTGTGTCCTTCTTGCTTGCAGTTTTTACATGTCATGACTCGGTGTTGGCGTGATAATTTCGTGTTATTTGATGAAGAGGCAGATTCATACTTTTCTTTTCTCCTAGCATAGTTACTTGGTCTACAAGGATTGCCTCTTCTCCATGGTGGTGGCAAGACTGCTAACCTATTCACTCTAGGCCACTTTATCATTCCTTGTGCAGGCCTAATACCATCATTATATGTTAGTCTCCACATTCTTATTGTGTACCAGTCACTGACATAATCTTCAACCTTCTGTTTGTTTGCTATGATAACAGAAGCAGCATGAACACATGGAATTCCAGTCATCTGCCACTTAATGCATCCACAAGTACGGTCATTCATATCCACACAATAAACAACACCATTCAACTCTACCTCATGTTTATTGTTCCTAGCCATGTTTCTGATGCAAAATTGTGACCCTTCAATCATTTTTTCAATCTCCATATGTGCTCTCTTTGTGAATCTTGTTTTTAATCTCTCAGCAATGATATGTCTCTTCTCATTACGCACCATACACTGTCTCCTAATATTCTGTAACATTTCTAGTAATGGTTTCTTCCTAGCTTGCCGTATGGTTCTATTAAAAGACTCACTCAAATTGTTCAAGTTATCATTGCAGCATTTACCTATCCTGAAGAAAGCTCTAGACCAAGTAGTAGGATTAGTCCTTAGTAAAGAATCAAAAGCACCTGGATTGTACTTCTGCAATGCTTCCATGTTTGCAGCATATTCTCCTTTAGTGTAACTACGTGCAATCTTTCAGAACATACGTTGTAGCTGCATATCATGACTATCTCTCTTCCAGTTATCCATAATATGCTTAGCACATTGACGATGTTCAGCTTGTGGGAGAATTGTGTGGATTGCTTTCACTAGACCCTGCAAAAGATAGTACACAAGTTAGATGTTTGAAGAGAACAAAGACTATGTCATATATGAAAACAAAACAATTATACTAACCGATTGCTTGTCAGATATGATAGCTACATTTTTTCCATCATCAAGACCTAAAGTTGAAGAGAGCAATCTCAAAACCAGTCCCAATTATCATCATTCTCTATCTCAACTACTGCCCAAGCAATTGGAAATATCCTATTATCACCATCTCTTTCAACTGCAGCCAAGAGATGCCCCTTGATGTCCCATTTATGAAAAGCACCATCTATTCCTATGATGGGTCTACATGTTTGTTTCCAAGCATCTCTTTGTGATTGAAAATACATAAAGAGATGATAAAACCTTTGCAAGCTTCCAATAGTTGGCCCTGGAATAGTCTCAATCTCAAAGATTGACCCGAAATTAGATTGAAAAATCTCTGCTTGATAATCTCATATCCGTGCAAAGTGTTCCTCATGACTAGCTCTTGCTTCTTGCCTAATTCTTGACTTTGCCTTTGAACATTGTTCTTCACTAACAACCAGATTATATTCTCTCTTAATCTCCTCAGCCATCTCCTGTTTGGTAATTTTTGGATTCTTTCTCAACCTATCCGCATACAACCAAGCAATTGTGCCCCGCTTCAACATCTTAGAGTAACCTGATCTCACACATATATGCTCACTCACATACACCTTTATTTGCATCTTGTGTTTCTTCTTATCATATGAGCAGTAACATCTCCATGGACACTTAACATCAGTGTCAGCGCATTTAGCACCAATCTTCAAAGCCTGTGATTTATAAAGCATTATGTCATATCTAGTTTTCAGAGAATACCTTAACACAGCAGTCTTGAAATCATCTGGAGAACTAAACGTTTTTCCCAACTTTAGTATCACTTCAGGATCTTCAGGTTCAACACGATCATTGCCTTCAATATAATCTTCTTCTTCACTTTCTGACAAAGGATCTGGAATCTTCTCGTCGTCCCATATATCATCTCCACTCTCTCCATCAGTCGCATCTTCATCGTCTCTCGCAGCCTCTCCAAACTGTGCTTCAAAGTCATTGCAAGCTTCTTCTTCCACGCCTACACGGTTTCCATCTTCCTCTTCACAAACCTGCTCGTATCCGTCTTCATGGTTTCCATCTTCCTCATCAGCAGCTTGATACCCAATCTGATCACAATCTTCGTCACCATAAATCGCACAGTCATCATCACTCACAACATATTGTTCTTCATCTTCCTGGTACACTACAACATCATTCCCTTCAACAACATTAACCTCATCAGCATTCACCTCGATGACAGCAGTAGATTCTGTTGCAGTCTCTTTGCAAGCCATCTCATTCTTTTTTCGTTTGGGACGACGCGTCACAAGCTTCTTTCGACCCATCATTGCTTAAGAAATCACGAGCAGAGCTTTCAACTGTCTAAAACAGATGCTTCTGTGCACTAGCAAACGTCTGCTTCTGTAGTGGAGGGGCTAAGTTTTTGGTTAAAAGTGAACGATTCGAGCTTTGCTGCTTCTGAGTTTGGTTTTAGAGTTCCCGTTAAAAGCCTGCGACCAAGGGAAATCTTCAAATCCACTAAGAGGAGGAGCTGAACGCTGTTGGTCATAGAATTATGAGAATGTTTCGATTTGAGAGAGAAATTGTGAGAGAATCGAGTGAGAATTGAGAGGAATCGAGGGAGGATTGAGAGAGAAAGGGAATTAGGGATTCAATTGGGGAAAAAATTGAATTCGATTTGGGATTTCTGGGTAATGCTCAAAACGATGTCGTTGGAGTCGACGTTAACCGTATACATAATTCCGTTTATTCAGACGTAACCCTTTTTATTAGTTCTGTTAATCGAGTTAACATCATGTTTTAATTGGCAAGTTTTAAAAAAGTTTGCGATTTAATCGGATATCCAACAAAAATTTTCGATTTTATTCACCATCTATAAAGTTGAAGATTTGTTTCAACGAAAATCAAAAATTGAGGATTTAATTTACATTTTTTTCTTTAAAATATATGATTGAATACAGCTAGATCCTAGATTTTTTTTTGTTAAATCATTATATTTATGTCTTATCAGTCATTTAAGTGGCATTAAACCAATTTTCAAAAAGTGGAGCTAAACTTGGTAAATTGCTAATTAATTCGAGATGTAGAATTCAGTGTCACAGCCAATAAAAAAAAGAAAGTTTTGATTTGACCCCAAAGCTAGGTGTCAGCAGAAGAGAAGAAGCGTTTCCCTCTGCTGTTGTGTAAAACGCCTCTCAAAATCTTGAAGTGCGTGCACCAGCAACTGCGAGTCTCCATCTCCTGAGAGAGAGAGAGAGAGAGAGAGAGAGAGAGAGAAGCAGTAGATTCAGATAAGAAAATGTCGATTCCGATGCCTACCCGCCAGCTATTCATCGACGGTGAGTGGAGAGAGCCCATCTTGAAGAAGCGAATCCCGATCGTGAATCCGGCTACAGAAGAGGTCATTGGTAAGCCCTTTTCTTCCGCTCACAACCCTCCGACAAAGCTCAATTAGATCCACTATCTTCCGAGTAAAAGTTTGTACTTTTCTTTACTTCTTAGTTCAATGTGGAGATTTTGCTTCTGGGGCGTCTTCTAACTCTATCCATGACCATTTTTTTGGCTGAGAAATTGATGCAATGATCTGTATGTGTCGGGTGAGTCAGGTGATATCCCTGCGGCTACAAAGGAGGACGTGGATGTCGCAGTCAACGCTGCTCGAAGAGCATTTTCAAGGAATAAAGGTAAAGATTGGGCCAAAGCACCAGGAGCTGTTCGTGCAAAGTATTTACGTGCTATTGCTGCTAAGGTATTCATTTCGTGTTTGTGATTTTGATGGTATGTTGAGATATCTTCAAAGCCTCAGTTTTGTTCAGACATTTTTTGTAGTCAGTTTTAATCTTCTGTATCTGATATGTTTAGGTGAATGAAAGGAAGTCGGATCTGGCAAAGCTCGAGGCGCTTGATTGTGGTAAACCATTGGATGAAGCAGTCTGGGATATGGTACTGTTGCTTTCACTATTTTTGTGTAAAATGTAGGTCTTTCTTTGTGGGTTTGATCCTTATTGTGCTTGTTTGTTCTTTTGCAGGATGATGTTGCTGGATGTTTTGAATTTTATGCTGACCTTGCTGAAGGATTAGATGCTAAGCAGAAAGCACCAGTCTCGCTTCCCATGGAGAGTTTTAAGAGTTATGTTCTGAAGCAACCTCTTGGAGTTGTAGGACTTATTACACCATGGTAACTACCATTAGTTTCTTCTTATTTTTGGGGTTAAATTGTTCGGATGTTTATCACACCAAGTTATAGTGTTTGTAAACCCCATCAGACCAGAAACTGACTCTTGGACCTGGTTTGATGTTGAAGGAATTACCCCCTTTTGATGGCTGTTTGGAAGGTGGCTCCTTCACTTGCTGCAGGATGCACTGCGGTTCTCAAGCCATCAGAGCTGGCATCAGTGTACGTAATTGTGTATAATCTGTTTCGTTGTTATGCTTCTGTATTGGTCTTTCTTTGAGCCCTCATTTGTGTCATTGTTTTAATTTCAGGACTTGTTTGGAGCTTGCTGATATTTGTCGAGAAGTTGGTCTTCCTCCTGGGGTCCTCAATGTTTTGACTGGTTTAGGTTCGGAAGCTGGTGCTCCTTTGTCATCACACCCTGGTGTGGACAAGGTATTGGTCTTTGAGACATACATTAAACACAATCCCCAAAGTCCCAACACAATTGACTAAAAACGCTACTGACTACACCATCATTTTAGTGTAACGTATGCGGTTCTTAGAAGCTAAAAAGCAAAGTTATGGTTTTTTGGCAGATTGCATTTACTGGAAGTTTTGCCACAGGAAGCAAGGTCATGACAGCTGCTGCCCAGTTGGTGAAGGTAATTCAAATCTCTGAAAATTCTGCTCTATATATATCTTCAACTCTTTATTATTTCATCAAACAAAGTCAATGACACATCACTCATGGCATTGTTGCAGCCTGTTTCTATGGAACTTGGTGGGAAGAGCCCTCTCATTGTGTTCGATGACGTTGATCTTGATAAAGGTGAATATCACAAAACGTAATTTAGTGGATGCTGAGTTTTTCTTTAGATATCTTCTTCTTGTGTTATATTCAAGATAGTACAACTTGGTTGCTTTTTTCCTGAGTAGACATGTCTTGGACATGGTCTTAAAAATGATCTCTTTGTATTTTTTGACGCCTGCAAATTATAGCTGCTGAATGGGCTCTCTTTGGTTGCTTCTGGACAAATGGTCAGATCTGCAGTGCGACTTCCCGCCTTCTTGTTCATGTAAGTACCAATCTTCTTCTTACTTTTAGGTTGAATACTACATGCAGTAATATTTATTACCGGAGAAGTGAATGTTCCAAGTTATATGGTAAGATGTTTCCAACTTTCCATGAAAGTCAATGACAATGACATTTATCTCAAATCAAAATTTTCGGGTGGATATGCCAACAGGGATAAATCACTGCTGGATACGATTGCAGATCCTTGTCTTATTATGTTGAATATGTCCATGACGTTTAAAATTTATTTTCTATACTCTAGGAAAACATCGCACCTGAATTCATAGAAAAGCTTGTAAAATGGAGCAAGAACATTAAAATTTCAGACCCCATGGAAGAAGGATGCAGGCTTGGTCCTGTTGTTAGCAAAGCACAGGTAAAAGCGCAGTGATCATTTTTTCTGTCTTCCTATGTTTTGTCATTTTCCCATCAGGTTGCTAAACATAATTGCAGTACTAGATCCAGGAAAAGAAAGGAAAAGATAATTGATGAGTCTTGTAACAAGTTGGAATCTTTCATAGATTGAGTTCTGTTCTATAGTACAGTGATTAAATTTTGTCCCTCTAATTCTGAATCGTTCAGCCTGTAGAGAATCAGTCAAATCACATCTAGCATATGATGTTTCATTACTCTTGTCATATTCTTACTTTGTTGATGTGCTTCAACTTCTATGATCATATAATCTGAATGAACTGACAAATGTAAATATTACAGTACGAGAAGATATTGAAGTTTATCTCAACGGCTAAGAGTGAAGGAGCAACGATCCTGCATGGTGGTTCCCGACCTGAGGTATTATATCTCCCTCTCTTTCCTATCCTTGATACAGTTTCTTCCAGGCTATGATGATGATTGATGACCGTTATATAATATCTATATCTAACAGCATCTGGAAAAGGGCTTCTTCATTGAACCAACCATCATAACTGATGTAACCACTTCAATGCAAATCTGGAGAGAAGAAGTTTTCGGGCCTGTTCTTTGCGTGAAAACATTTGCCAGTGAGGACGAGGCAATTGAGCTAGCAAATGACTCCCAGTAAGATAACGTTTCTCCAGAAAGTAAAATCTGATCAGAGCCCATCTTTGGCCACTGGTGTTTTAATCGTCTTTATCAATTAAGATCTTATGTGGCTGAAAATCATTCATTGATAAATGACAGTTACGGACTAGGAGCTGCAGTGATATCTAATGACACCGAAAGATGTGACCGTGTAAGCCAGGTTAGTGCCTGTTTCTTGAATTATTCAGATTCGTTAATGTCTAGCAAGTGAAATAACAATACCAACTAAGAACACAAATAATCGGTTCTACTTTGTTAGGCCTTTGAAGCTGGGATTGTCTGGATTAACTGCTCGCAGCCTTGCTTTACTCAAGCCCCATGGGGTGGAGTCAAACGCAGTGGGTTTGGACGCGAACTTGGAGAATGGTACATCTCTTATTCTAATCAAAGTTGTTAAAGACTTAATCTTGATGGTTGTACTGAACAACTCTTGGGTTTGGCTGGTTTCTTGTGTGCTTCAGGGGACTTGATAACTACTTGAGTGTGAAGCAAGTGACTCTGTACACTTCAAACGATCCATGGGGATGGTACAAATCCCCCAACTAAGTAATGAATACATTGTCATGAAAATGGAAACCAAACCAAATGCTGTATGTTCCATCTTTGTGCTTTTATTATCAGTCTGTCAAATTTAGTCCTGAAACTCCTATTGTAAAACCTTTTGAGTTTAGGAAAAAGACTGAATAAAGATGCTTTGGTGTTTGGTTGTTCTAAAAGGCCAGCAATACTGAGCCACCATTTTAGGCTCTGGTGCAGCAAGATCAAGAACATGCACCATTTTATGTCACCTTCAAGTCACATCAAAGTTAAAACTCACATGGCAATCAATTCCAAATCAGATTATTTTTTTACTATATTTGCTTAGAAAAAGCATTTAATGAGATCCAAAGACAAATCTGAAAAAGAGGTGAAGACGAGAGAGGTCTCGCGCTTATCCTTAAAGGAGTGTGGTGAATGGTGAGTGTGACTTGGAGGACCCATCACCGCAACATTACAGCTTCTTAGATCTGGATAACCACAAATTACCAGTCACAGTTTCGATTAGATAGATCTTCTCAAAAACTTTACCTTTTTTTTTTTTTTTTCTCCAAATTCTCCGACGAGATCTTCCTTCAAAGCTCTGAAAAAACTCAAAATCTTTTTGTCTGAATTGTGATACTACTGTCCCCATTTTTCTGCAAGTTGGGAAATTTCTTGTGTGAGAATTCGAAGTTTTCTGGGTCTGTTGCGGTTTGAAAATGGGGAGCTCAATGGAGGATAAAGTGGTGGCTGTCATCATGGTCGGTGGTCCAACCAAAGGTAACCGCAAAATATGTTTGCTTTTTTGTCCTTGTTTCTGATTTCTCCTCAATAGCAAACGACTGTGAAATCTCAATTGATCTTATACGAATTCGTTAGATTTGGATTGTGTTGTACCACATCCAATGCATTTCTCTGATGTTTCGTTCTTAATTTCATGTATCCGAATGATTATGGTTCTGATTCTGTTTAATGAGTGATCCACAGGTACTCGATTTCGACCATTGTCGCTGAATATTCCAAAGCCACTGTTTCCTATTGCGGGACAACCAATGGTGCATCATCCAATTTCAGCTTGTAAAAGAGTAAATCTCTTCACCCGATTTCAGCAGTTCAGATCAATGGAGATGAGATGATGATGTTGATGATACCAATCCTTTTTGTCTGCAGATTCCAAATTTAGCTCAAATATATCTTGTTGGCTTCTATGAGGAAAGGGAATTTGCACTTTATGTCTCAGCCATCTCTAATGAACTCAAAGTTCCTGTTAGGTTAATCAATCTCTCCTCTGCATCAGAGTCAACTCAAGTATCAGTGACTCATTATTATGTAGCTCTGATCTTTGTTCTCTGATTTTTTTTTTGTTTTCTGTATATTATAGATATCTGCGAGAAGACAAACCACATGGTTCAGCTGGTGGGCTCTATCACTTTAGAGATCTAATCATGGAGGATAGCCCGGTTAGTCTCCAAGGATCCTACTATGTATTGAATCATTCTTCTTCTCAACTGTTTCATGAAGTTTGAGTTCTTGTATCTACTTCCTTGCAGTCTCATATCTTCCTACTTAATTGTGATGTTTGCTGCAGCTTCCCCTTGCCGGAAATGCTCGGTATGTTCTTTTTTAGTCCCAAACTTGTGTGGACTCATCTTTTGGTCTTGAAGGTCGTTCTTACTCTTGCTACTTTTAATCAACAGAGGCTCACAGAGGATATGGTGGTATTGGAACTCTTCTTGTTATCAAGGTTTGTGATGGCATATGATTCGTCTGGTTTTTGTTTTTTGGCGGGTTTATCAAATTTGCTTCTGCGTTTTGGTTTTTAGGTCTCTCCTGAATCAGCCAGCCAATTTGGAGAATTGGTAGCGGATCCAGTTACTAATGAGCTGCTTCATTACACCGAGAAACCCGAAACTTTTGTATGTACATATATCACTGAGATGACTCAAATCTTTACCTCTAGCATCTTCAAGATTTTTTTCTAATGTTTTATCTTGGAAACACAGGTCAGTGATCGTATTAACTGTGGTGTTTATGTATTTACACCTGAAATTTTTAATGCCATCGGAGATGTTTCTACTCAGAGGAAAGATAGAGGTAAAGCAGTAACAAAGATATTACAACATAATTTGTGTTTTCTTGTCTTAGCTTCCGTCTTTAAAGACTCTTCTCATATGTTTCCTCTGTTTCTGTTCCCTTTGTTTGTTGTAGCAACTCTAAAACGTGTTTCCAGCTTCGAAGCTCTTCAACCAGCAACAAGGTTTGTCGATTGTCTCTTAGTCCATAACTGAAAAAGCCTTTGAATTATCTTACAATGATATGTTTTAACTTCTTTAAAATAGGATCCCGACAGATTTTGTAAGACTGGATCAAGACATCCTTTCACCTCTAGCTGGGAAGAAACAGCTATATACTTACGAGACTATGGATTTCTGGGAGCAAATTAAATCTCCTGGGTATGCCTTGCCTTGTGTTTCCATTCATTTCTTTTGAGCCGCAAGGAGACAAAATGTTTAGCAGCAGCTGAAACAGGGAAAGTGTTTATGGCTCTGACTTATGGGTTGACTTTTGCGCAGAATGTCGCTGAGGTGTTCCGGACTCTATCTTTCCCAATTCCGCTTGACCTCTCCCCAACTGTTGGCTAGTGGTGATGGAACAAAGAGTGCCATTGTGATTGGTGATGTTTACATACATCCTTCTGCAAAAGTACACCCAACTGCAAAGGTACCTAACGCTGGTTTTGTCCCTTATTGAAGCACTTTATTCTTATTCCACTTTTATCCCAAAGCATTCTGTTCGTTTATTAACAGATTGGACCCAACGTCTCAATTTCGGCAAATGCTCGTGTTGGACCGGGTGTCAGGCTCATCAGCTGTATCATCCTTGATGACGTTGAGATCATGGTATGTCTTCTTATATAAGACTAAAAGAAAAAGGGTAAAGTTTTCTCGAGGTTGACTATTCAGTGACCGTTTTGCCCAGGAAAATGCAGTGGTGACTAACGCAATTGTTGGATGGAAATCTTCTATCGGGAGATGGTCCCGTGTCCAGGCATGTTTTTCTCTTCTGCTTATCTCTTAAGAGTCTGACTCATTGTTTTCGTGACCTTAAAATGTTTCTGTTTGGTGTCCTTTACAATCGTGAACCTGAAGTTGTACTTTGTTGATCACAGGCTGAGGGAGTCTACAATTCCAAACTCGGAGTTACAATTCTCGGTAAAACTGTTTTTATCCTCTTCCCTCTACTGTCGCTCTTCTCTTTACATAGAGACAGCAAAATCTCCTCACAGACAGAAGACTAACCTCAAACATAATGCTTTCAGGAGACTCGGTTGCAGTTGAAGACGAGGTTGTGGTGACCAGCAGTATTGTTCTTCCAAACAAGACACTCAACGTCAGTGTTCAAGACGAGATAATTTTGTAATTTAAAAATGGAACCAACCTAGTGGGAAGCCACACCATCTCCCTCTGATTCAATATCTACTGGAGAATCACAGAAGCAAATATTTGGGAATTAATTCACATGTATCATTTATTTACACCAAGAATTTTCCAACTTTGTATCAAATTCCATTATCTATACTCAGTCACAGCTACTGTAATATGCACACTGAATTTTTGCCCATGATAATAAAGCACTTGTGTAGTTTGGCATTTATAATACACTGTTCTTGCTATATCCCATGAAGCTCTTTTAACAATATATCAATGCCTTTCCTGGTCCAATCTGCATTAAGTGCAATGCAGTGTATAGTATTGATTGATGTAAACATAGCACAAATCTTTCCCTTTTCACATGCAGATTAGTAGATTCATAGCCTAAACTTCCGGAGAAGCCGGCTACCAGATTTACTCTGCAATCTCAAGATCTCCTTTCCGAATGGTTGATTCCCTGTCAGAAGAAGCCCGTTTAGAACTCGATTAAAAGTGAATTTCCGGGGTATAAACCCTCTCTCAACCATCTCAAGCAATAGTTTACCAGCGACCACCATATCTTCTGATCTTTTTCTCACAAACATTCCACTTATCAGTATGTTATAAGTATCCAGATTTGGCAAGCAATCCCCACTCCCCATCTTCTCAAACAAACCCAACGCTTTCTCGACCTCGCTGCATTCTAAATAATAGCGTATCATCATATTGTATGTCTGGAAGTTTGGTTTGCAGCCTTCAATCTCCATTCTCTGCATTAACTCCTCTCCGCGACTGAACTTTCCAGCGTGAAACAACCCTCTGATCAACACATTATAAGTCGTCACATTCGGTTCATAACCTTTCCTCACCATTTCCTCAAACATGACAACCGCATTTTCTACGCTATCTTTCTTACACAAAACTTGAATCAAAGCATTGTATGTCGCAACAGAAGGAAGCACACCTTCTCTAATCATCTCATCGAAAACATTCCTTGCCCGCTTTATCTCCCCCGCGACACCAAATCCGTGAACCACAGTAGTATAAGTAACAACATCGATTTCACATTTCCGTTTCTTCATCTCCAAGAAGAATTCCCAAGCCTGTCTAATCTGCCCTGCTCGGAAAAACCCTTTAAGCATTGTGTTATAAGTAGTCAAATTAGGGTTTATCCCTCTCTCAACCATCTCTTTCAAAACCTCCAAAGCCTTAGGCGTCCGTTTAATCAAACACCAACCATTAACAATCACATTGTAAGTAACTGTATCAGCACTAAATCTTCCCCTAAGAGCCCTAAACAACTCATAAGCTTTATCTACTCGTTTAGATTTGCACAACACATCGAGAATCGTATTGAAAGAAGCCAAATCCTGAAAACAACCATGTTCGTGCATATTCAGAAACAGCTTTACCGCTTTATCAGGTTTCCCAGCGGAAGCGTACCTCTCCGCGACGATTGCGAAGGTTTTGGGAGAAGGACCGATGCGGAGAGAGCGCATACGGTGAATGAGTGACCATACGGTGGGGTGGAGGTGAAGACGGGCGGCGATGTCGATTGCAAGATCGAAGGAGGAAGCGTCGTGGACATAATCGCGGTGGTGATTGTCGAGGAAGTGGAAGAATTGGAGTGCTTTAGGGCCGTGGTTCCAGAGGCACTTGAGAACAGAGTTCACGAGATTTGGGGTCCATAGGGTGGTTTTGGTGGAGAGTAGAAATTGATCGTCTAGGGTTGTGGTGGGAGAAGAGAGGATTAGCTTAGCTATGGCGGTGGAACCTGCCGGTGGTGGTTTCAGATTAGCTCCGGCGGCTGAAGTACAGAGCGATTTGCTAAAAAGACGTTTCATCGAATGGTTCATTTTTTTATTTTTTTTTGAAAAAGTCTTCTAAGTGACTTCTAGTTTAGTTCTATGGTAATTGGTGAAATTGTATCACAATTTTTTACCGCTAAAAAAGTTTAACCGTTTTATATCAACTCAAACCTTTTTTGATATATGTGGTATGATCCTTTCTTGTAGCTTCTATCCAACATCGTTGTATCCGGAAGAAAGTTGAAGAGTTTTTAATGGTTCTGTCTTATCAGATTATGAAGTTTAGGCTTTCTGATCTTATTGCAGTGATACATCTCTATAGGAAGAATCAAATATTGTTTTGATATGTCTTTCTCAAATTATCTCCAAAATTTAGGATAATTTGTTTAGTTTGGTGTGATTGCCCAATTTATCGGATGTAATCGTTCTATGATTTCGGATTTAAGTTTCTTCTTCTATTGTTTTATTCATGTTGTCGTAGTCAATTTAGACCTATTTGTGAACGGGGTCACAACTCATATGATGATGTCACGTCTCAAAAAGAATTCAATATATTATTTTTCTTATTCCAATCACGTCAAGTAAATCAAATAGCGAATAAGAACACCTTCGTTAAAGATATCTTATAGGTATCTCACAAATTTTAATATTTAAATAATAAAATTATATTAAATAGGTATTTTAAATAGTTTAGAAATCCACTCAAAAATATTTCAAAATATCTTAAATGAAAAACTTTTGAGTGAGTTTCTAAACTATTTGAAATAACCATTTAATATAAAATTATTGTTATTTTTTGAAGTTTGTGAGATATACCCATAATGAAATACCATTGATAAAAGTGTTTTAAGATTGCTAACCAAATCCGTTATTTTAATAACACATAATGACTGTGAATTTAGTGAGACTCAACAAGAGACAAAACGGACTTCCGGCCCAGCAAATAAATAAGAAGAGAATCGTATTGGGCCTGGAATTGTCTGAGCCCAACAAGAAAACTAGTTGCTGTAAACAGACTTAGAAACAAAGGGGAAGTAGGGGAAAAACAGATCAAGCTTTCCTATAAGAAAAATGACTTGATCAAGACACATATATAAGATTACAACACAATGGTAGAAAGTAATCTTACTATTCGATAAGTCTTTTCCTTTCTAATCTCAAAAGAACTCTTTTGTAAACCCTAAACTAAATTGCCATTAATAAGGCAAGTGTAATCTCTTGTTCATCTTTCTAGTGGAGTTTGGGAGGAGAGTCTCCTACGAGACGTACCAGTCGTTGGCTGGGAACTCGTTAAATTCTCTGTGTTCTTTACGATTCTGTACAAACAATTACTAGATCGAATCAATAATCAAGAGTAAATCAATTGCTTCCGCAACAAGATATCTTTACAAGTGGTATCAGAGCATCCAGGGGTTTGCTCGGGACGGTTAGGGTTGTGAAAACAAAAGAGATCGGATTCAAGGATCACACCTGAGAGGAAACTTCCAGCGATAGGAACTGTTTGTGATCGCAACTTGAGGAAGGCCTGTAGCAAGCTCGCTACGGGACTACAAGGTTAAGAAAACACTCACAAGATTTGGTGAACAATCAAAGGCTGTTGATTGTTAGAGTCAAAATCCTGTACAAGAAATACATCAATCAGTACATCTGAATCAAAGTAGCAGAAGATAAAGGAGGTCATTAGTGAAGATCAAAAACAGAGTCAGGGCAAGAAGATTACCTTGTACTCAGGTTGTTTCTGATAAACGTTGTGATTCTTTAAAGTTGTTTTTTTTCTTCTTCTCTTTTGTTTCTCTATCACATTACTTCGTCAGTGTGGTTTTTCGTTTACTATGCAGATAAAGGAAACACACAAATAAGTAAAAGATGGATCCGACATAAGGAAGATTTGAGATGGAAAAATTTGATGGTAGTAGGGACTTCGGCTTATGGAAATTCAAGCTCCTAAGACAGCTTAAGATTCAAGGATTATTGTTAGTATTAAGTGAAGACTGGACTACACTCATTACAAAAGAGGTATTGAAAGAAGGAGAGCCACAATTAGCAATACGAGAAACCAAGGTTTATCCTAAAAAGGCTGAAAAAGATCTAAGGACAAGAAACTTGATTGCTACCTGTTTAAGTGATCGAATCCTCAGAAAGGTTATGAAGGAGACAACAGCTCTTGGAATGTGGAATGCACTAGAAAAGGATCATCAGACAAGATCACTGCCGAATCACATATATTTGAAGCAAAGGTTTGCAAGTTTCAAAAGGGAAGAGCATAAGTCCATAGAAGATAATGTGGATATCTTCTTGAAGCTGGTTGCTAATTTGGCAAGCCTAAAAATTGAAATCTCAGAGGAAGATCATGCCATTCAACTACTGTCAAGTCTGCCTCCACCGTTTGAGCCTTTGGTGCATACTCACAAGTATGGTACTGGAAAAGAAACAATTACTGTCAGTGAGGTAACAAGTGCTGCATATGATAAAGAGATGGAGTTGAAACAAAAGGGTAAATTCAGAAGGAAATTTCTAATGCAGACAGTTTATATGTGGGACTTAGAAGAAGATCAGACAAGAGAGGTAACAACTATAGAGGAATGTCTAAAAGCAGAGGAAGGTCTAAGTCTAGGCCTAAGTTCAATAAGGCTAATAAAGGAGCATGTTTCATTTGCAGAAAAGAAGGCCACTGGAAAAGAAAGTATCCAAATAAAGGAAAGAACAAACCTGAAGATTCTGCTAATGTTGTTTTCGAGGTTTCACAGCCGATGGTGTTAACTATGAGCACTGAAGAGTTTTATGGAGAATGGATTCTAGATTCTAGATGTACATTCCACATGACTCCAGACAGAGACTTGTTGTTTGACCTCGAAGAGTTTGAAGGCACAAAAGTTAGAATGGTTAACAAAACAATAAGTCAAGTAAAGGGTCTTGGGAATATCAAAATTATAAATCCGGATAACTCAGAGGTGATTTTGAGTGAGGTAAGGTATATGCCTGATTTTGATGAGAGTCTAATATCTGTGGGAATGTTTGACCAAAATGGATGCAAGTATGAAAGTGGAGACGACATTCAACACTACTACAAAGACAAGAAAAAGGTATTTACAGCTAAATGGAGAAATGGACTATACTATCTACAAGCTAACGTGGTTAATGCAGAAGCAAACTCAGTTAAAGCAGATGAGAATGATGCAGATTTATGGCACTCGAGACTAGGTCACATGAGTGCAAAGCAAATGGGAATTCTCATTAAAGATGGTTATCTGAATAAAGTAAATGTTGAAAAACTTAGCTTCTATGACAGTTGTGTCCTTGGCAAGTCTCACAAGCAGAGTTTTCCTCAAGCTAAACATACCACAAAAGGCATCCTTGAGTATGTACACTCAGATATTTGGGGATCACCTGTGAATCCTGAAAGTCTTAGAAGCTGTCGTTACTTCATCAGCTTCATTAACGATTTCTCCAAGAAGATTTGGGTTTATTTCCTCAAAACAAAAGATGAAGCATTTGTTAAATTCAGAGATTGAAAGATTCTAGTTGAAAATGAAACTGGCAAGAAAATAAAATATCTAAGGACAGATAATGGATTGGAATTCTGCAACCAACTATTTGACAATTTGTGTAGAGACTCTGGCATTAAGAGATACAGAACATGTACTTACACTCCACAACAGAACGGAGTTGCAGAGAGAATGAATAGAACTATAATGAATAAAGTAAGAAGCATGCTAGCAGAAACGGGTTTGGGAAAGGAATTTTGGGCTGAGGCTACTTCTACTGCGGTTTATCTAATAAACAGGTCACCAAATTCATCAATTGAGTTTAAGCTACCTGAAGAACTATGGACATGTTTTAAGCCTGACTTGTCAAACCTAAAAAGATTCGGCTGCTCAGCATTTGTTCATGTGGTTCAAGAGAAGATAAGTCCTAGAGCTGTCAATGGTATATTCATGGGTTATCCTTATGGCACTAAGGGTTACAGAGTATGGCTGACCGAAGAAAGAAAGTGTACTACAAGCAGAAATATTGTGTTCAATGAGAATGAACTCTATAAACACATTAATTTAAATCTTGAAGTTACTAATTCAGAGGTTGCAAACTCTAAGGAAGTTACTAAGGATATCAAGAAAAAGAAGACCACTTTCAGCAGCAAGCTCATAAGGGGTCCAGGTTCTTCAACTTCTGACACAGAGGGGGATTCAGATCAAGGTGAACCTACTAGTGATTCAGAAACAGTTCAGAGTTCAGACAAGTCAGATTGATCAAAAGATTCAGAGAACTCAGATGGGTTAGATGATGGTCCAGATGGGTCAGATTATTCACCAGGCAATGATGAAGAATTAGAAGATGGAGCAGATCAAGGATCAGAAAGCTACATTCTTACCGGAGGCAGAATAAAGAGAGAAAGGTAAAAAGCCAGCTAGGTTTGAAGATGGTGATTTTGTGGCATATGCTCTATCAGCTGCATCAAATATTGAGGATGGGGAGCCTAAGACCTACAGTGAAGCCATGAGTTGCAGAAGTATGAAATATTGGGATAATGCTACTTTAGAAGAGATGGATTCTCTGCTAAGGAATGGAACATGGGTTCTAATTGAGAGACCTAAAGGTCAGAAGACTGTTGGATATAAATGGGTCTTCAAGCTAAAACCAGGGATACATAATGTTGAGAAACAGAGGCATAAAGCTAGATTGGTTGCTAAGGGTTTCTCTCAGAAAGAAGGTATAGACTATAATGAGATATTCTCACCAGTAGTCAAACACACTTCTATCCGAATTATGCTATCCATTGTTGTTAATCTAGACTACGAATTAGAGCAGATGGACGTTAAAACAACTTTCTGCATGGAGATTTAGATGAGAGAATCTTAATGGATCAACCAAGAAAGATTCATTAAGAAAAGAGATGAGAATAAAATGTGTCTCTTGAAGAAAAATTTATATGGTCTGAAACAGTCTCCTAGACAATGGAATCTAAGGTTTGATAGCTTCATGATAAAACAAAAGTTCATCAGGAACAGTAAAAATTCATGTGTGTATATGAGAGATGTACAGACTGACAAGGCAATCTACCTACTGTTGTATGTAGATGATATGCTTATTGCATCAGGCAACAAATCTGTGATCAAGGAAATGAAGGAGAGTATGAACAGAGAGTTTGAAATGAAAGATTTGGAAAAGGCTTCCAGAATCCTAGGAATGGACATCATCATGGATAGAACAAAGGGGATTTTAATTATGTCTCAAAAAAGTTCCTTGGAAAAGGTCCTAAAGACTTTTGGTATGATAGACTCTACCCCGGTTACTACTCCAATAGCAACACATTTCAAGTTTAGGAGTTTAACTTCAGATGAAAAGAAAGAACAAGCTAAACATATGGATAAGATACCATATGCCAGTGCCGTGGGGAGATTGATGTATGCATTGATTGGATTGAGACCAGACTTAGGCCATGCAGTAAGCCTAATCAGCAGGTTTATGTCACAACCAGGAAGGATCACTGGTCAACTGTGAAATGGGTAATGAGGTACCTGAAAGGAGCTATGAAGACTAATCTTACTTTCAGAAAAGGCTCAGACAGTTTTAGTATAGAAGGGTTTAGTGATTCATACTATGCTACAGATTTAGACAAAATAAGGTCAATAACAGGTTATGTATTTAAGGTTTGGGGTAACACAATGTGTTGGAAGTCCAACCTATAATCAGTAGTGGCACTTTCAACTACTGAGGCTGAGTATATGGCTCTTTCATTAGCTGCGAAAGAGGCCATTTGGATTAAAGACTTCAATGAAGAACTGAGGTTTAAAGTTAACAGTGTTTTATTACATTGTGATTCTCAGAGTGCACTGGCCTTGGCAAAGAACGCAGTGCATCATGAGAGAACTAAGCATGTTGCAACTAAGATTCATCACATAAGAGATACAGTAGCAGCATGTATTATCACCCTAACTAAGATACACATCTAAGAATCCAGCATATTTTTTAACAAAAGCATTACCTGGGCCTAAGTTTCATCTCTGCTGTGATCTCTTAAACATCGCCTAAAGTGGCGTCGAGCTCCAGGTAACTTACTGTCACAGGGATACCTCGCAACAAAAAGGAAAGCAGTGAGGAAGACTCAGAGGAAGCGTATGCGAGAGTGACATAAGACTACAAAAAATTTTTTGGTTACCTGTGAAGTTAATTGGGACTGAAGAGTGATGGTTCAGTTCCAGGTGGAGTATAAGTCAGTTTTGCGAAAATAGAAGTATGGGTTATTAGATCCGAAAGTGATCAGAGGAGAATCGTGGTTACCTGACTAGATCGGTAGAATCAGAGGCTGATTCAGAGTCAAAGGGCTTCAGAGAAGTGTACACAGGGTTCTGGTGAAGTCATCTCGAGGCTTAATGATTCATAGAAGCTGAAGGATCTGCTTGAATCGCCGGAACAGAGTCGAAAGAAGCATCAGGAGATGTTTCGATGAAGATGAGAGAGCTACCTGGTTTATCTGAGGAGGAAGACTACGGTTGATGAGCTAAAGTAGAACCGTCGGAGTTAGGATTGGACTGGAAAGAGATTCGCCGTACTTCGCCGGTAGAGAGAAGATGGAAGAACAAAGGGCTACTAGGGTTACGAGTTTCTCGCTTGATTGTTTGAATCTTGTCCGAGCTCAAGGTGGAGTTTGTGGATTTAGTGAGACTCAACAAGAGACAAAACGGGCTCTCGGCCCAGCAAACAAATAAGAAGAGAATCGTATTGGACCTGGAATTGACCGAGCCCAAAAAGAGAACTAGTTGCTGTAAACAGACTTAGAAACAGAGGAGGAGTAGGGGAAAAACAGATCAAGCTTTCCTATAAGGAAAATGACTTGATCAAGACACATATATACGATTACAACACAAGGGTAGAAAGTAATCTTACTATTCGATAAGTCTTTTCTTTTATAATCTCAAAAGAACTCTTTTGTAAACCCTAGACTAAATTGCCATTAATAAGAAAAGTGTAATCTCTTGTTCATCTTTCTAGTGGAGTTTGGGAAGAGAGTCTCCCACGAGACGTACCAGTTGTTGGTTGGAAATTCATTAAATTTTCTGTATTCTTTACGATTCTGCACAAACAATTACTAGATCGAATCAATAATCAAGAGTAAATCAATTGCTTTCGCAACAAGATATCTTTACTATTACAATGACATTATTTCTTCTAATGTATTAGTTGAAGAAATGAAAGTATGTGAGTTAAAAAGGATAAGTATATAATAAAGTTTTGAAAAAATAATTTCTTATTTCATTCGAACATGGGACACAAATACACCTCATGTAAGTTCTATATAGATTTTGTGAATCTCCTAAAGTACATATATATATGTACTCTTTTTTTTCAACATAAATGAATTGACATTTTTATTTTTATTTTTTTAAAAGAACATGAAAGTAATTAATAGACAGTACCTGTAATTACTGATTACAAAAAGAAAAAATATTACAGTAGTTGAGGAGAGTTGTCATTGTCAGAACGAAAGAAAGAGCAGACAAAGGATCGTAAAATCAAAAAAATGGGTCCCTAAAAAGATTTTGACCGTGAAGACACAATATTACGTTATCTGACAACACATGAAAACATCACTCATCGCTTTAGATTCTCTTCTCCCTCTCACAAGATCTTAATAACGACACCATCAAGATCCGATCCTTCAGATTCTCTGTAATTAATCTCCTCTTTCTCTCTCTTATTATGTAACTCCTCGTCTTCCCCCCTTCACATTGATGTCTGCGTCCTTTGACGTTCAAACTTAAAACGCTTCCTCTGTTTTGTTGGTTTCCAAGAGAAAAACAATGGCACTCGGAGATTTATCATCTTCTTCTTCTTCCTCCTCGGAGTTACATGTTCTTGCCGTCGATGATAGTTTCGTTGATCGTAAGGTTATTGAGAGATTGCTTAAGATCTCTGCTTGTAAAGGTAAAAAGGCAAAGCCGTTTCTGTTTATGGTTTTTTCTCTTTTCTTTTGTTTGGTTTCTGATTCGTTTTTTTGGATATATTTTGTGGGTTTGTTTATATAGTGACGACTGTTGAGAGTGGGACTAGGGCTCTTCAGTATCTTGGTTTAGATGGAGACGAAGGATCTTCTGGTCTTAAGGTATTTATTCATTCTTTCTTTAAAATATCTCTGTTTTCTGACATAACAAACCCTAAAGATTGAAACTTGTAGTGTTCTTATGCTGGTTTGGCTCCCAAGAAATCTAAGATTTAACAATGAGGATCAAAAGTTTTATTTTGTCTTTATATAAAAGGATGATCTATTTTAAACTGAGGTTTTGTGTATTATAAAGGACTGCTTTCTGATGCCATGTATGTGAACAATTTTGCGAAATTTGATAACAGGATTTGAAGGTGAACTTGATAGTGACAGATTACTCAATGCCAGGACTAACGGGATATGAACTCCTCAAGAAGATCAAAGTAACTTTCTCTTTCATTTAATAGAGCAAGATTTGAATAAGCTTTTTTCGTGCTTTACTTACACAAACTATGTTGAATATTTTTTTCTTACCAGAAGTCTTCAGCATTCAGAGAAATACCAGTAGTTATAATGTCGTCTGAGAACATACAACCTCGTATAGAACAGTAAGTGACTGTAATACACAAACTGAATCAATGAATCCCAAACATTCATTCAGCATAATCTGATTTTGTGGGTTTTTGTTGTTGTTGTAGATGTATGATAGAAGGAGCAGAGGATTTCCTGCTAAAACCGGTGAAATTAGCAGATGTGAAGCGGTTAAAAGAACTTATAATGAGAAGTGGTGAAGCTGAAGATGGAAAAAACAAAAACCTTAGTCCTAAGAGAATCTTACAAAACGACATTGATTCATCTCCATCATCATCTTCATCAACATCTTCATCATCGTCGTCTCATGATGTTTCCTCTCTCGGTGACGACACTCCGTCTTCCAAGAGGATCAAATTATAGTCTAGGGTTCATGAATGATCTCAACCTTTTTTCTTTTCTGGGTTTCCTGTAATATACATTGAGCCAAGATGTCTTTTTTTTGATATTTGCAAGTTTAGATCGTGATACTCATCTCATGACTCTGTTTTTTATTTTTTGTTGTTGTTAAAAAAAAAGGGAGATCAATGTAAATATGATTTTAACGATTTTTATAATTAAAATACTTTTCCCAAATTGTTGATTTGTTTCCTACTTTAGTACCAGATCATATTATATTTTTTAATGTAACATCTAATTAAAAGGTAAACGTAAAAAGATTTGTATATGATCTTCCATACACTGTTTCACTTGTATGTATATAATTCATAAAATTTCAAGCATATAGAAAACAAAAAAAACGAATATAATTTTGTTGAAATACATGATCTATTATGTGAATAAATAATCCTAGTTGTATAGTAGGGGAAACTTGTTTGTAACTCACGTGGCACATAATGATTGGTTCTGTGATGCCGTGTTTAGACCGTTGAGACTTGGAGACCATTGCGGTCTTATCCCAAACTCTTAAGAACACAGAGAAAATTTTCTCGGTGGTCTCTCCAATGGCTTTCTCAGCGACTCTGTCTCAGCTTTCTTCTCTCTCTACCATCTCCTCTTCATTACCACTTTCTTCTAGAAGATTCCCTCTTCGATCTCTTCCTCAATTCACAGTCAAAGCAGAAGCAGAGAATGAGAAACAGAGCACACAGGCCAAATCTGAAGGGGAAGCATCACCAGCTGCAACCAAAACCCCTAAAACTCTTCCCAAGAAACCGGTTTATTCGAGTCTGTTTCCTCAATTTTGTTTCAAAAATGTTGAATCCAATAACAGATTTGTGATAGTTCTTTTGGTTTTTGTTTGTGATGGATGAGAAAACAGTGAAGAAGGGCCAAATAGTTCGTGTGGACAAAGAGAAGTACCTCAACAGCATCAATGTACGGTCGAAATCTTTCTTGGTTTTGAAGCTGCTTCGTTGAAATCTGTTTATGTAACTTTTTGCTTCGTTTATTGTGATCACAGTACTTATCAGTTGGACATCCTCCTTTCTACAAAGGACTTGATTACATTTACGAAGATCGCGGCGAGGTATGGCCCGAATTCAATCTCATTTGGCAACAAATCACAAGAGACATCAAGCTTACCGAACATGTATCTAAAACTTGCAGGTCCTGGACCTTCGTGTCTTTGAGACAGGAGAGTATGCACTTGTAAGTTTACACACAAATTGTGTATTCTGGTGCATGAGCCATAGAGAGAAAGAGAGCTAACGAATTGTGAATTTTGGAGATTTTAGGTTGGATGGGTTGGTATCCCGACTGCACCGGCTTGGCTACCAACAGATATGCTCATCAAGGTATTCAAATATTTCTCAGTAGACTAACAATAAGTAACATTGTCCTCCCATGTCAACTCATGATTGTTTTCTGTGTTCTTGGTTTCTCCCGCAGTCAGAGAAACTTGTTTACGAACGAATGTAGAGTCTATAGGCTTCCAAGAAGAATCCTTTGGAATGAAACTGATATGAATGATAACAATGGCACCATCATGATCACGTCCTCAAGTGTTTGAGAAAGAATCAATGTTACCTCACAAAACTGTTCTGGAATGTAAAGAACATGATCAAACTGAACACAATCATAAGAATGTGGCTTCAGTACGTAGATGCATTCCTTAACCATTTCACACTCTTTGTTCTACTGTTTTATTATCCACTCTCATCTACTTCAGCAACCACCCTTCTCAGCCAATAGTTCTCGCTTTCTTTGGTAACATCTTGTAAAAGCTCCATCAACTTCCTTCAACCTCAAGTCTTCCAATTCTGGAGAAGTTTGAATCTGAAGAATTCAACGTAGGTACTTCAGTTATTATGGAGAAACCACCAACCTACACGGTTGCATGTTAATCCTTTAATAAGAATGCACAGTAGATGCATTCCTTAACCAATTTACACATTCTTTGTTATCATCTACTTCAACAACCATTCTTCGCAGTCAATGGTTTCGCTTTCTTAATTTATTAACATGTCTTTGTGAACCATATAGATAGAATGTCATGGTCTCCAGCCTGAGATGATGTACGGGCTTAAGCCCAAAATCTCTTACTAATTAAAAAAAAAATGTCTTTGTAAAGGCTCATCAACTTCCTTGAGGAAAAGTTTCGTTAGAGACTGGGAATTTGGAGAATCCAGTGTTGGCATTTCAATAATCATGAGGATATCAATCTACGCGATTCCTTCCTCACATAGTCCAACCCAGAACTTGATGATAATACAACCCATTTTGGAGAAAGAAGTTGCATAAGCCATCTCAAATTATATTCTCATCGTGATCAATGTACGTGAGTAACAACAAGACACAAAGCCAAATACCAAACTCATTTCTCACAACTTCATTAAACAATCCTTTGCTCTGCTTTTGTCTTTGGCTTCCATTTTCAGAAAACTTCTTCATCATCAGAAAAAACTACTGACCCAAAGGACGGACGATGGTGATCATTCTAGTCGGTTTCCTAGGGTTTGGATTTGTTCTCCATAGAAGGATTAATCTCATTATGTATTTTCCTATATAAAAAAATCTTTTTCAACTTTTGTTTTCTAAAATTTGGCTTTTTCTTAATCTTACTTCCTTGTCAAATAAGGAAAATGAAATCTAAACACTGCTATAAAAACTGACTCAAAAAATCCAGAGAGACAATACATTCAATCTCAAACATGGTATATTTTTCTTCTTTCAAGAATTCTCACAGGACAGTTTCTGTTTCTCTCGATTCTCTACCTGAAGACCTTCTTGTAGAAATCTCTTCATGTGTTGCAGCTTCATCTTTATCTGAGATTCGAAATCTTCGATTAGTTTCGAAATCGTTTCAACGTATATGCAACGATTGATACATTCTGCACCGGCTTTCCCTCCATGAAATCCCTCTTTTTCCATGGTTTCACAACCATGAAAACTTTTGCAATTTTCTCAAAAGATGTCGCAAGAATGGTAACCCCGAGGCAATATACCGTAAAGGACTTGTCAATTACTTCCATCGCAATTGTTATGGACATCGACGAGACAGAGGACTCAAACATATAGCAAAAGCTGCAGACAAGGGAAATCAAGAAGCACAATATATTTATGGGTTGATCCTAATTTGTCTTGGAGGCAAAAAAAAACAAAAGGGTTTTAAGATTTTGTCTTCTTTAAGAAAACCTTTGATGTCAATTACGATCGAGGAAATGGAAAAACATCGGAAAAAGATTAGAGATGACATTTGGTGGTGCGGTGAACCGATGATGAGACATCTAAAAAGAAGCTATGTTCGTGAGAATTGCAATTGTGATAGCCGAACCGAGATGTACTTTGTAAAGAATTGTGGTTGGGATCGTTATGGTGAGCACAACGACATGTTAACTTCTTCCGCTTGTGAGAGTTGTTTGTGGCATCATGAAGTCAAACTTTTCTTTGGTAATATCAAAACATGATCTATTGATGTATCGAATAAAAGAGTAATCTTGGTTTATGTGTATATGATTCACAAACATGAATGAAAATTTATTGCCGAGATGGCAACGATCTAAGCAAAACCACAAAATTGTTGTTCCTGATGAAACTGAGAAACTAAGGCAAAAATAGAAAAAAGTTTCATGAAACTCTTGAACTTCTTTCTGATCTCTTAAGCTCTGTCAAGTCCTCTAAACGACGGAGACAAGCGAATCGTGCCAAGACCACGTTGCTGGAAACTTACTTCTCCACTACTACTACTCGTCTGATCATACTCCTTCCTGCAAGCTGGACAACGTGCTTCGTTTTCACTGATCTTCTTGTGGCAGAAGAGACAAATACGAAACCCACAAGGACATGGTTGGAAACTTAGATCCGTTGCATCCATCACCTCAGAGCAAATAGGACATTCTTCATCATCACCTTCTTGATTCTCAGAGTTAGACCTCTTCTTATTCTTTTTACTGTTTCTGTGAATCGTCTTTTGGGAGGAAGCTTTTGGCTTACACTTGTTGTCTTTATGAAAAAGCTTCTTAGGGGTAGACCTCTTCCTCCTCTGGCTTGTATTTGGAATTGGATCTTCTTCTTGCTCTAAATCTCCTGTTTCGTCTTTATCGTTCTCAAAGGAGTTTAACGCATCTCTAAACCCATCCCAGTTGTCATAAGCATCGTCAAAGACTTCTTCCTCTTCCTCAGTCATCTGCTTAGAACAACAGTAGCAATCTTCAGTAACAGAGCCTTTGCTCTTGAGTACACTCGTGGGACTACTAGGAGCAGATGATGACGTCCTTTCAAGATCAATCTCATCATCATAATCAATCCTCCAAGCTTTTTGATCAGTAAGTTTGTCTAGCAAAGATTGCAGTCTACGGCCAATTTCTTTTTCATCTACATTTGCATTTTTCCCTATACCATTCACAAACAAGTCATCATCATCAACACTCGAAAGATCGAACAAAGACTTGAAAAACAAAGACATTGAAACTTTTAAGATTCTAAGCCTCTTACATTGATATATCCATTGCTTGCGACGATCATCAATCTTCCACTGCTTCAGTTTACAAAACCAATTCGCCTGCAACCAAAGAATCGATCCATATATATATATATATCAAGAAAATAACATAATTTGACGATTATCAAACCCTAAAAAGTATCCACATCATAACGAAAAACAAAAATAAACTGGAGATTTCGAATCGATTAGACCATAATCACACGCATATGATACTTTTCTTTTGAATCACGCATAATAAATACTCAATGCACAAGAAACGAACCCGATCGCATTAAAATTCGAAGAACTCACGTTGCGTTTCTTGGAGAAATCTCTTGAAATCGGAGACCCATGAAAGAGCTCAGAGTCTGTGATCGAATCAGCAACCATGATTATAATCTTCGAGCAACACACACAGCGACACAGAGAGTAATGTGCGCTAGAAGAAAAAAACCCTAATACTTAAATCCGGATTAAGAAAGAGAGAGAGAGAGAAGGAAATCGGAAACTGCTCTGCTACGCTCCTTCTATTTCTCAGTCTCGCAGAACCAAAAGCTTGTGTGTGTAGAGCGGTATATATATAAATTCGGTTATCTCGTTTGGGAAAATAACCCTGTTTTGACTCTGTATTTACGAAACTATACCCCTGGTGTTTTTTGATTGGCTGAAATGACGTCGCATTACTGGAATGTTTAGTCTATCGCTTTTTTGGTCTATCGTTCAAACTTGGACTACAAGGTATATAATATACGCACTTTTTCCATAACAAACATTAGGAAAAAAGGGACGTATTTGTGAATCATTAAGCAAACTATATATTTCTTATTATTGCATTTTGAATAATTAGGGAAAAAGGGATGCATTTTGAATAATAAACCAAACTATTTAGTTTCCATAATTTCATTGCTTAGACCTTGTGTTTACATTTTTCCATTTTGGTAAACGCTGTCTTTCATTTGTATAAAATAATTCTATTTGATATTTCGAATACCTTTCCAGTATTATCAATTATAAATGTGATATTACCATAACTAGGAAGTTCTTTTGTGTCAAAACACAACTCAATAATTTGTTTTAGGTGATTTTTAAGGTTTGTGATTCTTAATTTGATTGAGTTGTGTTTTGACACAAAAGAACTTAAATATTATTCTAACCAATCTAAGAATATGATTATTTAGAAAATATATCATGTTTCCTTAAAAATCTTATATTTTTGATCATAAAATTTCTTATATTTAAACAAAAGAATTGAAAGAATAAGTCCTCATTTGTCTTTACTCTTTACATATATCAATCATCATTGGATAGAAGGAAATGCTCTCTATTTAAAGCCGGTAATTATATTGAAACGGTCTTCAACTTTTAAAACAGAAGATTGAACAAACTCGCATTTATAGAGATCGTAAACTCTTTACTCAAATTATTTATTTGACCAAGTCACAAAAACTCTTTCATAAGACTTCTTCGTTTAGATAATTTACATAGGTACCAAATACAATGATAGCTCTTAGTCTTACCCCATCCAGGTGTAAGTTAGAATTTTGATGTTTCCATCTATCCTTATCACATTAACTTTAATTTGACTCAAAATCATATGTAACTTGAATATTTGTACTATATTACATGAATTCTTTACTACTATAACCATTTTGGTGGAGCATCCTACTGGTTGACTAATTCTGCAGCAAATCTTTCTTCTCCGAGAATGGTACAAGCTGTGCCCAGTAAAATACAATAAAGAAACAGAGAGATTCAGAATCTTGGACATCATATATATAAACCCATCACATTGGACAAGAGTTTACACCCAAAATGCAACAAAAGGGCACTACTAGTGAAATCAGTTTTCAGACCAAACACTTTCACGGCAAGGAGGAAATATACAACACAGATCCTCACAAGTTTTCTAGAAACATAATAAACTTAAAATGATATAGCAAATTAGATGTATGTTGATATTTACTAACCTTCCAAGCCACCTGTGCTAAGCGTAGACTACATCTCGAGATGATTCACTGGTAAAGCTAGGCTTCAGAGATTCCAAATAACCATTGTCTTTCTCCCCCGTCTTCTGTTTCATGTTTCTGCTCTCCTCAAACGAGGAATCTCCTTCAGGATTGCTTAAAACCTCCTTCTTTCTCTTCCTCTTGAATGTGTACTTGATACACCGATTTTTACTAAGTGCCAAAACTGGAGTATCTTCGCACAAAGGAGATGCTGAAACCTCCATATTCTCACAGCTCTCTTTTTCTTCCTTCATTGCCTTTGTTTCGCCAATCGCCAGCTTTCTGTCATTTTCATGTTCCCTCGGAGGAGATGTTTTCAAGGATACAAGAGTGCCGACATCCTTCTGAGAAGAGTTTGGAGACACCGTTGGGGCTTCTACATCTCTAACAGAAGATATGGAGGTAGTAGCACCAGCACAACCGGACATTTCTAAGGTCTCTACCCTTTTACAAGACGGAACTTTGTGAAGACATACTCCATCATTCACATCTCCTACTTCTACAGAGGAAGACAGATCTCCATTGGCCATACTGCTATCTACTGCGTGGATCATCTGAGTGCATCCTTCAGCTTCCCTGCGTTTTGTCAGTATAGACGGAAGAGTATGGTGACACTGATCCTTGTTATCTTTATAAGAACACCGGTTAAAACTATTTATGCGAGTCAAAGATGGGATTTTAATCCCATTAGCCACCACCGATCCACTTTGTTCAACTGGGATGCAAGAAGCTACAGCTTCTGTGCTCTCATGACTGCAAGAAACCTCAGGCACTACAGAAACTGCTGCATCGCGGTTTTTCAAACAGGGGTCTTCCTCATGATCACTTTTAAGATGTGTCTGACCATTTGTAAGTTTCTTGAGCTCATCCTGAAGTTCTCTCAACTCCGTCCTCAGCTCTCCTACAATATCTTCAGCTTCTCCAAGCTGAGCTTCCAGTTCCTCAACCTTTTGTTGCTGTCTCAAGGATATTATCTCTGACTCCTTGACCTATATAACCACAAAGAGGTTTTCAAAAATTAGAGCTGAGGAGCAAATACAAAGACAGCTACAAAAGAAAAATATGGTACAATAGGGAAAGCTCATCCTCAAGCAAAGCCAATACAGTCTCTAAGATGAAATAGCTATATCTCCACATTGAGAAACCTTTTAACTTAAAAACTGCACAATGAAATGAGGGCATTGGACAAGAAATATGCTTCACTAACAAAAAGTTGTAAAACGGATCTAGAACTAGCTGCTAAAATCCATGATTGGTTTTAGGTTTCATGAACAATGATCAATGGATCAAGAGAAAAGCTATATCGGGTCAAATTGTCAGTGTAATTTAGTCTCAGGGTCAAAGTGTATAAATGGGGCCAAAGCTTATATCATATGAATGGCGGAATATCTTCTAGGTACTTGAAATATCAAAGATTGAACATAACCAAACTCACAGTCACACACACAACCTTCACAATGCATAAAAACCATGAAAGCAATGCTCAAAAACTTGAAATAAAAAGCCATCTCACATACACCAAGAAACCAAAGAAATGACAAAAGCATGAAGTTCACAAAAACATAATCAGGGAGAAACCAAATTAAAAAAACCAAGAAATCAGAAACGAATGAAGAACAAAATGAAGATTAGAAAACATCTACATAGTTATTGTACCTTGGAATCAAGCATCTGTTTAAGCCTAAGCAACGTATGAAGTGCTTCATCTCTAACCGTCACAAGTTCTTGCTGATACCTACGCGCCTTCTTTTCAGAAACCATCACACGCGCTGCCGCTTCCTTCGTCGTGTTGAGTATCGTATCGGCGTAAGCTCTCTTCAACGCCGCTAAGGTCTGTGTTAAGCCAAAAAAAATCAAAAACAAAACGAACAAAAAATCATCGCAAACCCCGAAAAGGAAAAAAACAAGAAGAAACCCACATCTTGAAACCCAAATTTAGATCAAAATTAACGAAATCGGAAACAAGATTCTGCACCGATACGAGAAACACACGGCATAGAAGAAACAGAACGAAATTATACGAAAAAATCGAAGAAAAACTCCGAAAATCGAAAAATAAGAACTCGTGAGCGACGGAGATTGAGGGGTTAAAAGGAAATTGTACCTCTGGGTCGGCCATTAGCGCCGATAATGCGGTTGCAGAGAAGCGATTTTTGATTTTCCGACCAAGGTCGCGAACTCGCCAAGAAGAAAGAAAGAAAAGCTAAAAAGGGTGGTTTTTTTTTTTTCTTTTTGGTTATTTTTTGTTTTTCTTGAAGCGTCTGTCTGTTAGGAACAGAAAGGAGTTTACAATTACTTATTTACCCCTAACAACTCGATGTAATTTCTCAAACGCCACACACACGTCACGTCAGCCTCCTCCGCGCAGCACCTTCAGAGACTGCAAACGGCGGTGCGGTTTCCCTTTTTTTGCGTCACTCGTAATTGCGCTTTTGCTTTTTACATTTTTCGGTGATAAAATATATATTTTTAGAAAATACACCTTCAATTTTGTTTTTACTTCATTTAGACTCTAATTTAACCTCTTTTAGACCACTAGGCTATAGTAGCCTTTACCCACAAAAAAAAAAAAAGAACTATCGTACCTAATTCTAATTACTACATTTTATATCAACTATTTTAATAAGAGATGTTATCCCGTCAATACAACAAATTTTCTGTACTAGTAGTATGTCTTTATTAGTTAACCCATTACGGTATTTCAATGTTCAAAAATTTGGTAGACGTTAATTGGTTAGCTCATGGGATTAAACCAAAACCAAGATGTTTTCAGATGATTCTGACCGCCTAGAAAGATGCCTAGACACTTAAACCACCTTTATGTGTGTGGAAAATATATGTTTGTTATATCATCAAAATATGAATTGTGTAATTGTATTTACTAGTATACTCAATTTGTAGTATAGCTTATCAGTAGTACACCGATACACTACTCTTTCTTGCAATATTAGGCGCCAAATTTGTTCGACCGGAAAATATCGAGTTAAGCAATTCAAACCGGCAAGTAATCATTAAACCGGTAATAACCGGTTGGTTCCTCGTGACTGTTATCCACAATAAGAATCCACGTGTCTTCTTCAAGCCTCTTCTTTCATTTTTCCGCCATTTCACCAGAGAAAGCTATTGGGGTGAGAAAATCTCCTTTTCGAAGCTCATTCATCTAATTCGTTTGCGTCTTCTGTCTAGAGCTTGGTGGTGACTTGTGACTAAAGGCGGTTAATCTTGAAATCTCTGAGTCAATTCATATCGGATTGCGATTTTCCCGAGAAAATCTTGTCGCTGTTGAAGAATTTCCCGGAGGATTTCTGAATCCTTTATGTTGGAACTCTAGTTTGCCAATATGAACCTAGCAATTCCGAATCCCAACTCACACCAGCTCTCGTTTCTTATCCAGAATTCGAGTTTCGTCGGAAACCGGAGATTCGCCGACGGCAACCGTCTCCGTTTCCTTTCCGGAGGAAACCGAAGACCATGCTCCGTCGCCGGTAAAATTAAGGCGAAGACGAAGGATCTCGTTCTGGGCAACCCCTCAGTATCAGTGGAGAAAGGCAAGTACAGCTACGACGTCGAATCGCTGATTAACAAGCTGAGCAGCCTTCCACCTCGCGGCAGCATCGCGAGGTGCTTAGACATATTCAAGAACAAGCTTTCGTTGAACGATTTCTCCCTTGTGTTCAAAGAGTTCGCTGGTCGTGGCGATTGGCAGAGGTCGCTTCGTCTCTTCAAGTATATGCAACGGCAGATATGGTGCAAACCAAACGAGCATATCTACACTATTATGATCTCCTTGCTTGGTAGGGAAGGTCTTCTAGACAAATGCCTTGAGGTATTCGAGGAAATGCCTAGCCAAGGCGTCGCTCGCAGCGTCTTCTCTTATACGGCTTTGATCAATGCTTATGGTCGGAATGGACGGTATGAAACCTCCCTTGAGCTTCTTGATAGGATGAAGAACGAAAAGATATCACCTAGTATATTGACTTACAACACAGTGATTAATGCGTGTGCTAGAGGTGGCTTAGATTGGGAGGGTTTATTGGGTTTGTTTGCTGAGATGAGACATGAGGGGATACAACCTGATATTGTGACATATAACACGCTGCTTAGTGCTTGTGCCATTAGAGGTTTAGGTGATGAGGCTGAAATGGTTTTTAGGACTATGAATGATGGTGGGATTGTTCCGGATATAACCACATATAGTCATCTTGTTGAGACATTTGGGAAATTGGGCCGGCTGAAAAAAGTGTCTGATCTCCTAAGTGAGATGGCTTCCGGGGGCAGTTTGCCGGATATCACTTCTTATAATGTGTTGTTAGAGGCATATGCGAAATCCGGGTCGATTAAGGAGGCAATGGGGGTCTTCCATCAGATGCAGGGTGCAGGGTGTACGCCGAACGCTAATACATATAGTGTTTTGCTGAATTTGTTTGGACAGAGTGGGAGGTACGATGATGTTCGGCAGCTTTTTCTTGAGATGAAATCAAGCAATACAGATCCTGATGCTGCTACATACAACATTTTGATTGAGGTTTTTGGGGAAGGTGGGTATTTCAAGGAGGTGGTAACTTTGTTCCATGATATGGTGGAGGAGAATATTGAACCTGACATGGAGACATATGAGGGTATAATATTTGCTTGTGGGAAGGGAGGACTTCACGAAGATGCTAGGAAGATTTTACAATATATGATAGCTAACAATATCGTGCCAAGTTCCAAGGCGTACACTGGGGTTATTGAAGCGTTTGGGCAGGCTGCTTTATACGAAGAAGCACTTGTTGCTTTTAACACCATGCATGAAGTAGGAAGCAATCCAAGTATTGAAACATACCACTCACTGTTATATTCTTTTGCAAGGGGAGGACTGGTCAAAGAGTCTGAGGCGATTTTGTCCAGGTTGGTAGATTCTGGTATTCCCAGGAACAGAGATACGTTCAATGCACAAATAGAAGCCTACAAGCAAGGAGGCAAATTTGAAGAGGCTGTGAAGACATATGTAGATATGGAGAAGTCAAGATGCGATCCTGATGAAAGGACGCTTGAGGCTGTTTTAAGTGTGTATTCTTTTGCGCGACTTTTTGATGAGTGCAGGGAGCAGTTTGAGGAGATGAAAGCTTCTGATATTCTGCCCAGTATCATGTGCTACTGTATGATGCTGGCTGTTTATGGAAAGACGGAGAGGTTAGTGCCTTCACCAGTAATACACTTTTTCTTTTGTTTTCTTTTGCGTGTATTTTTATAGCTCGTACTTTACTAAACCAGAATGATGATTTATTCCATCGTCTTAGCATTTTGCTCTTTCAGCTGCCTTGTGTTCTTACATGATCAGGCATGATAGAGATATGCTAGTGTAATGTAGCACCCTTGCTAATTTTATTGCAACTAACTTGAGCTTTCTGGATAAGTAGTACTTCAAGCCATTGTTTTATATAATACTTCTTTAGTTTTTAGTTACATTTCAATTTTTATGTTTTTAGGTGGGACGATGTCAATGAGTTACTGGAGGAGATGCTTTCAAATAGAGTATCAAATATTCATCAAGTTATTGGGCAAATGATCAAGGGAGATTACGATGATGACTCAAATTGGCAGATAGTGGAATATGTGTTGGATAAACTCAATTCAGAAGGATGTGGTTTGGGAATAAGGTTTTACAATGCACTTCTGGATGCTTTGTGGTGGCTGGGCCAGAAAGAGCGAGCTGCAAGGGTACTCAATGAGGCAACAAAACGTGGACTTTTCCCTGAGTTATTCCGGAAAAACAAACTCGTGTGGTCTGTGGATGTGCATAGGTAGCTTAAGAGCCCTACACTGGCTTCATTTTAAGTCTATGAAATGGTTGAGTACCAGTCAATCTAATTCTTTGTTTTTAATGTTCTGCAGGATGTCAGAGGGTGCTATGTACACAGCACTATCGGTATGGCTAAATGATATGAATGATATGCTTTTGAAGGGAGAGGATCTTCCTCAACTAGCTGTTGTTGTTTCAGTGTAAGTATTTTGATGCTGGCTAGCTCATTGCAGGATGCTTCCAAGCTTTGCGTTTTTGTGTCTTTTGCCCTTTTTAACTCTTTCTTTTTAACGTCTCAGACGGGGACAATTGGAGAAAACCTCTGCTGCAAGAGAATCTCCCATCGCGAAAGCTGCTTTCTCCTTCTTGCAAGATCATGTCTCGTCATCATTTTCCTTCACGGGATGGAATGGAGGTCGCATTATGTGCCAGCGATCTCAGCTCAAGCAGTTACTGTCAACGAAAGAACCAACTTCAGAAGAGTCCCAAGATAAAACCCTAGTCGCTTTAACAAACTCGCCAGTTTTTGCTGCTGGAACAAGAACTTCTACAAGCAAGGACACAGACCACAGCGGTAACCCTACGCAACGAAGAACCAGCATGAAAAAAGAACTGGCAGGAAGCACAGCTTAATCGGTGTGCGTAATTTCTGTTGCCAAGTCCAGCAATCAAAGGCCTCTTCTGTCTTCCTCCATCTAAGACGGGTTGGTGAAAAACTGTGCGCCTATGGTCTTTAACACTCATTCACTAGTACTCCCATGTCCATGATAACTATGTTGTGGTGTCAAGCAGTAGGTCAGCCTCTGTTTGACAGAAGAATCTCGACAAGAAGATAAATGGTGATATTAGTTTATATGCAGAAGCATCGATACAAAGCGTCAAGTAAGTAGCCAACTAAGTCTTTTGATGGAATGGTCAGACCCATGATTTTGCAGCCATAGATTTTATTTTGCTTTCCATTCAACTGTCTTTCGGATTACTATGAAGCTAAGTACTGGTGTAAGATCGATGCTCTAGTTACAACTACAAGTACAGGATCTATCAATCAAGATTCCTCAGAGATGCTCTAGTTTTTGGTTGTGACCTCATGTGATGATCTCTCTCTATCTGGAAATCTAACTTATAACATAGCAAAATAACCCACCCAATGATCTGAAAATTAACTTGAACACAACTACTCCACCTATAATATAAGGAAAACACTTGTTGTGCAAGATTCCTTCCTCTGCTTGATTCATCTTTATTCTCTATCTCTCTCAGATTTGTGTTTGTTTTCTGATTTTGGAAAGTCACAACAAGCTTCTCATCCAAATTGGTAAAAAAGAAGAAAAATAAAGGAGAAAGAAAGGCTCTTCCTTTAGTGCTTCACACATTACACTTTAGGATTCCACTTTGTGTGCATAAAAGTAATGGTGGCTTTGCTTTCTAACCGATGCTAGTGCCTTCTGTGTTTTTGCTGTCTTCCAAAACTATTAACCAAATTATGTGTATACTTTTTACAACTTTTACCTATAAATCTCTAAAATTATTAAATAATAACAATAATATTATATGTGATCACTTTGCTTATAGTAGAATCACATCCTAACATTCTAATAAACTATCACCTCTGGACATATGATGATGATCATGCTGTTTGTAGCCGGGTTATGTCCTACCAACGTCTTAAAATTTAATCTTTAGTTATAACACGACTACACTTTCATTTTTTGGTTGATTTATATACTAGATGTAGTTAAGTTTAGTTTCCTGATATTGCAAGTTTTTGTGTTGAAATTCAAAGTTATAATTTCCAAAAAGGATTCACCTGTCTCCAAGATTTTTTATTTTATATTAATCTACTCATAGATCGACAAGATATAGTTATTTTTCGAAAAAAGTACAAGGATGGAGCTGTAACTATAATATTATAGAGCAGAGTACAGAATCATTTCAGAAGCTGACTATTTTTCTAAGATCAAGTTGCATGCGCATAGGAGATATTGAGTTGACCAGATTCGTTTAATACATTATAACCCTAGATTTTATCATATAATCAGGGTAACGTTATCAAAAATAAAAGCGTCGATTTCATTTCATTTCATCCTTGCTCTATAAATCTATTTAACTTTTAAGTTTACGAAAAATAATAAATATTTTTTTCCGAAATTAGCGAAATACTTTTTAACTTCTTTTAGAATAATATTTATTTAATTTTCTTTGTTATTATTTTTTTTTTGTCAACAACTTTAATTGACCACTTTAAATAAGCTAATTATGATGGATATTGTTTATATATGTAATCAAATGCGGTTTAAGATGAACATTTCGTGCTAAAGAATCCATTTTTACATTAGTACGTCAAAAAACCAAAGAGAAAGAAAAAGACGAGAATCCGTTTTTTTTCATCTCATAAGATTAATTGAACTAAAACTAACAAAAAAAATTTAGAGAGAGACCTAATAAATCTATCTAGTCAGCCAAAGAAATATAAAAAAAGTTTATCCAAATGGAAAACTGTGTAGAGAGACAGGCAGGTAAGAAAAAAGACAAGAACAGACGAATACGAATAAGACACGTGTCATAAGACACCATCACCAGCAACTACAACATGTAATTGTTTAAGAAAGAACCCACGTGGCTTTTGGCTTATAAAAGACCCCAAGAAGCGGCTCAGATCTAAACTCACACCACTCCATTGCCATTGCTCTGTACTTTAATTCCTTTAAGGAGAAAGCGCAAAGGGCAAACTGGGAAATTATATAATGGCCGACGGTAGTACTAGTTCGTCGGAGTCCACCAACGCCAGCGGCGGCGTAAGAAGAGAGATTATGCTGTTCGGCGTCAGGGTTGTGCTTGATCCGATGAGAAAGTGCGTGAGTTTGAACAATTTGTCTGAGTATGAGCAGACGGAGGAGACTCCGAAGATCGACGGCGAGGATAGAGTTGTACAAGATAAGAACAAAACCCCCGCCGGTTACGCCTCGGCGGATGAAGCTCTTCCGATGTCTTCTTCTAACGGCAAAAGCGAGAGGAAACGAGGTGCTCTTCGATTCTCTATTGAAACTGTTTATTTTTTTTTATTTTTTTTATTTTTTTTATCTTTCGATAAAGTTGTTCACTTTGACCTTTTCCAATTTTAGTTTTCTTTTATTTGCTTGTGGCTGATTGATTATGTGATTAGGAGTTTTGTTTTCTTTTGGTGAGTGAATCTTTACTTGTTAGGGGTGTTTGAAGATATGGTTTGAGCAATGGGACTTCAAGGGTTAGTTTTGGATGTAGAAAGATGGCTAAATTTCTTGTCTTTCTTATATTTTCAGGAGTTCCATGGACTGAGGAAGAACACAAGCTGTTCTTGCTTGGGTTGCAGAGAGTAGGGAAAGGTGATTGGAAAGGAATCTCCAGAAACTTTGTCAAGAGCAGGACGTCTACACAAGTAGCTAGCCACGCTCAGAAATACTTCCTCCGGCGTAGCAATCTCAACCGTCGCAGGCGAAGATCTAGCCTTTTTGACATGACTACTGACACGGTCTCTAATGAATTCATCCCTCTTTCATATAAGTGTTTAGGTTTAGTTTTTTCTTCTTAGCTGTTCAGAAGAAGCAATAGAGAACCTTTGGTGATTGTTGGTTAGTGAAAACTTAAAGTATAACAAATTGATCTTGCTTGGTTTTGTTATCAGGTCATGCCCATGGAAGATGATCAAGTGGTTATGCAGGACAACACATCACAATCATCTTCTCTTGTACCAGAAATCAACAACTTCTCTATACATCCAGTTATGCAAGTCTTTCCTGAGTTCCCGGTACCAACATCTGGTGGTAATGCATCAGGGAATCAATCATATGGACAGTTCTCTTCCTCGAATCTCATCGATATGGTTCCATTAACCTTTCAAGCAAGGCCTGCACCGCTCTCACTCAACCTCTCACTAGCCTCATCTAATCTTAATGAGCCATCTTCTTCAATGCATTCAGCATTCAACACGATTGGAGTCGCTTAGAGCATATCCGAAAGGTGAAAAAATCAGCAAAACACCCTGTTTGTTTCTTTCTTGTATTGTACAGATAGGTCTTGACTTTGTTATAAAAATTCGTCAAATTTATGTATTTGGCTAAAAAAGTGGGGAAAGAATGAATAATAAACAGAGTTTGGAGATGGGACTTAAGTGGGTTTTTGGGGTTCATGATCATCCTTTTTTTTCCTTCCATGTTTGGAAGTTGTTGTAATACTCTCTAAGTTCATTCGTGTGGATCTATTAAAACTTATATATCATATTAACGTTATGTTTTATTGATGATCTCAACCATAAACAGAGTCGTACTTGTTTCTCATGTGGCCATCTCAATCAGTGTGTTGATTTATGGGGTTTTAGGGTTTCTATAATATATCTGATTTCCAAGGATAAGATATTGTAAGTGTTAAATAATGTCATTTATCTTTAATGATGCCAATAATGTCACATTTTATTGGTCACTTCCATTATAGTGGAGCTTTTTATTTCCCATCAAAATCCAGATTCTTTTTTATATATTTAGTGAGGGATGATTAGGTACATTACCTGTTTCGTAAGCAATAATCTTCTAATCACAGAACATGATCCCCATTCATTAATCAACCAATCAAACATCATCATATAAATGATGATGTATATGTATATGTCATGTGTGTGTGTTGGCGTGTCCTCTGTTTCTGTCGTGTATGGTTGTATTCTGTTTCAGCGTCAACGACAAAGTTCTCCTCACGTCTAAGCGGGAAAAATTACACGAATCATATTTGTTTTTTTTCTTTCTGTACATCTCTTGCCTTGCATTATTTCTAAATTTGTCAATATCAAATCTGCGATTATCCTTTGTTTTTGGGTACTTTCTCTCCTCAAATTCCAGTCTAATCTAATCTGTATTAGACTCTCCAAACCCAGAAATAGGAACACAATCATCAACACAAATCAGAAAAGAGTGAAAGAGATCATGATCTCTGTTGTTTGTTGATCTTTGACCCAAATTTGATCTCATATGTTTATACAATTGCTCTGTTTTTTCTTGTTCTTGTTTCTGCTTTTACAAGCCACAATGTCTAAACGTTCTTTCAAGAACTTCGTGGAACAAGAACTCGGATCTCTTCCTCATTTCCTCATCTACACCGTTCTTGAATGGAGCCTCATCGTTATCCTCTTCATCGATGGCTTTATCGCCTTTCTATCAAACCAATTCGCCAAATTCTTCGACCTCAACACCCCTTGTCTTCTCTGCAGCAGAATCGACCACATTCTCGTCCCTAGAGACCCTCAATTATATTACAACGAGTCAATCTGCGACTCTCACAAGAAAAAAGTCTCTTCTCTTGCTTATTGCCATGTCCATAAGAAGCTCTCTGAGATCAAACATATGTGTGAAGGATGTCTTCTCTCTTTCGCCACCGAGAAAGACTCTGACTGTGATACTTATAAATCTCTCATTGGAATCTTACACAAAGATCTCGAGATTCTCATTGACGATGAACGAGAACTTCCCTTGGCGTTCAAGAAAGACGACAATTTTGTTCAGACAACAAAAAATCTTGTGGATTACAAGACTAACAACAACAACATTAAAAATGATAGCTTGAAGCAACATTGTTCGTGTTGTGGAGAATTATTGAAGATGAAATCTGAGAAGTTGCCGAAGAACAACAATTCTTTCCTGGCTCCTGCTCCTTCTCCTAGGGTGACGTACAATAAACAGTCTGAAAACGAATCTGAGTTTAAGGATCTGGATGTGGACAGAACACCGAGTTTTGTAAGAGGAGGCAACAAGTTTTTTGGGATCCCTCTGTCTGATTCGGCGCAAAACAGTCCACGATGGTCCGTTCGATCTCTTAAGAAATCCCTTTTGGATAAGACAGAGAATGCTTCGGACACGGCAGATCCAAACGGTGAATCCATCCTTCATCAGCTCAAGAAAGAGGTTCGCTTGGACAAGAAGTCACTCATTGATTTGTATATGGAGTTAGATGAAGAGAGAAGTGCTTCAGCAGTTGCAGCCAACGAAGCGATGGCTATGATCACGAGGCTTCAAGCTGAGAAAGCTGCCGTTCAAATGGAGGCTTTGCAGTACCAAAGAATGATGGATGAACAAGCAGAGTATGACCAAGAAGCTTTGCAGTCGATGAGTAGTGAATTGGCGAAGAGGGAGGAGGAAATGAAGGAGCTTGAAGCTGAATTTGAGGCTTACAGAGAGAAATATGGATGTTTGACAGATGAAGACGATGCAAGAGAAGAGTTTCATGAACAAAACGGCAATGCTAGTGCAGATGATGATTGCCAAGAAACCAAACCAATCTCGGATTTGGCGGCCTGTTCTTCAAATCAGGAGGAGAATGGCAAAAACATCGATCGAAATGGGTCTACTAAATCAGAAGAAATAGGCTGTTTAACACAAATGAAAAGTTCAGAGGAGTCTACCGCGGAAAATGATGTCCCTGCAGATGAAGAAAAAGGTATGATTTTAACTCGAGGTTTGATCATTCTGTCTGTTGTTTAATCTGATCCAAAAACCCCTTTCTTATCTTGTGTTGTTGTGATGAAATTGGGCAGGGAATGAAAGCAAAGAAGGGATAGTAAAAGAGCTTTCAGAGATCACAGAGAGGCTAAGTGCTCTTCAATCAAATGGTGATCTGTTGAAACATATTGCTGATGTTTTGGATGTTAGTGAAGGAGAAGCAATTCTATTACAGATATCTCAGAATTTGCATATGCTTCGTAGTTTTGTTGCTATGCCTTCAGAATCCATGAACTTGTAATACATCATTTTCTCTTTCTTAGAGAATAAGCAAGTTTCCACGCCTTGTCTCAACATGGAAACATTTCTTTTATTCTTTCACACTAAAAAGTTTCAGTTTGCTCCATGAACCCAACCTGTAAGTTTCAGTTTTGCATTTGTATTTAGATGTGATTTTTCTAAAATGTTCTCACATTTTAAATAGGTATAACATTTTCATTTTTTTTAATAAACATTTTGCTAAGTGTACGTAAATGTTAACACTGAACACAAACAAATTATTTCCTTTGGGATTAGAGGTTTGATGCATGTGACTTTTGTGTTTATGTGTGTGTGTGTGTTTGTGATTACAGCAGTTAAACGATATTATGTTTATCTCTTTAATGAACACTTCTAACATTTTTGTTGGCAAATTTGAAACGCAAATGCAAAATGCAAACATAAAGAAAATATATATATAGTGGAAGCCCTTTGGTCGAGTGTTTAAAAGCTTCTACAACAGGTTTGGGGTGCGAACTTTAGAAAATGCATTTTTTTTAGATTAGTGGTATAAATCTAATCGGAAGTCCCAGAATAATGCAGGCAGAACCGTCTGTCGTGGTCTCGAATGTAGGGGTAAAACTGTCCATCGTGGGTATGATACATGTAAGAATCGTTAGTAGGAAATCAGAATGTTGCAGGGAGAGTTGTACGTCGTGGAATCGTTCATCATAATCACATGTGTTGCCTATAATTAGTTATGATAGATTGATCATCATGTGTAATATGATTATATCAAAATATTTATGATGATAATGTAACAGACGTTAAAATATATATATATATATATATATATATATATATATATAATATCATTTCTCGTTTTCAACTTTTAGAAGCTCAAAAACTAATCTAATATTCTATTGATACGCGTAAATTTCCAACAACTCACACGATGCACATCAATTAAACCTTGTGTGCAAACAATACCACAATACTAATGGTATGTCGTTGGTAGCACTTAAAGTATCGAATCCACAGAGAGCAATGAACCAACACACTAGGAATGCACAAGTTCGCTTAATCTAAGCAAAATAAAAAAGTTTTTTGGTTTCCTAAAATATGACTAACAATGTAAATCAAACTAAAAATATGTAAAACAAAGCAAAAGGAACTATAATGCAAAAGACTAACAACAATATAAAAGACTAACAACAATAGAACCTAAACAAATCGAGAATGGATCATTGGTAAGACAATACGACAAGGATGAATGATGACTTGATAAACGATAATTCAAACGAACAATCTAAACTTAATTCCATGACATGAGTCGCTTAGATAGACTAGTCCACTGTCGTGATACTACCCCCTTTACAAACCGTTCGATTAAGCTAATATTTCAATTGCAACCTAACGATTTATAAGCAAAGAACTCAAACTCATTTTAGTCATCAATTCCTTCTTAGAACTCAACTTTCGTTGGTTAAGAATTAGAACGTATGCATAGACGGTTCGGATTATTTCACAAAAACCTTTCGGGTGTGAAATAATCTAGAATCTAGAAAACTCTCTTTTGAAACTCATTTCTAGCATTAAGATCATTCTATGCATAATCATAAGCAAGACTACTCAACCATCAAACATCATTCACAAGCACTAACACCCTAGATCTACCAAACCAACAATCCAAAAGTGAACTACTCACACATGATAGAGTTGCAAAAGTAAACCGTACAAATCATAGAATAGCAAAACATGATGAAGATTTTATAAAAAGATCTTAATAAAAGTACACAACATAAGTTTAGATGATAAATTAAGAAGCATAAGAACACACACAAGAACACTCAAGAACAGAGAGAAAGATTAAAAAAGAAGCTAAAGTTGTCTAGATATTTTTCTTCCACTAAACAATGAATTTATAGTGGTTAAAAACGCATTGAGAAAAACAGGTGAAAAGTCTTCAATCGGTTACTCCAATCGGTTGCTGACCGATTTGGAGTTCTGAATCGGTTACACCAATCGGTTGTTGACCAATTTGGGAAGTTTTCGTACGCGATTTATTCGATTTGCCGTTCGGTTGCTCTAATCGGTTGCAGACCGATTTTGCATCCTGAATCGACCACTCCAATCGGTTGCAGACCGATCGGATCATAACTTTTGACTCATAGCTCGGATTGGCTTGATTTCACTACCATTGGAAAGATAATTCAATTTCCTACAACTTTTATGAGAGCTCAAAAGCTAATTACCAAGAGAAGACGTCCATATGAGTCGATTCTTAAAACGTGATTTGCCGCTCGGTCGGCTCAATCGGTTGCAGACCGATCATCAGTACATTTGTCATAAAGTTTTACTCGTAGATCGGATTGCCCTGATTGTATGACCGTTGGAAAGATACTTCAATGCTCTATAACTTTCATGAAGGGATCCAAAGCTAAGTCACAAGAGAAAGTCTTCATATGAAGTGATCTTTTAGGCAGTTTAGATTGGTTCTGGATCATCATTTCTTCAGTTGGCTTGATCGCATGCCCATCTCTTCCTCTTTTGATTCACTCCTCTTCCATTGCACTTTAACTCTTGGCTCTTGATCTCCATATCTTGAATCACCTCTTTCGATGTGTTCCGTAAGGCTCCAAAACTCCATGTTCCTCTGTATACCTAAACAAACTCAAATGAAATGCAAATATGCAACTAAAAACCTAAAAATAAATGTAATATGCATGAAAACAAAGAGAAATAAAATGCTAAAAATGCTAAAAACACGTGATATCAATTCCCTCAGACTTATCCTTTGCTTGTCCTCAAGCAAACTTCAAAGGATAGCAAGAGAAAAATGTTTGAAGTGGAAGCTCAATTCCAAAAGGAAGCACATATAGCACTTGAATTCAATGTCCTTAGATAAAAGTAGGATAATGCATGAATCACTCGTACTCTAACGAACTTCTCCATACTCGTTGCAACTCGAATCTTTTACTCTAAGGTATCATTCTCAGAATCCTCAAGCATTCATATCATCCAACTATTTAACATTCATTAAGATATAGTGCGGTCTCGCAAAGGGAGTTTAAATCGTTTTCAATCGGTTTAGGTGTAGGGTTTTGAGGTAGTTTTGATTATTTTGGTGGTTTCTCTCAACACAAAGCAATGCTAGACATTATGTAAAATTTATCTAAGAAGGAGAACAATTGACGAATACAAAGATTAACTCTCGTCGTTCTACCCAACTTATGATTTCTTGAATTTCTACCATTTTTTTTTTTGCACAACTCTTTTTATCTTCTTATTCAACCCAAAATCAATAGAAAATTCTTGTCTTTTATTCCACAAATCTCATGATCAATCTTTTTCTTGTACCTTCCTAGGGAAAACCTTTTTATTAACACTAAACTCTTTTCTAACTCTTTTTTTTTTTTTTTCACTTTGAGATTTAGAGTTTATTTACGTATGAATTCATCCCCTAGGAATCCCTTTTAAACACTTATTGATCATGCCTTTCTTTTTCTTTCCCAAACCCCAAACCAAAATATTCAAAAATTCAACCAATCATTTTTTCCCATCCTAATTGCTAGCTCATAATGAGAATTAACCTTTGTCGTTCTCGATACTCTCAAAATTTTGCACATTATAGCATTATGAAGAAAAAAGCCTCACTCACGAATAATAATGGGTTTAAAAGAAAATGGTTAAGGTAGAGGGGTAGGAGAAAAATATGGAAACGTATTTAAAACCCCTAAGCGAGAAACTTAGATTCATTTTAAGACCAAATTCATATAGTTGGAATCAATTCAAAGCAAGTATCAACTAAGAAATAAAAAACCTTCAAGTCAAGAGATCAAAGCATGGATTTTCCAAATTTTCAAGGCGGTTCATGCATCATAATACGATTAACAAGGGCATTACATTCAAAGTTAATGTGCTAAAAAAATTCATTGCTCCCAAATGCATATGTAAATGCAACCTATATGCATCTAGACTTAATGTTCAGTTATTTATTTATTTTTATTTTTTTTTCAAAAACAAATATTCACAATGCAATGACTCAAAAGAAATAAAACAAAAGAAAACACAATGTTAGACGGTTAGTCTCTCCCCCAAACTTATTTCACACCGTCTCGGTGTGAGAATAAATTCAAGAAAAAGACTAACAAAAAACAAAAAATACGAACAAGTCTAAATTGTATGTTCAATGGAGAGTGTTGGTACCTTGGAGCTTCTAAGGAATGGTGGAGCTAGAGGAGTCTCAAGAGATTAGAGTGAGATGGATTCCAGCCCTGTTCCCTCTACAAAATCACAAAAACAAACACACACAAAACACACCAAAAAGAACACACAATCAATAAGTACAAAGATACCATGGGATTGCCTCCCAAGCGCGCTTGTTTGACATCACTAAGCTTGATGTTCTTTTACGTACCCTCATTGGCAACAATGGATCACCGGGATCATATTCATCGTAGAAGCATCCACGGAATGCTTTCATCCTTATCTCCTCAAAGGGTATTTTAATCGGTTTATCAATGCTCAAATCCTTGATAGAGATTATACCAAGATCATGATCTTCAAACATGTACTCAACATCCAAGACACCATCACATGGATCTTCGAATGATTCTCCAACCACGCCTACTTTTTCCTCATTGCTCTTGGTTGAATAACTCTCGATTGCCATGGGTTCTACTACTTCATATCTTATCACAAGATTCTCATCAACCGTGCATCCAAGGAGTAATTCAAACTCTTGTATAGACTCGTCAGCTTTTTGTTGGAATTCATCATTGATTTGAGCATTCTCCTCAAAAACTTTTCTAGTTTCATTGAGAAGCATCTCTTTTATCTTCTCTTCACTAGGAGGAATGCATTTTTCTTCTTCTTCTTCTTCTTCCTTGATCCATTGTGTAAGATTTGTGTTGATGGATTTGACATTTGTTGGCTCAACAACCCATGGAGATTGAGTCTATTTATACTCCTCGCTGATCATTCGAAGAGTCTTCATAGACTTCTCTTGCTCTTCCAAAAACAACTTCATCAAGTTGAGAAGTTCTTCTTTATCTGAGATTGGGGAAGGATTGACAGTTTCATAGTCATACTCCATATTGCAAGGTTGATATCTACCATCATATGTACATTGGTTGTCTTGAGCATAGTTTCGATCATGTTGATACTCTCTTGATGTGGATGTTTCATAAGGTCCTTGATAACTTGAGTAGTCATACTCCACGTTACAAGGTTGATATTCTTCTCCATATCCACATTGGTTCTCTTGAGCATAGTACACATCCGCATATCCATGTTGATTATATTGAGGATAGTGTACATCCGGTTGATACTCTCTTGAGGATGATTCTTGATAAGATCTTTGATAACTTGCTTGCTTCCAAGCTATCTCTCTTTGTTGTGCCTCCAAAACGCGATCCAACTTAGAATGCAAGGAGGCAATTTGTTGTGCCTCCAACGCTCTATCCAACTTAGAATGCATAGAGGCCAACATCGCCTCCATTGTGATTGTACCTTGTAAAAAGAACAAACACTTGGAAGAAAGTTAATAACAAAAAAAAAAGAAATAAAACAAAAGTAAAGAAAGTTTAGTCTCAAGCAAAAATGAAATCCTAATGGCTAATTGCAATTGCTCTCCAGCAACGGCGCCAAATTGATACGCGTGAATTTCCAACAACTCACACAATGCACATCAATTAAACCTTGTGTGCAAACAATACCACAATACTAATGGTATGTCGTTGGTAGCACTTAAGGTATCGAATCCACAGAGAGCAATGAACCAACACACTAGAAATGCACAAGTTCGCTTAATCTAAGCAAAATAAAAAGGTTTTTTTGGTTTCCTAAAATATGACTAACAATGTAAATCAAACTAAAAAATACAAAACAAAGCAAAAGGAACTATAATGCAAAAGACTAACAACAATATAAAAGACTAACAACAATAGAACCTAAACAAATCGAGAATGGATCATTGGTAAGACAATACGACAAGGATGAATGATGACTTGATAAACGATAATTCAAACGAAAAATCTAAACTTAATTCCATGACATGAGTCGCTTAGATAGACTAGTCCACTGTCGTGATACTACCCCCTTTACAAATCGTTCGATTAAGCTAATATTTCAATTGCAACCTAACGATTTATAAGCAAAGAACTCAAACTCATTTTAGTCATCAATTCCTTCTTAGAACTCAACTTTCGTTGGTTAAGAATTAGAACGTATGCATAGACGGTTCGGATTATTTCACAAAACCTTTCGGGTGTGAAATAATCTAGAATCTAGAAAACTCTCTTTTGAAACTCATTTCTAGCATTAAGATCATTCTATGCATAATCATAAGCAAGACTACTCAACCATCAAACATCATTCACAAGCTCTAACACCCTAGATCTACCAAACCAACAATCCAAAAGTGAACTACTCACACATGATAGAATTGCAAAAGTAAACCGTACAAATCATAGAATAGCAAAACATGATGAAGATTTTATAAAAAGATCTTAATAAAAGTACACAACATAAGTTTAGATGATAAATTAAGAAGCATAAGAACACACACAAGAACACTCAAGAATAGAGAGAAAGATTAAAAAGGAAGCTAAAGTTGTCTAGATATTTTTCTTCCACTAAACAATGAATTTATAGTGGTTAAAAACGCACTGAGAAAAATATGTGAAAAGTCTTCAATCAGTTACACCAATCGGTTGTTGACCGATTTGGGAAGTTTTCGTACGCGATTCATCCGATTTGCCGTTCGGTTGCTCTAATCGATTGCAGACCGATTTTGCATCCTGAATCGACCACTCCAATCGGTTGCAGACCGATCGGATCATAACTTTTGACTCATAACTCGGATTGGCTTGATTTCACTACCATTGGAAAGATCATTCAATTTCCTACAACTTTTATGAAGAGCTCAAAAGCTAATTACCAAGAGAAGACGTCCATATGAGTCGATCCTTAAAACATGATTTGCCGCTCGGTCGCCTCGATCGGTTGCAAACCGATCATCAGTATATTTGTCATAAAGTTTTACTCGTAGATCGGATTGCCCTGATTGTACGACCGTTGGAAAGATACTTCAATGCTCTATAACTTTCATGAAGAGATCCAAAGCTAAGTCACAAGAGAAAGTCTTCATATGAAGTGATCTTTTAGACAGTTTAGATTGGTTCTGGATCATCATTTCTTCAGTTGGCTTGATCGCATGCCCATCTCTTCCTCTTTTGATTCACTCCTCTTCCATTGCACTTTAACTCTTGGCTCTTGATCTCCATATCTTGAATCACCTCTTTCGATGTCCTTTTTGTTCCGTATGGCTCCAAAACTCCATGTTCCTCCGTATACCTAAACAAACTCAAATGAAATGCAAATATGCAACTAAAAACCTAAAAATAAATGTAATATGCATGAAAACAAAAAGAAATAAAATGCTAAAAATGCTAAAAACACGTGATATCATCTATATTCCACAATATTTAGAAACTAAAATACTATGTTTTTATTAATTTAGGACTAACTAATACTCACTCCAAATAATAATGGAAGCTAAAAGTGTCATTACATCTTTTGATTTTCATAAAGTATTTCCTTAATATGCTCTTTTATTTATATATAATTGGATACTTTTAAATTATAAATGGAGACACTTACACTTTAAAAAAACAAAAATTAAGGGTTAAATTTGTACCTAACTTGTTTCTAGCCACTAGGTCTCAGTGAGTTAGGGTTTATTTTGAACCTAACTTATTTTGGCCTAGCCATATATGCTTTGCCTTAAAATTGAAGCCATAAAAGAATTGCATAAATTTGAACCCAACACTCATAAAGATTCAATCTTTACATGTGTTTCCCTTAAACCCATCTTATTCTTATCCAATCAAGCTATAGGTCGATCCAAAAACACCTAATCTCCAACGCTATATAATCTAACAATTGACATCGTAATTTATCATCAATCATCATCATCTCACTCCCTAGCAATGGATCATATTTCACAAATTTCTTCTTTTTTCTCAAGAGTTTTAATCCTCCTTACATTATGCATCACTCTCTTCACGAACCCTACTCTCTCACTCGCAGCCCTAAAACTTAACCCCTTACAAGACTTTTGTGTAGCTGATCTCCAAGCTTCCCCAACCAACAGTGGCTTCCCCTGCAAGTCACAGGTCACCTCTGAAGACTTCTTCTACTCCGGCTTGAACACTCCTTTAAACACCTCGAACCCAAAAGGTACTGCCGCTAACTCAGCCAATCTCATGACCTTTCCAGGCCTAAACACTATGGGGATATCCATGTACAACGTTGAAATCGCGCCTGGAGGATACAACCCGCCTCACTCGCACCCAGGTGCGACCGAGGCAGGGGTCGTGCTTGAAGGCTCAGTCTTGGTTGGGTTCCTGACGACTAACTACACGTTGTACTCGAAGGTTATCGGACCCGGTGATATGTTTGTGATTCTTCCGGGACTCGTACATTACGAGGGGAACGTTGGGAAAACGCAATCGCGTCTCTTGACGGTGGTTGCTGACGACTTGCCTAGCGAGGTTGTTCTGCCTCACACTCTGTTTGCTACCAAACCCGCGATTCCAAACGCAGTATTGATGAAGGCGTTCAAGGCGGATAGTAAAACAATCAACATGCTCAGGTCAAAGTTTACTGCTTAGAAAATGTTCTATATTTCCTCTAAAAAGGTAATCTTCTATGAGTTTACTTAAATGAATAACTGAAATCAGTGATTTTTTTTATATAGAAGCACCCAGTATACACTTACAATAGCAATTCTAACAATCTCGTCTTTTGAATTGCGTATTTGAATCATAATAATTCGTTTTAGTTCATTAACATAGAGCCTCTTATTACAAATAAATCGCCTCTTCTATAACATTTGTGTTCATTTAACATTTTTCTTCAATTCCTCAATGGATTCAAATAATTTAAATCTTTATGACAGATATTATTAAAAACAATTAAGAAATTCTTGGTATATATTATCTTTCGCATGGATGGAGTTATGATTCATGATATAGATAATCATTACGGATGAAAAATGATATTTATATACTGTTTTGAATTATTGTCGAACTTATTTTTAAAATTGATACTTTTTTAATGTTAGATTTTACACAAATACTCGATATGAAATGTTTTGTGTGTGTATGTGTTCGCCTCCCAACTAGTTGGAAAAGGTTTTAAACCCAAAAAAAAAAAAAAGTTAATATAACGAAAAATACAATAAAACTGACATTTTAACAAGAGTTTATTAGACAAACTGCCACACAAACTTCATTAATTTTCCGTGCATGCCATATTGCATTTCATATTTTCCAGACTGCCATATATAATACAGAAGCGAAAGATTAAAAGTCAAAACTGCTCCTGTATCCGAATCATAATGACCCCTGCTGCGACGGGTTGCGTCTCTCGATATTCAAACCTCTCTACATCAAGTTCTGACAGCGATTTCAAATTAAAAGTGTGTGTCCATCAGTTATTAGGACAAACCGGAGTGGAGAAAATTTACAGTAACCGCCATCGGCATGCCCTTTGTCTTCCCCTCACTATCTCTCTAGTTTATCTTCCTCCATCAAAAAAGTGCGACAGTATTTGAGTCTCGTAAAGAAAACGCGAAACCCCTTCGGCTTCCTCTCATTATCTCTGAATCTGCGAATCAGGGGCTTTTATTGGAGTCCACATGCCAGCAACTACATTCCATGGCGGTAGCGATGCCGAAGAAAGTCCGAGCGTCGCAGCAGCAGGGTAAAGTTCTGGGTTATTAGGCGACGTCGGCTGGCGAATTTTGTCCCCCGACTCGATCGGTTTTTTTTTTTTTTTAATTTTGGGTTTTGTTTGCAGATTTGAGACATCGGACCTACCCCAAGAAACAGATAATGGAGCCCCCATTGGTGTCCCCCCAGGTCCACCTTCGTATGGCAACCCTGTAATCCCACCAACCGAACTTACGCGTAAGTCGATGTTTACTGGAACTTAATTTCGGCTAAAATTATTTGTCCCTCGATTGCTGCTTCTTTATTTCTTGTCTCTCAATGACAAGTTCATTAAAATTTGTCCACAGATCTGACCATAACACAGGTTTCAACGCGGGTGAACTTCCTCCTCGGTTATTTGCAACAGATCGGTATCCTACTAAAGGCCGTATAAATTCCTACTCCAAACCTGATTATTTGCTAAACATTGTTGAAGTGTTAGATGGGTCTAAAGAGTTTGAGTGGTTAAAAGCATCATGTTTTGGGCGTCTGTTTGAACTACCGGTCCGCAAGAGCTCTCTTTCTGGGAAACTTGTTTATCAGTTGCTGTGTCGATCACTGGTTACTCGAAACAAACACGAAATTTGGTTTGTTTTCGGCGGGCACCCCATCCGCTTTTCTCTCAGAGAGTTTGGAATTATCACTGGTCTCAATTGCGGCCCATTCCTTCCTGCAATTGTGACATCAAAAATGCAAATACCTGCTGAAGGTGATAAGCCTTACTTTGAAACTCTTATAGGAACAAAGTCTTCGTACTCTATACAGGATATTGTCGATATGTTGAAGCGTGATAAGAGGTTACCAAAGAGAGAAAGGATGAGTGGTGATCGCAGGTTACGTCTGGCTCTTATTGTCATAGTGGAAGGTATATTGGTTTGTAACTCTGCTATTGTTAGAGCTTCCAAGAAAGTTGCAGAGATGGTGAAGGATGTTGAAGCATTTGTCAAATATCCCTGGGGCCGCAAAACCTTTATCAGGACGCTGGAGATGGTTAAAGTCGGAAAGAATCTCCCTAATGCAGCCGCACTAGCTGATAAATTATGCCAGTCTCATTATGCAACTCACGGATTCACACTCTCCTTCCAACTCTTGATCCTCCATGCCATCCCTCTACTCGAAAGATACCTGCCTGACTCAAACGATGAGCAAACTTTCAATGATTGTTCAGTACTCCATCTGACATTGCTTAAGACCTTTCACAATTCTAACATCCTCGACACTGAGATGGATCGTAGTGTAAGTCTATTATTCCTAACATTTATATTCTTTCCCCAATTTACGGAAGATAGCAATAATTTACGTATTTTACAGCTTGATGTTGAGAGCATATTACACACTGAAGACCCATTAGACGATCAAGATTACTCCTGGGGTGAGGAAGAGGTTGAGGATGTGGCAGCGGAGTATTTGTTCAATAAGCTTAAAGATGGACACATTTTTAAGGTAGATGACTGGCATGGTGGTCTTGGGCTTCTACCATTGATAACTGCTTCTGTGTCCAAAAATCAAAAACCCAGGAAAGCCCCTGCTCCGAAACCCACACAAGCAATACCAAAAAAGGCTAAGAAACCCAAAGGAAATGAGGATACTGTTGCCGGAGAGGTGAGTGGTGTGCATCTCGATTATGCCACTGTTGAAGACCTTCTTCGAGAGGTTGACAGGAGGAATAATGAAAATATAGCAAGGATTGAGCAGATGTTTTCCATCGACCGGTCTCTATTAAGAGACGAAATTGTGGATGATGTTCTCAAAACATTGAGGGAAAAAAGAGTGTTTAATGGTGTCAATTTGAGTCACTCTGATTTATTGGCTCAGATCAACAAGTCAAGTTGGTGTGCTGGCGGTTCAGGTCTGAAAGAGATTCCTAACAATGTTGCTAATCTCCTAAAACAGGTTTGCCATATGTGTCCACCTTTTTTGATTCAGGAAAACGTCTACTCACAGGACATTTTTAACGTTTTGGTCCTTTGTGCAGGGAAATGATCAACTTAACTGCCGGGGATTATCTGATTATGGACTCCATGATGACATTCGTAAGAACCTTAAGAACCAATGCCAAGATCCTACGATTGGGCATAAGGTCTGGAGTTCTGGGCCTCACCTTTCCCTTTTGAATTCTATTAGTATGAAATAACAATTAAGCCAAGAATTCTCTTTACGTTCCGGTCCAGGGAAGTCCCGGTGCTACTACTGAATCTGTCGATGTGGGTAACACATCGAAAAATGGTATAACCAAACCAAGAGTTGCTGGTGAGAGGGATGACACAAACTCAGAAGAGGTCAGTGTACGCAAATATACTAAGCAAATAATGTGCTGGTAGACAAGTAATACTCATAGTAGACAAGTTGGCAGATATCATGGTAGACAATGATATCTTGTGTTTTTGCGGGTTTTAAAGGTTTATTTTGTTGATAGTTTATTGTACATTCATGGCATTTAGATTGTTTTAGGATGCATTTGCATAAGTTTGTGAGTTTTAGGTTCTTGGAGTGGAACATGGAGTTTTTGGCCAAAAATACACATTTGAGACGCAGGATCATAGACAACCGTCATATGTTTCGCCACAAATGGAGGACTTTCCACCGTTGGATCTTCCTAAGAGTTTGACACAACCTAGCTACAGATGTTAGCTTTCATTTGCAAGTGATTTGAAGACAATCCAACGGTGCATTCAAGAGATAAACCCGACTGAGTGAAGACAGGTCATTCTGTCGAGCAGTTGAAGCTGATGGGGAAATATGGTATATGGATCGATCGATCCACTTCGACGAGAAAATTTCAAATGACCGATAGAGTCACGGATCGACCAAACTTAGATGGATTGATCGATCCACATCCAGATCGACCGATCCACTTCGACGAGCCAATTCCAAATGATTGGTAGAGGCACGGATCGACCAAACTTAAGTGGATCGATCGATCCACACCTATGTCGGCCAGACATAGTGTTTTCACTTTATTCAGTTTGTATAATTAAACAATACACTCTCATTTTGTGAGAAATATCTAGATTTTTGTAAGAACAAGTTTCTCTCTCTCTTTTTCCTCAAGAACACCAAGAACACAATTTTAATAAATTGAAGAAGTTTTCTTATCTTTATCTCTTTCTCTCTATCTTTTCATTATGAATGTCTCTATGGTTTTAGTTTTTGATTTGAGCATGTTTGAGTAGTCCTTTAGAGCTTTTGGGTTTAGGTAGATTAAGGGTGATTGGAGGATTGTTCTTTGATGTTTAAGTTAGATAGTTTGTTATCCTTTCTTAATAGATGTTCTTAATGCTAGATTAGCTTTGATCAATGCTAGTTTAGATTATTGGAATTTTCATATCCGGAAGGTTTTTGTGAAAATTCTAGAATCAATCTATTGAGTGCTTTGCTAAATCTTGCCAATGGAAGTTGTTCTAGGTTGTTTAGTAGCCATATTAGACTTGGAATTAATGCATGTTTGTCTTGTGATTGCAAAATAGAAATTTGGTGTTGATTACTTGATTTGCATAGGATTAGTTGCATGGAAGTGCACTAGTTTAACTAAGAGTTCTAAGGCTAAGGATCATCATGGTATTGAACATTAACATCATAGATTAGCCAATAGTCACCCTAATCAATTGCCTTAACCCAAAGGTTTGCTTTTATAATCTTACTTTAAAACCTCATTTACCTTCTTGTATATTTCTTGTTTCATAAGCAATTACTCTTGTTAGTCTTTATATCTTTGTTATGGTAGTATTGTTACAAAGAAACCATAAACAAAAACCATAATAATCATGCTTAGATTGAGCGAATATGTGTATTCGTATTGTGATATATCAATTGTGCTAAGTGGTTCGATAAATTAATTGGAGTACTCCCAAAAAGACTACATCAATTTGGCGCCGTTGCCGGGGAGCAATAGCAATTAGCCATTATGATTTCATTTTTACTTGAGACTAAACTTTCTTTTATTTTGTTTTATTTCTTTTGGTTACTAACTTTCTTTCAAGTGTTTGTTCTTTTTACAAGGTACAATCACTAGGGAGAAATAAAATGTCTTCCTACATCAATTCTATGTTAAAGCTCATTTTGGAAGCACAAGAACAAAGTCTAGCTTGGAACCCTACAAGCTATCAAGGAGCTTATGAAGCATCATCCTCACGAGAGTATCAACCGGATGTACAACATTCTCAAGAGAACCAATGTGGATATGGAGAGGAATATCAACCTTATAACATGGAGTATGACTACACATGCTATCAAGGACCTTATGAACCACACACATCAAGAGAGTATCAACCGGATCAAAACTATGCTCAAGACAACCATGGTGGATATGATGAGGGATATCAATCTTCGAACATGGATTATGACTGTGGACCACTCTACCCTACTCCAATCTCTAATGAAGAAGAGAATTATAACTTATGCATGTTGATTTTGGAAGAGCAAGAGAAGTTTAGGGAGAGTCTTCGAATGTTAGGTACCACATTTGGTGTTTGGACTCAAGATTCAGGGATTGTTGAGACAACTCATATGAAGTTCATCGACACCAACCTTCCACAATGGATAGAAGAAGAAGAGGAAGAATGCATTCCTCCTAGCAAAACCAAGACAAAAGATGTGCTTCCCAATGATATTGAGGAAGTTTTTGAGGGGAATGCTCAAATCATGGATGATTTCCAACAAACAACCAAAGAGCCTACAAAAGAATTTGACTTCTTTCGAGGATGCATGGTTGATGAAACGGATACATTGGCGGGTGAACTTTTGGAGGAGATTGCCTTAGAAGACTTACACCAAAGCTCTTTAATGGTTAACCAAGAAGAGTTTGATGTGCTTGCAAGTGTTCTTGAGGTTGAAGAGGTGACTAACAATGAGGATGTTAGCAATGGTAAGACTAGCATCAATGCAAAATGGAGTGAACTCAAAGCTCCAACAGTTGATCTCGAACCTCTCCCTAAACAGCTAAGGTATGAATTTCTTGGAACAATCTCTACTTACCCACTAATAATCAACCACGAAAAAGTAGGTGTGGTTAGAAACCCATTAAATGATCCTTGTGAAGGTGTTTTGGTTGTTGAATGCATAGTTGAGAAGCATCTTGGTATAATTTCCACCAATGAAATGAGCATTTATGAACCAAGGAAGATACTATTTGAGGAGATTAGGATGAAAATGTTTAGGGGATGGTTCTATGATGAATATGATCCTGGTGATCCATTGTTGCCAATGAGAGTTACGTAGAAGAACATCAAGCTTAGTGATGTAAAACAAGTGCGCTTGGGAGGCAATCCCATGGTATCCTTGTATTTGTTGATTTTGTGTTTTTTTTGTTGGTTTTGTGTGTTTTTAGTTTGATGATTTTGTAGGGGGACATTGGCTGGAATCGATCTCACTCTAATATCAACCGACTCCGCTAGCTCCACCACTCCTTAGAAGCTCCAAGGTACCTCTATTTCCCATTGTACATACCATTTAATTTTGTTTGCATTTTGTTTTTCGTTAGTATTTTTCTTGAATAATTTATTCTCACACCGAGACGGTGTGAAATAAGTTTGGAGGAGAGATTAACCATCTAATGTTGTGTTTTCTTTTGATTTTCTTAATTTGAGTATTGCATTGTTAATACATATGCTTTAAAAAAAAAAAAATTGCATGTAACTTTGCATATTCATATTTGTTTTAGGATTGAGTATAGTATCATCTAGTTTGAATTTGCATATGCGTTAGGGATGATGAAAATTGCCTTGTAGAAGTTCAAGTTTAAGATTAAGATCATTGCCCTCAGTCATAGTTAATTGTTGCCTTGGTGAAACCCACATGATTTCTTGAAGCATCTCTATGAATTTGAGCTTAATTTGAATCTAATACTCTCGCTTATGGATTTTAAATGCGTTCTCATGGTAGTCTAATCGACACATTCGGGTTTTCTTATCCATTTTGACAATCTTTGTAAACTCGAATGGCCATTCTCACCTTGAAAATGGTTCTCCTACCTTTAACCTTAACCCCTTGTTTTAAACCTTTTATTGATTTGTGAGTGAGGCCTTTTGTTGTTAATGTTATAGATTGCAAAATCTTGAGAGTATTGAGAACGACAAAGGATTACCTCTCGTTTTAGCTAGCTTTGGAAATATTTTTTAGACTAGCTATTATGTTGGGTTAAAAGGCTAAGGTGTTTGAATCAAAAATGTGGTTTGGGTTTGGAAATGATAAGAAAAGTCTAATAAACGATATTGAAAAAGGTCCCTAGGAAATGAAGTAAAAGAAAAAGCTCTAACTCTCTTAAGTAAAAGAGAAAGAAAAATTTAAGAATATAGATAGAAAAGAGCTATGTGTTGGAGTATAAAATTTTCCTAGGTGACTAACAAAAGAAGTGGATCATTGAATGTTTGTGGTTGAAGGAAGAAAGAAAAGAGTTCGCAAAAAGGGTAGAAACTAAGATCATATATCGTAAGAAGGGTAGAACAACGAGAGATAAGATTTTGTATGTGTAAATTGTTCTCCTTCTTAGATGGATTTTGCGATTGTCTAACATTCTTTTGTTTTGAGTGAAAACCACGAAAGTAAACATTTTTGAAACCACATTAAAAAGGCCTTTACCAAAACTGATTGAGAATGATTTTTTTTTTTCATTTGCGAGACCGCGCCAAAAAACTTAAATGGATGTTAAAGAGATGCTTTGTGATTGATTGTAAGAATTGGTTTATCGCACCAATTAACTATATTTGAGGACAATGCGTTTAATCTTATTCTCGATATTTTTGTGGCTATGAATCCCTATGTTTAAACCTCTTTCTCAAATTGTCTCTTAGTTCTTGCTTGAGGACTAGCAAGAGATAAGTTTGGGGGAGTTGATATCTTGTGTTTTTGTGGGTTTTAAAGGTTTATTTTGTTGATAGTTTATTGTACATTCATGGCATTTAGATTGTTTTAGGATGCATTTGCATAAGTTTGTGAGTTTTAGGTTCTTGGAGTGGAACATGGAGTTTTTGGCCAAAAATACACATTTGAGACGCAGGATCATAAACAACCGTCATCTGTTTCGCCACAAATGGAGGACATTCCACCGTTGGATCTTCCTAAGATTTTGACACAACCTAGCTACAGATGTTAGCTTTCATTTGCAAGTGATTTGAAGATAATCCAACGGTGCATTCAAGAGATACACCCGACTGAGTGAAAACAGGTCATTCTGTCGAGCAGTTGAAGCTGATGGGGAAATATGGTATATGGATCGATCGATCCAAATCTAGATCGATCGATCCACTTCGACGAGAAAATTTCAAATGACCGATAGAGCCACGGATCGACCAAACATAGATGGATCGATCGATCCACACCCAGATCGATCGATCCACACCCAGATCGATCGATCCACACCCAGATCGACCGATCCACTTCGACGAGCCAATTCCAAATGATTGGTAGAGCCACGGATCGACCAAACTTAAGTGGATCGATCGATCCACACCTATGTCGGCCAGACATAGTGTTTTCACTTTATTCAGTTTGTATAATTAAACAATACACTCTCATTTTGTGAGAAATATCTAGATTTTTGTAAGAACAAGTTTCTCTCTCTCTTTTTCCTCAAGAACACCAAGAACACAATTTTAATAAATTGAAGAAGTTTTCTTATCTTTATCTCTTTCTCTCTATCTTTTCATTATGAATGTCTCTATGGTTTTAGTTTTTGATTTGAGCATGTTTGAGTAGTCTTTTAGAGCTTTTGGGTTTAGGTAGATTAAGGGTGATTGGAGGATTGTTCTTTGATGTTTAAGTTAGATAGTTTGTTATCCTTTCTTAATAGATGTTCTTAATGCTAGATTAGCTTTGATCAATGCTAGTTTAGATTATTGGAATTTTCATATCCGGAAGGTTTTTGTGAAAATTCTAGAATCAATCTATTGAGTGCTTTGCTAAATCTTGCCAATGGAAGTTGTTCTAGGTTGTTTAGTAGCCATATTAGACTTGGAATTAATGCATGTTTGTCTTGTGATTGCAAAATAGAAATTTGGTGTTGATTACTTGATTTGCATAGGATTATTTGCATGGAAGTGCACTAGTTTAACTAAGAGTTCTAAGGCTAAGGATCATCATGGTATTGAACATTAACATCATAGATTAGCCAATAGTCACCCTAATCAATTGCCTTAACCCAAAGGTTTGCTTTTATAATCTTACTTTAAAACCTCATTTACCTTCTTGTATGTTTCTTGTTTCATAAGCAATTACTCTTGTTAGTCTTTATAACTTTGTTAGGATAGTATTGTTACAAAGACACCATAACCAAAAACCATAATAATCATGCTTAGATTGAGCGAATATGTGTATTCGTATTGTGATATATCAATTGTGCTAAGTGGTTCGATAAATTAATTGGAGTACTCCCAAAAAGACTACATCAGACAACTTGACATTTGATAACGTAACCATCGTAGACAACTTCACAATGACTGCGTTTCTACATTCTTCTCATTAGGCCGACGCCGAAGGTAAGGGAACAGAAGAAACTGAAGATAGTGAAGAAAGTAATGATGTGGTAGAAATTGGAGATGGAGGAGATGTCGACGGTGGAAAAGATAAAGAGGAGGGTAATGATGGACAACACAGCGCTGGACAACATCATGATGGCAACGATGTACACGATTATGAGGTTAATTTTCATATCAAGTTGACTTATTTATATATATATATATATATATATATATATGTATTTATATATATCACGGTTGACTTATTGGCCATTACGGTGTTTATATATTTCTGTCTTAATTTTCAGCATGGGAAATCGGCAGTTCGTAAGAAAAGAAAGCACCCAATTGTAGACCAAGTTCTTACTCCACTTCCTACTAAAAGAGTGAGGACCATGCCTAGAAGATTTGGCCACTGTTCATCTTCTACAAAAAAGGCACCAGTTGTGGAGGCTGAAGCTAGTGACTACACACCGTTCCGTGTGGTGAAGCCGGCAACTAGAAAGAAATTTCTAGCCATGCTAAAACGTAATTCCACAAAGTAAGTGGCAATAATTATTGTATTTTCTTTATCTCAATTATTTCCACACAATTTCAATTATATTGCCAATGTGTTTAATATTCAGACAATACATCATTGATGGCCATTCTGCGAAGAACACATTTTTTGCTGAACTATATAAACCAACGAATTGGGTTGATAGTCCAGTAAGTCATTTATTCCCTCCTCACTTGCTCTCGCCTACTAATGGACTCAGACTGACACACTTCCCTTTATGCCCAGCACATGGAAGCCATGCTTACCACATTGTGGAGGAACCTTGGTGAGTCATTCCTCCATGCAAGGGTTGCAATTTTGGACACATGGTTTACAGACACTCTCTCCAAAGACTATTCCAAATTTCAGAAAGCGAAAAGAAAGTCTTCTTTCGCATGGAATAACCTCATCAGAAACTATGTAAGAAGAATAGTTTATAGCCGATCTTGCAAGATGGCTTGGTACATCGACGTCGACACTGTCTATATACCAATGAACTGGGGAAAACGTCACTGGGTGGCGATTGCTATCAATTTGAAGAGAGGTGAAATGTTTATCCTAGACCCGCTAATCGTAATCAATAATCCTAGAAAGCTGCCACAGCTTATGAAACTACTTGTCGAGGTGCTCCCCATCATCATAAGGGAATTTGTGAACCCGTCTGATATAGATTGCCCTCTCCCAAAACAATTCACATTTGTCAGGCTTGTTGACGTTTACCAGAACATCCGCACCGGAGACTGTGGCCCACTAGCGATCAAGTTTATGGAACTACACGCACAAAGATTGCCTTTGGATGGAATCACTGACGCCATGGTAGACGAAATGCGGATGCAATTCGCAGTGAATGTCTACGAAGAATTTGTTGTTTCTCTTACTTCTTGAGTTGAGTTTGTTTTGTAGTACTTTTTCTACTATTTCTATATTTTTGTTCAACATACTCGAGAATTTCATCTTCGTAATATTTTATTTTATTTTATTTCGACCAACGATTGTAAGATCTATGTTTGGTTACAATATAGGGAATGTAGTTCCGCTATCATTCCATTTAAACTGTTGACTTTTCATATCTTTTTAGGTCATTATTGTTTGTAGGTCTGTGCGGGAGGCGGTAAATCAATCATGTCCCCCTTGCGTGGTGTCAGACGATGCACATGGACCATCCTTTCAGGGAGAAATATTACTTAATTAATTACAATAATATTTACATTTTGCTAACTAGTTTTTTTTGGGTTTTGTTACCTTCCACCCTTTAACCACACGATCCTCCACCATAAACCTTAAAAATCTGTAAACATATATTACTCCTCCCCACCACATTTCCTTTGGTCGGCTCGCCGATGGGTCAATACAGCTACAGTCAACCATCATCTTCATCGAACGAATCTATCAACTCCAAAGATCGGTTACATGGGAACTATGGGATTCCTACACGATGCTGGTGTGGGGGAGCCCTAAATCTCCAGACGCGCTCATCGAGTCTAGATCTCGGTAACCGCTATTACACATGTGACAGATCTGATGTAAGATCATCAATTTTATCTGCATTTTTTTAGTTCCTATAGACATCTACTCTTATTATGTGATTACTACAGTCTTTTCCTGCAATTAAATATTCTAAGGATGGTGGTTTGCACCTCAACAAGTCATGGGATGATGCAATCAAGGAGGAAATTCATGAACTTCATACGAAGTTGTTCGACCAAGAAGAGCGGCTGTCGTCTTTCACAACTGGTCCTGACGGCAACGAATTTCACCCGCAAATGCTGTTGGCACATCTAAACTACTATGCCGAACAAATCGGGTTACTAAAGCAAATGGTCCTTGACAGCAACATTGGCAACCCAAAGTCGCGGGTTTCTGTCGATAACCTCCAATCCTGTACTCACCACTCGGCCATTGTAAGGTTCATCAGAGAAAATGATATCAATGTTATTGTTTTCCTCGGATTTTATGTCCTCATCCTTGTCATGCTATTGTCCATCCTTAAGTAGATGGTTCATCTTTTTTCTCCCTCCACTTTACTTTTGTTACCACCAGTCATATAAGGTTTCAAATTTTTAACTATGTAGACATACTTTGCAAAATGGTCAGAAAGAAAAAAAAAATTGACGCCACTGGAGACAAGTTTCGGGCGAGACAAGTTTTACAACAGACAAGTTCATAGTAGACACGTTTCAGTGTAGTCAAGTTTCATAGTTTCATAGTAGACAAGATTCATACTAGACAAGTTTCGCACACGGACATAGTAAACTTGTTTCGGACACACTAGTACACGGACATGGCTAACTTGTCCATTGTAAAATAATATCATAGTTTCATAGTAGACAAGTTTCGCACACGGACATGGCTAATTTTCGTCAACGATATTGACCCAGTGGTATGGATATAATTTTACAATGGACAAGTTACGCAGGAGACAAGTTTCACAGTGGACACGTGACGCAGCAATTGAACTGTCTGCAATGGACAAGTAACGCAGTGGACACGTGCGATGGTCGCTATGGACAATGACAAGGTTACATGGTCGAGATGGACAAGGTTACATGGTCGAGAAGGACAAGGTTACTCAGCAATTGAATTGACTGCAATGGACAAGTGACGCAGTGGACATGTGCGATGGTCGATATGGACAATGACAAGGTTAGATGGTCGAGATGGACAAGGTTTCTCAGCAATTGCATGACTGCAATGGACAAGTGACGCAGTGGACACTATTTTAAATAATCGAGATGAAGAAGCCTACTAACGACAAAACACGGCTCATACGTGTCCTATGCATTTTGTTGCCAACATTTTTGCATAATTATGGACAATAATCTTTTACGTCGATATACACAACTAATCGTTTACCACTTCCAACCTTTTATATCAAGTTGGAGCATGTTTTCCTATTGTGGCCCACCCCAAAACACCTTCCACACTTCCTGACAATGTTTTTCTTTCCCTGCATATTTTCAATCGACAACTTAATTAGCATGACTTTAATATTGTTCCCCACCACCTGTCGACTAAGTTTGGAGTAAGTAAAAGCTTACATAATGCACTTCACCTTGCGATGGAATTCTTACTTTTCTAGGCCTTCCACCCGGACGTTTGGTCTTCGGTGGGTTTACATGAACATCTCTCACCACATCGGGGATGTTCGAATCTTTTTCATTTGGGACTGGCATCACCACTCGTTTATAGATTTCCCTCCACGGACTTACAAAATATGCTGGGGATACAAGTGTGTACTCATCCATATTTCGTACTCGCCTTGCAGCCAATGCGTGACAACAAGGAATCATAAGCACGTCAAACACCCTGCATGTACATCTTTTCTTTTCTAAATCTACTGTGAACACACACCCATTACCATCGTTGACTTGGTATATCCAATCACTAGCTGATAGAACACCGCAGTTCGTTGAGTCCTTCAAGTGTTCTATTAACAAATCCTCTATCTCAGGGGTACACCTTGTCTTTGTTTTACCAGCAACTGTCTTTCTACACCAGAACCACCGCATCAACATCGCACGTATGAATTCCACCATTGACACTATAGGATAATCTACCGCCTTTTGCATTGCCGCGTTGAGGGACTCAGATATGTTGCTACTCATAAGGTTGTAACGGCTGCCCGGGAAGTGAGAGAGGGTCCAATGGGGTAGTCCAATCTTTAGTAGATAGTCTGTGCATTTTTTATTCCTTTTTTCTATTTCATCAAACCAATAACGAAAATCACCTACTGTAAACGTCCTTGCGGCTTTTGAAACTGTCGCAGCTAGACCATCGCAATGGAAAGTGTGCTTCACGTTTCTAAAAAGGTGGACTGCACACGCTGCATGCTGCGCCAGAGGATATACTTTTGATAGAGCATAATATATTGAAGCATGCCTGTCAGATACGAAAACAAGGTCTTCTTCGTCGGGGACAAATTTCGACAAATTTTTCAAAAACCATACCCAACCAGCATCGTTCTCCATATCTACTACACCAAATGCCAAAGGATAAATCTGTAAATTTCCATCTTGTCCACTAGCTGCAACCAAACACCCTTTGTATTTCCCTTTCATCGCCGTCCCATCTATCACTATGACCTTTCTCAGATACTTATACCCATCGATGCAAGCCCCTAATGCAAAGAATAGATATTTAAATAACGTTTTCCCCTTACCATCAAAGGTTGTGTGCATCTCGGTTATTGTCCCACTATTGGTTGACTTAACCAAGTGCAAATAGGTGGCCAAAAACTGATAGCTATTTTCTTCACTCCCACGGGCAGCTGAGATCGCCAACTCCCTTGCGTTCCATGCTTTCATATACGATATAGTAACATTTAGCTCTGCCAAAACCATCTCAGGTAACTCGCACGCTCTTGGGCCTTTTTTCCCATTTCCGAACTTCGCTTGCAACAGATCCGCTAAAATCTTAGCTGTTGCCTTCTCCCCATACCTAGACCTCGCGGAAACATCACAGTTATGCTTCAATGTTACAGTTCTTATTTCCAGATTTTCGGAGTTTGGATGGTTTGTTGCATATACACGCTAACCGCAATTTTTGTCTACGCAAGTTGCAATAATCCTCCCTCTGTCAGACTTTGCCATTCTGAACGTAAATATCCTTTTCATGGCATAAACCGACAAAAACTTGTGTAGCTCCGCCTTGTTTGCAAATACACGACCTACGTATATACCATCACTCCCTCTTTTAAGATCCATGTTTCTTTCCTGGCTTGGTGGAGGTCGCAGATTATCTGGACATGGTGGGGCATCGTGCAATAGTATTGGGTCACCTGCATCAATCAATGGACCTCCAACCTCCAAAAAATCATCGTTTTCCAGACTTGTCCTTATACAAGCCTCTTCTGCAACTACTACATCATTTGTCAACAACTTCCCAGTATCCTCTAATCCAAGACAAAACCCTATTGGCAACATGTTTCCCTCCCCTCGTTCACGATCACCAGAACTCTCTCTGGCTTCGCTACCCCGATTTTCAACTTCCATAATTAGTGCCATATGACTTTTATGAGAACCACACCCGGCTTTGTTTGGATCCCAATCCGGAGGGTAATCATTGTTTATTTTCTCAGTCCACTCGTCAAAATTGTAATCTGGCGATTCCTCTTCACTACCATTGCTTTGCTCCCCATAACCATATTCATCATTCTCCACACCTTCAATTATGTTTCCCTCCAAAGGAACCAATTCTCTATTTTTCGTCCTCTGGTATACTTACTGCTGTTTGGTCCATCGACCGATCTTCGAAGACATCGAATCCATCTCTGCTTTTCTCTATGTTTGTCCTCTGTCTACTAACTTTTTCATTTTGTTGTCCACTACGACTACGCTTTCTATACTCCTCGCTTTCACCGGTTTCTGTCTCTCCCAACCTTGCCTTATGAATTGCTTCAACATTTTTGACATTTTCTAACAAAGTTTCATCGTCCAAGGCATCCATACCAATCTCTTCATCACATACATCGGTTAATGTTACGTACAGATTTAGTCCTCCATAGTGGACACTTTTTTGCTTATACTTTGCGAACTCCACATCGCTACTAATTGACACCGGAGGCATGCTTCCTTGTGTCAACACCGTCGTATCCCCAGGGTACCAGAAACTCAGACCTATAGCATGCTTTCTCGGGTTTACACTGAACAATTCTTCTATTGCTTTTTCCACCTCCCTATACCTTGTTTCTCTTCCAATCGAGACACATCTCCCCAATTCTCCATTCCGTGCCATAAATTTCCATGCACCATTATCAGAGCAAGTCCACCTTCCCGTAAATACACACACGCTCTCTTTCGCCAACATCGCGTTTTGGGACCTGCATATTTCAAGAGGTACAATGGTTATAATTATTAAGCATTCAAGCTTTTATACCTTCCTCCTACAACACCCTCCGTAAATGCAAAAGCGAAATTCTTTGTTTATCGTACTACTACCCAACCACCATATTTAATATGGGACACAACACTTGTTCTTCTATATAATCTGGTCCACTAACCTCTATATGCTTCGTCCACGCAATCCAAGTGGTCTCAGTTTTAAGAGATCACAACTTCGTCTCCTCAACGGTTTTTTCTCTCATTTACTGTAATTTTTTTAGTCTATTTTTCTTTTTCTGAAGAAGACAATCTATTCTCATTACACAATGTTTTCTTCTCGCTTATCGTACAACGAAAAACCTTTCTATTGTCCACAATAAATGAACGTCACTTTATCCTACCTACCACATCCCATCCTTCCTGACAAGTTTAGTCCCCTAATATTACACTTTCATAATGCCACCGCATCACAACTTCCCGCTAAAAACGCCAAGGGCAATATCGTAACATACTACCAACGTAGTCCACCCTTTAATGGCACGTTTTGAAAGGCCCAGTCCGTTATGGCATTCTCCAAAATCTTTTCTCAGCTTATGGCAGTTTCGGCCAAATTTCCTTTTAACAAACACATCATCTTGGGTTATCTAGGAAAAATAAAAGCCACATATCATCTGTGTTTTGATCTACAATAACAATACTATAAGGTTTTGCACAAATGTTGATAGATCACTCTCTCGAAGTACTCATGTCCCCATCTCCTACTTCTACTATCTCCTTGGGATAAATCTGCAGGTTAAAATAAGTCTATGAAATTCTTTTTACAAAGATAAGATTCAATTCAGTGATCTATAGATCATTATATACCAAACAAAAAAAAGAATTAAACTTGGTTGCCTTTGTCTTCGTTATGACCGAGCGTACGGACTTTGAGCTCGCCTCTGCTCGTCGTTAACCCGTCTAGAATCTCAGCATCACATTCTTGGACGCCTCTCGTCGAGTTAGTCGACTTAAAAACAAGGTTAACTCGACGGCATTAATTCGACAAATCTCAATATTTTAAACTACTCTAGACGCCTTAATAACAAGAATGCACATATTATATAGACATTGACTCACCCGAAAAGACAGTTCAAGCGGGTTTCTAAGAGTTCCAGGGATCTCCTCGTACTCTGCGGCATCGAGTTCACGGAGATGAGCTGGTTTAAAGAGCTTGGGAAGAAGGTACTGTCTGATTGCTATTAAGAGGAAGAAAAGAACCGGAAACATGACTCCGGTCACCGGGATCCACGTCACTCCGTAGCACAGCCCAAAGTAGAGTATCTGAAACATTGTGAACGCAGCCATTGACTTATACGGAACTTCATCCACGAACGATGCATGCGCTCCCTGCAAGACCCTAACAACAACAACAATCACACGATCAGTCTTTAAAGGTAATATGAAAAAAAGAAACAGAGCATTTTCAGAGCACATACTTGAATCTCCGGCTTGGTGGGACGAAGAGAAGCACTATGCGTTCGAAGAATTGATTATCAGGGAGACTGTCGATGGCCATGTAAGCGAACCCATAGAAGTGAAGTCGGTATGAGTTTAATGGCCGGTATAGCAAACACTGCACCTATCACTAGCAATAATTGCAACAGGTTGCTCACTCTCTGCTCGTTGACTCGAACAGGCAAGTAAGCATCAAGGTGCTTCTCTGGATCGAAACCACTCTCGTCGCTGCTATCTCCATCGTCGTCATTCTTCTTCATCACTGCCTCTTTCAGATCTTGCAGCTCATTTACCAGTGTTGTGTGTGTCTCAGCCTGCAGATTAAAATAAGAGCTTATATTTTGAAAACAGGAACATTGAATTATGAGTCTACTACTACTTACAAGAGAGCTTTTGTCCATCTCTATGAAAACTTGTTGCATATCCTCGTACACTTGGGAGGACGTTGCTCTCTGCCTGATGCTTTCTTTCGCTGTCATCACCATCTTACTCCGCATTAACTGTATAGAAGCCACCAAGTTTCATCAAGATCAGCTTAATCTGAATCTTGAGTGTCGATTAACTGAGTATTGATTAGACCTGTCGTTTGAGAACAGCAAGGCTTTTGGTATGCATAGGAGATTTCGGGAGGACTCCGTTGGAAGGAGGCAGACCGAGCAATCCACATATCAACAACACCTGAAAAGCCACACAGTTTTGGATATTTTAACCAGAGACTTAATGTGAGCTTGCAGAGAGAGAAACAGAGTTTGATTGATTACCATGAAACCCAATAAGAGAATGTCGTAGTGATACGCAGAAGGGTTCTTGAGGTTGAACTCCTTCTGCTGCGCGAGCTGCGAGACGACGCTGTGGTCAAAGAAGTAGAGACCTGCGATCATCAATGCGGGTATAAACGCGGCAAATATGTAGCCCGGAGAGACTTTCCCCATGTCCTGTACAGAACAAAGATGGGTCTTAAAGAGGTTCGGATGATGAACCAAGATCTTAAATGTAGTTCTGTTGTAACTTTGATGACAGTCCAATGCGTTAAAGAAGCAGAGTCCCATGCAAGAGGACTAACAAGTCTTCTTGGGACGCCAGAGGGTACTTTTGATGGCGTACTAAAAGACAATGCTGTCCAAACCACAACCATCAACGGAACTCCGTAGTCTGGAATGAAGCTTCGGCACCATCCTTTACAAAGAATTATAATTTTAAGGCCTGTAGTTGCTTTTACACAGAAATGACCACCAAAGCATGAGAAGATAAATATCTCTCTTACCTGTTCCGTATCGCCAAGACCTCACTTTTCTGCTCTTCAAAGCGGTGTAGACAAGACCAATGGTGAGAATGAGGCCGAGAAGTCCATTTGTATAGAGCCACTCGAACTGATACTTTTCAAGTTTTGAGTCCTCACCTTTTGGAATCCTAAATTCTCTTACCAGTCCCTGCACAATTTCATATGAAACAAATAAAATAATTTTGACCTATCATCAGAACTGAGAGGTGGTAGAGCTTTTTGATACTGATGATACCTTTATGGTTTGTTGGAGAAACAGAACGGAGATCGACATATCAAACAGCTCACCAGCTATCCTCGTGAACCGGTTGATGATAAAGCCCGTTGAATTTCGCCATTAGAATCAGTAACAAAGCCGTCCACACGCAAACCCTTCAATTTAACAGCCAGCAAAACCATAACTTTACAAGAAAACGTTTAAAAGAACAAAAAGATTTAGAGCTTTGGAGTAATTACCAAGCAACCCAAGCTAAGTAGAGCTGTTTGCCCAAATCTGGTTTTCCTTTAGCGAAGTCGTACAAGTAATTGTACATTAAGACAGTTGGTTCTGCAACTCCAAGTATCAGCAATGGTTGTCCTCCCGATATCGAGTGTATCACTCCACATAACGCTGTTGATGCTAACGTCTCCACTGTGCTCAACGAACCCTCTATAATTATCCCAAATATGAAATCAGAGAACGTAGAACTAAAACCAGACCAAAACGTGTGCAGCTTGAAGACCGAAATAAACCGTGAAAAAAAATCAAAGAAAGATGACAAAATAACTTGTGTCATAGCTGAGTTGCTTGCCAATGGCGATAACAGGAAGCGCAGAGGCGAAGAAAACATATGTTGTCGGTGCTAAAATCTCGCAGAACCTCCCCAGAATCATATAATCACAATTATGTTCAATAAGAATCTAATTCTGAGTACCCGAAACCAGAACGGAGACCAGCGATCCAGTCTTGCTTGTAACACAAGGCTCTTCCTCTGACATCTCCTATGATACCTCGAAATGGCCTCTTTGAGCCTTCCACTCTTTCTTCCTCCGTATCCAAAATCTCTCGGAGATTCCAAAACTCGTTGCTCTGTTCAGATTTTAGCCTTTGCTCCAGGTCTTTTGATGACCTAACCACACAAAAAGGATGCTATATATTATGCATATGTAACATATATAAATTACTTCGAATCTTGCAATTTTTTCTGATGATTCAGTCTTTTTCCCACCAACTATATAGAGAAGAATTTCAAAGTCCTTCTGTTTTATGGGAACTTATAGGGACAACGCGATGTGCTTATCTGAATTAGAGAAACATCACTATGCACGGAACAAGCAAAAAGAAATGACATTTTTCTTATTATGACAAAGAGAAATCTGAAATTGCATATGTACCAAAAACTATTAAGAATCTAATGCTTTCCTTAAACTCCACTGATTAAAATGCGTCATAAATCTAATCTAGATTCACAGGGGGAAAAACAATTCCTTTTTAATATATACATATATAGGTCCGATTGACATCAAAATTAGAAGTCTCAAATTCTTTGACATCTCACAAAAACCAAATCAGATAAAAGAAAGAATACACATGCAATATACTATACCAGTTATAAAAAAACCATTAACAAGCAATAACGAAGGAGTGGTAGGGTACAGAGGAACAAAGTAGTGCGACGGAAGAGAGAGCGAGAACAACCGGAGCCGAAGATTATTATAGGTCAGGCAACGGTCATCTCATATATAGGCGAAGCTAGTCATGGGCATTCAACTATCGTATTTGATCGGATTTCTTTTCCGGATATTGGGTAAGTTCGGATAAAAGATTCTATATTCATTCAAGTATTCTAAAAATTTGGTTCCGATTCATATATTTGTGTTGAGAACTCAAAATACCAGAAATATTTTTTGTTTTGGGTCAGGTTCGGTTTCCTTTATCCAAATATTTTCAAAAATACTTTAAATACTCAAAATACCTAAAAAAAACTAAAATATTAGTTATTTTTTACCTAAATGTGACCAAATATACTCGAAAATACTCAAATTATCCGAAAAAACTAAAACATTGGTTATTTTTTACCCAAATATATCCAAATGTATCAGAGTTACTCAAAGTATCTAATATATTCGGATTTATAATTCTAATTTTGGGTATTTGAGTTATTATAAATATAAATATAACTAATATTTTTAGATGTACTTATATTTCGGATACATTCGGGTATTGGATTCAGTTCGGGTTTTTTGGTATAAAGGTGTAGAACTCATTCGCATATTTTTTAAAATCGGTTCGAGTTCGGTTCGGATATTTTTTCGAATTTTTTGATTCGGGTATTTATTTCCGGATTAGTGTCCACGGCTAGGTGTAAGGCTGACTCGAATTCGGATATCCTGGGTTTTTGGGAATATCCGGATCCCGATCCGTATTCAGCAGATCTGTAATTTTGAAAGACGAAAACTTTTTCTTCAGCTACGTAATTATGTTTTGGAAGGCTAAATATTATTATCCAACTAACAAACTTTAAAACTCACATTTCTTTTGTAAGAAATTACACCTTATATAATTTCGAAATTGTCGGGACAGCTACTTGTTTGTTGTAGGAGAATAACTACCAAAGATAATTCAGGAATTAAAAGTGTGTATATATAACCAATGGTTAGGTAGAGAGAATTATCTAACTCATAATTTCAAAATTTTCAAAATTATTGTATTATTTATTATGGTCGGTTCAAATACCCTGAAGAATTACAAGTATATCTAGAAAAACACATATCATACAATATATGATAGGAATCATATCATATCAGCCGCTAGTCCTATCAAATCATATCAGCCGCCAGCAATTACATCAGCTGCTATTTTCCTTCTGCTCCTAAAATGCTTAATCCTCTTTTGTTATGTAACATCATAAAACTGCACTGCTTATACGTCATATATATTAAAAGTTTAATTTAAAGAATAATGTTTTGTTTCAGGTTTTTTTTTATTAAAGTGATCACGATTTGACATCTGCTGGTTTGTATTCACTCTCAGGTTTCAATACTACATATTGCATGTTATTGACATTTTTCTTTTGGATAAATATGAAACACGTACAAATATATACATGAATATACACGTGTGTGGATAGTAGATTTTTTCTTTTCTTGAAATTATATCAACGTCTAATCGAATGTGTTGAATATAAGACATGATTCTATGGTTTGAACCCATATCTAAGATCTGAGTAAAGTTTAGCCTTCTATAAAATGTAAATGAAGTATATACACATGGGTAGTAGATCATCTCATTTTGAAACACAAACAGGAATTATAAGAATTAAATAACAAAATTATATATTAAGTGGGATAATTACATGCACATGGGTTGGTAGATCACATAATAAACGCCGTACGATTGTTGAGTATTGAAAAACAATGAAAATCCAGCTTTGAAAAAAAGAACTCGAGATTCAAAATGCCGTACGATGAGTATCATTTTATAATTGATGAATCATTGAGTCAAACACGCAAACATCACAATCATATATAAACATACGTTTTATATTGGAACCCGAAATATAAATATTATCTCAATCAGAAGGATAAATTAAACCTTTATAAACATATTTGTGAATCTTTAAATAATTTGTCTTTACCAGGGAAAAAATTATGGTTAGTTGAAGTTGTAACGTACGTATATAACTCCGGAATCCGCACGTAGTTGACCAAACTTGTTTCTGAAGAGGCAATTGAACAGCTCTTGTTAACTCTCAAGTGATAAAGGAATTATTTTGAAGTTATGAGAATATGTTGTCAGTAGTATTGAATATAAGCCTTTATGCTTTAAAAATATGAAAGGTTTGTCACTTTATTATGAGCGTAACAACCATCGTTATCTCTCCGAGTTCTTCTCTGCGTTTCGGTCATAGAAATAAACCAATAAGAGAGAATCAGGTCAAGGGGATCTTACTTATGAGCGTAACTCCCATCATTGTTTTGTTCCTTTTATCATTTCTTCTACTCTCACTTTTCTCTTTCCGTAATATCTAAAAAAAATTAAGGTCAAGGGCCAGGGGATTTGAATGGGGGAGACTGGTGACTTTGAAAGTTGGTACGAGGCTAATTAACTCCCTTATGATTTGTGGGAGAAGAATCTAAAGCACGATTGATCATTGCTCAAAAGAGCTTAATACGATAGATAGAAAAGAAAAAAAGAAAAAGAAAAAAAAAGATAGAAAAGATACAAAATAAAAAAGGTCATTAAGAGCTTCGTTTAGTCCAAGGAAATATAAAGAAAGAGAGCTTAATTAAAGAACACTAAGCTTAGTAAATCTTAGATTAATGTCATGAAATGATGAAGAACTCCCAAAGTTAGCTACATTGATGCTTATGTGAATCTAAACTTGCTAGAAATTTCTAATTACATGGTTTGTGGGCTTCTCATTGAACAAAATTTGGGCTTCTTGTGAATACTCTAATAGGATTATGTTTCAAAATGAATTAGGATTTAATGAGAATTAGAATTATATCATTACGAAAATGTTTGCAACTTGAGTGTTTTTAAAACGTAAGCTTGTATGAGTTATTCAACCGGATAATTGAAATCAGTTTTTCTTCTTACAAGAAAAAAAAAGATTTACGTTTAAATATATAGAAATTAAAGTAAAATAGAGAATAACTTTTAAGGTATCTTCAGTTTAGATTGTGATCTCTATATCCTGGCTGTAAGAAGAAGAAATTTAATGTAGCAACTCCAAAAATATTAATCAAGCTAAGGAAATAATCAATAATGGGATGTCTACTTCTTTAAGCCCACTGAAGTAGGCATGTATGGGCCCATACGAAAAGATTTTTAACAAGTCTGTCTAGCCTTCATATTTCCTAAGAGCGCATTAATGTAATTTTGATAATATTCAATTTTGGGTAAGGTATCATATAGTTGCTTTGAGACATGGGCTTATGTCACATACACTCACATGTGTCACACATACACATATTTTCGATTATTTCATTTTTGTATAAGCACAATTGTGTCCATCGGAACTCGAGAGAATCTTATTGATTATCTGTATTATGAAGATTTCAGAATTTATATTCTGCAGTGCTGTTCATTAGTCAAAAAAATCTTTCATATTTCAAAGAAAAATAATTTTCAAAGAAATATAATTAATAAGAAAATATAACCTACTAACATACGCCCAAAAAATTGCTCTATAGCGTATCTCAAGATTCAAGATCTCTTCTTCTTCTCCTTCTTCTTCAGCTCTCGTCATCATCCTCGGCTTATTCTCGTTTGCTCCCGTCAACAAATTTGCAAACTTTCTACCATTTTCGAATCCCTCTTAATGTAAAGTTAGGTTTTTTTTTTTTTAATTCATTTCATTGCTTGGATCCTAAGAAAAAAAAAGAGAAATGAAAAAACCCAAATTGTCGAAAGTGGAAAAAATCGACAAGCTTGATCTGTTCTCCTCACTATGGAAGCAGAGATCGGTTCGTGTAATAATGGCAATTGGGTTTCTCTATCTGGTAATTGTCTCTGTAGAGATACCTCTCGTATTCAAATCCTGGACCAGCAGCTCCATCTCCATTGATTCTCTTTCTCGACTCGAGAAGCTCGAGAGCGAGCAAGAGCCCCAAGTCGATACAATCCTTAATCCTCCATTGAAGCCAGTTTCGTACCCCAATTCGGACCCGACCATTGTTAACCGGACGGGCCAGAACAAGGTCCAGGAACATCATCGGGGTCTTCTCTCAAGCTTGAGATTTGATTCGGAAACTTTTGACCCGAGTAGTAAAGACGGGTCAGTGGAGCTTCACAAGTCGGCTAAGGAAGCTTGGCAGCTAGGTCGAAAGCTATGGAAGGAGCTTGAATCAGGAAGGCTTGAGAAACTAGTGGAGAAGCCAGAGAAGAACAAATCAGACTCATGTCCACATTCGGTTTCGTTAACTGGGTTGGAATTTATGAAACGGGAGAACAAATTGATGGAGCTGCCTTGTGGTTTGACATTGGGTTCGCATATAACCTTAGTTGGGAGGCCGAGGAAAGCACATCCCAAGGATGGAGATTGGTCTAAGTTGGTGTCTCAGTTTGTGATTGAGCTTCAAGGTTTGAAGACTGTTGAAGGAGAGGATCCTCCTAGGATTCTGCATTTCAATCCGAGGCTTAAGGGAGATTGGAGCACAAAACCGGTGATAGAGCAGAACAGTTGCTATAGGATGCAGTGGGGACCTGCACAACGGTGCGAAGGATGGAAGTCAAGAGCTGAGGAAGAGACTGGTGAGGTCTATTCTTTTGTTATTTGGTATCTGAATTCAAAAGTTAAAAGGAAAAAAAGACATTGTACGAGAGTTGTTTTAGTTAGTTTATAATCGGTTTGTGATATATTAGAAGCTAGCAAATGATTAAGTTGCAAGTTATGGTTTTTGTCATCTGTTGAGTAATACTTTGGTGTGGCTGCAGTTGACAGTCATGTGAAGTGTGAAAAGTGGATCCGTGATGACGATAACTACTCAGAAGGATCGAGAGCAAGATGGTGGTTGAATAGACTTATAGGACGGAGAAAAAGGGTCAAAGTAGAGTGGCCATTTCCTTTTGTAGAAGAGAAGCTGTTTGTTCTAACTCTTAGCGCTGGTTTAGAGGGTTACCATATCAATGTTGATGGAAAGCATGTTACATCTTTCCCTTATCGCACTGTGAGTAAATATCCTACTTCATTTCTCGCATTCTGTAAACATGATTGTGTTCAGATAAATGTGAATCATGTGATACACAGTTTGGCAGATAGTAGAATGAGTTGGTTAGTTTTTTTTGTTTAACTTCCTTTTTTTTTTTCAATTCTTTGTTATATATAAATAGGGTTTCACCCTCGAGGATGCAACAGGGCTAACCGTAAATGGAGACATTGATGTCCATTCTGTTTTTGTTGCCTCTCTGCCAACATCACATCCTAGCTTTGCTCCCCAAAGGCATCTCGAGTTGTCAAAGAGATGGCAGGCCCCTGTAGTTCCCGATGGGCCTGTGGAGCTCTTTATCGGCATTCTTTCCGCAGGCAATCATTTCTCTGAGCGGATGGCCGTGAGGAAATCCTGGATGCAGCATGTTCTTATTACATCTGCAAAAGTTGTTGCTCGTTTCTTTGTGGCGCTGGTAAGCTGGATTCATATGTTTCATCAAGTCTTAAGTCATGAAAGCTTAGTATTACAGAGGCAAAAGTTTATTAGAGCATTCATCAAAATGCAAGCATTACCTAAACAATGAAGACAGCTGGGGACATAATTTTTTCTTGTTTTTTTTTCCATGATGTGCATTTCACAGCATGGGAGGAAGGAGGTGAATGTGGAATTGAAGAAAGAAGCAGAGTATTTTGGGGACATTGTACTTGTACCTTACATGGATAGCTATGATCTTGTCGTGCTGAAAACTGTTGCCATATGTGAACACGGAGTGAGTTATCAGATTCTATAGGTCAAATCTGATAGGTCATGCTTCCTCAGAATCGTTCTTGATTTAGTGCTTCTGTGGAGTTGATTGTTGAAAATTTTGACTTTGATTGCTGCAGGCCCTTGCATTCTCTGCAAAGTACATAATGAAGTGTGACGATGATACATTTGTAAAACTTGGTGCAGTGATCAATGAAGTGAAAAAGGTACCCGAAGGTAGAAGCCTGTACATTGGTAATATGAATTACTACCACAAACCTCTCCGTGGGGGTAAATGGGCAGTCACATACGAGGTACATTTTTCTGCATCACACTCCATCTCTATATGCAGCACATTACATGAAATTTTGCTATGGTTATAAGTGTTTGTTTATAAATTCTTCTTCGGTGAGTCAGTTCTATGGATATTTTTTGAATGCACTCATTGTCATGTATGTCTTGTGGATACTATCAGGAATGGCCAGAGGAGGACTATCCGCCCTATGCAAATGGACCCGGATATGTTCTATCTTCTGACATTGCGCACTTCATCGTGGAAGAGTTTGAGAGACATAAATTACGGGTAAGCAGAAGTGGGAATCAAATCAATTGTATAAACTTCTATTCACTTCTCATACTCTGTTGTTGAAAAAGTCTTTTGTTCATATACACCAGCTGTTCAAGATGGAGGACGTGAGTGTGGGAATGTGGGTTGAGCATTTCAAGAACACAACAAACCCAGTGGATTACAGACATAGTCTGAGATTCTGCCAGTTTGGTTGTGTCGAGAACTACTACACAGCTCATTACCAGTCGCCGAGACAGATGATATGCTTGTGGGATAAGCTCTTAAGACAGAACAAGCCTGAGTGTTGTAACATGAGATGATACTTGAGGGAAGAGTTACGTTTTCTGAGATATAATATACCTTCAAGCTTGCTGTAGAAAGCCAAGGAAAATTAAGAAACCAATTTTGCAAGCTCACTACACAGAGAGAAAGAGAGAGTCTGGACTTGGTTTGATTGGTCTGCAGCTTCAAGCCTTTTGATCTGATGAAGAAATGGAGAGAAGATGGGATAGGGAAGAAAACATAGAGAATTGATTTATTTTTATATGTATAAACCATCTCTTAATCTAAATGGAAATTTGTTCTTTCTTTGTCTTTCGAATTCACAACATGATCTGCACAGAGCAAGAAACAATTTGTGGCCTTAAAAGGATTCTCCATGACTGAACGATACATGGTCTTTTTGTTTAATACAAAGTTAGAAGAAAAAAAGTTAATTGTACATTAACTTAAGAGATAACATTCAACAGTAAAACATCATCTACATACCTCTCTCAGCTGCAACAACAAACCCTTCAGTGGTTGGAAAAATTAGCGCCAGGGAATATTTGCTTTGACAGGAAAGCCAAGGAGCGTCTTAACTCGTGAATATTAATTACTCTTGATTGCCCTTGAAGGAATATTACAACAGCCACGGATCAGATGGCAAGACAAACCTCTCTGTCTATTTATTAATTGTCTGTGTTGTTATTATCATCCTTCACTACTGTATTTGGACCATCATCAAAACCAGATACTGGGGCAAGCTCGTTTAGGTCGAGGTAACGCCTTTTGCCTACACCTTCGACTTCTTCTTGTTCTGTGCTGTTTGGTTTATCAAAAAGTTGATCATTCTCTTTATGATTCGTCTCTGCTTTGTCGTTTTCCTCTGTAGGCTCTTCTTCTTCATCAGTTTTTGTTTCTGGATCCTTTGCATTGAGAAATCATCATTTTCTATTTCATCAGAGGGTTCATCATGTTCAACCAATCGCCTGAATTTTGCAGGTCTTGTTGCTTCATTGTCTGATTCTGAGAACTCATACCGTTGGTAATTGACTCTTGTGGCTGTTTTACTACGCCTAAGACCAGACTGCCGATGATTTGACCTTGATCTTAACTTAGTTTCTCTCCGTGGATATTTCTTAAACCTCTGGGGTTCATCACTCTCTTCTTCACTAGCACTTAAAGAATAATCTTCTTCTTCTTCTTCTTCCTCTTCCTCTTCATTAGCATTGTCTTCCTCCCATCGGTACTCCTCATCTCCCTCTGAAGCACTAGAAAGCTCTTTCCTCTGTTTACGCTTCTTCAGATATTCTTCATCATAAACTGCTTCCCCATCAATGTCATCGTCACTTTCAAAGTCTACCTCGTTATCTGAAACAGCTTCAACAAAGTCTGCCGTTGCCTCCGTCTGTTACTGTCAGGACATAATTCACATTAGTTTTACCACAGTCAAATACCGCTAAGGGAACAAGAACGATGGACTGTTAAAAATATGTCCTGTCCACGGATTCAGTTCTCTCTTCATTGACATCGTTATAGTCGGCAAAATCAGAAGATCTCACTGATGCTGTATCGTTCACAGGCTCTGAAGGGTTGGTCGAATTGGTCCATCCGCCATTTGCAGAAGCCTCCAATCTGTCAGGTTCTCTTCGGTAAAGAGAAGGCTCTGGTGATGGAGGTTTTTTCCTGAACGAGTATGGACAAAAGTAAACAGTATTAATTTCCGGGCAAATAGGTAGTCGTGCCCACACAAAAAAAAATATGGAAGCAGCCAGTCAACAGGAGAAATGATACAATCCCTGGTTAGATTTAAACGTACTTGGTTGGCTTGATAGCTTCATTTATCGACCGGGCATAAGCTGAATAGGCGTAACAAAGCTACCTGAAAAGGCAAGATTCCATTCCAGTTAGAAATCGGATCAAGAAAACACCGCCATCTGCAACAATATTCAACATGAGTAAAACCTTTGAAGCCAGATACTGAATCAGGTGAAAATGCTTAGTTAAGGCATGGTACATGAATTTTGGTAGAAGAGTACTACCCATACCAAAAGTGTATGTAACTGGCTTCCTATCACGGAGAGAACGACCAGCTCCATAGCCATCGATATCCAAGAAGTTATCAAGGAGAAGAGCCTGTCTATGTTGCTTTTTTAATAATCTTTCTTTCCTCTGGCAGAAAAAAAAAAAAAAACATTTTCATTACAATGGATGCAGGTGCTAAGAAAATGTTTGCCCTCAGCGACGTAGTTCAATTCTACTGTACCCATTACCAAGAGGATAAAGAGCAAAATAACAAAAAGTCAGCGAGCCAGTAGGCACCTTATGTTCTTTCTCTATATCAAGAAGCATATCATTCTTGAGCTTCTTTCCTAGAAAAGCTTCTGTTCTACTGTTACTTAAAAAAAGTTTCTCCTGCAGCAAAGCATAGGTGTAATATAATCAGCAGTATGACATTGCCAAACAAAATTACGCAATTGAAAATACTTCAGAATAGCATAATTTTTTTCATATGGTCCACAACTTAGAGCTGCTTAGTGCTTTATGTTCTGGTTAAACCCGTCAAAAAATAAACCTAAAAAAGAATCTCATATCGACATCCAGTAGATTACCTACACTGAAATGGACTTCTTTGAAAACTATTCCTGAAACCGGTTATTAGCATTGCCTTGATTTCTTTATTCAATCACAATCGCCACATATATCAATGAACACAGGAGGGACTTCTCAGACAGTTCAGGATTTATTGTAGTATAGACTTACAGAAACATCTTGGAATTCATCAAAATTAGTGGCCACAGTTTCCTAATGGTATGTTACATTCGGAAGAACCTTGGAACCCTTTGTTTTGACCTTCCCTAGCTCGGCTTTCCTGATTTCGCGATATAAACGGTGACCAATTAAGGAGTCATCTTCATACCTGAGGAAAAACCAAACAGGTGTTATCACATATATGCTAAAAATCAAATGTCCTCCAAATTCATTACACGTAGTTTAGTTCTCCTATTTTCCACACACCAAAAATTAACTCCGTGCGAGTCGCCACCAACACGATCTTTACGAAATGTTGAGAGATGAACCCCACTTTTAAGTGAACTTTCAATGTAGCCCCTGATATCCTCTTGCTGTACAAATTTACAAAAACCATCTTAACAGTTGGTGTTAAAACCACATTTCTCCAGTCAATCATCAACAGTACCTCAGCAACCTCCAGAGGTAAAAAAAAGATAAGGTGTTTTACTATATAGCAATAAAAAGGAAAAAAAACACAATTAAACCTTTTTTAAGTGCAATGCATGAAACATCCAAACAGATACGTGAATAAAGCCGTTAGAAGAAACATCCAACCAAGTGCCGTGGATACAATACTTTACAATTTGAGAGAATAAAAAAGAAAGTCAAAGAAGCAAAGGTGATTGAAAAATACATGTACTGTTAAGAAGTATAGCATGATTACCTCAACGCGAATATCACACAAAGCTTTCAGAATCACCACACGGATGCCTGGATCGAGTGATTTGTACACTTCAATCTCTAGCCTAAAAGAATTGAGACGTGAAACTAATAAATGCTTGACTAATCAATTACTAACAGATCTTGAAATAATAAGTACTCACCCCTGAGAGGTTACAATAGGAAGGTCCCCGTCTGCAACCTAAACGAAGTATGCAAAGCACAAATATCAAGAATTAAATCATAATGCCAAGTTACTTAACATATCATGTGAAAGAAGATCAACATTCATTACCCAGTGCCACCAATCTCTTAGTTTTCACAGTGACCCACGTATCACGTGTGAGGGCCATCCGAGTTATAGGAGGAATGGCCTACAAATAGAAAATGCAAAAAATTGTATAGAACTTGTTTAAGGAAGAATCTGTTAAACAATTGAACGTTTCATAGTAGTAGAAGAAAATATGTGAGTCAAATCAGGATTAGCATCAATATCAACAAAAAGCAAGTGCAACACTTTATAAATTACAAAACAAAAGACAATCATAACTACGTACAACAAAAGAAAATAAATAATATCCTGACAACGATCAAGAGCGCCCGAAAGAGACTCAGAGAAAATCAGTATTGTTCTTCACCATGTCTAGTATAGCTGGCTTCACCATGCCTACAATTTTAGATACTATTTTCGGATAAATCAATTTCTACAGTCACTCGTTCGCAAATAGAGTTTCATCTTCAATCAAAATTGAGGAAAGAGCATAGTTACCAGAATAAAAGCTACATTTTTCCATCTGAACTAATGATGACCGTTCACATTTGCAAGCAAGTCACAACAGATAAAGAACGAAGAGCAAATCTATGCCAAGTCCTCTTCTATCTGGGACTGACCTCAGCACCCAGAATGTCATATTAACATCTACAATATTTGACACGATTTTCTCTCATTACAAAGAAGAAAAATTCTCAATTCTAGTGCCATCATTATATACGCCAACAAAATCATATCATTGGTTATTCTCCACTAACATGAGCAAAACACCCAAAAGCATAGTGGTAGTAGGATCACCGGTTTTATTCATGTCATTTGCATAAGTTCGTAACGTACATTCAACTTAGGACCGATAAACCAAATCGCAAGGAAAAACTAGTAAAAACTAATACATTGTGAGAGTAAGAAAGAACCAAAGCACCAACCTTTAGTAGAGGGATATGCACATCACTTAAAAGTGTCATTTGGAGTAAGCAAAGCCGTTTCCAACTCCTCAGCCGAAAACTCCACTTTGATATTCAAAAGCGGTCTAAAGATCTTCATCATCCAAAAGAACCAGAATATAGCAGTTACTCACTGCCAGCTAAAGAAGTCAGAATTCAAGTAAAGAAAAGGACTCACATGCAAGAAATTAAGTAAGGAAGCAAGTTCCCACATGGAACGAAGACTCCGCCGTGGCACCTGTGAAGGTTCCGGAGGCTGCACAAGAGAAGTAACGATCTTAACAGCACATCCTCCGCCGCATTGCTTCTCATTCCTCGGTGACTCATCTCCATCCTCTTCTTCTCGATCGTCCACATCCTCAACCTCCTCTATATCTCTCTGTTGACTGACGCTTCTGCTCTTTTTTCGGTTGTTTAAACTTTCTCTCAGCTGCTTGCTGAAAGACTTTGAACTCTCAAAGTGTTTAAGGATCGGACAGCACAGATTTTACTCTGTTTTGTTTCTCTCTCACTGTTTCTTATTCGACACTCAACGTATTCTCTTTTGTGTATTACTCAATTCTTGTAAACGAAAACCACACATTTTTATTAGATATATAAACTGTATTTATAGGTTTACATGACACACTTTTACTAAGGGACACGTCTCTACAAGACAACCCAATGTGGAGACACATACATACACGTGTAACTGTTTTGCAGTTAATATAAGACTCTAAATAAAACTACCATGAAGACTTGATCACGACCAACATTTGCTGCTCTTAAAGACGCTGTTGTGACCTAACAGTACGTAGCTTGAGTAACCTCTTCCATAGAGTGTTGATTCGCAGAAACACCGTGTTCAGGTGAAGATCGGTCAGGTACGATCTTGATACATAACCACACGTGCGAGCAGACACGTGCGACACCAACAAAATAATTAGACGAATCAGAAGCCAACACGTGGCAGGTGGGGAGTAAAGATTCGAAGAATGCCGTTAGGCCAGCTTTATGATCACGCAATACTGCTTTTTGTCATTTTATCGAAATCATTTTTAAACTTTTGAGGATTTAGAACTTTTCCTGCAGGTTTCTCTTTTCTCGAGAGCTGGCTTACTCGTATGGGTGTTTTATGAACATCGATCGATTGTGTTTTGGAACTTTTGATTTTGTTAATCGGAGCTTGAGTTATTTTGAAATCAATCGGAAGTTTACTGCATTACAGGTATCAGAGCTGTGTCGTTTCTCGGAGGATGGTGAAGACGAGATCATAGGACGGTGAATCAAAAGGGAAGGAGTTCGATATGGAAGATCCGATGGAAGCGAGACTGTCAAAGTTGGAGGATATTGTTGCAGAACAACACAAGGTGACAATGAAACAGTTCGCCGACATGTTTGAAGCTCTTAGCAGATCCACGGTGAACAAGGTGGTGGAAGATCAGTCGGGTTACGATCGCGATGCTCCGGTATCAGCGAGATCAGTAGAGAACATATCTGGGGTTTCTGATCATTTTCGTGATAACAGGAGATCAGATCACAATCAGGTACGTGCAGAGATTCATCATGCTTATGGGAACTTGACAAGGATGGGGAAGATTGAGTTTCCACGGTTTGATGGGACAAATCTGAAAGGGTGGTTGTTTAAGACAGAGGAATTTTTTGGTGTAGACTACACTCCTGAAGATTTGAGGGTTAAGATGGCTGCCATACATTTTGACGATGATGCTTCTACTTGGCATTAATCATTTATCTGGGGTTGGTTTGGAAGTGTTGTATGATTGGAAATGATATGTCAAGCTGTTGAGGGAGCGGTTTGAAGATGAGTGTGATGATCCTATGGCAGAGCTGAAACTGTTGCAAGAGACTGATGGTATCATGGAGTATCACAAGAAATTTGAAAGCATCAAAGTAAGGGTTAATTTGTCAGAAGAGTATTTGGTGAGTGTGTATCTGGCAAGGTTAAGAGTGGATACACAAATGCATGTGCGAATGTTTCAACCGAAATCTGTGAGGCATTGTTTTTACTTTGGGAAGACGTATGAAAAAGCATATCCAAAGAAACAGGTTGCTACAAGTTGGGGGTCTCGTGGTGTGAACTCAGTGAGTTACTCTCGCAATTCACGGGAGCTGGAGGCAAAAGCAGATCAATTTCCACCTAAAGTGACTGCTAAACCAGTACATCAACCGGCTAGGAAGATGTCTCAACAGGAGATGAGTGACAGAAGAGCCAAGGGGCTGTGTTATTTCTGTGATGAGAAATACACTCCTGAGCACTATCTGGTCCATAAAAAGACACAACTCTACAGAATGGATGTGGAAGAAGAGTTTGAGGATGCTGTGGAGGTGTTACTTGAGGAAGAAGAGCTTATGCCTAAGATTTCTGTTAATGCAGTATCTGGCATATCAGATTACAAAACTATGAGAGTCAAGGGCACATATAATAAGAAGATTCTGTTTATTTTGATTGATTCAGGGTCTACTCACAATTTTATTGATTCAGAAGTAGCCAAGAAGCTGGGTTGTAAGATGGAGAATGCTGGGTTGACCAAGGTTTCAGTGGCAGATGGGAGACGGTTGACAGTGGATGGCAAGATAAAAGACTTTGAGTGGAAGTTGCAATCTACTACCTTTCATTATGACATTTTATTGATTCCCTTACAAGGTGTTGATATGGTGTTAGGTGTTCAATGGCTGGAGACTTTAGGTCACATTTCTTGGGATTTTAAGATACTGGAAATGAGGTTTCGGTTTAAGAATCAAAAAGTGATACTCAATGGTATCAAAACCAGGTCAGTTAGAGATGTGAAGGCCCATAAACTGCAGAAATTCCAAGAAGACCAAATTCAGTTGACAATGATTTGGGTACAAGAGGTTCCTGAAGAAGAAGGAGGGGACTTCTATACTCTGAATACTTGGGGCATTTCATCAGTGCTTTGGGAATATCTACTGATCCTGCTAAAGTTCAAGCTGTGCAGGACTGGCCAAAACCTACTACCCTCAAGCAATTAAGAGGTTTCTTAGGTCTAGCAGGGTATTATAGACGCTTTGTAAAGGGGTTTGGTGTGATAGCAGGACCATTGCATGCATTAACTAAAACTGATGCATTTATTTGGTCCGCAAAAGCGCAGGACGCATTTGATGCATTGAAGCAGACGTTGTGTATGGCTCATGTGCTTGCTCTTCCACTGTTTGACGAGGCTTTTGTAGTAGAGACTGATGCTTGTGGACAAGGAATTGGTGCGGTGTTAATGCAGGAAGGGCACCCCTTGGCATACATCAGTCGCCAACTGAAAGGCAAAGAATTACATCTCTCTATTTATGAAAAGAAACTGCTTGCAGTGATATTTGTTGTAAGGAAATGGAGGCACTACCTGCTACCCAATCATTTTGTGATCAAGACAGATCAAAGAAGTTTGAAGTATTTGTTAGAGCAGCGTTTGAACACACCCATTCAACAGCAGTGGCTTCCAAAATTGTTGGAGTTTGATTATGAAATTCAGTACAGGCAGGGTAAAGAAAATGTGGTGGCTGATGCTTTATCTCGTGTAGAAGGAGCTGAGATTTTACATATGGCTTTATCTTTGGTGGAGTGTGACTTATTGAAGGAGATACAAGCAGGGTATGAAACTGATGCAGCCCTGCAAGAGATCATTAATGCCATTCGCAAAGAACCAGGTTCAAAGAAGCATTATTCATGGACCCAAGATGTTTTGAGGAGAAAAGACAAGATTGTAGTACCTTCTGATGCAAAAATCAAAGACTCTATTCTGCAATGGCTGCATTGTTCAGGTTGTCGGAGGGCATTCGGGAAGGGATGTTACTTACCAGCGAGTAAAGGAGATTTTCTTTTGGAAGGGTATGGTAAAGGACATACAGGCTTACATCCGAGGCTGTAATGCATGCCAGCAGTGTAAAGGTGATAATGCGGCTTCTCTGGGACTACTTCAGCCCTTACCAATTCCTGAGACCATTTGGAGTGATGTATCCATGGATTTCCTTGATGGATTACCTAACTCTGCCGGCAAATCTGTGATTATGGTGGTGGTGGACAGATTGAGCAAAGCTGCTCATTTCATCGCTCTGGCTCACCCCTATAGTGCTTTAACAGTGGCTCAGGCCTACTTGGATAATGTCTTCAAACTTCATGGCTACCCTAATTCCATTGTAAGTGACAGGGACACAGTGTTCACTAGTGATTTCTGGAGGGAATTCTTTTCTTTGCAAGGTGTCACTCTGCAAATGTCAAGTGCTTATCACCCTCAAAGTGATGGCCAAACTAAAGTGGTGAACAGGTGTTTGGAAACTTACTTGAGGTGCATGTGTCATGCTCAGCCTGCAATGTGGAATAAGTGGTTAGCTCTGGCAGAGTATTGGTATAATACTAACTACCACTCCTCCAGCAGAATGACACCATTTGAGGTTGTATATGGGCAAGCTCCACCAGTGCACCTACCTTATTTACCTGGAGAATCAAAGGTAGCTGTGGTTGCAAGATCATTACAGGAGAAAGAGAACATGATTTTGCTTCTGAAGTTCCATTTAATGAGAGCTCAACATCGGATGAAGTAATTTGCTGACCAGCATCGTACTGAGCGTGAATTTGCCATTGGAGATTATGTGTATGTCAAGTTGCAACCTTACAGGCAAACCTCTGTGGTTACAAGAGGAAACCAGAAGTTGGCTCCCAAATACTTCGGACCCTACAAAATTGTTGATCGTTGTGGGGAAGTTGCATACAAGCTCCAGTTACCTAGCTACTCTCACATACACCCTGTTTTCCATGTCTCCCAGCTGAAGGTATTGGTGGGTAACGTCCATACTACTAATCACTTACCTACTGTGCTGCAAGATGTTTTTGAGAAAGCACCAGACCGTATTCTTGAGAGAAAGATGGTGAAAAGGCAAGGGAGAGCTGTCACAAAGGTTTTGGTTAAATGGCTTAATGAACCAGAAGAGGAAGCTACTTGGGAGTTCTTGTTTGACTTTCAGAGACAGTATCCGGACTTTGCTGCTTAAAACCTTGAGGTCAAGGTTCTGTTGAGAGGGGGAGATTTGATACAGAACCACACGTGCGAGCAGACACGTACGACACCAAGGAAAGAATAAAACGAATCAGAAGCCAACACGTGGCAGGTGGGGAGTGAAGATTCGAAGAATGCCGTTAGGCCAGCTTTATGATCACGCAATACTGCTTTTTGTCATTTTATCGAAATCATTTGTAAACTTTTGAGGATTTAGAACTTTTCCTGCTGGTTTATCTCTTCTCGAGAGCTGGCTTACTCGTATGGGTGTTTTATGAACATTGATCGATTGTGTTTTGGAACTTTTGATTTTGTTAATCGGAGCTTGAGTTATTTTGAAATCAATCGGAAGTTTACTGCATTAGATCTCGGATGAGCAAGGCATGGGGGATGAGAGTAATGGAGAAGATCGATAAGTAGAAAGAGGAGTAAAATTAGGGTTTTTGTTTTACTTAAGATTGAAGGTTTAGGTTTGAAAGGAATCAAAAATCCTTAAGATTGAAGCAAAATCTAAATGATCGGTTAAACAGCGATGGAGGACGAAGCAGGAGGACAATATCTTTGTCTCACTTAATCACTTGTGTTTAAGCACTTTCTAGTTTTGTCTCTCACTTAATCACTGTTTACGCTTTGCATTAACAGTAGAGTCTTGATCAGATCCATATTGCTCTGTTTTATAAAGGTTTATGAACATATTTGTGAAAGAATATCTTTGGTCTCATTCATCATACATGTAATCCTCTCAAAACATCCTGAACATACAATTCAATAACAAAAACTCATAATAATTCTTCAACACGAACAGGAAACAACTTTTGGAAACTAGTATAATAAACCTAGCAGAATTAAAGACATAGACACAAATAAAACCACCAAGCTTCCATGGAAACCATTCATATATTTATAACAAGAAGACGATGAGGAAGAAGGAGAACTCGAGGGACCGGGGTTTCTTCTAGCTGCCGTGGAGTTTTCCTTGGAGCAAATCAAGTTGCACCGGCTCGGCCTAACCACTCTATAGACACCATTGCTTGTGAGCAAATAGATGTCTTTGTTGTTATCCTCCCCAAAGGAGAAGACATAGCCTAGAGATAGCCCTGAAGTTCCCGGAGAATCACTGCATTTCATGGGTGAGTCGCTGGCGCAGCTGAACGTTGTTCTCTTGGTCACAAAGTTTCCGCTATTAGCAGGTGTTTCAATCCCCGCCCACACACCATTTCCATATAGATCAGCATAGATGTACCTGCAGAAAAAACCATTATTATTGCAAAAATGTTTTGTTACCATATAAATGTGAGAGCCACAAGAGAGAAGGAAGCAGAGAAGAGTGTATGTTGGCTCACATTCCAGCTGTGCAAGGATCAGTCTCTGATCTATAGAAGTATCCTCCAGTGATCGAAGCTGATTTTCCGCTTGAGTCAACTTCAGAGTGGTTGTAACCCATCACAGGAAATATCGTGTTTATGGATTTAGCAGATGTGTTTCCTCCAGGTGATGACTCGGGATGGAAAAGATCTGGGCCTTCATAAACACGCCAACCATAGTTTCCTCCTTTGGTAATAAGATCTACCTCTTCATATGTGTCCTATTAACCAGAAAACATATCAGTACTGTGGAAGACTGCAAAAAAGCTTAACAGACAAACTCATTGTCAAAAGAAGCTATTACCTGTCCAACATCAGCACACATGAAGTAAGAAGGCCTAGAATAATCAAAGCTGCATCTCCAAGGGTTTCTCAATCCAACAGCCCATATTTCAGGTTCAAGCTCTTTGTCTTCACGGAAAGGGTTGTCTTTTGGTATAGAGTAGTTTCCCCATAGACCCATTTTGGAGATCTCAGAAGCACCTGAAGACATTTGTGGATCTTGGTTAATGACAAAGGACATTCATATAATGCTGTGTTTTTTGCATCACATGTTGCAGATTCAAATACTACATAAACAAAAGCCAAAGTATACCCACTAGGAATGTTATCTACATCAAGCCTCATGATCTTTCCTAGCAAAGATTTCTTGTTCTGTGAGAAATTGTACGGGTCTGCGCCTCCACCTCCATCTCCCATCATAAAGTATAGGTACCCATCTGGACCAAAGAGAATCTGTCCAGCATGGTGAGATGTGAAGGGAAGTCCCATTGTGAAAATCCTCCTGACTTCTGTTGGCTTAGCGTTCTTCGCCTGAACAACGAGAAAAAAGCTTAAGGCTCTATGACAAACAACAAAAGTGTAAGATGCTGAAAAGAGGACAAGAGGAGTATATACCTTAGAAGGGTCTGACGAGGTACCATTGGCTGTATACTCAGCTATTACGGTTTGGAATTGGCATGGTTGAGATCCACTGTCAGGAGTTATTTTAGAAGGATCACAGTTCACATCGGAGTTACATGAGCACCTTCCAGTACATCCTGGCCACGTGGACTTATCGCAGTTGAAAGAAGCGAAAAACCGCCCATTTTGAGCAAACTTTGGATGAAAAGCCATTCCCATCATCCCAAACTCAGTATCAAAATGAATCTCATCAGTCAAATCCACAAACGGGCTAGATGGATCAACATCTAATACCCCACCTGAATCCTGATCCGGTATACCAGCCAAGAATACTATTCCAGGTTGTGTAGAGAAGAATGCTCGGTTGGAACCATCAGGGTGAGGAACCATGTTGAGGTAAGAACCGTTACCGATTTTCTCAAGGCATAGACCAGAAGGTGGCTTGTCAGGAATAGTGTCATTAAGAGTAACAGGCTCACCGCTGAAGCAAACAGTTTCATTGGTGCTAGCTCCACCAAAGGCACTGCAGAAATCAGTTTTGGACTGCCATAGATCAGCAAGCTTGGAGGCATTGTTATTTGATGGTGCTCCAGCTCGGCCTTGCAACGAGGCAGCGAAAAGAGAATCTGATATGGAGACGTTTTGACATGTCTCCCATGTCTCAGAGCAAAAGTCTTTTGTGGAATTTGCTGAGCTGGTAGAGTTGCAGAGGATTGGAACAGACTGTTGATCTGAATTATCTCTGAATAAGTCCGATGAAAAAGGATCGCATTTCTGTAACATCAGAGTAAGAAAAAAAAAAAAAAAAAAAGGAAAACTTAGAACACAAATCCTCTTCTGCAGATTCTTTTTCAAGCAAAAACATCACAATGGTTCCAAACAAATTATGTATTGAGTGTTGCAAAATGAAACATCTGCACAAAATCTTTAAAGATTGTTACAAGATTGTACTTACAGCACAAAGGATTGACTTTACAACAGAAGCACAACCCTTGTCGGAAATGTTCATAGCTTGGAATTGCTTATTCAAATTGGAATCTTCCATCGTATTGCAGCATGTTTTTCCTTTGTAAGGACAAAAGCTCAATGTCGAATTCACCTCCATGGGAGCTCCTGAAAAACCACAAAAACATAAAGTTGACCATTGCATCAATCTCCAATAGCATAACTAACATTATAATCCATGAGCGAATAACAAAAAAACACTCACTTGAATCGGAACAAAGAGGAAGAGCCCATGAAGAAAGATCGAAACATGACAGGAACAAGAAGAAGAACACAAGAGATTGATGAAGCCTCATGGTGCCTCACAAGAGACAAATCTTTGAGGATAATGGATAATGACAGTGGAAGAGAGAGAATCAAGAGGGAAGAAGAAAAGAAGCCTCTTTTTTATACATCAGATTCTCAGGACAGGACAAGAGATAGGACTGACAATCGAAATAATAAAACTAGTTTGTTTGACTCTACAGACAGAATAAATGCAATTGCGATGGCGTTTACTCTCTTCCCATGACCACCAACAACCATATCCCCAGAAATCTCTCTTCTCATATAATAATTAATGAATATTATCATGTTCATTTTGAATTTTTCAACTTTCTCGTGGCACAGGGAGAGATACGATGAACAAAGTTTGTGTCTTTTTCTTTGCTTTGCTGCTAGCTCTCGATTTTTTTTTCAACTCCTCTCTCATTCACGGGATTATCGTCTTCAGATGAGAAAGTCAAAGCAGTTGACTTTCTCCATGTGGGTTTTGGATTTCTAGGAACTTATTGGGGGTTCGCAAAGTAGGTTTGAAGTTTGGTAAAACAAAGACAAAAAGCAATTGTCTTTTTCAAGTCCTCTTCCAGTTAAGGCCTACAAAACTACTTTTTAATTCAAAGTCATAACTTGTTTTTTATAATAAAGTAATTACAGTATGTGGAAACTATAAAAAAAGCATAATTGGAAAGCCATTGAATAGGGTGTTGGTGAATGGTGATTGGTGATTGGTTTGTGGATTAGTCTGAATAAATGAATGAATGAGACTTTATGGCCTGCAGTATTATGTAACTGCATAGAGCATAGTTATCAATAAATTTGAATTAGATAATTACAACATTATTGGGGGATCTGAGATGTCTATACAATTCACAAAACTCACATTTGTGGAAGAAACTACAAAAAAGAAAGAGAGACAAAGATCTCACCTTTCTTTCTTCCCATCTCTAAACACAGACATTTGATGCAAACATAAGTTGAAATCAACTTACAGGTAAAGTAATTCATGTACCTCTGCGGATCATGGATGTCGCAAGAGACGCTTTTCCAAAGTATATTATTCACAAGAACTCTATCGACGATGCAACCTCTTGACAAGGATCTGTCGGTAGAGCGTCTTTGTCCGAAAGAACAGCACAATGGCGACAAGAAACCCAAAGAAAGCAACAGACGCCATTATAACAAAGGACAGCCTGAAGCAGTGAGAGCCATAACATGTATTCCCTTCCCCAGAAGCAGTCTTGTCATAGATATAACCGATCAGCCTTACAGAGAAGATATAGGAACCGATGGGGCTAGCCACGGAAATGGTGTTGAAGATGGTTCCCATGTGGCGAACCCCGAATAGTTCAGAGGAGATTGTAGGCATCAGTGACCACTGTGAACCATAACAAACACCAACTATAACAGAACCAACATAGAGGTTTCCTTGAAAACCAGAGGCTATGATTAGATGGCCTATAGTCATCGTTCCAAGTGTTGCAGCCATTAGCAATGGACGTGGCCATCCTCTTCTGTGTAGCAACGCATCTGAGGCATAACCAGCTCCAAATCTACCAAGAAAGTTCCATATACTCCACAAAGAGACCAATGAATTTATCTCAACGGGTGAGTATCGAAGAGACTCCCCTATTTGCCGAATGTTGTTTATCGTCGAAAGTCCAGAGCCCATTCCACAAATCATGGCAAGAAACAACAACCAGAAACTTAGGTTTTTCATAGCTTGCAGAAGATTCAGGTTCTCACTCAGACCAGAATCTATTCTACTGTCGCCTTCAGAACTTTGGCTACCGGAGGTTGTTGCCTTTGGACTGCTTATGAGAGGGGAATAATCATTTGGTGCTGTTTTCTCCATGCCGTCTCGTTGTGCTCTTCGCGCAATAAGTAGAGGCAAGGCAAGCAGGACGAGTAGACATACAAGTGTGACAACATTGGCCCATGATGACAAGCCAAAGGTGTTCTTCAATATGATAACGATCATAAGATAAGCTGCAATGATTAGAGATACAGCTGAAAGACCATTTAAATGCTTTTTATCATCGGCTACGCTTGTCTCATAGATCCTGACTAGAGGCATGACCAAGAGTGAGAGCACGGTTGGTGTTACTGCCAGTAGAAGAATGAAGCTCGCCGGATCTCCAGCACACACTGTCTCGTACAGTTGAATTAATATCGCTCCGCTTAGACCAAGAAAACCCTGCAAAGAATGAAGTAGAGATAAGCTTGGAAACATCAAACAATGATCATAAACAGATTGAAACACCGTGTCAACAGAGCAAAAGCATATTGAAAACAGCTTGTAAGAAAAATGGCCAGTTTACACAAAGATCATGGTCTGCTCAATAGAAATACATCATATTACCAAGTATCAACAGAACATGAGCTACATCCCCAAAAACTTCAGCTAGCTCCCACAACTACCATATTATTTGAAGAACAAATTCCAAACTTGAACCATGAAATCTCCCAGTGTTAATATACCAAACCAAATTGGGTTTAAAGGAAGTTTGTGCTCTCAAGAGTGGAGGTTACATCTTCATTTGCAAGGTTACCCAGAAAAGAACAAATATTTACTAAGCAATAGGTCCTACACTTGTGGTACACAATTTCGACTCAGTTATATTATATATAAAAACGAGTGGATTCAAATCTCGATTGCTCCCACGTTCAAGTTCAAAGCATCTACCTTTTCCAACTGTTACCCAAGTATCCTCATTTATAATTTACCAGGATCATAGTCGAATATTGATCATTAAGTCCCAAGGAAACAACTTTACGCGTGATCCAACAATACAGATCCATTCAAGACACCGATAAATTGAAAGGCTACAGTCAAAAACTCACCTTCATAATGCCAACTGCTGTACCACCATAGTCAGCGAAATTCTCAACGGCACTAACGACATTAGCCGTATTGAAGAACGTTTGCGACTGTGCTGCTAAGAACATAAAGAGACACATCAGCGGCACCGGCGGCTTCGCGATCAGTCCGGTAACGGAAGCCCAAATGAGAAAATAACCGGCGAAGCACTGAATTGCCCCAATAGCAAGCACCACCCAAGGCCCTCCTGCGCCTCCGATTCCGCCTCCCCGTCCACGGCGGCGATTGGAGGTAGCGTATGTATACAAAAGCCCGGAAAAAACTCCGGCGTTTGCTCCGATGTCTTTGAAGACGGAGACGGTGTCGAGGGTGGATTGATCGTACGATTGGGTCGATTTCAGGACGGCGGAATAGATACTGAAGGTGTAGGAACCGCCGCTTGTAGATTGTATCCATATACTAGACGCCATAGCCACCCATTTCGTCATTATCGTCTCCATCGCCGCCAATTACTTCCAGCTTTCTCGCCGGCTAAAAAAAAAAAAAAACGAAGAAGCGAACAACTATCACGAATCTATTTTTTTTTTTTTTGTCGTCATATCACGGTTCTATTATTCGGCATAAAATTGAATTCGGACCAACATTTTTTTAATTATTAAAAATTAATGGGATGAAAATGTTGGAATGGGCCTATGTAGTTTGAAGTCGTAGCTCTTGATTCTGTGAGCCCAATTAACTAGTAAATGACACGTGGAGTCACATGGAGAGCACACGACAGCCACAAGACGGCTCGTGGAAGAGACAAGACGGAACGGGGGAGTTAAGTAACGGATTAAACTAACGGCGTCAACGTTTGACTGGTCAAGGAGGATGGAGACAACTGTACGGCCGGCCAAGGTCACGCCATTTTTTCATAAATCTCGACCAATAGTTTTATAATCACGAGGCTGACTCAGCTAATCTTCCGCAAATCACGAGATTTTTCGTGCATTATACTATCATGTAATAAAGTTTATTATTTATTTTCGTGCATTATACTATAATAAATAATACTATAATCAACGACGTTGGAGATATAAACTAATGTTGAACAGTTGACAACAACCAAAATATTGTTTATTTTTATCTGATAAAAAAATAATGTTGAACAGTTGTACTAATGATAAAAAATTTCCAAATTTATTAACATTTTAAATTAATATATTTTATTGTTTATAATTATTTTTTACTATTCAACTGCTTGATACCAACATATCTCTGATTGGAAGCAACCAAATGCTCTGTTTGGAAACGAGCCGCTCCAGTGGCAACCAATCATTTAGACTGTTGGTGAAGGCGTTTCATATGAGTGGTTGGAAAAAATGTTTTGTTTGAGTGGTTAAAACTGATTTTGAACGGTTGTAAAAGACATTTACAATCACTCTTTTGGAAAAGAGTTTAAAAACGTTGGTCCAATAGTAGAGAGGTTGCACAATTTATTTTTTGTCTTTTTGTTTTTTGTTTTTGGCATAAGATTTTTTTATCTGACAAAAGAAGAGAAATTTGTTTTTACTTATGCTTTTCAGTTAATATATTAACCTTTTCATAAAAGAAAAAAATTATTAAGAATAAATTTGCTTTTACTTATGCTTTTTAGAAAATATATTGACTGCATTGTAAATTTGATGCATTATTATATTAGACAAGAGTAATTTTTTAGCATTATAACAATTCTCATTTAACTATATTAATATTTCATATTATGAATTATATAATGATTTATTACTCCATATTTTTCATTTTTAAATTAATTTCAATTTTTTATAATTTATTATAATTTATATTATTAATTTCATTTTTAATAATTTATTACAAAAAATTTTTAATTTATTATAATTTATTATCGTAATGACAAAAGTAATTCTTTAGCATTATAACAATTCTCATGTAACTATATTAATATTTCATATTATCAATTAGATAATGATTTATTACTCCATATTTTTCATTTTTTAACTAAACTAATTTTAATTTTTTTATAATTTATTATAACTTATACTATTCAACCGCTATAATGTTACCAATCAAGATAAATACTCAACTGCTCTTTTTTACCGTACCGCATTTTCCATCCGCTATCTTTAACCGCTTTTTTTAACCGTTTTCTCTACAACAGCTATAAATTTTTTAGTCGCCGAGTTTAAACGTGCTTACCAATCAGAGCCCATAACTATTATTTAACTGCTCGTTTGAAATTCAACCCCCTTCTCTCTTTCGACATCTCCAATCGCTTTCTCTTTAACCATTTTTTTCACAAGCGCTATAAATATGCTTAACCACCATATTCAAACGGTGTTACCAATCGTACTCATAAAAAAAAGACATATTAGGATACAAATTTTTTTGTTTATTTCAGGTAAAAGAAAAAAAAATTCTCCGTTAAAATTTTTAAAAATCTAAATTTTATTTGAAAGACAATAAAAATGAAAAGAATTTTAGTTAGTTACCAAAGAAACAGAGACAAAACGGATATTTAAATTCTAATCCCGCCACAATATGATATAAGCTTTTGTTGGTTATCAGCTGCAACGTCTGAGTCACTTTCTAATATAATAAAACTCAAAATCCCAAATTGATTAAAAAACTGGCTTCTGCAAAGATGGTTCAGACCTTACAAATCCTTCTCTACTCGTCAACTGGATTCTTTCTTCTTTCCCTTTTCTTCTTCACTTCATCACGACGACGAAAATTTGATTTTTTCAATCACGGCTATTGTTGCGGTGGATGGGAGGCGGAAATATTCATTCCCTTCCGCGGGAAAATGCTTCGGTTTCTTCTTCTGCGGTTACCGTCAGAAATACGAAGCTTTCGGATGCTCCAGTTCTTTTTTCGTTTACTGCCACAAGGTTTTTCGTGCTTAGCTGGTGGAGCTCCGACGTTTAGCTACTGACGCGGCAGAAACAGATTCCAGTAGCTGGGATATGGCCGTGGAGCTACGCCGCAAGTTTGAGTTTTTGAAGCTTATATATAAGTATCATAGCGCAGCTGAAGATGAGGTTAGATTTTATCAACTTTACTTCATCTTTTTTTCCCCTATAGATATGATGTTCATATTGTAAGGAATTTCCGATAAAGTTTCTTTCTCTGTTGTTTAAATTTCATTTACTCCTGCTTCATATGTCCCTTTATCTTATATGTCACAACTTTAATTCGAAAAAAAATTGTCCTTTGATCTTGGTTAGACTAGGTTTCTATGGTAAAGACCTTGTCCAAATTTTTGTTGCGTCTAACCAGTTTTAGTTTGTGAATCTTTGATGATGTCAAGAATCTGACTTATAGATTGGAATCCTCATCATGATAATTAACATAAGTGGCTTTTGAAATGATTTTTACCGGCAGGTTATATTTTTGGCGCTTGATGCACGAGTGAAAAACATAGTTTCTAACTATTCGCTTGAGCATGCTGGCACAGATGATCTCTTCACCTCAATTTTTCATTGGCTACATGTTCTTGAAGAGGAAATAGGAATCAGAAGTGATGTACTTCGTGAAGTTATACTATGCATAGGCACCATTCAGTCATCCATGTGCCAACATATGCTTAAAGAAGAGCGGCAGGTATAATGATTTTATAATCTTGTTATACTTCAACTCTATTTTTGACAAATACAAGAGCTTTTGATGGAAATAACATTTCAGTCATAGATAATCTGTCACTTTTCTTATAATTGGGTCAAGCTGAGGCTTATAACTTCATGCTCTATGCAGTTATTTCCTTTGTTAATTGAGAAGTTCTCTTTCCGAGAACAGATATCACTTGTGTGGCAATTCATTTGTAGTGTTCCAGTAATGGTGCTGGAAGACTTTTTGCCATGGATGATGTCTTATCTCTCTCACGAGGAGAAAACTGAAATTGAGAATTGCATTAAAGATGTTGTCCCCATTGAAGACTCATTACAACAGGTACATCCTTTTGCTAAGATATGTTATGTCTTCTTTCGTCTTTTTCGTAATTCTAATAAGATAAAAAATAATTTCTGAAGGTCATATACTCTTGTCTACTTGACAAGAGTCAATCTTGTTGTGGGATTCCTACAGAGATCATGAAAGGAGTCCAGTATGTAGATGTGTCTAGAAATATAAAGAACTCATCTCAGACACATCCGTCCAGCGGATGTTTTCAACGCTTTTGGCAGTGGAGTAAAAAGTCTCTCTCTATTCCAAATGTAGGACACAACCCGATTCACAATCTTCATCTTTTTCAAAATGCGATTGAAAAAGATTTGAGAGAGATTCAGGAAGGACTGTGCCAAGCAAAATTTTGAAGGCTTCTTTTGGACCTTGATGTACTGATGGCTCGGTTAAACTTCCTTGCTGATGTCCTTGTTTCTTATAGGTAACAGTTTGTTGGATAACTTGATTTCTCTATTCGGTATGGTGCCTTTTGTTCCTTAAAACGTTTTTTGTTTATTTTTCAACCTCCTTTCTCTGAATGGGTTGCAGAATGTTTTGTTTTGTTGCAGCAATGCGTTCAAAAAGTTCTTTCACCCGGTGTTAGAAAAAATGACAGATCGTCGCTCTTCTACTACCGTACAATTCACCATAGATGATGTTCTCGAGAATTTTCAGAGATTGTTATACAAAAGTGCTGATGATAAAACAAGGACGAATAGTTTTCTATTGCAGCTTCGGGAGGAACTTGAGTCCCTAGTCCAAGTAACAAAGCAATTTTCTATACAGAGAACAGAGGTAAGCTTTATGATACTCCTACTATATTTTACTCGTTTCTGTTTTTGCCTTGTATGTATACTATATCCAAAAAAATTAACTCATTGTCGTCTAGGTATTCCCAATCATCAGCAAGAATTGCAACCATGAAATGCAGAGGCAGCTCCTATACACATGCATTCATGTCTTGCCTCTTGGATTGCTAAAGTGTGTCATACTTTGGTTTTCTACTCATCTGTCAGAAGAAGAATCTCAATCCATTCTTCACTTCTTAACTTTGGAAGATTCTTCTCCCAAAAAATCATTTGCACGTCTCTTGCTGCAATGGCTTCGCTTTGGCTACTCAGGCAAAACCTCTGTTGAAAGTTTTTGGAAACAATTGGCCGTAATGTTTAAAGTAAGATGTTCCTGCCAGAAGGAGCACACTGAAGCAGCATCTGGATCCTTTTCCAAACAAGCACAGCTGCAACTATGCAAAGGACCTAAAGCTGACTTGCTTGTTTGTCATTGGAAGATAAATAAGTCTTCAACTTGCTTATTGTCAATGGATCCAGCTGCGGGAGATATGTATGAGACACCTTACTCTAGTCGAATGAATCAGCAAATGATTTTCTCAGGAAAGCATAAGCCTCCTCTCCATCTTCCAGAGTTTTTTGGTGAGAAGAATACGGAGGATCCACTCATTATGAACGTGAAACCAATTGACCTTCTTTTCTTCTTCCATAAGGCAATTAAGATGGATTTGGACTACCTTGTTTGTGGATCATCAAGATTGGCAAACGACTTTTGGTTCCTCACAGAGTTTCAACAGCGATTCCATATGATAAAGTTTCTGTATCAGATACATTCTGATGCAGAGGATGAGATTGCATATCCAGCACTGGAAGCAAAGGGAAAACTTAAAAACATTAGTCACTCATTTAGCATTGATCATGAGCTAGAAACTAAACACTTCGATAAAGTTTCATTCATTTTAAATGAGATGTCAGAACTGAACATACTGGTTTCTACTATCAATTCCAGTGGAGTGGACCACCGAAAGATGAAGTATGAGCGGTTATGTCTGAATCTCCAGGAGATATGCAAGTCCATGCACAAGCTATTGTCTAAGCATATCCAACATGAAGAAACTGAGCTCTGGGGTCTATTCAGGAACTGCTTCTCTATTGAAGAACAAGAGAAAATCATAAGGTGCATGCTTGGAAGAATAAGTGGAGAAATATTGCAGGATATGATACCCTGGTTAATGGAATCTTTGACCTATGATGAACAGCTTGCCGCGATGTCCTTGTGGCGTTAAGCAACAAGGAAAACAATGTTTGTCGAATGGCTAACAGAATGGTACATCGGTCATGTTTTACAAGAGGAAGCAGGAGAAACAAACAACGATCCATTTGGGGATTCAGATCAACTGGAGATTGTTTGGAAGTATCTCTTTGAAGCAACTGCGGATGGAGACCAATGGAGAATTGGCAGCAACCTTGTCGAACTCCCAGAGACGAACTTGACAGGTACTATGAATAAATTACCTCCTAATAACAATGTTGAAGTTAGCAACAAAGAGGACAAAGATCTGGAACGCTTAGAGAGTAAAAAGATATGTAGAGGAGCTGAGAAAAAGGGGGACAAAGAACAAACTGACATCAATTACCATACAGGAAATCCTGCTCAGACTTTCTGAATGTCGCAGAAGACTAGCCGGTTTGGTCAATCCAAGAAATATGAACGACTATTAACAATGATTCAGGAGGAATTAGTGGTTGTGATTAAGAAAATATCATGTGACTCTTCCCTAGATCCTCAGAAGAAATCCTATATCAAGCAGAACTTGTTAACGAGGTAAGCCTAGCTACCTCTGTTTTGGTGTCTTGTTGTAACATATTTTGATAAGGTGAGAAGTCTATTTAGTCTTGTACATATTTCTATTAACAGGAAGATGTATAGAAGTAACTTATTCCTTTGGTGGTTAAATGGACAACATCATAGTTAAAATAGTCAAGATCATATTAAATGTGTCCTTCTTATATTGAGACTAACATAAGGTCAGGTACTTCTTTCAGTTGGTGGAATATCTCACAACGAACATATAATCTGGAACTATCCTCTCTCTCAAGCAACATGGAAACAGTTCCTGGTCAGCATCCATCATATCGAGATCCTCACAGTTTGGTCTTCGGTTGCAATCACTACAAGAGGAATCGCAAGCTTCTTGCTCCTTGTTGCGACAAACTTTTCACATGTATACGATGCCATGATGAAGAGGCTGATCACTCGGTGGATAGGTAGTAACATCTTCTACTTTTCATACAAGGAGCTTCGACAATCTTGTTGGGTCTTTAACCATCTTTGTTTCTCTTGAATTCTTGTGCAGGAAACTGATAACAAAGATGATGTGCATGAAATGCCTCTTGATTCAGCCGATTGGTGCAAATTTCTCAAATACTTTGTGCAAGTCATCAATGGGAAAATACTTCTGCAAAATATGCAAATTATATGACGATGAAAGGTAGCTTTTCCCCTACTTCACCTTTTCTTGCAAGTTATCAAAACTAAGAAATGAAATATCGTTAAGTAATTACATTTTATGATTCCTTTCTCGATTGAGTATCGGTAGAGGCTAACCGTCAAGGGTTCTTCATAACAGGAAAATTTATCACTGCCCTTATTGCAATCTTTGCCGAGTAGGGAAAGGATTGGGCATTGACTACTTCCATTGCATGAAATGCAATGCTTGCATGTCACGTACCTTAGCAGAACATGTTTGTAGGGAAAGTGCTTAGAAGATAATTGCCCGATTTGCCACGAGTATATCTTCACCTCCAACTCCCCAGTGAAGGCTCTTCCCTGCGGTCACTTGATGCACTCCACATGCTTTCAGGTACTTAACTCTGTCTAAAATATGTTTTTTGGGTAACAATGATAACCAAAAAAACGCGTTGCTAAGATTACTTAGCCTTTGTTCTTTGATTCTGGTAAGAGTACACATGTTCACATTACACATGCCCTATCTGCAGCAAGTCGCTAGGAGATATGCAGATCAGTTACACCATTTTCAAACAGTGTTTTTTCCCCCGTAAAAGATTAGTAATACTCTCAAACTGAACAAAGAACTGTCCCACACAGGTCTATTTTAAGATGTTAGACGCATTGCTTGTAGAAGAGAAGATGCCTGATGAATATTCCAACAAAACGCAGGTTTAGATCTTTCTCTTTCTCCATATTAATACATAGAACACAGCATCGCTCTCTCGGTCTCTTTCCCCATATGGATCATTGAGATGCAAGAATAAACTGAACGGAAAAATGGATTGGTGCAGGTGATACTGTGTAATGACTGTGGAAGAAAAGGAAATGTTCCTTACCATTGGCTCTACCACAAATGCACAACCTGTGGCTCCTACAATTCAAGGGTCCTTTAGATCTTTCTCCAATTTCCGTTTTCTATTTACATAATTGTAGAATTAGCAATATGTAGTACATTGCTGGTAAGAAAACATTTTTGTAACATTTGATGTTGTACAAAAATAATGCATACAAAAAATATTCCAAATGTTAATAAAATTTTGGGTCGTATCACCCTCAAATATTGATTTATATACTCCCATTACAACCCATTGTTAGAGGAGAAAGTGTTGACCTGAGGAGAAAAATATGGAGATAAGTTCCAGTCATCACTAACCTTAAACTTATGAAATACAAAACCAAGCCATTGGGATTTCGCCAAAAGGCCTTAAAAGAATAAAACAAAACAACTAATCTACAACTAGAGCAAATGCATCCTCTCAACATATGATTCAAGCAACCAATTCCTGAGAGGCTCTCCGCATCCAACAAAACAGCCTGAGTTCCCATTCTCAGTGAAAAACGGGAAGTTGAACATGTTGAGCAATTCTTCAACTGCTTGTCTCACCATCGACGTGCCTGTGACTCTACTTCGTCTTCCCCAGCCAGTGACTATATCAATCCGTGAAGGACAGTCTCCTGAAACCAACATCTGCTTACGGAACCACGCAAGTGTCCTAGAAAGTGCGATGACTGCAGTTCCTTCCGACATTACATGGAGATTGATAAGCCAATAGCTGCAGCTTTTCTCCCTCAATGCATCTGGATACACATTCTTAACTGCAGCCACTTCCCATACCGAGCCAGCCTCTTCTTTTAGACCTGACTTGTGGAGAAAATCTACTACTGCGTCCATGAGTCCTCGCTTGCTCTCTCTGTCCTCACTGTGCATAAAATCAAGGAAGTTGCTGACATGATCACGCACTTTTTGGCCATCAGGACCTGCAGGTGGCATTTTGAGGAGAAACATGTGAGCCGGATGACCTGAGACTGCCATTAGCTGGCCACAAAAGCCCATGTCAAAGTTTGAACGAGCATCTGTGCAACAACTCAATAGCAATGTGTATGTCTGCAAAGAAGGATGTAGACCAAGCGCCAGCATGCTTTGTAATAAGTTATAGGCTTCAGACATCCTGTGAACCCTAAGGAAAGTGCTGAGAAGGGAATTGCATGTGGGAACATTAGGTCGCAGACCTGCGTGAAGCATTGCTTGATACCATTGCCAAGCTTTTTCCACATTGCCAGCTTTTCCCCACAAGTCCACCAAAAGACCGTAAACCGGTTCATCAGGAACCCAGTTCTTATGTTGCATCTCAGTGAAAACACCCTCTGCTTCCTCGAGAAATCCACAGTGTCCAAGCACCTCCATAACAATACTGTATGTCACTTTGTCGGGTTGAAACCCGGCATTTTGCATGTCTCGGTAGAGCTTCAACGCAGTCTGATAATTCCGCGCCTTGGCATGCAAAGCTATCATGATGTTGAATGTGACCAAATTAGGGGTACAACCTTGACCAACCATTTCACAAAAGAGCCTATGGGCAGCAGGTAAATGGCCTGCTTTTCCAAGACAGTTTATTATAACACTGTAGGTGAAAGTATCAGGAGAAAGCCCTGCTGCTTGCATTCTCTGGTACATGTCCATGGCAATGTCAAGAAATCCAGCTTTAGCATGGATGTCTATAAGGGTACAGTAAGTTACGCGGTCAGGCTCACATCCAGCCTCTTGCATTTGATTAAAAACATTCACAGCTTCATTGAGGTAATTTGCACGGCCATAGCTATGGATAAGTCGGTTATATGTAACAGTATTTGGCTGACATCCATCTCTAACCATCTCATCAAGAAGCTTGTTTATCGCACTGAACTGCTTTGCACGACCAAGATTACCTACCATAGTGGTATAAGTATGCCCATCATGTTTAAACCCAGGTTGCCTTTTCAGCCAATAGAAGAAACCAAGCGCATTCACATAATTATCCATCTGCTTAAGAATTTGGTTTGCTTGATATGCATCCATCCTGAAACCAAAATTGTGAAGGGCCTCTTCAGCAGCAGGCCCCCATTTGAATCTCCGCAATATACTAGAAACATTTTCTACGACGTATCCAGGGTTACAAAACTGCCTAGGTGTTGGAGCAGTCGCTGGTGTCACTCTCATCATTTCCCTTGAGGGTTTACCAAAACCTTGAACAGGAGATATCATCATCCTGTCATCCGAAGAATGCACATTATAGTCACAACCATCCGACGCATACCTGGTCGAATCAATATAAGGTCTTTGTGGCATGCTTTTCCTCTTTCCAGAGGCAGTGTTTGAGAGTAAATCATGAGCTTCAAACGACTTCCCTGAAACGTCATTTGGAGCTTGCTTAGTGCCTGGAGAGCTGCTTATAGGAACTTGGTTTGATGAATCTTTGGAAGCGGACCTAGGGTAGACTTTAGCAATGTGCTCTCTTCTGATGACTTTCACATTTGAAGACTTTACACTCGAGATAGGCCGAGTAGGATCAACCATACAACTTTTAGGCAAACCAACGACTTCAGTTCCATCTGATAAAGGGATCTCATAGTTTGCTATATCTGACAATAAATTTACAGTTCCAATACCAGCCTTGAATATCTGATCCCCAATAGGTGCCCCCACGTCATCTTTAATAATAGCAGAAGCATAATTTACAGAATCTGCTTTCCCAGGCAAAGCAGGAGCGGAAACATGCTGCGGAAGAAGAGATGGCCGGGTGAAATGCTCAACCGTCTTCGGGACCACCGGCGGTTTACCAGCCTCTACTGGTAATATATTTCCCGCTAGGTTAGATGCTCTCTTTCCAGTTTGTACAACTTCAGTCCTAATTTGCTGGCGTTTTGAGACGCAACTTTCATCCTCAGCGCATGTACAAGAATTTCCATCAGCTGCACTAGATCTCGTTCCACTCAGAAAAAAGGACCTTGCTGAGCTAGAAAGATTACTAATGTGCTTTGCACGAATCATTGTCTGCAAGAAAAAAGAACCACACGCTCAGAGAAGACTCATAAAGATTCAAATATCAAGAACTAAAAAATGTGTTCCCTAACACTATCTTAGTAACCTATTACACTACCTGAAATCCCTCACCAGAATTATGTCAACGGAGCCACCAAACGCAGTAATTAAGGTTCAACACTTGGTCGTGTAACCAAGCCAGAAATTAGAAAGCAAAATTACAAGCCATCTAGCTCTGTTGTCCACAAAGCTGTATACACCTCTTTATCCCTTAAAAAGTTACAACAAACTGAGAAATTTTGTACATTACTTATTCAAAGTCACCCCTTATCTTGCATAATTCTCAGATTAAACCATTTAACACCTAGAAAAACTGAGCCTTCCAAATTTTCTTTCAGCTTCTCCATAAAGTATCATCCTTTCACACACCAAGAATCCCAAAATTGCCAAAACTAAAATATACACAATGTCTATCGACAGAGCTGAAACAAGTACACTTTTGAGCATCCCCACTTATCGAAATTCATTCTCAAAATCATTGTACAGTCACCACAGTGAAACTGAGCTTCTGTGAGAACCTCTTTCCACCATCTGATTCACATTCAAATCTTAAAATACTGATCAAATTTCAAAGAAAGAGAGCTAAATTTTAGTCAACAATTAAAACATACAGTCAAACGTTTTGAATACGTTCAATCTCAAAACTAACTCTCATTAAACTGAGAACAACCCGAGTTCCAAGCTCGATATCACCGAAAAGCAGAAAAAAAAAAAAACAAAGGAGAGAAGAAGAGAAACCCAGAAATCAGCGACATTTACTGCTAAGAAAGAAGCATAATTTCCATCGGAAAATTAAGACAGAAGCGAGATCAATAAAGACTACGAAGTCACCTTCAAAACGGTGGTGTTTGACTATTCCTTCGTCTGCTTCGTTTTCCCCAGACAATGAAAAATCTTCAGGAGAAAAGGAGAGATGAAGGCGATATTGCCTTCTCCCTCTGTGGCCGTCAAATATGGAAGCTTCAAGTTTGTTTTGCTCTCCAAGCAAATTGGGTACACGCTACAAAGTTACGACCTTGCAAAAAGGTCACGACTTTTTTTTTTTTCTTTTATTTACCGTCTCTTTTTTTATTTTTATTAAATGTTTCCTTTAACCTACCTACCTTTTTCAACTATACCCCTAAATCTTTGTATTTATTACATAACATCACCATAAATGTTTTTTCCTTTCTGATTTAGGAAATTCAGATTTTATTTCGTCGATACCATCATAATTTTCCCTTGAAATTTAATTTTGATAAGGTTAGTATTAATTATTCGAAATACTAATAATCTATTTGTTAAATCGCATTTCCAGGTTAACTCTCAAGTCTTAGCGAATGTGATATCGGATTGTTACTTTTAAAACTTAGTGGTTGATTTGTGAGAATAAAAAGAATCTTTGGATTTTGGTATAAAACAAAAGGCACAAGTTGAAATTTATTTTTACTTTTCGTCTTTACTTTGTTCCCCTTTGGGCAAACGTTTCGGTTCTGTCCTCCTCAAGTTTCGCTGTACACGTGGCGTTATTTTCATGTCTTTGAATATGACTGTTTTGTTTTGTGACTTTAATAGAGATGTCAAATGGACATATGATCGGACTAGAATAATCCAAATTATAATCGTACGATTATAATCACGTAAAATCAAAACAGTTAATATAGATTAAAAACTAATGTAGTTTGTAAACAAATGGGACAAATTTATCTGCACATGAACCGTCTAATAATTTTTAAAAATTTCTCCAAATTAAAACTCTAATTTTAAGTTTGGGATTTTTTTTTGAACATACGTTGTCCCATTTTTTCGTCAAAATTACAAAATCGCGTTTTCCCGCTAAAATTATAAAATTATGTTTTCGTGTCAAAATAACGGAATCACGTTTTTGCGCTAAAATAACGGAATCACGATTTTTTGTCAAAATTACGGATTCAAACTTTTTTCGCCAAAATTAAATTTTATAAACAACTTATAAAATCGTTTAAATATGAATTTATTATGTTTAATACGAATTTTAGTATATAAAACACTTATAAGTTGTTTAATATGAAGTTTTTTGTGTATTTACAATTTATGTTCATGCATAATCTAAACTACGCGGACAACCCAGTTGGTCATGATCCTATTTGGGTTTGGTTCATTTGGACATGGTCATATTTGAAATTTGACCACAAATATCCAGAAAATAAACATATCCAAATAGATATACTCATTTATATTTGAACAGACCATTTGACATTCCTAGAATTACGGTTCTTTGATACGATTCGATCCAAACTAAATTTATGTGGTCTTTTTAATTTACGTAAAAACTTTTTTAACCAAAATAAACAAATTAAAATCGTAAAATGTGAAAAGATACAATTTTTGGAACGGTAATTTAAAGAAGCTATAAATTTTAATTTCTTGGTATATAATTATATAAAAGTATACTCTAAAAATTTGTAACAGAGTAAATCATGATTATGAGATTATTTAATTGGAGGCAGATTCGAATATTCTTCTTATTCCATTGCATTCGTTTTTTACGTTCCTTTGCCAAGAAGCATTCAACTTTAAGCTGAAAAACTATAATGGGCTTTCGTATTAGTTAGTCTTACGAGCCCATTTTAGACTTTTTTGTTTTTGAGCCCAATTAGCTGTATAAAGATATTTGCTGTTGGCTAAAATATTCACCTTTTTGTTCGTTTATATGATCCTAATTTCGACAAACTCGTTCTACAACTTAATCAAAAACCTCATAACCTAAATATTTCACTCTTAAGCGGGAATTAACGATCTTCATAATTTACTAAGATATTAGTATTATTGATACGGTAAATTTATGAATAGCTGTTGTGACGGTTAAAATTATGCAATACCAATTTAGTCAGATGAATACTATAATCACTTAAATTAATACATTTCGATAAAAGTACTACTCTATAAAACAGAACAGTATCACTTGATCCATTCCTATTCATTTGCTGTCTTCTTTTTTTCTTTATAACGAATGAAAATTAGATTGTAACGAGAATAATCAAGAAACTTATCGAAATTTGAGCTTTCTTGTTACTTGAAAATATTTAAAAGAGATTTAACAATTAAAGTTTATGGATGGTAAGCAAATCATGCCGGTATGTCCATTCAAAGCCAAAGGCATGGATTCATTCATATTCTAATAAGATATTAATTATCCAATAAAGTGTATATAGTTCTAGCCTTGTAGGTTGTAGATAAGGGTTTTTATGCAAAAAGTGATGGGGCTTCAATAAATCGAATAGTTGGCATGACAACGCCACATACACATGCAATCTCAAACATCTGAGTTGAGCCCATCATTTCATACACAATCTCATGTTTTCCCCTCATCAAAGAAAGTCCCTTTTTCAAATATTTTTTTCCAATTGTTAGTATCCTTTTAAAATCATTTGCCAGCTAAAAAGTTGCACAAGATAAAACATGGTCCATCATTTCCTCTTTTTTTTTATGGGTGTAAAAATCAATCTCATCCTCCATAGTCCATGCTACCCCGTTCATACTTAACTATCATTTTATGGAATATTATATATTTTAAACTATGTTACTATATATAACTAAACATAACAAAGTTCTAGTAAGAAAACATAACAGAGTTTTAAAACTCGTTTGGGGCTTATATATCTATTTTGTTTCTCAATGTAATGTATTGATTTACAAAGACTCAGCTTTTGTTGCATGACATTCTACTCTTTTCACTCTCTTTTTGCCAATTGCAATAATTGTCGGTTGAAAGTATAACCGGGAAATAAATTAAAGACCTTCTTTTTACCTACTAATATCAATTTGATAAGTGACATAAAATACAAATATTGTAATTCATATGCACAAAAATATCCTTTATAAGATGTGATGGAAAAAGAGTTTTTGCTTTGAACTTCCAATTAGTAGTTGATAGGATGATAGAGAACTATAATTATAAAGGTATGTTGTTTGGAAGAAAAAAAAAATATATATATATATATATATATATATATATATTTATTGTACCATTTCCGAATGTAAACCCAAACTATAGAAAGCAAACGAATAATAATAACCCGACATGGCGACATACTTGTCAAATAATTTCGAACAGAAATTGAAATACTTATTAGAGAAAACAACAAGACGTTCGCATTTGTTTGCATTTTTGTTGACTTTGATCAATGGAATCTTCATATATTTTACTTTCGATTTTATTTTTCACAAGTAAAGTATGATAGTTAGATCCTTACATTGACAAAGTCTACACCAAATATCTCCTATCTTAATTACAAATCTGATAGCTTTTGAAATGATCTTCACCAAATCTTTTTGCAGAAACTTTCAAATCACACATAAACTACTTGGGTTTTTTTCTAATTCCAATGCCAACTTTTACATGAAATCTGACAACCGGAAGTTTTCATAAAAAATTATGAAAACATTTTCCACTCGTTAAAAAATATATATATATATTTTGTTATATGTTTTTTTCCTAAATAATTTGGTTTGTCAATACGACGGTCAATACGATTTTCGTGGAAAAATAGGTTTTTTAACAGTGGGTTGAGTCCAAAAATCTGAGAATTGCCTATTTTGTTCTATTTACCTGGAAACCTATGATCTTCGTCTGTCAACACGGTTTAGTCAATACGATCGACCAGAGTTCTCACGGTTTAGATAATGAACTAATTTGTACATATTTTTAATTGAGAATTAAAAAAAAAAAATGTAGATTCAACAAAGCGGGTAATTTAGGTAATGACAGACAAGACAACTCTCAGAATTATAATTACACAATTTTAAACAAAACAAAATATTTTTGCTGATACCAACTCAAATGAAACCAACGTCACACTTTTTGACAATGTCACCGTATCCACTTCTATGGTCAACAACTTCATCAAACTCTCCCCTTCCACGTAAGCTACATCTCAACCCTTCAATTCCACCACCTTAACAAATCAACGGCTACTAGTTTTCTAATAATATCTTAATTACTTACCCTCTTAGATAGAGTACAAAACATGTTTGTGCCACATCAGTATTTTTGAAAACTAATACTACAATTAACCGCTAAATTACAGTTTTCTATGTAATTGATTTGTTTAGTATAAATCAAGTGGCTTTAACTTTTCCCCTTTAATATAAATACAATTTTTTAGAATATCATTTTGATCAAATTGAAAAAAATTACGAAAAGGTCGTCGAACCTTTCTTCAGCTAAACCCGCGTTCCCTCTTCTCTGCAACTCACCGGTTCGCCGGTAAAATACTGCGCCGTCGCCGGGGTTAGCATTAACGAAGCTGCTTCGAGCTACCCCTCTTCATTTTCTTCTCAGCCATGGGTAACTGTATCGCCTGCGTCAAGTTTGACCCAGAAAACTCAAAACCAAACCAGAAGAAGAAGACTCCACGGGAACGGAAACGTAACTTATACGACGATCCCGATGGTTTAAGATCTCACGCACCGTTACGTGTGATCCCTATGAGCCATCAATCTCAGATCAGCGACAAGTATATCTTAGGACGAGAACTCGGTCGTGGCGAATTCGGAATCACCTATCTCTGTACAGACCGAGAGACTCGTGAAGCCTTAGCTTGTAAATCAATCTCCAAGAGAAAGCTCCGGACCGCCATCGACGTGGAAGACGTCCGCCGTGAGGTAACGATCATGTCAACTCTCCCGGAACATCCAAACGTTGTGAAACTCAAGGCGACTTATGAGGACAACGAGAACGTGCATCTTGTGATGGAGCTTTGTGAAGGAGGCGAGCTTTTTGATCGGATCGTTGCGAGAGGACATTATACAGAGCGTGCGGCGGCTACAGTTGCGAGGACGATCGCTGAGGTTGTGAGGATGTGTCATATTAATGGTGTTATGCATAGAGATTTGAAGCCTGAGAATTTCTTGTTTGCTAACAAGAAGGAGAATTCTGCACTTAAGGCCATTGATTTTGGTTTATCTGTGCTCTTTAAACCTGGTAATTTCCCTTAAAAATGGGACCTTTTTTTGCTAAATTTAGAATCTTTGATCTCCATTAAGCTTTTAGGCCACACAGTTTAAGAGTTTGGTTTGACAATTGTGTGTTCCTTTGAGTCTTTTTATGAAAAATAGAAATTTCGATACATTTTGCAGGAGAGAGGTTTACAGAGATTGTAGGCAGTCCTTATTATATGGCTCCAGAAGTGTTGAAGAGAAATTATGGACCAGAGGTTGATGTGTGGAGCGCAGGAGTTATCCTCTACATTTTGCTCTGTGGTGTTCCTCCGTTTTGGGCAGGTAAAAACAGCTTTCGTTCATGCTAAGAAGTTGTATATGCAGATTAAGAGTAACTGAGTGATTCAAGGTTTTTGATTGCAGAGACTGAACAAGGTGTGGCTCTTGCAATCTTGAGGGGAGTTCTTGATTTTAAGAGAGATCCTTGGTCACAGATATCAGAGAGTGCAAAGAGCCTTGTGAAGCAGATGTTGGAACCTGATCCCACTAAGCGTTTGACTGCTCAGCAAGTTCTTGGTAATGATATGATTTTGTGTCACTTGTGGTTTTTCATCTTCTTTCTTTACTACTTAGTTTCTTGAGTTGGATTTAAAGTTGAGAAAACGGCACTGAAGCAAAGATAGTTTCTGTTTCTTTCTTTGTAGATCACCCTTGGATACAGAATGCTAAGAAAGCTCCAAATGTTCCTTTAGGGGATATTGTTAGGTCGAGGTTGAAGCAATTCTCCATGATGAATAGATTGAAAAAGAAAGCTCTGCGTGTAAGTGTTGCCTCTTATTCTTTTCAGATGAGTTTATACTTTTGTTTGGAGCTTTGATTGGTTTCACTTAATCTCTTTTGATGCTTCCAGGTAATAGCCGAGCACTTGTCTCTTCAAGAAGTTGAAGTGATCAGAAACATGTTTACACTGATGGATGATGACAACGACGGTAAAATATCATACCTAGAACTCAGAGCTGGACTCCGAAAAGTCGGTTCACAACTGGGTGAAGCAGAGATAAAATTGTTGATGGAAGTGGTAAATTTTTACCAATTACCTTTCTCTTACGAGGATTGTTCTTGATCAAAATATCAAAAAATGTTCGTCCTCTCTGGTACTAACATTCATGAATTTTGATGCAGGCGGATGTTAATGGAAATGGATGCTTGGACTATGGAGAGTTTGTAGCAGTGATAATTCACTTGCAGAAGATGGAGAATGATGAACATTTCAGACAAGCTTTTATGTTCTTTGACAAAGATGGAAGTGGATACATCGAATCAGAAGAACTACGGGAAGCTTTAACCGACGAGTTAGGTGAACCAGACAACAGCGTTATAATCGATATAATGCGTGAAGTTGACACTGACAAGGTTTTTCTAAAACTCTATACATAATCTCCTTTCTCCCTAAAGACTCTTCTTATAAAAAAGGTTATCAAATACTCAAGAGGGATCATAATGTTTGGTTTTGCAGGACGGACGAATAAACTACGATGAGTTTGTGGTGATGATGAAAGCTGGAACTGATTGGAGAAAAGCATCAAGACAATACTCAAGAGAGAGGTTTAAAAGCTTAAGCTTGAACTTGATGAAAGATGGGTCAATGCATCTACACGACGCACTCACTGGACAATCTATTGCAGTTTGATCTTTACACTTGTTTATCACCAAAACAGAAGCAATCTGATGGCTGCTTTTTTACACGTTCAAGAAGGTTTTTTTCTGGGCTTTTTTCAGATGTGATTTTGGCTTACTTCACTTTGCTTCTAGAGATTCTTTTTTTGGTTTTGGGGAAGTTGGAAATTTGTGGGCGTAGTTAGGTTTTTTCACTTTGGAATGAATGTATTTTGTATGTAATGTTTGTTTAATTGTTATTAAGTTTCTTTCTGACTTGGTATTTGTTTTTATATCACTCAGCTTATGGCTTGTTCTGAACATTACAGTTATGATTTCAGCAACTGACAAAATCAACTGGACAAAAGGGTTTTTTATGTTTGGTTTACAAAGAAAGAATCAGTCAGCTTCTTGAAGTCCATCTAAAACGACAGATCCAACCAACAAAACAACGCCTGTAAGCGCAAGAGCACCGGCCAAAACCGCCTGAGCAACCACCAGAGTAGTTGAGTCATCCGGGATCAACACCACGGCTACAATAGCAGCCGTGAGAGCTGGTAATGCAGCCGAGGCTAAGACAGCAGGCGATGTTCCGGCTAAATTTTCGAGGAGACTGAGAAGACCAAGCTCCTCTGCTTTGGAGAAGACTTTAAGCTTCTCAAGAGATGACAATGTGAGTCCCAACTCCTCTGCTTTTGAAAGCAGGCCAGATTTCTCAACGTTGCTCAGCACTTTCCGCTTCTCCAGCTTCTTGAAAACGTCGACGTTTACTTGCTCACTCCCTTCGAAGAACAATCCGGCTCCGTACCATTGTTTCTTCCACTTGGCATCATATTTGTTCACCTTTTTTTTACCCAATTCAGTGATCACAGTTACACAAATTAAAAAGGGTATATAAAGCTCTGCAACAATACTATACAGAGACTTCAAAATATGTGATGTCTTTGTTTCAGTAATGAGTTGTCGAAATTTGGACCAAATATACAAAAATCTATAGATCAATTTCCATAAAACTGATGTAAAACTACTAGAATGTTTACTAAAACCAGAGAAGAAGTACTGCCTTATCCATGTTTCTAAGGATTACTGATTACTCTCTAGTTCTATCTTGAGAACCAAAAAAGATACATACTTTATGAAGCTTTAATAGTGATTCATGAAAGGGCAAAAGGTATAAGAACTTACACAAAGGAGATAGAAAAGAGATGATTAAGAGAGCTTAGTTACCTTTTTCTGGGGAGCCATAGAGACTACGGAGAAAGATGCTGGTGATTTACCCGCGGAGAAAGAGCGGCGAAAGCGGGGGAGAATGGGATTGGAGACAAATGGTATTTGTAGGTGAGCCGTCGGAGACGATATCGGAGCGCCGACGACAGCCATTGAAGGAAGATCGAGTCGAAGCGATGAAAAAAAGTTTCTTTAAAGATTTTTCGAGTGTTGTTGTTTTGCCGTTCGCACGCTATCTGGAACTCTGGGAGACAGAGAAACTGCCAAGTCAGATAATGTCTTTGTAGTTTCAACCAATCATATTCGTTAGCCTTTATCTCCGGTTTTTCACTTGTTTAGATAAATGATAAATCAGACAATGGTTCTATACGCTGTAGTAGGCCTCGGCAAAATATTCGTTAAATTCGATTTGATTCGATATTTGCTTCGATTCGATTCGAAAAATCCGGATATTTGTAAAGTTTCGAAGCAAAGCAAATACTAAAATGTAATATTCGTAAAAACCGAAGCAAATCGCAAATATCACTTTTAGAAAGACCGAATATCCGCTCCAATATATAGTATATATTATGATTAACGTTGCTAAGTTTGTAGTTTATTGTGAAGTTTTGTGTTTTGCTTTTGACTTAAATTTGTTTTATGTGTGTAGAAACGGATAATTGGCTTTTGGTGGAAGTTTTTGGATTTATGAACGCTTGGAAAAGACCTACTTAGAGAAGTTTATCGAATTGTTTGGCATTTGCGTTTGTTGTGATAATGCTATTAATTAGGTTTAGCTTCTTTAAAACTTATTTTGAAGTTATATTGTTAAACTACAATTTATTTTGATGGCAAACTTATCTAATTTCTAGAATTTATGTATTATTGTATATTTTTGAATTCGTTTTACGTTTCTAACCGGATCAAAGCGAATATTCGGCAAATACCTAAAAAAAATCCGGATATCCAAATTTCCGGATATCCGAAAATTTCTGGATCAAAGCGGATCATAAAATTAGATATTCGGTCTGAACAAAATAAATCATAAATACAAAGTTTTTTCCGGATAACCGCTTTGTGACCAGGCCTACGCTGTAGGAGTAAATAATTGTTTAACGAGTCATTAATAAATCATTACAGATTACAGAGTAACTACATAGATACCAAAAGCAAATCTCTGGTCAAAAACAATAGTTTGACTTCCTTTTTCACCTCTCAAGTCTGAAATCTCTCTCGTTTGCTTCAAAATATTACAGGTCAGGCTCTCAGACTAATACCATCTAATTATAATTTCCAACAGAATCCGAATAATAAAATAACGAATCATAATAATATGATAAAAATCTTAACCCATCCATAATGAATCTTTATTCTATCTCCTCCTCAGAGCTCATGTATCATTAGAAACTGTTGGATACTCAAAAACACCTAACTTAGAAAATTTACTCTCTTCACTTCTTTCTCCTTAGATGAGCCGATCTGACAAGCTTGGCAACCGCCGGAAAAAATTGAGACTAGCCGTAGGCATTGTGTCTCTGAACATCGGATGCCGAAGATAATAAAACCCTAGAGCCACCGCCACCATTTTCGCAGGAACTGCATACAGAACTATTGTGATCACCAAACAGATTGCTATGAACAGCTTAGTCGCTCTCGGATCTCTCCAGCTAACCAACGCTTGAATCCGTTCGCCTTGCGCTGCAAAATCTCCTAGAATTGTCTGAACCCTCACCGCTAAAATCCTTAACCGGTCGTACCTAGCTCGGATTACTTCTGGTCGTCTTGAGCTTGGTATGGTATCAAATTCTTCATCTAGCTCATCAGGATCGACGGTTTCGGCTTGTGATAATCGGATATCCATACCAGCCGGTATCTTGGGTCTAAACCGGTAATACCAAACTCCGATCATCACCACGTACAAGAATGCAGTCGGGACTACCAAATCAGGATACCAAACGAGAACCAGATATAGAATATGGACTAGCACCGTTGTCACTGGATTCCTCCACCGCCTGATATTATCCAACCATTTAGCTAAACCCACTGCCCAAGCTAAAACACCAACAATTCTATACCAATTTGCTTTGCTCTTTCTCATGCTCCACGCGTGCGAATCTGCATCTAACATATATCGAACCACCTCAGGTCCCAATGGTGGTTCTGCTCGAGCCAGCCAAGCTGCTACCATTTTCGTGGCGGCTCCTCTTAATGCATCTTGTTGTGCTACGCCTAGAGGCCTTATGTAGTGCATCCGAGGCAGAAGCGGCTGTCCGTAAGCTGCGCAAACATCAGGCAGCAGCGACGGGCATGCAAACCGGACTGCCACTTCGATTTCCCCCATTTTCTTCAGACCGCTAGGTAACAAAACCAACAGAGGATACGAATTGGTGTACACTTTGTTGCTCTCTAACGTCGAGACCCGGATCCGTATCTTCCCAATCCGTGTGTCGGGTCTATCATCAGAGACGTCGGAGAACATCCTCCAATTGTCAAAGACTCCGACCGTTAGCACGGTGCAAGGATCATAAACCTGCCACGTATACTGCTCGTGCCACCTCGGGTCGAAACTGTCTGTTATGGTTCGAGTCCGGACCCATTTCTTGCCATACTTAGCAACACAATAAGCATCAGTGGAACCTTTCCCTCCATTTTTAGCCTTCATCGGCAACAACCCACGAGCTCCAAGAATCCCCAACTCAAGTATTCCAATCGGCGGTTTCCAGAGCTGCTTAGCCGTCGGACGGAAATCGCTGCACACATGCGCCGCCTCTTCAAGCACATGATACCCACCTTCAAGACAAAGTCTTAGGCTAATCCTTCCACAATAAGGTCCACCACCACCACCTCCTGGTCCTCCTCCACCTCCACCTTCTACTTCCAAAGTGTGCCATTTCGACGGCACAAAGCGCTCATCAATTCGCTGCTCAATGGAGCTCACTGGGATCATGGCGTGTCCTAAAAGCGTTGCTTCTTTAGTCGTCCGGTCTTCCACCATCAGCACCAAGCAATCTTCCAACGGCTCTCCGGCGACAAAGATCATATCCTCATGCCAATGAAACGAACCACTATGATTATTCATTGAGCCTCGTCTTGTACGTGCCGACTGAAACCCTAATTGAGCTTTCACACGAACCTCAGGCGCAGTCAACGGCGGAAGGTTGGGAGCAATGTGTAAATCCTGTGCCTCAAGAACCGTCACTCTCAAGTACCAAAGCTTCGGCGATTGATACACCTTAGACCTCGTATGAGCTACATGCGGAGCGTCGGAGCTCCACGCCTCCGGGAAAGCCTCATCTACCTGAGTACCAATCCAAACAGAGAGCTGAATATCACCGGAAACTCTCCCTGAGTTCTGATCCGCAGCGGAGCCTTCAAGCCGATACCACTGAGGAGCAAGCGGACTATCCGGCGGGTCACGAACAGGAACTTCTGATAAATCGAAACACACTCCACCGAGGAAACTCTCCGACGAAGCGTCCCAAGCAGAGATCTCAAGAGTCGCACCGGTTACAGCGGAATCAGACCGGTTATGACCAAGAGCAAAAACCTGATTCCACTCCGGAGAATCAACCGATTCGCCGGGCCGGTTAACGGCCGGTTTAGACCGAACGAAATGGTTCGACGTCCGTACCTTAACATACGCGCTCTCGTTAGGCGGTAAGCCACGCGCCTTCACAATCCGAACGAAGAGATACTGCATTGGCTCAACGAGATTGTAAGGATGATGATGAGTCTTCTTCTCCATCGTCGTCTCTCCTCCTCCAACTTTGCTATTGATAACCCTAGGTGAAAAATCCCCATTCGGTGGCCTCTTCGTAACCCTAATTCTATCGCCGCCGGGAGGTCTACCCATCTGCATCTTCCTCACTTCCGGTGGATAATAATGTACTTCCCCCGCCGATGGAGGTGGCGGCGGAGACGGTGGCCGTTGAGGATGGTTATCATTTGGACCTTGCATTACTTGTTGCGGTGGTGATTCTTCAACGATAACCACCGGAGGTTGCTGATGCGTCTCTGTATAGCTATGACTCTGAGCCGATTCGTAAACCCTACCTTCTTCAACCACAACTACATTAGGTTTCTCCGGTGGTAAATTCATCATCTGCTGCGGCGGAGGATGAAATTGTTGTTGTTGTTGTTGTTGTTGTTCATCAGCTTCTTGTTGCGGAGAATGAAAATGTTGTTGTTGTTGCTGCCCTCCGCCTCCAATCGCCGTATCCTCGTCGGCGGCTTCGTCGTAGTAGTAGATTTTGAGTCCAATCTCGCCGCGAATCCAGCTGAATACACTCTTCTTCTCCAAGGGGAAGTACACAAGACCTTCTTCACCTCTTCGAGAGAACTGGCTTCCATAGATCTTAACCCTACCGAGAAAATGATTTTTCCGGCCACCTCCGTTACCGAATCTCTTGTCGTTGTAAACCTCGACATCGAGCTCGTCGTAGTCCATGTTTTTGGGATCGGAGACGACGAAATCGAGCATCTCGTTCCAAATAGGGTTTAGGTCACGGAACTTAGTAGAGGTTCGTTTCTTCTGAGCATCGAAATCGACAACGACGTAAGCGCTTGAGCTTCCTTGACCATCTTTAGGGAGAATATTACGAGCTTCAACAACCTCGACGACGAGCTTACGCTGGATCCTCGACGGCGGAGGATCCGAGTGAAACGGCGTCGTGTTCATCGTAGTCGGCTTCTCATTTCTCGAGAATGTCTGAGTGAGAAAGAGGGAGAGAGTGTTTGGTTGTTTGTGTGACAGTGATTACGGTAATCGCGGAAGACAGATAATACTAGAAAGTTATTTTTTTTTCGAGGTCTTTGCTTTATTTATTTGAATCTATTCCTCTTTAAAAACATTTTTATTTTATTTTATTTACATGTTTTTAGTACTTTGTAGTTTCCTTAATGACTAAAATCAGTCTATCACTAAACCTTGAAATAGGTCAGAATTTGGTGTACATATTATTCATTACTATATAGATTTACATGATTAATGAAAACTAAAAATATAGTACAACTAGTATTTGTTATCATAATTTTGTATTCAAATACTTTTTTTTAACTAAACTTTGTCAACATTTAACTAAGTTTTTTTTCTTAGCCGTGTGTAGATAACTAGATTCATATTTATGAAACATATGTTTTACAATTGTATAAACCCATATAATAATTAAAAAAAAAACAGAGTTTGACAAACCAAAATCTAGGTAAACGTAGCTAAAGCATTGTGATTAGTAAAATATGAATGGGTTGGTTAATTAATTAGAGTGTTAAAAGTAAGATGTATAAACCTAAATTGAGGTGGAGGACATAAAGGGGAAGGCATATATGGCGTTAGAGTGGAGATAATGGGAAATCCGATTCCATTCTCCATCGTCAAGCCTTCGTTTTATTCTCACTTTTTACATGCTCTCCCATTTTTTTATTGTACTATCTAGTTTTTTTTGTTTTTTTTTTTGACGTGTTGATTCTTCATTCTATTTCTATAATATCGTACTTTTCAATGTTCCATTAGACAGACCACTACATGAGAAAGCTTTGGCAAGCAAGGTTGTTGGATGGAATTTATAGTTATTTAATGGAGAAAGTAGTTTCTTAATCTACTAAAAAAAAAAATTGTTGTATATCTTAACGCTAACTATAAGGAGTATTAATATTTTTCCATTTGCATAAACGCCGATTCCTCCAAAGGCCCAAACCCACACCATCGGTCTGACAGGCTTCCCGGTTCCCCTAAATTTTAATATATTTGTTGATTTAACACTTCAACGTATTTATATTTATATTATACTCCTAAAAACAAATTTACTAAGGTTTCTTCTCTTCTATTTTAAAGCATGGACAAATTAGACGTTTTTACCAAAAACTGCATTAGAAGTCTAAAACGATGTCTTTCTAAACAAAAATAATTAGCTCAGGACGATTCTTATAATGAAAATATTTTAAAACATTCATGATCAAATTATTGGTTGTGACATGTGAGGATCTCACTAAATGTTATGGGACTTTCACATCAGAAGGTAGATTTTCATTGATAGATGAAACACTTACTATGCAGTGGTTTATTTCTTATATAAAAAACAAAGGAAAATTTGTTTTTATTCAGTTATGATATATGAATATTACTAACATTTAATGTTATAAGCTGTGTAGGTAAGGGACCATTATTTTCCTTGATTTTGTATCCCACCCATACGCACACAGTACACGCACGATGAAGAGATTAGCTCCGTCGTGCTGTCTTCTCTCTACCTTTAATATTTTTCACGATGAAGAGATTAAAACGGTTTGTTTGTAATCACAAAAAACCATCATAACCGGATGAAATGAAATGGATATATATACTTCTCCAACCCTTCTTCAAAACTCATTAAGCGCTAGTCGGACGTTTGACTTGGGCATAGCATTTAGACGAAAAACCAAATTTAAATCGGGGATTAATCGAAAACTATTTTTAGCGCTATTTAAATGTTATAAAAACATATTAATCTATTATAATTAAATTTTTATATATTATTGTTTTCAAAATTGCAGTAAACACATGAAAACGTATTTTTAAGACAAAATTTTATGATTTTCGTTAAAGTTTTGAACATAAGTTATTATAGAACATCACAAACTCTCAATTTAAATGTCTGAATAACAAAAAAATTGTTTTATACTTGCAATCTAAAAATAATCGGAGTATGCAAGATTAGGCGGTAAATAATTGTATTAGATGGAAAGTAATCGAATGACTAGTTTTTTTAACGAATCAAACATTAATAATGGCGGATATAATAGGACTAAGCGCGTGCGTTCCTTATCTTATTTTAGTATCTAGTTAAATTTTTCCATTTGAATAGAAAAAAAACTCTTATTTATTGATACATTCTATCAATTTCAATTGGTCAATAACGACAGAGTTACATCACACCCTTTCTCATTTTTCAAAATTTTATTGAAAAATAGAGTAGGTGAGGACTAATCAGAATTATATGGAGATTTTTAGAACAAGGTGGTCTCCAACTAGTATAGAACATGTTCCAAATTCCTCGTTTTCATAAAATTGAAAAAGCATCATCGTTTTCATTAAAGTTATATTTTTTCTCACATCTTCTTTTCTTTATCACCCTCCTTTCAAAGAGCGTGTAGATGTGGGAATGATTATCCCAATCCTCTTAGAACTAAAAGAAGATTCCCTTAAAAATTAAGATTGGATATTAGATAAAACAATATAGGTGTTTCTGGAATAAGTTAAGACAATCATATATATAACTCGAATATCATCTTCTTATTTTTGACACATTATTTACCTCTTTATTTGGTTTTGTTTCAATTTTAAGTTTTTTGGATATATGAAAACTGATAAATAAACACATTTTCAATTTGATTCGGTTGTGTCATGTCAGTTATTTCACTTCAGTTTTAGATTCATATTATCGAACATCTGCTTCTGACGAAAACACTATAGAAGCTCATTAACAATCATAAAAGGCTCAGCGGATTAACATTCATAAAAGGCTTGACCTAGTTACAACCAGGCTTGGCCCATTAACAATCAGATAAAAGCAATTAATTATTCTTTTTATTTACAAGAGAGACAACATTGCTTTCTATCGTGAACCCCATCATCCCCATACAAACAATCAAATACACATGTTAAACTTTCTTCAGTTAATCGCCTGCAGAGCGGTTGTTGCTTCATATTCAATTGACTTGGTGAACTGTAAAAAACAACAACAAAAAGGAATAAAATTACGGTTTTGGAAACAAAGAAGTGTGATGTTTTAAGGTCACTTATTTTATTAAAGAAAAACTCGCACCTGAGATATCTTAAGATCAAGCTCATTCCACTCTGAAGATGGGTCACTTCCTGCTACTATCCCTGTCCCCGCATAGATCAACGCCCCAAGACCCTGTAAATAAATAAATAAAAACAATTCAGCATTTGTACAGTTGGAGCAAAAGCGCAATGATCGGTTTTGCTTTGATTTAGTTTAGTGCAAGTGTGCTTCTTTATATTGGGAGAGAGATCAAATAAGCTCACCTTTTCGACTAGAGCTGATCTGATCCCCACTGCAAATTCACTCTCCTCTCCACCAAAAAACCCGATAGGTCCAGCATACATTCCTCTATCGAATGATTCTAGAAGCAGCAAAATATTTGTGTAAGCACAATTGTTAATCTCTAAGAAAGCATAGGCATTTATAGTTATTAGAAGATAGTTGAACCAAGGCAGATAGATAATTTACCTATTTCCTTAATCAAAAGCCTAGCTTCTTCTGCTGGAAGCCCACAAACAGCTGGAGTTGGATGCAGAGCAGCCAAGATGTCAAACTGTAGATAGATATAAGACCAAGGGTTAAACCTCATTCGAAGAAATAAAGAGAGTGGAGATAACATTCGCAACATAAGATAAAAAAATATTCGAATATTATTATCTCACCTCATCATCTTCCCTCCTAAGTTTCCCTGCCAATTGAGAATATAGGTGCTGCACTCTTGCAAGCTTCCTCACAGTTTTTTGGGGCTTAACAACGACCCTGTCACATATACCCTGCAAAGCAGAAGAATGGATAATAAGAAAACATATATCAAACGAAAGGAAGGATTGGAGCTGCAGAACATCAAGATTGAACTTACGTTTAACTTTTCTCTTATATTCTCTCGTACAATAGAGAACTCAAGGTCGTCTTTCGGACTGCAATAGTTTAGCAAATCACATCAGTATACCGGAAATTTCAATGGAGATTGGAGAAATCTTTTTCTACAATTATTCAAAGCACTTAAGTTAAAATTGACCTGGTTAGTAAGTCACGCTCAATCTCCATATCGCGCGCCCTTGAAGCAGCTCTAGGCCTAGTTGCAGCCAAAGCTTCACTGCAGACACCTAATTGATTCCTTTGGAAAAGTCTCTCAGGCTGTTTCACAAAGATGTATGTCACAGGTTAGAAGGGAATAACGAAGGTGCGCATCTTTATCAACAGCACTTGTTTCGTCCAGATACGTAAAATCAGATAGATTGTACCAACAGACTACTTATAATAACCTACCGTGTTTCCAATAAAAGCTGGTGCACCAGGTGGTTGAAGACAGAACTGATATGCATCATGCCCTTCACGCTGTCACACAAAAAGTTTAGTGAGATCTAAGTCAAAACATTGCTTTAATCTGAAAATTGACTACTATATAATATCCAGAGATAAAACAAACCTGTAACTGTGCTAGCCAAGCAATGGGATCAATGTCGGTATCTGTAATTATCCTGCTGTTGCGAGCAAGCACAACCTGATTTCGCGAGCCGAAAACATCAGTTAAGCAAAAAACCATAATTGTTTTAAGAATAGATACGAACATGGTCTCTAAAGTACCTTGTTAAGGGATGAACTTTGTTGCTTTATCATCTCCAAAGCCTTCTCTACAGCAGGGAAATAGGCCCCTTTGGTAGGAACATGATTCTTGCTTAAAACAGATACTCCTAGAGATTTGTTTCTTAACCTTGTTACAACAGAAGAAACCTGAAGCATAGTCTCCTGAAGTGCTTCAATGGCATTTTCCAGTGTCCAAGAGAGGTCATCATCCCAAGCAACAGTTGCAGCCAACATTGAACTTCCCCCAAACTCATTAAACTCAACCTGTACGTGTATCAGCCAGTTACACAACAACTCATGCTCCAAAAAAAAAAAAAAAAAAAAAATCAAAATTCAAAGTACCTGAGGCACTGAGAAGTAAAATGCACCAAAAGGTTCCCATTCCACAGCGATCTTGCCATTAGGATCAAATCGCATACCACCGTAAGCACGAATCAGAGGTGACTTTGAAGACAAAAACCTTCAAAAAAGACCAAAAATATACAAAAGCAACTCAATTTCATGAATCCTCCCCAAAATTTTACAGATCGAAACGCAAAGGCTAAAGTAGCAAATCTTATACCTTCGGATGGATCTCCAATCATCATGAGAGAAGGGATCAAGGTCACGGAAGAAAACTGCAGAACCGATACCAGCAACGCTAACCAGATTACGATCAGATGACACTGATCCGTTCCCATTCTCGTTCTCGTTCGCTAGATCGAGAAGAAGATCGGGACGACCAACGTCACTGCGACGAGAGAAGAAACAACGAGGCTGACTCTCATTCTGGGCTTGAAGCCAATCGATTGCTCCGATTTGCTGGTCAATTGGTACCTGCACCAAATCCAAATTAGGGTTTATGAGCGATATTGCGCGGGAAAATTCGACTTGTGTGTGTGTGTGTGTTTTTTTTTTTTTTACTTTAGGTAAAACAAAAAAAACTAATATGTGAGTGACTGTATGTGATCGCAGCCTTTATACCACACCAAAATGGAGTTCTAATCATTACTCTCTTTTGTTGGACCACCAACGCAAAAATCATTACCTGTCTGGCTTATTACTATGCATGCACTAAAAGCCTAAAACTAAAGTTAACAGTGGACTAATTAAACTGCTATCAAATTCAGTTTTGCTATAAAGAAAATAAAGGAAAGTTAACAATGTTTATTAATTAGATTTAAGGACTGAAAACCAGTCAATTAATCTTTCCAGATTTTATTTTTTTCCCCTCAAATGTCTTTGATATATTTATTTTAAAAACTTGGTCTACCTCAAATTGACTAAATGAAAATATTCATTTTAATGTCTATGTAAGATCCCAAAAGTCCAATTTAATAGTTCGATTGACTAGCGGGATCTGGTAGGACCCAATTCATCAAAATAATAAGAATTAATAGTTTATGATTAATAATGTATGTGATCCTCATCAATAATGTATGTTGTCGACCAAGAAAATAACCAAAACAAAAGCAACAACGATTTATGATATTAGTGAGCATTATTAGACTTATGTAATCGACCCAAGTCACCAATCCAACTTTCTTTTAAAGGAAAATATAAAATCTTTATTTTCTACGTAATTTACTATAATTAAAGTATAGAAAAGATAAGACACCACTTATAGATTTAACGAATAGAGAAACTCTTTGGTATGTGAATTATGATCACGTGTATTCTTTTCTATTATTACAATTTACAAGAAGTCATATTTTTGTTTTTTTTTTAACTCATCCTAAACCATGAATTGTTTAATTCATTCGTTTAACTTAAATGGGTACAAAAAAAAAAAAAAACCCACAAAAGAAAAAATTGATTAAGAGAGATTTTAAAAGTAAATTTATGCGTCGTGTTTTAAAAACAGTTCGTATAGTACGATAAAGAAAAAGTACGTATTTATTTATCGTTATTGTGTACTCTACTTTATATGTTTTTAATTAACTAAATCATAAGGCTCTTATATATTTTTTTTAAAAACAATAAACTTAAATGATTAGGCACAAAGATGATACGGTCATACGGTAAGGGAACGACCGAGCTGGAGAACGATATCACCACAGGCCAATGTAAAAACACCACGTGGCGTGATCTCATTCTTTCACTTGCAGCAAATCGGATTCTGTCTTTAAAAAAAAAAAGCAGAGAATGTAATCATGTACCTGTAACCGGACGACGCCGGAAGAAAACTGTGGAGGCTGAGATTTGAGTTCAGACACGGCGGAGATAAGCCTCTCAGTGGCGGCTGCTGGAGATAAAACAGCCGTCATAGTCCTTGTCTCCAATGTTCCAAGTGGCGTCTTGAAATCTCCCTCACAACCATTCATAGACATCGAACATGACTCATACTTCTGAAATTATATATATCCAATTAATAATTAAGTTAACTATTATGATCTTCGAAATAAAGATAAAGAAGATAACAGAACTAAAAGCAAATAAAAACCTTGCGGGAGAATCTAGTGAATGGGGTTGGAGAGTAAGTGTGAGAGATGGAAATTATGGAGCTGTGTTTTTTAGTGTTTGAGCCCAGAAAATTAGAAGAAAATTGAAGCGACGCCATTGGAGTAATTCTTAGAGAGCTAACGAAAGGAGGTATGGTGGGTGAGTTCGTGGAATATTTTGTGTAAATTTTTATTTGCTGTTTGTAGTAAGAGACTAGAGAGAGAGATTGCTATTTGTTGTTTTGGGTTTTGAGTTCAGAGATTTGAAGAAATTTATCATATAAATAGATAGATACGATGGTTTGTAGCTAGGCCCCACCAAAATTGAAAATTCATTTCATTTTCACACAAATTTCTTAGAAAATCTTATTTCCTTTCAGTAAACTACTGGGAAAGTTTCGTTTTTTTTTTCTCTACGTCTACCTTTTTATAGTTTATAGTTTATACAAAGAGCATTTTTCTCTAGTTAGTCTAACATTTTATATTTTTGAAAAAAAAAAGTCTTAACATTTTATTTCATAAATCATTTAATTGGTCTAAGAATGATATATATATATATATATATAATTTGTCTATTAGTTAAATAAAATATGAAATTAGAAAGTAAATAGATAAATAGTTTTTAAAATGTAATGCATAATCGTTTGTGTTAGTGCATGTTATATCTTGACAATTTCAAATTTTCAGAATTAATAATATTTATTGCTGAGACAGTGTAAATTTCTCAGATTTTTTTGTTTTTTTCTTCTTCTAATTCTACTTTTTCTATAGTTTATACACAGAAAATTTTCGGTAATTAGTCTAACATTGTATATTTTATAAATCATTTTAGTTGGTCTAAGAATGGATAAAAATATATGTATCATTTAATTTGTCTATTAGTTAAATAAAACTATAAACCGAATAGATAAATAGTTTTTAAAAATGCATATAATCGTTTGTGTTAATGCATATTGACAATTTCAAATTGTCAGAACTAATAATATTTTATGTTGAGGTAGTGTAAATTTCATAGATCCAAGTATCAATGACTTAAGCTAATGTGACAGCATTTTCAAGTGGAATCTCTTTCTAAGCGGTTTCCTCATGTGGATGTTAAAGGATAGGCATCTCATGTCGTTTGATACGGAAGCGGTTAGCACTTTAAACTATCGTAAAAACATTACATGTCATTACAAAATTGAAAACGCATAAGAAGTTCTTGTACAGAAGGCATCGTTGCATTTATACACGCATGCTCCTTTACATTCTGACAAATTTCTAAATGTATAAATTGATAGTAATAACAAAAATAAAGTGAATATAAGTACTTTAGATGTAAAAAAGCATATATAGGATAATGGTAAAAGATTTTAAAACTCATTTTTCAAAAAGTTCATTATTCACACCCATCAATATCTTTGAAAAAAATAAACATTTAGAAGACCCCATGTGATGATGTTATTAGTTGCACTTCGTTGCACTTGATCCCTAGTTCTATTATTAGAGTCAAGTTAAACAAGTTCTAGTTCATTGTTGGTTTAAGGATTAAATCTTTTATTTGAACCTAAAAAAGGATTAAAACTTTTAATGCTACTAAAATAATTTTGGATCATATAAAAGATTGCAAGATTGCATCGTTCATTTATTGCAGACTTAATATCATTTTCACTGAATTAGAAAAATCCGTATAATATGAAAAGTAGTGGTTTAGGAATTTGGAAAAACCAATCTATTTGGGAAGACCGTCAGGTCTTTGCATTATTTGAGGAGTCAATTACTTTGAGTATCTTCTTTGCTGGGAAACCCACTTTTGCTCATTGATAATTAACTTTCGTGATTCACCTAGACCAATTTTCATCATATAAACAATATTTTTTAAAATGTAAAAGGAACATAATTCAAAAATAAATATTTGTTATTAATTTTCTTCTTTTCATTTTTAGTCAAATACAATCAGAGGAGAGTGGGAGAGTGGAGAGTTGCAGCAATTTCATCAAAATTTCCCTGCAATAACCAAAACACACACATTTTATTTCCATGTACATATGATGATTACGACGGCTCACCGGTTATTCGAGAAGACGATTATTCTTTGTTTTAGATTTTTGGTCGGATTGAATCAACGTGGTCAAAACGAATATCTTAGGACTTTAAAAGACTAGACTTTAGAAGTCAAATTGTTATTTCTCATCAGAGCTGTTAAAATTAAGAAGTCTTTCAAATAGTCCAATGGAATGAAACCATAATTCAACAAGCGTTGTCTGACGTAAAACTGAATAAACCGTAACTACACACGTTCCTACGATATTATAGTACGACTTTGAAATTTTATAATGTTGGACGCGGTCACAGATGAACATACTTTTATTGTTATTCGAGACTTTGAATGTGCGTTGTGGATGCTACGAATTTTTCTGCTTTTACTCAAGTCCGAAATCTTGAATTGTATGTAAATATGACTATATGAGTGTACTAAACACTTTTTTTTAAACGAAAAATTAGATTTGGTTAATCAAATAACTAGAAAAAGGTTAGTTGAATTTAGATAACCTAATGTACAATTTTGCTCACTATATAAAGTTTAATGGCACTGACGCTAACAATTTAGCATTAACCATTCGAATTTTTAATTACGAATGATGTAATCCAGTAACAATTTTATTCAAATTCCTGCATGGATATATATATTTTGTGTGCCAAAGCATGGATAATTTATTGCTAGGAGTATAATTTTTTTTGGAAAAAAGAAAGTCAATACCTGGAGTTTTGAGTTCTTACGAAAGAAAATCATACTTGCAAAAATTTATTCACATGTTTTAATCTTTAGTTCAATGTCCAAAAATGGTTAAAAACAAAAACAAAAATTGGTTATTTAGCTAGATTCTTTTAGATAAACAGAGCATAAAAATCCAGAAATTTTTAACCAATAAGGAAAACAAAAACTTCAAAATTGATAAACACAAATCAAGAGTTAACAGAAAAATGCACATAAATTAGGAGATAAGGTTATAATATATTACTCTAAGTCAAAACCTATAATTCAAATGTTCACACTCCATTAAAAAAATCCAAACTTTTAAATTCTTATATATATATATATTTGACAAATTAGGACATAAGGCTAATTAACTTATACTACAAGGAGATCGACTAAAAGGGTTGAAAGGGTTGAACCCTAGACATGGTGGGCATGGTTAGACAACTTGGGACATAAGTCCAAATTAACTACTATACAAGTTGTCCAAATCCCAAACTTTTGATCGCTAGTCAGAATAAAAAATACAAGAAATGGGCAATGCGATTGATCAGCTTACCTTACGCGGCAGAGCTGCAAATCAGACAAAATAATAATAATAATAATTGAGTGACGATCAATCATATGGGACAAAAAGTAATATAAGTTCTCATAGCAAATTTCCTTTTTTTTAATAACTTTTGGTTTAGTTTTGGTTTTGGTTTAATTTTAATAAAATTAATTAAAATTTGAAAATATTATGTAAGAATAAAACCAATAACCTTCTTTTACAGAAATCAATTTCCTATATTATTATTATTATTCTTATAATATCCTATTCATTAAAAAAAATTAATTAAATCACCACATGCTATTATATACACTAGATGTATTTATTTGTAGATAATTGTTTTTGTAATAAACACATTATTAGTCCGTCAATCTGCAGGAAAAACCTGCCAATCCCACAAGCCACAGTGGGCTAATCTGTCTTACCCTGGTTTGGCACCTTTGGGCACTTGTAGAAACCTTGATTGTGAACTCAATGGTTGATCATACATCTTACTTTGATTTACATAGCAATCTTGTTGCAAAGAAACAATAAGATTTTCTCTGAATTTATCTGATATTGGTGTCCTTGGATGCATTCTGTACTCTCTACTTCCAGTTCATTTTTTCTACTCTTTCTCGAGATAGAAGAAATCTTAAAAATTCAAAAAGAGAATACAATGTTTACATGTGCAATACAAAAACTTGGCCAACAAAAACAAAAGTGTGTAAAACCTACAAGAGCGTTTACTGTTTAGAATCCTTGTGTTAGTGCAAACACTCGTCCCTCTAGAGGTGGAGGCAATGCAGAAACTGCATCTTCGATTTCCTGTTAAAACTCGCAAAGATGACTTACCACTACTACAAGGAAGAAAGTGACTAATTTTCTACTGTTTCATAACCAGATTGGATGAATAAAACATACCTTCACTGTATACCGAGCCGAAAAGTGAATCAGCAGGATTGCTTTGTTTTCAAACTTTTCAGCATGATTTACTATCTTCAGTTTGAAGAAACAGGAAAACTTTCATGAGCATCAAGAGATAGAGAGTAACAAGGGATTTCAAAGAAACGAGGATCCTGACCTCAGATAAATGGATATGTCCATAATCTCTCGCATGCTCTACGGATACCGAATCATCAAGAAACGTGCTCTGCACAAGAGGAAATAAAGACAACAAAGCTTCCCTTAAATACAAAGCCATGAAACTTGGACCAAGAAAAAGAATATCATTAAGAATCACGCACATTGTCCTAATTCATATCAGCAGCAAATATTCACCTCCATGACGAGAACCTTTGCCTTGAGAGCATCAGCATTACTTTCATCAACTACAAAATCCGCCGTTGTATCTCCCGTAAAAGCGACTTCAGGAGTTGTTATGCTGTCTGTAATCTACAATCCAAAACCCTAACTAATTAAACAGGCTTATATTTCTGAACGACCACTGCAAAACTATTGACTTTGTGATAGACGCACGTAAAAAAATTTGACAAGCAATTTACGGGAAATCAGAGACAAACCTCAACACCTGAAAGCTTCAAGTTTTTAATTTCAGTCCCAGATAGGCCAATATACTCCTGCTTGAGTTTATGTTTAGTTGAATACACTACATAACCCTGCAATATCACACTAAAGCATGAATTCAATGAAGATTGAAAAGCTCATGTGAGTTTAATTAAAGAAACCTGGCTTTGGATGACATGGTATGTCTTAAAGGCTTTGACTTTGAGATCTTTCCTTATAATAAACTCCTCCCCTACACCAAGAAGTGCCCAAGGTTAAAATAAAAAACCAAAATCTTCAGCTGCAATGAAAGCTAGAGGGTTGAATTACCTATGTCCAAGCCAACAAGATTGTGCTTTAGCTCTGAAGAATCTAATTTTCTGTGAACCTCGAACAAACTCTCGACAATTTCTTTAATGAATTTGGGTACTATAATCGTTGGTGGCTTCATTTTGTACAAGCCTCTAGTCGCAACATACATTGGTAATCCACCCTAGCATTACAAATACGAACAGTTTAGCTCACAATTTGAGAATGTGGCACCAAAACAGTAACGGAGCAATAGGCTAATGATAATAAACACATGGTGGCTCAACAAGGGTTTATCAAAATTGCTCTCAAAACAAAAAAAAAGTCAAAGAACGATCTTTGCAAACCCAATCGGAAAGTTCAAATCTTTTTTTTCAGAACGTTCAAGAAGATTATACTTACGATATGATCCATGTGAGAGTGAGAGATGAAGAGGAAGTCTTGAGAAATTGCGCGATGTGGGCAACGACCAATGTCGAAAGCTATCCGAAGAGATGGGAATATGATACACGTCTCGTGGCCTCCAATAGATAATCCCTCGATCGGGTAACCTTCGATTTGCATTGCTTTCTTCTTCTCCATCTCACTGTCCCTTAGGGTTTATCGAATCTTGCAAGTGCCTTCGTTCTGCTGAAATTGAACCTCTCGACAAGAATTGAGCACAAGTGTTCGATGAAATGTCTCACAAAGTTTTTCTTCGATGGCGAGATAATGATCAAATTAATTTTGGACTGGGCTTAGGCCCATTAACGGTTAACGTGACTTCCTTTACTGGAGCGGTTTGATTTGCGCGCGTGGAAGCAAAAGTAATATTCCCACGTGCCTCACTCGCGCAAAGTCGTATTCAACGACAGTGAAAGGGTATGAAAGTAAAATTACACGAATGCTTCATATGAACGTAGCAACATTCTTTACACTTGTTTTCGAAGTAATCTCGACGACTATACACAAAATCTGAGCAATTTAAATTATGTAATGTTTTTTTTTTTTAATGTAATATTTTAATTTAGACCACTGACACTACACAAATTCTTAGACTAATAACACCTTTTTTAAATAATTTATCGCATTTAATCTATTTTTTCTTTTTTTTTTTTCTTTAGAGATTGCTCTCTTTTTATTTTTTTCCCTCTTTCGATTTCTGAAATTTTGTTTTCTGTATTAAAAGTTAATTAATGAACTAAATTTCGGAGACGATCGAACGGCTAGAAATCAACGGCGTAAGATTGGAGTTATGGAGATGCGCTTACTTTTTTGATTAAAATTAGAAATATATGTTGGACCAAAAAAAATATTTATATAATTTCTCTTTCCTTCTGGTCACTGAAACTATATACCACCAAAGAGGAACAGTTCTCAGAGCATCAAACTCCGGGGAAAGAAATAGAGAGAGAGAGAGACGCTAATGGAAGCATTGAACTAACAAAAGTTTCTCATTTTACGGTATATTATATCTTCTTTGTTGTTTTTTTCTTTCTTTGTGGTCTGAATCGGACTCGGATTTAGAACAGAGATCCGACAGTTACTCGAACTTGAAACCGACAATTTTTAGGACATTGTTTGAGTAGTGTTGGATTTTATAGGGATCTCTCTGTTTAAGATTTGTTGTTTGATTCTGTCGGTGTTTTTTTGTTTGTTTGTTGTTGTTCATTTGGAAAACACAGCGTGTTGTGGATTTTGAGTCTTAGGGTTCTTCTGCTTACAGTGTGAGTTCCAGATCTGGTTTTTGCATATCGGTAATTTCACTTCCTGAGTTTTATTTTAAATGCAAAACTTTTGTTGAATTTTTGGGTAATCATTGTTTCTTTCTTCTAATGTTCTTTCTTGATTCTTCCATTTCGTTAATGATTAAGGTTTATCTTTTTAAGCTTATGATTAGAGTTGATTATAACAAAATGTACCCTGTTTTGCTTAAACTAATTAATGAACGAATGATTTATTATTATTATTATTTTTTTTTTCATTTTGACTATTGGTAGTAGTAACCATACTCATATTGGCTTGTGTTGTTTCTTGGGCAATGCAGGTGTTTTAGTTCCATACATCATGGGCAAGTCTGCAAAGTGGTTAAAGAATGTATTGCTTGGAAAAAAAACATCTAAATCTAGTGGTTCCAAAGGAAAAGAGGTAACACTTTCAAAAGAGTTTTCTATTAAATACGTGTGATGATTGCTTGTCTACAAATGTAGAATTTGGATCAGAATCGAAATTTTGTGTGCACGAGAACAGTGATGGTTTTAGGCTACTAATTTGCTTAAGATTGTCCTTTTTTTGGTTTTTGTTCTAATTATTGTTATCATGCGCAGAGAGTGAGTGGAAAAGAGGTACTGGTTACTTCAAAGGTAGAAGAATCAGATGTGGTATCAGATCTTCCATCTTTTGCAATTGCAGCGACCAATACCGCTGATAGAAGCGGTGGTATGTTAGAGACACAAAATGTAGAACCTGAAGAGATCTCAGATGATGAAATAGAGCTTCCTGAGGGAAAACCAACAGATTCTCAAAATGTTGTACCTGTTCAAGATAATATACTATCTGATGCAGCGAGAATCCAACAAGAGATTGCAGCAACGTCTGTGCAGGCTGCGTTTAGAGGTTACTTGGTAATATTTTCAGCTGTTTGGATTGTCGACTTCGCTCTCTTGATTGCAGATATTGCTGTGTTTTTTTTTTCCTGTATATCTTGATCTGAGCTCATTGTGTGAAGGCTCGGCGTGCTTTTTGGGCACTCAAAGGCATAATAAGGCTACAAGCACTTATCCGTGGTCACCTGGTTAGGAGACAAGCTGTTGCAACTCTTTGCTGCGTCATGGGAATCGTCAGGTTGCAAGCATTTGCTCGAGGAAAAGAGATCAGAAATTCTGACATTGGAGTTCAAGTTTATAGGAAATGCAGATTGCAGCTGCTTCAGGTAATGATACTTTCGCTTCTTTGTATGTTCAAGTTCCCTTATATACAAACTTTTAGTTCAGGAAGAGATTCTAGTTGGAATTGGTGAAGAAATGATTGTTTATATACTCTCATCAAATTAGTACTGGCCTTTTTATGTATCAGGAGAACAAGCTTGCAAACCCTGCAGATGTGTACCTTGGAATCAAGAAACTAACAGCCAATGCTTTTGCTCTGAAGGTACGCTTGTTGATATAATTTACAAAAAACGAACAAGGAGCCAAATTTCACTGTATACAATTTCTTTCTATATTAAAGATCTTGATGGATAACTTTGCTTACAGCTTCTCGCTTCATCGCCAAAAGTGATACCTGTACACGCCTATGATTCATCCAATCCAAACTCAAACTTGATCTGGTTAGAGAACTGGTCAGCATCATGCTTCTGGAAACCAGTTCCTCAACCGAAGAAAACGATGGGCAGAAATCCTCAGAACAAGCTTTTAGTCGAGGCTGAGTCTGCTAAACCCAAGAAGAGTGTCCGTAAAGTTCCTGCTGCAACCTTTGAAAGTTCCTCAGTACAGACATCTTTTGAGTTTGAGAAACCCAAACGCAGTTTCCGGAAAGTTTCAAGCCAGTCAATAGAGCCACCTGCTGTCGAAGATCCTCAGATTGAACTTGAAAAAGTTAAACGTAGCTTGAGGAAGGTACATAATCCTGTAGTTGAGAGCTCTATCCAACCTCAACGATCCCCTCATAAGGAATTCGAGAAGCCAAAGCTTGGTGCAGAGAAGATAACTGAGTCATCATATCCGCTGGCACATAAAACTGCAGAAGAACCTGTGAATGTCTGTGACGAAAAGAAAAACCAAGAAATGCCCGAACAGCCTGAGGATGAGGTACATGTTCCTGAGGTGGAAGTACATACTCCTGGACCATTAGAAACCAATGAAGTACTTGATTCATCACTGGTCAACCAAATTGACAGCAACGAAAAAGCCATGGTTGAGGAAAAACCTTCAATGGAAAAGGATACCAAAGAAGAAAGGACTCCCAAACCACACAATAAAGAGAATTCCGCTGGGAAGGAGAACCAGAAATCCAGGAAAAAGGGTTCAGCTACTAGCAAGACCGAGCGTGAAGAGAGCAATGGGCACAGTCAGACTAGCCCATCAATCCCAAGCTATATGCAAGCAACTAAATCTGCGAAAGCAAAGCTGAGGCTGCAAGGCTCACCAAAGTCTGCTGAGCAAGATGGAACTGAGAAAGCCAGTGTCCCTAGACGTCATTCTCTACCATCACCAGGTAATGGCAGGATTACTTCTAATTCTCCAAGAACAACGAGACTCGCAAACTCAGGTGACAAAACCGGGAATAAGAAGGAGAAACCTCTTCTGTCGTCCCGAGAAGGAAACGGTTAGTGCCAAAAATGAATACAAGCTTAATGAGTCCAAACTAAATTCCCCAAATCTCCCTGAGTGCTTTATCTGATGATCTTACTGAAAATCAGTACAGAAATTTCATATTCTCTTACATCTAACTCCTCTCGACTGTGTTGTTGGCTTTGCAGCCAAGACAATTCCGGTAGAGCGGAAGAGGTGATTGATTGCTGCAGAAAGTTGAAGCCTTTATCGTTCTTGATTCTATTGTAGCGACGTTACCCAACACGAGAATGCAACCATCTATCTATTTAAAAGCTTAGATTATGAGTATATGATTGTGTGTGTGTTTATGTTGGCCAAGTGTTATCGTTGGTCGGTAAGTTTCTGCAATTGTGAGTGTGTCCTGAGCTGATAATGTTGCATCACAACTCACAAGGCTTTTGGATCTTCTTCTTTTTTTTTTATTCTGGTTTTATCGTACATTACTTTGAAGATTTTAAACTTTTTTATGTTTATAATGAATCTGTGATTATTTTAGAATGGCCTCCTTCGTCATTTACAACACAACCTTTTTGGATGAAGTACTGACTATTGAGGAAGATTTGAACTTGCTAATTCGTTCTTTTAAGCCTTGTAAAGTTAAGTTCGAAGGTTGGCGCAGGCAAAACTACAGAGTGAAGACTGTCTTCTCAAGTTGACTGTCTTCAAAGATTTGATTTGTTTTCTCTTTCCCCAAAATTTGTGACTTTTCTATTTTGGGTCTAAATATAGATCAGCTGAATTCTGGTCTATGATCTTCCACTCAAGAAACAAAACAGATATGAAGAATGAAGAGAAAATGGTATATCATTCACAATCCTGATCTTAATTCGATCGGTTTCTATCAAAAATTTCAGATCTACGGTACCGATTCTTTCTATGAACATCAAACTGAAGAGAAGAAAGTTTATGAGAAACCGCTGACCAAATCATATCCACAGAATCTCCAGGACGCGAAGGAAACCGATACTCGAAACACCCAACAACCTCTTTCAGTCTCTCCCACTTCTTCTTCCATTGATCCTCTGTTATCCCTCTGAGAAGATTCACCAAAAACCCGTTCTTTACAGCTTCAGATGCATGCACAAACACAGAGAAACCTGAATAGTCTAGAGTATCTTCAAATGGAAGCTCAATCTGATCACTGATTATAACCGGAACACAATGGCTCACGATGGCATCGAAAAGACGGTTAGAGGAAGGAGTGTCTCCCGCGATATTGAGACAAAACTTCGAGGAAGCCATTCCTTTACCGGTCTGTTTAGTCCCGTTCCCTTTTACAGTTCCAAATGCAAAGTGAACGTCTTTCTCATCTTTAAGAAGGTTATACAGTTCTTGCCGAATAGTTCCACCCTAAGACGAAAAAATTTGATGTTTGAGATTAAAATCAATAACAGGATTGATAGACTTAGAGAGGAAAACTCAAAAAACACTTACATCTTTTCTGTAGATTGCTCCTTGGAAATACGCCAATACAGGACGCTTCTCAAACGGAGCTGACTCATTGTTAGAGATAGTCTTCACAACGTGCAAGTAAGGAGCAATGATGTCTTTCTCAAGATTGGCAATCGCGGAAGGGTACCTTCCGAAATCCGAGAGAACAAACATTGCGGATCCAAGAAAGTTTCTTGCATAGAGCAAACTGTTTGGATGATGAGCTATAATCAGATGATCCTTCCCATCAGATCTTTTCCACTCATCTTGACTTTTCAAGAACTCAACTAATCTTTCCTGCAACAATCTATCAACACTGATGGTTTCGTTCCCACGGAACTTAGATTTCCGATTGTAACTCAACGAAGCAAAGAAGGGCACGAAAACAATGTCAGCTTCAATCGAGTTATTCACTCTGATTGCACTACATGGTCTCTTGATTTCAGGTGTCTCTGAAGCTAATAGATCAAGTGTAAGCCAATACTCTACACTGTGTTGCCGGTTTAACCCACCAGGATAAGAAGGGACTGTACTTACGTTCTTCACATTTGGCCAAATCTCAGATCCTTTGCTGTGCCAATTCAATATCCCAAAGTGAAACTCAGAGGGCAAATCGTACATAAACACCTTCAATACACCTCTGTTTCGATCGCATTTAGCATCGATTTGCCTGAAATCCTCGTTCTTGATGTCTGTTCTTGGAAGAATCAGCTTGCGAACTAAGCTTGAAGTGAAAGAAGATTCGTTGCGTTGGAGGAAGAAGAGAGAAGAGACAATGAACAGTAGCGTTGAAACAGTGATCGTGTAAAAGAGGAATTTTGAAGAAAGCAAGCTCTTTTCTGACATTTTTTCCGAACCTCAATCATCCAAACAAAACCAAAGTGGGTTTGATTTTCTTGTCAATTAATCGATTTGCAGACAACGGTTTCAGCTTTCGACCATCATCGATTGGGAAAAGATAGTTAGTACCTGAGGAAATAGGGTTTCCGAGGTTTTACGCCATGGCAGGAGAACAGAGAGTTTGAGGCATGTCTCACTCTTCTTGACTGATACTATCAGACAACTTCTTGGAATCTGAGGACTTCGAGTTACAAGATTTGGTCTTTAATCTTCAGATTTCCCGAACGATAACTTTTTTTTTCCTGGTATTGAGGTGAATGATTTTTTTGTTTGTTTGTTTAGTTAAAACTAAAGAGCGTGTTTAGACTCCTTTCCTCTGTTCAGGACAATTGGCTAATGATGTACACCACTTTGGAAAAGTTCCAAATTTTACGAAGGGTACCTAAAAATTAAGTTTCAAAATCTATATATAATAATAGCAAACTCACTTATTGAGTCTGCTGCTGATGTCATAGCATTTTAAAAAAACTGACAAATAAAATGATGTAAAAGAAATCAATCGTATGAAAATGAGATTAGTCTATTTACTCAGCTCCTCTTCCATCTAAACATTTGCGTCGTTTTATCTCGTCTCCCATCCCTACAATGCCAATCCATGCGATTTTTTTGCCTTATCGCATCCACTGGTTTCTTCATATATAGATATCTAAATTCTGATGTTTCCATTCTTAATAAAATTTTCATTTTCCATTCTCAGATTTCTCTTTTTGTTTTGGATTTACTGTTTCCGGTTTTCATAGATTGCTAACGTTTCCGACCATTCGCCATCACTGACTCGCAGGTGAACTCTCCGCCACGTTCGATTCTGTTATTTCGTATGTACGAATCTATGTTTCATTCTCTATTGTTTGAACCCTCGCTTGCAAAGCAATCGAGAAAATACAAAACCGTTTTTCGAAGAAAGGTTTAAAATTGCCTTCATTTGCTGAGAAGCTACACCCTTACAATCGCCACTGTTATTGTAGGATATGAGCTTGGATAAGCCCAATCCCGTTACTATTTGGATCTAAACAGAGGCCCGACACAAAAAAGGCTTTTGTACTAACAAAATCGCCCCGTTAAGTTCGGAATAGGAAACTACAGAAGACCCAGAAAAAACCCGCAACTCAAAGATTTCTCAATAAATAGAAGAGGAAGCTATTGAGAAAGGGTCAGAAAATTCTCCAGAGAAATCACAGAGAAAACCTCTCGACAAAATCGTATAAAAACTCGAATCGTATGCAAGTCAGAAACTATTTTCTACTTCGTACTTTCGTATTTGTTGTCGACTTCTGTAATCATCGATATCACATCGTTTATAAAAGCGTTCGCTCCGTGCGATTCTCAAAAATATTCGTATTAATTATTGTTGCAACTTCGGTACAGAGAGCTCGCGACAAGGGCTCGCGGCGGCAAGGGAGATCGGTCGCGGCAAAAAAGAGCTCGCGGCGGCAAGAAGCTCACGGCGGCAAGGAGTTCGCGGCGGCAAGGGCTCGCGGCGGCAAGGAGCTCGCGGCGGCAAGGAGCTCGCGGCGGCAAGGGCTCGGGGCAAGGAGAGCTCGCGGCGGCAAAGGCTCGCGGCAAGAGCCAAAATCGGCGGCGGCAGCTTGCGGCAATTCACGGCAACTCACGGCGTTGGCAGCTGGCGGCAACTCGCGACAAAAAACGGCGGCGGCACAACACGGCGGCGACACAATTCGGTGGAGGCAACCAAAATACGATACAAAAACCAAAGAAATTGAAAGAAGATTACCTTAGACAAAAAATGGAGAAAGAGAAGGAAACAAAAACAAAAATGAAAAAAGACCACTATTTATATTAAGAAGAAAGGAACTAGGGTTTTGGAGAGGTTTTGCACACTATTCCTTATGTAAAACACTATTCCTTCTGTAAGGAATCACTTGTCCTGCACGAACTCCGTGCTCTCCGGAAAACGTGTCACAAACACTATTCCTACCGAAAAGCACTATTCCTACCGAAAAGCACTATTCCTTCTTTAAGGGACAATTTCTTCTGTGCGAGCTCCGCGCTCTCCGGTAAGCGTGTCCACGGCACCAAATCTCCTGCACGAGTTCCGCGCTCTCTGAAAAATGTGTCCACGGCACAAATCTCCTGTATGAGCTCCACGCTCTCCGGAAAACGTGTCACAAACACTATTCCTACCGAAAAGCACTATTCATTATGTAGATTACTATTCCTTCTGTATGGGACAATTTCTTATGTGCAAGCTCCGCGCTCCCCGATAAGCGTGCCCACGGTACCAAATCTCCTGCACGAGCTCCGCGCTCCCCGATAAAGCGTGTCAACAGCACCAGTCTCCTGTACGAGCTCCGTGCTCCTCGAAAAGCGTGTTCACGGCACCAATCTACTGTATGAGCTCTGTGCTCCTTGAAAAACGCGTCCACATGCACCGTTTCTTCCATAAGCGCTCTATGTTCCCCAAAATATGTCTCACCCCCTAAATAACGCAATGCTACGCCTCCCTAACATCAGGAACAAACACGCGTCCGATTCAAGGACCACGCTCGACAAACTCGAGCAAACTCGTATTTGCCGAACTAAAGGGGGAGACTATTGTAGGATATGGCTTGGATAAGCCCAAGCCCGTTACTATTTGGACCCAAACAGAGGCTGACACAATGACATGCTTTTGTACTCACAAAATCGCCCCGTTAAGTTCGGAATAGGAAATTACAGAAGACCCAGAAAAAACCCGCAACTCAAAGATTTCTCTATAAATAGAAAATGAAGCTATTGAGAAAGGGTCAGAAAATTTTCCAGAGAAAACCTCTCGATAAAATCGTATAAAAACTCGAATCGTATGCAAGTCAGAAACTGTTTTCTACTTCGTACTTTCGTATTTGTTGTCGACTTCTGTAATCATCGATATCACATCGTTAATAAAAGCGTTCGCTCCGTGCGATTCCCCAAAATATTCGTATTAATTATTGTTGCAACTTCGGTACGAACAGTTATCGTTCTAACTTCTTCGGTAATCCCTCGCTTCTATAGAACAGTACTTTGTTGATGATTTAAATGACATTGAAACTTACAATTAAAACAGGCTGTGTGCAACCCTTTCTTTCGCTGCTTAACATTGCAATGAGTCTTCTGGATACGTAGACATTCATCTTCGTTTATGTATGCATTGTTCAACCAATTTTGTGGTATGCATGAGTTTGGTTTAATGTTGGACGGTTGGATTATCAATGGTTGTGTTCTTTACATATATACAACATCTTGTTTATGTTTTTTAACCGAACAAGAAGTATTGAAATTAGTTATTGAATAATGATTTATAAATAAGTTCAATATGTGTCAGTGCATGCAGCAACATATTTTCTTTCCTTCCATTGATTGTCATCTGTCAGTATTTAATATTCATATGCTTTGCTTGTTATGGAACCAACTTGTTTTTCTGCTCATGGATTTTGAAATTATTTCTATGATAATTTTAAGGCAGTTTGTTCCTTTGGTAAGGAAATTTGATTTGGAGAAGTTGAATATATATATATGGTCAAGGATATATCATCCGGAGAAAGATTATAACCTCTTCAACGACGAGGATTTAGTTTCAATGCAAAAATGTTATCATACTAGCATTTAATCAACTTAATTAAATATGTCTAATATTCTATTATTAATACTATTAACAAAATAATGAAACGATGATTTATCCGTGTTATAGCATCGAGTTAATGCTATTTTAAAGAGAAATACCCTAAAATAGCATTAAAATAAGTTTTTTGGATAATTATAGTACACACTTAACAAATTTCCAAAAATAGCACTAAAATAATTTAAAGTGTGGGTTTGAGTTTAGTATTTTGGGTTTACGATTTAGTTTTTAGGGTTTAAAGTTTATTTTTTAGATAATATTGATAATTTTTAAATCGCCCCCAAAGTTAAATATTTTTTATATATTAAATTTGTGCTATTTTTGGAACTTTAAAGATGATGTGCTAATTTGGAAACAAAACTTATTTTTGTGTTATTTGTGAGAATTGCCCTATTTTAATTTTATATTAATGTCGACCCAAACTCATTCCGCCATATAACCTCGTCCCGTGATATTTAAAATTTTTTATTAGTGTAAATGTTCATAATATTTTAAAATTTTTAAAAGTTTAAAATTTATTATATCTGGTATAATTAAACGATTCGACTAATTGAACCGAATTAAACCGGATCAAATTTTTAAATTTGGATGCTTATTAAGTTAAAGTTCCTGCTCATTTAGATTTAGATTCATTTTAATTTTATTTATAATATGGTTCTCAACCATTGTCTAAAATTTTTAGTCGATGTGGGACGTTAAACACACTATTTTTCTTCATTGTTTGAGTAATACATGTCCGTTTTTCAAAATTCGAATCACGACAAATACATAAAAAAATCTAGAGTTTTATTAATTTTATGTATCATATAATGATTAAAATATTTTCAGATTTTAAATAGGATGATTTAAAGTAATAAAAAAATCAAACAAATATAATAAAAGAATCATAATTTTAAATCTTAACAAAATCTTATAACGGATTTTCGCAAACTTAAAACGGAGGGGTATCGAGACGGAAACTGTATGTGTTAGATGTGGCGCACAGAACGAAACAATAAATCATGCAATTTTTGAATGCCCACCGGCATTGCAGAATTGGGCATTATCAACAATCCCAACCTCACCTATGTTTTTCCCATCAGAATCCATATGAGAATATGGACTTCCTATTCTGGAGAACACCGGCGGAGTCAAATTGTGATATGTTTCCATGGATAATATGGTATATTTGACAAGCTAAAAATAAGAAAATCTTTGAGAATTTGGATACAAGCCCGATGGAGGTTTTACAATTGGCAAAAACTGAGAAAAAAACATGGACATTGGCGCAAATAGAGGCAAATAAAGAAATTTTGAATCCGATGGGAATCCCAAATTTTGGTCAAGAACAAGGTGAACGGATTGCGTTGACCCAGTTGGGGGTTAGATGTTTCATTGATGGATCTTGGAAGAAAAATGATAGGTTTTCTGGTCTGGGATGGGTGTGCTTAGCATCTAACAACGAGACTCTTAGTATGGGAGCTGCTAATCTAAGAAGAAGCTTAACTTCTTTACATGCCGAGGTAGAAGCCCTAGTCTGGGCTATGCGATGCATGATAGGACAAGACAAACATGAGGTAGTGTTCCTAACAGATTGTTCAGATCTGGTGAAGATGGTCACATATCCTGATGATTGGCCGGCGTTTTCTATCTACTTGGAGGCTATACAAAGTGATAAAGATGAATTCTTTTCCTTCTCATTATCATTGATTCCTCGCAATGAAAACAATTCTGCGGATAAGTTGGCACGAAATGTTCGTACCCAACCGCAACTTTCAACGTTTGTAAACAATGTCTCTGGGCATTGGTCTTTATAGTTCGATTTCGGTTGTTGACAAAAAAAAAAATTTATACTATTAATTGTGGAACATTATATGTATATTTTAGATTTTATAATTAAAATTAAAATCTTTTAATTGGGTTTGGTTTTAGGATAGTAGAGAATTGATTGTAGATGTTGTTTGGATACATGTATATAAGTATTTTCAGATTCAATATTTACCTTTAATGAGCCTTTTAATTTATTTTTTAAATCAATGATATTTTATATATTATCTTACAAAACAAAGGTTTCTCTTCAAAATGTACTTCAAAAATGTTAATATAGACTAGTATTAAACCCACGATATACCGCGAGACAATTTGGCTTTTTTTTTACATAATCATAGTTTAATCAACTTAATTGATATGTCTAATATTGATGGTGATAACAAAATAATGAAATGATGATTTACACGTGTTGTAACATCGAGTTAATGATATTTTAAATTTATATTAAAGTCGACTCAAACTCGTCCATCATATAACCCCGTCCCATGATATTTTAAATTTTTTATAAGTGTAAATGTACATAATATTTTAAACTTTTAAAAAATTTAAAATTTATAATATCCTATATAATTCAACTGTTCGACTAAAGAATCGAATTAAATAGGATATAACCTTTTAAATATGGATGCTTGTTAATTTAAACTTCCTGCTCATTTAGATTTAAATTTAAATTCATTTTTGGTCTTATTTATAAGATGACTCTGAACCATTGTCTAAAAGTTTTAGCCGATGTGGGACGTTAAACACACAATTTTTATTTATTGATTGAGTAATACATGTCCTTTTTCAAAGTTCGAATAACGACAAATGCAGAAAAAGATCTAGAGTTTTATTAATTTTATGTATTATATGATGATTCAAAACAATTAAACAAAATATCAACCAAAAATGATAGGAGAATCATAATTTTAAATCTTAACAAAGTCTTCTAAATATCTATACTATTAACTGTAGAACATTATATGTTTCAGATTTTATAATTAAAATTAAAATCTTTTAATTGTGTTTGGTTATATGGATAGTAGATAATTAATTGTAAATGTTGTTTGGATAAATGTACATAAGTAATTTCATATTCCATATTTACCTTAAATAAGCTTCCTAATTTGTTATTTAAATCAATGACATTTTATGTAATATCAAACAAAGGTTTCTCTTTAATATGTACTTCAAAAATGTTAATATAGATGTTCAATTGCCAACATAATATATATGCAATAAATCAGAACTTGAGGACTGAAAAAAAGAAAAATCCAAAGAATAAGATTGTACACCATATAAATGTGACCAAGAAAAGAAAAGAAATGGAGAAAAATGTGTCTACCAAAAAAAAAGAAACTTGTAAAGAAAAAGGCAATTGTCATCATAAAATTATAAAGAAACATTGTTTAAAAGAAAAATAAGAAACAAAAACAGATGAAAACAAATTGTTAACATAGTAATTATCAGCCCCGGCTTTGGACGTGTGCTGAAGATGTTATAGCACAAGATCCATCTAATTTTTACCTTTTTTTTATAAATAAAATTCACTAAAATTAGGGTCCAAAATTTTTTCCTTTTCCAAAAGACATAAAAAATAAGGGTCCATTTTTTTTCCATCTCAGGGACCTCAAATTTATTGAGCCATACTTGGTAATTATAGCTGAAAAGAACTTAACCCCGTCGATCTTCGTCGAAGCTAAGCAGGACTCCGTCGTGGCAAATTAAAAATGAGATGGGTGAAATAACGGATATATTCTTTATATGAAACGGAAAAATATACACAATAAAACAACCCCACCTTTAAGACGAAAAACTGGATGATCAAATCCTACGTAATGAATACATAATTGTTTTCCTACAGCCTGTTGTCTCGAGACCATCTAATATAATTTAGACTGGGACACGTCGCTGATGTCCTTTGGACCTTAGGTAAGGCTAGATTTGTATTTCTATTTGATCAATCACTAAAGAATCAAAAATAATCATGGTATGCTACCCTATGTACCCTCACATGTCTTGGTACTTTAGCAGTATGTTTTCATGTACATGTATTTTCTGAACTTCGTGTTGGAAATTTTGTTTACAACCTCCATGTATGGTATCAAAAACTTGTTGTAGATAGGATTTATCTGGTTGTTCAAAATTCTGAGTTTGATGAGTAAATTACACAGTCCAATATGCTCATTTTTAGGGCATTATCTTGTTTGTGGCTGTTGAGTCGATGTAGGCATTCTCTTTTCGATAAACGTTTGTCCTAATTTATCCTACCCTCACTTCACTCTTTAGCTACCCTCACTTCACTCTTTGGCGTCCACTGAGCCAGCGATTCTCTATTCTCCACCCCCACCCACGTTTAAATCGATCTCACATTCTCACTTTGGTAAGTTTCAATGTTTTGGTCTTTTTTCATAGCGATATAATTGCAGTTCACATAGTGTTGATTTTTTTGGGGTTTGGTTTTGCAGAATATAGAGAGGATGTGACGAAGAAAATCTATCAAATTCGAAAAGTGAAGGGCCATATATTTACTCAAGAAATTTAGTTTTTCTTTAGGATTATGCTCCGTTTAAGAAATTCTCTGTGGGCTTCATATGGATGAGTTAGTTTGCCTCTATTGTACTCACATGATACATCGAGGTAGTTTGCCTCTATTGTACTCACATGATACATCGAGGTGTCTCACTTTCGCACAAGCTTCCTTCATAATATGTCCATGGTGTCATTTTCTTTTTTTGTCATTGTGATAAGTGTGTATAATCATTTTAAATTAGTTTAAATTGATAGTAAAGAAGACTTTCGTTTGATATTTTGGAAAGCTATCATCATCTCTCTAATTCTTGAATCTATTTTAAAATGTGTATATCACAATTTTTTTTTTGGTTTTAGTGTATATCACAATTCACAAACTTAGCGTAATATAGACTTTCAATGTTCGTCTTGTCCTCTTATTTTGGAAGAAACTTTAACAATGTGCTTGTGATAAATTTTTTTTGCCAAACATGTTTGTTTTAGCCACAAAGTTGGAAACACTAACAACTTTGAATTGTGTCACTCTAGGGTAGCTAATCTTGAATTATGATATGTGTCATATTTAAAGCTAGATATTACTTGTAAGACGAATTCAGCTTTACACACATGTAAAATACGAAGGTTATTTTTTTTTGTAAATAGTTGTTGGCTTAAGTTGTATGTTATTTTTAAGAAGATTTGTTCAATTCTCTCTACCATATATTATTTTTAATTTGCCTTCATGAGGTCTGTAACAAGTAACACTTAGAGTCTATTTAAGTAACACACTTTGAATAAAATGTAACACAATGAATATATAAGTTCGGTTCTCTATTTTAGAAATTACTATGATACATAATTAGTAAAAATGATTGAATTATCAGAGAAAAGAAAGAGGAACTAGACTAAAGCATATGAGTTAGTTAAAAAATATCAAATTAGAGGAAAGAAAAGAGAGACTGAACAAATTAGTTAGCAATACTAAATACATATTTTTCTTTACAATAACGAATTAGTAAATGAAACGGGTTAGCATTATTGTTTTGCGAAAGAACTTTACTTCTAAATGCGCGGATCCATTTCCTTGCATATAAAATGGTATCACATTTTTCAAAAAAAAATAAAAATCGTTCACCTCAATTCGATTATTGGCTAACATAAACAAATGGAAGGAGGATGCTTCCATAAGACATGTTTCCGGTGCGCTCACGGTGGCTGTACGCTCACTCACTCCTCTTACGCCTCCCTAGACGGCGTTCTGTATAGCCGGCATCACTTTAACCAACTCTTCCTCGAGAAAGGAAACTACGCTCACGTCCTCCAAGCAGCCAACCACGGTCGCACCGAAGACATCGTCGTCGAGGCAAAGGAAGACAACGGCGTTTCACAGTCTTGAATATCTCTTGCTGAGTGCTGAGTGATTGAAAATGAATGTTGCTCGGGGAAAGATTTGGTGTTCATTTGTAATGAGTTGTTTCCATATCAAGACATGATTTTTATTTTTCTTTTTATTCGTTCTTCTATATATTATTATTACACGACAAAAAGCAACAATTTGATTTCCCAATCTGTGATTATGATATGCTTGCCGATGGTGATTATTACTGCTATACTCGGTGCGCTTCCCATGTGAAAGAATATGTATCGTTTCGGTTCAAAATGAATTTATTTATATACCGGATCAAACGGACTGGTTGTTGGGCGATAAACGTGATCTGTATCATTCATTATTGTCTAGGTATGCAACGGTGTTTTCGTAAACTTTTTGTCTAAAACGGGAAAATTAACCTTACCAGTTACCAATAATACAATGATGTCCGGTTGGCGAGAAATTCAAGTGGATGAGAAACAGGGTGAGAGAGTTTTGACTGCAAAATTATTTGAAAGAAACGAGAAAACAAATCTGTTAGAAACGGTAGTGAAGACGAGCCACTTTGTTTTCGCCATCTATTCTTACTCAGTTTTTCATGATTGTTTAGTCTCTCTTTTTCGGTCGTCGCCGTATTTTGATTTTGGTCGTTTCGGGTCTGAATGTGATATCTGATGTGGCTCCTAAATCCGTGGAATTTTCGATTTGCTCCAGACAAGTGTTTAGTATATAAAGGTTCGAGGAACAAAGCAAGGCTACTTTTGATTTGGCATGAAATTTGCGTGTACTGTTCAGATGGTGCGAGTTACTGCTTTCCAAATCCCCAAAGTAGTCAACACTAGATTATGGGATTCTAGAGTGCACTTATGTTGTCGATTAGCGCAAAGTGGCACATCGAATGCGGGTTTCACTCGAAGTTTTAATAGTCAGTCATTTGCATTCTAGAAAATTAATACTTGGCAATGGCCTCCAAGCTAAAAAAGGTATCCCTTTTGGATTTGGGTTAAGTTATCAGGGCAATGATCCTCTAGGTATTGCGGACAGTAATGGTCGAATTGGAGAATCTTCCGAAAGTAATGATGAAACTGAAGCTACATATTTGAAAGAAGAAAAAGATAGTGATAGTGGAAAACGAAAATGATAGTTTAGAAGGAACTCAGGGAGTTGCTACACAAAGCAATTAAAGAATTGGAAGTTGCTAGACTCAAAAGTACCATGTTTGAGGAAAAGGCTCAGAGTATATCAGAAAGAGCCATAGCACTCAAGGATGAAGCGGCTACTGCTTGGCATAACGTAAACAAAACCCCCTTGATGTCATTCGAGTTACTGTTGATGAGGAATTTCTTGCTAAAAAAGCTGTTCAAAATGCTAAAATGGCGTTATCTCTGGCTGAAGCTAGGCTTCAGGTTATAGTGGAATCACTTGAAGCTGCAGGTGCAGGGAATGATGTTCCACAAGTGTCTGAAGAGATTGAGAAACCAGATGATGTTAAAGATAAAGAAGATACCCTTTTAGCTTTTAAGGATGACATTAAAGAATGCCAAGTGAATTTAGAAAGTTGTGAGGCCCTACTGAGTTGTTTGGAGAGCAAAAAAAACGAGCTGCAGAAGGAAGTGGACAAGTTGAATGAGTTTCTGAGACAATACAGATCAATACGTTGAAAGCCGAGGAGGATGTCACTAATACTATGAAATTGGCTGAACAAGCTGTGGCATTTGAGCTTGAGGCTACTCAAAGCATTTATGATGCAGAGATCGCTTTGCAGAGAGCAGAGAAGTCTCTCTCCATTTCCCAGACCCCATTGGAAACTCAGGGCCAACTCTCGGATGAAGAAACTCCTGTCGAGGATGAGGTGGTACTCTCAAGTAATATTGAAGATGCTAGCTATCATGTTGAAAAAGAATAACCTAAAGAGTAAAGATGGAGATTTATTAGCGGTACAGAACACATCTGATCTTGTGCCTGACATAGTTGGTCAGAAGACTCAAAAACTAACTCAGCCTTATAAGTCAAGCGATCATGAGAATGGAAAGCCAAGTATAGAGATTCTAAAGTGGTTGAAGCAGATTTTGAAAAGTCAAAGATTAATGTTTAGAGGAAAAAACAGGAGAGATACCTGCCAAAACAGGGTTCTTCTCTTAATTCTCCCAAGGCATCATCTAATAAATCCTCCCGTTTCTTTGAGAGTAAGTCCTCATCACATTTGAGAGTAAAGCACTGTTCTTTTCCACGACTCTGCGACTCCACCGGCGACCCAAAAAAAGCACATTTTTTCTCTGATTTATTAGTGTCTGTCGCTGAAGTTGAAAACGAGCGACTCCGATTACTTTAAAAAAGAAGGATGGGTGTCGCTATAATATACAGCGACCGTTTTAATGGCTCTAAAAAAAGTAGCGACACTTCCGGCGACAAATGAATAGTAAACACGGCAAAGGAATTTCTCTCCACTGTTTATATATTTTTGGTCGCTAACTTCGGTCGCAGCGTCGTGGAAAAGAACAGAGCCTAAGTCCTCATCACATTTGCACCGCTAAAGATAGTTGGCATGTATCTCACATCATGGAGGAAAAAGTATGTTCCATCTGGATTGAGATATCTTACCTCGCCAACTCCGCTTACCTCAGAATGTGTATCATTTGCCAATCTTACTTTTCCTGAAGGAGGTTCTTTCAAATCGATGAAGAACTCCTTCCTTGATGACATATAAAAAGAGCAATGATCCACTCATTTCTGTTAATCTCTTTAAGTGTCAAGTTTACCTCATATCCTATTAACCTAAAAAGATCTTGTGCATCATCTTTTGCCATTGTTGCTTCACCCTTATCTTGATGTTATACCTTGTTTTTGTTTCTTTCAAGCCACTTATAGCATTACTTCTTTTAATACCCATCTTTACCACAGATCCATCATATCGTCTTGCCTTCTCTAGACTTAGAGTGAGACTTGTTGTTTTTCTTTCCATGATTGGTTGTTAGAGTTTATATTATTGTGGCTCTGAGATTGACTTAGAGCCACCATCATCTCTTAATTACATCTCCTTAGACCTAGTAGCGCTCGCAAGTTGCAACATCTTTAAACTTGATACCTTCTCTGCCATACCTCAAAGTTTCCTTAAGTAAACTATATCTCGGTGGAAGAGAGAAGTTAGAAGTAACACTGCTTGAACTTCATCTGGAACTTCTTTGTCAAGATGACTTAAATCCACAATCAATTTCAAAAACTCATCGATATTCTCATATAAGGACTTAGAGATTCTTGCATTTTGAAATTGTAAACCTTAAACTGCAAATAGACTCGGATTGGGAAGAGTCCTTACCATGTAAAATCGTTATAAGGTTGTCCATATCTCTACGGCAGTTGTACAACGATCGATCTTTCTCAAGAGTTTGTCTCCGACATTTAAGAAAATCATGTTTCTCGCCTTTTCACATCGATTTAGTCTCGTAACTGTTGGTGTTCCTCCTTAGTGGGGGAAACCATTGAGATAGAATAGAATGGAATAGTTATATCTTCTATTCTATCTTGTTGCAATATATCTTCTATTCTATATGTGTGTGATATATCATGGTTTTTATGGTTTTAGACCATGATATAAGTCCTGTTTTAGAGTCTTTTTGGTGTTTTTGAGTCTCTTTCGAATCATTGTAGGTTCGGGTACGTTTTGGACCCATTTGGAGCATATTGGGATTATTGGAGGCATTTAGCATTCTGTAGCTGAGAAGAGCAGCTCAGAAACCATGATGGGTGTGGGTGTCGATCGACACTGCCCCTTAGTGTTGATCGACACCGGTCGCGATTACACGTTGCACACGAGTTTTTAAAGACTTTTGAAGAATTGCTGATTTGTCCAGAAGTTTCCCCTAATTGCAAGACAAGTCCTTGATGTATTTTAGAGTATAATTAGTTATTTTTAGAGTTTTGAGAATAGACTTAGACCTTTGGCATTATTCTTGTTCTTCAGAGCTTTTTGGGAGAGACAGATCAGAACTCATTGTAGAGAGAAGATTTCGAACTCCCTTTGTTTATGTTTTACTCTTAATGCAAGTTATTCAGATTATGATTTGTTTTGCATTGATGATGTTTGAGTAATCCACCTGTTAGATTTAGGGTTATTCTAGGGTTAGGATAAATTGATGAATTGGATTGTTCTGTTAGGATCATCACATGGTTCTTCATCTAGGTTGAGATTAATGCTAGTTCTAGACTAATCACCTGGAATTTAGATCGAAGGATAATTGGTAGATACGAAAGTGTTATTAATTCTCTGAATTAAACCTTGATGAGCAAAATACATATCTGCAAAGACATTTGATTTAGGAATTTTGTGAACATATCAAACTTGAATTTAATGCATGTTTTGATTGTTGAATTTGCAAAAAAATTTGGGATTCACTGTTATAGACAAAGATAATCTCTGCAACGAAAGTTGATTGTGTTTTGAGTTCAAGAACGGTTCTTAAACAAACCCTGCACTGTTCATCTGTTTAACAATTCTGAATTCCTGAAGAATATCCCTAAGCCTAGCCTTCTCCATATTAAACTTACAACTTTTACTTATTTCTTTGTTAGTTTTACTTTTATTCATTTGACATTTAGCTATATTTTCATTATGTTAATATATTGTGTGAACATTAGTCCCTGTGGATTCGATCCCTAAATACTACAGTGATCTCTTAATTTGAGAGAGTAGCTCTAGGGTAAATTTGAGCATATCAGTGTGTTAATGTAGAATAGACTATTCTTAATATAGAATAGAATAGGTTATGAGGATATATATATATATGTTCTCTTAACCTAGTTGCCGAACACAGAACACAAGAAGGAAAAAGAAAAGCAGAGAGGCAAAGAAGAGAGAAAAAGGTTTTTCGTCTAAATTTGTCAAGGCAGCGTTTGAGGGTCCGAAAGTGGTCCGATCTGGCTGATATTTTGTGGGAAGCTTCGTGACTCAGTGGATTTGAGATTCAACGGTGGGATTTATGTTTCAACAGTTGGTTTCTCATGGATCTGGGTTTTAGCGTGACTGGTCGCTACAGTTTTTCAGCATGTGCAGTCTTGAGTGTTTGGAAAATCTGACAATAAGATCTTCTCTGATTGAGCTGAAATTTTGCAAAGTTGTTCCTGACCTGTTTATCTAGGATTTGTATGGTGAATATTCGATTTGGTTGCCGGAATCTTAGCGAACCTAGGGTCGTTTGGAACTGCATATTTTAGGCTCTTGTTGCTCTCTATTGTTGAGTTTATTTTTCTTATGTTGCAGATTGCTCTTTGGAGCCTTAGTCTCTGGTTCTGTTTTTGTGGAACAGAGAGGACGTGGTTGTAATCCAAGTATTTTTCTCACAGATTCACACAAGTGCGGGTGAAACTTTAGTCCACTGCGCAATTGTGCATTGTTTCCCCAACAGCAACTTCATCATGGACTTGTTTCTTCTTCTTCTTCTTTGCTAGATCTGACTCTTCGTCTTCCATCAGCGTCAGAGGAGTTTTTTTTTTTTTTTTGTATGAAGGTTAAGTTTTATACCATTTTCAATTTTTGACCGAAGTTTACAACATATCACAAGTAGCAGAGAAAAATCTAAAACTACAAGAAACAGACAAAGCAACCACTAAAAAAAAGCTAGGAAAGAACAGAGCAAAAAGAAGCAGAAAAGTTAAGCCGATCGACTAAATGCTTAAGAGCGCTAAACAATCCGACAGAGTTGCCACGAATCGCGAAATCGTCATCTTCTCAGATCCACTTTTGATACCAATTTGTGCAAATCGAAGCTCCATTTGCTGAGAATCTATGTTTAGATTCACCTTTCGCGTCACTTGATCACTTGTTTGTTTGCTTAGAAAAAAAGCAGGAGAACATCGCACGCATGTTTTTCGAGTTTAGGTTTTGATTCGAAGCCCTACGTCTAGCCGAAAATATTTCGGAATCCACTAGAACATCTCTCTCTCCAAATGTCTCTCTCTTTATACTTATTACTAGATTTTACCCCGCGGTACACCGCGAATCGATTTTTTATAACTAAAAAATATAAATTTTAAGTTGTATTTGTTTTGTTAATATTGTTTGTTTTATTTAGTGTTTAAGATTGTATTTTGATTGTTAATTCTAGGATTTCACCCGCAGTATACCATCCCGTATTAATATCGATCCAAACATGTCCCGCCATATAACCTCGTCCCGGGATATTTTAATTTTTCTAAAAGTTTAAATATTATACTTTAAACATTTTATAAAGTTCAAATATTTATAATGTTTAAACTTGTTATAAAGTTTAAATATTTATAATATTTAAAATTCTTATAAAGTTAAAGTATTTATCATATTTGAAACTTCATAAAAGTTTTAATATCACAAATATTATAAACGTTTTATATAGTTTAACTTATTAAAAATTTAAAATATTTAAATTTTAATAAAGTTTAAATATTATAAATATTTAAACTTTATATAAAGTATAAATATTTATAATATTTAAATTTTTTTAAAAAGTTTAAATATTTATAATAATTTGAAACTTTTTAAAAGTTTAAATTCTTGGAAATAAAGAAATGAAATAAACATAATAAAACTTTTAAATTTGGACGCATGATAATCAAGCTTCCTGCTCATTTGTATTCGGAATCATTTTGGTCTCTTTTATAGTATGACTCTGAACCATTGTCCCATTTTTCAGCCGATGTGAGATATTGTACACACATTTTTTTTTCTTCATTGATTGAGTAATATATGTCCGTTTTAAAAATTTTTAATCAGATTTTATTACCTAAATGTATTATATAATAATTTAAATATAAGATTCAATAAAAGTGAAAGGAGAATTATATATTTATGTTTGAATTAGGTAGAGAGATATTTTAGGAAACTACCTTAATGTAGTTTTCCCTAAACAAATAAAGATTAATTTAGTGAATATCCGATTTGAAGATTTTCGGGTTATGTTTGACCTGATTTTTTTTTTGGATTCAAATGTTATTATCCTATTTTACCCTTAATGAGCTAAGTGATTTTGTCTTAGAAATGATGGTATTCTTTGTAAATACTTATTAAAACAAATGTTACTTTTTCAAATGTACTTAAAAAATGTTAATATAGATAGTCGATCTTCATACGCTTACATCACCGTGTATGGTCTAACCAAAGACTATGGCAAACCCTCTCTTTCGTTTAGAGACGCTCACATAAATCTAGAGAAATATTGAGAATAAAGAACACTTAGACCATCTCCAATGGTAGAACCCCCTAATGGGATTCTTATTAATTTTTTTATTCTAAATTTTGTGTTAAGAACCTTAGTAGGGGTTTTAATTTTTTCTTCCTCCAATGGTAAAACCCTTAATGGGGTTCTTAAGAATAAATAATTAATATTTTGAAAATTATTTTATTAGAAAACCTAATAGAGAAGCAAAATTTGTTTAACAGATTCCATTTCCCCAATTATATGCTCGGCCAATTGTTTCAACAATTATACAAACAGAGAAGAAAAACTTGTCGTATGATATGCTCAGCCAATTGTTTCAACAGACGTACCTTGTTCGGTGTTCAAAGGATGAGCTCGGTGTTCTTCCCCTGTAACCACCATGCTCTTCCTTGTGCTAAGTTCATACGAGGATGGTGCTTAGCTTCATGCTCTTCTTTGTAACCACCATTTTCATTCGACATGTATTGTGAAATGGCTTAAGATGAGAGCAACATGCCTTCTCTGCAAATACAACATCATTAAAGGAACCACTAACCAATCATGAAGACAAAACCCAACCAAGCAGAAGGAGTAAGATTATGCACATATGGAAACATATTCCATTTCTCCAATTAAAAGACTTCTGTATATATTTAGATAACTATCAAAATCATGTATCTTTTGTTAAAAGCATCCAATTTTTATGTAATAGATAACAATTATTACCTCCAAGGCTTAGCACCAGCTGCACAATAATGAATAACCTTGGCTTTATTGAGCTCTATGTTCTCTAGATGCCTCCAGAGCATAGCCAAGACAAGATTACATACTGGTGGAATCGGCTTGTATATATCTTTGAAGTACTTGTTCAAGAAATCCTATAAAAACAGATAAATCAACAAAGACCCAACAGAAAAAAGCTCCCTAACATTAAATGAGAGAGTAGAGGGGACATATATATGACATAAACATTAATTAAAAGTTAAAGAGAACATGAAACATAAAAACTATCAAAGTTCATACAAAGGAAAGACATACAACAGAAATTTAAAACTTAAAACTTATGACAACATTTCAGTAATTAACTTGTTCTTTAGAGCCATTTCTATTTCAAAAAGTGGATCCGTTTTTGCAAGGAGACTTTCAAGAAATTTAGTCTTAGATAGCTTCTCTCTCATTGCTAAGTCCTTCTGCTTTATCTCTCACATGCTCTGAAACACCAACAGAGACTTGCCTTCTTCTTCCACAGTGGTTGTCTTGCTCAAAGTCCTTTTACCTTTGGCCTTTGATGCCTTAACACCAAAAGGACGAGCCATTGCTTCAACATCTCTATGGCTAACTGTGTAGGAGCTTGATGACTGTGTAGAACCCTCCTCACACTTTCTTCTTTTTGACCTTCCATTATCTGTAGATCCCACTCTTTGTTCCGTGTCTCGCCAAATCTTTCCAAAAAAAGGTCAAGAGGATATAGATTCCAAAGCATATCAAAGCCAGGAACAACAACATGTAACATTGTTAGCAATGAATGGCGACGACTCAACGCATCAGCCACTTTATTGAGAGTTCCCGCTGTATGTTTGATGACAAAACAAAATTGTTGCAAGTAAGCAAACTAAGAAAGGTGTCTTGCGAAAACTATGTCTTGTGAGCCCATATGTTTGAGAGCATCATGATCAGTGTAGAGAAAAAACTCGCGATGAAAAAGATAATGCTTCCAATGTTTCACTGCTTGAACAACCACATAAAGCTCAATATCATAGGTGTTATACCTCCCACTAGATCCTGCAATCTTTTCACTAAAAAAGGCTATAGGACGACTTGATTGGCTAAGAACTGCTCAAATGCTACATTTAAATTTGGAAGAATAAGAACAGGCGCCGAAGTAAGCTTTGTTTTGATAACTTGAAACGCATGTTCAGCTTCGGAGGTCTAACGAAATGAAACCGACGTCATACAATCTGTTATTGGCGCCATAATGCTGCTAAAATGATGAAAAAATCGCCTATAAAAAGAAGCTAAACCGTGAAAGTTTCTTACTTCTGTGACCGTGCGTGGAGTTGGCCAGGATTGTAAGACCGAAATCTTCACATGATCGACATATAAACCATGAGAAGATATGATATATTCCAAGAATAGAACTTGATCCACACCAAAAACACATTTCTTTGTAGCTACGAACAATTTTTCCCGTTGCAAAACCAACAATACATCACGTAGATGGCCTAAATGTTCGTCTAAAGAAGTGCTAAAAATGAGTAAATCATCGAAATATACCACAACACAACACCCAATAAAGGGTCGTAAAGCATCATTTATTACACGCATGAAAGTACTCGGCGCATTCGACAAATCAAAAGGCATGGCCAGCCACTCAAACAACCCTTCTCGCGTTTTAAACGCTGTTTTCCATTCATCACCGGGACGAATTCGAATTTGATGATAGTCCCTGCGAAGATCTAACTTTGTAAAAACAGAGGCTGCACCGATTTGGTCTAAAAGGTCATCGAGATGTGGAATTGGAAACCTGTAGCGGACTGTTATCTTGTTAATCGCTCTGCTGTCTACACACATACGCCAAGACCCGTCTTTTTTTTGAATAAGCAAAGCCGGAACATCACACGGACTTAAACTTTCTCGCAAATAACCCTTGGTAAGGAGATCTTCAACCTGTTTCCGCAGCTCATCATGTTCCCTTGGACTCATACGGTAATGGGGTCGATTAGGCAACACCGAGTCAGGAACTAAGTCGATGCAATGTTATATATCCCACAAGGGTGGTAAACCATCGAGTAATTCTGCTAGAAAAACATCGTTAAACTCTGATAATAAGCCTTAGGAACAGTAGGTTTTAATGAAAACAACAGCGGTTTCTTGCAAAGGAGAAAAACGACATCAGTAGTTTGAAATTCTTCAAGAATTTCCGATTTCGTTACCAACAATGCATTTTTGCGACTCTCAACCGGAACAGAAGGAGGCTCCAAGTCTTTATACGTGGTTATCGGATCCGACGCAACCTGAGAATGTAGTAACGAGATACGCTTGCCTTCATAGGTAAAGCTATGAGTATTAGTAAAGCCATCGTGAATAGTTCTTCGATCATATTGCCAAGGACGTCCCAACAGGATGTGGCATGCATCCATAGGCAAGTCATCGCAGCACACCAAATCCTTGTAATGAAGACCAATAGAGAACGAAACCCGACAATGTTTGGCAATGCGAATATCAGTTTTTGAATTAAGCCAGGCGATCTTGTAAGGAGAAGGATGAGGCTTTGTAAACAAGGCGAGTTTCACTATTGCTTCTTCTGAAATGGCATTCGTGCAGCTTTCCAAATCAATAATTAAACGAGAAACCTTTCCATGTATCGTACAAGTCGATTAAAAAATGTTTGTACGAATCCAAGATTCTTCAATACCTTGTGGGAGAAGATAATTCATGCGCAACATTAACATAGGACTTGAATCACCAACCACTCTCTCCTCCGAATAATCAACAACATCAGCATCTTCATCACCATAATCATCAAATACGGGCTCATCCTTAGCCAACAAACCACGACGCTGAAGATTTGGACACGCGGATTGACGATGCCCTGTTTCCCCACACTTGAAACATTTGAAAGTTGTAGGTCGTTGCAATCCCGTAGAGAGATTTCCATCAGCAGGGTCTGTAAGTTTTACTCGCTCCAGCGATTTCGACAAACCAGTTTCTGAGGCCGAGTGTAGGTAAGGACGCTGAGAATTCCATGTAGATGTTTGGCTTCTCGAATGCTGCTCAATCAAGACAGCTCGCTGGTGAGCTTCATAAACAGAAAGAGGATCAAATTGAAGCAACACACTCTGAATTGAAGCGTGTAATCCTCCGATAAATCGAGAAACCCTCTATTCCTCATTCTCTGTCAACAAATTACGAGTCATTAACGAAAAAAAATCTGAAGCGTATTCATCAACAGAGCGGCTCCCTTGTCTCAAATTTCGAAGCTTTGTATACAGAGTTTTTTCAAAGTAATGTAGTCTCATAAAAATTTAAAATATGATTTTGTTTTGTCTACATAATGTGTTTTAAAAAGAAAATATGTGTCTAAACAGGAAAAAAAAGAAGTTAAATATAGTGCATGTAGACGATGAAGCGAAAAATTTCCTTGTAGATGAATCATCTGTCGCATACGTTGTCGTAATCTCCAACAACGCATTCGTCCCCAACTTCAATATGACTTAAAAGCATATCATAGTCTCGATATTTTTTCACACTCAAGTCTAGAATGATTTCATGACAATTTTCTTGGCATTGTCTAACAGTTTGCATCCCCTAATTTTTCCGAAGTTGGGTAATATAGTTGGAACCTTCATCCATCTGAGCTTCACCTATTAAAATCATTCCATAAACATACATGGCTTCAGAATGAGTAGTTTCAGCTGCATAAGAGAGTTGAGCAAAGCCTGTAGAAATTTGTTTTCTAAAATAATAATCATTCAAACAACTTGAAAAAAAAATTCTAAAAAACTTCGCAGCGTAATGCCGGGTTCTCCCAACTTATACAGTAAAAACTACAGGAAATACAAACCAAACATCCCAAAAATTGGTTTAATAATTTCAAACAAAGACATCAAACACATACGAAAAGACTCTCGAGACAATTATACCCCACAGAACACCAATTAGATAAGATAACCTTCCACAATTAAAGCTCTCCATAAGGATGGTGTAACCTCCAAAAGATGGCTAAGACTTGCGGCTAATGTTCTATGGGGTATAATTAGTGATGTTAATATGGGTAAGTCCACCCCATTTAAGCCCACCCCATTTAAGTTCAACTCCATTTAACCTTAAACCCATATAAACTCATTTAAGTTTGAACCCAATTAACCCCGCCCATTTAAATTCTCTTGACCCATTTAAACCCATTTAGACTCATATATTATTGTTTTGCTGTAAACATTTGACTAATTATTAACTAATTAATTAAATTTAATTGATAAATAATGATATAATTATACATATTATTTTGAAAAACATGATTTTGCGATTTTGCCACGAAACACGATATTGTAGAAAAAAATATTTTTGGTAATAAAGCACAAATTTAAGGTTTTGGCGGGAAACACATTTTTGCGGTTTGGCGGGAAAACACGATTTTACGGTTTTTGCGGAAAAACACGGTTTTGTGGTTTTGGCGGAAAAACGCGATTTTGTGAGAATATTTTTTTGGGTGGTAAACACACATTTTTGCAGTTTTGTCAGAAAAATGTGGTTTTATGGTTTTTGCGGGAAAACACGATTTTGTGGTTTTGGCGGAAAAACGCGGTTTTGGCGGGAAAATGTGGTTCTGTGAGAATGTTTTTTGGGTGATAAAACGCAATTTTGCAGTTTTGGCGGAAAAACACGATTTTGCGGTTTTGGCGGAAAAAAACGGTTTTGCGGTTTTGGCGGAAAAAACGCGGTTTTGTGAGAATATTTTTTGGGTGATAAAACACACTTTTGCAGTTTTGGCGGAAAACACACAATTTTGCGGTTTTGGCGGGAAAACACGGTTTTGCAGTTTTGGCGGGAAACACTCAATTTTACGGTTTTGGCGGGAAAACACGGTTTTGGCGGGAAAACGCAGTTTTGTGAGATTATTTTTTGGGTGATAAAACGCAATTTTTGCAGTTTTACCGAAAAAATATTATTTTACGGTTTTGGCGGGAAAACACGGTTTTACGGTTTGCGCAAAAAAAAACACGATTTTGAAGAAAATATTGTTTTTGTGAGAAAAAATGCGATTTTACGGTTTTAGTAGGAAACACGGTATTGCGGTTTTGGCTAAATTATCCTTATTAAATATTTAATAATATTTTGTATTTTTTGTTATTAGGGTTTAAATGGGTACAATAGATACCCATTTATTTATGTTAAAACCCATTTTATAAATGGCGCTAATTGGGGTAACTCATTTAACTCCATTTAGTTTTTTTTTTGAAAAATAGATTTAAATGAACTTATTATCATAAGTCATACTCATTTAAAAAATGGGGGGTCTATACCCAAATTAACATCACTAGGTATAATTGTCTCGAAACTCTTTTCGAATGGTTTTGATTTCTTTGTTTGAAATTGTTAAACCAATAATAAATGCATGGAATGAGTTCGTGAAGGAATATTAACATACTTATGAGAAATTATCAGCATAAAAGTAATTTATCCATGGTATCTCTTCAACCAATCCAAATGAAAGTGTTGTTACAAAGTACGCTTTTAGGTTAATTTGAAGGCACGACATAGTAGGCTATGCAGAAACAGGTTTAACCTCAGAAAAAAAATTATCTTAAATGTTATATGAATATTGCATATATCCATGTAAAAAGGTTTAAAATAGCAAATAATATATTTAATAAATTATTATTTATCGACATATGTTGAATTAATATACATGATAAATCAGACAAATATGATAATTATATTGTATACTTTTTTTAGGGGATTTAGTATGCATTCACACATGTTGAATATACATGATAAATCACAAAATAAAACGACAAGTGAAACAATAAAGTGAAATTTGAAATATATTAAAAGACGCCTAATTTGTTTTGCTCATTTTTCAACATTTTTATTTACTCATGGAATATTCTTATTTTATTTTGTGATTTATCATGTATATTCAACATCTGTGAATGCATACTAAATCCCCTAAATATATGTTTTGCTATGTTTATACATTTTAATTCATGTATATAAGAAAAAATACAAATTATCATTTATTTTTTCTGATTTGATATGTAAATTAATTCAACATGTGTCTATGTATAATAAATTACCAAATCTATCATTTGCTATTTTAAGCATTTTCATTAATGGATATAACAAATTTTTATATAACTTTTACTCTTTTATTTTTGTGATTTATCATGTAATTCAATAAGTGTCAATATGTGATTGCTTATCTAATCTTCCACATTTTCATTTATGGGTAGAAAAACATACCTATATATCATCATTTCCTTCAATCACAAGTATTATCATGTCTATATATATTAGCGATAAGAGTTGTGATGAATCGATCGAGATTACATCATGGCAAAGAGGGATGTTAGACAGAGGAAATACAGACGTGGATATCATGGAGTTCTAAGTTTGTAAGTGTTTTTGTCTGTCAATTCTTAATTTACTGTTATAATAATAATAAACTTAATAGTTTTTGAACTTTTGTTGGTCACGGCAGGATGACGTCGAGATTATTTTCACCCGTCGTGCACATTTGAATCATCTCCTCTCTTTTTTTAGTGGCTGCATGGAAGTTTGATAATGGGTACACTAACGAAGGTTTACTTTTCACTCCACTCTACCTCTTTGCTACTATAAGAGAAGTGGCATCTAAAATCCTCAATCCATCCGACAAGAAGCTAGGGTTCGTAGCCGCAAGTCTTAGCCATCTTCTGCGAGGTTACACCATCCTTATGGTGAGCTTTAATTATGAAAGGTGTCTTCTTTTAATTGGTGTTCTATGGGGTATAATTGTCTCGAAACTCTATTCGTATTCTTTTGATTTTTTTTTGTTTGAAATTGTTAAACCAATTCTTGGGATATTTAGTTTGTATTTCTTATAGTTTTTAATGTAAAACTAAACCAACGTTGATTTAACTAAACCAAGTTTTTGGTTTTATTTTCTTTCTGTTTGGATAATTTGGATAGTTAGGATGAAAAAACATTTGATTATAACCGAATCCGAATAAATTTTGGTTCTATGTCGGTTTTCAATTATTTCAACTGAACTGAATAAAATCAAAAAATATCTGAACCGATCCAAATTAAAAAATTTCCATTTTTTACATAGATCATAAATTTTTCTACTCAAACTATACGGAAAAGAAAAATGAATCGAATCCGACCCAAATGACCATGCCTAATTTAGAGGCATTATGTATGAGGTGAAGCCTTGAACAAACAAATGCCAAGTGACAGAGTAATTCTCTATTAGAAAAAAAAAATGTAAATTTATTTGTACGCTTTAAAGTCCTCTAAGTATGATGATGTTGCTATTGTAGGTCGGTTGGTTTGATCCTCCACAGATGATATTGGTGAAGCAACCCCAATATTTGTTATTGGTACTATATGACTTCATAGTGCACCGGGCTTCACAATATGGGCCTGTTTAATGAAATTACGTTGTATTTACACAAAATGACTCGATTAGTAACAAGTAGTTTTAAACAAGATGTTCTTGGTTTTAATGGATACAAATGACTGAAGTATATGCATTTGTAGTATGAAACATATATAGTGGTGTAGTGGTTAGAGAACCAAGAGAGTCATAGTGGTGTAATTAATATTGATGTGAACACATCAACAATAATTTCTTTATCGGACAAGGGTAGAAATTACGTGTCAAGATCATCATAAGAGCGGTGATCTTTTTAAAAATATTTTGACGACAAAACATAATAAGGAAAAGCATATTATGTACGTAAGAAAAAGAAAAGAAAGATAAAAATATGTGGTTATATTGAAACAAATATTATCGGCATGGTTTCGACTCCTCCTATATATACATATACGCGACTCCCCTAAACCCCTAATTTCAGTGAAGAAAAACAAAAAAATCAAATCACAACAAAGTTCAAATATGTCATCCACTAAAATCAAACCATCTGACTCCCACAAAAATCCCATCGAGCCATCTGACTCCCACAAAACTCCCATCGAGCCATCTTCCTCCCCCCAAAATGCCATCGAGCCATCTGACTCCCGCCACGAGCCATCTTTCTCCCACCAAAATCCCACAGATACGGAGGCGCAGTTAGCTGACTCAGTGGTTCAAACTGTGATGGAGATGGTGCAATCTATCACCAAAGTCATCAAAGCCGCCTCGAGCTCTCTATTAGTGAACATGGATGAACAGAATTGATAAAGAATCCATGGTTGAAGAAACGATGAAGGTGTGACGAAGAAGAAGGGAGAGAGAAAATGATTCTGTTACTTTATTCCATGAGCTGTACAAAGACTATATACACTTGAGATGTATCCGGTACAAACCGGTTATTTACATACTAAATACTAAACCACATATATACATCTAATATTCCCCCTCAAGATGGAGTGTATATGTTAATAACACCCATCTTGCGAATAAGTCTTAAGAAGTGTGTAGGAAATAGAGGTTTAGTTAATGCATCGGCCAATTGATGCTCGGTCCGCACATGTAGAGTCTTGATGATGCCCAATTGAACTTTCTCCCGCACAATGTGACAATCAATATCCAAATGCTTTGTGCGTTCATGAAAGACCGAGTTATTAGCAATGTGTATTGCTGCCGTGTTGTCACAATAAAGAATAGAAGCCTCTGTAGTAGCAATCCAAAGATCACGCATAAGCTTCCTTAACCACAGCATCTCACGGACAGCATCAGACATTGACCTGTACTCTGCCTCTGCAGATGATCTAGAGACTGTATCTTGTTTGTTGGATTTCCGGGAGATAAGGGAAGGACCAAGAAACATACAAAGTCCAGAGACAGATCGTCTGCTATCGGTGCAAGTTGCCCAATCCGCATCTGCAAAACCCTTCAACTGAAGATCAGATGTGGCAGAGTAAAACAAACCTTGACCGAGAGTTCCTTTGAGATAATGAAGAACTTTATACACAGCCTTCAAATGGGGATGTTTAGGAGCAGATATGAATTGACAAAGCTTATGGACGGCAAAGGTGATGTCAGGCCTGGTCGACGTCAAATACATAAGCTTGCCCACCAATCTTCTATACATCTCCACATCATCTAATAATTCCCCTTCCTCCATGGATAACTTCACACTCGGATCCATAGGGATAGATGAAGCTTTGCAGCCAAGAAGTCCTGTTTCATCCAATAAGTCCAAAACAAACTTACGTTGGCAAATTGAAATACCAGCAGTGGTTCTTGCAACCTCAAGACCTAAGAAATATTTGAGAGGACCCAACTCTCTCAATTTAAATGATTCCTTCAGAGCTGCTGTGAGAGAGGCAGTGGCTGCAGAAGAGCTGCTTGCGATAATAATGTCGTCCACATAAACTAAAACAGCCATGTGAACATCTCCAGACACACGGGTGAATAAAGTATCATCACCAGATCCACCAGTGAATCCCAAAGAAACCAGAGATTGAGAAAACTTTAGGAACCATTGTCGGGACGCTTGTTTGAGACCATATAGAGATTTTTGAAGCCTACAAACAGCATTAGGTGGAAAAGATTCCCTTTCTTTTGGAAGGTAACCAGGAGGCAATGTCATAAAGATCTCTTCTTTCAAATCGCCATTGAGAATCGCATTAGAAACATCCAGTTGGTCTAAAAACCATCTCCTGGGAGCAGCAACTGAGAGTAAGAACTTGACTGTAGCCATTCTAGCAACTGGAGAAAACGTTTCAACATAGTCAAGACCCTCTTTCTGAGTATATCCCTTTGCCACTAACCGGGCTTTATACCGTTCTAAGCTCCCATCTGCATTCATTTTAACTGTATAAACCCACTTGCAGCCAACAACAGTCTTACCAGGAGGAAGAGAACAAACAGTCCATGTGTTTGTGCGCTCTAAGGCCCCTATCTCAGAATCCATAGCATCACAATACTCTTTAATCTTACAAGCTTGATTATAACCTGTAGGTGCAGGAAATTTAGTGAGAGCATTGATGTAAGCATGAAACGGATCAGAGAGGTTGGAGTAGGATAAGACTTCTGATATAGGATGTGCAGTGGACTCTTGCATAGAATAACACTGATAATCTTGCAGATATGCAGGAGGTCTAGAGATCCTGTAAGAAGTAGTGGTAGGAACCTGTACCACTGAATCAAAAGAGCATTCCCCCTGTCTTGAAACACTGTGATGTTCCCCCTTACTTACAACACCAGAAGATTCACCTTTGTCAGCAACTCTAGTGCCAATATGAGGAAAAAATCCTGTTGTATCTGCTTGGTCTTGGGAACTCTGAAAAGGAAAAACATCCTCAAAGAATATCACATTCCTCGAAATAAATGTAGTGTTGCTTTCAACATCCAGCAGTTTGTACCTTTTATATCCAGCTGGATAGCCTAGAAACACACATGCCTTGGCTCTATCTTCAAATTTATTTTGAAGTTTAGGAGAAGTACTGGCATAACACAGACATCCAAAAGTCCGTAAATCCGTATACTCTGGAGCTGTTTTTGTCAACCTCTCATAGGGTGTTTTGTTTGCTAATAATGGTGATGGTGTTCTGTTGATAAGAAACACTGCAGTGAGTACACAATCACCCCAAAGAGACAAAGGCAGATTGGATTGAAAGAGAAGAGCACGAGCAACGTTTAAGATATGTTGATGTTTCCTTTCAACTACTGAGTTTTGCTCCAGCGTTTCTGGATAAGAGTGATAAGAAGTGATGCCTATGTGTCGATAAAGATCTGCAAATTTCAACTCTGGAGCATTGTCAGATCGTACACTCTTTACCCTCTTATCAAATTGAGTCTCCACCATTTGTAAGAAGTCTGGAAAAACATGTAAGACATCACTCTTCAGTCTTAACAAATAAACCCATGTCACTCTACTATGATCATCCACTATTGTCAAGAAGTATCTGAAACCCTCCACTGTTGGTTCTGAGAATGGTCCCCAAACATCAATGTGTAATAGATCAAAAGGAGCTGAACAAAAGTTGTTTCTAGTTGAATATGGAAGTTTCTTCTGTTTAGCTCTTTGACAAATATCACAATGTAAAACTCCTTTATTCCTTTGTTTGGAAATACCAAGAACATCAGTAAGTATACCAATCCGAGAAAAAGAAGTATGACCAAGTCTTTTATGCCAAACAGCAGAGTCTATTACAGCATTCAAACTACAAGTAGATAACTGTCTTGAATCTGCAGGCTCCTCAACATCCAAAAGATAAAGATTAGCAACCCTTCTACCTCTTCCAATCGTCAATCCCTTGATAGGATCCTGTATCAGACAAGAAGTAGGATCAAAAACCACTCTAGAGCCAAGATCAACAGTCAATGAACTTATACTGAGAAGATTCAGCCTGAATTCTGGTATATAGAGAACATGCTTCAAACTGATAGAACCATTCAATACAACTGTACCAACTCCTGTTACCATAACCAGATTGCCATTGGGAAGATTAACATGTCGATGAACAGAGACATCAAGATCAGTAAACAAACTCTTATCATGTGAGACATGATGAGTGGCACCAGAATCAATAATCCAAGATCGTTTGTTTGTAACACATTGAGCAACAGTTAGAATCCCAATAAAACTGAAGGTAGAGTTGGAAAACGATATACCAGAGCTAGAAGCCTCATTAGTTGGAGAAAGATGCACTGTCTGTGAGGTCTGAGTTGTCGATTGAGGAATCAGATGAGAATTGAAGTAAGCAATAAAGTTCTGAAGTTGCTCCTGAGACAATTCCCAACCAAATTCTCAAGACCAGGATACACTTTCTCACTGGAACTTACGTGAGCTGTGATCGGAGCTGTAATAGGGGGAGAGGGATTAGATGGCTGAGAGGGCTGAGATACCGAGAATTGTTGCTTCCTAGGTTTCCATCCAGGTGGATAACCATGCAACTTGTAACAACGGTCTACAACATGACCAGTAAAGCCACAATGAGAGCAAATTGGTTTATCTTTCCGATGAGATTGGTATGCAGCATTAAGAAAACCAACAGGGGTGGAAGAAGCAGCAACATTCATCACTCCAGGATGAGGTCCAGCAATTCCAACCTGAAAAGCAGCTGGTGCTACACTAACTCCAAACTGTCTCTGACTGTCATCTTGATCCAAGATGTTATAAACTTCAGCAATGTCTGGCAGAGGTTTCTTCATAATGATTTGACCTCTGATAATAGAATATGATTCATTCAAACCAGCAAGAAACTTAATAAGGCGACCTCTATCAACCTTACCCTGATAATTGTGTTTACTTGCAGAGTTGAAAGAATGACAACACAAGCAGGTTTCACTAGGTTCACTACCATCAAGCTGATCCCAAAGAGTTTTCAAAGCTGTATAATAGCTTGACAAATTCATAGATCCTTGACGTAGATCTTGAATTTGCTGGATAAGATGAAAAGTCCTTGGCAAATTTGTCATGTGAAACCGATTGTGTAAATCCTTCCAAATCATGGTAGCATCATCAAAATTCAATATACTACCATATATTTGTTTGGACACAGCATTTAACATCCAGGACTTAACCATACTGTTGCACCTAGACCAGATTCGGAAGAGAGGAGTACCTGCGTCAGGACGAGGAAGAGAACCATCGATGAAAGCTAATTTGTTCTTTGCATCGAGAGCAATTTTCATCGCAGAGCTCCAGTGATTGTAATTTGTTCCGTCGAGTCATTCAGCAACCAAGGATAGTCCGGGATGATCCGCGCTGTGAAGGAAAAACGGCGAATGTTGGCTATCAACGGTATCGACATCAGAAACAGAGCCAAACGAAGGAATCAGAGCTGGATTCGTCGAGATCGGAGAAGAAGAGCTCATCGGAGCTTTCGATTTCGACGTAGAACCACCAGCACCTGCAGATCTACCCACTCGACGAGTAGATTTTCGAATTGGAACTCCCATATCGATCCAACCAAGCACAAAACACAAACGCCAAGAGAAATTTAGAAATCAGATGAAAAACGAATTCAAAGCTAAGCGTATAGCTCTGATACCATATTAGTGAACATGGATGAACAGAATTGATAAAGAATCCATGGTTGAAGAAACGATGAAGGTGTGACGAAGAAGAAGGGAGAGAGAAAATGATTCTGTTACTTTATTCCATGAGCTGTACAAAGACTATATACACTTGAGATGTATCCGGTACAAACCGGTTATTTACATACTAAATACTAAACCACATATATACATCTAATATTCCCCCTCAAGATGGAGTGTATATGTTAATAACACCCATCTTGCGAATAAGTCTTAAGAAGTGTGTAGGAAATAGAGGTTTAGTTAATGCATCGGCCAATTGATGCTCGGTCCGCACATGTAGAGTCTTGATGATGCCCAATTGAACTTTCTCCCGCACAATGTGACAATCAATATCCAAATGCTTTGTGCGTTCATGAAAGACCGAGTTATTAGCAATGTGTATTGCTGCCGTGTTGTCACAATAAAGAATAGAAGCCTCTGTAGTAGCAATCCAAAGATCACGCATAAGCTTCCTTAACCACAGCATCTCACGGACAGCATCAGACATTGACCTGTACTCTGCCTCTGCAGATGATCTAGAGACTGTATCTTGTTTGTTGGATTTCCGGGAGATAAGGGAAGGACCAAGAAACATACAAAGTCCAGAGACAGATCGTCTGCTATCGGTGCAAGTTGCCCAATCCGCATCTGCAAAACCCTTCAACTGAAGATCAGATGTGGCAGAGTAAAACAAACCTTGACCGAGAGTTCCTTTGAGATAATGAAGAACTTTATACACAGCCTTCAAATGGGGATGTTTAGGAGCAGATATGAATTGACAAAGCTTATGGACGGCAAAGGTGATGTCAGGCCTGGTCGACGTCAAATACATAAGCTTGCCCACCAATCTTCTATACATCTCCACATCATCTAATAATTCCCCTTCCTCCATGGATAACTTCACACTCGGATCCATAGGGATAGATGAAGCTTTGCAGCCAAGAAGTCCTGTTTCATCCAATAAGTCCAAAACAAACTTACGTTGGCAAATTGAAATACCAGCAGTGGTTCTTGCAACCTCAAGACCTAAGAAATATTTGAGAGGACCCAACTCTCTCAATTTAAATGATTCCTTCAGAGCTGCTGTGAGAGAGGCAGTGGCTGCAGAAGAGCTGCTTGCGATAATAATGTCGTCCACATAAACTAAAACAGCCATGTGAACATCTCCAGACACACGGGTGAATAAAGTATCATCACCAGATCCACCAGTGAATCCCAAAGAAACCAGAGATTGAGAAAACTTTAGGAACCATTGTCGGGACGCTTGTTTGAGACCATATAGAGATTTTTGAAGCCTACAAACAGCATTAGGTGGAAAAGATTCCCTTTCTTTTGGAAGGTAACCAGGAGGCAATGTCATAAAGATCTCTTCTTTCAAATCGCCATTGAGAATCGCATTAGAAACATCCAGTTGGTCTAAAAACCATCTCCTGGGAGCAGCAACTGAGAGTAAGAACTTGACTGTAGCCATTCTAGCAACTGGAGAAAACGTTTCAACATAGTCAAGACCCTCTTTCTGAGTATATCCCTTTGCCACTAACCGGGCTTTATACCGTTCTAAGCTCCCATCTGCATTCATTTTAACTGTATAAACCCACTTGCAGCCAACAACAGTCTTACCAGGAGGAAGAGAACAAACAGTCCATGTGTTTGTGCGCTCTAAGGCCCCTATCTCAGAATCCATAGCATCACAATACTCTTTAATCTTACAAGCTTGATTATAACCTGTAGGTGCAGGAAATTTAGTGAGAGCATTGATGTAAGCATGAAACGGATCAGAGAGGTTGGAGTAGGATAAGACTTCTGATATAGGATGTGCAGTGGACTCTTGCATAGAATAACACTGATAATCTTGCAGATATGCAGGAGGTCTAGAGATCCTGTAAGAAGTAGTGGTAGGAACCTGTACCACTGAATCAAAAGAGCATTCCCCCTGTCTTGAAACACTGTGATGTTCCCCCTTACTTACAACACCAGAAGATTCACCTTTGTCAGCAACTCTAGTGCCAATATGAGGAAAAAATCCTGTTGTATCTGCTTGGTCTTGGGAACTCTGAAAAGGAAAAACATCCTCAAAGAATATCACATTCCTCGAAATAAATGTAGTGTTGCTTTCAACATCCAGCAGTTTGTACCTTTTATATCCAGCTGGATAGCCTAGAAACACACATGCCTTGGCTCTATCTTCAAATTTATTTTGAAGTTTAGGAGAAGTACTGGCATAACACAGACATCCAAAAGTCCGTAAATCCGTATACTCTGGAGCTGTTTTTGTCAACCTCTCATAGGGTGTTTTGTTTGCTAATAATGGTGATGGTGTTCTGTTGATAAGAAACACTGCAGTGAGTACACAATCACCCCAAAGAGACAAAGGCAGATTGGATTGAAAGAGAAGAGCACGAGCAACGTTTAAGATATGTTGATGTTTCCTTTCAACTACTGAGTTTTGCTCCAGCGTTTCTGGATAAGAGTGATAAGAAGTGATGCCTATGTGTCGATAAAGATCTGCAAATTTCAACTCTGGAGCATTGTCAGATCGTACACTCTTTACCCTCTTATCAAATTGAGTCTCCACCATTTGTAAGAAGTCTGGAAAAACATGTAAGACATCACTCTTCAGTCTTAACAAATAAACCCATGTCACTCTACTATGATCATCCACTATTGTCAAGAAGTATCTGAAACCCTCCACTGTTGGTTCTGAGAATGGTCCCCAAACATCAATGTGTAATAGATCAAAAGGAGCTGAACAAAAGTTGTTTCTAGTTGAATATGGAAGTTTCTTCTGTTTAGCTCTTTGACAAATATCACAATGTAAAACTCCTTTATTCCTTTGTTTGGAAATACCAAGAACATCAGTAAGTATACCAATCCGAGAAAAAGAAGTATGACCAAGTCTTTTATGCCAAACAGCAGAGTCTATTACAGCATTCAAACTACAAGTAGATAACTGTCTTGAATCTGCAGGCTCCTCAACATCCAAAAGATAAAGATTAGCAACCCTTCTACCTCTTCCAATCGTCAATCCCTTGATAGGATCCTGTATCAGACAAGAAGTAGGATCAAAAACCACTCTAGAGCCAAGATCAACAGTCAATGAACTTATACTGAGAAGATTCAGCCTGAATTCTGGTATATAGAGAACATGCTTCAAACTGATAGAACCATTCAATACAACTGTACCAACTCCTGTTACCATAACCAGATTGCCATTGGGAAGATTAACATGTCGATGAACAGAGACATCAAGATCAGTAAACAAACTCTTATCATGTGAGACATGATGAGTGGCACCAGAATCAATAATCCAAGATCGTTTGTTTGTAACACATTGAGCAACAGTTAGAATCCCAATAAAACTGAAGGTAGAGTTGGAAAACGATATACCAGAGCTAGAAGCCTCATTAGTTGGAGAAAGATGCACTGTCTGTGAGGTCTGAGTTGTCGATTGAGGAATCAGATGAGAATTGAAGTAAGCAATAAAGTTCTGAAGTTGCTCCTGAGACAATTCCCAACCAAATTCTCAAGACCAGGATACACTTTCTCACTGGAACTTACGTGAGCTGTGATCGGAGCTGTAATAGGGGGAGAGGGATTAGATGGCTGAGAGGGCTGAGATACCGAGAATTGTTGCTTCCTAGGTTTCCATCCAGGTGGATAACCATGCAACTTGTAACAACGGTCTACAACATGACCAGTAAAGCCACAATGAGAGCAAATTGGTTTATCTTTCCGATGAGATTGGTATGCAGCATTAAGAAAACCAACAGGGGTGGAAGAAGCAGCAACATTCATCACTCCAGGATGAGGTCCAGCAATTCCAACCTGAAAAGCAGCTGGTGCTACACTAACTCCAAACTGTCTCTGACTGTCATCTTGATCCAAGATGTTATAAACTTCAGCAATGTCTGGCAGAGGTTTCTTCATAATGATTTGACCTCTGATAATAGAATATGATTCATTCAAACCAGCAAGAAACTTAATAAGGCGACCTCTATCAACCTTACCCTGATAATTGTGTTTACTTGCAGAGTTGAAAGAATGACAACACAAGCAGGTTTCACTAGGTTCACTACCATCAAGCTGATCCCAAAGAGTTTTCAAAGCTGTATAATAGCTTGACAAATTCATAGATCCTTGACGTAGATCTTGAATTTGCTGGATAAGATGAAAAGTCCTTGGCAAATTTGTCATGTGAAACCGATTGTGTAAATCCTTCCAAATCATGGTAGCATCATCAAAATTCAATATACTACCATATATTTGTTTGGACACAGCATTTAACATCCAGGACTTAACCATACTGTTGCACCTAGACCAGATTCGGAAGAGAGGAGTACCTGCGTCAGGACGAGGAAGAGAACCATCGATGAAAGCTAATTTGTTCTTTGCATCGAGAGCAATTTTCATCGCAGAGCTCCAGTGATTGTAATTTGTTCCGTCGAGTCATTCAGCAACCAAGGATAGTCCGGGATGATCCGCGCTGTGAAGGAAAAACGGCGAATGTTGGCTATCAACGGTATCGACATCAGAAACAGAGCCAAACGAAGGAATCAGAGCTGGATTCGTCGAGATCGGAGAAGAAGAGCTCATCGGAGCTTTCGATTTCGACGTAGAACCACCAGCACCTGCAGATCTACCCACTCGACGAGTAGATTTTCGAATTGGAACTCCCATATCGATCCAACCAAGCACAAAACACAAACGCCAAGAGAAATTTAGAAATCAGATGAAAAACGAATTCAAAGCTAAGCGTATAGCTCTGATACCATATTAGTGAACATGGATGAACAGAATTGATAAAGAATCCATGGTTGAAGAAACGATGAAGGTGTGACGAAGAAGAAGGGAGAGAGAAAATGATTCTGTTACTTTATTCCATGAGCTGTACAAAGACTATATACACTTGAGATGTATCCGGTACAAACCGGTTATTTACATACTAAATACTAAACCACATATATACATCTAATATTCCCCCTCAAGATGGAGTGTATATGTTAATAACACCCATCTTGCGAATAAGTCTTAAGAAGTGTGTAGGAAATAGAGGTTTAGTTAATGCATCGGCCAATTGATGCTCGGTCCGCACATGTAGAGTCTTGATGATGCCCAATTGAACTTTCTCCCGCACAATGTGACAATCAATATCCAAATGCTTTGTGCGTTCATGAAAGACCGAGTTATTAGCAATGTGTATTGCTGCCGTGTTGTCACAATAAAGAATAGAAGCCTCTGTAGTAGCAATCCAAAGATCACGCATAAGCTTCCTTAACCACAGCATCTCACGGACAGCATCAGACATTGACCTGTACTCTGCCTCTGCAGATGATCTAGAGACTGTATCTTGTTTGTTGGATTTCCGGGAGATAAGGGAAGGACCAAGAAACATACAAAGTCCAGAGACAGATCGTCTGCTATCGGTGCAAGTTGCCCAATCCGCATCTGCAAAACCCTTCAACTGAAGATCAGATGTGGCAGAGTAAAACAAACCTTGACCGAGAGTTCCTTTGAGATAATGAAGAACTTTATACACAGCCTTCAAATGGGGATGTTTAGGAGCAGATATGAATTGACAAAGCTTATGGACGGCAAAGGTGATGTCAGGCCTGGTCGACGTCAAATACATAAGCTTGCCCACCAATCTTCTATACATCTCCACATCATCTAATAATTCCCCTTCCTCCATGGATAACTTCACACTCGGATCCATAGGGATAGATGAAGCTTTGCAGCCAAGAAGTCCTGTTTCATCCAATAAGTCCAAAACAAACTTACGTTGGCAAATTGAAATACCAGCAGTGGTTCTTGCAACCTCAAGACCTAAGAAATATTTGAGAGGACCCAACTCTCTCAATTTAAATGATTCCTTCAGAGCTGCTGTGAGAGAGGCAGTGGCTGCAGAAGAGCTGCTTGCGATAATAATGTCGTCCACATAAACTAAAACAGCCATGTGAACATCTCCAGACACACGGGTGAATAAAGTATCATCACCAGATCCACCAGTGAATCCCAAAGAAACCAGAGATTGAGAAAACTTTAGGAACCATTGTCGGGACGCTTGTTTGAGACCATATAGAGATTTTTGAAGCCTACAAACAGCATTAGGTGGAAAAGATTCCCTTTCTTTTGGAAGGTAACCAGGAGGCAATGTCATAAAGATCTCTTCTTTCAAATCGCCATTGAGAATCGCATTAGAAACATCCAGTTGGTCTAAAAACCATCTCCTGGGAGCAGCAACTGAGAGTAAGAACTTGACTGTAGCCATTCTAGCAACTGGAGAAAACGTTTCAACATAGTCAAGACCCTCTTTCTGAGTATATCCCTTTGCCACTAACCGGGCTTTATACCGTTCTAAGCTCCCATCTGCATTCATTTTAACTGTATAAACCCACTTGCAGCCAACAACAGTCTTACCAGGAGGAAGAGAACAAACAGTCCATGTGTTTGTGCGCTCTAAGGCCCCTATCTCAGAATCCATAGCATCACAATACTCTTTAATCTTACAAGCTTGATTATAACCTGTAGGTGCAGGAAATTTAGTGAGAGCATTGATGTAAGCATGAAACGGATCAGAGAGGTTGGAGTAGGATAAGACTTCTGATATAGGATGTGCAGTGGACTCTTGCATAGAATAACACTGATAATCTTGCAGATATGCAGGAGGTCTAGAGATCCTGTAAGAAGTAGTGGTAGGAACCTGTACCACTGAATCAAAAGAGCATTCCCCCTGTCTTGAAACACTGTGATGTTCCCCCTTACTTACAACACCAGAAGATTCACCTTTGTCAGCAACTCTAGTGCCAATATGAGGAAAAAATCCTGTTGTATCTGCTTGGTCTTGGGAACTCTGAAAAGGAAAAACATCCTCAAAGAATATCACATTCCTCGAAATAAATGTAGTGTTGCTTTCAACATCCAGCAGTTTGTACCTTTTATATCCAGCTGGATAGCCTAGAAACACACATGCCTTGGCTCTATCTTCAAATTTATTTTGAAGTTTAGGAGAAGTACTGGCATAACACAGACATCCAAAAGTCCGTAAATCCGTATACTCTGGAGCTGTTTTTGTCAACCTCTCATAGGGTGTTTTGTTTGCTAATAATGGTGATGGTGTTCTGTTGATAAGAAACACTGCAGTGAGTACACAATCACCCCAAAGAGACAAAGGCAGATTGGATTGAAAGAGAAGAGCACGAGCAACGTTTAAGATATGTTGATGTTTCCTTTCAACTACTGAGTTTTGCTCCAGCGTTTCTGGATAAGAGTGATAAGAAGTGATGCCTATGTGTCGATAAAGATCTGCAAATTTCAACTCTGGAGCATTGTCAGATCGTACACTCTTTACCCTCTTATCAAATTGAGTCTCCACCATTTGTAAGAAGTCTGGAAAAACATGTAAGACATCACTCTTCAGTCTTAACAAATAAACCCATGTCACTCTACTATGATCATCCACTATTGTCAAGAAGTATCTGAAACCCTCCACTGTTGGTTCTGAGAATGGTCCCCAAACATCAATGTGTAATAGATCAAAAGGAGCTGAACAAAAGTTGTTTCTAGTTGAATATGGAAGTTTCTTCTGTTTAGCTCTTTGACAAATATCACAATGTAAAACTCCTTTATTCCTTTGTTTGGAAATACCAAGAACATCAGTAAGTATACCAATCCGAGAAAAAGAAGTATGACCAAGTCTTTTATGCCAAACAGCAGAGTCTATTACAGCATTCAAACTACAAGTAGATAACTGTCTTGAATCTGCAGGCTCCTCAACATCCAAAAGATAAAGATTAGCAACCCTTCTACCTCTTCCAATCGTCAATCCCTTGATAGGATCCTGTATCAGACAAGAAGTAGGATCAAAAACCACTCTAGAGCCAAGATCAACAGTCAATGAACTTATACTGAGAAGATTCAGCCTGAATTCTGGTATATAGAGAACATGCTTCAAACTGATAGAACCATTCAATACAACTGTACCAACTCCTGTTACCATAACCAGATTGCCATTGGGAAGATTAACATGTCGATGAACAGAGACATCAAGATCAGTAAACAAACTCTTATCATGTGAGACATGATGAGTGGCACCAGAATCAATAATCCAAGATCGTTTGTTTGTAACACATTGAGCAACAGTTAGAATCCCAATAAAACTGAAGGTAGAGTTGGAAAACGATATACCAGAGCTAGAAGCCTCATTAGTTGGAGAAAGATGCACTGTCTGTGAGGTCTGAGTTGTCGATTGAGGAATCAGATGAGAATTGAAGTAAGCAATAAAGTTCTGAAGTTGCTCCTGAGACAATTCCCAACCAAATTCTCAAGACCAGGATACACTTTCTCACTGGAACTTACGTGAGCTGTGATCGGAGCTGTAATAGGGGGAGAGGGATTAGATGGCTGAGAGGGCTGAGATACCGAGAATTGTTGCTTCCTAGGTTTCCATCCAGGTGGATAACCATGCAACTTGTAACAACGGTCTACAACATGACCAGTAAAGCCACAATGAGAGCAAATTGGTTTATCTTTCCGATGAGATTGGTATGCAGCATTAAGAAAACCAACAGGGGTGGAAGAAGCAGCAACATTCATCACTCCAGGATGAGGTCCAGCAATTCCAACCTGAAAAGCAGCTGGTGCTACACTAACTCCAAACTGTCTCTGACTGTCATCTTGATCCAAGATGTTATAAACTTCAGCAATGTCTGGCAGAGGTTTCTTCATAATGATTTGACCTCTGATAATAGAATATGATTCATTCAAACCAGCAAGAAACTTAATAAGGCGACCTCTATCAACCTTACCCTGATAATTGTGTTTACTTGCAGAGTTGAAAGAATGACAACACAAGCAGGTTTCACTAGGTTCACTACCATCAAGCTGATCCCAAAGAGTTTTCAAAGCTGTATAATAGCTTGACAAATTCATAGATCCTTGACGTAGATCTTGAATTTGCTGGATAAGATGAAAAGTCCTTGGCAAATTTGTCATGTGAAACCGATTGTGTAAATCCTTCCAAATCATGGTAGCATCATCAAAATTCAATATACTACCATATATTTGTTTGGACACAGCATTTAACATCCAGGACTTAACCATACTGTTGCACCTAGACCAGATTCGGAAGAGAGGAGTACCTGCGTCAGGACGAGGAAGAGAACCATCGATGAAAGCTAATTTGTTCTTTGCATCGAGAGCAATTTTCATCGCAGAGCTCCAGTGATTGTAATTTGTTCCGTCGAGTCATTCAGCAACCAAGGATAGTCCGGGATGATCCGCGCTGTGAAGGAAAAACGGCGAATGTTGGCTATCAACGGTATCGACATCAGAAACAGAGCCAAACGAAGGAATCAGAGCTGGATTCGTCGAGATCGGAGAAGAAGAGCTCATCGGAGCTTTCGATTTCGACGTAGAACCACCAGCACCTGCAGATCTACCCACTCGACGAGTAGATTTTCGAATTGGAACTCCCATATCGATCCAACCAAGCACAAAACACAAACGCCAAGAGAAATTTAGAAATCAGATGAAAAACGAATTCAAAGCTAAGCGTATAGCTCTGATACCATATTAGTGAACATGGATGAACAGAATTGATAAAGAATCCATGGTTGAAGAAACGATGAAGGTGTGACGAAGAAGAAGGGAGAGAGAAAATGATTCTGTTACTTTATTCCATGAGCTGTACAAAGACTATATACACTTGAGATGTATCCGGTACAAACCGGTTATTTACATACTAAATACTAAACCACATATATACATCTAATACTCTCCCGCTCCCTCTAACAATCTCCCGCCTTCGCCCACTCTTGATCCAGTTGCCGGCAATGCTAGTCCAGTTGCAGATCCGATGCCTCAGAGTGTGGTGAAGGTCCACGCGGTCTTCTACGCGCTCATTACCGTGGCCGTGCTTCTGTTGAAGAACCCCGATCAGCCTCAACAGGGCAAGGAATATCACCCGCTTCTCAACTACAAAAGGTTCGCTGAATGGATCAGTGTCTCGCATGCACAGATAATCGACACATTTCTCTTTGTGATCGGGTTTATCTATGGAGTCACTCAAGTAAATGCGGAGCAACTTCGTATTGATGGAAATAAAATACATGATATGATCAGTATCTACATGGGAGCGGTTCTCGTATTAGCTCTAATGTTTGTGGTGTCCATCGGTTGCGGACTTGTGATTACCGGAATCATGTTTTTTGCACTGATGCCCATGCTACATAAAAACTAAGAAAGTTAAAACACGTACGGTTGCCTATATTCCAACTACAAAAAGAAGATTTGCTAGTCATCGGGTTAAGCGTTACGTTTTTTTTAGTCTTTACTCTATAATGTAAAGATTTTTTAAGGTGACAAGCAAATGAGCAATATAATAAAAGTAGTTGATTTCCTCTCTGTCTATTTATTTACATATTTCAGTCCGCTCTTACATTCTCCCTAACCATTATTATCCATTTATCCGGAAACTAACTTAATTATATCATTTATATATGTCTTGTTTACTTCTGATCCGGTACCGTTTAAATGAACCAAAAACCAAACAAAGCCACTTCCAAATTCAATCGATTATGGCACGGTTCAATTGAAGTGTACCCGATTTTAAAATCATGAGTCATCACATATTAAAAAGGCCTAAACCGGCCCGAGAAAACAGAGAGAGGGCTAGGTTTAATTTAACGGTTACATTTATTTCTCTTCTCCTGTTTTAGGATTTTGTGGAAAACTTTAACTTTGTATTTTGTGTTTGGATTATCATATCGAAGGCAAATTCTTAGTAAGTCAATTCAATTAAACTCTCTCTCTCTCTCTCTCTCTCTCTCTCTCTCTCTCTCTCTCTCTCTCTCTCTCTCTCTCTCTCTCTCCTTGTATGAACCTACGCTTACCTTTTTGAGTATTTGACAAGATAACGACAAATACTTAGAAGTGAGAAAATAATGGCCTTGGATCGTCTATACTCTTTTGATAGTTTGATTTGTGTTATCGGAAGAATAGTTTGAATTTAATTTGGCCATGTGATGTTTCTTTTACACTAGTCGTCATTATATACTTTGCATTACTCAAGTCTTTCTCTCTCACACAACCAAACACAAATGAATTAAATTATTTGAAAATGTTGCTTCACGTGACATGATATCTTTATTCTCGTCGTACTTGACCAGAAAATTAGGAAAGCTATGACTATAATTAAATAATATGTTAACAACCAGAATATTATGTAAATTCAGAATTATAAAGGTACCGTAAACTCTTTGGGGACAAAACAGGACTATGTTTTTTGGATATATTTCTTTGAGGAGGAATGCATGAATATGCTCTTTGATTTATATGTTATGGGAACAATTATTTGAATTTAGTTTGGCCATGTGTTGTCTCTCTTTTCACTACTCATCATTAATTTAAGATCACTGAATGCAAAATATACTCCAGTCTTTCTCTCTCTCATGCACACACACACACAGACACAAAGGAAAGGACACCGTAATCACTATAAAGAAGATAAAGTCTGGCAGAAAAAAAAAAGTGTACATGCAATATAATGTACGTAAGACATAAAACCATACATGTATACAACATTACTCATAATTTTCCCACCTTAGAGTTATTATGAAATACCATATAGTACTATTAGATGATAATTATGAATTTTTCGGTGTCAACAAATCATATATTGAATTGGTAAATTAGATTTTGAGATGTTATAAATGGGTTTGTGCGTCTTGAATTGCAAAACAAATTGAAGACCCTCTTTGGTTTCATTAAAAGAAGGCCAAAACTTATCAACTTCGAGTAGTCTTATTACGCCTATTTAAAAAAATTAAAGGCCCAAAATTAAAAGCAGTGTTTACAAGTTTACAACGCAGATTAATAATATTGCCTGTGGCGTTTTTGAAACGCAATTGTTATTGGACCACTGAGGCCCATTTAAGGTCGAGTGACTATCTATGATACGAATGGCCTAATTAAGTCAGTCAAGTCCAGGAAAAAGTGTAGACGTATAATGAAGCCGGGAACAAAGAGAACAAGACGGCGGACCAACGACGAAGATGGTGGTGCTTCTCCGTTCAATCTAGTGATCGGAACAAAGCCGGAAACGGTCGTAGAATTACGATATTGGTTTTCAAACTTGCACAAATCGTTGAAACTATCATTGCCGAAAAAGCTCAATAATTATAAAAACTTGAAGGAAGCGCAGATTTGTGAATTAAACAACACTGTTTAGTCAAAGAGTGTTTAGACCTCTTTCCTCTGTTCAGGACAATTGGTGAAGACTTAGTTCTGATCATGATATACACCACTTTGGAAAAGTTCCAAATTTACGAAGTGTATCTAAAAATTTAGTAACAATTACTAAAATCTTTAGGACTCCGTATAACACTTTTAGGAACCTTTCATATATAAACTTAGAAAATAAACTTTAAAATAGATTGTCCCAAAAATATCCAAAGTAAGAATTTTCGGGTGGTTCAATTAAACATTTTAAGTGATTTATGTTAAAATAACAAATCATATGTTATTCAATCATGAATTTTAAAAAGTTTAATGAAATCTAATATTATTGAACTAGTGATTTGAAAATCTATTTAAAAATCCACTGTTATTGAAAACAATTTAAATATTTGATTTTTAATGACTTAATGAACTTTAGAAGATTTTCTTAGTTAAAAATACAGAAATCTAAATCTCATGGTTTTATGTAAGATTTTGAAGAATTTTACAATAAATCATAACAAGTTCCATAAATTCACCTAAAATCATATAAAATCTTACTAAAGCTCAAATCATTGAAAATATAAAATTGAATACAAAGATTATATAAGTAATTACTAAAATTTCATATATCCCTAAATTTGAAGGTCCATACACATTTCGTGTATTGATTACAACAAAATAAATACAACATGAAAGAAACAGAAGATTTTATATGATATTGAATATTGATGATAAATGATACGTGCAATTGCAATCACGAAAACAAAAGCATACTATAATTAATCAAAGAAAACACTAAATAGATTGAGGTTTCTCAATATTATTGTTTATGGACATTTTGGTCCACCTTGTTGAGTCTTCCAGTTGTTGTAACAAGGACACACTTGTTTGTTGCCGTACGTGCCTGGAGGGACACAAAGGCATTTAGCACAACACTTTTGGCAGAAGAACATGCATGGCTTATGATACTTTGTGTTGCTACACCTCCTCGTGCATTCTCCTCCACATTCTGCAATCGTAATATTCGAGTTTTAATTTGCGCTTTTTAAAAGAATGAGAAATGAGATTTAGAAAAGAAGAAGAAGTTTTTACTTACGGTATGATTTCAGACTTCCAGGTCCATACTGTTTCCAGTACAAAATGAAACGCGGATTTTAGGTTTTTTGGCAATAAATAGAAAGGGAAAGGGAAAAATGTTCAAATGAGGATTATAAACCTTACCCTTTCTGGATGGTACTCAGCTTCTTTTGACATAGTGAGAAAAATGAAAGAGAAGAGAACTGTGAGAAAGAGAAGAGAAGTTAAGAGTTTGGCCATAGCTGGCTCTTGAGTCTTGAGAGAGAGAAGATGTGTAGTGAAGCTCGTAGTTCTTAGTTTGAGATATTAATGAGTGTGTAACAACCAGTTTCGTCAGCTATTTATAGAAGGTGTGTCGTGTATGTAAGCTTTCTTATTCCCATGTATGATAAGTTAATAACGGTCCACATATATTTCTTTATATATTTAATCCTGCCACTTGATTGTTTAAATCATTCGACAAAAGAAAACTGTAATTCGTCTATTAGTTAAAACATCTAGTTTATATATTAAAACTTAAAAGTAAACGCAAACATAAACTCGAAAGAACGAAAAAAAAAAAAACGGCTTGGACCCTTATAGTCTATATACTAAAAAGTAGTTTCAAGTTTTCAACTATACTAATACTCTTAATCAATTAAATTTGAAGATTTTTTTTAAGAAAAATATATCTAGCTAACCTTATGTTCGAGAGGCACGACAGTGATTAAGAGACTACATGCAAACATTATTTTACATGTGTTTTGTGTTCAGATTAAAAACAAACTACAGTAAAACATCTATAAATTAATAATGTTTGACCATAATATTTTATTCATTTATAGTGATATTAATGTATGTATAAATTAATAATGTATATTAATGTATAGAGAGTTTTTTATTGTTAAATTTCTTTTAAAATTATGAATTAAAACAATTGATCTATGTAAAATTAATGCTTTGGATGTCATAAATTTTGTAGTTGTGGACTTGAAAATTTAATATTTAGAAGAGAAAACAATTTTTTTTTGACAATAAATAACAAAGATTATAAATGAATTCACTTATCTAAATGATATACATAAATTTAAATTTACGATTAGTGATCTAAATTGTTGTATTTAAACAGCATATACGACTACTAAAATGAAAATTATGCATATTCAGAATTTGAAAACTTACAGATAATTTTGGCTATTTTTATGAAAAATTTATAAACGATACGACAATAAGATAATTTAACACAACATAACATTTTTTATATAAAAAAGTTAGTGATGAGTTCTAACATAAATTCATTTAAAAACACTAAAAAAATATCTTTTTATATATACATTTACATAATTATTAATTTATGTTATTAATGGAACTATATATCTACATAGGAATTCTAAAAAAATTATTATCTTATTATCTTATCGAATTTTGTTTATTGACCCAACTTGAGACTAGATAATTTTATTAGTTTATAGTGTTTATTAATTTATCGAGTATTAATTAATAAAAGTTTTATCTGTATAAATGAATCATAAAACTCATATCTATTTGGGGAAAATTAATGATTGGTCCAATAATATCATCTGATAGTCGAGATTTGGTATCAAAAATCCAATTCATTTTATTGGCATTCGTCGTAAAAGTGAGGAGAATAAGAGAAAAGCAAGTTGATATAATTAGGCCAAAAGAGTCACATTTGGGATAGCCCAAACTGCAGAAAATGAAGGGTATAATGGTAAAAGAGGGAGTAACATGGAGGAAAAGTTACATATCCTTGCAAGTGATTGGGACCAACCAACAAACAAAGGGACCGATAAGAGCAATCTCGGCGTGGATTCATGCCACTTTTTCTCTTATCTATTAGTTAGGCGAACAAAGAGAGCCGTTCGATGTAGAGGAGGAGCCACGTGTCTAGATCTCGGAGGTGGATATAGAGATCATGCAAACTTAAGGTGGAAATTGATTGAAGAATCGAGAGAGGCACAAAAGGGTAGAGGCAGTTTTCTTGCATGCATAACTCCATGTGCACTCACATGGGAGACATATCTATCTAATGCTTTCAACAAACATAACGACTTTTTTCCATCTTTACATTTTTGGATATAATTATTGTAATAGCTTTATGTAGAGTGAGAATATGTTATCGTTCTGTAAATTGAAATTACCGCGATTTTGAAGTAACGTAAATTTATGGCTGTAGATTTGAAGACGTAGTATAAACCATCATGCAAACAATTCATCTCTGAATAACTTTTTGGTCTAACTAGTTACAGAATACTAATTTTCTCTTTCATTTTGTTATTTGGTCGTCCAATAAAGTAGCATTTATGTTTTAAAATTGTTTGTGTTTAACGTTTTAATAGATACGGCATCTTGTTACTACCCTGACAATTGAAAGTTGAAGTGTATCAGACAATTTCATGTATGTGTCCACTTGATGTATACCCTTCATTTATTACTTCACCTTCCTCTACCGTTCAATAGATAACCTCTTTTTCCTTTTAGGCTTCACGTTTCTTTTTTTTTCTTATACACCGAAAAAAAAAAAATTGGAAAGAGAGTATGTTAATTTTGGAAACAGTTGAAATCTGTAAGTTTTATTTCGTTTTGTATCATTACATTATTCCAAAATTGATGTTATATATTAACTTTCTTTGTTTCGTTTACTGCATTATTTTATTTCACCGCAAAAATCATTTTTAAAATGATATCGAGTTTTTTCATTGTGATATTCATAGCAATTTCCAAATATAAGTTCACTATATGTGTACATTATGTAGACTATGTTTGGTACTTTGGTTAAAAATGAAAGATTTTAAGAAATCTTACCTGATGATATAATAAACCCTTTACGAATGAAAACAAAAACTCTGGCACTCGATAAGATGTTATTGAATGGACAAGGCCCAAGCCAAAGTGATCCGAAAAACTTTAAGAACTTTATTGATACAATTCTGAGGAAGAAGGCCGAAGTAATCCAAAAAGAGAACAATAAAGCCCAATATCTGTATTTAAAGATATCCATATCACCAAACGGTGAGAGAACATGGAAACACAAGAGTGGCATACTGATACTGTAATCAAATCAATAAACTTTAGTGTTTGGTTAGTACGTATTGCGATTTTTCATTTTTAATTCAGCAAGTGACAGACAGAGAGACACTGAAAAAGGTAGAATTGATGTTTAGCTTCCCAAATATTAATTAGTTTTTTAAATAACCGTAGTCAATTGTTTAATAATCATTGTGTGCTCTTTCTTCTCGGATGGGTCGTTCTTAATCTTCTGATTTTTCATTGCTGCTAGTTTAATAAATATATGGATCATAACCTGAGATTATAAATAGTTTGCTAGTCTCACTCTGATACTGATCAAAAAATTTATGACGAAAAAACAACATATTGACTAATAGTATCTATTAATCATAAATAAGTAGATTTTAAGGGGTTTATATGATTCTGAACTTCACGAGTAGGGCACGGTTGGTGAGAAACACACAGTCCTTTCAATAATCTCCCATCTTTCTCTGTCTCTTTATTCTTAATTTTATATGTTATACTCCGTTTTTAAAATATCAAAGCAGACCTAATTCCACTTTTAGTTTATTTAATAATTAATGAAATTAACTCTACAGTACAATCCTGACTAATAACCGAGATAGCTAAGAAAATAAAACCAAAGTCTTTGTCAAAGATTTGATTAAGAACTCACTTACTTTTAAAAAAAAAAAAATTAATTTGACAATCACCTTCATGACATTCTTGCGTGATTTTCGGCTTTTAGTACCTTAATTATGTTTAAATAATATTACGACAATTATGACATTTTCTTAATCTAATGGATGTCGTGTTTTTCATGGTCGATGTGGCACCAAAAGCGATCAATAGTTGAACCATACTGTTGGGAATGGCCAATGGAATGTCCAAGTCCAAATAGATTTTTTTAATAGACATATTCGTTTTCTGGACATTGATGATCAAAATTCAAATACGATTATGTCTAAATATGAACAAATCCAAATAGGATTATGACCAACTGTGCTGTCAGCGGAGTTCAGATTATACATGAACATAAATCATAAATACACAAAAATTTCATATTAAACAATTTATAAGTGTTTTACATGCTAAAATTCATACTAAACATATTAAAATTCATATTTAAACGGTTTTATAAGTTGTTTTATAAAATTTGATTTTGGCGAAAAAATTTTGATTTTGTAATTTGGGCGAGAAAACATGATCCGTTATTTTGGCGCGAAAACGCAATTCCGTTATTTTGGCGTGAAAACGTGATTTTGTAATCTTGGCACGAAAACACGATTTTGTAATTTTGGCGAGAAAACGGGACGGCCTATGTTCAAAAAAAATTTTCTCAAATTAAAACTCCTAATTTTTAAGGATTATTGAACGGCCCATGTCCAGATGAGTTCGCTTCATTTGTTTGCGGGCTAAATTTGTTTTTAGTTCATATCAACCGTTTAGATTTTAGGCGTGACCATAACCGGATCATTATAATTTGGAGTGGTCTATCCCATAGTCATGAGGCCCATTTGACATCTCTACCTATTGCATAGATCCGCTAACGATTTTCTTTCCGTCGCTAATTCTAATTCGTCATTTAATATTTTGATCGCAATATTTGTGTAGCACCAAACGCATTACACATTCTTCAGTTTAACTATTAGAATCTATAATTTTGACAATCAGTTACAGTTAAAATCGACCATATGAAGAAAAAAAATCGACCATAAATTCAAGTTCTACAATACCTTTTTCTTGCATTATAAGTCGTTGAGCTGTTTTTGCTGTGGTTATGTAACCTATAGAAAAGATTGGAAAAAAAAAAATATTTAGCTTAAATTTGTAAAATACTGTGCATATTTTGACCTGAATAGGGAATCACATACTCGACTGAGTCGACGCTATTATACATGCAATTCTTGGTTACATATAATTAAAAACTTACTCCTTCCGATTTTGATTAGTTGTCGTTTTAGATAATTTTCTGTGTTTTATTTTAAGTGTCGTTTTCAATTTTTTATGCAAAAATTAATAAATTTAATTTATTTGACCAATAGTATTATGCATAATGTTTTTTATTGGTTGATTTAGTTATCTTTAATGATGTTTTTATAAAAAACAAAAATTCTTTAATTTATGTACAAAAATCTAAAACGACAACTAATCAAAATTTGGAAAAATATTTCTTATTAAGAGCGAGAGGAATAAAAAAGTCGATGTTCAAAGGGACTTTTGCGTGTCAAGTGGGACCCACGTTTTGTTAGTTCACGTGTAAAGAAGTCAATTTGACTAATTAGTCAGTATTAAAACTCAATTAGAAAACATAATCCTGTCAATTCATATGCTTTTTCTTTTGAAAATGTCATCAAAATCATATCCCTTCTTTACAATTGTTGTCTTCGTTTATTAGTCTTACAAAATCGAAGCTACTATATTTGTTTCGTTCATTTTTGATTGAAGACGTCATGTTAAATTCTAAATTCCTAGCAAATTGGTTCTAATGGATTGTGTTAGTGTGTATTATCGTACGGGCTCAAACCTAAAATAATGCATGTTATAGTTATCAAATAAAGAAAATTACAACTATACTAAATGTATATATGAACTTTGGAATAAAGAAAAAGTGATTAGAAATGCGATTGCATTCCAATATTAACCTGTCATTGTCTCTTGCTTGTGGGAGCAGGTCCGTTGGACTGAGTCGGATTCGCATTCAATTTAATTTATTTACTCAAATAAATTTTATCTTATTCTTTTCTATATAAATTAATTATCTGCATAATGCAATGCACATGATCTCGACGGTAAAACAAGGCTGGCTACTGATTTTTTCCATTTCTTTGTTTTTAATTCAAATACGTACGTCTTTCTCGTGTGGCGTTTAAACTAACTCCAGAGTCCAGAGATAATTACTTTTTGGTCTCAAAATTTTAGAGAATCTAATATACATCTGCCTATGATTATTGGACTTTAACATGATAACGTATTATGTTATTTCAGAATTTGTTGTTTCACCCGTATTCTTATATTCTTTCACTATGCCACCCGTATACTATATATGACTGAGAACGAAGACCATAATGGAAGAGAATAATAAATTTGTATACCCTTATGTCGCGTTTGAACATGACAATACGTGAAATAATGGAAGAGAATGAATATCGTTTTATCGACAGAGAGACAAAATCCCCTATATCTTTTTAATAATTATACTGTAGATTTCACCATGTATGCATTTTCATTTATTTCATAATAAATTGCATCTTCACTAAATATACGATAGTGTACATTTGATCAATTATTTCAACCGGTTTGATAGTTTATCCGGTTTCGATAATCAGTTTTAGTCGTATATATATAATTTAAAAACACTATATATAGGGAGACGAAAAAAGATCAATTATGTACAAAGTAGCCCATATTTTAAGCCACTTTGTCGACTCCGTAGGTATATATAATTAAATCCCTCTAGGGTTAGATTACTAACAGTCATAATGTAGTTCTTTTATAACAGGGGCACAAAGGGCATTTACAAATTACAAGTCCACACCTTATAGTCTTCACTTCGTTTTCATAAAGAGTCTTTCGTATGACCAGAGAGCCACTTTCACAATTTGAGGGATAAAACTAGGGTTTCACAGTTCATTATGAAGAAGAGACAGATGGTAATCAAGCAGAGATCAAGAAACTCCAACACATCTTCCTCTTGGACTACTTCTTCTTCTTCGTCGTCGGCGATCAGTAACGTCCGTTACGTGGAGTGCCAGAAGAATCACGCTGCTAACATCGGAGGTTACGCCGTCGACGGTTGCCGTGAGTTCATGGCCGCCGGAGTTGAAGGAACTGTCGATGCTTTGAGATGCGCCGCTTGTGGTTGTCACCGGAATTTTCACCGGAAGGAAGTTGATACGGAGGTTGTTTGTGAATATTCTCCACCTAACGCTTGATTTTTTTTCGAGGGTTTTACTTTTTTTTCCTTTGGTTTGGATTGATCGATTGATATTTAAAGATGAATTTATTAGAGGATATTTGTATATGAATATTGATGTGTATATCAAACAGCTCACAAGCCTCACATACCGTCCATCTATATCTATATCTATATGTATTTATAAAATGGCTTGTTGGTTTGACATATTGTATAGTTCTGTTTGTGATGTAAACAATAGTTTATTTTATAAATTTAGCTTTTTGATATCCAAAAGGTTCAATGAGCCAGCTTCACGAACTAATATTTGCGATCCTATGCTGATTTAAAGTTATAGGATCAAAATTAAACTAGATTTTTTTTTTTTTCAAATTTGGAGAATGATTGGGGTTTTTTCTTCCATAAGTCGAGTTTAGGATCACAACTCACAGGAAAGAAGGATATGATCAGTAAATCACACGATATGTATTTCTAAATATCGACCATTTTTCGATCTTTTGTACGAGATAATTTGTATAGGAGGCCTCTTTTTTTTTAAAGTATATAACTTAGTTTTATCAGTCTAAAACTCGCATACAAGTTCCATTCATGTGTGTAACCCTCTCTCTCTCTTCTTTTCTTTGAATATTGAATCTCTGATCGAAGCTGAAATGTATAGAAACTATATATAGTTACATAATACCTTTCCATTTGATTAAGTTTCAGGAAATGTTAGTAAACCTCACTAAGAATCCTTACATTTATTTTTTTTCAACAAAAAAATGATGTATGATGTATTTTTAACATAATTCTAGAATCTTATTATATTTGCAATCACGACTAGTAATAAGATACTGGTTCAGTTGGAAATATGAGGATATTGATAATACGTAGCCGGATAAATCAGATATTTATCTCGAAGATGGTTGAATCTAATTCCATTTTTTTTTTTTTTTGCTTCTTGAATCTAATTCCATTCATGATATAACCATATATATTACGTGTGTATGAAAGCAAGAAACTTATTTGTATAAATAATTATGCACGCAATTTCATTTATACCACAAACGGCCCACACACATATCGAATCATGTTTTCTTATCGTCTAGGTTAATGGTTTGGTCTACATATTTTAAAAAATCTATATAATCAAAAGAAGAGGCGGAAGCAACTACAATTAAATAAGTGTAAATCTATGGCCATGGGAAAAGATTTGGTTTTGTGATTAAAAAATGATGTATTGGCTGCTTTTGCCATCATCTAAGTGGCCACTCGAATTTGTTGGAAAAGACCACTGTAGTTTTAATTATTATTATTGTTTCAAAACGAAAAGAGCTTTATATATTTATATTCCAACTTTTTAAACTAGAGCATATTGTGAATCTCCAGAAGTTCTGAACTGTATTCAGTTTTTAATAGTATATTGAAATGTGACACGTATATTTAAAGACGAAAGTTGAATGTATAGAGGATGTCTATAAAACTAGTAAATGACTCGGCAAGGTAAAAAAAATGCAATATTGCCAAATCAGTTTCCACAATCACATTTCGATTGTGGCCACTTTGCGAAATGACTTGAGCAAAAATCACATTTCTACAAAGTTTTACGATCGATAAAAACATGCCATATTGACAAATCATTTCCCCGTTTCGTCATTACACAAATTTGCAATCATTTGCAATGTAAAGTAAATAATAAGATTTTTATACACTTCACAAGCTCTTTCTTCTCGACCGTGAAGCGTGAAGAGTATAAAACTAAAATTAAAGAAATCAACACATTATATCATAAGAGATTTTCAAAGTGTATAGAGCTAAAAATCGGACCATCTTTTCAATTAGGTGGCATGTAATTGTCGTGTAGAACTTGAAGTTGAAATCGGTGAAGGCCCATTATTGGCAAATCAATCGACATTCAAAAACCAATGATAATATTAGTTTTTTAAAACAAGTCAAATTGGTTTTATTTGGGTGAACAAACTGCATTTTTGGTTGATGATTGGCTCTTTCGTAAATGTGCAACGTTTAAAAGACCCACCCACTAATTAGTATGATTATTATTAAGGAATTCCTTTTGTTTTTGTTTGTTGGTTTTTTTCTTTCTAATGGAGCGACGTGGAAAGCCCTAGGGCCTATTTCAAAAGCTTAATTAAAAGGCCCATGGTATATGACTTTTCTTTACATAAATTTCATCAAAACAAGCACTAATTTTGAGGCTTTTTCCGAGTTCTAATGTAGTTCAACTTCATGGACACATTTTTGGTGCGACTTAAACTAAGAGGATAAATAACCCTTTACTAAATTCACTTAAAGGTAAAAAAGAATTAAATATTAAAAAGGGGATCATGATATATAGTGGAATGGCAAGGCAATTATTTTATAAGAAATTAAAAAAAAAAAAAAAAACCCTGTTGAAGAACAAAAAAGGGACCAAAAATGAACAAAACACGTGGACCAAGACAGCGAAAAGAAACCTTTGGCTTATCTAACAATGTAGAGATGGGTTTGAGAAAATGATTGAAAGTGAAGATGGAGGATTCTTTTCTTCGATACATGGGAACGATGTGATTTCCAAAGGCCCGCCTTCAAATCTCACATGCTTATGTCCTTTTAATCCTCCATTCACACTCTTTTTTTTGTTTTTTTTTCCCATTCGAAAAACTATTCAATTCGTAGAAAATTATCAAAGCATGCGCAGTGGATACGTACACATACTATTGAAGATATCGAAGACAAAAAGCGAGAGAGAGATATGTCAATCCAGTGCAGTATTGGATAGTTTACTCTTACCTATAAGTTAATAGGTCGTTTAATTTATACAAACATTCAATTGATTATACTTGAAATTACTCACCTAATCTTCTATTCATGTTTTGTGGTGAGTTTGATGAGTTTTCTAATCAAAATCAATTACTACTTAATAAACTGCTCTACGTTTTTCATATTTTATTTTAGGCCACATCTGATTTTAGATGTGAAATTTCAAATATCTTATGTTTTACATTATTAGAATGTATAAACCAAAATCTTATACACAGATTAAATGATATATTTTTTAATTATGTGTTTGAATGATTGTGCATCATATTTTTAACTTCTAAACTGTTTTTATTTATTTATTATGGTATAACCAATAAAATATGCAAAAGACATCATCAAGGACTCTATTACAATCTAGGAGTTCCATGATTACGGTTTTGTTATTATCTAGCTCACATAATCTCGGCTTATATAAGTTATAAATCACCTCCGAGCAAAAGCCAATTACAACTTAGCCTTAATTCGTAATAACAAACCTACAACAACACCACGTCCCAATGACGTGAACTTTAAAACCTAATAGATTGTAAACCCTCTGACTCTCTAAGAGTCTCTCGACTACATCAGGTTCAAAACACTTACGAAACCCGAGTCTTCTTCTTTGAATTCAAGACCGAATCAACAAAGCGGGTAATATATATTTGTTTTAATTGATAAGGTATAGAGGGACATAAACACATGTTTCTGATTTGGAACGCGCCAAATCCAACGTTTGTATATTAGTTCTTATTGATAATATCGATCTTTTACAAGGATCTAATTTATCTCGGCTATTACTCAATCTATTATGCTCAATAGGATTGATCCCGACTAAGAACTAACGTAAGCCTAATTCATTTCTCTATCTAACACCCACCCGTGAAGAACAAAAGGAACTAGACACAACACTCACCGCTAAGCTCTTTTCTTGGTTTCGAAGTTTACAATTTTGCAACAATATTCTAGAGTGCGTAAAGAGCTCGTGCCCCAAAACTTAGAATATATATATGTCCTACCCGAAATCCTAGACCTAGGATCTCTAAGAATCAATCCTTTGAGATCTTCCTTTGCCAAGCTTATCCCTTTCATAGTTGTTGTAGAAAATATTCACCATATCTCCATAACAGTCCACGTCTCATATCTCCTTGCCAAGTCAACATAGTTTCTTGGCTCGTCACATAATCTGCTCCAGCCCTGCCAAGTCAGCTCCCGCGTCCTTGTCAGCAACTCAACTGTCTGATAAGATCTGATGCAGCTTCCTGATCTCCATCAGCGAGCTGTTCTAAAATCTGCATTTTCATTAATCATTTTTTTCTTAGAATTAAAAAGATGCTGGCTTCTTTTACCTTCAAAGAGCAAATACTAATTATTTTAAGAAACAAAATTTATTTAATGGAACTTTTGCATGACATGGAGACCTAACCAAAAAGAAAGAACTTAGTCAACTTACGCATGTAGAAGTCAGATATTATTGGGTAACGGAGAGACCCATTAATTTCAATGGGCTTAAGAAACTAGGCTCTAATCCGTTATTGACTAAGTCAATGACGTCGTGACAAACACGTTAGACACCATGCTAGCTATAATGATTTATCTATGATTATGAGTTTGCCGGTCGATTTTATTCGATATTGGGACAAGTTGTTTTTCCTCAAGTTTCAGAAGTCTACATAGTAAGAAAAAAAAAGAAGATAATTAGGTGAAATGGCAATGATTTTAACAGAAATTAGGAAAACAGCACAACTTTATGACAAAAATCATGCATTACGTCATACGTAAATGAGAAGTAAAATTGTCCGAAATTTGTGTGCTGCCAGCCACATAATTACCACTTTCTTAATTTATCGTTAAAATTATTTTCATTTGGCTAAACAACTTTAAAACAAACGTCTCCCTTTTTTTTATTGGAACAAAACTACAATAACTGATTTAAATTGTGATATCGACAAGGTTAGTTATAGATAACTAAAGATTATTAGGTTCTACTATTAATTAGTCATATCCAATTGTTGTTTGTTATCTCTAAATCCTGTTCTAGGAAGACCAAAAGAAGTCATATTATATTACTATGATTTATTTTCACGATTATATATGCGAGCGATGTCTGCTTGCTTATATTTAATGATGATTAGCCAATTTTGTAGGTAACATGATTTTAAAGAATCAATTTCAAGAAAACTATTGTATAGTCTACGACTATAATCTCCCCCAACCTAATCGGCTAATCGTCATTAATGCACGTATTCTTCAAAGATTTAACGAAGACTAAATGAACACCATTTTTCCTCGCTAAATAATACCGTTCACATTTCGAAATAATAATTAAGATAGTAAGAGTATCCTCATCGTTAAAAAATCCTCAGAATCTCTTATATATATATATATATATTTAATTGTTTATTTAAATTTTAAATCATTAAAGAAATAAATCAGTTATGTGAAGGCATATATTAAGTGAGTCTCTAAACTAGAGATTAAAAGCTTTTAAATAAAAACCGTTTAATCATCTTTTTCTACTTTTTTCTATTTTAATATTATTTTAATTATTAGTTTCTAGTTTAGAGATTCGAATAGAAGTGTTCTAACTTCAATTTAACATATTTGTTTAGATATTACTATCCAGCAAAAAATAAAATAATTCGAGTATAAAAAAATCCTGCAATGCTAATAGAAACTAAATACAATAAATCTATGCATCAGATATATTTGTAAATGACACCAAAAAAAAAAAAATCTGCAACAGTTCATATAAAAAAAAACAAATCATGGGTTATATTTGACCAGTGATATCATTATCAGTTTAGCACCATGTTATCACCGATAAAAATTGCTAGATTACAAATTTGATCCTGAAAAAAACAGATTTAACAAAACAGAAAAGCTTAGTTTTTCCCCTTTTTTTGTTTTACTTAAACAGAAAAGCTTAGTTTATTGCACTTTTTCAAACTTTACATATAACAGTATATCACAGTTTGATCTTCATCGACTTGACAACAAGCAAGCCACTCAGTAAAATACAATGTAACTAAAAATCACAGAGAAAAGACAAAAGAAGTAAACCTATACAGTTGCTCCACGTTTTCTTTTCCTAGAACAAATCTTGGCTGTTGTTATTATTATTTTTACCCTCTAAAGACGCGTCGATGAGATCTTCTTGATTATCATCACACTGGACCAAGCCTTGATCATCAAACAACCATTTCTCGATCAAAGACAACGAGCCCTGATCATCAGTAGTAGCTTCCATGTTTATGTCTGGCTTGCTCTCACCTTGGAACATGCTTGTCTCCGACATCAAATTCAGCTTCTCATCAACTGATCCAGATTCTGAGTTCGATGAGAACAAAGAGTGATGATCAAAAACTCCTCCTTCACCGGTGCTTGAGCTCCTGTTGATAGAGAGTGATGAAGTGTTGGGCCTTGAAGATGATGAGCTTGTCCAGTTCTGAAGTAACTTAGAGATGTTCTCTGTATTTGAGGCATAAGTAGTGGTGGCAGAATGATGGTGAGGTTTTGGTGAGTCCGGATCGAGAGGGATCGATGAAGATGGTTGGTCAAGCGATAAGGCTTGGAATAAGGCTTGTTTGGCCATGTTGATGTCTGTTTGAAGCTTTTTTTCCCATTGGCCTTTGTTGGTGACCCTTTTGTTGTGATTACATCCATTGTTGTTGTTATTACAAGACGAAATCTCTGTCGCCATATTGGTTTTGTCTTCGTTGATCATACTGTTTTGAAGCTTCATCGTAACGAGTTTCTTTTTTAGATGAGTGTTCCAAAAGTTCTTGATATCATTGTCGGTTCTCTGAGGTAGATATGATGCTATAGCTGCCCATCTGATTTCAAAGACGATATCCAATTAAATCGATAAAAAAAAAAAAAAAAAAAAGCATAACACTAATCAATAAACGAAAATTTAATACTATATCTTATTTATATTGTTAGGAGATTACGGAAGACGGACAATCAGAGATATTGGAGATCAACTTGAATCAAGTTAATATATAACATGGAATATGTATAAAGGAGTACTTTCAAATACCTATTACCCAAAAGAGCTTGAAGGTGGATGATCATCTTCTCTTCAGCTTGAGTGAAATTTCCTCGTTTAATCCCGGGACGAAGATAGTTAGTCCATCTAAGTCTACAACTCTTGCTACACCTTAGCAAACCTGAAAACATACATGTATATAAGCATATATATGTTAACATATGGAAGCTAATAAGGTAGAGATATAAATAAGAAGAAGAAGAGAAGAAAGAGAGTTAATGAAGATCAAGACCGGTGTTTGTAGGAACAGATCTCCAGTTTCCAGGGCCTTGTTGTTGAATATAAGAGACTAAGATTATGTCTTCTTCGGGAGTCCATGGTCCTTTCTTTACCTCGATCTTCTCGCAGCAAGGTGGTCTACCCATATCCACACGCACGCGCTATTGATTGTCGAAGTAGTACTACGTGTGTGTATGTGTAAGCTATATAGTATAACTAGTAAGACTCTAGAATTGGATTTTTGGTATAGTGTGTGTGTGTAAGCTAGATAGTACCTAGTAAGACTCTAAGATTGGATTTTTGCAAAGAGAGGGTGTTCTCAAAATCTCACTTTGGACTTGAAAGAGTCTTCCTTTCTTTCTTTCTTTGAATCTTTCTCTTTACCTCTCTTTTTTTTGTTTTGTTTTGTTTTGCTTGTTACAAGAGAGGGTTTCACTTTAGACTTTTGATGTTGAGGAGAAAAGACAAGCGTCTAAGTCCTATGGGTCCTTCTTTGGATCTATAAAGTATAAACAAAGCCATACACATATTTAAACCGAAACGAGCACTAGTGCATGAATGAAAATTTTATCTTTATTTTGAAGAATTTAATTTATTTTTGTCTTTTTCCATATAAACACATGAAAACCTTAACTTTATTTTTAATCTGACCCCGAAAAACCGTTTAAAATGCCTATGAAGTTAACCGCAACAAATAAATATTGATAGAAAAAAAAAAATTCCTCTACGTACGTGGCTGCTGAACCCAAAAAAAAGACTTTCATTAAAGGGAATAGAGTCAATAGAGACAGCAAAGAGCATTTACTCATTTTCCTTTGCTTGTTCAAAAAGTTAGCCCTTCTCTTCTCTCTTTCTTCACTTATGTGGCAATACTAATCAAAGGGTTGGCACTGCAATTACGAGTATTTAGTATATACCGATTATATAGGTGAGATTCTATGCGCTTAGTGTTGAGAAATCACAATCAGCCCTTCTCTTCTATATTGATGTAGGAATCTAACAAATATATTTAATGGAATTTGACGGAACTTCGTCGAAAAAATATCATCGAAAAAACGTCGGAAATATGTCTGACGAGTTTTCGGGAAGCCTTTCCCGACGAACAGATTTTTCAATAATTTATCGGGATTTTACGATAAAAACTGTCTCTCATGGATCGAGTAGGTCCTCGGTAATTCGTCGAAAATTTCCGACGACTTTTGGAAATTTTCTCGGAAATTGGTCGAAAATTAATAATATTTTTAAATTAAAAAACAATTAAATATAAAATTTTAAATTCATCATAAAAACCGAAAATACATAGGTTCAACAAATTATTACAAAAATACTAAATCACAAATCATACAAATTCTCGGAATTTGTAGTTTGGTTGCTGGTGCTGGTGTCGGTGCCAATGCCGATTTGGTTTCTTCGAGAAGGAATAATCAATTTAGGTCGAGGTTGGGCCATCATCGTACTCCAGAATGCAACATCTTCATACTTCTCTGCAACATCCTCATACTTCTCCTCCAGGCCTTTAATCTTATCTTCCGCCTTAGCAAGAGATGCTTGAGTATCCCGATACTTCACTTCGTATGATTGACCTGAAGAACATTGACCCACATTTTGGTCAAACGGGATAGATCCCACGCCATATCTCCGTGCCTTCTTAATTTCCACTTGCTAATATTATATAATTAAGAAGGATTAGTTAAACTGTATAAGTAATAAATCATATAAAAATTATTGAAATAAAACTTACAGAGAAGAAAATCTCATATTTCTCTGCTTGGCTAAGGTGGTAATCATCCGGAGTCTCTTCAACCTGACTCAACTGAGTGACTTTCTCTTCCTCCAAAACTCTACATCGTAGAGCTATTTCCTCCCCCTTTTTATCGACAAAGGTTCCGTCTGATTTTTGCTTGTGGATCTCTTCCATGAAGGTCACCATATCGGAAAGATCACCAGATTCAGGATTACGCTATGAAAATAATTATTAAAGTATTTGTTAGCATATTATAATTTACAATATATAAAAATGTAATTAATTCTAAAATAAAATAAAATTACCATTTTATCCCGTTTACGGGCATATGACTTTGAACCACACGTGTGTTTTGCCATTCCGTAACTCTCACGTTCACTCTTACGGTTTTGTGAGTTGGTTTGACTACGGTCTTTATTTTTCTCATCCTCCCAATATGCTATTAGCCCATTCCAAGCTGCTTGACACAACCATTTAGGCTTATCCTTGCCTTTACGCCTTTTTCCATTCGTACATACTATCTTTCAACCGAACCGAACATAATTCGTCAAACTTTTCTCAAATTTCGGTTGTTACTTCGTAGTCCCAATAAAAAGTTTGCTACAGTTAATAAAAAGTTATTTTAATTGACGGTTGACTAATTCATATCTTAACCATAAAAATGTTTAATAGTTTAAATTTAAAAACTAACCGCAAATGGTTTGAACCAACGGTCCTTTGTGTCTCGGAAAAGTGATGACCAATTCAGAGAAGACTCGGGGAAATCGCTTTCCATAATCTTTTTCACCGGCTTCGTGACACCATAATAGTTGAGCAAATGCGAATGGTAGTAATCGTTGCATGAAGACGTGACATTCATAACTCTTCATACCTGTTAATCTTCCACTATGGTATTCAACACAGTTTGAGAGATTTGCATCATAACCATCAGGAAATTTAACATAATCAATTATCCATTGGAAAAACGTAGTCTTCTTAGATGCATCTAATCTCCAAATAGGAATAGGACCTATTCCGTCAGCAAGCAAATGGAGATCCTCCCGAGCACAAATGTCAGGCAAATCCATTATTGCCTTAACATTATCTTTAGTTTTGCCTTGCACATTCAAAATTGTGTTCATGAGGTTATCAAACATATTCTTATCAATATGCATAACATCAAAATTGTGGCGGAGTAGAAGATTTTCCAATACGGTAATTCCCAAAAGATGCTCTTTTTATGTCAATTATGTCGCTCTCCATATCCATCGATCCTAATATGTCCATTACCCCCACAATCTGCAGTTCGATCGACATCAAAATCGCGAAATTGATGAAGTAGGTAGTCTCCATCATACTCAGGATAAGGACCTTTACGGACACTCATGTTTTTTCTGAAACAATGTCTTACTCTGTCGATAAGGATGATTTCGCCTAAGAAAACGTTGGGTGCAGTCGAACCAACAAGATTCCCTGCCATATATTAATTGGAATGCATCTGTATTGTCTTGACAGTAAGGACATGACATTGATGATAACCTTCTGGGTGTTGTCCAACCCGACAACATGCCATATGCTGGGAAGTCACTTATGGTCCACATCAAAACAGCACGCATGTTGAAATTGATCTTACGTGAGACATCGTAAACTCCAACTCTTTCATACCATAACATTTGCAACTCTACAATCAGCGGCTGTAAAAACACATCGAGAGTGCAACGAGGGTGTTTTGGATCAGGAACCAAAATGGTTAGGAATAGGAATTCACGTTTCATACAAAGAGATGGTGAGAGATTGTAAGGCGCGACGATAACTGGCCAAAGGAAATATTTTTTACCAGACTATGGATTGAAACCATCAGTACATAAACTCATGTATACATTTCTCCGTTTATTTGCAAAGTGTGGATAAACATAACAGAAATGCTTCCACACGGCTGCATCTGAAGGATGTGATATCTCCCCTGTGAAAGAATGTTCTGCATGCCATCTCATCCCCACCGCTTTCCTTTCGGATTGATACAACCGCTTCAACCTATCAGCTAAAAACAAATACCACATACGCTGATATGGTATCTTGTTTCGCCCACTTGTCATCTGAAATCTTTCAGCCCCACAGAAACGATATTATGAGATATTTGCAGTATCTCACAAGTAAATCATACAATTTTCCTTACACACATCAATTATTTGAAATAGTAACCTACGACCGGATACCAATTTTTGTATTGAATTATAAGAACAAAGTGCTAAATTATCTTCCGCTAGATAATCGTGGATAAAATCAGCCCATGCATCGACACAATCTTCACTTAAATTGTACTCTGTTTTAATGTTCATCATCCGTGTCGCAGCTGATAATGGAGAATGACCCTCTTTGCATCCTTGATATATTGGATGCTTTGCAGCATCTAACATTTCAAAAAATCCTCTCAATTCTAGGTTCGGTTCCTCAACAACATTGCTACTTTCTATACTCTCATGAAAATTTTCTCTACCCCATCTAGAGATGGACGTTCGGGTACCCGTTCGGATGCAGATCGGGTATTTTGGGTTTTCGGGTCTTCGGATTTAGAAGTATAAGATCCGTTCGAATATTTCTAAATTTCGGATTCGGATCGGATTCGGGTCGGGTATTTCGGGTTCGGATTCAGGTTACCCGAAGTTTCCAAATATTAAAAAATTTGTATCTAAACTATTCAAAAAATATAGAAAGATTTAAAAAAAATCGAATATTTTTTACTCAAATTCACTCAAAAGTAGTTTAAATATCCAAAAATATCCAAAATATCAAATAATTCGAATATTTTATACATTTAGATTATTACAAATATAAATATTTCTAATATATTATTACTATGTACTTATATTGTGGGTATGTTCGGGTTCAGGTTCGGGTTTCCGGTTTTGAAGTTTAAGACCCGTTCGGGTATTTTAAAATTTGGATCGGGTTTTTTGGGTCGGGTATTCGGGTTCGGTTATTATGCCCACCCCTAACCCCGTCGAACAACATTTTTTTCTTCCCAATCATCAGAACAAATCCTAATGTTTTTCTGTCTTCTCTTTTCACCGCTTCTACCATAACTACTACTAAGCCCAGATCTTTTATCTTCCCTATGAGAATACCATTTATAATAACCTGGTGTAAAACTTCTCCAATATAAGTGATTCCAAACAATTTCGTGATTTAAGAATTCATCATTACAGCATTTAACGAAAGGACAAGCCATAATACCTTCTGTATGCGTCATTTCTTGATTAGATGCAAAACGCATGAACTCAGATAATCCGTCTTTGTATTCACGTCGCATATCTCCAGTTTCTTCATCTAAACGCTTGTACATCCACTCTCTAACTTTATAAATATTATAAAAATCCATTTTTTCATTACAACATGAAAAAAATCTTCAAGTTGAGAAATGGTTTGGTATATACAACACACTTTTCCGACGAAAGTGTCGTCGAAAATTCGTCGGAAATGTTGACGATCAAAACCACCATACAATTTCTGACGAAATTTCAAAAAATTCGTCGGAATTTCGTCGGAGTATATATGATGGACAGTATGTGCCTCGTTTTGTCGTTCCGACGATTTTTCGACGAAATTCCTGCAAAATTATCGTCAGAAACTCGTCGGAAGTTTCTAATTTATCAACGTGTTTACTAACTTATTTTCCGACTAAATTCATACTATTTTATCGATGAATTTTCGACGATATAAATTCATCGGAACTTATAGATAATTTTTGATTAATTTTACAGACTAATTTTCGACGTAATTTTGTCGTCCGAAAATTTTTTTTATTTCCGATGAAATTCCAACGAAATTATGTTCCATCGGAATTTACTCGGAACCCAGTCGAAATCTCGTTGAATATTTTTCGATCAGAAATGGTGATCGGAAAATCCAATGTTTTCTTGCAATGAGATATCTTAGCAAATGTTTTCCCGCAGATTCTCATGATCAAATTACAAAGATTACAAGTCATTCGTTTTTCTCTAGTTCATCACTCTCTCGCGAAGCTCATATCAATGTTTATAAACATACAAAGATGAAAGATTGAGTTACAGAAATCAGAGCAAAAGAACGAAATTGCCCTAGAACTAAAATATTTTTCCTCACGCTTTAGTATATATATAGCTTAAAGTGCCATCGACGACTAAAAATATATTCAATTTTTTTCAAATTAATTTAATAATTTTAGTTTATATAATTATTTACCGTACCACTATTTTTTCATCGTACCATACTTTTTCACCAATTAAAATTATAATAAAATAATGGTTTATCTTCTATTACTTTTATTTATATTATTATTTTTTGTTTTTAACTCTGAATGGTAACGTGATAATAATTGTAAAAAAAATGGAGTGCGATTCTAATAATAATAAAATATATATATATATTTTTTGTTATTATTTGAACCGTCTCCGACTTTGTTATTATTAGAATCGTGTAAAACGGTTATGCCTTAGTATTTTTAACCGACTTGTGTCGTCATCAATCGAACCTTATATTTTCATAATCTAATTATATAAACATGTAAAAATAAAACACGTTGTAATCAGACTTAGGTCTGGACAAAAAAATTGGAACCGAAAATCTAAACCAGAATCGATCCGAAAAAAGAGAACCGAACAAAACCCAGAACCGGTAAAATACTCTTAAATTTCTAGATCCAAAAAACCGGAACAAAACCTAAATCCAAACCGAAAACCGAATGCGTACCTGAAATATAATAATATATCCAAAATATTAATTATATTTTGATTTTCTATAACTAAGTTATCTAAAATTACAATTATAAACTCAAAATATTAATTTTTTCTAGATCAAAATACTTAAAATAACTAAACTATCTGGAAACTTTTAGTTATATTTTCTAAATTTAAGCAAATTTTATTTAAGTTTAATTATTTTAAAAAATTCTAATAGTTTAGATACCTAAAACTGAAGAGAAATTAAAAAAAAAATCCAAACCGAAACCAAATCTATTTTTTATAGTTATCTTATTAAATTTTAAATTTTTCTATCTGAAAAATCCGAATTCGATCAGATTTTATCTAAACCTGATCCGATTATCCGAATGTCGAAGTTTAATAAAACCTAATAAATACTCCTATTAATTAAGCCAAACATATATATTTTATATAATATTTATATATAGCTTTACGTCTTTTTAAAATTGGCCATGCATGATAGGCCTATGTTATTAATAGCGTTAAACGACAGCTGTATCCATGTCGTAACAAAGATAACGGTGTGACATTATGTATTGATAAAAGATTAAAAATAATATAAAGTTTTTTTTATTTTTTGTTAAATAAAACAATGTAAAGTTACGATTACTGTTCTACCAAAACATTAGCTATTTGTTGGAATGTTTTCTATATTTGAAATAGCTTTTAGAAACCCTATCACATCTAATTCATGTTTTCACTTTAATCTAATTTATATTGTTGGGTGTTTCAGGTTTGCCTAAAGATTGGCATAATAATGTCCACTTTTACTTTTTTTTTTAATGTGCATATATTTATAGAAAAAAATTGATCCACATTAATTACTAAAAAGAAAATAAAAAAGAGTCTAATCCACGTTTACTTTTCCAATGACATTTTTTAGTACTACATTATTTGATGTCTAGTCCATCTATCAAATTAAATGATGAATGTATGGTATAATTACTATTTTTGTAATTCTTTTAACGTTATTAATTTTTCATTTAAGAACCGACATTTGTACTATCTTGAATTATATTGTAATATTACTACGTTTTAACATTTTATTTTTGAATATTATAATTTTAAAAAATTGATTACTTCGGTAACAGGAATAATTTTTGACTAAAATCTAGATTAATAACTAAGACATAGAAAAATCAGAATTTTTTGCTACTCAATGCATTTAGAAAGGGCCAAGAATAAAATCACAGTAAAAAATGTAAAAATTGGTTCTTTGACTATTAAAATGATAATATTTCCAAACATTGGGCTACCATAGATTGGTTATTAGCTAAATGTGTTGTTCGTCTTCATCTGTAACTTATTTTAAACATATTTTGTCATGATTGATTTGACAGTCAAACATAAATGCAATGTAATGCAAAACTTTTTGTCAAGATCTACTCAAAAATTAGTTAAATTTTTTAAAAAGAAAACGTTATCTCTAGTTTGACAAAAAAAAAGTGAAAAAACATTCTCTCTCATTATAATTATTTTCGATTTTTTAAAGACGGCCGGGGATGTCTTTTTGGTGTTCTGAAGATGAAAAAGTTGCAGTTGCAAATTCTTTTTATAATTTTAATGTTATCGTTTCTAAAGATGATTTACTTTGCATGCCTTTCTGCCATTCTGGCACTGGTATCGATTCTCATTCCCCAACGTAAGATAAAAAACAGGTTTATTATAGATCAGTCCAGTTAAAATGTACAAAAAAACAAGTCAAGTTCTAAAATAACTCACCAAATAACTGGTTATATTATATTGTCATTAACAAGCCAATCTGTTTGAAGATTGAACGTTTATATAGAAATGTCCAAAAAAAAAAAAGGGTATTTATTTGCTTTGTGCTCCAATGGTCAATTCTAGACTTTCTAGTTTCCTACTGAATTTCTGAATTATTTTTCTATATCGTTCAAAATATGTTTTTTTCCTATCGTCGTCTACTTCCCCATATAAAGTCGTTTTTCTTGCTTCAACGATTCACCTTTTTAACATATACATATCATTTGATTTATGACGATATAAATGTACGTTAAGTTAGATGATTTCTTGCAAACTTGGGTAGTTGGAGTATCAATCCTACAGCCACACCACACAACATAGAAAATCAATAGTTAATTCGTGCACACTTGAAGCTTGTGTTAACATCATAAACTTTATTCAAATAATTCATATCCACGGAAAATAGAAGCTATTATTAGCGATTTTTAAAAAAAAATTAAAAAAATAAACGAACGATAGCTACCTATGGTCTTATTCTTACATAATATCAAAGAGTTGAAACATCACTACAAGAAAACAAATGTAATTCCTACCAAATTTCCTACCAAAATTTTGGTAGGAAATATTTCCTACCAAATACCTACGATTCTTCTACGAAAAACAGATGTCGTAGGAAATTGGTAGGAAATTTCCTACCAAATTTAATCGTAAGAAAGTCGTAGGAAATTTCCTACGAAATTCCTACACATTGTTGAATCGTAGGAAAATGGAAAGAATTTGATGGGAAATGATGCGGTAGGAATTTGGTAGGAAAATTTTCTACGAATTTCCTACGATAACTGTACAGAAGGAATTTCGTAGGAATTTAGTAGGAAAATTTCCTACGAATTTCCTACGATAACTGTACAGAAGGAATTTCGTAAGAATTTGGTAGGAAAATTTCCTACGAATTTCCTACGAAGACTGAACCAAAGGAATTTCGTAGGAAACTCGTAAGAAACTTTCCTTCCAATTTCCTACGAAAATTCTAACGAAGGAATTTCGTAGGAATTTAGTAGAAAAATTTAGCGGTAGGATTTTGGTAGGAAAATTCCTACAAATTTCCTACGAAAATTGTTTTCTATAATGAATCGGTATTTGTAAACCAGATTTGCAACTTAAACTAGATTCCCTAATTCCTCTCTCTCTCGGTCTCTTGCTCCCTCTCTCTCTCGATCTGTTTCTTCTCTCGTTCTCTCTCTCGATCTGTTTCTCTCTCTCGATCTCTCTCGGTCTTCTTCTCTCTCTCTCTCTCTCGATCTGCTTCTTCTCTCTTCTTCTCTCGATCTGTTTCTCTCTCTCGTTCTCTTTCTCTCGATCTCTTTCGATCTCTCTCGGTCTTCTTCTCTCTCTCTCGATCTGTTTCTCTCTTCTTCTCTGGATCTGTTTCTCTCTTCTTTGTTCTCTCTCGCTTTCTCACTCCTCTCTCTCGGTCTTCTTCTCTCTCTCTCTCGATCTGCTTCTCTCTACTTCTCTCGATCTGTTTTTCTCTCTCGCTTTCTCACTCCTCTCTCTCGGTCTCTTCTCTCTCTCGATCTCTCTCGGTCTCTCTCGCTTCCTCTCTCTTGGTCTCTCTCGCTTCCTCTCTCTTTAAGAAGCTGTTTCTAGTCGAATTCCAATGGCTGCTTCTAGACTATGTTCCGCGGCGGCGATAGCTGCTGCGTTCACTTCGATGTCGTTGTCACAGAACCACGCCTACGCTGACTCGCTATTTCGCTTTCCTTTCTTCTCTTCTTCACCTCCGGCAGAAGAATCTCCTACAAAAGAGGTGCTAAAGCTCTTCGTGAAATCAACAGCTCTAGAGTCGTTCTTCCTTGGAAAGAGGTGCTAAAGCTCTTCGTGAAATCAACAGCTCTCCTCATTCCAAACAGGTGATAATTGAATCTCTTTCGAGAAATCAACAGTTCTAGAGTCATTCTTTGTTGTGTTTGAGATGTTGCTTACATGTTCTTGTGTTCACCAGGTGTTTGAACTAATGAGAAAGCAGGAGAAGACTCGATTAGCTGAAGTAGCGGCTGAGAAAGAACATAATGAAGCTATTCAAGCTCACAAGGACATTTTCAGTAACTTGCTCCTAATTGCGTTTTCTTTACTGAAACTTTGAGCCTGGAGGTTTTGAATTTGATGTTTCTCTGATTTCATTGCATTATCTTTCAAGTTGCAGTCTCTAAATCTATCTAGGGTATTGGAATCAACTGTCTTTTTGGTGTCTTTGTTGTTTCCTGCTTCAAAGTTTTGCTACACATTGGTTGCAGAATCTGAATTTTACAATGATGTAAAATTTTAAGTTGGAAAGCGACAAAAATGATTGTTTTATGGGGATTTGAATGGGCCGGAAAGACAACGGAAATTGGCTGAGGAGCAGAGAAATCTAGTGCAGCAACAGGCACAAGCAAAAGTGCAAATGCTTCGATATGAGGATGAGTTGGCAAGAAAGCGGCAGCAGGTATTTTTTTAGAAAGAAACTGTGAACCTATGTTTAACAGTTTATGGATCGTCCTTGTCATTCTCTGTTACTGAGGAGAAGTCTTTGACTTGGATATTTTGCAGACAAATCATGAAACTCAAAGACGGCATAATGCTGAGTTGGTTAAGATGCAAGAGGAGTCTTCTATCCGGAAAGAGAAAACAAGGATCGCCACGGAAGAACAGATTCAAGCATAGCAGCGCCAGACTGAGAAAGAGAGAGCTGAACTTGAGCGAGAAACAATTCGCGTGAAAGCCATGGCTGAGGCTAAAGGCCGAGCTCATGAAGCTAAACTTACTGAGGAGCAGAATAGAAGAATGCTTTTGGATAAGATAAATGGCTTGCAGCAATCAACACGACTTTCAGTCACATTGTTAATTGCATTGTTTTGTTAATTTAATTTCTGTTTCTTGTAACAAATAATTTTATTTTAAACATAATAAATTTATTTTTCGTATTCTTAATTAATGTATTAATTAATCATAATTTTAATTTTTGAGATTTAAAAATCTAGAATAAACAGATTTAATCATTCATATTTTTATTATTTTAGTAGGAAATTTGTAGGTAATTAGAAAAAATAGATTGGTAGGAAATTGGTAGAAAATATAAATTTCGTAGGAAAATAGTAGGATATGTTTCGTAGGAAAATCGTAAGAAACACTTGGTAGGAAAAACGTAGGAAAAAATTTTCTACGAAATTTTGGTAGGAAACTGGTGAAAAATGCCTTTCCTATTTCCTACGAAATTTCTTACGAACAAGTTTGGTAAAAAATTTCCTACGAATTTCCTACCAAATTCAATTTCCTACGGGACATTTCCTACGAGCTTTTTTCGTAGGAAAATGGTAAGAAACGTCTGTTTCCTACCAAATTCCTACGATTTTTGTCGTAGAAAATCTGCAGATTTCTTGTAGTGCATCGATTAATGTCCACCCCAGTTTTTAGAAATTTTACACAACACGTCAGATATTAATTGTCTAATTAGGAGTATTATATATTACGCCTAAATAAGGGATATATGCTTTGGTGACAAACTGACAAAGATAAGAGTCATTAGTTAAGCATATATTACAACTACAAGAGCCGAGTCATGAGTGAACGAACATGTTGAAACTTTTTAGCAGCAGATTCGGAATAGTAATTTGGAGTCAAGATAATGTGTGATCATGGCATGAGATGTGATGTGCACACGTGGAAGGTCTAGATTAAATGTGCGATCAATGAAATGAAAACGATGGATTATGCCCTTAATTGTAATCACCCTAGTCTATTTAATTACATTATCACCCTCCCATCCATTGTCGGTCTTCGAGAGAATAAAAAAGAATCTACAAGTCTACAATATATTAATATAATACACATTTTTGATACAATATCGCAGATGATAGTCCACGTTGTTTTGATTGCTACTATTTCAAAAGTTGTTAGTTAACAGAATAGTAGGAGATAGCGGTGTAACAGTAATATCGACGAAAAATGAGAACAAAACCCTTGCAAGTACGATAGATATTTTATGTAGGTGGAATTGATTATTATTTATATTTTTCTTGCTTTAAATTATTTTATATTTTTAATTGTACTAACTAATAATTCAACTGTTGTTTCAACTACATGTACTACTTTTTCTAATTTGCAATTTACAATTCAGTTTTAACATTGATAAAACGTTTGTACTATCCATTCTAGCAAAGCCATAATAGTGCATTTAAAAGAAAAAATTCGAAAAAACCGTCATCTGTTTAATATTTATATTTTAAAAATTAGAATAAAAAATCTCGTTTATTTAATATTATTTTAAAAAATCTTAATGTTATAACGGTTGGTAGATTCATTTTCATAAATTAACGGTTTTGACAGCGGGTGACGGAATCGCTAACCAGAATTGAAAGTTAACCACACGTGTTTAATGAGACAACATATAAAGACACTGTTGCCCTTTGTTTTTCCCCCAAATCGATTTGGGATACAAAAAACTCTAAATTGAAGCATTTTCTCTTCTTCTTCAAATCTGAGAATGATGAGTCAAAGTTCAGGGTCTGATGCAAATTCGAGTAACCGAAGCTAGGATCCTCTTTGTAATTGTGGTAGAGCGACGACGGTTACAAAGTCATGGACAAATGATAATCCGGGTAGAAGATTCTTCAGATGTGATGTTCATGGTTTCTTCAATTGGGCATATGAAGATAAGCCATACGGTTGGCAGAGGGTGAGCTTACTGGAGGCGAGAGATGACATTCGTCAGCAAAAAGATGAAATCAAGGTACTTAAAGAATCTCTTAGGGCAATGAATGAACAAATTGTGATTGGTTCCAGCAATGCCTAAATTGATTTAATGAACAAACACGAGGAAGAGAAGAAAAAGCTTGAAAATGAAGTTATGGCAGCTAATGAGAGGGAAAAAATGCTTCGGCAGTTTATCGTGTTGTCTTGGGGAGGTTTCATTGTTGTCATTGCGTCATTCCTTGGAATGGGAAAGAAGTAGGTTATGTTAGGGAGGTTTCATTATTGTTATGTTGTTTATAGTTTGTTGTTTGAAGTTGTTAACTTTGTTGTTGTGATATGAACTCGTAACTCTCTGTTTGAAATCAAATCATCCTAATTTCATTGATTCAAAAGATCTGTTTAGTTTGAAACGGTAAAGATCCCATCAGGATGCTACCAAAACCAAGACATCATCCTACAAAGCACACAAAAAAAGAACATATGTTTATCCTACATAGCACACAAATCATCCTATTTGTTTTCAGGTCGCCAAACATCAAAGACCTTATCAGTCCAAGGGGACATAAAAAAGACAGGCAGTTTAGAAGGTTCATCGGATCCTTTACCACGACCCTTGCCTTGACCATTTTGACTTCCAAGAGGACGTCTTCGCGCTCGTCTTCTACCACTTGGATTAGCTGCTGGAGCACTTGAATGCTGAGGATTTTGTGTGGATTGACTTTCAGCAACATGTGGCGTGGATTGGCTTTGAGCATTTTTCCACCTCTTTGGTGCATTGTGGATGCTCCATGGATCATCATTATCCTATAACAACTCTGATTACACATTGCTATAATCAAAGGGTAACAAAGATCATATTATAAATACCAAGTCATATTACTTACCAGACACTTTCTTGGTCTCCCTTTTTTGCGTGGAGAAGTTGTTTGTACAACAGGTTTTTTGCATGTTCCCTTATTGTGACCTATTTGCTTACAATTGCTACAAGTCACAGTTTTTTCTTTTCTTGTTAGTTTTGTTGGATTGGTAGATGATTCATCTGGCTCATTTATCCTATCAAACTTCTTTGGACACCCTCGTCTTTTCCTCTTATCAAGCACTTCAATTGGTCTTTCGCCGGTTCTCTTCCACAGTCTTTCTCCATTTACAGGCTCAATGTTGTACTTGTAGGTGGCTTACCAGACAGTTGTTTCTAAATGTCTATCAACATAGTTACATAAAAAAAATTAATCGATGCAGACAGTTGTTGGTAAATGACAAAGTTTATAGTTAGTTAAGTAACACTTACTCTTCTTGATAACGGTTGTATTTTGTAATGACATATATTGCATGTAGACAAAGTATGCCTGTGAGATTCACTGTTTACAAGCACACTCTCTAAGAAGGAGATTGACCGAGAAGCTACCACTACCCTCTACCACCTTATATTTGTTATGACCAATTTTGAAGAATGAATAAAATTTGTTTGACTTCCGGATGGCTTCAAGTATCTCTATTATTCTTGGTAGGAACCTAGTCTTACATTTCTCGGTCTTCTCACACAGCTTAGATATATGCTTCATGGCTAGTCTCCTGACTTCCTCGAGCATATTTATCACTGGCAACTTCCTTGCTTCCTTAATTGTTATATTGAACCTCTCAGATAGGTTGTTGCAAACATCCTCACAGCTAGAATTACAATTAAAAAAAGCTATGCACCATGTATTTGGTCTGATTTTAGCAAATCATCATGTGCAGGTGGATCATATGCTTTCAAAGCATCCATGTTCCACATGTAATCCCTTTCCGTTGCACTGTATGCAATAGCCTAGAAGTAACTTTCATGACAGTAATCACCATATACCTTCTTCCAATTGGCATAAATATGTCGAGCACAATGCATGTGTTCTGCATCTGGAAGTAAATCAACAACATCATTGATTAAGCCCTTTAGCTTATTTGTAATAACAGTCAAACCATTGCCTATACCAAAATCCAAATCCTTTTTCAGCTTCTCAACAAACCAAGCCCATGATTCATTATCTTCCACACTAACTATTGCCCAAGCTATATGATAAATCTTATTGTCTGCATCCCTGCCAACAGCTACTAGAATCTCACCATTCAATTCTCATTTCAAGAAAAGCTCATCAAGTCCAATAATAGGCTGATAACAACTCTTCCATGTTCTTCTTAACTTCTCAAAACATATATAGAACTTGTCAAATTGTTGCTTACCATTAGCTTGTGGAATGGTGACAATCTCTGTGTGGGTGTCCTTATTAGATCTCTGAAGCTCACCCTCATATCCCAAAGCTTTGCAAACTGTTGTCTCTGTGTTTCTATCACCAAATCAAACGCCATTCTTCTTGATTTTTTACATATCCACTTAGACACTGATATCATGTACCTCATCATAATCTCATCCTTAGTGTCAGTCCATCTCAAAAATGACCTCCTTCTTACTTCATCTCTGAATAATCTTGCAATGAAACTTTGTTTCAACATCCTAGCTTTCCCACTGACAGCATGGTTATAATCATCAACATATGTTTTCACTACCTATTTCCCTATGCACTTCTCCACGGAACAATATATCTTCCATTTGCAATTCTCATGCTTGCATATAGTCGCTAGCTGTGTTTGACCCCATTTACACAACTTCACATCATAGTTAGTCTTCAAGACATACCTCAGTAGTTGATCCTTGAACTCTTCTCCACTATGAAACATCTGCTTTAACCACAAGTAAGGTGGTTTATCCTTGGAGTATCTAGCTCTTGATACCTCTCTTTCTTCACGGTCAAAAGCATCCCATTCATCTTCTGTATCCATAGCAGGCTCAGGTCGCTCAGCATCCATGCATTGCCTCTCAAATTCATCTTCATCTGCTTTAACTCGACACACAACTTCTTCTTCCTAGGCTTGGTGAGTATCCTGACCAACAACTTCTTCTTACTGGGCTTGGTGAGTATCCTGACCAACAACTTCTTTTGCAACTTGGTCAGTATCCTGACCAACAGGTTCAGTATTTGTATGAACTTCTTCGAAAAAGACACCAAACCGAGGATCATCTTGCATCACTTCTTCTACTGGATATTCTCCCTCATCTTGTACTCTTTGTTCCTTAACAGTTTATTCTCCTTCAACCTCTTCCTCAGACTCCTCCTTCTCTTCAACAGCATACTGCTCACCAGGCTGAGACATAGGAAACAGTGAAGGTTCAGACACACCTTACTGAATATATATATCAACTTCACCACCAATCAAACCTTCACTACACAACTGCCTAATCCCACTATCTTTGTCTTCAGGGATAACCCTTGCTGAAGCTATGTCCTCGTGTGGAAGCTTGTACCAGACTCTTTCCACTGCACCAGATACTCCATTCTATTTGTAGAATTCGTCGAAGATATTCCATGTCATCAAATCAAGATCCATCAACATATCTTTCGACTCGAATCCTCCAATGTAGGCGAACAACTCATCCTTGAACGAGACATCTCCTCCGAAGTATAAATTGAGTTTCAGACACCCGAAAACACTGGACATTGATAGATAAAGTGATTATGCATGTAACCAAGTTAAAAAGCTAATCAATTTCCTTAGAAATCGAAAACCCATCTCCAACCTAGAAAAAATCGCGAACCCTAAAAATTGAAATTGTCTCGACGATTACATACCTCATCTCTCCGCGATCAAGTTGAGTAACCAGACGCCCATAATCATCGATTCAATTGAAATCTCGGATCTGAATAAGAAGAGAAAAAAAAACTTCAATTTAGGTTTTTTTTATCCCAAATCAATTTGGGAGAAAAGCAAAGGGCAACAATGTCTTTATTTGTTGTCTCATTAAACACGTGTGGTTAACTTTCAACTCTGGTTAACGATTCTGTCATCCGCTGTCACGGCCATTAACTCATATATACGAATCCACCAACCGTTATAACACTAAAACTTTTTAAGACAACATTAAATAAATAAAATATTTTTATTCCAATTTTAAAAATAAATATATTAAACAGTAAAAAATTGCGATTTTTTTTCCGGATTTTTTTTCGTAGTTAAACCTCATATTTTAACCATCACATTCTAACATCAATTACAATAAATAATTGAAATATTGTTTATATCGATTTAAAACATTTGCATCGCTATTTTATAGTCGCTTTTGTAAGTGATGTATTACTCATTTATATTATTTATAACCGATGCAAGAAAATAAAAGAAGTGATACTAAATAACAAAGCTGGTTATTATTAATTGCTACCTTCCCTATTGGCTGTTTTATGACACTAGTTTCTTTCATTATTTGTCGGCTAGTTGGTACCCACGTGACAATTTAGTTTATTGATATGTAATAGATATATTTAAATTTATGTATTTCATTTTCGCGATAAACAATTGTGGAATCACCGATCGATTCCTTCTTCAAAACTCAGTATGGTAATCACCAACATCGATCAAGGTTCGAAAACGTATTGTTCTACACTTCTAGATTAGATTAGACGCAGTCACGCATATACCACGCATATACGGACGTACGGACTTAAGCAAGCAGCGAACGAAGACGTAGTCAACGCATATCCATTAAATTATATACTATTTGACACAGCTTTAATCGAGAGTCAAAGAATTGTGTTGATATAATCTGTTTTGTTTTTTTCCCTTTGGAAAATTTTTGATTGTTTACGAAAAGAAAAAACAATTTGATTAATAAAAGTTTTTCAATGACATATTTTTGAATAGGTAAATAGTAATTAATGGTGTGCAAAATGTATGAACAGTTAGAGAGTACGTGACAACCTACAACAAACTAAATAATGAATTGACATGTTGAATTGATACGGCCACACCAACATGTCTAACAAAATATTTGATACCCATAACTCGCTGCCTACCAAACTTATAAAAAATGTTTGGACTAATATATATATTTTTATATGAATTACAAAGTCTATAAATGACCACATAATTGACTGGGGCTTATAGAGTACTGATTTATATTAAAGTTGAGTGCCCGAAAAAATAAAAGTTGAGTGCCCGTGTCATAATCCGAATTGAAACTTGAAGATATGTATGCGAGAATTGTAGACGACAAAACAAAACAAAACAAAAACATCAAAATGTGTATATTTTGAAGCAAGTCCTTATGTAAATTACTAATAAATGGTAAAATCAAATGACTCATGAAACATGTGGTACGTGGAATTATGTTTTCTAAATCAAGAAATGAAAATTATATTAAATTAATTAGTTTTGTATAGAATTCTTTCTGTGGGCCGTTCTAAAAAGTACTATTTTTTTTCTTCACAGAGTACTATACATATATTTGTGGTCTATAAAGGCTGATTCTTCTATTTTTAATTCTTTCTAAATTTATTGTACTTTTTAGGATTTTTGGTGGTAGTTTTGAAAAACGTATATAAAAAGTAATTAAGTCAAGTTTGTTACAGTACTTCACAATCTTTTTGAAAACAAAACTCGGCTCAAGTCTCCCATCACGATATAAGTGTAGAATATGGCACCAAACAAGAGATCATGGATGCGTTTAATTAATTTCCGATGGGCTTTAAAAAAAAATAGTGAGCTTTGACACTGAAGAAACTAGACTAAATTTTCACCTACATACAGAAAAAAATGAATAGAGAAAAGGTAAGCGAACTTATTTTGTTTGTTTAGTATGAGACGTAAAAAGTAGTCCAAAAAACTTAATAAAACGTTTTTGTATAATAAAAAGAGGAATTGAGATGATTCACCAGCGTAGTAATTTGCAGTTGAGGTCTTTGAGGACACTGAGCCCCACATTGAAGAAATTGACTAAATAGTATTTTGTTTGTAGAAAACTTCGAATATAATTGCATAGTGATTTATTTGGGTCTGGTAAATTATGGACACATTAAATTGAAAACTGGCCCATTAAAGAAATAAAATTGGGCCCGGAAATTAATTTAAAACCACAATCACAATTACATTCACATTATAAAAATATTTAGAACAATTAGAGAAATATTCTAGCACTAAAACAAGTTTTATGGACAATTATATAACACATTCCATAAATTTCTAAAAATAGCACTAAAATAATTTAAAATTTTAGGTTTGGATTTAGTATTTTGGGTTTAGAGTTTAGTTTTTAAGGTTTAAAGTTTAATTTTTAGACAATTTTGACATTATTTTAAATCGTCCCCAAAATTAAGAATATTATTTATATTAAATTTGTGCTATTTTTGGAACTTTGAAGATAATGTGCTAAATTTGGAAATAAAATTTATTTTTGTATAATATGTAAGAATTGGCCTTAAAACTAATGTACCAATTTTAGTAATTTAATGTGTTGTGTTTTTTTTTTTTCTTCATCCTTTTTGATTAATATTGCAAAGGAGAAATACATTTTGTGATCTTACAAAAGGCTGGCGAAAAACAAAGATATCATTGGAAACATAACCTAAAAGAGGAAATCAAAGTCTCAAAGGACGGGGAAACACAGACGAAAATGTAAATTATGAAAACGGAAATGGAGGCTTAAGACAAAAACTCACAAACTCTAAAACTGAAAATGGACTAACCTTCCTATCAAACTTGTAGACGCTGGAGATACACCAAAAGACCCGAACCTCGCCAATAACCAAACCATACGAAACAAACACCAAAGGACGGTAGATCAACAACAATCTTTAACCGTGATCAAAACATACAACAGCTCCAGCAGAAAAGAAAGCAAGAACACCAAGAAACCAAATAATAGAAGCCAAACCCAAGTTTTCTCACCAAAGAGCTGAAAACGACTAAACGACTAAGGCACAAGGAAGAAACCTTTAACTTTGACATGGGGATACACCAACCAAGACCAACATATCAAAACCGCAGACACTCAAAAACCCAGTCTCAACCATTTACAGACACAAAGCTGACCACCTCCTCGCAAGAGAAGACCTGAAGGACGAACTCACTGCATCGTCTTGATAACTAACCCACACCCATACATGATAAAGAGAGAACAAGTAGATGCCTCCTCAGCGAGATACCATCCAATAGACGCACCTCTTGAAACAGACCTAAGTCAAAACTAGCCACAACATCCTCGACAAATCAACAAAGGAGAAGAAGAGCCATGAGCAATCCAAAAGAAAACCTCAAACAGAGAAAGGAAGAAAGGCACAGTTCCAATTTCAGGAAACCCAGCCCCGCTGTTTCATACACCATCAAGCGAGAACAGACCTGTTCGTTTGCCTTTCGCTGGATTCAGTGATAGCGACCAGCGACAGCATATGTTTTCGTTTATCTGTCGCTGTGTTGTTCGTTTGACTGTCGCTGCCACCAATCGCCATATTTTTAAAATTTTTAAAAATATTATTTGTGATAATTTATATTTTCTAATAAAAATATATATTACATATATAATATATCATTACGAAAACTAAACTAAAAATATTTTTTAAAAATAATTAATAAAATGTATTATTTATATTTACTTATTTCCTTTAATTTATTAAATATAATTTATTATAATTAATTTAATATATTTAGATTTAAATTTAATTTAATTAGATTTAATTATATTTAATTTAATTTGATTTAATTTAATAAATAATATTTAATTAAATTTAATTTGATTTAATTTAATTATATTTAATTTATTTTAGTATAGTTAATATAATGTCATTTAGATTATATTAATTTGATTTATTTAAATCTAATTTAATTTAATTTTGTATAACTTCATTTAATTATATTTATTTAATTAAGTTTAATTAGATTTAGTGTTGATTATATTTAATTTACTTTAATTTAAGTTAATTTAATTTATTTATTTTTTAAATATATTTTTGGTCGCTATGTTGTTCGTTCGTCTGTCGCTGGATTCAACGACCAATCGCAGCGAGTGATCGCTGACGATCGCTAAAAATTTTAGCGACTAAAAATTACGATCGCTGGTCGCTAGCGACAGTCGCTGCGATTGGTTGTTGGATCCAGCGACAGGCAAACGAACAACTTTTGGTCGCTGTCGCTAGTTTCTGTCGCTAGGGCCAGGCAATCGAACAGGGCCAACCTAGCCAAACTAGCCAAAATCTCTGACTTAACCGAGACCTACAATTTAAATCTTCCACAACTAAAAGCGATACAAATTCAGAGAAAGAGAAGAAAGGTTCACCCGAGTAAAGACTCTGGCTTGAAGAGAGCCTGGAAAAACATAAGCTAGAGGAGAGTACCGTCAAAGATGTCGTAACTCCGACCACATACCCACATCTCAAACCAGAATTCAAAACCAGAATCCGACTGAACGATCAACATCATCCGACATCGAATAAGAGAAAAGGCGAAACTAAAGCTTAAAGGAGACCGACACCAGTGCCAGAAAAGCCACCGGCTGCCGGCTTCAGATCTAAAATTAAGAGCGACGGTTATTTTGCAAAGAAAAAAACTTACAGAGAAAATAGTGTTTTTGTTTTTGCTAGTGAGTTGTGCTAGTATTGTTATTATGTCATAATCCGAATCTAAATATACATATTATGACAATGTTCGGGAGTGAGTCGCTGCTGTCGCAGCGAACAACCAAAAATACATTGTTTTTCTATCATTTTCCATATTTGTGTCAGCTTATTTTTCTATCATTTGTGTCGTTGAATCTGTTATCCCAGTTGCCGTGATTAAACTTATTAAAAAAAATCAAAATTAGCGGTGACGCTGGATAAAACAGCGGCAGTTAGAGTGGTTGCGACTTGCCATAATTAATATTAAGTGTCGTTACGACTTACTCTCCACTTATTTGAGCCTCAAGTAAATTATAATTATTGGTCGTTTGTTTGATGTTGTTGCTGCGACTCACTCCCGGCCTATATGTTATTGATAAAAAAGAAAAATGCTGAAAAAATGTTGTAATAGAAAATGCTACCAAAATCTATCTAATAATATTTTTTGTGCGTGTTTTATTCTATTATTCAAATAAACAATAAAAACAATATTTAGTGTTATAGATGATTACTTTTATATAGATTAGATATATCTCTTCTGTTTCCAGTTTCTAAATATTATATAATATATTAAAAACTTTATAATATTAGAAAATTCTGATATATATATAGTTAGATAAAGGAGTTGGAGAAAAAGAAGATAGTGATATATAATAGGGTCAGGTAAGTTTTGGATATATTAAATAGAATTGGCCCATTAATTAACGAAATGAGGCCCAAGAAGTCGCCGTCGGCTAAACGCATGGCATGGGATGAATCTACGAGGCACATTGGCGGGATGATCCCAACTCACTGAACTTTTTGTCTATGGTATGAGTGTTATGTTTAACATCAAATATATCAATTTATATATGTGGATACTTCTGTCTTGTCGTTTTATTCTCAATCGCATTTGCATAAACTTTTAGATCAAAACGAAGAAATATGGAACAATAAAAATAAATAACTCAGTGGTGGCCAGGTGGAATGATGGATGATAAAATAAGGAATGTTGCGTAAACTTGCATATTTATTGGGTTCGCTCCATTTGAAAACTCGTTATCACTGTTTCTGGACCAATAAAATCTAAACTTATTTGGAGTTGATGTGGGCTCTCCACAAAAGTGGTGCTGTTGGGCTCGGTTTTCCCTTTCCGGATAGGAAAGAGAACGGTTCCCTATCGAGCGGTCCATGATGCTCGGATCAGTGCTGGCGTTGAGGTGGTGGTGGTGAAAATGCTCGAGTTCCTTTTCTTCCAGACCAAGTTAACAGTAGATTGAAGGAACAGCTTCGGACGACCATCATTCTTTAACAATTAAAATTATTATTGAACCATCGTCTCTTAGTACTCTTATTGCGTCTAATTGAACTATTGCTGGACGAAACATAAAAAGACCCGAACAGCTTATACGAATATTTGAAACTTAGAAAAGCAATAGAAAAAGACTTTTAACTGTATTGGTCAGCAAACAATGAAGTAACACTACATGAGACTCTGCACACATTTTATTGGGCCTGTCTGTATGCGTGAGCTTAATCGAACTAATATTTAGCAAACGTCTCTTGCAAGAAGTTGATGAGCTCTTGAGCAACAAGAGAAGGATACTCTTCTTGAGGCAAGAGTGCACCTTCAACCTCAACGAATTTGCTAACTCCTTTGGCTCCTTTTAATGCCTCCATTTCAGCTTTCGATCTCTTTGGAGCTCCTTTCGTCGACATCACCATAATCGGAAATTTCCCTTCCAAATCAGCAAACAGTTGGAGAAATTCGTCCCGGGTTGAAACTGGGTCGAGTAAACCAGTCAGAAAAGCTGCAGGGACGTAGCGTGATCCCTTCTGCTTTGTTAACTCGTATCTGCTTTGGATTATGGCATCGGTGACGTTGGTTTGGTCCGCATAAACATGGGATTTGTACTGAGACTCGATTGACTTCTCGTTGCTCACCAACATGTTGTACATCATCCAACCAACTCCAGGTGCTCTTAGAGTTCCTCTTAGCATACCGTACCTGTTGAGACAAAAAAACCGGGCAATCAAGAGAGGAAAGCTTTTATCTTCTTTTCTTATGAAAAGATGTCAACGGACCTTGTCACCATGGAAGAATCACGGCCAAAGACAATAGGGAGAGGTCCAGCCCATGTAGGTGCGACAGCAGCAATGGCTGATGGTTTTAGTAGCCCACGTTGGGAAGCACGGAGTGCTAGTGTTGCTGCATGTCCTCCTCCGACAATTACTAGATCATCATTACCTGCCTCGATTTAACATGGATTATGTCAAGACATTGCTTCTTCTCTTTTGTTAGTTGAGAAAGCAAATAAGGCGAATCAATAGAAACCCGATTCAAGCGTATAAGCATACAGAGCCATAGAGGAGACATAGTTTCAGAATGATCTAAGCGTAAGGGACTCTAACCACTACAAGGACTCATGATATTCACCAAAGTAACTATAGATATTACCAACTATGATTCAGTTTTCATATCAACTATCAGGAACCAAGAACTAAAGGCATGGAGAGTATGTGTAGTTTTTTTCACTCGTCACCATAATATTGCCAACACAGGCAGAAGAAGAAGTGGTTCACACTAACCTGACTGGCTCATTGGGCTCTCGGGTGAGTTCATGAAGTCAACCACAAACTTCTCCATGACATCTGTGTCGTAATCCATCTTCGGTCTATCAGAATAACCAAGACCAGGCCAATCGACAATAGTTGCTCGCCAATTGACTTTCCCATCGCGCTGCACAATGTCTTTAGCCACAGATCTCCATTCCTCAACGGTGCTAACATCTGATATTGTTGGTATCATTAGGATATTCTTAGCCGATTCACACTTCTCCCTCTCATGCTCTTCATAGTATATACCGATCGAGTTTCCATTGAACTTCCACTGCCAATTGCTTGTCTAAAACAGAACAGAATCAATACATTAAAGCCCAGAAACAAAAGATCATCCCATAAAGAGCCTAACTTTTCATTTCTGGTTTCAAAAGTAAGAAAACCAATCTAAAATATAGAGCTAATATAGTAAGTTTATGAATCAATAGCCATTCTCTAACAAAGAAATCTCGATAAATCTCAATATGACTGATACAATTTTGTCTAATTGCTTCTCCAAGTCACTATTGAACAAGAAGAGCGAGACGATCAGACAAAACGAGATACTAGTAAACTCACCTTAGTTTGGACTGGCGATTGTTCATCGATGGAGATCGAGGGCGCAGAAGCACGCACCGAAACGGGTTTGGGATATTTTGGAGTAAGCAATAGAAATGGTCTGCGAATTTTGCAGGAAAAGTGTACGAAAGGTGGTGATGATATGGAAAATGCAGCTGAAGCAGCCATGGAATCGAAATAATACAAAAAGGTAGGATTTTTCGAAGATCTGGTAAGCGAGAAAGAAGGAAACGACGATTCAAAGGTTGAGACTTTAGAACCAGAACCACGAAGACGTGCTGATATTTCTCGTAAAAGTTTGGTAAAATCTGTCAGGAATTTTCAATAGTAGTCCAAAAATATTTCGAATATTAAGTTTAGGCCATGAAGAATGCAAAGCGTCAAAATAACCCACAACCCCAAGGCAATGTAAACCAGTAAACCACAAACCTCGCAAATGAAGACCTCAAGTTATACAGACATCTGAAAGTTTGTGTTGGGAGTGAAGTCTTCATTGATGAGGTCACTAGTTGAAGCATTAGACCACAAAATGATCTATAGGTTGGTGTACAATTCTATTCACAACCGTTTACCAGTAGTCACGGCATGAACAAGAACCGTCCTTGAATGAATGGAAACGACTTCTGTCTCTGACCACAATTTCTACTCCATAAACCCTCGACGTTAGCTTCATAACAATGTGACAATCTCTGCAAATTCTCAGATTTTTTACTATCCTGATATTTGTTGCTCCTTTAGGCAATCTAGATAGAGCAAATGCAAGTGCAAGCTTCTCACTATGTTTACTCACTTGATCCTCCTTTTCTTCCTCTTCTACATCATATAAAGCACTTGCTACTTCTGGGGCATACCCAGCTTCATCTCTAAGCCTCAAGATTATTTCTTTTAGCTTCCCGTGAGCCTCTATATCGATTCCCCTTTTTTTCTCACCTGCAGTGAACTTGTACATGGTTTTGCCAACTTCAACCGAGCTCCAAGCAGTTATCTTCTTGATTCTCTGGACAATCATTGACTTTCTGATAGAAGCAACATCCTTCCATTTACCCGCAGTAGCATAAACATTCGACAAAAGAACAAGATCCCCCGAGTTATTTGGGTCAAGCTCATTAAGCCTTTGTTTTACTTGCTCTGCCAATTTGATATTCCCATGACTACTGCAAGCCCCAAGAAGAGTCCGCCACACTATGGCAGTTGGCGGTATCGGCATTTGGCAGATGAAATTGTAAGCCTTTTGAAGTTCTCCCGATCTGCCATATAAATCAACCATGCAACCATAGTGTTCAATCGCGGGTTCTATGTGGTAGACTATCTTCATCCTAGAGAAGTAATCTTCACCTTCTTTGATCAGTCCAGCATGACTGCAAGCATACAAAAGCCAAATGAAAGATATTCCGTCTGGCATAACACCAGACTCAGTCATTTCATTGAAGAGCCTTATAGCTTCTTCCCCGTGACCATACATCGCTAACCCCGCTATCAATGATGTCCAAGATACAATACTCCTCTTCTCTGGCATACCTTCAAAGACAAACCTAGCCATTGGGACACTACCACACCTAGAATACATATCAATAAGCGCATTGTTCACTGAAACTATCCAACTATACCTTGCTTTCTCTACAAAACCGTGTATTGTCTTCCCAAACTCAAATGCCCCGGATTGTGAACAGGCAGAAAGAACTCCAGTCAGGCTTACCTCATTTGGTCTCAATTCCGCTCGTCGCAACTCCCTGAAATACGAGAAAGCGTCACTAAAACTCCCATTATGAGCAAATCCAACAATCATAGTGCTCCAAGAGACATCATCTCTGTGAGGCATTTCTGAGAAGATCCGTTTAGCACTCTCGAGCTCCCCAGCTTTAGTGTACCCAGCAAGCATCACGTTCCATGACGTGTGGTTCTTTACCAACATCTTATTGAAGATCTCCGTCGCTCCTGCAACATCGTTTCCCCTGAAACTGGCGGAGACCACAGCGTTCCACGCAACCAAATTCGGTTGATGCATTTCATCGAACACCTTGCGAGCAAACTCAACACACCCACATTCCCCATACATACCGATCAAGGTAGTAGCAACGAACAAATGTGAATCAAGCCCATGCTTCAAAGCTTGACAATGCATCTGAAATCCAGTTCTTAAAGACCGGAAATCCGCGGCCGCCTTGACAACAAACGCGAAGGAGAAGCTATCCGGAAAGACGAAACCTTTCCTCATCATTTCCACAAACACCGGTACGGAATTATGCGGCTCATCGGATTCAGAGTAGCCTCGGACGAGAGTGTTGAACATGAACGCATCAGGTTCAGGAAAACAGAGCACGAGACGGCGAGCATACGGTAAAGCCTCGGGAATGGAAATCGAACATTGTAAGATAAGTTTTCCGGTGAAATAAGAATCAGCGTCGGCGCCGGATTTGATAAAGAAGCCATGGATTTGAGTCAGAGCTCTTAAGTTCTTGCAGCTAGTAAGGAGAGAGTGACAGTGGTGCATCGCGATAGACATCGTCACAAGCAACAACAACAACAAAAAAGGTAGAATTTTTAAATATAAGCTATGTATATGCTCTCATAAAAATTCGAATTTTTATTGTTGTGTTAGAAATCAGAAATCCAAAGAAAACATGAAAGTGATGATGAACGAGAGATTTGAAATCGGCACAAGGGACATTGTTGTTTGATTTGTGACCACTAATTGATACAAACTCCATGAAAATCATGATCACAAAAGGCAATATCACGACGATTGATCCTTCTATGTAATCCTCCATGCAAATCACGCATCCCGTCGATCCATTCGAGTTATATCGGAGGAAATCGATAACCGGTGAATCATCATCCGCCGGAACAGAGCAATACCTTTCGATCAACAATTTCTCAGATTCTGTGTCTTCCAGATCTTGACTTCGGTAACTCCTCTGCCTTTTGATGATATCGACGCAATAGCTTCGTCGATCTCTCGCGAGATAGTGGAACACTCATTGGCTACGCCGGAACGGCTCATGATATGGGAGATTCCGGCGCAATTTAGCGAGAAACTAATGGGGGCTGGAGATAAATGTGGTTCCGTTGGGACAACGAGTGAAGCATACGACGTCGTAGTGTCTAGGGGAATAAAGCCTTCGTGATGGTATGGTCGATGGTTTGATCGGGAAGGGTGAGTGAGGTTGTTGCTGTTGTGTTTTTCGAGACGAATTCTTCTGCGGATGATTTCGGCGCACGCTAGCTCTGTGGTGAACGGATAAATTGCGTGCATATGGAAGAAGTAACAGTGTACTCAAAATCAGAGGAATCCATTGGCTGATCTCTTTCGCGGAAGAGATCGCGAAAGATGATGATGAGGAGATGTGATGGTTTTTTGTGTTGCAATTTTGATCGCAATTTAGTATATATTTATTAGTATTTGATGAAAATACCCAAATTTCTCATTAACTCTGCAAATGGTTGTTACAGACTCTATATACAATCGTAAGACATTAAATCAATTACTAAACCGATTTACAACATAATGATACATATAAACCGGATATTCCAGAGCCCTTAACCATCTGTACAAGTATAGCTATATACATGTTAATACCAACCCCCCCACCCCCCCCACCACAAAAAATGAAGGTGCAAAAAAGTTGCAGGTTCCTATCTTGTCAATTAAGTCTCTGAAAGGAGTGGTAAGCGCATCAGCTAACTGATGCTCAGTTTTAACATACATTGTGTTTAGAAAACTAGATTCCACTGCTTTTCTGGTTTTATAACAATCAAGTTCAACATGTTTTGTTCTCTCATGAAACACTGAGTTATTTGCTATATGTAAAGCGGCAGTGTTGTCACAGTAAAGATAAGAGGGTGCATGAAAAGGAACCTGAAGATCCGTGAGTAACCGAGAAAGCCAGATCATCTCCTTAGTAGCTAAAGCCATAGCTCTAAACTCTGCTTCCGCTGAACTCATGGAAACAGAATCTTGTTTCTTTGACTTCCAAGAAACAAGAGAATCACCGATAAACATGCAATAACCGGTGACTGATTGTCTTGTATCAATACAAGATCCCCAATCAGAATAAGAAAATCCACGCAAGTCAAACTTGTCATTTGCAGGATAGAATAACCCTTGGCCAACTGTACTTTTTAAATATCTCAACACTTTGTGAACAGCATTAAGATGAATATCTCGAGGATCATGAGAAAATTGGCATAGAGTATTCACAGCATATGAGATGTCAGGTCTCGTAATTTGCAGATACATCAGTTTACCAAGAAGCTTCCTATAAGAACCAGCATCATCTAAAGGAACTCCTTGATCTTTTGACAACTTCACACTAGGGTCTAAAGGAATAGAAGATGGTTTACTGCCCAGAAAACCAGTAGTGGACAATAACTCCAACACATACTTCCTTTGACAAACTGAAATCCCAGCTGCTGATCTTGCTACCTCCAATCCAAGAAAATATTTAGACTGGCCAAGATCTCTCAGCTTGAAATAAGCTTTTAGATCATCGATGAAAACTCTCACTGCATCATCATTGTTACTGACAATGAGAATGTCATCAACATACACCAAAACACCAAGGAAAAATCCATTACTGTTTTTAATAAACAGTGTATGATCACCCACAGACTTCACAAAACCCATACCACACAATGTAGAAGAAAGCTTGAGAAACCATTATCTTGAAACTTGTTTCAACCCGTAAATTGATTTGTGTAATCTACACACATGATTAGGTAACAAAAGCCCTCCTACAAGATCCGCATATCCAGGTGGAACCTTCCTATAAATTTCTTCATCCAAATCGCCATTAAGAAATGCATTGGAAATATCAAGCTGATGTACTGACCACTTCATTTTGGCAGCAAGAAGATATAGCATACGTACAGTAGTAAGCTTAGCAACAGGAGAAAAAGTTTCTGCATAATCAATGCCCTCTTGTTGCGTATACCCCTTTGCTACTAATCTAGCTTTATATCTTTCTATAGTTCCATCAGCATGAAATTTGATTGTAAATACCCACTTACATCCTATAGCCTTCACATTCGGTGGTAAATAACATATACTCCATGTGTGAGTCCTTGTCATAGCACCAATCTCCTCCTTCATTGCATCACACTAGACCTGATAATCTTTGGCTTCTGAATATCTTTGTGGTTTGGTGTTGTTTGTGATGGTATTAATGAAAGTACGGAAAGGCTCAGATAGATATGAATAAGAGACATAGTTGGAAATGGGATATACAATACTACTAGTAAAATTATAGCAATGAAAATCCTGCAAGTGTTTAGGGGTTTTCTTTTGTCTGTTAGACTTAGATTCGAAAGGAAGCAAAGTCTTAGAGGATGACACATCATGATTAGGATGTGCATCAGATGATGTTTGCTCTAGAGGCAATCGAACATCATGAATTGCAGGAGACTGTAAATGAGGAAAGAAGGTCTTAGTATCATCCTTGATAGTGGATGATACAAAAGAAAAAATATCCTCATGAAAAATGACATGTCTTGAAATAGAAACAGCAAGTGTCTCTATATCTAGTAGCTTATACCCCTTGACACCAGTAGGATAACCTAAGAAAACACAAGCTCTAGCTCTAGGTTCAAACTTATGTCTTTGTTTAGGAGAAGTAGAACTATAACATAGACAACCAAAAGATTTTAATGATTGATATTCAGGTGGGTTGCTAGTAAGTTTCTCATAAGGTGATATGTTTTCCAGGACTAGACTAGGCAATCTATTAATGAGGAAAACTGCTGTTAAAACACACTCTCCCCAGAATTCTAAAGGTATATTCGACTGGAACAAAAGAGATCTAGCTACATTCAATATATGTTGATGCTTTCTCTCTACCACAGAATTTTGTTCAGGTGTTTCAGGGCAAGAATGATAGGCAATGATTCTTTTTAATGCATACAATTCAGTGAATTTTAGCTCATGTGCATTATCAGACCTTACAGATTTGACTTTGACATTGTATTGAGTTTCAACCATTTGAATAAAACCAGGAAAAACATGTAACACATCTGACTTAGCCTTTAATAAGTAAATCCAAGTAGCCCTACTGTAGTCATCCACTATGGTTAAAAAATATTTGAATCCATCAGTTGTGGGAACAGAAAAGGGACCCCATGTATCAATATGAAGTAATTCAAACGGATTAGTACACATGTTTTGTCTTGATTTAAAAGAAAGATGTTTTTGTTTTGACAAATGACAAATGTGGCAAACATGAGAATCAGTTTTATTTTTCTTTATATTCTTCAAACTCAATACATCAGCAAGAGATTCAATTTTCGACTGTGAAGGATGACCAAATCTTTTATGCCATGTATTTGCATCAACAATAAAACTAGAACAAATAGATGTAGGAGGAGAACTAGTACCTTTTAAAGAGACAGAATGATCAGACTCATTGAAATCCAAAACATACAAATTGCCCACTTGACTACCTTTTCCAATCATCAATTCCTGTGTAAGTTCCTGAATAAAGCATGCATCAGAAGTGAAACTAACCTTAGACTTTAAAGTTTGAGTCAATACACTAACACTGATCAAATTAAACTTGAATTCAGGAATATGAAGCACATTATGTAAAGAGATAGCATCAGATAATTGAATGAACCCTATGCCCATTATCTTAACTGTGTATCCATTAGGAAGTGTAACAAAGGTTCTATCTAGACATCTATACTCTGAATAAAGGCTTCTATTGTGAGTGACATGGTGAGTAGCTCATGAATCTATTACCCAAGCTCTAAGAGACACTGCTGGTTCTTTAGATATAGAAGAAATAAGCATGTCATAGTAAGCATTAGAATAGAGAGCCAGAAATGTACCTGAGACCTGTGAGATCATAGGTACGAAAGTCGAAGTCGAAGCACAATTCTTATCAGGTATGGATTCCACATATGTAGTATGAAGCTTAGTGCTAAGATAAGAAATCACACTCTGAATTTGTTCTGTAGACATATCATCACAAGATGTCTCCACTACTTTCTCAATTTTCTGATCAACTGCAGGTTGGAACTGTGTTGCAACAAGGTTTGTGATTCCTCTTGGTTGCGGTTTCTTCCATCTAGGACTAAACCCTGTAGGATATCCATGTAATTTGTAACACTTATCAGCAGTGTGACCAAGCTTATGACAATGAGAACATTTTGGTTTGTTAAAACCACTCTGAGCCAAGAGAATCCGATTCTGGTCAGGAACAGTCTGTGCTTGAACTTGGAAAGCCGTAGGATTAACAAATGCCTTAGACATTGTGCCTCCTACAAGACGTTGGCTCTCATCTTGATCAAGCATGTTATAGATAACCGTCAACGCTGGTCTTGGACTCATATTAAGTATTTATCCTCTAATATTAGCAAAGCTATCATTCAGTCCCATAAGAAACTGAATAATTTTACTAGTCTCAGCTTCTTCCAACAACTCTTTAACATGATCACAATTACACTTCTTCACAGTAGAAGTCTTAGTGTTTGTTAACTGCTCCCATAATATCTTTTTCTTTGTGTAATATGTAGATAAGTCAAGATTACCTTGTTTCAAAGAAGCTATCGACTGCTCCAATTGATACTTCCTCGGGAGATTACTGACTTTAAAACGCAAAAAGAGATCATTCCACATCTCAGCTGCATCCTCATAGTATAAAATGTTGTCATAAATCTCCTGATTTACAACATTTAGGATCCAAGACTTAACCATGCTGTTACAACGACTCAAAATTTTGAAAGAACTATCTACTTCTTCTGGTCTAGGTAATGAACCATCCACAAAACTAAGCTTATTCTTCGCATTTAAGCTCATTCGCATAGCAATCGACCAATTATTATAATTCATTCCATCAAGAGTATGAGTAACTATGGAAAGACCTGGATGATCAGCTGAGTGAAAGAAGAAAGGACTGTGTGCGTTATCGTATAGCTCCATCCCCGTAGAAATCGTACCAGATCTGCTTCCATTAGCCGAAAACCGAAGATGAGATGTTACTTCGCAGTTTTCATCAGCCCTAAGTGCAGATTGACTACGAGTCTTCATCGGCGAGTCATCAGACACCGGAGAAGAATTCTGAACTATCGTCTTCTTCTTTTGTTTCACCATTGTTGTAAATCGAAGCTCAAATGTGAAGATTGAATATAAACTGAGACTCGCAAAGGTGATTTGGAGCTTCCGATTTCAAAACTAAACACAGATTTGGAATCGCAACAACAATTAATCGGTGAATATGAAGAAGAATCAAGGAGAATGAGAAGATTCCGAGAAAATTTCAGAGAAAATTGAGCGAGAAAGCTCTGATACCATATTAGTATTTGATGAAAATACCCAGATTTCTCATTAACTCTGCAAATGGTTGTTACAGACTCTATATACAATCGTAAGACATTAAACCAATTACTAAACCGATTTACAACATAATGATACATATAAACCGGACATTCCAGAGCCCTTAACCATCTGTACAAGTATAGCTATATACATGTTAATAATATTGAATTTTTTTTAAGGATTTAGGATAAGTACTAATTTCCTTTAATCTCAACAAGATGACTACATTTTTTTTTTTCAATTTATATTTGTAGTTGTTTTATTATTTTCATCTGTTTAATCCGAATAAATTAATTGCCTATACTTCCGTTGTTATCAAAATTTGTGTTCACAATAACAGAATGTAAGATATGACAATCTAACAAGTGCATGTGCAACATTAGTTTAAAAATTATACTGGTCAGAAGTAACAAATTAAAAACTAGCATGTTTAGGAATTAAGATACGGTTTGGCCAGGTTTAACCAAAAGAAATCAGAGATATGAGCAGTTCAAAATCATACAAAATTATGGTTTATTTGGTTAGAGATTGGGGATCGACACAAGGGACACAGTTGATTGATTTGCAACCACAGCTTGTAGATGCAATGTTCATGAAAACTATGATCACAAGGCAATTTAGCCACTATTGATCCTTCTGTATAATCCTCCATGCAAATCACGCATCCATTCTCCTCCTCCGGCGTCGTCGATCCGTTCGAATTATATCGGAAGACTCGAAGCAAATTGATCGCTGGTGAATTGGAGCAGTAGCTCTCGATCAACAACCTCTCCTCAGCTCTGTTGATTTGATAAACCGTGGTTATGATCTCTCATACCTTGACTTCAATCACTCCTCTCCATCTTGATGATGGTGATGATAATATAATAGCCATGTCCATCTCGCGCAAGATAGTGGAGCAGCCGTATTTGGTGACGCCGAAGCTACGCATGATTTCGGATATTCTGGCGCGATTTAGCGAGTAACTATCATTAGTAGTCTTGTGTGGTATGGAGACAACGGTGGTTCCGTTTGGAGCACGTTCGATGTGGACGACGACTTCGTTTCGAGTGTTTGTGGTGGAGTTAGGTTCGTTCAGGGGAATTGAGCTGGAGTGGTGGACGGTGTTTTGTTCGGGAAGAGAGAGTGAGGTTGTTTCGTCGGTGAAGAGACGGACTTTTTTGCGGTGGACTTCGGTGCATGTTAGCTCGGAGGTAAGTGGAGCGTTCGTTTCCCGACGAGAAGAGACAGTGTACTCGAAATCAGTGTAAACCATGGTTGTTCTCTTTTCGGAGGGGTTTGACAATTGAGATCATGAGAGCATGCATGTGATGCTTTATGCGTACTGAGAAATGTTAGTTCCTTTTCCGGCTCGAATTAGGATATTGAGTTAGTAAATAAAAGACATAAAAGGATTCCTGCATGGGTAAGTATTAACTTTATCAACCATATGAGAATGATGAGAGTGTGGTTTTGTAGCATGTTCGACTGGGTAAAGGATTCGGCTCGTGGATCAATGTCACTGGTCGAGTTTTACCATATATGACAATGGTTGTGGTTCTCTCTTGAGTCTTGATCATTGTAGACGTTTTAAATAGCAAGAATATCAGGCGTTTTACGAATTTTATAAATTAATCCGGATTTCGTCCCCTAATCTATCTCAAACATGTAAAATAAGATATTAGAAAATCGTAGTGTTAAAAAAAAAAGGTCGAAATCCGCCAACAAAGTCCAATTCATTTGAATGTAGAAGTACTCATAATGAACTACTGTTTTGTTATTAATATGTTTACTTAGATTACTTAATAATATAGGTAAACCTTATTTCTTCTCAATTTGTGGTTATAGTCTTAAAAATATTTTTGTTGTTGTTTAATTATTTTCATCTGTTTAAAACGGATATGCATAAATTAGTTACTTGTTATCTATAAGTCTATAAATAAAAAAAATGGACAAAGATCTGTAAATAAAAAGGCGTTACAAAACAAGTAGTATATGAACCTCGACAAGGAAACTTCGTGAGCAGTGAGAAGAGTAGATTTTTTGGAAGTGAGATCATAGTTAAGTTAAGGTTATAAACGCGCCTTAAGGTACTCTTGGGTGTGGACGAATTTAAACCCTTAAAAACAGAGATATGAACAATCCGAAATCAAACAAAACATAACTACGGTTTATTTGGTTAATCGAAAGAAACTTGATAACCGTAAGTATCCAAACTAAACCAAACTAATCTAAATATGGTTTTAATATGGTAACTATTTATCATAAGCCAAAAAACCCAAAAATCGAACCGAAACCGAATTGATATTTGGATTGAACACTCTTAGGGACAGATCTAAGAATGCAGTAGGAGTGCAGCTACCCCATAAATTTATAAATTGTTTGTATTCTTATTGATTTTACTAGCTAAAATAGTGAAATACTTCCTTGAGCCCCATTTAAATCTACGATCAAATCCATGTTGCCTTTTTTAATATACATGTTTTAATATATTATTTTTTTTGTATGTTTTTGATTCCGAAATCTTAGCCATTTTTATATAGATGTTGTCTATATTATTCGTTTTTTTGCCAAAATCAATATTTTTTTCTTTCCAAAATTGTAAAAAATTGTTTTAATATTATTAGTTAATATATTATGCCCCGGATAAAATTATTTTCTAGATCCACCACTGAACACTATTAGTAATTGGCTATTGATAAAAGGGACACAGATGATTGATTTGCAACCACTTGTAGATGCAAACTCCATGAAAGTTATGATTACAAGGCAATTTAGTCACTATTTTTTACCCTTCCGTATAATCTTCCATGCAAATCACGCATTCATTCTCATCCTTCGTCGATTCGTTCGAATTATATCCGAAAACTCGAAACGATTTGACCGCCGGTGAATTGGAGCAGTAGCTCTCGATCAACAACTTCTCCACAGCTCTGTTAACTTCATAAATCTCAGTCTTGATCTTCCATATCTTGATTCCAACCACTCCTCTGCCTCTCGAAGATGATGATTTAATAGCCATGTCGATCTCGTGCAAGATAGTGGAGCAACCGTTTTTGGTGACACCGAAACTTCTCATGATTTTGGAGATTCTGGTGTAATTTAGTGAGTAATAATTAGTATTCTTGCTTGGTCGGGAGATAACGGTGGTTTCGTTGGGACTACGGACGATGTCGAAGACGACGTCGTTTTGAGTGTTTGTGGAGGAGGTGGGTTCGTTCAGGGGAATGAAGCTGGTGTGATGGTCGATGGTTTGTTCGGGAAGAGACAGTGTGTTTGTTTCGTCGGTGAAGAGACGGATTTTTTTGCGGAGGACTAATTAGTGCATGTTAGCTCGGCGGTAAGTGGAGAGGTTGAGTCCCGGCGAAAAGAGACACTGTAATCAAAATTAGTGTAACCCATGGCTTATTTCTTGTTGTATGAAGAGAGATTAACGAGAAGCTTTTTTTTTTTTTTTTTTTTTTTTTTTTTATAGATCATGAGACAAGGCATGTGATGATTGTTTTATACTGAAAAAAGTTACTAAAGTTATATCCTTTTCATGGTTCGAATTAGGATGATAATTTAGTAAATTATAACGTATCATTCCTGCATGGATTATGGAAAAGTTATTAACTTTATGTACTACACGAGAATGTGGTCCAATTGTGCCTTATTCGAATGGGTAATTAGTTGTGATTATATATTGATCTGACATTATAAATAATAAAATATCTAAATATTCTATAGATTTCGAGATTAATTCGGATGTCGGCTCAAAATCTATCTCGTATCAAAAAATATATGAACATATTATAAAAAATATTTTGTTTAATTAGATAATTGAAAGCTAGAGGTATATAATAAAAGACAAAGTTCGAAATCCGTAACCTGAACACAATTGGTTAGGATATGAAATTTAAAGTTTAGCGCTTTTAATATACTACTTAAATAATTGTTACTATAGGAAAAAAAAAACATAAATAACATAGATTTTTTTTTTGGGTTCAAAACATAAATAAACAATATAGATAAACATAAAAAGAAATGTCAAGAGTGGGATTTGAACCCACGCCCTTTCGGACCAGTACCTGAAACTGGCGCCTTAGACCAACTCGGCCATCTTGACTTTTTGTTGACAAAAAACGACTAAACATTATCTATCATATATATTTAATATTTATATCTCTATTTTTGAAAGTTTTTGCTTCTCTTTTTCTCACCTCCAGAGCTCATGAACTGATAATGAATTGTCTAGCCAACGAGAGCTTAAACTGCTTAAAGATATCGCCTTTTTCTGCCTCCAGGCTACTCTCTTCCGTTACCAATTTACGAAACCAATCGTCACTTTCCAGCAAAGATTATAGCTCTTCGGCTCCTTTTAACCCTTTTCAATTCTTCAATGATCAATCAAATTCAAGGCTTTGTACGCTCAGAACAACCAGAGTTCTGCAAGCCCATTTGCTTAGACGATATCTTTTGCCATTTGATGTTTTCCTAACTAAATCCTTGCTTGGCTGGTACTCGAACTCGGGTTCCATGGCTGACGCAGCTAAGTTGTTCGATACAATTCCTCAACCAGATGTTGTTTCTTGTAATATTATGATCTCTGGTTACAAACAACATCGATTGTTTCAAGACTCATTGAGATTTTTCTCTAAGATGCATTTCTTGGGTTTTGAGGCTAATGAGATAAGTTATGGGTCTGTGATTTCGGCTTGTAGTGCTTTACAGGCTCCTCTGTTCAGTGAGCTGGTGTGTTGTCATACAATAAAGGTGGGTTACTTCTTGTATGAAGTTGTTCAATCGGCTCTAATAGACTCATTCTCAAAGAATCTAAGATTTGGGGATGCTTATAAGGTGTTCTGTGACACTTTATCTGCTAACGTGTATTGTTGGAACACTATCATAGCAGGGGCACTGAGGAATCAAAACTATGGAGCTGTTTTTCATCTTTTCTATGAAATGTGTGGTGGGTTTCAGAAACCTGATAGTTATACATATTCCAGTGTTTTGGCTGCGTGTGCTTCCCTTGAGATGCTTAGGTTTGGAAAAGTTGTTCAAGGTCAGGTGATTAAATGTGGAGCAGAAGATGTATTTGTTTGTACTGCAATTGTTGATTTATATGCCAAGTGTGGGCATATGGCTGAAGCTAGCGAAGTATTCTCCCGTATCCCCAACCCTAGTGTTGTCTCTTGGACAGTGATGCTGTCTGGTTACACAAAGAGTAATGATGCTTTCTCTGCTCTTGAAATATTCAAGGAAATGAGACACTCAGGTGTTGAGATCAACAGCTGTACCGTAACTAGTGTGATTTCTGCTTGTGGTAGACCTTCTATGGTCTGTGCAGCAAGCCAGGTCCATGCTTGGGTCTTTAAGAGTGGTTTCTATCTTGATTCCTCAGTGGCTGCCGCCGTGATTAGTATGTACTCAAAGAGTGGAGATATTGATCTCTCTGAGCACGTGTTTGAGGATTTGGACGATATTCAGAGGCAAAATATAGTAAACGTAATGGTCACTTCATTTTCGCAAAATAAGAAGCCTAGTAAAGCAATAAGACTGTTTACTAGAATGCTTCAGGAAGGTTTGAGACCCGATGAGTTTAGTGTATGCAGTTTGATTAGTGTATTAGATTGTTTGAATTTAGGTAAGCAGGTTCACAGTTACACCCTTAAAAGTGGGTTGGTCCTTGATCTCACTGTTGGAAGTTCTCTTTTTACAATGTACTCCAAATGTGGTAGTTTGCAAGAATCATATAGCTTATTCCAGGCAATACCTTTTAAAGACAATGCTTGCTGGGCTTCCATGATTTCTGGTTTCAATGAGTACGGTTATCTAAGAGTAGCTGTCGGACTATTCCGCGAGATGTTGGATGATGGAACTAGTCCTGATGAGAGCACTCTAGCTGCTGTTTTAACTGTGTGTTCTTCACTTCCTTCTCTGCCAAGAGGTAAAGAAATACATGGGTACACACTAAAAGCTGGAATCGACAAGGGATTGCCTCTCGGTTCTGCTCTAGTAAACACATATTCAAAGTGTGGCTCACTAAAGTTGGCTAGACAGGTCTATGATAGGCTCCCTGAACTGGATCCAGTGTCATGTTCATCTTTGATTTCAGGATATTCACAACACGGGTTAATCCAGGATGGCTTCCTCTTATTTCGTGATATGGTCATGTCTGGTTTTACCATGGATTCCTTTGCAGTTTCATCAATTCTTAAAGCCACTACTCTCTCAGACGAATCATCGCTGGGAGCTCAAGTTCATGCCTATACCACAAAAGTTGGATTGTACACAGAGCCTTCTGTAGGAAGCTCACTACTGACAATGTATTCGAAATTTGGAAGCATTGAGGACTGCTGTAAAGCATTCAGCCAGATCAATGGCCCAGATTTAATAGCATGGACTGCGCTGATTGCAAGTTATGCTCAACATGGAAAGGCCACTGAAGCGTTGCAAGTGTACAATCTTATGAAGGAAAAAGGATTCAAGCCTGATAAAGTTACTTTTGTGGGAGTCTTGTCTGCTTGTAGTCACAGTGGTTTGGTCGAAGAAGGCTATTTCCATCTCAACTCGATGATAAAAGACTATGGTATAGAACCTGAGAACCGACATTATGTCTGCATGGTCGATGCTCTAGGGAGGTCAGGAAGACTTAGAGAAGCTGAGAATTTTATCAACAATATGCCTATTAAACCAGACGCCTTGGTCTGGGGAACATTGCTTGCTGCTTGCAAAATTTATGGGGAAGTTGAACTCGGAAAGATAGCAGCCAAAAAGGCTACAGAATTAGAGCCATCAGATGCTGGAGCGTATGTTTCACTCTCGAACATCCTTGCAGAGGTTGGTGAGTGGGACGAAGTGGAGGAAACTCGTAAGCTGATGAAAGGAATAGGTGTACAGAAGGAACCAGGTTGGAGTTCTGTCTGATGTTAAAGCTTTGGCGAAAAGCCGTGAGGTTCATTATTGTCCTGTGTTTGGGGATTATCCAGAATGTTCAGACATGGATGCAGAAGTCCTGCCCACGTTAATGATGAAGGATCAATTGAAAGTAATTGGAGATTGAAGTTGAGATTGCTTGCATTGTAGAAGACAGCCTTTTCGTATGATTGATCAGAGCTCCTGGATGTCAGACAGTTTACAAAACAATTTTTTTCTTAATGGTTCTTTTTTGTGGGTAGATATCTCTTTAGATCATTCCAGAGAAGATAGTTGGCTGTAAAGTAGTTACTGATTTCCATTTTCTTGGGCGGCAATACAGTCAAAGATAATTCAATATTCATCTCTTGGCTCTGTTCCATCAATCTTGATTCCTGAAAAGATAAAGCGACATTCATGATAAACAAATCCTTAATGTAATATTTAATTGAACATTCAAAGTTCAAAGTTTTGACTTTGAATGAAAAGATAAGATAATGCCCACGGTATGCTTGATGAACAAGATCCAAAGTCAATATAAGAATTTGAAAAATGAAGCACAAATCATAATCCCCAACAAGATTTTAAGAAAAAAGTGTATGAAATAAAACAACACAGTTTTGAGAGAATGGAGGAGCAGAGGAGCAAAGTGACATTACATGGGATGTGGATAAGCACATACTCAAAGAGGGTAGAAATTGCCCTTAAACTTAAGGGCATACTCTACGAGTATGTCGAAGAAGATCTTCAAAACAAAAGTGAATCGCTGCTTCAACTCAACCCGGTGCACAAGAAGATTCCTGTTCTTGTCCATGATGGGAAACCAGTGGCTGAATCACTTGTGATTCTTGAATATATCGATGAGACGTGGACGACCTCTCCTCGTTTCCTCCCAGAGGATCCTTATGAAAGGGCCCAGGTCCGGTTCTGGGTCAGCTACATCAACCAACAGGTGTGTTCTCCAAATCTCTCATCCGAAATCAACCCCATACATTGATATGATTAGCAGACTAAAGACTATTTCTTGTTGCAGGTGTTTGAGGTCATGGGTCAAGTCGTCTTCCAAGAGGGTGAAGCTCAAGCAAAGTCTGTAGAAGAGGCTCGAAAGAGAATCAAAGTTCTTGAAGAGGGACTCAAGAAGCATTTCCCAAATAAAAACATCAGAGAGAATGATGATGTCGGGCTTTTGGAAATCACCATCATTGCTACTTTTGGTGCCCACAAAGCTTATCGTGAAGCAATTGGTGTAGATATAATTGATACAGTGAACACTCCAACTTTATACATCTGGATAGAGCGCCTGCACGATCTGACTGTGATGAAAGAAGTCGAAGTGCCTCGTGATAAGTTGGTGAACTTTCTCCAGAACTATAGACAAAAGCGTCTCCAGCAGGCTGCAAGTGCGTAATTAGATCAAGATGTTGGTCTAGCGATGAATCATCTAGATTCAATATTGTCTCAGAGGATAACAGATTAAAATTTAGATTACCGTTTGAAGTAAAAAATAATTCCTTGAGACAGTTATTTATGGACTTATGGTAGCTACTAACGTAAAATAATGAAACTAAATAAAACATTTGTGGTATCTTCAATCTTTCTATAGCCACTTGATACACTTTCTTGTTATACTTTTGGGAAAAATAAGTTTGCAACAGCGATGATAACATTTCTAATCAAGATGTGAATCGATCATTGTAAGATCTACTTCACAGAGATTGTAACCAACGAACCACACATAATAAAAAGGGTATAGTACTCAGGACCACATACCTCATGCAGCTTCTTTACAGTGGTTAGTACTTCTTTCACACTGGTGCCGGCAAATTTTTGATTGAATGTGAAGTTGAGAACGACTTGGAGCATGCTCCTGTGCGATTTTCGGCTGTGTTCAATTCTATCTTGAAGCATCACCAAAAAGGGAGAGAAGAAATGGAATCAAAGCAGAGAACCACTTTCTTTGACTTTTCAGGAGTTGAGCAGTGCAACAGATAAAAACACTGAAAGCTGCATCACTCAATATCACGTTAAAAAGAACAGAGCAACTCCAACATCTTTGTGTCTTAGATAAAAGTTCATGGGGGTAGATTTGTACCCCATAATTTAAATGGGAATTCAATCCAGGGGCTTTTAGCCGTTCAGACCAGCGGATGACTTACCATTTTCTCCAGGAATGGCTCAACAAAGTGCCGAAATGCACAAACTAGAGAAGTTCTTTAAACAACCAGATCTGAGGTAAGCCATTGCATCAGATTCATATGCCTACCACTGTGAAACCCTTTTTCTTGCGTAGCCTTTTATCTCTAAGGCCATCAAAAAGAAGTTCGTAAGCATAATACGTAATACAGCTCTTCTTCAACAGATCCTCCAAGACAAGCTTAGGAGCAGCCACCTCCTTTTTGTCAACATCAAAAATGGTGTTGACAGCCTCAGGGACCAGTACTTTCTGGACCATCCGATGGATAATACCGGCAGCCTCATAAACTCTATCCTCCACACAAAGACAGTTTATTACACGTCCAAGTGTTGTGAGCGACGGAATAAACCCATTTTCCATCATCTTCAGTAGAAACTTGTACCCCAAATCGACATTTCCCGCTTTGCAAAAACCATCAACCATAAGCCGGTATGTGTATCCATCAGGAACAAGACAACGATCAACCATCTCTTGGAAAAGTTTGTTCGCCATAGTAACATTTAGCTTCTCAGCGAAAGCATGAATGATGATATTATATGTTGGCGTTGAACTTGAAACCTTATAAACCTCTTCCATCTTCCGGAATAGCGTGTATGCTCCATCCAAGTCTCCGTTTTTGCAGAACCCGCCGATCAACGTTCCAAACGTAACCGCATCTGGATTCACACTCTTGTTTTTCATTTCCTCCAGCAACCCCAAGGCTTCATCTAGTTTTCGGTATCTGCAAAGACTCTCCAGAAGTATATTAAACGTGAATAAGTTAGGGGCACAACCTTTCTCCACCATCGTTTTATATGTTTCCATCACATCTTCATACTTTGAAGTTTTGCAGAGACCATTCAACAAAGAGTTGTACGTGTACACGTCAGGATCAACGCCATTGTCCAACATAACATCTAAGATCTCAAGTGCATTTTCCATTTTAAACTGAGTAGAATAACCATGAATCAAAATGTTGAAAGTAAATATGTCAGGAAAGTACCCTTTGGAGATCATGACTTTAACAAGACCATCAGCATCAGAAACACATCCCATCTTGCAAAATCCATTTACGAGTATGTTAAAAGTTTGTACCTCCGGAATCAAACCCTTTTCAGACATTTCACTCACCAACTGAGCAGCCTCCAGAATTGAACCCTGGTTAGACAATCCTTTGATCAGTGTGTTGTAAAGAATAACTTTAGGCTTTATTCCTTTCCCTAAGGCTTCATTAAATAAAGCTAAAGCACGATTCGTGTCACCTTCGTGGCACAATCCGTCAATTAAGGAGCGATATGTAAACTCGTCAGGCACAAACCCATTGAAAACAGCATTACCTAGAATCCTTTCTGCAAGTTGCACCATTCCACTTTTGCAATATCCAGCTATTAGTGTGTTATAGGTAAAACTATCAGGCTCAAGCCCTACATTCACCATTTTGCCTAAGTAAACTTCCGCCTCCTGAAACTTGGAATTCTTACATAAGCCGTATATTAGATTGTTATACGTGACAACATCAGGTTTTGGCCCCTGCTCTATGAGACAACCTACCATACGAACAGCACCATCAAGCTCACCTTTCTGACAAAGCCCTTGAATGAAAAAATTATAAGTAAACAGATTCGGTAAAACTCCCCTTTTGATAACTTTATCTAGTAGTTTCTCACACTCCTTAACATCTCCTTTCTTAAAAAGAACATGAAGAAGCTTGTTAAACGTACTAACGCAAAGAGACACACCCGATCCAAGCATCTTCCCAAACAATTCATATGCCTCATCCTTAAAATCCTCCTCATAAAACCCACCAACCACTGTACAATAAGCAACCACATTCATCTCACAGCCTTGAGAAGACATATTGTTAAGAAGCCTCAAAGCAGCGTGAGGCCGACTCGTCTTGCAAAAAGACTTCATCCTAATCGTAAACGAGTAAACATCAGGCGTTATCCCCCTATCACGCATCCTCATATACACCTTGTGAGCTTGATCAAAGTAACCACTATCAACCAATATACTCATAATAGCATTATAAGCGAAGACCGTAGGCTCACAATCATAAAAATCCATCCTTTCAAACACATTCACAGCTTCTTGAACTTTACCTTTCCTACCATAATTCTTCATTGCCCCAACATAAACACCTTCAAGCATATGGTTACAAACATTCTGCCGCATATCCACTAAAACCTCTTCCATGGCCTCGAATTTCCCATGAAGGCCAAGCTTTTCAATCACGCTGCGGTAAGAAGATAAAGTATGCTTGAAACCATCCTCTTTTTTCATCGAATTGAACATTTCTAAGGCCTTCATAGGATCCCTCTGACATTTTATAACTGCAGTTACATGTTTCGGAAGCAGCAGAGGAGAACCCATTAAGGAAAATAATCGTAACCTAACGAAGATACTTAAAATCCCTAAAATCCAGAAACCAGAAGAACCCTAGAAAATCTGAGGAGAAAGAACGAGATTGAAAAGGGTAAGAATCGAAAAAGCTAGATTCTTTATCATTGAGGAGACCCAGAAAACAATTACAATGGATTGTGAAATTCACCGACGAACTTCAACGGCTACTACGCCGGTAGTACTAGTACTAAATCGGACTCGATGAAGAAGCACGTGGGATTCTAAATAAATAATTTATTACATTTAGTTAGAACAATAAAGTTGATATGGCCGAGTTGGTCTAAGGCGCCAGATTAAGGTTCTGGTCCGAAAGGGCGTGGGTTCAAATCCCACTGTCAACATTTCATTTTTTAATTTTTTTTTTCTCTTGCTGCTCAATCTGTTATCTTTTAGAGCTAAGTGGATCTTTTCCTCAACAAGTTGTTGTTATATTTTAGAGCAATAATATTTTACTTTTATAAGTGGTCCAGAAGTAAATGATACGACCCAAAAAGGGAAAAATTAAGCAAAAACTAAATGACTTAATCCTCCTATTATTAAATCAACTATTTTAATAGGATAACTTAAAAAAGCAAGTGAAAGAAAAATTCCAAACTACCCTAGGTTGGTTATTAAATTGACTAATGTACCCCTTCTTTGGTTCTGCTGGCGCAATCTAATTGGTCCACATAAACCCCTCAAAACCCTAAGTCCCCCTTTGCCCACACTCACACTTCACCAGCATCAGGAACTAGGGTTTTAGCTGATTATTCTCTTGCGACGGAACCACAAGAGGAGGAGCCAAGATCCTCTCTTTCTTTGGAATTAGGGTTTTACTGCGAGGGAGTGAAGTGAAAATGGTCGCGGATAAGAGCAAGAAGTCGAAAATTGAAGAGAAAGTCGAAGAAGAGAACTTGGAGCAAATCGACCGAGAGCTTGTTCTCTCAATTGAGAAGCTTCAGGAGATTCAAGACGACCTCGAGAAGGTTAAGAATCTCTTCTTTCACTTCTTCGTTATTTTTTTCTCTAATTCTCCAGATTTTCCCCCTTTTTCTTAACCGGTGTTCATGTGCTCTGTATCCTGTTTAAGTTGAATCATGGGTTCCAATTTGACTTCTATTTTACTTGATGTTTCTGTTGCTAACTATGCATGAAGTTAATATCTTTATTTATGGCTTCGCTGTTTTTCACATGAAAGATTGTCTTTTTTTCTTTTCGTGTTGCTACAGTATTGGTAACAGTGTATTCGTACAATGCAATTTGAGAACATTTTGTTAGATTTCTGCATGTTTAAGTTTAATTCATGTGACTGCTCTCTGTAATTAGCTTCTGCGATCTCTGTAGAGAAGTTAGTGGAAAGAGTACTATTTGAGAAGTTAAAACTCAAACAAATGCATATCATCAAGTCATGTGTACAGTTAGAAGTGACATTAACTCTAAACCGTTATTTTTTTTCTTCTTGTTTGTTGGTTCTAGATTAACGAAAAGGCCAGCGATGAGGTCTTGGAAGTGGAACAGAAGTATAACGAGATACGGAAACCTGTCTATGACAAGCGTAACGAAGTTATCCAGTCGATTCCAGACTTTTGGATGACTGCTGTAAGTAATATTTTCTAGTTAGCTTTCAATTACTGCTGAAAGCATCTTCTACTTATTGACCATTGACATTCTTTGCAGTTTTTGAGTCATCCTGCATTAGGTGATCTCTTGACAGAAGAAGACCAAAAGGTTTGAGTTATCTTTTGGCATGCTTTCAAGATTATAATGCAGATAACTATCCAATTGGACTTTCATCTTTTCTGTACAGTTACATCCTTTATACCTCTTCATTTGATTTCCCTGTTTTTACAGATTTTTAAGTACTTGAGCTCTCTGGAAGTGGAGGATGCCAAAGATGTGAAATCTGGATACTCCATAACTTTTGTATGTTTCTTTACCCAGCCGATTTTACTATCCGTTTTTTATTGTCTTCCCGTATTGATCTAAGAAGATTACTGGATATTGTTTATTTACTTGTTAAATTGGGCATCCATCACAGCACTTCAACTCCAACCCGTTCTTTGAGGATGCTAAACTTACTAAGACGTTTACCTTCTTTGAAGAAGGAACAACAAAAATCACAGCAACTCCTATCAAATGGAAGGAGGGCAAGGTAAATGTATATATATTTTTACTTTTGCAACATTTTAAGGTTCTCACTTTATTTGTCTCTCTTCGGCGTTATTCTTAATGATGTTTCTCAATTATGAAGGGCTTGCCAAATGGAGTGAACCATGATGATAAGAAAGGAAACAAACGTGCATTGCCAGAGGAGAGGTATTGTTCTAGAGCCCATTAAGTGATCATAATCTTAGTGAAATTTTTGTGGTCATGGACTCATGGATAGATGATACACGTGATACAAAGTTTAATTCTTTCTTATTGGTAGTTGTATATGATTAACAACTTTTCATTCAACTTTCTCTTCAGTTTCTTTACTTGGTTTACTGATGCTCAACATAAGGAAGATGCTGGGGATGAGATTCATGATGAGGTACAGGCTCCTCTACTTTCTGACTTGTTATAAGTTATAGACTTTTGTTTATTATCTGCCCAATTTGATCTCGGGAATCTCCTTTTGGAGCAGGTTGCTGATATTATCAAGGAAGATCTGTGGTCCAACCCTCTCACCTACTTCAACAATGTAATCTATTTGTCAGTTAAGTTTCAATCCTCTTTCCTGTAGAGGGAAAAAATTGCTAAAGATTTTTTGATGTATGTAGGAGGCTGATGAAGAGGATTTTGACGGAGATGATGATGGTGACGAAGAGGTAAAACAATCATCTCATTGCTCAAAATGCATTGATTAATTGAGTATTAGTCTGGACATTGTTATTATGAGTTACATGGTTTGTTACTGTGCTCCATCTTTTAACCTGAAAAATCTTTGAAAACCATAATCTCTCCAGGGAGAAGAAGAAGAAGACGACGACGATGAAGAGGAGGAAGATGGTGAGGAATGATGGGAGCCCAAGATAACACATTGCTGGCTTGCTTCTATAACAGATGTGTAAAGTTTGTGTTATGAGGTTCTCAATTTTAGCAATGATGAGACTAAGCTTTCTCTTTTGGAATATTTAGTTTATTTACTATAATAGCTACATTCTGTTTGTACGAACCATTTCATCAGCCATGTCCTAAATCTTGCCATAGCTACATCTGTTTTTCTCAATTGAGAATCTCTCTTATCTTATGTACATTAATATAATCTATTTCAGTGAAAAGTTAAAGGTATAACTCTTGTGGCAGCCTGAACGAAGCTAGAGCCTGCAATGGAGTCTTCATGTAACAAACTAATCCAGGCTTCTCGGTCATGTCGATGTGTTCCCGAGGTGTGGAGGATGTCCATGAGAAACAATGCAGCAAATTACCTATTGCTAACGTCATCATATTGAGGCTGAGTTGTGCAGCTGGACACACCCGTCTTCCTGACCCAAACGGAAGAACCCGAAAGTCTTGACCTTTGACATCCGTTTCCTCCACAAGAAACCGCTCTGGTCTAAACTCATCTGGGTTACTCCAGTTTGCTGGATCTCGACCAATCGCCTGCACGTTGACATAAACCGTGGCTCCCTTAGGAACTTTGTACCCACCTATTTGAACTGATTCGCTGGCCTTGTGTGGAAGCATCAATGGTGTTGGAGGGTGAAGCCGGAGAGCTTCTTTGAGTACGCATTGCAGATATGGCAGTTTCAGGATATCTGTATCAGACATTAACCGTCCGGATCCAACCACGGAATCAAGCTCATGCTGCACCTTTTCTTGCACGGTCGGGCATCTGATCATCTCTGCCATTGCCCATTCGATAGTAATGACGGTTGTGTCAGCACCTGCGGTTAACATGTTCCAGACCAGTCCCATCACAGTCTCCTCGGTCAGCTCATTCTTCTCTTTCAGCGCTAACAGACTCTGAACAAAACACTTTTGGTCTCTTCCTCCGTATTCTTCATCCATTACAGCTCGTCTAAACCAATTTTTTCTCCGAGCCATGTGCTTCATAAACGCCTTGTCGCTAGTGAACCACGACGAAACCCGTTTAAGCCAAATGGCGTAATCAAGCATCTTCGTTGCACCAGGCAAGCGAGTCTCCCTTTCAACGATCGATTTAAACTCTCTTCCTTCTTTTGGTTCAAACGTTTTTCCGATCACTAATCTTGAAACAATGTTCAAAGCAACCGAACCTAGATAGGTCCTCAGCGCCACCGGTTTCTGATCATCGCTCATCAAGTCGTTGAAAATCGACTTAACCATGGATCTTACTTCCATCTCCCTCATTGACCTGAAACACTCGATGCTTTTCAAAGAAAAGAGCTCGAGTGTACAGAGTTTCCTCATTTTCACATAATGTGCCCCGTAGTCAGACCAAATAAGATCACTGCCGTTCTGAGTCATCCTTGCGGTTCTGTGTCGGTTACACAGTTGGTAGTCTTTGTCTCTCAACACTTGTTTGGCTAAGTCAGAGCTTGAGACCACAACAGCTAGCTGTGACCCAAACCACACTGATATGATGGGACCATAATTCTGTGACCATTCGGAGAAAGAATGTGTCCATAGTGGTTTCAGTTGATGTAGGTTTCCGGTTAGAAACCGTGTTGATGGCCCCGGCGGTATGTTGGATCTCCGCCGCCGTAGATTTTGCATGACGGCCGCGATTAGGATAGTGATTAGTGTAATCAGTAATAAATCCATTTTGCTTCGACAAAAAGTGGAAAAGATTGTAATACTAGTTTGATGCTTCCTCATAGTGAAGTGGTTTTTTATACACGAAATATTAAATCATTTATGAATTAATATTATTTTTATTATTCAGAGTCGTGGTTATTTAGATATCACGTAGTTTTGCATGAAATTGTCATGAATTGGTTCACTTTTGCTTTCCCACACTATTTGCATTTTGTATTCGTTTGAAAATTTTAGTAGAACTTTCTTTGTTGTAAGAAAGACATTTTCATGTACATTCTTTTAACTTTTTTAAGGTAGCAACATGTGTATCCAAATCACAAAACTTCACATTTGTTATAAAAAAACCTTATGGTGATTGGAGATTTAGTTATAGTATGCTAATTGGCTTTGAGTTAAAAATTAAATTCTATGAATTCGATACTAAGCAACGCACATGTGTAGTATCTGTTTTGACTTTTGAACTTGATCGGTTATTTGTTAATGAACCAAGTTTGGTTTAACCCGGTTAAGAAGTTGTGGTGACGCACATTATTAGGAGTGGTGTATCTAATTAAACTTGATCCGTGATTAATTAATGAACCAAGCTCACAAGTACTAATTACTAATTTATACATCTTCTTTCGTTGCAGAGGACTGACTAACGATGTTGTCGGAGGCTTTTCCGTTCACTGTTCCGTCCATTTTTTTGTATCTATGTGAGTCGGAAACTACAAGAAAGACTCAGGTGCGATGAGTTTGGGTGTGAGAGTGATAGAATTTGGAGGAAATTTTAGTAGTAGAATAGTTTCTCTCAGTTTTATTCATTAGCCGATAAGCTTATTTATACAAAGACATAAGCAAGTTCTTAACATTTATGATAATAGTAAATCTACTTAATGAATAATAAGAAGATATACACAAATGTTAACTTTCCTAGTAACAATAAGAAAATATATTCACATCGATCTCGTAATCCCGATACCTCTCAACAATCGTCGAGATAACCGTCGAGATAACCGTCGATCTCAATCGATCTCCTCTTCTCCTCCCAATACCCTCCGGCAAACTCATACGTGGTAACACGTGTGAGATTGGAAAAATCTTCAAAATAACGACTTTATACCCGGTCGTCGGGTCATCATCGATGTTTATACCCGGCCGTCGGATCATCATCGACGTTTATACCCAGTCGTAGGGTCAAATCGGTTACAATACCCAGCCGTTAGGTTATTGACGTTTATACTCGGTCGTTGGATCAAATCATTGGAAAATACATCTTTCGTAGTTGTGTATCTCCATTGATTTAAAATTACAAGTCTAGACCGTTCTTTGAACTTCTTTTTCTTGAAGAAACTTGTGTAGTGGTCATGGTCGGATTCAAGTTCATCATCCTCGGATTAGCATCGAATCCATCGGACTCGTCACTTTGGTAGTTATCTTCGTGGTCTCATCTTGTTTGTAGTTTAGATGAATCCACATGAAGACCGATGAAGAAGTACAATCACATGCTATCATGGCTAATTGGTCATCTTCCTCACCAAATACCACACGTATCTTCTTATTTTTCCTTTTTTTTATTAACAAAAAAAAAAACAAATTCAACTCCAGCTTCAAACTTCGGAGTCGTCGTTCAACATGGTTGACTATTCCATCGGCTAAGTCTTGGCACATAAAACGATAGACTTTGTTTCTCAACAAAAAAACAATGAGGATAGAAGCAGAGATGCGAAGCTTGCATTAGAAGCAACAACGTAGGTCAAAGAAATTATGGTGTCTTTTTTTCTTTTTTTTTTCTAAATCGCGAAACCTAACATAACAAAACCATAATGCACACAAAGAATCAAGGCTCTGATTCCATGATAGAATTTGGAGGAAACCTTAGTAGTATAATAGTTTCTCTCAGTTTTATTTATTAGTCAATAAGCTTATTTGTATAAAGACATAACTTGCTTAGCAAGTTTTTAACATTTATGATAATAGTAAATCTATCTATAAAGATATACAAAAATGTTAACTTTCTTAGTAACAATAAGGAAATATATTCACATCAATCTCGTAATCCCGAGATATCTCAACAATCGTCGAGATAACCTTCGATCTCCGCTTCTCCTCCCAATAGAGAGAGATTTGGGGTCTCGGGGAAACACTCTGTGCGATTCGTTCGTAAATCAAGCGCTGAGAGAGAGTTAGGCTGTAAACTACTTTTCCAGTGGATTCCGGGAAAGGTATATAGGCATAGTCACATTGACTATGTTGAACTTGTATCTGCGTGTTGAAAATTGCTGGTGCACACCAAATGTACGATAAAGTAGCCAAGTGAGCAGTTTCAAGTTTCTACGGGCACCTACTACTTGTAGCAGTTATAGTAGGTACATGCTCTTCTACTTTCCAATTTTTTTGTAAGTTGCACACCATGTCTGCCTAATTTCATGTTTTCGTGGTCTTGACTTGGTTTAGTCAAGAGAGCAAGTGATCTTGGTGCATATATCCACTCCATTTCGTCCCATCAACCCTATAAATAGAAGGGTTGGAGTTTCACACTAATCATCCAATTCTCACTAACTCATATACACTCTAGAAACCAAAAGCTCCTGATAATCCAAAAGTTTTTTTTGGGGAGGCTTCATCCAATGAGAGAGTCGTTTTATCCTGGGAACTCACCCCGTCGTGAAGAAAGGGAAGCTAGACGTGTGACGGGGGAAAAGGAGTTAAAGGAAACTGTGATTCGCAGGGCTTATCACCGACCCTACACGTAGCATATACAACGATCTTAAACTTCTTTTCTGTGTCACTCTTCTAGCTTCCGGATCTTTAAGACGGGGTAGAAGAAAATGTCTCTCCCTATGGATGAAGCGTTTCAGAAGAACCTATCAGGCTATCAAATGACGGGAGCTCAAGATAACCACATTGCATGATGCTTCTATAAAAGATGTGTAAAATTTGTGTTATGAGGATTTAGTTTTTGGCAATGCTTATCATGAGATTGAGCTTTCTCCATGTGAATAATATACTCTTTATTTCCACATATAGCTACATGCCTCTTGGGTTTGACATAGCTACATCTTCATTTCCATAATGAGAGTCATCATGGTCTATGGAGCTTCATTATCTTATCTTATGTGTCTGATTATGTTTCTATTTTAATCTAAAGGTAAAGGTATAACTCTTGCGGCAGCTCTCGGCAAAGCTAGAGCCTGCAATGGAGTCCTCATGTTACAAAGCAATCCAGGATTCTCGCTCATGTCAATCCTCTCTCCAGGAATAGGGGAACTCCATGAGAAGCAATGCAACAAATTTCCCATCACTAATGTCATCAAGTTCATGCTGAGCTGTGCCGCTGGACACATCCGTCTCCCCGATCCGAACGGAAGAACCCTAAAGTCTCGACCTTTAACATCGGTTTCCTCCTTAAGAAACCGCTCTGGTCTAAACTCATACGGGTTTCTCCAGTTTGCAGGATCCCGCCCAATCGCCTGCACATTGACATAAACTGTGGCTCCCTTAGGAACCTTGTACCCACCTACCCAAACTGTTTCGCTTGCTTTGTGCGGAAGCATTAACGGTGTTGACGGGTGAAGGCGAAGAGCTTCTTTAACCACACATTGCAGATATGGCAGTTTCGGGATATCTGATTCAGACATTAACCTTTCGGATCCAACCACGGAATCAAGCTCCTGTTGCGCCTTTTCTTGCACGGTCGGGCATTTGATCATCTCTGCCATAGCCCATTCGATAACAACAGCGGTTGTGTCAGCACCCGCGGTTAACATGTTCCAGACTAGTCCCCCAACAGTCTCTTCGCTCAGCTCTTTTTGCTCTTTCAACACTAACAATTTCCGAACAAAACCCTTGTGATCCTCTATTGCTACATCTTCTTCCACCATTATAGCTCCTCTAAACCACTTTGTTCTCCGATCGTTGTGCGCTAAGAATTCCTTATCGCTAATGAACCAAGACGAAACCCATTTGAGCCACCAGACGTGATCGAGCAGCGTCCCTGAGCCACTGAGGAGATGTTCTTTCTCAACGATCGATTTAAACTCTTTTCCTTCCTCAGACCCGAACTCTTTCCCGACCATTAATCTTGAGATGGTGTTCAAAACAACCGCAGCTAGATACTTCCTCACAATCACCGGTTTTCGCGCCTGATCATCGCCTGAATCACTCATCAAGTCATTGAGAATCGACACAACCATCGATCTTGCTTCCATCTCTCTCAACGACCTGAAATTTTCTATGCTTTTCAGGGAGAAGAGCTCGAGTGTACAAAGTTTCCTCAGTTTCACATAATGTGGACTGTAATCAGACCAAACAAGATCAGTACCGGTCTGAGTCCTCCTCGCGATCCTGTGTCGGTTAGACAATTGATGGTCTTTGTCTCTCAACACTTGTCTGGCTAAATCAGAGCTCGAGACCACAACCGTGAGTTCTGACCCTATCCACACCGATATGATGGGACCATAAGTCTGTGACCACTCCGAGAAAGAATGCGTCCAAAGTGGTTTCATTTGGTGGAGGTTTCCGATCAGAAACTTTGGTTTTGGTCCCGGCGGTATGTTGGATCTCCACCATCGTTGATAAAGCATGACGGTGGCGACGATGATAGGGAGTAATGAAATTAGATATAGAACCATTTTTGCTTCGACAATAATGATATAAGTTTGATGTATATTGTAACATCTACCTTACACTGAAGTTTTTATACACAAACTGTAAAACATAGAAGAAAGCTTTTGATGTCAAAAAAAAAAAAAAAAAAAAAAAATGAAGAAAGCTTTTGATATTTACTTACGTAAGTTTAGAGAAGAAACACACAACTTTGATATGCGCATGAAAATGCCGTGATTTGGTCCCTTTATACTCTCACACTTTTTGCATTTTCTGTGTTATCTATTGATATTTTGGGAATTTGTGGATATAAATCTATCAATTGGTGGTAATTTGTAAAAGTTCAATTACTACCAATCTGTTACTTGTGCTCTATTTTTCAAACAGTTGACACATATTTTACCTGATCTGAATTTACATAGTGATACAACAACACAAGTTACAAAAACATGTAATATTTAGACCACGAAGGTAGAATGATGTGTTCCTATAGGGATTCAAATCTGCACAATGTTTTGGGGTAGAAAACTATTTCATCACAAATGATTATGGACTTAAAAAAAAAAAAATGTGAAATTGAGTGGCAAAAATTAGATGGAAAATAACCAAAAAAAACCACGCCGAAGACAGGTTTGACGTTAGTGGCGAGAGTCTGATGGAGAAAGACTAATGGAGTTTTACCAAGAAACAAAACAAAAGGAGAAATGGCGACAGCGACCGCATCTGCGATTAGGGCACCGAATTGGAGAACCGCTGTGTTATTCTGGACCATCTCACTCACTGTATTCTACTCTCTTTTCCAAATGGGTCTTCGAAATTCGCCATCTGCTTCATCATCATCAGGTAAAAATCATTCTTTTTAAGTTCTTAAAGGTCGTTTATTTATCAATTACCGACTTTTTCTTCCCTTGTCTCGAAATTAAGTACCTTTTTATATTCTGAGATTTCGATGATGTGTTAATTTTTCTGTCCCGATCTGGTAAATTAGCTAAAGTCGTGTTTTTTTAATGAATATGGGTTTCGTAAATGGAAGATCGATGTTGACTTGCTAACAGAAGGATTCATCAGCACCGAGTGTAGTTAGAATTGCGTAAAGAACTAGTTTTTATATTTATAATATGTTTTTTTTCGAAGAAATGTCTCTGTTTTTGTACTCAAGATTTTGAGTTCGCATTGGATCTTGAACCGAACTTTGTGTTTAGGGATCAAATGGGTACTTAAATCACCGTTCTTGATTTGTTTATCTGAGCTTAAAGAAACACTCAACATGTTTCTTATTGATGAAAACAAAATTGGTATGCTTCTAGAAGCTTCTTAGCCAACATGTTTAGTGGTTCAAATGCAGAACATGCATGGTAGAGTGAATATCTGGTGCAAAGGGCAATGGTTGATTTGGGGATCTAGTGCCTTTGTTAAGTGTTTTCTTTATCTGTGTCAAGATTGTATCTGAAGTAAATGGTTAATTCATAGCAATAATAAGTCTCATATGTTTCAGATTCCTTTGTCACCTATGCGGAGCAAAGCACAAGGTTGTATGATAAGATGGAACGGGATTTACAAGAAAATGGACCGGTGTTCCTTAAACAAGGTGAAACGTCTCAGTCATTGTCACTTTCAGATCTCTTCACACTGAAAGATGGAAAAATATCACCTGTCCTGCAGGTAGAATGTTTCATCTTTACTTTTACTATTGTTAGAATGGATTAGTGGCTTTGTATAGTGAAGTGAATAACTGATTTTGTGATAGCTATATATCATGTATGATTGTATAAAATATTCAGTTTGCTCATATATAGGTTGCGAATCCCCCTGTGCGAGCTAATGTATTACATCTCAGCACTGAATACTCTGTTCCAGTCTCGTGAGTGTGTAACTTGCCCCATTCTTAATGCAAATTTATCCTTTTTGATTTAGATTCAAAATGTTTTACTGCTAAAAGGTTCCCTTCTATGTCTATATATTGCAGGAAAGCCGTAGAAAATGTGTTCAGTCCTCACTTCCAAAATAGTAAGCCCGCCGCTATATTTCTTTTTAATAATGCTTGAACACTGTTAGACAAAAAGTACCATATATATGAATTATATAAAAATGCACTTAAATTGTACTTTCTTCTTCTTACTTTGGGTTGTTTTTTAGCAATCTGGTTTCAGGACTCTAAGATATACCACTTCAGCATGTTTCATGCATCGAATCACATTTTCTCTGTTCTAGCTACTGAAGATGAGGTATTTTTTTTACTTTATCATAGATCTTATCACCAATCCGCTAGAGCTTTAATCTTGTGAAGATTCTAGTCTCTGAATCTCTTCTCCATTATCAGGTTGAAGCAGAAGCAGCTGCTGTTAAAGCAGTTGCTAATGAGCTTTGCCCTTTGGAGATTATCTTGGATCGAGTTGTATTAACCTCGACCGGTGTTCTTCTTGGATGCTGGAAGGTAAATTTGTGCTTTCACTTTGTCTCAACAAATGCGAGTCAGATCTCTAGTTTTGTAACGATTGTAGCACTTTGGGAATTTCATTCTCCATGACAAAAATCTATGCTTCTTTTCTTATATTTTTTTTCGTGAAACAACTGCTTTCGAAATGGCTAAATCAGATCTCTAGGACTTATAGCCTGTTTTATTTTTCACCAGGTTACTTCTGGAGATGACCCCATAACAATCCGCTCGAAACTGAGATCTGTTCTTCCACATGCACCGGAGAAGCAACTTGTAACATCTATTTCATGAACTGTATTTATCTCTCATGAACACGACGATCCACTCGTCTGATACTTGTGTTGATTTTGTGTATTCAGTATGACGCTGCAATTCTTCATACATCATTAGCAAGGCTGCTTGGTCCTCCAATATCTCCAACCGAGGCAAGTTTCACTTACGGTTTCTGTTGTTTCCCTTTTTTGTCGAGAATCCAATGTTGCAGAATCTCCATGACATAGTGAATGTTTCTTATGTAGCAGGCTGGTTCTTACGACCATATCCAGCTTCTCCATGAGTTGGTCACAAGACTAAACAACCAAATCCGAGGATTCAAGGTAATTTTACAACCGAAACTGAAAATTCGTTGACCATAAAAATATACAAGTATTGAGTAAAAATCTTTGTATTGATACAGGCAATGGTATCAGAGCTGTGGTATGTAGAAGAGTTTGATCTTCTGGCGCTCGCATTGGGAGGCAGAATGAAGGTTCGACCATTCCCACTCGGCTGCGCAAAGAGTTAATTGATATTTACCACTCGGATTGTAATTAACAAGCTTATATCATCATTGAGTTCAAAACTATTATGTCATCTCCATGTATATTTTCTTCAACTTCTAGTCGAGAAAAATATCTTATTCAAGTCGAGACAAAAGTTCTTTTTAACTTCTTCTCTCACATACATCAAAACGCTATTTTCTTATGTCGGCTATCGAAAAGCTACTTAATTAATTCGAGATACATTGTATTTTATGTGGATAACTCCCAAATACATACTTAATATTTTGTTTTCGTTTCTTAGCTATAAATTTCCAATTACAGAATTTTTAGATAGCTAATTTCCTTACTACCCAAAGAAAAGATTGCTACTTTATTTTCTTGTGTCAACTTTTCAGTTTAGCAAATTTCCATTTTTTTTCTTTTTGGTAACACAATATCCTAAAAGCTTTTTGATTATTCCAAAAGGGAATTAATGGGTAGCTTTTTTGACACCATTAAAAAGGTTAATTTGAAGTTTCAACAGGTCTACCACACAAATTATATTCTCTCTCTCTCTCAATCAATCAGTCTTCAGTGAGTAGTGTTTTCAGTGGAGGAAGAATCAGATTCATCAAGCTTCGTGATGGGATCTGGAGCTGGAAATTTCATCAAGGTTCTTCTCAGGAACTTCGATGTTCTTGCTGGGTAATCCTAAATTTTCTTCAATTCTATTGAAATTTCTCTTCTCTCCTTCTGCTTTTGCCCACCGTCACCATTACAAAGACCTTAAATCTCTTTATAATTTCTTCCTTTCGCCTTAAAGCTCCTTCCTTTAGGCGAATAGCTTCTGATATATTATACTCAAATCATCACAGCCTAGGGTCTAGTTTCTATTTTTGGACATAACCCTAGTTTTAAGTTACGAGTTCTCTCAAAATTGATTGATTCCTATAAGTTGTTCATCTTTTGGAATGTTAGGAGTGACATTAATCGCAATCTCTGGTGTTTAATTTTTGCAGGCCTGTGGTTAGTCTCGTTTATCCTCTGTAAGTGAATCCATATTTCCCCCTTTTTGTTTCATGGTTTAAATCTGTACTGCAGAAGCTTTGATCTAATGGTCTTCTTGTTCTTTTAATGTTTCAATGGCTATAGATATGCCTCAGTCCAAGCGATTGAAACTCAATCTCACGCTGATGACAAACAATGGCTCACATATTGGGTCCTGTATTCTTTACTTACACTTATCGAGCTCACATTCGCCAAACTCATCGAGTGGTAAGATGATGATTCAGACCCATTTGCCATAATCAGAAACAAGTCAATCCAAGTTCTTTTATCTGACAATCTTGTTGTGTAATCAGGTTACCGATATGGTCATACATGAAGCTGATCTTGACTTGCTGGCTTGTTATTCCCTACTTCAGCGGCGCTGCTTATGTCTATGAACATTTTGTGAGACCTGTGTTTGTTAACCCAAGGAGCATTAATATTTGGTATGTGCCAAAGAAGATGGATATCTTCAGAAAGCCAGACGATGTGTTAACAGCTGCTGAGAAATACATTGCAGAGAATGGACCTGATGCTTTTGAGAAGATCTTAAGCCGGGTATGTGATTTTGTTCTACTAGATCTCTTCTTCTCATTTACAAAATGTGATTCTTCTTTACTTATATTTCTCTTTTCGCGCAGGCCGATAAATCAAGAAGATATAAACATGAACGTGAAAGTTATGAAACTATGTATGGTGAGGGTTTTCAGTACTAAGGGAGCTTGAAAAAGCTTTTAAATTTTAGAATGTGTGAAGCAAGTTTCATGTCTTTGATGTTGTTTGTTTTGCTTTAATTTTGTGGATCTCTGTCTTGTAAAAAAGTTGATAATTAAATGAAGATACTTTATTCTAAAATTTGAGGCTTAGAATCGAAAATTTTATATTCCTATGTTTTCTTTTAATCTTTTATCTATGCATATTTCAAGCTTTCAACAATGTACTAATCATGTTTTGCTACAATGAAGACTGAAGATCTAAGCAATTTTATGAAACGGCCAAAGTCATTTTTATTTCAATATCTAACATCACTAAATCAGAAAGAGTCAAAATTGCTTTGCCAAACTAGTAAAGGTTAACACTTGCAAACTATTTCCTCCAGGAAAAACAAAAAAGAGAGAATCTATAATCTTTCTTTCGGAGAATAAAAGATACATCTTTCTAGCAATGGAACCAAATTACAACATAAAATTTCGAGAGACTAAGACAACATGATGCTTGTTCTTAATCTTCTTCAAATTCATTGAAACTTTTCAGTTCCAGTTTATGCCTGAACAACAACAATAATTCCACAAAGACAAAGAAGGAAACAGAGAGACTCTCTTTGACCCCAATCATGAAAAGAAGAAGAAAAACCCACTGTTAAAAACAAAACAAGAAGAAGAAAACTCTAATAAAGAAGTCAATAACTTTGGAATGCCTCTCTCAAGTCTTCTTCATCAACATCCCATCACCGCACAGTTATACACAAAGTTTCCAGATGGCTTTGAAGCAAGAACTCTCCAATGCAGTTGCGACCCTTCCCTTGGGACACAAGCATTGATCTCTATGAATCCTCCCCCTAATGCCCTAGGCCCTCCAACCACCACTAACTGATCCCCACAAGCCCTAAACGCCATTCCCCAACCATTCATCGAAGAAGCCCTCTCTGGCAAATTCCCCACTTTATTCCATACATTACGCCTTTTATCGTATTTCCTAACCTCTTGCTGAGCGTAATTCGCAGCATAAAGCTCATCTTTTACAACTGCTAAAAGCGGAGGCGCCTCTGAAGCGGCCGTTGCAGCGGCAATCTCTTTTGCTTGATCTCCTCCAACTCCATTGCTTCTTTTGGGTAACATGTTAGGTATCAATGTCCATGTCCTCTTCTTCAGATCATAGACTTCACCGCACATCAGCATCTTCGAGTTTCCCTCTCCGATACCTCCGATACAATAGAAATTCCCGTCCATGAACACGCTCGAGCACATTTTCCTCTCCTTATTCATGCTTGGAATTACCTTCCATTCCCCGGTTTCCGAGTTATAAAGCTCCGCTGAGCTCAATATCTGCCCACGAGGATCGCAGCCTCCGGCTATAACCGCGATCTCGCCTAGACTCGCTGATCCAAACAAGCACCTCGGGACATTCATTTGCATACCCGATGTCCATGTATTGGTCAAGATGCTATATCGGTAAATCACATGGGACATGATTTCTTTACCGAAAACCAGAAGCTCGGTTCCAACCGCCAGAGACTCTTTGTCCGAACACATGAAACATTCGTTGAATGTCATTTTTGGTACGCGTAGCCAGCGGTCTCCATTTGGATCATAAGCTTCCCATTCCAAGAGCCTGCAAGAGAAGTAAATCCAATGCTCCACAATACCCTTTACCCGTCTCAGCCTATACAACTCGCTATCCTTAATAAGCGAGCGGAAGGTTTTATTCGTCGAGGCAATGGACCCGAAATCAGACAACGAACAGTGAGCCAAGCAGTTGAGAAGTGCATTTTGGTCAAGCCGAGTTATCGGTGGACTCTGTTGATCACCTTGTTGACTCTGGTTTGACCTCTGATATGTTTTAGCAAGCTGAAGAATATCTGTAATCTTCGCACATTCATCTCTGCTTCGATGATCAACGCGTCGTAACATTTTCTTAGCGGAACTTCCTTCTTCATCGGTATCATCCATCAACCGTTTCCTCAGCGAGAGCTGAAGCACACAGTGTGCGTTATAAATCCACTTGCTCTCTTCCTCACATGAAGATGGTAAATCTCTTGACACCAGATAACTTGGAGCCTCCAACATGATTGATGGATGCTAAGAAAAAAGAATCAATCCATCAATCAAATCATCCCAGAAACAATAGGATAAAAACACATTTCCACATGATCTTCTTGTTCTTTCAGATTCATGAGAATTTGTAAACCATATCAATGATCCATCAATCAAATCATCGCCGCCACGCCAATAAGGTAAAGTACAATTCTTGGCCAGTGAGAGATTAAGTTTTGACATCATTTTTGGGGACAATTACAATTTTGTTTCAACCACTTTCCTCGGAAAATTTTCTAATTTAGCAAAAGCCAATCATTAGAATCCACAAAATTATATTTTGGTTGGTCGAAATCGCTATACGATCGGATCAAAATACAATTCACAATCAGGAAACATGCAAGCCACCACAATGGATCAACGGACAAATTCAACACCCAATAAAATAAAAAAAAATCACATCATCGGATCTCAAATTCGATAAAGCCTGTAAATCTATGAAATCAAAACTGAAGCAAGAGTAATTCACTGAATCAATCTCACCAGCTATTATCGAAGAATAATAATCCCCAGATTCCTCGATAAATTCGTCAAAGCAGAGTCGATTAAAGATCTGAAATTTATAAAATCCAGACAAAACCCACTTTAGATACCAATGATTTCAACAAATCAGACAAAGAATCACGAAATTTTTCAGACAGGATCAAAAAGAAAGAAGAAGAAAGAATCAATCAAAACTCAACTGAGTTTTTATAGCTCAACCTATGGGGGCTACGGATGATGATGATATTGCAACTTCGCATTCCGGCTCACATTTTAGCTGAATTGGTAACATATTTGAGCTGTGATTTGCATTTTTTTTTTCTTTTTAATTTTAAATTTTTTAGGGGGATTAAAAAAAGATGCACGAATGAACCATTGGTGGATTTATATACATATAAAAATGGAAGAATAAAGCTTATGAATTTATATCCTTCTTCTCGCATTTTTTTATATACTCGATGACGAGGAGAGATGTGAAGGGTAGTTTCGGTATTTTCAGTTGTTAATTAAGAGTCGACGACGCCGTTTGCTATTTTGGCAAAAGAAAAAGTTAACGGCTGATTCTTAGCTCTTGCACGTGTTTCTGCTTCGGACAACTAAAGCTTTTTTTTTTTTTTTAAATTTTAATTTTTGTTTTGCTTCTTTCACGTTAATGTCTTTGTTTTTGGATTTTATCCTAATTCCAATTGATGATTTGTTCAGTTTTGTTTTTCCTTTTCCCTTTTATTTTACTACTTTTTTCTTAATGTTAACATCTTCTTTCTTATACTTACCACTTTGTACAGTTTCTAAAAACTGGATAAATGTATATAGACTCGGTCTTAGGCTAAAGCCCAACAAGTAAAAGTTTTAGACATTAAAACATATAAATAGTTTTGAAGGCATCAAAATTTGTAAAACTACTTATAGTGCAGCAGTTTAGCTTAGTTTTATAACTCTTCAGATCTTCGGTTCAATTCTCTAGATGCAAACACTTTAGACTGTCCATAGTTGATTGACCGGCCATAAATGTATATAATAAAAATCACATCAATGTGGTATATATACTATTGCTATTTCGGTTCATCATTTATATCATTTAATTATCATCATATATTATTGAAAATTTGAAATACCATTTTTTACCAAAAGATCAAGTTATGAAGATAAAAACTAAAAATCAATAAAACACAATATAATATAAAAAAAAATATTGGATTCATAGATTTAGCCAATCAGGAGTTCGAGATCAGAATTTAAAACCAACTAAGGTCTTCAGGCCCATTTGTAACCCTAAACTGCTAACTTTAGGAATGGGCCGGATCTGCTCTTAAGCTTTTAGCCCTATAATTGTTTTTGACCATTATTGTCTCATCTATTTTGCTGTTGTTGTAAATAATACTAGACATATATAATTTTTTTTTTATAATAATATCGATATACTAGACATATTTACATTACTTATAGCGTTTTAATTATTATTTTTCCAGTGTAATCGTTAACATCTATAGATGTGGGTTGCACAATAGCGTCAATAGTTGTGGCTAACTGAGAATATTCTGTAACGTATAGCATCTTTATCTACTTTATGTATCAGAAAAAAATATTATTATGCTATAATATTTGACCCACCACTTAATTTTAATTCTGATAACTTGAGCTAGGATATATAGGACCACACTTAGTTGTAGTATATTATAAACCAATGCGCGACAAAACCTTTTAATTTTTTTTACTAGAACGAGATTATGGATTCGCGACAATAAATATTACCCCCACGAGTTATATAGTACATGGAACCTCATGCAACTACTTTTCTTTCGTCTCATGGGACCACATAATAAAGTTTCTGACGCTAATTACAATCATTAAACATAATCGTGGAGATTAATTATTGGATTAAGGTAATCTTAAAAATTGCAAATTGTGAACGGAAATAACCTTAGACGATGTGGTGGACGTTGTCTTCATCTTAATATTAAAGTGCGACAACTTAGGTTTAAGTACCAAGTTGTAACATAGAAGCGAATCTGCATGACGTAGAGCGACCAAGTTTTGATTTGTGTTGTTTAGATCAGACACGTTAAAACCAGCAACCTACTGTCTTAGTTTTGGTTGTTTAATAAGAAAAATCAAATGGTGACCGATTAGAAAGTGCAAGAGGTATATCCTTTTAGGGAAAGTTATATATTTCGAGTCACAAACGCATGATACCAATAAGTTCAATTGTGAATATATATATTGCGTTATATCTATTTCTATACAGTGTAAACTCACAATCGTAAGTTATGTAGCCTTTGACCTCTTTCCTTTGGTAGACTTCGATTGTTTATTTGTATTTGCGTAAATTCATTTGTTAGTTCTAACCGTAAACTCCAAGCACAAACATAAAAGATGTTTGTATTGCATTTGCGTCTGCATAATATACAATATTAAAATGGTTTAGATGATATTTTGTTTGTATACCTAAAATTATTTGACTAATGCACTAAGCAAATATAATGATATGCAGCAAAAAAAAACCTAAAACTATTTTTTTTTAAAAGTGATTTTAGGTTTTTCTCTGCATACAAACTAGCGAAAAATTATGAATATTTTGTATGCAGCAGAAAACCTAAAACTATTTTAAAACATGTTGTATAGCATATTCGTTTTACGCTGTATTAGCTATATAGGTGGGAAAAAATTACTTGATACATCTCTCGTACTTGTTATTTGTCAAGTAATATAATTTAGATAATTGCAAGTACGAGTCAAGTAATAAGTAATTAAAAAAAAGTAAAAGCTAATATCTAGCTTGTTTTATTCGTTATTCGGTTTATTTTTATTATTTTATATACGTATATTTTGTATTGTATTAATTTTTTAAAATATATTTTAAAATTAGGACAAAAGGTAAAATAAATTTTAAACAGGAAAAAAATGACAAATGATCAACAAGTAATTGTAAATATTTCGAAAATAAGCTGTAAATTATTTAAATAATCAGCAAATAATTCACATATACCAAGTAATAAGATGGGATACGTAACTCACAAATAAATCATTGTTTAGCAAGTATTTAAAATTATGAGTACTTATTTTCCACAAATTAAATACAAGTACCAATTTTTCTTACTCGTATAAAACGGGTCAAGTAACAAATATTTCTATAATAGTGGGTATTTGTCTTGTACCCACCCCTAAATAGCTAAATGAGATCAGTTTTTAGGCGAACTACTTCTTAACAATATCTCAAACTATAATATTGAATGACAACACTTATCAAAATTAACAATTACTTTTTGTTCTCAAAGTAATCACGATTGGATATAATCCAGTAACACAATTTCCACTAATACTAAAAACAACACAAAATAATACAAGATGTAATACCGAAATCCCTTCTCTATAGAAGCCAGAAGGATTAACGGTGAATTTTACCTTATTTGGGTTTGTCTTCTTCATCGTCAACGCATTGGAAGAAGAGAAGATGCTTTGTGAGTTTGATTAATTTCACGTGCAAATCCAAAACTTTTATAGGCTTTTGAGACTCATCCTAAGTCATAAAACTGATAATCGCATTCTATAAATGGAGTGTGCCCTTTCAACCTTCAAACTATTCGCCACATTACAGTTTAAATTATTGATCGATAAATAGTATAAAGATAAAGAAAATAGTACAGAGCTTCAAAAATTATGCTGTTATAGGTGATTATTGTTATGTTTTAAAATAAACTAATTTAATAATATGCTACAAGTACGAGCAAACATATACATATATAGCTGGATCACGTTTTTTTAGCAATACTATACGATTAAGCTTGTTTGGTCGGTGTCATAGTGGAGAGAGAGAACACCTGAGCTAAATTAAGGACTAAATGTAGATCGTAGTTTATTTAAGCATCTTTGTATATATATAATTAATATGTGATTCTAAATTTCTAATCTAATCTATTTAGATTAAAATACGCATATAGATGATATACTAAAATTCATAAACTTATATCAATCAACTTTTTGACGTAATTTACAAACAATTCGATTTTCTTACATCTATTAATCAAATTCAGATTACGTAATTATGGTGTTGATAAAACATTACATATACATAAACATTTGCAACAAGCATATAGAAGAGAAGAAAATTGAATTTACACAATCTTTCTCGAATACAAGTGTCTTTTAATCACTAATAAAATTGCATCTCTACTAATTTCATTCATAAAAAAAGAGAACTCCACCGGACTGGGATTTATCTTCCCAATTTTGGATCTCTTTATATCCAATTCTCTATGTGTTTTGCATAATCCTAATTTTCGGCTTCCGAAACTGCATATGGTATTTCCAGCATTCAGGATTAAAAAACACCATCTTCGCTTCCTACATCTCCTGCATGCATATGGTTGGGATAACACGAAATAAAAGTAGCATCACATGATTTTTTGGGACAAGAACCCCGAGAATTGTCCTATTGAACACCATTATCAGAATGTACTACGGAAACCTCAGTCAGGAGTAGTCGTTATCGACGATATTTCAGAAAGCAAAAATTCTGATTAAAAACCATTTTAACTACCGAGAAAACAGTATCTCGAAGAAGAGAAGATAAATTCATAACCGACAGATTGCCATTAAATCACTCTAAAGATAACCATATAAGTATATTTTTCACCATATTTTACTCAGAATGGTTCATTAAGCGAATTCTTTAGTAAAAATTGTCGAATGAAAGCGATAATCACTTCTTTTTTTAATGTGTTATTTGAATGTTTGTAAGTAAATAAGCATATACGTTAAAAATATATGTCGAATGACAGTAAAAAAATATTCATGAAACTCATGGGTTATTGTAATGATATCATATAATTAAATTTCTTTTAATTCAAATTTTGAGTAGTCAATTCAATATTGATGCATTAATTTATTTTTGTATAGTGGAACAAAAACTACTAAAAATAAAGGAGAACTAGACAAACCGAAACAAGCAGCAAAACGAATAAAACAAACGGATTTGAAGTTTTTTAACAAAAAAAAAAATGATTGTAATAAGAATAGAATGCTCGTGAAATAAAGCTTAATCTTCGCTGTCGATTGATTAGTGATCATGTGCCGCGAGAGACACGCTGACCACAATTTAACACATCTGAGCTCTTTGTTTATTTTTTAAGAAATTATAACTCATATCAAATCTTATTTTCTAAATTAAAAAAAACCCTACAATTAGATCTTATCTCTCTAATGTAATCACTTCTAAATATATTTAATTTTTTTTTTTATAGCAAAGAAAAGTTGCGATTGATTGCTTTGGTTGACCTTATATATATATTTATGCTCACCCGCTTTTATAATTCAAGTCTCCTATTCGAACTTTTTATCTCTAGATATTCTTAGTTCTCTCATCATGTTCAATCCTATCCACGAGATATATGATATTTGTTGGATGATTTGATATAGAATCATTGAGAAGTCTCTAATTTTTTTCATTATCTTTCGTAATTCCTGTGAATAATTTAATTTATCTTGGAAAACGTTTTAAAACTATGCCTGATATGCTTATAAACAAAAAAACTATGCCTGATATTGACTCTCCTAAATGTAGAAGACGAAAGATTGGCTAGAATTAAGATCATTCATGTAAAAATGGAAGACGCGAATAAGATAATAAATTTCGTTTGGAGGATCTTGCTTACAATTAGCCTACCACTTAGTTAAAGACATTTTTCAGGCGACGCTAAAAAAAAAACATTTGATGACTTATTTACCATTTCAAAAATGATGCTGGTGCAACATTTGGAGTTAAACGCTAAATCTTTACCTCTTTTTCACCATATTTTCTTATCGCCAGTTTTCTACCGTTTCAATGATAATGGAGTTCAATTTTTGTATTTTGCCCCAAAAAAAAAAAAAAAAAAAGAGTTCAACTTGTACTACAGCAGTACAATTAAGTTGTTCTAGAAGATTTTACTGAAAACGGTCGCTTCTTTTCAACATACAAAGAATTTGCATCTAATGAATCAAAAGTATATTGCCATATATTTCTCCAATGTATGAAAATTTGAGATTTTGTGTTTCCCTCCACAGCTCACACTTCGAGTTTACGTTTTTTTTTGTCGTGTTCTACTTTATCTTTTCGAAACATATTTCCATATTTTCTTGGCTTATTTGACGTATTTTTAGTAATTAATAAACTGTATTATTCAGACTCGAAACTAGAAAGATCTCAAAAATAAAATATCATAAATAACGCATAACAAATACAAAGTTGGCAAGAAAAATTCTGTAAACTTTGGATTGATTATCGTAACAAAAAATATTTAACGATTTATGTGTATTGAAACGTGCATAACCATGCCTACTTTTGTTGATAAAAATTCATTTGCCTTAGGTTTCTAGATTATAGGTAAATTTTGGGGTTCTAAAACAGTTAAATCATTCTAGCATAGTGGTTAAATGCTTCAGTTAGAAAAATAAATGAAGAGTTCAATATGTTAAATCTGTTATCTTTTTTTCTCTTTTTATTATTATTGGTCATCATATATTTTTTTCTGTTTATTCGAGTCGTCTTTTCCTCTATAATTATTATATCAAAATCAATATATATATATATATATATATATATATTTATAAATGCATTTCTCTTTAGGCCTATGAGTTTCTAAATATATACGGCCCTGGATACGTGTTTCTGTGGTGCAGCAGATTAGTGCATAACTAAATAAAAAAAACCAATGAGCTGATGCTGATTGATGAAGTGTTTAACGTCGGTCGGTGTAGTGTACGCGCCTCCCGAAATGCCACGTGTGTGTTGTTGATCAAAGAACATGGGCGTGTGTGTGATCCCTTTGACCAGTCAAACCACTCTTACTTTGGCACTTTCCTCATACACACAATTGTATACGTAGACATCATTCATTATACGTATATAAGCTCTGCAATTATACGCACGTCGTAATAATTCTGTACGTAGATTTTTTTTTTGGTGATGAATGAATCTACGTACAAGTGATTTGACAATAGATTTCTTTCCCTTCTTTTTGTTTTGCTAAAAGTTTTAAAACAAGTGATTTGACATGTACTACTTAACACTTAATGAGATGACAAAAAAAGACATGTAACTTAATATTTTCCGAATTCTGAAATTTCTTCTGTTTTCCGTTTTAAAATAAATTTCATTGTAGACTAATTGTTGGTGATTCAAAATAATTATCGTGTTGTTCTAGAAATATATATATATATATATATATATTGTAATTTTGTTATGAAGATATCTAATTTGTTTCTATTTATAAAACAAAAATCCAAGAGTTAAAATGTTTTTGTAGGATATAATAAAAAATTATGTTACTTGCTTTAACAATATCAAAACAACAGATATATTTGAGTAGATGGAATAGGTAAAAGCAAATAATACTTCAAATTTCTTGTCAACTAAATTCCAACTAATGGAAAGAAAAAGTACACAAAAGATATTTTAAATAACAAATTCGTATAAATTATAAATTGTACTTTTTTATTCCATATTACAAATTTTTTAGCTAAAAACACAGAGTTTAAGAAAACTATAAATGTTTTGTTATTTTTACACAAAAAAATATTATTTAATATAAAAAAAATTACAAAATACAAATTGTCATAATATATTAAATAAACATAAATTATGCATAAAAAATGAAATAAGTAAAAAAAATTAAAACATCTAAGAAATGGAAGAAAGAGTATTAAAAAAAATGAAAAGGTTTAGTTAAAAATAAAAAAAAGGTTTATGTGTGGACGTGGTAGAGCGAAATCCCAAACATCGATAATGTGAATTTTTATCTTAATAGAAGTTGTGTTTCGAGGAATGGATAGGCTTATTTTAGTTATAAAGTATAATACTTTCTTCCTTGATAAACGCACAGAAATTCAGTTCAATATCTTTTTTAGTTTAATATTACTCACCATAGAAGTAACAATACTCTACCATCTTTAAAACCTTTCATTGAATACAATGTTTATTTCTGTTACATGACGTCCATGTCTGTTCGTATAAAATAAAATATTTAAATGTTTATTTTCACTTTTTTTTTTTTTTTTTTTGTGGTAGCGAGGATAAAATTACGTTTAAGATATATAAATTATTTTAGGTAATAAGAATTTAGACATACTTTTAGAAATCGAACATATGAACTGTATTGCGAGTATCAAACTCAAAGCTCAAAACATCTCAATAAAATTTACGATATAGGGTAATTCTTCCTAACAAGATTTGGCTAGATTCATCGATAATATTATACCTATCAAACTTAGATCTATATATATTAAAAATACGAGATTCTCTGAAGTCGTTCTATTATAACAAAAGTTGTCAGGAGGGGGGGCATATAATTCAATATTTGAAAAATAAGATTCGTATATATATATATATATATATATATATATTTCAAATTAAAATAAGAACGCAATTTTATTATATTTTCATAAACAAATAATAAAAAGGCCTACATAAATACAACCGTCACTTCACTTGTTTCCTTCATACTATCAACTTTTCTCTTTCTTTTTCCGGCGTAACTTGTCTGTGACCCTAAACTCCATAACCTGTGTCATCGATAAAAAGTGTCTTTGCTTCAATCTCTATTACTCTTACTACTTCTCTAATTAATATTCACATAAAGAAAATGTCGGGAAGAAGATCACGTTCGAGGCAATCATCAGGAACTTCAAGGATCTCAGAAGATCAAATCAATGATCTCATTATCAAGTTGCAGCAGCTTCTTCCTGAGCTCAGGGACAGTCGTCGTTCCGACAAGGTACGCTAAATCTAACTAACTCAACAAGTTATGTTATATTTATGTGCATATATATATGGCATGATGAAAATGATGATATATAATATATTGACAGGTTTCAGCAGCGAGGGTGTTACAAGATACGTGCAACTACATAAGGAATCTGCATAGAGAGGTTGATGATCTAAGTGAGAGGCTATCTGAGTTACTTGCCAACACAGACACTGCTCAAGCTGCTTTAATCAGAAGCTTACTTACCCAATAATTCCTATCTTTTTCTTCTTCTTCTTCTTCATTTTTTTTTTGTTTTGTTTACTATAATAATAATAATAGTTTGCGGATTTGATCTTTCTATAGATGATGACCTTATAAACGTTTAATGATACGAGTTCGTCACTTCTGCTTCGCTCATAAATATTCGCTTGTTTCCAATATAAAACCTTCGCCCCTTTTTCGGTTATCTTGTTTGTCTCTTCGGTCATAAATATTCGGTTAGGGTTTTGTTCACCAAAGACTTGGCTATGTTATTATCCAAGCTTAATTAATTGGTTTTGTGCTTTTTTCGTAATTTAAAACATGTCATACCAAGAGCTCTTATATGAAGAACAACGTATTTGTAATTTAAAACATGCCATTTAAAATTTCATGTTAAATTTTAATCGATCTTGAGATAAGAAAATTAAGCTTTAGAATCCTAAGAAGATGTCCAAGGAACACATATTATGAATTTATGGGCTTCAAAATGTCAAAAGAAGAATGCAAAGTTGTAGTTGATTATTAAATGGGTGGATATATTATAAAATAATTAGTTATTTGGAGACCGAGCCATCGATGAAACTGTCATATATTTCCGCATATTAACATTGGAGGAATTGGAAGATTATGTTTATGGGCAATAAAGTATGGGGTGAACTTGACGCTATGCACTCAAAGGAAGCACAAAAAGCTGCAAAATATATGCCATAACCTGATTTCGATTTCTGTCACTTTTTATTTCTTATTTGAGAATTTTATTTTCTTCCCATACTTAATTGAGAGATATTTTGCTTTCTTATAATTACGAGATCTCGTGCAAAAAAAAACCCAAGACTAATGGTTGCGGTAAGTTGAAAATTATTGTCATTTAAATGATCAATGATGATTGAAATAGCACTAAGCACTTACAATTTTTATATGGTGAATTTTCAATAACTATATAACTATAAGTGAATATTTGTATAACAACATTCATTATAAATTTCAGATAGCAACACAACAGTGACATTAACACAAACTACTAACTATATATGTTCTTCCACTATAAGTTGGTTGTCGTATTAGAGAAATAACAAAAATAGCTACGTACATATAAGAGAATATAACAATGTTCATAGTCATTTTCTAGGATTTAAGAAAACTCACATATTATTAGAAATCATATCCACTATAATCCTCTATATTAAATCGTAGATCGATCGTTCTCTATTTATTAAAATTCATAGCTATAACAGTTATCATAAACGATAAATGATCATTTACAATTCAAGAAATCGATAAGAAATAACAAAATAAATCATGTTATTTTTATATATAAAAAAATAGATAAGTGAACAAGTAAATTAATAAAACGAAAATTCATGGGAAGGAGTGTGGGGGACACGAGAGTTGCACGTGACGTAAATGAGTCAATTGGTAATTAATAGGGTGACTCTGACAGGGAGGAAGTTAATACAACACGGAAACTCTTCCCTCTCCGTTCTCTCTAATTATAGTTTTTCCAATTTTTTTATTTAATTAACTTTACAATACCAACCCTTTCTCTACCTTTGCTTCTCTAATCCTCAATTCCAAACCTCTGTATCGATTTGAAATCCAAACACTTTTTTTTAGCCTCACCACTCTCGTTTCCACGTTCTTCCTTTCGTCGGAGGAAGAATGTTGATGACAGAGGCGGTGAGAATGATCGATCCATAGCGTTTTTATATTAGTGTTTGTGTTCCTATTTATTGTCTCTAGGGTTTTGGATGATTAGACCTTTTATAGGATTGAAATGGGGAATTGCTTTGGATCTTGCTCAAAGAGAAACAAAAATAAGGATGATAATGTTGACTCCTCATCAGTGAACTCGAAACCCTTTTCACGTAAGCTCTTCTCGTTCTTCCATATATCTCTCTCTCTGTTTGTGGTTAAATTCATACTGGTATCGTTGAACAGAACTTGTCCTTCTGCCCATACTGATCTAGTTGTTTTGTCGATTTGATTTAATTTTTAGAATACGGACAGAGCTACATTGTCCGAATCTAGCGAGTTAATGCATGCTGATATGCCTTACTATGATGGATGAGTTAAGAATGAATATTTAGGTTTTTCTGGTGTTCTAGTTGGCTTAAAATTTGTATGTACTGCTAATGACGTCCTACTCGAGTGAGCAGAGGAATGTCACCGGCCAGAGGGACGGCGCGGCGTTGATAGAAATTTAATAATGTTTCAATTTACCTTATTCCGATTTTATATGGTCTTTCGAGCAGAGCTTATAAAGGCAATGACTTAGGGTTGTATATACTAATCCATACAATCACAACATGAGGAGATACGTTTATGTAGTTACTGGATTCATCTCCAATGATGACAGAAGCAGAGAGAACTATTGCCCTGTTCTTGAATTAGTAACTGTGCTGTTGATAACTCCCCAAAGTTTCTGTTTATTCATTGCCATCTTTGATGTAAGGATGTGTCATTTTTAATTCTGGTTCAGGAGCTGATAGTGATACTGGAAGAAGCTCGAATCTGTCATATCCATGGAGTTTAAAGCCTCTGATTACAAGAAAATGCGAAGCTAACAGCACTCTACCTGCACCACGCGAAGGAGGAGACATAATGCATTCTCAATATTTGAAATCTTTTACGTTAGATGAGCTAAAGAATGCTACAGGAAACTTCTGTCCAGAGAGTCTAATTGGAGAAGGAGGGTTCGGGTTTGTTCACAAGGGCTGTGTTAATGGTGGACCTGGAATCGAACTCGCGGTTGCTGTAAAGAAGCTTAAAACTGAAGGGTTTCAGGGACACAAGGAGTGGCTGGTAAGCTTCTTTCAAATCATTTTTATGAAGATTTCCCTTTGAGACTACTCTATATATTGAAATCTCTACTTGTGTATGGTTTTCTCCAAAGAGGGAAGTGAATTATCTTGGAAGATTGCATCATCCAAATCTGGTGAAATTGATTGGATACTCCTTGGAAGACGAACACCGTCTTTTGGTTTACGAGTGTATGCCTAATGGTAGTCTGGAAAATCATTTGTTTGAAAGTAAGTAAAGAAAAATCCAAAACTTATGTGTTTCTTCTTCTCTATGCTTTCTTCATGATCTGAATTCTGCTTCTTCTAGGGGGTTCCAATGTGCTTTCTTGGTCACTGCGTATGAAAGTCGCGATTGGTGCTGCTCGAGGGCTTTGTTTTTTGCACGAAGCTAAGGACCAAGTCATTTACAGAGACTTCAAAGCAGCAAATATCCTTCTTGATTCAGGATTTAACGCCAAACTCTCAGACTTTGGATTGGCTAAAGAAGGTCCAAAAGACAACCGTTCACACGTGACAACCGAAGTGATCGGTACAGAAGGTTACGCAGCTCCAGAATATCTAGCAACAGGTTTCTCTTTCTTTAATTTCTCATTTGATTCCATTTCAGTAAACACATAACACGAAAATTTCTAAAACACATTGGCCTTTTTCTGTTCACTGTCAGGTCATCTAACAACGAAATGCGATGTCTACAGCTTCGGTGTAGTCTTGCTAGAGATTCTCTCTGGACGTCGAGCCATAGACAAAACCAAAGCGCGAGAAGAAGAAACCCTAGTGGAATGGGCGAAACCTTACTTGCGAGACAAGCGAAAAGTGTTTAGAATAATGGACACGAAGCTTGTGGGTCAATACCCTCAGAAAGCAGCGTTTATGATGTCTTTCTTGGCTTTACAATGTATCGGAGAGGTTAAGGTTAGACCATCGATGCCTGAGGTCTTGTCTCTTCTTGAGAAAGTTCCATTTCCAAGACATAGAAAGAGTAGAAGCAGAGGTTTTGCTACTAACTCAGCTTCTATGTCTTCAAAACGGTTTCTCAGACACCATAAGGACTAAAAAACTCTTTGGCTTTTGGATCGTTCTTTTGTTGAAATGGAATATAAACCTTATTTATTAAATATATTTAATAACTTATGATTAATTATATATGAAAAATAGAAATTAAAAAAACATGGCCATGATCTATTATTAAGTTTTCACATACGTTACATCTTGTATCTCAATTGAGCACATACTATTCAGTTAGTGGCTATTAATTATACACAATCATGATCAATGTATGTGTATATATATGTACATGTACATAGTGTACATATGTGTATTGTAAGCACTACTATTTACTCGAAATGATTGCATGTCATATATGCATGGAGAGACGAAAAGGGAAGTCTAATCCAAACCTAAACGCCCCTATAAATTACCACAAATTAACATTAATCATATCTTCTCGTAACTCCAAATTTAACAGGACAATCAATTAGCCGTCAACACCCCACTTCTCCTAATAGATTCATCATCACTTCCACTTTTATTCTCTCTCCATATCTTACTACCACTTTCCCCTCTGAATATGTATATAAATCTTTTCTCCCTCATCGATTTTTACAACACAACTTCTATCTCTCCCCCTCTCTACAATGGCTGATCACAAAACCAAAGAAGAGACGCCATTCTCATTCCTAACCCATTCACCATCCTTTGATCACAGGTCAATTTCAGAAGCTTTTGTTTAGTATAATTTGATAATAGTATTTGTTTTCTTATAATTTAATTTCTCTGTTTTTTGCAAACGCATGCAGCCTTTTAAGTTATCCTCTATTTGACTGGGAGGAAGATCTTCTTGCTCTCCACGAAAGCTCTACCTCTCAAGCTTTTCCTTTGACTACAATTTCTCTGCCTTTACCTGATCTTGAACCCTTGTCTGAAGGTAAAATATATAGTTACATAGTTGTCATATACATATATATGTGTATGTCGAGATCTCATGGGTCTTGCTTTGTTATGTAGATGTACTCAATTCCTACAGCTCTGCATCATGGAACGAAACAGAGCAAAACAGAGGAGATGGTGCTTCATCGGAGAAGAAGACGGAACATGGAGCAGTGCAAGAGACGACTAAGAAGAGGAAAATCAATGAGAGACGCAGAGAACATAGCGTGAGAAATATCAGCGATATTACTACCTACACAACTAGTTCAGCTTCAACGGCATTGTCGATGGAAACTGTCTCTCGCTACTTCTACATGCCCATAACTCAGGCTGCTATGGAGCTTAATGTTGGTTTAACTCTCCTGAAAAGGAGATGTCGTGAATTGGGTATTCGCCGATGGCCTCATCGCAAACTCATGAGCCTAAAAACTTTGATCAGTAACGTCAAGGTATGTAGAACAAGGCACTACACTTAGTATTATTGCTTTTAGATTAATGAACTCAAATGTGAGTTTGTATCTCTTTAATCATGTGAATAGGAGCTGCAGAAGAACGAAGGCGAAGAGAATGCAGAAAAATTGACGAGCGCATTGGAGATGCTCGAGAAGGAGAAGAGGAAAATCGAGGAGTTACCGGATTTGGAGTTTAAAGACAAGACAAAGAGGCTAAGACAAGCTTGTTTCAAGGCTAACCACAAGAGGAAGAAGAAGAGAAGTCTCAAGTCCGATCAGCCCCAGATGTGTATACCCTCGGGTTCAAGTAGCGGATCAGCCGCTAGTGATGAGTCGGTTAACGAAGCAGGAATGGAGAGTGATGAAGAAGTGAAGTATCTCTTGTGTGGTTTCTCAAGTGAGTTTAGTGGTTTGTGAATCTGCTTTTTGTGGAATCTTGGGATTGTAAAGCCACATGTTTTATGACTAATTCAATGAACAGAACATAAATACGATACTTAATACCTTGAAGAGCAACAACAACAACATTAGTGTAGACTAACAAACAAACAAAAAGAAAGAGAGATAGGAAGAAAGGGGATAAACCTCACTTTTGTTGTTAAACATTAAGCTTCTCAATCTCTCTCCTTAGAGCATTAGCCCTAACCAAACTCCCAATGGTGTTCACAGCCAACTTGAGATCCTCCAAAGGACTACCCGGTGCAACCCTCTTGTACAGATAACTATCAAATGTCATCTTCTGAACATACTCATCAGCACACATCTCCACAAACGCTTCTCTAGCCGGATTCGATCTGTAAAACACTTTCTGTAACACATCGAGCACCCTGTACGTAGGCAAGTATGTCTTATCCCATTTCTCCAAGTACTTCCTCAAGTCCCCTTCGTCAATCATCTTCTTACCTGTTGCAACAAAAAAATTCAAGAGTTTAGGATTCACTAAAAACTTAGAAACTCAAGAACCCGAAAGAGGCGGTTTTTCTTTACTTACCATTCTGTGAACCTTCAACAATGGCTTCAGCACACATTCGTCCACTCTTAGCAGCAAAGTAGATCCCTTCACCAGAGCATTTAGTCACATACCCTGCAGCATCACCTACAAGAGCCACTCGTTTCGAAAGCCTACGTGGTCTCGGGTGTTCAGGAATCGGATGAGCCTCAACACGGATTATCTTGCCTCCAAGAATCTTGTCTTTGGCTCTGTTACGAGTCGCGAGCTGGAACTTCTTGATATCACCTTTGTGAGTCACAGTGCCTGTTCCAACAGCTACATGGTCGCACTTAGGGAACACCCAACCGTAGAAATCCGGCGACACATCATCTCCAACATACATCTCAGCTAAATCCTCATAGTAAGTCATTTTCTCATCAGGAATCCTAATTCTCTCCTGCAAATTTCCAATTTTTCACCACTAAACTCCATAAGAACATGATCTTTCAAATCCTAAACAACTCCAATCTCATCAAGAACAAATCAAACATGGAAAGAGTAAGAAATATGACCTGAAATGCGATTGCGTAGTCGTAATCACCAGCGTCAATAGATTTGGCAACCCTAGAGTTAGCTCCATCAGCTCCGATCACAGCATCAACCTCCATTGTCTTCTTTGTTCCCGTAGCTCCTGTTTTACCATCGTACTCCGTGTAATGCAACGTGTACGGCGAGTCCCAATTCTCCGGATGATCCATCTTAAGGAAGAGACCATTAATAACAGTAGCTCCACTCTTCTCAGCTCGTTCTCTCAGATACGCATCAAGCACTTCTCTTCTCACCATACCTATATACTCATGCTCCTTAAGCGTACGGCCAATGTCAACAGCGATGTTCGAAGGCGAAATCATCTTCATCTTCGTCACTCTCCGGTCAATGATATCCAACGGCAAATTGAATTCTCCGACCATACAGAGCGGAATGGCGCCTCCACAAGGCTTACAGTTGTCCATCTTACGCTCGATGAGAATCGTCTCGATACCTCCTTGAGCTAGAGTCTCTGCAGCTGCTCCTCCTGCTGGACCACCACCGATGACGGCTACGCGGAGTTTACGGTTGGAGAGTTTGGGACTGGATCTGGCTGCGGTTACTCGGAGAGAGCTACGTCGTTGGGGGAGGGAGAGTGATGACGGTACATGAGAGACGAAGTTGGTTTGCTCTGTTGATGATTGACGAAGTCCGGTGAAGGATTTGAGTGTAACTGACGCCATTGTTGTTTGAGAAAAAAGCTTGAGGAGTTCTCAGTGAACACACACTTAACAATGGAGTCTCTCTCTCTCTCTCTCTCTCTCTCTCTGGTTCAGTTTGTGTTTTGTTTTAATGTGTTTTTGTTTTAGTGGATTAGATATTGTTGGAGATTTCCGAGGGATATGTACCGTTTGATTAGATAATGGACGGTTGTGATGAGATGAGGATAAAGTTATCTGTGGCGCCCATTTTGTGGAGCAAACGGCTGAGTTTTGGCCACGTAGGATATAAAGTTATGTAACTATTTTGTTGTCTTTTGATTATTTTTATGGGGAGTTTCTGGTTCACACAAAAATGGTTCAATGGATATTTCAGTGTCTTTTTTTTTCTAATGACCAATGAATATTTTAGTTTTATTAATTACTTAATAGAAAAAAATAAGAAATGTTTTCAACCAAAATTGATTTGATCCTACCTAACCTGCTAGGTCCGTAACTCGTAAGTTTTTGTCGGATCGTTGGTTTTTGCAAGGTTTTATTTTTCGGGTTTAAGCTTGGTAAAAAGAAAACACTGGCTTTTTAGGTTCAATCAGACCGAATTGGTGTCCGAATTGCGGGTTTACTAGTCTAACCGGCCCGGTTAGTCTGGATTTCAAAACACATTTTGATCAAATTATTAACTCCCTCTGTTTTAGACACGGTACTCTGTTTCAGTCAGAAAAAGCCTAGACTACACAGTACACAAGTCATTCATTGTCCAACGGCTCAGACTGTCACTTTTGTTTATTCACCAGACTACCACTGGATCACCTGAGTTTTTTCCAGCCGTGCATTCTCCATCGGTCCATTGGGCTTGACATTGGCCCGTGATTAAATGTTCCAATCTTAGCTCATGAGAAAAAAACAAATCACAGACCAACACGAAATTTTTAAGAGAAAATCTTCTGTCTTTAGTTAATATATGATTTTATTGATATTTTTAGTAAGAGTTAGGGATGTTATATAGGACTCAGAATTTAGAATCAGCTCGGATCGTTAAAGTTAATGTAATCCCTGACTTTGAATAATTGAACATGAAGAATTTTTGGCTAAAGGGTTTTGGTAAAAAGTCTTAAGCTAAAATAGAGCCAGCCTTTTTACATACAAAATTTTTTTTTCTTGAAAGTAAAATTTTAATATTAAGTTATTAACTAATATGAATTATTACGGTTTTGGCGGAAAAATATAATTTTGCGGTTTTGGCGGAAAAATATAATTTTGTAGTTTTTGGCGTGAAAACGAGATTTTGTAGTTTGACGGAAAAACATAATTCATCAGTTATAATGACAAAAAATATGTTTAGTTTTGACAAAAAAAAGGAACATAACGATTATGGCACAAAAAACGATTTTTTTGGTTTTGGCGGAAAACATGATTTTGCGGGTTTGGCGGAAAAATACGATTTTGCGGGTTTGGCGAAAAATGATTTGATGTGAAAATTCGATTTTGCGGTTTTGGCGGGAAAATATAATCTTTGCGGTTTTGGCGGGAAAATATGATTTTGCGGTTTTGGCGGGAAAATATGATTTTGTGGTTTTAGTGGGAAAATATGATTTTGCGGTTTTGGCGAAAAAAACGATAAGTGAAATTATTTATAAATTTATTATTTATATGTCTGTGATGTTCTAGTGTTTCCATTTGATAATTAAATAATAGAGTTATCAACATAAAAATTATGTTGAAAAAATATTTTTCTTAAAGATGAAAAAAATGGAAGGATAAAAAAGATCAGAATAGGTTCAACTCTGTTATACAAAGTTTCAGAACTCAAAATGGGTTAGGATTCATTCGAAGCCGAGTTTTAAATAAACAGAGTCTGGTTAGACCGAAAATCTCTATTTAATATTCTTAGTAAGAGTGGCCAGAGTCACGAAAAAGCAAGTGAAGAATACATGCATGAGGAAAATCATAAGAGTTTAATAGAGGTTTAGTTTATTGAACACTACAAAGATAAATTCTTGTTTAATAGAGGTTTAGTTTATTGAACACTACAAAGATAATTAAGGTAAAGTTTATTTCTTGTTTTACTCTGTAAATGAGTTCGTAAACCCAAAACTTGAAATTATTTACCCAAGATTTAACAATTCCCTAAAAAACAACACTTCAAGTTTACGGACAAGAAACGGTTACAACTTACGACACCAGCACGAGGAAAGAGTAGTTGAAAGTAGGTTTGAATCAAACATAAACAAAATTAATTATTAAAAAAACAAAATCAGTTGGTTCATCAACTCAAAATCTACCTTCACCATTTTATTCTCACATTACTCCTCCACCTTTCTTACTTAGTCCTATTTTTTCACCTCCAAAACCCTTTAAAAATAACAACCAAACAAATCTTTTTCAATCAACACACTTTCAAATTTGGCGATATGAAGTTCTGCGCGATATTGGTGTTGTTCATCGTTCTTGGAATCAACGGTTACGATTGCAAGATAGTCCAGTTTATATTCGGAGATTCATTGTCTGATGTAGGCAACAATAAGAATCTACCGAGGAGTTTAGCGACGGCGAATCTACCCTATTATGGTATTGATTTTGGCAATGGTTTGCCTAATGGAAGGTTCACTAATGGCCGCACTGTTTCAGACATTATAGGTAAGTCATGTGTATGAAATTATAAATTAATCAGTGATCATGGTTAACATGTGAATGACAAACTTTTACAAGCTTATAATGGTTTTGTTTAAATTTTAAGGTGATAAAATTGGATTGCCAAGACCAGTAGCCTTCTTGGATCCGTCAATGAATGAAGATGTAATACTTGAAAATGGAGTGAACTATGCTTCAGGAGGTGGTGGAATCTTGAATGAAACTGGTGGTTATTTCGTAAGTCTCATGAAATAATAAGCTTTTAATATTTGCATCAAAATAAAATGAAGTGATTTTTGATGATTTTATTTTGTTCTCCTGGGGGTTGTTATGTGAAGATCCAAAGATTTTCGCTATGGAAGCAAATAGAATTATTCCAAGGGACACAAGATGTAGTTGTCGCAAAGATAGGGAAAAAAGAGGCAGACAAGTTCTTCCAAGATGCTCGATACGTCGTTGCTTTAGGCAGCAATGACTTCATTAACAACTATTTGATGCCTGTCTATAGCGACTCTTGGAAGTACAATGACCAAACCTTCGTAGACTACTTAATGGAAACACTTGAATCTCAACTCAAGGTTAATTAGTCTAAGCAAAACACTTCAGTTACATTTAAATAAGTTTAGTTTTTACAAATCGTCTGGCTGATACATATATACTGTGATATTATAATGTTTAGGTGTTGCATAGTTTAGGAGCGAGGAAGCTAATGGTGTTTGGGTTGGGACCAATGGGTTGTATCCCACTCCAAAGAGCTCTAAGCCTCGATGGCCAATGTCAAAACAAAGCGAGTAATCTTGCTAAGAAATTCAACAAAGCCGCCACCACAATGCTTCTAGATCTCGAGTCCAAGCTCCCTAATGCAAGCTACAAGTTTGGTGAAGCCTATGACCTCGTCAACGACGTTATCACTAACCCTCAAAAATACGGTAATATAAAACTTTGATAAAATCAAAAGAAGCATTAGTTAACGACATTTTTCATTTAAAAAATAATCTATCCAAAGTTTCATTTTCCACACACAAATTTACATAAATATCTATTGGTCATAAAAAACAAAAAGTTTCTAGATTTTATCAATAAAAATTGGATAAATTCTTCTCATAAAGGCTATTTTTTATCGCTTTAATCATCGGATTAACTTATTTATATGCTTCTGTGGAAAATATTATAGGGTTTGATAACTCGGATTCGCCGTGTTGCTCGTTCTACAGAATCCGGCCGGCGCTGACGTGTATTCCGGCGTCGACATTGTGTAAAGACAGAAGTAAGTATGTGTTTTGGGACGAGTATCATCCCACCGATAAGGCCAACGAGCTCGTTGCTAATATTCTCATCAAAAGGTTTGACTTCATGCGCGCCGATGACGGTACCTCCCATGCTCCTTCTCCGGCGCCAGATATTTCTCCTTCTTCCGACACTAACTGATCCAATTAATGTCTAAATTATATGTAATGATTCTGTATATTGTTTGATCATGTTGTGGAGAGCTTCGTTTTCCTATTTCATTTTAATCATGTGAAATAATGTTTCATTATCTGTATTTTGTCCTTCATCTGTTGTATCTGTTAATTCCAGAATTTGTCTTATAATAGTAAAGATATTATCATGTTTGAGGTGGTTGTGTCCTCCACTGTCTCAGTGTCTCTCCACCAAATAAAACGAAAATAACATTTAGTTAATGTGGAAAAAGATTACACAAAAGATAAATTAACAAAAATGGCATATTTTAAATAGTGTAACACTGTTAGGGGAAAAGCAGAGTAAAACCTTTTTGTGTTTCAGTGGATGACCTAACCTGGGCTAAGATAATGGTGGGACTTTTAATTTAAAATTCCAAAAAAAAAGTCTCACCTTTCTAGACATGGGTTTCATAAAGTTTTGAGTCTTAACAAATATTTGATATCTTTACATAGTCTATTAGATTAAGATTCCATTGTATTAAGACTCCCCATGCTCTTAAATCTTGATACATATCATATAAAATGATTATTACAATTTTATAGAAGCTAGATTACAAGAAATTTGGAATTAGCATTCAGAACAGTGAGGAGTATGGCGGTTGTTAGCTCCTGATCCTGGATAATCGTTAATCTCCTCAACGTTCATCATCCTCCGTGTCCTTGTTCTTCTCTTAGGTTCAGTTTCAGTGCGTCTCTATGAAAACATGAAGCATCCAGACAAAAATAATCAAGAACAAGAATCAAAATACAAAAGAGACTTGATCTTTGCTCACATTGTTTGTGTGTCAGTGTGTGTGGAGTAGATTCTTACCAGGTGGCTAATCTGATTAAATTCATGTCCTTTGGTTAAGTCTGTTAACTTCTCAGTTCCTGCAATAAATAAGAAATTAAAACAAGAAAGAAACAGAACAAGAACAAGAAACTTGAGGAGGTTTAGAGAGTGAATGAGAGAGGTATTACAGACTTGCAGTGATTTGGACAGGCTTCAAGGATATGTAGAGAGACAGAAGAGCTAAAATCAAGAACATTCGACGACGACAATACAGTCTTCTCGCCATCTTTTCCTTTAAAAGACAGAAGATATGGTCTGTTTCTGCTGTGTTCTTCAAGTAAAGCTTTGTCTGATTTATACAAAAACCCTGTGTGCTCTTCTTCTGGATCTGTAGGGTTATCGTGGAAGAAGATATCGATATTAAAGAAAGGAAGATTGTGCAAATTTTCTCATTTGCTTTAGATCTCTACCGTTGATTGTGGAAATAAGCCTTTTGAGTTGGAGACATCACATGATGCTCATCAAATTAAAACTCTTCTTTTTTTTTAAGTACTAGTGTTGTATTATATAATACACTGACACACAAAGATAGACACAAATCTGCTGAATATCATGTATGTACACACATACGTAGACATGTACGCTATACATATACAAAAAAAAAAAAAAAAAACTTATATGTACATTGCTACAGTGGCTCAAACTAATCTTTGATCACACGACACATTTTACTCATGACCTCTTCCGAGTCAATCTGGTTGCTGCAAAATATAGAAACATAAGATTAGTCTCTGGAATTTGAATGATAAAGCAATTTATCTGTGAACTAACCTGATTGTTATCAGAGTGGTCAAACACTGGGTTACTACAAGTTTGATGATGATCAGTAGCAGCAAACACCGGTTGATCAGGAAATTGGAAGTTGTTGCTAACCGGATACGTAGAAGGATCTTGTTGGAAGTTAAAGTCAAAACCCGAGTCTAACTTCTTCTCTTCTTGCATACTAAATTGTGTAGGATACGGATATTCTTCGCCGAGTTGCAAACTCGAGCAGCTGTTTCCGTTTAGCTCGTTGAACACATTGCCTTCTTGTCTTAAGCGGTCAAATTGTTGTTCAAGGTTGCAATTCTGATCTTCTTGATTTCCAGACTCGAAGAAGCTTGAGTAAACCGGAAGTGATGCAATTGCAATATTTTCCATCTCACTGTTGATCATAAATCTTTGAATTGAGCAGAACATACAACTTCAAAGCATACTTTTAAGTGAATTAACAGTTCACTAACCGATGAGGAAGAAAACTTGAGTCAGCAGGTATGATCATTCGTTGGTTATTGTTATCAGGAAGCCATGAGATTGAATGGTTTTCTTGAAAGCCATTTATTACCAAAGGTGATGATATCCCAGTGTGAAACTGCATTAGAAGGTTTGGTCTGGTTTAGGAATGTGAGAGAGAAAAGAGGGACAAGTGTTATAACTTATACTAACCTGTGTTGTTGTACATTCTAGTAACATGAGTTGATTCTTTCTGAAATGTTCCTGCAAGTCAAAACCTGCCTCCATTAGTAACACTTAACATTTTCATATGAGTGTCTGTGTGTATGTGTGTGATCAAGTCATATATAACCATGGCATACCTTGTGAATCTGAACTGTTTCAATAGATTTTCTCAATGATTCTTCCAAAAGCTCCAGATGCTTGATGTTTCCTATTCTCTCGATGCTCGCCCAACAACTGAAAAGCACACAATATATCTAGCATAGTAAGTTAAGAGAGTTAAAGAAACAAATGAAAAATATAATAAAACGATACTTAAAACCGAAAAGCTCGAAAGTTCCACCTCAATCTCCTATGACACTCCATAACCTGAGCTTGAAAAAGTGCTACTTGGTTAGTCAGACCCTGTTCATGAAATGTTCAATACATAATTTTAGCAATCAAAATTAAAGAGTTTAGAAGTATCCAGAATCATGATGTTTGATCGATCATCCTCACCTCAATAGTTTGTTTTCTGCAGGATGAAAAAAGACCACCGTTCAAGTGTTTTTCTAAGGCAAAATAATGCTCTAGTTTCATAAATGTCTTCTTCAGGGCCTACACAATAAGTAGATGTTTCAGCTCAATATGTTTCCTAAAACCAACTAATATGAGAAAGGAAGAGAGATCCATTGTAGTTTTACCTCAAGGCTCTCCAGTTTTCTGTTATGTCCAAAACAAAAGCTATCAGTTTCATAACACAAATATATTAAGATCATGAGTCTATCTGTACTTGAGAGTTGAGAAAGAAACGATGCTTAAACATATACCGTTTTGTCCTTTCTTGAGGAGTCAACTGCGAGAACTTGAAAATAACATCTCCAATGCATCTGCATCAAGAAGAAACCATGAACTTGTCAAAATTCAGGTGAAGTACCCTAAGGTAAGATATCTTCCCCATCATTTGAAACCCACAATATTTCCATAACTACACATGATGATGAAAGAACAATACCATAGTTGGAAATAAGCAAACATCAAAACAAGATGATTCCCATTTTCCTTACCTATGATCTCCATGGAATGCGGTAGGCCTTCCGGTAGGAGAAAACATAAGAAGAACAATATCAATGTCACACAATATGGACAACTCTCTGGCTTTCTTCAAAATCCCACTTCTTCTCTTTGAGTATGTATTTTGCCTGTTGCTACTGCTCTCTAACCTCTTTATCATCAGCTTAACCCTTCCCATTCTGCAAATCCAAACCTCATCAAAAATAACAACTTTCGCAGAAAAATGAAAATAAAGGATGAACATTTCATGGAGTACTAACTTCGGATTATTTGGTATCCACGAGCTAAAACCCTAAGATTCTCAAAATCGGTTTGTACGATGTGAGTTTGGCTTAACCCATCAAGGAAAAATCTCTCCTTTAAGAGAAGAGAAACCACTGTAATGGACGAAAACAGAGAATTAGGGATTTGTCTTGTGGAGGAATTTAAGAAGATGAACAAGCAGAGATTAACCATTGGAGGAGAAAAGAAACACAAAAGATTCTCCAGCAGAGAGAAAAAAAAAATAATGGCGAAAACAGAGAGCTTACAGAAGCAGACGAAAGGACAACCTTTGATTCCGCAGGGAAACTCAAGACATCGACCAACGGAATTGTGTGCTCTGCGTATGGAGGAAGAGAAGAAGACAGTTTAATTCGTTAATCAATGAGGCTGTTTCGTTTAATTAAACACTTTGATTATTCGAAATTTTTACGTTCGTTTTCTTTTACAATTTTATTGGGCCTTTAATTTGTCAGATGGGTCAAAATCATATTTTCATACAAGCCCAGTCATATCTTTTTGCCCTAATTTTCGCCGCCTCTGCTTATCTATATAAGGCCTGCGTGTTTCGTTGGAGACAAATTAGAGCCTCTTCTCTTAAAACCCTAGTCTTGTATCTCTGTTTATTCTCTTATCGATTCGAGGGCTTTATAAAAGATTCAATCTTGTGTTGTGTTGTGTTGTGTTGAGGTCGTTTCTGTTTTATTATTGTTGTTTGTTATGATGCCTTGATTGATGCCTGTGATGGTGTTAAATATACTTTGAGAGCTAAGTCTCTAGGAAAACAAACCAACTCTGAGGCAATTTTAATCTTTTTTTATTCTCTATCTAGTTGTGTTACTTTAGGGTTCCATTCGAGATTATTTCTTGTTTATATAGGTGTTAGTTGCATCTGATGATTCTCTCTAATTCTTTTGTTATTCTTATTTTTAGAGGTTAAATGTGAGTGCAAGTGACGATAAAAAGACAGGGACATCAGATTCTTCTTTTGGAGAAGTAGAATGATAGAGTATGTCTAGATGGGAATCTCTCTGATGCACTTACTAAACTTCTTTAAAGTGTTTTTTTTTTTAAAAAAAAAGCTTTGGTTTAATGATGTTTGTTTTGTGCCGATGATGTATATCTATTGATGTGTTTTCATCAGATTTTCATAGTGATGAATTAAATCACAATTGTCACTACCTCTGAGGCATATTCTTCAGTTTTTTTGTTTTGTTTTTACTCACATACATTTGATCTTATGTATTTTCTTCGAAGCCTGATGATTGCATCTAAGAACGGAGATATGAAGGGTTGTTTTGTTGTAGCCTGAATTTAGTTTTGGCTCCAAAGCTTACCCAATGTAATCATCTTGCTTAACTGTATATGAAGGCCACCTAATCCAGATCCTGTTTCATATCTTGAAACTTTGTACTTAGTTTTTTTTTTGTAGGAGGACGTACCCAGAAAAGGATTTCATGCTTCCAAGATTGTACCAAGATTTGTAACTATAAAAAGTCTAAAATGGTTACCTTTTTCAGAATTTAGAATCATGTACAGATTTTTTTTTCTTTTTCTTAAATTCATGATGTCTTCTCCATTCTGGTTGAGTTTCTACTTGTATATATACATTTTCAAAAAATTACTGACAATTTTGTATTCGGTGCACAAAAAAATAGTCTGTAATCAAAAGTGACGAGAAGTTTAAGTTTCGATCCTTTTCAAATGGAACCAAATACATAAATTAACAATCTTTGATAAGAAAATTATACATAAACTAACAACAAAGATTGTAAAAATGAAGTTTTTCTTCTCCTCTTAAATATACTTCCTCCAGCAATTTGCTCTCCATGATCTTCACATTCAGACGAACAAACCCACAATTTCAACTTGTCCAGATTATACTGCTTATGACAAATGGTTCCCTTTGAATTTCTCATTCTGAACCATGATGCTTTCCAACAGAAGAAAGACCTTCTGTTCTGCTCCGAACAATCCGATGAAACACTTCCCTTACTTTCCTCTCAAACGGATCCAAACCATTCTTCAAAGCTTCTTGAAGCTTCCCCAATTCCTCAATCCTCTCCCTCACTTCAATCTCCTTCTCATCCGACAAAGGAAACTGAACAGAATCAACCAATTCATTCATCAGTCTCGAACTCCTCTCAAACTGATATATCTCTTTCAACAACCCACAAGTGTTCTTCCTCTCTCTCTTCTTCGATTCCTCGATGATCCTATCGTGCAACGACATCAAAGACCCTCCCCACTGGTAATTCCTAGGAACATTGAAATGTACTTGCAAGCCTCTGTCTTGACAAGGAATCGCTGCCACAAGTGCCCACATCACGAACAACAATATCGAAGTCATTGTATAAACTGGAACAACGAGACCATTAGTTGCAGTGATGTCACTAGCTCGAGGTGTAGCTAGATTATTCCCTATAGCTTGCAATTGCTTAGAAGCTGACCATGATCTTGAAACACTCCAAGAAAGAGATCTGAAATGCCCAATTGTACGGTGATGGAGATGATCTTTGTTCCTTCCAAATGAACGGTTACGATGCTGCGACGACACTGAGCTTGAAGATGAATCCTTCTCATCAAGCATACCAATAGCTAACTCAATCAAAGTCTTCCTCGCACGACGAAACTGACCTTCTCCGAGAGGTCTCTGGGTACTTCCTCCACCGTTGTTGTTGAAAGCACAGATAACGATTTCGATTAGTTTCTGCCATTGACGGATCTGTTCAACACCATCACGAATCGCGTTACAGACATCGAGAGCCTTAACGCTTCTCTCGAAGTAATCTGAAATCAATCGATCCATCGGTGGTTTAGTAATCATCGAGCGATGATTAATAACGATGGAACGAAACTCTTCTTGACAAGACAGAAACGAATCAAGAAGCTTCCCAACCCATTCAAGAGACAACAGATCTTCACAACCAGAGGCATTGAGATCGATAAACCTCTCAGCTACTTGTCTCTGAAAGGAATCCAACTCCGCCTCCATCTGAGTCAACTCGTTTCCGCCCACCGTCGCTGAGTCAACCGAGTTCACCGCCGAGTCTCGCCGTAGATTCAGTAAAGACCTCCCGAATGATCTTTGATATTCCGTCGCTGGCATCCTCAAAATCAAAAAACCCAGATGATGAAAAATGTGAGATTGACAATCAAATCAGAGAGGAAATTCTCATCCCCAAAAAATAAAAAATCGCTCCTTTTTGCTGATTTTAGAACAGAGGAAGAGAGAGTGAGGATAGAAATTAATAAACCCTAATCGAAAGATCTTGCCTTTATATTGAGAATTGAGAGAGAATTTTGACCGCGTCTTAGATAAATTTGGAAAAAAATGCATTTATATTTTAACATTCCAACGAAAAAGATCTTTTTTGTCTATTTTGTTTTTATCAATTTTAATTTTATTGCGTTGTTGTGACTCGTCCGAAACACGCAGCTAACACGTCAATCTTATAACCCAAGTAGGAACATAAAAATCTGTCTAATAAGGGTCATTGCGAAATCTCAGCCGTTGGATTGACAAGTGATCAGAGCGCAGACATATATTGCTGTGAGACGAGACATGACAGCACGTGAAGGGTGTAAGAACGGAAGCCACGTGGCGAGACGTGAGTTGGGGAAGTGTGACGGAGAAGGCCTCAATTTAACAGCTCAGTCTTAGTTGGCGCGTCATAGAGACTTGGTCCCGTTGATTCGTTTTCTTTTGCAACTTTTCTAGAAACCTTAAGGACAATTTGCTGACGTGGTTTTTTTATTTTTTTAATATATGGTTGCATCAATAGTGACAAAAAAACAAAATTTAAGGAGCAAGTCAAATTAATTTTAGGCACTATTTCTTGGTTGATATTTGTATATTACTAGACCCTTTTTTTAATAACTAGACTAGTACTAAATTACAAATGGATACATTATCAATTGAATATGATTTTCATCACGATGAAAAATAATCAAAAGATGTGATTAAAAGTTAGAAAATTATGTTTGAACGATAGCCTTTTACATCTTAAATTAATACAAGACGTATGATGCACACTACACTAGTTAGAGTAAAAAATACCTGTTTAGATATGCAAAATATGTAATTATATCCTTCTGTCTATTCTGTAAAATCCTCATTATCTGGAAACCGTATTATGAATATGATAATTTATCGAATAAAGTGAATTAGATATACAGTACTAAGAAATTTGAAAGTATAGCACGTGTTAATTACAAGTTCCAAGAGACATAGAACGATGGAAGTCATTAAGAAAAATTATAAACAAAGGATTATGACAGACAAACTCTCCTTTGAGATTTGACTATTTCTTGAAAATTGGAAGTTGTTAAGAGAATAATATTCGTGCAATTTGCGTAGTTTTTGCGTTAAGCTCTTTCTCGCCAAATAAGTTGCACAATAATAAATTATTAAACTATACTTTTTACATCGTTTTATTATAAAAGTTTCCGAACAGAAATTATGTAAAAGTTGAATAAAAGTCTTAAATAACAAAATGGTTCAGTTTCATTATTTTCTGTCCAACAAAATCATTAAAAAAAAAACTACATCTTAATTTCTTAAAAAAATCTAGTTTGTTATATATATATATATATATATATTATATATATATATATCAATGTCTATTTGTAACCACCAAATCTTATAAAAATATTTAATTAAAATAACATACTAAACATTGAATAATTTTATTAATACGTATCCAAACTTTAAAAATATCAAATTCCATCATGATGGGTGTTACACGAATATAAGAAAATCATATATTTGGTCACAGAAAGATTTGTTTTTAGAGTGAAATATTTAATACAACTAATCTGAGACCGAGATCAAAGGACGTGGTCCAGGATTTGGAAGGCAACGGTCACAATCTCTGAAGTAGATAGCTGCAGCCATCACTCGTTTAACAAATCAAATTCCATATCATTTTGCTCTTATATTATACGATATCTTAAAGGTTTCGTCATGAATATTATTAGTTGATGGGATGTTTAAAGAGTTGTATTTACCACGTGAAATATTTTTTTTTTTTTTTAAAAAAATAAAGTTTAATATAATTTTCAAAAATTTTGACAAAATTTACAGATAACAACTAGAAACGGATAAAAACACGCTACAGAAAAATAAAAAACAATATTACTACTCAAAAAGTTTCGGGTCGCTCTTAAGTATTCATGGCTAAGTCGTGGGGAGAAACACCAATTCTGAGCCCGCGAAACTCGGAAATTTGTGTGGTTGCCACAGAACCGAAGAACTGGAATCCTCATCCTTGTTACCACGAGACGATCTATCCAAGGCCAGTCCTCAAAACCTCGCGATAGGAGCTTACAGCTTCTCCGAGAACTAACGCAAAAACGCACAGGCAACCGCGGACTTCTACACTAGCTCAGCGAGATAGCGACGCCACTTAGACCTATCTGCCGCCTCTATTCAATACCTATGGAACCTTACCGGAGCACCCAAAAGCTCACATTCACAAATTGAACAGACACCGACAACACCAAAGACAACAAAAACTCCACCTAAAAGCATACCGGAGACGATGTGAAAGGGACAAAGCCAAATGGACACGGGAAAGCCATAACCATGACCGAAGAAGCTGCCACCCTCAACTGCCCACCAATGAAGGAGAGACATCGACCACCATGAACAAATACCCACGACGCCACTAACCGCCATGAACAAACCAGGAAAAGACAAATCGACCCCGAGACTTGCCTCCACAAGAGACGCCCACCTGAATCCAAAGAACCACCACCGGAGCTGGAGAAAAAAAGGCGGAGAAACCGAGAAGCAAAGATCCGCCTTGCCGAAAACTCACCGTAGTGTCCAAACCACAAGAGGAACGGCGACATCAGAAGAAATACGGCGATGCACCACCGGTTTATCAGATATGAAGGATGGTCCCGAACGTTAGGAGCCGCACCGCTGCCACCGTCGCCGCATCGAAGCCACAACCTAAAACGGAGAGAGACACGCCGCACGAGGATAGATCTGAAGCCAATCTCGCCGGAGACTAAACTCAGAAACTGCACCGTCCCCAAGCGTCGAAAACCGTAGCCCACTGGGATAGCAAGGCAATCTTTCCTTTACACCGTGCGTAGGCCTAGTGAAGAAAACTCGGATTTTTTGAAATATCTAGATTCGAATTTGTATCTGGCGGATCCGTAGTTTTGATATCCGGATCTGGATCCGAAATCCGGGTATCCGTAAAAAACCTAGGATATTCGCGGATACCCGGATCCAGTTTTTTTATAAAAAAAATTATTATTATAAAAAGTTTGATTTTAAAAAAAAAATATTATATATAATATTAATAATTAAAATATTATTATAATATTAATATTCTGGATATCCGGTTTTGTTTTTTTTACTAGCTAGATCTGATCCAAAATTTCATTATCCGAATCTGGATCCAACCCACCCGAATATTTTGTTTTTCCGGAGTGGATACCGAATCTGATACCGGATAATAAATCTCATGCGTACCCTTCACCGCTTTGAAGTTTACTAAAAAGCCCTCAAATCATTCCAAAACCAAAAAAGGCAACCGCAAACCCTCATTACTTGGGTCAACGATCACCTCCTTTAAGCGTAGGTTAACTAGTAATCGCAGAAGCGCATGTTAGCATACTTTGATGTGACGCATCTGGTAAGTAAAAACGCCAGTAATCGCAAAAGTCTTTTCCTTTCTTCTTCCTACGGATTCCCCCCCACCCCCAAAGAAGAGAAATATTATCAAAGAAGGCTAAAATCATGAGCAATCATATGGGATTGCTCGATCTTGAGAAGCATTTCGCCTTCTACGGAGCTTATCACAGCAATCCCATCAACATTATAATCCACACTCTGTTCGTATGGCCAAACGTCTTCGCCACTCTCCTTTTCCTCTACTCCACGCCACCGATATTAGATCACTCTCAATTAGGGTTCCTCCAATCCCTGACCTTTGACGGCGTCTTGCGCTTGGACATTGGATTTACTCTCACTGTGATTTATGCTATCTTCTACATCTGTTTGGATAAGAAATCTGGGGTTTTAGCAGCTCTGTTATGTTTCTCTTGTTGGATTGGCTCCAGTTTCCTCGCAGCTCGACTTGGACATTCCTTAACCGTAAAGGTGAGCCCTTTTATCACAATAATCTGAAAATATCTCATCTTTCTGGGGAATCTAGACGTATATATAACTTAACTAAGTCAGCACAATCTGGCTGCTTCGTGCATTTGATGCTCAGTTTCTTCTATGCTTTGACTTTGAAAGCCTTCTTGTGTTCTTTTGCTCATAGTGATAATGATTCTATCATTCTAATGTCACTTTCGAGCTCTTGTTTTCTCTGTTGGTGTTCTTTCATGTATATATGATAATGATGATGATGATGATGATGATGATGATGGGTTTATGTGGTCCTTTCATGGTCATTGAAATGACAAAATGTGGTCCTTTCAATATCCTCCAAATTCAATGTCTGCATCACTTGGTTTAAATCAAAGTTGCGGTTTTTTTCTCTTTTATTGCAATTTGCAAAGATTGATATCTTTTGTAATCTGTCTCGCTCTCTCAGGTTGGTGTAGCTTCTCAGCTCTTATGTTGGACTGGTCAGTTCCTAGGCCACGGCTTGTTTGAGGTAATAAAAACTTACTTTGTTGTTTAGAAAATCATTTCTTATGATTCTTCTCTACAGAACCTAACTAACAGATCTTAATTCTGCTCCAAGAAACGAGCTCCTGCACTTCTAGACAATCTAGTTCAAGCTTTTCTGATGGGTCCTTTCTTCGTGCTGCTCGAGGTTGAATGTTTTTTCAGCTTTCTTCTTTTATGTTTCTCCTTCCTTCCACCTTTCCTACGAAGTGATTAATCACAGTGGATTGAATTAAACCAGGTGTTGCAGTCTGTTTTTGGGTACGAACCATACTCTGGATTTAAAGCACGCGTAGACTCCAAGATAGAGAGTGAAATCAAGGAATGTAGAGAAAAGAAGCAGCAGAAGAAGAAGATCACTTAAGCTCTCCATGGTGTTTATTGTGATTCAAAAATAGTACCCTTCACCAGTTACTTTTGTTATTGATGCCCAGCCCAATAACTAATGCAAGTCATTGCATAGATAAGGACATAAGGTCATTGTGGTTCGAAAATTGTTCACTTGTTCCGATGAATCAAGCACACGGCATAAGCTCCATGACCAATTACTTTTGTTGTTGAGGCCCAGCCCCAGCCCATTAACTATTGCAAGTCTGCCAAGTCATTGTATAGGTGAGGAATCTTCCATTTGGATGAAACTGTGTCACGAGATATATAAGAACAGATTGGAAAAGGAATAACAGAGATAGATAATAAACAAGAATCGCGACTGTCAGAGTGGTACGAAAAAATTTTGAGTTGATTTTTGTATCACTTTCACTGAACTCTTCTGAACTGAACCACACACAAAAAAAAAGAAAAAAAGTTAAAGTTAAAGTTAAAGTAGTAAACACGAAAAGTCTATTTTCTGAATAATAAAAAAACTGAGAAGTTTTTACTTTTTCGTCTGTGACAATGTAAAAACAGGTTAACAAAATTTTATGTATGTTGGTCTGAAATGAAATAAAATTAGGTTAGGACCCCATTATTGAAAAGGATGTGAATCAATTATTACCATGTAATCCATTTCGACCCCACGGAGGCAAGAATCTCTTAATAGGAAAAATGATTAAGATTCATTTTTATGAGCAAATATATTACTATATATGTCTATAAAATAGAGCTGCAATGATCAAAATTTTGAACTGTGCTATCTCTTCACGTTACACTAGAATTTAAGGTACATGGGATAAAATTTTAATTTATTGTCTTTTATATAATTATTTTAATATTTATTAGGTTTCAAAATTCTTGATTCAGAAAAGTATGTTACTATTTTTTTTTTTTATATAATAAGTAATATAGAGAAAAGTTATAAATATCATTATTCACTTATCATATTTTTTTGGTCAAAAATATATTTTATAACATTATAGATTATTTATCGCAAAAAATATATGATTATCGTATGTTGTGTTATTGTCATATTTTCAATCTCTACTATTTTCACACTCTGAATTGTTAGTTTGTTTTTAATATGTTAGTCCACTTACATCATAATCGAATGTATATATTCAATTTACATATCTCAATGTATTGAAGATAATTTACTTCAGTTATTATACATTCAATAAAAATATTCAATTGTAAACTATGATTGAATTATAGTATTTTTCAATTAACAAAAATAATTTTACCATGGTTAATTTATGTATTATAATATACCTCGATTTCAAATTTCACAACCTGCAGATCTCAATGACCCATATAATACTTTTTAATTAAAAAATAATTTTATAGTAACATGGCAAATTAATGTATCATAACACAAAAAATATTGATTATAAATGGATTTCAAATTTCACTCCGCAGATTTTAATGATCCATACAGTATTTTTTAATTAATAAATAATTTCATAAATAATCTGATTAGTTTATGTATCATAATTAGGATTTAACTCACGGTACACCGCGGGACAAAATTTTAATTTATTATTTTTTATATAATAATTTTATTATTTATTAGGTTTCGAAATTTGTGATTCAAAAAAATATGTTACTATTTTTTATTTTTTATATAATAAATAGTATAGGTGAAAGTTATAAATATCGTTGTTCGGTCGTTGTATTTTTTTGGGTTATAAAATTTCTTTTTATAATGTTATACAATTATTTATCGTATAAGATATATGAATATCATATGTTGTATTATTGTCATATTTTTAATCTCTAGTATTTTCATACTTTGAATTTGTCATGGGCATTCGGGTATTCGGTTCGGTTCCAAGTAGATCCGTTCGGTTTCGGATATTTTGGATAGAGGAGTTTATGATCTATTCGGGTATTTTAGAATTTTGGTTCGAGTTCGGTTCGGTTCCGAATATATTCGGTTTGGTTCTAGATATCTGAAATATTAGAAATATTTTTAAAAATTGTTAAATTTGAATAAAATTTGGTTAAATTTTGACAAATATAACTAAAATATTTGGGATATTTTTGGGATATTTTTGTTAGCTTTAGTATTTGGTTGTTTTAATCTAAAAATAATTGATATTTTAGGATTTATAATTGTAATTTTGGGTTAATTGGGTTATATAAAGTTTAAATATAATTAATATTTTGCATATATAATTATATTTCGAGTATTTTATGTATCCATTCGGTTCTCGGTTCGGTTCCGGTTATTTGGATTTAGGAGTCGAAGATCCGTTTGAATATTTTATCGATTCCAAATTCGGTTCGGTTCATTTTTCGGCTTAGTTTCGGTTTGCTTCTTTGGTTCCAGGTATTTTGTCCACACCTACTTTGAATTGTTAGTTTGTTTTTAATATGTTAATCCACTTATATAATCAAATGTATATATTCAATTTACATATCTCTATGTATTGAAGATAACTTACGTAAGTTATTCTACATTCAATAAAAATATTAAATTGTAAACTATGATTGCACTATAGTATTTTTAATTAATAAATAATTTCACAGTAGCATGGTTAATTTATGTATCATAATATACTTCGATTTCAAATTTCATTACCCGCAGATCTCAATGACTCATATAGTACTTTTTAATTAAAAAATAATTTCATAGTAACATGGCTAATTTATGTATCATAATACAAAAAAATTGATTATACTTCGATTTCAAATTTCACCATCCCGCATATCTTAGTGATATATACAGTACTTTTTAATTAATAAATAATTTCATAATAACCTGTAGGCCTGGGCGTAAAATCCGAATTCGAAAATCCGAACCGAATACGAACCAAAAAAATCAGATAAAAAACAAACCAAAACTAAGGAAATAACTGATCGGTTCTTAGCTTCCATTACTCTCGGATATCGGATAATACCAGATCCGAACCGATATCCGATAGTTATCTGAATATAATCGAACATATGTATACGTATAAAAAACCTAGATATGTCGATTCCACTTTCCACATCTCGATTTTGCAACACTTACAATAAAAACCTAAGTTTTCAATCTGAAATCCCTAACCCCACTCTTGCCTAAGTCTCCTCCATTAGAGACTTCCATAAATCGATATCGGGTATGCTCTGAACTCTAACTCTTCCTCTTCCTTAGCTTTCGACGATGAACTCTGATTCTTCTTCTTCATTAGTTTCGAAATCGATTGCTATTGCCTATTTGTTTTTCGAATTATTATTCTTCATTATTTCGATTTCCGAATTCGATTATTGTTACTGACTTTTTAGAATAAATAGCTTCATGAATCTGAAATTTGTATCTTTTGGTTGGAAGATCAATTGCTTGTGTTGTTAGCCTTTTATATCATAGTTATGAGACCAGTTCCAAATAGTCTCTATTAATCTATGTTGGTGTGTTCTTAACTTCTTACTATTCTTCTGTTTAGATGGATTTGTCGTCATTTCCAGACCACAATGATGGGGAGAAAGTTTCAGAACAAAATACCCAAGATATGTCGAAAAGTGGAAACAAAAGGAAGGATGTTCCGGGATCAGGTGGAGCTACTTCTCAACCATCTTCTCAGCCAAAAAAGAAACCAAGTATAAGATCCTCTGTATGGGCACATTACACGAGGACATAGGATAATCAAGACAAATGCAGGTGCAATTATTGTCACAAAACTTACGGATGTGCTTCAACATCAGGGACTTCTAACCTGCAAAATCATTTGAGAATCTGCAAGCACTTTCAAGCATGGAGTTAGAATCGAACTCAGACTGTGATTAATAATCGGGGACAACTTCAGGATGGAAAAGTTACAGAGGAAATTTTCAGAGAGGCTTCAAATGAGATGTTTGTGTTGGGAGAATTACCACTTGCATTCATTGAAAACATTGCTTGGAAACATTTTTGCAACAAAGTAAACCTCTACAAGCCACATCCCAGAAGAACAGCTACTAAAGACATAGTTAAAATGTATGTGACGATGAAAGCATCTCTGAAGACTTGGACTGCTGCTAGTAAGCCGAGAGTCTCTTTAACAACTGATATATGGGTTGCTAAAGCTACATGTGCTAGTTATATGGTGCTTACAGTACACTTTATTGATGCGTCTTGGCGATTAAGGAAACTAATTATTGGGTTTAAGTACATCACAGATCACAAAGGAAGAACAATATCAAGGGTTCTTCTTGCGTGTTTGGCTGAGTGGGGCATAGATAGGATTTTCACTGTCACAGTTGACAATGCAACTGCAAACACTTCTGCTTTGAAAAAATTTCAGGATGAATTCAGCTTAAGGAATAATGAACATTGGTTCTAAATGGGGAGAATATGCACATGAGGTGTTGTGCTCACATAATCAATTTGATTGTGAGAGACGGTTTGGTTGAATTGGGTGATAATGTGGCTGCCATACGCAATGCAGTGCAGTATGTGAGGTCTTCTACTTCAAGATGTGATTCATTTGAACAGAAAGTTGTCACAGGCAAGATGACTAGAGGGAGTTTACCGTTGGACATCAAAACAAGGTGGAATTCTACATACTTAATGTTGTCAAGGGCCATTAAGTTTAGGTTGGCATTTGATAAAATGGAAGTTGAAGACAAGTTGTACAATGACTACTTCAATGAAGTAGACAATGGGAAAAAAAGATTGGACCACCTACAAAGACAGATTGGAATGCAGTAGAGAGGTTAGTCAAATTTCTACTTATATTCTACAATTCCACCTTGGTTGTTTTTGCTTCATCTTCAGTTGCTTCTTATAAGATCTATGGTGAGATAGTGACTATAGGGAAGAATTTGGTGTCAATAAGCAATAATATAGACCCGGATTTATCATCAAAGGTTGATGCTATGTTAGAGAAATTTGATAAGTACTGGGATGAAATGAAGAACATTAATAAATTTCTGATAGTTGCTAGTATCTTTGATCCACGGAAAAGTTATGCAATTTTCTAAGATGTGCTTTGAAAAGCTTTATGAGAAAGGTAGTTTAGATGCTAAAGAGATGTATGATTCAATCACCACTGTTTTGACATCTCTCTTTAAGGAGTATAGTAGTCGTCTTCAGAAATTATCAAGTGGTCCATCATCACAGTCCACTCAGACATCGACTTCAAGTAGCCAAGATCATGTTGCAGGTGAGTCCACTGATATAATGTCTGATAGTATGGGGTATGAAAGGATGGACTTTGCTTATAAGGAATTGGTTAACGAAGTAGGTGTTGATGATGTTAAGGATGAGTTAGATGTATATTTGAAGAAAAAAGTCGAAAATCCTAAAACTATCATCGGATCAGAATGGGATGTCTTGTCTTGGTGGAGACTCAAGAGTGGTAGGTATCCTTTTGTCAGAATTAGCTAGGGATGTCCTCGCAATGCAAGTGTCATCCGTTACTTCCGAAAGTGCTTTTAGCACTAGTGGTCAGGTCATAGAACCACATAGGAGTTGTTTAACTTATTATATGGTTGAAGTGTTGATGTGCACAGAGCAGTGGATGAAAAATGATAATCAGTTAGGTGACATATCAGTTGTTACAACTGGACAATTGCTTGTAGACATTGAATTGGTTGACAAACTTGAAAAATGTATTTTCATTTCTTATACTATATTTTAAATCCTTCTTAGTAGTTTTAATTGCTAACAAACACTTTTTCCATTTCTTTAGAGTTTGAATGTCAAGTCAACTTGAATTAGAAGACTCATAATCTTAAACTCATAATTAGGCTGTAAGGTAAATTGTTTTATACATGAGCCATGAGGTATAATAATATGATAGTAAATATGTATGATAATATGGGATATTATGTGACATGAAGACTCATAAAAATTTGTGTCTTTTGCTGTATCAGCGATTCAGGGACATGAAGAAGCTTGAGTATGCGGCTAGGAAGAAGCTTGAGTTTGCTGCCATGATCTTCAAGTTTTTTAAACTACTTTCCACCTGATTTTTGGATGTTATTAAATTATGCTACCTCCTTGTTCTTTAGGATGTTATGTCCTACTTTGGTTTTAAAATTTTATGCATTGACATGGTTTTATGTTTTAGTTTAGATGTTAGTATGTCTCACTTTTATGTAATGGTATGGTTTTATGTTAGGTCGAACTTGTCATTTTTGTTTTTTATCGGATATTCGGATAGTACGGGTTATTTAGGTACATTCGGATTCAAAATATCCGAATAAAACCGTATCCGAAAAATTTCGGTTATGGACCGGTTATCGACAGTTATATCCGAAACGATCCGAAATCCGAATCCGATCCGATATCCGAACGTCCATGCCTAATAACCTGATTAGTTTATGTATCATAACAAAAAAAATTATATACTCCGATTTCAAATTTCACCAACCTGCCGATCTTTATGACCCCATATGATAGTTTTTTTATAAAATGTATTTGAAGTTTGAACGACCACCTAACATGTTTAAACGATGTAAAATTTTCATTTCACACTTTTTTCTTAATTGATTGAGTTTAAAATTTGAGTCACAATATATGCGAAAAATCGAAATTTTTATTTATCATATGAACTATGTGTTAATTCAAATGTTTTATAAATATTATCAAACAAAGATGAAAAGAGATTTTTTAATAACATTTTTGAAATATTTTTAAAATAATTAATTGAAGTAATTTTGTTGACAAAAGCGGAAGAGGGAGAAAATTTGAATATTTCTTAAAAAAATGAAGTAATTAAAATTGAATATTTCCTTAAAAATAGAATAACTAAAATTGAATTAGATTGATTTTGATTTTAATTATTTTAATTTCTAAATTATCCTTTCTAATTAAAATTAAACACTTTCTATATTTAATTTTAATAGCAATAAATAAATGATTAATTTTAAATATTCGCTAAAATGTATTCTTCTTTTAATATGCTATATAAGATGTCACACCCACATGCGTTATTTCCGCTATACTTTTTTCTTTCACTTTTTTGGGAACATAATGAATTTACATGATTCGATTTTCTTAGAAATTTCGAAATATGTTTTCTTTTTACAACTGTATTTTACTTTATTTACCAACTAAAAGATAATCAAACAATACAAATGATCTAATTACAAGGTAATAAGAGCATCTCTAATACTAAGAAACTGTGTGAATTTCTTAAAAATATTATCTTAATTATTTTATAATAAATGAGTTATTTATTTAAATTTTAAATTATAAAAAAATTGATTAGTCATATAGAGTCAAGTGTCAAGATTGTTTCTCAACAGGTAATCAAAACCGTCTCTGATTCTTGTTTTTTACCTTTTCATTACTTTTTACTTTTTTTAATGTTTACATATACTTTGAGAAACTATCGTTATAAATGCTTTAAACGTTGTGGTTTGCAGTAAAAAGAAAAAAATGTGGCTTCTCATTGATTTCTGGACGCGAAAAATAGTGTGATCGGTAACGTAGATAAAAATTTATTTATTTTTAAATCGAACAAAGGTAAAAAAAAAAAATGTTCTTAAATTCCTAAACTGTATAAGTCATCTTTTATGTGTGAGAAATGATCGTACGAAAATTTGTAAAAACTAAATAATGAAAAAGTCCAAAATAGGTATGGACCAGCTACGCGGAAGGCAGACACACGATGATAAATTTTGCACATGCCTTAGAAAGATTTACGAAAATTGGCATGACAAAAAATTGGAAGTATTTGAAATTATTGTTATTAATCTATTCTTATTGGCACAAACGTGCAAAAAATTGCCACTAATAGAGGCAAAAACATTTTTTTTACGATCACTAATTATAACACGTGTCCTCTGTGTGACCACATTTATTTTGTGTTTATGCCGAGATAGTGGTCAATGGAGTGACGATTGCTCCTGTAACAACAAATCTTGAAATTTGATTATTAATTAGGAATCTATATTGGATCCGTCCTTTAATAATTTTGTAGTCACTTTCCGAATTGTTTTTGCGCTATCATCCACTTTTTAGTGTTTAGTGATCATCTTATTATATCAGCCCCCAGTATTAGTAAAATAAGCGTAGTTTTTATTTTTACAAACTAATTTATTAGTACGATCTACGAAACGAAAACGAAGCAAAAGGTGCAAATGGCTAAATACAACGTATCCTCCCATCGATGGTGATCAGCCTCTCTTATAGAAAATCTGGTTTTTTTATGTTCCACTTAGATTGGTTTGATATCTGAAATTTCTATGAAACACAAATGATTTTAATAGCTAAAGGAATCATACACGCGTATGATAAAGTTTTAACCACACCATTCTGACACAACCTATAAGAATATAGTATTCGATGGGCTTGTTTCACTATAATGGCATGAAACCCTCACATATATGTAGGCTCATAGGCATGTGTGAGAGAACAAGAATCTCAGATAAAAGTAACAACAGTCAAAGCTTAGAAACATTGACCATGCATGTCATTTAAAGTACTAAGCACTGTTCTTCAGACATCTCACATCTCTCTCTATCTCCACTGTCTCTCTCTCTCTCGTCACCCTGAAGAAACGGATTTATCAGACAAAAGATGTGATTCAAAGGAGGAACAGGCCAAGGTGTTCAGTCTCATCATAGAAATCAGATTCGTACAGAGTGTATGGATCAATTGATGAGTAGTCATTAAAAGCCATGAAGCCAGACGTCGTCGTAGTAGCAGTAGAGTCATCACAGGGTAGTTCATCAAACGACGCCGTGTTCAGCTTCTCATCGATCTCCATGAAACAAGCAATCATTTCCTCCTCTTCCATGCTTATCACCATCTTCTCTTCATCAACGGTTTCTCTTGGTTGTTCAGACAATATCACTGTCTTGATCCTCTCGAGTCCATGTTTGCTGGAGGAGATTCCAGCAGCGAGCTTGTTAAGAAGACGTGCTGAGCCAGTAGAGGAAGAGGAGGAAAAGGAAGAAGAAGGGCTCGGTACAGGAGACGACGTCGTTGATGAGGAGGTGACGTCGACGGTGAGGATTTTTGGCTCATGGGTCATTGGATCGATTCCATTTTTAGCGAGTCTTTTCTTAAGACACGAGTTCCAGTGGTTCTTTATGTCATTGTCTGTTCGGTTCGGCATTTGCTTAGCTATCGCTGCCCACCTTGTAATCATGTATCATTAATTTAATAAAGAACCATATTACACGACATTAATGATTGAAAAACTATTGATCAAGGGTGGGTTGGGGTTGCATCTAATCACAAATTAATTAATTACCTGTTTCCAAGAAGAGCATGGAATTTGATGATTTCCTCTTCCTCTTGAGGAGTGAACTTGCCTCTTTTAATCCCAGGCCTCAAATAATTCAGCCATCTTAATCTACAACTCTTTCCACATCTCTGCAGACCTTTTTTTGCATTTAAAATAGAAAAAAAATATATCAGAAAATAAGTTGAAGTTATCACTTTTAACATGGTGGCAAACAGAGAAGTTACAAAAAAGATTGAACCTTCTTTTTCCATCAAACAAAAAAAAGGAGAAAACACGATGAGATAAACTTTCTGATATTGGCTCAAATAGGATCATAATTTAATTTCTAAAGCTTTACACTATTTAAGATAATCTATAATAATCAGAAGAAATAGGAACCAGGGAAACACTTGGCGTTCATGGGTTTCACAGATTGCAGTTAGATACAATATCATCATATCGATAAAATCTGGTACAAGGTTCTACAAGTTTATGAATATAATAATGGATAAATCTCATCAACGGCATAAATTTGTTAATGCATGAGCCCATAAAAATAAAAAAAGATTGCAATGCGTACACAGATTTATCAATAAAAAGCTCGTAAGACTTTTCTTTTTACTAACTATATAACCCTTAATTATTTGGTTTACAAAACTGTTTTCTGTAAATTTCATGTACTCCTTAATTTCCTTCCCAAAATCGAAAAAAGTATATTTTTAAATGTTAACATACGTATATGGATTTCTGTAATAAATCTCTTCAAAAGATGGATTATTGTGCATAATTTTTTATCGGAAAAAAGAGATTAGTGCATAAATCGAGAAAATTAAAAACCAACCAAATAAATAAAACATACTCAAAACAAAATCTATGTTCCGACAGAAACTGGAATCTAAAGATCCTAGCTTCTTCAAATCCCCTAACTTCCAAAGAGACACAAACATAGTATAGACCGTAGACAATGTATTCAGCATGGTGTAAGTAAAGATTTATACCGGCTCTCTTAGGCAGTGAACCCCACTCGCCGAGACCGTGTTCGTTGATGTAAGCCACGAGCTTCCGGTCTTCCTCTCCCGTCCACTCTCCTTTCCTCATCCCGTCAACGTCGAACCACGTCGTCCTCCCCATTTCTTTGTTTTGTTTTGTTCTGTTCTCTCCGGTGAACCAATCGGATCTCGGCACGTATCACTTCTCCGGTCGATTTGAGTCTTCTCCTTATTCAATCAGACGATGGTCTTAAGATAAGTGAATTACTGTTAGTAATAAATTATTCAGATTAGGAGACTTTTATTTATGTGAGGCTCTCTCTCTCTCACTCTCACTTATTTAGAAGTAGAATGGTCTTTTCAAGAGTGTGGAATGGGGATGTTTACGTATATATAGTCCCTTCCTTTTTTTTCTTCCGTTGATAAATTATTTCAACCGTTGGATTCTCATATGTTTTATCTTGGTTATTTTTCCTTTTAATATTCTTCTTTTGTACGGATTTTATTTTATTATTAGTGTTTTGGTCAGTGCCTTTATATCATTTATGTTTTTTTAATATTTAGTTAATAATAAAAATATAATAACAAAAAATAGTTTGAAAAAAAAATGTCGAAACATTTTCCAGAATTTAAAAAAATAAAAATATAAAAATTGGGATTTTTGCCAGATCGCAGAAAGAAAAAGTGGAAGTTAGCTGTAAAGTGACTTGTGAATTATATTATAAAAAATTTGGAATATGCTAACAATGCTTATTCCAAGAGGTTAAGTCACATATAGCTTATTCACATCACATGATACTAATGTTCATTTCAATTTGAAGCACTATATCTGAACAAGAATTAAACAGATTAACAAATTTTCCTGTTATGAGAAGTTCATATATTATTTTGGTTATTGTAGTATTCAGGTATTTATTGTATACTTATTTGAGTACAGCTTGGTGTTTGTGTCCTTCTCTTCCTACAATTTCCTGATTGTTTTAGGAATAAGCTAATATATCTTTGAAGCTTTTGATTGACCACAAAGACTAATAATTTAAAGACTGTTTAGCTAAAATTGTTATTTACGCTTGAATAAACCAATTAACACCACATCTAGTTTAATTTACACAAAACGTTTAGCACCATATATAATTTAGATTAAACGAATCGTTTAACACCACACAACATTATGGTCTACTTAAATTTCTATGATTTTTAGAACCGAATCTAAAACTGTTTGAGAGGAATCCAGATAAAGTTATGAACAATTTTTGATGGATATAATCACTTTCAACTCGTATTTTATATACACTTGGTTACAAAAAAACGCAACCTCCTTACAAAGAATACTCATCGATGAGTGGTCTAATAACCTCAAGAAGCTGAACCGACCTAGCACGACAAATGCTTCGATCAGGTAACAAATACACCACATACCAAAATTATGTAGTTCAAACTTGTTTTCCGTTTTTTTTCATGATTTTTGATTAGATGTTATGATTTTTTTATTGACTTGAATGTTAAAAGATCTTTGAAAAATATCACATGTGTGGTAAATCTTAGAAAGCTACTATTTGTTTGTTTGTTGTAACTTGTAAGAAATTTATACGTGGATAGACAAATTCATATTGATTCTCTAAAATTTAGAAACTGCTCTAGGCATATAGTCCCTTCATTTTTTATTTGATGTTTTAAGTGAAATTTTAATTAGATGATGTTTTTAATTTTTAATGAAAAACTAATTAGTTTTTTTTTAATTGTTTTTAACGATTTATATTCTGTAAATGAATCGTATTTAAGTAGTTAATAAATAATATTTTAATGTTTTAATTTAGATATAAACAAAAATTAAATATTTTTTAATTAGTGTATAAAAATCTTAAATGTAAAAAAACGAGAGAGTATTTTATTACATTTCGCTTACGAAGTATGTAGTTCCTTCTTTTTTTGTGCATATTTAATTGCTTAAGCACAATCTAGAGGCAACGCCGGTTTATAAGGTGAACTTTGTGATACGTTGGCGAGTAATGAAGAAAGTACGTAATTTGGTAAGTGTGAAATCTACAATTACCTGTGGTGGAAACTAGCAAAAATAGTAGGGCCCTAAATAGTAACAATAATAAATTACTGTGGGGTTACGCGGCACTGAGTGAGTATACTAAATTTTAATACCTTCAATTTTTCCAACAAATAAATTGATTACATTCACATTTACGAATTTACCGAAAATTTGATTTCTGTTTTTATGCATAAAATAAAATAAACGATTAAAAAAAGAAAAATGGTCCATTCACTGTTAAAAGACCAAAAATAGTCCATTCACTGTCAAACAAAACTCATCTGACATGTCCATATAAATAATATTTTCAAATAATTTATTTAAATGTTACATCTGAATGATAAATCTAAAGAAATGTTTGTTTGTTTGGTTAGTCTACATCTTCATTTAGATGATTTTATCTTCATTTAGATGATTTTAATACTAAATGACTAAAATGTCCATGTTTTAATTTAATCATATTTTTTTATTTTAACTATACTAATTTTTAATCTAAAATATATTTACAACAGAGAATATTTAAATTATTATGTTTGACAATTACATATTGATTTTTGTCGCATAAATTCATAAATTGATATTCAAATATAATTTTAAGGTTTTGGCGGAAAAGTATATTTTTTTCATTTTTGGCGTGAAAACGAAATTTTACAGTTTGACGGGAAAACATAATTTATTGGTTATAATGAAAAAAATATGTTCAATTTTGACAAAAAAAAAGAACTTAGCGATTTTGACGGAAAATGTGATTTTTTTGGTTTTGACTAAAGACATAATTTAACGGTTTTGACAGAAAAAATGATTTTGCGGAAAATATGATTTGACGGAAAAATCGATTTTGCGGTTTTGGCGGAAAAACATGATTTTGCGGTTTTGGCGGGAAAAAATGATTTTGCGGTCTTGGCAGAAAAATATGATTTTGCGGTTTTTGCGAGAAAATATGATTTTGTGGTTTTGGCGGGAAAATATGATTTTGCAGTCTTGGTGGAAAATATGATTTTGCGGTCTTGGCAAAAAAATATAATTTTGCGGTTTTGGCGAAAAATATGATTTGATGAGAAAATATGATTTTACGGTTTTGGTGAAAAAACATGATTTTTAGTTTTGGCGGAAAACATATTTTTGCGGTTTTGACGGACAAATTATGGTTTTTTGCCAAATAATTGTAAAAATATTATTTAGAATTTTGTAGACAAATGAATCATTTGGATAATTATGGTATATTTGTCATTTGTTATTTTTGACTGAACCATCTTCATCCAAATGATCTAATTAGGTTCATCCAAATGATTTTGACATTTTTCCTAAATTATAAAAATTCATCTAGATGATCCATTTTGATGATGCTCATTTTTACACAAAAATGAACAACAATTCGCAGCTTCATTCAGATGATCCATCTGATTGAGCAAACGAACATGGCCAATGTCTCTCTGTTGAGTCTTTATTTTGCTTTGATTTTGGTATTGACGTGGTTCGTAGTTTTCATATTTTCCAATACACACGTTGTAATTTGATCAAAAGTTAATTAAAACCTCATGTATATACAACCACGATCAAATGGTATATCAATGTAACATTTAAAGATCAAATTTACAGAGATCAAAAGTTGCACTACGAATTTGTAAGATTAAAATAGAACTCAGACAATAAGAGATTTTTGTTGTTTTTCCTAAATTATGCAAATAAATAAGAAAAGCAATTAACGAAAATTCAGATAACTAAATAGAGATTTATTAAGCAACATTCTTAAACTCAAATCACAAATATAAAATTAACTCGCTTTCACAGCATTAATTATCTATACAATGAATTCCTAAAATAATAAACTCTCGTTTGAATTTCAGAAATCAAGCAAACAATGAGTATAAGTTTGATATGTTCACAGATTGTCTTAACTTCAATTCTCGTTAGCTAAGGATCACTTTGCTCACCTGTATTCTTCTAAGCAATTCAATAACACTTTTGGTGTCCCGATTAATTAATCTAAGATCTGAAAACTAGGTAGCTAATCAAGTTTTAGCATTGAGAACAATCATAAATGAAGAACCAATAAAATAAAATCCCAAATCTAACAACCTAACATCAACAATTCATTAATTCTCCTTGAAAATCCTAAGCCCAATTGAGAAACTACTCAGACATAGAGGCAGAGAACCAGCAAATCAAATATGGGGAAAACATAATTGAAATGCAAAGTATAAAGATAATAGGCTTTAGAATTCTTCTCCAAATTGTAAAGAAGATTCAAAAATCTTCTCTCTTAAGCTCTTAATATAGAATAGTCGCAGAAAATAAAAGTTAGGTCTCTAGAAGTTGAGTCTCTATCTTAAATAGCAAACTATATCCCTAAAAGTTGGGTTGAAACAAAAAAGGAATTTTTGAATATGGTACGGGACCGATCAGTCTGAGGTGTGGACCGATCGGTCCATGCCTCTCTGGTTGTCTTTTGTTATCTTGAACAACGCAAAAATCTGGTATGAATAAAAGGGAGACCGATCGGTCCTCAGTATGGACCGATTGGTTCAGGGTACAGATCCTGCGCCTGCTTCATTTTCTCGCCAGATTGACCCCTCTTTACTTAATCGGCCATAACGTTCAATTGCACCGCTAGATTTCTTTCAAATCATTTGGAAATAAAAGCATACATCTTCATCAAGTTTGTGGAAAAAAATGAGAAATATCTAACGGTAAGAAGTCATTGTTTCGAGGCTAAACTTCTAACGTTTCTACTAGTTCTTCATCTTCAAATGCGTGTTTTCATCTCAAAACGTCTACGTTTTCGCCGAATCTATGTAAATCCTGTAAAAATTCGGTAAAAGACTCTAAAACACACTTTAACTCAATAAAAAACTCAAAACAAAGAAAAAATAATGGTTAAAAACTGATAAAAACACGATATATCACGATTTCTATTATTTATGAATTTATTAAAACTCTGATTTATTGTGTGATCTAAATTGTTCCTCTATTGCTAATAGACAAAAATCAATTGTGTTACTGAAATTGATGAATTGCTTTTTTACGAAAGCTACAAAACACATTATGGCCATGGACCGTGGTGGTGGTGATACGGTATCCGATTTCCAATCTCGATCCCATAACCTAATCCACGTTTTTTGGATATTCTGATTTATGTTTTTTAGTAAAAGAATATAGACTAAAAAAGTACGAATCTTCAGAATTGTTATCTGCAAATTTGATCGTTTTCTTTTGGTTTGATGGACTCTAAATGTTATTTGATATACATCTTCCTCACTAAACTATCAGTGACTATAATTAACTTAAGCAGAATATTTTATTTGAATAAGCATCATTTGATTATGCGTAATATGCCGTATCTTTTGACTAAATTAATGTGAACATGTCCTCTCCGAAAAAGTATTTTTTTTGCAATTCCACTTTGAAAGAAATAATTATATCAAAATCTATCATGGAATATAGTTCACAAATTGTTTGCACACAAATAAAATGGAATTTTGATGATTTTTGAGTTTGAAATTATTTTCATTTTTTTTTTTTTTTTTTCAAGAACACAAGTTAGAGAACTGAGTAATCCATTATGATCCTCAGCAAACCTTTCTGCAAGAAAAATGAAAAACTTAACCATGAACGGCCACCTCTCCAGAGATGCTTCTTCCTCAAAAGACGATGAACCGGTCTATTTGCCTACACTGGATGACACAGCGTTGCTCACAAGGTTCCGCCTCACCTTGATAGGACGTGTCTTCCACACTAGCGGTCGAAACATAGAAGCATTTCTGGTCTTTATGCCAAGTACTGGGATATGGGATATTGAAGGCAGGGTGCGCGGCTTCAATCTGGGAAATGGAAGATTCCATATCAACTTTGAATCCGAAGATGACCTGTAAAAAGTCCTTAGAAAGAGACCTTGTCACTTTAACAATTGGACTTTCTCGCTAGAAAGGTGGGAACTGAATTTTCAGGAGGACATCCTGAGTTTTGTTACCTTTGGGGTAAGGATAAGAGGCCTCCCCCTCCGCTTCTGGTAGAAGAGCCATTTAGAAGCATTGGTAGTGCTCTTGGTCTGATCTCGGAGGTGGATGTTACAGAGCCCAGAGTCTTGGTGGCTGTGAACGTCACGATGCCGCTGAAGTTAAAAAAGAAGTGGTGTTAGACAATGGAGAGGAAGTTACCGTGACTCTTACTTATAAGAAGTTACACCAGTATTGCTTCACTTGCTCTATGATTTCTCATGAGGAAATGGATTGCCCACTCATCTCAGACCGACAAAGACAAATGAACAAAGCAAGGAGAACAGAGGCTTTGACGAACAGTACCCGCGGACAAGAGGATGTGAGATCAGATGGTGGACGCCGAGTGGGTGAGCGGAGGACTGAGGGGACCGAGACCCGCGGTCGAGAGGACCAAAGAGGTTACGATAGAATCAGAGGATACATAGCGGACTCGGAGCAGACTAGAGAACAAGCAATCCAGCCATCCCAACGAGATAACCGCCACGTGAGAAGAAACTTGTACTTGTCTAAGGAAATCTCTTAATTTGAGAAGACAAGAATTGTAGTGTGGCAACGCATTGGTAGAGAAAAGGGTCAGTCCCAGCCTCGAACTCGAGAGAACTCCATCCAGTCATCTTTCGTCTCGAGACAGAGACGAGAGGACGCGTCAGGCGAATCTTTGTTTTCACGCAAGAGAGATGTTACATCAGGAGACTAAAACCGAGGAAAAAACCAGACTCAGACCTTACCTGGTAGTCAGCATAGGAACAACGTCACTCATCGAGCCTCCTCGCGAATAAAAGACTCCCCCTTTCGAATCCGGCCGCCTTCCTGGGATAAACCTAGTCTGGAGAACTGGAGAAGCTCCCGCAGACCTCCTCGCCATCAGGCACATCGTCCTTTAGCGAACAAAGAAGCAATTGCAGTCAAGGACAAAGGCAAAGGCATACTAGTGAACACAGAGGAAGAGTTGAAAAAGGGAGAAGAGGATGATGACCTGGAGATTTGCAATCCGGTTCTAATGAACTTCGAATTTGGATCAGGATCAGGCGCAGGAGATTCCACGGAGGATATGATCAATCCATCAGTACATCCTTAAATCGAGCAGTCGCTGCTTCCCAAACCAGGAGACAAAACCCAAGACGCCGAAATGACAGAGGCTGCGGTTAAAGCTATGCCGGGGCAAGAAGAGCTCGAAGACAACATCTTGTCAGATTGGGTGGAGGAGAATGACCCCGCTAGGATTTCCGAGCAGATCCAGTGTTCCCAAATAGTTGACTCTATCCCCTCTGATTGGGAGAATCTTGTTGATGAGGGTGGCGAATCGGACAGAGAACTCACAGAGAAGGATATCCGATTGATGACGGAGATCGAGTAGGAGATGTTTTTTGATGGTTTGCTAAACAACGATGATTTGCTTGACAATGATGACCTACTAGGTGATGAGTTGTTGGATGCAGAACCCCCAAGGATAGTCGAACATGATGAGAGTCAGGAATGAATAATCTTCGAGCAGGTGATCCCGATACACCATTGTGCGAAAGAGATGCCGGCTTCGTCTCAGTCTCCTTCGAGTAAAAGGCGGAGATAACCAAGCCTCGAACAAAGAGGAAGAATTACCAGCAGAAGTAACGCGCCTAGCAGAAGTAATGGGCTCAGACCTGAAGAAAGAGGCCCAGTTGAGGAAGGCAGGCTTTCAAAGGCCAAAAAGAGAAATGAGACTAAAAAGGACATTCTTCGAAGCCCAAAGGTGAGTACAGTTGCCTCTCGAAAGCTGAAGCCGTTTCAAGACAAACCGTCACTAAAGAAGAAACCGACGTAATCAGCACCAGGTGGTCCCATTGGAGAGGATTTAACACAGAATATCAATATCCCTCGATATGAGGTGGAAACAACGATGAAGAAGAAGATGGAAAACAAGGCCACAAAGGCAAAAGATGGTTAGATGGAGCCCTGGATGTCCCCCGAGCCACCCACATGAGGACTATATCATAGAATTTTCAAGGGGCGGGAGCCAAGGTGACTCGCTGTCTACTGGCCGAGATGACCCGGTTTTACTCGCCACGTTTTTTTATTTATATGAAACAAAGAACAATAAAATGTATCTGCAGGATGTGTAAGTTGAGTTAGGCTTTGATAACCTCCAAACTGTTGAGCCGGATGGCACTAATGGGTGTTTAGCTCTTTTATATTCGAACGATTATCCGCTGAAGGTTTTGTTGTTAGATGACCGGTTAATCGATATCAAAACTATTATTAATGGAAATCGGGTCTTTATGACATTTATCTATGGTGAGCCTGTTGTTTCAAATCATGAATACGTGTGGGAAAGATTGCGTATTGGAGTGTCCCGCCTAGAGGCTTGGTTCATTATTGGCAATTTTAACGAAGTAACAGAGAACCATGAGAAACGAGGTGGAAAAACGCTCAGACGCCTCCTTTCTACTTTTTTGTGCTATGATCCATTCATGCGGACTCATTGATTTTCTTTTCAAGGAAATTAATTCTCATGGATTGGACAACTGTCAAATGGTAAAATTCGATGTAGATTGGATAGAGCCATCGGTAATGAACAATAGCACAACATATTTTTTCCACACCAATGTGGAGTGTTTAAAGATGTGGGGATCAGATTATAGACCCCTCCTCGCATCGATACAATCAAGTCCGAAAAATCTTTTGTGCAGATTCATGTTTGATAAACGATGGATTGATAAACCAGGGATTAACGAAGCATTCTTGGAAGGTTGGGGCGCAGAAGTCCCGTAGAAGAACGCCCATCACCAAAAAAAATCAAGAATTGTAAAAGATTAATCTCCATATGGAAGAAATCTACCCAAACAAAATTGGAAAAACTCATTAAGGAACTTCATGACAAGATCGATGAGATATATGACGACGATCACGCCTCCGCGGAAGCCCTCTTCGATCTAAAACAAAAATTGTGGAAGGCCTATAAGGAAGAAGAAATTTTCCGGCATAAAAAAAATTGGCCAAATTGGCTAGCGGTTGGGGATAAAAACACTAAATTTTTTCATGCCTCTACGAAATAAAAATAAAAAAGAGAAAAATAAGATTCTAGGTATCTTGGATCATAATGGTTCATGGGTGGATAATGAAGAAGGCATCAGGAAAGTAGCCGGAGGTTATTTCGACAAACTTTTTTCCTCCTCGAACGCGAATGACCCATCTTCGGTGATCAAGGATATCCCCACAACAGTCACTCCCTTGATGAATGAGTCCTTACTCAAAGAACTCACTGAGGAAGAAGTTAAGCGTGCCTTATTCTCCTTGAATCCGAGAAAAGTCCCGAGCCCAGACGGGATGACAGCTTTAGTTTTCCAACAATTTTGGAAAATAACCAAAGGCGACCTTACCAAAATGGTGAAAAACTTCTTTACCTCCTGTATTTTTGACGAAAAGCTAAATGAGACTAATATTTGTCTTATACCAAATAGGGAAAGACCCCGAGAGATGTCAGGGTTCCGATCCATTAGCTTATGTAATGTAAGCTATAAGGTTATCTCGAAGACACAATCTGCATTCGTAGCAGGAAGACTGATTACCGACAACATCTTTATTGCCAATGAAAACTTTCATGCACTCTGCTCTAACCCAGCTAACAGGAAAAAATTCATGGCGCTCAAAACATATATGAGCAAAGCATACAACATAGTGGAATGGAGATTTCTAAGTGCATTGGTGGAAAAAATGGGTTTCGACCAAAGATGGGTGACTTGGATAATGCAGTGCATTACCTCTGTCACATACCGGTTTTTAATAAATGGTGAACCAAAAGGATGGATTAGAGCGTCACGTGAAATCCGACAAGACAATCCGATTTCTCCGTACTTATTTATACAATGTACGGAAGCTCTTATTACTTAGGTTAGGAAGGTATAAAGGGAAGGAAGAATTCAGGGCCTTCAAATTTCTGGTGCCAGCCCTCAGGTCTCCCATTTGCTGTTCGCTGACGATAGTTTGTTCTTTTGTAAAGCAGATGTCTAACAAAACAAATAGGTTATTGATATCATCCGCTCCTATGGCAAAATTTCAGGACAAGAGATTAACTTTGCTAAATCTTCTGTAATGTTTAGGAATGAGATCCCATCACTTTTGAGACAAGAAATCAAAACGATCTTGGAAATTTCAAAAGAAGGCGGGATGGAGACATATTTGGGCCTCCCTGAAAAGATCTATGGATCAAAAGCCCAAGTTTTTGCGTTTGTAAGGGATAAACTACAAATGCGGGTAAACTCTTGGTCTTCAAAATTCCTCTCGAAAGGAGGCAAAGAAGTTTTAACTAAGTCTGAGGCTCAAGCCCTTCCGACATATGTAATGTCTTGTTTTCTATTGCCAAAAGTAATTATGCTCCAAATTTAGTAGTGTGATCGCCAATTTCTGGTGGAGTAATAGAGCAGAGAGTAAGGGCATCCATTGGATATCTTGGGACCGGATTTGTTCTCAATTATCAAACGAAGGCTTGAGATTAGATCCTTGGAGGACTTTAATCTCGCACTACTGGCGAAACAATTGTGGAGATTGCTAAGGTTCTCAGATTCTCTCTTTAGCAAGATCTTTAAAGGACGGTATTTTAGATATGGTAGTCAACTAGAAATAACAGTTTCTAACCGACCGTCTTATGGTTGGAGGAGTATCATGGCTGCCACACAAGTTCTTAAATCTGGGATCTGCAAAACTATTGGATCTAGATTTGGAACGTATATCTGGACAGACCCATGGATACCAGATCTTCCGCCTCGTCCCCCTAAGGGACTCTCGGAGGAGAGAAACCCATTGGTCTATGTCAATACCTTGATAGACATTGAGACCAAACAATGGAAATTAGACCTTCTTCAGAAATTATTTCCCCAGAAGAAATTACCTTTATTCTAGGGATCAAACCGAGTATTAGAAACTCGAGTGATGGATATTGCTGGACTTTGAAAAAATCGGACAATTATACTGTCAAACCTGGATATGAAGCCGCGAGAGTCATCTCCCGCCCTGTTTGCGACCACCCTTCTCAGGGACCTAGTGTAACGGCACTAAAGGCGTAAGCTTGGAAATTGCAAACTACGCGTAAATTGAAACATTTTGTATGGTAATGTGAGTCAGGATGCTTGACTTCGTGCCAACGACTACATTATCGTCATAATGGTAGAGGCAAATAATATCCTAGATGTGGAGCTGAAGAAGAATCAATCAATCACCTTATATTCGAATGTCCTCCAGCTAGACAAGTATGGGTTCTTTTCAATATCCCATCATCCCTATCCTTGTTCTTTTATTGGCGGAACAAGGAGTTGGGAGAGAGGAGGAGAGCCTAAGAGTATTCCCATGGATCATGTCGTATATTTAGAAGGCGCGAAATCGAAAAATCTTTGGTAGTATTCGAGAACCGCCTCAGGAAACCTTGGTCATTGCAAGTCAGGAGGAAGAGGCGTGGAGGTGAACAAACCAGCGAGAAAATCCCCACGTCGAGACAGACCCTATATTGGAAGTGACCCCAATCCCGGAAGATAGACATGTATGTTGCATTGACGGATCCTGACACGTGGCAGAATCTCAAAGTGAACATGGTTGGATTGTATTCTATGGAGGAAGACTAAGGCATCTAGGAATTAAGGGAGCACATAGAAGCCTCTCCTCATTTCACGCGGGATTGGATACTCTGTTGTGGGCAATGAAGTGCTTATTGGCGATTCCGATGACTTGCATCCATATTATGACATATTGTTCGGACCTGTTAGAAATGACTTCTAATCCAGATGAGTGGCCTACATTTGCTACATAGTTAAGGGATTTTGTTCATTAGAAAGAATTATTCTCCACTTTTAGTATCCAATTTATCCCTCGTAGTGGTAATATCTCCGCTGATCATCTTGCGAAATGTGCAAGAAATCGCGGATTTTGTTTCTCCTATGTAAATTCGATGGTTGCTGATTGGTTCTCTTTAGAAAAAAATTTGTATCTGTAAACTTATATATAAAGTTTAATTAGAAAAAAAAAAGCTGAATCATCCATTTACAGTAAGTTGGACTCCATATGAACTTAGATTTTTTTTTTTGAGAATCGAAATATGTTTGGAACTTATTTATGAGTTTCTGTATAAATTATAATAATCGTATTATTAAATTGACTTTAGGTTGCAAGAGTCAAGATGTGTATGTAACACATACTCGTTATGTGTAGACTTTCTTTCTATCCTGGATTGTTGTTGTGTTGGACCACGTTTATTTTGTCCTCAACCACATTTTAATTTTTATATAGGTACTTGTTAGTAAATAAAATGAATAATAGACATGTTAAATATTATATCCGTAATAACTATCTATCTATAAGTATATATTTCATGAGGTGTTCAAATAAAATGATAATAATCGATATTATATATTGATATCTCATGATGGGCCCTGCCACGGTTTCATCACTTCACGGGACCTTCTTTGGATGGGGTGGTCACACACACACACACACACACACACACTGTAGTCTCTAGTTTCTCTACTACTGTGTAGCTCTTGAATCCGCGTTTAACAGAACGCGCATTCTATTTGCCAAGAGACTTCACGTTTAAGTTTTTAGATAATGGAATCATTCTAGCTCAATCACGTCCCTATCGTCGTTCTTCTTATTTGTTTCTTTTTAAAAATGGTCTTATCTTGTGATTTTTAAAACTTATAACATATACTCCCAAAAATGTTTTTTTGGGATATCTTTTCTATATATAAAAAATACATAGATAGATGCAATTTTTATTTGCGAGTGACTCAACTATATGTGTTATGTACAACTTTTACATTGGCGTCTACAACAACTTTAATTGCTACTAGTTTAGCAGTTTATAGTTGATCTTTTTAGCGATAGAGAGGATATTTATTAACTAACTCTGCTCTTGTCCGAAGAGACCATAAGCCGATAGGTTCAGAAATTTGTTGGTTGATAGAAAAACCATTATAGCCTAATATGTATAGTATATACATATGAAGCTACAATTCCATAACGTAGGTCTGGGCATTATTTTCGATACCGAACCCCACATAAGTTATGTAAATTTGGTTTGATTTTGGTTTCTCCTCAAAAATTGATCGGTAGAAATTTGGATTTGATTCGGTAACCGGTTTAGTTCGGTTCAAAACCTCCAAACTGGTAGGTTTCAATAAAAAGAAAAGTCCTAATTTTTCTTCCGATCGTACATAATTTCTCCTTGAAACCAATATTCCAAACTTACTGAATTTACCAAAATTTACCAAAGTATAGTAAAAATAATTGAAAAATCGATCTTTTGTTTGTTTAAAATTGGTTAAATTCAGAATGGATAATATCACATAAAAAACTTTTACACTTATGAACAGAATCGAAGCTTTCTTTTTTAGTCAAAATTTCAAATTTCCAAACTGAATTGAACCAAGATTTCCAAATGGATCTAGATCTACTACAACATAATCACGTACCTAAACTTGGATTCGACATAATTGAAATAACATATGATTCGCTTCGCTAGCCTTTTGATTCAAAAAGTAAACCAGTTTCTTTTCGTCCCGTATTCCCATTCAAGACCGCGTAATCTATCAGAGTCTTAAAATAAAATACTAAAAATTTGGTAAACATAAAAAATATATAATTAAATGTCAGGTTGGTCTCCATCCATGTTTTTCCCAATTTCCACGTGCTTATAATACTTTTTTTTTTCCGAAGACACGTCCTTGGTTAAAAGGATGGATTCGTTTTGCTTATTTTAAATGATGTTAAGTTGAAATTTCTCACATAGGGCCAAAACATTTACATCAATATTACGTTTCCTGATATTTTCATTTAACCCACGTTAGAAATCTGAAAGGAGAGGGACACAAGCAGTCATGTCTAAACGCGTAAGGTTCAGCGATAACTTATTACGTTATTTTTTCCTTTGTCAGTGAAATTAAATGGGATAGTAAAGTGTAGGGAGTCAAATTAAATCTTCAACTGTTAAAAACTTAGAATATTTTAAAGTTTAAACTAGCTAGAAATGGAGATGATTCAATATTTTTACATAAATAACATAAACTTATTACCTATTGGTTTTGAGAAGTCTCCAATTTATGTTCAAACAACACCATATTTTTTCTTTCTTTTTTGCAATATTATAATTTATATTGCTGAATATTATAATCGTAAATCTTATGTTTAGCTCTGTTCCTTAGTTTAATCTTGTTTATGCTTCTCCTTTTTGGATTCTTGTCACAGATGAATCTGTGTTTGATGTTGTAATATTTTTTTTTGGGATTTCTCCGTGGTTTAATATTATAATTTATGATGACCAAAAAAGTAGTTGAATATTATCGACAAATCTGTTAATAAAAAAATTGAGTCACGTAATACATAACAAAGTTAGAGCTAGAGATGACGATAAGCAGGTGTGAAGCTATATTGACCTGTGACTTGGCTTGTGAGACCTTTCATAGACTGCCCTCGAGCTTGTTCCATGTGGAGCAGCATGATGCCATGATGGGGTAATAGTTATGAAGGGTACATATATTCCTTCTCTCTTTAGTATAACTCTTTTATTTTATATATAAACTTTTGGAGTCAGTCCATCATTTCTCCCGGTTTTCGGAATCAAATTTTAGATATTTGACTTAAACAAAAATATTTCGAACCAAAATATTGAAGTATTGAACCCATAACACAAAGAAACACACTTCTTTGCACTACGACCCTTGTTAGTAATTCTTTAGTGTATCGAATACAAGAACACAGTTTATTTAATATGTTTTCATCCAAAAATGTCTAAGCAAATAGTGAAATAGATATGAGCAAATACTTCATAAAGTTCACAAAATACATTGAAGTGGTGAATAATGGAATCGCGAGCGAGAGAGGGAAAGTTTTCAACTTGTTTATGTAGAACATTTCGCACTAGATTTAGAATCTCATATTGCAGATAGTAGATTTTATTTGTTATCCACATTCTATATATTTTCTATCATATGGGCACGAAAAAGAAAATTTGTGATTTATTCCGATTCAAATTCCTTCCTATTAATTTGGAAATTCTCGTGTCCTAATTAATAAAATGGTGTTCAATGTGTGTCATAAAATGTTAACCAATTTGTGAATCTGTGATAGTCCAATAATTGAAAGATGTATCATGGTGATTGAAAGATCAAAGTTGGAAGAATAATCATTATATTAGTTTACAAGATGTATAATCTTAGAATAATCTTAGAAATAACGAGAGAGGGTCGATTATTTAGTTGTAACTTAGAGAAACGGCCGCTCACTTCTTTTTTTATAGCGTCAGTTTTAAAACTACCTACTCCTGTTCTACACTTTTTCACACATAGTTGAATGTAAAATGTTGCTAATACACTAATATACTAAAGTAATAGTAAGAAAAGTAGGATTTTGATTAAAAATCTGCATGACACATATATGAAACAAACATAAAATTCTACAGTTAAAGATTATTAAAATCAGCACAAAGGTAAATGGTAAAATGTTTCTTTAAATCGTAGCAAAAAGCTGTCGTTGTCTCTGCCACGTACTCACTCTGTCTCTCTGTTCTCTCAAACACATCACATGATGACTGACTTCATCTCCCTCCACTGTCCTCAGTACCAAACTCTTCTTCTTCAAGACCCAAGTTCTCATTTTGGGATCCGACCCGGTTTTTAACCGTCTTCTCTCTCCAACCTTATGAAGCGGGGCAAGAAGAACTCGGATGCAGGTGGCCCAGTGACCATCTTGGATACTAGAACCGGGTCTAGCGAATTGGATGCGATGAAACCAAGTTTGAGCTCGATGAAATCGATGGGTCTACTTCTGGCGGTTCTTATGGTTGCTTCGGTTATGTTTTCACTGTCGGTTGTGCTCAGAGACCCACCTTCAGATGGTGTTGTGGAGACTGACGCAGCTACTAGGGTTCTTCAGATTAGATTGCACCATGGTAAAGATTTGATTTTTTCCTCTCTTTGTTTGGGACTGTATATTATATTTAGTGAATTAGCTCAAAAGTCCCATCAGAAAGGTTACTTTTGTTTCGTATGGATCTTTCTCCAAAATGGTTGGTTTTGTTAAATAAGGATAATTTTTTATGCTTCAACCATAAATTCTAAATGCATGTGTTTCCCTTTGCTATGTTTTAGCTACAATGTTGTATAAACTTTGTCTTCACAAAGTTTGTTTTTTTTTTTCCTATAATGTTGCATAAGTTACACTCTCTGGTTGTTTTCTGATTTTCAGCCATCGATTCAGATGATGGATTAAGCGAGAAGAAGGAACAGCTCGGCGACATTAATCTTGTCCCTAGTTTTGATAAAGAATCATGCTTAAGCAGGTATGAGGCGAGTTTATACCGAAAGGAATCGCCTTTTAAGCAATCCTCTTACCTGGATTATAGATTACGGAGATACGAAGATCTTCATAGACGTTGTGGACCATTCACTAGATCATATAACTTAACACTGGACAAACTCAAGTTGGGAGATCGGTCTGATGGTGAAGTCTCTGGTTGTAGATATATAATATGGGTGAATTCCAATGGTGAACTTGGGGATAAGATGCTGAGTCTAGCTTCAGCTTTTCTTTATGCTCTCTTAACAAATCGGGTTTTACTTGTCGAACCAGGAGTTGACATGGCTGATCTTTTCTGCGAGCCATTTCCAAACACTTCTTGGTTTCTTCCCTTGGAGTTTCCGCTCAAGAGCCGGTTCAATGAACAGACTCTTCTTCGCGAATCTGGCAACCCGATGTTTGCATATCGCCATGTTGTTCGTGATTCCAAGGACCAACAAAAGCTTTTCATTTGCGAGGAAAATCAAGTTTTGTTGGAGGAAACCCCGTGGTTGATCATAAAAGCGGATAGTTTCTTTCTCCCATCTCTATTCTCAATTTCGTCATTCGAGCAGGAACTTGAAAAGCTCTTCCCGGAAAAAGAAACGGCTTTTTACTTCTTGGGTCAGTATCTTTTTCACCCAACTAATGTTGCTTGGGGTCTCATTACACGATACTATCGCGAATATCTTGCTAGTGCTGATCAAAGAATAGGAATCTATATTGGGGTCTCTGAGTCTGGAAATGATCAGTTCCAGTATTTGGTATATCAGATTCTATCTTGTGGAACTAGACATAAGCTGCTTCCTGAAGTTGATAAACAGAGACATCTTCCTTCAAGCCAAGTTCTAAACCGAAAATCAAAGGCAGTATTTCTCTCATCTTCTTCTCCAGGGTATTTTGAGAGTATCAGGGACATATATTGGGAAAACCCAACAGTGATGGGAGAGATAATCAGCGTTCACAAGCTGAGCCACAAGGACTACCAAAAAACCCCGAGGAACATGGAGAGTAAGAGAGCATGGGCTGAAATATACCTTCTGAGTTGTACTGATGTGCTGGTGGTCACAAGCTCATGGTCCTCACTCATGGACGTGGCTCATGGCCTTGGAGGGTTGAAGCCATGGGTATTGAACAAGGCTGAGAACGGGAGTGCCCATGAACCTTACTGTGTGAGAGCAAGGTCAATAGAGCCCTGTTCCCAAGCGACAGTGTTCCATAGCTGTAAAGATTAAAAGATGAACAGTGTCTCGATTACTAGATGTTGTGAGGTCAAGAAATTCAGAGTTTCACAATAGACACGTAAGGAATATTAGAATTAACTTAAATGTATCTTTTCATGACTTGATCGAGTTCTATATTCTTTCCAATACATCTGTAGGTGTTCTTATTCATGTCTACAATAGTATACATTCAAAAGTAGAAGAAACCTATGGATGAAGCTAAAGTTGCTCTAAATGAAATGGGGGAAAAATATTGAAGAAAGGGTTTTAAGACTTAAAACAACATATAAGGGTAATGTGTTTTCGCTATGTACACAGCTTTGCGACAATGGTGTTTTAATCTTTAACGGCCTGTCTGCAAATAGGGCACGACCCGTGTCTGATGAGCCATTTATCAACACAAACCAGATGAAACGTATGATCACATCTCGGTAAGCTTCGTGTGATTTCCCCTGTTTTAATGTCCTGTAAATGCCAAGGTGTGAGATGGACAAAGGACCATGATAAGAAGTGCAATCAATTCATCTAAAACCAATAGAAGCAGACAAAACCTGCAGACAAATTGTGCAGTGAGTGACCTGCCTCTTGACCATTTCACTTGACATGATATAGCATGGTAATTTCCTTAAAGAGTCACCCGATAAGCCTCTAGCTTCCAATTCACCATAAACATCATCCCGCTCTTCATAACTTACATCGGAAATTCTTAACTATAGAAAGTAGACAAAACTGCTTACATTAGTCTTTCTCCATGGATTCAAACTAAAGGAGATTGCCGAACATCGAGTGAAACAGGAAGATGTAGGAACACAAGTGTATAAAACTACATTTACAGATCTTGGAAATGTAAGGAATCTAGCTATTCTTCTATAGACTCGAAACATTAAAAAAAGTATGGGCCAGCGTTGATCAAAAGAGAGGCATGTTCATATAGTAGCTTCCAGAAGTACTTTTTAGTGTTCTCTCAAAAGTAGAATTTCATAGAAAAGTTTTTAACTATACACATGAAGAGGAGTAAGAATAGAACCTGCCAGTGATGTGAATTTAACATTGTTGACATAAGTTGTTCATCTACTAGTCTCCCACAAAAGAGTTGCTCTACAAAATCTGCCTGGATCCAAAACAAAAAATACCAAAGGCTCAGCTTACCCACACTTAACAGTCACGACTACTAAATTTGGCAGAAGGTGGAAAAGAAGTCAGTTCTGTGCAACATTGCGAAAATACCGGACTTTAAGGGTAGAGCTAAAAATCCTTTGTTAAATTGCCTCATGGCATTAGCAACACAACTCATTCATATTACCATGGTAGATTAATTCATCCTATATGTTGAGGATGAATTAAGAATTGAACAAACAATTAAAAGGGACTAAACGAAGCTATCCTGTCATCCCATAATATTGATGGCCCACCAGTAACATGTCAAAACTATGTCATTATTTCTTCCACCAAACTCAGAATCCTTTCTCCATCTTGATCATAAAGTCAGTCGAAAAACTCCAAAAAGCATCTCCAATTTGACAAACGTGTAAGATTGCTCAGAAGTTAGCATTAAAGACTAACCATAGATGATGGACCCCTTGATCCTGACAGCTCTAAATACCAGTACGCACGAGAAGCCTCCAACACTTCAACAGAGAGGATAGCTCCAGCAACAGCACCAAGTGCCGCCCCACGGAGGACTCCATACTGGGCAGCTCTGCCTGCCACCGCACCAGTTACTGCTCCAGTGAAAGCTCCAGCTACAGAAAATTAAAGAACAAGAATGGTTTACTAAACAATTAAAAAGAAGAAGAAATAACAAGGGGCTATGGGGATCATGCAGATATGATGATTTATTCTAAACCTAGAGACAACATCACTTTCCTAGGCAAAAACATACACTAAGTCTCCAGGATACTTTAGTCCTAAACCCAGGATTGGTCTACAAAGTGGGAATAAAGTTCAGATCATTAGCTGTAAGTTGATGAACACTTATGATTATCAGATCAATAAAATGCCCGGAGTTTGACTAATGATGTCATCAAAATCGAAACTCCTTCTTCATAAAGGAGCATTCGTTGAATTTGGAGCACAGAATAATCCAGAACTGAAACATCTTTCTGTGTTCTGTTCATCGATATTCAACCAAATATCTCAGACAGAAAAAAAATGTAACCTTTTCACAACATTTGCAGGCTCCACAAGTGATAATTTTGCAAGGATTTGACCAAAGTGTAGAAAACGAAGAACTTAGGAAGGAACAAAATCGTAACAATTATCATTCCTCTAGTCAAATTAATATGTGATCAGTCCAAAATGGAAACTTTTAAATTACCCATAGCGAATATTCCTGTAAGTGCTCCGGAGAAAGCGCCGGCAATCAAACGAGAAACCGCGTCGATCGTTGAGTCGGCGGTTCGTTCAGCCTCCACGCCCACGGCGGGTGAAAGGATCACGCCCACGGCGGGTGAAAGGATCGCATCCATACAGAAGAAGAAGAAGAAGAAGAAGGAAAAAAACACAATTGGGTAGAGAAAAACCTACGGTTTGATGAAATTTTAGAAAAAGAGAAGAAGATACGTTGTTCTTGGTTGGGAGAAATTTGAAGGTAAGATGTCAGCCATGGAAGTTGAGACAAGGCACCGCTCGAAAAAGCAACGAAGACGGAAGCTTTTTTTTTTTTTAATTTATATATTTCTTAATTTTGGTTTTTTTTATAAATTCGAAAATCTGTGTTTCTTCGTCCCGGCTTTTTTGGGCTCTCTTTGATAAATTTTAATTGGTTATTTAAGTTATCAATTCTCATTTAATTCGTTGGGCCAGAGGCTCCTACAAGTGGGCTTTGATTAACTCCCAGTAGATTTTTTTTTAGTGGCTGTCAAAGTGTTGTCATTTGAATTAGAATCTTACCCTAAAATTGTAAAGAACGAATTCCAAGCATTTTTGTTGTTATTTTGTTGGCATCTACTAAAACTCAATAAAAGCTGTCTAAATCCCGCAAAATCATTCAAATTCAAGCATTCAACACTCAATTAGTGTTTGTGAGTTGAAATATATTTAGAAAATAGTACAGTAATTACAAATTTGATCATTACCTCAACAGTTGGAGTTAAAATTCTCTACTACACCATCTAAACTTGTCATACAAGCAACTAAACACCTCAAAACCTCACTAATCTCTCCCCTCATCAGCTGCTTATCATCGTCATCATGCCCTGAAACAAACTCGGTGATGATGCTTCCGAGCTCAATCCAGCTTTTACCAGGCACTCTTCTCTTCCTCACACGATCCCTCATCTTTGATTTCTCATCCCACATTCCTTTCAAAGCGTAGATATTCGACAACGCAACATAATCTCCGACATGGTCACGATCTAACTCAAAGATACGTCTCTGAACTTCTTCCCCAAGCTCAACATTCCCGTGAAGACTGCAAGCGCCAAGCAGCGTTCTCCATATCACCGCGTTTGGCTTTATTGGCATTTGATTTATGAACTCGTGAGCATCCTTCAAATGACCTGAACGACAAAACAAATCGACCATACATCCGAAATGAGCTTCTCTAGGTTTCAGGTTGTAATCCTCAATCATGCTCTTGAAATGTAGTTTTCCTTCTTCCACTAATCCACCATGACTACAAGCCATCAAGACGCCGATAAAAGTCACGTCATTTGGAGTAATAACAATGTCTTGGCACTGATCAATCATCTTCATTTTCTTCAAGAGTTGTAAGGATTCTTGAGCTTGACCGTTTAAAGCATACCCAAAGATCATAGATGTGTAAGTAGTCACATCTTTTCTCATGGTTTCATCGAAGAGTTTCCTCGCTTTCTCAACTTCCCCAGATTTCACATACATGTTAAGAAATGAGTTTCTTAGAGTTAAGTCCATAGCCAATCTTCGTTTCCTCTTGATGCTACGCGAATAAATCCGTTCTCCCATCTGCACCGCCCCTAGATCAGCACAAGCCGATAAAGCCACAGTCACAATCACTTCATCAAGTTCGATCTTTACCGCTTCCATTTGTTGAAATAGCTCAATAGCTTCCACGGGGTTATCATTCTCAGTGTAAGCTGAAATCATCGCTGTCCACAAGACAATGTTCTGTTTCTCAGACGTTTCGTCGAACACTTGGCGTGCATCATCGAGATCACCTCCCGCAGAGTAGAAACCCACAAGAGATGTTTGAATTTGAATTACTGTATTGAACCCTAGTTTTCTTACAATAGCATGGATCTGTCTACCATCAAATGAGGAAGCTTTCTGAGCTGATGAAGCTTTAATGGCAAATAACACAGAGAAACTGTCAATGAAACTGGGACTTTCTCTGAATCGATGCCGGAAATTTAAAAGAGCTTTGATTGGCTCCCCAGATTCAAGATAATGCTTCAAAGCGTGGTTCGAATTAAGCAATTTCGTGTGATAATGTAGAAGAAAGGAATCAAATCTGTAGACCACTCCAAGTGAATTCAGATGACGCAAGATAAACCTCATCCTACAGTTGCGTCTCTCAAGTTTAAGATTCTTTTCCGTAAAGGAGGAGGTGGCGCGTGAAGCTCACTCGCTTTAAAACCCCCACCAATTACAGTATCTCATTGACTCTCACTTCTTTCACAATGGCTTCGACTCTGGGCGGCGACGAGAGAAGCCAGATAGCGTTTTTCGATCTTGAGACGGCGGTTCCGACCAAATCACGGCAGCCTTTTGCGATCTTGGAGTTTGGGGCTATCTTAGTTTGCCCTAGGAAGCTAGTGGAGCTCTATAGTTACTCCACTTTGGTTCGACCCACCGATCTTTCTCTCATCTCCACGCTTACGAAGCGACGAAGCGGCATTACGCGCGACGGAATTCTCTCTGCACCTACATTCTCTGAAATCGCTGATGAAGTCTACGACATTCTCCACGGTAAGGGTTTCTCTATCTTTTTTTTTTTTTCTCTCTCTCTCTCTCACACGAAGCTACAAGTGTTGATTTTGGTGTTTCTGTAGGACGAATTTGGGCGGGACATAACATAAAGAGGTTTGATTGTGTAAGAATAAGAGATGCATTTGCAGAAATTAATCTCTCTCCGCCGGAGCCGAAAGCTACAATTGATTCGCTTTCGTTGTTGTCTCACAAGTTTGGGAAGAGAGCTGGTGACATGAAGGTCTCTCTTTTTTTCTTCTCAAATGATAAATCTCAAAAGCCTATAGCTTCCTTGTTATCTTTACAGATATGAATTTCCATGTAACTTCAAAGATTCGTCACTCATCAGAATTTTACTCTTTTTAATTAATGTAGATGGCATCGCTTGCTACATACTTCGGGCTAGGAGATCAAGCTCACAGGTAAAAAGAGTAAACGATACCCTGAGCCTTTTTAACGATTCACCAGTTGTTTCAATATGGGACTAAACATGGATATGATTCACTAGGAGCTTAGATGATGTCCGGATGAATCTTGAAGTTGTCAAGTACTGTGCAACCGTCTTGTTTCTGGTAATACTGTCTTCTCATTTCTTGAATAAGGATTAACTCTAACTTAAAAGGATTAGAGAGGTTGAGACATATCGGACTTCTGTCTACAGTTTGCAAAAGTTGGGTCCATCTTCCTTTCAGACCACAACTTTGCAAGCCGTAACATGGTCTGCAAGTATAGTTTGCCATATCACTGGGTTTCCGTACTTGGTGTTTGCAGGAGTCCAGTGTTCCTGACATTCTTACAGACATGAGCTGGTTTTCCCCAAGAAAAAGTCCGAGAACACTAAGTAATGAGAAGTCACTGCCTAATAGAGTCAGAGAAAGCCCGACTTCTTCCTCCTTAAGCCCTAAAACTGATCCGAGTTCGTCTTCCGTAGATGCCACAACCGTCAAAAACCATCCCATCATTTCTCTTCTGACGGAATGCTCAGAATGTGATACATCTAGTTGTGATATAGATCCATCTGATATAACCACTCTAATAAGTAAACTACATATTGGAACTCTTCAGACAGATGCTGTGGACGAAGCGAAAACTGTAAGACAGCAGGATGAATCAACCGATCCCAATGCCAAAGATGAATCATTTTTGGGCGTTAATGAAGTATCTGTTTCTAGCATCAGGGCAAGTCTTATCCCGTTTTATCGTGGGAGTCTGAGAATGAAGCTGTTTCACATCGACACCCCTCTACATCTCTGTTGGTATAGCTTGAAAATTCGGTTTGGAATAAGCCGGAAGTTTGTGGATCATGCAGGTCTTCCAAGGATGAATATTGTTGTCGACATACCTCCTGATTTATGCAAGATTTTGGACAAATCCGATGCTGCTGCGCATAACTTACTGATTGACTCAAGCACAAGCTCAGATTGGAGGCCTACCGTTATAAGGAAAAAAGGCTTTGCCAACTATCCAACAGCCAGACTGCAGTAAGTATTTAACTCTCTCTCTGACCTTTTACATACGAGAAATAATCCACCGAGAGTCTCTAACCTCTGACACCATTCTTATCTGGTTGATAGAATAAGCTCAGAATCCAATGGAGATGATACCCGGTGTGGAACCCAGGTATACCAAAAACAAGAACCTTTGGGAACCAATCAAAAGCTCGATTTCAGTAGCCATAATTTTGAAAAGCTTGAGTCAGCATTGCTTCCTGGTACCCTGGTTGATGCATTCTTCTCACTCGAGCCTTACGATTATCAGCAAATGGCAGGGATACGTCTAGCAGCCAGAAAGTTGGTAATCCACCTGAAGAAATTATCTAGCCAAGGAAAAATCATTCCTCTGTCTCTTCCTGGTCAGTCGGTGAGCACTTTTGGTCATTCCCATTTTGTAGACGCATGTAATATTAAGGAAAATCTTAGTCTCTGCTAGCTCGTGAAGGATTAGTAGCTAAGGAGAAGAAAATTAGTATGTTAAATGATCTGTCTTGTACCGATCAATGGAGACACCAAACTCATAATGTAACAGTCATCCTGATTACACAGTCTAATATTATTGATTCTCTAAACTTCTTCCGAAGTTAGTACTTGCCAACGAGTTCAAGTGTCTGAAACTTGAATATAGCAGTCACGAGCAATAAAAAAGTATGAAATTTCTCCATATATTTGACTGAAGAAAACACAAAAACATCTATGGAAAAAGAATTTTCAGCTAAAATATTCTTGCAAACAACAACAAACAAAAAAAAGCAGAAGAAACAGTAAAGTAGCAAGTACAGGCAAACAAATTTGCTTTGCATTTGTGAGTGTCATATATTTTTACCTATACGTGTCCCCGATCTCATGAGAGCTGAGCCTATCCTCTTCTTCTTTTCCTCTAGTTCTGTGGTTTGGTTTCCACTTGCGTTCTGCGAATATCAAACTTGTCTACAAACTCCAAAGGAGTAACTGTCTCATTTCTGATCCTCTTAATCTTGGGGCTCAACAATCCCCTATGGCCAAACCCATACAGCTTGAGCACTTGATTGTCTGCAAAATTGAAGGCCCTCTCCATGCTCTTCAAGCACCTCTCGACTGCATAATCAGCATAGCTACCACACGGTTTACATCCAACGAAATGGGTCACAAACGGCCATCTCTCATCACCCAATCCCGGATGATACTTCTCTACCATCTCCTCATACCTATCAACCAAACCTTCCCAAAACCCGTGTAAATAGTATTGATTCTCCACAAACACTTTCTCCATCCATGTATCTTTCTGCGAAAGCAGGAGATAGATCAATGCTGACTGATCATCTGCCTCAAAAGCCGGTCTGCCTTTCAGATAAGCTGTCAATACCTTCCCGGCCTCATCACGAATTGGCCCTTTAGGTCCCATCGGCGCCCAGGCATCTAACAAATCCAACGACCACTGACAGTTCCTCAGCAGAAAACTACCTGTGTTCAAAGCAATCCACGACTTCTGATCGAACAGCAAATCCGGATAACCGTGAATCACAAGATTATGCTTCTCATACCTAGCCAAAGGGATCTGAAACAGTATGTCAGTGAACAAAGCATCACTATCCATCCACCAGATCCACTCAACTTCCGGATGAGACAGCATCAACCTCCTAATCATCGGCAATTTCGCCCAATACCCAGCAAGTTCCTTATCCAAATGAGCCATGTTATACACAATCTCAATCCCATGAAGCCTACAATAATCAATCTTGTTCTTCACAGATTTCAACAGATAATGGTCACCAATCGGGTTATCACAGGGCTTGGGAGGAGATCCAGTTAAAAGCAAGATTCGAGCTCTGCCATTAACAGTACTAGGAAACTCAGGGTTCTGATTCAACCATACCTTACGTTGACTATCCCAATCCGTGATCTTAGGTCCTAGAACATACGTCGCATTGGGATTCATATCACCTTCCTGAGGCTCATCCAAGTCGGTCGGATCTGAATCAGATCGGATCTCAGCTAAAATCCGGTTAGTCTCCTCGATGATGTTCTGGTTAACCGCATCGGCGCTTGAGCTTCCGAGGTTCCCAACACCGATTGTGCCACGTAGGACGAGGATTGTGACGAAACCACAGAGAATCGTGATCTTGATGTTGTTAAACGTCTTCTGCATCTGTCTACCTCGAGGCAACAAACCACCACGACCACCTCTTCCTCCACCGTTGGCTACAGTCGTCGTCGGAAGTCCTCCGCCGCTTCCGGATGGTCTTTTATGCGCCGGCGAACCATCTTGACCCATTTTCTCCTCCGAACGTCTCTCTCAAGATTTCACTTTTAATGGTTTCCGACCATCAAAATTGGATTTTTATCTTGTTCTGAAAACCACAGTCTGTGTAGGTTTCTCTCTCTGTACTTAATTACGGATCTGAAAAAAGTTCAGATCTTTAGCATGATTCCGATCGGAGAGAGAGAGAGAGAGAAGAGATTTGTCGATCTGAAGAACCCTAATTTAAAATTAGAATTAAACCCAATAATGCGGAAACATTGTCATTACTTAAAAAATATATATTGTCGGAGGAAAATGCTTCGTTCGATCCAGAAAAGCTCACAAGGAGAAGAAGAAAGAAACGCGTACAGCTCACTCTCACCGACAAAATATCATAATTATTTTTTTACTAAAAAATCGATTTCCAGTAAATATATAATTGTTTTTTTCTAATGTAAGAAAATAACCGAGGTAAACCGATGGTTCAATTCAATGTTGGCGGTACGAGTGGAAATGAAACGGGGTCGGATAAGGTGAGGAAATCGGTGGCGGCGGAAACCTCGAAAGGCGTTTCAGCGTCACCATGTTTTACGACGCGTGTTCCATTTTCAGCGAAACGACACCACTGTTACATCAGAGCTTTGGATAATTCTTTGCAGTTATCTTCATATCCTCTCTATGATCTGATATACTTTTGTAACTTCAGACTTTTTATTCTCTTCGACATCTTAGTGGTATGTTTCCTTCTTTTTTTCTGTAACTCTGTTAATGATTTATCGGGTCTCAATCAAGTTCATTGCTTTTTCGTATGTTCTGTGTCGAATCTTTGTGGGTTGGATTGTCGATTTCTTGTCTGATTATCTAGTGTCTGTGTGTAATTTTCTAATATATATTTTTTTCTTTTTGCAGAGAGAAAGATTCAAAGTGATTATATTTGTGTACGCCTCCATTGTTATGTGGATTTTAGCCTCAAAATCGATCAAAGAAGGCTTTAAATCAATGGGAGAAGATGCTGACATAAAGCCGAGAAAAGCTCCTTCAGGAGATGGAAGAAAGACAACAAAGGGAGAAAGATTGGAGTGTCCCATTTGCTGGGAATCATTCAATGTCGTTGAGAATGTGCCTTATGTCTTATGGTGTGGACATACAATCTGCAAGTATTGTCTCTTAGGGCTTCAACGTGCCGTTGTCATCAAATCCTCAGCTTTACCTTTCCACCTTCCCTTCTTCGTTGCTTGCCCTTGGTGCAATATTCTCTCTTTAAGACTGGTTTGCAATGGAACCATCAAATTCCCTTCCAAGAACTTTTACCTTCTTTGGATGGTCGAAAGCTTGAATGGCTGCAGATCTGAATCGCGCAGTAACGACAAAAGGGTCACTTCAGGACAGAGAGACGTGAGAAATAGGTGTGATAGAGTAAGTAATACCGCCTCGGATGATGAACGGTTGTCCAGCGGTTGGTGGAATGGTGTGACCAGAGGATACTTTAGAACTGGGAGACTCCATGACTCGGTATGTAAGTCAATGGCTCTTGTTACTCATTTGTTGGCTAAGTTTCCTTTGGTAGTCATATTCCTGTTGATGGCGTTATATGCAATCCCTGTGAGTGCTGCAGTTCTCGGGCTCTATTTCTTTGTCACGTTTGCTTTGGCTGTCCCGTCGTTTCTCGTCCTCTATTTTGCCTTCCCGAGCTTAAACTGGCTGATCAGAGAGATTGCAGCCTGACTCATTGTACTGTCTCTTTGTTCCTGTATGTTTCCTGACTTGTAAGAAACATGAGATAGAGCCAAAGTTGTTTTACACTCAATATAGACAAGAAGAAGAGAAGATCTTTATTTCGTATTGTGTCTCTGTACATAGCAAACAAAACTACCTTTCTCTATCTCTCTCTGTCTGACAACAATGAGATTCTGTGTACAAGAAGAATCAGAAACAATGAAACGAATATATGAGAAGGAAGCTCTGCTGCTCTGTATAAATCTGAAAGAAGAAAGAAAGAATTTTTTTTTACATTTCTCTGTAACCTGGTGAAGATAAGCCATTGAAGAGCTCTGCTTTACCGGATATCTTAACCAACATAGTTAGAACTTCCTTCATATTAGGTCTTGCCTGAGGATGATCGGCTGTACACTTCACACCAACCTTTAGGAGCTCAGTCAATTGCTCAGCTCCGTTCCCTGGTTTTGTCCCTGACAGCGTAAATGGCGAACTTTTGGCTGTCATGTTACCTGTCATTACACGCCTTGCCCATTCGACCAAACACTCTTCTCCTCCATCAACAGCTCTTCTACCCGTCGCGAGTTCCATGGTCAATACTCCGTAGCTGTAAACATCTCCTCTTGTGGTCGCTTGCCAAGTTTGTCCATACTCAGGAGCTACATACCCGATTGTTCCTGCAATCACTGTGCTCACATGGCTGTCTCCTACATTTAAGAGTCTTGCTAGTCCAAAATCCGTCACTCTCGCATTCCCGTGTTTATCTAAAAGAACGTTGCTGGCTTTCACGTCTCTGTGAACAATGGAAGGGTAGCATTCGTGGTGTAAAAACACTAACGCCCGCGCTACATCTGTTGCTATATCGATGCGTTTCTTCCATGGAAGTTTTGTTTTGTCTGTGATGAGCTCTTCTAAGCTCCCGCCTCCCATGTATTCGTGCACCAAGATTTTCTCTGACCCATCTAGGCACCATCCGTACAGCCTCACCAGGTTCGGATGTGCCCAATCACCAAATGCATTGGCACTTAGAACTTCCATTTCAGCTCTGAACTCTTTCTCTGCTTCTGTGCCTTCCCTCTGCAGTTTCTTGACTGCAACTTCTCTTCCATCAGGCAATACACCTCTGTAAACAGTTCCATATCCTCCCCTACCTACCACTCTCTCCTCAGAGAAGTTACTGGTTGCTTTCAGAATGTCAGCGTATGTGAATGTTGATTTGTCTAAGCGAATGACCTTTATTTTTCCTGATAGCCATGGCGATGATCCACCTGAACTGGAAGTCGTGTCATGTCTGGTTTTCGACCCATCTAAGAGATCAACTTCCGCTTCCCTTGAAGCCTTAACAACCATGAGTACAATACCTGACACCACTAAACATGCGATAAACGCCAATGCAAGAGCCGAGGAAATCCAAACTAAAATAAGAGTTCTTGGCCTGTTTCGTAGGATTTGGTTGGAATTCTTCCTCGTGTTGTTGCCTGATTGGTTGAAGAAACTAGGAAACTGCAGCAGCGGATTTCCAAGAAAGGATTCTTTGTCAAAGGTTGCCACTTGTCCCGTTGTTGGTATCGCACCAGAAATGAAAGGGTTATATGAGATGTTGAACTTGCTCAGCTCATTCAAGTCATTCAAACTCGTTGGAAAGTTTCCTGAGAAATTGTTGTAAGACAGATCAAGATTCTGCAGGCATTTAAGATTTCCGATTTCTTGAGGAATCTGGCCTGAGAAATTGTTTCGGGTAAGGTTGAGGAATGCAAGAGGCAAGCGTCCTATCTCTGGAGGCAGTTTCCCCTCAAACTTATTGAAACCCAAATGTAGTGTGCTCAGCTTCTTCATCTGAGAGATATCTGTTGGAACCTCACCTGAAAGCTTATTTCCACTGAGCTGAAGATAGGCCGAAATGTCAAGCGTGCGTACCTTGGAACCAGCAGAACAGACAGGAAAGAGACCGTACCCTTTAAGAACATGGTCCCATAGGCTTCTGCAACTCTTTTTTGTAAGAATTGCATAAACAAAGTTGAAAGGAGGGAACTCCGCTGGAATCCATCTCTTCATCGCCAAGCATTCACCGGAACCAGCAATTATCTTGTCGTTGTTTCGCCTATTCACTTCAAATGTTGGAGAAGGATCACTACCCATTTTAGTCAATTCAGGATGGAATCTACCAGAGAGCTGGTTGTTTGCCACGTTAAACCACAAAAGGCTTGTGCAGTTGCCAAGCTCTCGAGGAATTTCTCCTGATAGAGAGTTGTTCGCAAGCATTAGCCACAAAAGAGAGGTCAAATTTCCAAATGAAGCTGGTATCGAACCGGTCAGCATGTTAAAGGAGAGATCAAGTGCTTGAAGCCCCGGCATGTTCCCATACTCCTGTGGTATATCGCCGCTGAAGTTATTATAAGCAAGAATCAAGAACTTCAAACTTTGGATCTGGGAAATTTCAGCAGGTAACTGTCCCGAGAAATTGTTGTAGCCCAAATCTAGCCTTAAAAGATTAGGTAACTTGAGGATGTTGGAAGAGTCGATGCCTCCAACGTATGAGTTCGCATGCAGGACTAGATACTTTACTTGAGTGAATCTCCCAAATATTTCTTGAATGTCACCTCCAAACTTGTTTCTGCTCAAATCCAGAAACACCAAGTTGGTCAAGCTCAGGAGAGTTTCCGGTATGTCTCGAGAAAATGTATTATTCCCCAAGTACAAACCTCTGAGAGAGGATATGGAACCTATCTCAGCTGGAATGTTCCCTATGAAGTGGTTTCCCCACAGATTCAATACACTTAGATCCTTGCAATTTGAAACTTGGCCTGGAAATTCCCCACCAAAATCGTTCCCAGACAAATCCAACACTTCCAAAGTGCAGTTCCCCCTGAACATCGAAGCTGAGATATTCCCGGAGAGATAATTATCAGAAACTGAAAACTGGACCGTCCTCTCAAAACCAGCCCATACCTCTCCACTGAATCCATTGGAACTGAAGTCAACATACTTGAGATTCCTACACCCGTTGAAGATGTCATCGATTCTGCCAGTAAAGTTGTTGGTCGACAGATTTGCAACAACCAAGCTGTTGCAGAACAATGGGAAGCTAGACTGAATATCACCCGCAATCCTGTTCATGGACAGATCAAGAACCTCAAGATTTGACAAGCCAGGTAAGCTAAGCTCCCCTTCAAGGATATTATGAGAAAGATTAAGATGCTTTAAGTTGTGACAACGGCTCAAGTCATCTGGAATCGACCCTCCGATCGTGTTCCTTGATAAATCGAGATAAGTGAGCTCCGTTAAGGCCGAGAAGTTCCTGAATAAAGCACCTGAAATGGTGGAATCACTTAGATTGATCCCTGTAACTCTACTTCCCTGAAGTGCACATGTGATTCCAGGCCATTCATGACACACATCTTGCTTCTCCATTTTCCATTCCGTATACATTCCTTGGTTCTGTGGGTTACATGATTCGAGGTACGATTTCAGTCTTAACAAGACTTCTCTATCACTGTCCAGAGAATCTCCAGCCACTACTATGGCTGCCATGGAGAAAAAAAACGAAATCTTTCAGATAGCTAAACAAATCATCAACGACGTCAAACAGAGTAAAAATTGAAACTTGCGATTCCATAACACACAATGTAAAAACCCTGAATTGCGATACTCAAAACTTCATCTCTCGAAATCAGTGAAACGCCCCCCAAAAAAATCACGTCGGAATTTAAAACCCTAAAACCCATTTGCAGTTAACGTGAAAGAAACAGAAACCCAAAACTCATACTCAAAGCAGAGAACACAGTACAACTAGCAAAAAAAAAAAAAAACATAAATTGAAAGAAGCAAAAAGTCACCTGTGATCAAAACGAAGAATAAGAAACAAACAAAGCAAACAGACTCAGAATCATCATCCGCCATGATCACACGCGTCACCATAGTCATCGTCCTCCTCCACTTCGTCTTCTTCGTCTGCTTCTTTATCGTCAGCGTCGTCTTCTTGGGCTGCGATGTTCCTCGAGAAGGTGTGGAAATTATCGGGGAAGAAGATGAATTTCATGGAAATTCATGGGAAAAGGGATTAGAGAGAAAGGAGAAAAAAAGGGAAGTTGGAAAAAAACAAACCAGCCCGCACGTAGACCAAGCAACTGCAAACTTTGAACATCACATTCACACAAAGATTTATTCCTATTTATTAGACTTTTCCTCAACAACATAAAATTAATTACAAAAAGGTGAAATTGAATCATCATGTATTATGCTTATTTTGACCCAACAAATATAACGTATATATTACGTTACCAGTCATATCAAAAACAATATTTCTTAAGAAAATAGTACCCAACATTTTTCAAAATGTTTGAAAACAAAAACATTTATTCTGAAGTCGTTTAGAACAAAACCAAATTGACATGTTATATCGACGAAATCAGTGTCATATGACTAAGCAAGTAAGCATACCTTTTGTTCTCCATATTAGAAAAAAAAAAAGAAACAATTACAAATATTGTTTTTTGATTAACCATTAGCATTTCTTTTTAATTTGTACGGTACCACTTGCGCACTCAAGAACTTATCCTAGTGGGGAACATTTACGAAATTTAAGGTTTGAACGTGAATATCGAAATTGTGTGTGTGTGTGAGTTTTAGTAATTTTAATCGTGATTTGGTTGAAAAATCATAAAATTATATAAATTTGTTTATTGTTAACTTGAGGAAAATAATTAGGTGAGCAGTTGTGACATCTAAGTTGACTGGTTCAGAAGAGTTTGACTTCGCGTCAGAGTTGGTAAGTTAATTTAAAAGCTGTTGCATAATGTAAATCTAAATTACGTTACAGATATGGTTAATGTGACTAATTGATAGTATACATCTAAAATAATGTAGATTACTTTACATAAACTTACATCATCGAAAGAGTCTTGTACACAGAATAAAAGTGTAAACTAAACAAATTTAGACGCCTAAAAAGAGAAAGAAATTGGCATAAATTTGAAATTTTCAGAATTAAGATATTTTACTAAATAGGTTAACAAAATATACATGTATATGGTGGGACCCATGTGATTCATATGGACGGCACTAGTTGACTTACCTATTGCTTTGACCAATGTTTTTTTTTATCATTGTTAATCATCAAATCTCATATTATTCGTTTTTTGTGTGTATTAGTATATATTTAATTTCCCGTTATAAATATTTATCTCTATTTTTTTTTTCTCCGTGATAAGTAGTCAAATGCGTGTATTATTTTACCTTGATTAGTCTAAGTATTCAATTAGTTGAATAGTATAACACATCGTGACAGACCATTGAATATTTTTGAATTAGAAAATTCAGAGGCTACTATCCTCTTCCATAAAGGTACAATATAAAAATAATTATAATATGTGTCATTGGAAAAAAAACTGCAAAAAGTAGTATAATTCAGAAACAAATCAATCTTTTAAAGCTGTAGATAGATGATGCAACAAGATTTAGGATAAACATCTAAGGTTTATATTTTGAGGTCTATCCTATTTTAATTAGGATAATGTGGCTTTACAGTTTTTACATATTCTTAAAAGTAGTCTACTTATGTTTAAGGTTATTAAGTTTTGGCATTGATTAATGATATAACACTTCTGCCTTTCTTTTGTGTTTGTATAGATTTACAGAGATCTCAATTTAAATTTTGATTTTATTAAGATTTTTTCACGATTTTGATCAGTTTTTCGGTAGTTTTTTAAATTAACGGATTAGTAGTCTATATCTAAAAGTTTTCGCTATATTAATTAATAGATGCACCAAAAAATCGACAACTACTACAAGAATAATTTCTATAACTTAAAATATACAATTGTAGCTTCAACTAATCATACTAGGATATTGTATCGTTAATCATTATCTACTGTACATATGTTTCAAATTCTGTTATTATTCGTCCAAATATCCATGTGGTTTCTGACACTAGAACTCATAATGATCTAAATTCTGAAAATTTTCAAAGTGGTACCAATTTTAAAGTTTTGAATTTCCACCAAGTGAAACGGAAAAATAAAGAAAAATTCCGGATAAAAAAATGGTCCATTCAACACTAAGGACGTGTGAATCGTAATGAGCCAACATTGTTCATGCCAAAACAACTAAGGCGACCAAAGACAAAAAAAAAAAAAAATGCTTTGAAATTTAAAGTTCATGCCACTTGATAGCGTCGTCGTTGGTGCGTTCAGGTCTCTGCGTACCCATTAGCTGTTTGATGTTTCCATTGGTCAAATTCAACAATATCACCTAAAATAATTAAACAAATAAATAACTTGCACACGACACCAAATAGCATTGGATCCAATTAGAGAGTATTGTAGGTAGTAAAATATCCACTCGATCGATCTTAGTCCAACTCTTTAGAACCTGACAATCTTTTGTCAAATCATAACATGATCGGACCAAACCGGAGGTCTTGAACCTGAACGAGAAATGTAGAAGTTGGTTCCAAAGCAATATATTTCTTTCCCTAAAACGTTGAGTGTAAAAAACGAGATGTTCAACATATGTTATCAACTGGAAGCCACTAAATTTTAAACAATTTGGAGTCTCGCTGTCAAAAAAGTAAAATAATAATTTGAAGTCTCTTTATGAGATATATCAAGCTGGAGTGGAATACAAGAAAATACATTTTTGTAGGTTTTGATGAACAAATTAAGAAGAGGATAAAAAATTATAGATCTTAAGACACACATGTACATTGTGTCTGATGATGTTTTGTTTAAAGAAATGTTCTCATCTTATAGACCGCCTCAAATCTTAGTCGAACAATAAGGCGTGAAACTCTCCAAAATCGATGTATTAGTTGGTCATGTATTACGGTTTTGGATAACACTAAACACTTTCAAATCTGTTTTACATATTTCGAAGTCTCTTATAGATGATACAGTAATTGGCAAAGAGAAGATGCCTAATTGATGGCAGATCATATTGAGCATAATGATCATCGAGGTACGTCTGATATCAAAACACAAAAGTAAAAAGAAAAAAATGCTTTATGCTTTGCTTATGAGCCAACATAGTAGCATGGGCTTTGTTGACCATGATGTCTTGTTTGTAACAGATTTATCAACAGAAACTGTTTCGGTGAACTTCTTCACCACCTCTCTAGCACCTGTGCATACCTTCGGTTCCATATCTCAACAAAGTGCAAAAGTATACTATTCTTCGTAGCAACTTTTATGTAGTCTCTATCTCCCTTAATTTCCTTAATTTGCCCGACGAGTCTTGTAATTCCCAATACATTTCCCATTCTTAGAACTATATCCACCAACAAGCATAACATGAAACACAGTAGTAGAGTGATCAAGTTGCACTACTTTTTGCTCGGTTGGAATATAAATACTTTATAATAAACTAGCAAACATATTATGAAATGAAATGCAAATTGATACAAATGAGGTGCAAATTGATACAGATGCTTACATTTCCATTGAAGTTCCCAAAGAACTACATGAGAAAACTCAAAAATAGCTCATGAACTAAAGCATCATTGTTTGCATAAGATTTTAAATGATGCATTATGAGATCATTCACTTTGGCTAAAAGCACATCCCCCTAATTAACCAATAATAAAATATATGAAACCAAAAAATGATAATTATACGAAACCAAATAATACCTCTCTTGCAAAAAAAAAAAAAAAAAAATTAAGAAAAAACAAAGATAACTTACTTCAAAATCTTTATTTGTCGCGACAAGTTTGTATGTGAGTAGACATTAAGCCACAGGAATTATTAAGTAGTCCAATAGCCAACCCAACAACAATAATCGAAGCATCAGAGATCAATGGTTGCAAACCGTAAGGTTACAAAAACTGTTTTATCTAAGATTTTGTGAATTATTGGTGATATTTTGGACTAACTATCCATCCGAAAAATAAAAACTGTTTGCTGGGCTTGAACCTTAAAACTTTTTAACTAATTAAATTATTCATATAAAACAAGTCCAACAAAGCATGAATCATCATTTGTTTCCCCTTTTTAAGCAAGCATGAAACAAATCATTTACATATCAGAAATTGTCAATTGATAGGAAACTGATAAACAATATAAGTAGATGATGACGAGTTATGTATAGAGTCGCAGCTCAATGGGTAAGAAAACTTATCTTTAGTATTTCTTAATTACTAATTAGACTAAATTAACAAAAAAAATTAATATAATAATATATATTTTTTTAATTTTATATTTTTAGTAGTCATTGTAATCGAAGTTTCACCATAGCTAATTTTATACACTTTTATCTTGTGATTTCATAGTAAATGAAATTGCCTCAATGTCATCGAGAAATATTGTACAAATGAAGTACATATCACTATATTTTATACTATTGAAATTAACTTAGTAGAGGGAGAGATCATGTTAAAGGAGTTTCTTTTTCTCGTCGAAAAACATTGAATCAATAAATAATTTACCTTTTATATATATTCATAATACACTTAAAAAATGAAACAACGGAAATACAGATTAAACATATAAGTGAGACATGTAAAAGTTGGTTTCAAAGAAAAAAATCCTAAATTTAATGGGTCTAATAAATGAGATGTGCAACATATATTACCAACCATATGTCAGAAAATTTAAATAAACTATTTGAAGTCTCTCTATGAAATGTACTTAACTGGGAGTCGAATACAAAGAAATACAATTTTGTAGGTTACATTGTATCTCGTGAAGTTTTGTGTAAAGAAGTTTTCTCATATTATATAAACCACCTCAAATATTAGTCGAATAATTAAGTGTAGATCCATAAAAAAATCGGTGGACTAGTTTTGTTCATGTACTACATGTTAAACCAAACCGTCTAAACACCAATGTCTAGCTTTATTGTTCACTTGTTGAACTCTTCGTTAAGTATCACTTGTAATCGTGTTGAGAAATCAACCTGAGAAAAAATATATAATCTTTATCATCTCAGTTTTCTCCCTGAGCTTTTATTACAGGCTTTGGATAATAGTATTAAACACTATCAAAATGTTTTGATATATACAGTTGATGGCAATCATATATAAATAAAATGATCATCGAGGTATGTGTACGTCAGATATCAAAACCTCATGTTTAAAAGAGAAGCATTCTGCAATTAAAGGAGTCCAAATGTAATTTCGAGAAATAACCAATATTATATATGTTATTTCACAAATAGTCCTTCCTTCTTCTTCTTCTTCTTCCCACGAGTTCCTCCTCTCCATCTAGTGTAATTCGCTGTGCAAGCAAGCTTCTTCGATTTCTCCTTCAGACCAATCGTGCTTTTCGCATCCCTAAACGTAAGTTTGCTTCTATTTCTGTGTCGATTTCCAAAGTATGTCGAATTAAAAACCTAATTGTTCCCGTTCTATTGTAGAACCTTTAACTGCCTTAGTTGGGGATATAATCGCATAGGTTTAGTATTGGGAATCGGAAATTTTACTTGATGTTTAGCAAATGGAACCTAGTTTTGGATTTGTTGCGCCGAGTTGATGTAGAAACCCTAGTTTCACGGGGCTTGTGGAGTCGTGCAGTTTCCACATTTTCCAAATCGGCTCTGCTTGGAACAGATAATACTGACGTTGGTAGTAAGCAAACTGGAATGTTTTCACTAGCTGGGGAATTAGCTTCTCTTGTAGAGGAATCTTCTCATGTTGATGATGATAGCAAGCCCAGAAGTCGTATGGAACTAAAGAGATCTCTTGAACTCCGTTTAAAGAAACGAGTTAAGGAACAGTACATAGATGGGAAGTTTAGTGACCTGTTGAAGAAGGTGATTGCGAGGCCTGAAACTCTTCGGGATGCTTATGACTGTATTAGGCTTAACTCCAATGTTTCTATAGCAGAAAGAAATGGCAGTGTTGCGTTTGATTCTATTGCAGAAGAGCTCTTTAGTGGGGTGTTTGATGTCGTTTCCAATACTTTTTCGGTTACGGCTAGAGATAAAACAAAAGAGGTCCTTGTCTTGCCTAGTGTAGCTCTTAAAGTTGTCCAAGAGGCTATCAGAATAGCCCTGGAAGTCGTTTTCAGTCCTCAGTTTTCTAAGATTTCACATAGTTGCCGAAGCGGAAGGGGACGTGCCTCTGCATTGAAGTACATCAGCAACAACATTTCTCATTCTGATTGGTGTTTCACTTTGAGCCTGAATAAAAAACCTGATGTTTCTGTTTTCGAGAACTTGCTCTCTGTAATGGAGGAAAAAATAGAAGACAGTAGTTTAAGCATCTTACTCCGTTCTATGTTTGAAGCCCGGGTGCTCAATCTCGAGTTTGGAGGATTCCCCAAGGGCCATGGTCTTCCACAAGAAGGGGTGTTGTCCCGTATATTAATGAACATATATCTTGATCGGTTTGATCATGAATTTTATAGGATCTCATTGAGGCATGAAGCCCTTGATCTTGATTCAAAGACCGATAAAGATAGCCCAGGCTCAAAACTTCGTTCCTGGTTTAGGAGGCAGGCCGGAGAACAAGATTTAAAAAGTAATCTGGTGCAGGACATTACTCTTAGAGTTTATTGTTGCAGATTTATGGATGAGATATTTTTCTCTGTGTCTGGTCCCAAGAAAGCTGCGGTTGATATTAGATCTGAAGCTATAAGTTTCTTACGGAACTCACTGCATTTGGATATAGCAGATGAAACAGATCTGTCACCATGTGAAGCGACTAGTGGGCATCGTGTTTTGGGTACCTTGGTTAGGAAAAATGTTAGGGAGAGTCACGCTGTCAAAGCTGTTCACAAGTTAAAGGAGAAGGTTAGGCTCTTTGCATTGCAGACAGAAGAGGCCTGGACCTTAGGTACGGTTAGAATTGGAAAGAAATGGTTAGGACATGGATTGAAGAAGGTCAAAGAGTCAGAAATCAAAGGCTTGGCGGATATTAAATCTACCTTGAGTCAAATATCTTGCCACAGAAAGGCAGGTATGGAAACAGATCATTGGTATAAGGTCTTGCTCAGAATATGGATGGAGGACGTGCTGAGAACCTCTGCAGATAGAAGCGAGGAGTTTATCTTGTCCAAGCGTGTTGTAGAACCTACTGTTCCTCAAGAACTCAGAGACGCGTTTTACAAGTTCCAAAACTCTGTTGCGGCATATGTTTCTTCAGAGACGGCTAACATGGAAGCCCTTTTGCCATGTCCTCGCTCTCATGATAAACCGATTTTCTTTGGCGATGTTGTTGCTCCTACCAATGCTATAAGAAGGCGTCTTTATCGCTATGGATTAATAACAGCCAAGGGTTATGCTCGTTCAAATTCTATGCTTATTTTGCAAGATACTGCCCAAATAATTGATTGGTTTTCGGGACTTGTTCGGCGATGGGTGATTTGGTATGAAGGCTGTAGTAATTTTGATGAGATAAAGGTTCTTATTGATAATCAGGTCAGAATGTCATGCATCCGTACTTTGGCAGCAAAATATCGAATACATGAAAATGAAATAGAGAAACGCCTTGATTTAGAACTGAGCACTATTCCCTCTGCTGAAGATATAGAACAGGAAATACAACATGAGAGACTAGATTCTCCTGCTTTTGATAGGGATGAACATCTAACATACGGCATTTCCAACAGTGGATTGTGTTTATTGTCTTTAGCTCGAATAGTGAGTGAATCAAGGCCTTGCAAGTGCTTTGTAACTGGTTGCTCGATGGCTGCACCTGCTGTTTATACTCTACATGCAATGGAAAGGCAGAAGTTTCCTGGTTGGAAAACAGGATTTTCTGTTTGTATCCCTCCTAGCTTAAATGGAAGAAGAATAGGGCTGTGTAAGCAACATCTCAAAGATCTCTATATAGGTCAAATATCACTTCAAGCCGTTGATTTTGGAGCCTGGAGATGATTACTTTTTTCTCCGCTACAAGAGTCCTGCTCCTGCAAGTGGTTGATATCTTCCTAGGTCAACTCTGATTCGTTTTAGACAGTTTGCTGACCTCTGTGTATCTGATCGCTAGCAAATATAAGGTCCGGTGATTATTGTTCTTTGGCTGTTTTAATTTTGAGAGACCCTGTGCAGTAGCACAGTTTGCATACCTTCAGAATCTAAAACCATGGCATTAGCTGGTCTTGTGGGCAATATCTAGGTGAAATGGTTTCGGTGGCATTCACAATATAACTTCCTTCACTTTTGACTGTCTTCGAATGCTTAACTTCTTGAGTCTTCCTGAATATTTCTCACAGTTGATTCGCCCTGCTGCAGGTTTTGAAGGTGACAAAATGGAATTAGCAGATCGAGCAGTCGGGCTTCTACTATCTTCAATCAGCCTATCCATCTTCACGTACTATACTTTCTGGGTCATCATCCTGGTAAGAGGCAACACCATATAACTCATCTCCCCCAAGTTCCTTAAAAAGACATTGTCAGTGATGTACCATGTCATCTAATGTTTTAGATACTATTAGGAAAAAGCTCACGCGTTGTAATTTTCCTTTGTACAGCCATTTGTAGATAGTGATCACTTCATCCACAAGTACTTCTTGCCCCAAGACTATGCCATTCTCGTACCTGTCTTTGCCGGCATAGCTCTCCTCTCTCTCATTTCCGTATTCATCGGCATGGTCATGCTCAAATCCAAAAAGAAGAAGGCTTAATTTCAACCTTTGGCTGTAGACAAAGTCTGTTCTTGTTTCTTAAGTTGTCCCTACTTTGTTTTGGTCTTTCAGAGGTTTGATCCTGAACTTTAAATGGTGTAGTTGAACCGTACCAGACTTTGTCCAATTGTTAACACAATCCACTCTTGACGTCAGGTTTCTTTTTTTTTTGGGGATTTCTTCTACCAATTAATTCTCCTATGAATCAGATCATCAATTAATTCTCTTAAGGCTCACCAACAATTCAACTAAAATCTATTTTACAGAAGATGAAAATGATTTGGGTAAGAATTTTGATTCTTTTGACTGATAGTGTTATTTCTTTTGACTATCGTGACTATACATTCTTTTCTGTTTTTGTCTTTTGCATTTTCTGTATATGGTAGTTACAATTTTTTTTTCTGGTGTTTCGTCTTTTGAGTGATAAAACTGATTCTTAGAAAATAACTTGTAAATAATTATTAACATGTATATAGTTATACATACTTGTATCCCCAACCATTGGGTTTTTTAAATGCATAATTGACGTTGACAAAAAAAAAAAAAGTTATACATACTTGTGCGTAATAGGATTGGTTAAGGATTCTGGAATCGTCCGGTTTATTAGCTTAATTAAGGTGTAATTCATTTGGTTATTTCTGGTTTACAGAGCTTGTTCACTATAACTCAATTGTAACAAACTCTTGGATCATTAATGAGATTTCTGAGTTTACACCATTTTCTCTCTCGATCTGTAAACACTATTAATAAAATTTATCCATAACTTTAGCCTAACTCACTAATTGTGTCAATGGTTTGTACCTTAAATCATATTTAAAAAAATATAAAAAGTTTAGTGCTTGAATTTAGAGGAAAGAGAAATAATGTGATAAATAGTAGTAGTCATCATAGTTGAAGAGCTGGCAAAGCATTAGAGACACACAAGTGAGTTTCTCTTTGCAATTATGATATGTGTCTGTAATGAATTTGGTTTTGACATATCTTATGGAATTTAATCATAGTTTTAGCTTTGTTTTTGTTGTAATCTCATTAGCCTAATGCTACTTAGTGCTTATGGATAAATCATTTCGAGTCATCTTATCTAATCATTCGCGTGTACTGAACTAGCCGACAATACTCAATTATCCTTTTCTTTCTTTTTTTCACACCCTTTCAATTCTGTTGTACCACATTAAATTTGTGTAGTCTATTCTTTATTTCAACAAAAAAGCTGTCATTAACTATATGCTAAAATGGGGATTCAAAATGGGAAGGTGTAGATTCGATTTTTTGGACCAGCCAATAATAAATGCATGTTTCTTTGGAATTATAGATTTTTGAAATGTACCGGTCGTCTTCCGTAATACGGCAAACCAAAAGAAAAATAATAAAAAGTGAAAGAGCCTTAAAAACATTCTCTATCGTTACCCATTTTATTATAACTATAAGATACGAAGTTTCACTACTTTCAGGAGAGATTCACTCGAATCCGGATCCCAACTACGGCGACGGATCTTATCGTGACGGCGCCGGAAAACACGGAGAAGAGAACCACCTTGTCACTTCACTTGCCGTCGTGGTTCTGAGGGTACGAAGTAAATCGGAATTCTGTAAAAATGGGTTGTGTTAGCTCGAAGCAGACGGTCTCTGTGACCCCTGCGATCGATCACTCAGGTGTATTCAGGGATACTGAAAATGAGTGTTCCGGATCTGGTCGAATAGTGGTGGAGGATCCGCCTCGCCCGATGCTGAAGAAGCTCGTGTCATGGAGGAGCAGGAGCGGGAAGAGGAGGAGTCAGAAGAGCGGTAGTGAGTTAGGGAGCGAGTTGAGCGAGTCGGGACGTGCTAGCGACTCGCTGAGTTTCAGGCTCGGTAATTTCAGTAGATACCTTGAAGCTGAGCAGGTTGCTGCTGGTTGGCCTGCGTGGTTGAGCAACGTCGCTGGTGAAGCTATCCATGGTTGGGTTCCGCTTCGATCTGATGCTTTCGAAAAGCTCGAAAAGGTTCGAAATTTGACATTTCTTTTGTGTGTTATGTGAATGTTGTTTGTTTCTGGTTCGATTGAAAGTTAAATTAATGGAGTTTAGATTTGGTTTCTGTAGATTGGACAAGGTACTTATAGCAGCGTGTTTCGTGCGGTTGAGACTGAAACTGGGAGGATTGTGGCCTTGAAGAAGGTGAGGTTTGATAATTTTGAGCCAGAGAGTGTTAAGTTTATGGCAAGAGAGATTTTGATACTTAGAAGACTTAATCATCCCAACATTATCAAATTAGAAGGCTTGATTACTTCAAAACTGTCTTGCAACATACAACTTGTGTTCGAGTATATGGAGCATGATCTTACTGGTCTTCTTGCTTCCCCTGACATCAAATTTACAACGCCACAGGTTCGTTGCATTTTGTAGTGGAAGTATCGTCGTCCATAATGCTGGGAAGTTTTGTTATGTTTTTGGTTTGGTTGTGTGATTATTGGTTTTTGTCCCTGCAGATTAAGTGTTACATGAAGCAACTGTTATCTGGGCTTGACCATTGTCATTCACGAGGCGTGATGCATCGGGACATAAAGGGTTCAAATCTTTTGTTGAGTAATGAAGGAATACTAAAGGTGGCTGACTTTGGGTTAGCAAACTTCAGCAATTCTTCTGGGCACAAGAAGAAACCTCTTACCAGTCGAGTTGTGACTCTGTGGTATCGTCCACCTGAACTTTTGCTCGGGGCAACGGACTATGGAGCATCTGTTGATTTGTGGAGTGTTGGTTGTGTTTTCGCTGAGCTGCTTCTTGGAAAACCTATTCTCCGGGGAAGAACTGAGGTAAACCATTTAACACTATCTTCTATTATTTATGATATTGGACCTTTTGGTCATGGATATGTTATGTGTTACTTGGTGAAAATTTTAATTCAGTACTATGACTTGAATTGTATGGAGCAGGTTGAACAGCTGCACAAAATCTTCAAACTGTGTGGATCTCCACCAGAAGATTACTGGAAAAAGTCCAAACTTCCCCATGCAATGCTTTTCAAGCCGCAGCAAAATTATGATAGTTGCCTCTGGGAAACCTTGAAAGATTTGTCTGAGACTGAAATTAGTCTGATAGAAACTCTTCTTTCTATAGATCCTCACAAACGCGGTACTGCCTCTAGTGCCCTTGTTTCTCAGGTAACCTTTTTATCCTTGGATTAATGTATCAAGTTTGAAGACCTAGAAATATGATTTCCGTGGAAACAAACCATATTACTGTATTTTGCTCATCTTTTACAAATTGAGACATTGCCTTTTGTTTTTTTTTCAGTATTTTACTACAAAGCCTTTTGCTTGTGATCCCTCAAGCTTGCCAATATACCCACCTAGCAAGGAGATAGATACAAAGCATCGGGACGAAGCAACAAGGTCAGAAATTTCGTTCATTACCTGATAGAGAAAATTTATAGTCATGACCAAATCATCTCTTTAATCTGAATAAAATAAAGCTTGAAACACACGATCTACTGTTCCACAGCTCCGGGAAATTACCTAGTCTACCATTTTGGTTGGCCTTATATGTCATGTCTTGAGAGCATTTGTCACGTCCTCATATTTCATGTCCGATTTTCAGGAAAAAAATTAGCGGGAATGGGAGACGTGGTATAGATGCGAGGAAGCCATCACGGAAGGCCCATTCATTCAATAAATTGGCACCAGTTGAGGTACTTCCTGATTACTCACTTGTCTACATGTTATCTGTATCTTGAGAGAATAATTCCTTGTACAAGAAACTGAAATGTGCTCTCTTTTTCTGTTTGCAGGATGCGCGACACCAAACAGAAACTTTTCAGAAACGAATTGGTCATTTAGTTCATAATTCGATTGAAAGTGATGCCAGGTTATGTGGGAAGCTGCAAAACCCATTAGATCACAAGAAAGACGAAGCTTCCCATATGAAGAATGCATCACAAGGAGATGTACCTTTCTCAGGGCCGTTACAAGTCTCTAAATCAAACAGTTTTGCTTGGGCGAAACGAGAGAAAGATGACATATGTGTTAGGGTGCATAATCGCTCTCTCTCAAGAGGTCACATTCCTAACTTGTCGGGACATTCCCCCGCCTTCAATGGGAAAAGTGATGTTGGATCTAAGATAAATAAGAATAAAAATGAGGACAAACGTGAGGACAAGACAGATTCTCGAGGCCAGGAGTCATATGAGATGGTGAAGCGTTCTATGCTGAAGCAGTGGAGACAACTTGAACGTCCAGATTCTTTCGGTGCGTCTGACGAGTATCACTCGCAGGAACTGTCATTGGGACTCTATCAGAGAGATGAAATGGCAACAAAGCTGGGTAACAATTTGGTACGTCCATAGATTATAGAAGCTCTAAAAGCACCCTTCTAGTTTATTTGATATCCAAATTCCATATAGAAGCTTGTTATTTGCATTGTTTCTGTGGCAGTTTAGGGCTGTTGATAGATATAGTAGAGACCAAGTATGCTTTGTGTCATACGTTCTAACAAGTAAAACTTAGAAATTGGCTACACTTTTTCTTATACTGTACTATCAGTGTCAAAATCGATTCTGTGTATCAGAAATAAAATGAAAGTAATTCTAAAGATATGATTGCACTACTGCTGTAATAGTAATATATCTAAGTGATGTCGGAGATTACAGGAACTATGTATATATACAACTTACATATAATATACGGTGTAAATGGGATATACAGCTCAAAAAGTAAAAAGAGAGGACCAGCTTACCGTTTGTAGTCAGATCATGTTTCCTCAGCTGTATAAGTTTTTCTGTTTTTACTCTCTCCACGCTTTCACCTAAAGTCCACCTAAAGTCCAGAGGAGAGAGAAAAAAAAGTAGGCATGATTTACTTTGTCTCCTTTTTGGGTTTAGTGACAAGCATGCTCAATGATGCTGATAACTTAAGCCTTGACATGATAGGGTGATGGGGACAAGATCGAATTCTCGGGCCCTTTGTTGTCTCAATCTTATGGAGTTGATGAGCTATCGGATCGTCATGAACGCAACATCTGCAAGCTAATTCGAAAACCGTGGTTCCAGAAAGGTAACTTGAGATAGCTTTGGCTGACTATATCCTTCATTGTGTCTTGGTTCTTCTCTTTCACAAATAGGACTTTTGCTCAAATAGGCAAACTGGTTGAGCGTAAATGAATTCATCTTTCTCGAGAAATTCCAAGACAAACATAAAAAATTATGCTTTTCTTATCTAAATTGTACCTTATCCAGTGGTTTTGGATTCAGCCCTCCTTTTTTTTTATTGTTGTTTTTTAGGTATTGAGTTAGAAAATCTGAAACATGAACAAGTATGTTGGTCCTTTGAACTTGCAGATAAGAAACAGGGGAAGTGACTGTAATTTGGAGAAAAGAGCTCCAAGAACTCTTGAGAAATATTATGTTTGGATCTTCAGGACCTGTGATTCTCAAGCAAGATGGAGAAAAGGCCATAAAGCATTCTTTTGTTGTTAATTATGTATGATTTCTTCTCAAGTTATAATATGAAGGTACACTTTTTGAGAGCCTATTCACATATTTGATTCAGAGGCAATAATGTATAGAGCTCAGTTCCTAGAATATAAGCAGTATCTATAGGCATAGATATTAGTATACACAGCTTTATGCTTTCTTTCAAGTCTAGTTGTATAACAGATTTATGTTATAAGATATAAAATTGTAATATACAAAGTTAGGACCATCTTCTTTTTCATGATGGTGAACTGTAGTTACTGAGAAGTGAACCAACTAAGATGAGATCCCAAGAGGGTTAAGCCAAGTGTGCCTTCATTATCTAAATCGTAATCGACAAATAAAAACAATGGGAAAAATACGCAGATTGTAGACGAAGAAAAAAATAAATGTGATCTAATTTGTGAGAACTACATTTCATCTGAAACAAATCCAACTGTTGATTATATAAACTACTCACCGTTACATTTTGCCTTGTAAAAAGGTAAAACAGAAAACGTTACATTTTCTTATTTTTTGAAGTTGGTAAATATCATTGTATTCAGCACCTTTTGTGTGTATATATACCTCTTTACCACCGCAAAAGTACTCTTCTTGGGTTGGGTCCATAGAAATTTACTTGTGTTCGGAAGCCTCAAGTAGCCTCGGCTTTGTTAACCAATACTGCTCGAACCTTTGTCTTGCATACTCCATGTAGTCGAAGTCGATTTCGTTCACATGTTCCTGTAAAGTTTTACAAAATGAAAATCAAAATCAAGAATCTATATAGGTTTCACAAAATGCAGGTATGACAGAAGATTATTGTAGAAATTACCGATATAATTCCCCATAAACCCCAAGTTAGATGACTAGCAAGTGTATATTTCTCAACATCTTCTAGGAGTTTTTCGACCATAGTATCGCTGGGCTCTTCACCTGGACTCACAAGAACAAATACAATAGAGAATTAAGGCTGTATAGTGATTTATTTCTGAAGCTCATAGCGAGAAAGTGTGATAAAATAATCACCTGAATAACTCATATATGTTTTCAGAAATCGTTGACGCTCCTCCACGCCTGTTTAATTTAGTCACATATAAAGAAAAATGATTGATCTTGTATCATTTCAAAATATAAAGAAAGATGACTTCAGATGGACACATACCAGGGTATTTACTATAATCCATGATGTGAGGTGTTTCAGTGTGGTAATCGGCAGCCATCTCACAGAAGTGGTTGGCAATGTCATAAGCCACAGGATTGTAGCATGAATATTCATAATCCTATTTTTTATAAGACAAAAAAATAAAATCTGAGTTAGGATCCATACTCTGCCATATGAAAAAGAGGAGCTGATTAAACAAATTTATGAAACCTTACAATGATGGTTATTGCTTTGGTCTCTTCATCCATCATTATGTTTCCATACTGTAAATCATTGTGGCAAAATCCAATATTTCCATCATTGTTAAAGAGAGATTTCTCAAGCAAATTAATTTCCATCTCCATAACATCGAGACGAAAGGACTTCGCTTCTTCTGGTGAAGCCAGTCTCTTGCATGCACTGAGCCAATTTCTGAAGATACAGAAAGCAAAGAGGAGAAACAGATACAAAAAGACCAAAAGAAATCAATGATTTATTAGAAAAGCAAAGTAGAATCTAGCAGAAAACAATGAAAAGTACCGTAATCTGTCCCAAAGCAAAGCCTTCTTCACACCTGGCATTTCAAGACCGTGAAACTCCTTCATCCTAGTTGCTATACGACCAGATATTGCAGGATCACGCAAGTCACAAGCAGATAGGGTCTGAAAGTTCATAGTTCAGCAAACAAGTTATAAATTCAGTAAACAAATATAAAAAGATCCAGAAAAACTACCTAAGAATTAAAAAAACCAGTGAAGGGCAACAATATTCAATAACTTAGGAACACATGGCATTTCAAAGAATAACTATAGAGACACTCCCAAGATGAGATAAAATATATATACCCGTGCATGGAGGAACTCTTCGATACGACCATTGCCAAACCGTCCTAACAACAAAGGTCCATGACCATGCTTTGACATGAACTCAAATGTCCTGATCTCATCCTCTCGGTCAAAGAAAATCTCAACACCTTCACCATAAATCCTAACCAAAACCTTACGAGAAGGACCACTTTCCCTAGTTGGCCATTTGATCTGAAAGACCTCATTGGTCATGGCACCTTTTAAAGGAATAACTTGCAGAGCCTTTGAATCAATAACATCTTCCCACTCTGATGCTATTGATTGTAAAGCTTCCTTGACTTCTCGAGGCAGACGATAATCTTTATTCTCTAAGTTCTTTTCAGTAGCACCCACCGTCATTTGATAATTTCTCTGTCCAAGATCAAAACAGATACTTTTAACAAATACTTGTAACAAAGCTGTGCTTTTTCAATCAAGGGGAGGTTCTAAGAGTCACACAGTGCCACCAAAGTTATGGTTTTTATATACGATAAACTCAATGCAACAATTCCATAGGGTTCCGTTTTCTAAAATTTCTGAATTTCAGTCTAAAACTACAGGATTATTTTCCTGACGAATCTAGATAAAGTTTCTACAATAGAATGGGAGTAAATAGGTTCATAAATCTTTTCGTTTTTTTTTGGGCAAACAGGTTTATGAATCTTTTAAAAAAATGAAGAAAACTTACGTTTTTTAAGAAGATCAAAGACGATGGATGCGGAAGCAAGATTGGTCTGAGAGGAAAATTGAAGAAGAGGGGTTAATTGAGAGATGATAATGGAGTTTCAGAGAGATATAAGACGCTGCGCAGATCGAGGAAGAAACAGAGGATAGGATCAAGACAAGATCTTGTGAAAAAGAAAATGGCGGAGGAAATGAAGAATTATTTGTTAAATAACATATAATATTATTAAAAACTTCTTAAATATTTTTCATTTGACTCCTTTAATTTATACAAGGCTCCTTTTTTTTGTACATCTATTTTCAGAAGGTCCAAATAATTTTTCTTCTATTTGTGTGTGTGTGTGTGTTTTTTTATATTAGACGTAAATCTATGGGTTGTGATCAATACACAATTAGCCAGCTTCAATTTCCATTAATTAGATTTATAATTTTTAATTTTTTAGTTTAGCATTCTGCTAAAATGCGGCAAAGGATGAAAATGCTAAATTAAATAATGTTGTTGAATTAAAAATAAAAAAATCAAGGAGAGCACCATAAAAAAGGAAATTCCACGGTGTCAATAAAAAGAGATAAAATTCCACGTGGCATATACCTGTCGTATCACAAAAAGTAGAACTGTGACATTTGTTTCTCTCACTCGCGCTCTCTCTCTCTCTCTCTCTCTCTCGAATTCTCTAGTAGGTTCTAGTTTCTAATAGGAACAAGGCGACGAGAAGTCTCTATCTTTTTCCAGATGAATCTCCTTACCTATACAAAAGCTCTCTCATGCCTCCCTTGCTCTCTCGCAATTCACAAAGCTTCCAAACATCTAAAGATTTCAATTTTATAACATTTATCGCTACAATCTGCTTGGTTCTCTACAAAAACAGAGACTTGTTACTGAGAGGAAGAAGAAGAAGTCGTCTGATTCATTGAATAAACTCTGCCAAAAAAATAAAAATCCCAGTTCTCATATCGTTTAAGGTAAGTGGGCTAAGACTATTTTCTCTGTTTCTTCTTCTTTCTGGGTCTGTTTACAATTCACATTAAACATGTCTTCAAGATCCTTTTTTTTTTTGTGTGTGTGTGTATTTGTGGGTATTGTGGATTGTGTATGAAAGATGCTGAGATTATGGTTTTTTTTTTGGTGTGTCTTCGCAGGGATTACAAAGGCTAATCTGAAGATGAATCCAGAGAAATTCACACACAAGACAAACGAGACAATTGCTACAGCTCATGAGTTAGCTGTGAATGCAGGACATGCTCAGTTCACTCCGCTGCATTTAGCTGGTGCTTTGATTTCTGATCCAACCGGTATATTTCCTCAAGCAATCTCTAGTGCCGGTGGCGAGAACGCAGCTCAATCTGCTGAAAGAGTGATTAATCAAGCCTTGAAGAAGCTTCCTTCACAATCTCCTCCACCTGATGATATTCCAGCTAGTTCTAGTCTTATCAAGGTTATACGCCGTGCTCAAGCTGCTCAGAAGTCACGTGGTGACACTCATTTGGCTGTTGATCAGTTGATTATGGGTCTTCTTGAAGATTCTCAAATCCGGGATCTGTTGAATGAAGTTGGTGTTGCAACGGCGAGGATTAAGTCTGAGGTTGAGAAGCTTCGTGGTAAAGAAGGGAAGAAAGTGGAGAGTGCTTCAGGGGATACAAATTTTCAAGCTTTGAAGACTTATGGAAGAGATTTGGTTGAGCAAGCAGGGAAGCTTGATCCTGTGATTGGTCGGGACGAGGAGATTAGAAGAGTTGTCAGAATTCTCTCAAGGAGAACAAAGAACAATCCAGTGCTTATTGGAGAACCTGGAGTTGGAAAAACAGCTGTGGTTGAAGGTTTAGCACAAAGGATTGTGAAAGGAGATGTGCCCAACAGTCTTACTGATGTGAGGTTGATTTCTCTGGACATGGGTGCATTAGTTGCGGGTGCTAAATACCGAGGAGAGTTTGAAGAAAGACTGAAAGCTGTTTTGAAAGAAGTTGAGGAAGCTGAAGGCAAAGTGATTCTCTTTATTGATGAGATTCACTTGGTTCTTGGTGCTGGCAAAACGGAAGGGTCGATGGATGCAGCGAATCTGTTTAAGCCTATGTTAGCTAGAGGTCAGCTTCGGTGCATTGGTGCTACAACACTTGAAGAGTATAGGAAATATGTCGAGAAAGATGCTGCTTTTGAGAGAAGGTTCCAGCAAGTGTATGTAGCTGAGCCAAGTGTGCCTGACACTATCAGTATTCTTAGAGGGCTCAAAGAGAAATATGAAGGACATCATGGTGTTCGTATCCAGGATAGAGCTCTTATAAATGCTGCTCAGCTCTCTGCTCGTTACATAACCGGTATGTTAAGATTCTTAATCCTTGGCTGATGTTTGTGGTTTAGTATGGTTTTGTTCTTGACATGACATTTCTGTGGTCTTTATGTGGTTAATCAGGTCGGCATTTACCGGATAAAGCCATTGATTTGGTTGATGAGGCTTGTGCGAATGTGAGAGTCCAGCTTGATAGTCAACCTGAGGAGATTGATAACCTTGAAAGGAAGAGGATGCAGCTGGAAATTGAACTTCATGCCTTGGAAAGGGAGAAGGACAAAGCCAGCAAAGCTCGACTTGTGGAGGTATGATACAGTTTTCTTCTCTGTTTAGTATATAACCCTTCAAAATATAAGATAATTGTGCTTCTTCTGGAACTATTGCTTGTTAGCATCTTCTCTTGGGACGAGTCTTTAATATAATTTTTCTCCAACTATGAATTTGTAGGTGCGGAAAGAGCTTGATGATCTGAGAGACAAGCTTCAGCCTCTCACCATGAAGTACAGAAAGGAGAAAGAGAGAATTGATGAGATTCGAAGGCTTAAGCAGAAGAGAGAAGAGCTGATGTTTTCTTTGCAGGAGGCTGAACGAAGATATGATCTTGCAAGAGCTGCTGATCTAAGATATGGGGCAATCCAAGACGTGGAATCTGCAATTGCCCAACTTGAAGGAACTTCTTCTGAAGAGAATGTGATGCTCACAGAAAATGTAGGGCCTGAGCATATTGCTGAGGTTGTGAGCCGTTGGACAGGGATTCCAGTGACGAGACTCGGCCAAAACGAGAAGGAGAGGTTGATTGGTCTTTCTGATAGGTTGCACCAACGGGTTGTCGGACAAGATCAAGCGGTGAATGCTGTTGCTGAGGCAATATTAAGGTCAAGGGCAGGGCTTGGAAGGCCGCAACAACCAACTGGATCATTCTTATTCCTAGGCCCAACTGGTGTTGGCAAAACTGAGCTCGCTAAGGCTCTTGCTGAGCAGCTCTTTGATGATGAAAATCTCTTAGTTCGGATTGATATGTCAGAATATATGGAACAACACTCTGTCTCTCGCCTTATTGGGGCACCACCTGGGTAAGTAGCTAATCCTTCACTTTTCAAAATGTTTTGAGTTATGAAGTTTGTCTTTCTTACTCACATGATTGCACTTTCTCAGGTATGTTGGTCATGAGGAAGGTGGACAGCTAACAGAGGCTGTAAGGAGGCGACCTTATTGTGTCATACTCTTTGATGAAGTGGAGAAAGCCCATGTTGCTGTCTTCAACACTCTGCTCCAAGTGTTGGATGATGGTCGATTGACAGATGGGCAAGGGAGGACTGTTGATTTCAGGAATTCGGTGATAATCATGACATCAAACCTTGGCGCAGAGCACCTTCTGTCAGGGCTGACAGGGAAAGTATCAATGGAAGTGGCTCGGGACTGTGTGATGCGGGAGGTGAGGAAACACTTCAGACCAGAGCTCTTGAACAGGCTTGACGAGATTGTGGTGTTCGATCCTCTCTCACATGACCAGTTGAGGAAAGTAGCCCGACTTCAAATGAAAGACGTCGCTGTTCGGCTTGCTGAAAGAGGAGTTGCTTTGGCAGTCACTGACGCTGCTTTGGACTATATTTTGGCAGAGAGTTATGACCCGGTATGTACTTCATTTAATGCAATGTCTACTGTGCACTAATCTCCTAGGTTGGATTCGTCTGTTGGCTGACTCTTGTGGTCATTCTTGTGTTGTATGGTCAGGTGTATGGGGCTAGACCAATAAGGAGATGGATGGAGAAGAAGGTGGTGACAGAACTGTCAAAGATGGTCGTGCGTGAGGAAATTGATGAAAACTCAACAGTTTACATTGATGCTGGTGCTGGTGGATCTGATCTTGTGTACCGGGTAGAGAGTGGAGGTCTAGTGGACGCTTCAACAGGGAAGAAGTCGGATGTGCTGATTCATATTGCTAACGGGCCAAAGAGAAGTGATGCAGCTCAGGCGGTGAAGAAGATGAGGATTGAGGAAATAGAAGACGATGATGAGGAAATGGTCGAGGACTGAAGTATCCACAGTTTAAGTGTGTTTTTTGAGGTGTTGTGATTGTAACTTAAGCCTTTAGAGTTCGAAGAGACTCATGCTCTGTTTTGGTTCTGGCTCTTTTAGTAGACTTTTAATGATGTGAAACTGTAAAAAGTCTACTTTTATTATATTTTCGTAATAGTAAATCAATCTACATAAATCCATTGTACAGACAATTGGGAACTTATCTTACTCAATTATGTGCATCGGTGGTTAAGAGCGTCTTAACAATCTCATCAACCACACCTTTAGCGAGGGGGAAGAAGTGACCACTTCTCGGAACTTCATGATAGTGAATCCACGGAAGCTTATGAGCAATGTAACGTTGTAGTGTCACAGGCACTAACATGTCATCATCTCCTTGCCACAAATGAACATACCCTTCTTTGTAAGGAAACGGATTCTCGAGTTCAATAGGATCAAATTCCCAACTCCCAAACCCCACAATCATGTCACGGTTAATACTCTCATGTATTCCTTGCTGCCTTACTTCAGGCAAATGCGGCTTCCTCGATGACCCAAGCTTCAAAATGATATCTTTATCCGGCTGTGACAAGATACCGCGATCTCGGTTCGCAACACCTGAACCCGGGAACAAATTTTGTGTGTTCCACCAATAAATAAGCCAAGGAGCATAGTGAGCAACACGAACCGCCCATTGATCTCTTTTTGGTTGCAAGTTAAAACCTTCAGTGGAAACATTTAAAGGTAAGTTCTTCCACCAATAGTTAACCACAGGAGCAACTAGTGTTACTCCGGCTAACCGCTGAGGGATGTATTTAAGGCAACCCCATGTCGCTTGTCCTCCCATTGAATTCCCGATCACGTAGAACTTTGATCCTAGACCCAATTGATCAGCGAGCTCTTCAATATCCAAAACCAAGCTTTTCGGTGTACGATTTGGATCCGGGTCACTCTCTCCATAACCCGGTTTATCAAACGAAACCAAATACACGCCTAGTTCTTGAACTAAACCCTATAAAATGAAAATTGATCAAGAAACTGATATAAACCCTAATTTCAGGAAATGGTATAAACCAAGTACCTGAGAAAGGAGAGTGGCGACGACAGCGTCGTGTCTACAACTATCAGATCCATGGATGAAGACGATTTTGTGGTTAGCTTTGTCTCTTGGCAGTCCATGCTCCTTGTAGGCCAAATATCTCCCGTCACGCAGCTTTATTCGCGGTGCTGTGATCGGTGGACCACCAGGGGAGCCACATAGCTTCGGTGGTGGAGGTTTCAAGATTGACTGATAAGTCAACGCCATGATTATTCCAACGATGATGATGACACTTGAGGAAAGAAGAAGAACACTGTTTTGAGGCCAAGGCTTTAGTAAGCTTCTGTTTGATGCTCCAATCGCCATTTCACGATCAGGTTAGTGAGAAAAGTTATGTGACTGTCAAGGAAATCAAATTATCAAGTTTTCATCACTCAACCAAGATGTAAAGAGGAAATTCAAATGAGTTCCGTGATTTGATAGATTATTTTTTACTTTTAATTGTGTGGTTGCTAAAAAAAAAAAATTTGGCAAATTAAGCTGTCAAATTAAATGCTGCAATTTGGCAAAAAATTACAACTGTCTTAAGACTCCGGTATTCTTTCCAATGACCCATTTGAGTCAAGTAGACAGTTGTAGGACAAACATTTAGGTCTGAGACTTATTATCCGGTATCCGGGATCCGCTCCAAAAAATAGGATATTTGGATGGACTGAATCCGGATAATGAAATTTCGGATCCGGATAGCAGAAAAAACTGGATAGCCAGAATATTAATATTATAATAATATTTTAATTATTAATATTATATAATATATTTTTAAAAATTTTTTCTCAAATTATATATTATACTAATTTTATAATAATATTTTTAATTATTTATATAATATTAATCTATTTTTTTAAATTTTTCTCTCAAATTTTTTATAATAATATTTTTTTTTTTAATAAAAAAGTCGGATCCGTATATCCGCGGATATCAAGGATAGCCGGATCCAGATGTCAAAACTACGGATCCGCTGGATACGGATACAGATCCGGATCCGGATGTCCCAAAAAATCCAGGATATCCGGCTCCGGCCCAGCTCCAGCACTTAGATAGTGAGTGATCTTCAAAAAGTTTAGGTACACCAGAAACATAACTAATGATGTATAGAAAACTAAGCAAAGCAAGTAGACAATCAATTTTAGTCAAAAGACAAACATAGAAAATAAAACAAAAAGACCAAACACATACAAATGTTGCTAAAAGATCAAAGTAAAGAACCCGATAAGCTTGAGAAGACAATTGATCAGCCTTGTTCATCGCTTTGCGAAGTAAATCATGAGTAACCAAATAAAACTAAATCATGATGCAGAACAAACGTAACGAGTACATAACACCATTTTATTTATCCGTGTATTTTTGGGCTTTTCTAGACTTTTTGGAAACTACAAATGATCAGTACAAACTCTAAACGCTCTTACTTATTCGCTGCATCGGTAGTTAAGAGTGTCTTTACAATGCCCTCAACAACACCTTTACCGTAGTGGAAGAAGTGGCCACTTCTCGGAACCTCATGATAGTGAACCCATGGAAGCCTATGAGCAAGGTAACGCTGCAGAGTCACAGGCACCAACATGTCCTCATCTCCTTGCCACAAATGCACAGAGCCTTCATTGTACAAAAACGGATTCTCGAGTTCTATAGGATCAAATTCCCAATTCCCAAATCCCACGATCATGTCGCGGTTAATACTCTCATGTATACCTTGCTGCCTTACTTCGGCCCAATGAGGTTTCCTCGAAGAACCAAGCTTCAAAATGATATCTTTATCCGGTTGTGACAAGAAACTATGATCTCGGTGTGCAATACTCGAACCCGGAAACCAATTTTGTGTGTTCCACCAATAGATAAGCCAAGGAGCATAGTGAGCAACACGAACTGCCCATTGATCTCTCTTTTGTTGGAAGTTAAATCCTTCAGTGGAAACGTTCAAAGGTAAGTTCCTCCACCAATAGTTAACCACCGGAGCAACTAGTGTCACTCCGGCTAACCTGTGAGGGATGTATTTAAGGCATCCCCATGCTGCTTGTCCTCCCATCGAATACCCGATCACGTAGAATTTCGATCCTAGACTCAACTGATCAGCTAGCTCTTCAATGTCCGAAACCAAGCTTTGCGGTGTACGATTTGGATGCGGATCGCTCTCACAATAACCCGGTCTGTCGAACGAAACCATATATACTCCTAGTTCCTCCACTAAATCCTACAAAATGAAATTGATAAAGAAATTAACAAAATCTAAGATTAGAGTCCCAATCAACAAACAAAATTTCTCAAAACAAGAATTTGTGAAACAACTCTCCCATTATTTCCTAATTCTAGCTCATGCACCACTACATGGTACAAGTAACATACCACTAATTATATAAAAAGGTAAATAAATGATTAAAGCACAATGATCAAAGTATCACATAAATGATCTATCATAATAAAACCCTAAACTAGAAGCATACATGCATAATGTTGATAGTGTAATAAGTACCGGAGAGAGGAGAGTTGCGAAAACGGCGTCGTGTCTACAACAATCGGATCCATGGATAAAGACGATTTTGTGGTTAGCTTTCTCTCTTGGAAGTCCATGTTCTTTGTAAGCCAAATTCCTCCCATCTCGCAGCTTTATCCGCGGCGCTGTGATCGGTAGACCACCGGGAGAGCCACATAGCTTCGGCGGAGGAGGTTTCAACTTCGACTGATAAGTCAACGCTACGATTATCCCAACAATGATGATCACACATGAGGAAAGAAAAAAACTCTTTCGAGAAGAAGGCTTTGATGAGCTTCTGCTTGATGAGCCACTCGCCATTTCACGAACGGGAAGATGATCGGAGAGGCACGGCGGCAACGGCGACGATTCTTGAAAGAGAGTTCAACTGTTCAAGAATTACAACAACATAATCGTGTTTTTTGTTTTTTTTTTCGAATTGAAAAGAGAAAAGCCCATTATGTTTTGTTTCACTATCTGACTTACTGGACCGAGGCTTAAGAGGCCCATAGGCCCATATTAAATGAAATCTAACGAAGGGAACAACACGGGGGAGCAATATATAAAACCTAATTGATGATTTAGGGTTTCTTCTTCGTTCTCCCCTTAGAGTAGCAGCAGACTTTGTGGTTATTCGGCGGAATCGAAAATGGTGAAGGGACGCCAAGGAGAACGTGTCAGGTCTTTCTTCTATTTCTCTTTTTGTTCTTCTTCTAGTTTGATCTATCACCATGCTTATTTTCTGTGGCATCACTTTGAGATTTGCTCGCTTGTTCTGTTTTCCTCACTTATATGAAACTGTGTCTACTTCTCTTGTATTGTGTAGATTTGAACTGATTCTTCATTGTTTAGTAATTTATCTTATCGATTGTAATGGAACATTTTGCTCACGTATATTGTACAATGATCGATATTGCGAAAAATCTGATTTTTTCCCTAATGTTATCAAATTTTGCAGACTCTACGTGAGAGGAACCATCCTCGGATACAAAAGGTGACCACCCATTTCTTTAATCTCTTTGGTTTTCATATTGTACTGCTTTTATTAGTTTTTGATTTGGCTCCAATTATATTCCATGTAATGAACCTTGGTCACTAGTTTATGTAAGTGAAGTTCATTAGAATCGTATTCTATAAACCAAGTTTCTCGTCCACCTTTGATCAGATTAGTTTAATGATACATTTCACAGAATCGAAACTTTTTTTGGGTGTGTTGTAGAATCTCCGCATTGACATTTGAGACTTCTTATCTAGTTAGTTGTCTACATATTCTTAGAACACCATGCTGACATTTTTATTTATGGGCTCTTGTCGTATGAAGTTGTTAACTGAGTTCTGTTTAAATAGCAACAATTTTATTCTGCTACTGGTCTGACATTTACTTGAATGTGCAGGTCCAAGTCTAACCAGTATCCAAACACATCACTTATCCAGATCGAAGGTGTCAACACCCATGAGGAGGTAAACTGGTACAAGGGAAAGAAGATGGCTTACATCTACAAGGCTAAGACAAAGAAGAATGGTAGCCACTACCGTTGCATCTGGGGAAAAGTTACCAGGCCTCATGGTAACAGTGGTGTTGTTCGTGCGAAATTCACATCAAACCTGCCACCTAAGTCCATGGTACTTGAACAGATTCTATAACCATTCATCATTTTTTTGTTGAGAAGTGAAATCTTTTGCTTGGGGTCTTAACTTGACACTATTCCTTTTTTTTTTTCTTGCAGGGAAACAGGGTGAGAGTCTTCATGTATCCGAGTAACATATGAAGCAATGCAAAACGGCTTAAACTTATAATTTAGCCGCAGTGGTTTTGTTCACTAGTTTGTTATTTTGTATTTGATATTGAAAGCATTTCCTTTCTTTGTTTGAAGTGTTTGGAGATTCTCTAAATAGACTTTGATCATGGATCTGGTTTTTAATCCCAAATTAGAATCTTTTTCCCCCCTTATATTGAGTTGAAACATATGAATGATGGCGAATTACAGCGATTGAAAAACGTAGTTGATACTGTTCTTTTGTTTACTCTTCATTCAAGACTAGTTGGGTGTATAATCCAAAATTCTTACAGCATTTTTGGTTTTTAACAAGTATTATAGCATTTTTTCAAATCACTAATAAAACTTTGTAATTACCTCTTAGAAACATTTTAAATCACAGAGTTACCCTTAGCATATGTTTTAAATTCCCAAAAGCCCAAAAAAAAAGAGTCCCAAAAGCCAAAATCGAAAATCACTCAAAATAGTAAAAAACATGAGCTGATGTACGTTGTAATTGGAAACATTGTGGACTCGATTTGTCGGCCCATTAGACCTTTATTGGGCTTAGCTAGGCGCAACTTTAAATTTTTGATCAGAAATTTGTTCTCCTGTAAAAAAAGTACCAACAAACCTAAGATTCGTTGAGAGGAGACCAGACAAGAACTGTGTGTGTCGACTGCCGTACTCTCGGCGTCGGAGCTTCGGTCCCGTTAAGACAGTAGCCGAGTAAAACCCTAAACCCTCTTTTTCACTTTGTTTGACGTTCCGGTCATCTCTCGCGACGATGAATACCTCCCAAGCAACTCGTGCGGCTCTGTTCCTAAACGTAAATATTCTCTTACTTATTATTTGCAGTGGTCCAAGTTTTGTTGTATCCATTGATTGATGAACTTAATTACATCCGTTCTACTGCATAAACTTTTCATAGATTGATTAACAGGGATGATTTCGAATACTACTATATTGAGAATTTGAAGTTGTGTTGATGATGTTGTTAAGTAAACGGAGGGAGTTGAATGCAGTAACTTAGGACTCTAAATTTCGTAGAAACTTCATATTCTATGTCATCCGTCATGTTTTCGTTTTAACTAGTGGTTTTTTTTTGCAGGGTTCAAACAGACAAGCGATGCTTTTGCAGCGGAGCTCAACCAGTCAATTGTGGGGTTCTGTTAGAACGAGAACTTCTCAACTGTCTTTGAATCGAACAAAAGCTGTTAGCTTGAGATGTTCTTCTCAACCTAATAAGCCTAAAGCAGCTGTTTCTGCTGGTTCTTTTGTTTCTGCTGATGAGCTACCGAGCTTGGTTGAGAAACCTGCTGCAGAGGTTATCCATTTCTATCGCGTGCCTTTGATTCAAGAAAGCGCAAATGCTGAACTCCTCAAGGCGGTTCAAACCAAAATCTCCAACCAGATTGTCAGTTTGACAACAGAACAGTGTTTCAATATTGGGCTTGAATCAGGGTTAGAAGAAGAAAAGCTCTCGGTTCTGAAGTGGATTCTTCAAGAAACATATGAGCCAGAGAATTTAGGTACTGTTAATTCATGCTATTTTTCTTCTATATGGTTACTAATTTTTTTGTGGCCTGATCTCTTTACTGATGATTGAGTTAAATTTCAGGTACGGATAGTTTTCTTGAGAGGAAGAAGCAGGAAGGACTCCATGCTGTAATTGTTGAAGTTGGTCCCAGATTGTCTTTTACAACAGCATGGTCCACCAATGCAGTTTCGATATGTAGAGCATGTGGGTTAAGCAAAGTGACTCGCTTGGAAAGGTCTAGGAGGTACCTCTTGTTCAGCAAGGAGCCACTTTTGGAAAATCAAGTAAAGGAATTTGCTGCAATGGTTCATGATAGAATGACCGAGTGTGTGTACTCTCAAAAGCTGATTTCATTTGAGACAAATGTGGTTCCAGAGGAAGTAAAGTATGTGCCTGTGATGGAGAAGGGTCGGAAGGCGCTGGAAGAAATCAACCAGGAGATGGGTTTAGCCTTTGATGAGCAAGATTTGCAGTATTATACTAGACTTTTCAGAGAGGACATCCAGCGTGATCCTACCAATGTGGAGTTATTTGATATCGCTCAATCCAACAGCGAGCACAGTCGACACTGGTTCTTTGCTGGGAACATGGTTATTGATGGAAAGCCGATGGATAGGTCACTTATGCAGATTGTAAAGAGCACTTGGGAGGTAACAGTAAAGAGCTTCAGTCAAAAATTTCTCTCCTTTTCTATAGTTTGAATTTTTTTGTTCATATAATTCACTATTATCTTCTGTGTTGAATTGTGCAGGCAAATCGAAATAATTCTGTCATTGGGTTTAAGGATAACTCTAGTGCTATTAGAGGCTTTCTGGTGAACCAGCTACGGCCTCTACTTCCTGGTTCTGTGTGCCTACTTGATGTCAGTGCACGTGATCTCGACATATTGTTTACTGCTGAGACCCATAATTTCCCTTGCGCTGTGGCTCCTTATCCTGGTGCTGAGACAGGTGCTGGAGGTCGAATCAGGGATACACATGCAACAGGAAGAGGTTCTTTTGTGGTTGCATCCACTTCTGGTTACTGTGTTGGTAACCTTAACATGGAGGGATCTTATGCTCCATGGGAAGACTCGTCTTTCCAATACCCATCGAACCTAGCCTCACCTCTACAGATACTCATCGACGCTAGTAATGGTGCATCTGACTATGGGAACAAATTCGGAGAGCCCATGATTCAGGGATATACCAGGACTTTTGGAATGAGACTGCCAAGTGGGGATAGACGAGAATGGTTGAAACCGATTATGTTCAGTGCAGGGATTGGACAGATTGATCATACTCATATAACTAAAGGGGAGCCAGAAGTTGGGATGCTTGTTGTTAAGATTGGTGGACCTGCTTACCGCATTGGCATGGGTGGAGGAGCAGCTTCAAGTATGGTTAGTGGTCAGAATGATGCAGAGCTTGATTTCAATGCTGTGCAACGTGGAGATGCTGAGATGTCCCAGAAGTTGTACCGTGTTGTCCGTGCTTGTATTGAGATGGGCGAGACGAATCCCATAATCAGCATTCATGATCAAGGTGCTGGTGGAAACTGCAATGTTGTCAAAGAGATTATTTATCCACAGGGTGCAGAGATTGACATAAGAGCGGTTGTTGTGGGTGATCATACTATGTCGGTGTTGGAGATCTGGGGAGCAGAATATCAAGAGCAGGATGCGATTTTGGTGAAAGCTGAGAGCCGGGAGATTTTGCAATCGATCTGTAAGAGGGAAAGGCTTTCGATGGCTGTGATTGGAACAATTAATGGGGGAGGTCGCTGTACTTTGATTGACAGCACAGCTGCAGCAAAGTGCAGTAAAGAAGGGCTACCTCCACCTCCACCTGCTGTGGATCTTGAACTCGAGAAGGTTCTTGGTGATATGCCTAAGAAGACGTTTGAGTTCAACCGCATTGCTTATGCACGGGAGCCACTTGATATTGCTCCTGGGATTACATTGATGGATTCTTTGAAAAGGGTTCTGCGATTACCATCAGTTTCTTCGAAGCGGTTCTTGACAACCAAAGTGGATAGATGTGTGACAGGTCTTGTTGCCCAGCAGCAAACAGTTGGACCATTGCAGATCACGCTTGCTGATGTTGCAGTTATTGCACAGACATTCACAGATCTAACAGGTGGTGCATGTGCCATTGGCGAGCAACCGATCAAAGGCTTGCTTGATCCAAAAGCCATGGCTAGACTAGCTGTTGGAGAGGCTTTGACCAATCTGGTTTGGGCGAAGGTCACTGCACTTTCTGATGTTAAAGCCAGTGGTAACTGGATGTATGCTGCCAAGCTTGAAGGAGAAGGATCAGCGATGTATGATGCTGCGATTGCTCTATCTGAAGCGATGATTGAACTTGGTATTGCAATTGATGGTGGAAAAGACAGTCTTTCAATGGCAGCTCATGCGGACGGCGAGGTTGTTAAAGCTCCAGGAAATCTTGTGATTAGTGCTTATGTTACCTGTCCAGACATAACAAAGACAGTGACTCCGGATCTAAAGCTAGAAGGTGATGGTATTCTCTTGCATGTTGATTTGGCAAAGGGAAAGCGGAGATTAGGTGGATCTGCACTGGCTCAGGTTTTCGGTCAGATTGGAAACGACTGTCCTGATCTTGATGATGTTCCATATCTGAAAAACGTTTTCGAGGGCATTCAAGCTCTCATTGCTGAAAACTTGGTATCTGCTGGACACGACATCAGTGATGGTGGACTAGTAGTAGCAGCTTTGGAAATGGCTTTTGCTGGAAACAAAGGTATAAATCTCGACTTGGCTTCGAATGGAATTAGCCTTTTTGAGACTTTGTTTTCTGAAGAACTTGGTCTCGTGATGGAGATTAGTAAGACAAACCTAGACGCTGTGATGGAAAAACTCCGTGGTTTTAATGTTACTGCTGAGATCATTGGAAACGTCACTGATTCGCCTTTGATAGAGGTAAAAGTGGATGGGATTACTCATTTGAGTGAGAAAACTTCATTCCTCAGAGACATGTGGGAAGACACCAGTTTCCAGTTGGAAAAGCTGCAACGATTGGCATCTTGTGTAGAGATGGAGAAAGAAGGTTTGAAGTTTAGGCATGAGCCTACTTGGAAACTCTCATTTACTCCTTCCTCGACCAGCAATAATTACATGTCTCAGGGTATGATCGCTCTCTATGAGGTGTTTTTTTCTCTCTTTAATCATTTATATAGCGTATTTTTCCTGATGAAAATGTTTGTTTATTGTATATGCTCTCAGATGTTAAGCCAAAAGTAGCAGTGATTCGAGAGGAAGGCAGCAATGGAGACAGAGAAATGTCGGCTGCATTTTACGCTGCCGGTTTTGAACCTTGGGATGTGACAGTGTCTGATCTTCTAGCCGGGGATATCATCCTTGATCAGTTCCGTGGTATTGTGTTTGTGGGAGGGTTCAGTTATGCGGATGTCCTCGACTCAGCCAAAGGATGGGCTGCCTCAATAAGGTTCAATGAGTCTGTGTTGAGTCAATTTCAGGAGTTCTACAAAAGGCCAGACACGTTCAGTCTTGGAATCTGCAATGGATGTCAGTTAATGGCTCTGTTAGGATGGGTTCCAGGTCCTCAAGTTGGTGGGTCACTTGATACGTTGCAGCCGAGGTTTGTTCACAACGAATCAGGAAGGTTTGAGTGCAGATTCACAAGCGTGACCATAAAGGACTCGCCATCGATAATGCTGAAAGGAATGGAGGGAAGTACTTTAGGGGTCTGGGCGGCTCATGGAGAAGGACGGGCTTATTTCCCGGACGAAGGAGTCTTGGACCATATGCTTCACTCAGATTTGGCACCATTGAGATACTGTGATGATGATGGGAACATGACCGAAGCTTACCCTTTTAACCTCAATGGGTCACCGTTAGGAATAGCAGCTATATGTTCGCCTGACGGGAGACATTTGGCGATGATGCCTCATCCTGAACGTTGTTTCTTGATGTGGCAGTTTCCGTGGTACCCAACAAGCTGGGTAGTTGAGAAAGCTGGACCGAGTCCGTGGTTGAAGATGTTCCAGAATGCTAGGGACTGGTGCTCTCAGCTTTAGAGTCATGTGAAGCCTGTGTTCTTATATCTGCAGGATTTTATTGTGCGTTTGGTGTTTTGCAGAGTTTTTGAAAGTTGTCGACAAGATCATGTGCTTTTAGTGAGACTTGATGAGTGCTTTTTGTCCCTCACGTTGTATTCAAACTCTGGAAATTAAGCATGAGTTACTCTCTTTGATCAATTGTGCTATTGGGTACTAAGTTTGGGTTTATCTCAATTTGATATCTCGTATGCCACTTTGCTTATCCATGGAAAATCTTTTTCCCCATGAGTCAATTAACAATGAGGCGCACACGGACGGTTTCAAGATGCCAAACATAGATTTCCCAGGGAGAATAGAAACCGGTGTCGTGATTCCACAATCTTAATTATGATAGACAAAGAACATATTTATACTTATCAAAGACAAAGAACGCAATTCTCTAGCCAATCTCTGATAGATTTCTTCTCTGCAAAATCATTGCTTCAAACATACAAGCAGTCGGTACATATAATTTGGTCATCAATTCGTTTGCACTACAACAAAGTCAAAACGTAGCTTATTTGCCCTCTATCCCCCTTGTTCATTGTGTCCATGTATAAATTTAATCAAAGAATGCAATTCTCCAGCCAACCTTTGGTACTTCACTGCATAATCCTTAGATGCACTATAAAATGGCAATGGATCATCGGGATTTCACTGTCGCATGACCGCTATCAGCCAAATGCTTGTGTAGTTTTGTTCTGCCCATGGTAGATAAATGGTGGTCAACATTTGAATGATACAAAGCACACTCCTGGAGAATAAGAGAAATGACGAAAGAACAAATATCTAATGAACCAACCTCGACTCAAACTCCTCTCCACATCTATCGCATTCATTATTACTGTTTTTCTTTGTCGTGCCCTGCATTTTGATATATATGATTTCAAGAATTATCACACCAAATATGTGATTTAGTGATGCTACAAGGGGAGAAAGATTTTACCTTGGTTTTCATTCCTCTGGTGGATTTCTTTGATCTGGGAGCCTTCTTGTAATCCTGCGCCTCCATGTCCCGATTTACATATGGAGTATCATCACCTTCACTGCTCTTTTCCGTTAATTCTCCATGGTTATTCTTATCCTTACCCTTTTTGCTTCTGCGCCTCCTGCCTGTGCTCTTCCTGTTATCATACTCCATTGAATCTGCCTCATCCTTCGTAGAATCTTCAAATGCTCCGGAAGCTGAGTCCGTTGCGTTCACATTTTCATCTGGATTACTGTCGCCTCCAGGTATCTGTACTTTGCTGGTGTCATCTGCCATGTCTTTTCCAGCATTCTGTTTATTTCTCCTCTCCTTAGCTTCTTTATTCCTACCTGTGCTTTTCTGGTTATCAAATTCGCAAAATTCTGCTGTGTCACTCTCAATCTCGACTTCAATTTCATCTTCTTCCTTTGATACGAAATTCTTTCGCTTATTCTTCTGTCCAGATACCATTTTCTTGAGTAGACTCATCTCGTCATCGACATCCTCATCCTCACTTTCACAAGATCCTTCTATATCATCCTCTGCCACAAAATACTCCTCATCAGTTTCACCTGCAACTTCCTCCTCAAAATCTTTTTCTTCACTGTCAATATTTAAACCCTCCTTAAGCTTCTCATGCAGCTGCTCTACACTTTCAGGTGGGTCCAATGGCCCATCAATATCTTCCTCCTCTATTTCCTCTTCATAATCAGTGAATGACTCTCTCAACTCCGCCACTTTCTCTTTGTGCTTCTTCGACTGCTCGTGGTTTTTCCACTGCTTCTCACTTTTGAACTTCTTGCTGCAAACAATACAATAGAGCTGCTCATTCTTCCTCTTTGCATCATCATCCTCCTCTTCCAATACATTGAACCCTGCCCCTTCCTCCTCTCCCTCCTGAGCCTTTGCCCAGTCAGGCTCCTCATAGTTCATAGCTCTCTCCAATCTCTCCTTCTCCATCTTCTTCTTCCTCTCCCTTTCCTCCTCCTTTTTCTTCTCCATTTCTGCATTCTTCTTCACCATCATGTCAATAACTCTCTTATCCCTCTTCTTCACAAACTCTGCCAAACCCCTCACAGTGTCATTATACTCTCTCTTCGCCTTCTTCCTCACCTTCTTATTCTCCTCCTCCATCAACCTTCTCGATTTTCGATTCGGTCCAGCCATCACATCATACTCATCCACCCAGCAGAAATCCATAACAGTGCAAAAACCTAACCAGTAATTATAAAACGCCGTCACCTGAGCGTAAGGACTCTCTAAATTCCCCATAATCGGAGCTTCCCTCACAGAATCTATCCTCAAACCTAACGTTCTCGCGAACCTAATCTCGTTGAGGTAAACACTGTTAAATACATCGTAATACACCTTGTAGAATCCTTTACCGGTATCTGAATACCCAGAATATACAGTGGTAGAGAAGAAAGCGAATAGATCCGGAACAGAGCCGCCAGGCATTCCACCTGATTTCGAGCCACCGGCTGAGCCATGGTCAGCGAATAGAATCTGAGATCGGTGAGAATCATACCAGGCTCGCTCCTTGGGATCAGATAAAACCTCGTAGGCGTGAACGAGCTCTTGGAACTGGGCGGTGGCTTCAGTCTCCGATAATCCACCGGCTTTCATAAGCTTGTCGGGGTGACGCTGCAGAGCTAAACGCCGATAGGCGGATCGAATCTCGTCCGGCGAAGATTCCTTGCTGATACCGAGAACCTCGTAGTGGCATCGTTTCTCCGTGCGAGACGAAGACGCCATCTCCTGGTTTTTTAGGGTTTATGCTATTTCTGTTTCTCTTTGGTCGATTTTAAACGCATACCCACTCAGTTCGAGCTGTCCAAGATTTGACCTTGGAGTCTTGGAGATTATATATATAGTCCAATAAAACTTATAACTCATTTCATTTTCTTAATACTTTAATTTTGTCTTCAGGCTAATACAAACGGAAATTAAAGAAAAGTATCTTATTAAAGAAACGATCAGCTTGTTGTTAACAGTATCTTAGAAGAGCAAACAAAACATTGAAGCCATTTACAGACAAGTTTGTGAATGCTCCTCGCTCTTTATACTTGGAGACAAGAATCTCACTAATTCTCACCAAACTCACGTACTGAAGAAGAAGAAGATGTTTTCCTCTCTATGCTCAAATTTGAGACGACATTGTTATTATTATTATCTTTCTCTCTCAAATTATTTCTAAGGAATTCAACGGCCATGAAGGTGAGTGCCGATGCCGGAATATACCACATGACCCTCGGGACACTTCCTCGGAAAAACCCCTCTGGACCTTCCTTCCTCCATATCTGCCCAACTGCATCCAACCACCCCTTATACCTAAAACTCAAAACGAGATTACACAAAGCTTAATCAAAAACAAGTTCTTCATTCTACTTCGGGATGCTATTTAGATGATCATATGAATCTGTTAAGACACGAGACATACTTGATTGTTGATCCTTGCACTTGTAGTCTTGTTTTTACAACATCCAGTGGAGTTGTGAGATAAGCGCTTAGTCCTGGAGAGACATTAATTAAACATGGGTCACTATGGATGAGCTATTTGAAACGGATTCTTTATAACTCATCTCTTTCTAACTTACCACCAGCTAATCCTCCCAATACGAAACCCTCTACCGAACTGTTGACTCCATATTGTGGAAACTTTTTCTTTCCCTGATCTGTTAGATCCTTTAATGCTTCATAACACACTACCTGAGAGGAAAAAAACAGAGAGAACATGAGGTTACAAAGACCTTGAGATGAATGGAGGTAACAGTTTCACTGAAGTGCCACATTACATAGTCATACCATAAGACCAGCAAAAGGCACATCCCTCACTAGTGTAGACCAATATCTGCCAGAGGAAAAAGGAAAATATAACATGGGTCTCTTGACAGGAATGCAACAATTAGAATGATGTATCCAATTTACATCATAATAGTCCCAACAAAAATTACATACCCAGCATACAGTCCTTTTGGCCCTTGCTCTTTCCATATTGAACATCCGGCTTGGAACATTCCAGTGTAATAACCATACATGTCACCTCTTGGTTTCACCGGAACGCTGTTCCTCGAAATAAAAGAGCTCCAGGAGCTACTAGTGCCTTGAATTTGCATCCGCTGCTTTATGACTTCACAAGGAACATATACGAAAGAACCAAGTGTATCACCTGAAACAAGGAAAGAAGCAGCAGAACACAAAGGAATCATAAGCTTTATAACTTCAGATAACTCTAGGTTTACTTTCATTTTCAAACTTTTTGGGGAATCCCCTCATGAAGTGTATGTAAAACACACAGCCACAATCTTTCATGATGATATTCACAAGAAGGCCAGTCAATGACGTCTCATGGTAGAGTAATAAAAATTGCAGTTCTACATATTCTCAAGTAAGCGATCAGCAATTCATGTAACCTTGCTCTTGTGTGGTTTGGTGAAAACCTGGATCTTATCTTTTAAAGACCCACCATATCCTTAAGTTAGAATCATCACATAACATTGACATGTCTGATAATATCTGAATCTTCAGCCAGGTTATATATAGTTTCATTTCTGCTGCATACTTGCATTCTAAATCAATTTCCACTTGAGTGAACATATGTTTCCGTCCTATTTTTACCACCACCTCAATGATCAGATGACCGAGAGAGGAGAGCTTAGATAACATACCAATAGCTCCTGCTATAAAATGCGCCCAATGCCCTGCTAAGCTGGGCTGAGACTCTTCAATCCATTTCTTTGTGGACTCAATAAAACCAAAGTAGGTTGCTCCCGTGGCAAGAGATCCAGTGACTCCAGGAGCAATGCCCCTATAAAAGCCTAAAATAAGGTCAGTAGCAAATAATATAAACAAAAAAAACGGAGCATAGAGAGTTTTCTGTTCGAAGTTCTCAGCACAAACATGTACAACATAGGCAGTCTGTTGCCTATAACGATGATAAGTAGGACAGTGAACCACACATATGCATGCCTCAAGAAGAAAAAGGAGAACGGGTGATGCACCTTTTAATCCATCACCAACCCAGACAGTTCGGAGCATTTGCGGAATGCTCTTTTGTCTCTGAAATCAACAACTGAACACGATTAGAGATGATATACTCCAAAAAAGAAGGTAAGTACACAATCAGGTGTAATCTGTATTTCCTAAAATAAAACACAGAGTTTTTGTGACGCCAAAGGCCACTGAAAGTGATGGCTGGTTAATAATACCTGAGTTGCATTCATGATAATTTGACTCTGAAGTCTGGTTTTGAGAGTATCCACGGGATGCATCAGTCCTTCTCCAAAAGCTCCAGCTATACCTCCCCATAAGAACTCTCTCCAGACTACATCAATGCGTAGGACGTTAGACTAAGAACAGACTTGCAACTATTAGATTCCGATGAAAGTGAAAAAGCAACGCCACTGAATATGATCCAAGTGTTGTCACCACAATCACCAGACGAAATCTCAACATTTTGCTAAAAATCTCATCGTCTAAGCGTAATCATGATCATCAATCAAATCTACAACGATTTGCGCAGCGAAAAACCGAAGAGAACGATGAGGCAAAGAAGAGAGACTCGTCGCTTACCGAAAAATTGATCATGCGTGGCTTTGATTTCGACGCTCTGACGATAACTCAGAGGAGATTGCTCATGGCTCGAATCCGAGCTCTTGTTCGCCATTTCCGTTGCAGAGAGAAAGGACAAAATCTCGACCCTTCCAAGAGTTGTTAGGGTTTATGAGGTTTTAATGAAAGCAATGTTGCGCTTCTCGCAAATTCGCCGTGACCGGCGACGAATACCAAACAATTTACTGAAAACAATTAAAATATTAGTTTTTTTTTAATATTTCCAGAATGGGTAAAGTTGTAATTTCGTTAGTTCATAAGTCCTTTATATTTCCAGAATGGGTAAAGTTGCTCTTTCTTTTTTGGTTCCAATTTGAGTACTGCAGGGAGGCTCTCGTACTACTACCCTTACCAAGAAATTGAGAAACGATGGAGAAGCAACAACTTGAAAGAAGAAAAAGCCTCAGTGTATGCATTTTTAAATATTTCTGATACCTAGGACTTGATGAGCTAGATGCAGATGACACATGATCAATTGGTCATTCTCTTTTATCAGTTTGATGGTAATATCTCCCAGTCTTTCTTGTTTCTATCGATTGCTATCTCTTGAGTTTTAACTCCATTGAGGTCTCTGCCTGTATTTATTGGTTCCTATGCTATCTGTTAGTTTTTGTGCATTTGGTTCCTCTGGTATCTGTTAGTTTTTGTGCAGTGTCATGTTCTCATATGAATATCTTTTTTATACTTTCCACAATGCAGTGTGAGTTGCAAATGGCCATTTCTTGTGTGTTACTATAATTACAGTTTATAGTTTCATTTTTCTTATTTTGCATAATTTTTTTTTAAATATTTCTAACATTATATTATTATGCTAAAAACACATTTTCTATTTAAATTAATTTTTTATTCTAAAAACACCTATTTTAAAGTATCACAAATGGAAGGAAAAAATGAATACAAAATTAATGGAAATGCTTAGATTAAATAAATATTAAATTTAATCTTAAATTATAGTTAAGACACTTCTCGGATGCTCTTACAGGCGATCAACAACAACATAGTATCCAACGACCCGGAGACGAAATTTTCTGTTTTGATCTTCTTCTTCTTCATCATCTTAATTAAATTGATCATTTCATTCGAGTTTGGTTGCATAGAGTTGGATTGATTCAGATGATCTAACTAGCAGGTTCAATGCTGCTACATTAGATTCTTTAGCTTCCATTTTCGAGCTAAATCAACCGTACTTATTTATACACTGATCAGTGGCGCAGACTTGATCATATGCTATGCCGGAACTCAACTTTGTGAAGCCGTTGCTGCAGCCCAAGCAGATTGGATCGTCTTCAATTTTGAGAATCATGTTAACTCATTGAATTTAGTAGTCTTTAGCAGAATATCTTCAATATAATAAACAAGTCTCTGTTAGAAGTTATTACAGTTTTTCTTATTTTGGCCTCAAAATGTCAGAAAACATTTTATGCAAAAACAGACCAACTAAAGAGGTCTCTACACGATAAACAACCTCAAACGTCAAAATAGAAATTAAGAAACTTCCATAAGTTTAGACTGAAACTCTGAAACGCAAACATAAGCGGCTCAACATCGTGGAGACTAGGCTCTTTTGGCAACATCACCATCGTCAGACTGATCAAACCCATCTGGACCATTCTCTGTTTTACCGTTCTCCGCATCACCAAATTGATTGTCACTGCCACCAAATTGTTCATCGCCGCCGAAACCGCTTTCAAGCTGATGATCCGTATCATTGCCTAATGGTTGGTTACTGCCAAACTTGTTATCAAAGCCAGCATTTGAGGAACCGCCTTGGGCAAAGTTGTCACTTCCACCAACACCACCTGCAACACCATATCCACCGCCACCAAAATTGCTTCCATAGCCGCCACCACTACCAACGGCATTGCCACCGTAAGGAGAGTTACCTCCATAACCACCACCACCCCCAGCATTTCCACCATAGGAAGAGTTACCGCCATAACCACCACCACCCCCAGCATTTCCACCATAGGAAGAGTTGCCTCCGTAACCACCAGCACCACCTCCATAACCACCAGCTGGAGCACCATAACCACCGTCTGAAGCACCATAACCACCACCAGGACCACCGAATCCCCTTCCTCCAAACCCACTTCCTCTTTCAGTTGCATAATTCACCCTAATTCTTCGACCATGAAGGTCCTATATGCAAAAAAAAAAAAAAAAAAAAAAAAAAAAACCCAATAAACACCAATTGAAAACGTCAAGCAAAGTAGGTAAAATTTCGGCGTTTTCTGAACCATCTAGACACAGTCAGAACTCCCCAGTCTGAACACAAAGCTTTTATTTTGTAATTAGATATACAATCCACAAACAGAAAGATATATTGCTCCACGTTTTATCCCTTCATTAAGAGAGAGTAAGTCACTGCTTAACGGATTAATAGTATTTCAAGCTAGATGATAAACATCTACCCTACCTATGTTGGCAACGTTTAAATCCAAAAACTTAAGTGTTCTAGAAAGATGAATCGTCAAGGCACAACGATTTGAAAAAGGTCAAACATCCAAAACAAGACATTATTAGCCAGAAAAGAAAAAGAAACGACAAAGGAATAAGCCACACAACATCTTAGTATCAAAAGAAGCTGGAACATTTGTGTGATACCTGTCCATCCAATTGAATGGCATTACTAGCCTCCTCAGTCGAAGTAAATGTTACGAAAGCGAATCCCCTAGATCTGCCTGTTTCACGGTCCACAATAATCTTTGCTGCAATTGATAAAAATTAGTCAGCCGTTGAGAGTAAAACCACAAAAATTATTCAGAAGCAAAAGGAAGTAGAAGTTAATAATCCAAAGGCTAGAGTTTTGCAATAACTTAAAGGGAGATAGCTAGCTACCATCAACAACTTCTCCATATTTGCTAAAAGCTTCTCTTAAGCCAAACTCATCAGTGCTGTAGGAGATACCTGAAGCAACATAGACAATTTTGAGACAAACAAGTAGAGAGAAATAGAACCAAAAAAAAAAGTGTGTACTCTCTTGCACAACGGAAATAGAGATATAGCCACCTCCAACAAAGATTTTCGATGAAGACATGCAACGGATGCTCTGTAGCATTGAGCTAGAGAGAGTGACATGGGTGCTGGTCTGACTAAATATCCTTCCAACTTTACTTAAGAAAGCCATGTGGTGTACACCCGTATTCTGGAAGCAAATGAAAGAGCATTCACTTAACGGTTAGACAAATTAAGAACATACCAAAATATAGATATCGATTTCAGAAATACAGAATCATAAGACAAAACTCATGAATAGAACCTGAGACCCCATCAATTCAATCGTCAATAGAAGTAAGAAAAAGGAATCCTTTCACAGAATAAATCATACACAAGACAAGAAAAATAAAAACTTCATGATCTGTTCTCATGTTTTTGCTATACGTATGGCAACCGAAAGATGATCAGACACGAAAAATCTATGCTGTCACAATATCAGATTGCAACCATTTCCAATACCAGCAACAAACATCAGTTCGAAGGGAGAATTTTATAAAAAATTAACCAAAGCTTACAAGGTCAACTCACTAAACCCCATATATCGCGTCATTCATTAGTCAGAACCATGAAATGAAACATCATCTAAACTACAAATCAAAGTCCTAGGCTTGCAGAAGAGAATCGTAAACAATCAACATATCGGATCAACGAATGAAAAACATCGGAAAAAAAGATCGAATCCATAAAATCAAAAGAAATTAACAACTTAAACACAGAAAGAAACAGAAGAATCGACGAGAGACTGTACTCACTCTCTAGGGTTTAACGGAGATGATCTCTCTGGAAGCGTCTTTCAATTCTCGCCAGTAGTGAAAACCCTGAAACCAATGAACGACAGAGGCTTATGGTAAGAGTTTCGCTTTATCCTGTCCGTTGATTTATTTGAGATAATCTTGACCCTTGATTTGATTCACCCGCTGATCTGACTGACTGCCATGCCACAGAGTTTTATTTAGACCCGGTTTAACTAAACCATCCGAATTGCATCGAACCGGATTTAAATGATCAATCTTTTTCTATCTTTACTTAGCAATGGCGAAAAATAGTTGATTAAAATTGGGCACTAATTATTATTTTCAGTAAGTAAAAAAAACTCCTTGACGCGTGCATGTCCTTTAAAAAATATTCCGAAACCCAAAAAAAAAAAAAACATCCTCTGAAATTTTCTAAAATTAATCTCTTCTTGCTTGTGTTCATCATCGTCTTCCTCTGAAACGTTAGGCTGATTAAATCTCTTCGTAACATGTCATTGACGTTTTTTTTTTCTTTGATGAAATCTATAAATCTTTGTCTTTATCTTGTTACGTTGCAGATTGAAAATATTGGCAAGAAGTAGTAAAAACCCAAGAAACAGATTCTTACGTTTTGGAATCATGGAATCATCTCAAGAACAAAGTTTTTTTAACCCCACGAACCAAAACTCTACAAACTTAGCATCTAAACCTGAGACAGAAGATCCAATCTCACGGCTTTCTTCTTCTTCTTCCTCTTCATGTTCTTCCATAGAAGCCGAACCAAGACCTGATCAGAATCTAAACAACAACAATGTAGAGCAATCTCCTCCGACTCAACTCATGGAGAGATCCACAAACAACACAACCACAACGACATCGACCCCTAATACACCTCCTTACAGAATCCCTTCGCATGTTTTCGCAAGAACAACCTCTACAGCTCCAGTTGAATGGAGCACTATGTCCAATGAATCTCTATTTAGCATCCATATGGGTAATAATAGCTTCACCGGAGGAGATTACTTCAAATCCGGCGAGCTCACGTTTCCTCAGCCTCCTTCACCAATAACTCCTCCTTTGCTTTCTCCTTTACCATCCCCGCCCCACAACGCGAACCAAGGCGGAGCCGGAGGAGGAGGAGGAGTGGTGGCGGAGGCCAAAACTCCGGTGGATATAGGGAAAAAAGCAGCTGAAACAGACAAAGCTTACCGCGCAAGTAAAGAAGACGAACAAAAAGCTGCAGCAAGTATAAGAGAGGTTATCATGGCTAATGAAGCTGCTAACAAAGACAACAACACCAACAACAACAAAACCAATAAACTAGATCGTTCTGTTTCTCGTCGCTCGGAAGATTTAAGCGTCAAGTCTTTCGCTTTTCCAGTGTAAGAAATAAAACTTTTTACGATCATCTGTTTCATGTCTCCAAATAGATTTGTGTTTTCTTTTCTCACTTTTTTTTGGTTGCTCATTGCGTAGATTGGGGAATGCAGACAAGGGCGGGCTACAAGGTTCCACGCCTCAAAAAAAGCAGAGGAAGCCTTCGCAGCCAGATACACCAAAGATCTCGAATGAGGCTGAAGGAGATGAAGGATTGAAGAAAGAGGAAGCTCCTAAATCAGTTGCTCCTAAAGCAGAAGCTGATCGTGCCTCTAATCGCAACCCCAAATGGCTATCTTGCTTCCCTTGCTGCACAACCTTCTGCGCCTAAATGAAACATCTTTCTAAGGGGATTGAGTTTGATTTGTGTACTATCGTTTCAGTTTGATAGATATATTGTTTCCTTCTTCTTGGTATTATAGAAATTTGTTCCAAGATTTACAAAAAACGTTTTAATTTTTGTGTTTAATCTTGTGAAGTAAACAATTACAGTTTGATGAGGTTGCGTCTTTTTTTTCTTTGATTTGATCTTTAAGACTCCTCTGCTTCGTAACAACTGCGTTCTTCTTAAGACTGATCATTAAGACTTTATTCAATACAATTAATGGCAAACAATAGGTTTACTGATAGATGTTAATGTGGAACTTCAAGCCTTTGCATAAGGGAGGACCAATGAGGCAATTTGACCCAGAAGCTGTCGTGGAGACTTGGAGGTATCAGGTAATGGAGATGTCCATTCTTGGAAATTATGGAGGCTGCCTGTGAAATCAGTGAAGAGTCCATCAACTCCAATCTCATTGATCCAGTAGTCGTACTCCTTATATGGGTCTTGGCTAAAGTTAAAGTGTAAGTATTCGTGTTCATTCCTGTACGTATATGGATGCACCTGAGATTGTATCACAAAGAACATGGTCAAGAAGTTATTAGCATGTGTTACTGACTCTCAGTCTCAGGATGAATCTCAATCCTACCTGTAGATTATGTGCGTGAGCTCTTTTGACCAAATCTGTGGGGGCTAGCATATAGTTGTTATTTACTGGCACAATTGTATCCTTCCATGGTCCGATCCCCACAACATATTGCTTAATGTAGTTGAAATACGCATCTGATGTGATTTCTGCGTATGTCTGCTTCAATTTGCAAGAAAGATCAATCAGTCACCTTTAACAGAAGCAAAAGAACTTTCAGGAATCGAAAACAATAAGACGAGCAGAGCATTGACCTGGTTAGTATCTTGCGTTGGCATGGTAACATCGTCTATTAGAAGGACTTTCGGCGAGTCTGTCAAATTTGATATGTACACGAGTGAAGTTGGGGCAAATGACTGAATAAATAATGGTTTTTTCAACCACTTCTTGGACAAATATGAGCCTCCATACCCATACTTCTTAAGTGTCTCCACAACTTTATCCTCAAATCTCTTACCACCAGGCCATTTGACCTACAAATATATAACAGTGATAGAAGCAAAGGTTAAGGTTTCACCTTCAGGGGAAATGAAAGCCAAAAGGTAATCATTTTCTGCAAATTGAACCTAATATTATATGAGCTTTTTAAGTCAATCTAAAGAATTTCAGTAAAGTAGAAGTCAAGCTTGTAGGAGGATTCTGACTCACATGCTGGTTCATTAAAACTGGATTTTTAATCTCAGGATATATCCCGACAACTCTTGGAGCATCCCGAGCAATGGTAATGAATTCTTCAAATGTAATGATAGGGTATTTTCCTGCAATACAACAAACAAGAGATGGTCGTGGTTAAAGTTTCCCTGTACCAAGCGAATTTATAATTTCTTCCAACAGCTACATCAAGGAAAAAAAGGCTAGCTAACCGTTATATTGCTGGTCCCGGAAAGAATATCTCTGTTTTGTACGTAGTTTCTTTAGTTCTTTGAAAGTAAAATCAACTACAAGCAATCAAAGAGGAATCCGTTGTTAGCAAATATCTGAAATTCAAATGAACCAACTTGAAGCTTTGTTAGATGCTTCTCTATGCAGTTGTTAAATGAGATTATGTGCGCAAGCTTTTTGAGGAAGACTCTAAAAAGATTCCAGTAATGCTGAGACAGAAACCATGAGCATGCATCAACTCAGGAAAATTATGGTAACTTACAAGGGAAAAAGCCAGTGACGTTGAATCCTTGCACCTCATATGTCCTTTTACGATCAGCAAATTCCTTGTGGGTCGCAACATTGGTTGTTTCGTCAAGGATAACATCATGGAAACATATAAGCACACCATCTTTGGATGATAAGATATCTGTTTCTATGAAGTCTGTACCCTCTTCAATTGCTCTCTGTCAAAAGACAGAAAAGTGCCTTAGCAACAATATTCTAGGGAAGACGATCCACTTCAAATAAGCAGAAGGAGATTAATCAAGAAAGGGGCAATGGTATACCAAGTATGCAGCTGTAGTTTCTTCTGGGATCTCCCCGTTGGAACCTCTGTGTGCGATGTTATAGGGACGTGAAGTCTGAAGTGGAAGCTTAACACTTTTGGGTCCTTTACCAGGGAGAGGGTACAATGTCCTCCCAGCACACACAGCAAGTAGAGATAGCCATATCAAGGGTAAGCATTCTGTAAGAACACCAAATAACCACTTGGTATTAAACATTACTTTCCTACAAGCTTCGGTTTTTACAAAGCCAAAAGGCAAAAAAACAGATCCAAGACACAAACTCTATTTTAACTTGTAGTGGAATAAGAAACAAATCCAATTAAATAGAATGAGAAAAAAGATTTAGTCTCTCAAGACCCAAACTTTGTCTTAGCTTAGAATGAAACAAGAAACAAATCCAGATTCAATAAAATGAGAAATAAACTTAGTCTCTCAAGATCAAAACTTTTTTTTGTTTAGTTTAGTAGTAAAAAAGGAAAGAAATCCAGATTATATCTTTCTTCTCAAAACCTATTCGCTTCTTTTTTCAAATTGCTATTCAGTTTTATGGATGAACAAGAAAGTCAAAGGGTACAGGTAACGTTTTACGAAGAAACTGTAAATTAGACAAATTTCACCAAAACCACAAATCTCATGCAAAAGAAGCAATCAATCAAGTTGACAAATACCCAGATGGAGAAAGTTAGAACAATGAGGAACTTAGGGAGATTGAAGCATATGTAGCCAAAAGGTTGGAATTGAGAAGCTACTTACTTGTAAGAATCATGACTATCTGGTAGATCGATCGATTGGCTTGTTTGATTCTCTTTCTTTGTCTCTTATCCGACTCTATCGTTTCTTGTCCATTTACTATAAAGGTTTTTTTATGATCTATTTATATCACTCTAACTCCATTGACCTGCGTTTGGCTTACCGTTCTTGGGCGAATCCAATAATAAATATATATCATTCTTCTTCTTCAATTCACATTCTCCCGAATATTCCTTAGTTTTCGTTGAGAAGACTTTTTTGAGCTTTGCCTTTTTTTTTTCTTCTTCCAAATTTCCTCTAATATTCCCGAATATTCCGCAGTTTCCATCTCCGATCGAAGGTCCGGTACGACCCAATCGCTGTTCCAGCTTCATTCGAAGGTCCGGGTCGACCCAATTGCGGTTTCCTACTCCGATTGATGGACCGAGACGGTGATAGCCGCTGTTTCATGAGGATTTTAGGGTTTTTTTTTGAGACAAAAGGGTACGTGAGAAACGGTGGCGTTTTGGTGTTAGCGGTGGAATCCTTTGTTTCTGACGTGGCATTTTAAGCCACATCAGCAATTCAGCTACCGTTGAGTGGATGATGATTTGTCTGGCAGAGTTTACTTACACGACATGATTTTCCTAATCTAAAGTTAATTATTAGTTGAATTAATTAAAGACCAGCCCGTAGTGGTGGGTTACGCTGAGAAACATAAACTTGGGGAAGATCACACGTTTAGCAAATGATTTAAATTACACTAGTATCGGATCCGCGCTACGCTGCGGGTGATGAGTTTTTCTGTCGCAGAAATATATTAGAAATATGTTCATTTTGTATATAATATGATTTTGATTTTTTTAAAACAAGTGATTAGAAATTTATTTATTATTATAAAAAAATTAAAATGATGGTATGTATTATTTATTTTAATTTGATTGGTTGTGCTTTTAAAATGATGGAAATATGTTCATTTTATATATAATATGATTTTATTTTTCTTTGAACAAATTAGAAATCCATATATCATTATCAAAAAATTTAAAATGATGGTATTTATCATTTTAATTTGATAGTTATAAAAAAAAAAAATGATGGTATGTATTATTTATTTTAATTTGATTGGTTGTGCTTTTAAAATTATGAAAATATGTTCATTTTATATATGATATAATTTTGTTTTCTTTGAATAAATTAGAATTCCATATATCATTATTAAAAAATTTAAAATGATGGTTTGTATTTTTTATTTTAATTTGATTGTTATAAAAAATTTTAAAATGATGGTATGTATTATTTATTTTAGTTTGATTGGTTGTGTTTTTAAAATTATGGAAATATTTTCATTTTATACATAATATGATTTTGTTTTCTTTGAATAAATTAGAAATTCATATATCATTATCAAAAAATTTGATATGATGGTATGTATTTTTATTTTAATTTGATTTTTAAAAAAATTTTAAAATGATGGTATGTATTATTTATTTTAATTTGATTGTTTTTAATATTATCTAAATATGTTCATTTTATATTTATGTATTCTTAAAGTAAATATGTTTTCTTTGAACAAATTAAAAATTCATATATCATTATAATAAAAAAAATTAAATGATGGTATGTATTATTTATTTTAATTTAATTTGTTGTGTTTTTAGTGAAAAAATGATATGGCAAGCTGGAGAGATGATGTGACAAGCTGGAGAGCTGATGTGTATTAATCGAAATGTTTTGATTGGTTTGCATTTTTAATGATGTGTCAGTTCCAGATTAACTTAAAATGCTGAGGAGAGAAATTTTTATTGTATTGATTAATGATTAATTAGCAGATACTCAACGAGCTCATCTAGCTCAAAGAATATAAAATTCAGATAATATACAGAATCAACTAAATGATTCGCTGGCTTTTTGCATTTTCTTTATATCATCTTTTGTGTTGTTTAATCGTTTTCTAATAACTGAGTAGATGACGCAATTGAACGAATGCGTTTCGATTTTGACGAAAACAATCCTAGTTCCAATACAAGAAAAGCCAAATCAGCATATCCGTAGGATTTTCGTCGAGTCTAGTTGTTTACATGTTTTTGAATTATTTTGTGGTATGTAAGTAAAGCCACAAAAGAAAAAAAAAAGATCTTAGAGTTATTAGATGACATTTCAAGAAAATTATTTCCAACGCGCTTTCTCTATTTCCCTTCACTTTTTTTGCTTACAGCTAAGCGATTTTACATGATATAAAAGCTTGTCTAAGTAAAAATAACAAATGATTATGAGTATTTGTTTTTGAAAAATCAAATTCAAACTTTTATTACTGGACCTGTGTTACAATAATTTCATTCCTCAACTTATTTGGTTTACTAATATGCAAAATATCATATGAAAAAGGCTTGGTCGGAGTAAAAGATGCTCAGCACACATTTTCTACAAAGACCTTGACTTGTAGGCCCAACGAGTCTTATCATACGACTCAATGTAAACGTCAGTTAGATGATAGTGATGATCACTCACGCTACGACCGGGACTTCGACTTTTCAAATTTACGATTATTTCTTGATGAACTTGGTGTCTCCACTGGAAATTTGATATTCTTATAAACGTGGAGATATTTGCATTGAACTCACAGTCACACATTGCGTTTGAGTTTCTTTTATTTCGCTTTTTTATATCATATTTGCTATGGAAGGGAAGGTGTTTTTGGGCCAATACTTGATATTGGTGACGTTACTGTTTGGACAGATACATGGTTGCAAAAGCTGTATTTAGAAAGAAAAGAACGCTTTGTTGGAGCTCAAGGAACACCTGATCTCAAGGACTGAAGAAGGGTATTTCCACTCTGTTCTCCCTACTTGGACTAATGACACAAAGAGCGATTGCTGCTTGTGGAAGGGCGTTGCGTGCGATAGTACTAGCGGACGGGTTATCCAGCTTTCCATTGGTAAACCTTTTTTAACAGAGAGTTTGCTTCTAAAGGACCTAAACCTTTCTTTGCTGCATCCCTTTGAAGAGGTTCGAAGTCTGGACTTATCCTATTCCATGTTCAGTGGCTTGTTTGATGATGTGGAAGGTATACCAGAGTTTCTCCCAGGGTTTATTTTCTTACCTCTTATGGTCTCTATTTGGGAACATTTTTCCCTGCATTGACAAGTTCTAATTTTATTAGATGAGCTTTACCATATTCATTTGATTTCATTTTTTGAAAGTTGGTACCGTTTAAAATTATGGTACTTATATTTTTCCCCTGTATCAAAAAGTTATAGATTTGTATTAACTAACTTGATGATATCTAAGTCTGTGCCATGCAGCACAAAATTACAATCAACTATCACTCATGTTTCCTACTTACCTTCCAAAGTCCATAGTCCATACAGTGCAACCTCATAATCTGCATATGCATGTAGAGCAGATTAAAATTATAATTGAAAATATTAAAGTGATTAGAGGGAGCTATGTTATTCATATACTTTGTTAACAAGATTCTCATTTGCAGATTATAACAGCCTCAGAAGATTAAGAAACCTGGAGATTCTGGATCTTTCTTCAAATGCATTCAATAACAGCATATTTCCCTTTCTTAATACCGCTACATCACTCACAACTCTGTTTCTTAGCTACAACAACATGGATGGCCCTCTTCATGTTAAAGGTATATTTCTCCATTCTTATCTAAGTCAATACTATCTAGCAAGCCTATTGTTGATGATATTTATTTTGCTAGATTGATGCAATTTAAAATTATTGTCATAACTTTTTTTGTGTCATAAATTCGTTGACCTCCATTTCAGAACACAAAGATTTGAAAAACTTGGAACTGCTGGACCTATGTGGAAACAGATTTAACTGCTCCATACCAATACGAGGTAGCTGTCCATAAATGCTTGGCTTTCTATCTAGGGTATAAATATAATTGATTTGAGGGCTGCAAACAACATTGTTGGATTGGTTTATATATCATCCTTGAGATCATCATTTTCGTATTTAAAATTGTTCATCTTTGTGCGGTTTTTTTTGTGTGGTAGAGTTATCATCTGCCCTAGGAAGCTGAAAGCTCTGGGTCTAAGTGGCAATGAATTATCTGGCTCAATTGAATTGCAAGGTAAGTTTGCTCAAATAATTCAAAGTTTGGATAAAGAATTGTGGTTGATTCACGTTTAATTAAGTGACTAAAAATTATGCATTTGATTACCGTAGGGGTTTGCAAATTGAAGAATATAGAAGAGCTCGATCTCAGTAAAAACAAACTTGTAGGTCAGTTTCCTTTATGCATAACTAACTTGACTGGACTTCGAGTTCTTGATCTCTCATCGAACAATTTGACTGGGAAGCTACCATATGCTCTCGGTAACCTTGAATCGCTTGAGTACTTATCGTTGTTTGAGATAACAACTTCGAAGGCGTCTTATCACTTGGTTCGCTAACCAACCTCTCAAAGCTTAAGGTCTTAAAAGTTGGCTCAACTTCCAACTCACTTAAAGTAGAGTCGGAAAGTTCTTGGAAGCCAAAATTTCAGATGAGTTTAATTTCATTAGGAACTTGCAATTTGGAGAAGGTTCCTCATTTTCTCCTATACCAGAAGGATTTGGTTCATGTTGATCTCTCTTGCAACAAAATTTCTGGAAAGTTTCCTTCATGGCTGTTGGAGAACAATACAAAACTCGAGGTTTTGCTTCTACAAAATAACTCTTTTAGGAGCTTTCAGCTACCGGAATCTGATCATAATGTGCTTATCTTGGATGTATCAGTTAATGAATTTGATCAACTATTTCCTGAAAACATTGGGTGGATACTTCCTCGTTTACATTATATGAATCTCACGACAAATGGTTTTCAAAGAAATTTGCCATCTTCTCTTGGTAACATGAAAATGATTAAATTTGATCTGAGAAATAACAGATTGTCTGGGAATATTCCGAAGTTCATCAACACCCAATACATTAGAATTCTTCTTCTCCGAGGGAATCATTTTATTAGGCCGTATTCTACACCAGTTTTGTGGCCTAAGTAAAATCCAACTTTTGGATCTTTCCAACAACAGACTGAATGGATCCATACCTTCATGTCTTAGCAATGCATCATTTGGTTTTCGGGGAAAGAGGATACATTATACGATTATAATGATGGCTTTTTTTCTTTGGGAGAAAATGTCGCTATAGTTTTCAAATCTCTGCTCTGGCTAGATACGTTTACTATCAATTACAAGGCAAGCACCCAAAGGAAAATCGAGTTTGCAACAAAATACAGATATGATGCCTACATTGGTGGAAACCTCGAATATCTATTTGGACTGGATCTCTCAGAAAATGAGCTGAGCGCTGAGATCCCAGTAGAGCTTGGAGATCTTCTGAAATTACATGCTCTCAATATATCTCACAACAACCAGGAGTGATACCATAAAACTTTTCAGGTCTGAAGAATGTGGAAAGCCTTGATCTTTCTTTCAACAGATTACAAGGTCAGATCCCACTACAACTAACGGAGTTGAGCAACCTTGAGGTCTTCAATGTCTCATACAACAACTTATCAGGAGTCGTTCCACAGGGAATATAGTTTAACACCTTCGATACGGGAAGCTACTTAGGTAATCATCTTCTCTGTGGATAACCAACCAACACAAGCTGCAACAGTAGAGCCTTTCAAGAACCAAATGATGGAGTAAAAGCTGATGAAAGCAAGATGGACATGGTTTCTTTCTACTGGAGTTTTGCTGCAGCCTATGTGACAATACTTGTTGGAATACTCGCATCACTCTCATTTGATTCTCCTTGGAGCAGAGTTTGGTTCTACATCGTTAATGCTTTCGTCCACAAGGTTATGAGATTGTTATGGTAAAACGCTGCAGGTGCCAAAATGTTGCTTATGTGCTTCTTTCATTGTCGTCCCCATCTGTTATCCTTCTTCTCAAACTTCCTGCTTTGTTTCACACAACAGAACATAACTTATGTTTTGGTTCCTCTGTACTGTCTTTGTCTTTGATAAAAGTAATGCGATCAAACATATCTTGGAACTGGTTTGGTGGTTGATTTAATTCATAATCTACAGTAACACACGAATTTCTTCATGAAACAATTTCATAGCAGAAACAAAGACAAATGAGTATAAATACAGTTAATTTCCATTTACTTCTCTGTATTTGTCAGAAATAGTCTTAAATTTATACCGTTTTTACAGTTTTCCACATAGAATTTTGACTTACTATATATTCTTATGCAACTTAATTTTTCGAACTTATTTTGTTAATCAACAGTTTTAATGCTTGTAACTTGTAAGCATGTAGGTTTTGGGACATCAAATCTACAATCCAGTTTGATGGTTGTGCAGTTAGAATAACAAGAAGATCATATATAGAGGAATTATATATTGAAAAGTTCGAAGAAAGTGATAGTTAGAGGAGTTATTAATCTAATACATCCATAAACTAGTTGAAAACTTACTCTTAATTTACTTTTTTTATAAAATAAGGAGGAAAATATTTTCCCTCTAATTTCCTGGTCCAAGACAGCCACGTCATGAACTCCGTCACCGTTGGGGCTTTCCTCAAGTGACGTCTAGTGTTGTTCAGCATAATTCAAAGGCCAGAACTTTACTTTTTTTTTTTGTCAAAGGCTAGGACTTTATTCATTGAATCGTATAAGCCTGGGAAATAAATAGTAGGAGGCATTTCAACAAATATCATTGAATGATTCAAAGGGTATAACTTATGAGGGTGAACGAGTCAAAACATGAATCTTAAGTGTTTTACGTAATAGAGACTTCAATTTTGTAAATATAACCAGCAATTTGTTGTTGACCTTGATGTTTTTAACAGATGTTGAAATTCGTATAAACGTGGGGATACTTGTATATATATATATATATATATATATATATATATATATATATATATATATATATAACTACATTGCCTTTAAGTGTTTTCATCTATCGCACGTTGCGTTTGAGTTTCATACATTTGTTTCTTTTCATTTTGTTTCATTAAATTTGCAATGGAAGGGAAGGTGTTATTGGGGCAAAACCTGATATGGGTGATGCTACTGATGGGGCAGTTACATGGATACAAAAGTTGTACTGAGAAAGAAAGGATGTCTTTGTTGGACCTCAAGAAATACATAGTCTCAATCACTGAAGAAGGCCAATCCGACTCTGTTCTCCCTACTTGGACCTTTGATACAACGAGCGATTGCTGCCGATGGAAGGGCGTTGTGTGCAATCGTGTAAGCGGACGGGTGACCGAGATTACCTTTGGTGGACTGAGCCTGAAAGATAATTCTCTCCTAAATCTTTCTTTGTTGCATCCCTTTGAAGATGTTCGAAGTCTAAATTTATCCAACTGCAGATTCAGTGGCTTGTTTGATGATGTGGAAGGTAATACCATGCTTTCCCTAGTGATTAATTTTAACATTTTTGTGTTGCATTGCCACTTTGATCTTTTCCCTGTGTGGACTAATTCTTAGTTCATTGTTTTAAAGATCAAGAAAGTCATTATCTTCTGATAATATAGAGTTTAGCTTTTCTCTGTTTCTGCATTTACTTTGCTGAGCAATGTTCTTTTTTTTTGCAATGACATCAACCGTTCACTTACATGTTATTCCCACTTGCATAGAGTTCCTCTTTCATGATCTCCATTTGCACGCACATTAATATTATGATAATTGATTAGAGTGAGCTGTTATTTTCATTTACTTTGTTAACAAGATTCTCGTTTGCAGGTTATAAAAGTCTCAGAAAATTAAGAAAGTTGGAGATTATGGATTTGTCTTCAAATACATTCAACAACAGCATCTTTCCTTTTCTTAATGCGGCTACATCACTCACAACTCTATTTCTTAGTTCCAACAACATGCATGGCTCTTTTCTTGCTAAAGGTATCTCTCCATTCGTAACTAAGTCGATATCTAGCATGACCTTTCTAGTGATCATGGATCATTTTTTGGCTCGATATTGCTGTAAAATTTGTATGTCTTAATTTTAGTATGTACCCTTCTTATATTTGTTGGACTCCCTTTCAGAACTTAGAGATTTGAAAAACTTGGAATTACTAGACCTGAGTAGAAACAGATTTAACGGCTCCATACTAATACAAGGTAAGGTTTTTACTGAATTTATCGGCTAAAAGCAACATTGTTGGAATAGTTTATGTCATCCTTGAGCTCATCGTATTCGTATTTAAAGTTCTTTACATTAGATGTAATTTGTCTTGTGGCAGAGTTATCTAGCCTAAGCAATCTGAAAGCTCTGGATCTAAGTGGCAATGAATTTTCAGGCTCATTGGAACGAGGCAAGTTCTGCACTAATCTTTAACTTTTCCGTCAAGAGTGGTGCATTCACGCTTATTAAGTGACTAAAACTTCTGCATTCGGTCATTACAGGGATTTGTGAATTGAAGAATATGCAGGAGCTTGATCTCAGTCAAAACCAACTCGTAGGCCATTTCCCCTCATGTTTAACTAGCTTGACTGGACTTCGAGTTCTTGATCTTTCATCGAACAGATTATCTGGGATGGTTCCAGCTGCTCTCGGTAGCCTTCAATCCCTTGAGTATTTGTCGTTGTTTGATAACGACTTTGAAGGTTCTTTCTCATTTGGTTCACTCGCCAACCTCTCAAGCCTAATGGTGTTGAAACTTTGCTCAAAATCCAACTCTCTTCAAGTACTGTCGGAAAGTTCTTGGAAGCCAAAATTTCAGCTGAGTGTTATTGCGCTACGATCATGCAACATGGAGAAGGTTCCTCATTTTCTCCTACACCAGAAGGATTTGCGTCATGTTGATCTCTCCGACAATAGAATCTCTGGAAATCTTCCTTCTTGGTTATTGGCAAACAATATAAAACTCAAAGTTTTGCTTCTACAGAATAATTTCTTTACAAGCTTCCATCTACCGAGATATGCTCATGATCTGCTTTTCCTGGATGTGTCAGTTAATGAATTCAACCATCTCTTTCCTGATAACATTGGGTGGATTTTTCCTCATTTACGGTATATGAATATATCGAATAATGGTTTTCAGGGAAATGTACCATCTTCTCTTGGTAACATGAAGAGTATTGAACATATGGATCTGTCTCACAACTGTTTCCACGGGAAGCTGCCAAGAAGATTTGTGAATGGTTGTTATTCCATGGCAATTTTAAAGCTGTCACATAACAAATTAAGTGGAGAGATTTTTCCAAAATCAACCAACTTAACTAATATATTGGGGTTGTTTATGGATAACAATCTGTTTACAGGAAAGATTGGACAAGGTTTACGGAGCATGAGATACTTGGAACTGCTTGACATGTCAAACAACAATCTCACTGATGTTATTCCAAGTTGGATTGGCGAACTTCCATCCTTAACTGCACTTCTGATTTCGGACAACTTCTTGAAAGGTGAAATACCTAGGTCGTTGTTCAACAAATCAAGTCTCCAGCTGCTAGACCTCTCAACAAACAGTTTATCTGGGGGCATACCTCCACACCACAATTCTAGAAATGGGGTGGTCTTACTCCTGCAAGACAATAATTTATTAGGTACTATTCCAGACACATTGCTTGCAAATGTCGAAATACTTGATCTGAGAAACAACAGATTCTCTGGAAATATTCCGGAGTTCATCAACACCCGAAACATTAGTATTCTTCTTCTACGGGGGAATAGTTTAACAGGTCATATTCCTCACCAATTGTGTGGCCTAAGCAACATCCAACTTCTTGATCTTTCCAACAACAGATTGAATGGTTCCATACCTTCATGTCTCAGTAATACATCATTTGGTTTTGGGAAAGAATGTACATCATATGATTATGATTTCGGCATTTCTTTCCCTTCTGATGTCTTCAATGGTTTTTCTCTGCATCAAGACTTCTCCTCCAGTAAAAAAGGCAGTATACATTTCAAATCTCTGCTCATGCTTGATCCGTTTAGTATGGACTACAAGGCAGCCACCCAGACGAAAATCGAATTTGCAACAAAATACAGATATGATGCCTACATGGGTGAAAATCTCAAATTATTGTTTGGAATTGATCTCTCAGAAAATGAGCTGAGCGGTGAGATCCCAGTCGAGTTTGGAGGTCTTTTAGAACTACGAGCTCTCAATCTTTCTCACAACAACTTATCAGGTGTGATACCAAAAAGCTGTGCAAGTATGGAGAAAATGGAAAGCTTTGATCTTTCTTTCAACAGATTACAAGGCCAGATCCCATCACAACTAACAGAGTTGACCAGCCTCTCAGTATTCAAAGTCTCACACAACAACTTATCAGGAGTCATTCCAGAGGGAAGACAGTTTGACACCTTTGATACAGAAAGCTACTTAGGTAATCGTCTCCTCTGTGGACAACCAACCAACCGAAGCTGCAACAATAATACCTTTCAAGAGGCAGATAATGGAGTGGAAGCTGATGAATCCACAATCGACATGGAATCTTTCTACTGGAGTTTTGCTGCAGCCTACGTGACAATACTTGTTGGAATATTGGCATCTCTCTCTTTTGATTCTCCTTGGAAAAGATTTTGGTTCTACACGGTTGATGCTTTCATCCACAAGGTGAGGAATGTATTGTTGTAAACGACTGTTGGTGATAATTTCTTATATAGCTCCCAACCTCCTGCTTTGTGTAATAAAACGCCCGCAAGATGCTTCTCTCTACGTTGGGTGATCGGAGATCCATGAAAACCTGAATTCAAGCACAGTCACATCAGCACAACACTCGCAGGAGCTTTCCAAAGAAATAACTTAGTAGCCACATTAGCAGCGCTTAGGATAATTTTATTCTGTTTGGTTCCTATGTACTATATCTGTCTTTGTTTTAGAAGAAATGTACAATCTTAAACAAAAGAAAGACCAGCGAGAAACATAGAACCCGATTAAAGAGTTAGAGAAAGAAGAGAAACCGACTTATATAATTCAGTCTTTCTTCAACAGCCTTAGGTGCTGGTCTGTGAAAAACATTAGTATTTGCCTTCCTGATTGCGACCAGTCGTCATTCACCAGATCATTGATGAGAAGGCCCCCACGTTCAGCACCAATCATGAGGTTTCTCCATTGAATCTAGGAGAAAACCTGATTGTACAGTTCAGATTTTTCTCCCTCAAGGATTTCAAAGAGAACCCAGCAATGTTTCCAAACCCATTAGCTTTGCAACAACACTGGGGACGCGTTTCTTGTTGCTGCTTGATCAGCTTCCACTGAAACTTTCAGAAAGCTTGCCTGATCTAAGATCAACAACGGACTTTTGCATCACATGCTCTCCACTATCCAGTGAAAGAAACCCTTGACGATTCTGTTGAAACACTATGAAGATCTGAGTCCTGAAACTGAAATGCAAGAGCCTCCAAGCTTTGGTTTTTGACAACAAATAAGCAACTTGCAAAATGGTTCTTCAATTACCCCTGCAACAAACACATACAAGGAACACGTAATTACGAATTTGAGAGAAAGGATTAATGAAACAATTAAAAAAAGCCATAAGAAAATGCAAAGTAAAACATGAATTTATCACATTTGTTTGAAAATCCATGACAAAGCAGAGAGAGTAAGTAGAGACATCCATATCAAGGGCACGCATTCTGTAAGATGATGATACAAAGCCAAAAAACAGACTCAAGACCCCAAAATCCAGATTCAATAAAATGTGATGTCTCTCTCAACACCAAAAAAAAACAAAAAAAAAAAAAGCCGAAGCTAATGCAATAAAAGAAATTGATCAAGAAATACAAGTTTCAAGCAATATACCCACCCAGATGGAGAAAATTAGAACAATGAGAAACCCAGGAATAAGAACAAACAAAAAAAGTTAAAATTCAGAAGCTTACTTGCAGAATTGGACCATAAAAGCAAAATCAACAATAATCTCAAATTTCAGTCATTATTGAGTGAAAATTAATTAACCAGCTTTTTAGTTAATACTATTTACAAAGTGACCCCTCAGCGAAAATTGCAAACAAAACCACCCTCTCTCTCTCTCTTTCCCAACCAAAAAAAAAAAAAAAACTCAAAACTCCAGAAAAAAGGCTATCAAATCATCATCATCTCCGCCGCGATTTCCTTTCTTTCCACTACTTCGTGACAATCGCTGTTCCCAACCCCGATGTGAAACGACGGCGTTATCGTGTTTTAGCGGTAACGGCACTTGTTTCCGACGTGGCTGATTAAGAGAGCCACATCAGCAACTCAGTTACCGTTTGATTGTTTTTTTGGTCATTTTAAAAGGTTCGACCTTTTTTCATTACAATCGCATTACTGTTTTAGGGAAAATCAATTATTTAGCTGAGAATGTTAATCATTTTTTTGTGTATATATAACTAGAACTAAGCAATAGATTCATTCATGGCCAAAGCTCTTTAGCTGAATGTTAATCTTCTTTTCTTTAGTTTAATTAATATTTGTCCTGGATCATATATGTGTGAAGACTGACCCTGCATAACATTCATCTATCTATTATAACGGTTTCAAATATATGATATCTTGTCATCTTTTTTTTTTTGTTTACTCTTATTCCCCTTCACATTGCACTTGAATCATATATATCAGTTATCGCAGATGATCTCCAAATATCGCAGACTCTACATTGTATTGTTCAGGATGAGTAAATTGTCGTGTGGCTAATTCATAGAATTTGTCTTTGTCTTTGTTAGTTGTGCTTAAAGCTTTGCTGAACTTGATAATGCTAAGCACGCCACAAGTATGTCATCTGATATGAGTACTTTTCCAAAGATTGACTTTGTAAATATATATAGTCTTATGCAACTTGCTTTTTCCAATTCCTCTTTTGTCAAACAGCAGTTTAGATGCTTGTAAACATGTTTATATGCCCAAACTTACAGTCCGAATTTTGAAGTTTCTGACTATTTTTGCTCAAACCAATGGAAAGGAAGGTGTTCTTGGGTCAAAACCTGATATGGGTGATGCTACTGTTGGGACAGCTACGTGGATACAAATGCTGTATTGAAAAAGAAAGGAAATCTTTGTTGGACCTCAAGAAATACATCATCTCAAGAACTGAAGATTGGGGCCTTGACTCTGTTCTCCCTACTTGGACTAATGACACAAAGAGCAATTGCTGTCGGTGGGAGGGCCTTAAGTGCAATCAAACAAGCGGGCGGATTATCGAGCTTTCCATTGGTGAGACGAACTTTAAGGAGAGTTCTCTTTTAAATCTTTCTTTGCTGCATCCGTTTGAAGAGGTTCGAAGTTTGAACTTATCCGGGGAAGGATTCAACCAATTCAGTGGCTTGTTTGATGATGTTGAAGGTATACCAGGCTTTAATTTCAAAGTGTTTAGTTTACCCTTTTGGTCTTCATTTGGAAACAGTTTTCCATGCAATGGAAATTTAGAATTCTAGATGGGCTATATCTCATTTCTTTGTTCTAATTCTTGTAAGTTAAACACTCTTTAAACCTATTGTACTTAGATTTTCCCTGCATCAAGAGGTTATAGTACCTTATGCTGTATTTACTCAAATGCTGATGTCTATGCCATGTAGTATCTTCCATGCCATGTAGTATCTTTCTGTATTAACTAATCTGCTGGTTTTCGTTTGCAAGGTTGCTGTAGGTAAGATTTTGATATGCCATATCCTTGAATCTTTTATTCAGTAGCTTATGCTTAAACTATTCACTGACATGAATGTTATTCTTGTAGAGGGACAACCGGATAGTATCGTTCAAGACATTGAAAATATGGTCCGCTCTTATGTTGAGAAGGTCAGTCTTACTCTAAGCTATTGCTGAGAAGGTTTCGGCAATTTTTTCATCTATTCCAACTAAGTTGAACAGAAGAATGCATTTGATCATCATCGCTCACTATAATGTTAACTTTGGAAGCTTATCTATGAATTGTTTTAACTGCAGCCAAATTGCATCATATTGGCTATTTCTCCAGCTAATCAAGATATTGCTACCTCAGACGCTATAAAACTTGCTAGAGAAGTTGATCCTACAGGTACGACCTAGATGTAGTTTCCTAGTAACTGGTCAGTAGTGACTTTTTACACTCCACAACATTTTTTTTAACCTTCTTATATATTTCTGTAGGCGAAAGGACTTTTGGAGTTGCAACCAAGCTTGATATCATGGATAAAGGAACAGATTGTCTAGATGTAAGGGTCTTTCTTGATTCTTGCACCTTGGGGTTTCAACTAATTCAATTACTTGTTTAATTTACTTTGCACCTCCTCTACCTATTTGATGAAGGTTCTTGAGGAAAGGGTCGTATCGTTTGCAACATCCCTGGGTCGGAATTGTGAATCGTTCACGTACAGGCTGATATCATTGTTTATGTGCTAGACAAAACAATTGCAAGGTGTTTGTTTTACACATTACTGAAACCAAAACACTTCAAAATGCTGATCTTCGGGTTGTTCCTCTTATATTTACAAGCTTTTTGGTTCATATGTTTCAGTGGCATCAAAGGCAAAGAAGTAGGAGATGAAAAGTTGGTCGGCGTTATTGATCTGGCAAACATTACATACAAGAACCTTGATGCTCGTGGATTGATCACTGCCTTTCAATTCTTACAAGTAAGCATCTCCTCTCTTTCCAAAACAATGTAAATCACACCCAAAAAAAAAAGTCACATCTTTTAAATAGAAGAATGTTTTCTCCAGTCTTACTACCCGGAACGCCTTGCGAAATGCTACATCTTACATATGCCCGGATTCTTCGTGACCGTTTGGAAATTCGTCTGCCGTTTTCTAGATAAAGCAACTCAGGAAAAGGTTTGATTTTTAATCTTCTCTTGATGTATCTATCTCTAGTGGTTCTTAAGCAATGAAGCACATTAATTAAGGTTTTGTTGTTGTATAGATTGTGATAGTAACGGATGGAGAAGAACAGAGAAAATTCGAGGAGGAGATCGGTGTAGAGTCTTTGCCAGAAGAGTACGGTGGCCGAGCTAAGCTCACATTAATCCAAGATGTTCTTCTTCCTCAGGCTGCTCCAGTCACTCTAACAAACAATTATGTTTAACTCTTTATAATTGGAAGCATTAAGCTGAAAACCCTAAACCCTGCTTTAATCTATTTGACTATTAGTATTTATTTTCGTTCTGCTTTAATATTTTATTCTGTAATGGTTAGAACAAAACTTCTGTTATGTCTTTTAAATTTCCAAAAGAAGCAATTACGAATATATTCAATCTGGTGACTGAGTGATCGCTTTTGCTTATCTTTTTCTATTCACATCAAAAGTAAGAAGAATGCAAAACACATGGTTGATACCTATTCGCTCAGGAATTGATCAACAGACCAGATTGACTTCTAGAAACTTAATGTCCATCTTGTTGTACTTGTAAGATTCCAAAGTTAGCTATAGGTGTCCTTAAGCTAAACCAGAATCAAGATCTCTCAAATGAAATGAATAACAAAATTTGATCCCTAAGTCTTGTATTTGACAAAGAACTTTCCAACAAATTTAACTTTCCAAAAGAAGAAATGAAACACATGAGAAAGTTGTGTGGAGTATCCTGCTGCTAAGATTTGTACATTTTCCCTTCTTTCTTTTTAAATCATTAATCAAACCTTAATAATAAAAATAATATCCAGTTGCATTTATCCTTTCCAAATCCCTCTTAATATTTTTAATCTTTGCTTTTTATTAATATACCTTCTAAAAACGACTCTTCGGAATCATAATTTTATACATCGACGAGAGCTCTCCACCGTCCGATTAAAAACTCTGTTCTTATGACGTCAGCAATCAGGTCGAAGTTAAATTGCTACGCAAACCAGAGAATTAAGGCTCGTCCAATAGGGGACCTGAGAAGAGAAGAAGACGGTCTTTGTGCTTTGGTCTTTGAGTGTTAAATAAAAGTGAGAGACAATCCAAAGCGGCGATCAGAGTCGACGGAGACTGAGATTGCGGTAAGTCATCTCTTTAAAGCTCACTGGTTTTTTTTTTGTTACTTTCGTTATAGTTGGTGGTCTTGTTTCAGTGATCTTATCAGTGATCTTATTAGATTCTCCTTTATTTTGGGACATCTTACCTCAAGGCTTTTGAAGTTGAACAAGACATTGTCCCAAAACCAAGAGCTTCTCTGCCCAACATCTCTGGTTTGAAGATGTATTTTGGCTGTCAAGTCTCACCCAAGAAGTTTTTAACTCTCTGGAGTGCTCAAAATGTTCGTGTCTCGTTTGGAATTGGGATGAGGAAACTTCATTTTTCCATGTCTTGGTATCAAAAGGATTACCGTCTTGAGTTTTCCTACGAGAATGTATGGCAGATCGATTTGCATTCGCCGCCGCAAGGACGATCATCCAAGTTTCTTGTGATTCAGGTGATTGGTGCTCCTAAAATCTCCGAGAAAGAGGATCAACCTGTCAATCTTTTGTTTGGAATGATGGATTTTTACAGTGATGGGTCTGATGAGCAATGGATCAGAACTACAGATTTCACTTCACCTTCTTGTATCGGTCAATCATCAGCGTTCTGTTTGGAGCTTCCGGTTCATCTTAATGTTCCTGATTTCAGAGAGAATTTTGCCAACTATGCAGAGCACAGAGCCAGCACTTTTCTCATTGAGTCCGGTTCTACCTATTCATCTAATGCTAACAAGCTTGTCCCTGTTGTTGATCCTCCTCCAGGGTATCATTTGCCTTTTGAGATCTTGTTTAAACTTAATACATTGGTGCAGAACGCGTGTCTCCCCGGGCCAGCTCTTGATCTTGACTTCTATGAGCTGCTTAATCCAAATAAATATGACAGAGCTCTCATAGATCACTCTCTTGAAAAACTCTTCCACCTTGGGGAATGTTGCTATGAGCCTGCTCGTTGGCTTCGCGAACAGTACAACAAGTTGCGCTCGAATGTAAAGCTTCCACTGTCTCCTACGATATCTCTGGATGATGGACTTGTTTATATGTACCGCGTTCAGGTTACACCAGCAAGAGTCTATTTCTCTGGACCAGAGGTGAATGTTTCGAATCGTGTGCTTCGACATTACTCTGACTATATCAACAACTTCCTCAGGATATCATTGTTGATGAAAATCTGGAAAAGGTTCGTTCCATGGATCTGTCTCCACGCTCTTCTACTCAAAGAAGAACCAAGTTATACGACAGGGTATGTTCTGTTCTTCGCGATGGGATTGTCATCGGTGATAAGAAGTTTGAGTTCCTCGCCTTTTCTTCCAGTCAGTTGCGGCAGAACTCCGCTTGGATGTTTGCACCAAGAGACGGGCTTACAGCAGCAGATATCAGAGCTTGGATGGGTGATTTTGACCGTATAAAAAATGTAGCTAAATATTCTGCAAGGCTCGGCCAATCTTTTAGCTCGTCAAGAGAGACACTTAACGTTAGGAGTGATGAGATTGAAGTGATTCCTGATGTTGAGATCAGGTCTTTAGGGACATGCTATGTGTTTTCCGATGGAATAGGAAAGATCTCAGCTGAATTTGCTAGAAAGGTAGCGAGGAAATGTGGCCTTACAGAGTTTTCTCCGTCTGCTTTTCAAATCCGTTATGGCGGGTATAAAGGAGTGGTGGCTGTGGATCCAAACTCATCAAAGAAACTGTCTTTGAGGAAGAGTATGAGTAAATTCGAGTCGGGGAATACAAAGCTTGATGTTTTGGCGTGGAGCAAGTACCAACCTTGTTATCTGAACAGACAACTAATTACACTTTTGTCAACTCTAGGAGTCAAAGACAATGTCTTTGAGAAGAAACAAAGGGAAGTTGTGGATCGGCTCGACGCTATTTTAACTGATCCTTTGGAGGCTCACGAAGCTCTTGGTTTAATGGCTCCAGGGGGGAACACAAATATTCTCAAGGAATTGATCTTGTGTGGCTATAAAACTGACGCCAAACCTTTCCTTTCAATGATGCTTCAGAACTTCAGAGCATCTAAGTTGTTGGAACTACGGACAAAAAGGCGGATCTTCATTCCTGGTGGAAGATCAATGATGGGATGCTTAGACGAGACCAGAACACTCGAGTATGGTCAGGTAGTCGTGCAGTATTCAGATCCCACGAGGCCGGGAAGGCGATACATTGTCACCGGACCTGTTATTGTTGCGAAAAACCCATGCTTGCATCCTGGTGACGTGCGTGTTCTTCAAGCTGTCAAGGCCCCAGCTTTGAATCACATGGTGGACTATGTTGTATTCCCGCAAAAGGGCTTAAGGTAAATTCTTTTCTAAGCTTGATTCTTATTGTTTAACGTTGATTGGAATCTTGTGTTCTTTTGTGCATAGGCCACACCCAAATGAATGTTCTGGGAGTGATTTAGATGGAGATATATACTTTGTATGTTGGGATCATGAATTGATTCCACCAAAAACGTCTCAACCAATGGACTACACTCCTGAACCAACTCAAATCTTGGATCATGATGTCACAATTGAGGTAAAAATTAAAAATCTTTGTTCACTTTGGTTATATTAACTATTATTTTATTTTATTTTGCATTGACAGATTGATTTTTGATTGGCTAAATCGGTTTCTAGGAAGTTGAAGAGTACTACGCGAACTACATTGTGAATGATAGTCTAGGAATCATCGCGAATGCTCATACCGCCTTTGCAGATAAGGAACCACTCAAGGCGTTTAGTGACCCATGCATTGCGCTTGCAAGGAAGTTTTCGATTGCGGTAGATTTCCCAAAAACTGGTGTTGCAGCTGAGATACCGCAACATCTTTATGTGAAAGAGTATCCTGATTTTATGGAAAAACCCGATAAGCCAACGTATGAGTCAAGGAACGTGATTGGTAAGCTTTTTAGAGAGGTAAAAGAGCGAGCTCCACCGTTGATCTCGATCAAATCATTTACTCTTAATGTGGCCTCAAAGTCTTATGATGAAGACATGGAAGTTGATGGATTTGAGGAGTATGTTGATGAAGCTTTCTACTACAAGGGAAATTATGATTACAAGTTAGGTAATTTGATGGATTATTATGGGATTAAGACTGAAGCTGAGATACTTAGTGGTGGTATCATGCGGATGTCAAAGAAGCTTTGTCGTGGTTCAATGCCACTGAAGAAGAAGAGGGGTTTGATGAATCAACAAAGGCTTCGGCTTGGTATCATGTAACGTACCACTCAAGTTACTGGGGATTTTATAATGAAGGTTTGAATCGCGACCATTTCTTGAGCTTTGCGTGGTGCGTTTATGATAAGCTTGTGAGGATCAAGAAAGCCAATGTTGGGAGGCGTCAGCGGCAGGAGATGCTCGAGCTGTTAAGCGTTATGCGTTTGAGTTGATTTTTTCTTGTTTGGTTATCAGTTTCTTATGTACGTAAATGTTTGGTTTTGTGTGCAAACATCAATTTCTATATACAAAATGGTTGGTTTTGAGTTAAATCAGAAGATTCTTCTTTCTCTACCAGTGATATCTAATTCAATTCGGTTTGATCGAATTATCTCAAAACCGAAGCTAAATTCATTATGTTTACTCGACTATTTTTTTCCGAAGAAGTTACTGTTAATCTGAATTTTTATACAAAAATCTCTAATTTTATTACCAAACAAAAAAAAATTGCTACGTAAAATATTAGTTAGAAATATAATATAAAAAACAAATCTAATTTTTTTAAAAAAATAATGTGATTTCTATTAATTTTAATTTAATTTAATTTCAATTATTATTATAAATGTATATTTATAAAATTATATAAAGAAATAAGAATATAAAGTAAAAGTGGTGGAGTGATGTGTTGGATTTTATTAAATAAAACTATTGGAGAAGTTAAAATTGAATTGAGCGTTGAATGATTGAGTGAAAGAGAGAGAAAATGATGTGAAATGTTAAAAATTGAAGTAGAGGGTGTTCAATGTTATAACCACTGTACATGGTCTAATTAACACCTTTTTCTGACGTGGCCGACTAAGAAAGCCACGTCAGCAACTCAGTTACCGTTTTGAGTGTTTTTGCTCATTACTGACTATTAGTTTGGCAGATTTTAGACGTTAGATATTTTTTCTCATTCAAATCATTTTTTTTTTCTCATTCAAATCACATCATTCATTCTTCCATGGAGAACTAAGTCGCAACTTGGTTTTTTCCAATTTTCTCTATGTTTAATACTTGTAAACATGGATATATTTGGACATCATCAAACTTACAATCCAATTTTTTTTATTTACGATGATAATTTTTGGCGCAAACCAATGGATGGGAAAGTGTTCTTGGGTCGAAACATGATATGGGCATGCTGATCTCTGTTTTCATGTTGCATACTGCATTCACAGCAGACACTTACATTCCCCTCCCACGTGCATAGAGTTACATTAAAGTTGTAGTAAGTGACTGAAGTGAACCATGTTATCATTATATGCTTAACAAGTTTCTGGTTTGCAGGTTATAAAAGCCTCAGAAGATTAAGAAAGTTGGAGATTCTAGATCTCCCTTCAAATAGATTCAACAACAGCATATTTCCTTTGCTTAATGCAGCTACATCACTTACAACTCTTTTTCTTGGGGATAATTACATGGATGGCCCATTTCCCGTCAAATGTATGTTTCTCCATCTAGCAAAACCTACTTATTGCTCACGTATCTTTTGGCTACAAATTTGCTCTCTCTTTATTTTCGTTCTTGTCATGCTTATATTCTCTTGGACTCCCTTTAAGAACTTAAAAACTTGACAAACATGGAACTGCTGGATCTGAGTGGAAACGAATTTAACGAAAGAAGAGGTAGCATCTACTGTAATTGTGATTGTCGTCCATAAATGCTTGTCTTGCTTTTCTAGAGTGGAACTTTAACAGAATTTTTAACTCTGTACATAACTGTCGAAATTTGGTTTATGCCATCTTTTATGATCATCTTCTTGTCCATATTAATTACTGGTCTTTTTGTTTCATGCAGAGTTTCCTTACCTGAAAAATCTGAATATAGGGGGTAATGCATTTTCTAGCTCAATGGAATTGCAAGGCAAGTTTGCTCTCAAGTGTTTAGCTTCTTTTTTTCCCCCGAAAGGTCAGATAATAACTTTGAAGGCTTTTTCTCACTCAATTCACTCGCCAACCTCACAAAGCTCTCAAGGTGTTCAAACTTTCATCAAAATCTGATATGGTACAAGTAGAGACAGAAAGTACTTGGCAGCCAAAATTTCAACTGAGTGTTGCTATACTACGATTTTGCAGCTTGGAGAAATCCCTTCCTTTCTCGCCTGCCAGAGGAACTTGCATCTAATTGATCTATCCAGCAACAAACTATCCGGATATATTCCTACCTGGCTGTTGGAGACTAATCCAGAACTTGAAGTCTTACAGTTGAAGAATAATTCATTCCCTATCTTTCAGATGCATACACTACTAGTGCATAATTTGCAGGTTATGGATTTTTCAGAAAATGATATTGGTGGACTGTTCCCTGATAATATTTGGCGTGTGCTTCCAAATCTGGTACATATGAATGGCTCGATGAATGGGTTCCAAGGGAATTTCCCATTGTCTATGGGTGAGATGAATAACATTTCTTACATGGACTTGTCTTATAATAATTTTGATTCTGATTTTGGCTTTTACAACCCTTTGTTTGAGGCGTAACCAATCCAAGAGAGCCACATCATCAACTCCATTGACCGTTAGGTTTTTCCTCAAAAGTCTAGTGGGAATTCTAAGGTAAGATATGCATTCATTGAACATTTCGTGGCATTAAAGTCTTAGGGAACATTTCAACAAAAGTCAATCTTGTCTAACAATCTGTTTTTTTTTTAGCTTTCTGATTTCCGTAACTTATTTGTTTTACTACAAATTCACTTGACTTGACTTAACTTATGTTGTTGTATATATTGGACTTATGCCACAAATTCACTTGACTTAACTTAGTTTGAAATAGACCTTTTTCTCCACATATATCATACGATTGTGACTGTTTTCTACAAAGACTTTGACTTTTCGTATCATACATTTCAAAGTCAACGATAGCTATCACTCACTTGACACGTCACATGATTTTAATGTGTTTTCATCAACAGAGACTTGACTCTTTCTATGTATACAATAATTTCTTGTTAAATTCTTATAACCGTGGGGGTATTTGCATTGAACTCACACTCCCACATTGCTTTCTGGAGTTGATCTCATTTGCTTTTCATCTTATTTGCTATGGAGGGGAAGCTTTCCTTGGGACAATAATTGATATGGTTGATATTACTGCTGGGACAGTTACATGGATACACCAGTTGTATTCAAAACGAAAGGAAAGCTTTATTGGAGCTCAAGAAATACCTGATCTCAATTAGTGAATCCGGCACAGTATTCACTTCTTGGACTAATGAGACAACGAGTGATTGCTGCCAGTGGGAGGGTGTTAGGTGCAATCGTACATGCGGACGGGTGACCGAGCTTTCCACTCGTTTACCGAACCTCAAAGAAAGTTCTCTCCTAAATCTTTCTTTGCTGCATCCTTTTGAAGAAGTTCAAAGTCTGGACTTGTCCGAGTGCAGATTCGGTGGCTTGTTTGATGGTGTGGGAGGTATGCCAGGTTTCCCTAGTGGCTAATTTTAACTTTTTGTTTTGCATTGGAACTTTGATCTTCTCCCTGTGTTAGCGGTCTACTTCTTAGTTTCTTGTTTCTATATCATGAAAGTTCATACCTTCTGATATTGTGGTAATTAAATTTTCCTTGTTTCTGCATCAACTTGCTGATGTGTTGCAATCACTTGCCTTCTCTTCCTATTTGCATAGAGTTTATTTTTCATAATAAGTGATTAGAGTGAGCTATGTTATCATTATATACTTGGCAAGATTCTCGTTTGCAGGTTATGAAAGCCTAAGGAGATTAAGAAACCTGGAAATTCTGGATCTCTCATCAAATAGATTCAACAACAGCATATTTCCTTTTCTTAGTGCCGTCCCTTACAACTCTGTTTCTTCAGGGCAACAACATGAAATCCCCTTTTTCTGCTAAAGGTGTGTCTTAATTTCCATAATCCATATGCAACTAGAATGATTTATGTGTTACCTGGTGTATCTTTTGTTAGAAATTTATAATCACTGTTATAACTTTATATGTCTTAAATTCATTTTTATATTTGTTGGATACCCTTTAAAAGCTTAAAGATTTGGCAAACTTGAAAGTAACTGCTGGACCTGTGTAGAAACATTTTTTTATTCGATCTGTGTCATCTTTGAGATAACCTTGTTGGTAGGTCAAGGTGTTTTACCTTTGTGTGGCTTTGTCTTGTAGCAGAGTTATCTGCCCTGGTGAAGCTGAAAGCTTTGATCTAAGTGGTAATGAATTTTCTGACTCAATGGAATTGCAAGGCAAGTTTGCACAAATCGTTAAATTTTTCCATTAGAATTGGTGTTGAAATTACCTTTAGTTACATGAATTAAAGTTTTGCATTTGACTACCGTAGGGATATGCAAATTGAAGAATCTACAAGAGCTCGATCTCAGTCAAAACAAACTTGTAGGTCAGATTCCCTTATGTTTAACAAGCTTGACTAGACTTTGAATTCTTGATCTCTCATCGAACCAATTGACTGGGAAAGCTACCATCTGATCTCGCTAACCTTGAATCCCTTGAGTACTTATCTTTGTTTGATAACAACTTCGAAGGGATCTTCTCGCTTGATTCGCTCGCCAACCTCTCAAATCTTAGGGTGTTTGGACTTAACTCAAGATCTAACTCACTCCAAGTAATATCAGAAAGCTCATGGAAGCCAAAATTTCAGTTGAGTGTTATTGTACTAGGATCTTGCAACTTGGAGAAGGTTCCTCATTTTCTCCTAAACCAGAAGGATCTGCGTCATGTTGATCTCTCTGACAATAATATACCTGAAACTTTCTTTCCTGGCTGTTGGCAAACAATACGAAATTTGAAGTTTTGCTTCTACGGAATAATTATCTTACAATGTTTCAGCTAACAAAATCTGCACATAATATGCTTTTCCTGGACGTGTCGGTTAACCAATTTTACCATCTCTTTCCTGAGAATATTGGGTGGATACTTTCTCATTTACTGTCTATGAATACCTCGGAGAACGTATTTCAAGGAAATCTATCATCTTCCCTTGGTAACATTGAATATCTGGATATATCTCACAACAATTTCCATGGGAAGCTACCAATAAGTTTTTTAAACTGTTGTTATTCTTTGGCAACCTTGAAGCTTTCACACAACAAACTAGGTGGTGAGATTTTTCCAGAAATAACAAACTTCACTCGTGTGTCTCTGCTCTCTATGGATAACAATCTGTTTACAGGAAAGATCCAAAAGATCGAACAACAATCTCACAGGTGTTATTCCAAGTTGGTTTGACGAACTTCCATACATAGGCGCACTACTGCTTTCAAACAACTCGTTGGAAGGTGAAGTACTTATTTCCTTGTTCAACAAATTCAGTCTCAGGCTGCTCGACCTTTCTGCAAACATTTTATCTGGGGGCTTACCTCTACAAGTCAATTTTAGAATTCCGGTAGTGTTATACCTGCAAGACAACAATTTATCGGGGTTTATTCCAGACACATGGCTAGCCAATATCGTTGTACTTGATCTAAGATATAACAGATTGTCTGGGAATATTCTGGAGTTTGTCAACACCCAAACCATCAGTATTCTTCTTCTACGAGGGAATAATTTAACAGGCCGTATTCCTTATCAGTTTTGTGGCCTAAGAAAAATCCACCTTTTGGATATTGCTAACAACATGTTGAATGGGTCCATTCTGTCATGTCTTGGCAATACATCACTTGGTTTGCGAAATACGGATGCATCATACGATCATAATTTCGGTATTGCAGTCGTTCCTCCTGGTGACTCCACTTCCAGAGATTCTTTTAGCTATTTGGATTTGAAAATGTCGGTGCATATTTCATATCCATTTAGTATGGCCTACCTATCCGACACCCAGTATGAAATTGAATTTGCAACAAAGCGTCGATATGATACATACTTGGGTGGAAATCTCGAATTATTGTTTGGAATGGATCTCTCAAAAAACGAGCTGAGTGGTGAGATCCCACTAGAGCTTGGAGATCTTCTGGAACTACATTCTCTCAATCTTTCTCACAACAACTTGACAGGAGTGATACCAGAAAGCTTTTCAGGTCTGAAGAATGTGGAAAGCTTTGATCTTTCTTTCAACAGATTACAAGGCCAAATCCCACAACAACTTACTGATCTGAGCAGCCTCGCTGTGTTCAATGTCTAATACAACAACTTATCGGGAGTCATTCCACGGGGAAGACAGTTTAACACCTTCGACACACGAAGCTACTTAGGTAATCCTCTTCTTTGTGGGAAACTAACCAACCTAAGCTGCGAGAGCATTAACTCTCAAGAACCAGATAATGGAGTGGTAGGTAATGAATCCACAATCGACATGATATCTTTCTACTTGAGTTTTGCTGCTGCCTATGTGACCATACTTCTTGGGATATTCGCATCACTCTCTTTTGATTCTCCTTGGAGCAGAGCCTGGTTCTACATAGTTGATGCTTTTGTTCTCAAGTTTAGGAATTTGTTGTGGTAAAACTCTGCAGGTGCCAAATGTTCTTACGTGCTAGTTTCATATTCGTCCCCATCTGGTGTTCTTCTTCTCAAACCTCCTGCTTTGTTTCACAAAACCAGAACATAACCTATGTTTTGGTTCCTCTGTACTGTACTGGTCTTTTGTCTTTATATAAATGTAATGCCTCAAACATATCTTGGAGCTGCTTTGGTTGTTGGTTCAATACATAATCTACAGTAACACATGAATTTGCATGAAACAATCTTAAAGCAGAAAAAAGAGTACACAGACCCAAAAAGTAGATAATAGATACAGAGAATTTCCCATTTGTTGTCTTTCTTCTTTTACGAATTCTCTTACTATATCGCTTTGCAGTTTTTTTTTTTTTTTCAGGTAACCATCTCAAGAACTTCAGTAATTACATAACACACCATATGATTATTATCCTGCTGTAGAATACAGAAGACCCAAAAACGAGCATAAGAATCATCACGACAAAAAAAGGACCAGAGTGAAACATAATACAGTTAAAGAGTTAGAGAAAGAAGAGAAACCACTTGTGTATATATATTGTCTTCTTTAACAGACTTAGCTACTGGTCAGCAAAAAGCGTTCGTCGCCTTCCTGACTTTGTTTGCAGACGGCTAGTCTCTGCATGCACAATTTCATTAACCAGATCCTTGAAGAGAAGCCTCTCCACATCCAGCACCAATCCTGAGATTTCTCCACTGAAGTCTGCCCAGTTCGCGGATCGAACAGTCACATCTTCAGCAAGTATACCTTTCAAGAAGTCGTCTTCTTCCTCCAATAAGAAGTTTTCTGATCTCTTTGTGGCTTGCTTTTGCAGTGTTTCTACCGCTGAACACAGTTCTTTCAGTAGTTGTTGCGCACTCACAGCTTTCTTAGTCATCTTAGCAGATGACTTCATCAATGGATTCGTCGCGGCTTCAACTGAAGCTAGTTTCTCCACCAGAATCTCATTAACGGTGTCAAACACAAGTTTGCGGTTGAGCTTCTCAATTTTCAGAACCTTACTTTCTTCTTTGTGTAACAGATGCGTAGTGCTGCTTCCCTTTGTCTGCTCAAGAACAAAGAACAGCTCGGGATTGATTGGGTGGCCAGAAGGGTGTAGTTGAAACGTTGTTAATCCTGAGCCAAGGTCTCTGAGGAGAAGACCCGAGGCTAACAGAATCTCAGAGATGTATCTATGATCGGTGGTAGGATCTGCGTTCTCACAGAGCGATGCAATATAATCTTGGCTGGCTTCATCATGGCTAGAGTTCAATCGTCTGAGCTTTTGAACCAAGTGCTCAACATTCTGAAGCTTCTTACGGTTTATCTCTGGCGAAAAGCTTGATGTGGTTTCTGAGAAACTGTACGCTGGATTCCACTGGTCCTCACAATGTTCATCACCAAAGTCATGAGCAACATTACCTATCACACGATCAGTTCTGAGTCAAAAATGGAAGGAACTGAACATCCAATCCGTGTATTGAAAAAAATATGTAAAAGAGAAACTCTCCCAAACTAAACAAGCTACAGACAAATTTAAGAGTTAATCCCTGGTCATAGAATCTTAAAGTGACTTTGATGTTTGCAAGTTCTTATCCATGCCAATATTCTCAGATGTTGATGACCACGAGGACACTAGAGATAGAATCCTTATGTTACCTTGTGTCTTCACGGGTGATGGTTCAATCTCTCTGTACGTTGAAGCGTCGAGAACAGAAATAGGACTTGGATGTTCCAAAGCAACTAGTGAAAGGTTAGCTGACAATCCATCTTCACTAAACCTTGGACTGGATTTCTGAAAACACAAAACAAAACTTGTGAGAATTAAGTGAAAAACTTCTTTCACACCTAACACTTAGAAATACCAATGAGAGTCAGAGCTCACATTCTGCATTAAGTTAGAGACTACAGCTTTGGCTGCCTCGATTACAGTAGCTTTTTCTACACAAGCAGAGGCTTCTGCTTCGGATTGAGTACAAATGTCATGACTTGATGTCCTAGATTCATTGCTTGCTTGACTAAGTTGGTCATCATTTTGCTGCAAACTCTTCTGAGCCTTGGGTCTACGTCTGCCACCAGGAGAAGTAGATTCCACAAGTTGTTTGTTTAACGGTTTCCTTGATTTGATAGAATCAGGAGGGGTTGGTGGCCGTGAACGTTTATCATACTCAAGCTTCTTCTGCTGTAATCTTGGACTTACAGATCCTGAACTCTTTGAAGTACTTTCTTTGGAAACCTGCTGAGGCTTTTTTAAAGAAGACCGCACATTTCTGCTGTCAGATTTCTTATCAAAAGAGCTGGTACATGATTCAGCTCTTCGGTTTCCAGGACTACGATCTTTTGTCACCCGTTTATTACTTGCTAAAGTTTCTTTATCATCAGGTTTTTCTCTACGGATCTTATTGAGGCCAGATAGGCTGTGAATGGGAATAAGGGATGACGCAGGAATACCAGCCTTTTCAACAAGCTTGGCAGGTTTCATAATCACAATCGGGGATTGATATACCTGGTTAGATGAAGATGAAGAAGACTGGACTCTCGTTCTGGATGGCATCGCATGGTTGGAAGTTGCAGAATTTTCTCTTTCATAATCTTTTTGAGCTGCAACATTTGAGGATTGTAGCTGTTTCTCATTATCCAGGAAACCCTTTGACTGCATAGACTCTAATATTTGTTTAAGAGCTCGCAGATCTTTTCCCGAATGTTTGAACTCAAGATCATTCAATCTACGCTCCATTTCACTGTACACAGTAGGAGAACAATTAGGTGCCTCATACGGCTTTGCTTTCACAGGCATGCTAGCTTGCTTTTGCAAAACTCGGTTTCTATCAGCTTGTTTCCATGGAGCTGGTTCAATGGGGAATCTTGTATTTGATAGAGGTTTCATAACAAAATCAGAGTTTCTCCATCTTGGAGAAGCCGGGTCCTTCCCCAAGCTTCTTGGTGAGCTAGGAGAAAAACGGATAGCACGGTTCAGATTTTTCTCCCTCAATGATCTTGAGAATGGATCGTCGTTTTGGTCAATGGTGCTGGTTTTGTTCAAACCAAACTGATGAATGTCTCTACCCAATGGAGATCCCGGCAATGTCTCCAATCCCATGAGCTTTGCAACAACACTGGGAGGCCGTTTCTTGCTGCTGTTTGAACAGCTTCCACTGAAACTTTCAGAAAGCTTACTTGATTTAGGATCAACACCGGAGTTTTGCATCATTCGTTCTCTACTATCCAGCGAAAGCCTAGGCAACTCTTTTAGCTTCTGTCTGGATTTCAGCGTATCATGAGAATCAACTGAGTAACGAGGTGCATCTTTCTTGCCAGTCTCGTTATAATGTTGAGATGTTTCTCTAAGTTTCGCTAGAACTCTGAAGGACTCATTGAGATCCACGGGAGTTGATTGCTTCAAACCATAAGGCCTTGGAGAATCCTCTCGTCTGCTGTGTCTAACTACTTCTTCTCTTGTCATTGGAGTCTTAATCAAAAGCCCTCTGGCTTCTCTGTACATTGAGTCTCTCACAACATCTCTGAGGTCAAGTCCCAGATGTGAAAATCCATTCCCTTCAGTCATCTCAGGATCACTTGTAGGAGATTCTGGAAAATTGGCCCGGTCATAGGCAGAAGCTTCAGGTTGAACTCCTCTATTGAACTCAGAAGACGATGGGGAGGACGAGCACGAAGATGAGAAAGAAACCCTCGATGATTCGGTTGAAACCCTTTGCTTCTCTTTCACATTTCCACCAATATTTGAGTCCTGAAACTCAAATGCAAAAACCTTAGGATCTTACAGAAAACCTTGGTCTGAATGAAATCATCGATCTTGATGATAGAACCAACTTACAGTGTCTTTTTGTTGATAAAATGTATCAACAGAGTCTCTTTCGTAGTTGATGCTATTAGCATTTCCATTACCTGCAACAAGCACATAAAACAAGCATGAGCATCATATCGAAACTCTCAAACAAGGAACACCCGATTACGCATTGAGAGAAACGATTAAATAAACCCTATAAAAACCTGCTAGTCAAACTTGAATTTATCACATTTGGTTGGAGACTCCATGAGCCTAAGGTTAATAAAAGTCAAAATCTACCAAGAAAAAACCGGCCAGAAGGGAAATTAAATCTAACCAAAAGATTCGGCAGATCAACACAACCGAGAAAGACAAATTAACAACCATAAGTTTAGATCTTTGAGACTGTAACAAGACCTGGTTAATGAAAGAATCAGTACATTGGCAGATGCAGAGCCAAAACAAAAGAGAGAAGAACATACATACAAAAAGAAAAGTAAAAGACATGAATTAAGAATTACATACATGTTGTAACGACACACAAGTCAACGACTACGAGACACGAAGATCAGAAGAGAGTGTTTAAATTATCAAACAATATAATTATAAATATTATTTACCTAAAGTAAGGCTTTTTCGCCGGCCAGTGAGAACATGGTGACGATCAAAGATTTGAAAAATCCCATTCATACAACCAATTTGCTTCTGCAGATCTGCACTATCATCTGCCAATGAATGCAGAAGCTTCGCAGCCATTTTCTACAGATGACAAAAACAATCCTCCGGCGCCGGAACTTTCTCCAGAAAAATTCAAAAAGACTTCTCTCTTTTTTGTTTCTACTTTTTCGCTTTGAAAACTTTCTTCCGTGTGATGTGTGTTCCCCTTTATTGATTTCCCAAAAACCCAAACTTTTTGCCTCAATGATGTGTTTGCAAATAATATGGAAGAGATCACTTTTAAAGCTTTCTTTTTTTACTTTCTCTCTATCTCCATCATCATCAAACAGTAACCACCATTAAAACTATAACGAGAATGACGCACCTTCCATATTCATATAACTCCAAAATTTTAGCCTTTCCCTTTGAAGAAAACTTTGAAACCCGTTTAAGCTTTCAAATCACACAACCCCATTGTATTCTCCAGCTTAATTAAAGCTTAGAAACCCCAAATTTACCCCCCAAAAAAAAAATCTAATCTTTTTAATCAGAATCCTAAGTCCCACACTACTAGTAAGCAACCTACGGATCTATATAAGGAAATAAAGTTTACACCTTTTTACAAACCTAGATTCCCAGATTCCACAGAAGACAAAAGGAAAAGGAAGAAAGATAAAAACCCTTTTGGTAATTAGATCCAATCTTCAATAAACTAAACCATAAACAGAAGATAAAACACATACTAGAACATGTGTGCCCCTTTTGTCTGAAAAAAACAGTCCTAAAACACAGAATGTGAGTTAAATCTACAGAACCAATGAAAAGAAAGAGTTGCAGAAGCAGAGAAACCGCCAAATCAAGAAGAAGAATTAAGGATTAAAGAAAGAAAGGAACAAAGGAATCTCCTCCAGATCCAAGAAGAGACTAAATGTTCCTCTGTTTTGTACTCACTGGTAACTGCTCAGAGAACAAACCGGAAATACAGCCACATATTGGGGCTTATTTGAAAATGGAAGGATTCTTTTTTTTTTTCTCCTAAATAAAATGTAGAAAAAAGGTTAACAAAAAACCAGTTCTTTAGTTTGTCCAAAGCCCAAGAATTTTTACATTATCTTATATTCTTATTTATTAGGTAACAAAAGAAAAATTAAAAAAGAGAAAGACATTGGAAGGGGTTTGTGTGTGGAGATACAGAGGCTTTCCATCTCACAAAAGCATGTGAGAGAGTGGGATCTGGTTTACTTCTACATGTGACCTCTGTCAGGTCATATATCCAGAGAATGATTCATTTTTTTGTTCTCTTATTTTCCTGTCACCAATTATATATGTTTATAAAGATCCTGGATTTCAAACTTGAAATACAAATTATCATAGTATTTTGCTTCATTATCACACCAAATACACATTTTCACATAACTCTAAGGATCTTGGTGAGATTTATTTTTTTGTATGTTAAATAATATCGGCATGTTGGAAATAACAATATATCACAAACAGACGTTAATTCTGGCCTTTTTATGACCGGATAAAACAATATTAAAATTCATAGAAACTAAGATTACGGTAGATAATTTAACATGAAATCTATACAAAATTTATGTATGCTTTACAACCTATAAATTTTCATTTTATTTTACGTCCAGTTTAAACATTTTATCCTAGCACTACGTTTGGTCAAAACTAGATAAATAAATAAAAGCACATATACCACCATTAAAATGAAATGATATTGTATTTTAATCCAAAGTTAGATATATGAAACTTATTAGAAAAATCACGATGTTGGTCTTTAATATTGCAGGTGAGGTCACGGATGTACATTAAATACTATCCGCTTGGGTGGGGAAAACAAAAACATACGTAACCAAGTCAAAATATAGACATATTTCTTCAGAACTCGTCATTTTCTGCTTCTTGTCTTTCAAACGAAGACTTGTCCTTTCGTTGTTCCCTTTTGCTTTATAGTTTCTCACGTCGAGATGTACCCGAGTTTTTCCCATAGCAATCAACACCTTATTCTTGTTGTTCTTTTTCTTGTCATTTTCAACTCATAATTTATCAAAATTGACAACCACATAAATTGTGTTTTGACTTTTCTTTCTCCAACCCAACTAATTACTTTCGTATTCGTAGGTGGCGTATACTACTATATAGACTATAGAGTCTAGTAGACTAGTACGAATTAGCAGTATTTTTTTAAGTACTTAAATGTAAACTAATGGTTATCAAAAGCACAAAATAATTTATAAAAAGCAATAGCTTTAATAGTTTATATTTTAATAAGAATTTTCATGATTCATTATAATCTAGTTTGGAGCCACGAAAGAACAAAAAAAAAAGGTGTATCGAGCTTCAAAGTTGCGAACAATGTTTATTTTTCTCATAGTGGAACTCTTTCTTTTTGCATGGAAGTTGTTAAAAGCAATATTAAGGATAAACTAACTGAAACATATAAAAGGTATAGTACGTAAAGAAACTAATGGGTGTACAGTATATATACTTACAAAATAATACTGCTACATGCTTTAGTGGTTGGGTTGCCGACAAGGACAATTCGAACTTTTATATACTTGATCTCCAAATTATATTTTCGTATCACACAGTTATAAATTTTAATTCGGTAGCCATTTTGACTAATTTATATTTGTGATTTTTTTCGGAACAGTGGTTACTGGAAATTGTAGCATCTTCCCCCACGGAAATGATACAAGAAAAAACTTTACAAAACATTTGGTAAAAGAACAAAAGTGGTAGACAGACGTCAAAGAAATTGGTTATGAATCAATGAGAGAAATAACTACGATTGGTAAAATAGCAATTAAAGTAATCATCTCGTGTCTCTCTCTCTCTCTACTTTCTTTAGCATTTACTCTTTGTCGTTGGATCCGAACGTATAAACATATATTTTTTTATGTATAGATGTGTACGCAGCATGTACTATTCCATGGTGATAGTATCATAATTAACAATTTCCAAAGCTACTAATATTATATGTTAAAATTAATACACTAGTTGCATAAGTAAAGTTAAAGTGGTCTTTGGTCAAAGATTAAGAATGCTCAATCATCGAGGCACATGGTTTCACGCCGTTAATGATTTGTCAAAAACTTGTAATCATCGAATTTTTGTCTCTTTACTTTGTATCTATTGATCAATGGTTCCATTAACTATCATTACAAAGATCAATGTCAAACGTAATCTTTATGGTTGGTGAAAAATGTAAGACAGATTAAAACCGAGAGAGAGAGAGACAAAAAAAATGATTATTCTTATTGTTTATCCAGTAAATTGTCACATCATCGTCCCCATATGTAAAGCAAAACTTATTGCTAAAGAAACAGAGACTCTTTCATTATGAACGTGAAGAGTTTTAGTAAGCCAAATTTAATGCCTTTAAAACTAAATTCCACCTGTAAAGTTTCTTCAAATGTAATTACTCTGTTTACGTGCGTGTGTTTGCTTGTCCAAATCACAGATTAATCTGGTGATTTTGTTTGCTGTGGTGTGAACTTTTTTAAATTGAAACCAACTAAAAGGAAACAGCAACAAAGAAAAAGCTTTTTATATTGCAGAGCTTCCTAATACAAAAGACCTCAATTCAAATGTTAGCTTCTTCTACTCGTTAATTTTCTTCTACTTAGCTTCTAAACCAAATCCATCTCCAGCTACTACTTACTGTACAACCTCCCAAAAAAGATCCTTCCAGTTGTTAATATTGTTACGGTTGCGGTTGTTGCTCTGCGTTTGCATCTTCTGCAGCAGCTGCTCCCTCCTCTGTTTCAATCCAAAGAATGAGTTAGACTTATTACCCCAATTGTTAAGAATGACCCGTTTAATCATCTCTGTTCATGAATCACCTTGCTTTTGTGGCGATGAATCTCCTCCAGGATCAGCTTTAACAGCATCTGTTGATGTCTCATTGCTCAATGGCTCTACATTCGCCTGATCATGAGTATCCGGCAATGGTTCCGTGTTCACAGTCCCCTGCAAAGTATTCAGTATATAAATTCTGATAAGAAACAGCATCATTCAAAATAGCTGAAGCTGTTGTAGATAATGTCACACCGTATCGAGTTGAGAAACATTTTGATCTTTGACATCAGAGTTAACAGCAGCGGTTTCTGCCTCCTGTAGTCCCACCATGTTTACATTAGCATCGACAGTGTCAATCATGGGTGTGTCCATATCATTTGAATCTGCAACCTTCTTGTTAGCATCATCAGAAGGATCAATGGGATCAGCTTGTTGGCTACTACCAGCTGAATTCTTGCTCAAAGTTCTTGGTATCTTTGCTCTATGATCACAATCTCCATCAGATGTAGCAGGCCTTTTCCTGTTAACAATCACAAATCAAAGAAATGGGCCAAAAGAGAAAATATAACCTGAGAATAATAACTAACACTTGCCTGTTACTAAAGCTTGGATCTGCCATTTGAACAAAGCTGTGTCTGTTTGAAAACAAAACACCACGAAGAACTTTTCCATCAATGATCGTTTCTATAGTGTAACCTAGAGTGCTATTTTCGGTAACCCTGGCTTGAAACATCGTTTTTCTTGGATCAATCGAGCCAATGATCAAAGGGACATTCTCTCTTCCTACAATAAAACCATATAGAATAAATGCTACATTTTTTGCTTCCAATCTAATATCGAGTAACGTAAGAGTTCGTGTTAGCACACCTTGGTCAATGTTGGCTCTGGTCACAGCTAATTTCTGCCCTTGGCATTTTAGCTTCATTTGTTTCCTAAGAGACAACCTCCCTGGATTTTGATCAAACCGGACATCATATCCACCTTCTATTAGCCATAAGCAAAGAAGATTAGGAGAATAATTAGCAACCTTGCGCAAAAGCAAATTTTCTGTAACCAAATACAGAATATTAGCTACAGATACCGAAGAATCGGAGTAAAACTGAAAGGTCGATAAACCTGTGTGTAAATAGTAAATGTCATCCAACGGCTCAAGATTCTTATTGCAGCCACCAACAAAGAAAAACGAACCAGCCTTGTAAGGATCTAAACAAACTGCTGCAGAAGAGAATCTAGCAGATGGCCCTTCTTCCATGGCAACTACCTTGGACCATACACCCGTTTCTTCAGATATAAACCAACGAGAATAGTTATTTTGATATCAGAGACTAATGAGAATTGAAGCCTTGTCATTAATGAAGGTCTTGGTTACATACCCAAATCAAGCAGATATAGATCATCATAAAGATTCTGAGAATCCGTAAACCCTCCAAATACAAATAAGTTCCTCTCAAGTGCAACAGTGACATGACCGGCTCGAGGTGTTAACAACTGTCCTGAAGTATTCAATTCCTTCCATACAAATTTATCTGAAAATACAGAACCAGAATATCAGAAGACATACACGCAAGCATTAAACAAGATGTGCTTAAAGAATGGTTTTTGCACCTGTATCAAGGATATGAACATCGGAGAGATAGTAGTCATCCAAATCTTCACCACCTACTACGATGATTTTGTTCTTCCACGTTGAGCAAGTGTGGCTATCTCGTGCAGAGGGCGGTTTCCCATTTGTTACAGCACGTTTCCAGACAAAAGTTTCTAAAAAAGATTAAAGCTGGTTCAGTTAGACGCATGCCTCCACGGAAATGACAACAAATTTTTCTAATATAAAAAAACCGATAAGATTACTGCACATTGTGGCTAACATCCAATCTGTATGTCAATGCTCACACAAAGAGTCAGCGCAAAAAGACTCATTCTCAAATCTCTCTCAGATTCCATATCAGTTAATCATAGATGATATATGGAAAAGATCAACATGGAAACTAATAAAAGCAGCCTCAGCAATATACCTGTGTTAAGTATGTAAAGGTCATTATAGAATACTTCATCATCCGAATCAGAAGATTTCCCACAGCCACCAAATACGAAAAGACGTTTGTCAATTAGCGCCGCACTATGAGCCTCTCTTGCCCCTGGTCCTTCGCCTCTAATATCCGGGCATATCCAAGTATGTGAAGCTACCACACAAAAAAAACAACGAACTGGATTCAACCTCAAACCAGGAACAGTTAACAAAAGCATTTCTTGATCTAACCAGACAACAAAAGAAAAGCTGGCAGAGCTTACAAGTATCTAGAATGTGCAGATCCTTGAGATAATTGGTCCCATCAGTACCACCAAACACAAAAAGGTTATCCCCGACAGTGGTACAGCTGTGACTGTCCCTCGGGCAAGGTGGTACGCCACTGATTACAGGCTGAATCCATATCTGCGTTTCTGCAACAAAATTGCCATAAATGAGACTGTTCCAACTTCCAACAATGAAGATTTTGAAAACAGGACTTGGAGTGAAAAAATTAATCTTCAAAAAGGATCATTCAAATACGGTATAGCAAGGAAAGAAACAGTAGATATGCACTAAAGAACAAAGATCAAGATTTGCAACAAAATAAGATAATGGGGTCTACCGCACGAATGAACAAATGAAAAAGACAAAGAAAACCCTACAAATTGAACAAAATCATCGCTACAGAGATCAATCAAAGATAGAGACTTTTTGCAAAACCCACTACGAGAATCGACCCATACGAACAGCCATTAGAGAAAACGACATTTTCCACGGAGATACTCACCAGCGTCGAAGACATGAACTTGATTGGTTAAGCAACCGTCACTGCCAAAACCACCGAATACGTAGAGAAATCTACCTCCTTTAATGGCGTTACAAGTGTGTCCCCATCTCTTTCCGGGCCCGGAAGAAGAAACACCGAGACCTACTTGTCGGACCCTCTCCCACCTCATTTTCTTGGAAGAAAGATCCTTCCTTTGCGTTGAGAAAGTGCGGGAAAATTAAGGGTTTTTGGGAAAAAGAGATTATAAAATTGAAGACAAAGAGGTTAATGGCGATTCAGAGGAATATAAACTATAAAGGTGCTTCCTTTGCTTTTAGGTTTTTTCTTAACAATGGCAACTGCAAAAGAAAGAAAAAAAAAAAAAAGAGAGAACCTTTTACCGAAATCAAAACAAGGTGAGACGACGTAACTGAATCGACTGATTCTTTACTTTTTTTTTTTTTTTTTTATGTTGAACTTTATTTCTGTTAAACGAAGCCATTTAATCCAATGAATAATGATGTCAACAACAACAACAAAAATCCAATGAGTAATCTTTTTTGCCATCAAGTCTATGTGTCCAATAGGTAGTTCGTGGTACCCATAATTAATTGCACATAAAAAAAAGTAGCACATATGTTTAATTGTGTAATATTGAGGTCCGATTGTTGACATGAACATTTTTAGCAACGATAACGAAATAGTTAAAAATTAGCGGTATATTAATAGATTTACAGTACCGGTTTTGTCATTGTTAACCATATTAATGTATACCTCTTACCTTAACAAATTACACACCCTTAACCAAAGGAAATATATTAACTAACTCTTTTTATGGTTATACTTGTACAGTAGTAACTCATAAACACACATTTCCAGATTTGAATCCGGATTTAAACACGGCACCGGATCAAAGTAAACAGTAAACACCGTCCAAATGATGTACTTAAGTACTTAAATTATAAGTATTGTGAAAGATAGAGAGAATTTATCAAATGCTTAAATCATCATTGTTTTTCTAAACTTTTAGGTGTGTCAGTTTTTAAGGAATAAAGAATTCATTGTTTGTTCTGTATAATCTTTGTGATTGACGTCAAATGAAAACAATATCTTGGTGATGAGACTTGGTATAAATGTCAAGACAATAAACCTTAAGATAATCTACAATGTTCAATAAAAAGTTCCAACTTTTGACGAGAAGAAATCAAAGTAGTTTACGTTGGAACCAAACCCATCAAATTGATCTCTTGGTTTCAATTTACAACATACTCCAAAGGTCTACCACTCAGCACCAAAGTTTCCAAAATGTCCAGCCCAAACGAAAAAATGGTACTAATAGTCTCATTTGTAACATAACTGGTATGATGATCAGGTTAATTGATTCTTTCGCAGCAAGTCCAAGGTTCAATGGAGAAAGTAAATAATCACTCAGTATCAGAATCGGCCTTTCCTTATCCGTGCCCACGCCATGGCTGCAACCACAACTCCTCCCAACTGACCCGAACTTGATGCGATATTGTTCTTTTTCCCCTGCATTCCCGAAAAGTTGGTCTGGTTGAGAGATAGCGATATCGTTTCAAAGCAAATGTGGATTAGATTCTCAGATAATACACACCTCTAGAATCTTTAACATGTTGAATCCTAAGGTTATGATTCCCTGAAGATTAAAGAGTGGGAGTTTTTTAGTTGATTCAGAAGACTTTCACTCATTATGACAAGTATGTAGAGAGTCCTTACAGCCATTACAGGAACTCGGAGCATCAGCCCAAAGTATGTAGTAACTTTTGGGTAGAGGAACATATCGAGCAGCGTGATGGCAAACACAGATCCATCGGCACCCTGTACCAAATAGGAAAGAGTTTACTTCACCGGCAATTGATGATCCAAAACAAGTGCATGTGCATCGTTGTCTCACTCTCTCTATATATCAACCGAAGATTCCAGTCTGTTCATGCTCAGACAAAGTCATTTAACTAGATGAGTAAAAAACATACCAGCTGCAAAATGGGGGGTTTTGATTGATCCTTAGTGACAACTCCTTGGCCCTGTATGATTGACCAACCAATATCGGAGGTAAGGCATTTTGTCTAAACCCCATAACTCCGTGTATCACATGTAACATGTACTTCAAATGAATTGGAAAAGAATCAATTGGAAGAACTACTAATCTGTGGACCTAGCTAGCATGATTTGAAATTAAGGAAACTATGCTGGTTGCTCTATACCTTGAGTGTAGCCAAGATAGCATGATTACTCAAGAAGAAAACGGAGCTACCAAGTGCTCCAGCAAAGTACAGCTTCAAAAGGTAGAGCGGCCCCAAGGTTCTTGCAATCTAAGAACAATGGGTTTAAGAGATAAAGGACATAATTAATTTAATGGAAAGATCAATAGGTAGCAAATTTTCCAAAAAAGAACCAACTCAATATCTATCTAAGGACGTTTCTTTCTAAAGTTAAGTAGCTGTTACAGTCACATGAGCCAAACTAATATTGTGAATATGTGCTCCAGTCAAATGTAAGTGGCCAGTTCAAAGGAAACAAATGAATGCATTTCTCATCTCATTTACGAAAAAAGAAAGAGTCATACTCTGGTTCCGAAATAGTAGAGTCCAATCATGTTCAAGATGATTTGACTGGTTCCAGTATGACTAAAGCCCGAAGTTATCAGCGTGTGTATACGTCCAGTCGTAAAACTGTACGTTGATAGCTGCCCAAATATCAAGGTTAATAATATCAACGATCAACCAAATCCAAGACAAGAGTTTAGCAGTAAATAAGAGAGAAAAAGTTCTGAGTTTTGAGGTTAGACCACAAAATTTTTCACCATCCACTCTGTGTCCTTTGCTGAAACCCGCCACATTGAAACCCGCCACGTTGTAAATACAGCGGCGTTAGCTACTATCAACCCAAAAACTACACCATTAGCTCCATTGATCCAAGACTTCCTGCCAGAGGAAAACACAAGTAAACCCAATAAAGTGTCTTTTTTTTTGGTTGTTTAGTATCCACAAACCAAAATCAAATGGAGCAGGTGAAGAATTTTAAGATGTCTGATGTTATTTCTTTATCTGGAGAACAGTTTTTTTTAAGGAGAAGGTCTGAATAGTGTCGAGCTGCTAGTCTATCTATAAAGAGAGAAAAGCATCAAATGAGCGTTGAGCTGCTCAAATCAAGAACTACACAGAAATGGCAAAAAAGCAAGTAAAGCCTACTAATTTCTCATCTTCTTTTCTGAATTCTCACACATATCTTTGTCTTGGAAGAGCCAAAGCACAATTGACCAGAAAAGCTAATGAGAGTTGTGAAAAAGGTCGATGATTTACCACATAAACCCTAAATCAAAACCAGAAATTTCATCCTCAAGACAAGTTTATCTCAGAAAAATGTAGATTACTTAGAAACAAATAGGTACACTATAAAACCTGAGGATCATAGAGAAAGTTCAGAACTTTTTATAGGAAAGATTTGAACTTTATTGTTTTGAAACCCAGCAAAATCACAAAAAAGGGAGAGGAAAAGAAACAATACCTTCCACGCTTCTGAAACCCAGTAAAACCCTTAGACTCGAATCCAGGACTAGGAAGCTGAGAACTGAAGAACCCAACTCTAGATTCCAAGACATTTCCGAATTTCAGCTTTAGATTGGTGTTTCCCAACGTGCCTGCGAAGAACCCATGAACTTTCTCCGATCGCAATAGAGAAGAAACAAAGCGGGTGACCGAAGAAGAAGAAGAAGATGAGAGCCCAGAAGGAAGAAGATGGCTCAAGAAATGGGGACTCTGGTTCGACTGATTCTTCACCAATTTGGTTAGCTGCGAAGAAGAGCCAACGACGACTACCCTGCGAGAGAAAATCGCATGCATTTTCTACTTTTTTTATTAATTTCGAATTTTACCAAATGGCGCAAAAATAAGAGAAAAACCAAAAAAAGCATGAACTTCTACATTGTCATGAAATATGTATGTTCAATAAAGTCATGAAATATGCAAATATTAGAAAAGTGATGTCACACTATTAAACAACTTTCATTTTCAAGGTAAAAACAAAAGATTCCCTCCGGTTTAGGGAAATTGTAGATTTACAACTTGCAAATATTCATCAAACCATATGACTTTATCATCTCCAAAATCACAATTTACATATACCAAATTAACAGTAGATATTTGTTTATACATAAGAAAGAAATAAAAACCTTTACTAGAAATTGGTTTAGTAGTATTTACATACTCGCTTTATCAGATTTACTCGACATCAAAACAACTATTTGATTCAACACAAAACAGTTCCTAGAATTTATTCAAGTGACTAGAACACTTTTGTTCCACCATGAACCAAACTATATTTCCCCAAAGACCGAAAAGACTCGAGCTATTATTTCTTTCTTCTATCTCTGAAACGGCAAACCTGAACAAAGATCTTAAACTTTGTTTTTATCTCGACCAAGGTATAGAAACAAACAAACATATTCTCCTTCACACAAATGAGGAAAGCATTTGTCTTTTTCATAATATAGGAAAATATTCTTATTAATCTTTCATTTGCCACTTTAGTTTCACTTGGAAAACTTTTTCCCCGCGTCTCCTTTCTTTATAATTCAAGTTCCACCGCAGTAGCTCATGTTCACTCGGCCGCTTTGATGCTTTCAAGTTCCTTAACTAATATGTTGTTGCTTTATACAATGCCATAAATTTGGGCCGAACTCAAATATATGTGAGGGGGTTTTCGGTTTTCAGGTTGGACCAAAACTTGGCGAACTAGCCCGATTGACATCCTTAACCAGACATTACCTCCATTAGTCCCAAACAAAGCGCAAAAGGGCAATAGCGAGGGCCACTCATGAAAAGGGAAAAATTCTCGAAAAAATAAATAAAGAGACTTTTTCAAAATAAGATGAAACTTTGAGGGTAAACGTGTAATACTAATAATCTTAATTTTTACACGACATCGTCTTCTTCCTCCTCCTTGGTCCGGGGAGAGAGTAAATCAGAATGGCCTCAAAACTCAAAACCTTCATCAATCTCCATGGCTACAAAGCAACCTTAATCAACCAAAATCGATCTCTATCTTCAAATCCCTCTTCACGAATTCTCACACCTGTCAACCAATCGCACTACAGGAAACGAATTTTGCTCGCGAATCTCCTTCAGAGGTATGGCTTCCCTCCTTCTTCTCTCCAACACTTGCTCTCAAGAAACAATCACCTATTGAATTCGGATTTAGTAGAAACCGAAACCTCTCTCGGTATCTTGTTATCGTTGAAACTCCCTCAGAAATCACTCGTTTCGCTGATTTGCGATTGCCCTAATGTTCTGCGATCAGAGTTCCTGAGGAAATGGAGAACTCCTCTGTCGGATTGCGGTCAACACGGAGTCTCATCTTCCGCGATTAAGAGCGTCCTTGAACATTCTAGTAGAATTGGGATTGGTCCAGATAAGTTTTATGAATGCATAAGGGTTTTGAAGGGTTTAGGGTTTTGTGATAGTACTGTGAGTAGGATTTTAAGTTCATTCCCAGGTGTTGTTTTAGTGAATGAGATTGAAATTCGTAGGAAGATCGAGTTTATAGTTGGAATCGACATTGCTCGAGATAACATTGAGAGGTTCTTTTATGTTTTTCCTGAGATTTTAGGGATCGGTACTGAGACTAGACTTAAGCCATTGCTTGATGAGTTCATGAAGATGGGGTTTAGTAAGGATGATATAAAGAAAGAGATTGGTAGAGAACCGAGAGTTCTTGGTTTGGAGTTAGGGGAGCTTCCACGGTGTTTGGAGTTGATCAACACGTTGAAATGCCGGGAAGTGATCAGAGTTAGTATACTCAGCGAGGGAGCATTCCGTGCTGGGTTTGAAGTGAAGCTCAGAGTCGATTGTTTATGCAAATATGGGTTGATTCGTAGAGATGCATTCAAGGTTGTGTGGAAAGAGCCGAGGGTTATCTTATATGAGATAGAGGAGATAGAGAAGAAGATTGAGTTTTTAACTATCAGAATGGGATTTCATATCAATTGCTTAGCTGATGTTCCGGAGTATCTAGGGGTTAATCTCCAGAAGCAGATCGTACCACGGTACAATGTCATTGATTACTTGAAACTGAAAGGCGGGCTTGGCTGTGATATTGGATTGAAAGGTTTGATAAAACCAAGCATGAAAAGATTCTATAATTTATACGTGAAGCCTTACCCAGAGTGCGAAAGAATCTTTGGCAAGAGAAAAGAGAATGTCCGATTGAAAAATCGACATCCCGCTGGACTTTGGAAGCTTATGAAGCCGTCTAGCCATCTAACAACAAAAGAAGATGTGGTGAACATGAAGTCCTTTATAGAGTCAGTTGCTTAGTAGATTTGGATCTTACTAGATTGAAATAGATCGGCCTCTCTTACGGGATTCTCGTTCCCTCACTTTACTACGAGCTGCTCGGAATCGATATGGGTTTCAAGAAACTTCCATGAGCTATCGAATCCGATTTCATGGCTTGATTATTCAAAGGGCAATGCATATCTGACAAAAATTACTGAGTAATCACTCACTTCTCGTTCTGCGTCTTGGAGGCAGAAAACGTCTACCAAAGCTATTCCTTTCGTCTCCAATTCGCTGCATGAAGGATTTGCTGAACAAATGTAATGACTTTGGTTCTCAACTGGAACTACTAGTTATGTTGCTTGAGTCGAGATGGGCCTGTCAGTGGCCCAGTTTGATAAGTTTTAGAAAAATCAATTCTGAGCCCGGCCTGTACTAGTTATAGAAGTAGGATTTTGAAAATAAAAAGAAATCATATTACTAAAAAACGATAAACAAACTTGTTAGAGACAACAATTTAATACAATAAGAACAAACCTAAAAGGTTGACAAAAAAAAAAAGAACAAACCTAAAAGTAGTATTAACTAAATAAAGTCTGCACAGGGATAAAAATAAATATAAAATTTTATTAATAATATTTGAGTTTTAATTGGTAACCCATACATTTTTAACCGAACTTGAACTTCAAACATTCTATTTATAATAAATTTTAACTATCTATTCTATTATAATAAATCGGATTTTAGTTCTACGCATTCCATATTAATAAATAATAGTTAAAAATTTATATAAAAAAATAATATGTATATCATATCAAATGTATATCTTAATTAGTATTAAAAATAAATAAAAGATTAACACAACATAATTAGTATAAAATGAGAAATCCAAAAAAAATTAGAAAACCAACATTATTTATAATATATTTGTTCTAATATGTCCTAATCTCATGAGTACTAATTTTACTTCATGTCAACAAGTACCGGAAAATTTTGTTAGTTAAACTAATAAAATAAACATATTTAAAGATATGCTAACATATTCATCAAGAAAACGAAAATTCACTCCTATAAACTCACTATTTTTTTCAAGTTTTTTTGTGTGTTTCACTTATGAATCAAAAATATTACATGTGTTCAAATTTATAAAATAAATCATAAGAAAAACTATACTAATATTCTCATCATGTGATCAAAAATTTATTCCTATAAGCTCATTACTTTTTCACCTTTTTTTGTTTTCTCACTTACAAAAAAAAAATATATATGAAAATTTTCAACATTGATGTATTAATGTAATCAATTAATTGAACACGTTGCTATCTCGTTAATTACAGTTTTGTCATGTTTTGAATTTTGGTGAGAAGGTTCAAACTTAATATAATAATATTAACAAATTTTCAATTTCATTTTTTCGACAGAAAAAGACTTTTTACTCTTTTTTGAATTAATATATATTAATAAAAAAAAATTCAATAGAATTAGGTTAATAATTTAATATATTGAAAATTCTTTTTAATGTTTTTTTAATACATAAAAAATTTAATTTTTCGTATTTATATATTGGTTTTTTTAATGATAGGTTTAGAACTGTTATATTTTTAAAAATATTTTTATAAATTTAAAATTGACATGTGTCAACATTCTATCGCTATATTTAAAACGTGTTACAATTATGTTAATAATTAATTTTAAAAACTAAATTTTATATAAGAAATTATTACGAGGTTGATAAAAATTGAATAATGTGGGATAAAAAAAGAAGTATCGAAGAAACAACTGAAATTAAAGAGACTGAAGCACGAGCAAGTGTAAGACAGTTGGTCAAATAACGTATTTGAATTGGTCAACGTATTTAACATTTCTGTTATAAATAGTATTTACTTTTTAAGATCCACACGATTTGTGAGTTGTGACATTTGCTTTCTCCTTAAGCATCATCACAAGCCAGCTTATATTGTCTCTACAGTTACACAACCTATGACCTTACACACCCATATTACATATGGAGCGTCCTTCACTTTTGTGTGCCATATGTGTCACTCTGTGTGTGTGTGTGTGTGTGTGTGTGGGTGGTATCAATGTTGAAGGGAGACAATTTTGTGGTTAACGAGGTCGATGCTATGTTTGGTCCATACCCTGCATCATGCATGGCCACCATATTAGTATGTTTCGTGACGTAATTGATGATATGTATATGAATTATCAAGCAAACTAGTTGAATATGATTCAATTAATACAATATATAAATTGATTAACATGCCAGTTGGATTCAATAATCCTTAAGCAACTTATGAGAAAATTGTGGTCAATCAGATTAACAGAAATTACCATTAATAAAACATTCTTTTAAAGAGTCCAATATATGGAACAAGGTAAAACAAATTTAATTATGAGACTACAAAGATTTATGAGTTATAACCAACTGAATAGTAGTTTCTATAAAATATGTGTAAATAGTCTACCTAACTGTTTGTAAGAACTAAGAAGGTTATTTAAGTTTACTTAATGTATATAAACACACCCTTGTCAGTTGTCACAATTTCAGTTTAATGAAGTTTTCTCTTTTCTTCTCTCTCGTATCTTCTTCCTTTTACTATGTTTCTACAATATATAGTCTCGTAATTGATAACATATGACCATTAAACTTAAAATCAAATATGTGACTTCAAACCCCGAATGTTAATCTAACCTTAGTGTAAGTTGATTTATATCAATTTCTGTATATGACTATGATAAGCCATTAGTTTTGTTTGTTGGTTGAGATATATAGCCATTAGCTGTTTTATTCATATGGATCCAAACCATACCCTTATTAAAGCCGGATTGAATGGATAATCTCCATGAATATATAAGTACTCGGTTATTATTAGCTCATCAACGTCTAAAGTCTAAAATAAACTAATTTTTATATTCCTAAAGATACATAAACCTAGCCAATTTTATTTCGGTTATTCATGTTTTTATTTCTGTATTGTCCAACACAAATACAAATTAGTCCAAGGACCGATCTCCATCCCCCGGTTTAACTAATTTTTATTTTATTTTATATGTAAGTTTGCATGAAGGACCGACACTGTCGACTCATGTGCGTTTTTGAGAGACATTGAGGAAACAGTGACTTTTTGTTGGGTCAAAGGGAAGCAAATCCATCTTGTTGGTTAACGATTTCATTATTAATTTTGGTGGATGTCCCAATGGAATATTTAGGTAGAAAACACGTCCATTCATATTTACGGGCATTTGAATTCAAGAATTAAAAAGTTCCGCTCCATTATCCCATTTCTTTTTAAAGCACTATGTAGTTTACACACGTGGCATCATGACCTAGATATGGCTGAGATACATTTTTCATAGAGTTATGAGATGGTCGGAACTTGGAACACAATAATATCGTACCCGTGTTGACCTACATATGTTAGTATGTGTCATGAAACCTAGTTTGGTATAAAGGTTTTCTTGTCCTATTAAATTGTTTAGGCAAAGCCTTATATACCTATGCGATTAAACCTAAGTACTTACATATAAATTACAAAACTGTACTTAGACAATATAATAATTGCACTATAGCATATATCCTTCTCAATACTATGTACATCAAGATATTAATTAACATATATGTTAGTTTAAGCTATAGCTTTTTTTTTTTTTTAATTCCTAAAGGTCCAAATAGGTAGCCAACCCTATATAACTCTCACATTTCAGTCAAATCCTGATATCAAATTTAACTGACCATATTGTATATCCCTGTTCGTAATTACTTTTTTATTTTTTATTTTTAACTTCGTAATTACTTATTTGTTAAACTGTGATTAGTTACTTTTTAGATACTCGTATTTTATGTTTATATATATTTTTCTCTTTCATTTTTTTCAACTTTCATCGGTAACCGACTTTTCATACGCAAAAAAAAAATTTCTCTATCGATTCGCGGCATACCATCTATTTGATCGTTATAAAACGTATACCATATCGTTCTGACATGCATCAATAAAAACAATTATCATAACAATCACTATTTAGCAGTGCCGGCTAAGATAAGAGGGCGGGCGGTGCAACGGCTTGGATCCAATCCCATATTTTAATAATTAATGAGTCTATTTTTCAAAATATTAATTATAAATTAGATAACAAAACAAAAATAAAATTTAGAAAAGTCCACAAAATTTTTATATGTATTGTTTTTGTTTTTTATAACTAAATTCTTATATATAGTAAAAAACCCCAAAAAGAATTAATAAGGACCCAAAATATTTTTTTTGCCTTAAAGTCTATGATAATATTAAGTCGGCACTGCTATTTAATCCTCGGAAGAAAAAATTCGATTTTTTGTTGTTATGATTCACGACGTGACGATTAGGTTGTAGTTGTTACTTTGATCTGAATCAGAATTTTTTAATCGATCGGTCATGGTTTAACCGATTGGCGATGACTTGCAGCTTCACGTAAGACCACAGGCAAATATGAAAGATTTTGGGTCCTCCGGCGATAGCCAGACGGCTACTTCAATGCTGTTTTAGATGCGAAGCAAAGTGGAACTGTCCAACACTATTATAACCGATATTGTCGCAAAAAATCTATCTAAGCTTTCAAAGGTAAATCTTATATTTTTCTGTTTGTCAGTGATCATTAGCTCTGAAGCCCCAATGTTCGATTCTCTTACGTAAGAGAATCTAAATGATCTTGTCCAAGATATAAATGATTAATGGCTTTAGACACCAGAAAAGAGTATAAACGGGTGATTCCTGTGCTGATCTAATTTTATATATTCTCTTGTTAAGCTCGAGGAAGCTGATGTAAAGATGCAACTCATGGAGCCATTCACACCTGATGATGCCTTTATGTTTGGATCACGGCCAAACGTTGAACCTGAACCAAACCAAAGTATCTCTAAGGAATCGCTGTCCTTCGATGAGGTAAACTATTCTCTTAAGACCCATATTCCTTGGGATTTTGATAATTATTTGAACTGTGTACACTTGTGTTTCTTTTATCACAGGACATACCTGCAGGTTCATTGGTTGAGGACGAAGTGACAAGTGAACTCTCTGTGCGTTTCCCCCCAAGAGGATCTCCTTCACCATCTATTCCTCAAGTTATCAGCATTGGCCAGCTCATGGAATCTGTAAGCGTAGACCGCATTCAACGTAAATAAGAAACTGGCTGATGTTGATCTGTGTTGTATTATGATTGGTTTGTAATTTGTCTAGGCGCTTGAGGTGCCTGGTCAACTAAAAAAACACATTTTTCATAAATAATTATTTTTTTATTCTAAAGACATCTTTTAAAAATATCACTAATGGAAGATCAAAAACTAATGGATATCTAATGATGGCTCTTAAATTAAAATATTATTAAATTTAATCATATTTAATTCTAAAGACACTAATGAGAGTGTCACTAATGTGGATGGTCTATTATAACTCTTACAAGTACTTATTAATTTGTCAAGTAGATCTATTAATTGGATGTACTTCGATATTTGAAACCTTCCTTTGATTTGGTGACTTCTATACAACCTCTTTTCTCTCTTTGGAATTCAAATTAAAAAAAAATTTATGGTAAGCGTCCGTAGAATTATGTTCGATGAATTAAATTAGTAGAAAATTAACGGAAAATGATTATATGTGATAACAATTGTTATTGTCTTAATGAGCTTTTAAATCGAAAAATGATAGGTACATTCATTTAACACTTTTTAAAAAAATATGTAGCCTGCGTAGTTACATATAATGGCTTTACTGATGTCATGTAAACCAAATCATGTATAAACCATGCAAAAAGGGGCAAATCCATCAATTGAATAGAAAAAATAAGAAATCGGTGCGGTGTTTTGACCATGGTTAGACTGTTTCTAATCCACCTAACCCTAGTTAAATTCATCCACTATATAAGAAACAGTCTCATGTTCCCATCATCATCAACTTTTTCTTCTCTTATGCTCACTACACTAGCTAAAAAAACCCTAATTTATTCTTCAAGAAAATGGTTATTGATACGTATCTTTCCTTCGTTTCTCAGTCTGGGACTTCTCCATTTCTGAGTCTCGAGCTTTGTCTCAGCATTTTTCTCCTCATCTCCCTTTTCGTTTTCTGGTTGACTCCTGGTGGCTTTGCTTGGGCACTCTACAAAGCTCGTTTCCATACCCGACGTGAGTCCAAAACCGGACCCGCCATTCCCGGCCCGTCTGGTCTCCCCATCATTGGCCTCCTCTTGGCTTTCATCAACAACGCCTTGACACACAGAATCCTCGCCAATATTGCTGACACTTGCAAAGCAAAAGCTCTCATGGCATTTTCCGTCGGGTCGACCCGGTTTGTGATAACCGGCGAACCGGAAACCGCAAAAGTGCTTCTAAATAGCTCTGCTTTTGCAGACCGGCCAGTGAAAGAGTCGGCTTACGAGCTGCTCTTTCATAGAGCCATGGGGTTTGCTCCCTTTGGTGATTACTGGAGAGAACTGAGGAGAATTTCTTCTACTCATCTCTTTAGCCCTAAGAGGATCACCGGTTTTGGCGAGTCCCGCCGAATAATCGGGCAAAACATGGTAAGAGAGATCAAGAACGCAATGGAGACTTATGGAGAAGTGCAGATAAAAAAGATCTTGCATTTTGGATCTCTCAACAACGTGATGTCTAGCGTTTTCGGTAAAACCTACGACTTCAACGATGGTAGTATTGTCAACTCGAAAGATAGCAATGAGTTGGAGCATTTGGTGTCCGAAGGCTATGAGCTTCTCGGAATCTTCAACTGGAGTGATCATTTCCCGGGAATGAGGTGGTTAGATCTACAAGGCGTGAGAAGAAGATGCCGTAGTTTGGTCGTTAAAGTGAATGTGTTCGTCCGTAAGATAATCGACGACCACAAATCAAAGAGTTCTCTTTGTGATTATCAAGAAGAGAGCAGTTATGATGATGACTTCGTCGATGTCTTACTTGGCATGCACAGCAACAGCAAACTTTCTGATTCCGATATGATCGCCGTCCTTTGGGTAAGTACAAAGTATATATATATATATATAGGAGTAATTAACAGAATCTAAACATTTGTTTTCTGTATAGGAAATGATTTTTAGGGGAACAGACACAGTGGCGATTCTATTAGAATGGATCCTTGCGAGGATGGTTCTTCACCCTGACATTCAAGCCAAGGCGCAGGCCGAGATCGATGCTATCGTGGGTGACTCGGGACGTCAAGTCTCAGACTCAGACCTCTCCAAGCTTCCATACCTTCGTGCCATTGTCAAGGAAACCCTAAGGATGCATCCACCTGGTCCTCTCCTCTCATGGGCTCGTCTGTCCATAAACGACACTCAGATCGGGACCCACTTTATCCCTGCAGGAACCACCGCGATGGTTAACATGTGGGCTATAACCCACGATGAAAAGGTCTGGCCGAAAGCTCATGAGTATAAGCCAGAGAGGTTTCTTGGTTCGCAAGAAAGTGATAACTTTCCTATCATGGGATCTGATCTGAGGCTTGCTCCCTTCGGTGCTGGACGTAGGGTCTGTCCCGGCAAGTCGATGGGTCTAGCCACCGTGGAACTATGGTTAGCTCAGTTGCTAGGAAGCTTCAAGTGGGTCCCATGTGGTAAAGTGGATTTGAGCGAGACTTTGAAGCTCTCTTTGGAGATGAAGAACACTCTTGTCTGCAAGGCAATCCCTAGGGTTTAAGTAGGTTTTCATAGACTATCAAATTATGCAACTTTCTTTCTCTCTCTGGGTTGTCTGATTTCCCATGTGAGATGCCTTAGTGACTTTCTTTTTTGTCCCACATCTAAAATAAATTAGTCTTAAAACTTGTACCGGATTTTGATATATAAAAATCAAATCAATAAAGTTCCATTTCTCAGTTTTTAATTTATGTTAATTAATCAGGTTATTATAGCCGAGAAACATGCTAAAGTGACATTTTCCGCAATTAAGATCGTGATTTTATATTTCAAAAGATTTAAAATTATCAACACGTAATTTACCCCAGAAAGAAAATTTATCAACACGTACATGAATTTACATAGATGTTTTGACTGTACTCGTTATATGCGGAAGCTAGTATATGATTTTTCACATCTCCAACAAAAAAGATGTCGAGCCCCTCAAATTATACAGTGATTTGATATATGCAGAGAAATGGGCCTTACTGGACCGCACTGCTTAGGCCTTAGAAAATCCTTTTGTTTGGTCAACAGGCCTTTGAAAATATGTAATCTAAAGATGGAGTTGTTTTTTACTGGTAAATAAAGTGTAGAAGGGTTGGTTGGAGGCTGGACAGAAAATTCAGCATCGGCATAAACGTGGACCGAAGTCAACTACGAAGCCAGACCAACCAAGGCTCTCTACCTGCAAACTTCCATTTCTAAAACGTGACTTTTTTTTAGTACCAACAACAACCAGTTTTTCTCTCCTTACAAAAAGATTTATACAAATCACTTGCTTACTTTTTTTTTTTTTTTGTTAAAGACTTGCTTACTTTAATTAATACATAGCATATATTAAGTGTTCAATATAACTTACAACAGTAAAAAAGGAAATTCAATTTTACCAACCCAAGACATATATATGAGCCTTAAACCGGTTAACTAAAAGAAATTAAAATTTTCACTATAATTATATGGTTTGTATATCATTTTGACACTTTGACGAATTATCGAGCCATCGTCACCTACCAAAATCGTCTATTATAAAACCCTTTTTCTCATCTCTGAAGAATCTCAATCCATCTTCCACAACTCTAAAACAGCTTCCTGATTTATCCTCTCTGGTTCTATCACTCAAGCTCATCCGCAATGGAAACGAAGACGACCCAGAACGGATCCGAAGCTGAACTCACAGAGTTCGAGAAGACCCAGAAGAAGTACCACGATTTCATCGCTACACTTCCAAAGAGCAAAGGCTGGAGACCCGATGAGATCTTAACTCAATATGGCGGACACTGGTGGCAAGAATGTCTCCTCGAAGGTCTTCTTCACGCTAAAGACCATTTCGAAGCACGACCCACCGATTTCCTCGTCTGTAGCTACCCAAAAACCGGTACGACTTGGCTCAAAGCCCTAACTTACGCAATCGTGAACCGTTCTCGATTCGACGACGCAACGAACCCACTCCTCAAACGAAACCCACACGAGTTCGTGCCTTACGTTGAGATCGATTTCGCGTTTTACCCAACCGTTGATGTTCTTCAAGACAGAAAGAATCCACTTTTCTCTACCCATATCCCTAACGGGTCATTACCCGATTCGATTGTGAACTCGGGTTGTAAAATGGTGTACATATGGAGAGACCCGAAGGACACTTTCATCTCCATGTGGACTTTCTTACACAAGGAGAAGTCTCAAGAAGGTCAATTAGCGAGTCTTGAGGAGAGCTTTGATATGTTTTGTAAAGGTTTATCTGTGTACGGTCCTTATCTGGATCACGTGTTAGGTTATTGGAAGGCTTATCAAGAGAATCCAGATCGGATTTTGTTCCTTAGGTACGAGACGATGAGAGCTAATCCTTTGCCGTTTGTGAAGAGATTGGCTGAGTTCATGGGTTATGGATTCACGGATGAGGAAGAGGAGAAAGGTGTTGCTGAGAAAGTGGTGAATCTTTGCAGCTTCGAGACGTTGAAGAATCTTGAAGCTAACAAGGGAGATAAAGAAAGAGAGGACCGTCCTGCTGTTTATGCGAATAGCGCGTATTTTAGGAAAGGAAAGGTCGGAGATTGGGCGAATTATCTGACTCCGGAGATGGCTGCTCGCATTGATGGGTTAGTGGAGGAGAAATTCAAAGATACTGGCTTGCTTCAACATGATAGCTGAATGCGGTCTCTTTGAGTTCTTCTGGTCCTATTGCTATTTGGAGGATGCTCTGGCTCTGTATTCTCATTATTGTCTGTATCATCTTCTTTATAACAAGATAAAAGATCTTTCGATTTATGATCCTAAATGCTTGAATTAATACACATCCGCAAAATTCGGATTCAGTTTTATGTAATCATAAAGAAAAGAGATTGAAAGAAGTTACATAGGATCTAGACTCTGGATACATCATGCAAAGATGAATGAAGATTAATAATGGCACTATAAACTATAAACCCAATTACTTTTATAGAAAGTGGAAACAATACATTTGGATAAAAACAGAAGCAAGACTCATTACAATTTAGAATCAAACTAGCATAAGACGCAAGTTTTCTGCCGTAAACAAAGCATACAATCAGTCATTGTTCGCAACAAGAACCAGTCATTTACCATGTTCAAGCAAACCGGTGCCCTTAAATTTCTCTTCCATCAACCCATCGATACGAGCAGCCATCTCCGGAGTCAGATAATTCGACCAATCTCCCACCTTTCCTTTCCTGAAGTACGCGCTATTCGCATAAACACCAGGACGATCCTCTCTGTCTTTCTCACCTTTGTTAGCTTCAAGATTCTTCAATGTCTCGAAGCTGCAAAGATTCACCACTTTCTCAACAACACCTTTCTCCTCTTCCTCAGCAGTGAATCCATAACCCATAAACTCAGCCAGTATCTTCACATACGGCAAAGGATCAGCTCTCATCGTCTCGTACTTGAGGAACAAAATCCGATCTGGATTCTCTTGGTAAGCTTTCCAATACGCCAAGACATGATTAAGGTAAGGACCGTACCCAGACAGACCACGACAGAACATATCAAAAGACTCCTCAAGATTGTTGACAGGTCCAAGTTCTGTCCTTTCCTTGTGAAGGAAAGTCCACATGGAGATGAAAGTGTCCTTTGGTTCTCTCCAGATGTAAACCATCTTACAACCCGATTTCACAACAGAATCAGGTAACAACTCGTATGGGATATGAGTCGAAAACAGAGTGTTTCCTTTGTCTTTGAGAACATCTACTTCAGGGAAGAAAGGGAAATCGATCTCAATGTAAGGAACAAACTCGTGAGGGTTACGTTTCAGGAGAGGGTTGGAGGAATCGTCGAAACGGGATCGATTGGCGATGGCGAAAGTAAGGGCTTTGAGCCAAGTGGTACCTGTCTTTGGGTAGCTACAGACGAGGAAGTCACTGGGTCGCGCTTGAAAGAACTCTTGCGCGTGAATACAACCTTCGAGGAGAGGTGGTAGCCACCAGTAACCACCATACTCGATCAGGGGCTCTTTCGGCCTCCAGCCTTTCTCGTGAGGAAACGTGGAGATTAGGTCTTGGTACCGTTTCTGATTCTTCTCGAACTCTGTTGATTCTGTCTTGCTCTCTTCGTGGTTCGGTACCGTCGTGGTCGTGGCCGTGGCGGTTAGGGTTTCTAATTCCATTTGGGGGATAGAGAGAGAGGATTTGAAAGACTTGTGCTGAGTTCTGTGGGAGATGAGTGATGATGGTCTGTGTTTCGACAAAGATCAGATTGGCTTTAGTAGTGAAGCTATTTTTCACCCACGTGTTAATATGTGATTCGCAGGTTGTTGGTTTGGTGCGCACGTGCTTAAAGTTGAAAAAAAACACTCAAGGGTATATATATATAACTTAAATATATACTTTGTTAATCTATAAATGCACATTATAGTTGGAAAAATAAAAAATCGGCAAAAAGATAGGCTCTTCTCTGTAATCTATTCAACTAGTGTATAAAACTACACTCTTAACTTGCAGAAATCTGAATCTGCTGCTTTTCTAAGATCTACAATATAATATAATGTATAAGAAATTAAGAATCAGCCTGACTAAGTATATGTGATATCTACTTTGTTAATGACTTGATGAAAAGCAAACTTTTTAAGTGTTTTAAGCTGTGATGCAATTGCAATCTTGCAAATAAGAGTGGCTCAAGTTTTATGTCTTAGCCTGGTTTCATGTTTCCATTGTAGTGAATCACAGCCGCGCTCTTGATCATCCTATTATTGATGTTCATATCATTAACATAAGCCAATAACTTCTTGGAGGAACCATCCCAAGTGTCCATAGCGTTTTTCCGAATCTCCGCTCCTGCCATAAATGACAACATAATCGTCGAGGAAAACAATTTCCTCTATATGTGGATAGGATGTAGAATCTAAGATGGGTTAGCAAAGACATCTGCATACGAGACAACAACTGTAGTGACGATATGAAAAGACGACAAACTGGTAGTGGTTATTAACGAGTCTATGTGAGTTTCTGTTCTCATTTGCTAGTTCCTGAAGAGACAACTTGTTTAACCAGTTTGAATTGAGCTCAACCACCAAGCAGTCGAGACTCTTTGGTAGGGCCTCGGCGACTGATTGTCAAAACACCGTGGTCTGAACGGTAGGGGGTTTGATGTGAGATTTCATGGTCATCATTCTGGTGGCTAGGTTGTAGTGTGGTGTCTTGAAGATTAGAGCTGATGAGCCGCTAATTACAGCCTGAGCCTCCTCTGATGTAAATTTTGTCTTTTCATAGCACCATTTAAGAGCAGAAGCGGCAAATTCTGATTTTGGAACTCAGTACCAAGCTAAACGAAGATTATTGTGTTCTTTGGCAATAATCAACATGAGCCTTGGCAAGGGTCATCTGCTCTGCTAACTGTCCGGGGTATGCGAAAGCGCTTATTACCTTGTAAGAGAAATTTTACGGTCATGTGATGCCTTCTCAATTCTTGAGTCTCTTTCCTATTAAAAATAAGAGTATATGCACTAAATTCTCTTACCTAACTATAAACACATCAGAGTAAGTCCTCTAAAGAAACAAACATGAAGAGAATAAATGTCTCTTATAGTGATTATCAATTGATACAAATTAAGTTGGAAATGAGGTTGGACAAACAATTTAATTAGGAACAAGTCCAAGCCAATGGATTGTCAACTTGATTCTCCACTGACCTAACTAACAAAACAAAAGCTAAGTAGCATAATACCAACTTCTTCTAATTGGAGTATAAATAAAGAGCACTAAGGTGCATTTAGAGTTTCTTTCAGACATGGAGACGTTTATTCACTCCCTGTAAAATTATGTGTTTGATGAGCTCTTCCCCACAAAACAACAGGAAATTTCTTCCTAAACTCAACCTAAAAAACAAGGAACAATGATAATCAATACACAGACCACTAGAGAGATCATATATCACACAAAACCAAAAAAAATTATCATTTCAAAGGACTTTTCATTCTTAAGCAATTCATGAAGCATCATCCAAGTGAATCTTCTATGAAACTCCAAAAAAACACAAAACATAAAAAAAATGGATCACATCCAAAAGATCACACTATCATTTGGTTATAAGTGAATAATTATTCAACTGAAACAGCTTCAAATTTCCAAATCTAATGAATCCACCCTCTAGGAGATATATGACTACTAATTAAAAATAAAAGAAAGTTGGAAAATTTTATAGAACTTGAAAATCCAAGTAGAATTCACTGATTATAAACTCAAACAAGTGGATAGTAAAATCAACGAAAATAATTTATTTAGATATATTTAGTCACCAACAAAGAACTAACTAACATGCCATGGCTGCCGTAACATGATGAATATTTTGATCGGAATTATTGCATTCCTCCAAAAACTTCCTTTTCTTCACTCTGACTCAGTTTTTTGAAGAATTCTTCCTACGAATATCACATTGTTCTGTCCATATGCAACAGCAACACAAACACATTTCCTGTCCCTTTGTTCCTCGCTCCACATTTGCAGTTCCTCAGAACTGCAAATGTGGAGCGAGGAACAAAGGAGACATGAAATGCATTTTGTCCCCAGTGCCTCAATTTCTTCGTCCTCGGACAACACGCTCAGCAGATTAGTGCATGTTGGTTCTTAAAAGATATCACTTAAAGTCCGAATAGTTGAGAGCTGTTAAAAATTTCACCTTCGGTGAAACCTAAACATGATGACTTTCTGTCTAAACTCTTAGGTTTTGCACGGTTTGTTTCCCCATTCACTAATCTGATCAGCGCTAAACCCTAATCTAAGTACCAATCGAAGGAACGAGAGATCTACAACTTCAAGTAGAGTTTTGGTAGCAAAAATCGAGAGGCAACAGAGTCTAAAAGAGAATAGAAGGAACTTTTAGCAAGACAAGTAAAAGATTACATTGCTATGTAAAAAAAATCTGCACAGCCTTAAGATAGAAAGAATTACTGTTATCTTATTCTATAGAATAATACAAAATATATATATAGGAATATAAGATTTGGAGAACAAGTAAGTTTAGAACATTTTAGAACATGAGTCTAAGATGGACCTATAATGGGCATCCATCTAATGGATTTATAACACTCGTCCTTGGAAAAATATTCCTAATACGCATAAGATGTTGTCTCATTAAAAACTTTACCAGGAAACCCCAATTGGGACAAAACCATGGTTAAGGAAAAAGAGTGCAACTCGCTTTTACTCCCCCTGATGAGTGCATAACTTGGAATCTTTATGATGATGCACCCAAATGATGAACTTGTTTCTTGAAACTAGCAGTTGCAATGTGTTTTGAAAATAAGTCCGCCAAAGTCTCACTTAAACGAATCTCTAGATAAGATGCATCGTCATTCTTCTTCAGCTCATGGATCTTTCAGATGATTCATCTTGATCATCCTTTTTGTTTCTCTCAATATTATTAATGTATAATGTTCACTTGATAGAATGATAGAATTTCATATATCATTGTAATGATAACATTCCTCAAGTGTTTATTATTTGCGTGTTCTTTGATGTTTCGTTAAAAACTCATTATAGAAAAACTCTATGGGATAAAAACTATGATAAGGAAAGAAGAGTACATCTACGCATATTATTATATTTCTCCTCCTCGAAAACATCTTCTTCAGGAGATGAATTCCGATCCAATACACTATCTCATTAAAATTATTAAGCATAGCCTTAATGAACAAACTCGTATGGTTTTCATATAGATTTCTGGTTCATATCATCATTTCTCAAGAATATCATATCTTGGTGTATTTGGACTTCATGCCTAAATATCTTTCATGTACAATCTTCTAAACATTTTTCTTGTACATATTGTTCATGTATTCTTGTCATACAAAACACATATTTCACTCATGAAATAGATTAGTAAATTGTTCTAATCATATTTTATGTATGGTACTTCAAAACCAAATATATATGAGCATTTTTATGTAAAATCCTGCAAGGATATTTTAAGATAACATCTTCGCTAGATGTTCAATTTGAGATAAATGAAGATAATTTTATCTTTCCAGTGTATTTTCTTAAATCTTTTCTTAAGATAGTCCACTATATATGAATCTCTTCAGGAGTTCTAGTGATGTTCAAATCATCAACATACACTGCATTTATAATAAATCATTTCCTAAATCTTCTTACATTAAATCCTTATGTGACTTTCATGTAAATATCATTATCTAGTAATATTTTATCATATATTATTATCATCGTATTACTTGTGATAACTCTCCAGGAGTTTTGATGATTTTCAATTCAAAATTTTGTTTGATCAATGTATTTTGATAAAAGCTACATGGGTACACATTTACATGATTATACCCCATGTTACCTATTTTATTTTTATTTGATTGAGTAGAGTTCCCAAAAACATAATTATGATATCATTAATCCTTCAAGGATTTCACATAAATATCATTATCTAGTGTTCCATCTCTTATTGCCAGACTTATAAGATAGCTAAAAGTATTGCATCCACCATAAGAGAATACTTGTGATCGTATTACATTAAATCCTTATGTGATTTTCATGTAAATATCATTATCCAGTAATATTTTATTATATATTATTGTCATCGTATTACTTGTGATAACTCTCCAGGAGTTTTGATGATTTTCAAATCAAAATTTTGTTTGATCAATGTATTTTGATAAAAGTTACATGGGTACACATTTACATGATTATACCCCATGTTACCTATTTTATTTTTATTTGATTGAGTAGAGTTCCCAAAAACATAATTATGATATCATTAATCCTTCAAGGATTTCACATAAATATCATTATCTAGTGTTCCATCTCTTATTGCCAGACTTATAAGATAGCTAAAAGTATTGCATCCACCACAAGAGAATACAACTCTTCATAATACATTTCATGCCTTTGTGAAAATTTCACTAATTTCACTATTCTTTCACATAAAAACTCATTTATCTTACACTAGTTTTACACTTCAGGTGCATATACTATTGGTCCAAATATTTCTCTGCAAGAGATTATAATTATACGTCTATTTCTTCTCCATTTGTTTGGCCAATCATTACTTTTTGTACATTTTTCAATAGACTCTCTTTCATGATCATCTCTTTTATCCATAATATCAACTGCTCATAGCATGCAAACATATTACAACGTCGATTTGCTTTTCGGTTCTATTTTATTTCAGACATGACATAGCTAGCTAGATCTCTTCATTGTCAAGTACTTGAATGTTTCATTTGTCATGTTTATGTATATTCTAGAGATCATTCAGTCTCTTTCAGAGATCATTCAACCTATTTTTTTTCTTGATCTGGTCATTCTCAATTTGTGATCCTTCTCTTTTACGAGGATGTTTATATTTGGAACCAATAGGTTTATCTTGCTTCATGCGATCTTTAAACTCATTAGCAGTTTGATATTGTCCTTCTGGGACATCAAATATATTTGGAGCATTTAATTTACAGCTGGTATAGGTGACTTCATCACTCTATTTGGGTCAGCAGATGCGTCTGGCACGCTAAATTCTGTAATTTAATTATCTTTTGAATTTTTAATGTACATTATTTAGTGTAAAGATCATTGATAATTCATTTCTAGTTATCTTTTTTACTAATTGTTTACTTTCTCCCCCTAATGTTGGAAAAACTGACTCATTAAGATAATAGTCTGCAAATCGAGCCTTACATAAATCCTTCTGGGATGGCTCTAAATACTTAGTTATCATTCATATCCAACATATATTATTATCTTCTTTTGTGAGTTCATCTTAGCGCGCTATGGTGGAACACTTTTCACATTCAAATATTTGAGATGAGAACAATTTGGTTTCTGACCCGAAACCAATAATGATGGGGAAAACTAATAGTTCTTCATTGGGTTGATGCAAATCAATGTTACTAAACTATTTTGTGTATGAACATGAACTTTAAGATGTTCAACACTTATCCCAATGGATATGCAATAGTCAGACTTTAAACATAAATTTTGGAATACTCTTATAGTTTAATCAGGAAAGTAACCTCGTAAACTCCATGTTACGGGTTTATAACAAAGATAAACGTGATCTTTTAGTCGATGCGTCAATCGAGTCAATGCATTTATTTTATTATAACCATAAGGTATCTAAATATCACATAGTGGGTGATCAACTCTGAATAGACAATTATAAATTATTTTAATTGGTAAAAATCACATTATCATATTGTTTTCTGAGCAAGTAACCTATGGTAAATCATTAGGAAGAATCTTCTGGTTCTTCACCTAATGTCCACATAATTTTCATTATTTTCACATCATAATTAAACCAAGATGACCAATCCGGTTAAGCCAATATATCATGTTGGTAAACTTCTGGTTTAATTTTCATTCTTAGTAAGCTTCTGATTTATTTTTCATTGCTTATCATTTACTCCATTTCAGGGGAAAATTAAACATATATTTTGATAATGAAGTATATGTTGATAAAGTAATAAACGGGATAATAATAGAAATTTATAATATAGTATAGAAAATCGTATAGTTTAATTTGACTAAAAGCATATTGACACAGTTCGAGATCAAGAGCTTAGAAATCGAGTGTACCTGAAAAATCCTAAGCTATCGATGGGAGTTGTCAGAAAACAGAGACTGAGGTGATCACTTTATTAGTCACTTCTTTGGCGAATTTTATTTGTCTATCATTTTCTTTTATATGTAAAATATTATATTCACTTCAAAAAATAGATCAAAACTAGCCAAATATGAGTCTAATTTCTCATCAATAACTCATATATTTTCTCAGCCTTAGGAAGACTTAATATATAAGTTCACAATAGTTCTTAAGTTATTTTCACAATATGTGTCTACAGGACAACATTACTTGCATAAAAGTTTAAACGTGCATGTTTTACCATCTCTGCATCAAAGATATTCTCTTAACATAATGTCATTTTACAAGTAATTCTAAATATAGGTGATTTATATTCACTTACAGACTTCAAGTATTGTAGTTTTAGTAATAACTAATCATAACTCGTTTTAGCTAATATCACATTTTGGGGATCACACATTTCTTTTAAGAATTGCTTCATATAACTTGTAGATTTTTAATAGCCAAGCAATGAACAGAATCTTCTGGATATGTCACTTATTGTCTACGTGGGATTCTTTACTTCTCTCTTTCGAGATGATGAAACTTCAAGTTCATCCATCTTGTATTAAATTCCACTCTAAAATCAACAACATGACTTGAGTTATGTATTTTATATATCCTATTAACTTTGAGATTTGGGAGAGTATGACGCATCAATGATTTCAAATTGCGTTCTCATATATAACAATGTATATGCTCTTCTAGAGTCATTTAATAAGCTTTTATACTACTTGATACTTTATACTCACAATAGATTATTTCATCGTCGTTGATAAAAAATTCACTTATTTCTTACCATATTTATTTTCTCACTTCTAGTAAGAATTTAAGTTCTTGAAGGAACCTTGACCATCAAAAATTATGATATCCCCTAAAGGTACTTTGATCTCGATCTTGACAATTCAAGACAATTTTTATAAGTGACAATTTTTTTTATCACTATTGAACCGGAATGGTTTAACCGGTCATGCCAAATAGTGAGATTTTTAATAAATTTTGGTTTATTGTAAGCATTTATCTTCTAGGTAATGCAAGTACTAAAATAATAATCATATAAATTGACTAAATTAATCATCACAGTACATAATCAATTAGTGTTTTAATACAAAATTCAAAACGAACATGCTTATTAAGGCAACGATCTGCTACCATGCTATATAAATAAATATTACAAAAAATATAATTAAGTATGAAATCATAATAAAACATATCTAAACGGAGATGCTTAACAATAAAGGAATTGAAATCAAAGCATGTGTTGGTCCCGACAATTAATAAACCATTAAACCAAACAATTGAACGAAATAAGTCAACGATTGATCAGACGTATATCAATAAAGTGATAACGAAATTATCTCAATAATAAAGCATAAGTTGTTTCGTTATGAGAATTAAATAATAAAACATGACTATATTGATTCAAGAATCAAACACATACTTAAGTGCTTTCTAGTAATGAAATAATAAAATATTTATACAATAATAATTAAATAAATAAACGGTAAACCATAAACTAAACAGACCTGAGTGTCATGAACCAAACAGATCTAAGTGCTACTATGGATTCGATAAGAAACAATCATATAACAATAAAAAATTCTATAATTAATAAGCAATAACCATGATTCTCTTCTTTATTGGATTAAAAAAATTATTGAGTCATGCTTTTACTAATTTATATAAAATAATCATTGATCGGCTCTTGTTTCAATAATAAAAATATGAATAATAAACCATAAGCATGCTTCTCTTCTTTATTGAATTAAATAATCATTGAGTCATGTTTTTACCGATCTATATAAAATAATCACCGATCGGTTTTTGTTTTAATAATAGAAAATTTTGATAAATAATATTTAATTAAGTATTGATAAGTGCGGATCGATATTATGAACGATGAATCGATAATAAATATGGTTCTAATCTCGAAAGGAAAAAAAAATATATGTATGAGATTGTATACCTTTTAGTTCAGGCGGCTAGAGTTTCGTACTGATAATGTGTTATAAACTAAAGAGAGATAGGAAGAATTACTGTTATCTTATTCCATAGAATAATACAGAGTATATATAGAAATATAAAACTTGGAGAACAAGTCAAATTTTGAGGAACAAGTAAGTCTAAAATATTCTAGAACATGGGTCTAAAATGAGCCTATAATGGGCATCCATATAATGAGTTTATAACCGTACTATAAAATTACAGAAATTTTATTTTTTTTCTATAATTTATTTGTTCACATATCAAAATTTAATACTTACGAAATCATGTATTTGAAAAATTAAGTGGTCTTTATTGGTTTATATATTTTGAAGTCCATATGAGATTTAAAAATTCTCACTGATTTTAACTAGTATTTATGACTCATAGAACCAATAATAAATCTAATAATAAATAACTAAACGAATAATATAGGATTTTAACTAGTATTTATGAATTATAGAACCAATAACACATGATTTTGATAAAAATCTTAAAATCAATGATTGAATAACACATTATTTTTGTTTGAATCCAAATCCTTAAACCAATAAACTCCAAAACATTTTTCTAGCACTGCAAATGTCTTTTGGAAGAAAGTGTTACCTAATTATTTTTCTTGTTATTTTTTTTTCATATTATTTATTCTGTAACAAATTTCATTGATATTTTGTTGATTTACATTATTTCTTTTGTTACTGAGTGTATATACTATTTTTGCAAAACCAATAATATAAGTTATTGTTCTAGAACCAAAATTCAGAACAAAAGTATACGGCCACAACTGCAACCAGTCGACCTTAAATTTAAATTGAATACAAGGAAGCAGGAGGATAAACATAATTGATAGTTGAATTATATTATTTTTATTTATTACATGATATCCGTCGGAAATTATTTTATTTCATGTATAGAACGATCATATACAATCGACCAACATTATTTTATTTTTTAAACCAAAAAAAAAAAAAATACAATCGACCAAACAAACTGGGAGTATATTCGACCACAATAAACAGTTGATCTGCCAGCAACACGTCAGGTCCACTATTTATACAAAATCTAATTTGTGTCATATAGAATTTCGATAGTCAATTAAATTAAACTTCTGCGCATAACTGTTTGGAAAAAATGGAAACATCGATAACATTATATATATGGACATAGTTGTTCGAAATCCATAAAGAAATCTGTCTACTTTGTCCGACTCTTGTAAGTTTGAGTAGACAATTTTGTTGGTAGATAAAGTGCGACAAAAAGATACAACGAGGCAGTAGAATCATTCTGTTGAGGAAGGCTCGGAGTAGCATAGGACATTTGACGGTGATTTCACTTTTCAAAAAGCAAATCGCATTTTTATTGTTTATTATGTATATATACACTTATTTATAGTATTTCATTAATATGATTGAATACTGAACTCGAGTTGGGCTAAGAAATGGATTCAAGCTTATCTTTGGGAGTAAGTATATGTTTATGAATTATTACAAACAAAAATTAGCTTTTGAATAAGCCCGTAAAATGTCAAGTGGAAAGGAGCCAATGTTGAAAGTTATTATGTGAAATAAATAATTATATATCCAAACGTTGAGTCCAATTAATCATACATTATCTTAAGTTGGAAAATTACGGCATGAATAACTGAAAAGTCAAGAGAGACACACACACGTGCCATTGCCATAGACTGTCATGACTTTTCCAGTTTTCCTCAACGATTTGTGATCCCCTTCACCCGTATCAATATTATTTTCTTAACTTTTTGTTGATAACATGTATGATAGTTCTGTAGAACATAAATTATGTTTAAAAAGAAGGTCGTATTCGATATCTTTTCTTCTAAACATTAAAAATATTATTTATGCTTAATTCGTATTTCTTGGGATTTCTACAAAAGATTTGAAAGATTCAGCATGCATGTAAGAACCTTTTGTTAAAAAGAGTTGAGAAAAAATAAAGACAATCTCCATTTCTTTCCTAAACGAAATAAACCGTGGCCACTTCCACTCACTATATTAAATGCTTAATCATCGTTTAAGGGGTTGTAGAAATCCCTTTTAAAAACTAAAGGCTTATCTGACGCAAATGTGTTATAATTAACCTATGTACCATAAATAGTTTTTATTTTTTTTATTTTTTGAAAATATACCATGTTGTTTGGGGCGTTACAAAAGATTATTGGTAAGTCGTAAGAACAGAAAAAACGGGATACGAGATTGGTTACGCTAAGTAAGCAGTGTACTGAGTTCATGGTCAAAAACACAACTAATTGGTCAAACCAATCAGGCAATAAGTTCAGAAATTTTTTTTTTTTTGTAATTTATACTTTCATTCGTGGAAGCAACCTAACCGTGCATACATTATGGGAATTAGTCGAACTCGAATGTATTTCTTTTTGGATTAGTCGAAAGTTTAAGCAGCCCTTTAACAAAAAAAAAAAAAAAAAGTTTAAGCAGCCACGTTATTTAATTTATTTATATTTAACATTGTATTGAAAATATGATGAAAACTTTTTGAAGAATTTTCTTTAAAAATTCATCTATCAATACAATAAAAATAAACTAAAACTCTTTTATCATGTCACATCAGCTTTTTTAGATTATGAAAAAGTGACACATCATTTAAAAAGCTAACCAATAAAATTATAAAAAATAATATAGATCAGCAATTTTTTGGCTGACATGTTTTTTTCCAGTGCTGACACCTCAGCTTTTTAGTGTAATCTGAAACTGACACATCATTAAAAATACAAATCAATCAAAACATTTTAATTAATACACATTAGCTCTCCAGCTTGTCACATCATCTATCCAGCTTGCCACATCATTTCTTCATTAAAAACACATCATTTTAAAAACTCAACTAATCAAATTAAGATAAATTAACACATACCATCATTTTAATTTTTTATAATGATATATGGATTTCTAATTTGGTTAAAGAAAACAAAATCATATTATATATAAAATGAACATATTTCCATCATTTTAAAAACACAATCAATCAAATTAAAATAAATAATTTATACAATCATTTTAATTTTTTATATAACAATCAAATTAAAATAAATAATACATACCATCATTTTAATTTTTTTGATAATGATGTATGGATTTCTAATTTGTTCAAAAAAATAAAATTATATTATATATAAAATAAACATATTTCTATCATTTTAAAAGCACAACCAATCAAATTAAAATAAATAATACATACCATCATTTTAAATTTTTATAATGATATATGGATTTCTAATTTGTTCAAAAAAAACAAAATCATATTATATATAAAATAAACATATTTCTAATATATTTCCGCGACAGAAAAAACCTACCACCTACAGCGTAGCGCGGACCCGAACCTAGTTTATTTAAAAAAGAAATTGTAATATTCAATGTAAATCCAAGGGTTTCACGAGATTCTTACAAACTTTTAAGACGATAAAAAAAAAATAGGCAACGAATATCGTGTTCACATGCACTCACGTTCGGCCTAAAATAGTACTAATGATTGTTTGTAACTACTTATTTAATCAGATGCGCTCACGTGCGGTTTATAATATCTCTACTTTTTTACCTTTTTAATATTTTGTCAAACGAATGGCACATATATGAAGTTTGCTTGGGATCATGACTAGCAATTATGTCCATATATCAGAATTAAACAAGAAAAAAATAGCTATTTTCTTAGTAACATATCTGATAAAAAATTCAAGTTATGCTTATTTAATATTTAAAACCAAAAATAGAAAATATACTAGTTTTTGTGACGTCCCTTTCTAGTATATTTTATATTTTTGGTTTAAAATATTAAATAAGCAAATCTTGAATTTTTTATGTATATAATTACTTCAAAAAAAGTAAGAGTATGAGATAAAATGCCGTCAAAATATAATTGAAAATCATGACATGAGTATTTCATCCGGTACTCCCACGTTAACGTTAAATGAAGCTCAGGTGAGGTCGGGCATCCACCCCATGGAGGCTAACACACACATTCCAGCAACAGCTACCAATTTAACGTAGTTCATATTTAACGTGGTTTCATAGCATGTTTTCATTCGCATGCGCGGATAGGTCTTTTCTTTCTTTGCAATGGATAGGTCATGATTAATATGTAGCCCCCGAAAACGAACATTGGTACCGTGCAAGTAATCTGCGAGGGGTCATCTTGCGAAGACTGGAAAAATCATTTCGAACGTAGTCTCTCAGGATTCGTCGCCCCAACAGCCATATTATCTTTTGTTATATAACAAAAAAATACATTATTTTAAAGTTTCACTTTTACAAATCCGACACAATCGAATATATTACCTAGTATATCGGTTGTGTACAAATGATATTTTTAATTGTAGTGTATAGTGATTAATTTTTTTAAAATTATTATGTGCAGCTCTATGTATTAATTAAAGTGGAACCGCTTGTAGAGAAAGTGGAAAACATATATATCAATTAGCATGTATCTCACCTGCTTGCTATGGCGGTTAGCTGTCCAGTCATGAGTCATCTACACACAATATATAGTGGAATGGAACAGTACTATCATACTAAACCAAAACTTAACTTTGGATATCTTCGAACGTTGAGATAGTTAAATGAAGTCAACAAATTAATGTTTGTATAATACTTTTTCGTGTTCAAATGTGGTTAATTTATATTACAGAATGTTGTTTCAGATTCAAACCCGATACCATACATTTTTCATAAGTTTTATCCATTTTTTAGTTTCTTATGAAGCATATCAAGACTAACACAAACTAAGAAAACCAAAGCAAATCAAAGTCTAATTGATTTACATGCCAAATTTTCGTCATCATCATCATCTAGGAAACTAATTTCTCGAAATTTATATACTCATCCAAAATAGTTGTCTATCCCTTCAAAGGAGTCATCAACTTCATTGATCGGCGTCACGTGGCTATCATTAAACGACGTCGTCTCAATTTTATCCGCTTGAAGAATCATTGTAAGTTACCTCATGAACGATGTGTTCTCCAAACAAGACTCATCCAACATCAAGAACTCTTCACAATCGTGAGATACAACATCACTCAAAAATCTTGATGAAAATATCGTCATATCTTCAATGTTACCGAAGATATTGTCGTACATGGAGGAGTCGGAGAACGTGAATGAGGACAAAGATGCTCCATCGAGGTTCATGTTTTGGCTAACGAGAAGATTCGAAGAGGTTAGTGTTGAGGAAGAACTCGTGGACCTTTCACATTCAGAAGCACTTATAGTAGGAGTAGTGTGACTAGTAAGTGGGCCACCACTTCCAATAATATCAGATATAACACTCTGGTTGATTCTTTGACCAAATCTGTTAGCTACTCTATTCAAGAACCGAGTTGATGATGACCTTGATAACTTATTGTTGTTTGACTTCTGATCATCTTCCTCCTCATGAACGCTGCTTTTCTCCGGTGGGGTCTCGGGATCGTCAGATGATTTACCGGCACCATCGAGAAGGGATTTGTGGGTTAACGGATCGATGCCTTTCTTGACCAGACGTTTCTTGATGTGAGTGTTCCAATGGTTCTTGATCTCGTTGTCTGTTCTTCCTGGTAACCTACGAGCTATTGCCGACCATCTGATCAATGAAACATATGATTTATTAGCAAATGTGTGTATACCAAATCGCCATTTATAGCATCACATGATGAAACTCAGATTTTGTGAGGATTATTAATGGTCGATTTTTATATTTAATTCTACCTTATATATCCTAGCTAAATTATTCTGTTCAATCAAATTTTGTAAATTTATAAAAGATTGCTTTTCGTTCGCTTGAGCAAATGAAATTAGGATATATAAAAATTGTATTAGACCTTAATTAAATGCAAATACATATATTTTAGTTTGAAATAGTCGACCCTATATTGTTTTCCTTTAGCATGCCGATGGTCACTAAACTTACTTGTTGCCATGTATGGCATGGAGGTTGATCATGGAATCTTCCTCCTCTTGGCTAAAATCTCCACGCTTAATGTCAGGTCTTAGGTAATTCGCCCATCTCAGTCTGCAGCTTTTGCCACATCTTTTGAGTCCTATAATGTTATAATGATTGAAAACATTAATTATTAATAAAACAGTATATATAATGCAAAGAAAAGCTGATTGAAATCTTATTTAATTTGCTAAAGGAATAACAATCGGAGGAAAAAAGGTACATACCAGCTTTATCAGGAAGGGTTCTCCATCCTCCTTCACCGTCTCGTTGAACATGGGCGATGAGCTTTTGGTCTTCTTCCTGAGTCCATGCTCCTTTCTTCAACCCTTCTGCTCTACAACATGGCGTCCGTACCATTCTTGATTCTTGAATGTAATAATTGACGCAAGGGTAGAAAAAAAGAAAGATATTTTATTTGTGTGTGCTTATGATGGATCATACAAAGCAAGGACTGGATCTTTTGATAAGAACATTAAGGCAACGATATATGCGTCTTATCGAAATTTTGTTCATCCTCGGTACCCTACCTCTCTTTTTCATATATTTCCTTCTCAGATACTGATTTTGTTGTGTGTGTTCCCTCTTTCCTAATTTCTGTTGTTTTGTCTTTTGAGATGAAGAAGAAGAAGACAGAGATAAGAGAGAGCTTTTGTATGTTTTCTCACTTGGCTGGCAAGTGAGAAATTTGAGGGAAGGAGCGGAGAGCTTATTATAGGAAGCGACTAAGCGTGCGTGGCTCGTGTGCAGCCGACGGCGTCGTTTTTAAGTGATTGACACGTGGATTTTTAGTGGAACAGGAATTGAGATGGAGGTTCTTTTACGTATCCTCGACTTCTTTGTTAGCCATTTATTTTTGTCTTTGTAAATTGCAATACCATTTATAGTAGCCAGAAAATGTGAATAAACAAATTTGATCCCTAACATTAATCAGATGGAAAATTCTTGCCACTTGGTTTCTAATTCAGTATTCGGTAATACTATTCTCAACAAAACTATTTGAAGAATATGACAAAATTAAAGGATCGATAAATATCCATTATCAGAAAGAGATCGATAAATATCGGACCTTAAAGTCATTATTTAGATCACACGTAATAGACAAAAGTTAATATGACAAAGGATAAAATTCCACTTTTCAACAATTGTTCTCCGACGCCGAAGGCCCGAAGCGGTCGGAACATTATGAAGTAAAGTGTGCCAATACTTTTATACTTTACTGTCATACTTTCTTTTAGTTGAATTTTGTCATCTGTCTTTACTCTTTAGTCTTTTAGACAATCTTTCGGACAAATAAAGGAATCGGTCAAGTTTATAATTAAAAATTAAAAAAAGGAATCAGTCATGTATTTTATTATGGTTAAAATTGGTCAAAAGTCATGTCTCACGAGGCGTAGAAAAAAAAATCGAGATTTACAAAACGAGAATCCAAACAAAAGTAGCAATCCGAAGCAAAAATGTCGGAATAAAATCAACCGTAAAAGATGGAGTGCGAGACATTTCTACGAAAGAAGACAAGATTGTGAATTTAAAACATTATAACAAGCAAAAGAAAAACTAAAACGCATTTCACGACAGAAACAAATAATAAAAACAAATACAAAACGGTTTTAAGCAAATACTTGGCGGCATGATCTGTTATACGAAATCTGAAATTTCGACGAAAGTGGTAAATGGTAATCAACAATACGGTCGTTTGAATCATGAAAAAAAAAAAAAAAAAAGTACAACTTGGTCGCTCAAACACTGGACCTGGACATCATTTAATTGAATCAAATACCCACAAAATGAAAAGAAAAGAATTAGTATAACTTTTCTACTTTATAATTTTCCACGGTTAGACTAAGAAATCATTATTTGCTTTAAAAAATCATTATTTGCTTACTGAATTGAAGATATTTACAGAGCCTCTTTTGGAAGTGCAACTCTGAAATACAGTATAATTGAAGATATTTAGATACAGAGCCTCTTTTGGAAGTGCAACCCTGAAATACAGTATACTTATTCCGACCATGATTTAAATATAATTAGGGTATTTGTTGATATATTTCATGTGATTTTATATTTTTGGTCATCAACTCAATTATCTTTACTAGGGTTGCAGCCCAATGAGTCTCTACCCACTACAAAAGCCAAGAGCTATTCCGATACTTTCGATATGATAATAGCACATACGTACGTAGTAAACAAACATGTTTTAGGAATTCAAAATTGTAGAGACAAATCCCAATATAAAGGGTTATATAAAGGATTATATGAAGTATTTTTATAAATATGAACATATATTATATTATGTGAATTTATGGTTAATGTTGTGAACGCATAATTGATGTTGTAAACGTATGTTCTATTATGTGAATGTATGGTTGATGCTGTGAACATATGTTCTATCATGTGAACGTATGGTTGTCTGAGAACGTTTCATTAAATGTATTTTGGTTATTTTCAGTTTATGGTTGTTTGTCCTAGGGTTTTCTTTTATATGTATTTTTTATATCCGTCTCTGATGAATATCGAAGATAGAGAACGGTAAAGCGAGAGATTGATAGAACTTGTAACTCTCGAATTGTTTTTATCTTAGTGAAATCTACAGCGGTAGAAAGTGGACGTAGCTCTCACGTTGAGAGTGAACCACTATAAATCTTGTGTGTCTTTTATTTATTGCTTTTAATTCGTGTTCTTGAGGAATAATTAGATTCATAATTCCTAACAACTGGTATCAGAGACATGTTTGTGTTGTTATTCAAGAAACAATGGGAAGTGAAGATAGTTCAGCACACGGTATCGGCAAGTTCGATGGTATAGATATATTCGTTCTAGAGGATGCAGATCGAAGATTATCTTGTATGGAAAAAGCTTCATCAACCGTTGGAGAAGAAGACTGAGACGATGAGTCAAGATGATTGGAATCATCTTAACAGACAAGTTTTGGGTGTTATCAGGTTAACACTATCGAAAAACGTCACACAAAACGTTGCGAAAGAAAAATCTACAAAAAGGTTGATGAAAGTTCTTTCAGATATGTATGAGAAACCTTCTGCCAACAATAAGGTATTTATCATGAAGAAACGCTTCCAATTGAAGATGGAAGATGGTAGTACTGTTGCAGCGCACGTTAATGAATTCAAGCCCCACATGATTCGCCGAATGGGAGCTGACGCACCCGCTGATGGATTCGCTGACGAAGTCACTGATGGACCCGCTGACGGATTGGCTGACAGGCAAGCTGATGGACCAGCTAGCAAACCACTCCTACCGAACCTACTGATGCTAGGATTGAAAATTCACCAAGTAATCAACCCTGGAGAAGCCTTTGAACGAGGCAAAACACCCCATTGCCTAGTTGGTTTGGGAGATGACTTAAGCATCACCAATTTGCACCACACCGGCCAAATTGAACCAAACCTAACCAACGAGCCCCCTGATCAATCTAAAGACTTCATGTTGTTTTTTCTCACTCTTACGAAGGCTACAAGCTGTTTAGGAGTTGCCAAAATGACACCACTATTGTTCTTACGCAAGAAAGCAAAGAAAGGACAACTTTCCTTTTTCAGCACACCGATTTCCTTTTCACTTGGAGACACATCAATCTTGATCGATCCAGGCCCTTCATCACCTCAAGAAGATTTGAGACGTTCAATCTACCCTAAAGATCTACGCAACAATCTAGCCTCAATCATTGACGCTCCTCCATTAAAGCCAAACGGCTAAAAACTCTACAACGTTCTTCTCCTTTATGTTGAATGATTTGTTTCTTTTCTTAGTTTGTTCTAGACTGTTGGATGTCATCTATCTCGAGCCTATATAAGCTCTATTACTTTGTACTTTCACTTTACGCTTTTGATTAATAGGAAATTTCAGTTTGCTTTGCTTCAACACTTTGTGTCTTGAATCAAATCATTGTTCTTGCGAGTTCTAGATTGTTTGTGGAATCAAACTACTTAGGTTTCGTGTAGAGTCTCTGTTCCTCGCGAGGAATAGCCCTTGGATCATATTCTCTAACCCTCGGTGTTGTGGATTCAACATCAACTCAGTTACTTCGTCATCATCACCACTTCCAAATAGCTTTTGGTCTTTGAATCTGTGAGTCTTGTCTTGGTGGAATCCGAGGCTTATATCATTGGTATCAGAGCTTAAACGCTCCAATCTATCCAGGTTTACTCTTTTCTTTCTGCAATTTCAGCTCTGTTTTCAAATTTTTAAACAAAAAAAAAAATCAAATAAGAATCGTTTTGCTTATTTTCTTGTCTTACTTTTTTATAAAATCTAGAAACCCAAAAAAAAAAAATTTACTTTTGTTTCAGTATTTTAGATTCATTTAAAACCCCATAAAAAATTCTTATTAGTTTAAAAAATTCGGTTGCTAAATTTTTCAAATTAAGACAAAAAATTCAAGTTCCTGAGTTACTTGCTGATTCAGTTCTTGTGTTACTCTTTTGAACAAAACCTTTGATTTCTTGTTTTGATTTTGTAAGGTACCATCATAATGGGAGACGCACAACAACCTATTACCTTGGAAGCACTCGTGGCAGCCATCAACAACATTAACACACGAATGGACACAATGCAAGCTGATCTTGGAACGTGTACAACACGCCTTGATCAATGGGAGCGACCAAACCAGAACGGTGCACAACTTGGTCCGATATATGTTGTACAACTTGCAGCTCCTAGGGTAAACTTTGATTCTAATTGTGATGAAGACCCACCAAACATTCAACATCCATAACAACAACAATTCCAGCCACCTCCATCACTGGATCCTCTACTAGTGGCATAAGACAACTTCCGAAGAAATCAAGCTGATCGCAACCGATTTTGAGAGGATGAAAGAAACTTACCTCCTGATGTTAAATTTATATCCCCTACTTTTGCATGAAAGATTGATCTCGCAGCCTACTTGGAATGGGAGAGAAGAATGGAGAATCTCTTTGAGTACTACACTTACATGGGACCAAAGAAGATAGAGCTAGCAACAACAAGTCTCACTGATCATGCTTTGGCATAGTGGGATCGCTAAGTGGCTGAAAAGAGGAGACTTAGATACCCTCAAATCACACGATGGGCTGACATGAAGATTGATCTTCATAAAAGGTATGTACCCCCACATTACCATCGTGAGTTACTAAAAAGATTTCGTAGTTTGTTTCAGGGAACTAGGAGTGTAGAAGAGTATTATGAGAAGTTTGAACTCATAAGAAGCCGCCTTGAGCTAGAAGAGACAAAGGAGTCTCTCATTTTTTAATTTGTAGAAGGTTTACAAGACCAGAAACAAAAAAAAGTGGATACGCAACCTTACCACACGTTGCAAGAAGTTCTTCATCTTGCTATTCAACGTGAGCAGCAAATAAAAAAGAAAACTTGCACTAAAACTAGAACCAATGACAACTCGTGGAGCCAGCCCCAACCCACAACGCTGCAAGCACCACCTCCACAAACCATAGACAAAGGAAAATCTCTCGCGATTGAGTCACGTTTCAAATCAAACGACTACCATGCTGATCAAGGTAAGTCTTCTAACCTCAAAGATCACATAACATGATTTGTTACAAGTGTTAAGGCAGGGGTCACATAGCAAGAGACTGTCCCAACAAGCGAGTCATGGTGATTATGCTTGACGGTTATGATTCACAAGATGAAGCGGCACCGATGCACACTGTTGAGTATACCACCATCTATGCCGATGAAGGCGAGGTGTTAGTCATCCAAAGGGTCCTCTCCGCCCAACAAACCATGGATGAACCCGAGCAAAGAGATAATTTGTTCCATTCTCGTTGCACAATCAAGGATAAGGTATGTCATTTGATTATGGACAGTGGTTCATGCACTAACATTGCTAGTTTTAATCTTGTTGAGAAGCTAGGACTCGACACCACTAATCATTCAATGCCGTACAAGCTTAAATGGCTTAATGACAAAGAGGAGATTAATGTGTCAAAACAAGTCGAAGTGCCATTTTCTATCGGGAATATCAAGATCAGACCTTATGTGATGTGGCACCTATGCAAACTGGACACATCTTACTTGGTAGGCCATGGCAATATGATCGAGAAGTTTGTCACAATGGCCGCACCAATCAATATTCCTTTTGCCTCAACGAACGTAAGTTTACTCTTGCCCCATTAGATCAAAAGGAAGTTTGTGCAATGCAAACTAAAGCCAAGGTATGTGCCAACACCAGAGTTAGTTTATATGTTGATAAGGCTTATAATATTTCTCAAAACACGGATATAATACATTTTTCTTCGCCAAAAGACTCATTTTCAGGTTTTGGAACAAAATGGGAACGAACAGCGATACCACCTGCCGTATAACTCAAAGGAAGCCACACCCATACTCTGGAGCTGAATGCAGCTAGAGGAGTCTATCACTCCATGTTTATCCAAGCTATACCACCTGATTTACCAAACAACCAAGAACCAAAGCAATACCAAGGTAAAACCTTAGACTGTATGAAAGCTAACTTGTTTTCTCTTGGTGCAGGTCAAATAGTTTCGAGGTCAAAACCCTTTCAAGGGAGAGGAGATGATGTAAGAATGGGAGCTGATGCACCCGCTGATGGATTCGCTCACGAAGTCGCTGACGGACTCGCTGATAGACCCGCTGACGGATTGGCTGACATACAGGCTGATGGACCAGCTGGCGAACCACTCCTACCGAACCTACTGATGCTAGGATTGAAGATTCACCAAGTAATCAACCCTGAAGAAGCCTTTGATCGAGGCAAAACACCCCGTTGCCTAGCTGGTTTGGGAGATGACGCAAGCACCACCAATTTGCACCATACCAGCCAAATTAAACCAAACCTAACCGACGAGCCCCATGATCAACCTAAAGACTTCATGCTGTTTTCTCTCACTCTTATGAAGACTACAAGCTGTTTAGGAGTAGCAAAAACGACACCACTACTGTTCTTACGCAAGAAAGCAAAGAAAGGACAACTTTCCTTTTTCGGCACACCGATTTCCTTGTCCTTTGGAGACACGTCAATCTTGATCGATCCTGGTCCTTCATCACCTCAAGAAGATCTGAGACATTCAATCTACCCTAAAGATCTACGCAACAATCCAGCCTCAATCATTAACGCTCCTCCATTAAAGCCAAACGGCTAAAAAATCTACAATGTTCTTCCACTTTATGTTGAATGATTTGTTTCCTTTCTTAGTTTGTTCTAGACCATTGGAGGTCATCTATTTCGAGCCTAATAAGCTCCATCACTTTGTACTTCTACTTTACGCTTTTGATTAAAAAGAAATTTTAGTTTGCTTTGCTTCAACACTTTGTGTCTTGAATCAAATCATTGTTCCTTCGAGTTCTAGGTAGTTTGTGGAATCAAACCACTTAGATTTCGTGTAAAGTCTCTGGTCCTCGCGAGGAATAGCCCTTGGATCATATTCTCTAGCCCTCGGTGTTGTGGATTCAACATCAACTTGGTTACTTCGTCGTCATCACCACTTCCGCATATCTTTTGGTCTTTGAATCTGTGAGTCTTGTCTTGGTGGAATTTGGGGCTTGTATCACCGAGAATGAGATCATGCCTATGCAGTAGGCTCCCGCCGTTCCTTTATGAGATTTTATCGGGATAAGTAGGCCCAAGCCTTTCCTTTCCTACCAACCAAGTCGGTAGTTCCTCACGACTGACAAATAGGAGTGACGACCGTAAGTTTAGCCGCTTGACCTGCGAGGAATTCAAGAAATCATAGGCACAGAAGTTGTCAACCAAATGTCATCGGTTGAAATGTAGACGGGTTAAGCAGCCATTAAACATTATTTTATGTAAGCGAAAAAAGTTGACTAGATGTAGGCATTTTGCGTGCGAAGATTAGTAGTAATAAGCAAATACTAAAAGCTTATTTGTCAATAAAGTGATACAACCAAAACGACTTCAAATTTGTTTTTCAGAAAATTATGAAAGCAATAGATGCAAGTGACTTTACAATGGGTCAAAGCTACCAAACTCTTTGACGATTAAAAAGTTAAAGATCTTCCAACTGACCGCCATCGTGATCGTGAAGTAGTATCTGTCTTACTTGGTTGATCAGAGTTTTGTATTTGGGCTTGGGCTTTAGTTTGGGTTTTAAAAGAAGGATCTGATTTGTTGCGTTTGTTTTTGGTTGTGCGACATGAAATCGTGATGTTATAATATATAAGGCTCACTTTCGATTCCTTATCCACGAAATCTAGTAACTATCGATCTTCCTCCACCAATGACGTACATTATTAACACACTGTCACAGAGACACAGACCCATCAGGTAGAGAAAGTGGTGACAATGATGCTACGCAATGCAAAACTTTTGAGTCCATCCGCAAAGTTTCTACCGTCACCTGTAGAGCCACCGCAGCACAGCCGTATCGTCGGAGGAGAATCCCCGTCGTTGGAACGAAACTGCAAATTAACGCGACGAAATCTAAGTAAATCCTCGTTTCTTCTACTCCTCAGTACTCAGACAACTCTAACGCCGTTGCTCGACCTCTCTAAAGCTCAAGCAGATACAATTGATAATCCTAATCCCACAAATTGCGGAAACAGAGTAAGAAAATGTTGATAAACTCGATTTCAATTTCAGTGTTTCGATCTTCGATAATGCTTAATTCGATTTCTTTGGCCAATTTCTCCCAAATCAAGATTCCGACTAAGAAAGCGTTCATCGACGTATCGATCGACGGAGAACCAATCGGACGGATCATAATCGGATTATACGGAGACGATGTACCGGCGGGAACAGCTAGATTCAGCAGCATCGTAAGCGGGAAAACTGGAATCAGTTACCGGAGAAAAGAGTTCGTGAAGATCATGCCAGGTTATGTTCAGCACGGCGGAATCAGATCGTACGGCGTTGACGCTGAGCGAGCCACCGCCGCAGCTGGGAGTCTACAAAACTTAATTGAAGAGTGGGAGAGAGGGAGAAGGGGAGAGATATGTAATGAGAATAAGGCAGGAAGTGTTGGAATCGTTGTGAGAGATCCGTCGAAGCCGCCACCGAAAACGAAGCTTGTGGCGAGGAATGGGAAGCTTGAGGTGGAGGAAGAGGTTATTGCGGTGGGGCCGAACGGAACGGAGTTTGTTATAACGGCGATTGATTCGCCGGAGCTGGAGGATTCGGTGTTGGTGATTGGGAAAGTGTTGGAAGGAATGGGAGTTGTGGAGAAGATGAGAGAAGTGAAGACTGTTAGGGATAACACTTCATCTCCTTATTTCAGGTAAAAAATATTTGAATATTGTTGACCGTTGGATTTGAATTGTGGTTTTTGATATCAAGGGTTATAATTGTGGTGGTGTGAATAGGGTGGCTAAAGTGATCGGAGATAAGAGAGCTGTGGTGGCGGAGAGAGGGTTTAATCGGCCTTATTCAAAGGTTGTAGTCACCAATTGTGGTTTGATGGAGTCACAAACTCTATGAGCTCATGTTTATTGGCAACGTTTTTTTTTGTGGTATGCAAGGAATGTTTTTTTAAACTCAACAAACTGCTTCAATCGTTTAGCAAATCAACCACATGGAAAGATTGCAGCCATGAGAAAGGTTGGTGGAACAACATTATCAAATGAGAAATTATAAGCGTGATAAGAAATTGATTGTAGTCTTTGGCCATAGCCTTAACTGGACCACGGAGAAGAACCACATACAACTCTATATACAAACTTCTAGTCTATTTTCAGAACATGTACCTAGGCTTTTTCTTTTGTGTTACTGTCGTTGTTATGCTTAGTAAAACGGTTTACATGAAGAAAATCAATCTTGCAAATTGAATTAACAAAAATCCTACTATGCAATAAAAGCCCGATCTGACTCTAAAGCCCACGAGCCCACGCTAGCCCTAAATTCACTTAGGGTTTTTGTCTCTTCAAATGTGACCTATCATCCTCAAATGCTTCACGCCCGCATCCATTCTCAGCCGGAAAACTCTTATTGATTCTCTTCCAGGGATTGCGACAGATAGAAAGTTACGATGCCGGCAAAACAGAGGACACCTAAGGTCAACAGGAACCCTGATCTGATCAGGGGAGTTGGTAAATACTCAAGGTCCCAGATGTACCATAAGAGGGGCTTGTGGGCTATCAAGGCCAAAAATGGAGGCGTTTTCCCCCGCCACGACGCTAAATCTAAGGTTGATGCTCCGGCCGAGAAGCCACCGAAGTTCTATCCAGCTGAAGACGTGAAGAAACCTCTTGCCAACAGGCGTACGCCAAAGCCTACCAAGCTCAGGTACGTTTATAGTTTCGCTGGCGTCTGTAGATACTTAATTCGATGTGTTTGGTTGATTTCGTTTGGTTCTTAAGTTGTGCTTTATATGCATTTGATTCTTTGAATCTTCCGGAACTCAATTGACTAGTTTCAGCATTGTTTAAATCGTTAATTACTGGGTTTTTTTTTTTTTGGAAGAATTGTGGAAATGTAGCGTTTAGGAAGATTACTATGTTCCATATCCTTGATTAGTGTGGAAAGGGTGTCTTATTTGCTTGTAGTTTCCTGTTATATCTAGTCAATACTGTTCTGAATTTGTTTCTGTTGTAATCCGATCTTCTCGTGATTTTGTTGTTGCAGATCAAGCATCACCCCAGGTACAGTGCTGATTATTCTTGCTGGTAGGTTCAAGGGCAAGAGAGTTGTCTTTCTTAAGCAGCTTCCCTCTGGTTTGCTTCTTGTGACCGGTGAGTTCTTCTTTATCTGTTCTCATGAACTTGCCTCCTTCTATAAGTCATTTGACGCAAAGCTAATCCACTGATTTTTTCCATTTGACATGTTCCTCTGTTTTCTTTAACCTTTAGGACCATTCAAGATCAATGGTGTTCCTTTGAGACGTGTTAACCAGGCATATGTGATTGGCACTTCCACAAAGGTTGACATTTCTGGAGTCACCCTTGATAAATTCGATGATAAGTACTTTGGCAAGGTTGCTGAGAAGAAAAAGAAGAAGACAGAAGGAGAGTTCTTTGAGGCTGAGAAAGAGGTATCTCAAACACATATCAAATTTTATCTCGTTTGTACACTACCCAATCAAAAGCTATTCTTGACCACCATATACCTTTTGGATTCCGCAGGAGAAGGAGATTCCACAAGGAAAGAAAGATGACCAGAAAGCCGTGGACGCTGCTTTGATCAAAGCTATTGAAGCAGTTCCAGAGTTGAAGACTTACCTCGGAGCAAGGTTTTCATTGAAACAAGGAATGAAGCCCCATGAGCTTGTTTTCTAGATTTCATAAACTTTTTCTGAGGTTTCTAGAGTATCTGTCTCTTGAAGTTTTACACTCCAAATGGTTGCTTCTGTTCTCGTCCACTGATCAGAGACATGAAATTTTTGCTGCTGCTATCTAGATTACTGTTTTACATATGGATAATTTATCAATCTTATTTTTGAATGTGTGAGATCTTAAGCAATGGAGAACAATTTTGACAAGATTCTAGTAATGGTTAAGACATGATGAAAATCGAAGTGATGAGATTACGAGATGGGGTTTGAAGAATTGAGAAAAAGACATTGCAATGATGCTAATAGGTAGCTTACATTCTACTTCGAAAGTTGATACTCTTATTACTAGTCTCTCACGCATGCGCAGAGATCAAGCAGGAGGTGCTTCTAGACGAGTTTGATCATTATCTTTAGGTGTTTCTTTACCAGCACAATCAGCAACTTTAGCTCCGGCCTCGACATCTCCGGCCAAACACCGTTTGCATTTTCGCCTCAGCCATCCTAAAAGCCCACCACTCTTTATCATCTCCAATGGATTGACTTCAGCCACTAAATCAGTACTCTGGCGGCGCCATGCGCATATGCGACCCAAGAAGCACGAGAGAACTGCAAGAACGACGAGAACAGAGATGACTGCGAAGAAGGGTCCAATGGAGCCGGAGGAGTAATGGTTTGGAGCGTTTGGTGCTGCAATTAGATTGGCATTGGTAGCCGTAGTAGGTTCGATCTCGTTGCCTCCTAATTGCTGTTGCGGTTGTTGTTGGGTAGGAAACAACGACGAGCTGCTACTACTACTAGCCATAGCCATTAAATCTAATGATGTTTTGGTTCTTGGAGATCAAGATTCTATATTTGTCGATAGATGGATGGGTTCTTTAGTTATGTTTTATCTGCGAATGAAGATGTATTATATATAGAGAGGCATGTGCACATGAACATTGGTCTTTTGAAGTGCTTTTAAGCCGACCAATGTTTGTTGAAGAACGATATGTAAAGGTGAATAAAGCGGAAAAATCCTCATCAGCTTCACGAAAAGCTTCTCAAACTATAATAATAAAGATATATATGATCCATTGCACTCTTAGAGGTGAAGGAAACGTTGACTTATATATAGTCTCTGATTTTGGCGTTTGTCAAATTGTGGGGATTAGCCTTAGTTTTAGATAAACTACTCTGACTGCCACTTAAAGTTATATTTATTATCTCTAATAAAAACTACAAGTCATTAACAGAAAAAAAAAAAAGAAGAGAAACGAATGTTACAAAGGATCACACTTGTTTAGAAGTCATTTTCTTATTGGTTAAAATTGGTTGAACAATTCCTATTACAAATACTATGAACTTTACATTTATGGATGTAAAAGTTCCAAGAATCAGTCTAGGTTTCAGACGAAACTTGAACCGATGATTATAGTTTCACTTGTTTAATTTGTCGAACATCGTCTTGTCCCCACATCTTTGCGTCCACGTATTTCATAGCATAGCAAACCGGCGAAGAAGAACATTTGAATCATATGACCACAACGAACGATAACAAACTACGAGTTTACAACTCGAACCAGTCAAAATTGTGAACATTTGATTAATTATTTAGTAATATTCATATTTGTAATAGAATTCTTTTTCTTTATGATTTTGTTTTAAATTTGTGAATTTGAGTTTTAAGTGTTTTCTCTGTAAAATCATTTCACGCTTGGTAAAATTTTAAGCAAAACGGTTAAATCTTACAAGCTGAGAAAACAAATCTTATTATGTATGTCTCGCGGTCCGCATTAAAAGCCCAATCTGTTTCCAAAGCCCACGAGCTCAAACTTGCCCTAAATTCAATTAGGGTTTCAGTGTCTTCAATTTACCTATCCTCCGCCTCAACTCTCTCCCCTATCCACTCTTAGCCGGAAAAAGTTTCTTGATTCTTTACGACAGAGAGAACCATGCCGGCAAAACAGAGGACGCCGAAGGTCAACAGAAACCCTGATCTGATCAGGGGAGTTGGTAAATACTCAAGGTCCCAGATGTACCATAAGAGGGGTTTGTGGGCTATCAAGGCCAAAAATGGAGGCGTTTTCCCTCGCCACGATGCTAAATCGAAGGTTGATGCTCCGGCGGAGAAGCCACCGAAGTTCTATCCAGCTGAAGATGTTAAGAAACCTCTTGCTAACAGACGCACGCCAAAAGCTACCAAGCTCAGGTACTTTAGCTGATACACTGTCTCCTAGCTCGATACAATTGTCTTCCATGTGTTTGGTTGATTTGTTTGGCTCGTAGAGTAGTTTTGCTATGAGGGTTTGTATTAGATTTGAATATCTGCTGGACAGTGGCAAAATTTGTGCATCATTTGAATCGTTTCTCTAAAATTTTTGGAGAATTTGTGGAAATGCATGGGTTTATGAAGATTACAGTGTTCTTTGCCTTGATTTTGTTACGTCATTTGTTAGTTTTATTTACTTGAATTTTCAAAAGGCCGAAATGTTCTTAATTTCCGTGAAAATTGTCTGGTTGACTTACACTTTCTTGTTACAAGTTGTTTTGTGTGGTTAAGCTTGTCCCATGCTGATAGTAAAAGAACTTAATTTTATTTTTATTTGTATATCTTAAAGGATGAGATGTCTATGAATATTAATACTCTGTAATAATATTTGTATTGTAGATCAAGCATTACCCCAGGTACAGTGCTGATCATCCTTGCTGGTAGGTTCAAGGGCAAGAGAGTTGTTTTTCTGAAGCAACTTCCCTCTGGTTTGCTTCTTGTGACCGGTGAGTTATCTGCTCTCTTGTTTGCCACATTCTATATTCCATTTGGATAACGCACTTGCACTAAATTTTCTGTGTCTTCTGTTTGGACCTGACGTTTTCCTGTTCCGTTATTGACCTTCAGGACCATTCAAGGTCAATGGTGTTCCTTTAAGACGTGTTAACCAGGCCTATGTGATTGGCACTTCCACAAAGGTTGACATTTCTGGAGTCACCCTCGATAAATTCGATGATAAGTACTTTGGCAAGGTTGCTGAGAAGAAAAAGAAGAAGACAGAAGGAGAGTTCTTTGAGGCTGAGAAAGAGGTATAATAATCATTGGAAAAATACACAATCATTGCTTGATCACAAAGTGGTTTTATATCGCATAAGATAGAACTCAATTCATCTTCTATGAAATTGTTTATCACAGTTTGTTCCAGAAGAATAGAGTCAATAATAGACAATGAAAGTATCTCTTTACTGTAGTTTGCCAAATCGAAACATATGTTTGATTTAATATCTCGCTTTTAAATTGCACAGGAGAAGAAGGAGATCCCACAAGGGAAGAAAGATGACCAGAAATCTGTGGACGCAGCTTTGATCAAAGCCATTGAAGCAGTTCCAGAGTTGAAGACATACCTCGGCGCAAGGTTTTCATTGAAACAAGGAATGAAGCCACATGAGCTTGTTTTCTAGGTTTCATAACCTTTTTTTAAGTTTTCTAGAGTACTATCTGTCTCCTGAAGTGTGTTACTTTCTACATGGTTGTTTTGTTCTTGTTGACTGACCAGAGACATCAAATTTTGGGCTTATACCTTCTGTTTTTACATATGGATAAGATAAACTATCGATCTTGTTTTTGAATGTGAGCTTTGAAGCAAGTTTTCGTTATAGAAAGGGGCTGTGTATGAACTTGAATATATCTATATATGCATATAAACATGTATGTATATGCATATGCACATGAACATTGGTTTTTTGGATCAAAAGTCATTTAACTGATTTCTATTAGACATTCTACAAATCTGACACTTATTGATGTACTTTCAAGAAGTATTCCAGATGTGAATCATATCAACTATAAGAGCCTCGATAGTCTTCTGTTTCGTGGATAGTCTCCTTGAGAGACCAAGCCATGGCAAGACTGATGCAGGAAAGGACTAGAGTAGGGTAAGCAAACATTGAGAGATATTTCCATTGATGAACAATGGCTTTTAAGATGCTTAGTTGGCAGCCTCTGCAATCTAAACAATAGTCATAAGAACAGTCTTCTGGAACTTGGTTCCGTTCATACTGATGTTTCCAACTCCACTCGCCTGGCTTGTCGAACATCGTCATGGCCCCACATCCCGGCGGTTGTGCACAGCAATACTTCTGCATATATATATGAATATAAGCATGTATAGTTTCATATAAATATGTCTTTTATTAATAGTAAAAAGATTCAAAACTTACCCAAACATTGCTGTTTTTGCTGGCATTGAAATTACAGTCATGGTTGTGAATGATACACAAGGTTACGTTCTCGAACTTCTCTTTAGAGACCAGCCGGCCAAGTAACTGTGGCACAGTGCGGTGGTCCTCTGCGGGATTCTTAGGGATGCCAAAAGTGGTGTTGTAAATGAAACATTTGATTGAATAATAAGATACAATGATAATGACCACAACCATGCCGTAGAAGAAAAAATTGAAAAGGCGTTTGGAGCGGCAACAGATTCCGTATAGACCAATCTGAGGAATCAACAGAAGAAACAGACCGAGTAACACGAACTGGCCTGAGGTTTCTCGGATGCAAGAAGACACCGTTGTTTTTTGGTATACACCTGTTCCCATCATTGTGAAGCCTATAGATATCAAGATTATTGTCGTCATTGTTAGAAATCCAGTTCGCACTTCCGACATTTTTCAATCTTGGAGAACATGAAACACCTGAATTCAAGCAAATTTTTATTGGGGGTTCTCTTTATGAATCAAGGAGATGAATAAGTAAGAACATAAACTTTCTGGCGAAGTTGGTTCCTGTTGTCTTTTGGTTTGTTTGTTGGAAGGTAATGAATTAGAATTAAATCTTATCTTAGTTTAGTTTAGGAGGTAAGATTGTTAAATGATCTTGACCGTTGTGGCAAATGACGAACTATAATACTATATATAGAAAAATTGTTCTGTTTCAATATTTAACCAAATCACAGGTTTGAATGCATTTGCTACTAAGATTTTTTTTTGTCAATTATTTCAGAAACCCAAAACCAACACTCATCTTCTTATACATTCAATACCATTTTATTTAACGGTACTAAATTAGAAATCTTTTACTATGCAAAAGAAAAGTGTAAACCCTAAATTGTGATCGATCTGAGATTTGCAGGTTTCAGGCAGGGACTTTGTTGGCCTCCGAAGGGATTTTTCTTAAAGTGGAGTGTTCTTTGAAACCCAACATTTTGTTCAAAGCTCCAACATAAGCTTTAACACTTGACACCACAATGTCCATCCCTGCTCCGGTTCCACTGTAAGAACACAAATTCAGGGAGAGAATAATTATTGCGATTCTTTTCTTTAGTTTCAGTTGCTAGATTACTTTCAACAAGGATGATGAAGAAGGTAAAGTGAATTTACCTAAAAGTTCTTTCAACAGATTCACCGGTTACCGCGTTCGTTGATGAGTAGTTGTTGTTCCCACGGATTAGAACCCGTGTGGTTGCAATTGCATCAACGCCTTCTGTTACTGCATTCATTGAGTACTCAAGCAGAGTTGCGGGTTCCTGAATATAAAAAACAATGATCAGCATTAATTAAGTACTCATTGATACAAATACGTATACAACCCTCAATCCTAGCGAAAGAAGCACCTTTACGATAAGATCAACTGCCTTATAAGCTGCATCTACAGGTCCGGTTCCAACAGAACAAGCTACATGCTCTTTGCCATCGGAATCAGCAAGTTTTACAGTTGACGTTGAGAGACCGAGAGTTCCACAAGTTATCTACACTCCCAACTTCCATACTCAAAATAAGAATTAACTGAAGAAGAAGATAGAATAAGTAAAGAGAGAAAACAAATCCCAGCTCCAGTTTTCACCTGCATGTCCAGGAGTTTCCACACAGCCTCTGGCTGAAAAACTTCATCAGATACTAAAGCTATTAAGTCAGCATCGGTAACTCGCTGGATCACCAAAGAACAAAAACAATCAAGAGACATTAGGCAAACCCTCCACAACACTACAAAATTTACAAATAGCAATAACCCCATTCCATTATGTCTGCATCATCATATAAATGAACGCTATATGTCTGAAAATTCGGGAATAGCACTCAACCCAGTGCCCTGGAGGTTCTTACTACCTTTTTTTGCTCTGCTACAGCTTTGAAACGCCAAAAAAGGTTGCTTAGCTGCCCATCATCCAGGACATAACCGAGCTGGAAATGTTAAAATAGGATAAGAAAACATTATCTAACAAAGATGGTAACAGTGAGTTTGGATATAGGTAAAGATATGTACCTCATTCAAACGGTCTTTCAGTGCATGACGCCCACTGGATAAAATTAATAAGTACGCATTGGTTTGAACAAGACAAGCCCATTTGGAATAACAGTCTGAACAACAAAACTTCCATACCTAAGCTTCCCCAACACAATGCCAGCTTCATTTGATCGCTCAAGTCCAATCTCTTCGGGGGACATAATTTCATATGTACCCTTGTGCTTCAACATTCCATCCTAAATAGAGTGCATGAATAATGACCAAAAAACACTCATGAACAAAGTTATGCAGAAGATTGAAAGAATAACTATGCTACTCATGAGTTGAGAACCACATTATTCCTCATTAAATTCTTTTCACTGAGAGGCTGAGCAAAATGCTATAAGGGTAAGTTATACCTTGCAAGAATTAAAATTCCAGACTAGGAGAGTTACATTTCTCCCGTTAACTGACCTGATGAATACCACTTTCATGCGCAAAGGCGTTTGCTCCTACAATAGCCTTATGGGGCTGCGTCTGCATACCAGTGTACTCTTCAACCTGAGCAAATGAGGATAGACCTTAAAAGGGAGAATCTACATAAAGTTTCCCCTTCTTAAGAAAAATATACTTTTGTTTCCACAAGGTGAAGAATGAAGTTCAAAATGTGTACCATCTTGCTTGTCATAACAATATGCCGAGTATCAATTCCAGTAAAAAGGCCTCCTAATACATGATCTCCACGGCATTTTATGGCCATCACAACCTATACAGTTAGAATAAAATACTCAAGGAATTATCACGTATTCAAATGCAGCACTAGGAGATCATAAACTGAAAATCACAAAATTCATAATGCCTATGTATGTAGCCAAATATCCAAGTAGCTATGGAAAGGAAACTACTTCAGGAGGTTTTCATATCTGACCTCTTCTAGTGAAGCGTTTCCAGCTCTTTCGCCAATTCCATTGATCGTCACTTCCACTTGTCTCGCACCCGAATGTGCACCCTGAATTCAGAACAAGATTGACATATAAGTAACGATTTGTAACAGCTAATCTCATCCAACGGAAAACAAAAATTGACATACAGATAAAGTGTTGGCAGTGGAGAGTCCAAGATCATTCTGACAATGTGTAGAGATTATAACATTTTGGATCCCAGGAGTATTGGCTTTAATATCAGCAATCAACTGACCAAACTCACTAGGCAAGGTTATACCAACAGTGTCAGGTATGTTAAGAGTTGTTGCTCCAGCATTTATCACTTCACCAAGAATCTCATATAAGTATTCTCTCTCCGATCTGGATACCAAGTAACATTATAAAAGGACCATCAAAACGTCAAAAGTTTTACCACTGAATCCCAAAAAAAAAAAAAAAAAGAGAACTTGAACATTCCATGACGGCACTTTACAACAAAAACTATCAAAATAAATCGAATCTACACTAAGCAATGGAATATTGTAGCAAAAGTAGGAAGCTTTTAACACGAAGTACTACGAAGATATAAAGCATTTCAACAACAGGGAATCAAATCCCAGAATCTAATTCCAAATAAAAAAAAAAACGTTTTCTACAGTCAATAATGAGTCAATCTCAAAGTTTTCTCCTTTTGCTTTTTTCTCACATGCCAAAAGAATCAATCAAAAGTATTACCTTCCAGCATCTTCTGGACTAAATTCAACATCTTCACAACCCAAGCTCCTGGCAAATCTAACCATATTCCTAGCAATCTCAATAACTTCTTCTTTACTCTTCTTCAACTTATACTTCAAATGAATATCACTAGTAGCAATAAACGTATGTATTCTAGGCCGTTTAGCATACTTCACAGCTTCCCAAGCCGTCTCTATATCCTTCTTGTTACATCTCGAAAGACCACAGATCACAGGTACGTAGCCATTTTCGTCGATGGTATTGCCAACAGTCGCAGCTATGGTTTTAACAGCTTCGAAATCGTCTTTGGAAGCAGCGGGAAATCCAGCTTCGATAATGTCGACTCCGAGCTTGGCTAATTGACGAGCGATATCGAGCTTTTCCTTGGAGGTAAGTGTAGCTCCGGGAGACTGTTCGCCGTCTCGGAGAGTCGTGTCGAAGATTCTGACGTAATTTGGATCGGAAATGCGGTTAGGGATGTAATCAGGACGACGGCGAGGAGAATGAGGAGGTAGAGCAGAAGAATCGGAGACAGAGCACGAGACACGGAATTTTCCGGCGGTGGTGAGAGAGACGAAACGGTGGTGGTGTGATCGGAGATGAATAGATGAAAATGGTGAGGTGCACGAGGAGGATAAGGCCGGAATGGAAGGTACACTGAACGATGGTGAAGAGAGATTAGAGCTTATGAGAATCGAAGACGCCATTCCAATGAAAACCTGAGCTAGAGAGATAGAGAGAGATGATAGTGTGCCGGCGGCGGCGACGGCTCTGTGTGTGGTCACTATTTGCTAGTGAATATATATTTTCTTTTGCTTTATTTGAATTTATCCGAACCGAAGCTAAACCGGAACTAAATTGAGATTGAACCGGTTTTGATTCTGGTCTACTTTTGACTCCTTAGTTTTCATCGCCTGCACCAACCCTCAAAAGGTCGTTTTTCAAATTATATAACTCCATTTTTATTCTCCGCTCCTCCGTTGTAGTCAAATAAGCGAAACAATCAGAGTTTTTTTTTTTCTTTTTCCTAGGTTTTCGTTATAATGGCTTTGACTACAAAACCTCACCATCTTCAGAGATCTTTCCTCTCTCCGTCGCGTGTTTCCGGCCAGAGATATTTGGAATCTGCCGCGCCGTCATGTCTGAGATTCCGTCGCAGCGGTGTGCAATGCTCGGTGGTAGCTAAGGAGTGTAGAGTGAAAGGATTGAAAGCGAGGCAGATTATTGATAGTAGAGGGAATCCGACGGTGGAGGTTGATCTGATTACCGATGATCTGTATCGTTCGGCTGTTCCCAGTGGTGCATCTACCGGGATCTACGAGGCGCTCGAGCTTAGAGATGGGGATAAGAGTGTCTATGGTGGTAAAGGTGTATTACAGGCTATTAAAAACATCAATGAACTTGTGGCTCCAAAACTCATCGGTGTTGACGTGAGGTGAGAATAAGAATTCGTTCCAGAATCCAATTGAACATGTAAACGTCGTTTGTTTTTGGAGTTATTATGCTTAGTTTAGATCGAAAGCTTCGAAGTTGTTTTAGCTTTCTCTGCTCTGGATTAATACTGGTCAATTTGGTGGAAACTTTTCTTGAGTATTTTGCTGTCACTTTCCGTAGTCTTTGACTTAGGATTCGTCTGATTTTTGAACTCAAGATTGTTAGATTTGAGGAATCTAGTACAAATTAATTAGCTTGTTTGTCGCTTGTAGCTTTCATTTTACTTGATACGACTAAAGTGTTGAAGTAGGTGTTTAAGAAATTTTGAGGCACGCTGTGTCTACTTTGGGAGAGAAATTGATATCTTTAACTTATTTTTTTCCTTCAAGGAACCAAGCTGATGTTGATGCTCTTATGCTGGAACTGGATGGGACCCCGAACAAGTCGAAACTCGGGGCTAATGCTATATTAGGAGTATCACTGAGCGTTTGCAGGGCAGGTGCTGGAGCTAAAGGAGTGCCTTTGTACAAACACATCCAGGAAATATCGGGAACAAAGGAGCTTGTAATGCCAGTTCCTGCATTCAATGTGATCAATGGAGGCAGTCATGCTGGGAATAGTTTGGCTATGCAAGAGTTTATGATTCTACCGGTAGGAGCAACCTCATTCTCGGAGGCTTTTCAGATGGGAAGTGAAGGTCAGTTAGTGATATTTGAGTTTAACTTGCTAGAACTAAAGAAAACTATGGCGGCTATAAATTTTTTAAGTTTGCAATGAGTGTCAGAAAAACTGAAAAGCCGTGATACGCAACTTCTTGTTATATCTCTCTCTCTCTTTTGGTTCCTAAGTTCTTTTTATTGTTTGGATTATCACAAGCATTGTTTTTCTGATATTAGCAGACTTTATGTATTTTGTTGATTACACAGTTTATCATACGTTGAAGGGGATAATCAAAACTAAGTATGGTCAAGATGCTTGTAATGTCGGAGATGAAGGAGGATTTGCTCCGAATGTTCAAGATAACAGAGAGGGACTAGTTCTGCTCATAGATGCAATTGAAAAAGCCGGTTACACTAGAAAGGTAGTCAAGTTCTCCTTTTCTAAAATGTTTTTAGTTCTTATTTCACATGATCAAAAGATGCAGGTCTTGTGTGTTTCCCTAAACAACTTCTCACAGCTTTGGTGTCAATGTTACACCACTCACATAATTTAATAACTTTTGCAGATCAAAATAGGAATGGATGTTGCTGCATCAGAATTTTTCATGAAAGATGGTAGATACGATTTAAACTTCAAGAAACAGCCAAACGATGGAGCTCATGTTCTATCAGCTGAGAGTCTTTCTGACCTTTACAGAGAATTCATCAAGGACTTCCCAATTGTCTCTATCGAAGATCCTTTTGACCAGGATGATTGGAGCTCATGGGCTTCATTGCAATCCTCTGTGGATATCCAACTCGTGGGGGATGACTTGTTGGTCACTAACCCAAAGAGGATAGCTGAAGCTATTAAGAAAAAGTCTTGCAATGCTCTACTCTTGAAGGTAAAAATAAAAGTTTTCATAATTCATTACTTTCTCTTACCCAATTTTCCTCTCTTGCGGACCTCTTTTCTCTAGACCATTTATCAAAACCCGGTTATTGGAGATGAATTTCATTTTTTGTGTAATTCATGGTTTCACAGGTTAACCAGATTGGGACAGTGACTGAGTCAATTCAAGCAGCACTTGACTCAAAAGCTGCAGGCTGGGGTGTGATGGTTAGTCACAGGAGTGGCGAGACAGAGGATAACTTCATCGCAGATCTCTCTGTTGGTTTAGCAAGCGGACAGGTACATTACATTCTCTCAATGGAGTGTTTACTCTCTAATGTAATGTTCGTTAATCATTCTCTGTTTTGTAGATCAAAACTGGTGCTCCATGCCGAAGTGAACGATTGTCAAAATACAACCAGGTAACTAACTAATATCCAAACTTATGCACTAACTAAACCAAGAATCGAGCTTCACACATGAAATGTTCGCATGTATACTTGTTTTCACATTTCTAGTTAGTACTGTGATCTAAAACTGGGAAAAAAACAAACACAACTTGGGAACCCATGCTAAGTGATAAGAGAATATCTGAAACCGTGAGTTTGATTTATTCCGTTGCAGCTTCTCCGTATCGAAGAGGAACTCGGCAATGTGCGCTACGCTGGCGAAGCTTTCAGATCACCGTGAGAAAAATTGAGAAAGAGGCACTCATTGACTTTTTGCTTACAGAATGAGATAAAGCCAAATGAACCCTTAATATCAAGTTTTCTAAAAAAACAAATAAAAGAAACTGCTTTTTCCACTTGCGTCTTGTGTTGTATTGTGATTGATACTGATATAAACATGGATCAACCAGGCATTTTTCAGATTAATCAGATGACCGGGATAAACCGGAGTTTGCCACTATCTTTACTCGGATTCATGTCGATTTGATTGTTCCTAAGTTCCAATGATTAAGAAGGAGTGTTTCTTTCATGGTAGCAATGTTCACAGCTGAGACAAATAAATATGGTATGGACATAACTGTCGGTCAACGAATAAATTAGTTGGCGTTATTCATGCAGCTAAAACAAAACAAATACGTTATGGGCATTGTTTTTTGATTTTATCTCTTCGGGGATGATTGGTTGTTGTTGTAGAGTCTTTCCACAGCCCAAAATATGTCTAGAGCACTAAGACTCATCCAATCTTGCTTTCGACATTATTACGAAGGGAATTTAATGGGAAGTGTCACATTTGCCAAAACCTTTTCCCAAATGCCACAATTTTTTTTTCTTTTTTTTATAAAATGTCATATCTGTATTTTTGGTATGTGAGCAAAGTACGAAAATGTCTATTTCAAAAAAAAGCATAAGATTTCAAACAATTTAAGATCTGGCGAGTGATGTGACGTTAGAGTCGTGGAAGAGATTTGATGGACTAACTATAGGAGTAGGCTGTGGACTTGTCTACGAGCATTATTTTGGTAACTTGTCCACGATCATTATTTTAAGTAAGACATCCACGAGTTCAAATTGGAGAATAATAGTTGAAATGACATATTTTGGACATCCGGTCCACGAGTATTATTTATGTAACTTGTCTATGAGTACTCGTAGACAATACTACTCTCCAATTTGTCTTCGTAAAAGATGTCTACAATTAATGTTACACTTGTTAACACCTAAAAACCTATGCTTTAGTACTTAAGAGCAAGAAAAAAAAACTGTTTTGTTGTGAAATTTATTTATTTTTTTTGTAAATTTTTCTTACTTGAATCCTCATTTTCTGAGTTTTTGTTTCTTGTCGGATCTTCAAATGCCAGAGAAAGGAGTGATTTTGCCTTTGATACTGAGCCACTTAATGTTTATACGGTGAAGCCACTCTGCTTCAATGGCGACTTGGTGCTCTTACAACACTCGTCTTCTTCCTCATGTTAGTGGTTTGGAGCATTGATGATTATTCGATTCAAGTCGAGCCATGGAGATTAAATGTTAACCATTTAAAGCTTTGTACCATTGAAGCATAAGGTTTGGCCGTAAAGCATAGGGACAATTTGAACTCGTGGATATCTTACTTAAAATAATGTTTGTGGACAAATTACCAAAATAATGTTCGTGTACAAGTCCACAACCTACTCGAATAATTGGTCCATCAAATCTCGTCCATGGTTTGAATGTCATATCACTCGCCAATCCTAAGCTCCTTCCTACGAAGGACATTTTCGTCTTTTTACTCACATTTCAAAAGTACAGTTATAGCATTTTGTGAAATGAGTTATTGTATGTGGCATTTATATTTTTTGTGACATATTTGTTAAATTCCTCTGCGTTATCAAAACTAGAGTCCAAATGTAACAAAATCAGATTTTTGGGCTGTACGTATCAAAATTCCCACAACACATAAAAAAAAGTTGTGAACTTTTTTTTTCTTTCCTCTCTCTCTCTTTTTTCCATTCTATTTCTTTTTTTACTTTTTTTTTTACATTTTGCACTAAGAAAAGGAATTAAAACATACATATTTAGTGACAAAAAAATATACATAACTCATCTAAATCTATATAATATATATATATAGAACATCTTTACGTGTATATTTAACTGAAATATATATATATATAATGTTTTTACATGTGTATAATTTTTTTAATTTATATGAGATATATTTGTAGTTACCTATATTATTATTACAATTATTATTATTATTATTATTATTATTAGGACTCAGATTCTCTCTGACGATGTCACGGGGAAGTACTCCAAAAATCTCTAACTATTTAAAAAAATTAAATAAATTTCAAATTTAGAATGATATATTACGAACTAGTTTAAAAATATAGGCTAACTATCAATTTAAAATTATCTAAAAAGGAGAAAAATAAATAGGGCTAGTTACATAGATGTTGAACATATATAACTGTTAGTAAAACACACAACCATCAAAATGATATGATAAAAAAATGATTATAATAAAAAGTATGATGGCGAAAATACGTGATTTTAAATCAAAAAGTATCAAAAAAAGTCATAATGAATCGAGGCAACTTTGAATTTTTTTTTAACTATTATAAATATAAGTTGTTTTATGAAAAATTATGATAAAGAGATGCTACCCTCATAAGAATTTATTGAGATTTATATTATTAGTAGAAAAAAATATTATTGTGAATAAATGTGAACATAAGTGAAAAATATCGAACGAAAAGTTATAATGAGTAGACGCAACTTTATACTAAAACAATTATAAATATAAAATATATTTAATCCTAAGTGAAAATGTATCAACGAAAAGCTATAATAAGAAGACACAACTTTTAAAAAATAAAAAATACTAAATAACTAAAAATTAAATATAAATATATGTATATATATTTTTTTTTATGAAAAGTTACGATAAATAAACGCAGCCGTAAAATATATATTTAAATTGATTAAAATTACTACATTACTATAGTCATTACGAAAATCTATAGTTTGATCAAGAATTAGAGGAACTTCTTCAAACTTAAAATTATATATGTTAAAAAATTGTTTAGAGTATAGAATAACGTTGGATATCAAAACTAAAATTATTTAAATTCATAATAAAACGAAAAATCTGTGTCAAATAACCAAAGTTTGGTAGTTGTCTAAGAAGAGAGACAAATGTATAGAGTTCAAAAGACATGAACATTTAAATATACACAACTGTTTGTAAAAAACACAACTATTAAAACGAAAAATTGTGATGAAAAAATACGAACAAAATATGGTAAAAAGATACATCTTTTAAATGAATAGATGCAACTTTATAAACAGACATAACGGTAGAAGATATTTTTCAGATTATTAAAAATAAAATAAAAATATTTTACGAAATGTTACAATGAAAAGATATAATCGTCGAAGACATTTTTCAGATTGTTATTATTATTATTATTATCATCATTATATATATTATTTATGATAATCTACATTTTAAAATACCATGGAATATGTTATAAAATTATTTTCTTATTCACTAATATTAATATACTTTTCTTAATCAATAAAAAAAAAAAATCTACAGCATACATATATATTTACCAATCAAGCTTTCATTTTTAAATAGGCACAGGTAAAATTCTACAGCCACATCTAAAATTCTGCAGCCACAGCCAAAAAACCTACAACTCAAAATCTACAGCACAAAAACTAAAATTACAGTCCTTCAACCAATCGGGTTTGTTTATGTTTATCAATAAATACAAAAGTTAAAATTGAATAACTATATATAAATATAATATATTACATTTTTGAAATACTAATCAATTTTGAAATTTCCAAACAAAACCGATAATTAAATCCTACTGAAGAATGCTTTTGATTGCGACGAATGAATGATCTGGAGCATGTGAGCAAGTTCTATTCTCCTTACGCCAATGTGCTTTCGTATTTTACCATTTTTAAGATAAAGTTGAGTATAAAACGTAATGGCCCAAATGGGAAAACACTTGAGTCACGTGGAAGTGGTTTTCCGTGTTCAGTTTTGATTTGCATAAAGCATCAAAAGCTATCAATTATCAAGAAATAACAACGCTACCTAATGAGAACATCTTCCTTTTTATTTTAATATTTTATATTTTCTTAACAAGCCATATAATGTGTTTTCTTGTGAAAAAAAAGATCAATATTCCATTAATCAAAGGGTTTCTTAATTTAATATCATAACTTATATAATGGACTGTTAACAACAACAAAAGACTTATATAATGGATTTTACAAATAAAATAAGTTATATAATCTGCTGATATATCTCACAGTGTTTGAGCACAAAACACAAACAATTTAATTTGGTAACTCCGTAATATATGCAAAATATAAGGCCACAATTACGAAAAAACGATTAAGATAAACTGGTTATAAATAGCGAAACCAAATCTTTTATGTCAGCCCACACTAACAATTTAATTTAGAAAACCTACGAAAAACAAAAAAGTGGCTACCAGATCTTTGGTGAGTCCAATTTATTAGCTCTCCAATTTGATAGCAACGAATATGTACTACCATCTTTATATTTTATTGACAAGTTAATGAAATATTGAGAGGTCAGAAATCCGATAAGCCTTTGATTCTTTTTGTGCATTTGCATTTTTGGTTTATTAATTACAGTGAAGTTTATCATAAAAAATTACAATGAAGTGCGTAGCCATCGAGATATGTTAGAATGTAAAAATAAACTCGTACATTGGAAGTTTGAAAGAGTAAAAAGCTCTGCTTTGGAATCGTGTGTTTATTATATAGAAAAAAACACGATTTATTGCTAACCAAGCAATAGGTGTAAATTGTAAACGCAAACATGACACACATTTGATTGACGCTTCACGTTTGTGTTTACAATTTGCTATTGATATATGATGATAAACATATTGTAACACGTAAACAAATCAAACTATAAATTTTATGTCTCTCCAAATTAGAATATTTCAAATTTGTTTCAGTCAATTTTTTTTTTTTTAAAGTACTTATACACATCTATGTGCATTACACAATTGAACTATGCACTTAAAAAAATGTACTATTTAAACCAAAGAAAGTAAGGCCCTAAAAGGAACCCCAAAGAGAACAATCTTGAATTTGAAATGCACACACGTCATAGAAATACAACGCATCGATCGTCAATATTTTATCAACAATATAAGATACTTGAATGCGAGCCGGTCAATATATTAGCAGTAGCCATCATTTGGCACTTTCAATATCATAAAATCTAAGTTTGGTTTAAATTATTTTAATGTGCAAACATATCTTTATTTCTTTGTAAATCAACTGCTCCTTGGTATTACGTTTGTATCTTTTTATGATATCTGAATTACCTACTTGGCTACTTCTAATCAAATCTTAGAGATACACACACAAAAGTACATAAAATTTACAAGCTTGATTGGACCATCACGCTTAGGCCACGCTCTTTCGATCGCGCGTTGATCCTTACGTCTACCTCAATATTCACTATTCAGCAGTGTACGTGGATCGCAACTATTTGGACTTTTTGGCCATGTGCAAAATCTGTCAAAACTATCTTCGAGAAACAACTGTAATCTCTCCAATAATAAAATAATCAGACGAGCGTAACGTGTGCCGTCGTTAATTCGCGAAATAAGAAAGCTTAATAATATATATATATATATATATATATATATATACATCAACAAAAAATCAAACCTATAAATAAGACATGCATACATACATACCGATGTTACAAAGTCTCATTTGAGAATAATAGAGCGATAATAATAGAAAACTAAAGAAACGATATGACGTCGTTTTGCTCCACTATTTCTCTTCTTCTTCTTCTCTCTCTTTCGTCGGCGGTTATCTCCGATGACGCCTCTTTCCAGAAACTTCCGGTGCCGGAAACTAGGTCAGGCCCTGAAGCTTTCGCCTTTGATTCCACCGGAAAAGGGTTCTACACCGGAGTCTCCGGCGGTAAAATCCTCAAGTGGCTTCCCGAGACAGGTTATGTCGATTTTGCCCAGATCGCAGAATCCTCGTAAGTCTTTTAATTTCTTTGGATCTTCAAGATCATAACTTTTTGATGATTATGTTTCTGTTTTTTTTTTAAAAAAAAATTGGAATCTAATGTCATCATTCTTTTGGTTTTAATCTCATGTCATAATTTCATTATTCGTGTCTTTGTGATCATTAATATCATTTCCTTTTTCTATTATGACCGCAATTTTGGAAAATAAGACTATGGAATACGAGGGATCAGAGCTATTAGCTTTCTAATTTTTTTTTAAAAACAAATCATATCCGGATTTAAATCCAATTTTTTTTGGAATATTTGATTCACGCGATGATGAAAATATGATTTTTAGGGGTTATATATAACGAGAAGGAAATTAAGTTAACAGTCCAATAACAAAAAATGGGATAGTGGATGATATTTATTTAATTTATCCACCCGTAAACTTGTATGAATGATTAGGAGATAGGAACTTCATGTAGGGACGAGTGGACGAAACGCAACCTTTTTCGTTCCTCGTTTTTATCGGCATGCGTTAGCAAATCTGTCGTAGACCGATTAGGTAACCAAAACGCATCTCAGCTTTCACACACACACACGCTTCCACGTAAAACAAGTCAACTAACGCACGCACTTACATTACTGATACCTACTAATAAATTTAAGTTTTTTTTCTTTTGTAATAATAATAAAAAAAATTATAAATAGGAAATCTTCCAAGTCCATGGTTAATTTATTTTAATTATTAAATTGTTTTAAATTGGTTTGATTACTTCAGGAACTCTTCATGGTGTGATGGAACTATTGGAACGGCTTTAGCCGGAAGATGTGGTCGACCGGCAGGAATAGCGTTCAACGAGAAAACAGGTGATCTCTACGTCGCCGATGCTCCGTTGGGTCTTCACGTTGTTTCCCCCGCCGGTGGTTTGGCCACAAAGATCGCCGACAGTGTTGACGGAAAGCCTTTCAAGTTTCTCGACGGTCTTGACGTTGATCCCACTACTGGTGTCGTCTACTTCACTTCCTTCAGCTCACGCTTCACCCCAATGTAAAGTTTCTTCTTCTTCTATACAAAAAATTTTAGAAACGAAACTAAAAATAACACTCTACAAACTAAAATGGCAATGGATTTTTCGCTTATAAAATATGAATTTATCATTATCTTTATAACTTTATAACAAATTCAAAAGATAAAGTTCTAATAAAATCGATACATTAAAGAACATTTTATATATATTGACAATTTTGCTTTCTTTTTGGTTAATGGTGCTCTAATTGATGAAAGCTTTTCACATAAAGAAAATATCATTCAAAACGATTTATCTATATTAAAATTGGTAAAAGAAAGCAGTTTCTCAAATAATATTTATTATTGAAGTTTTTATTTTATTGATTATTTACGCAGCCAAGTGTTGATTGCATTGGGATTAAAGGACGCAACCGGAAAGCTCTACAAATACGACCCATCAACCAAAGTCGTAACTGTATTGATGGAAGGGCTAAGTGGTTCGGCCGGCTGTGCAGTGAGCTCAGATGGTTCGTTCGTCCTGGTTAGTCAGTTTACGAAGAGTAACATTAAGAGGTATTGGATCAAGGGACCCAAAGCTGGTTCTTCTGAAGATTTCACTAACGCAGTCTCAAACCCTGACAATATCAAAAGAATTGGTTCTACTGGAAACTTTTGGGTCGCTTCCGTCGTGAACAAGATCATCGTGCCTACGAACCCATCAGCAGTTAAAGTAAACTCTGATGGTGAAGTGCTTCAGACAATTCCTCTCAAAGATAAACTCGGAGACACCTTGCTCAGCGAAGTCAATGAATTCGAGGGCAATCTATATATCGGAACTCTCACCGGACCATTTGCTGGAGTTCTTAAGCTCGAAAATAACACTGAAGCTTCTTGTCGTGTCACTTAGATCTCTGATTTGATTGCAGCCGGTGTTTACAATCATATGAGCTTTATATTTATTTCTAAATATGTTCAAAATGTCAGAACCGTATAGTGGTTTGATTTTTTATATATCTTGTTTTAATTATCTTTTTTCATTAAATTTTATTTTGTAAATCTAAACGGAAAAGTATGGTTTATGTTTCATTTTGTTATATTTTACACTGTGAAGTTGTTTGATAAAATTAACTAATATAGTTTATTTTCAAAAGACAATCTTAACATTTTAACATACAAACACAACGAAAACATTCGAATTATAAACCACCATCTCACATATGTAAAACAACTAAAGATGATTTTGGAAAAAGTGTGGACAATACTCCCTCGAAGATCCCTCAAGAATGTCGACGAAATAAATTGATCCTTCGAACGACCAGTATATAATAGGCCCCAACATCGTAACCCGCCAAAAAAAATTATGGGGCCATAAGAAATGGCTCGCCTTTGTGAAAGATTTCAACAGGCAATTGGTTTATTCACACGGAACGGATCAAACAATAAATACACATGTACGAAGAAACATATTCACTTCGACTATGCGGAACATACACTCCTAATTTATATGACAATGTTCAAGGGTCAACTAATTGCACTAAGGCTATCAAGATACATCACACTCGCCAAAAATATGACGCAGTCGGTCTTCTAAACTTGTATGGTTATATTGATCTCCGACCACTCAAAATGTGATATTCGAAAACTCGGGTCATATAAATTTTCTATGACTATACTTTCACTACTTCTAGTTCTAGATAGTGCAAAGAGGACAATAGGAGAGAGCTAGAGAGGTATAAAAAAGAGATTCAGATAACAGTTGTTAGAAAGTTTCAAGCCATTTTTAAAAAGAAATGTTTCGTTCATTTGAATCCGTTTTAAACCCACTTAATACTAGATTAGACCATGGATCAGTTCCGATATTTTTTTGCTCTCTAAACAGTTGTTACATAAGCGTCGAAAAGTCTTTTGGAAAATAAGTTTCATATTGTATTCCCGAGTTATCTTCACCATAATGTCTCATGAATGCTCTTCCAAACTAGAAACTGAAAAAGGAATCATACCCCAAACTCCGAAAGGTGCCTAGTTGAGCTAGCTATATGAATATTACATTATACGATGAAAAGATTTGATTTTAAACAAAATTTTTGAACGATTTTTTTTGGATCAAAATTTTCAAAACAATATCTTAAATCTGGAAATTACTACGGACAAATTATCAATATTTACCAATAACATAAGAAAATCGAATATGGCCAGATTGGCAGATTTTATAACAAAATATTAAATTGTTATTTCTGTTAATTTTACAAACCCTTATACACCATTCATATTTCTTTCCTTTTATTTGTGCTTTCTGTTTTTTTTGTTTAGTTTCCTTTCTTGTTTGTTTTCTTATTTTCTAAAATCATAAAACGAATCATTCTAACAATCTTCTCTAATATCATACTACTAATCAATCTTAATTCTTAGCCTGATTTGTTACTCTACAAAAACTTGAACAATCACTCATTCAGCATTTAATGTGGGTTGCAATGATTTGACTTTTATACTCCACAAATTTTGTCAAATCCCCAGAAAAAAGAAATAATCCATTTATTTACGGAACAATAGATCTTTTTCTTTTTTGTTGGTCAATGACTCACTGTCAAAACAAGAAATCTCTATTTACCTTATTTTCAAATCCAACCTTATAAATAAACACACATACACACATACAGAGATTCGTGTACTAACTTTAGATTCATAGATTGTTGATAAAATCGACTAATTAAAGATACGATAATGGCGTCGTTTGTCTTTGTGATTTCTCTTCTCCTTCTCTCTCTTTCGTCGGCTGTTTTCTCCGATGACGCGTCTTTCCAGAAACTTCCGGTGCCGGGACATAGGTCAGGTCCTGAATCTTTCGCCTTTGATTCCACCGGCAAAGGTTTCTACACCGGAGTCTCCGGTGGTAAAATCCTCAAGTACGTCCCCGAGAAGGGTTATGTCGATTTTGCCCAGATCACGGAGTCCTCGTAAGTTTCTCGTTCTTAGCTTCTTACGATCTCCAAGATTATAGTTCTTGATGATTATGCTTCTTGTTTAAGGAATATTTTCCTTAATAAAATATCAATTGTTAGCTAATGTTATTAAGACGTGTTTGTATGATCATTGTCTTTGAATTTTCATATATTGTTTTTCTTAATAACAAATTATTTCGTAAGCTCTGTGATTTTATTAGACAAGAAATCACCATACCCAAATTTAAATTCGTTGTCATGAGAAGAAATGTCAATGACATTTTTACTCGTTCTATATAATAATTTTTAATTGGTTTGATTACTTTAGGAACTCGGCATGGTGCAACGGAGCATTTGGAACCGCTTTCGCCGGAAAGTGCGGTCGACCAGCTGGAATAGCCTTAAACAGCAAAACAGGTGATCTCTATGTCGCCGATGCTCCGTTAGGTCTTCACGTTATCTCTCCCGCCGGAGGTTTGGCCACAAAGCTCGCCGACAGTGTCGACGGAAAGCCCTTCAAGTTTTTAGACGGTCTTGACGTTGATCCCACCACCGGCGTCGTCTACTTCACTTCCTTCAGCTCCAAGTTCGGTCCCCGGTAAAGTGTATTCCCTATCTATATACATATTTATCTGTCTATAACTCAAACACGCACGCCTCCAATTATGAACCTAGTTATGATATATAGGTAATAGTACAAATTACAAATATGAAGCTACAAATCCCTTGTAGTTTTGATGAACATGAAACTATAAGGAAAAAAGAAAATATTAATTGACCAACCTATATATGTTATCAAAAACAGTTGTTATGTTTGGTAATCGTTTTTTCAAAATCAACTTTTACATGCTTACAAATAAATATATGTAATGTGTACTGTTGACAATAAAAAAAATGTAATGTGTACTAAATAATTGTTGGTAATGCTATGCAGCGAAGTGTTACTAGCAGTGGGATTAAAAGACGCGAGCGGAAAGCTCTTCAAATACGACCCAGCGACCAGAGCCGTGACTCGGTTAATGGAAGGTCTAAGTGGTGCGGCTGGTTGTGCCGTGAGCTCAGATGGTTCGTTCGTGCTGGTTAGCGAGTTCATAAAGAGTAACATCAAGAGATACTGGATTAAAGGACCCAGAGCTGGAACTATTGAAGACTTCACAAGTCTTGTCTCGAACCCCGACAACATCAGGAGGGTAGGTTCTACCGGAGATTTCTGGGTGGCCTCCGTCGTGAACAAGGTTGTCGTGCCTACCGACCCTAGGGCGGTCAAAATAGACTCTAATGGAAAAGTGCTTCAGACCATTTTTCTCAAGAATGAGTTTGGGAATACTTTGCTTAGTGAAGTCAACGAGTTCAACGGCCATCTTTATATCGGAACTCTTACTGGACCTTTCGCCGGAGTCATGAAACTTTAAATTGGTTATTAGTCATAAGGTTGTTTGGTGATTACCATTTTTGAAATCATCTTAAGATGTCTCTTGACAACTACTAAAACCATAATAAAGGTATAATATCACCTCAAATTTCCTGCCTGTAATATTGGTGACAAATTTGTTTCTATTTTCTAAGGCTTGGTGGTCTTCTTGTTTCCCCCTTGGTTTTACTTAATAACGACGCCAAACAGAAAAAGATATGTACGTATATTAAAATTATACTAAAAAAACAAATATGATCTAGAATATGAAATGCACACACGTTAAATACATTGACTTTTTATATAACACGTTACATACACACCTTCTTATACCAATAAAGAATATACTAGAATGCGGCCGAATTATGTAGGTACATTCGTTTTGACCATTTCAATGTCGTAAAATCCAGAGGTGTGAATGGTGATATATAAAATGATGTGCGGTGCTGTTCGGTAAGACGATTTATTTTGCACTATCACAATCTATGAAAATACTACAACTACACTTTAACCGTACCGCTTTTGGATCACACCTCACATAAACCATAATTCTCACTATTTTTATGGTTAAAATATGGATCGCTTTTTATTTCCGCTAACCGCATTTACAAGTACATTACAAAACCAAATGTCGACATATTCTGTTTTCATTTCAATCTATTGCTCTTAAGAAAATGTGTATCTTTTCATCATTAATCTACTTATAATCAGTCCTAAAATTAACATAATTTAGGCGTATTTATTTCTTAATATACAATTGATTACTAATTTTAGTTTGATTTCTTTCTATAAATACTGTCTCTTGTCAACTTTAGAAATACAAAAGAAGAAATCTTGATAAAAGGACATTTCGAAAGAAAGTACAAAATAAATCTATAAATATACATACAGATAACACAGATTGATAACAAAACACAACCACAGAAACATTATGAGGTCGTTTGTCTCCGTGATCTCTCTTCTTCTTCTTCTCTCATTTTCTTCTTCTGTTTTATCAGACAATAAGTCTTTTCAAAAACTTCCGGTACCGGGAAACAGGACAGGACCTGAAGCTTTCGCCTTTGATTCAACCGGCAGAGGATTTTACACGGGAGTCTCCGGCGGTAAAATCCTCAAATATCTTCCAGGGAAAGGTTACGTCGATTTTGCCCATATCACGAACTCTTCGTAAGTTTCCAAGATCATAATCTTTTTATAGAATCATGCTTCTTTGTTTTTATGATTGGAATTTAATGTTATCAAGAGTTGGATACGGACGTCAAAATTCTTTCCATATACATGATAATTATACGAACCTTTTTAATTACTAAAATCCGTAACAACATTAACTTTTCATCTTTTTAAGGTAAATAACCTTAACTTTTTCACTTCACGTAAGAAAACGAAGTAAAAATAAACTCGAAATCAGATTTGACACGAGGTACACATTGAGAAAACTTTGAGGTCAAAATACGAATTTTAGAGTCAATCATGTTATGATCAGAAATAACTGCAACCTACTCTTTTTTGGTGGTCTACTGAAACCTACTTTTAATTAAGACGATCGATTGTAAGGCCATTTATTTCCTTTTCTAGTCGACCTATTTTTTATTTTTTTTTATTTTTTATTTACAGAATGATTATATACTCACAAAATATTTGAAATAAATGTAGATTACTGTCTAGAGAACAGATAGATTTATGGATAAATTTCAATGATATAAAATATAATTAACTACATATTAAATATATCTTTTGATTTTTATTTGTAAATCGCTTATATAAAAGACATTATTTGGCAAGGAATATCGTTTCAAATATCATCGAAAGCTGATCTCGAAACTATAGAAACTTCTTTTATTTATGGGCTTACGTTAGCAAAACAAAGTGTCGTTTACGGTATAACAAAGGTTTAAATCTGCCTAAACAAACATAACAGACTAACACACGCCTCCCCTAGAAAAGTCAAATCTAACATTAACATACGCATTGCTTTTAACTATTATCAAAATTGATTTTCTTTTTCAGAAAGTCGTCGTCGTGCGACGGAGCACTTGCAACCGCTAACGCCGGAACATGTGGCCGACCGGCGGGAATAGCCTTCAACGGGAAAACAGGTGATCTTTACGTCGCCGATGCTCCATTAGGTCTCCACGTCATCTCTCGTGGCGGCGGTTTGGCCAAGAAGATCGCCGACAGTGTTGACGGCAAGCCCTTCTTGTTTCTCGACGGTCTTGACATTGATCCCACTACCGGCGTCGTCTATTTCACTTCCTTCAGCTCAACATTTGGCCCTCGGTAAAGTTTTATTTTTCTTCTACATATAAATATAAATACACTTATCATAAAATTTATGAACAAAATATATTTTCAATAGAAAATCATCGTAACAAAAAGGTTTCCTTTCTTAAAACTAATCAAATAACCTTTTTTTTTGTTTCTATGACTTAATAAACACATTTATCTTTCTTTAGTTAGAGCCAAATTAATTTTGTATTAATATGTTAACAAATGCTTCTATTTGTTCTAATGATAACCATGTTCATTTGAATCGGTAATTATAAATACATATTGTGTAATAATACTTATTATATTGGTTACGATGCATACAGCGATGTGTTGAAAGCAGTGGCATTAAAAGACTCGACCGGGAAGCTTTTCAAATACGATCCATCAAGAAAGGTCGTGACTGTATTGATGGAAGGTCTAAGTGGCTCAGCCGGATGTGCGGTTAGCTCAGACGGTTCGTTCGTGCTGGTTAGTCAGTTCACAAAAAGTAACATCAAGAGGTATTGGATCAAAGGATCTAAAGCTGGCTCTTCTGAAGACTTCACCAACTCGGTCTCGAACCCTGACAACATCAAGAGGATCGGTGCTTCTGGAAACTTTTGGGTTGCTTCGGTCGTGAACTCAGCCACCGGACCCACAAACCCTTCGGCGGTTAAAGTTAGTTCTGATGGTAAAGTGCTTCAGACCATTCCCTTAAAAGATAAGTTTGGGAATACTACTTTGGTCAGCGAGGTTAACGAATTCAAAGGAAAGCTTTATATCGGAGCTCTGTTTGGTCCTTTCGCCGGAATTCTTAAGCTTTAAAGTAACATTAGTTTGGGTTTTAATTAGAAATAAAGTGATTGTTTCGAAATAAAGTCTTGACGGATCGATGTACGTTAATGTTGATTCTGTTCAAATAAAGATGATTACAAATTATAGTATGTGAAGTGTGAACTGTCATTTAAGAAATAGGTTTAAAAGAAAAGAACAATGAAAACGAAAATTCCTTTATTCCCTTATTTTATATTTAGATTAGCTGGAAAGTTTTTGGTCGGGTTCACGTGAGAAAGAGACAAAGAAAATATACGCAATTATTTCTTAGAAACAACGAATTGCTAATTGAAATAGTGGATACTATCGAGAAAAGACAAAAATCTTGTGACTCAAGTCAACCAAAAGGAGCATATAAACTAATCAAGAACCGGTCGAGAACCACCATGTAACCAATCGGTTGAGATTTAATCAAACCATATGCGTGTATAAAACTGATATTGCTCTGTTTCATGTGATGCATTAATGAATCAGAATGTTGCAAACACAAAGAGTTTTCATCCTCTGCTTTTTGTTGATTCTCTTCTCATCTCATTACCTTGTCTCCGCTCTCCAAACCTTCCAGAAGATTCCACTGCCACCGCAAATCACCGGACCCGAAGCTTTCGCATTCGATTCTCACGGTGGAGGACCTTATACCGGAGTCTCCGGCGGCAAGATTCTGAAATACCAAGGACCAAAACTTGGCTTTACAGAGTTCGCTTATATTGTACCAATCGCGTATGTTTTTCTATTCTATATTTATATAAAACTATACATACATAGATGATACATACACACATTAGTTATAAGTTAGAACTCAAATGTCTAATTCACAGGAACAAGTCACTATGTGATAAAGCAGTTGGGACATTTCTTGGTAACATTTGTGGTAGACCGGTCGGTTTAGCTTTCAATGAGAAAACCGGAGATTTATACATAGCTGATGCATACTTGGGTTTGTATGTGGTTTCATACCGCGGTGGCCTAGCCAAGCGCCTAGCCGATAGTGCAGCCGGATTTCCATTCCGGTTCCTTGATGGCTTAGATGTAGATCCGGTGACTGGTATGGTTTACTTCACATCTTTCAGCACAAGATTTGGCCCCAGGTTAACTGAAATTTGTTGTGATTTGGTTTTGTACCGGTTCGATTTGGTTTGGTCAATTTGTAAACCGGTGAAAAATATATAAATAATTTTTTTTTTTTTTTTCAGTCAACTTGTCTTGGCGGTTGCTGTTAAAGATACGACGGGGAGGCTCTTTAGGTACGATCCAAAGACTAAAAATGTCACCGTTTTGTTAAGCGGTTTAAGTGGCTCCGCCGGATGCGCTGTGAGCTCAGTCGGAGGGTTTGTTCTGGTGGGAGAGTTCTTGAGGAATCGGATCTTGAGGTATTGGATCAAGGGTCCAAAAGCCAACACGTGGGAAATTTTCGTACCGTCGATCCCGGGTCCGGACAACATAAGGAGAACGGACGGTGGAGATTTCTGGGTCGCATCAAACTCCGTGAAGCTTATAGTGGTCCCCACCGAACCATCAGCTGTGAAAATCAGTTCCGACGGTGAGATTCTCCGGCGTATGTCTCTTGGAGAATATTACGGTAATACATTAGTCAGTGAAGTGAATGAATACAAAAATGTTGTTTACTTGGGAACACTGACGACCACTTTTGTTGGTAATTTGTAATAAAGGAAAGCAATTATAAAGTTTTTCATTATTTCAATCCAACAAAATTATGATAAAATCAGAGATCTTATATAGAGAAGCACAAGATGAGCCATCCGTGAGCTTTTTCGTAGTGTTTGTCCATATCTTAATAACGTGTTGCTTCACCTTCTTATCATCCTCTCCAAATACATTGCACAATGCCTTGATGTAGTAAGGTAGTAAGGTGGGAACTCTCCGTTTATTCTCAAGAAGTACATGAGCGTTAGTCCTTCTTCATCGCAAAAACTATCTTCTATAACATTTGATGGGGAAGGAGAGAGAGCGTATACGCGATCTCTTTTTCTTATGCAAGCTTCAACATAGTCCTCTGCTAAGGAGATTGCGGAATTGAGAGAAAGGCTACGAAGAAGATAATAACGTTCATGGAGGTCTTCATTATTGTTTCTGGCTCTTCTTGCTTTTGTAAGAGAGAGAGTATATGTACATACATACATATGTATGTTTGAGATTAGCTGAAACTGTAAATAGTTTTTCTTTAACACTGTCATCTCATTTTATCAAAGAGAAATAAAAACATAAAACAAACAACATTAGCCCAACATTAAAACATAAACGAAAGCCCATAACGAGCCCAAATAGAAAGGAAGGAGGGGAAGTCGCCAACACGATGCACACGCGGCAGCTAGAAACAAAAGTCGAGACACGTGTGACGGAGGGGAAGCGGTTGATCGCCGGTCCTATTTAAGACTTGAAACTTGTTTCACATTAACTTCATATTTCATTGGTTACAGTGATATCAGTTTTAGCTTCATTTATGAAGTTTGACATTAAAGACGTATAATCGGTTTCTTTAGGTTCATTCAAATGAGATTCGGGAATAGAGTCGGAATCATCGGAGAGAGCTGAGGTAATCTTTAAGCAAATCAATGATGGGAGTTGCTAAAGAATCTCGGCCAAGATGCTGAAACATGATTCCGTCCATTCGAGCTTGAACTCCCTCGGTGATAGTTAATTCATCGAGCAGTCCTTTTAATGTTCTGTCAACTCCAATCACCGAGCTTCCTATACCGCTTAAGATATCTGGTAGTGATGTAGAAGGTCTTGAAAGCTCAACAAGAGTTACCTGTATTCACCACAAGAAAAAGCAGAGTATCAAATATCATCTACTTTGAGCTTTTTTGAGTTATAAATATTTGTAAGAAAGATGAGTTCACTGAAGCAAAAGAGAGTTTAATAATGGCGAACCTTCTTATCAAGAGGAATATTAGCTTTCTGTTTAGCGATGGCTATAGCTCGGGACAGCCCGCCGAGAGCATCTATTAGACCACGAGAATGAGCATCCTTACCGGTCCAGACTCTGCCTTGTGCAACTTCTTCCATCTTGTCGACCTAGGAACATGGTAAGAAGAAATATTTAGTCTTGCAAAAACAGGACTACAAGAGAGAAATAGTAGATTGGACCAAATACAGGCATCGATCTTGATAAGGCTGCTTTATCTCGGAAAAGCTGGTATGCATGCTGTGCAGACTTCTCAAACAGTTCTGCTTCCTCTGGCCTGTAAACATAATTTTGTTGTTTTTATTGTGAATGAAAGGAACATACAGGTCTCAAAAGAGCAGTTTTGAGGATCGAAATTGACAAAAAGAGAAAAACCAAATTGGCATCAATTGGGTGACAAAAGAAGTCTGAGACGGTTAGAGCCTAATTAGGTAAAAAATCAGTGTAATAAACAGAGTGAGGTCACTCACTTAAAAGGTCTTTCCTCAGCCCCCAGAAGCTCAGCATATTTTCCTCTAGATATAGTTTCCTTGTTGAAGCCAATCTTTTCGTATAGTTTGGCCAAGGTAAATCTTGCTGTAACAACAAGAACAAACAAAAGCAATCAAGCATGGCGAGGGTTGGTGGAAGAGACAGTTGTACAAAGATTCAGAGCACACAACTTTCTCTTTGGCAAGTAGAAAAAGAAAGATCACCTGTGACAACTCCAATTGAGCCTGTTAATGTCAAATTTTCAGCAACAATGGTGTTTGCAGCCATTGCCATGTAGTAGCCTCCACTTGCTGCCACATCTGACATTGACGCGATAACGGGTTTTGTTTCAGCTAGTAGTTTGATCTCCCTCCACATTCTGTGTACCATTACGAATTACGAAGTATTATAATAAAGCCTAGAAGGATTTCCATTCCACACATGACCTCCAGACTTGATAGATATCATATTTGCAAATTACTAGATGCTCAATATAGCATTCTTAATCCATTCTCATGATTTAAAAGATAGCGCTTCAACTTCTAACCTCCATTGACGAATAATAATATTAAAGTAAAGGGTCTGAGTTCATCATGTTAGAAGGTGAAGCCAAACCATCCATGATATGTTAAATCATACGAGCATATTGTAGGTATATAATTCTACAACATTGACAACTAATAAAACTACTTACAAATCAGAAGCGAGAGCATCGCCTCCTGGACTATCAATTCGGATGATGGCAGCCTTATATTTTTTGGACTCTTCAAAAGAAAGAGGAAATAGAAAGTTCTGAGCTGCTGTTGAAGAACACAACAGCACACACATAGATGGAAACGTAATAAAAAAAGACCTACCTCTTACACTGCGGATCTTCTCAATTAGTTGTTCTGCTATGATAGCTGAACCAGGAGTGCTTAGCGGACCCTTAACCCGAGAAATGCTTCCCCCTGCTCTAATAATAGCTATTTGGTCTCGACCGCCACTTAGACCAAGAGTCCACTTCCTAACACCTGAGTATTTCCTGCATAAATTATTTCAATCGAGAATATCTGCATTTTACTAGCCTGTAAAATTGATAAAATTGCATGAGGCTAAAAGGGAACTGTAAAACAATATAAAAAAATCTTTCCTACAAATATTACGTACAAGTAAAATAAGAAACAGCAAACTTGAAGTCAACTAAGTATGCATGGCTCCATTTACTATATAAATCACAAACATCTATTCCTCCCAAAATAGGAACCAAAAAAGAAGACATATCTGCTCTGCATTTTGTTGAATTACGATCTCAAGTCCGTATTCCACATGGTATTCATTTCTCCATATCACACTCGAAATCAAGATTACAAAATTATGCAGGAACCACCTAGGACCCATTATGTATACATTACCCATTAGTACAAGGCTTGAGCCAAGTGTACATGCAAAAATAATAGCTCTAGATTCAGTAAGCCTCAGTTTGAAAGATCCATATAGTAAGAGTTAATTACTTGTAATCAACAGTAGGAAGCTTTTTGTCTTTTTCGACTCCAAGCCTCTCTTTCAGCATCGATATAACCTGCAAGAGCATTAAAAGTGAATGATATAGATCAAAAACAGTAAGGGGCCAGTATCGAATTCTCTTTTGTAGCTATAAAAGGGATTCTTTATGACCATTGTCCATCGCAATAATTTGAGAGGATACCAAAAGATCCAAGAAGAAAAGTTCATGAATAAAGGACAAACAGCAAGGATCATCACTTCTGGCTTCTGGGATCAAGTAGAAGGTACTGAATCCCACCTTTACAATAGAAATGCTATTACCTCGTCATCATACCGAATATCCTTTATCAGCCCCTCTTCCTTTAGCTTTTCAATTTCGTAAACTCCTTGATTGATGAAACTTTCAACATCTTCTCGCTTTTTTCCTGCATAGTTCTAAGCAGAAGCCATTCAGGAAAATTAAGATGTTACAACCGTAACAACATTGTGAACAAGTCTAGCACCTGTTGAGTCAGAAACACCATCCAGCCAATTTGCATAAATGTTATCAAGTAGCACGCTCAGCATCTCATAATTTTCCTCAGATATATTTTTGCGGGAAAGCTGATCTCCAGCGCTTTTGTATTTGCCAATCCTTTGTACTTGAGGTTCAATCCCCACTTTCTCGAAGACACCTATATTTTTGAAAATAACCAGTTCACAATAAATGCGCCAAGTAACGATTCAACACCAGCTTTCTCAATAAATGAAGGATTGTCCGTACACAGTATGAGTGCATATAGTTTCTGTATGATATAGAACATAGAAAAAACTTCTCATGACTTCTTATTAAGTGAGAAATTGAGCCAAAGAAGAAACAATCCCCTACCTCCAAGAAAAGATGCTTGAACAGTCAAACCATATAGAAAGGAATAGGCACTAGGCGGGGCATAGAGCTCGTTGCATGCACAGCCAAGATAGTATTCCTTTAATCCACATATGTTGATATATCCAACAATGAATTTACCTAATAAAGATGTGTTTGATCAGCTCAATGAACTCAATCGGAAAGTTATAAACTCTGATACTCAACTGGGAATGCAGATTCAGGAGTTACCTGATTTTTTAAAATCCAATATATGCCTTCGAATTTCTTCAACCTTCCCCCACCCACAACTCAAAGGCTCAATGTGAAGGTAGACTCCCGCAATACGAGGATCATATGCCGCTTTCACGAAGTTTTCTGACAGTTGGGGCAGAGAGAGCCCAGAATTGAAACGACTCTTTAGCTGATCAGAGATCTGAACATAAGGAAAACAAAATTCAGAAGAATTTCAACCTAACTGTAGATAAAGAGGAATACAACAAAAACCCCATTAAGAAAAAATTGATACAATGTAGCTTTCCGTCAACAAAGTTCAGTAAAATTGCTACCGGAAACCTAAATTAACAGTCCCACTACTAATACCAAGAACGACACGAATGAGAAGAGACGACGAAGCGAATAACGAAACCTGGCCGCGCAATGTCATGGTCAAGACGCTTCCCTTGCGAACACGCTGCCATGGAAAAGCAAATAGCATTCGCAACTTCACAACAAAACTCTCCCACGCGTTCCTATTCTCATACTCCATTTCTCCAGTCGGATAGTCCTCATCTCTTTCCCAAGAAACTCCTTCCGCCCGCTGTTCCTGCTTCTCTTTCTCCATCTCCGCCGAGGAATCAGGTGAATCGTCGAAAGCACGAGCCGAGAATCTCTGATTGTGCGGAGAACGAAGAGGAGGTCCGATATGGGAGAATGGGGGATTCACGAGGAGAGGTCTTCTGTATAAAGCCGACGCAGAGATAAGTGACCTACTACAACTGCTAAATCTAGGAACTACATGAGGCGCGTGAAAAAGAAGTAGCTTCGCCATATTTCTCTCTCTCTGAGCTCGCTCCTGCGAAATTTTCCAGTGGAAGAAATAGAAAAAGGTGAAGAAGAAAGAGAGGATTGAGAAGGTATAGTTTCTTCCACGTCGTCACTGCTTCACCGTGTGTGACGTGTGACGGTCAAAGTCGTTACGTGGACTAACGGCTCAAAATGATTCACTAATCCAATTTTGGTTTAGTTCGGTTCAATTGAATCAGAGATACATGAACCGAAGTAGAAGCCGAAGGTCGGTTTAATTTAATTACTAATTCCTTCAAAACCGGTTTTAATTTATAATTATATCATAAAATGTTCGGTTTGGTCCTATGTTTGAAAAACCAGGTGATTCAGTTTCAAATGAATCTGGATTGAGTGGTTTACTGGTTGATCTCTCTAGTGATTTCTCGTCATCGCTAATTTTATAAAACTTCCTGTCTTCTTCTTTCCATCATCTTTGTTACTCTCACATTGACTGCTTCGAAAATATCTCCAACTATATTCTTGCTATCGCTTCTGGGTTCTGAAGAATATGAAATAATCTCCGGCGAGCGACCGTTTTTTTCCCGATTTGACTCTTCTTCCGGTAGGTGAAAACTGAAAGTTTATTGCTCTTTGATTCCTTTGATTACGATCAGATTCGAGATGTTATCTTCTGAGAGTCTTTGTTTGATTCACTTGTCTTGATCGCATGGTCAAGTGTTCTTGAAGTCATTTTGAAGCTGGAATCTTGCATTTTGGAGTTTCTTTTATCTCGCATGCCAATTTTTTTTTTGCCAACTCGTATCGAATTGAAAACAGGAAATTATTGTCTTTGTCTGCAATTTCTAGCTTTCAGATTTTCTTCTTCATTGCAACTTTTGGGGCAATGGCGCTCGATAGTTCTGTTGCTTTGTCACCTCGCCGGCGGCATGGTTTGTTGCGGGATCAGGTTCAGCTTATTAAAAGAAAGGACTCTGGCAGATATGAGATAGCTCCAATTGAGGATCCATTGTCTTTTGAAAAGGGTTTCTACGTTGTTATCCGTGCTTGCCAGTTATTGGCTCAGAAGAACGATGGGCTCATTTTGGTTGGGTTAGCTGGTCCTTCTGGAGCTGGGAAAACCATTTTCACTGAGAAGATTCTCAATTTCATGCCTAGTATAGCTATCGTAAACATGGACAACTATAATGATGCTTCCCGTGTGATCGATGGAAACTTTGATGGTATGCACCTCTATGATATACCCTTCTTGTTATGGCTTCATTCAATCATTTATCTCTTACGTATATAATCTGATATAAAGAGCAAGTGTCTGAAATATTTTTGCAATTTTCTTTGTTTTGTTGCAGACCCACGGTTGACTGACTATGACACACTTCTTGACAATATACATGGCCTAAGGGATGGAAAACCTGTTCAGGTTCCAATATATGACTTCAAGTCGAGTTCCCGAATTGGTTATAGGTATAGATTTTTCCCGTTGGTGCATATGCTACTGTTCAAAACTTGTGGGTAGACAGCATTATACTTGAATTCCTGGGAACCACTTGATTTACAAAGTGGTTATACTAATTTCATGGTGTTCATTGTGATGTTAACAGTACCCCTTCTTATAAATGTTCCTCATTAATTCGTTTAAGGAAAAAAAATCATTTATATTTCAACACATCAATTATTTTGAACAACTGTTACTTGAAAAGAGCTACCCATCTGCAATGACTTATCAGTTTCTTTCGTGCTTTCTATAGAACGCTTGAGGTGCCTAGCTCTTGCATTGTTATTCTTGAAGGCATATATGCTTTGAGTGAGAAGCTACGGCCTCTGCTTGATCTTCGTGTCTCTGTCACTGGTGGAGTGCATTTTGATCTTGTCAAGCGTGTTTTGCGGGACATTGAACGTGCTGGCCAGGAACCTGAAGAAATAATTCATCAAATATCTGAGACGGTTTTCATGCTAATCTTTTGCTATCTTTATTTTTGTGTCCTGGTTGATCTCGTAGCTCTCATCCCTGCTGTTTGGAGTCGCTTCAAATATGGATGAAACATGAAATGAGACTCCCACCGTTTGTTTTGAGTCTTTGGACAGTAAAATTTATTATGTGTTTTTCTCCAACCAGGTGTATCCTATGTACAAGGCGTTTATTGAACCTGATCTGAAGACAGCTCAAATCAAGATCCTCAATAAGTTTAACCCCTTCAGTGGCTTTCAGAACCCAACATATATTTTAAAGGTTACAGAATTTATGTTGTTCAAAAGTGTAGTATCGTGGCGTTTCATATAATCTGTGACTAGCTGTATTGTAGCAGCGATACTTTCCCAGTTGGAGTGATTTTTGTTATCTTATTGCAGTCAACAAAGGCTGTAACACTAGAACAAATGAAGGCAGCTCTGTCTGAAGATTTCAAGGAACATACAGAGGAAACTTATGACATATATCTGCTACCACCAGGCGAGGATCCTGAAGCATGCCAATCATACCTCAGAATGAGGAACCGGGATGGAAAATACAATCTCATGTTTGAGGTTCAGACTAGTTTTTTCTTCTGTATAAACACATTTTAAGAACAGATGGGCAGGTTTTAATCTCATATCTAAGCTGAATGAATGGGTTGTTGAATTGATGACTGATTACCGCTTTATGTATCGCTTTCAGGAGTGGGTTACAGATCGTCCATTTATTATATCACCCAGAATAACTTTTGAAGTCAGCGTTCGTCTTCTCGGAGGATTAATGGCACTGGGTTATACCATTGCAACAATCTTGAAAAGAAAAAGTCATATCTTTGATGATGACAAGGTAATAGTGAAGACTGATTGGTTGGAGCAACTGAATCGGACATATGTTCAGGTAATATCTGCTTCTCTTGCTCTCTATATAAGTTTATACTGTCTTTGGGGTGGTATTTTGAAATTAATAGTCAACTTTTTTTCAACTCTCTTATGAAGGTACAAGGTAAAGACCGTTCCTTCGTCAAAAATGTGGCAGACCAACTCGGATTGGAAGGTTCATATGTTCCACATACATATATTGAACAGATACAGCTGGAGAGGCTTGTAAATGATGTTTTGGTATGAGTTGTGTTTATCACACACAGATCTGGTTGATTATATCGTGATGGTAATTTTATATGTCCGGTCTCCCTGGTCATGTTTCAGGCTTTACCAGATGACTTGAAGACAAAACTTAGCTTAGATGATGATACAGTTTCTAGCCCTAAAGAAGCCCTCTCAAGAGCTTCTGTTGATAGTAGGATGAAATATCTTCACGGGTATCTTCTAATCCTTTCTCCTTGATTGGCTAAAGTTGAGAAAAAGACAGAATCTTAGACAACATATGTTACGTCAGGGAATCATCTGACTTGTGTAATGATGCACGTTTTAACAGCGGTGTATCAAAGTCTTACACAAACCAAAGACACAAAGTCTTGCCTAACTTGACAAGACTTGCTGTTAACAATAGAATGTTAGATGCCAGAGCCCCTGCTTCACCGGCCACTCTTCCAAATCAGGTAAAGCGGTCTCTCTGTTTTTTCTTCTGAGATCTTTCAAAATTTTCGGTTCTGTTGTTGCAAAGTGATAGTTTTGGCTTACAATTAAATCACTGAACATACGGTGTTCTATAGGGTTTTATCACTCAGCTTTCAGACCAAATATCAACACTGAACGAGAGGATGGATGAATTCACATCCCGCATTGAAGAGCTGAATTCCAAGATCCCGAACAGGATAGCTGCTTCAGGTAGTCAACATAACTTGGCTTTACCAATCGAAAACGGTAATGGGTCTGTCTTATCACTGTCCTCATCCGCATCTCAGCTCGTAAGGGAATCTCCTCTGTTGGAAGAGGTATGTTTACAAACTCTCCAAAATCAGAATCACATACAGTCAGTTTTCTTATTGATTGCTTCACTCCAATAGACAACAACAGAGCATCAGAGAGAGCTTTAGACTCAATTGAGACAATGGAAGGGTCTGACCATGAATATAAGACAGAGATCTTAGGTCACGATTTGCAAAATAATTCATTTTTCTTCGTGATTTTTAATAACTTTTCATCTTCTGAACAGGTCGTACTTGTAATGGACACACTGAGCAATCTTCTTCGGGAGTATGTTGGAGAAAGGTCTCGCATAGAGAGACTCGACAGCAACAGAACAAACAGTACAACACAAAACCTTGAATCCTCTACTGTACCTATTCTTCTTGGTTTGGCCATTGGCTGCGTCGGCATTTTTGCCTACAGTCGTCTGAAATAGTTGCTGTAATAGTTGGTTACTTCACTGTGAAAACCCAAGCTTTGTGAAATAGTGGCAATGATGTAAATAACATAGTTTGGGATACACACTGGACAAATTCAGTCTTGACAATGTAAGAATAAAAGACTGATTCGGTTTACATTACCGTTTAGAAAGACTCAATACTTTTTCTCGTGGAAGAAACTGGAGTCTACAACGAAACATGAGGCAGTAAGAGCAATTTGTATCATTATGCAGTCCTAATACACAGTAGAAGAAGCAAGTTCTTTGACATCTTCAACAACATGATCATAGTCTGCCTTGAGTTTGTCTTGAATTTTTGTGCTTAGTTCTCCTTTTGCAGGCTTTGTAAGGACCAGAATGCAACGGTATGTCTGCCTCTATAAGAGTCAACAAACTGCAAATCGGTTTGACTGGTGATTTTGGCTATAGATCGTTAATTCCGTTATTTCAAATATTGAGATGATGATGATAATAGTTATGATTCTTTTGAACAGATTATGCTAACTCGATAATATCATAATACTATAATAGTGTCTTATGACATAATTCCATGATATACTTCATACAAACTTTTTCTATTTCACATGTTTGCAAACTATGAGCCTATGAGGAGATCCCTAGAGCCGAGCAGCCAACTGGTTCAAAGTGTCTATCGTTGAGCCAGAAGCTGAGCCTTCAGTCCGGTTATTAGAACATAAATAGTTCAGTGACTGTAACCAAGATACCAAAGATGGCTTGCGAATCACATCGTCTGACTCAGCCACTTGACCATACAATTCACCAAGCACCACGTTCTGTCTTTCTTTTGGTAACTTTATAATTAGCTGTGCCAATGACTTCATCAGATATGGCAACACCTGAACCCAAAAAAGTATGTAAACACACAACATTAGCATCTGAGCACATAAGTCATTCTCTAGTAGCTCAAGTAGATGGAAGAAACTTACTTGTATATCAACCAAAGAGACAAGTCGCAAAAGCAGCTCAAGAATCTGATAACCGGGATCAGACTTTCTTCCTTGCAATGAATCGGTGCTAAATGTAGAAGCCTTTTCAACAAGGCTATGAACAGAATAAAATATAGCAGGACTTCCTGCAGGTAAATGCCGGACCAAGGTTGCAATGCCTGAAGCTAAACCTTCAAAAGGTGTGATCTCAGGATAAACCTACAGTTATTTCAGCGAATCATATACATTATTGAGGATGAATAAACAGAAAAAGAGCTACGTTGCATCCATTGTTCTGTTTGCTTAGGTACCTCCAAAGATCGTTGCATGTAATAGAAAACAAGGTGTTCTTTGAGTTGGTTTCTTTCGTCCTCCTCTGACTCTTTCGCTGAAGAGAGAAATGCTACCAATAAAGTATGAGATGCTCGCGCCACTTTTCTGTTAGGATGTCCAATATATCTAGCCGCAGGATTGTTAAGGAATAGAAAAGATAGTACACGTAGTTAAACAGAACAGGATAAAGGACTTATCGATCGATCTTTTCTATAGGATACAAAAACATGGTTGATGCAACGACTCTCCTGAAGGCAGAAGCAGATAACCGTCCAATGCAAGTTGGGATTACGCGAAGATAAAACAATATTCGAGATGTCTGCACATCATCTCTTGACCATTCATATTCTATCCTCTGCGTAAACAAGTCTGCAGAAAAAACAATAAAAGATTCCAAATCTTACTAATGTACCAGCCTACAGAAAATTTTGAATATGGAATTTGCAGAAACATTTGATTTCTCAAACCTTTCGGATTCGTCAAGCTATCATAGGCAGGAATGGACTCTACAAATGATACACAAGTAGCATCATTCTCCTGAACACATGAAATCACTTCTCTAATTGTCTCCATGTATTCAGGTAAACGAATATGCCTGAAATACTCTACACAGGAGAACGAAACTAATATCTTGACTGATGTCTCCATCTTTCTTTCTTTAGACACTATTGGTTTTAGCCATTGTTTCGTAACAGCTAGCGCAAAGACGACAACCATAAGGAATGATGATTCTGCAATTTTCTCTATGTCTCCAAGCAATGTATCTTCTATACCACGAAGCAACAGAGCAATTTGACGGTGCTGTAAGTAGAGATTTTGACAGAAATCCCAAATCATATTCTCCACAATATACTTGTTCTCTTCACTTGCTAATGAATATTGATTGCAGAAAGCCCCAGTTATGGCCCCTGATTCCTTGAAGAGAACGTCAGATACATGCTCCCTGACCCAAATGAGCCTTGGTCCAATAGGATCTTTGCCAAAAGCTTTGCAAAATGATTCATATATTTGGCCTAAAGGAAATACCTGAGATAACAATGCAGAAGCGAGGCACAAAAGCAGAGGAGCAGAGGAAGAAACAGACCCACATCGAGCCAACGCTATAGCAAAGCACTTCAACAGGGTACCTTCTCTCTGAGTGGTTTGAAGTGTAACATTGCCATTAGAAACTAAAAGTTGAGCTACAAATTCTACTCGCTTTTCAGCTGAATTTCTTAGTTTAGAAATCTCAAAACTCTGTGCACCACTACTGAATCCTGTTGTGGAAGCTCTCAATACTCCAGCTGCTGCCATGAAGACAGCAAAAATAGAATACATTTCCTTAGAAGTGTCTAGTACCTCGTTCACAAAAAGAGACATTTTTTCCAAATAATTAGACCTCATATAACCTGATACAACCCACTCGATCAAATGAAAAATCATCAGACCATGAGTGACACAGGCACGAGGACCCTCGTCTTTCAACCAAATACCAAACAAGCAATCCAATAGTCTGACGTAATGAACATCCAACGAAGAAGATAAAGCATACCCAATTCCTGCAAGCACTACAGAAACAAGTTCTTCTTGAGATCCCACCAATGAGTACTCTTCTTCCAAAAGCCTGCATACCAATTCCAAGCACAAGACTTTCAAGTCTCCTGACAGAGAAGGAACACACGCAAACGCACCAGAGACCAGAACGCTTTGCGCTACTAAGTCTGGTTGGAGATTACGCCTGTCATCAACAACACCACGAATGGCCTGAATCGCTGAACCAACAAGGGCTTGAGATGGTCGAAATGCTTTCCTAATCCACACGTAGAGTAGTCTAAGAACAAGTGTGTAAGACTCAGACGGAAGAGATACATCTCGTAAAGCTAGTATGGAAATAAGAAGCTTTGCTTGGGGATCTGCTACATGGATAGTGGACTCAGAGCTAACCAAAGCTCTCAAAGCTTGAAGGTAACGTGTATCAAAGTTCTGGTTTTGGAGAGATTCACGAATCTCAGACCATGCTTGAATAATAGACCTCGCAGATGGAGCAGGATTTTGTTTCACCAAATCACCAGAGGCACTACTTCCACCCACAGTCCTTAACCATTCTTCGAGGAAAAAACTGTTGTTAGCTTTTCTCGCCATCTCTTACTAGGACTAATTCAGTAGATTCTCATCAAGTATAAGCCCTAAACCACGATAGATTAGGGGGTTTGATTCAGAATCAAAAACCCATAAGATTTCTCGCTGGGATGAACGGGAAAGAACGAAAATTCAGCATAAATTCATCGAATTTACTCTTCGCAATACGCAAACCCAGATGAATAAGCGACGGGGTCGAACAAGAGCTTCAGTTATCCACAAAACCCAACAAGTTCAGTTGATTATAAGTGCGCTTTGGCAGAAATAAAGCAAAAATTTCCATACAATAGCAAAATTGAAGAGGCTTTGGCTACGCAGCGAGTTCACGCCTCTCTCTCTTAGAGAAAACGAGAAACCGCCGGAGAAAACCAGATAATCTGCCTAGTTTGCCGTGACGGACTTGCAAAATTTGTACGTGATTAAGGACAAACCAAATAACCAGAAAACCGGAAATAAAACCGCACGGTTCCAAGTAAACCAGCTACGAGATTGTTAAATGTCTCTTTCAACTTCAATGAGGTCACAATAAATAAATTGTAGTTGTATTTCGCCAAAATGAGAAGCACATGAGCTCATTTCCTCGTTGTCTATTTAAGTCAACGCTTCACGTGACTGGTAATTTCTCTTTTTCTTAATTAACTGATCATTTGTTAATTTCTAAGTAGTATCACAATTAAATGTGTACAAACTAGAGGTTAAATTTTGGAAACCTTTCATCTGTAAAAACTAATGAATTAAAAACAAATTGTGTGTACATGATATTTTTGATCCAACCATGATGTTTTATTATTACAACCTAATCTGAAAATAAAAATATAGAAATAACCAAAACTGAAAACTTCACATAACCAAGAGGAATAAATAACTCAACACGTGTACTTCCTAAGAAATAATATTAGCTTTCATCTTATGAATTAATTTTCGCTAGTGATTAATATACGTGTTTTACTATATCTTTGGAAAGAATAAAGAAAATTTAAGGAAAAAATAAGAAGACAAATCAGTGGTGCAAGGGGTTTGGACCAGATGGGACGAGTCGCTTCTCAACACCATATCTCGGGTCGATCTCTGATCCTCCTGGCGGCGAAACTTTTCGATGATGATTACTCCGGTGAAGATCTTTCAAGAACGGTGTGAAGTCAAACTTTTTCATCGCCAGAACTCTTCTTCCCGGCCGATAGTAAAAGGGAGGCGAGGTAATAACCGGAGAAGGAAAAGGGTCTATGGTTATGGAGCTGAAATTACCAAAAAACCCTTTAGAGACGAAGAAGAGAAGAGAGATCCATAGAAGAAACCCTAAAACATGTGAGACTCTACTTGTGGTGGCCATGGAGATTAAAGATCATAGAACCATCGAAGACAGAGAGGATATATAGTGAATATATATAGATAAATATACACGTATACGTATGTATGTAGAGAGAGAGAGGGGGAGAGAGATGTGAATTGGAGACAGCGTTTTCCAACGAAGAAACTTCCTTAGCGTTCAAGGAAGAAGAGGGCTCATTAAATTTGTAGTTCATGATAAACTCAAACCTCGCATCATATATTATTTTATTTTACATTTCAAATTCTGTTTGGTACAAAAGCTTAATTAACAAGATACAAAGAGAGAAACACAGTGGAACATAAAATTGCATGTCAAGTTAAGATAAGATAATTAACGGATTTTGTTAGCACATTGAATGATTGATCTTTTTGTTTCATATAGAATTGTTCTATTAGATAAAACTAATCCAATTTATGTATGAAACAATTACTATGAACAAAACTAACAAGACTGTTGCATTACACGAGCCACTTATTTTTATTTTTTAAAATAACAAACCGATAATAGAAAAAAAAAATAGAAATTATGAAATGGTGGTTTTAGTTATGTTTATTGTCTTGTTGCATAGTCAGTAATTATGTTTCTTTTAAAACCGGAAAATCTTTGGATGGGTTGATTGCTTCATAACAATCTCCGAATTCTACAACTTTCATGTGAGTTTTTACAGCGACAAAAAAAAAAAAGCATATAGCGAAAAATAATCCACAACCTATGCATTTTTGTCACTCTTCACACGCGTATATGAATAAGTATATAGTTTATAGTTATACTCGACCATCGATGCGTATGTGTACATTAAAATAGTTAATTTTCCATATTATTAGACGGTACATAAGTGCCAAAATAATCACTTGAATATTCAGACATGGGTTGACATCACCAAATATTCACCGTCAGAAAAATAAGTTTTGACATCCCAAAATAGCATGACCAAATTATAAGGGCGTTAGACATTTGTAAGAGGCAAGAGCCATGGTATTGGTTCTTTTAAATGATTAGACTAATTTAAAAAAACGTATTAGATTGAAATTAAACGTAAGAAATTGAACGAACAAGGAACTGCTAAAAATAACTTTATTGGCCGACATTTCATACATCACTAATAGAAAAAGATACATCATTTCACTAGGGCCTCATAAATTGGGAGTTGACATTTTTTTATTACGACAGAAGTTGACATGTTAAGAAGTCTCAATTTTTAAAAGTGGATTATAGTTTTTTTTGTTTTGTTTATAATATATGGTTTGGTACAACAAAAAGGAATTTAAAGAAATTTCCTATATAAAATAGCAAAAAAAGGTTAAAGAGAATGGACTTCCAAATGAATGGGCCAAATTTGAAAATGTTTTAACCAAGCCCATGAGATGCACATCCATGGGTAAGATTTATACATTTACAAAACAATTAGGCAAATATTTATTAATTTTTAAAACATAGAGGAGTTTTCTGTAATTTAGAGGTATAAGAAGGTTGCTCTCCGGCCAACGTCTCAGGGGAAAAAGGAACATGGCCAAGGCTCGGAAGCCGAAGAACGAGGAAGCTCCTGGCTCGAAGACTTCGGAGAACACTGGAGCTAAAGTTCTTCACCAGAAGCTCTTTCTTTCTATCGACTTCAAAAAACGCCAAATCTATGGGTACGTTTCCCCTCTCTTGCTTTCGATTGTTCATTCGCGAAACAAGTGCGTGAATGTGATTTTTGGCTGCTAAAATGCAATTCGCGATGAAGAAACCCTAGTTATGGGCAGAATTTGAATTTTACACCGACATTACTCTTTGGGATTTTTCAATTCTACTTGAAATCCTCTGCTTTTGATTATTTGGGGTTTTACTTGTTCCTTTGTTTTATCATTCTTTGCTGCATTTTTCATGGGATTTTTATGGATTGTTTTCTGTGGCTTTCTATAGTTACACAGAGTTAGAAGTGAGTGTGCCAGATATTGGTATTGTGGGACTACACGCAGAGAACTTGGGAATCGAGAGTGTTTTGGTAGATGGGGAACCTACTGTATTTGAGTACTATCCGCATCATCAGAACTCTGAAACTGAGAGTAACTGGAACTCGGTATCTGACCCTGCTTCAGCAGCTGATGCTGCGGCTATGGAATATGTCGGGGTTCTTAAGAGAGAAGACACAGCAAATTTACTAATCAACTGTTGCAAGCCCTCTAAGGATTTATCTGAACAGCTGGATAATGTGACTTTAGAAAATGGTTCCCAATTGTCCGGGGAGGCAAAACAGGTAATTGTTCTGATTCCCTACATGTATCGGACTTACAATTACACGAACTGCCTTTAAGAGGTTTGAAGTACAGATCGGAAACCGATGGTTGTTTTGAGTATTTAACTATGGTGTATACTAAAATTAACATGGCTATAGGTATTTAGACCTAGGATTCACCTTAGCTATACTTACTCTTCGTTCACCTTTACTGCTTTTGTGGACCGAAGATAACACATACCAAGTTATCTATCTTGGACTTGTTCAATGCTAAATAAGAATTTACCTTATTGGTAGCTGAACTTTAAACAATTAATGCAATCAACATGGTAGCTAGCGATACTTTTTTGTTATTCCTGATTCTCATATTTTCTGCTATGGGTTACAGTGCCTTTGTTTAACTACTTATATATGCTCATATGATGCAGAATGTTAAATTGATTCGGATCAACTACTGGGTCGAGAAAATAGAGTCAGGAATTCATTTTGATGAGAACATTGTACATACCGATAACCAGATGAGACGAGCCCGCTGTTGGTTTCCTTGTATAGATGATGAGTACCATCGTTGCAGGTATTCATTTTTTAAGAACTAACTCTGTTGTCATGTTTCTTGTCTCTTGAGATCAAAAGTGGGTATCTCAACCTGTTTAACCTTTTTCATTTAACACTTTGTGGTGGATGCAGTTTCGATTTGGAATTCACTGTTCCACACAACTTTGTGGCTGTCAGTGTAGGAAAATTACTTTACCAGGTAAGCTGTATATCTTTTATACGTGAATGGATTAGAGGAAGTACTATTTTGTTCGATCTGGTATTTTACGTGCAAGACATATTCCATTATAGATTCTGGATGAATGAAAAAATTTAGAAAAACGCTGTGGTTCCCATGATTGTGGAATATATGTCCAAATTTGGTTTCAGCTTTGATAGAAAGAAACCATATCCAGTGCCCTTTTAATCAGAAAGTTTACTATCTCTGTTTGCAAAACCTGGAAAATTGTTAATTGTCCTGTCCTTAGATTATCAGAAAATTGTGTTCAGTATATTTATCTAATGAATCTGGATCAAACAGAAGATTTCTCTTCTGTTATAACTATCTGGAAAGCTAACAATCTGTGGAATATGTTTAGATTTTTCTTCATTCAATCTTATCAGTACTTTTACAAGAAGGTTGAGGGGGTGTGTTCTTTAAACTTTCACACTTTTCAGGTTATGTGCAAAGAAGATACTACTCGAAAAACTTATGTTTATGAACTAGCTATTCCTATCGCTCCGCGGTGGGTGTCTTTAGTTGCGGGACCATTGGAAGTCCTTCCAGATCAGACCAACTTTCTCATATCTAACTTGTGTTTGCCATATGATCTCTCGAGGCTTCGTAATACAATGGAATTTTTCCATGAAGCTTATAGGTCAGTAAATTTGTATTCTGGCAACTTCTTGTAGTCAGACTGAATCTAAGTATAATTCAATGTCTACTGGAAAATCAACTTCTACAGCTACTATGAGGATTATTTAAGCGCGAACTTTCCATTTGGATTCTACAAGCAAGTCTTTTTACCTCCTGAAATGGTTGTTTCCTCTTCGACGTTGGGAGCTTCCTTGAGTGTCTTTAGCTCCCACATGCTATATGATGAGAGGGTTATTGATCAGGTATTGTTTCCTGGTAAATTGGCTTGTGGTTAGATGATACGTTTATCAGTCACATGCATGTAAATCGTTTGTATATGTCAATATTATAACGGAAGGCACACCTGACCAGAAATTGTATGGTGCATATTTGAAAAACTACAACGAAGCTATCTAAGCAAGTTAAATATATTTCTGCATTACCTTTTATGAATGTTGCAAGCTGAGTTCATCTATTTCTTGCATTTCACTGGAATATGGCTTTTGGTGTAGAAGGTTTCACATATGTTTACAAGAATATTTCTTTCTTTGTTGGTGTTTTATTATTTCCTTTATGCACATATCTGATAGAGCTTCAATTGTCTTTGCAGACAATAGATACACGTATTAAACTTGCTTCTGCGTTAGCAAAACAGTGGTTTGGAGTTTATATTACTCCTGAGTCACCAAATGATGGTGGGTTATGACATTTTTAAATTCGCTTTGCGTACGGTTTTTAATATCTGTTTCATGTGAAAGCATGTAATCTTGTGATTCATGATTGTCCATGTTGTTATAACAGATTGGCTCATCGACGGTCTTGCTGGTTTCTTAATGGATATGTTTATCAAGCAGTTTTTGGGAAATAATGAAGCACGATACCGGAGATACAAGGTTTATACTTACTACTCGAGTTAATCTTCCCTGGACGCCTCTGTAACCATTTTTGAACAAAGCCATGAACCTCTTATCTGGATTCTCTTAATTTTTTTTATGTAAGTGCAGGCAAATTGTGCTGTCTGTAAAGCTGATGATAGTGGTGCAATGTGCTTGAGCGCATCTCCTTCTTGCAAGGACCTATTTGGAACTCATTCTATTGGGATGCATGGGAAGATACGATCATGGAAATCAGTAAGCCATAATTTTCTTTCATATATATCATTCCGCCCCCTCAAATTTTTGAGGGCGTGTATGAATTTCTGGGATAAATTTACATGATTTTGCATGTGTTGGTTGTTACAAATAATAATTCTTTTCTGACTTATTTTTGAAGGGAGCAGTCCTTCAGATGCTGGAGAAGCAAATGGGCTCAGACTCGTTTCGTAAAGTATGGACATGGTGCTATAATTTTTCAGGCAATCACTTTGTTAATTTTCCTATGCACGTGATTAATAGATCTTCTATTCGATGATTTACAGATTTTGCAGAAAATTATATCTCGAGCCAAGGATCCATATAATCCTATACGGTCCCTTAGCACGAAGGAGGTAACATTACTATTCAGTGATTTCTTCTTTGGGAGCTTTTCTTAACTGAATATTTTCCTTGCCCCTGGAGCATACTTTTTTATTGAAATGGATCTGTCTCTCAGCTGTGACTTGATATACTTCACAGTTATGTCGTAAATGTACCACTTAACCATAATGTGATAGGGCCATTCGTCCGTAACTTGGTTCAACAACTCATAACCTAATTGTATACAAATACAAAACATCTCCTTTATTTCATGTATATTTCTCTTGATCAACTGATTATCTTTCAGCTTGAATTTTCGAATTCAGTTTCTAATGTGTGTTTCTCAAATTTCACTTTTGAGATACAGTTCCGGCAATTTGCTAATAAGATTGGAAATCTTGAGCGTCCATTTCTTAAAGAATTTTTTCAGCGATGGGTTGCATCTTGTGGTTGTCCTGTGCTAAGGTATTTTTTGTATTATGAGTTACTTTCTTCTGAACTTAACTCAATGGACACCTGGATCGTCATTAGATCTTATCTCAATGTTCTTTACTGGTGCTTTATTATACCAGGATTGGGTTGTCTTACAACAAAAGGAAAAACATTGTTGAAATGGCTGCTCTGCGCGGATGCACAGCTTCACTCGATGCAAGATTATCAGTTATTGGGGCTACTTCTGATTCAGAAAATCGAGATGTGGATGTTGGCTGGCCGGGTATTATGAGTATAAGGGTTTATGAACTCGATGGAATGTCCGATCATCCAAAGTTGCCTATGGCTGGAGATAGATGGCAGCTACTGGAATTACCATGTCATTCTAAACTTGCTGCTAAACGCTATCAAAAACCGAAGAAGGGAGGGAAACCTGATGGGGCTGAAGACAATGTTGATGCTATAGTACCGTTAGAAAATAAAACAAGGTGGGTTGCTGTGATACACTATTTCTGGTATTCCTGGTCTGTTTACATCTCTTGCAACAACACAAGAAAAAGAACTGAGAGATTGAATGTTTCTCTGTAGCATTGAATCTCCGTTGGCTTGGATTAAAGCTGACCCTGAGATGGAATATATTGCTGAGATTCAACTTCATCAGCCCCTACAAATGTGGGTAAGAGATCTGCTCTGACACTTCTTGAAAATATATTGTGTACAAAACAGTCAACTTTGTCTTTCGCTTTCTGCGTGGTTGGTTCATGACAAGAAGCTCATGAGCTATGTTACGTAGGTATTATCTAACTGAGTCTTTCTGTATTTGTGTGTGCGTGCGTACTTGTGTTGTCCTGTAATTCTAGCCATCTGAAATCCATCACTGGTTTGTTGACTACGGTTTAGGTTTAATCCTTTCTCACACTTGTGGGTTTCTGTGACTTTTGACCAGGTCAATCAACTAGAGAAGGATGGAGATGTTGTTGCTCAGGCACAAGCAATTGCGTCACTTGAAGCTTTAAAACAACACTCATTTTCCATTGTGAATGCGCTCAATAATATTCTCACTGACTCCAAGGTTTTGTCCATCTCTTGTGTACATCTTTCAAATACCAGTTCGAAGATGAAGTTCTTTTCTCCAAGATATTATTGTGACATACAGGTTTTCTGGAGAATACGTATTGGGGCAGCGTTTGCATTGGCTAAAACAGCATCAGAGGTATGATAAAATTGTTCAATCTAATGTTCCAAAGTGACAAGACGTATAATTATCAAATTTTTAACTTGATTTTTGAGATTGCAAAAGAGTGCATAGTATGAAGGTTGCAAAAGGCATTGCTTCAATAGTATAAGATCAGGATCTTTATATGTGCAAATGGTTATGTTTTTAGAGGAATAGAACAATGTGAATTAATGATTCAGCTGAAAATTTTACCATTTACGATAAAATTTGTGGGAAAAGAATTCCATTCATTCAGGTGGGAAAAACTGAAAAGAGAACAAATATAATAGGGAAATTTTCATCTACTAAATTGCAGAAGGAATGAGTGGAGGAAAAAAGTTTCAATGATCTCTATATTCCTTTCATCAATCTTCCATTCATCTTAATTCCATTTATTCCTCGCATGTACCAGATTTTATTTGTTTCTTTCGAGATTTTCATGAGTTGTATGTCTGTTGGTTTAAACTGCATGGTATGCCATCTTTCAACTTATTTTTGTAAACTGCACCTTTCTAAAGGTTTCCTGCACTGCTTTTTGTGCCCTTTGAAACAAGTCTTACTGTAATTGTTGAGTTAAGCTCATTTCTATATCTAGCAGGAGACTGACTGGGCGGGTTTGCAACATCTAATCAAGTTTTATAAAAGTAGAAGATTTGATGCAGAGATTGGACTCCCCAAGTGAGATTGGTGCCTTTTAATATTTGGACATCTCTTTGGTAACCAGCGGAAGATTTCTCATAAAACTGATATTCTCCTTTCAGGCCAAATGACTTCCGTGATTTCCCAGAATATTTTGTGCTTGAGGTAGGGTATGAGCTTGATGTAGTGTCACACATTGATCTCAGCTGTTAGCTGGAGATGCTATAACATGTCCTTTCGATATGACAGAAACTGTTACTGCTCTGCTTAGTATATAAATTGGGTATCTCCTGTCAAAAATTAGGCAACTAATTACTATGCCATGGTGAGATAGAAAAAGAATGAATGTTGAGCCAACGAAGAACATAATAGAAAATAATGAGCATAAGGACGCATAAATCCTGAAGCTTCCTTTCGTGTTCAATTTTTTAAGGAAAAGTTCTTTATGCAGAGAGGTATGATTTATTGTTTCTCTCTTCTTAGCCTGCTTTGCTCTGGGGGTTTCCATGGTTATTCCTCTGATACTATGGTTTGTAACAGTTAGCTCTTCTGTTTCACTTGGTTAGTGTCAGTGGCTTTTTTGGTCATTGTTAAGTTGAATCTATTTCTTCTCTTAAACTTTGAACTTTGTTATAGAACGCCTCAGTAGGAACGTCTGGATTGCATCTCCTGTGTCATATTTATTATTCTTGTCGCAGTAGTAGTAGCATGCGACATTCCTGACTGTTTTATCCAAATTCATTGTTATCTGCTATGTCTTAGGCCATTCCACATGCCATTGCAAGAGTTAGGGGTGCTGAGGGGAAAAGCCCTCGAGAAGCTGTTGAATTTATCTTACAGCTTCTGAAGGTATACATCTTCGTAGTTCGATTTTATAATGTACTAACGAGGGTAAATTTTGTGAAACCTTTGTAGCTTACTGATATAGCCTTCTTAAAAAAGCTGCTATTCTTTATTGCGCTGCAGTGATTTCTGTCATCTATGAAAGACTAGGTTTAATCGCTTGTTTTCAGCCCATATTATCATCTTTATTGATTTCGCCGTTTTTCCTTTTCCATTTTATAGTACAATGACAACAGTGGGAATCCGTATTCTGATGTATTCTGGCTTGCTGTGCTTGTTCAGTCAGTTGGTGATCTCGAATTCTGTCAACAGGTCTGTGGTTGTTATCATGTAAAGGCCACTCTATGATTTAATAGCTGTAGTGTAATACTTATTTTGGTCTTTTCCTGCTGACGCTATGAGGGGTAGAAACAACCCTTAAATTTTATCAACAGAAATGGTACTGGAAAAGACAAGATTTAGTACTTAGCTCATGTATTATATTAGCTGTAAAAATCTTTATGGACATCTCATACTTTTATGAAAAAAATGGAAAGGTTTGGTCTTGGAGGATGAAGGTGGTTACAGAAAAAAGTGTAGCTCTGTGTCATTCCTATTCAGTTCATATGCAAAGATGTGAATTTAGAACTTCAATATACCAGCGTTGATACATATTTTATCGCTCAACACTTTATGTTTCTTTGTTTCCCTGGCAGAGTCTAGCGTTTTTAGCCCCTCTTCTGAAGCGTATTGACAGACTCTTGCAGTTTGACAGGTAACCTCGTGTTTGATGATTATGATTTGATAGGTTTTAACAGAACTTATTACTGAGAGCTTGTTGGAGATAAATGTACTAGGTTGATGCCAAGCTACAATGGCATCTTGACAATTAGCTGCATCCGAACGTTGGCACAGACTGCTCTCAAGCTTTCTGATTCCATCAGTTTCGTAAGTTCTTTCCTTATTTTTTCTCCAAGTGCTCCTTATAAGATAGATACCAACGCTGATAGCATCAAAAGCTTGCAATTTATTGACTTCAGGAACACATCTGTAAACTTATTGAACCTTTCCGAAATTCGGATACAATATTGCAAGTTCGTGTAGAAGCAAGTAGGGCACTTCTTGACATCGAGTACCAATCCAAAGGCATAAGTTCTGCACTTTTGTTGTTTAAGAAATATGTGGGAGAAGAATCATCTTTGAGAGGTTGGTTACATTCTCTTACTGGAACATAGCAACTTTCTGTTTCTGGTAGAGTTCATTTATTGCTTTTTATATACTTGGCCCTTGATTACAGGGCAGGTTAAATTATGTGTACATACGATGCGGTTATGTCAAATAGCAGTTGGATATGACTCTGACGATTGTGTCGACACTGTTAGTCTTCTGGATTTGCTGCATCTATTCAAGAGCCAAGTAATTTTCAACAATGAATTTCTTCGCCACTACTTGTTCTGCATTTTCCAAATCCTCGCTGGAAGGTCTGTGGCCTTTACATTCATTGTCTGCCAGATTATTTTCACAAGTACTCTTCTCATACCGTTATTTGTTTCTTTATCTATTATGGTAATGTGGGTAGCAGTCAAACTAAAGGATTTAATAGCTCTCAGTCGTTCTTGAGCTACAGAGTTTTTTGTAATGAAAACTATTTCGAGGGACAAATTTCTTCCTTTTCTTTTACCATGTCCACTGAATACCTTTGCCACTTATGACGAAAGTAAGTCTTGAGTCATAATACATTATTTACTAATTTTCTTAGCTATGAAGAAATTTTCTAGCTGATGCATCGTGTTGCGTTCATTAGTTTATTCCCTTTAGTGAATTTTGTTTGGAATCCAAGTGTCTTCATTTTGAGCCTAGAGAGAATTTTTTCTTGGTCTTCTTCTGCTTTCACCATAATTATCGACATTCTGAACAGAATATACTTACCGTTATCTCATTTTCAGACCCCCAACGTTGTTTGGAGTGCCCAAAGAAAAACCTTTGCAGCTTGTTGATGTGGAGGCCTGCATTGAGCCGAAGAATGTATTTTCGGTCCCGGGAGCAGAAGCAGGGGGCCCTTCACTTTTGCCACGTGGAGATGCCGAAGGAAAATCGCTGGATGCTGCTCCTTTTGGTGTTCCAGTGAGACCACAGGAAATGTTCATGCCTATTGTTTCTGAACTGAAGTTGCCAGAACCTGTTGCAGCGTATGAGACACAGCATCTTGAACCTCGCATGGAAAGTCAAAACCAACCTTTACATGAAAATCCCGTTGTTCATGAGATTCCATCGGATGGTGAAGCCCCAACAGAAGAATTAGCTAATAGGGAGGCAAACCCTCCAATAAAGGAACCTCAAAAAGAACCTGATGTGGTGTCTGTGTCTGTGAGTCACGAGGTCAAGAAGTCTGTTATACGGATCAAAGTCAGACCATCTGGTGCGACCAGCAGAGCCGAGGGATCAGCGCGATCCATAGAGAGATCTCAAGGGATTGTGGTACGCCATGATATAGACCGAGGACAAACTAGTTCAGCTTCAGTGGACGCTCCACAGAGAATCTCAACGGATGCTGTGAGCATAAGCAATCTGAATCACGTGGAGGAAGTAAACTCGTGTCACGATGTTGGATCTCGCATGACTGCAAGTATCGGCAGTGTAAAATTTGTAAGCGAAGGTGATACTTTTGGGAAAGAGTTGCAATGCACTGCTGAGTCTGGGAAAACTTCGACAAGCCAGAAAGAAGATAATAACATCCAAATCGCAGCGCCTAGCTTCTTACCACTAGACCATAGTATGGAAAACGAGGCGCAGCAGAAATACGCGAGCCTTCAAACACTTTCTGTTGGTAAAGAAAGGGAAAAAAAGAAAGACAAGGAAAAGAAAGAGAAGAAGAGGAAAAGAGAAGACCCGGTTTATCTAGAGAAGAAACGGTTAAAGAAAGAGAAGAAACGGAAGGAGAAAGAAATGGCAAAGCTTGTGAGCAGCTCTTCGGATCCAGCTACGAAGAAGATAGAGAGTGTCGCGGAGGCTAAAGTAGAAGAACCAAGTGATGGTGCCGTATTGATTAAGGTTGAAACAGAGGCTGAGCCATCAGCAACAGAAGCTCGTCCGCTTCCCAAGTTCCGAATCAAGCTGAAAAGCAAAGCGTTCAACAACTCATAAGGTTCGATCTGAGCCAGTCTTTTTGTTGTTTCAAAACCGCTAGTGATTTTGTGGCTATGGCTTCTTAATATCTGAGTAAAAAATGCATAGATTCGATAAGTGTGACTTGTATACAAAAGCTTTGTTCTTGCAAGTTGGGAGTGATATGTCAGTCAATGTGATGTATTATTCAATGCGCTATAGCCTCACTCTCCTGGTCTAGCTTTGGTTGCACGCCAGAGTTGAAGCGCGCTCCACGTCAGTTTCACGAACTAACGTTAGGATTGAAACAGTGCACATTCAATACTAATGAACCGATCTGACAATTAATTTACCTGCCACTTTTATTTAATACAGCACAACAAAGTCCTAATTATCTAAACTTGGAGGTCAAGTGGGCGTTATAAAAATTAATCGAACAATTAATTCCTAATTATACAATTAGAGTTTCAAAAAAGTAATAAATTAATAAATCATTTTGTATTTTTGTTAGGAAGACGACAGTGAAAAGAGGGAGAGAGAGAGGGTTTAGAGTAGGAGACAAAAAAAATAAAGAGAGAAATAAGGAAAGAGGGGAAAAAGGGAAGAGGAGAAGCACTGTGGAATCGGAAACATATTTTGCTGCATTCATTTCTCAACTTGGCGTCTTCTCTAACCAATAGTCTCTAGTCAAAGAGAAAGAAAGAGAGAGAGAGAGAGAGAGAGAGAGAGATTATGGAGACAAAGCGAGAAATCCTAATCCCGTAGAGAGGAAACAGAGGGAAGAAAGACGATGAACTGTGGGAGAGTGTTGAAGTCCGTACAAGCCTTGGTGGCTCACTGCTGTCTCTTCTCTTTCACGCTCGCTTTGGTGCTCAAGCTCGACCACACCCTCTCTTACTCCTGGTGGTTAGTTTCTCTCCTCTTTTTAATTATTTTATTTCTCCTTATCTGGGACGCTCTGAAGACTCAATTTTCTGGAATCGAATAAGATTGAGATTTGAGGATTTGGATTCAGACCCTTTTTACCCGTTGAATTTCGAATTGGCTTTGTCGAAAACTCGAAGACAAGTTGGGGGTTTTCTGCTTTTAATCTGCTCTGTAAAAAAACTGCGATGTTTTGTTCGCATGTGGCATCTGTGAGATAATTGAAAATTTGGTTTACATGTCTGACAAGTTCTTGATCGCCAGTATCCGTTCTCCTTTATATAAGAATTTCCCGTTTTGGAAACTCGTGTAATTTTTTTGTACAAGACATTACAAGTACACTCTTTAACAGGTACGACGAGACAGGGAAGCCTGTGTCAGATCGTGTCACGTGTTGATGTACCAAGTACTATGTCTTATACGAAGAAACATAGAGTTTAGGGTTTTGTGTGAGGACTGCAGACGGAAATGATGTCATCTGGATTGAGTCGTTGGGAATTTCTATTTAGGGGTTCAGCTTTCTTTGAGTCTAGGTTTTGGGGTTTATTTTTATTTTTTTGTGTTTTTGGTTGGTTATCCATTTCTTGGTGTTGGTAGCATTCATGTATGCAATCGGTTAATTCATAACAAATTTATCTGTTCCGGTGATTTGGGCATTGCAGGGTTGTGTGTCTACCTCTGTGGGCTTTCCATGCTGTTGTTGCAAGGGGAAGATTCTCGCTTCCTGCTCCAGTCGCTCCTCGTAACCGTCATGTATGTCCATTACTTCTTTTACCACAATATTATTCAAAGCTAGTGTTATGATTTCCAGTAAATCCATAACTAAGAATAACTGATGTCCGAATTAGATGACTCTTTCTGATGTGTATATATATATTTTTTTTATATGTACAGTGGGCTCCATGTCATGCTATCATTGCAACACCGTTGCTTGTAGCTTTCGAACTGCTCCTCTGTGTATACCTCGAGACTGCATATGGTATATAACTACGCCTTACTCTCATGGGATCCAGTGATGGTCGTGATATGAAATATATCCTCTTGTAGTTTAGTATCTTGACAAGGAACAACTTTTGATTTATGTTAACACAGTGAAGCAAATGATGACTGACTCTGAAATGTTCTCGTTAGGAATTCTTTTTTGAATAATATTAATGGTTAAATTGGATAGCATCATAAAGAGCTTATAAGCTCCTGCAGTGTTTTCTTGATATATGAAGCCCCCATTCAATGTATTTTATGTTATTCTCTATGAGATGCAGCTCGTTCGCCGCCAGCTGTAAGCTTGAAGATTGTGTTTCTCCCTTTATTGGCGTTTGAAGTAATAATACTGGTGGACAATGCCAGGTATTGAGATAGGATATGTAATACCCGTTTACTTTATCTCAATTACTTCTCAAAACCATTTGTTCTTTCTTTTTGCGAACACATAACAAATTGGATAATGTTGTAAGGCTAATGCTGCTTTGTTATACATGATTTGTGATTGCATTTGTAACACATCCCTCGATTGATATGCCAGAGAATGAAGCTACTGAGATATTCTCTGGCATATGAAGCTAGTACCAATGATGTGGATTAATAACTTTAGTAGACCTTTATAGTAAATTTTACTGTTTCCTTAGTTGAAAAAGCTCTTGGAGTTATTAAATCTGCTATTTTATATGAAGTTCCTAATTTACTGCACGTTTTATCTTCAGAATGTGTCGGGCACTGATGCCTGGAGATGAAGAGAGCGTGAACGATGAAGCAATATGGGAAGCTCTTCCTGTAAGTCATACTAAATTTTTTCATTTGAGGTCTAAGTTACTGTTAAAAGTAATTGGTTCAGCAGCTTAAGACTATAACTCTTCTTTCTTTACTTGCTTAAGTTGCATTTAGTTTCTACGTGTAAGTTATCAGTCATATACAAATGTTAAACCATTCTCTATTTTCTGATAACAAGACTATGGACCCTGATTCTCAAGTCATTGATTGAGAGAAATTCTCCTTTTGGTCAATTTCTGTAATTTTAGCTTACACAAAGTCAGGCTTGAAGATTTTCTGATCTTTGTTGGTGGGTGGAAAGCTACTTCAAATAAACTTTTCAGATGCTTTTTTTGTTGTCTGCAGCATTTCTGGGTTGCGATTTCCATGGTGTTCTTTCTGGCTGCTACAGTCTTCACCCTCCTAAAGTTGTCTGGTAATATTTTGCCGCTGTAATAGTTTCTGAAATTTTTGGCTAAAAATTTCAAGTATCTTACCTTACATGGGCGTTATAGTAATGGAATTCACAATCATGTTTATAGCTAGACCTTTTTTTGTTTAGTGACCATTTAAATTAGAAAATTTCTCCAGAAAGGAAAACCTATAAATCCTGCAGTATGAGTCATTGTAAATGTTTTTATGAATTAGGATGCACAGAAAAGTGAGTTTCTTGATTGGTGGAACAAGTCAAGTATTAACATTTAGGGCTTGAACACCATATATTTTTCTTCGTTCCTTAATATGCTAAACGTCCTTTGCTCGGAATTCCCTTTCGTGTGCACAGACACTGGCATATTCATATAATCATATTTGAATTCAGCTGTCTTGCTAACTATGTGGATATTGCCATATTCCACCTATCTAAATCCTATCTGAGATAAACCATGTCCATTAATTCCTTCTTATTTTATTTAAATCAGGCGACGTAGCTGCTCTTGGCTGGTGGGATTTATTCATTAATTTTGGGTATGCATTGTCTTTGCCTTTTCTGTTACATATGTAAATTTCTTAATGCTATTGGTGGAATTGATCATGATTGTAATCAATGTGTACGTTTTGCCTGCAGAATTGCAGAGTGCTTTGCTTTTCTTGTTTGTACAAAATGGTCTAATCCAGTAATTCATAGAAGCTCACGTGACAGAGAAACCGGGTCATCTTCTACCACTATTAGATATCCTGACTGGAACAGTGGCCTTGGGGGGTTTTCAGAAGACGATAGGCACCAAGATACAACATGTGGCCTGCAAGACATTGGGGGTCATATAATGAAAATTCCCCTCATTGTATTTCAAGTGGTACTTTGCATGCATCTAGAGGTACACAACATTTCTGTCGATCCTACAATGTTGTGTTTGGACATTACCAAAAAGCTTGTGGTTTGAACTTTCAGGGGACTCCTGAAGCTGCTAAGTATATACCTGTCCCTGTCCTGTTTTCTCCGCTTTTCCTATTGCAAGGCGTTGGTGTCCTATTTGCTGCTTCTAAATTAATAGAGAAGGTTGTTCTATTGCTGCGTGGCGAAGATGATTCAGGATTATATTTTAGATTTTCATCCAGAGCCCATGATTGCTTGGGTTTCTTGCACCATGGATCCAGGTGATAAATATGTTAGCTACTTCTTTTGTCTGTTTTTAATGCACAAAAGTTATGGAGGCTAACCACCAATTATAAATTTTATGCTGCCACTGAATTACTAACAAACATCAAGTTGACACCTAACATTGTTCCTCTACGTTCTTGCACAGGCTACTAGGTTGGTGGTCAATTGATGAAGGAAGCCGGGAAGAGCAAGCTCGACTATACTTTGATCAAGACTCTGGGTTAGTACAATTCAACCTTCTAAATTGTCCAACGAAAATGGTAATATCTTACCTGCTGAAGATTTCATGAAAATTTGTGGTGCAGTTACAATACCTTGTGTGGTCATCCGCCTGAAATAGTCAAGAAAATGCCAAAGAAGGAGCTTGCTGAGGAGGTATTTTCACTTTTTCTCTTACTAGCAAATATGTCGCTAGTTCGTTTTTTATTAGGTCTTTCGTCCTCTGGTTTCATTATTTCTCAGTGTTGTTCACCTGTTTTTGCATTTGATTTAATTCCGTGTCAGGTGTGGAGACTTCAAGCAGCACTTGGTGAACAAACAGAAATCACGAAATTCAGTCAGCAGGAATATGAGAGACTGCAAAATGTAATGCTCTCTCCCTCTTCTTTTGATAATTACACTTCTCACTCTAAAGGGGTTTAGCTCTCACAATCATTTCTATTTTGGTGTTGCTTTCACAGTCATATCTATTTCGGTGTTGCTTATCCCTTGGACTGAATTTCATATTTCGATGCTCTCTCTGTTCCAGGAAAAAGTGCTGTGTAGGGTTTGTTTTGAAAGAGAAATCAGTGTTGTACTGCTTCCATGTAGACACCGTGTTCTCTGCAGGTATCTTATACTACTCAATGTTTATGCCTTTTTTACAGGAAGAAACTGAATTTAAAGTATAAGCTTTTACCACAAGTGTCATGAAACGCACTAAGTTAGTTGGTTTATTCCAAGTGCAATTGCAGACTGTGATAAAAATCTGACATTTTTGAGAGCTCTCTGATCATATCTGCTTATGTTTTTACTGCCATGTTTGTTGCAGAAACTGCTCAGACAAGTGTAAAAAATGCCCCTTCTGCCGTATAAGCATCGAAGAGCGGCTCCCCGTATATGATGTTTAACATCTAACTTTGTTGACCCTCTTCGATATCAAAGATTTAAGTGTATATATAAGTGTGTGTAGAGAGGGATATGGTGATTTACACTCCTTTAATTACCATCTCTACATTGCTGAGTCTTTTTATTTGTGTGAATCAGCATTGAGTATATAGGTCAAAACAGAAGTCTATTAGATAAGATGGTATGCCTCATGTTTAGGCTTTTCGTGATTATTAATACCTCTGACATATACTTGAGGGAGATATTGTTTGTTTGTATAATATATGTGTTCTTGTTTTCATGTATTTCTAGTGTCGTGAAACTCTTCCTTGTATTCGAGTTTGAAGCGCTAAAAAAAATTCAAAGATCTAATCTACAAATAACTTTCACTGAACAAAGCAGTTGTGGGTAATTAACCAATTTCGGCCTTTTTCAGATATTTTTTTGGCGGGTAATTAACCGATTATTTTTGTCTCCGATTGGGCCGAATCTGGCCCAATAGGCTAAAAGGCTTTTGTTTTGGACAAATCCAAGGCGACGCGAGAGAGACCTAACTTACTCCGGCCAAGCGAAATCGAAGAAGAGAGCGAGAGAGAGAGAGAGGGAGAGTGACGGCGAGGAAGAAGAAGAGATGTGGTTCGCCGGCGGAGGAGGAGGAGGACTGAGGAAGCTCTGCAGAGCGTCGGCTGTTTTCGATAATGAGATGAGTTATAACTCTTTGTTGGTTAGATACATGTCGAGAGAACGAGCTGTAAACGTCCGGAAGATAAACCCTAAAGTTCCGATCCAAGAAGCTTACGCCATTTCCAATTCTCTCTACGATCTCTTCAAGCAACATGGCCCTCTTTCCGTTCCCAACACTTGGCTCCGCGCTCAGGTTTAATTCCTTCTTTCTCTCCTCAGTTTCCATGTTTGGCTTCGTCTGAATCTTCCTAAACCCAACAAATTGATCTGAAATTGTAACAGTCCCTGTGATATTTGATTTTAGATCCTTAGTTTCTCCTAACGTTTACTGATAATCTCAATGCTATGGACTTAGATCAGTGGTATAGCTTATAATGCATTGTTTGTTTGTGTTTATTTGTGGGGGTTTGACTCAGCTGTGTAATTTGCTAAGGGTTCTTAAGAACTTTAAGGGTTGGAAATGTCCTGATCATAGTGATGAACTTAGAATTTGGTGATTGATTGTGTTACAATGACGACAGGAAGCTGGGTTATTTCAGTGTTCCGGAGTTGAGCTCTTTTAGATCAGTGGTATTGTTTATATACTTGTGCATTGTTTGTTTGTGTTTATATTTGCATATATAAGTGGGGTTTGATCTCAGGTGTGTAATTTGCTTAGAATTTTAGGTATTGAAATGTTCTGATAATAGTGATAAACTCAGTATTTGGTGATTGTTTTACAATAAAAAACAGGAAGCTGGGGTTAGTGGACTGAACAGCAAAACGCACATGAAGCTTTTATTGAAATGGATGAGAGGGAGAAAGATGCTCAAGTTAATCTGCAACCAAGTTGGTTCCTCCAAAAAGTTTTTTCACACTGTTTTACCTGAAGATCCTCAACAAGATCAGCCGGCTGCTGCAACTGAGAACAACAAACAAACCTTCAAGAAACGAAGCAAATAAGGACAGTGGAGAGAGCAAATCTCTGTGGACAATCTCTTGTTTCTTTCTTTGGGGTTTGTTGTTTCTTTCTCCAAACTTGCCTTGATCCTTTGCCCTGTTCCCTTGAATAAAAGAAGATCACTTACCTCTACACAAGTAAACCACCAATATCACTCTACTAACACGCAAGAAGATGCCTTATTTGTCCAAATTTCAAAGTTTTCATCAGTTTCTTAACTCTCTTGCATGCATGTGTTCAATTTGATCTCATTTCTGACTTTTAGTTTTGGGTAGTGTTTCGCATATGATTGAATAAGATTTTGTATGATTTCAACGCAAATCAGATTTTCTAAAGTTTATTATGGAAAACAAAGTTGGCAACCATGACATCTTTTTCATATATGTCCTAGATACAATCTCCAAGGAGCAGTGGCTGAATTAGAGAGAAAGAGGATACCGCTGATTGCAAGCATGCTTCAAGGTATACAAATTTGGGTATTTGGATATTCGAATAGAGGAGTCTGCCTCACTTTAAAATGAAATAATCGATGCTTTGATCGATTTGGACCACAGTCCAGTCCATACCCAGCAAACTAGTGTTTTAGACCTCAAAATATATTTAAAATTTTAAGATAGAACATCTTTTAGCAAAAATCTTATGAATGTAGGGGTTACTATGCTCTTTTTGTTTTATGGTCTCAAGTTTGCAAAAATTTAACTCCTTTACTTGTATTTATTGTGTCATCCGTGTGAAACATACTTTAAGTCACATTTCTTGAAGCCGGATGTATCTTAAATGGAGTCAATTTTCATGTCATCACTTCTCAAATTCACTTTAAACCGAAACCATCCAAAATTATAAACAAGAATCATAAAAAGTTAATTTTGAACTCGAAAATGATGCTTTTCTTGATTTTAAAATATTTAATTCAATTTACATTTTCTATATATAACAACACGTTATATTCGAAAATTGAACAAAATAGCATTACATTCTATTTTTCTATATAAAATGATGTGTTCTTAGTTAAAAATCAGTTTCTCCAATAATTTATGCTTGTTTTCTAAACTTTCACATGATATATGCGAATAAATAGTCTATTACATGATCACGAAATTGTATACATATATCAAGACAACGAAACAACAACAATAATAATAATAATAGTAATAATAATAAAATTTGTAGATCTTATCAACTGTTTCCATCAAAACTCACAAACTTTTATAAGACGAGTCCACCTCAATCCGAAAAGGTGTGTGTTTAAGGTGTTAAGTTAATTTATATCTGAAAATATATTTATATTTATAAGACATATAATTATTAGGACTAATAAGATTAAGAGAAAATAGAATGATTTACGAAATATATATAATTGTAAAGACTAAAATTCAAAAAGAAAATGAAACCTCAAATTTAAGGTCTCACTTTTAGAATGCACAAAATCTCATATTTGAGGTTGTTTTTGGTGATGCTCAAGTAGGGGAAGTAACTTTTGTGTCTAACGTAGACAATAAAGGAGTGTGATTTATAGCTTTAGAGAGCAGCTCCAACGATGGTCTCTCATAGAGTATTTGAAAATTAAAAGATTAAAAAAATAGAAAAGGAGGAGAATTTGTTCAACTCTGTGAAGTTCAACATTTTACATACATATAGAAGATTTTGAGTTTATCGTACCATTGTAATCTACATGTATGAATTCGATTTTATTATCATTGAGGGCATCCCAATCATTCCCAGCGCCAACATTTCGATCGCTTATACCCAACATTTGGATAAGACCTTCCAAACCTAGTTTATGAAGGGCAACTTCGATATTCGTATAAGTATATGCGGGATCAACCTCTTTGACTGCGTATCATCTATGTGTCATGACACTTTTGTTCTGGCATTTTGATAGTTCATCTTTAAAAAAAACATATTCATTGGAATATCCAAGTATATGTTGAAGCATGCCTCGAATTATTGGTACCCTCTCTTTCTTCAAGTTTTGAACGTCAAAACCTTTTAAAAGAGTGATTTCTGAATTTCATTTTGGGAATATTTGGATTTTTCTAAAACATTTTATGGTGAAACAAAGTATATCTTTTTATACACATCACATATTAGCTATATTTTCTCTTAAAAAACACACCTTCACATGTGAAAGGATATTAATTGCCAATCAACATAGCATCCATAATCTAATTTTAAGAAACCAAAGAACATGGTGATGTATTATACACCATCGACTAAAAAAATTCATCAAATCTTCATCTGATTTCTCAACACCACAATTAGGAATGTTTTTGATCCAAATATCGTCACATCCATGCCTCATCGGTTTTCGGAATGTTTTGGATATATAAAAAATTTGTGGATTTTGCATACGATTTAATAGGATTTTGCACAATTTTAGTGCAAATCATATTTTCTTAAGATATTTTAATAAAAACAAAACCATGAAATCTCTTTCATATATCTCGTAGATACAATCAGTAAATGATCCTACATTGAAATTTTTTTTTTTTTTAACTTCTAATTTTTTTTGAAAAATGCATTCTCTTTTTCTTTCTCAAACATAGTTTCTAGTAGTCAAAAAAGTTGTAGATGGGCCTCAGTAATTTCAAGATATTCAACTTTACGAATCATAGATGGGCCTTAAGGTAGTAAGCCCAACGCAGTCGCATTGTCCAAATTGTACTCAAATTTTTAAAGTGTTAAAAAAAAAAAAAGAGTACCTTTTATGCAATTTAGAAATACAACAACTAAACATGCTCCATGAATAATTTTGGAGTTAGCTTTTCCGTTTTTGCGATTCTTTCAAATCGAAATGCAAAAATTGAGCTGCGAAAAACCCAAACTTTGAGTTCTAATTCATTAACGTGTAAGACATCTTCCTCTCCTCTTACAAACCCTAATTTCTACGCACGCCTTCAGAACCAGCCCTGTTCTTGTTGTATTCGATGTGGTGATTCGATTTAAAGCCATTGGAGCTGCTAAAATGGCCGGTGTTGATTTGATCTAACATTTTGAGCTTACAGATTTCTTTCTTTTGGATTTAATTTCAGGCTGTGAAAGTGTTTCGTGAAACAAACCCACCAAATCTGAGCTTAGTATATATAATAAGCTAAAGATTCAAGCTTTGATGAATCTGCTCAATTGGGGAAGTATAAGGGACGATGAGGATTCAATAACTGGCAAAGGTTTTTGATGGGTAGGAGAGTTTCTTGGTTACATTTGAAATGAGTCGGTCTCCATCTTTTTCTGTGAAGCCTGAGCTTAGTATAAAGCCTGATCCTGAGTCTTTGAAACGATGGATTCATGCATTTTGCATTATGAGGTTTGATCTTGAGCAAGGGCAGCTCTTAGAAGAGTGTTATCCACCAGGTTGTCTCTCACAAGAAGAGGAAATTGAGGTTTCTTTCAACTCTTTTCCGGATTCTGTCTCACAGCATCATAATCGCGCAAGCATACATGACTGCATTTTCTTTTTCCGGTTTCGTAGACCGAAGAAGAACACTGAGGAGAGAGATGGTATTGATAAGTATTTGTATGGTTACGTGTTTAATAGGCAGAGGCATGATGAAAGATTGAAAAGGGGAGGTGAACAGAAGTCTGTGGTGATATTATCGCATATGCCTTACTCAAGTGTTTTTAGGCCTTTGTTGCAAATCATTGGTCCTTTGTATTTTGATGTTGGAGATAAGGCTATTGAACATATTGCTGGTTATGTCTCTATGTGGCCTGCTCCTGTGCCCGGTAAGCTAATGGAGCTGCCAATTGGTAATGCAATGCTTAAGGTGAACTTGCCGCCTGCTCATAGCCTTCCCTTGGAAAATGGGGTTTTGTATGAGGAATCTTCTTCTTCCATGGCTCCTTTACTCCCTACAAATCAGTCTGTTCCTCAAGGTCTTTTCCATGATGCAGATCTTTTTGGCATTTACCGGGGGCTGTTGTTGCAGCTATGGACATTATGGGAATTGTTACTTATAGGCGAGCCCATCCTTATCATAGCGCCAACACCTCCGCAATGTTCTGAGGCAGTTGCTTGTCTTGTTAGTTTGGTTGCGCCACTATTTTGCAGCGTCGACTTTAGACCATATTTCACTATACATGATCCAGGATTTGCTCGACTAAACTCACTCCGAGAAGGAGACACTTTCCCGCCAATGGTTTTGGGTGTCACCAATCTCTTTTTCCTTAAAGCTCTTCGCAATATCCCTCATGTTGTGTCAGTTGGAACCCCTGCTCCAAACTCAAACCGTGTAGCCCTTACAAGTAGGTCGGCTGGTAAATTATCTGTTAAAGCTGAAGGATTAGGCGTCCAACAGCTTTCATTAAGAAGGTTCTCTCCTACAAATTTGCTAAATGCAGTAAAACTTAGGCGAGATGGACCTCTGTGTCTGATGACAGAGCACAAGGAAGCTGTTTGGACCACCTACTCTGCAATAACCAAGCCAGACACTTCTATTTTGAATAGACTTATTGATGCTGGGATGTCGCCGAGGGTTGAGGAGTCAATGTCAGTTGTGAATAATGAGATTCTGAGACGCCATTTCTTGGAATTAACTACGAATTTCCTGTCCCCTTTTGGTCCATATTTCCAGGTCAATGCTCCTTCCGATGGATCTTCCCCATATGTTACCCCTCCTTCGCTCCCATCATTCGTTGCGGATGAATTCCTTTCAAATTTATCTGCGAGAGGTGTAGGGAAGTTTTTGTCTAAACGCATGAAATCCAACTGGCCCGACTTGTATAGGTATATATAGTTTTTTATCCATATTAACAACATCATTTGAGTTTTATAGTCCTTGGATTTATTGTCTCATTCTGGTCTACCAATATTTAGTTCCCTTGCTAAACAATTCATATTCTTTCAGGCGGTTTCTACGAGGGCCAAACTTTATGCCTTGGTTTCAAAGACGGCGTGCTGTTGCTGAGCAAGAACAATGTAGATTATGGAGGCTAGCTAGAATGAAGACCGATATGAGGCAGATTACGTCTCAGATGAATGAATTGGAAGCTGTGGATTCCTTCAATGCCATTGAGAAACACATTAATGAGGAAGTCAAGGTATGTTTACTTTCCCTCTTGACTCTTAATTTTATGTTCATGTTACTTCTGTGCGAGATTCTTTTATTTAGGTCTGAATGCTCTATCTTATTTGGAAACTCACATGTAATCATTATCTTGCTGTTTTGTACTTACATGCCGGAGAGATGTAAAGATAGATTTTATTTAGTTAGCTATGTATTGCTCTGCATACATAGCTCTGCATATTATAGGTAGAAATTTCTTCGAGAATTCTATGATGATAGACATAACCTAGTTCTCTCTTCAGCAGACCCCCGAACTATTGTGACATATCGAAAACAAATCTTTTGCAGTCGCGGGAATCAGGAGGAGGTGCAGATTTGGAAGGAACGTTTCAGAAACTGAAGAAGGATCTACAAGCGGTGTTCAGTGTGCTTCCAAGGGACATGCAGCAACTTCTGCTTTTAAATCCGCAAAGAGCATCTCTTCTTCAAGATCCATCAGAGCTCCAATGAATCCTCTTCTTCACCAGGGCTTCCATGAGGATTCTGATTTATTTTCTTCCCTTTCTGTTTCATTCTTTGAACTAAAAAAAAAAAAAAAAAAAAAAAAAAAAAAAAAAAAAAAAAAAATTCTTCATCTTCCCTAATTGTCTACCATTCTCTTTACATGTCTCACGAAACATGAGAATCACGCAACACCGGAATCACTGATCACTGTTTTTCTATAACTAGATAAATTTATCGTTTTTTATCCATAAAACATGTAATTATGATTTATATTACGACAATTGAATTAAATGTGTGACCCACAGAAGTTATATGCCCAAGGATGCCAAGTTCCTCATAGCCACCCAACCATTGATCGACTGATCTCTTCGGAGCTTTCCAATGGAATGGAGTAGTTTTCTGGATTCATACTTCATAGCATCTTCATGACATCATATAGTTGTCATGGAAACCACTATACAAACATTATTATATATATATATGGCTAAAAAAAGCATCTATCACAGTAAATATCATTTTATCAAGGGATCAGTCTTCACAATATATGTACACTATTATAGCCAACCCATAGAAGAAAGGCATAGAACACACACATGAAGCTCACACACAACATCACAATACAAAGACACCAAACTCTATGAGGCATTGACCATTGGCCATAGATTGGTATTAGCTACTACTTTACTGTACCTCCTTTTTCTTCTTCTTCAACTTCATACCTTTCTGACTGGTCTGCCTCTGTTGAACTGGTGTCGGTTCCACAAGCAGAAGCCGCGACATTACATATCTCAGAAGCTCTTCGCGGTGAGAGAATGTGAAATCAAGGTGAGCATACTCAAACTCATTAAACGATACATCAACCTCTGCATCTCTCATCACCTTGTAGTGTTTTTTCACCATAGAAGACCGAATCACCTTGTCATTCCTTCCTGCTACTAAATCCACAGGCACATCGATGAACTTGTAAGACTCCCCTAGATCAAGCGGTTCGGGAGAGCCATAAGCCTCCATGTTAGCTGATCTGTTTCCATAATCATACATCCTAAATTTACCGCTGTGTTTGATCTGAGCAAGATGTTGCGCCACACGGAAGGAGACAGCTGGCATGTCGTTCATGTTGTAGTGAGGCAATCCTAAGACTCCGACCCAATTCGAGCTGTCTCCACCAACTACATAACTCATTAGAGTTTGGACCAGTCCACCAAGAGCAGGATAATTGTGAAAGTCACGAGCTAACTTATTCAGAAGCATCCTGAAGAATCTTGTCGGTATGTAGAAGGCAGGCACGACGCAAGCCAAAACTGGACTAATGAAAAGGAATACGTATTCAACTAATGTGAAACCTAAGTTCGAGTCCTCATGAAACCCCGCAGGTGAAAGTAGGATTAGTCGTGAGAGTCTGTGTGGCTTCTCCTTGATTTTTCGAGTAATAACATACATCAGCATTGCAGCACCCCCTAGACTATGACAGATGGCACAGAGCTTATAAGGCTCCTCCTGGTTGATTTCTTCATCGATATTGGGCTGGCAGAGCTTGAGTTCTGTAGTTTTTATTTCATGAATTTTTTCTATCATCGCTGGGATATCCTCAGTACCGTGCTCGTTAATGGAGTATCGCCAGAACCTGCATTTTGGTCAATACCAATGAATATTTGTACAACTTGCAAATATATACATGACGAAACTCCGCTATCATAAAGAAACCAGACAGTGCACGTAGATAAAGTAAGAAGTGAACTTTAAAGCAATAACTCACTCTTTTGAGGATATGTTCTTGTTCACATGATCTCTTGAAACTAAACCCCGAAAGTTACCCAGAAAAACATCATAGCCTGTAAAGGAAGAGAGTGTAAGAAGCTGATAAATCGTTGCTGCATGTGAATTAATAAAAGATTGGAAAATGAAAAACTTGAGGCTTGGACCTTGGTCATACGCAGCAAAAGCCGGAGATCCAACAACCCCATTAGATACCCATCTGAAGAAAAACATGCAGAAGAGAAAGAAAGAAATCAATAATGTTTCATAGAACATATATTGGATCAAAACCTCAGGTGATTATAGGATGTTCCAAGTCAAAACTGAAATCTTTGAAAAGTTGAGAAGGCAAGGCAAAAAAGAAGATGAGATGATTTAAGTAACTGAATGCACTATCCCTCTTAATCTCACCAAAAGATTTTCCCAATTCCATTCTTGTGTCAGGAGAACAAATTACGAAAAGAAATTTCCTGTTGAGTATAGAGTCGGGATTCGGGAATGTTGAAACTCCCTGGAATTTTATGCTACACGGATATAGAATATCAAAGTTTGCAAAGTTCCTCAACTTTTCAGCTTACTAAGTTTGCAAAGTTCACGAGTCATCTAAGAACTAGACCATGAAACTTACCCCATTGAAGAATCCAAAACCCCATGCTGCAAAAAAACAGCTTTCCTTGCATCACGTCTGCAAAGACAACAGAAGCAGTCAACGATCACATTATAAGGAAGAGACAATAAAATAGGAATGGAAAAGATGCACAAGTGAGCTTAATATCTCACAAGAAAATTATACCTTGGTATCCTTTCCAAGACAAGAACATACCCATCAGATGTAACAACACGAATAGCTTCGTAAGGATACCTGCCAAAAGTAGGAGAGAAATTAAGTAAAAGTCAAATACTTGAGAAGGAGAATAAAGATAGAAGCACGAGACATGGAATCCGCCCCTACCCCAGCTCTGTTATAACATCTTGACACGTTCGAGTATCTGTGTTCATAGAGTTGTATAAGCGTGTGGGCCTTTCTATTGGCCTTTCCATGGGGGATGGATCGGTATCTCCTAAAGTAGCAGTCTGCACAGTTTCATTATCTGAAACGTCACTATGGTTTTTTTTAGAGCTGTGACTGGAAGATGAGAACCATGATAACAATATTGCAAAAGCTTCTGATGGAGAAAGAAGAAGATGCGTAGCCTTGTGAAAAAAATCAAATATTGCTTCTATGCAAATCTCGATAGCAAGATGAAGATCCTGAAAAATAAAGCACATTAAGTAGAAAGAGAATGTGAAATGGTTTAAAATCACAAAAATAATTGAACCGCAGCGACAGGCGAGAGGGTTTCCAGAGGGAATATTGAATATTTGTTAGTGCATCCACAAACCTCAATAACTCCGCGTCTTCTATCAGTAGCTCTGTTGGGAACATCATGGTCTTTGCTTGAGTTGGTCTTGCTAATACGAGGTCTAGATGAATGTTGGTGCCTTCTTGGGCTCGTAGGAGTTCTTGAACTTCGTTTAAAGAATAAACTCATAAAATATTGTGGTACCCATAGCAAGATCCGTACAGGAAATATTAACCACCAAAGAATGAACGTAATCCACTCTGTCCAGTGGCTTTCAGAATTTGCAGAAGCGCTGGCCCAAGAGAGGCGTGAGCTTTGAGATGATGGTGTTGCAGGCAGCGCACCATCACTATCTTCTCCAGAAGAATACTCCAAGCTTGAAGTATCAGAATCAACAGAAAGCTCGTGAATGAACTCATTGAAAGAAGAGACCCCACTGCCATTGAAATTGGAACAGAGTAAAATTAGCATACCATTAGGATTAAGGCTTGCAAATAAACTAACAACAGAAGAATCATCACAGGAATCAGAAATTTTACTTATGCATCCACCGTGGTAAGCGTGGTCCACGAAAGGTGGGCCTGAGTTCCCAGCCATGGAGACCTTCAAGAATATTAGCCTTCCCTGGCAGAAGGGTCAACAAAAGAGCTGATACTCCATTTATGCATCTTGCAATGTTGTTCAATGACTCATATGTTACAGTTTTCACTGATCTGCACTAAAAGCCAAAACATAACCCAAAAGCATAGTTAGTTTAAGATTGTTAGACAACATAAGGGCAAAGATAAACATCTAACAAGAAGACAAACACACACACAAAAAAAAAAAAGAGAGTTATTTTACCGAATCAAAGTTCACAGCCAACATCAACTATAAAAGAACAAGCTTTGAATGAAGATACTACAATAAAAATAGTCTAACAAAACTCAAAAACACAATCCACCAATACAAAGAGATTCACCAGAATCACCAAAAGAGGAGGTATCAATGGCTACCAATAGATAGCTTCGTCCAAAGAACAACCGAAGCAAAACACTTAAAAAACCTTTTAAAGCAATATCTTCCATGGAGAATTACACTAATCAAAAACTTGACAAACCCTACTTCTCAATATAACAACTGTAGGCAAACAAAAGATGAATGCACTGATCGAGAAGAGAAAAGACTCACTCTTTGGTAACAGCGAGAGCGTTGTCTACGATCCGTTGCATGACTTTTTCTCAAAAAAAAAAAAAAAAATCGGAACTTTTTTTCTTAAAAATCAGAAATTTATCTGATTCGTTGATTTATCGCCGTTATCTGCAAAATTTCCAGGAAAACGACAAAGAGAAAAAAATCCTATCCACCTGAAAAAAAAACACAAAATTTTCCAGAATAGAAATCCCGATGCTTGAGAAATTGACCAAATCACGATCGAGATTTATCCCGAATTCATATAAGGAAAACACAAAGACCCACAAAAGACGCGATTCGAGAGAATCAAGAATCCAAAAAAATTGAGAGAATCTGAGGGGAAATAAATAAAATTGGGAGAATCCGATAAAAATAGGGGCACGTCGGCGATTCTTGCCGTCCAGAGGAAGGATCTGTAAAGTTCTAAAGAGAGACCAGATGGTGACACGTGGATTTTTATTATTGGATCACGTCGAATGGTGACACGTGGATATATATTATTGGATAATATTGAATGTGACACAAAACTACGACACGTAAATTCAACGTTTTGGAGACGGAGAAGGTCAATTTACCCAAACGCACAAATAAGAGTAAATATTTCAACTTTGAAGGTCATGTGGTTTATTTGTTGGATAATCAACAAGTTATTGCGGCCAAACTAAATTGATCGTGGCAATACGAAAATATTTGTGGTTGTTTTTTTCTTATCCTACACATATTTCTAAATTTGAACATTAGCACAAACTTATTAGATTACAAGATATTTAAAGCTTCATAGAAAAATTGTTTCTAATCTTTGCCGAATATGAAAATTGTTTCTTGGCAATACGACAACTAATAATAAATAATACACCGTGGAACACAACAGGTTTTGTCTTTTTCTTGATCTCAAGCAGCTTTTAAGGGCATTTCCTCTGGATGTAAGAAGCTCCATGCTCTTCATACCTGTCATGTACACAAACTACTCAAACCCAAAGCAGGAGAAAGAACTGTGTATGTGTGATCGAGATACAGAACAATCCAATGTGTTACTTACTCAGACTTGGAGAACCACATTTGCTGGAATGAACCTAGTGATGCCAATATACTCCCTCCTATCCACACACTGCAAAATTACAAATCGTATTACCATTCGAGTTACCAAAACTTCAACTCATTTTCAAAACATAAATGAGCCTCTATAAGAGGAAGAAGTAACTTTGTGTTCAAACCTGAATCTCCTCTCTGTTGTGTTACCGCTCGCCAACACTTTAACTCGAGCTGATTGAGGAGATTCCTAGAAGAAGGAAGATTAACAGATTATTTTTAGCCATATCGTATATAAGACAGCCTACAACCTGGAATAAGAAAAAGAAGAGAGAGCGAGAGACTTACTTCAACCAAGTCCTTCTCAAGGCGTTCTTTTAATTGTTGCATTGATGATGTTCCACCAGCCAGCTGCACAAGGTGAGAAGAAAGGAATGTCATTGATATTATATGTTACATATTCAACAAAATAAATAATTATAATTAGCTTTCTTTTTACCAGTATGCTACTATACAACTCTCTGCGAATATCAACATCACATTTGCTGATGCTCTCTATGACCTGTAGAAAGGAAAAATGTTTTTTTTCTTTTTCTTTTTTGGGGTTAATTAAAGGGGGTACCATGTGTACAGGTAAGGAATATACTCGTACCATGTGTGGTAACCCTCGAACAGAATGAAGCATGTCTGTGTTATTCTCCATTCCAGGAATTGTCTGGTAATTTGCAACAACAAAAATAGGAGAGAACTTAAAGGAAAAAGTATTTTGACTGATAATCAGAGGCAATTTGAACTCAAGAGCAACATGATAAACACGTTGGTAGAGATGAGTTTACGGGATTTAGCACAAGTTACCTGAACTATGGAAGGATTGAACATAATATCAGGAACTTTGAATCTATCAGCACCAATTTCAAGCGTCCTACATTGCAAGCCAGAAGTTAATAAGATACTGGGATAGAATAAAGACAGTAATCAAGTTTCCTGTGAGAAAGGATTATCGCCTCTACGTCAAAAATAACAGTTGGCAGTAATTTAAACTTATGCTCAATTGCATTTGCATTTGAAGCAAAAATAACTGCAACAAACAGATAAACTGGGGCTTACTGGCCATCAGGAAGCTCGTAAGACGTCATCGGAATGTTTGAATATGATTTGTCTATAGAAAAAATTAACAATATCAGGAATACTAAGCAAGTTACTGTTTGCTATACTTTCAAGTATCTTTGTCCCTGTGTGTTCTTAGCAGCAGAGAATTGCAGGAAAATGACTTTGCTTACATTTAAGGCATGAGATGACCCAAACTAATATTTTACAATATAAATAAAGATCAAGCAAGAACGAGATCTTTCGAAATCAACTCTTGAACTACTCTAAACTGTGGAAAAGAGCCAATGAATCAGAATAATGAAAGACAGGGAAAAAGAGATACCATCATAGGGAGTGTCTGGTACTCGACAAATAGTATCCTTAATATCACTTACTATCATCCTCTATTTAACAAATTAAACCACCAAAGTCAGAAAGCAAAAGAAAAAAAGTTAAACGAGGTACCAATATCAACTACAGACCTGACAGAGGAGTTTGTAGCTTTCTGTGGTATCAGGAACTTCCACATCTGTAACCTGCAAGGACTCGAAGGTGCAAAACGTGATAAATCTTATGATGATAAATAGAACCAAATGTACAAATCTATTCTCAAAACTATATGTCTCTCTTACAGATTATAAATAGTTTGCCGCAGTTTTAAGAGTATCTGCAACTCAAAAGCACAGAATTACCTGAAATTCTCCTGGTCGTATTTCCTTTCTCTTGAAAGAGTATCTAGGTTTTATCTGCAAAAGAAGGCATTGGTAAAGATCAGTTGAATTGGCTGCAGAACGGTGTAACAATAGTTGTAACTTACTTTAATCCCTTTACTCTCCAAGCTTTTCAGTAAGCAATCAGTGAGAAAATCTCCTCCAATTGGAGATGATATAACAGCCTGTGAATTAAAGTTTGTCATGAAACGGATAATAAGACATCAGTATTCAAGCACTACACTTATGCTTTAAAGATGACACTTGCCAAAATCCACACGGATGAGAATTCGTATCAATGGCCGATGAGGACAAGGAAAACCATTTTTCCCCCATTAGAGTTCCTACCATTATTTCTTTTATGAACTGTGAAAGACATGTTCAAAGAAGGTAAACCTGTGATGTCAAGATCTACGCTATCCAACAGACTAATCTGAGAAATGTATGCAGAATTATTAACGAAAGAGTAAAGATAGTTTGGAAACAAAAGATGGGCCACCTCTTTCCAGTAGGACTAAAATTCAAACAATAAAAACAACATACGCACAGACTTAGCTATTATCAAATCGAGTAATACACATACCTTTTGAAGAACATAACCGTCATGCACTGGTGAAATAGTCGTGGATCCTCCACCACTGAAAGGGAATAAAGTGTGTATACGATCAGTGCTTCCCAGATGAATCACATAAACCAAAAATAAGGTAACCTTTTTCACAACGTAGGACACAAATAGCCTAAGCTTCTGTTTAATGTATATGAAAAGCCTATTTTACCTAGTTTTTTACATGATGTGTTTTGCATAATTGCATGTAATAAACTAAACAGGAATGATGAAATAGTGGAGAAAACTTTTTCGCGCTGCTCTAATTGCATACGATGATATAGGGTATCTAAAATATGATTAATTTACAAGATGTTGAAGATTAAACCATACCACATTGAAATAAAAAGTCATAACAGAATGCCATGGCACATCAAGAAGAATTTCTAAACAGAAGAAAAAAATCCAAGAAGTCGAATTTCCACAGATCTTACCAGTCAACAACCAAAGAAGTAGCGCGGCCGGAAGCAAACGATGTAAGAACCTAGCATGCGAAGAAGGAGAAAACAGAAAGTCAACAGACACGGTAATTGACACATCAGAATCCAGGATAAACAGACAAGAAAAGCAATGGCACAAGGTTAAGGAAATTACAGGATTTTTGGCTGTAAACAATGCTGGCACTTTGTATTTTTCAAACATTATCTCAGCCGCCCTGTGAGGCATATGATACATAAGCGAGAATCAGTTCCAGATTCCAAGATGAAAATCAGCATCGATAAAAGAGAAACCAGACTTTTCTCTCTGCTGCTGTGTGTTCAAAGGAGGCTCTGCTAGCAGCATTGGGTGCTCCTTGGGATCAATCATAAGACAATTCCTTGAAAATAAAAATTTACACAGATGAAATCATCAACTATAAACATTAATAGAAAAGGAAAAGTTAAAACAATCAAGACGAAAACTAACAATTATTCGAGTTACCTAAAAGCATGGTCCCATATATTGTCCACCATATCCCAATCAGCTACAATGCCATCCTTTATGGGTGACAATATCTGGAGCACACACATGGAGAAACTAAAAAATTCATCTCTCCATTCTAACCAGCTTGAAAGTTTGTAACATTAGTCCACGACAACCAAACAAACTGACCTCCATTTGATCGCGGCGAAAATTCAAAGCTTGAGATCCTATGTAAAGCTTCCGTTTGCCCTTTTCTTTCTCAGACTCCACGACATTGTTCTTTGCATCCTCCGTATTAGCAGCATCATCTATATCCATTCCAGTTCCATCTATTGCTCCAACAACCTTATGACACATCAACAAAAAAACCTAAGTTTCTCGAATTGCTTGCTCTACACTAAAAGAACCTAACTTTTAAGGAAAATAAACTCAATTGCAAAGAGAGGAAGTGAAGAATGAGAATTAAAGCTTACGGAGGGGAAAACGGCTTTGGGGGCATCTTCTCCGGCGTAACCAGCTTTGCAAGTGTGTGAACCCAAGTCAACTACGATAGCTGAAACTTCATCTGTTCAATAGATACAAAACCCACCACGGAAAAGTTTAGACCTTGACGAGACGAAGAACTCAAGCGAAATTGTAATGCTGAATTTTTACAATCAGAAAGAGATTTTAGGGAAGGGAGAGAAGAAAGCCTACCTCCGCCGTACATGGCTGCCGAGAATGCGAGAGGCGGAGAAATTTTCTCTACCGGAGCTTCGTCGGAGGGTTTAAGAATGGAACGGAAAGTAACTAAAGTGAGTTTGATTTTGTCGGGATTTCACTTTACGCTTTGTGAAGGGAAGGAAGAGAAGGACTAAAACGAAAAGCCTGAAATACGAGGGACTAATACTAAAGAAACTGGAAATTTAGGGACTAAAATAAAAAAAAGTTTACGCCGTTGCCGAGGATCGAACCCGGGTCACCCGCGTGACAGGCGGGAATACTTACCACTATACTACAACGACTATATTCCTTAGCTTGCATACATTTGATTTGTAAAGCCACTTAATATATGGGATGTATTTCAAATGTGTTAAAGAGTTTGTTAATGGGATTCTGGTAACTTTCTTTTGGTCAACTCGAAACAAGAAGCATCATTTTCGAATGAACTCAAAAAACACCAAATAATACACAAACATGAAGATCTCAAGTGTTGCAGCAAATGAACACGCATCATGTGTGCAATAACAATACCTATCCACCGTCTCACACCAATTGATTCCGACCTTAAATACTCAAAAAAAACCCCACTCTATCTCCATTACAAAGAAGAAAAAAACTTAATCTCCAATAGAAAATGGCTTCTTCTACTCTCTTTATCACTCTTTTAATCTCCTTGTTGTCACCATTCTTTCTCCGTCTAGTTCTCGCTCAAGTACCATCTACATGTGGCTCCAGACTGCTTTCCTTAGCTCCATGTGGTCCATTCGTTCAAGGCTTTGTCCAGCTTCCGGCTCAGCCTTGCTGTGACAGCTTAAACCAGATCTATAGCCAAGAAGCAACCTGTCTCTGTCTCTTTCTCAACAACACTTCAACTTTGTCCCCTGCTTTTCCAATTAATCAAACTCTTGCTTTACAATTGCCTTCGCTTTGCAACATTCCAGCCAATTCATCATCTTGCTCCTCCTCCTCCCCTGGTACGTAAACAACACTTCTACTTTGTCCTCTGTGAGATTCATTGGTTTCTTGAAACTTATGAGAACGTTTTCGGTTTAAAGGAGGAGAGGCGCCTAGTGATTCCTCCTCTGTTGCTCCACCACCTTCTAGCTCAACTGGTTCTCAAATCTCTCTAGGTGCAAAGAATAACTCTCGTGCCGCGGGTAAGCCACTTTTTACCAAAGTTTTCAGTGTCTGATAAAAACAAAACATGAAAACAGTTAAACACTTGTTACTTTTCACTATCAGCGACTCCAGTGGCTCAAATGGCACCAAGACCCACCAGTTTTATGGGATTAGGTTATGGTTTGAGATCCTCCGGCTCCAAGTCTGAGACTCAGCTAATCATCCTTGCACTCGCAGCAATTCCACCGGCCACTCTCCTCCTCATCTGAGTCCGTCTGCATTAAACTACCAGCTCGTATTTAGTTACTCTCTCCTGTTTTGTGTTTTTTCTCTATGAATCAAGATCAACTTTATTACTCTACCTTAGATTTGTGAAAGAAGAGAGAGATTATTTAGTATGTTTCCTAAAGAAGTTTGCAGTTCTTGACATGAAATCACAAAACAGAACAACGAAGAACAATACTCTTCTTTTTAACTTTAAATCTGTAACATTATGAACACAACAAGCTCAAGAACAACTTGGAATATGACTATTTCAAAACACCCCAAAAGCAAAAAGATTCAGTCTTTTTAATTCTTTCTCTAAACACTGAACTGAAACTATTCCAAACTAGGCGCCACTTCTGTTGGGTTGGACTCGAACACATCTTCAGAGTTAGAACTCTCTGCTTCATCAAGAAGGTCACGAGATTGGATCGCCTCTTTATATACTGGCGTCTCCTTGAAATCTGTCGCACCTTCGTTATACGTCCCCGCGGCAAGTCCACCGGAGATTAGCTGTTAGCAACATCCAAACCATTGAGAATTGATTTAGTTTAACTTCAAATTGAGGAATTGTTATTATAAAGTAATTGAAGTGATTGGAATTTACCGCGAAAAGGATTCCGAAAGCCCACAAGTACTGAACGAAGAACCCTAAACCATCCCACTTCTCACCTTCCCAAGGATCCGGTTCAAGTCCAGGAAGATCCTTAATCGCAAACTTCGGCGCGTCTTTTGGATCACCTCTGAAACGAGTATTCACAACCGTCCTATCTCCACCGTCGTCGTTGATTTCGATCTGAGACGGCGGATTCTCGCCGTCGTAAAGACCGTTGTTTTCTTCCGGTTGGTCCTTAGTCGTCGTGGGGACGAGGCTCCGACGCTTCTTGCTGTCGAACCGACCGGTTTGTGTGGAAGGTTTTTTGGCGGCAGAGACAACGTGAAGACGGGTTCTTGACGGTGAAGGGAAGTTTACGAGTCGGAAGGTGGAGAAGGGATTACGAGAAGAATCGGTGAGGTCGTTGCAGTGGATCCTAGCTCCTCCACCACCGCTGCTCACGGTGAGAGCCATTTTACTTGTTGTGTGGATATGTGAGAGAGAGGGAAGTGTATGAGAATCGAAGAAGATAAGGAAAAACAAAATTCGGGCATTGGTTAAACTTGACCCGGCATGTCCCAACCCGATCCAAATTGACCCGCTTCTTTGCCTATTAAATTTTTATAAAAATAAAACAGAGATCGAAATTATACAATCTTTTACACCCAAAACTCCACGGATACAGCAAAATCTTACAACATGTCAACATATGATTCAGAAAACACTAATTTATCATCCTACAACAATTTAATAGAATACAGTCATGCATATTTTTAAATTCGTGACGAACATATCAAAGAAAAAAATAGACCATAATTTGAATTTTTATTTGACTAAATCATTTGCTAATTCCTAAACTAACGACATGTTGTATAAACCCATCTAAGTCCTTAACGGAGCTCCCACGTTCTTGGATCGCATCCAACGCTGCTTTCCTCAGCTCCACGGCTTTGATCCTCTTCGTTTGCTTTCCGGTCACGGAATCAGCGAAAACTCGGGCTAAGTCGTCCGGGTCAGGCACTGTGTCAGGTCCTTCGCAGGCACGCACACCCACTTTCAACTCATCGACCACCAGAGACGCGTCTGTGTACTGGTCTGCTCTCATCGGCCACGTCAGCATTAGAACGCCGGCGACCACCGCTTCCACCACGGAGTTCCAACCGCAGTGCGTTAGAAACGCTCCCACGGCTCGGTGACGTAGAACAGCCACTTGTGGAGCCCATCCTCTGATCAGCAGACCTCTCCCAGCCACACGATCGTCGAAACCGTCCAGGATGTTACCACGTGTCGAGTCTTCCTCAACGGGCTCCTTTACGGCCCACACAAAGTGGACGCCACTTTTCTCAAGCCCAGAAGCGAGGGCAAGAGTCTGCTCTTTAGTCAAAACAGCTTGACTCCCAAAGCACACGTACACCACGTGGTCATCCTCACGTGCGTCAAGCCACGACATCACGTGATCGACAGAAACCGAGTTCGGCCCACCACGATTCTCCCCGGAGACTGGAAGAATTGGGCCTACGGCCCATACGCGATCATGGCCCATCTCTCGCTTAAGATGCTCGAGATAAACACGTTCCATGGCGGTGAACGAGTTCACGACGAGTCCCCAACTCGCCGCGTTATCTATAAACGAGTCTCTTATGAATTCCCAAGCTGGATCTCCGTGAACATAACTTCTGTAAATCGTGGAGATGTGAGACCAAGGGTATTTCGGACAATTTGGGATCTTCGGAAACTCGAGGATCTCGTCATCGTCATCGTCGTTGATCCTGGTAGGCATCTCGATCCACAGAGTATTGAGGATGCAGCAAGTGATAGCAGCGGAAGGGGAGAATTCGAAACGAGGGATTCCGAGGTTTTGGGTCCAGCCAAGGAAGAAATCAGAGACGATGGCTACTGGAGGAGAAGGGTGAGAAGTGATCCAAGAGAGAAGCGGCGCGTGGAGATTACCAAGCGCGTGGATCATTGAAGGGAAGCCTGAAGGAGGTAAGTCTTGAACGTTTTCGACGCCGGAAGGGATTGAAGGGTGAGAAGGAAAAGAGAGGATAAGTGTTTCGATGTTAACTCCGGCGGAGAGAAGCGGAGAGAGGAAAGGAAGGTTTTTTGGAGTGACTAAGACGGTGATGGTTAAGGCGGAGCCGCCGCGGAGAGCTAGGCGGTGGGTGAAGTCGAGGAGAGGAATCATGTGGCCTTGCGCCGGAAATGGGAAGATTAAGACATGGGTTTTTGTCGGATTGTTGTTTTCCTCGGATACTGTCATGATGAGCCTTCTTAGCGATCTTTCTTTCCTTTTTTTGCCGGAATGTTTTGGTGGAGCCAAGAGAAGAAAGAGAGTTGTTTAAATAGATGTGTTAACTGTTAATGGCCCATTTGCGTTACCCAATGTTGTCCCAACACTTGGAGAAAAATGCTTACGACTCTTTTGATAATACCGTGTTGTCTTTTGATTAATGTAGCGTCAGATGACAATTGAGAAGAGTTTAACTGGGAGTGAACAGATTGTGATACTTTTTTACGCAACGTCTCTTACATTGTTTGCTTATGGTAACAAAATGGGTCTTCGCTCCTCATAGGTACACGTCCGGTAACATGGGATTTTGGCATTAACTTTTAAAAAGCACAAAGAGTAGGTGCAAGTCTTGGGTAGGTACTTCCCAGTAGAACAATTACCAAAACTAGCTTACGTTTTACAATTTCTACCGAATCTGTTTCTGAACTCCAGTTCATAAGCCTCCATGAGCATTCAAAAATCTCAAGGGATGGCCAAGTCAGGTGGCTCGGTTTAATGGTTGGTGCTAACCTTTTGGTCTCACTGTCAGTCATTGACAAAGCCGAGTTCACATGCGATAGCGAGATGGTCGCTTCCCCATTTCTGCAAATTTTCATTGGTCAGAGACTTGTAGGCAACTCTCCCAATAACCACGGTTTTGAACCATTCAAACTGAACAGGGATCTTTCATTCTTGAATATGAATAGAGTAACTCAAGAAAGCAAAGGGTTACCAAAAAAAAAAAAAAAATACTATGAATACCTCACTAGGTAGTCCACCTGTTCTTCTCAATACATCAGTTGGCAAGGTTTCAAGAACCCTCACAGGAACGAGTTCCTTGGTGTGCCTGGGTTCAAAACCTCAGATTAATGATTGAGATTTCATAATATAACATGTGCATATATCACAACAGAGTTAGCCATATATAATCGAAAGCTCTGAATAATGATTAGGATTTCATAATCACAACAGACTTACCATATATAATCAACAGTTCCCAGGAACCTGGAATGATACGTTGTTGCCAATGGTTCACCGCGTTGATCTCTCGTTCTATATGTACCCTGAAAGATCTCAGGTCTTAGCATACTAGAAGGATAGCTACAATATCATACAACATGCTGCTTTCCCTATACGTTTTTCAGTATCTAGTATAAAAGAAAGCCACAGTTCCTAAAGCCGTTCTGAGTTTGTATGTTTGCCTATTCTTGAGGTAAGGGAAACATAATTTAGTTGTCTGTAAGGCTGATTTCAACTCTTTTCGATGCGTCCACTAGTCGAAAACAAAAAACAAAAACACTTACAGGAACTCCACTATATGCGCTATGAAGCTTCAGTTGATGTTGGACATGAGTAGTTGCTTGACCACCAGTTGCAAGCTGTAGTTCTTCCTGGCTCCATTCATTGGGTACTGATCCGGAGATGGATACTGAAGCACTGAAGAAAGAGGAAGTTGTTTAGTTAGACTAAATTGAGATAGAAACTTAATCTGAGGATAATGTATTTGATAAAGGGGAGGCCAAAGCAGAGATATAAGTAATTTATCAGTTCATCAGGTAAACAGAAAAGGCATACATATACATTATTCAGAGAAACCAAAGATCTCGGGTGAGTTTCAAGTTACCTAAATGCATAATGGTTTCTAAAGGACCTCTCCTTTGGTTCCACTTCAGACTGGCCAGAAATTTGCCTGCGATCGTGTAGTTGTGTATCCAACTGTCCAAAATGAAAAAAGGATATATAGAGTTCATTCTAACTTTCCCAGCAAAAAAGGGAAAAAAATTATGACCGGGCGAAATGTAAGAGAAAGAGTCCAGAACCCTCAATGAAACTCACATCAGCTGAAGCTATGAAATCATAGATTGCACTCTGTCCAGCAAATCGAGATTAAATTTTAGAACAATTTCAGCTATAACAATAAGTAATAGAACAAAAACCCAAAAGTTGGTAGAGATCACCTGTGGAGTGCTATTCAGATCACCTGCAATCGCCACTGGAATATTTCCCCATTCCTGTGATAGATTGTAAGCCTTCTCCAGAAAGAGTCTTACCTATAAGTTATAACATATCAAATATCAACAAATGAGCGAGCTACTAGAATTTCAATGAAGTTTCATCTATACTGCCAGGCATAAAATAGTACTAGCTAAAGAATTGATATTTCTAAACTCAGGATGTGTAGTGACAACAATACTCTACAGATTCTTTGGATAAATCAATTTCATCAGAATTTTGTAAGGATCAAGACATACCTGGCCAAGCTTGATATCCCCACGCTTAGGATTGAACAGGACATGTATATTCCCAACCACTAGCCTTCGCGGACTAGTAGATGTTTGCCTATAAATCAACCAAACACGGGAGTGAGAATAAAACTTAGTAAGGATCTTAACAGTAACTTGAATATTCACTCCAGTAAATGAATCAGAAAAGAACTCAGACATACTCTGACGATCGCACACGTAATTCAGACTTTGGGTCCTCACAGTTCATCTGTTCCGTAATACACAATCAAATAAATTAATTAATTGCAAGGGCTGAAACTAAAGAAAATTAAGCAAATTAGCATGCCTGCAAATACAACAGGAGGGTAAAAAAAAATCTGAATTTCCACAATCAAGAAGCATCTTGTCATATCACTGTGCTCCTAGAATTAAGGAAACTCAGAGGAGAAAAGAGAGGGAAGACGACTGTACAGAAATTACTTAAAATAGTGCATACCTCTAAAACACAAAGTTGAGCAACATTGTTTCGCATGCCAAATTTATCAAACTCTATATGTTGATGGTCTAGAAGTTTAAATCTGCATTCACAGCAGAAATATAACATGAATAATGAAACTAGGAGAGTAAGATTCTAATACAAAATAAAGAAACATCGAGAACAATTAGAAAGCAAAGCTTTTAAGCCTTTAACTATATATTGTGAAGCCAAGGTCAAAGCTAATAACATAACACAACGTGAACCTATCATTGTCAATTTTGAAACAATCGAACCAGAGACTAAATAGTATTGGAAGATATAATTTCCCTTGCTCTAATAGAGATATATTCCCTATGGACAATTCAAACGGCTAGATTCCTGACTCCAGCATATAGAGACTTCCAACCACATACAAAATGATCCTAAATGGAAATAACTGAACTTACAGTTTCTCTTTCCAGAATATAGCACAACCATCACTCGCTTCTCCAGTCCGACTCTAAAAAATACTATATATATGAAAACGGCACCTGCAATGCATATGAGATAATAAAGCTTTCGATTCTGTATATACCTTGTGAACACCTTGAAATCCCCTATTTTTAAGAAGACCGTCTAGATCATCAAACCGGTCAACCTCCTGCAGTAAAATTGGAACATGAGAATGCAACAAGACACACGTATTTTCTCGTTGGATATAAATGGAACTAAAATAAGTTCTTCTCAACATAGTGTAGCTCTAGGCGTATCCCCTATATCTTCATTAATAAAGAGAACCCATTTCTCGACATGAGAGTAATCCTATAACGAACCATAACATAAGGGAGATACATAAACCCCTGGAACTTGCCTGAAGACATAAGATGCTTGCATTATAGCGAGTAATCTCCTTGAATATGAGATGTTTCCGTCTACTCCACTCCAAGTGCTTCGGGGGAACGTTGTAATACAAGTCCATGTGGTTCGACGCATTGTCAACACCAAGTAGATTGTACGAAACTAAAACTACTTTATCTGAGAATTGAAAAAGATGATTCAGACAGGATATAAAAAATTTCATAAACAATGTGTTAAAAAAGTAACGTGATACTTCGTGAATTAAGCATATAAGACCTTTGAGATTTTCAAAATTGCTTGCGGAAAACACCCATTCGCGCTCACCGGAACTAGAGATTCTCTCCTTTGTTCTTCTTCGCCGCCGTCGAGAAGATTTACTAGGCCTAACTGGTTTACAACTTCGCTGGCTGGATCCCGGCGCAAAAGAACGGTGAGTTTTTAGGGTTATTGACTCCTGTCTATACGATTTCTCGTATACGTTCTCCGATGATTCCGAAATCGAACATCGCTTCCGCTTGGTGACGGTGATTGAGCTCCTCGTCGTGTTCTTCCGCTCGTATCCACTCATAGCATTCGCAGCAAGGCGGCGCGTGAGCTAATGCGTTACTCTTGTCACAAGAACACGCATAAATTTTGAAGAAGAAGAGCTTGACTCCTGTCGAAGAAGAAGGGATCGAAGAAGAAGAGATTTGTAGAAGAAGCGCTTTTGGGAGAAAGAAAAAAAGCCAAAAAACGACGTCGTTTATAATAAAAGAAGGCCAACAAAAGTTTAGGACCAGCTCTGTTTTAACCCGAATTTTTTTATGCAAAACTCAATATTAACCCGAAAATTTTTAATCAGGGTCAAAGTTTATATTTATTTTAACGGATCCGAATTATACTTAAACTAGTGCTTTATCCCGTGCTTTGCACGGTCTTTATATGATTTGTGTTTTTTATAACATTTAATAATTTTAGATTGTAAATATTGCAGTTCAAATCCAAATCCAAATGTAAAATGCATAATTATGAAAACTGAGAAAAAATTGTGAAATAAAAAATTGGATGGGCATTAAAAACATTGATCAACAAACTAAATCAGAATTAAGAAATTCGAACACAGAATTTATAAATTAAAAGATTTTGAAATAGAGAACACTGCAATAAGAAGAGACATGCGATTGATGAAACCCTACAATTAGAACATGTAAGAACTTTAATTTTGTTACCTGATAAAAGCTGGAGGAAACAGGAATCAGAAAATGAAGAAATCTGAAAGCTTTTTGTATGAAGTCATGTTACTGTTCCATTGTTGAAGAATAGAGAAGTGGAGATATTGAGATCGTGGGGAAGAGACTTGTAATAGTTGTAAAAAAGATTTTTTTTCTATTTAAAAATAAATTTTATTTATTTAAAAAAGTGAAAGATAAAAATTTGGAACTTATGACAGATGTCATATAGAGAGTTGCAGTTAACAGTGAAATGACTTGTGAATTATTAGATAAGGATTTTGAGCCTTTTTTAACATCCCTACTCTTGTGAAGTTAACCAAATTCACGCCTTTGTTGATTAAAATTTTTAAAATAAGTACTTGGTTACCTAGACCGGTTTTCTTAAAGTAATTATAATTGATTATTCATATGCCAACGGTTTTGTTTGGATTTCCATTAATTCAAGTTTATTGCAAATCAAATCCTATTCTTTTGGCGAAGTTTGATTTAAATTCTCATTATTAGTCTAAAATAAAAATCTCTCAATATTATTAATTCATTTTTTCCTATCTACGAAATCAAATCTTATCATCTCTTCACTAACTGGTTTATTTTTCTCATTAATCTCTTCACAGTTCTTCAACTTTCAGTTGTTGTTGTGGTAAATAGTCTAAAACGGGTTGTTTCTAAATAAAAATATATGGTTTCTTGTTTATTCTTGAATTTAAATTCAAATTATCTGATGATATAGAAATTAATGGATCCCATGGATCTGTGATACATTCCGATAAATCATAAGAGTTCAATGGATTGAGTTTGCAATATGTATTTGAACCTATGTTGTTAATCGCATGATCAAAGTTGATATCACAATCCAGTTTGCGAGAACTATCCCAATATTTATTAATCAAGTTATATATGATATATTCTAAGATGTTTACGTTCAACATTATTGAAGAACTAAGAAAATTTGAGCAAATGGTAAGACAAATTTGAGCAAACATGATGCAAAATATTGATACAACTATTTTAAAGATAAGATACATTTATTATTGATATTAATTAACATATAGACATAATGAATTAAGATTAATAGTATATAGTTGTAATCACTATATATCGTCTTAGTTTCAATTATTTTGATAAGTTTTTTGCGCGATAAACAATTTTTAAAAACTATTTCTGGAAATTGCAATTATGTATACTTATGTTGATAGGATCTAGACTTGCTTATGTAATCATGGTTAGAGTGCTCGTGTGCATTTTCCATACGTTTATTTAAAATAATCAAATTTTCTTTATTGTGTATAACTTAGAATATGTCAAATGGAGTATGATTGCATGAATTGTTGTAGTGGCATGGAAAATTATATTTATATAGCTAGGGATATTTTGGATAATTTGGTAACGAAATTGTTGAGAATATTTTGAGAGATACTAACAAAGACAAGCAGCATGACTATTCACTCGATGTGAGTTATGAAATTTATTTTGGCTATTTTCTTAGTTGCATGGTTTCGCATGCGCACATATAGTAAGAAGATATTGGAGTCTCTTTGTAGTTTATGTTATCTTTATTGAAAACAAAAACACAATAAATCCTTTATCTTATATCAATTATTTGGTTAGATAAAAAGAAGATAATATAAAACTTACTTAAATCCATGCTTGGATTTTGGAAATTCTCTGGACGAAGAGAGAGTGTTTTTCTAGAGAGAGAGTTTAATTACCAAAAGCTTACCCGCTTAATGATTTAATTATTCTATTGATGGGATATAGAATATATATACCGTATTTTCGGTTCGGGTTGCTTTGGGGACCATAACCCTTTGTTATTAGAGATAATTCATAATTCTGCCCGTCATTAAATTATGAATTAATAAGTGTATCCACACATTAATATTCCATAACACTTACGCTCATAACCTTTTACCGTATCACAAATTGACCATTACAAAATAGGCTAATTAATTAATGGCTCTATCACATTAATACTTTAAACATATATGACCCCAATAAATTATCTAACAATCTCCCACTGGGTCATATATGTGTTTGAAAATGTGATAGACTTTATGAGCTCAATATGCCATTAATTCCAAGAGCATAAAACAATCTCGTCCATTGACTATACCAAAATAGGATCATGGTGGCTTTCGATAAATCAAACATAACGAAACCTTCCATAATCACTGCAATCAATATAGCGAAATGACATAGATTAATTATGAAAAGTGTGGCATGAAAATCACATGAAATATGGTCAATACATGTCAATTTTCAATTGGTCCTTCTTTAGTGAGATCACTAATTTTTATTGCACAAAGTGTAAGTTAAAGACCTTACTTCAAACTTTATTTCTGATCAGAATAATTTACATAATACAAATACAACACCATAGAAACCAAAACCTAATGACAAACTCTCACTAAACAGTATGATCCTCAAACACTAAAATGCCCATACTTGTAGTATGTTCATGAAAAACCCTTAGCACAATACCTTTTGTAAGAGGATCAGCTATCATGGAGTTTGTTCCTAAGTGTTCTATAAAAATCTCTCCACTTTGTACCTTTTCCTTAACAACTCGGTACTTTATGTCTACATGCTTAGACTTTACCGAACTCCTATTGTTGTTGGAAAATAAAACAGCTGTCTTATTGTCACAGAATAATTTTAGTGGTCTTTCAAGGCTTTCCATAATACGTAGTCCTGTGACAAAATTTCTCAGCCAAGTCCCCTGAATTGATGCCTCATAAACTGCTACCAATTCTGCTGCCATGGTGGAGGAAGCTACGAGTGTTTGTTTAGCACTACGCCAGGAAATAGCTCCACCAACCAACAGAAAAACATAACCCAATGTAGACTTTCGACTGTCTTGGCATCCAGCAAAATCAGAATCAGAGTACCCAATGATCTCCAAATTATCTGATCTCTGATAAGTGAGCATATAATCTTTAGTTCTCTGTAAATACCTCATAACCCTTTTGACTGCTTTCCAATGGTCCATGCCTGGATTACTTAAGTATCTGTCCAACACTCCAACAATGTACGCAATGTCTGGACGCGTACATACTTGAGCATACATCAGACTCCCTACTGCCGATGCATAAGGGATCTTTTGCATCTCCTGAATTTCCAGATTTCCTTTACGGCATTGATTGAGACAAAATTTGTCTCCCTTAGCGACTGGAGTATCCCCTGGTTTACAATTCTGCATGCCAAATCTTTTAAGTATTTTATCAATATAATTCTTTTGTGATAAGCTAAGAATTCCTCGAGAACGATCTCGATGAATCTGGATTCCTAATACAAAAGATGCCTCACCAAGATCTTTCATCTCAAAATTATCTTTAAGAAATCTCTTGGTTTCAACCAGCATACTCATATTGTTTGTGGCCAATAGGATGTCATCGACATATAAAACCAGGAAAATACATTTGCTCCCACTGAACTTTTGATACACACAATCTTCAACCAAATTAACCTCAAAATCAAACGAGTTAATAACCTTATGAAATTTGTGGTACCATTGACGAGAAGCTTGTTTTAGCCCATAGATGGATTTTCTTAATTTGCAAACCATATTATTTGCATCACCTAAGACAAAGTTTTCTGGTTGCTTCATATAAATTATTTCATCAATGTCTCCATTGAGAAACGTCGTTTTGACATCCATCTGATGAAGCTCCAAATCATAATGTGCAACAAGAGCCATGATTGTCCTAAAAGAATCCTTCGATGAAACTGGAGAGAAGATTTTTTTATAATCAATCCCCTCTTTCTGAGTATATCCTTTAGCTACTAGACGAGCTTTGTATCGTTCCATATTACCATTTGAATCCCTTTTGGTTTTAAATATCCATTTACAACCAATGGTTTTCTTTCCTTCTGGTAACTGAACTATATCCCAAACATGATTGTCTAGCATCGACTGATATTCTACTTTAGCTGCTTCGATCCACTTATCTGATATGGAACAACTCATAGCCTGAAGGAAGTTGATGGGATCATCTTCCGTAAGAGTTTGATTTTCCTCATGTTCTATTAGAAATACTATATAATCATATGGAATAGCATTTTTCCTTACTCTAGTGTATCGCCTTAAAGCAACTTGATCTTGCTGCACTAGTTTCTGAGGATTTTGAATTTGACCTTCATGTCCGATATCATCGACATTTTGAGTTGGAGGAAGAATGTCATTATCAACTTGATATTCTATATTTGCTTTATCTAAAGCAACTATAGGAATCGATATGGTAACCGGAATCGATTCTTCCTCAAAGATGATATGTCTGTCCTTATTTCTCCTCCCAAAGTCAATATCCTTAAAGAACGTAGCTGTTCCCGTCTCAAAAATATTCTTTTGTGTGGGATCATAAAACTTATAGCCCCGAGATCGGTCAGAATAACCAATAAAGTAACTACTAATCGTTCTTGAGTCCAGTTTCTTTTCATACGGCTTGTAAGGCCTTGCCTCAGCTGGACATCCCCATATTCGAAAGTGTTTTAGACTAGGTTTTCTGCAAGTCCAAAGCTCGTAGGGGATTTTAGTAGTTGTTTTAGTTGGTATCCTATTAAGAACATATGCTGCAGTTTTAAGTGCCTCTCCCCAGAGTGATTCAGGTAAGATAGAATGACTAATCATACTCCTTACCATGTCCTTAAGAGTGCGGTTCCTTCTTTCAGACACACCATTCATGCTGGGAGACCCATGCATAGTGTACTGAGACATAATACCGCATTCTTCTAGGTATCTGGCAAATGGGCCAGGACGTTATTCACCTAAACCATCATATCGACCGTAGTATTCTCCACCACGATCAGATCTGATAGACTTTATCTTTCGGTCGAGTTGACATTCAACCTCAGCCTTAAATTGCTTGAACACGTCCAAAGACTCCGATTTTTTATGAATAAGAAATAAGTATGCATATCTAGAATAATCATCAATGAATGATATAAAATATTGTTGACCGTTCCAAGATGGAGTAGGAAATGGTCCACAAATATCTGTATGTATCAACTCAAGGACTTTTTTAGCTCTATATGCACCTAATTTCTTATGTTTGGTTTGTTTTCCTTTAATGCAATCCACACAGACATTAAAATCTGTGAAGTCAATTGAACTCAATATACCATCTGATACAAGTCGCTCAACTCTATTTCTAGAGATGTGACATAGACGCTTGTGCCATAGAGTTCCTGAATATGTATTTTTAAACTTACGTTTAGTACCCCTTGATTCAACACTTAAACTTTCAACATTAGCATTTATAGTGTCAAACATATACAGACCATGATTATCCAAAAGTTTGCCGGTTCCAACACACACTGAATTTAAAGACAAAGTAACTGTTCCGTTCTCAGTTAGACAAGAATAACCTGATATGTCTAAATAAGAAACGGAAACTAGATTACGTCTAAAAGACAGTACAACAAAAGTGTCTTTCAAATCCAGAAAACAACCAGAACTAAAACACAATCTAAAATGTGCGATTGCCTCCACATGCACCGGAATCTCATTAGCCAAGTGAATGCGTCTTTCAGCATCAGTTGGGTTTCGGTAGCTCAGGCAACCCTTTCTTAGCACGCCAAGCGTGATACTTTTGGCAGTCCTTCTTCATGTGTCCACCTATCCTGCAAAAGAAACATGTAGTCTCAACCTTAACATGTTTCTTCTGGGTAGGACCCTTATTAGTATCGTTCTTAGCAACATCGGTCTTAATAGGCTCAAATCTCTTTCGTTTGCCCTGAGCCTTAGAGGTGTAAGCCATATGAGAACTTTCAGTCCTTTCTTGTTTCATTCTCTCTTCCTCTTGCACACAATATGCAATGAGCTCATTAACAGACCATTGCTCTTTCTGTGTGTTGAAGTTTGATTTCAGCTGACTGAACTGTGAAGGGAGAGAGTTCAAGACAAAATATATAAGTAATTCAGACGGAAACTCAGTCTTAAGTGTCTTGACTTTTGAAACAATGTTGGACATTTTCAAAATGTATTCCTTTATGTTTCCTTTGCCGTGATACCTTATCGTACTAAAGCGATACAAAAGCATGCTTATTTACGCCTTATCGCTTCTGGCGAAGCGCAAATCCATCTCAGCAAGGAACTGTTTGAGATCATTAATCTCTTCACCACCTCTAAAGGTTTCTGGAATGGTGTCCTTAATGATCATTAGACCAATACGATTAGAAGGCTCCCACTTCTCATGAACAGCTTTATATTCCGGAGTGCTGTCATCCGTAGGAGAAGTAGGTTTATCCATCCTTAGCGCAAGGTCAAGATCCATAAACCCAAGAATAATCTTTATTTTACTTTTCCATTCCGAAAAGTTGGAACCCGTAAGTGTTGGAATGGATCCTAAGTTAGCAGATATAGTGGCAGCATTAGCTGAAAATAGAACATATTAATAATTAATAACTCACTAACCGAAGAAATCAATAATAAATATCAAACAATTGTACATCCCATCCAAGATACCAAGTGTAACATCAATATCAATTACTGACAATAATACATGATAAACAATAAACCTTCCTTTGGGCCGATTTATCATTCATATGTTTAACACCATATAATTATCACATATTTATCATCACATGCATAGATGCAATTTGGCCAAATATTATATCTTCCTTTGAGCCGATTTAATATTCGCATAAATTGCATAAATGCTTCATTTAATATTTTGTATAAACTAAAAAACATCAAGAGAGGTCACTTTGGCAACTTCTTGATTTAAATTAATCTACTCAAAATATTAAACATGTACAACCAAAATTAATTATTGATTTAAAACTTAATGTTATTCTTGCGCAGACATATATATACAAACTAATGGGCTATTTGTGCAAGAATACTGAAGTGGCAGAATGGTTATAGGGCGCCAGCTTTAACCACGCAACATGGGTTCGAATCCCACACATTGCGTTTTTACCAGATTTAAAACTGGTGGGCTTCGTTTAAAAATAGAAGCCCAAAGCCCAAAATGAAACAGTGACCAAGAAGAAGCCTAATAATAACAAAACGGGCCTTAATTCAAATCGTAAATCCATAAGCCCAAAACGAAAAACAATCATTGGCCCAACAAAAAAAAACTATTCATTACCCTTAATTTGGGCCCGATTGAAAACTGAAGTTTGGGTTGAAGTTCAACATTAACTTTAACACAATTCTGCCTCATTTAAACCCAAAAAAACGGATCTAGCACATGTGTTGTTGAAAAAAAAATAAAAACATGAAGAACAATACGAAAAAAAATTCCAAAAATCCCAGAAATCAAAATTTCATAAACCTTTTTAACCAGATCGCAATCAATACATGTTTTTCTCTAGATAACAACCTAAAATCTAGGTCTAACCATGCATAAATCAGATCTAATAACAAAATTTATCTTAGATTTTAACAACTTTGAGAAAATCAAAACAAAATATGATTTTCACCAAATAAAAAAAATGAAAAAACCAAATAAATCCCAATTTCATACGAGAAACTTTAGATCTAAACAAATAATTGATGTAATGGCTCTGATACCAAATGTTATTTTTATTGAAAACAAAAACACAATAAATCTTTTATCTTATATCAATTATTTGGTTAGATAAAAAAAAATAATATAAAACTTACCTAAATCTATGCTTGGATTTTGGAAACTATCTGGACGAAGAGAGAGTGTTTTTCTAGAGAGAGAGTTTAATTACCAAAAGCTTACTCGCTTAATGACTTAATTATTCTATTGATGGGATATAGAATATATATACCGTATTTTCGGTTCGGATTGCTTTGGGGACCATAACCCTCTGTTATTAGAGATAATTCAGAATTCTGTCCGTCATTAAATTAGGAATTAATAAGTGTATCCACATTTGGGGACCATAACCCTCTGTTATTAGAGATAATTCAGAATTCTGCCCGTCATTAAATTAGGAATTAATAAGTGTATCCACACATTAATATTCTATAACACTTACGCTCATAACTTTTTACCGTATCACAAATTGACCATTACAAAATAGACTAATTAATTAATGGCTCTATCACATTAATACTTTAAACATATATGACCCTAATAAATTATCTAACAGTTTATCAATATATATCTAGAGATATTTTGGGTTTTCTATTGATTGAAATTAAGTTCATATTTGTAGACCGATGCGTATATAAATTTAAGAGATTTACACAAACTTAATCCAAAAAGTATATCATCATGGAAAATGAAGAAGATGATAACCGAAAGATAAATATCAAAGTAGTTAAATAAAAATTGAAGCAAGTAAAGCAGTAAAAATATTGCATAACGTGGTAAAATCATAATCATTATAAGTTATACATCTAGTAGGTTGGAATGAGTGTTTTACTCGATGCAATTGTTGTACATCGAAGTAAACAAACAATTTTGTTTTATACTCCCTGTTTTTTGTTTAAAGCTTTTGCACACAAATTAAAAGTTATTTTTTTAAAAATAAAACATCATTTATTATCTCTTTTATAACAATTTAAGCAATGATAAATCAATAAAAATAAAAATTCAATTAATTTTACATTAAAAGTTGAAAACATTACTTAAAATGAAAGTCGAACAAATAAAATTTGGCTAAAATATCATTTAATATGAAATGGAATGAGTATATATATACTATTGTTGAAGGAGTTTTTTTGTGGTATTGAAATTTAGATGTTTGTAGAGAAATTGAAGGTAATAAAGGCATAAATCGTATGAATTAATAAAAAAATTATACACTTCATAAAATTTGGTGTATGCAATAAGTTGGTGATGAATAACACACTTATAGAAAACTTCCGCTTAAAAGAGAGTTTCTAGAATATAATACCCTCTTAATCAATTAAAAACTCCTATGCTTGCACTTTATCGTTTTAGTTCTTTTTTGGTAATGGTTGTTTCAATTTTTTTTATCGTCCAAAATTATAAGATCGAAACAAAATATATCTTGCACTCCTATGAAATTTGTCAACGTAAATCAACGTTAACTGGCCGTTTAATATACGAGATTAATGAAACGTTGTCGTGTTAAAAACAGAAGAAAAAAAAGAAAACCCCCAAATACCTAAAATCGATCTCTTTTTGCTTCTGCTCTTCTTCGATCTCTTTTTCCTCTGCTTTCTATCTCTCTCGCTCGAAATCGAGCTTGACTTAATATCTCTCCGCGGCTCATCTTAGATCTCTTGCTTCTCTCCTCTGTGACTCTTCTCTTCTCTCTCTCCATCTCGCTCGAAATCGAGTTTCTTCTCTGCTCTTCTCTCTCTCGCTCGAAATCGTGCACTCTTCTCTTCTCTCTCTCTCTCTCTCTCTCTCGTTCGAATTCGAGCTTCTTCTCTGCTCTCTCTCTCTCTCGCTCGAAATCGGGCTTCGATCTCTGCTCTCTTCGCGGCTCTCTTCGATCTCTTTGTCTCATATTCTCCAATCGACTTAATCGGTAAGTTATATGCACTTCCTCATGACCATTGATTTCATTTAAATCACACACTCACTGTCTTATTGTCGAGACCTTTGATTTGATTGAAGCTTTATATCCCTCGCTCTCTCTCAGGTGGACCAAATCCTGAGATGTCAAGACTTAAGGAGCTACTAATTCGTTTACGAAGTAGAGAACCTGGAGCTGTTGAAGAAGAAGCTATTACTGAAGAGGATCGACGTGAAGCTGTACCTGATGATGACTGTGAAGCTATTGCTGATGATCCTGCTGATGAGGAAGAGATGGAGACTGAGGATAATGTTGTCGAAGAAGAAATGTGTGAAGTACGAGTGGAAGAAGAAAGGGTCCAAGAGTTACCAACCCAATTTGAAGATAATGAGAACAATGATATAGTGGGCAGCGATGATAGTGGAGACGATGAGCTATGGAATGAGGATATTATACCTAATCCTTTGTCATCAGAAGATGAGGAAGAAGAAGCTGAAAGAAAATCTTGTGAGGATGAAACCTCAGCGGATGAAATTCTAGCATTGGGGAAGACATTTGCTTGTGCCGAAGAGTTCAAGCATGCTCTCCTTAGGTATTCTCTGAAAACTAGGTATGATATTAAGTTATATTTGTCTTCACAAAAGAAGCTTGGTGTCGTTTGTTCAGACACAGAGTATGACTGCAAATGGAGAGTGTATTGCTCATATGAGAAGAGGAAACATAAGCTTCGAATAAAGGTTTATTTAAATGAGCATACTTGTGTACGGTCTGGCTATTCTAAGATGTTGAAAAGTTCAGCAATTGCTCAGTTGTTTTCAGAGAGGTTGAGAATGGATACTAAGATGAAGGCATTGGAGATGGCTGCTGAGATTAAGCGGACATACAACTTGAATGTGACTGAAGATCAATGTCGGAAAGCAAAGACCAAGCTAAGTAGAGAAAGAAGAGCCAGTCACGAAGCACATTTTTCACGCATTTGGGATTATCAAGCAACTGTTCAAAAGCATAATCAGGGCACTGTCATGGAGATTGAAACTATTCCAGGGCCAACACCAAGAAGCAAGCAAAGGTTTGACCGGATTTATGTTTGTTTTGAAACACAACGAATTGCTTGGAAAACGACATGTAGGCCTATTATAGGACTAGATGGTGCGTTTTTGAAATGGGATGTTAAAGGGCAATTGATAGCTGCGGTTGGGAGAGATGGAGATAATAGAATTGTACCAATTGCATGGGCTGTTGTTGAGATTGAAAATGATGTTAACTGGGCTTGGTTTGTGAATCATCTCAAACGAGATTTAGTACTTGGTGATGGAAGCAACATGACAATCATATCAGATAAGCAAAAGGTAACCGGTTATTTCATTTTATACTTCATTTGTCTTAATTAGATACAAAAACAAAAACAAACAAATAGTCTTGTGTTTATTATTTTTTGAAGGGTTTAGTGAAAGCAGTTCACAATGAGCTTCCACAAGCCGAACACCGCATGTGTGCTAGACATATTCTTGGAAATTGGAAGAGAGACACCCACGATCCAGAGCTAGAACGTTTCTTTTGGAGAATTGCCCGCAGCTATAACATTGGAGATTTCGATGCAAATATGGATGCTTTGAAGAATTACAATCTATGTGCACATCAGACTTTACAAGTAACAAATCCTAAAACATGGTCTTGGGCATACTTTAAGGTTGGTTCTTGCTGCAACGATAACTTGAATAATTTGTGTGAATCATTTAATAAGACCATTCGTGAGGCTCAAAGAAAACCGTTACTTGAGTTGCTAGAAGATGTTAGGAGACAGTGCATGGTGCGTAGTACAAAGAGATCTGCTAATAGGTTGAAGACTAGATTCACTAAGAGGGCACATGCTGCAATTGAAGCATCCATAGCTAAGGCTCAGGGTTGCATTAGATATATGGCTACAGGTGATGTGTATGAAATACAACATGGAGATTGCTCATATGCTGTGAAAATGGGTGAGAAAACGTGTAGTTGTGGGATGTGGCAATTGAATGGCATTCCATGCCACCATGCTGCATCTGTTCTCATCGGAAAGAAGAAGAAAGTTGATGATTATGTCTCTGAATACTACACGACTGCAATATGGAGGCTGACCTATGAACACAGTATTCAACCTGTGGAAGGTATGAAATTGTGGCCAAGGCTAAACCGATTTCCTGTGTTGCCACCACCAAATAGACTAGGCAAAGGTGGGAGACCAAGTAATTATGCTAGGCGTAAGAGCCTCAATGAAGCTACTGCTAGTAAAGACAAGGCGAGTCGCGTTCGCCGTGTCATAACCTGTTCAAACTGTAGGGAAGATGGACATAATAAGGTGTCATGTTCAAACCCAACCGTTGAGCCTCAGCCTAAAAAACCAAGGGGCCGACCAAGAAAAGATCAGGTTAGATTAGTTTTTTACTTATTTATGCTCTCTTTGTTACTTTACATAAGAGAACACTACAAGATTATTTTTGTTGTTTCATATAGGAAGGATAACCACAAAGATCAGAAGGAGGATCACAAAGTAAATCACAAAGAGGATCGCAATTTTGAGTTGTTCTTGTTGTTAAGTTGCTTTTGTTGGTGTTGTTAATTGATTTTGCTGCTTAAACTTTCTATTATTGTAAACTTGGTACTTATATTTATACGTAGTGCTTTTGTTGTTAAGTTACTTTAGCTATTACTAGTTTTACTTGTTAACTGATTGACAAATACAAGTAAATAACACACATAAACTTCATTCATCACAACAAAATGTCTTACAATAACAAGGTCTTATAACTAGACCAAAAAAAACAAGCTTCAGGTCTTACAAACGAGATAACTAGAACAACAATTACAAGCTTCAAGTCTGATAAACTTAATAAAGGAGATAGGCAAAAAGCATAATAAACACCAATCCAAGGCATGCACAAACTACATTGCTAATGAACTTCCACTTCTTCAATTCAATTTTCGTCCACATTACTTCCTCTTTCAAGTCCTGCATTACATCCATCAAGCCATCAAGCTCGGCTTTCAACTTATTAACCTCAGTTTCAATGTTTCCAACTCTTGGTAATGCATCTTCAACCTCTTCAAGTAATGATTCCTCCACCCACTTGAATAAATGATCCTATGATTAATAAAGAAGAGTGCTCTATGTTACAAGCTTTCTTATACAAGGCATTATAAGAACAATGGTATATTCGGACATTGGAAGAACAAAGGTATGTTTGAAACTTACATCTTTCATTGTCTCGCATCTGTAAAACGGTCGACCAGGATTTTCTTGTGTTTTTGATGTGTACATCAAAACATCACCACCACATATACATTTCGTAGAAAAACCACGTTTTCCAAAATCGCGTTTTCTATATGAATTCGAACTCGAACCCATCTCTTAAAGCTTCAATCAAATCAAAGGTCTCGACAATAAGGCAGTGAGTGTGTGATTTAAATGAAATCAATGGTCATGAGGGTGCATATAACGTACCGATTAAGTCGATTGGAGAATATGAGACAAAGAGATCGAAGAGAGCCGCGAAGAGAGCAGAGATCGAAGCCCGATTTCGAGCGAGAGAGAGAGAGAGAGATAGCAGAGAAGAAGCTCGAATTCTAACGAGAGAGAGAGAGAGAGAGAGAAGAGAAGAGTGCACGATTTCGAGCGAGAGAGAGAAGAGCAGAGAAGAAACTCGATTTCGAGCGAGATGGAGAGAGAGAAGAGAAGAGTCACAGAGGAGAGAAGCAAGAGATCTAAGATGAGCCGCGGAGAGATATTAAGTTAAGCTCGATTTCGAGCGAGAGAGATAGAAAGCAGAGGAGAAAGAGATCGAAGAAGAGCAAAAGCAAAAAGAGATCGATTTTGGGTATTTGGAGGTTTTCTTTTTTTTTCTTCTGTTTTTAACACGACAACGTTTCATTAATCTCGTATATTAAACGGCCAGTTAACGTTGATTTACGTTGACAAATTTCATACCTATTTTATCTCAGTCAACGAAAATTTGTGTATTTTTTGGATTAATGAAAAAGCTATACTTTTTTTGACGAATTCCTGTAAATTGGTATATTAATTGACTGTTTTCTCCATGTAAAAGCCAATATTTATTGCTTTGTTTATAGATTGTTGAATATGAGCTTATCCTAATTAATGTGAGTATGTTTTCTTTGTAGCATGTTTTGTTATCAATTTGTTCAATGTTAGTTTATTATTAACACATTATGCAATTTTTTACCGATTCATTTGATAAACATAGAGTTCTCAAATTACATTTTTTTTTATCTCAACACTAACCAGTGTTTTGAAAAAAACAAATCAGAAGTTTTATAGTTTATCATTTCAAGTAATTATCAACAATATATACACTATGACCATATTCTATACAAGCGACACTTTCAAGAGTATAAATACCAAAAGAGTATCACATTTTTAAGAAACATAGCAAGATATACACTAACTACTCAATCAATTTATAATACAACTTCAACTAACAAAGAAACAATGCAAACCCATATTTTTAAATAATACGAGGAACCAATATTATAAAGATAAAAGAGTGGTATACAAATAAATTGGTGGTACATTTTAAGGGAAATTAAGTAAAATAGCATTGTGCTCTTATTACTAGTATATCACCTTGAAAATCACTCTTACTAGAATAGTAGTTAAAACTTGAAGGTGAAGTCATAAAATGTTTATACACCATTCTTCATAATATTTTTTTCCTGTTACTTTCAAATAAGGGTAAGGTGGTATTATTAAATTTTACACTCCCTTTTTCAACTCTAGTGTTATTTAAGTACACTCTTGAGTTTTAAGTATTATTTAAATAAATTTTCCTATTTTTAATACTGTTAATTTTTAACATCATACTAATTGATATGTATGCACTTAACTTTCTTGTGATTGACCGTTGCAGTAAGACATTCTCAATCACACTCTATATGATACCATCAAGAAATATGACGGTGATGAGAGAAACTTAACTATTACAATGGATAGAGAAGAGCGAGTTGTAAGAACCGCAACTGATTCTATTGGTATTGAAAAGCTCACAATTTATTACATAAAAGCACTTGTTCTGATGTGTTAATCATTTTTGTTTTGTTTCCAGAGTACAGAAGGGCCAATGAGATGAAAGCTTTTTACTTGAAACAGATTAACGTCATCCAGTGCAGCACTTATCTTCTGAATGAAGAGGTTATTTCTTTATAATCATTGATTATGTAATCCTTTATTAGAAAAAAGCTAATTTCATAATCACTAATTGATTTCATTTTGTTTGGATCACAAAAGATTTCCATCCAGCGATTCAAATCCACTAAACAACTCCTCCACTGTCTACGAGCGTCAATTGGCGCGAAAAAGTCCTAATACTAGATTTTGTCGTAAGTTTTGTTGGACTTTTTCTCTGCTTCTAACGGTTTTCTTGTAGCCATGCGAGAGTAATTCAGAAACTTACATTGACATGTTTTTTTGGCAGGGAATTTGCTTGGAGACGAAGCATAGAGAAGAATATGGTGGAATCAAAAGGCATATTTGCTTCATGCCATATTGGACTTATATATAGGGTATTGAACATATTTTCAAGTTTTTCTTTCTGGCAAGGTTTTGACATATGTGATTAACTAATGAAGTGACCCTATAATTGCTTCATTGATCCATATAAAGAACTTCAGTTTGTGAGGAAATTTTGAGAGACCATAAGAGGCTTTTCTTGGTTACTACTTTGGGAGGTATCTTGTTCAGTTCAATCAACGTTTGCACTTTGCAGGATATCAATATATCATTCAACTTAGTAGACTTATTTTCAAGTTTTTCTTCCTGGCATGGTTTATATATAGGACCGATTAACTAATCAAGTGGCCCTAAAATTGCAAAGTGTCTCTTTGTCCCGAAATCTTGCTCGTCTCTGTGTTGCATACTACTTTAGGGAGGTATCTTTCTGGTCTCTTTGTTCTAAGTCTTGATGTTGCAATTCTTTAAGATCAAGTTTATAGCCAGATCAAACTATATAGCCATACACTTTCAAGAGTATAAACACCGAAAGAGTATCACATTTATAAGAAACATAGCAATATATACACTAATTACTCAATCAGCCAATCAATCTATATAATACAACTTCAACTAACAAACAAGCAACGCAAAATCATTAAAAAAAATACCATGAACCAATATTATAAAGATAAATGATAGCAGTATACAAATAATTGGTGGTATATTTTTAATACTGTTAATTTTTAACATCATACTAATTAATATGTATGTATTTAACGTTCTTGTGATTGACAGTTATAGTAAAGCGTTCTCGGTAACACTCTATATGTTGTATGTGAAAATTTTGGTGTTGACATGCCTTTTTTCCTCCTAATAAAAGTTTCTTCTATTAAATTCCATAGGTTATTCTTGATAATATAAGTGGCCGGCTACAACCATCGGTCAGTTAAATTTGTAGTTCAATAATACCTCATATTACAATAGAACTGATAAAAGTGTTGTTTAAAGTAAATCACATCACGTCAAAAGTGACGTCCTCTTCACGAAACGACCTTTGATTCGAGGTCTCTGCTCGGCATTAAGTTTGCGAACCTCGTATCTTATCTTCTTCGCGAACAACCTCGTCCTCCGTTTCTCTCTATACCTTAACACCCTCGCCTCTCTCTCCACATCTGATCCTCCTCCGTCTCTCCCTTGCCGACGTGTCACCGATCTGACGGCCGACGCTAACTCTTCAAACCCACTCATCACATGTGACGGACACGTGTTCCTTCCCAACTGGCTCAATGAATTTAAACGTTAATTTCGTATCTCAATCTGATTAGCTCAGAGTCAACGGAACTTGACACTACTAAAGACTAATAAAAGAGAGATGAGAAAGAGATTACCAAGCACTCCCGCCAACAATCGTCGAGATTATACTCCGGTTTGATTCCGATTTTCCACGGCGAACCATGATTATCCCAAGCTCTAATCACAGCTTCATAATCTAATCTCAGAAACAAACTCGTCTTTCTATCTTCATCCTCAAATGCTTCTTGATCACTATCCGGCCTTGATCCTCCATGCTCACACTTGGCTTCTTCTTCTTCTTCTTCTTCTTCTTCTTCTTCCTCATCTTTAACCCTCTTCAAATTAATCTCACACCCTACGTTAGTCTCTTCTTTGACGAGTCCAATACTGTTTAATTCCTTGACTCCCAAGCAAGGTTGTTCTTCCTCAAGTAAACTCTCCACGTCCATAACGATTTCCCCAAGATCCATATCGAACGGCAAGAACCCAATTAAACCTTCATCTTCCATGATTGCCTTCTCGATTTCTCCTAAGTGTCGGCTACTAGTGGTGATATCGACTCCATCAGGAACTAAACCGAAGCTGTTATCATCAATCACCATGTCTGAGAAAGGATCAAAAACCGGCACGCAACAGTTCAAACTCTCTTCGCTCTCGTCCATAGACGAAAACGAGAAAAACCCATCTTCTTCTTCTCCACCAAGCTCCGGAACAAGAGGATCGTTAGAGTTATTCACATCTTCAATCTGCAGGAATAGCTTGTTCCTAGGCGTTCTCGCCTTTCTCCTGAACCCTTCGTACCATACCGACGTCGTTTTGTCTGTCGTCTTCGTCTCCGGCGACAAAGATGATTGTAACCGGACGCGTTCGTGCCGTTTCGCTAAACGGTTAGCCGAGTGGATCGAGGCGTCGCAGTTTTGGCATAGGAAAGCGTCGTCGGCTGGGCAGTACCAACTAGCACGTGATCTCCTCATGCACGCGTCGCAGGCACGCGCCGCCGTCTTCCCTCCCGTCACGCTTGCGGCACGGCTCTCCACATCGACCACCATAGTTAGTTAGTTAGCTCTATGTGTTATACACAGTGAGAGAGTTGCTGAAATGGAGAGAGAGGCCTTGAGAAGAACCAAAGAGTGTGCTTTATATTGCAACGAACGGACACGGGCGTGTGTGGCGTCTCGAATTTCTATTAGTATTTTGCATTTTTGAGGGTTAATGTTTTCTTTATTACATTGTGTGGTCTCAATTATTTGGAGTGGAGATATAAATAGAAACAAAACTGTAACACTAACAATCCTATACATAGTTTATCTATGTAAATTGTATTTTATAATTTTCGACTATTTATCATTTGTATTTTCATTGTAAAATACATCACTTCAAGGTAAATTTAGCATATACCTAATTTTCTTAATTAAGTAATTTTGAAAATGAATGTTTGTAATTTTTCTCTCTCGCCATTTCATTTTCATAATAGTAAAATAAGATCCTCATTTTTTAAAAAGATTTAGTCGCTAGTTCATGGTAATAAACTTCATTCTTTTCGAAAAATACGTCAGTAGTGAAATATTAAAATACAGTTGTAGATGGGTATATTTTCTTGTCGACAAACACTGTTGTAGATGGTAAATATATTATAAAAAAATCAAATTATCAATGGAAATATTAAAAATAAAAACTCGAATAAGTTCTGTGGAGTCGTTGGGTAGCCCGTAGCCTTATTGGTGGTCTTTAAATCATGGAGGAAACTTGTTATGGGACCCATGGTGATTTAATTCTCCATCCTTATTGGTTGAAATATACGGTCATCCCCATTCTTACACCCTGATTGGTTAAGTGTCCTTCTATGGAGATTCTTACACGGACCCATCTACTAATTTGATTAGTTTCTCACTTTTTGTTTTGAATATATTTTATTTGTTGGTGCGTTTGCATGCCCGCACCGCAGCGTGACACTTTAAACGCAGAAAGTTATATTTCTAGCATATAAGATTATTTTTTTGGTATAGCAAACAAACAGCCAGTTTGGAACTTCAAACAACATGCTTTGAAGTTTTGTAGAACATTTAATATCTAACAAGTATAATATTTGATGATAAAAAAAAAGGGTTGTATGACACTCAAAAATGTAGCATTTCTGCTTTTAAGATCTTAGACGGTTTCATCAGGTCACTTAATTGCTGCAGACCGCATGAAACTTCGTCCCAAATATTACATTGCTATTTTCTAATTTTTTTTTTTTTTGCAATTGACATTTATCCATTTGGAACTTTTACATTACTACCTACTAATTTATTGTGGATCTAACATAGCGGAAATGATAGACAGAGTCATGGATTTCTATTCTTAAAAGAAAGGAATTGATTGTGGTTATAAAGCGACGTGTCGATATATAAATCGAGAGGTTGTGACTTCGTATAGTTTTTGGCAATTTTGCAGTTTACGCCAAAAGAAACAACGAAACAAACAATTTTACGCCACATGACCCATGGACAATTGAACATCTCTATCATAGGACTCGTTCTCAGCTTTACACCACTATTTTATTATTTATATATATGAATTTTACACAAGTTATGTGACATGATAAACAAACATTAAATATATCACCAATGAGGTTATAATCTGTACATATTGTGATATATGTGTACAAATAAAATCCAATGCGGTGAATCTCGTGAGTAAATATTATTCATTGACGAACGAGTGAATTTTAGAGTTGAGGCACAATAGGCCTCGGAGACTTTTTCTTTCTATCGGGCTATTCTCATTGGCTGGCGTACGGTCGGTCTTTGTAAAGACCAACTGATAAAATAAAATAAAAAAGTTTTTAATGAACGCGCAAAGTTTAACTTATCTTTTGCATATTTCTCTTACTGGATTGATGCGAGAACCAACCACTTGCTAACGTACATGCGGGAGATCTTTTTGTTTTTCATGTATCATCCGGTTGTTACATGTCAAAAGTGCGATAAATCGATTCTTGATAGTTAAAATTTATCCCAACACTATTAAAGTTTGATATGATAAACTAATTTATCACATTGACTTTTTTCTTAATCTATTCTTTCAATTATAAAGTATCCTCTTTCCTTTATATTATGTTATAAACAACATTGAAGGTCGATACGATAAATCAGTTTATCACTACTAATATTATTTCTTATATCTATGGTTTCATGTATAAAGTATCGTCGTTAATATTGTTAACGATCCAAAATAGAGCCACAACCCCGACGTGCTGCCCAAACCATACATGATACATACTATTATTTTTTGTCCATTGGTCGTTGCACCCCACAATCATATTTGTAAGTTAATCGTTTCGTAATCCAATTCATAATTTTCTGTTAACACTTGTTATATAATGATTTTTCTCCAATTTTAGCCAAATTTGTTGCCACGTGTCATAAACCCGTATTAACGATTGGAGAAGCCTAAAAGACTTGTTACTGCGTCCTCCTACATTCGCGCTCCCTCCCTCCGTACACAATCCCCAAATAAAATCTTTTTTGTTTTTTTTTTCTAATCTGTATTTTAATTTTTCATTACTAAAAAATTTAATCGTTTTTTTTTTAATTTACTATTATCGTCGCTAATAATCAAATGAACCCACATTCCCATCACGTCTTCCTTCTTTCGTCTCTCTGTTTTCTCTCAGGTTAGACCTCCTCAACGCTCGTTTCCAAGCTTTCCCCAAGAAAATTTCTAGGTAAAAGAGAAAAAAGATCGCATCTTTTTTCTCCCTCCTCCTCATTCATGTATATATGTTGCCATTGTTTGCGATTTTGCTGATTGCGACTTTAAGCTATGTTTTGACTTGGTTTTTAATGTCAAAATCTTTTTTTTGTCTCTTGTTGCACCAATGTACCCTTCTGGTAGGTTCGTCTCTAAAAGCTTTGTTTCTTTCTTTCTAGCATTGGTGGAAGTTGCGAGTTTTGTTTGATGGTCTCTCATTGCTAGTTTTTGTCTTGATCCTCGATTTAGTATGCTGGAGATTGTTGTGTATATGTTTTTTATTTTTGGCTTGCGTATTGCTCGATTAATGCTGTACAACGGGTGAAATCAGGTGAAGTTTACTGGGTATTAGAAAAAAATCCCATCTTTGAATCCCTAGATTAATGAAAAGTGATCGTCGGGCCTTGGTGTCTGCTTTAAATTTGGAATTTTTAATTCATCGTCTTGAGGAATTTCTTATAGGAATTCTCAAATTCATCACAATGATCTCTGTCGCAGTGCAAAATCATTGTTTTTTTACTACTATGTTAATGTGAGCCAAGTTTGTTGACTACACAGTAAAGCTGATTACAATGATGACTCTGAGATAGTTTTGTCTGGACGTGCTATTTGATCGTCTTTTGCTTGTGGGAAAAGAAAGAGACTGGGCTTTTGGGGTTTCTTGCTCTTCTATGTGTGTGTGTTTTATAAAAATTTTGTCTAATGGTTGATTTGTTTTCTTCAATCAATCATGTCTCAGGAGTTTTTGCTAAAGAATGAAGCAGTTTTGGGTTTATCAAGTGTTTCCATAAGTTTGCATTGGACCTCGATGAATCCTATGCGTGATCAACCCGGCAGCCCTTACGGAGATTCAACTCCTCGTAGTCCGTTTTCTCCCTTTTCTCCATTATCTGGAGACGAAAGGCATAGAAATCTGCCAGATTCCAAAACTCCTCGCAGTCCTTTCTCTCCATTTTCTCCATTGTCCGGAGATGAAAGGCACAAAAGTCTGGCAGAGTCCAAGTTTCAGCAAGCCCTTGCCAATTCCGGCGCATTAGGTACTTTTTTCTTTTTCTCCTGTCCTTTGGCATTAGGTGCTCATACCGTTTGTTTCAATGCGTTCCTACATATGTATGTGTATCTATAATGTTTAATTGTCTTCTGTTCACGGCAGATCCATCATCCCCTGGATCAATGCATCATGGAGGACACAAGTTTCATGAGGTTTTCCAAATGAAACAGGGGCGTTATGATCTTCAAGCTTCAAAGATTTCTGAAATGATGAAATCAAGTAGCTTAGATGTACTTCCTCTACCTTATTAATGAATATCCGAAGTTCCTATGAAACTGTGGTCAAATCTCTTTACAATTTCATGGGATTATGTTTTATGCAGAATGCTCCTACGCAGTCACTTCTAAGCGTCGTGAATGGAATTCTAGATGAAAGTATCGAAAGAAAAAATGGTGAAATCCCTCAGGTACAACTTTAATGCTAACAATTCAGATCATACTGTTTGAAATGCCTTCATTTGTGCTTTATACTGCTTGGGAAATATTTTGACAAAAGCTATGATGATCAGCGTGTGGCATGCCTCTTGAGAAAAGTCGTGCAGGAGATCGAGCGACGTATATCAACTCAAGCTGAGCATCTACGAACGGTATGAGTTTGTTTACTTGAGTAAAGTGCTTGATAGCAATGTTCAATTTCTGGTTTTGCGAGTAATTTCTCTTTTTTGGTTTATGTTGCAGCAAAACAATATTTTCAAAACTCGGGAGGAAAAGTACCAGTCAAGGATCAACGTCCTTGAAGCCTTAGCATCAGGAAGTGGTGTGGAACATGAGGTATCATTTTGTTAATGATCTTGTCTGATAAAATTTTACTAAAGTGTTACATCTTCTGCTCTACTGATGAACTTATTTTTTTGGCCAGATTGCTACACAACAGCTTAGACAGATAAAGGTACATTATACTGCGAGTTGCTTTGTGAAGTGATTTTAGTAAAAATGGTATTTCTAATAGGCGTGACATGAAATTAAATTTTGACATGGAGTTTTCTGTATGTTAGACAGAAAAGTCAATGTGGGAAGAAAAGAAGAAAAACGAAGAGGAAGATATGGTTAAGCTGATGAAACAAAATGATCAATACAACCTTGAAATTGCTGCGCTGAAGCAAGAATTGGAGGCAACTAAAAGAGAATATGAACAACAATACTCGCAAATGGAAAGCAAAACAATGGTACATTCTACTGCGAGTTGATTTATGACTTTACTAAAACTGTTTTTTTTCTAATGGTGTGGTGACATGAATTTACATTAACATGGGATTTTCCTGTATGATAGACAGAGAAGTCAAAATGGGAAGAACAAAAGAAAAACGAAGAGGAGGATATGGCCAAGCTATTGAAAGAGAATGATCAATTTAACCTTCAAATTTCTTCATTAAGGCAAGAGCTGGAGACAACGAGAAAAGCGTATGAACAGCAATGCTCGCAAATGGAAAGCCAAACGATGGTCGCTACAACAGGACTTGAGAGCAGGCTGAAGGAACTTGAACAAGAGGGAAAAGTGGTAAACACTGCAAAAAATGCCCTAGAGGAAAGGGTTAAAGAGCTTGAACAAATGGGAAAAGAAGCACATACTGCTAAAAATGCTCTTGAGGAAAAGATAAAACAGCTTCAACAAATTGAAAAAGAAAAAAAAACTGCTAATACAAGCCTTGAAGGAAAGATTCAAGAGCTTGAACAAAATCTTGTAAACTGGAAGACTAAAGTCAAAGAAATGGAGCAAAATTCTGAGTCCAAACACCAAAGTTGGAGTCAAAAAGAACTTTCCTATAGAAGCTTTATTGATAACCAGTCTCAGGCACTACAGGTATGGTTATTCAAACTGTTTGCTAGAATAACCATTGTATAATCTATGGTTGGCTAATTAAGCTGAATCCCAGGAGTTGAGGACCTATTCAAGATCCATCAAGCAAGAAATATTGAAGGTTCAAGAAAACTATACAGAACAGTTCAGCCAATTAGGTGAGAATGATCTAACTGATGCTTCTGTGATAAACTTCTCATGACCTTGCAATTTTCGTTGTGTTTATAAAATCAAAATCTGTCTCTTCAGGAAAGAAACTGATTGAACTTAGCAATGCTGCCGAAAACTATCACGCTGTACTAACTGAAAACCGGAAGCTTTTTAACGAGCTTCAGGAGCTGAAAGGTACTGAGGATCATGTTAAATATTTCTATTTTTAAATATTGTTTGTATGTGTAAATTTTCAAAATTTTATGCATTCCGTAAGTTCTATAGTTATGACTTGCAGGAAACATCAGAGTGTTTTGCCGGGTGAGGCCTTTCCTTCCTGGACAGGGTGCACCTAACACAGTGGTCGAGTATGTTGGTGAGGATGGAGAATTGGTAGTTACCAATCCAACTAGACCCGGGAAAGACGGTCTTCGCCATTTTAAGTTCAACAAGGTGTATAGTCCAACTGCTACTCAAGGTGTGTTCATCTGTTGCCTGTTCTGTCTATATTCTGCTTCATATATCCTTATGCTTTTCATTTCGGTTTTGTGTTATCTCTGTGAGAATACATGGTACATCTCGAGGCATAATATTATATTGATATCACCAAGTTCATTTGATATTTTGGATTCTTGCAGCTGAAGTCTTTTCAGACATAAGACCGCTGGTTAGGTCAGTACTTGATGGGTACAATGTTTGTATATTTGCATATGGTCAGACAGGATCAGGGAAAACTTATACAATGGTATGTTCTCTTTGTTCTTTACTGAGTAAGATTTCATAGGAATAACCTGATGTGCTTTTACCTTCATTCCGTTTCTTTCAGACTGGTCCAGACGGAGCAAGTGAAGAGGACTGGGGAGTTAATTATCGCGCTCTCAATGATCTCTTTAAAATCTCTCAATCTAGAAAGGGAAACATATCGTATGAAGTCGGGGTGCAAATGGTGGAGATATACAATGAACAAGTGCTCGATCTGCTGTCTGCTGACAATACTCAAAAGAAATATCCTTTTGTTTTAAATCCTGGTTTTGTCTATTTGTTTATTCATTGCTAGTGGAGCCATTCTTTTTGTTTTCTTTGACCTGCACACACTAGGGATCCTTTCTACAACTCAACAAAATGGCCTGGCTGTGCCTGATGCAAGCATGTATCCTGTGACATCAACTTCAGATGTGATTACACTGATGGACATTGGACTACAGAATCGAGCCGTTGGTTCTACTGCCTTGAATGAAAGAAGTAGCCGCTCTCACAGGTTCTTCTTCATATGACCCCCTGGAACAACAAAAAAATATGTCTTTTCATCAGCTCTAAATGTTGTTACATTGAATTATATGATTTGTTATGCAGCATTGTCACTGTTCATGTTCGCGGTAAAGATATGAAGACCGGTTCTGTGCTATACGGTAATCTTCATTTGGTGGATCTGGCAGGAAGTGAGAGAGTAGATCGCTCTGAAGTTACAGGAGACAGACTAAAAGAAGCACAACATATAAACAAATCGCTCTCATCTCTTGGAGATGTGATATTCTCTCTTGCTTCAAAGAATGCCCATGTACCATACAGAAACAGCAAGCTAACACAGCTCCTCCAAAGCTCTCTTGGTTAGTAGAATTCATCTAATAATACGACATTAATGAATGAGAAATGTCATAACTTCTGTTTCTATGCGATGTGGCTTTATAGGAGGACGAGCAAAGACCTTGATGTTTGTGCAACTCAACCCTGACGTTACTTCATACTCAGAGTCAATGAGTACCTTGAAATTCGCAGAGCGTGTCTCTGGAGTCGAACTTGGTGCTGCAAAGACCAGTAAAGAAGGTAAAGATGTTCGAGACTTAATGGAACAGGTAAATAGACACACTTTCTCTCTCTCTCTCTCTCTCTCTCTCTCTCTCTCTCTCTCTCTCTCTCTCTCTCCCTCTCTCTGTTATCTCTCTTAACATTAACTCCAAGATACAATGAATCATTTGTTGTTTTCACAGTTAGCGTCCCTTAAGGACACAATAGCGAGAAAAGACGAAGAGATAGAGAGGCTTCATCTGGTAAAAGAAACTCATCATCCTCCTCAGAGACTTCAGAAACCAATGATGAGAAGAAAGAGCATAGGACATACCGATGACATAAACTCAGATACAGGAGAATATTCATCACAACAATCAAGATACTCTGTTACTGACGGCGAGAGTTTAGCCTCCTCTGCCGAGGCAGAGTACGATGAGAGACTAAGCGAGATTACGTCTGATGCTGCTTCTATCGGAACACAAGGATCCATGGATGTTGCTAAAAGACCACCCAAAATTTCAGACAGGTTACATTCACTTCTTGTTTTTATTATCATTGTTGGTTTTAAGAGATCTTTTTCTTCTTCTAACGTTTTGATTATCGGATTCAATTACAGAGCTAAGTCAATGACTGCAAGATCATCTACGAGTGTAACACGACCGCTCGATAAGCTTCGAAAAGTCGCTACAAGAACAACATCTACCGTTGCTAAGGTCACGTCGGGCTTGTCGTCATCAAGTAAGGGCTTATCGTCATCAAGTAAGTAAACTGAGAACCTATACGATATGAAGATTTTCTTAAAGTATTGATTAGGGTAAAGTAGGCTTAATTATCAGATTAACTGTAATGAATTTTGTCTAATTCATATGTTTTTCTAGGCATTAAGAAGACGGGCAGTACTTCTAGTTTGGCAAAGTCTTCTAAACGGTGGGCGTAAATCACGCTTTTACGCCTGTACACGTAACACATGCATATATCATTTTGTTTTGTTTTTCACAAAACTTTACGTACGTACGTTCTCTTAATTCTTGTTTTTGACTTCCTTTTTTCTCATTATCCTCTAAAATGTGGCTTCGATTGAGACTAGAAGTTTTGTAATATCTTTATGTGATTTATGTACAAATTTTGTAAATACATGAATTTTATTATGCTCACGGATTCTCTTTATGAGTTTTCTTTTTAATATGCTTTTATGGTCGGTAATTTATAGATCAAAACAAATATCACGACTCTCTGCAATTGTATTCAATTCTTGTGATTCCGTAAATTTAGTATATAAAAACAAATAATGTCACAAAGTTTATTTTGTTATATTACCAATCACAACCTAAAAAATCCATCCCCATCATAAGTACAGTATAGAACAAATAATTTGATTTTTTATCCTCAAAAGTATAATACCTAATCTTGTGATTCCTTGAGTGTACGAGTTACCTAACCTAATAAAGCCTGAAAATAAATTAACAAGAAACTAAAAAGTAGAAAGATATAGAGCAAGAAAAGGAAAAACAAAGAGAAAGTATAAAGTATAAAGAACTAAATCAATCTACAGTATATCCCTATCTATTTATTCGATATAAAAACTTTTGGTGCTCTTTATTTGTGGGTTTCGTCTAAAAGATCTCCTACAATATGAGGTGTAAAACAAGAAAAAAGAAAGAAAGAAAGAAGAAGGATGTGGGTGGGGAAAGAATAAAGGGTATATTCAGAGATTAGATTAAAATAGTGGGGTCAATGTGGAGGAAAGAAAAGTGGAGTGGAATCTCTTTGAAGCGCCTTTCCACCTTGAATAATTTTAACTTTGCTCATCTTCTCTTCACACCAATGCAACTTCTCTTCATTCATATCATTCATCCTCAATACTCTTGATACCACTTTCAAATCTATTAATCCCATCAATATCTCCATTTCTTCCTCTATACTCATCTTCTTCTTCCTCATGTATTTCCCTCCTCGACGCACCTCTTTCAACTTCATCTTTTTCTGTTCACAATTTTATATTAACATTATGTTGCTAATTTTAGACTCTTCACAAAAAGGTAGTAAACGACATTATTTTAATAATGATTAACTTTATAAAAGTTAGCAACATGGATTATACGATTTGAATATGAATGGTAACACTAATAAAAACCACTACACTATGACTTGGTTGATTATGATTATTTTCTTATTGTGTTTAGAAATGAGTCATTAAGTAGTGAAATATATCGAAGTTGAAATTTTTATTGACCTTTGTGTTGACTTTCTTCATGAGATGGACAAGGGTTGGATCAACGGAGCCTCGTTTACTTCTCCCAAAAAAGACTTTGAGGATCTTTTGACAAGGCTTCTCTTGATCCGCTTTTAGAAAATTCATGAATGTTCTTATACATTCCTCCATTATCATTAAGAACGAAGCTGACGATATCCTCGACTTGAAACCCTCCTCTTTCTCTTCTCCTTCCTCCTCCTCGTAATCTGTCCAAACGAATTGAGAAAAATTAATTACCGAATATACCCTCGAATAAATACCATAGTTACAATACAAACATACCCCTCAATCGATGCTTACTTAGTTACCTTGGTATTCAGGGACAAGAAGCAATTTGGGAGCAAGAGTTCGCATTCGGGCATAAATCTCTGGTCTTCGTCCCTGTTCATAAGGCTCGTTCTCGACGTATCTTTGTAATAGAATATGAAACGTACGGAATTGGTCGGCGATTCCCGCGGGACATCCGACGTCGTTGAAGCTTCGTTGCGTGGATGATCTTTTTCTCTCGAAGTTTTTGTAGTTCCAACTTAGAGCTTCCCATGTTAGACATATCTGTGCCACGTAAGCTGATTCTAGTTCCACGTACGGGTTTTGTCTCGACCCATTGCTACCAGGATATTGTTGTTGTTTTTTTTTGTGTCCGTTTGATGATAATTTGTGAACGATTCTCTCCGAGATCGATCTTGGCTCCACCATGATTGACTTCAACGATTCTGTAAATGGACAAAAATTAGAAAATACAAAACCAGAATCTACATATTGAACACTCTATCGTGCATGAATGCATGATTCTAGAAATATATAATTATTGTATAATATATGATGATTATCACCTGTTTCGTGAAGCTTTTGAGCAGAGATTCTAGTGAGAAAAGTCATTTCTTCGTCGTACTTTTGGAAGACGGTGTAAGATTCCCATTTAGGGCAACTCCGGCGAGAGGAGGTTGAGAAAGGATCGTCGGTCTTCACAGAGTTTCTCCATTCCGATGAGCTTTTTGAAGTTGATCCATTCGTGCATGACTCTCCGAATATCTCTCCTCTCTCTTCTTCTTCCTCTGATTCCTCTGCTTTGATCTCACTCATGTCAAAGCCCGATGCTGGCTGTATCTCCTCGTCATCCTTCTTGGTTCCTCCATTAGACACAAACTCTTCTGCTAGCAAAACAGCAAACAAATCCAAGTACGGTTAGCTGAACCGGTTTATCATTGATTTTAAATCATAATTTTTTTATTACAGTGATTAATGTCTGTGTATTATATTTGTTTTCATCAAAAGCGTCACGTGAATATACTAATACCTAATAATTAAATTCGAATATAAGACTTGTCGTTTCAGGTTTTTATTTCATTGTTTATTCAAAAAATCAATGAAACCGTGTTAATTTTGGTTACTTGTAGAAAGAAAGAAAACAACTTTTGATTTGCATGTGAAGGAAAAAATAAACATGTGAAGAGATGAGGAGGAGAAATCATAATACCATTGTAGCTTTTGGCATTGAACACCAAACCACTTTGGAAGCGAGAGGGACCATGAGTACTAGTAGTATTTGGTTGCTTACGAACCAAATCCTCAACGACGTCGTATCGTGACACTCCTTCTACCTCTTCATATTCGTCATCATCATAACGATCGTCATGAAGATCTTCCACGCCATCGTCAACCTCTTCTATTGATGATTCGCTGCGACAAGGGGAAACATTGGCAGAAGAAAAGTGTTCCTCTGTGGAAGAAGTGTTGGAATCTTGATCATCTTCTTCTTTTTCGTGTTCATGAGTTTGACGGACATTAATGAACTCCTTCGTGTGTTGATTACTAACTCCACCTTGAGAATTATAATTATAAAACACTAAAGATTCTCCGTCGTCTCCTATATCAGCTATCAAATCCGGATTTTGATCTCTCGATATCACATGGTAACTTGTAGTACACGACATCTTGAATTCTCCCCCTTCTTCTTCCTCTTCCTCCTCCCCTTCTTCATCATCGGAATACCATGCCGCCGAATCATACTCATCTTCATTCCTACACAATAAGAAAGTCCTTAGGATTTGTCCCAATTGAGAACAAATTTCCGAATGTTTTTTATCTCATCAGTTTTCAGAACTATACGAAAACTCATCAATAGCGACAATGTTTTGTTTGTTTTAGCTATATATATGCTAGATTCGGGTAACAAGTAAATATGAAACTACTTTACAAAACAATATTGCATAATTTAAATATTTCAATATAAAACTCAGCAATATATATATAGCCAGGAAATTTGTTTGAAACATATGCTAAAATCCGAAAACAAGGATATATGAAACTATTAATCATATGTATATACGTATATGCAGAGTACGTAAGCATATAGATTTATAGAGAGAAACCTTTGTAGGAGAGGGTAGCCGCCGATGAAGTGTAAGAGCTTGAGAAGGAGGGAGACGGCGGAGTAGAGGAGGAGGAGGAGAAGAAAGAAGGATGTTGAGACATTGATGAAGAGACTTGCTAAGGCTTCTTCATTTGTATAACATTGCATTTTAATTAAATCTCTTTTTCTCTCTTTCTTTATCTTTTTCTATCTTTCTTCTTCTTCCTATCAAATGGAGAGAGAGAGGGGGAGACTTACTCGGCTACAAACTCAAAAGCAAAGTTTGTGGGTTAACAAAAAAAAAAAAAACATAAAGTGGTTGAGTTGAGTGCTTCTCTCTCTTTTTAATATTTTCTCTACCTTTTCGATATTAATTTAAAATTTCTAATTGTTTAATACATGTTTACAAATTTGGACTTCTTATAATTTCCTTGAGACAAGATTATATACGCCTACTCATTCCTTAAAGGGCATGCTGAAATTATACCAAGTGCCAAGTTTAAAGATTAGTGACTCCCTTGAGATATTTAACCCATATGTATACCTCATAATCATTTGATTACAGTTATGAGGTGAAATGATTATGAGATTTACATGGGTTATTACCAATCAAATTTCTGCAAAATCCTGATTTCTAATTCAACAAATTCTGCCATTCCACAAAATTAATGATAGGAATTAAAAAATATGTTATTCCATGAATTCATTATTTTGTTTTCAAAAAATTATTTTAGAATTTTTTTCCTGTACGTAAATATACCACTACTGCAACCTATAAAAATCTCAATATCAGTCTATCGGAGAATACACAAGTTAGATAAAAGAAAATGATATTCTTACACAAAACTTGAAATTAGCAGAGCATGTGGGAGATGAATGTAGTGGAAGACTCTATTTTTACCTGAAAGAATAAAAGTAAAGTTGATGATGTTTACCGACTTACTAAAGGCAAGAATCCAATACATATTGTATATTATGGATGATTCATGAAATGAATAAATTATCGCGTACGAAAATTATGGATGGAGACAAAAATAAAAAGAACATCTCTGCAGCAACAAGAAAGTGAAGAGGCCAAAACCGTGTCACACGCATCTCTCTAATGTAAACTTGTGTCTATGAGCTTTTGCTTTTACAAAAGAGATATTTATATTATACCAGATACATGCATGTTACGTGTACAATTTAACATGGTACATGTAAAGAACATTTTATTAAATTTCATTATACATATCTAATGCATTTCTATATTTTATAGTTGTGTTTTTTTTTTTGGTTGCAAAATTGGTAAAGGTTGATCAAATTGAGAGTGAAAAGAGAGAGTTGATCTAGTAAACAAGTGACATAGACTAAATGGGCCGGAATTAGTCGTTTAAAACAAATCGGGTCGGCTTGATACTATATGGGCCCATATTGTGGTAGGCCCAAGTTTGTTCTCAAGTACTCTTGTGTTGCGTCTTTTAACATTCAGCTTTAATCTCGGTAGCGAGTACCGAGGAGGACAATGGCGGGTAAGCAGATCGGCGGAGATGGCGGTATACCGGCAAATCTCGCCGGAATGACAAAAAGCCAGCTCTACGATATTATGTCTCAAATGAAGGTTCTCTCTTCTTTCTTTTCTCTACTCTCCGATTATCAGCTACAACTCTAATCCTTTACGGATTTGAATAGAGAATAGTTGTTTTCTTCGAATTCTGATTTTGATCAATCGAATCTGATGGTGTAGACGTTGATTGATCAAAACCATCAACAAGCGAGGGAGATTCTGATTCGGAACCCTCTTTTGACGAAGGCTCTTTTCCAGGTTTTTCTTTAACTTCCCTAACCCTGTTCTAATTTCTACATCTCGTCGTGCGGTCTAGTAAGCGATGGGGAATTTTGATTAGGAGCTTCTTACTTAAGTATTTTGATTGGACTAGTTTGGCTTTAGTATTTTTGAAGAAGCAGTTGGTTAAAAATTAGGGTTTTGGGTCGTTTCTAGATATGAACAAAGTTTAGGTTTAGGCCATAGGCAACTACGACTGTATCAAATTTGTAGATAGGTTTCAGAATTTGTATATGATGATGATGATGATGCTATCTCTGTTGAAATGTTAGGCACAAATCATGCTCGGAATGGTTCAGCCGCCTCAAGCGGTAAGTACTTGTATCTTTGAAACAACCATCTTACTAAGTCAGTTTGTTTGTAACTTTGTATGTTCATTTCATTCATCTTAAATTTGACAAATCTGTTTATTTAGACTCCGAAAGTTGAGCCACAAGCTTCGCAACCACCTCTACAATCTCATCAGTCTATCACACCAAAACCAAATGTTCAAGCTCATATCTCTTCTGTTCAAGGCGGAGGCGGCTTGCAAGAGCCAGCAGCTACAATGCAGCCACAAGCCCCGATTAGAAAACACCCAACACCACAACCAATGCCTATGCCTCCTCCTCCTCCACCTTCTGTTTCTGCAACCAATAATGCTCCATCACAGCCTCGTTTTTCGCATCCCCAGCGTCAGGGACATTTGATACCTGCTGTCACTTCTTTGTCTCATCCACAGTCTTCTCAAGTTCAGAGCACGCCTCCTCCGGCTCCTCATCATCCACCATCCCAACCACCTCCTTTTCATCATCTTGATATACCAGCTTCCTCGACTCAGTTGCAGCAACAACCGATGCACTCGGGTGGAGGTCCTCATTTGACTCAACAACAGCCTAGACCATATCATCATCAATATGGACAAGCCCAGACTGGTCCAAACACTGGGTTTCAGCACCATGGTGCACCTCCTCAGCATCTTTCTCAACCCATGTTTCATGTGAGTCAGAGTTATGAGTAGCTCTTACCGGTTTTCTTTTGTTTCCCTCATTGTGATTTTTTATGTCTTTGACTGACTAGAACTCGTTATTTGAGCCAAGTTGCAGTCAGGCAACAGACCCCCTGCTTCTGGTGGACCTCAATTTCCGCAGGGACAGCCACATCTGCCTAGCCAGCCAACGTATCAGGTATTTATACTCTTACTGTCTTGTACCTTTAGGCGATATGTTCGACGGTTTTGCAGATTGACTATGAAATTATGTTGCTTTATCTCTGTACTTTCTTCCGAGCACTACACCTTCAATGAGTAGATTCACCCTTTAATGAGAATTCTTAATCAGATATGGGAAATTATTTCTTTTGGCAATAATTCTTCTCATCTTTGTTCATTGTCATCCTAAATCTAGTTCTGATTCCGTAAAAATCATGTTTCTGCTTAAGATAATAAATAATCTAAATGGAAGTTGTACAGGTTTTTAGTTTTGCTTTTGGGTCTCACTTCTTATAATATTGTTTATTGTTTCAGGGAGGAGGTCAATTTCGTGGAGACTACAACAATAACCAATTAGGAGGTCCGATGGCTGCGGACAGAGGTTCTTCTTGGATGGCTGGCCAATCAGAGAGCTCAAACATTACTCATCTCCCAGGTTTAGGACCTGTGCCTCCACCAAACCAAGTTGGGCCTGGAGGCGGCCCACCACCTCGCCCTGCACCGGTAATCTACCTTCCCCTATTTCAACTGAAAGACACAGCCATTGAACAACCGCTATTACTGCTAGTAAATATATTAATGTCGATGATTGTGTAGTTGCCGGAACTCGAAATGACAATTTCTGATCTCAGAGTAAAGAGCTTTTGTTATTTTTGCTGATGATTGCGTTTCTCTTATGTGCAGATATCTGCAGAAATGGAGAAGGCATTGCTTCAACAAGTGATGAGCCTGACGCCAGAGCAGATCAATCTGCTGCCACCAGAACAGAGAAACCAAGTCCTTCAGCTTCAACAAATTCTCCGACAGTGAAGCTCATTGATATGGTCGCTTGGTCTCCATGTTAGAACTTAGAAGAGAGAGGTTTTGGCTTTGAATGTAAGGTCGGAGTTAAGTTTGGGATAATTTGTAAAAAGAAAAAAAAAAAGTAATTAGATTTTTTCCAAGTTCATGGTATCATACTATCATCTAACTTTGGTCATTTCCCCTAGAAAATTTAGGTGTTCTCTTTGATTTAATGTTCGGTAACAATTTTCTCTTGACTTTCACAGTTTCAAACTCTTGTTTACATGTGTTTTGCAGACTTTTTAAGTTTCAAACTCTTGTTTCACTTTCTGCGTAATATTAAGAAAAAAAATCATTTGAAATAGAAAAATTGTAATGACATGCATATTTAGATCATAAATTCAGAAAAATGGGTAGATTTAATATAAAATAGTTATTTATGGCGTTAGGTGTACTGGTATTTTATAAGAAAATATTAATTTTTGCTTTATCCAAAAAAAAAAATAGTATGGAAGCATGTTTCTGGTGTTGTACTGTTATTACAATTGTTTTAGTGGATATGTTAAAATATTAGGAAAGTATTTAGATTACCTAAAGACTAAAAGTGGAATTAAAGATTTTGTGGGTTAAGAGTCTTAAATCTTAACACCTAAGACTTCAGAGATTTGAGGAGCTAACAACTCCTCCACATTCAAATGGAATCACTTCCAAAATTTTGGTGGTTGGTGGTTCCCACAATGTTTTTGGATCCTTGAACTTGCCCATTTTTGTTCTCTGCCACCAAATGATGTGATCACCAAATCTATTAATAGAATACCTGTTGGTCCCAAATATTTATTTGTTTCCCGGAACTATCCTCTTCAACATTATAGAGAACTATAATTTTTATGTTTGATGATTAATGTGTGAAGCATTTGTTCTAAGGTTTTTTTTTTCTGGTTTAATGTTTGTTCTAAGGTTTAACCATGAAATAGAGAACTTCTAAACTTATATATATATATATATATATATATAATTAGGAAGTTTGGATTCTTTGATATGTGGACCATTTTCAAATCTTAAATCATCTGTTACGAAAGACAATGTTGTAATAAAAGTAGTATCCCGATAGGACTAGAAGCAATCAAACCACTATGCAATTGCACTATTCAAAGTTAGGCCTCTTTTAAATTTTGTTTTCTTAAAAAAATATGCAATAAGACGGAAATGAATAAAAAGCCCCACATATTTTCCATCTTCTTTAGGGCAAGCAATGGTCCATTTCAAGCTGTCCTCCCTAGTTTCATGGATGCATACATTGCATCTATTTCTTTCTTTTTCTTTTTCCTTGTTCTATATATTTTTCCTTATTTATGTTCAAATTTTATCTTCTGCTCTCGACTAATTTATTTTCAAACTAACCAGTATCCATCATTAAAGCCCTAAGCTAAGGCACAACCATTTCGAGAGCAACACATGCCATGGACTCCACTTCCACCGTTTAGAGTTTTCTCTTATCATTTTGACCATTTATGAGTACTTATCCAACTGGACGAAAGGAAAATTAAATTTACTATTGATGATGTACCACTAATACTACAAACTAATATATTATTATTACATGCTAAAAGAAGAATAGATATTTAGTAGTAGTTCACAAATGTTCTTCCCAATCATGTTTATGATGAATTGGGAACATCAATCACAGTCTATGAAGTATGAAGCGTCATTCATGCAATTATTTATACAATACAAAGAAATTAAAAGCTATGTTTAGATATTAGATAAGTACAGATTCCACAAAAAAAGGAAGACAAATCTTTGGTTGCTCCACGATTAAACACGTCCCTTCGAAATCCACAATCCACAAATTGCATAAAACCTCTCTTTGTCGTTGTGTTTCGTTTCGGAGACATACATCATTATGTCTTTCTTCCGATAGTAACAAGTGAAGGGTAGTTTTGTCATTTTCATCTACTGTTCCTGAGGTCCAAGTCTAGTTGTTGTTCGAGTTTATCATCTTTGCTTGTCTTTACTTAACCCCAATCAAAGCTGATGTTGCCATTTTTCATCTCTATCATTGTAATTGTGCACTTCCGAATTTTAGATATTCTTTTCATTTTTCTTAAAACTGAGATTTGATGACTATTGCTTTGGACGCTCCAGGCTTTCCAGCTGTGGCTGATTTGAAACATTTGATATATAGTTCTGTGTTTCGGCGTATATAAGGCAGTTGTTTTAAATTATAAATCATCTTGTCACCTAAATGTAGTATCGAACATTCGAACTTATTATACTACGTACGTAACAATTCAATAACTGGTAATCTCTAGTATTATATTAAACTAATCGTATTTAGATATGTCTGATATAGTTTTTAACTAACAAAGCCGAAATAACATTCTCATTACTGTTCTCTAAAGTGTGATTGATGAGGCTTCTACGACTTTCATAACACTTAAAGAATCGATAATTTTGTGGGATCTTACTAAAGTTTATGTCAAAATTATGGTTGGGTACACTGACACTCTTTCATTGTGGTTCCGATTTTTTGTTTGCTCGGTAAAATTTTGATCCTCATGTATCCCCACTTTGTTCCGAGATCTGACCAATTCAAATCTGAAAACTTTTTACGTACTGTTTAAAAATGTGCAATAAACATATGTCATTGTCCGATCTAGTTGAATTTCAATCTCTAGGCAGTATATTTGTAATGTCGAAATTACACAAGTATACATATCATATGGCATGAGATTCTTGAAATTAATCTTAAAAAGTATTTTCGTTTATCCAAAAAAGGAGAAAATTAGAAAGACAAAAAAAGGAGAGCAAAAAAACAAAAGTCAAAGGGTCCATGATGATGAATGGAAGACAGGATTCCCATCCCTACCTTGCCCCATCTCCACTGCCTCACGTGCCTTTGCCCTCTGCAAAGATTATTAAAATCGATATTTTAGACATATAATTAATCACATCAAACAGCAGTTAAATTAAGAAATAAATCATAGTAAACATCAATAACAATAAGTTTTTTATTAGAAAATATTAATCTAAAGTTCAAGATTCTATTTCTGTACCTTCATGGATTCCACAGCATCAGTCTCTGAGTTAAAGTCATAATACGAACTTGCTGCTGTAAGCTTCATAGATAGAAACTGCGTTCACATGAGAAAAAAATGCAAATTAGTAATTATTAAAAACGAATGGAACTGGTTAGATAATCTATAGTCTCAGAGAAATTAATTTAAATTATTATACCTCAACTTGATTTTGTAACGATTGGACGTAATTTATTATCTCGTCCAGCATAGTAGCCATTCCCATTGTCTGCATCACCAAATATATATTCAGTAAAAAAGGCTCAAAAATATACTTTTATAGTCTTAAGTTCTAAACAAAATATTAATTTGATTTGATTTCTTCGTAATTAATCACCTTATAACATCCGGGGACTATATCTTGCAAGCATTTCAATCTCTCGTTTATTTTCCCTCGCCGAACCTGAAAATATAATATGAAAATATCTTTACCAATAGTTTTCGTTATATTATTTATGTTTAATAGTTTCCGAACTAATATATGTGTATTTAACCGTATAATCAATTTTACCCGCTCTGCTATGCTGTGGCTATCAGTGGCTTGACCTCTTCTGGCTCTAACATGAACAACTTCTCTCTCTTTCTCTTCTTCTCTATTCTTCGACCTCTTCCCTCTCTTTGAAGAACTCTGTGATTTTAATAAGACAAATATAATTAAAATAATGGAAACTGAGAGTTTAATTGCATATGTGTGATTAGGGTTTCGAGGCTAATGAAATACAGTTTTGGTCAAAAGTTTTCCGTTTAGGGAAACTTGAACAGAAGAGCTTGAGAGAGTTTGATCAGAAACACTGTTCTCCGAAGTAGACACGGCTTCCATTAATATTTTTCTCTTCTTGGTATCAACTCTTGAAGAAGACTCGTCGTTGTTGTGAATATTAGAAGGGAGGAACATCCCTTGATGATGAAAACTATTCTCAGGAGATTTTCCGGGAAAATGATCTGGAAACTGATGATGATGATGATGATGAAAGAAGAGAGAGTCGAGAGAAGAAGAGAAAGGAGGAAATGTTTGGAATTGATGAAGAGTGTTGCTGAGTTCTGCTAGTTGTGTTATGGGATCGTCCATTGTGAACGTTTGAAAATCAGAAGAGAGATCCGCCATTACTGAGTTTCAATTTTCTAAAAATATTGATTTTTTTTTTTTGTTTTTGAAAATGGGTTAAAATAGAAAGTGGCTGTTTTCGAGCGAGTTACTACGTTTATATATAGACGCTGTTTTTCTATTATTATTAGAAAAAAAGTTGGGAATAAAAGTGGGGTTAATTAAAAAAGAAGAAAAAATAAAAATGAGGGCCAATGAAAGTGAGAGTTATGGGATTTTTGTATTGGATAGGTCCCTTATAATTTATCAGGAGATATATCCAAATAGAGAAAGTGGGTCACTGTTTCGTAGTGGGGACTCATAAGCACTGTTTAAGGCAACTTCTCATTTCTCAAAGGGGGAAGAACTTAAGACCTCAACAAAGTATTTATTTCATTGGTGCCCTTTTCTGCCTTTTTTTTTTTTTTGCATTTTTCTAAATTCTCCTAATCTATTATGACGAACGAACGATTAGTTATGTAACAACTAATCGATATGAATCCCGGGTTTTATTGGTTATATATAGCCGTTTAGTATACTAAACAGTGGTGAAGAACAATAAAAGTTGTGGTATAAGAATTATATTCAACAATAGTTTTAATATTGATGATTTTAATTAACTGCTTTGAATTATAAAATTATTTTTGATAATAATTTTTAATTTAATATTACCTATTTTTGTATGATGCTTATGTGATAATAAGAACGAAAATATTTCCGGGAAATATATGCATATGATGAAGATGCTAAATGTAACAAAACATTCCACATCTACAAAAGACGACATAATTCTTAGGATATGGTGAATTTTTAGATGTTGGGCCGATTGGTAACGACTGTTAGTTTTTGCTATAGACATTTTGACTGTATCGATTTTGGCTGTAAAAACTTTGACTGCAGAGATTTTGGTTGTAAAAATTTTACCTGTTAAAATCTGATTGGTAAAAAAAACTGTAGAACTGTGATGGTTATTTTTATTATTGTTAAATATTTTTGTAAATAATTATTATGCTAAAAATGAATTCATGTGGCAACATAGTGACAAAAATAAATTTTTATTAATCATAAAAGTTTTAGAAAAAACACAAAAATTCATAAATAAATGAATAGAGAATTGTTTTCATTTAAAATATTCATCATTTTAAATATTCAAACTGGATCTCAAAAGAACAGAAAAAATAAAATTAGAATTAACCAGTCGAAATTATTTAATAATAAAATAAAAATAGTTTTAAAACCAAGTTTTCAAAAGAAAAGTAAAAGTTTTGATTTTATTATTCTTCTTCAAAGTTAAAGTCTCGGTAAGGAGACGTTAAAATTTTTTGAAAAAAGAGAATAAATTGAAAGAGAGAGACTTCGAAAGCCTGGTTGGTTAAAAAAATAATTGTGAAATATATTTTGAAGAAAAGTTTTTAGTTTGTAAGATATTATAAGAAATAGCATTAATTTTTAAAAAAATTAAGAAGTTCATTAAAAGTAAATATGAAATAGAAATATACTTGTATCTATATATCCAAATAATTCTTACAATTAATTCTCATATCCATATAACCAAACATAATTAAAAGATTTTATCATTAATTATAAAATTAATAATATCCATACAATTTTCATAATTAATAATATAGATATTTAGAAGATTTTGTTAAGATTTAAAATTATGATTCTCCTATAATCTTTTTTTGATTTTTTAATTACTTTGAATCATCATATAATACAAAAACTTAAAAATATATAATTTTTTTTCAGCATATGTTGTGATTCGAATTTTTAAAAACATAAATATATTACTCAATTAATGAAGAAAAATGTGTGTGTTCAACGTCCCACATCAGCTAAAATTTTTAGACAATTATTCAGAGTCATATTATAAATAAGACTAAATTGAATATAAATTCGAGTGAGCATGAAGTTTAACTTAACAAACATCCAAATTTAAAAGTTTGTATCGGTTTAATTCAGTTTTTAGTCAAACTAATTATTCGATATATAAGTAATTTTAAATTTTTAAAAAGTTTAAAATATTATTATTGATATATTTAAACTTTATAAAAATTTTAAAATATTATGAACATTTGAATTTATAAAAAAATTAAATTGCAAGTTATATGGCGAGACGAGTTTGGATCGCCATTAATATAAATTCAAAATATCATTATCATATTTATTATTTTGTTAACACCACCAGTATTAAAATATTAGATATGTCGAATTAAGTTGATTCAATAGAAAAAAATTATCTCGCAGATTAAATCCTAGTATATATAAAGTTTATTGAATAAACAAAAATTAGGTCTAAGTTGAAACTTAAAAGGTAGAACTCTAGTCAATGTAAGTTCCAAAGCATCTCGTTTAACTAGGTTTGATCGACCACGTTTTTCTTTCTGGATTTTTATTATAGAGTTATGTTCCTATCAAAATATGTAAATTAATTGATCGAACTATACCTATTATCAACTATAGACTCAAATCACATGCAATTACATATGCATTCAAGACTCGATCTAACTTGTTTCTTGACTTTGAGCATTGTTGTTTTTGATATAGTTAACAAATTGACACACCGGAAGTATTGATAACAAGTATATATAAACGGTCAAATCTTTTGAATACCTGTTTGCTAATCTTTTCAAACCCGTTGAATTATTAAATAATTTTTTGGAACAGTCCACATATATAAGATTTTGAACGAGTCTTATTGTCTTAATCCTAATAGGGTTGGACTAAAATAGCAGCAAATTCCAAGTTCAAAATATGAATCCATTTTGATATTCACAACGCCTAACGCAACTGAAACAAATGACAAAACCCAACTTAAAGAAAGAAATCCAAAAACGACATAACTGAAGAAAACAGTAGCCGAATACAAGATGTATGCTACATATCAAACTCTATATAACATACCAGGGCCGACCAAGAGTGCTACCGATCGGCCTAGAAAACAAAATATTTTATCGTTTACAAACATAATTGTAAAAAGAATTCAAAATTGTATGCAGGCTTGAGACCATAAAACAAAAAGAGCAGTAACCACTACATACAGAAATTCTTACTGGAAAAATGTTTCTCTTCAGTTTTTAATATATTTTGAGGCTACTAAAACCATCTACATTCATAACCCTTAATAGGTGTCTTTAATATAAAATAATACTCCATCTGTTTCATTTTAATTGATTTTTTAGATTTTGGCACACAAATTAATAAAATTGATAAAATACCTTTTATAACTTCTGTATCATAATTGACAAAAAGTTTTGACCAAAATTGAATTGAATAACAAAAGGATAAAATAGTAAACTTGTGGCATTTTTTGCATAGAATTTTGAAAAAACACTTAATTTGGAACAAAAATATTCTCTTAAAAAATCAATTAAAGTGAAACAGAGGGAGTATTAAAATTTAAAGACACTCCCATTTTTGGGATGTAAAGTGTCTCTAGGGAGACGCTCTATCACATTTAAAGACCCTTTCATTTTTGTTTTTCATTTTTTTATTCTTTTAAAAATGTAAAGACACCCAAAACAATTGTTGAATGGAGGTGCTCTAGCTTGCTGGGGTTTAGACATGGACCGGACTTGTAACATACTCATAAATATAAACTAAACCATAAGATTTGAATCCATCATCTAAATTTCATTAGTGATACATATATATATTGGAGTATATTCTATTGTTAATAAACTTGTAGAATATCTCAATTAACAACAACAACAAAAACTTCATATTTTCATATACATTAATTTCTATGTTTACATATTGTAGATCTTTTTTTCTAGTACATCTCATATTTGTATGAATATACGTGTTACAAACTAACACACATGAAACATGATACACCAAATAGATAGAACGCAACCAATACAACGAAATCACACATATATGTAATAATATAATACTACATAGCTTAGTTTTAAGAAGAACAATCTGATAAAAAAGCAGGTAATTAGACTTTGTTTTCTTATGAAACTAAACTTCCTTGTTCAGTTGTTCTTATTGGTCATTAGTTATCTTTTTACTAAGAAAACAAAAAGTCATATGGTCAGTAATTAGGTTGGTGCCAAACTGTTCCTCTTTAGGATGATGGAACTTGAAAGTTGAAATTATCGTACCTATAAAAATCTATTACTCGGAAAGACATATCAGCTACGTTGCCTAAAACAGCTCCACTAAATCCGACTCAATCATGCAAACTAAAAGTTATTGAAGAAAACGTTAAATACAAATAAACTTCAAAAACACATTTTCTTTTTGTTGCTAATCCATATCAAAAACGTATTAATATCTCAAATATAACGATCCATAAACATATAATATAAAAAGTCCTCCTTCGTCTCTCTATATATTTACACGTAAATAAGGGTGCATTTACATGTTTTTATTTAATATTCATCTTCCTTCGGCAAAGGAAGACATGGAAATGGAGTTTCTCGAGTACTCCTCAACGACGCTATTCGGTCCAGACGCTCCTCCTCCACTACTTCTTCTACTCTTAAAACTGTTTGGTTCGCTTCGGGTTAATCCAAAATTTCCTGAACCGGCTCCTGTACCGGTCCCAGTACTTGTATAGCCGCCTCCTCTGCGACCATGGAGTCCAGGACGACCCGGTTTAGGCAAATCGAATGAATCGCTCGACAACATTTGATGAACCGTGTTCATATCCGGTCTGTTTGATGTGATCTGCTGGCAACACAGTAATCCTATAAGGAAACACGTGGCTGCTTCGTCGCGGTTGTATACTCCTGCCAGAGATTGATCCACCAATTCCAGAATTTTGCCTTCTTGGTACATTTTCCACGCCTGCACCGAATATAAATTCCGGTTATCGAGTCAGGCCGATTTTTGTTCCGAGTTAAACAAGCCTTTTGGTGGAAGATGAACAGATGTTGGATTTTGTTGACATAGAAGCAGAACAAATGGAAACATAAGCAATACTGACCAAAACTAAAGACATTGAAATTGGGGTTGAAACATGATTCCTATAGATAGTATGGTATATTCTAAAGGATTCCATATTTAAAGTAAAGATGATTCAACACTAATCTACAAAGGATATGAGTCACTCCACTCATTACCAACTGGTTTTGTGTTGAAAACCCATAATCCCTCACATGGTTTTAGAGTCCAGTTAACCCAAATATGTATATATATAACTGATCCAAAAAAAAAGTGATGTTCGGTCTGAAACAAAATAGTCATCATCCCGAATAAGCATGTTAGAATATACCACATTGTAAGTGGAAATGATTTAACATTAGTATATAAATGATATGAGTCACTATATATACTCATTACCAATTGCTTTTAAATTGGAAGCTTATAATTTCTCATGGTATAATGAGGATCATAACCGAACTATAGAATGGCAAAGTTGAACTGATTTATATAACTCTGTATAGGTTGTGCAAAACCGAACGTAAATGTCATGATTCCAACTTACATAGTTCAAGAGATCAGCCATTTCCGGTCCAAGACGAGGATTTTGGTTCTTTCTTCCGCTAGCTATCTCCAAAACCAAGATCCCATAGCTAAAAACATCTGTCTTGACCGATAAAAGCCCATGTAACGCATACTCAGGAGCCATATAGCCACTGCATCAACACTCACATAAGTCTCATAAGTATGCTCATATAACATTCACAATTATTTCCAGATGTTAGAGATTATGATGGGATTAAGTGTACTCAGCTACTCACTAAGTACCAGAGATTCTAAAGGTATTGGTATGAGTGCCGTCTCCTGGGAATAACCGGGCCAAACCGAAATCCGAGATTTTAGGGTTCAAGTCATTATCTAGAAGAATGTTGCTGGCTTTGATATCTCTGTGTATTATCCGTATCGGAGCTTCTTCGTGTAGATACAACAGTCCTCTCGCCACTCCTATAATGATTCGCCATCTATGGCGCCAGTCAAGTGAACCGGGCTTGATCTTATCTGAAAGTTACAGAGAGATCAATAATTAAATCAAACCGGTTCGAATCGAATGAATTAAAAAGAGCAGAACCGAAGACTCGGTACAGTTTGGTGTGGTTTGTTCGGACAAGTCGTGAATATATTGAAATTAAGAGATTGTACCGAAAAGAAAATAGTCTAGACTCCGGTTAGGGAGATACTCGTAAACCAGCATCTTCTCAGGACCATGGAAGCAACAACCTAGCAACGAAACCAAGTTCTTATGTTGAATCCTCAGCAAGAGCTTAACCTCGTTCGTGAATTCTCTCGACCCTTGTCTCGAATTCACTGATAGCTTCTTCACTGCTATTTCTTCACCATTCCGCATTAATCCCTATTCGTAATGTCGTATCAAATAAATGTATCCCTCAAATTTTTCTGTTTCAAAAACAGAGTTTTTAGAGTTTACCTTGTAGACAGGGCCAAACCCGCCCGTTCCGAGCCGGTTCAAGCTCTTGGAGATCAAAGAAGATGCCACGATCTCCACCGTCTTCGGCTGATTGTTCTCCACCGGAAGCGGTCTGACCACCGCACATCTTCAGCACGGCTATCAAGCTACCGAAAAGATGGCGGACCATCTCTTATAACGACACGTGGCTTGTTTTATCACCCTTAGAGTGAAGATTAAGATAAGGTGTGGGATATTATTTTCAAATAATTCAGTTTCTGATTGAGTTGTTTGTTGTTGCGGAGTGGCTTATACGAAGTCGCATTATTTCACCGTACGTAAACAAGTCGTTGGGTCAGTCAACGTCATTGACCCAGCATGGACACATAACTACTAATACGCGTAACATTAAGTTCCGTTTAGGATTTTTGCTTTCCCATTTTGTTAAACACATTTTTGCTTTTAGCCCAAAGGAGTGCTATTTAAGTTTTAGATTCATTATACACAGCTTAACAGAGAAAATATATGTAACCATTATTAGTTAAAAAAGTTAAAAACATTTGGCAAATAATAACATGCGTGTGTTTAAGTTTAAGACAAAGTCATGGAGTCAAATCTAAAAAGTAGTTACAAAATCAGAAAGTCAAATCAAAGCATGGGACCTTTTTGATTGGAAGACAAAGAAAAAACATCTTTATGGTAAGAGTTTTCCTGTTAGACCATGTACAATAGTTATAACATTCAACATCTTCCACCTCAATTTTTAACACTCCACATCATTTTCTCTTTCTTTTACCTAATCATTCAACATCCAATTCAATTTTAACATTTCCAATAATTTTATTTAATAAAATTCAACACATTACCCAACCACTTTTACTTTATATTCTTATTTCTTTATATAATTTTATAAATACACATTTATAATAATAATTGAAATTAAATTAAACTAAAATTAATAGAAATCACATTATTTTTTTAAAAAAATTGGATTTGTTTTCTCATTTTATATTTCTAACTAATATTTTTATATAACAAAAATAAAAATTATTATTATTAAAACAAATCAAATTACAAAAACTTCAAATGCGATAAAAAAAATACAAGCACACAACACAATAAAACATACATAACTTAATTAGTACAATAAACTCAACTTACAAATAATAAAACTCTTAAATCACACACATAAACTTAAAAAGCTCTTTAATCACGAAACATTTCGAATTTTTTCCATATATATTTGACTAGATCTGCTTGCAATTCATGATGGACATTTGAATCACGTAATTCGGATCTAGCACGCACATGATTTGCAAATGCAGGTAACACCTCGGTCGAGAATGGTTGTGGTGCACTAGAACCACTTGCCTCGGATTGATCATAATCGGTCCAATGTTGCACATATGTATCTCGCTCATCCTCAACAATCATATTATGCAATATGATACATGACCGCATGATGATAGCCAAATCGGCTATGTCCCACAAGCGAGCTGGTTCGCGAATGATTTTAAATCGAGCTTGTAACACTCCGACCACCCGTTTGGTTGCATACGCTTAGCGTTATCGTAAGTGTCTATCCATTTATCCAATTTTTGGTTCATGTAGTTGAAATGATTTCTGCGCGAAACTCCATCACCCGGAGGATCAAATGAGCAATGCTCATTACAATACTCAACAATTTTACCCCAATATGACTCACTCTTTTGGTTTCTGCCAACAATGCTGTCTGTTCCATATTTAATCCATCCACTCAATAGCACCAAATTTTGTTCAGTCGTCCATTTTGGGCTTTTCCGGCGAGTAGAGGTTGAATCTTCTGTATTTGGAGTGACTTCATTAGCACCACTCATCCCTCCAAGAGTCACTTGTGTAGAAAATCCGGAAAATTCAATTGCTCTAACATTTTGAACATTTTCGTTATCCGTTGGAGTAGAGGAATAAGGAGGTGGTTGAGATGAATATGGCATCATCAATCCATAATATGGATTATAATTTGAAACAGATGACGGGATGAGAAAATTTGGTTGAAAGCCATAATTTGGCATATTTTGAGGTTGGTTGAAATACAGATTTTGATAATTGTTGGAATTTGGGAAAGGAAAATGGTAATTAGTAGAATTTTGGGTAGGATTGTTGTTGGGATCCATTTCAAAAAAACAATTTAAGAAATAAACAAGAGTTTATCAGAGAATAATTAGAAAATTATAGTAGATATGACATTTTTTTCTGTGTCCAAATAAAATGAACCAAGTTTCTATTTATAGAGTTTGAAAAATTATGAATTTTGATATAAAAATTACTTTTTTAAAAAATCGTTTGCTACATAATAATTGATGTTAAAAAAATAAGATGAGAAAAAAATCTCTAAAATCTCAATCTCTAATAAGAAAACAACACTTGTCTTCTTCTCACACTTGTTTTCTTTTTCGTCAGAAAAAAAAAAAAAAAAAACATGTACGCGTCCGTGAAAGAAATCATTGGCCTAGTAAAATGCTGCCATGTGCCATCTGTAGGTCTAAAAAGTTGATATTCAACATGTTTTAATACACGTAGATTTTCTTTCTTTTTCAACATCTCCATTGCAGCTATTCAACTGCTCAATTATTTATTTAATAAATCTATTATTAATGGTATATCATCTCGTATTAATATTATGTTGTGGGTGCATAAAAGGAAAAAAAAGAAAGAAATATTCGATCCGTTGATTAAGCCCGGCCCATGCTCAGTTTCAGGCCCAATTCAGTCCGTCACATTATTCACTTGACCCTTTATATAGTTTAATATTTATTAACACATAAGAACTTCGGTAATATTAAGGCAAGATATTAGTCTTCTTTAACGCAAGCCATTCTATAAGACATTCTATATTAAGGCGTTGATTGATAATATTGCACAATTGCATAATCACACAAATTGCAAAATAAAAACTTATATAATGAAATATTGTATACTGAAAATTGCAAAACAAAATTATTTAAAATATTATGTTGATTGAATATATATTTTGTGGAATCACGAAATATGTATCACCAATATATATTTATATTTAATAAATAAATAATATTTTTAATGAATTTTAATATATTTTAAATAATATTTAATATATAAAATATATAGGAATATTAAAAGTATATTAAAAATTGTTATAAAGTTGTGAAAGTTTTAAATATTATTTGAAAAATGGCATGTTTTTCATTATAAACAATTAGTTTTTTATTTTTACAATTGTTAATATTTTGTATGGGTAAAAAAAATAAAAGATAAATGTTGAATCATTTATCATGAAATAAACAAGTATATACCCATTTATTTGCATAATGATGTTTTACTTGTATTTTTTAGACGAAAACGTAAATCATGCGTTTTTTGCGTTTTGTTAAACATTATACAAATTTTCTTGATTTGTTAATTTCTGGCATAATCGTATTAGAAAACGTCATTCTATTATTATGCGTGTTACCAATCAAAATCTAATAATACAATTGTTTTTTTCTGCTTTAATAAAGTATTAAATAATTTAGATATTTTAGAATTGATGAAAACCAAAAAAAAGTAATTATAAGCCTTTTTCTTCTGTTTGCTAGAAAGATAGTTCGATAAAATTATTTATATATAAAAAGAGTTGTTAAATATATATATAAACATATTTGTTGGACGAGACCAACCAAAACTAAAAAGTTTAGGTTATTGCAAACTTTGCCTTTTTTGACATAAAATTTAGAAAAATATATGAACCCGTCTTTTTCTGATTGTTATAATTTTTCAAATTAGGTTAGAGAGGAAAAAATAAGTGTTTTTAGATAAATGATTTATCAAAAATAATTAGACTTTAATAGTACTAAAATTTTGTGAAAACGAAAAAAAAAACAAAAAATATTTCACTGATATCACTCGTAGTGCTCGCCACAAGAAGTAATCATGTGGCATCCGGATCAAACTTTTATTGGCCATTTAATTGTTAGTTTTTTTTCAACTTTTTTAACTACATCTATTATTTTTCTAACTATGTACTTAAAAATTTCAATTCTAGCTTTTTCAAGTGCCTCACAGCGATTTCTTGCCAGATGATGGTTTCTGATCAGATGGAACAATTATTATGCTGGAGAACCGGACGGTTTGCGAGAAAGCCTGAAATTATAGCGATTGTGGTAAGCAATTGAACGGTTCTTACCATTTAAGGTGTGTTTTGGATTTTGATTAATCAAAAGTTTGATAGAAATGATATAATGTTTTCAAATAGGTGAGGAGTCCCTTATCATTGTGCAAAAAGATGGTATACAGTATTTTCCAAAGGATGAAAAGAAGATAAATTACATGGTATGAAATTGTTTTCTTTATTTTTTTCAATTTCTAAATATTTGTATTCTTATGTAGAATCTTTTCTGATATCTTCAGATGGCAGTAGTATGCCTATTGGTCGTCGTTGGAGGAAGATTAGTGAATGATTTCATTGATGACACGTCTAGTTTTGTACATTTAAGATTTGTTTAAAAATATTTTTGCTGGATGAAACTACTTTAATCTGACTTTTTGTCTAGAGCTCTTAGTAAAATAAAGTGAACCTCAAGACTAGTTTAGTTTCTCTCCTCTTTTTGTTGCATTTTCTTTGAATTTGATAAATCAGGTATTGATGCCTCTCTATATAAAGATAAACGTGATAATTTTGTTGTAAGTCAAGTCGCAAAAAGGACAAAGAAAAAACAACTTTTGTCGTAATAATTTTCCTACCATATCGTATTAATATTATGATATATGATCATAAAAGCAAAAATGAAAAGAAATATTCGATCCGTTGACTAAGCCCGGCCCATTCTCAGTTTCAGGCCCAATTCAACCCGTCACATTAAATCTCTGAAATCGACTTATTAACTTGTAAAACCGTCAGTTGCCGGGAAATTCACAGATTTGTTCGACGCGGCGGCGGCGGCTTCGCGATGAGGTTCCGGTACGCAATGGTCTGTTCGTCGAATCAGAACCGGAGCATGGAAGCTCACGCTCTTCTTAAGAGACAAGGTCTCGACGTTGCTTCGTACGGGACTGGGTCTCATGTTAAACTACCTGGACCATCTCTCAGAGAACCTAACGTTTACGACTTTGGAACTCCTTACAAGCAGATGTTCGATGAGCTCAGGCGCAAAGATCCTGAACTGTATCCTCTTAATGCGTTTCTGTGATTGTTGCTTACCGATCATAATTTTTCGAATCCCTAAGTTTGAGTTGGTCACTGCTTTAGTCTCAATCTTCTTCTAGTGTTGTGATATTCGCTAAGTTGCTTACTTTTTAGTCTGCAACAGCAATCAAATTCCTTAATTTTTTTCCTGATTTACATCTTCCAGCACACTTAGTTTTCTAGGTTTGCTTTAAATCCTGTTTATAACAAAGGCACTATTAGTAAAGTTTGATTTTAGTACATATACAGCATTTCTCTTGCTTATGGTTATGTTTTTTTTCAATCTGTGATGCATTTTTTGTACTTAGAACCATGTCTATTGGGCTGTAGGAGTCTTGTAAACGTGAAGTTTGATACCTTAACTGTTTTCATCAGATACAAGCGGAATGGTATTCTGCAGATGCTTAAGAGAAATTTATCTGTGAAGCTTGCTCCTCAGAGATGGCAAGATAATGCTGGTGATGGTGTGTTTGATGTGGTTATGACATTTGAAGAAAAGGTTTTCGATTCAGTCCTTGAAGGTATTCTACATCTTCCCCATTTTACTGTTAGATACTTTGTTTCATAATTGCTTCATCCCAAGGGATCACTAAGTAGATAGATAGATATTCATCACAAACTCTTATAATATTGGAAGAAATAATGTGGCCACTTATCCCGTTTGAAGCAAAACAAAATGTTGTGACTTTGATCTTTTACATGCGGTGTTTCTAAACAATCTTCTCATTTGGTTAATTATGCCGAACTAGTTAGGTTAGATGTTTACATATGAATTGATGAAGTCGTAGAGCATCGACAAATCATGTGAAACTCAAGTTCTACAGGGTCATTGCCCTTTCTTGTAACTTATAATTGCCTTTTACCTTTCTGTATTTGCTAGCTGAAATACGATTACAATCATCGTTTCATAGAACTATCGGTTTTCTTACTGTGTAAAAGTAATACAAACATTCTTGTGTCTTAATATCTTCATCTCATCAAGTTTGATTTTATCATCAATTCGCAGATCTTAATAACAGAGAACAGTCGATGATGAAAACCATACTTGTGATGAACTTGGAGGTTAAAGACAACCACGAAGAAGCAGCTATAGGTGGCCGACTTGCCTTGGAACTCTGTCAAGAGATTGAAGGGAATGAATCATGGGAAGATACGATCGATGACATTGTTGCGGGTTTTGAAAAACAACATAGGCGGAAACTGGTCTATAGCATCTCATTCTACTGAAGATTACCATCAGCAGTTGCATTAACGGTCAGATTATGTAGAGTGCTGTTCTGTGGCCCGAGTCTTGAGATGCTAAACACATTAATAACTCATCGGTTTTATATGCTTTAGGGTTAAATATTTGAGAGTGTAGAAGAAATTGTTTGTTAGAAACTGAGAAATTGTCTTCCAAACACCTTCCTTTGTTTGTTTCTCCTTGCTTGAAAGTTGAAACAGAACCTTCATGAGCCGACGTTACAATACAAAAACTGTTTCGTTTGTGTTTGTTTGTTTGTTGACATGTCTCAAAAAAAGAGTAATAAAAAATGTAAAAATATAACATTGAGGTGACACGACTCGTCTTAACCCAAGCATTACTTCATCTTTAATGTCACAATCTAAGTTAACGTGTTTATTTGAAACCCAATACGTGTACCAATTGAATTAACGCAACCCCTAAAATCCTGTACAAGTCAATTATATCTTTCTAGCAAAACCCCATACCCGTGAGATGAGATATATAAAGAAACCCAATGACGAAAAGTCCCTTTAAATTTCATAATCTTGAGCTTGACTATATAAGTTATAACGTTCGGTCGTCCCACGGTTCGTAATATGTTTGTTTCAGAACCACATACGAAAATAATGAAGAAGAGCCACGAAACGCAAGAAGACCCTCTTCAACAAGAAAGTCGTCATCATCTTCACCAAATCTTCATATCGAAGATATTCAAATCTCATAGATTCTTCCAAGCCCTCGTGTTGTATTCGTTTCTTATCGGTTTCGGATTCGGACTCGGCTTCATACTCAACGTCCACATAAGAAACGTCTCTTTCAGTCCCCAACTCTTTCGTCTATCTTCTCCCTCCTCCTCCAACTCTTCTCTCCCTCCAGCGCTTCAACCGCAGCCAGAAAAATGCGTTTCCCTGAAAGAAGCGGTTGCGACTAATGATAATGATCAAGGGCAAAAGGATCATTCTCTGGTGGAGCCGGAGAACGTGATGCATAACATGACGGAGGAGGAACTCTTGCGGCGTGCATCAACGATTCAAGAAAAGACGTTGAAGATGCCAAAGAAAGTGGCGTTTATGTTCTTGACAAGAGGGAAACTTCCTTTGGCTAAACTGTGGGAGAGATTTTTCCAAGGCCATGAAGGTCTTTTCTCTATTTACATTCATACTAGTGACCCATTTTTCGTGGACAACGATACCCCCGACACGTCGCCGTTTTATCGCCGGAGGATTCCAAGCAAGGTCGGTCAATTTCGTCATTCCCTCCCGATTTTTTCTTTTTTTATAATTTGCTTGAGTTTTTTTTAAGAACAATATATATTTGAGGTAGTCGAAAATTATTCAGCCTAGATAAAGTCGAACATAGATATTAGTATATGACAAATTTTCTTTCTAAGAAATATATAATCTACTTTGAAAATTAGCGTGGTGCTCTTTATAAAAAAAAATTTAGCGTGGTGCTTAGAAGTTTCAGCCAAAAGAAGAGAATCACAAAATCAACGAACAGTGTTTAGCATTACAGTTATTATTTCTTTCAACTCGTCACGCTTTGGCGTTGCTAATTATGATTGTAAAACAAAGGATTACGGTAATCTGTGAGACTGTGACTGTAATGTTCAAGGCCTATTAATCTAAAGAAAACGTAGATCGCCCTCTTTTTATTTCCTTATATAATACATTTTCAAACCGGGTCTACTTATACTTTATTTAGAGCTTAGATCAATTACAAAACGAAAAAATGATACGTCTCGAAGAAGTTAGAAAAGTCGAGAAGACAGAAGTCACTCGACAAAGAGATATTTCAAGTACACGAATCATATTGTAATTTTTTCTTTTGTTATATAATTTTTGGTCGAATGACACTGTATTTAAGTTAACAAAAAAAAAATGGTATTTAAGAAAAATGTTTCCCACTTTACCTGCACTAGTAACACCCATCATGTAACTAATAGTGACTAATAATGACCTTATTGTTTCTCTTTAGAACCAATAATATAAAGGGAGATAAAAATTAGCCATCAATATAATAAGGTAGGAAAAGTCGTCGTATTATAGAATCTGTCGTATATGTATACGTATGCCTTAATTTCCCTTTCAATAGATATCATCATATACTATATAAATATAAAATCGTTGAGTAGTCTATTATGCATACCGACATATATATTTAAAATTAATCGATTGATTAAATTGCTACTAATAATAATATCACGACTCATGTACGAGGATTTCTTCATGTTTCTGTAGGAAGTGGAATGGGGAATGGTGAGCATGGTGGAGGCTGAGCGGCGGCTACTGGCCAACGCTCTGCTCGATGCCGGAAACCACCGCTTCGTCCTCCTCTCGGAATCGGACATCCCTCTCTTCAACTTATCCTCCATTTACTCTTACCTCGTAAACTCTCAACACTCCTACGTCGACCTCTACGACATTCCCGGACCAGCAGGTCGAGGCCGCTACAATCGCCGTATGTCACCACTCATTAGCGGCCGCAACTGGCGAAAAGGCTCTCAGTGGTTCGAGATAGACCGTGATGTAGCTGTAGCCGTCGTCTCGGATACAATTTATTTTCCTGTGTTCAAGAAACATTGCCTTTGGGGTTGTTATGCCGACGAGCATTACTTACCGACGTTTGTCCACGTCATGTTTCCGGGGAAGAATGCGAACCGGTCGCTGACGTGGACTGATTGGTCACGACGAGGGCCGCATCCGAGGAAGTATACTCGGCGGTCTGTGACTGGGGAGTTTCTGCGGAAGTTGAGGAATAGAGAAGAAGGGTGTGTGTATAATGGGAAGAAGAGCGATAAATGTTACTTGTTCGCTAGGAAGTTCGATGATGGTTCTTTGGATAAGTTGTTATATTTTGCTCATAGGGTTATGGGATTTTAGTTTTCTTCTTTAGACCCATAGCACACGACTCGGCCAATCTGTGTGTTGGTATTAGCCATTTGTGTTTTTCTAAATTTTGTGATTACAATACTTTATACTTGTTCAGATCCTTTTGATTTTTTCAGAGAAATCTTGTTCATCTTCTGCTTGTTTAGTTATCTTCTTTATACACCCATAGCCCCCACACTTTATGTTTGTGGCCCATTTGTGTAATAAAAACTTGTTCATTTTATCTTAGGTACAACTTGTTCATCTTTTATTTCTGCTTATTATAAGGACTAGAAATAACTATCATAGTGTTATTTTTCGTGACGAATTTTTGAGATCGACCATGGAGTTGAGGCAATATAAGTGATGTTTATGGTAGAAAGTGGTTTGGCCGCTAAAAACGTAACACAATTCTATCTTGCGAGTGTTAAGAGCATCCGTAATGGTGACATTTTCATAGTGTTTTCATTTATTTTTTATATTAAATTTAATATTAAAAAATAGTTTGATACTCAATTAGATTCATATAAATATATTATTTATGTGTCCAATGGTGACACTCTAATGGAGTTCTAAAGAATTGAGAAATAATAATTTTTTTTAATGTTTGTAAAAAAAAAAAATCAATTATATATAAATATTGAAATTTAAAAAAAAACAAAGTAATATAATAGGTTGCATAAAAATTTGAACGTATATTACAATCTGTTAAAACGTAAAATGAAATAAAATATTTTAAATCATTGTGACTAACACAACTACCTCGGCTCTAGTCTTCAGTTGTGCCAAATGTTTTCAACCAAATCAGCTTTCAATTGTTCATGCATTTTCTCACAAACTAGAGTTCGACTGGCCATCATATTATTCACATTTGTAGGTGTATCTGTAGAGAACGTGTAGTCCACTTGTGAAGTCCCGCTTCCTTGTCCTTGTAAAAATTCTTATAAATCATATTGAGTGCATTGGTCTCGTTCGTCTTCTACTATCATATTGTGCAATATGATAGATGCTCTCATTATCTTTCCTATTTTGTCTTATCCCAAAAACCATTGACTAATTTTTAATAAAAATGCTAACATGTTTTTACTATTTGGAAGGAGAACAGCTCAACGAGACCATCACTCATACGAACAAGAACCCGTGGGTTGAACATGTCCTGCCAAAAACATCCAGATCAAATTGTTCTTATGATCAAACAAGTAAACAAGGCTGAAGCCGGAGATGGAATAACTGATAAATTATTGCGGAATTGGTAACGGTGGCTTGTTCCTGTCAAGCCATTTTGGTCTTTCCTCCTCGAGTTTTGCCTCATGGACTCATCCCGCGGATTGGTTACCAACCGTTCTCCACATCTTTCCATTAAAACGAAACGGTTTTATCAGCAAACTCAAAATACATACTATATAAATTTTTGACTAGTTTGGTTATTTTACCTGTTGAGAGAAAGCTTGAGACAAATTACTCTTCTCATGTCTCAATGTTGTGTCCCGTCTCCGTCGTAGCATGGCTTTCACTTCGTCTATCGTGTGTGGTCTGTCATCCCAATCTTCCGAGACGCTGCTTCCTTCTCTTGACTATAACAAATACATAACCAAAATCCAAAAGACGTTAGCCACCAGATGAAATTACAAACGCAATTTCAATTAACAAAACCATTTGCTTAAGTTGTAGGTTAATTTGAAAAATATACAATAGATTTAACCTAAACACATAGGCAAAACGTAAAGACACGAGTACCTGAACCTGAACCTCTTGGGAAGCAGATCTATTTGGCTGAATCAACTTGCAGTAGCAACAAGGAGAGATCAGGAACGGCCAAGAGAGCTGAATCGGCCAAGAGAGATGAATAGGAGAAGAGAGATGAATCACCGTTTGTGGTTCGATTGCCAGAGGGAGAATCGCGAGAGACAGTAAGAGAGAGAGAGAGAGAGACGGAATCGATCGGAATCGCAATTGCCATCGCCATCGGAGGAGAAGAGAGATAGAGAGAGACGAAGACGTGAAACTCGATTTTTTACCCACTCCCAATAATATTGCGCCACGTGTCCCCAAAGAACCGATTCAAGAAGCTCTTCCCAATGAACCGTTTCATCTCTGATTCAACTAAAAACTTAATTTTTTCTTCTTTTTATTTTTAAGACACTCTCACTGTATCTGCGTTAAAGATGCTCTAAGTATTAGCTTTCTGGAAATTGTCGCGACATGATCAAACATTTTTGGTAGATTTTTGGAAGGCGGATAAAACCATGACCTTTTTTAGCTTTTGTAGTATGTAGAGTTACCAAAAATAATTAATGATTCTGTTGGTTAAAGTGTTTCATGTGTCTATTAACAAAGAGATTACATGCTCTTATAGAGAGTTGGTTCCTTACAGAATGAAAATAAATAATATACTTTCCTAACTAAGTTGATACAGGAAGTAAATGACGATATTCGTAATAACTCGTGATTGATACCGATTGGCTTACACGCCCCCTCAAGATGGACGCAAGGATTGAAGACCAATCTTGTTCATTAACGGGATGAACCGTGAACGGGGCAGTGGTTTGGTAAGGCCATCTGCTAACTGATCCCCAGATGCTACATGAGCCACACGTAGTTGACCTGCCTGAACTAAGTTCCTGATGAAGTGAAAATCAACCGCTACGTGTTTCATACGTGAGTGAAACATCGGATTGGCACAGAGGTAGGTAGCACCTACATTATCACAATAAATTACAGGGGTTATAGATAAGCGGTGACCTAGTTCAGCTATGACAGATTGAATCCATTATACTTCAGAGATTGTTGTAGCAACTGATTTGTACTCTGCCTCGGTAGAAGATCGAACAACTTTTTTCTGTTTCACCGAGGACCAAGACACAAGATCTTTGCCAAGGTATACGAGATTGGCATCTGTGGAAATGTAATCTTCTTGATCCCCAGCCCAATCAGCATCAAAATAAGCATGGAGACTAACCGTATTTGCTGCATCATAGTAAAGACCACGAGTAGAGGTGCCACAGAGATAACGTAACACTCGCTTAGCAGCCATCAAATGATCAGTCGTGGGTTAATACATGTATTGTGAGAGCTTGTTTACAGCATAGGCGATATCCAGTCGAGTGAGAAGTAGATATTGAAGACTGCCAATAAACATTCGAAATTCTATTGGATCCGGAAGATTAGTACCACCTCGGCAAGACAACTTGATATTTTCAGCAAGAGGCGTTGTCACAGGCTTTGCATCAGGCATGTTTGTACGTTGAAGAATATCAGTAACATACCTCGTCTGATTGAGTAACAGACCATCTTGATTATGGTAGATTTCAATGCCAAAGAAATATGAGAGATTGCCCAAGGCTTTGAGAGAAAATCTTGCACTCAAAACGGTAATGAATTGCTGAACATGAAGCCCTGAGTTTCTAGTGATGATTATATCATCAACATACACCAAGAGGAAGATAACAATGTTGTAGGCTTGAAAAATAAAGAGTGAAACATCTGCCAAACCGTTGATAAAACCATAGTCAATGAGAAATTTGCAAAGCTCATTATACCAAGCACGAGGAGCTTGCTTTAACCCATAAATTACCTTCCTTAGTTTGCAAACCGCATTTGGAAATTCTTCATTGACGAATCCCGGTGGCTGAGCCATATAAACATCCTCAGTTAGTGTACCTTGCAGGAAGGCGTTATTGACATCCAATTGTCTCAAAGGCCACTGATATGTAACTACGAGACTGAGTACAAGTCTAATCGTTAGCGGTTTTACTACAGGAATGAAAGTTTCAAAGTAGTCAATACCTGGTCTTTGGTGAAATCTTTTGGCAACAAAGCGTGCTTTAAAGCGTTCTATTTCACCATTGGGTAAACACTGATTGTAAAGACCCAACGACAACCAACAATGTTGAAGGTAGGACTTGGCTGCACTAAATCCCATGTGTAATTACGAATTAGAGCATCAAATTCGTCTGACATTGGTTTGTTCCATCGCGGATCTTTGAGAGCTTGTTGATATGTGTTGGGTGGAATGGTGAGAGTCGTAGGGCCTGTCGCAACAAGACTGAACTTTTTGTTAGGTTTGACGATGTTATCTTTGAGTCGCGTCCTCATGTGGTGATGGTTAGTCGGCAGAGGTGGTGGCATATCTGGCACCACTAGGTTTTGTTGAGGAGAGACGCTCTCTTGGGACGAATTAACATCATCACTCGTTTGAGAAGAGGATTTAGACGGGCCATGTGATCCAATTGAGGTGCTGGGCTCATTTCCAACATTGTTGGTGGACACAACAGTGTCTGTTGAATTTTGGGCTGTAGAGTCAGGCCCATCAACATCTGGTCTATTTAAACCTGCAGATAAAGGAAAAATGGGCATAATATTTTCATTAGGCCCGTTAGATGTCTGGGCTGGCTCACTTTCATTCCCAACTGGTATGGTGTTATCAACGTTGAGAGCAATATCGCCGATCGAGGACATCACCGGTGACGATTCTCGACTCGGAAGTTACGGCGTTGAAGGCAATGAGTGTGGCCGACATGGTATAAAGGTAATTTCTGGGTTTATGGTTGCTTGTGTTTCAGAATTTTGAGGAATATGAGAAGAAGATTGTCGGATTTTATAAGAGAATGAATCTTCTATGAATTGGACGTGGCGAGAAACATACAACCGTGAGTTCTCTTTGTCATAGCAAAAATAACCAGATTGAGTTGGAGAGTACCCGAGAAATACACATGGAGTGGATCGCGATTGCAGTTTATTGGAGCAATAAGGGCATATCCATGGGTAACACAGACATCCAAAGACCCTGAGTTTGGTGTGATCTGGCGTCTGTTGAAATAACTTCTCAAATGACGTTTGGAATTAGAGAGTAGAGGAAAGAAGTCGATTAATGAGATATACCACTGTTGTGAAAGCGTACGTCCAGAAATCCGTCGGCATAGATGCATGCGAGAGAAGAGATAGACCTGTTTCCACGACATGTCTGTGCTTCCTTTCTAAAATTCTATTATGCTCAGGTGTATGAGGCGGTGTAGTGAAATGAGAAATCCCGTTAGTTGATAAATAGGATACTAGCGCCATGAATTCGCCTCCATTGTCTGAGTGGAAGTTAATGATTCGTTGATCGAATTTGTTCTCCACCAGACTCTTAAACTTGATGAAAGTGTCTGCTACTTGAGATTTTCGGCGAAGAGGGTACAACCATGTATATCTCGTATTGTGATAAACCAGAACTAGATAGTATTTTTTAAGCCATCAGTAGAGATAGTTGGGAAAGTCCAAACATCAGAGAAGATTGTTTCTAGAGGTTTTGAGGATTGGAGTGAAGACTGACCAAAAGAAAGTTTGTGGCTTTTATTAATGGAACATGAATTGCAAGGTAAAGATGTAAACATTGCATTGGATAATGGTAAAGAGAATGTAGATATAGTTCTTTTTAAAATATCAAAGTGAGGATGACCAAGGCGAGAATGCCAATAAAAAAATGAAGTTTTGGAAATGTTGAAGGCTTGAAGGATAGAAGTCTGGTTTGGGACAGTCGGCCACTCATACATGCCATGTTTAGCTGGACCATTTTTTAGAGGAGTTCCCGAGCCGAGATCCGTCACCTGAAAAGCCAAAGGATCAAATGTGACAGAGACATTGTTGTCAGCACACAATCGATAGACTGAGAGAAGATTTTTAGCCATGCTGGGAACATGAAGAACTGTATTCAATGCTAGGTTCCTAGTTGAAGAGGGAATAGTAGCAGAACCAGTATTGGTGATAGGCACGCCTGAGCCGTCTGCAATTACAACATCATCATGACCCATGTACGGAGAATGAAAGAAAATATTTCCAAGATCTGTAGTGATGTGATGAGTAGCACCACTATCCAAAAACCATGGTGAGTGATTATTTGCAGAGGTGACAGCATTGACACTTGGTTGCCAGGACGTTTGTCCCATTGATTGTTGCTGTTGTTGTATGAGCCTAAATTGAGGACACCTTTTGGCACTATGACCTTATGTGTTGCAGGCTTGTGTGTTGCAGGATTGACAGCGACCTAAATATGGTTTAGAGATCCGTTGATTGTTGTTGGTGTTGTTCTTCCAGTAGGGACGACCATTCTCTCGTTGTCGTTGACCATCAATATTTGCAGTGATTAGAAAGGTGGTGGCTGCAGGAGCACTTGATAGAAGAGTAGTTTCACGAAGAATGAGCTTTTCATGAAGTTCTTCAAAAGAGATTGGAGAATCTCGGTTGTTGACACCATCAATGATTGGACGGTAATCTTCTGGTAGACCATCAAGAATGTGCTCAATGAAGTCCTCATGTGAAATTGCATTTCCAAGAAGTGCTAGTTTATCTCCTTTGGACTTCATGAACTGCATATAGTCATCAATCATTTTTGTACCTTTTCCAGTTTTCTTGAGTTGATCTTTCAATTGTTTGATATGACCTCGTGAAGGTTTGCCATATGTGTTGGCAAGCGTGTCCCATGCTTCGATGGACGTGGTAGCATAAGCCACCAGAGATTGCAGGATAGCCGCAAAAAGGAGTTGATCTTGACGGATCCAAGATTCGTAACTTGGATTGGCAGCTTCATATCTAGTTGCAGAAGCTAGTGTAGGCGGAGGTGGTGTTGTGCCATCAATGAAACGAAACAGAGCATATTCTTTAAGACAAAGGCTAACTTGCAATTTCCACGTAATATAATTAGTGGAGATGAGCATGGTGATATGAGCCATGTTGATAGCCAGTATCACGGTTTGTGGATTCGTAGGGTTTGAGAGTATTGTTGATGTAGTCTCCACGGCGGAGGACGGAGGAGCAGCCATGACTAAAGATGAGTAAAGCAACAAGAAGAAGAGAGCGGCGAGAAAAAAAAAATTAGAGAGCTTACTCTGATACCATGTAGGTTAAAGTGTTTATTATATCTATTAACAAAAAAATTACAAGTTCTTATAGAGAATTAGTTTTTTTATAAAATAGAAATAAATAATATATTTTCCTAACTAAGATGATACAGGAAGTGAATGACGATATTCGTAATAATTCGTGATTGATACTGATTGGCTTACAGATTCAACAATTTATTAATCTTTAGGTTAGTTTTTTGTTGTTTTATTAAGTGGTTCGTTGTTCAGTTACGTGAATAATATATGATTGTTTATTGATAAGATCTGGAGATGGCTTGGGCTCTTATAATTTATAGGCTCATTTAGTCTAAACCACTACTTTAGTAGCTAATAATTGTATACGAACGCGGCCACTTTGTTTCGTACGCGGCCGTTTTACTTGTTTTTATTGTATAATGTTAAAAGATATAAGACTAAAACTCAAGACATATATTGTGATCAGTCTTCAGTCAGCATTTGATTTTGTGGACAAATATTTACTTAAAAGATAATCTACTTTTTGTGTGGAAAATTATACATAGATCATGTAAGTTTATATGATGTTTTAGATTCTATAAATAGAACGTACAAAAAGTATTACTTATTATATACAATTAGAGATATAAAGAATGTGGCTTAGTTAGTTACAAAAATTGCAAAGGGAAAGGCTGCTTCCAAAAAACAGGGCACTCCTCCTATACGTTTTTTCGTCAAGACTTTTCCAACTTTATCTTTCATTCATTACGTAACTATAAAATGGATTACTCATATCATAATAATTTGATAGTTAAATTACTATGAACATGTCAAACTAACACACAAAGAAACTGTGAAGTTTTTGAGTTCGCCACCCCCAAAAGTGAGTAGCAATTTGGAAATGGGCTTTTCATCATTTAGATTATTACCAAATTGAATAGATGGTTCTGTATTCTTTGAAATAACAATAACGTCGTGACAAAGACTATCTGACAATACAATATATCATCGAGGCAAATCACTATAATTAGATAACGCTGCCAAGAATATTTTGAAGTTAAGACAAAAAACAGAGTAAAGATTAATTAAAAAGTTGATAGAGTCTGAACAGAGTCGATTGTAGGTAAAAGAAGGACAAGTTTTGAGAAGGAGAATTGAGATTTAAAACCCACCCGACAAGAAATTACCCGAGGAGAACAAATCAATTCAACGAACCTTCTTCGAAATGATCCACTAGATCACCCTATATTATATAGTTTAATATTAATGAACCCACAAGAACTTGGATAAGATTAATCCTCTTTAACGCAAGACATTCTATATTAAAAAACGATTGGTATATATTTTCTGGTTTGATAAAAGCTTTTAAATTCGGATATTTTAGGAAAACGATGAAAACCCAAAAAGGTTATTATAAGACTTTCTTTGTATTTGCTCAAAAGAAACTCGGATACATATAACATAACATATCTGTGGACGAGACCAACCAAAACCAACAAGTTCGGGTTATTGCAAATATTACCCTTTTTGACTTAAAATTAAGAAAAGAATCTGAACCTGTCTTTTTCTCTGATTTTCATAATTTATCTAATTATGTTAGAGAGGGAATTAAAGAAGAAAATTATTAGATAATTGATTTATCATAAATAAGTACAATATGTTGATCTCAATAGTGTTAAAATTCTGTGAAGATGAAGAAGAGGACAAAAATTCTTTGAAGAACGGACCAGATCTATCGTACATCCGCAGTGCTCTTCACAAGAAGAAATCATGTGGCATATCGATTCGAGCTTTATATCAGCCATTAGATCGAAAAAGTCCAACGGATGGGAAGATCGGAACCGTCCACTTGTTAACTAAGGACGCTTTCTCTTTAGGGGTTGACGTCAAAAGTCTCCCTATTTATGACGCCATAAAAAGAAATTTCGACGTGGACTTATGTGGTATGTTGCCAGGTTGTTTCCTTTGTCGTTCTACGAACTTTCATTATTTTCACTTTTATTTTCCCTTTTTGTGTTAATATAGAGACTAATAGACTAAACCATATATATATATATATATATATCTCATTGCCATTTTAGCTTATATATCAAAAACATCACAAAACCTAGATTTGATCTAATCTCTCTCTCTCTCTCTCTCTCTCTCTCTCTCTCTCTCTCTCACCAGATCAATTCCATGGCAGGGAAGAGGTTATTCCAAGATCTTGATTCCGACCAAGAAAATAAGTCCGAGAAACGGATTAAATCTATACCATCCCTTTCCTCGTAAATTTTCTCATAAAATCTTGATTCTTTTTTTCTTATATTTTGGTTATGATGAATCATTTCTACAACCTTCATCTTTTGTTTGGAGCATGTTCATTGTTCAATCGTTTTTTTGTCACACACACACACACATATATATATATGCTTGTATTTTATGTAATGCTCTATCTCCCTCTCTCTCTCTCTCTCTCTCATCCACAAAATTATATAATATCTTATTTCGATCTTACTACTCTTGAATTTTTTGTTCTCTGACTTTATTTTTCTCATAAACTTTGTTTCTTATTGTACTTTTTTTTGGCCAATTTCCAGTGTGCTTGGAGTATTGATCTCAGAGAACACCATGAAGAGCTTTTCTTCAGCACTAGAGCCCGTTCTTAGAAAAGTTGTAAGTACACTATACTCCCACTTTAATTTGTTTGTTATTTGTAAATTCTTGTTCTATGTTAACACTTAACACATACATATGCTAATATTGTAAGTTAAGTAAGTAGCGCTCGATTCATATGCATATCTATACTTTAAAACTGACAACTCGTAGATATATATATAGATATAGAATTGGAGATATTGTCAACTTAACAAATTGAGAATTAGAGATACATATTTACCATATTTAATTATATACATATAGTTAAGTAACAAGTGTATATACGACTCTAGCATTGACGACGTCTAATGTGCGAGTTGGAACTTGATATAAGAAAGATTCGATCATGTTGCTAAAATTATAATTTTATGTACAACAAATATGTATATATACTTGCATACATAAATCATATATAACACATACATTATTTAATATATCATAACTTCATGATTCATTAAGATAGTACTAATTAATACTTGCAAAGTTATAAATCTTTTTAGTATTGATAACAAGACCTCTCTAACCTAACATTTCAGTCAACTATCTCTAGAAATAATAAAAAACAAAAGAATGGTCCACACACATACAAATATAAACATATATGCTAGTACCATTAAAAAGATCTACATATAATATGCCTACATATTTAATTTACAAAAAATGTCTTTTAGAGTTTTGATTTTGTTTGGTGAATTTTGTAGTTTTAGATTCTTAAAACAAAATCTGAGATACCTTATAGTTTTTCATGTATCCATACATTATATGTAATAGAGCGATTAATTGATGGGGTGCACAGTAGTGTTACTCGAAAAAACTTAAATAATAGTAACTAACAAATATAATATACATATTAGTACATTGTTTAATTTGTGTAATAAAATATCAAACGGCAGAGTGATTATTTTATAACTCTTTTGGTGATGCATGAACAGGTAAGACAAGAAGTGGAATATGGAATAAGTAAAAGATTCCGCTTTTCTCGGTCATCGTCGTTCCGGGTGGAAGCTCCGGAGAATACTACATTAAAGCTAATGTTCCGTAAGAACTTAATGACACCAATATTCACCGGCAGTAAAATCAGTGACGTGGACAACAATCCACTTGAGATTATCCTTGTTGATGATTCTAACAATCCGGTGAATCTCGACCGTCCGATCAAACTAGACATCGTTGCTCTTCACGGAGATTTTCCTTCGGGTCATAATGATAAATGGAGTAGTGATGAGTTCGAGAGTAACATCGTCAAAGAAAGAGATGGGAAACGGCCGTTACTTGCCGGAGACGTATCTGTGACAGTGAGAAACGGCGTTGCCGTGATCGGAGAAATTGAGTTCACAGATAATTCGAGTTGGATTCGTAGCCGTAAGTTTAGAATTGGTGCGAAAGTTGCGAAAGGGAGTAGCGATCAAGGTGTTGCGGTTTGTGAGGCGATGACTGAAGCGACTGTTGTTAGAGATCATCGTGGAGAATGTAAGTTTATTTTCTTAACTACGAATTATTTACCTTAACTAGAAAATTAATGAATATATAACAAATAAATCGATGCATCATATTCATATCTAATGAGTTTTTTGCATATATTTTATCAAGCAGTACTCCACTAGGGATGTGATAGTAACATATCACTAGAAGCATGTTTCAATTATCTTTTACCTGACCATACATGCATCCTTTGGATTACACAATCATCAATTATGTACCCTTAATATATTGATTTATGCAACATATAAATTGATATTTTGTTTTCGTCAAAATTTATTGTAATTGCTATATTTGCTTAATTTCGCTTTAAAAACTATATATGATTTAACAATATATAAAATTTTATAGTTGTTTTTTGTTTTATATACCTGTTTTTAAAATAGTCTTACCTTATATAATTAAACACTAAAGAAATAAATAAAAGTTTAGTTAGATCAAAATTGTTGTATTTTGTCATGATATGTCTTGTCTACAAATATCAATTCTGATTGCTTTGTCAATAACTCAATATACACACACACACACAATTTTTATACTTTTCTTAGAAAAACTACTAAAAGTATTTTCGATGTGGACGTATATTGCAGACGACTGTCCACTTTATACAAATGCCTAAAGTCTTTGGTCAATGCTTATATCTTATTAATTAGTACTCTATAGTGTATACATTATGAAATCATACTTTTCGAATCGTATAATACGTAAATCCTAATCTAATGGGTTCAACAAACACATGCATAAAGTGGATATATATAAAGTAGATACATAGTAGAAATTAAATACAATTATAATTAGTTTTGTTTTGTACAACTTGGGGTTGGTGAAGTGTACAAGAAACATTACCCACCAATGTTAGAAGACGAAGTGTGGCGGCTAGAGAAGATAGGCAAAGATGGGGCCTTTCACAAGAAGCTCTCCTCTCACCACATCAACACTGTCCAAGACCTTTTGAAATTATCCGTCGTTGACCTCGACAGACTCCGTCAGGTTTAAATTATTATCTAATATGTCTTACTGACCCCTCAACTTTTAAATCATTAGAGAACTAATAGGGGTTTATTAATTTGTTTATTATGTACAGATTATGGGCTCTGGAATGTCTGATAAAATGTGGGAAGTAACATGGAAACATGCTAGAGAGTGTATTTTGGGAAATAAGTTATACATTTCCAAAGGACCGAATTTTTTCATGATTCTGAATCCGATATGCGAAGTTATGAAAGCAACAATCGATGGTCATGTTTTCTCTAGTCAAGAAGCCCTGAATCAGGTATATATAACCAGTGATTGTTTATTGAATGATTTATTGGTTAGAAACTGTATTTATATTTCGTCTATGGTAATATTTTGTTGCAGCTCTGCGTTAAGAACTTAGTTCGAGAAGCTTACTTAAAGGGGAACTTGTTAGAAGTGGGCGAACGAACAATGAACGAGGCTGCTCTTTTGACACAAGGTACTTTAAAATAAAGTCGATATAAACACCATTTCTGTTTTATAATTGCTAAAAATATATAGTTGATTATATAGTATTAACTAAATTTAAATTACAACAATATAATTTCGGTTATATAGGTGATGATTTGGACCAACAGTATGCTGCGGGCCACTACCACAACATCGAAATCAATAGATCATATCAACAAAACGGATATGGTCAAGAGAGATCTACAAACAATTTGGAGATAGTAAACGAAGGGTATATAAGTTCTCCAGCGGAATTCGATATACGTTTCACCGGATCTTCGTCTCAAAATCATATAAACCTTTTCTAAATCCTCATCTACGTTAGTATTGGAAGACACACCATAGTGCCTTGACGACAGTGAGTGGACTCTTTCTAAATAAGAGTTTAATCTGCTACATGGTAAAACATGTATTCTATCATTATTGTACATATAAGTGTGAATTTTGGAGTCATATTTTTCGTTGAATGGTATACCACTTGTTCACGTTGAAAACGTTGTTTTTTACCATTCACATTTAACAAATTTTTACGTTTTAACGTTATAGAAAAATTATTCTGCTATATATGTACGTGATTACTAAAAAAGGAAAAGCCATTATTCCACATATACTATGTTTGTAACATTTCATGATTATTCAACATAAATCTGTTCAGCTCTACGTGTTTTCACTATTTCACTAATTTGATACTAGCATCATTCATTCCACTAAGCATATCAGTTCTCACCACAAAAAGAAATCAAGACTATGAGGGGTAACTTAGTGATTCACTTAAAAGAATAAAGCCCATCAAAAGAAATGTTGAGTGGGTATGAGTGAGTAGTCCTTTGCGTCTCTAAAGCTGGATCGCTGCTTTAGAAGATCATAAAGGAAACCACTTTGGTTCAATTGTCTGGGTAAGTGATGTTCGTCAGAGTTCTTACTTTTGGAGAGGTGAAATTTGAGTTTTGGAATTAGTTAGATGAGAGTCTAAACGAAGCCAAGTGTTTTTTGGGGTATTACTGTAGCAAGAAGTGGGTACCATTTTCTCTTAAAGTCTATTAGCACAAGAACATAACATACACTTTACCAAAACTAAAGGTCGAATCTAATGTTAATTAAAACCGATCCTGCATTTGGTAAAAGCAAAGCATAAACGATTATCTTCTTAATCAACCGTAGTTGTTGTTGTTGTAGCAGAATCCCTACGAAGCTCCTTGACGAGAGTAGCGAGAGCCTCAGGGTTAAGACCAATATCGCAAAGAGCTATGAGAACTGACAAAGTAGGTCGATCCAGCCCCGTCTCCAATATGTTCGACATCCGAAACACTAGCTCCAGCGACTCTCTCGCTGTTTCTGCTGCTTCCTGATTCATACTCTAAACCAAGATTATCCACACCAAAAAAATCAAATTTGACTATCCACAATTTCGGAAACGATCCAAATTCTACTAGTTAAAATTATATCATCTAATCTTGTACAGATCTCCATGGATGTGCTCAGAGTTGAAACCCTATAAAAGGTGGACTGCCAACGGATCCAGATACATTAGATCCTACAAAAAGGTAAAGGAAACAAAACGAACCGATTAAGCGACAGAGTCAACGCACGTCGTTGAGTCTGAGAGAGAAGAAGTGAAATCTCAGAGCTTGAGAGAGTTGAGAGATACGATTCCCGATCTCGTGATCGAAGAATGGGCCAACACTTAAGATTTCTAGGGATTATTTTTAGTAAAGAAAACTAAACCATTGGCCGGTTCGGGGGAAATTAACGTAACTGGTTCATATAAAATCGGTCGGTTAACATACAATCCGCCGGTTCTAATGTAATCGACGTCTAAACTAAATTAATCAGGACCTTAGGACTGATTAATTCAGCTAAATTTTACAAAAATGCATTCAATTTTAGGGACACTGGAAAATTTAGACTAAATTTTGTCATATATATCATTGAAATTAGCTTATGTTGGTGGTATTATACGAAATTTCTTAAATTAAGTAATCAATGTGATGAGTTTCATCATGTCATGTAGAAAAAGCAAGATCCCACTCGTGCGATGATCTCGAACATAGAAAAGTTTATTCCTTGACGATAAACACTTTAATGTAAAGCCAAAACTCAAAAAGTAAGCAACTTGATGTAGAAAAACCATCCATCATGATGTCTTTAACTTACTGATCAATACAAAACCACAATGATGAGCAAAGGGACACCTTTCTTGGGTCTCCTTGAGAGAAAGACCCAATAAAGCAATAAACATAACATCGAAAATGCGAAAACGAAATACTGGGACTAGCACTTGGGATACGGACAATGACAATCAGTGGCGATCTTTCTGGCGTTTGGTGAGTTAAGGAAAGATTTGAAGTTAGGGTTCTTCAAGTACTGGCAAACACAGTGCTTTTGCTCCTTCACCTTGGTGCAACACAGATCTGATGGCTCAGACCCATTCCTTATGGTGTCCAAGCATGGGCTCAGCTGCATTGGATCACATGGCTCTACCGCAGCAACTCTGTTTTCTTGAGCAACAATGACAATGAGAAGGATTGCACAAGTGAACAGCACTGGTTTTGTGCAATAACTCTTCATTGTCTCTCTAAGTTGGAATTCTTAGAGAAAGAAGAAGAAGAAGATATTTGGTTTGGAGTTTGAAGTGGGTTTCTCTTCTTCTATTTATAGAAGAAAATGGCTTTGAGTGAGTCACGTTACTCAAATGAGAGTTTGTGGTTGCAGGAGATCTCGATATGTCTACAAGAGATTATAGTTTGTTTTTTTTTTTAAATGCTCGGACAAAGCATAAAAGCCTAAACACCATTTGGGAAAAGTTATGAAACCACGTGTATCCAACATAGATGTCAGCTTTCGGCTAACCCCCGTGAAGGTATATGAATGTGTTGACACTTAAACAAAGAAAAGAAAACACCTTCATAATTATATTTTAATATATCACTATTGTATAATATAATGTTCTACTACAAAGAAAGCACAAAATATGACTCTAATTCTTCTAATTATATTCAAGAGTCAGAACTTACAGCTAACTTGCACCAAAAGCTGTTCTGTTTCCATTCATTTTGCAGTTGCTTCCTTTCAAAATCTTCGACGTAGCGCAAGTCTGTAATCCAAGACCAAGACCAGTCAGTGTGCGTTGATCTCAATGTTCAAACATATATCAGGCCATGAATGAATAAAAGAAGATTAGCTGCAATATTCAATTGAGTTTACTAACACAAATTTTTAGAATCCATATTCTGCGTGAGGTATCAGCCACCGATGTTTTCATACTTTGTACATAATAGATATAATAAACAAAGCCCAAGACACACGGTTAAGCAAGCAATCACATGTTTAAAGATTAAACAGTCTCTAACAAGAAGTTGGAAGACACAAAACAAAGTTAACAAACACCGTGTTAGAAAATCTATCATGTACTAAATAATATGTATATCCCTTTAATCAAGTATTACAAGTAGAAAATGCAAAATGTGACCAAAAATAAGAGACTGGAAAATGCAGATGAAAATGTTCTCTTTGCGAGTATCATATGGTGCGAAATCGGAAACTTACCATGTTAATCACTTACAAAGTCGGAAAGACGGGTGATTAGCTTTCAGGCCACCAATCTTGATATTGACATCAAACAAGCCAACATCTTTCAGGCCATCAAACTCTATATCGGAATCAGACGAATCACCATCTCTCAGGCCATCACCACTTTCGAAATCTGAATCAGACGAATCACCATCTCTCAGGACATCATCTCTTTCGAAATCTGAATCAGACGAATAACCATGGCCATCACTCTCAATATCAGAGTCGTCAGTGTCATGGGCATCGTTAACTGGATACTTACGCACCTCCTCCATCAGCTCATCGTCACTATCATCGTGCTTACCTGATAACTTCCTAATCATCATTGCCTCAAATATATCGGGCAATGAATCCTCATCTCCCGCATCCAAAAACCTTTGAATTCTTTTTTTCAGCTCTGGAAAACCAAATGGATAAAAAAGGCACCATATATTATAAGAAAATTGTAATCTTTACATGAATATTTATGCGCTCGTACCATTACACATCATGATTGATTCAAATATCAGCAAATTCCGTCGACCTTATCGTGGCAAAATTCTTCAATTTCGTTCACAAATCTACACTCATTTCCTCAAATTTTTTAAATTTTCACGGAAAAAAGAAAAAAAAAAAGTTGAATTCAAGAATGTGACCTTCTTTAGAAACAACTTCATCGCTTTGGGAACCACGCGCAGAGTCGGACTCGGAAGAGAAGAAGACGGACCGGGAAATAGCACGGTCGAAGAGAGGAACAACAACACGAGGGTTGGTGTTCGAATGGCGAAAATTCACGGGTGAGTGAAGGAAACTTCGAGCCAAGAAACTGGGAAATCTCTGCAGAAAACGTCTCATGGGATTCGCCTCGAGAGACTAGGGTTTATCAGAGGATTGTAAAATTAGGGGTTTGAATCGAGGCATTGGGGTTTTTAACCGCTCTTTTCTTCGTTTCCGGTTTTCATAACTGATCCGACTTAATTGGGCCGAGTATATTGACCAATGTTTTCATTGTCGCTGATGGTATATTGAACAGCCCACCCAAGCCCAGCCCAAACTTCACTTTCCTTTGTTTTTTTTTACTCAATGGTTGGGGAAATTTTTCACCTGAAGCTAATAATTTTTCTTCTGCAAATATATCACAATTTGTAACCAACAAAAATAAATTCTTTCGTTCTTAAGATTTAAATTTCAGATACAAAATAAATTTGTCAAACTTATTTACAGCGGTAGGCCATACATAGTTTTGGTAGATAGAAAAAGTATGATTTATTTTTGTGTTAGTTTTGTTCTTGTTAGTTACAACTAAGTCGACAAAAGTTTTTTGGGTCATGCTCTGACGAAAATAAGGTTGAGATTTTTATTTTGGACTCATCAGTTTATGTGACGCACCTAACACTCTCGACAATTTATCACTTTTATCTTCCCTCAAATCTCAATCACAGTAATTGCTTAACAACTAGGGAATAGTTCCAGCAAATGCGGACCAATATTCTTTCGATAATTGTGTTTACCCAAGTGGTAGATTTAATATATCTAAAATATACAGATTTATAATTTTGTGGCAGTATAAACAAAAGTATACTAACTTGTGACTTGTGTGTTATGACTTGTGAGTTGTGACCCTCTAATGTTTCTTGTCTTTCATACCTCGAATAAATAAAAATTGGAAATACCTCTGACAAGAAAAAAAGTAAAAGTTGACACATGAGACCTTTTCTATTTATACAAGCAAAAGACAATAAAATTTCCTCAATCTATCTTCGTTTCTGAACAAAAGTGAACCCAAAACAAAAAAAAGAAAATTATTCAAATCAAAGTCAAGTCTTCATACTTTGATATGAAGTTAAGAAAAAGAAAAAAACAGAGGGGGTCCAACTCAAAAAAAGGCTGGTGAGTGGTGAGAATCAATTGAGTGAATAGTTGAATACCTAATTTACCCTCACTTACCTCAAAATTTCAAACATAGCAACAGTGCTAAAACTCTAAAGACTAAAGTAAAAGTACATAAACCACACATACATAAACATGTGACATGTGAAAAGAAAAAAAATCTAATTCGGTTACTTGTGGTGTAGACTTCAAATGACAAACTAGAATAAGTGAAAAGTGGATTTTGATTAGTTAACGTACTAATTACTTAATTAGTTTTCACTAATCCAACTTAAAAAAAGCCCTTTCAGTCTACCTTCTTCCGCGCGCCCCGTGTCTCCCATTATCTCTCTCTTTTTGTCTCTCTCTCACAGAGAAGAAGACAATGCCAGTTTCTGCAGAGCCTTCTTCATCTTCTTCAACGACAATAGGTCAACACATCAGACTCCAACGACCTAGGAATCATCGAAATCTCCAGCGACCCATTTCCACCGCCGACGAACCTCTAATCCCAAAACCTAGCCGCGTATGTAAATCCGCCATGTCTTCCTTCTTCCTCTTACCAACATCCAACGAAACGACCAGGAAGAAACCAAATAGTTTCACCCAAAGTGGTTCGTTTCGTGGGCTGGGATGCACAGCCTCCGCATCTCAGCAAGTTTCTGTTCCCGCCGTGATTCGCTCCTCCGCCGATTGGGATGCGAGTAATTTCAAAATCAATAAGTCAAAGAACAAGAAGAACAAGAACAGGGGTGGCAACTATAATGCTGGTTCGATTAAGATCTTGAGCGAGGCTAGTACTAGTAGCGTTGGTTGCGCGGCGATTCCTGATGTTTGGTGTGGTCCTGGAGTTGGGTTTTCAACGGATGCGGTCGTCGCTGGCTCGATTGACACCGTCGACTCGGGTCCTCCGAGAAGGAATATTCCGGTGAGACGCAAAATCGATGGAGATAAGGTTAACAGTAGCAGTAATAATCAGAGAGAGGTACATTTACATTTCTATGCTTATGTAAAAAATTTCCATTTTTATTATTCGTTGCGTGTGTCTGTTAATTTTGATTTTGAATCTCTCTCTGGGAGATGAATTGATACACACTATCCCAAAATAAATATAAGAAAATTTTGCTGAAAGATTTAGGGTTTTAAGTGAGTTGTAATATTTTCAGTTTATAATATCTTAGAGAATATATGATTTGCCATTATCTATTAGTTAGCATTAGGGTTTTTTTCGTTTTGATCTAAGTTTATCATCTTTTCCTATCTAGAGTAAGAGTAGGCTTTGATCTTCGATATATATATATATATATATATATATATATTCCCTCGTTAATTATTTATCCATTCGATAATTTTATCAAGCTTCTGTGGAGTAAAATTAAGGTTTTTTACACTCTTGTTCGGAATTTAGATTGAACTGATGAAGTTGAAGGTTTGTTTTGTTGTTGTTCCCAAGTCTTTAACTCAACTGTTACATTGCAGGGTTCTTCTCTTCTCCCCAGACGATCTCTCAATCAAGAATCCAATCCTTACTTTGATTCTGATTCAACTTTTTTGACATCGCGGGCTGAACCGACTGATAGATATCATCGTCATCTACGACAACCTTACCCTGATGGACTCGCCGAGGTAAGAGTGTTTTCTTGACCATATAGGTTTTAGGTCTTAGAGATCATGGAGCTTGTGCATACGTATATTCATTCAGTCTGTGTGTTTCATTTTATTGCAGATGATGATGATGCAGAACGGTTTTGTAATGGGAGGGGTATTAAGCTCATACGACCACTTCCGCGACTTGAGGCTCAATGTCGATAACATGACATACGAGGTAGGTTTCTTTCTCACAAAAGTACTAGTAAAATAAGCTGATGATGATGTCTCTAGGTTCTTGAGTGTTGTGATTGTTTTGTTGTTTAAAAACAGCAACTTTTGGAGCTTGGTGAAAGAATTGGGCATGTGAACACTGGACTTAATGAAAAACAGATCAAAAGCTGTCTCCGGAAAGTGAAACCATTCCGTTTCGATACACCACTTGAAGATAGAAAGTGCATCATCTGTCAAGTAAGTCCAGATTTGGTTTCTTTGTAGAAACCCATGTTTAGATTGCTGAGAAAACAGAGTTGTTCCTTAAAGAATGTTCATGTTTTGTCTATTGACAGGACGTGTATGAGGCAAAGGACGAGGTAGGGAAATTACGATGTGGGCACAGGTTCCATATCAATTGTGTGAAACAATGGCTAGTGATGAAGAACTCTTGTCCGGTCTGTAAAACGATGCCGTACGATAAGTCTTAGATAGAGAGATATATCTCCTCCTGTGATGATGATTCTTCATTTCGGGATTGAAACCAAATCACAATTTTTATTTATCTTTTGCTGAAAGAACCAATCACTATTCTATGTCAGATTCTTTTTGGCTTTTATTCATGATTGTTATTTTAGTTTATTTCTGAAATAACTGTTTGAACTTTGAAGCTTTGTACTGTATTACTATTACCTATGGATTTGTTCATGTTTTGTTGGTGATAATTAGGCCGTCATCTACAAAATGTTAGGTAGATCTAACATTATAAAAACACATGAAATTTATGAGATTGTTACGTGAAAGTAACATCATGTATCTACCCAAACACGAGGTTAATTTAAAGATATTTATGTATCAATGAAATTTTCACGAGTCTGAAAGAAGTTGACTTCAATTTTCTACTACTTTGCTTTTTAGTACAAAGCTCCTAAACGTGTGAAGGATGTATACATGAATGTGTACATGTATGGAACCTTTTTTATATACAGAAACAAGAATCAAATCCACTTTGAATCTCGGTTATCTTAACTCTCATCATGTTGCTGAAGAAATCGAGTAATTAAAGGATATACTTCGCTCCGTGCCTGAAGTGAGAATGAGATGAAAAGTTGAAATACATAACCGATATGACTTGTAAAACAAGAATGAAGAGTAATTGATCATACATACCGTTCGACCAGAAATCAGATCCTGGTGGCCATAATGTGGACCTCCGGGTGATCCTAAGACTTTGAAAGTAGCTAGATGTTCTGGAAGCAGCTTTACAGTATCTGCTCATCATATTAACACCATCACACACCGGTTATTTATTACATCAATTACGAGAGTGAAATCTTGAATTTGCGGTTAAATACGTTGTAGAGTAACTACCGTATACTGCATCGGGAGGGCAGATTATGTCCCAGTCCCCTGCAAGAGCTAAGATCGGCACATTGGTTTTGCTGATATGATCCTTGTAATAGAAAGTACCGGTTCTGTCACGCAGCCCGCCCTGGTCCACGGCTGTTGTTAGCTGCAAGAGAAGCTTAACTGGTACTGTGCCTGTTTTATTTCTCAGAAAAACGTATGCCTAGTATTAAATATGTGCTGAAGTTTGAGAAAATGTTAAGTAGTTTGTACTTACATAAACTGTTCAAAACAAGCTTCTCAATCACTTCAGGGTCCATCATTTGAGGAGCAGAGATATTAGCGGTTAACCAGGACAAAGCATATGGAGGACGACACATTAGAGGGTGAGCCATGGCAAGCATTGTGTCAATCGGCATGATAGGAAGGTTAATAGCTTGTGCAGGCTCTTTCTGAAGCAAAACGACATTTTAGATAACTTATCCAGTCATATTTTTCTCTTTCGAGAGTGTAACAGTGCGGTGATTGGCTCGTGAGTACTTACGATGGGTAATAGGTTCTTGAGGAGTGTTCCTGAGGATGAATAGTCAAATGCTGATGCGAGAGTGGCGACAGAAGCCAACCCCGAATCCATTCCTTTAAAGCCTAGTGAAGAAACGTGATTGAGCCAAAATGTGACTATGAGTTACATTAAAGAAAGAAAATATCAGCCTATATGATTTATAAGAGAACTTACCACATCTTGAGAGCAAGGCATATAACAAGATACCACCCATTGAGTGACCAACCGCGAGCAACTTCCCATCTTTAGGCTTGGTTTGGGTCCTCACATACTCCATCTGAGACCAACATGTCATACAATTAGACATACATTGCTATAGCACACGAGTGGGCAACTGTTCAACTTGAGAAGAATAAACAAGAGGTGTCACCTCACCGCAGAAGGAACATCTTCTTCTAGATAGTTATCAAAATCCCAATTGTAATAAGGGATAAGTTCGAACCGCTGCTTGAAATCTCCCACTCTCTTAGATAGACGGTCTTGCAGCCCGAGGATCTTGGAACCTGCAGAATCTTTCTCAGTAGCCAGACAAAGATTCTCTTTCCTTGTCTCAACAGAACAAACAGAACATACATAAAAGAAAAAGAGAGGTAGTAAGGAATCAACCTCCACCAAGAACATTTTCCAGCCTCTCAGATACACTTATGAGATTCTCCAATAGATTCGAGACTATCCGCTGCTGGTCATTGCTGGAAAACGTCCCTCCCGGTGTCTCTTTTCGTCAACAAACAGGATTAATCAGAAGATAAGTAAACATGTACATAACCAAGCATACAATGAGAAAATTTTAATGCCTTTACCAAGATCAACACTGAGAGAACTCAACCCAGCTCCACGGAGCTCAAGAATCCATGTATCAAATCCTGAACCAGACATGAATCTTGCAAAGGAACACTACAAAAATGAATATCGACACAGAAACAAAATAAAACGTTTAGCTTCAACATACAAACTCGTGTTACAAAGAATCCATTTCAATAAATAAACACTATAAGCTCTCGCTTATAAATAAGTAAACCATAATTAAAAAATAATCAAATCACCTCAGGGGAAAGATCGTATGTAACAGCATTGGTCCCAATCCCAGACAGTAGAAGCAAAGGATGTTTCCTCTTCGGTGCCTGTAAGTGTATAAACATGAGAATACGCATTATAAATACACTTATACATACATGCGTTATGTATCAGTACCTTTGGGGAAGGACGATATCGCCAAAGAGCGAGGCGCCAATCGGAGTTTGGAACAGGAACGTAGTGGAGTTCATCCGCCGTGCAGATCTGATTCACCGTCTTCCTCGCGATCGCCGGAGATGATGAGCTGACTCGGCCGAGTTGCATCGAGGAGAAGAAATGTCGAGAGTGACTGTGCAAAGAAGTGGCGGCGACGACGGCAGAAGTGAGAGCAGCCGAGCCTAACTCGAATCGGAGAGCATCCATAACCACCGCGAATCACCGGAGCAGAAGAACGGTAATTTGGTTATATAGACGGTGAAAGATCTCACTCAGTCGCTTTCCGCTCAATTTCTAAATTTTGTGGTTTAAGATTTTCAGTTTGAATTCGTTTGCCACAAAAATAGAAAATATGACTAAATTTGTGAAATTAGATAAAACGTCGGCGCAATTTTATCCAAAATCTTTGTACTTATCTTATATTTTTGTCAATACATTCCTACACATTCGAATCCAGACGATGACACGACATCAATAACATTAGAAACAATGCTACGAAAGTTTTTAAATTTTGTATGTTTTGTATTTTTTTTCCTGAACTGTGTTATTATATAACTAACTTATAGAAATATAAAAAACCAAAGCATGGGTTGTTGGTGTAGGTCACTGAAATGTTTAAAAATGTAGCTCAACTTCATTTATACACACTCACGTCCGAATGCAAAAGGGAGACTCTGCGTCAGAGTTAGAGAGAAGGTTCGGGCAGCCAATTAGAGGATAAGTTTTGATTTAGATACGTTAAAGATACTAGGAAGATGAAACGTTACTATTTTATTTTATTTTGTCTCTCTATAGCAAGATTAAAAACACAAATCAATAATAGTTTCTCAAAATCTATAAGGTTCATCAATCATACACATATATTTTGTTTCACAACACTACTCACTTTTCACACTTAGGTTTACTCGGGGGTTGCTACAACTGCGGGAAACTGATATCAAAACTCTTAAGATGGAGAAAAGAATTTATACAGGTCCGGCCTTCTCATAAGCTTTCTGCTTTAGGCCACACAATATTAAGTAAGAAGTTGAGTCCACATAATCATAAAGTTGAAAGTACCAGAGATTCCTAGAGGCATACCATCAGAGTCTAGTTTCTACCTTTCCAGTCATTCTTGATACAATTTTTAAATATTGGATTTTTCGTTATTTAAATCGTGTATCTCCGTCACTTGTAGTGATTTATCATGCAATAAACGACTAAAAAAAGATTCACCAATTTAAATCTTTCGTACCTTATACATCATAACCAAATCAAAGTCATATTTACTTTACTCTTTTTACCCATGATGGATTCCTTGTATATTTCAACAAAAATAATTTGATTTTTTTCAGTAAATGTAAATAGCAGAATTGTGGCTAGGGAAATATATTATCGACCTAGCTAACTTTGAAGATGTTAGACCATCATTATCGCAGATTCTAAGCATGGTTTTTTAGTATTAATGTTTTTAAAAATAAATCAAAAATGGTTAAGTTTGGGATAACCGACTCTTAAATAAGAGTTTTAAGATTCGGTTCTTCTATGCTAAGTGTCACCGTATTATTGGTAGCCGTCTAGGGTTAGGGGAAAATTTTTTTGGAGCATTTCATTTTCCCGATCTCGCTTCTCTCAACCCAAAAAAAAACCCGAAGAGGCGATTTCACCGCCAAATTGAAATCGTGTATATGATCATCTCGCTCTCCGATCTGGTGTATCGGTCCAGTTTAAGAAGATCCAGTTGAAGAAACAGAGAAGCCGCGAAGTGATTGAAGGTTTGATCCGCCGATATCAAGGAGGTATGTTTTCGATGAACCAATTCACCACGGAATTTTTTCTCATTTTGTTGACATGGTTCTTCTAATTCATCTGTCTCTGGATTGATTGCATGGTGTTTGAGCTTTGATGCTTGGTGTTTTAGTAATTTTAGTTGCTACTAGTTCGGTCCAATTTGGTTGACATGGTCCTTCTAATTCATCTAAGTCTGGATTTGTTGCATGGTTTTTGAGATTTGATGCTTCGTGTTTGAGTAATTTCAGTTGTTACTAGTTCGGTCCGAATTGGTTGACATGGTCCTTCTAATTCATCTGAGTCTGGATTTGTTGCATGGTTTTTGAGATTTGATGCTTGGTGTTTGAGTAATTTCAGTTGCTAATTTGTTCGGTCGAATCTTGTGTCATGAACTTATTAATGGACTAACACTGGAGCTTCGTTAATTAGCATTCTTTTTTACTGATAATGTTTGTAGCTTAGTTACTTATCACTGTTTTTGTGTGAGAAAGTTTGGAGCATCGATAATTATCACTCTTTTTGTCTGAGAAATTTAGGATATTCAACGAATGGTCTACCATAGTAATTGTCTTCGGTTTTAACATGTTTATGTTCTAACACTTGAATTGTTTGTTACTTGAACTTGTTAATTGTCTAACGCTAAAATTGTTTGTGGTCTTTACTTGTTACTGATCTAACACTGTAATTGCTTGTGGTTTGTTTTTGAGACTTTTAGGTGAGCTTAAGCAATCAGCTACAACTCGGTGAAGCAATCACCAAATAAACCATTTACTCGGAATTAAGAGGTAAGTCATCTATAATATACAGAAACTGGTTTGATTGTCATAGTTGTTGGTTAGTTGTTGTTACATCGCTTAGGACTGTGAGTGTCTTCCATTGATTGCATAGTTATTAATTGATTTGATTGTGATAGTTGTTGGTTAGTTCAATAGTTAATTCTGCCATTCATTGTCTAGCTATTAACTCATTACTGGTAAGAGTTATTTAGGACTGTCTTCAATGTTTATTAGGTAAACTTAATTAACTGTGATTTGCTTAAAGCTTCAGCTAGCTTTAAAATCCAATCACAGTTGCTCATCAGCTTCCTACACTCTTAAAGTTTCATCTATGTGATACAAAACCTCATCTCTTTCTCTATTCTTTCCCAAACAGAGAACATTATGTATTCTTCTATTATCATATCTTCAAACCATTCCCCATTTTTTCCCATTTCTTTATGTCTTCTTTGATAACCATTGTTCTTAAGGCTATGGATTCTACAAATCCATATAGTCAGTCTCTCAATTTCATGTATCTTTTGAATAGTCAGCAGGATACTCCCTGCCATGAATCCATTCCCTCTCAGAGTTTTTTCCCAAGTATACAGCTTGGATCATCAGAAGTGCCTCTGTTTAGTTCTCAATGCACTTATGCTCCAAGTTTAGTTGAAGATACGGCTGTAGAGCGTAGGAAAAGGAGGAAATGGACCCCCACAGATGATGTAGTTCTCATTAGTGTCTGGTTAAACACCAGCAAAGATGTTGTTGTGGGCAATGAGCAAAAATCTGGTACGTTTTGGAAACGTATTGCAACATATTTTGCTGCAAGTCCTCATGTTGTTGGTCATGAAAAGCGAGAGCCTACTCATTGCAAGCAAATGTGGCAGAAGATTAATGATCTAGTCTCCAAGTTCTGCGGATCCTATGCTGCAGCAGAGAGAGAGAGAGAGATCTAGTGGCCAAAATGAGAATGATGTTCTTAAGTTGGCTCACCAAATATTCTACAATGATCACAAGATCAAATTCAACCTTGATCATGCATGGAAAAAGTTGCGGAATGGCCAGAAATGGTGTACCTTTGCTAGTAGTAAAAGTGATGGAAGCTGTAAGAGAAGGAAGTGTGATGATGGTGCACAATCATCAAGCTCCCAGACATCTATCAATGTAGATGATGAGGGTACAAACCATCCTCCTGGTGTTAAAGCTGCAAAAGTTAAGAAGAATCATGTTGAGGGCAAGTCTCTGTTGGAGTTTCAAAGTATGTGAACTATCAAAGAGAAGGATTTGGTTATGAAAGAAAGACTGTCAAAGATGGGATTACTTGACAGTCTCCTAGCCAAAAAAGAACCCCTATCTGAGATTGAAGAAGCTCTCAAGAACAAGCTCATTAAAGACATGTTGAATGTTTAGTCATCTCATCTGTTTCAAAGTAACAAATCTTGTAACTCATGTAACTTAGATTTTAACTAATGTCTTTTTTGTAAAAGCTTTTAGCAAAGCCATATCTTTAATCTGATAATGAATCAGTTTGCGATTAGTCTTCTTCGATCTGAGATTGCTATTACAACTGGGACAGTTTTATGAAAAAGTTTGAGTTACTTATGTATTTATTTGTGAAATCTTATAATTCATGTCTTCTAATTTGTTATTTTGATGAATGTATCTCAAATTTCATTTCTTATAATGAATCAGTTTGCTATTGTTCATCTTTCAACTGATCTTTATTATCTTCACTTCTCAGGATAAGCCACTAATGGGCCAGTACAGCTACACTCAGCTATCTACTTCAGTTTCTAGTGGCAACAACAGTGAGGACAGTCGTAGGGAATTGGAAAGCAGACATTTACCAACTTAGAGAGCTACAACTTCAGTCTGAGGAGAAGATGGCCAATCTGGAGAAGCTGGTTACTGAAATATCAAAGCAGAAAAGTGGAATTATGATGTTAGCTTTTCTGTTAACTTTACTCGGTATGATTATGATGTTGAACTAGTCGTTTATTAGTTCATCTGTTAGTTGACAGATATGCTTAAATGTTTGCTTTACTCGGTATGATTATGGTTCTATGTCAGTGTTATTTCGTGTATTAGTTCCGGTATTAGTTCATGTAGTATTCTGTGTGACTTGACTCAATAGAAGTCACAAGAGACCATATAAGTTATGTCCTTTTTTCAGAGATAATTACTTGTCACATGTTGACTCAATAGAAGTCACAAGAGTTTATATCCGTGACACAATCGTTTAAGAGAATTTAGAATTTGTTGTTTTTTATTGGCACAAGCAAACAAAATAAGTCACAAGCAATTTTATTTATTTGCCACATTCAAACTTGGTTTCTCTCAAGCTTTTGTATTTAAAGACATCTTTCTTCTACCACAAAATCAAAACACCACCGATATAACAAATAAAAATCATAAGATGACCCTTTTTGCTTCTATCATTCTCCCTCTCTCATTTCCAAATCAACTATTTTCTTGAATTTTTCTTAAAATTTTCACGTCATATATGACTTCTTCTTCTTATACTCGTTTTGACGGAGATGTTGATGAAAATTTTGATCAACATTTTGATCAAATATTTGAACAAACTTTCGAGAATATGTTCATTGATTATAGTGAACATCAAGAGACAAGAGAGCCAAGGAAAAAACGTCTTTTTATCGAAAGAAATCGCGAAGAAGGCCACATACGTTTATGAGATGATTATTTCAGTGAAGCGCCAATGTACCCTCAAAATTTATTTCGACGACGTTTTCGAATGAACAAGCCATTGTTCTTGCGTATTGTTGATCGCCTCTCGAATGAAGTTCATTTTTTTCGATAAAAGAAAGATGCTATCGGAAGACAAAGCCTCTCTCCACTTCAAAAATGTACTGCAGCAATTCGTCTCTTGGCATACGGTGGTGGGGCTGATACGGTTGACGAATACCTCCGACTCTGTGAAACTACTGCACGTTCATGTTTGGAAAATTTTGTCGAAGGAATAATACATTTGTTCGGCGATGCGTACTTAAGACGACCCACCCCGAAAGATCTTCAACGACTACTTCATATTGGAGACATACGTGGATTTCCTGGGATGGTTGGCAGCATCGACTGTATGCATTGAGAGTGGAAGAATTGCCCCACCGCTTAGAAAGGGCAATATTCACGTGGTTCTGGAAAACCCACAATCGTTTTAGAAGCGGTAGCTTCGTATGATCACTGGATATGGTACGCGTTTTTTGGACCTCCAGGTACTTTAAACGACATTAATGTTCTTGATCGCTCACCCATTTTTGATGATATAATTCGAGGTGAAGCTCCGGAAGTTAATTTCTATGTCAACGGAAGGGAGTATCATTTGGCTTACTATATCACAGATGAAATTTATCCAAAATGAGCAACTTTTATCTAATCTATTCCAATTCCACAGGGCCCGAAAGCATCTTTATTTGCTCAATATAAAAAAGCGGCCCGAAAAGATGTCGAGCGTGCTTTTGGAGTCTTACAAGCTCGATTTGCCATTGTTAAAAACCCAGCTCTTTTTGGGATAAAGTTAAAATTGGAAAGATTATGCGAACATGTATCATACTCCACAATATGATAGTAGAAGACGAACGAGATGGATACACTCAATTTGACGTTTCAGAATTCCAACAAGGAGAAAAAAACGGAAATTCACATGTGGATTTCACGTGTTCTACATATATGCCTACAAATCTTGCCAATATGATGGGTGTTCGGACTAAAATTCGTGATCGACAAGCGCATCAACAATTGAAAACTGATTTAAAATAAACAACTGAGTTTTGATGTTTATTTTAAATGTTTTATCGTTTATTATATCAGAATCTATGTTTAAAATGTTTTTTTAAAATATTTTAAGTCTTTTTATGTTTATATTATTTTTATGTCAATTATGCTTAAATTTCAAATAAATAACAAATATATTATAAAAAAATTTTTGTTAAGAACTCCTGTTTTAGTTCTACCATTCTAGGGTCAAAGTCATGCTCGATTCCACGTGGTGCTTTTCCATTTTCTATTTTGTTTTTAATTTTTTTGTTTATTTTTCTTTTCCCAAAATCTAGTTACTTTTTTTTTTATTTTTTTCTTTGTTCTTTTGTTAATCACATTTCACATCTATATTTATTAATTTAAAACCAAAAACAGTAATATATTAACGAAAATAGTAAAACACAAAGAAATAGAAACTAATAATACACGGTCTAGTTTATTTATTTATATATATAACTTGAAAAATATTATTAGAAACAAAAATCAGTTATAGTAACTATGTAAAAGTTTTACAATGTAAAATCACACTTTTATAAATTTGCTTTAGGCCTCATAAACTGTAGAACCGGCCCTGAGTTTATACAACAGAAGAATTTATCTACTTATCTTTGGAATTGATAATAGAAATAATGTGTTTAGCAACATCTGATGCAGCGTCGGGTTTCGCAGCTTTGAACGCTCGCTCGCTCATTTCTGTCATCAGTTCTTCATTCCCTATCATTTGGAACCAACTCAATGAGACAATGCGAAGGAGGAAGAAGTTGAGAATTGAAATTGTTTTCTACTTGGAGTGTTTGGTTACCTAGAATATCTTCCATGGCAGCTCGAAGAGTGATCGAATCTAGCTCCTCTTCTGTTATTAACTTTGATCCAACAATGTCCGCCATTAAAGAAGCATTCCGTACTTGATCCCCTTCATCACTATGAGGTGATGGTATCTAACAAAAAACAAACCAAAAAGAACTTCTCATGTTTCAAAGACAAGAAAGAACACACTGCAGAAGCAAATCCGCAGCCATGATAAAATCAGCTTAAAATTTAACATACCAAAATAGAAGGTTTTCCTAAAGCCATGATCTCTGAGCAAGTCATTGCACCAGCTCTCGATATAACCAAATCTGCAGCCGCATAAGCCACACCTATCGATCGCAAGAACCTTATACCAAAAAAAAAACACATTTTTGAGTTCTAAGTTACTGTGTGAGACTTTGAGCTGTTCAGAAACAAAACAAAAAGAAAGTATTCTCTTTGACATCATTACCAACACCAAAAAGATATTACACAAAAAGCTAAACAGTTTTAAAAATGTATGTAACTCACGGAGATAGAAAGAGACGAGGATGGCTTCTAACAAGACTATCCATTTCATCAAAAGCTTCAACACCAGTTTGCCAAACGAAGAACCAATTCTCATGTTCAGACAACAACTGCGAGTAACAGTTAAGCAAAGCTATGTTAATAGCGTTGGCTCCTAAAGACCCACCAAGCAAAAGCACCACTTTAGCATCCGACACAGCTCCAGCCCACTGTCCAAAGAAACTCACACGCGCCGCTCCTTTCGACGAGTACCGTCTAAGCGCTTGTCTTATTGGGTTCCCGTAGACAACACACTTCGCGGCGACTCGTTTAGGGAGGTTAGTGACTGTACAGTTGAAAGGAGCAAAGATTGTGTCGGCGAAGAAAGAGAGAATCCAATTAGTCGTTCCAGGGATTGAATCTTGTTCTTGGATTACGAATTTGGTTCTTAAGATCACGGCGGCGAAACAGACCGGGAAAGAGGCGTGTCCTCCGGTACCGACGACGATTTGGGGTCTGAATTCATGGAGGATTTTGTAGGATTCGAAGGTTGATTGGATCAAACGGAGAGGGAATTTGAGGAAAGAGGTGAAGCAGAGGAATGGCCGAAACGATGATGATCCGACGGTGGAGATGGCTGAGAAATCGAATCCGGCGGAGGGGACCGTCGTGCTCTCCATGCTATTTGGGAACCCGATGAAGAGGATTTGAGCAAGTTGGTCCGCGGATTTAAGCTCGTCTCCGATCGCAAGCGCCGAAGAGATGTGTCCGGCAGTGCCTCCGGCGGATATGACAACTCGTAAACCGGAGATTTCGTTGGAGACGGAGGAATGGTTGATTTGGCGGTCTACTGAGAGACAACAAACGGAGGAGGAGGAGGAAAAGGTGAGTCGACTCGGAACGAGTCTAGTCGAAGGGTAAAAGGGTAAATTTGGGGAGAGGTATGAAGGGATCGCCATGGGAGATAACGAAACGAAGCTGAAAGAGTCAAACTTTTTTCACTGAGTCATTTGGGGTAGAAGACGAAGACGATGATAATGCTTTGAACTATGAACCATAGGAAGTTGTCCTCTGAGAATTTTGGGATTGGTGAGAGATGCAATGTGAAATGCTCAGTAGTGAATGGTCAGAGAAGGGACTGATTGATCTTTACAAAATCAAAAGAAATAGATTGAAGAATCGATGAGATCCTTCCTGATCAATCTTAAGGTTTTGCTTGTCGGGATAGTCAAAGTTTGGAGCAAAAAGTCAACTTCTTTGTACTTGCTTTGTTCTGTTTATGTTGCCACGAGGGAAATGTTGTTATTTTATTTACGTTGTTACTTAGTCTAAGCCACGTATTATTCAAATTAAGCTTTTAATATTTATATTAGAACTAAGAAAATCGTATAGTAAAAGAAAAAGAAATGGTAACCTTTGTAAAAATTAGAAGTATAGAACGAATGAGGGATATTCAAGATAAAAATAACAACACAATTTTCAAACATATGAGGAAAATTAGAATCTTTTTTTTTTTAATAAGAAATTGGGTTTTTTAACACTGTTGTCATCACACCAAAATTTTAGTTTCTAGCTTCATCTCTTTCTCTCTCTCTCTCTCTCTCACTCTCTCTCTCCAGTGTGAAGTTAATAGCCATTGGGTCCATTTTAAAATTTTTGATATGGTCAAATTATATTATTTTTATTGTATTGAAGCGCGTTAAGCGAAATTAACATAGTGTTATATACAATGACTAAATGAGATTAATAATAAGTTTTGTATATTTTTTTTTTTTTTGAAACCAATAAGTTTTGTATTTACAATGAGTAAATGAGCTGTATCAAACTATTTATAAACCAATATATAAGAAAATAAAAAAGGTAGCAGTACAAGAAAATTATAGTTGTGGCTGTGGGTGGGTATTGGTCGAGAATGCAAAACTAGTCACAATGATGCTGCAACTTTCTAATTCATCACTAAACTTTTTTCTTCTCCTTTTCAGGAAAAAAAAACGAGATACCATTATTATATTTCTTGAGCCAATAAAACCCATTAATATTTATTGTAACCACTACAAGAAATGCGTTTGAAGAAGAAAAAGAATCCAATAAAATAGATACCTTACATTCCTATGAATCATATCCACGCATATTTCTGTCTTTAATTGTGAGAGATCTACTATATTTGTGAGCCGAAATCATAAGCGTTTTGTATCAACGCCACCGATGATTTCGGGTAAAAAAATCAAAAGAAATATTCTTTGCAACACAAACAACAGGAAAAAAAACGAGAGAGAAAGATAGAGTCAAAAACAGATAAAATATTTTACATTAAAAGAAAAAAAAAACAGAAAGAAAAGAAAACAACTTGGTTTTTGCAACCAAAAAAAAAAAAAAAAAAACTAAAACCAAATAAGTTACGAAAGAAAAAACAAAACAAGTTTGGCCTTTGCGTTATTGCCACAACACAACACTTTGGCTTTGGTCCGACTAATCGTTGCCTCTCCCAATTCGCAGCCATTTTTTACTCTCCTCCCCTGAGAACGACAGGAGAAAGAAAAAAACCCTAAATTATTTCAATTTCGGCGGTTCAGATTTTGTTGTTAAAGGGTTTTGATCGATTTGTTTAAATGGGCGATCTTGCTATGACCGTAGCTGACATCAGGTGAGGAACATTGGATTTGATTTTCATTGATATGCTTTCGAATTTCCCATTTCATGCTGTGAATTTAGGGTTTATAGGAATCATTGCACAGAGTTAGGCCTTAGGTTCAATCTCAATCCAAGTTAATAAATCAATGAAAATTTGATTTGTCTAAATTGGGTATTCATCTATATTGAGTTATTGTTTCACAACAAAAGATGATATCTCATTTTTTTTTTTTTGGTTTATTGAATCAGACTTTGTTTATGTTGCTCAGGTTGTATTAATTGATTGGCTAATTATTGTAAATGTATTGTGATAGGATGGAGAATGAGCCTGATGACTTGGCTAGTGATAATGTTGCGGAGATTGATGTGAGTGACGAAGAGATTGATGCGGAAGACCTGGAGAGAAGGATGTGGAAGGATCGTGTCAGGCTTAAGAGAATCAAAGAACGGCAAAAAGTGGGCTCTCAGGGAGCTCAAACGAAGGAGACACCAAAGAAAATCTCGGATCAAGCGCAGAGGAAGAAAATGTCTAGAGCCCAAGATGGTATACTCAAGTACATGTTGAAGCTAATGGAAGTTTGCAAAGTTCGCGGGTTTGTGTATGGTATTATACCCGAAAAGGGAAAGCCTGTGAGCGGTTCCTCGGACAATATAAGAGCTTGGTGGAAAGAGAAAGTGAAGTTTGATAAGAACGGGCCAGCTGCGATTGCTAAATACGAAGAGGAGTGCTTAGCTTTTGGGAAATCAGATGGGAGTAGAAATTCGCAGTTTGTTCTCCAGGACCTGCAAGATGCAACTTTAGGGTCTCTGTTATCATCTTTGATGCAACATTGTGATCCTCCTCAAAGGAAGTTTCCGTTGGAGAAAGGGACTCCTCCGCCTTGGTGGCCAACCGGGAATGAAGAATGGTGGGTGAAACTCGGTTTGCCCAAAAGCCAGAGTCCTCCGTACAGGAAACCGCACGATCTCAAGAAGATGTGGAAGGTTGGAGTTTTAACGGCAGTGATCAATCATATGTCGCCTGATATTGCAAAGATTAAGAGGCATGTTCGCCAGTCGAAATGTTTACAGGACAAGATGACAGCTAAAGAGAGTGCGATTTGGTTGGCGGTTTTGAACCAAGAGGAATCCCTGATTCAGCAGCCTAGCAGTGATAATGGAAATTCTAATGTAACCGAGACACATCGACGGGGTAATAATAACGCTGATAGGAGAAAAACCGTTATCAACAGTGATAGTGACTATGATGTTGATGGGACAGAGGATGCTTCAGGTTCAGTTTCATCTAAAGACAGTAGAAGAAATCAGATTCAAAAAGAACAACCAACAGCCATCTCACATTCAGTAAGAGATCAAGATAAAGCAGAGAAACATCGCAGAAGGAAAAGACCCCGAATCAGATCCGGAACTGTCAATCGACAAGAGGAGGAACAACCTGAAGCGGAACAAAGAAACATCTTACCTGATATGAATCATGTCGACGCCCCTCTGCTAGAATATAACATCAACGGTACTCATCACGAGGACGGTGTTGTAGACCCAAACATTGCCTTAGGACCAGAGGAGAATGGTCTGGAATTAGTGGTTCCTGAGTTCAGTAACAACTATACTTATCTTCCACCTGTCAATGGAGAAGCTATGATACATGTAGACGAAAGGCCAATGCTTTATGGACCAAACCCTAACCAACAGCTGCAATTTGGGTCAGGTTACAACTTTTATAATCCCTCTGCCGTGTTTGTACATCATCAGGAAGACGACATTCTCCATACACAGATAGAAATGAATGCACAAGCACCACCTCACAACAGCGGGTTCGAGGCCTCAGGAGGAGCACTTCAACCCCATAGCTTACATGGAAATGAAGACGGCGTAACAGGGAGGGAGTTGCCTCCTCCGTATCAGAGTGAGCAAGATAAGCTCTTGGACAGTAACATTCTGTCCCCATTTAACGACTTGGCTTTTGATAGTAGCACCTTCTACTCTGGTGGGTTTGATTCCTATGGTGCAGCATTTGATGATGATTACTCATGGTTTGGAGCTTAGTTTCGTACCAGTTTTTTTGGGAGGTTACATGGTGAGTTTGTATCACGCAACATCATCTCATATATTTCATCTTAGCTTATAAATTTGACGTATTGTCTTATATTTTTTCTTACTGTTATTTTGTAGGTTCAAAGGGACATGGCAATAGTCTGGCTAGTACAGTTACATTCTCTTCTGCTGATCTTATTTCTTCCTTTTTTTACTTTCTTAGATTTGTTAAGAGAAACAGTTTTTTTTTTTCCTTTTGAATAATTTGCCAGACACTACTTTTCCCGTTGTAATGGTCTCTAGGGAAAGCAAGTTAGTGTATCATTTGTAAATTAACCTGTGAGTAATTCATCAAGCTAAGAGAATCATGATTTTTTCTTCATTTTTTGGGTTGATTTTTGAGCTTCACTTCATTGTTTCCCAAGGCTAAGTATGAATTACGAGAGTTGACTTAAAGTGAGAACAGAAGGAAGACAGGTCAAAGGCGAAGGAATCACATTGTTAGATAAATACTGCATGGCACATGACCGTAACGGTCTTAAAATCTGATATATTGGTTCATAGTTTGAGAGTAGTGATCCCCTAAAGCCAAGTTCTTTGTATCGGCAATGATGTTTTACATAACTTACGCTAGTTCTAACCCGAGAGAAGAGAGCAAATCAAACAAAGGAGATTAAATCATACAAAAAGCAAGGCTTGATGATGAGACAACTCAAGGTCTCCATAACTTCATGGTGCCATCTTCACTATAGGTAGCAAGGAGGTTTCTATGCGGGTGGTGTGTTACACCAATCACATCCTTCTCATGCACCTGTCATAAGCATAAACTATTCAGAACCAGGTCTAATAAAAGACTAGACAACTAAGACAAGTATTGAGAGAGAGAGAGAGAGGATGATAATCTGAGCTCTAAAATGGAGAATAGATTGTATCAAACATGTAAAACACTAGGGACGTCATATACTCTAGTGAGTTAATGTTATGTGTTTGTCTCGAATGCAACTTCCAAATTTCAATGTCCAAAATCTTTGGAGCATGTCTGTTCCGGATATAAACTTACCATCACGAAATGCTCAAGTTTACCGGTTTGATAGTTGAAGCAGTACAATTCCCTGCAAGTTAGCGCAAACCACTGTTACAAACATCAAAGGCAGTAGATGAAACCCGAAAAGAAAGGAACCATAAGATTATCTTTCGAAATCGAACTCTTGGAATTTATCCAAAAATAAAACGATAAATAGAGGAGGTTAGAGTGTTACTTGTCTTCGCCGATGCAGTATATCCAATCGCCTTTTGTAGATACACATGCTGCTACAAAATCTCCTCCTTCCCTCTTACCGGATGAGAAACTCTTCACAACCTGGAAAAAGATTACAATATAGAACCATGTGAACAAACTTAGTTTTGGCATGACAGATGACACTGATTTGCCGGAGATCGTTGCTGGAAATTCACCTGTCCTTGGAGCGTCATGATGTATATAGATGATGTCTTGTTGCACACAACGATGTGTTCCGTGTTTTTAGGAAACAGATGAACAGAATTGACAGATGCGTCATTTCCCTAAAATTCAAAATACAGATTTGGTAACCAAAGAGTTGACTTGGAAACAGAAGATCAGAAAGTGCATCACAAGATGTAAATGATTCTGTAAGAGAAAGATACCCTTAACGGAGGTGGCGGCTTGAATGTTTGTAGACAATCTGTCGTCTTTGAATCCCAGACCTGTGAAGGAAACAAGACTGCTATTACACAGCAGCAGGCAGAGTCCAAATGAGAAACACTGATACTGCCGACAGCAGACAGCCAAAGCCGAAGAATATACCTTTACTGTACAATCACTGGAGGCAGTGATTACACGGCTTCCATCACTTGTAAAGATAGCGTTATTTACATAAGATGTATGACCGCGAAATTCTTTCAACAATTTCCCAGATTTCAAACCATGGATTCTGCATAAAATAAGGCCAAATAAATCATAAGAATTTGATATTACATTCGACCAGAAGCTCTACCAATCAACTTGTATAACTACCAGATGAAAGGGAAAATACTAACAAAAACAAGTAAGAAGAAAAATGATGCAATCAAAAGTTAAAGGAATATTCTAGCATCAAAGAAATATAAAGCCTCAAGTTTTTGATTGGACGAGATTAATATCACAAGTAAAAAAGATATAACTAATAAAACCTTGCAGTTTGGTCAAAGGAGGTACTCAGTAATTGGCTTCCATCCCGTGAGAAGGAAAGACTTGTAACTCCTTGGGAATGTGCATGCTCAAAACGACGTATGCATAGGCCAGTCCTTATACGCCAGATCTGCAAAAGTGATATGCATCTAAGTCTAGTTTTTTTTATTGTATACAATCGGAATTCATATGGGACCAATGAGTGGAAGAAGAAATATCTATCAAGCTGCTGCAATAGTCTATCTTCAGACAAAAAATTCAACTTTAAGAAAACATATGCAGCTGGAACTTACTTTAATCTTTCCATCTTGTGACCCAGATGCAAGCATCTCTGAATCTCTGCTAAAGTCTATGCAAAGGACAGGATCATCATGCATCATGAAAGTTTCCTGTCAGAAATTAATCATTGTAAGTAAAGAGGATGGAATGGGTACTCTTTATCCAAAGCTGATATTTTGTATACCAGGAAGTCTCAGACGAGATACTTGGTGCTTTAGGAGTTTCATTGGAAAAAAATTTGGAATTCAAAGATAAAAGTAATTCACCATATATACTTGGTGCTTCAGGAATCTCGTGGGCGACATTTTTGGAATAAAAAGCAAAAAGTAATCCACCATATCATCCTCACGGACTTGTCACCCGTTCAATAATCAGATGCAGTAAGGATTTTTTTCATTCGGTTAATATGTACTAACAGCTCATCTAACCCCGTACTGAGTTAGAATAAAAAAATGAAAAGGAGACATGAGAGCTTACATCAGCTTGATATTGCAAATCCTTCTTCAGCTTCCCACTAATGTAATCCCATACCTGTAACGCTTTTCAAGTCTAAGCAATCCTAGTCACAGTATTAGTTTAAAGAATTTTAACTTGTATTATCATACATACAGATTCCGCATCAACTCACCTCGATAAAACCATCAACAGAACAAGATGCAAGAAACTGTCCATCTGGTGAAAATCTAGCGCATTCGGCATGACTCTTTTTACCAAACTGCACCAGCACGAGGAACGAGATATGAAAACTAGACAAGAACTCAAGTGATGAGAAAACTCAAAATAATTATGAATAACAGATCATAGACCACTAAGCTAAACAAGCTATTAAAGCTGCTGTGATGAATATGAACCTTTATGGTATGACTAAGAGCATTAGGATGTGTGTCTTCTACATCTTGTTTCATAGCTGCCGTCCCACGAAAGAGGTCAAACTGAGTTCCTGGAGGGAGCAGGCCTAACACAAGTGTATGTAAATTTTACGAAATGAGAGAGGGTACATATGTTGATTCCATTAATTTAAAAATAAAGAAAACAAGATGAGGTTTGACTTAATATTCTAAAGAACTGTTAGATAGCATCCACAGTTCCTGAGATGATCACCTTGATGTTGTTGCCACTTTAAAGCCTGACCTATCAAAGCCATTAACCGTGAAGGTGGTACCACCGTAACCTCGGCAGCCACAGCTGATAGAGTAGGAGAACAAACAATTAGTGAACTTTGAGTACATACTGAGCAAGAGAAAACAAAATCTCCATAACTATTAAACAGGAAATAAATTCTCGTCATAACTTTTTTCATGTCATAAGATATTCTTAGCCTGCGATAGAGAGAATATTCCCGAACATCATTTAGTTCCTTCAGGTAATTAATCCCACAATAACTGAAGAAAATGGTCCTTTAGAAAATAAAGAAGAAATGACCAACCTTGAGCAATCTGTGCCCGTTTTCTTTCTTTAGTTGAGTCTCCATAAGCCTTAGAAACAATGGTAAAATCAGCAAAACATGATTTTCAAACACACAAGGAAATGATTACATGAAAACAACCACTCTTTGTGCATAACATGAACAATGACTAGGAGACAATACACCTCAAAACACTAAACAGATAGAAAAGTCAATTCCCTCAACATGTAAAAGAGGTAGTAAAATGTAAAGATACTTTTGTACTCACAAACACGGAGCATGTGTTATACTTTGAGACCCTTACCTAGAAACAACTTTATGTTTAACCGCTCACTGGTTCTAATATTTTGAAAGATATCAAAAGTCGCACACTGCACAAATTAGAGTACAGAAAATGCAAGAGATATACAATATCTAGCAGATATACCAACATCGTATAAACTGTTGAACAGTTGCGGACAACCATGCTTAGATGACATAGCAACAACAAAAGCTACACACAGATTGATACTAAATAGTCGAGCATAATATAGCTTCCATACCTCATGCGGATCAAAATAGCTTCTGACTAGAAGATGCTCCATCCGCAAATATCTTTCTGGTTGCTCCTGCTTCATGACACCCATCACCTGAGTTTGTCTCAAAATAGCTCGGGCAGTGTCCAATTCACGAAGTTCTATCATCTCCAATACAATCTGAATAAATCACCCCCAAATGGATTACAAATTTCCATTAGAAGTTGAACGACTTATAATGAGAAATCACTAGTTTTATTCACTAATACTTTCCACAAAGTAAAGAATATACCTGTTCATAAAGGTCTTCTAGTTTATTCCTGGGAAGTTTAAGCTGAGAAACTTGAGGCAGTACCGAGTCCCATCTTCCACTATTAATATCAGAAATAAACGTCTCGACGCTGTCTACTGTATTTAAAGAAACCTGACACTCGCTTTGTAATGTCTGGAACGTCTGATTCAAGGAGTTTTCTTTGCAGAACTGAAGCATAATCTTTATTACACTGAGACATATAAAACACAATAGGGAGCTATTAGGGATGAAGATCTACACAAAGCTGACGTATAGCATCAAAACGTTCTCCATCCAATTTTACTAACAAATTGGTTAATAGTGCTGTCATTGGCTTTAAAATCCAAGCCAAGGATTAAAAAAGAGTTAAAAGTTATACAAATTGGGTTTTGCCTCGAGACGCCTTGCAAAGAATCAAAAAGTTACGATTATCTACCCCAAATTTTCGTATACCATGTTCATCTAAACGGATAATAGCTACGGAGGAGTCAAGATATTTAGAAGAAGGATGCAGAAGGCATTAGCTTTGGAAGAACCAAGCTTAAACAAAATATGGGTGGATTCAAAAACCAGAAATTTAATATGGAGGATATAGACAGACGCATATTCAAGAGGTTTTAACCTAAGATCCGTCTGAGCATTCGCAGTCGATGGTTCTTGGAGCACAATTAGTGCAACTAATAAGAAAACTAGGGTTTGTAACGAAAGCGAAATCTTACTCTCGAGCTTCGATTTCGAGAGCCATATTCTCTCAGTCGTAGTGGGTTTTTCGCCGGAGACGCCAGGGGGTGAGTGGAGCAGAAAACACACGCGAAGGCGTTTTAATTGGGTTTTATTATCAAAGTTAAAAAGAAGTAAGGGGTCAAAATTAATTTTCAGAAACTATGTGTGCTATTTTGTAAAGTTTTAAAAATTTACAAAATTCAATATAATTGCTTACATACACACTTTAAACAACTGTGATTCAAAGAGAAAGGCAGAGACAATAAACTCATTTTATTGACTCTGGTCTACAAGAGTTTTTCAATGGTTCGCTCTACTCCTCAGGATCTTTGTAGAAACAGTTCGACTTCCATGTTCTTCAACTCTAGTGTCAAGGGTCTCTCCATCATCATCTTCATCGCTCACTACGATTGCTTTCTTGAGATCAATCACTGATATACTTTGACTGAAGCTGAGACACTCTTTGTTCTGAATGAAGCAATTTGCTGGCTGCTCTGTTTCACATCTTCCATGTTGATATTCATCACCTGTAACTGAGAATAGTCCAAACTGGAATCAATTCCAGTACATCTTAATCTTTTCATGTGCTTTGATGCTATACAATTGAAAATAGGAGCAAACAAGTCAGGAGAAAGATGTTCAATCCAGAGACCAAAACCAACAGAAGACCAACCAGTTGATGCAAATCAATCTATGGTTGTAAGGAGCTTATGCTTATGCCTCTATCAAAACCATAGCCACAAGACAAGTGCTCGCTTTTATGGGACCTTTTTTTCTTTCTATAACAGTTTGAAGATTTCACATTTCTTTACCAGAGATCAATCTGAGATTGAAAGTATGCATATTTCCTTTGGCTTCTGTGAAACTGTACAGTACATTTCCACTAAATCCTATATTTTACAATCTTTCCTACACACATCAGCGGCTACACTTCAAAATGCCTCGTCTTCTTCAGATTCTTCTTCTTCTCCAGATATTGAACTACACTCCTCTTCAGCTTCAAAAGCAATGCTCATCTCTTTCTTTACCACATCAGCCAAGTCCTGTCTGTTTGCACTCACATAAGCATCCCTCACCGCTTTAAACAATGACTGGTTTGGTTCAAGCTCCCCAAATGTAAGCCAGCTATGCACCCTCTTCACACCCTCCACCATTCCAGCTTTCCCGTACACCCCAACAAGGTAGGCCTGCGTGACAACATCTGGTTCTAAACCCTTTTCCTGCATTCTCATGTATGCCTTTAGGGCCATGTCAATGTCTCCTGATGCACTATAAGTGTATATCACTGCATTATACGCAAAATGCTCGCGAGGGATTTCACCACTTGTGAGCTCTTGGCATGATTCCAGCGCATATGCATACAAACCCATGGCTGAGAACAGAGTTGCAGTGATTGCTGGTGTGGCAAGCGGTTTGGCTTCATTGTATGCGGATTGTAGCTGTGCCACGGCTTCACTTGGCACCCCACCTTTCTTCAACAGAGTGAAGAGCGTTTTAAACGTTCCCCAATCCAGCAAGAGCTTTCTTTCAACTAACATCTCATGAAACAGTTCGCAGCATTCACGTAACTGCCCATCAGCAGCATAGCAAGCCATAACCTGGTTGAACGAAGTGCAGTCTTTTAGTAGACCAGACTCTCTCATCTCTTCAGCCACTTCAATGGCCTCGTCGAGCATTCCCATTCCCTTGTATAAATACATCATTGTTGCAAACGAAATAACATCACATGTGCCTTTTTCTCTCAGATCATTGAAAATGGATTCTGCTTCAGAAACTATGCCGAGATCTGCACAGAGACTTAGCATGCTGTTTGATGCAGCAACATCTGGGCCACCTTCTGAATCCTTCATTTTGTCATACACTCTCCTAGCTTCTTCAAGACACCCCACTTTGCTATAAGCCTTGATAAGGGAAGTCAGAACGATATGATTGGACTGAACACCATGTTCTTCCATCATTCGAAAGCACTGAATCGCTTCTTCGACCTTTCCACTCTCAGCAAACCCATTAATTAAGGAACCATAAACAAGTTCATTCGGTTTCACCCCTGTTTTTTCCATTGCCTCGTACAGGTCAACTGCATCAGACAACAGGCCAAGCCGCACATAGCTAGCTATCAAAGCACCATAGGTCTTGCATCCGGGTTTACAGCCCGAATCCAGCATTTCAGCTAAGATCCTCTGCGCTTCGTCCACTAAGTCAACCCCAGCAAGCATCTGGATAAGGGAATTGTAAGTGCACTCATCAGGCCAAGTCCCTTGGTTCTTCATCCCTTTGAAGAGAGAAAGTGCTTTCTCATGAAGTTTGGCCTTACCATAAGCTTTGATCATGATATTGTACTCCAAAACATCATTCCTCTGACCTGTCATGTTTCTTTTCCCATAGAACACAGCCTCAGCTTCAACCCACAGTCCCTTTTCAGCATAAACATCAATTACCGCTGCAAGTGTGGTTGATGAAACCACACAATCCAACTGGAATCTCTCAAACAGAGCTTTTGCCTGTCCGATTAAACCTTCATTGACATACATCTGCATAATAACAGGAACAGAGTGCTCATCAATGCGAATGCTATTTCTGTCCATCTCGGCCATCACAGCTTCAACTTCTCCAACCATATTTCGCTGGCACAATATATGAAGAACAGCTCGGTGAGTTACAGTATCAGGGAAGAGTCCCACTTTCCTAATTTTCCTATAGTACGTAAGAGCTGCCTCAATGTCCCCAGCATCGGCATGAAGAGACAGAAGAATGTTATATGTCTTAGTATCAGGGGATATCCCTTTCTCTTCCATCTTCTTCAACAAAGATTCAGCCTCTGACAAGTGTCCATGAGTTCCACAAGTATGTATCATCGTGTTAAACGTGACAGTATCTATAGGGACTCCAGATTTCAGCATCTCCGAGAAGAGATTGGCTGCATCGTTTAAACGACCCGCCTTTCCATACAAATCAATCAGAGTGTTGAAGGTGGAAGTTAACCTTGGCTTTCTCGGAGAAGAGTCTGAACCGGATGCAAAATGCAGACTTTTCTCAATAGGATTCCTTGCACCGACCTTAAAGAGCTCCATGGACAAGAACTGCTTCAAGTTTACAGGAGATTGAACCGAGCCGTTCTTAGGAAAATCATCAATGGAATCCAAATCAAGATCATCAAGGTTAACTTTTCCAGCGCACCAACCTTTAAAGAATCTATCAGCACGATCGAACTCACCCGAATTCTTGAAAACTCTAACAACAGTAGCCATAGTGACTTCATCTGGGAAATGCATTCTCTGTCCCATATGTTTAATCCAAAGAAGAGCTTCCTTAACAAGACCAGCTTTACCATAAACATCAACAAGCATACCATACGTATTATTAGTAGGCAAAACACCATTGTGAGCCATCTCAATCCAACAAAGCCTCAATTCATCCCATTTCCCAGCTCTCCCCAAAGCTCGTAACACAATGTTGTAATGAATCACATTGGGAACATAACCTTGGTGGGATTGGAAAAACCGAAACACACGAAGAACTCTGTCCCAACGAGTCTGCTCTTTAAGAAGAACAGTTTGTTCTTTAGGGCTTAAATTGAGACAAAGAGAAGCTAGAGTTGTTTCAATGTCAGTAGAAGAGTCAAGAGAACGCAAAATGGAAGGGATTACGCCGCCATATTTGCGTTTACGAGAGCTAGGGTTAGGTTTAGAGCATCGTGCTGGAGAAACTGAGGAAGGGGAAGAAGCGGCGCAGTGGAGTTGAAGCCTAAAAGAAACCCTAGAAGAGAAGTTACAGGGGAGTGAAAGTGGAAGAGGGGAAGCAGGAAAAACCCTAGCTTTAGAACTCAGAGCCAGACGATGATGATGTGTGACATCTCTGGAAGAAGAAGAAGAGTAGTGACTACTTGGCTGAAGCATGTTTCTTAAGAAACTGCTCAGAGATAAATCTCAAGTCCTTAGGGGTTGAAGAAGAAGAATCATGTTGTTTGTGCGGAATTTGGCGCGTGGTGAAGACGCGCTAATCTTTGCGTGTATGGGCACTGTTTCACCTATTTGAGGCTGGGCTTTACAAATTAATTATATTGGGCTTTAAAAGGTAATGAAGCTGGGCCTTTTCTATGTCCGTTGTGCAGTTTGTCGGCATGCAAAGGTAAAATATTATGAGAATATAGTCGGAAATACCATATTTGAAATATTCCTTTTGCCAAATGCCATAATTATTCATTCTTTTCAAACGTGCTATAATATAACCTTTGCCATGAAATAAATAAATGAAAATGTCCTTGCAGCAAGGAGCGTGAGAATCAAAATTTGGTGAGTGATGGGAATTTTTGACAAGACCATTAATTGTGGACATATTTTATATAAGCGATGATATGAGTTGATTAATGTTATGTGAAAAATAGAAAAAAAGAAAAAAAATATCTAGAAAAATAACATAAAATAAGAGAACGAGAGGAAATATAATGAGAGATTCGATTCAGATACGTTGAGATTCGGTGGACTAGCAATTGGAGTAGGCCGTGGACGAGATTGAAGATGATAATGGTGGATTCATACGATTTGTCCACTGAAGATTAAAGTTGTCTATAGAAATTCTTCGCAAGTTAAAGATGGGGAAAGAGATGGGAAAACAAATCATGAAATTGTTACCCACTGGAGAGATGAAAGTTGTCCATGAAATTAAAGTTGTCCACTTAGGGTTAAAGTTGGCCGCTGATGATTAAAGTTGTCCATAAAATTTGGTCTATGAATAGCGAAACGCTCTGATTTGAGATATGATCTGTTTTCAATGAATTTGTCGAGATGATTCATCATAGAGGTGAAGTGTTTCTTCTCGGCGAGATTCTCGACGGTGGTGGAGTGTGAAAGCGATTGAATCTATGTGACAATCTGGAGTTAACGAAACTGCATGGCAGATCTCGAGGTTCCAATCTGGATCTTTCTCGAATTTGAGAAGAGAGAGAGAGTTGCTTTGCTTTTTTCTTTGCTTTGTGAGATGAGTTTTTGAATCTGGTGAAATGATTGATGAAGCGGAGGAGAGTAATTGGATTTGAGGCGATGCGTTGAGGTGACGGAAAAGAGATGTTGATTAACGGATTCGAGAGAGTAACACCATTGTTGTTTTCTTAGGGTTTTGGATGTCGAAGAAGACTGAAAAATGGAGAAGAAGAAGACGGAGATTGAAGAATTATGAAAAAAGATGAAGGATCGACGTGTCCAACTAATATCCCATGACTATTTTGCAAATAGAGAAAAAGTTTGGGAAGGTTAGTTTGGTCTTTGTACATAATTGTTGTGGCAAGGGAGAAAAGAGTAAAATCAATATAGCATTTTGTATAACTTGTTTCACTATTCATAGCACTCTAGTTAGTTTTCTCAATATTTACGTATAGCAAATAATTAATGTAAAAACAAATATTTCGAGTAATTTGAAAGTTTAATACAGGTACAGAGGTAGTGCACTAAATAATTTTATTGTTTACGTATAGTAAAACAAATATATGTTGTTCTTCGTAAAATAATCATGGGGTGAATTATAGTTTTAAGTTTTAAAACAAAAACACCTTTGTCACTTAGTTATGAGAGTCAGAGTCGAATGGGTCCAATCGCTTTAAAAGCCATAAACGACGATTACACTGTTAGCCAACAACCACAAATCTCACCTCTACAACCACTCGCTCTCTGAAGCAACCAATGGAGAGAGAGACAAAGGGAAAAATTCATGGAGCGAGGAGCAGAAGGAGACGACTCTCCGGCGAATCCGTTGATCGTAGACGTCTCTTCGGTGGAGGCGGCGGAGGAAAATGGCTGGAAGAGAGGTTCCGGGGGATGGATCACGGAGGAAGTGAAGAAACAGTTGTGGCTGGGTGGTCCAGTGGTAGCTACGAATGTCCTGCAGTACCTTCTTCAGATGATCTCTATCATGTTCGTCGGACATCAAGGCGAGTTAGCTCTCTCCGGCGTCTCCATTGCTAGTTCCTTCTCCCAAATCACCGGCCTAAGTTTGCTCGTCAGCTCTCTCTCTCTCTCTCTCTCTCTCTCTCTCTCTCTCTCTTTTGCGTCAATAAGTTGAAATTAGAATGGTTTCTGTTTGTTTCACAAATATTAGATGGGACTGTCTGGAGGATTGGATACACTGTGTGGTCAATCGTATGGAGCAAAAGTAGAAAGAATGTTAGGAATACACACACAAAGAGCCATGGTGGTTCTTCTGATCTTATGCTTACCGTTATCCATTGTATGGATCAATGCATCATCCATTCTTGTGTTTCTTGGCCAAGACGCAATCATTGCCCAAACTTCTGGATCATACATTGCGTTCTTGATCCCAGGCCTTTTCGGCTACGTGATTCTCCAGTGTCTCAATAGATTCTTTACGAGCCAGAACAGAGTGTTTCCTCTCATGCTCTGTTCCGGTTTAACCACTCTGCTTCACGTTCTTGTTTGTTGGGGTTTGGTGTTGAAGTCTGGTTTGGGGATCAGAGGAGCTGCGTTAGCAACTTCATTTTCCTTTTGGGTTAATGTTGTCTTGTTGAGTCTTTACGTTAAATTCTCGCCTGCTTGCTCCAAAACATGGACTGGGTTCTCCCCGGAGGCTCTTGAAAACGTTATGGTGTTTCTTCGTCTGGCTGTTCCGTCTGCATTCATGTGCTGGTACGTATCTTTAAATCCTCTCTTCTTCTTCTTCTATATATCATATCTTTAATGTTGTTCATATCTTGATGGGAACAGCTTAACGATTTGGTCATCTGAGACAATGGTGTTCCTCTCAGGCCTACTTCCAAATCCTGTCTTGGAAACTTCGGTTTTCTCCACTTGGTAAAGAAGCTTGCTCTCTTGTAACTTGTGTACGTTAGTACTAAGATCCTCAATAACTTTCGCGAAAATTACCTCAATCTTTGTTTTTTGGGTTTGATATTCTGAACAGTTTAGGTATCTCCACAGTAATTCGTATGGTTCCTTATGCATCAACTTGTGTAGTGAGGTAACCACCTAACTTTTTCTAAGATGTCACTAAGCTACAACTGGATTTTCATCTTATAAAGGTTTGTGGTGTGTTGTGAAAGCGTGAGGGTATCGAATGAGTTAGGAGCAGGAAATCCAGACAATGCGAGGCGAGCTATACGTGTATGCTTAGCCATGACCCTTCTTGTGTGTGGCTTGAGTGATTTGGTGTTGCTCGTAACACGTAAAACACTTGGATACACTTACTCAAACGAGTCCGAAGTTGTTGAATACGTAGCAACAATGGTGCCTCTCCTCATTGTTTCCAATCTCCTTGATGGTCTTCAGGCCATTCTCTCAGGTTCTCTCATCAGTCCTCGATTTTCTCTCTTCTTTGATCTCACTGTTTATTTTGAAAGTAATTAGTTTTTGATTTGTGGGTATCGATTGATGATCAGGGGTTCTTGGAGGATCAGGCTGGCAAAAGATAGGGGCATATGTAACACTCGGATCCTACTATTTCGTTGGGATTCCGACAGCGCTTTTGTTTGGATTCGTGCTAGGAATTGGAGGAATGGTAAAAAAGATTTTACTTAATCACAAGTTGATTCATGTTTCTTTTTTTAGTTAGCAGATCTTTGAAATGACGTAAATGTGTTGGGGTGTCTTTAATTAGGGGATTTGGTTAGGAGTGATTTGTGCTTCTCTTGTCCAAGTCTCTGCCATCGCTTTGGTCATGACTCGTACCAACTGGACCGATGAGGTAAGTGACTTAACCTATAAATATTTATAGATTATCTAATAAGTGGCGGTTATGAATTCTAATTACTTTTTAGGCGAATAAAGCTAAAGTACGAGTTTACGAGTCAACTATACCGGGGACCGAGTGTGCAGTGGTCTCCTGACTCATCGGAGAGGAGAATAAGAGAAGAGAGCTTCGAGCCACTCACGTCATTGTCTATAATCAGAAGATTCGTGTAAAAAAAAAAAGTGTGGTTGGGAATATGTGAGCATGTTTCGATTACTGTTGAAGAGTCAATGTGCAATGTACTATATGCTATAAGTAGACTCGTAATAAATAATTTGCCAAATCAGGAGGATTTTTATATATTTCAAAACAGAAGTAACATTTATATTTCCAACATTAGCCACAAACCAAAATAAAAATTGTATTTGGTATAAGGTGAAGAAAAAAAAGGAGCCGTTTTGTAAAAAAAAAAAAAAAAACGCGAAAGAGAAGCATAAATACTAACGACGACGGTTGCACAAAAGCCCTAGAAACCAGGAACAGAGAGAGAGAACGAGTTTGTTTTTGTTATTCTATTTCTCTTGTTATTATTTATTGTACATTATTTTTGACTTTTGGGAGAGAAAGAGAAAATGGAAGATGGTGTGACGCCTCCGCTTCTGATCACAGAGAAGGACACGACGATGATTCGTGTGAAGGAAGAAGTGAAAAAGCAGCTTTGGCTTTCTGCACCACTCATTGGTGTAAGCCTGCTTCAATACTCTCTCCAAGTCATCTCCGTCATGTTCGTCGGCCATTTAGGCTCTCTTCCCCTCTCTGCCGCCTCTATCGCCACCTCCTTTGCCTCCGTCACCGGCTTCACCTTCCTCGTACGATTTCTTCGTCCCATCTAGGGTTTGTTTGATTACGAATTTAGGGTTTTGTTTGTTTGTTTCGAATTCAAGTCATTTCCTTTTTTTTTTTTTGGTGTATGTGTAACAGTTGGGAACAGCGAGTGCACTGGAGACACTATGTGGCCAAGCGTACGGAGCGAAACTGTACGGGAAATTAGGCATTCAAATGCAGAGAGCAATGTTTGTTCTTCTCATACTCTCTGTTCCTCTCTCGATCATTTGGGCTAACACAGAACAGATTCTCGTATTGGTCCACCAAGACAAGTCCATTGCAAGTGTTGCTGGCTCCTACGCGAGGTACATGATCCCGAGCCTCTTTGCCTACGGATTACTTCAATGCATCAACAGGTTCTTGCAAGCGCAGAACAATGTGTTCCCTGTCTTTGTCTGCTCTGGTATCACCACATGTCTTCACTTGCTTCTCTGTTGGTTGTTTGTCTTGAAGACTGGTTTAGGATACAGAGGAGCTGCTCTCGCTATTTCGGTCTCTTACTGGTTCAATGTCATTCTCCTTTCGTGTTATGTCAAGTTTTCGCCTTCTTGCTCGCATAGCTGGACCGGGTTTTCAAAGGAGGCTTTTCAAGAACTTTATGATTTTTCTAAAATTGCTTTTCCTTCAGCAGTCATGGTTTGGTAAGTGATGAAACAAAAGTGTTGCATTGTTCATGTGTAGTATCTGGACTTAATCGATTCTGTTTGAAACAGTTTGGAGCTGTGGTCGTTTGAGCTTCTGGTTCTCGCGTCAGGCCTTCTTCCTAACCCGGTTTTAGAAACTTCGGTGCTTTCAATCTGGTAAAACTCTGTTATCATTGTCTTATGGCTACTACTGTAGGAGTTTTTCACTTCTTTGTTGTATTTGATAAACGTAATTTCTGCAACTTTTCAGTCTAAATACTTCACTAACAATCTGGCAGATCTCGGTTGGTCTTGGAGGTGCTGCGAGGTTAGTACATCAGCAACGATAAATATCCGAGATCACATTAAATATTCTTATCAAACCAAGCTATCTCACTTCTCTGTGTTTCTTTAACTTGCAGCATAAGGGTGTCGAACGAGTTAGGAGCAGGGAATCCACAAGTGGCTAAACTGGCTGTATATGTCATTGTAAGCATAGCAGTTGCCGAGGGAATCGTAATTGTAACGGTTCTGTTGTCGATTCGGACAATCTTAGGTCACGCTTTTAGCAGTGACCCGAAAATCATCTCATATGCTGCTTCAATGATACCGATTGTCGCCTGTGGAAACTTCCTTGATGGTCTCCAATGCGTTCTCTCAGGTTCTGCACACTCAAACTTCAATTTATATGTTCGGTTAAGCAATTGGTCTCCCGATTAAATGGTTTCGATTTATGGTTGCAGGGGTTGCTAGAGGATGTGGATGGCAGAAAATTGGAGCGTGCGTGAATCTTGGATCATATTATCTTGTTGGAGTTCCATTAGGCTTATTACTCGGTTTCCATTTCCACATTGGTGGTCGGGTAATAATCTTGAAACTCACATTCTCATTGTCAAGTTCGAACCCAAGACTAGTTTATAGAAACTCTAAACATTTGAGGTATTATATCATTTCTAGGGGCTTTGGTTGGGAATCGTAACAGCATTGGCTGTTCAAGTGTTGTGTCTTTCTTTTGTCACTATATTCACTAACTGGGATAAAGAGGTAAAGACCTTTTTAATTATAATAAGACAATTGGTGGACCGTAACTCTGTGCCTAATGTGAATCTGTTTCTTGCTTTATAACAATAGGCCAAGAAAGCTACAAACAGAGTCGGGTGTTCAGATGACAAAGATGGTGACGTCGAATGATCAATCCCAGTCTCAGGAAAAAGCATTGGAAGTTGCAAATGAATAATTGATTTGGCCTTACATTGATATGAACCATTGTTACATATCTATTGAAATTCCTTAGATGTGTACGCATCGTCATCCAGCATTGCTGGAACCATCAAAAGACTTGAAACTAAAAACACATTTCATATTTGTAATGAGATTGAACTATATATATACACCACCAACATGTTCGATATTAGAAATTCTGGAGTTTAAATTGTATTGTAAGAGCAATTGAGAATGAAAAACTTCGATAAAGAATGAGTTTGGGATCAGTACACTCTTTATAAGTCGCTTCTAAACAGAGGCCAAAAACAGATACATTTTTCTGTGATGGGTGTACATGATGATTAGTTAATCATCTGTGCTTTATATTTTACTGTAAACAGAGAATGATTCGCCATATTCATCATCACTAGTTGTAATATTACAAAACTTCAGGAATTGGTGAATGGAACCAACCAGTAAGAGTTGGTACTCGAGATCCTATAGGCTATAGGAACTGAAGGACGGCGTTAAGAAGAAGCCTGTTATGTTATATCCTATAGGAACTCCAGATCGAGTTTCCTCTTCAGATGACATTTATCTGCGCTGCAAACCCACAAAGCAAGAACATCCATCAAACGTTTTGATCTTTAAAGCTGAAAAAGAACAGACTGCAAAAGTAGTGAAACCAATTGTCTTTCTCTGGTGATGGTCGGTCGGTTAGGTGGCCGCTCGGCTAGGATGGTGAAATCTAAAGACATTGGTGCTTGTCCATCATGGCTAGCTTGTCTCATGACATCAACACTATGGTCCTTGAAACCAGTAGCAGGCTTTCCTCGGTCAGGCATCACTCTTCTAAACTTATGTGCTGGTGACAACACTTTAATGGCTTCGAGTTTACTATCAGATGACTTGGCGTCTTGCTTGCAAACTGGTCTTGGGAGCTTTAAAGGGTCAGTAGGAGAAGGTGCAGCTGTGAAGTACCTAAACAAAAAGAATTTAAAGGTTTGAGAAAAAAACTAAATAATCGGTTCTTATGCATTCTTCATAGGAAATCTTTAGGCACCTGTGTTGTAGAGCCTGCTGAATCGTTATTCTAGACTTGGGGTCATAGGTGAACATCTTTGACAACAAATCTAAAGCATCCTCGCTAACTGTTGGGAGTAAAGAACGTAGAGAAGGCGCGGGGACAAATTGATACTCTACATAATCAGGAAGGCATATCATATCAGGCCACTGATATGCTTTTGGGGCCCAAAGGCAGCAAAGATTTTGCTTAATTGATCAATATCACTGTTTCCCTGCAATGGAAATAAGTAAGCTAGAGAAACGACTAAACAGCCAAACTAGATCACGACACATGAAACTGGAGTTTCACCTGAAGAAATGGTCTGCGTAATAGAAGTTCAGCAAAAATGCAGCCAGCAGCCCAAACATCAACTGCACCACCATATTATTTTGCACCAAACAAAAGTTCAGGTGCTCTATACCATCTAGCAAAGACCTATGGAATTACTGAGACAAATCAAGCTAGGAAAGATAGCAGAATTGCTACATAAATAACATTGCTACAAAAAAGAGTACCTGGTGAGTAAACTTACGACCAGGGCTACTAAATATACGAGCTAACCCAAAATCTGCAAGTTTCAGTTGTCCATTGGGTCCTATCAACAAGTTGTTTGGCTTCATATCTCTGAAACACATTCGAAAGATACTCCCTAAGTGTAAATCCAAACAAACCTTATTGGAGAGAAAGTAGGTTCTGTAGACTATTCTTAAAGCAGTAAAGTAAGTACCTATGCAAAACCCATTTGTCATGGCAATATTCAAGACATTTCAATGTCATTTGGAGGTAAGATTTGACATCAGCGGGAGAAAGAAACAGATTAGGATCGCAGATAACTGCTTCGAGATCAGTCTCCATAAACTCAAACACAATGTGCAAGTTCTCCTTGTGAGGGAATGCATCAATCAACTCAATCACATGTGGATGCTTAAGCTCTTTGAGTAATTTGATTTCTCTGAGAGCTGTTATATTCACACCTTCTCTTTGTTTCCCAAGCCTTATTTTCTTAATCGCTACAGTTTCCCCATTCTGCAAATTGCCACAACAAAACAAATCAGCTTCCTTATATCCAAACTGACACAAAAACTACAAACTTTAAATCCATTAAGAAAAAAAAAATGCAAACTTTGACTTAAAAGAACACATATTAGCTCAAAGATCGAAGTTTTAGCTGAGACATAAGACCCAAAAGATATCAGAACCAACCAACCAAGAGAGACCCCAAAAAGCACACGAGAGGAGAAATTAAGAATCAGAGAGAATCTGAACCCTAATTTTCATTAAATCGGCACAGATTATGAAGAATTGAGTGAGGAATCACAACCTTAGTATCAGTAGCCTTGAAGACGACTCCATAAGTACCTTGACCAAGAACCTCACGTTTCAGATACCTATCAGCAACTTTCTTCGGCTGGTCCATCTGCGGAATTGACTAACCAGATTACAAGTAATGATCGAAATTGATCTTTGTTAATTGTTATCGTTAACGTTGAGGTTTCTTATGCTCTGGAGAAAAAGTAGCCGTTAGAGCAATTACAGAAAAAATCGACATTTTTAGGGGAAAATATTGAGAAAGTAAACCAAAAAGGAAAGAGAACGCTCTAAAGCAGGAGAGATAAAACGAAGTTGGGCCGCGTCCAACGTATTGACGTCGTTTTGGTTCATAACCAATGTGGTTCCGGTTTACTCAACATTGACTCGTCAAATATTATTCATCGGTTTAAAATTTGATAAGTCCAGTGACCATGTCTTTGAAAACGCATGACACTGTCACTATGCTCAAAAGTATGAATACTCTGTTAAAACCAAAATTTGGAAGCAACATGTTAGTTAACTTTTGAAAGAATATGAAATCCACCTCAAAAGTATGAACATGTTCGGGTTTTTTTTTTCGTTCGGTCGGTTATTCGATTACCAATTATTTTATCTAGCCTAGATCAGTTAATCCGACTATTTGGTTAATTTAGTTTTTAAAAATTCTACCGAAATTAAATTATATTGTGTATAAAATAGATTTTTGGGTTTGAGATTTTTAAATTAAAATATGAATAAAATATTAATATTACATTAGTAAAATATCCATATAGTATATCACCAAATGCTCTAAAGCCCAAATAATAATTTTTGGTGTAAGTTATACAGATACGGTTCGTATGATAGGTGGACTAAGTTAAGGCTTTGGGCTAGCAAATTTTTTATTTTATTTTTAAAATCACATATTTTATAATACTTGATGGGTTTCAAATCATAATATTTGAAGTCCATGTTTGTTTTAAAATATCGTTTTTAAATAAAAAAAATAACGCTTTGTGTTAAGTAAATACATTTATATACGTGCCACATATTTTTATTTTTCCTTCTTCTTTTTGTGGATGTCACGTTACGTTTTGTTTTATTTTCCTCCTTGTCATTTATCTATTTTATTGTATGTTTTTTTTCGTTTTTTTTTTGGACTTTTAGTTAAAGATTAACTGATTTTTAAATCACAGACAGAAACTATAAAAAGGACCACAATTTTTTTTTGCTTTGGTTGGACCATTATTTTTATTGGACAGGCCTGAAATTAGACAAACAAAATAAATGCTAACTACCGGAGTCCGCAGCCCATATTATATAGGCCGATAAGAAAGAGATGCAGCCCAATAATCATTAGGATAGGAGGTATTGCACAACGAAATAATTAGGCTGAGATTCCACTTTTTTAGGTAAAGTAAACAAAGAAAGTTAACAAACTAAGCATAACATTTGAGTATGAACCAGAAACAGAAGAGCTTCGGATTTTTCGGAATTTGCAGGGTCAAGTATATGCTTATAAACATTTTCCTTAATACAAACATTTAACGAACTAAAAAAAAAAAAAAAATACACTGTGGATTAGAAAACTTTAAAATAAGGTATTGAATAACTTTAAACATCGGCGTGAATTGTAAAAGAGACCAGACTCGTGAGGATAATACGACAAGTTCGCTGTAATAAATCTAGCCATAGATTTTCCTCATGCAGACTAATAATTACCTGCTTTCGTGCCCACATCATCAGACTTAATCCTGACCGTACATCAACCTATTTGAGTATTTCGTGTTGCAATTTCTAATTGTTAGGGTTAACAACAATTTTATTATAATTAGGTCACCAAACGGAAACACTTGTACACTTTTTAAAAAGAATGGTCGGCCTAATTCAATTTCAAAGTTACATCTTAAAAATGTAGTGGACTAGTGGTTGGCAGGAATAATGATAATAATAATTATATACATAAATAATAAATCGGGATATAATTAAAGAGAAGCACAAAAGCCGAGAAGGACGCATGTGACGCGTAGGGAATCTAACACTAAACAATGTCAGACCCTTCCCAGGTCTTTTCAGATGCACCCACCTGTTTTTTTTCATATTTTTGTTTTTTTTCTTCAGTCACGAATATCTAAACCACTATAATTACGACTCTCAATCTATCACTTCTTCCAATATATGACGTGTCTACTGCTCTCTCTCTCGTTCTCTCTAAATGTGTTTAGGGTTAATTAGGGTTCTTCATCTCTTTCTTCAGTCTTTATAGCTTCTTCAAAACTTTAATTGAAGAGATTTACCTCTTTTGGTGTTTTTGTATATCTATTATGTACAGGATGGAGTTTTTTTTATCCAAAGTACTCATCAAGCCTTTCTCATGTTTTAAAGAGTTAATGGTCTTCATAGTTTTCTTAGGTCAGATCCGTAACATATTTGATAAGTTACTTTGTCTTTCGATAGATCTTGTTCTGACTAAAATGATTTTCTCGAGAAAAAAAAAAATAGAAGTAGAGCTCCTTGAAGTTCAAACGAGAGTTTATTAGGGTAAAGAAAAGCTGCTAAGCTATGGATCCCATAAGCCCTAATCCTTATAAAGAAAAAAGGATTTGGTTGTATGGCTTGCATATCTCAGGAGCTTTAACTTGCCCTTTAATGGCTTTTACTCTTCTTTGGATTGAAGGGAGCTCTACATCTTCTTTCACCATCTCTCTCTCTTTCTTTATTTTCTTCTCCACAATAATTTATTTGAATTGAAGGATCTTTAGTTTTCCGTTATAATTTGAATATGTGGTGATTGTTTTGATTCTGAATCAGTGTTTAGTGTGGTTGAATAGTTTGTTTTGCTTGTAAGAAACTAGGGTTTACGCAACTGCCTGGATAAATGAGAAGATCCTCATTTATTTGTGACTTCCTATATTTTGAATTCTTTATTTCCAAATGCTGTGACTTTCTTTTTATGATAAATCTTTGTTCTACATTTATAGTCCTTTAAGTTATGGCGAAAAATAAACTTCTTCCATATATATAAAGATAATGATCGGATTGGATTTGCAGAATCATAGTTATTCTTTAACTTGTTTTATAGAATTTTCATTTGTCAAATTATTTTATATTACTAGGTGTTGGCCAAAATAAAATTTGAACCGACCATAAATTACAAAACAAAACTGTAATTTATCAGTGTAATTTAACAAAACAAAACTGTAATTTAACAAAACAAAACTGCAATAATCTGGAATGGTAGAAAAAGTTTTATGCAGAATAATTGGAACCAAACTAACTATATACATTATTATGCAGAAATTCATGAAATTATATTTGAATTATATATACATAATTACATTATACTAAAAATATACAATATTAATTATTCTAATTTAAAGATTGTTATATTTTGATCTTAAACTCGAGTTAGTCTTGAACTTTTTAACCCAAAAGAAACCGAGATAAAATTATGTGCTAGTTTAAACTTATTCCTAGAATTCAAATATCCCAAAATAATTAATCCAGAAAACAAAATTCCGCGAGCATAGATCACCATGTCGATTGGGTTCAAGAGTAGATCAGTAATTTTTATTTTGATGGCTCTGGTAGAGAACAATTCTTGAAACGTTGATTCTTATGCTCTCTTCTTGTTTTGTTTAAAAATGAGAAAACAAAACTGCTAGGTTCAGAATGATAATGATTCTTGGATTGTCGATCTCTTACTAACTTCTTGAAGATGTGTTTATGGCCTTTAAATCTTTCATTCTAAGAACTGTAGACTTAATGTACTACTTTGTATAGTTATAAAGTCGTAAGTATAAAATTTTCATAACAACATCAACTGCCTTTCAGTCTTATGATTTCAGCACACTAAGAATATCTTGTAGACGCATAGTATGTCTTCATACAATCTTACTGCCCACATGTGGTTCTTGGTGCTGTATGTGTAGAAAACTTATCTGGCCGGTCTTGCTTTCTTTGCTAAATCGGATGTAGACGGTTATCATTATGTTGATTATCTACTTTCGAAGTTTTAAAACTTGGTCCTCGTTTTTGACTTAGTCGTAGTATGTTGCATTTTAGATGTATTGAGAACTGACACATTCGCCAGATTTCAAAGAAAAGCCAAAAACCATTCATTTTTTTTTGTGTTTTTTGTTCTTGTCAAATGCCAGGGTAGGTCAGCCTCCGTTACGAAAATCTCTCGGAAGAAGACCAAATACGAACGCTTGTTAATGAAGAACAAATCATATATGTCTATGTAATCCATGTCAACAATTATCTAAGATATCAGTCACTTAATTCTCGACTCCTTTTTAAAAATTTTGCATAGTTAGATCAATTGCTTTTCATAATAGTTAACGACATAGATTTTGTAATCAGTTTATAAATATGATTACAAAATCTAATAGACTAGTTAAGTGGTGAAACCGATAAAAAAGATACACCAGAAACATTTTGATTAGAGGAGATTTACAACTATTCATATTTCATGGTAAAAATCTATTTTCATTCGTACATTAGGACTGGCCTCATGGAAATAAATAAGGCTATTAATCTTCCCCTTACGGCAGAAATGGTTTGTTGCAATTGCACATATGAGATATGGACCATATCAAAATACTCCCATTAACACAAGGTCAAATCTAGCCCAATAGGCCCAACTTAAGGCCCATTAATTTCAACCCTAAACATTTCCTTGAATTTAAGGTCAAATTCGCTCTTTTCTACCAAATCGTATTGAAGGGCACAATGCGTGCTCACACTGACATAGTCACAGCCATAGCTTGATCGCTACTCCGTGACATGATCGTCTCAGCTTCCCGCGACAAATCGATCATCCTTTGGAAACTCACCAAAGTATCATTAAAGACGTTGCGCAGAGATGTCTCACTGGTCAATCTCAAATCGTTGAAGATGTTGTGCTTTCTTCCGACAGCTGGGACAGTGAGCTTCATCTTTGGGATCTCGCTGCTGCTGTCTCCACTCGTAGATTCGTTGGACATACCAAAGATGTGTTCTCTGTTGTGTTCTCTCTCGATAACCGTCAGATCGTATCAGCGTCGCGTGACCGTACGATCAAGTTGTGGAACACATTAAGAGATGTATGTCTCTTGAAATTTAGAGAGATGCAAATTATTTTGAATTGTCCATTTGTTAACATCATGGTGGATGACCGGAACCTATTGTCGTGGTGGTTTCTAGTATTGTTGTTCTTGTGTCATTAACCACTTTAAACATTATAATATGTGTAGTGCTACTCAATATTCTAAACCGATTTTTTTTATAGATTTAACATCATGGTTGATTGTTCTTAATTTCTACTGCAAATGTAGAAGAAGTTACTGCTTATTTTATTTTTAAAATACTAGATATATAATATAATAAATACTCACTCTGTTTCTAAATGATGAATTTTTTAGATTTTTTACACATATTAAGAAAAAATTTAATGTTTAATTATAATTATATTATTTTTTGTAGTAAACAGTTCCCATAATTCTAAACCAATAGTAATTCAATAAATTTAAAATTTGCAATCAATATTTCTTGAAGTTTACAATTTTTTATTATTTTTTATTTAAAAATATATTAAAAACCTAGAAAATACATCTTTTTGAAACAAAAAAAATTTCTAGAAAATTCATTATTAAAAAACAGAAGGAGTATTTCTAAAAAATATCCTTCAGATACATCAATGAATATAAACTTTAAATAGAAATTTTGACGATAAAGACTGGTTACCTTACATGTGAAAATCAGGTAACTCGTCCTAAAATTCCGTGAAGGGTAGGTGGGCTAGTTTAATTATAAAGACAATTTCCAAAGTAACATATTTTAGTTTTATAATTTGCGAGACTATAACATACTGTTATCACATTTGTACGAAAGAACTGTCAGTTACGTTTAAGTTTCCGATAACACATCTATCTAAATTTTATACTACTAATAGCTTTTAGTTTCTACATTAAAGTTATGTAAATTTGTAAGTTTCTAGAATAGTTTTTTGTTGGTAATTTAACAAACTTACAATAATTTTTTAAGAAAAATATTTTATAATAGCATTAAAACAAGTTTTGTAGATAATTATAATACATATTCTACAAACTTCCAAAGGCTATTAAAATAATTTAAAATTTTGGATTTGAGTTTAGTATTTTGAATTTAAGGTTTAGTTTTTAGGGTTTAGGATTTACTTTTAAGTGATTTTAACATTTTTAAAAATTATTTCGAAAATTAAATATATATTTATATTAAATTTGTGCTATTTTTGGCTAAATTTGGAAACAAAACTTATTTTTGTGCTATCGGTGAGAATTGACTTTTTTTTTAACTTACAAATATTTTTATAAAAAAATTTTAAAATTTAATGTTGTGGAAAAAATCATCGATGTGGATCTCTCCGCTGAAGAGTAAAGCTCCTGCAAATAACAAAGAGAAATGTAGAAGTTTGTAACATTGGCAGGCCCGACTTAAAGCTCAAGCAAGTGAAGCCGTTGATTAGGGCATCCATTTTAAAGGAGCCGATTTTTAGAAATTTTTAATATATATATATATATACATATATATTTTTAATAATATAGATAATAAATTAAGTTTGATAAGTTTTTTAATTAGAATAATACTTGTTAGGCTTTTCTTTAATTAGAGTAATAGTTTGCTAGGTTTTTTTAGTAATATTTATGGATTATTAAATAATTATTAATAAAATTCTAGTTTAGATCATAATTAAAACCCTAAACAATAGAAATAGGCAACAAAATATTTTTTTTCCGTCGTCAATTGTCAATTCGTCATCGTCTTCTCCGTTTCTAATTCTTTTCTCCCTTTGACATTGTCTTCTCAAAACTCAAAAGATGTCAAGGTATGTGATCAATTTATTGCTTATGACTAATAGAGAATAGGATTATCAATTTATATTTGATTTTTGTTTATGTGTTGTATACATAATAGAAAAATGCAATTATCGGGAAGCAACAGAAAGAAGAAGAAGAAGGAAGAAGCACTCACGAAGTCACAAGAAGGTTCTATGTTCAGGTATATAAAGAAAGTTAAGAGTACCGAACTTGAGAATTCTTCTACTCAAAGAGAAGAAGATGAAGATAAAGATGTAGGTGATATTGGTCAGAATGATGAACTTGAGAATTCAGATGAATGTGAAGAGACTCAACAAGATGAGACTGGAAATCAAAGTGGAGAGGAAACGGAACAACAAAATAAAGATATTTCTGATTCAGAAAATTGGGAAAACGTTGGTATCAGATTGAGAGATTTTTTGGTTAAAAAGGGTCCTATGATAAGGTTATCAAGTCATTATCAGTTTCCGAAAGATAGTATTGGTAGGCATTTTTCTCATTCATTCTACACAAGAGATATGATAAATGGAGAAAAAAAAGATAGGCGATGGTTGATATACTCAAAAGCTTTGGATAAAGCTTTTTGTTTCTGCTGCAAGTTATTCAAACATGAAAAATGTGATGGTAATTTGGCAACCACGGGATATAATGATTGGAGAAACTTTTCAAAGAGGCTGAAAGAACATGAAGTTTCTCATGATCATGTTATATGCATGACACGTTGGAAAAAGTTGGAGTTAAGATTGCAGAAAAATCAAATAATTGATAAGCATGCCCAAGAAGAATTAAATAGAGAGAAAGCCATTGGAGAGAAGTATTATTGAGAATATTTACAGTGTAAATTTTATCTCAAAGAAATCTGGTATTTCGTGGAGATAATGAGAAACTTGGTGAACCAAATAATGGAAATTTCTTGGGTCTTATTGAGATGATTGCTGAGTTTGATGCAGTGATGAGAGAGCATGTTAGACGAATTGAGAAAAAAGAAATCTACAAACATTACCTCAGTCACACAATTCAACATGAAATGATTGAAATGCTTGCAAGGGAGATCAAAGTTATGATCATAAAGAAGATCCATGATTCAAAGTACTTCTCTATAATTATTGATTGTACTCCGGATATTAGTCACAAAGAGCAAATGACTTTGGTTATCCGATATGTGGATGTTTCTACAATGTCAACCAAGATTGAGGAATTCTTTTTGACATTTCTGATTGTCAAAGATAAATCAGGAGAAGGACTTTTTGCTTCGCTCAAAGATACACTGGTTGAACTAGAGTTAGATATTGGTGATGTGAGAGGACATAGATATGAAAATGGACTAACATGAAGGGAAAAAATAAGGGAGTTCAAAAAAGGCTGCTAGAAATTAATCCAAGGGCATTCTTCACACCATGTGGTTGTCATAGTCTTAATTTTGTGTTATGTGATATAGCTACATCTTCCACAAAAGCTGTGTCTTTTTTTGGAATCATTCAAAGAATATACTGCTTATTTGCTTCTTTGTCTCAGACACGTTGGAAAAGTCATGTTTAAAGTGTCATAGCAATAAGGTTTCAAGCCTTGGAAATCAGAGAAGCATTACTTTACTTGGCTGAAAGTACTGACGACCCAACAACACGAAGTAATGCTGAATCCCTTGCTCTAAGTGAAATACATGGAATTGGAGGTTTCGAGTTCTTGTTTGGTATGATTATTTGGTATGACCTACTTTTTGTTGTCAACACAGTAAGCAAGAACCTGCAATAAGAAAACATTGATATCGATTATGCAATTCACCATCTGAAAGGGCTTGTGTCATATTTTAAAAAATATAGGAAAATAGGTTTTGAGGAAACAAAGGCTAAGGCTAGGCAAATTGCAACTGATATGGAGATTGAAGCTTAATTTCCTATGAAAAAAGCGTATAATTAGAAGGAAAAAGCACTATGATGAAGACACAGAGTTAGTTGATGAGAATGTGTTATTATCACCAGAGGAGAGCTTCAGGATTGATTATTTTAACAAACTCATGGATCAAGCTCTAGTTTCTCTTGAGTCTAGGTTTGAACAATTCCAAATGTATGAACAAATTTTTAGGTTTTTGTTTGATTTAGAAAAACTAACAGCAGCAAGTGAGGATAGTTTGAAGGCATCATGTTTGAACCTGGAAACTTCTTTAAAGAGTGGTATGCATTCAGACATAGTTGGTGATGATTTGTTTATGGAATTAAAAATTCTCCGAGAATCAATACCAGCGGAAGTTCGGAAACCTATTGAAGTGCTTGATTTTTTGAAGAAAATGGAGGACTGTTATCAAAACACAGAAATTGTTTATCGCATATTGTTGATCATTCCAGTATCCGTCGCTACAGCTGAAAGAAGTTTTTTAAAGTTAAAGCTGATAAAGAATTATTTGCGGTCTACCATGTAATAAGAGAGATTAAATAGGCTGACTTTGTTATCAATTGAGACAGGTATGGTTGAAAGACTTGACTATATGAGTTTAATAAATGATTTTGCTGGAAAAAATACAAAAAAACCATATTTTAACAATAATTGTTTTTCTTCCTATTTTTTTTTTTATAAACAATTTATGGAATTTGGATTTTTTTATATAAAATTTTAATATATTTTTATATTATTATTATTCTGCGATTTTAGATAAAATTTATAAAAACGTATATTTTTTATATTGGTTTAGAGTAATAAAAAACGTTACTCCGGCAGTGATGTTATTCCATGACTCTCTCATGCTCAAGCCGGTAACTTTAACTAGAAGACTTGGTCAAAAATTTTGAAAGAATCTAAAAAGTGAAGAAGAAAGTGGATATCATGACACCGAGCTCACATGAAGAGATTTCGCTTTCTAACCACTCATCTACTAGTGAATTAGACAGCTTTTGGAAAAAATAAGTTTTTGGATAGTTTACGGTAATATAGTAGTATACGTGTTACCGGAAATAAACGACACTGATAGGTTTCTAAATTCTAACAAAGCGTGCTGAAGAGTAAAAAAATAATTCAAAAGGTTTTTTCTGTTAATGGATAATGAAAAAGTGATACTGTAACAAATTAAAATAGCCAAAGAAGTTTACTGGACTAGTTTCCAGAATAAGGTCAAAATGCATGAATTGAAAACAGTCTGTTTTTGATCTGGAAGCTATATGTAAAGTACGTTCAAGAAATTAATGAAAAAAGGAAAATGTTTGTATCATATTGGTGTCGTGTCACGATCGTCCACAAAATCTTATTGCAAGACTAAACAAACAGACAAATCTTAGAATTAAGAAATGCATTAAGTATTCGGATCTAACAACCTAATTTGTAAAAATGAGATCAGCCAAAAATTCTGATAAATTTAGAGTGGCATGTATTGAATCTTCTTTCTACTTTCTTTTATATTAAAACCGAGATTCACGCATAAGAACGGATAACTGCCAAATTAGCTAGAGCTTATCTACACATTTATTAGTTCACGAACCGTTCTCTCTCACTCTTTGATTTTTCTTTTTATCTAAAGTCAATCCCTATGACACACCACTATCACACATCCATACACTTGTCGTGTCTTAATAATCATTTCAACTCGGTTTTGAGATCGGAGTCTAAATTATCAATATATATATATATATATATATATATATATACAAACCGGTTTAGTTTTGTTTTTTTAGTTTAGTTTTGTTCTATAGCTAGTGGTGAAAAAAGCACCTATATAATCACATTTTAGTTACTGTATTTCTTTGGTTTCGTGAAAGTAATTTTGTTAATGATTGATTATATAACCAAATACAGTAGTAAAAAGAAAAAGCTTGAAGAAAAAAAAAAAAAACTGACGTACCTATAGCTAAAATTTGAACCCTCGAAATATATATTGTATTGGAAGGTGCTGCTTTTAATATTTATTCCTTTGCATAACTCTGAAAGAGGTTGATCGATGGTTAATTGCTTAAGAAGGTCTTGGACTGGACGGTGCTTTATACCATATGTGGCAAGTTTTTCGACGTGACAAAATTTTAAGTGGCAAGAAGAGAAGAGCCACGTGGTAATAAGTAGTTGTACTTGTATCATTGTTAGTATGTTACGCTTTTATTTCGTATCAGTATATCTTAGTACACTCATTCTATTACACATATCATAAATGTCTTGTTCTTTCGTCAAACAATGTAATTTTCTTGTCCCCATTCTTAACAATTTGATACGTATACGGACCAAAAACTGGAAGACATGACAGAAAAAGGACCACCGGTTAACTATTTTCAGTCGAAAAAACATATCAAAAATTTAAAAGCTGTAGACAAACTGGAGACTGAATTCATAAATATCAACTGCATCTTTTCCTATCTTATTATTTAGGATTCATATGATCCCTGAAAATATATGAACTTTCTATATATGGATTGAGCTAATAGCACCATAGAAATTACAACCACACAACTCTTTTTTCCGTCTGTAACAACTATTTATAAAATGGTTACGAATAACAACAAAAATGCGTACAAGTATTTATAACGATGCAGGTGGTCGTTACCCGACCGACTTAAATTCATTTCTCGAATTTTGTGGAGCATTGCATGCAAATATTTCTCCAATAAAGAAAAGCGAAAAAAACAGTTGACATTTATTTTAGTAATAGAGTTCTACTCGAAAACAATAATTTTATTATTTCTATTCAATAATTTTAATTATTAAAAACAAAAATACAATAATTTTATCGTCGATGTCTTTCATGACCTTGAATGTTTAGTACGCCTACGTTTTAGCTAATGCTTTATAAACCCAATCAATCGGCTATATTCTTATATATGTATTCTATATTTTATTATTAATTACAGATTAATAAAGATAATTTTGTCATTTTTAAATTATTTATCAAAATTCTATATAATTTGAAACGTATAGTACCTTTAAAAAGACGTTAGGAAATATAATGTTTGAAAAATATCTATGTATAATTTACCATTTTCTCTATGATTTTCTCCATAAAAATTTAGTTTATATTAAAACAAGAAATTTCAATTTCAAACCATGTGAAATACATATGTATATGTATGTAAGTGTTATTAATAAGAAAATATTAACATATATTCTTAAATATATAACTAATGTATTTTATGTAAAATAATAAATACATTAAATTAATATTTATTGTTTAATACTTATAATTTTAGCTTGTTAGAAAAATATAAATATAGTTGAGGTTAAGAAGATAAGTCAAACTAGGAGAGCTTTACATAAATGCAAGAAAGGTTCATCAAATAAATAATGAAATCTTTGGTATTACTACTGAAAATATTATGAGAAAATGTTAAAAATGATTGAAATGTTTCAAAATTTAAAAATGTATGTAATATCATACTTACTTACTTTCTGACCACACACTAGATCACTAAAGTTTTTTGAAAGTATATATTTTACTAGATTTACAACAAGTACATTTTTAAGTTACATATATATGTTGCGATAAAAGTAATATTTTAGTCAGTAATTAAATTATTTATAATTCATTATCCTCCATTCCTCCTAAATCAATGACTAATAGTTTGATAATTTATTCTTTATATGATCTTTTTTCTCAACAATTTGCAATATGCATAACTACACAACAGCGACACTGGCACAACATTTATAAGTTAATCAAGCTTCTTATATTGTATTATGTTAGTTTTTATATAAAAGGAGAATTGTGTTGGGAGATAAATTATTCATATTTATATTAACAGTGTTGAATTATGATCAATTTATGCATTATTGATACTAGATAGCATATCCACCCAGCCAAGTGGGATTTTAGAGGAAAAAAAAAACTAAATTTTACCATGATTCTATTTTAATTTCAGTAGGAAATATTTGTTACTCAATGTTAATCTCTTTACAAATTAATCTAATAATGCAAGATGTTGACAAAAAAAAAATCTAATAATGCAAGATAAGAAAGGTTGATTAAACAGGGAAAGAAATATCCATAATGCATGAATTGACCATGCTTTCACATTTTTAATATTAATAGGAATCATTTTATTTGCAGATATTATTCTCTTTTTATATAAATCATTCCAATAATGTCGAATTTAATTTAGGAAATCTTAATGAAATGTCTTTAGTCATCACTCCCTAGTCAACAGTCAATACTCAATACGATGCTCGACGCGACTCGTTGACTGATTTAATAAATTGACAAAATATTTATTTTGTTAATGAAAAATGACGATATTCAAAATTCATTTTACATACATATGTAAATGTGAGTATGCGTGTGGGTCTATATAAATACATGAGAGTAATCGTGTGAATACAACCATTACAATTGTGTGACTATCATTTAAAGCATAAAGCAAACACATGATCCAAAGAAGATAGGGAGACAAAAAAAAAAAAAAAAAAAAAAAAATCAAGGCAGACATGGGTTTCTCTCCATCTTCTTCATGGTTTCTTCATCCTCAGCTTCATCATGTTGTTTCCAAGATGTCTTTCTTTGATGCCTTTTTATTCTATGTAAGTACACCCTCTCTCTATCTATCTAAATATATAAACTATGCTTTCTTCTCTTAAGAAAATAGTTAATCATACAGTTTGGTAAAACATTTACTATTATTTTGTTAATTTGATTTTTTTTTAATTATATATATATATAGATTGTGCACTTAGTGGACAAGCTAGGATTGTGGCATAGATTTCCAGTGTTATTGGGAGTGGCCTACTTGGGGATGCGGAGACATCTACATCAACGTTACAATCTGGTACATGTCGGTGGGATCAACGGTCAGGGTTACGACACCGATGAGTTCTGTTATCGTACGGCTGACGGCAAGTGTAATCATCCATCCGATGACTCCATCGGCAGCCAAGGCAGCTTTATCGGTCGGAATATGCCTCCCTCTACTTCTCAGTATGGCGTAAGTTTTTCTTGTCTCCTTTATATTCATAATTATTTTTACATAATTTTGCCCAAAATTTTTTTTTTTACTTTTACATAACATACAATTTTTTTTTTTTCGTTTAATTCGTATACTTAAGTAATTGTAATTTTGATCAATTTTAATATAAACGAAATTGTAATATAGCAAAAAGAAAAAAGTAGCTGTTGAAACACTAGAACCAAATTTTGTGACGTATTTCTTTTTAATCTCTACTCACTGGTGGTTGCAATCATGATGTATAATATTCATCTTTTTTTTTATTTTTTTTGTCGGCTTTTGTTTTGATTTTATTGATGCGATAAAGTTTTTCTTGTCAATATTCTTTTCCCTAACTTTTTTATAAAAACAGAAAAAGTGTTGGAGATTTTTATCATTGGGTCATGGGCGGACGCACTCATGAGAGCCACCCTAATTGTATTTTTTGTTATTTTTGCATGATTAGTGATTTATCCACGAAATTATGTTATGAATTATATCAGTATGATCGTAAATGCATAACGGCTTGATACATTGTTTCTTTTTCTTTTTTTTCTGGATCACTAATTTATTTTATATAATATATGATTGTTGATCACTACAGATTTTGGATCCACATCCAAGTGTGGTGGCGACAAAGTTGTTAGCGAGAAAAAGATTCATAGACAATGGGGACCAATTTAACGTGTTAGCTTGTTCGTGGATCCAGTTCATGATCCATGATTGGGTTGATCACTTAGAAGACACCCACCAGGTTTATAATATTTTCAAATTTAACCCCTATAATCTCGAAGATTTACATTTCTTTCCCTCAACTTGATATATAGAATAATTAAGATATTAAAACCTCAACCAGATTGAGCTTGAAGCTCCAGAAGAAGTAGCAAGTGGATGTCCATTAAAGTCATTCAAGTTCCTCCGAACGAAGAAAGTTCTCACCGGTGATCACCACAAATCTGGCGCTGTCAACACTAGAACCCCTTGGTGGTTAGTATTTCAACTATAATGACTGCTTAACTGTTGTTTAATTACCATCCAAGTTCAAATTATAAATAAAATTTGGGGATAGGGATGGGAGTGTAATATATGGAAATGATGAGGCCGGAATGAGAAGAGTTAGGGTTTTCAAGGACGGAAAGCTAAAAATATCGGGGGATGGCTTGTTGGAGCGGGACGAAAGAGGTGTTCCAATCTCCGGTGACATAAGAAACAGCTGGTCAGGTTTCTCTCTGTTGCAAGCTCTATTTGTCAAAGAACACAATTCCGTCTGTGAAATGCTCAAAGTAAGTCATTAAATTAATCCCTTAATTACTTTCTTGTGTTACAAGCAACCTCTGTTTATGTTGAATCTCACTAGTTAAGTTTTAACATTTTTTTCAGGAACGGTATCCAGATTTTGATGATGAGAAACTGTACCGCACTGCTAGATTGGTAACTGCAGCAGTTATCGCCAAGGTTCATACGATCGATTGGACAATAGAACTCTTAAAGACAGACACACTCACTGCTGGAATGAGGATCAATTGGTATGGGTTTTTAGGGAAGAAAGTGAAGGACATGGTTGGAGCAAGATTTGGTCCTATACTTAGCGGATTAGTTGGTCTGAAGAAACCGAAAGATCATGGAGTTCCTTATTCACTTACCGAAGAGTTCGTTAGTGTTTACAGGATGCATTGTCTTCTACCAGACACACTTATTCTCCGAGATATGAAATCTGAGAATGTAGACAAATCAAACCCTGCAATAGAACGAGAGTAAGATATAGAATGTTTGGTACACCTTTTAGGCCTATCCAGCGCGGTTTTTCTTGACCTAGAAAAATGTTTTTAACAGGATACCGATGACAGAACTGATCGGGAAAGGAGGAAAAAACGATTCCAAAATTGGGTTTGAGCAGTTACTGGTTTCAATGGGACACCAATCTTGTGGTGCATTGACATTGTGGAATTACCCTAATTGGATGAGGAACCTTGTGGCTCAAGATATCGACGGAGAAGATAGACCTCACCTTATAGATATGGCTGCCTTGGAGAGTAAGTCTATATCAATACTTCTTCTATATCACCAATTCTCTTCACCGATTGATTGAAAAAATCCATTGACTGATTTGATTTTTCCTCAGTTTATAGAGACCGGGAGAGAGGAGTTCCTCGATACAACGAATTCAGAAAGAATCTATTGATGAGTCCGATCAGCAAATGGGAAGAGTTGACCGACGATGAAGAAGCTATCAAGGTTTTAAGAGAAGTGTACGGAGACGATATAGAGAAGCTTGATCTAAACGTGGGATTGCACGCAGAGAAGAAGATCAAAGGATTCGCCATAAGCGAAACTGCTTTCTTCATCTTCCTCCTCGTCGCCTCCAGGTTTTTAAATAACAAATCAATTATACTACATTAATTAAAACAGAGGCTTTTCTTGCGTCACAAGGAAACTTACTTAGGCTTAACTTCAATTAGGAGGCTAGAAGCAGATCGGTTTTTCACGACGAATTTCAACGAGAGGACGTATACTAAGGAAGGATTAGAGTGGGTTAATACTACAGAGACTTTGAAGGATGTAATAGACCGACACTTCCCGAGCTTAACCAATCAATGGATGCGATGTTCGAGCGCCTTCTCTGTCTGGAGTTCGGATCCTAACCCAAACACTTGGGTTCCTTTGTACCTCCGATCTGCTCCATAAGCTACTGGCCATAGCCGTCGGATGTCACGTGGCACGTGTATCAGTGTCACGTGGTTCCTTGGTATAATTTTGGGGGGCACTGGAATTGTGTAAAATCGTACATATGAATAATCATATTAGTAGAAGAGGTTTAGACGTTAGTGTCTTTGGTTAAATAAACGATTACCCCAATTTCTCCTTACAATTTTTTCTTAACTTTCTTTATTTTCATTTGCCACCTTCAGAAATAACAAATTTTCTGAATCAATTTAAAAACTGATGTGAACCAGAAGTAACAAAACTGGCAAGAATATTCAACTTTTTACATGATTTGGAGATTAGTTTCAAGTCAACCCATGGTCTATCCGGTTACAAAAGCAAAGAAAAGTAACAAAGAATTACATCGGTAACCAAGTTTTATATATTCTTTTCACTGTCGCCCCGGAACTATTAAATACACAAACCAAACCCAAACCCCGAGTGAGAGTGAGAAACCAAATAGTTGCTTCTACAACTCCACTAAGGGGCATAGCATAATTTAAACAGAAAAAGAAGAACACTAAGAATTATGTAGAGATGCAACTTTCACAGCCATCTCAGCAACAGTCTCATCTTGTTCCTCTGCTATGGGATCCTGCAAGATAACACAGCAACACTTAATTCCTCGCACAAGAACAGTAAGTTACAAACATTCAGGCATCTTAAGAATTGGGGTTTCTCTTTGTTTACCTCAATGTTGGTTTTAGATTGTACACCTATGCATTTAGAACCACTGATGCTAGAGCTTTTCATCAGGTTACGCGCACTATACCCTCCTCCTCCATTGTCTGTACCTTCAGGTTGTTGTGAAGCTTTGGGACTGTCTAAGGTTGAAGCTACAGCAGCTGTTGTTCTTCTCTCGATACCGTTGCTGCTTTCTTCGACTGTATCATTCTTGGATGTAGGAACTCGCTCTCTGAAATGCAATGCAAGAACATCAATAAATGCCGGCTGGCTCATAATTTCGAAAAGACGAACACTTGATGCAGAGACGATAGTTTTAATTTAAATGAAAGAAACTCAGAGATTTTATTAATATGTTTGTACCTTGGTAAGGAAGCATGCTGTCTCTGAAGTGCGTTACTTCTTACTCCATGACCTTGATTTTCTTCTAGATGAGCAAACTGCCTCCTGAATCGATCTACCCCACTGCATCAGCAAATACAATTTTCTCAGCCAAGTTTCTTGAAACCAGAACAGTAGTAACTTGTGAACTAGACTATTTCATTCCTCCAAAATCAACATTTTAACCGAAAAAACTAAGATGCAAACATTTAACAGCAATCAACAAACGATGCTCTAAGATGGGTTATCACTAAGACTCCTGATTAAGTACAGATCACCCAAAATTCTTGAAAGTCATAGCAGCAAATTCAACATATTGGGTAGTTTCCTTTCATATTAGCTTGAGAATGTATATTTTATCAATTAGCCAACCTGGGGTACATGAAGCTGAGCTGATTGCCACCACGAAGGTATTCCTCCAGCATCTGAGGATGATATTCTAATATCTATGTTTTTGACGTATTCCATTAGAATCATGAAGAGAGGAGAATCAAAACCACAGAAAAGATGTAGAAGGCTCATTACCTCTCGGTAAATTAACTCTCTGATATCATCTTTTGTTAACTTCTTTCTCTCAAACTCAAATTCAAGCTTTGAAATCGGCTGTGTCGATGGTTCCCGCTCTGAACTTGACAGACCACTGAAGTATGGATCAGCTAATGCCTGGAAATTCAGGCATAATGATATTAAAACAGTGAACATAGAATTTCAGTTTGTTCTTTGAATTTTCATCAGCTTCCAGGTTTTGCATCAAAGTGCCTGTAGTACTGTCACATTAAAACGTTCTCAAACATAGTTCCATCTACCTCATGTAGTAAACAATGCACATACAGATTCTGGTTCTGCAAATACTCTTGTGCTTCAAAAAGAAGGAAAAGTTAAACAAATTTACTTCAGCTTACTTCTTCGGCAGACGGACGATCTTTTGGATCAAAGGCAATCAGGCGTTCCAACAGGCGGAGGGCTGAAGGATCTGCTTTAGGAAATTTTTTAGAGAATGCGACTGGCTGTTTTTTCCTCATGTTGCCAAGATATCTCCTCGCCTTATCATTTCTGATCTGTCAATTTGAAGATAGCATATTCATTTATAATGCAACTCAAGATTACTTTCATTGATGAAAAAATGCTTGATCAAATAGTTTTTTAACTACTAGATAATCTTCCACAGAAGAAAGAGAACTACAATTCAAGCTTTTGAAATCTGAAGCACAAAACAAGCATCTCGAATAGTATAACTGACCTTTGATATCGCTTCTGGAGATGGAGTGCCAAGAAAATCGGTCATTAGATCCAATTGGTGAACCACGTTTTTTCCAGGAAACAACGGCTTCCCTAAAAGCATTTCGGCAAATATGCAACCAACGCTCCAAATATCAATTGCAGGGGTATACTGGATATAGCAAAAGTAGAGTTAGCATGAGATCTGTAATTAAGCCTGAAGCAGGCCATTACAGAAAAGTGGACTCAATAGGCATACATCATATTCTAAGAGATAACGGAGGAGAAATTGGCAATCCATTCTCTTAGAACAAGGAAATATATATTGCACGAAAATGAGAGCTCTATACAAGAAAGTACATGCCTAAAACAGGTCTTTTCAGAGAACTCCTCACAGAATTCAAAAATATTGTAGACCTAAAATTCAGCCTTGGTGTATATTTCTGGATAAAGCACAATGATAGACTGAAACACAGAGCAGAGATGAAGTGAAGATATTAATGAACAATAAAATAACCCCCGAGGAAATGACAAAAACTTAAGCCAAAAAAACACACAAGTGACAGATATAAGTCCATTCTGCTGAGAAGTATTAAGCTTACTTTGGAGAAAAAGGATCCACAGAGTTCAGGGGCACGATACCACCGAGTAGCAACATAATCCTATGAAAAAAGAGTTAGTAAGAGTGAGTACACAAGCACTAAAAGAGAAATGGTAGAACAGACTGCTATCACAGTCTTAGTGATGAATAACTCACAGTCCAAAAAATAGCGGTTGGGGCATCATTAAAAGATACACGAGCTAGGCCAAAGTCACAGATCTTCAATTTGCAATCAGCATTAGCAAGAATGTTCTTAGGTTTCAAATCCCGATGAAACACATTCGCTGCAGCAAACAGAGACATAGTTGTTCAACAAGCTCATCATAGCACAAGTGAAAGAGACTGTAAAAAAAACAGAAACTAACCAGCATGAACATACTTCAAACCACGGAGAAGCTGATACAAGAAAAACTGATGATGCTGAGGAGTTAAATCATCATTAGCTTTAATCACCTGATGAAGATCAGATTCCATCAACTCAAACACAACATAAACATCTCGAAACTCTCTTCGAGAAGGAGGAAGCATGATATGTTTAATCTCCACAACATCTGGATGAAGAAGCAAGCGTAACAACTTGATCTCCCTTAGAATCCTAGTTGCATCAGAGATATGATCAAACACATCGTTGATCTTCTTGATGGCAACTCTTTCTCCAGTGTGAGTGTCTATAGCAGAACCAACAACTCCATAGCTTCCTTTTCCAACAACTTGTTGAATCTGATACCTATTTGCTTCTCCATACTCCGTGAAGAAATCAGCATTAGGTATACCCTGAAATAGCCAGATTTACACATGTTCAATACAATCAAATCGGATTCAAACAATCTCCACATTGCTAAGGAAAATAAAAAATCACCAAGCACGAATCAGAATAGAAACAAAATCTACCTTCTTCTCCATAGGTAAGTGATTTCGTTTGGGAACTATAATTTGCCTTAGCTTGGACGGATCGAAATCGAAATCTTCAATAACGGTAAGTTTCTTCAAATCTGCGTCGTTGTTACCGTCGTCGGGATTAGAAACGGTGGGAGGATTTTGAATCTGAACGTGATGATTATTGGAAGAAGAAGAAGGACGACGTTGAAAAAAAAGCCAACGACGAACACCGTCGACGAGATTGCCACCACCACCCATTTACCAATTAGAGGATAATTAATAATTACAGACTTTGGGGGTTTCTGATTTTACTCTCAGCCAAGCGGTTCTTCTTCAATGATTCCACATTATTCGCCGTTTCTCCCGAGGAGTTGAAAACGTGTTCTTCTTCTCTACTGTACTGTTTTTTCAATTTTTTTTATTTTATTTTATTTTCCCTACTTGTTCCAGTTGAATCTGCAAGAGTTAGAGACGCGCGCAGGAGATGACCAAATTGTTTTTTTCTCTAATGAGTCAATATTATTGGAGACAAAATAAACCTGTTGACCAAATCGGTTTGAGTTTTGGTTTACATGATCGGTTAGCTTAACCGGTATGCTTATTGTGACACCTAACTTTGGGCGTTCGCGTGCGAAACTTCAAAACGTTGATTTCTTTTTTATTTAGCAGAATATTTTCTTTTATTCTTTACAATTCAGCCACACATAGACCGCAGATTAAATTCAAACGCACTAGTATAAACAGATTACAAACTCCATTAGAAAACCTATTGTCAATTTGTCTACTTAATTTAAACATTTTGTACAAAAATAAAAATAAAATATTGTTGTTCGCGCATGATTTGTCCTTCTATGGATGATGAGGTATACGATTTTTTTGTGCAAGAGCTCAAGAATATAATTTTAATAGGTGGTAGTTATAACCCGGGTCTTATATATAGAAGATATGCGACTCAGTCTAGCTAGTAAATGAATGATACGTATTTTCGAAGATGTGTGGAGCTAATAACGTTATAAGTTTTCACGTGTCACTTTCTAATAAGTCGGTTTCTACAACTAAGAAAATCATCCTGGATATATATACACTGACATTCTAAATTCCTAAACCACCACGCATAAATATATAAATTAACTAATTAGTACTCCGTATATAATACATTAGCTAGAGTTTTTTTCGATGGTTTAAAAAAAAGTTTAGAGAGAGAAAAAAAGAGAAAAGTGATTAAGGTGGGGAAGTGGTCCCCAGCACTAAAAAAATATGTGGCTGTCACCAATTGGAATGCACCAAATTCTTTTATTACGCCACAAAAAAATTAAAGAGAGTGTAGGAGATTGCTTTTTTCTGATTGGATAACTATGACGTACCATGCGTCACTAGACTCTCTACCTTTCGCGCGTTTTATTCCACGCGCTTCGGTCAAACGAACGTTCTTTTACCTTTTATTCCTGCTTTTGGGCCTATTATAAACTCTTCTTCACACACGCTGACGCAAGGTTTTATTATTATTACGTAAACGTATTTTTATTGGCTTAACGTGTAGTGATTAGTAAATCACCTCTTACTTTCTTTTGCCTTTTAATGTTAAGACTTATGCCAAAGTTAAAAGAGATTTATACCAAAGTTATAGAACCCAAGCAAGACTTACATAGCGATCGAATTTTACTTTTGTTGTCCCTTTCAATAGTTTTCTGACTAGTACTAACCTGTTCAAATATTACGCCAAAATACTCGAATATTCATACTAAAGCTTTTGGCTGTTGGCTTACATAATGAATCTATCAACAAGAGGGTTGAGTAGTGACGTTTATATTCGAGCAAAATCTTTTGGCAAAGTTTTTTTAACAAATCTCAAGCCGCTCAGAATTGAATTGTTGGCCAACTACCATTCAGCATTTAAATTCTCCAATCGTTTTCTTTTATTTTCAATCATATACATATCCTTTATAAAATAAATTTTAAGTGTCATAGTTGGAAAAGTAGATAACTTATTTAAGTGTTCATACATTTGAAGGGGGGATGTATATGAAAATTACGTTATTGGTATAAGATAGACACTTTTTTTTACAGTATCTATCATTCCAATTACAAATTTTATATTTTTAAGTTTTAAAAGTTTTTTCTAAAAATTACATAAAAATCATAATTTCAACAAATAACCATCTATGGTACCGGTGGAAATTGCAAACTTCCCACAAGAAGTTACCTTAATGTGTCGTTAAAAAAAGTTACCTCAAATGTATGGTTTCTGAACCTCACAATCGTGTGGACATTATAGAGTTGACCCCAATAGTATATATATATATATCCGGAATTACCAATACTTATCAAATTAATGGAAAATAATAAATATAAAGTGGATGTAGGTCGACTATTGGCTTACAGGCTCACAGCTCACTCCGTCCAAGGGGATCAGAAGGGGGACAATGATTACCTATTCACATACATAAATCATACATGCATACGTGTGGTCGTCCATATATTTTGACATAATCATATATAGTATATGGCATATCTCTTCTTTTTTTTTTCCTTTTTTTTTGTAAGTTGCAACCACTATATAAATAATTGATCTTATATATACATATAGATCGATAGGTTGAATGGTCGAAGAGATAACGGTGTCTCGCGCATAGTAATCACTTTATTTAAAAAATTTTAACGAAAAGAGAGTTTCCTCAAAGAAGGAAAATAATCGGTTTTGTTACCGTTTTCAACCAGAAAGGAACTAAGGAAGTTGTCTCCTACAAAAATAAGACTGTCAAATGAAACCAAGAAAACATCAGACATAGCATGTAATAATAACGTAAAGGTCGTACTAACTTATACAGTTGTAAATTGTGATACTAAATGGGTTATGCTTGTAGGATGTCGTTTATATGATATATACATATATACTCATAATTCATAAATATACGAGAAATAATGTTTTCTCCGCAAATAGCCGTTATACAAAATACATTATAGACTAATCCGTTAAAAATACCGACGAACGGTGTGGGACCGTGGGTCCGGCTAAGAAAAATAAGTGAATATGGAGCCAAACAAAAAAAGTAACAAATACTCCGTATATAACTAATTACTTATGTTAAGAAAACTAATACTACTAAAGGTACTTAACTCATTAACTAATTGAGCTCACCTATATTGTTATTATGGAAAATTCCATAAAATACACCAACTATTTTTCGATTTTCATTAAAATACACAAATTTTTTACTAATTATATTTTTTACCCCTTTTAATATTCAAAGTGAAAACCGTACATCCATTTTAGGACATCACGTAATCGAATTTTAACGTCGGTATTAACGGTATTCAACACTGTTTGTGATTTTGTTTAGTTTCTAACATGAATTAAGAAAATTAACCTATATACTCAAAGATTCTTTTTATTAGGAAAAATATTCAAATCTAAATAATTCCTAAATATGTAACTCTAATTTTCACAATCTCGAAATAAAGAGAAAAACTAGGATTTTAAATGTGGTAATGTACATTTTGTATATGTTGTAAATTGAATATACTGTTCAAATTTTGAATATTAAAATAGATAAAAAAGTAATTCGTATATTTTTTCTAACTATACAAAAAATTCGTGTATTTTTGTGGAAATAAAAAAAATATTTGGTGATTTTTACGAAATTTTCTCTTGTTATTATGTAAGGTTCTCTAAGCACAGCCTTATACAATTAATCACGTGCATAATACTAGAGTTATCTTTTCATGGGAATATTCAGTTAAATTTTCATTTGTCTTCCTTAGAATTGACAGCTTACTTAAACAATATGCCATTTCTAGGTCATTCTCAATATAGAAAGTTATTGGTCTTAATTGCTGTGACATTAATGGTTATTCCTTTATGCCCAAAAGAGATACTAAGATCCAAACTATATATTATATATATTTTTAATGAAAACTACAGTAAAAAATAGGACCAAACGCCTTTTGATATATTGTTTGAAAAGTGATTTAGTCAAAATTTATTAGTGTTTCATTATGAAGTTTTTTATTTATTTCAATGCAGATAATATGTACTTTTTTGGTTAAAGATGTAGATAAGGTGTATCTTTTCAAAATCCCCAAAAGTGTTGTAGATGGATCATGAATGGATAGGTAAATGGAATCAAGTTAAAAAAAATGAATCTGTAAAGAGGTGTATCTAGTTCTCTAACCGATCCAAATAAAAGTTTACATTCGTAATTGCTAGTTCAACTGATAAATCTTTTTTAAAAATAAGAGTTTCGGATGGACGGAAAAAAAAAAATAAGAGTTTCGGATGTGTCTTCCTATTTTACTCTGCGATATGAAGAGATTTTGAGCTTCGGCCCAAAATTTATTTTGTAATAAATTAAAAATCTCATATTTTTTTCTAAAATAATTGTTTTACAAAAGAAATTTGTGTAGTAATGAAAAAACAAATGTTGTAGATTCTATGCTTTTTGTAGAAACAAAAGGTTACCGTTTTAAATGCCTCAATTGACGTTAAGTCTGTCTTGGTGCAATTTAATTATGTCCCGATACATCTTTTTCATCTTCGTCTTTTCAAGTTCACGCACTAAGCTTAAGCTGAGTGAAAAAGATACATACGCCTTTTCCTTTTTTTTTGCATGTTACAGTAACTCTCCTCTCCTCTTCAATTCTCTCATAAACCCAGCCAAACAAAATAATACTAAAAACAAAACTTTAATTTCTTCTAGAGGAGAAGAGCCACTCTCTCCACTTGTTTCTTTGTCCAACTTTTTAGACAGAGAAAGTGGAGAGAGAGAGAGAGAGATCAAGTTTGGTGAAAGGTGAGAATTTGCGGTTCATATCAGTACGGAGAAATTGTCAGTCCTGGTTATATGCTTTTTTTTTTCTTTAGCTGCTTAAATTTTTTTCATTTGAGTAGGTGTGTGCGCTTTTAACCATTTTTATGATTTATCAGAAAAAAAAAAGAGTGCTTGACAAAATTCCCAAGTGTTTTTAGCATCTAAGGTTCACTAGCTCAAGCTCTCTGCAAATTTTGCTGTTTCAAACAAGTTCATGCCTTTTGATTCTTCAGTTTTTGGGTATTTTGTTGAATCCTTTGTTCTCTTTGACTGGTCTACTTGGATTCCGGTGAAAGTTTCAAACTTTGTTGAGTCGTTTATGCGGATTCCGGAGAGGAATTAGGGTTTATGAAAGTAAAGGAAGAAACTTTGAAGTTGGGAGATGGAGAAGTTTTAAGACCAGTTGATCATTGTTCTAGCATTAGGAGTATGAAGATGAACATGAAGAACTTTTTAAAGAAACTGCATATCACGCCGAATCAATCAGATGAAGCTGAAGGATCATTTTCAGCAACAACTATGAGTAATCATAACAAGTCTAGCGATGTATCGTCATCACCGAGGTCTCATCACAGCAATAGCCCTGAAATCAAACCCTTTTCTGGTCTATCGAATTGGTTAAGTTCTGTTGGTCATAGAAAAAGCCCTAGTCCACCAAATTCTTTCAATGCCAAGAACAAGAACAGAGCAGCTAATAATGAGGCCGTGGAACGTGGTGATGATCCCGTTGTTGTTACTGGGTCGGAACGTGCGGAGCTGCAGGATTTAGGTTCCAAGGATCCTGCGGTTGTAGAAGAGAATCAGATACAGTTGGCTTTGGAGTTAAGTGCCAGAGAGGATCCTGAGGCAACTCAGATTGAAGCTATTAAGCAGTTCAGTTTAGGGTCTTGTGCTCCTGAGAACTCTCCAGCCGAACTCATTGCTTATCGGTACTGGGTAAGCATTTATTTCAACTGTTTTCTCTACATAAAAGAAACTCTTTAGTTACTTCCAAGAACTCTCTAGTTACTTGATTATTCCTCTCTATAGAATTTTCAAGTGGTTGATTGTGTTATGAAATAAGAATCCACCTTATGGACACTGTTCATTTTCTATTGACCAGCTCATATCCTCTGGTATTTTATTTGTGTTTGCATTTACAGAATTTCAATTGTCTTGGCTATGATGACAAGATCTTGGATGGTTTTTATGACTTGTATGGAGTGTTGAATGCATCCTCATCAGAAAGAATACCTCCTTTAATCGATCTTCAAGGGACACCCGTTTCAGACGGTGTGACATGGGAAGCTGTTCTTGTGAACAGAAGTGGGGATTCTAATCTGTTGAGACTTGAACAGATGGCTCTTGATATTGCCGCAAAATCAAAATCTGTTTCTTCCTCTGGTTTTGTGAACAGTGAATTGGTAAGGAAACTGGCTATTTTAGTTGGAGATTACATGGGTGGACCAGTCGTGCACCCGTATAGCATGTTGAGAGCTTGGAGGAGCCTTAGCTACAGTTTGAAAGCAACTCTTGGAAGCATGGTTTTGCCACTTGGTTCTCTAACTATTGGATTGGCTCGTCACCGTGCCTTGTTATTCAAAGTATGTACCTTTTCTTCTGAATCTCATCACTTTTTCAACTTATTGTGATCCATTTTCAATCGAATATGTGGGCTGAAATGCCCTTTTTAACTTTTAAGTTGATTTCATTTCCTCTGTCTCTTTCTTTATATGAAATTTTGTAGGTTTTGTGTGATAGTGTTGGTGTTCCTTGTCGGATAGTCAAAGGACAGCAATATACCGGTTCTGAAGATGTGGCAATGAACTTTATTAAGGCTGATGATGGCAGGTAATCATCACACTAATGTGTAGATTCAACATTTTTTTATCATCCATGTACTCTGGTATAGATAAAACGTCAAGTATATATGCTATGTTTAAATATGCATATGTACATAGGTCTGTATGGACTTTGCTATGTTATATGTACCTCCTGAAGCTAATACTGAGGCTTGATGAAAGAAATTTTAAGTTACATGCAATACAATTCTGAATTTCAGGGAGTACATTGTTGATCTCACGGGAGATCCCGGCACGCTTATTCCAGCTGATGCAGCTGGACTACAAATAGACTATGATGAATCCGCCTCTTCCGCTAGTCTCGGAGACAATAATTCATTTCAAGTAGCTTCTTCCAGCAACGGGATTGAGAGCTCATTTCAAGAGAATGCAGAGTTTCGTGCTGGGGAACATCGTTCTAGTACTAAGAGTTCCAGGGAGAGAAACCAACCCGGAGGTGGAGGCGATCTCATTGTTCATCCAAATATTGCTAGGGAAGATGTTAGAAATCAGACGAATGTTGAAAAGGCTCCAGTTCAAAATCTCTCTAGCAGGCCTATTCATTCTTTCACCCATATGAGATCACCTTCTTGGACTGAAGGCGTTAGCTCCCCAGCTGCACAGAGGATGAAAGTCAAAGATGTTTCACAATATATGATTGATGCTGCCAAAGAGAATCCACGGTTAGCTCAGAAGCTTCATGATGTATTACTTGAAAGCGGAGTTGTAGCTCCCCCCAATTTATTTTCCGAAGTCTATCCCCAGCAATTGGAGGCAATTGTTGAAAGAAAAACCCCAACTGAAGCCAAGAAAGAGAAAGGAAAAGATTTAGAGACATCTCAGCAAGGAAGACACCAAAACGATTTTGGTCCAGTGCGGTTTTTGCCTCCATTACCAAGAGTGCAATCTAAAGCAAATACACATTATCAACGTGATAATGGCAAAGTTGTAAGTCAGTCTGATTCTTCGCATTCTGAAGCATCTTCGACAGAATATGCCAGGACCGTTCCTGCTGCTGTAGCTGCAGCGGCTGTTGTTGCATCTTCAATGGTTGCTGCTGCTGCTGCCAAGTCTGCAAACTCAGACTCCTCCACCGTAGAACTTCCTGCTGCAGCTGCTGCCACGGCCACTGCTGCTGCAGTTGTGGCAACAGCTGCAGCCGTGTCCAGGCAACTTGAATTAGGCTCGAATAGCGATGGGGATGCTTGTTCTGGTGGACATGAGCCTCAAGGTAGTGGGGACTCTAATCATGTGCCAAGATCAGGGGAGGAAAGAATATCTGACAGATCTATTGGCAATGAAAGTTCCAAGTCTGACTGTGATGATGTATCTGACTGTGAGATTTTGTGGGAAGAAATTACTTTGGGAGAACGTATTGGACTTGGTACCTGACGTATCATCTGTTATCTAAGTCAGATGTAACTACCTCTACGATGAACTAAATAGTTTACCTCTTTTGAAACAGGATCTTATGGAGAAGTGTATCGGGGAGATTGGCACGGGACTGTGAGTATTATATTTGCTTTTCCAATTTATACTGTGAATAAGACTTCATGGAATTTTATAACCATTAAGCTTACTAAATAGAACTGGATGAAGAAAGAGTTTAGCAATTCCTTAGTTTGAGTTCCATATTGTTGAAACTCTTGGACTTGGTAGGAAGTGGCTGTCAAGAAGTTCCTTGATCAAGATTTAACAGGAGAAGCATTGGAGGAATTCAGAAGTGAGGTACGAGCCTTTCTTCTAACCTTTTCTTTTTCCTGATTTTTCATGTTAATAGTTCTATATCAAACCCTTCTTATATATTCTTGTGATGCAAGGTCCGAATCATGAAAAAGCTTAGACATCCCAACATTGTTCTCTTCATGGGAGCTGTGACTCGTCCACCGAATCTCTCAATTGTTACAGAGTTTCTTCCTAGGTAATACTATGATCTTTGCAAGATTTAATTTTTTTATAAGATTCTCATGGCTACAACGACATTCCATCTCCTTATTCATGATGCGCGTGCCTCTGTTTTTCTCTTTTTGAAATAAACTATTTTGTGACCTTTAAATGGCAAAATCTTGTTTGCATCAACGAGTGTTGTTCATGTATTTGCTTGAAATTCTTAAATCTGGATGGTTTGAAGAGGTTCAATTCGGTTGTGCTTCGTTTTTGAAACTTTACCGTACAGTTTTCTTTCCAAACTTGTGCAGAGGTAGCTTGTATAGGTTAATCCACCGGCCAAATAACCAATTAGACGAGAGGAGGCGTCTGAGAATGGCCCTTGATGCTGTATTACTCTTTTTCTATTCACTCTTTTCTTCTTTTATATCTATCACCTGTTTGCAACTTCTCGATTCTTTTGGTAGAGTGTTGAGTAACATATTACTTGTAAAAATTTCAGGCTCGTGGAATGAACTATTTGCACAGCTGTAATCCGATGATTGTCCATCGCGATCTAAAGTCCCCAAACCTTCTAGTTGACAAAAACTGGGTCGTGAAGGTCAGCATTCTCTACATAGAATATATATATTGTTTCTTACCAATTGGATACTGTTAGTTTGCATAACAAATAATGGATTTTCGTATCTGTCAGGTGTGTGATTTCGGGTTGTCTAGGATGAAACACAGTACATACCTCTCTTCAAAGTCAACAGCTGGCACGGTAAGCTGCTAGAAGGAAGTTACTGTCTCCCCTGTCTTAATCATCTCTCTATACAGCTATCGTAATTGCCAAATTTATTAATCTTACTATGTGTTGGTCTTATACAGGCTGAATGGATGGCTCCAGAAGTGCTTAGAAACGAACCTGCTGATGAGAAGTATGCTCTTTGGTCTGTTGCTAAGAAATGTTCTTCTCTGTTCCCTTTTTAAGAAGTAAGGCCTAAACTCAGGGAAAAACAATACATTGAAACAGGTGCGATGTTTACAGCTACGGTGTGATTCTATGGGAACTCTTTACGTTACAGCAACCGTGGGGAAAGATGAACGCAATGCAAGTTGTTGGGGCAGTTGGTTTTCAGCATCGACGTCTTGACATTCCCGACTTTGTGGATCCAGCAATTGCAGATATCATCAGTAAATGCTGGCAGACGTGAGTATAGATTAATTTTCACTGTTTCAGCCAAATGTGAAGTAGTGCTTACACCACATCAAAACAGAATCTTGAATGTTTTACGGCTTGTAGTTCATTAACCTTGACAATGGGGTTTCTAAGTTGTCTTGTTTTTGTGTCTATGTCAGGGATCCAAAGTTGAGGCCAAGTTTTGCAGAGATAATGGCTTCTCTAAAGCGGCTACAGAAACCTGTAACAGGTTCCAACATCCCAAGACCAGTCCCTAGTTCTTCTTCATTAGCAACTGAACATGAACGAAAAGATTGAAAACAGAAGAAAGAAGAAGACGACCATAGTGGCAAAAATGTTTTAGATGTTTGAAGGAAATCAATCTTAAGGGGAAAAAAGCTACAGATGTTCCTTGTCTGGTTTCTGGCTCAGCTTCAGTGTCTCACAGAGCTAATGATTGAAAGCAAATTCATGGAAGATGAAGATTGAAGAAGGTGAAGGATTATGCTGGTGTGTTGTGTGGTGTTGCTTGCCAATGATGTTCATGTCCTCTGTTTTGTTTTACAAAATTGAAACTGTACAGAGAGAGAGAGAGAGAGAGAAAAAAAATAAGAACTATGTTTTTTGCAATTACATATCATTAAAAAATGAAAACTCGTTGACCCATTTTATCTTTATTTAATACTCAGTTAGAACTCTGTCATTCATCACACGAATAAGATAAGGTTCTTTGATGTCTTTATTATTCAGATCAAAATATATATATATTTTTTCTAAAAAACTTGTTTTTTTAAGAAAAATCTTCGAAAATGGCGACTCTCTTCACTGCGACGTCTCCTTCTCACCACCGTTTTGTCTTTCCTTCCCAACATCCGAAACAGAGCCTTCCATCTCAGCCGTTACGCGTTACTTTCACGGAGAATCCGGAACCAGCGGCGGCAGTCACATTGCAGGAGCAGCAGATGACGGATTGGATGGCTTCTCCGGTGACGCGACGGTTCGGAATCGGCGCTGGATTAACCTGGACAGGGTTACTAGCTTTCGGCGTTGTCTCTGAGCAGATGAAGATATCACCACTCGATGTGTCTCAGAAAGACGATAACACAAGGTTGGTTACTCATCAATAACTGTAGTATTTTTGTCAGTATTAAGAACTGAAGATGGAAAATTTAAGTGAATGTTAGCAAATAGGAACATGAATTAGAGATTTTGGTAATTCAAGCAAAGATACAGAGAAAGAATCAGGACTTGAGCTCATAGTTTATTAAATGTCTTTTGGTTCTGTTATCATCTTCTCAAACTGTCGTTTTTGGATTTGCAGAGGTTTAGGAAAGCAAGAAGAGATCGTCTTACCAAACGGCATAAGGTACATTCCCCCATAACAAAGTTTTGATTATGTTTCATCAAATTGAAATTGTTTGAGAGTTTCCATCCATTTTTGAGTTTCCTTAAGATAAAAATTCTGATGCAATTACTAATATGTGGTTTATCATCGTCCCGTTAAAATGTCTCTCTCAGTCTCCCTTAGCCTTAGCATTCTCTATGGGCTATGGCCTTGACTTTTCTTATTTGATGTCATTTTGAGAAATCTTTCTACTTTTTTCGAGGTTGGTTCTGAATCTATATCTGCTCTTACTGAGCCTGAAACTTGCTATCTATTCATCACAAACTCAGGCTCTTGTCTATGGAATTTAACCGTTCAGGTACTATGATCTACAAGTTGGGAGTGGAGCTACTCCAAGCTCAGGATACTTAGTAGTGTTTGATGTAAAGGGACAAGTATATGGAACCGAACAAGTATTTGTCGACACATTTGGAAGCAAAGGCAAGAAGAAGTCGCTAGCGATGGTAATGGACTCAAGACCATATAGCAAAGGACTATGCGAAGGCATAGAGTATGTTCTGAGGTCAATGAAAGCTGGAGGAAAACGTAGAGTGATCATCCCACCATCCTTAGGATTTGGAGGCAAAAATGTCGAATTCGGACCGGGTTTGCAGATTCCTCCATCGGCAACACTTGACTACATCATCGAGGTTGATACAGTTTATTGTTTCCAAACTATTGTATGAGAGATTATGATGAAGCCTCAAAATAATGTATAAAGTTACACACTTTTTCGTATTTTTCCGTGTATATTCTTTGAATGAGACATTTCTCGTGTACCAAATAAACGGCACGGTGTTTGGTTCACAGCCACATAAATTCAGCAGAGTCTCAGCCATACACCAATGACCAGATGTTAAAGATGACGACTTTTCTTTTCTTCTTCTTCTCAGTTTCCGTTAAGTCGGAAACAATAGAAAGGATAACAAATCGTTTCTCTTCGATCGAAAGAATTAATCTTTGGAAGTTTTCTCCGATAAAATGGGAACAGTTCTGGATTCGCATTTCTTGGCCCTCACTGCCATTGTCACTGTAAGTTCTCTGCTTGTTTGAATCTTAATTCCTCTGTTGGTTGTGCGGTAGTTTCTCAGGGAATTACGAATTGGGTTTTCTTTGTTCTCGTATCTGATTTGGTGTTTTAGTGATGGGTTCTACTCTGATTTTGTATTTTTCTGTTTGCCATCATTTGCAGGTGGTTTACCAGTTCATATTCTTTGTAATCACAGCTCTTTTCAAATTTGATCAAGTTACTGACTTTGCTGGTACGACGAGTTTCAGTCCTCTATTCCCAGTAGCTTCGTTTTCTGTTACGTAGGAGTCATTATATTAATTACAGTAATTGGTGTATGTCCAGGTAGCACAAACTTCGTTATAGTTGCTGTATTGACACTTGTTCTTAAAGCCACTTGGCATTTTCGGCAGGTAAGTCTCTTCTCTGTTTTCTCACAGATTTTGTTTTGGTGTTTTGAGTTTCTTCTGTTGATTGAGATTCTTTTCTCCTCACAGATAGTCTTGACTTTGCTAGTTGTGGTATGGGGTCTTCGCTTGGGGATTTTCCTACTAATGAGGTCTCTGCCAATGACTGCAAAATTCTTATCTATTTCTTTCCTGATCATGATAACATGACTCTCTTCGTTGTTTCAGGATCTTGCAATGGGGTGAAGATCGTCGCTTTGATGAACAGCGTGGAAATTTAGTGAGACTAATCATTTTCTGGACTCTTCAGGTAAACTTTTTTATACTATTTTCTTCTTGAGCCTTATTTGAAATTTCATGCTTGTGATCTCAAACTAGAGTTCTTGTTTTCTTCCATGGTAGGCCGTGTGGGTTTGGTCGGTTAGCTTACCTCTAACCATTGTTAATGCAAGTGATGGTGGAGGATCTCTTACACCCGCAGATGTTATCGGTTGGACAATGTGGGTTTTTGGTTTCTTGATTGAAGCTGCAGCTGATCAACAGAAGCTCTCTTTTAAAAACTCTCCAGAAAACAGAGGAAAATGGTGTGATGTTGGAGTTTGGAAGTACTCAAGACATCCAAACTACTTCGGTGAGGTTAGTATTTCGATATTTTATAAGTTCTTCATCTTTGGCAATCGTTCATTACTGTGTATTTGTGGCTTTATATGTTCATCAGATGTTGTTGTGGTGGGGAATCTTTGTGGCTGCATCACCCGTGCTTGAAGGTGCAGAGTATCTTGTCATATTCGGACCACTCTTTCTCACTTTGCTACTTCTATTCGTCAGTGGCATACCATTACTCGAGGTTCTCTCTCGTTATCTCTCTCTCTCCTCTCTCTCTCCTCTCTCTTGACTTAAACATATGGCTGTTTGAATATAAACAGGCATCCGCTGATAAAAAACATGGCCAGTCAGGAGCTTACAGATTCTACAAGAAGACTACAAGGTTTAACGATATTGAACTTGCTTTAGATACCGTTTAGTAAACCTCGATGATGTGTTATATATATAGCTAATTTGTTTCTATCTCGGATCAATCTTTAGTCCTCTGATTCTGTTCCCGAGAGGAGTGTATGGGAACTTACCTGGATGGTGCAAGATGGTCTTTCTCTTTGAGTTCCCATTTTACAGTCGAAATCTCCCTCAAGAGGTGGCTGTTTAGTAAGTGCTTATCCAATTTCAGTTTCATCTCTTTTGTATCTTACTCTAGTGTGTGATGAATTTGGCTTCTCTTTTTTTTTTTTTTTTTTTTTTTGTATACGTGCAAGAAAGTTAGAGGAGACTGCAAGAACGGCAAAGAGAAAGAATCAACTAAAAGATGACTGATTTGTGAAACTCATATTGAGTTATTGTTCTTACAACACTCTGATGAAATTGTGTAAGAAATTGCTTCTAAGAAACTGAATTGTTTGAAATATGAGACAAGTCTTCGCTTATGTGTAAATAAAGCATCAAAGCAAACAAATGAAACATAGTGACAGAACCGGATCTTAGTTGTGATTGGTTAATTTTTATTCTTGTGATTTTAATTTATTTGGATATAATTAAAAATTCATGTACCCAACCAAGTCAAAATTTTCACGAATACATGCAAATAAACATCATCGAAGCATTCCAAAACAATAACGAAAAAATACATTAGTTATTTACTTGTAACAACAGTAGGAAGAAGAGCTTAGCGGTTGAGTAGCAGTGACTTCGTGGATATTCACAATTTCTTTACCAACCGGAAGGACCGTACCGTTACCGTTAATGTGAGCCGTCCCAGCGCCATTGGATTTGTTGTCCGAAGCGATCCTCTGAGTCACAACCTCGTGTATCCGTCCGATCATGACGAGAAATGCTTCTTCGACGTTAACGTTTTCTAAAGCAGAAGTCTCGAGGAAGTAGAGACCTTCTGACTCAGCTAGAGTCTTACCCTCATCTTCTTCGACTTCTCGAGATTGTCGGAGATCGGATTTGTTACCGACGAGGACAACGACGGTTTCGGGATTGGCGAAGTCTTTGAGCTCAGAAAGCCATTTCTTGATGTTTTCGAAAGTTGTTCGTCTTGTGATGTCGTAAATTAGTAGTGCCCCTAATGCTCCACGGTAGTACGAACTTGTAATCGCCCTAAATCTTTACTCGTAAAAAAAAACATAAAAATTACAAAGATTAGAGATCAAAAATAATAATTAAGGATTAAAATTCCATTAATTCATAGCTCCAACAAAAATAACTCACAATTATTTATTTAACTTAATAAAAGTAGCTGATTCACCCTTCTCTTTATTAATTTATTACATAATTTATTTCCTCCATTCTGTGAAAGGATATTAAGAGATTAGGTCAAAAATAAAAAGCTCAAAAGAAAATATACAAAATAAGGAACAGAGTAGGGTAGTCACGAGGTTGCAAAATTAGGTCCGTGAGTTTGGATGATTGCTCACAAAGAATTCATTTTAGGTACGCAAACATATGATATAGATAGAGTTTAGCAAATAATACCTTTCTTGGCCGGCGGTGTCCCAAATCTGAGCCTTGATGATTTTATCTCCGACGTGGACATTCCGGTAAGCAAACTCAACTCCGATGGTTGGTTTAGAGTCAAGCCGGAACTCGTCCTTGGAAAATCTTGACAAGAGGTTTGATTTTCCCACGGCTGAGTCTCCGATCAGGACCGCCTTGAACAAGTAGTCGCACTCTTCCTCGTACGAATCTTCAGCCATTTGTCTCAAGAATTAAAATCTCAAGTTCCTCAAGCCAAACACTATATGTTACGACAAAATAGGAGAAAGATGAAGAAGTAAGAAGAAAGGAAAAAGACAGTTCCTCCGCTGAATTTGGCTTTTGGTTGAAAATCGGATTTAATAGTGTTTTTATAGTCAAATCACTATGTTATTTTTGTAGAATAGTATATAGTCAAATCAATATTTTATTTTTTGAGAATAGTATATTACTTACTTATAGGTAGGCAAAATATTTCGATTCGATTCGGAAAATCTGAATATCTGTAATTTTACGAAATAAATCAAATACTAAAAATTGATATTTTTAAAAAGTGGAGCAAATCACAAATACTACAATTTAAATAAGCGGATATCCGTTCCGGTACACATATACATATGTATATATATATATATATATAATTACATATATATAAATTATAATTTTACTATTTTTATATGTAAGTTTTATAAATTTATGTTCATGAAATTAATTATTTAACTATTAGTTTTAAAAATTAAAGAAGAAATATATTTTTAATGAAATAATATTATTTGGATTAAATTTTGATTCTCTTTTACATTTTTTTATTTTTATAATTATTTTTAAATATATACTGAGTGGATCGGATATCCGGCAAATAGTTAAGATTTTAACGGATATCCGGATAGCTAGATATCAGATTACTTACTAAACGGATACGGATAAAAAAACTAATTATCTGGACAGAACAGAGCGGATTACAGTTACCACCAAAATTCACGATATATGTTCTGTATGTGCCCACCCTTAGACTATTGCTCGCTCGAATTTAGAAGAAAAAAGTGGGGAAAACAAAAATTTCGGGTTAGACAATGATATACTAGGATGAGATCAATATGTCGTCAAAGAGATTATAATAATTCTATTGAATCAATAGAATCAAGATCTTAATTATTTATTTGTTGATTAGGTTTTAAGATTAATAAGAGAGGGGTTCATAATCATAATCATAAGTGCAGCTGTTGGCATGTGAAATCATGTATTACAATGATAATGATAATGTTGTCTTCCTTTTATCATTGTTTTTTGTTGGGATTACAAAAAAAAAAGTAAAGCAAAAGCAAATATTTACAACGCCATGATATCGTCATTCATGTACATCCCGAAATATTACTGCATTTGCTTCATTTTCCCCCCACTTAAATGTGTAATTTTGTTGTGTTGATTGGAAAATAATCAAATATCAGATTAGATTTCATGATGTTCAATAATCAATCATACCTACCTATTTCCTTTTCTCGTTGACATTTTTCACCTAAGTTCACACGCTTTTAAAGTTGTTTTTCTTTATACCAATTGTTATTTGACACGAACTATTGTTTTGATACTAGCAATTTTACAGGATAACTACTTATCAAATGAAATTGAATCTGAGTTTCATATTTTTATTTATCATATTAAATGAACCTTGAACTAATGGTATTTTAAAAATATGATCCACTGATTTTTCTAATAAGAAAAAATCAACGGATCATTAGTTATCCCTAGCGCACCGCTACGTCGTGAACTAGATTACGTGAAGTTAAATTAAATGAAATGGAAGAAGCAAGGTGATCTTAATCAGCAATTTAAATGGTGAGATGAAGATATCAGTATTTATACCATTAAAAGAACTATAAAAGGTGACATTTCACGTGTTTCGTAAGCCCAACCTTGTAAACGTGTATATATATGCTCGATGCCTCCATCGATCGATCACGCCATGTCTTAGGTAACAACTAACCAATACTATTATTTGTGAGATAGACAATTGAGTTAGTTCTACTTAATTTACAATTTAATTCAAAAATACAGGAAAAAACCTTTTGTGGCCTGGGTTAATGTGTATCTCGTGTGATAATGAAAATAAAATATGTTTTGACTACAGTAACTATGGGCATTGGTTCTCTCTGGCTATACAACCGCATATTCGGTTGACAAGAAAGAACTCTTATGCCGTTTAGTCGATTAACAACGAAAGGTTAAAACTTAAAAACAAACACAAATTGGGTTTAAAACCTGGGCCCTTAAAAGGCCCATTTTTGTTAAAGCGAAACCAGGTACGAGAATTGTGACCGAATATTTTTAAAACAAAACCGAATTAGATTCCAATTTTTTAGGCCACACAAAAAAAAAAAAGAAAGAATCATATTACACATATAGTCAACCTAAAAAAGAGAGTCAAAATTCATATATTCCGATAAAAATTCATTATCCAATTATCCAACTCATTAGAACTTGATTAAAAATGTTGATGCAAAAAAGGAACGATAAGCATCGAATGCTTTACATTAAAGTAAGCATAATTGCAGAGCAATAATTAATTTGTTGTAAACCTAGAAACGTAAACGTAGCTGCAGATTACATAGATACGAAAAAACGAAAAGGGATGAAATCGGAACCCTAGGCGGAACCAGCGTTCGCGGCGGATCCGTTGCTCTTAAGAAGCTCAGGCGACGTCATCATCTTCTGAAACTCCTCGAAATTAACATTCCCATCGCCATCAGCATCAACATGCCCGATCATTCTCACACAGTCTTCAACGGAGCAAGACATACCAAGACGATTCAGAACCTTATGGATCTCAGATGACGAAATCAAACCGTTTTTGTCCTGATCGTAGAGATCAAAAGCGTCACGGATCTCTGCGGCGGATGAGGATGATCGGCAAATGGTGGCGAACTCTTCCAGGTTGATGTAACCGTCGCGATCGATGTCGATTTCGTCCAATACACGGTTTAGCTCCGCCTCTGTGTATGATGTTCCCATTGATTTGAAAACGTTTCCGAGCTCTGAAACTGAGATTTTCCCGTCGCCGTTGGAGTCGAATTGGTCGAACACCTTCTTAAGCTCCAAATCCGTCGACGGTGTTGTGGATTTGTTGGTGGTTTCTGGATTTGTGTTCGCCATTTTGGTTTGTTAATTGTGGAGTTGTGATATTGATGTTTTTTTATAGAGTTTTGTGATGCTTTCTTTTTTAACGATGCTTGATGCTTTCTTTTTTAACGATGCTTGATGCCTTTTGTATGGCTACCCTTCACGGCTTTCCATTAATATATATATTTATTTCTATTTTTATTAGCTAAATCATATAGATTTTTTTTTTTTTTTTTGTGTCTCAATTTTTTTCCTTGGCTAATTAGTAAATACTCTTGTTACCCAATTATTAGTTTTGTTTCGTGAATTAAGTGTTTTATTGATAATAAGGTTGATCAATGGTAGAGTTGTAATTCAAATCGTAAATGAAAGTTTACATAATTCAAAATTAAAATTGGAAAACAATGAATTAACCACAAAAATTAGCAGAACGAAAAATAGTTTTTTTTTCTTTTAAGTTAGTTATGTCTCAAACGCTTTAAAAAATTACTCAATATTTATAGTACGTATCAGTGTTCTAAAACGTGATAGACACTAGTTATGCGATGGACGAACGTCTAACGCTTAACCATATACGTGAATATATAAGTGGAGCTTAGATAGATTAGATATATATATATATATATATTTAATAATTATATAAAATTATATTTATACAGTATATTATATATGTAGTGAGTAAAAAAATATATATATATATATATATATATATTAGTTTTAGGAAAGACAAAATAAAAATATAGTTTCAGATATTAAATTCAAAAACTCTTATGTCTGAAAAATAGTTTCGAAATATAAAATGATCTCATATTTTAAATAATTCTTAAATGAATGTAAAAATTGACAATTATGTTAGTTTAAACTTATTTTGTATATAAATTAAATTTCATAGAGTTAGAGACTAATTATAAAATTTATTTGAAACAAAAAGTAAAAATAATTAGTTATATTAATTTTTATTATATTTTAGTTAGTCGCCTAGAATCCGTTTAGACATCTGCCTAAACCGTGTAATGTCCGTCTAGATGTTATTAAACGTTTGAATTATTTGAAACCGCCTAAACTATCCCATACTTGAAATTTGGAACGCTCGATCACTGTATAGTGCCGAAACGCCACCTAAACACCCGCCTAAGCCGCAGTTTAGAACACTGGTGCATATCAAAATAAGGAATAATTACGCGTCAATATCTGCCTCTATGGGGAATCTGAAACTACCCAGTGCCTAGTGGGAGAGAAAGACATTCTCCGTTTAAGATATTATAAGGGAGACTGGAGAGCAATATGAATGTGACATCTGAATAATATATTGTAAACGATTCCGAATATTAAGATATTTATTGAACCATGACTATCATCTGACATTTGTATGAACATTTTCTGGAAATAATTTAAATATTTATACAAACTGTTATGTACAAAAAAAAAAAACTAAATAAGAAATCATAGATATTTAACTTAAATTAATTATAAGTGCCTATATAAGAGTATTAATTTAGTATATATGTGTTACTAGAAACAGTAATAAAAAAAAAATTAAGGGGTGGAAGGATCCTGGGAGTGAGTCAAATTACGTCGGAGATCAAGAATTGCATGTTTGAAGGCATTGTAGGCGAAGATGAGGAAAACAACGGAGCCACAGGCACAAAGTAAGACAATAACAACATCGGACATAAAATCGAACTTCTTATCTATGGTGAGAGCATATCGTACCAATCGCACATCCCCGTAAGCAGCAACGCCGATTATTGACAGAAATGTTAATGCAACAATCATATACCCAGCCGGTATTACCAACTTTAATACATCTCCCCAAAAATTCGAGGCCATTTTCTTCAACCTTCTCTTGTTTTTTTTTTGTCTCCTGATTTATTTTGGTGTGGTCGATGAAAAAAAGGTTTCGTTTATATGTACGTATATATATTAGTGGTGTAGATATTGTCCAATTGCGTTGAGTTTTTTATTGTTTGCTTCACGATGGTAATTAAGCCAAACTTGCATGGTGATAATCAATTATATTTAATAATCTACCATGGGTTTTTGCTAGAGCGTGTCCAGTCTCGATTCCTTTGGGGGATTTTAATAGGTTTGAGATTTTAGTCTAAATTGTATGGAAAGCATGAAACGACCTAATTAAACCGAGTTCCATTTTATTTTTGTTTCTTAACTAAATATGTATATATATTTTATTTTAATTAGATTTTTTTCAAATCAAGTTAGTTGAAGGGTCTATTCGGGTTTAGTACTGTGTTTACAGGTATAGAAAAACAAAAAAAATTAACCCGATGTAAGATTCTTCCTTTGTAATCTGATTTTTGTTTAATTTACTTTTAAACCGCGGTCCAACTAATTGGACATCACTAATTTATCAAACGCGTAAATGCATGTTCTTTGTAAACAAATTGATGAAATCTTAAGTAATTATTTCTAGATCATCGAACAAGTGAACATTAAGCGGAAGAATAAAAGTCTCGATAACTCTCATAAGAACCATAAATTCGTACTAAATAATCATGTAAAATTATTCATATGATCAAAAGTGAGATTTAATCAACGGCCGTGGCGAGGGCAAAAAGTAACGACGTAGTTAGCTTTGGAACACGTAGCAATGCTAGTTGGGTCATCGTAGGCGTAGGAGTAGGCCTTTGGGCAAGCTACCTTGAAGATCTTAGAGTAAGCCGTAGGCTTGCATGACTGTGGGTTACCGAACAAGCCGGTACAACAATAGCGTGGTGAGTTAAAGGCAGAGCACGCGCTTTTACAGGCTACGACCTGTTTCCCGTCACGTGAACGGACCTGTAGACCAACTGGGCACATCCGATTAAGGTCGCTCACGCAACCAGCGTAGCTACACTTTCCCGTACCCTTCACTGGCATTATAGACATCGCCAAGTTATATCTGTCATTATCATTGAATAACAAGAAAATTAGTTTATGAGAGAAAACAAAAATGTTTAAATTATTGATTTTTATAATAAGCAATTTGGTTTACGGTTTGATTATTTCCTTCGATACTTTGCTATAATCGGTTTAATAAGAGTTGAAAAAAAAAAAACAGTTTCTAATTCGCTTAGCTTTCTGTGTAGGTGAACGAAATTTTTATATGGTTCGGTTTAGTGAAAAAAACAACTAAAAATATAATAAATCATGGATACTGTATTCACAAATATGATCATATTTGTTTTATATATTCATATATAAAACTAAAATATAGAATAACACTAAAATGTGGTTTGTTCGGTTTGGGTTAGTTCATGAAGACTAAAGTCAGTTAAATTTTGGTCCGGTTTAGGCTTTTCAAAAAAATTTCCACCCTACTTAATGTTACCAAATAAAATTTCAGATAATACTATTATAAACTTAATTAATCATATAAATATAAAAATAATACTTGATGAACGCGATTATTAGTTACTGTTTTATAACTGAACCGACAACAAACCAAAAAAGTTAAACCGAACCGAATAAAATTTTTGGTAGACATACCCATCAACGAGGCTGACGTCATAAAAGTCCATGTCATGACCGAGGGTGATCTCGGCGAGTGTAGCCGGAGGTACACCGCCGGCTCCGTTACAGAGGAGAGAACCGCCGCAGTCTCCAGTAGCGCAGCGACCACGGCCAGATCTGTCGAAGGAGCAACCGTGGCGGCCCCAGAAGCGACCGGACCAGAGCGGTGGAAGTTGGAGAGTGTAAGCTCTTTTCGGAGACAGTTTAAATCCGCCGCCGGCGAGGAGCGGTTGACCGGAGCTAGCTTGGATCCCAGGCCAGACTGGGTAAGTGCACTTATTGTAGAATATTACCGTTGAAGCTTATTCATCACAAATAAAAGTAGAAGTAACCCCAAAGTAATGTCATTAGTTTCGTTTGATGTGATTAATATATGAATTTAAATTTAAAAGATCTGATATTAAAATAGAAATACCTGAAGCGTGGGAGAGAAGAAGAAGGAGAGGGAGGAGGAAGAGAGATATGGAAGAAGCCATTGATGCTTCTTATGGTGTTCAACTAGAGTGGAAGACGAAGACTGTGAAGTAGCTTCACATTTCTCATTGCTTTGGAGATTTTCTCTTTATAGAGAGAAAAAGAAAAACCCGTGTCCTATTTTTTATTATTTTTATTATTAGGGTTTTATATAAATAAAATAAAAAAAGAAAGAGTCAAGTTGAAAGTAAATAATTTATGAACGATTAATACTACTAGCTGAAAAACTAGGATTATCGTATTGATTAGTAACTACAAAATGGATTGTTTGTGGTTAGTAGTACTAATTACTAGTACAGTTTGCCGTTTAAAAAAATGGGAAAGAAAAATTTGTACGTTTACATTGGCTATGTTTTTTTAGAGACGCTGCGACAAGTAACTGCAACTAGAAAATAAACGCAGATCTGTTAAAAAAAAGTCGTTGGAACTGTTAAAAAGAGTCGCTATTACTATTCGCAACTATCGCTTGAAATTCCAGCGACTATTCTCTCTCTCCAGCAACACCTTTCTCTCTCTCCAGCGACACCTCCGTCATTATCGTTTGCTTTTATTATCGTCGTTTTCCTTTGCTGATCACCTTTGTCACCGTCGTTTTGATCTGTCGCAGAGACCATCGCTGACGACTCTTCTTTGGGCAGGCCCATTGTTGCATACATGAGACAACGATGTTAAAAGAAAGAAATAATATGTGTTTCGGGGAATGTAGTAATGACAAAACTTATCACACCCCTCAAGGCTGTCAGAAGAGTACTAAAGTCGAACCTTTGTTCTATGACTCGTAAGTTAATGAATATTTTTACATTTTCACATGACGAACTGGTGTCTAAGCAAATACAGGTCCTCAGTTGTTAAAACTCTTTTACACAGTTCACTAGTAATTACCAAACGGTATTAATTTAAATTTAATTTTATAAATTGAAGGTGTCTTTTATATATATTTAAACTGATCGTTTAAATATTTTGCCATTCTTACACTAAAATTCTCGTAATGGGGACTAGTTTAAAACTAAAAATTCACGTGAGGTTTTGGATTTACGTGACAGGCAAAGGAATCTAGCTATGAAGCAGTGAGATTTAAATCTAGAGTTTTCGTTTCACTAAAGAACAAAAACTGTAGGAAAAATAAATTAGAAAACAGTACTTTTATCTCAGTATTATCACAATCGACATAAAAAGATGCTCCACGAAAACGGTGTTTGAAGGCTCTCTGAATAAAGTAGGAATATGGATTGAAATGAAGAGATATTGACAATAGCATTAATAAAAAGGCTCATAGACTTTAACTGAATATTTGGACCCAAAATCAATGCAAATATGGTGACTATAGATTTAACTTGGATAAGAGAAGATGAGAAGGTTCAAGTCAACACTATGATCCAAAATGTATATTTGTTAAGAATAACTAATATTTGGTAATGGTAACAAATATTGGGTTTGAACAAAGAGCAACGTTGTGGTTAAATAACCGATAACTTCTTATTTCTTTAAACATGATATATCAAACCTATTGATCAGTTAATTATAACAATCTAAAAAGCTTGATAAATTGATCATGCGAGCTTTTCTTTAATATCTTCAATAATCTGTGGTGTGATAGTTTTGTATGACTTTTCGCTCGGATGGGCAACATCCCAAAACACGTAACGAGACGCGTCCAAGCACGGTATTATGGACGTCGGCATACAACAACATCCATCAGCTACATCAATGAACCCTGCATTTCTCCAACGAATGATAACATATTAATTGTTTTGAAAATATACACATATGATCAGTTGTCTTGTTGAATCATGTGATTACCTGAAGCTTGAGGGTTGTTGATTAGACCAAGAAGAGGATTGTACATATCTATGTACATGAATTTGGCACCCGGAAATGTTCCACCAAGATTTTCAAGTTCAGCAGATAATTTTTTGTTGAACATATCAGCTGCTTGATTTGAGAAGACTTCACATATTTTAAATAAATTTCCAATCATGTTTCTTGCTCCTGGTAAGCAGCCTAGTGGTAATGTTCCCATAACCGCAAATTTTCTTGCACCCATATCATATAAACTCTTCAAATAACAAAAAAAAGAAAAGAAACAATAGAATATTTTAGATACAATATGACTAAAAATTAATCATATTTATATGTTCTATATTTTTATTTATTTTATTTTATACCTTTATGAGATCACGAGTCCAAGTGACCAAGAGATCAGTGTAGGCTGGAACAGTGTATTGTAACCTTCTAGTCATCGTAGTAAAATAGGTGATAGCAATATCGTTGTTTCCAGCTGAGATTAGGTAAATAGCATTTGATATAATCGTATTTGCTTGTTCTTGATTCCCTACAACACCATTTAGTTTGGTGATGTAGTTTTGGAAGTCTCTAACCTGGTCTGACACCCATATAACTCCCTAATCACACCAAAATATAATCTGTTAAAATTTGATATAAATAAAAAACTTGTTATAATTTTGTGGACAGAATAAGAAAATGTTACTTGTATTCTAGCAGTGATTGCATCAAGTCCAGATCCACCGGATGCGAAACAAACACCAGTTGGAAGATCATTGTTCGAGAGGAATGGATCACGGTATGCTGGTAAGAGATTCTTCAATCCCAAACCTTCGGCTGCACACAACAAAGACATTTTTGTTTGTTAATTATGGCACACACAAAGACATTGCTATCAGATAATATTTGTGTCATAATTAATATTAAAAACTAACAAAAATTTCAACAGTAGATCGTTCTAGAGATTAATACACATACCAATCATATCTGAAAAAACTCTCCCATTTCCAAATCTTCCGGTTGGTCTTCCACCAATAAAATCTCTACCGTATGGGAAAAAATTGACTTTAGTAAGAGTTAGAAGAAGATTATTGTTGCCCGTATCAAGTATTGAGTCTCCAAAAGCGAAAAGTGCTGAAACCGTTGAGTTTCCATATGATTGTTGGGCAGAACCAACATAAAATAGGCTAATGGACGAGAATGCTAATAGCATTTTCGAGAGCATAACGAAATTCATATTTTCGGACTTGTTTTTGGATAGATGTTTTGGTGAATATCAGAATATGAAGGTATAAACAAGATAATTTCTGATCTTAGAGAAAAGAGTAAATATATATACACAATGACTTTTAAAGAAATCAGATAATCAAATTCAACGAATTGTTTGTCAATAAATGTTAATTATCATTGTATTCAGATTTTGGAAAAAACTGCAAATTCAACGAATTTTATATAGTAATTAGCACAAAACTTAAAGTATGAATGTAAAATGAGAAAGTTTAATATCTCTAGTCAAGCAATGGAATCTGTATTTGGTCTTTTTGCCATTAGATATTTTCCAATTTCAGTCATTGTCCGTCCTTGTACAAATCTTTACTTTTAGAACCAAAATAAATACAGTAGTGGAACCCACGTTCATTTTCGTTGAATGAATACTGACTGAATCGGCGATCTTATACTCGTCATTGAACGATCTATGTTTTATTTATTTACTTTATCTTACACCAAACTCGACTCTGTTCGAAAGTTCAACGGCTATAATAATAACCGTGCCCTTATAGTTTGCGAGACCTTCTCACTCGTTAAGAGACTTTCCCAGGCTTGGTTTTTGACCCAAAACTTTTGGGTCATCTAAATTACATCAAAGAAAATATGTGCTGAAAACGACGTTTATATCACACTCATTAACGCATTATAAATTTATAGTAATATTTGATTCACCAGTTTCCAAAATCTTTAGCTTCACATAAAAAGTACGAATCGGTGTAGAAAATCCTTAAACAGAAGAAGGATCTGTCTCGACATCATTGATGTGTGTTCTAAATGCTGCATGAAGTGTGATCATAATTTGTTATGTAATGAAAAAACGAAAAAAATCTTAAATAATATTGTAGCTAGGCCTGGGATTAAAATCCGTTATCCGCGGATATCCGTATCCGTATCCGGCATCCGCTCCGGAAAAACGGATATCCGGCCAAAACGGATGCGGATACGGATAGTAAAATAGCGGATAATACGGATACGGATACGGATACGAATATTGAAAAAAAACTAACGGATAACGGATATCCGTTATAATTTACGGAATGGGCCTTAGCTGGACCAATAATCTCTCTATTCTTTGCCTTGAAATTATGGGCTACGCTAAAGGCCTAAAGCCATTTCTGAAAACAAGCCTTTAAGTCTCTAACGGAGACTTCCAAAATCCAAAACCTGAATATGTATCTAACTGTCTATCCAAACCTGAACTCTTCAAATCCAAAATCCAAACCTGAATCAAACTCGTCAAATCCAAAATCGAAATCTAAATCGGTGTCTTACTGTCTTTCTCCATCAATGCCTTGAAGAAATTAGGAAGAAGATAAGGACGCCATACGGCCATAGAAAGTTCAGAGCTTGAGAGCGGCACCGTAGAGGAGATTAGGTATCTCTCTCCCTATCTATCTTTCAATCTCTTTCTCGAATCTATCTGATCTATCTCTAATCTCTATCTCTGTCTCTCGATACGACGAATTCTCGACCTCTCGACATCTCTCTCTCTTTCTCTCGACCTCTCGACCTCTCGACATCTCTCTCTCTCGACCTCTCTTTCTCTCGACCTCTCGACCTCTCTCTCTCTCTCTCTCTCTTTCTCTCTCTCGAGTCTCGACCTCTCTCTCTCAATCTCTCTCTCTCTCTCGATCTGTCAACCTCTCTCTAGACCTCTCTCTCTCAATCTCTCTCCCTTTCGAATTTGCAGCAAGAACGATTATTGATTCCGATTATTAATGTCCGTGAGTCCAAGTCTAGTATTATGATGCGATATCAAACATCTTATTTCATTATTTCATTAGTTCTTATTTCATTAGTTCTTATTTCATTAGTTCTGAAGGTGTTCCGATGCGATATCAAACATCTTCATTGATGGTTTGGGCTTTATGAAATTTGTATATTTTTTTGACTGCTCTAGTTTTTTTTTTTTTTTTCCGGATATTCGCGGATATTCGCGGATATCCGGATTTTTAACGAATATCCGGAGGCCGAATATTCGTTCAAAACGGATACGGATACGGATATTAAATTTTCGGATAATACGGATACGGATACGGATATGCTGAAAAATCCGGATATCCGCTCCGTTAACGGGGCTAATTGTAGCACAGACAACAATCTTTTTGGTTATAATTTCCACAATCTGTCTCTTTCAGTTTTGTATAATTATAAATATGTGATAATCAGTTTTTCTTGGCGGTGAACAAACCCCACACTTGAATGATATAATAAAACTCGTATAAAAATGGGATATACCAGCCACTTAGGTATAAGTTTGACTCCAGTACCACCGTATATTTAGGGACGTGCATTCCGATTTACGGTTACGGTTAAGTTTTTTCGTTTTTACTGTTTATCGGTTTTATAAAAGCTACATCCATATAAAAACCGTATGTAATTCATTTTGGTTATGGTTTGTTTTTTTTTTTGGTTTTTCAAAAAAATAAAACTATATAAAAACTATATACAATTTGGTTCGCTTCGGTTAAATTATTTTTGATTTATTCCATGATTTTTCAAAAGAAAAAAAATGACATTAGATTTTTACCTTAAACATATATAATCTTTGATTAAAATTATATGAAACCATGAGTATATATATTCCAATATATTTTAACAATTAAATTGTTAAACATTAATATTATTATTAACTATATCATCTTTCAAAGAGTTTTATTTCCTCTTCTCCAACACGTATTGATATAAACCTTCTTAAAAAATAACATAAAACTGAGAAAATTTATTCATATAGCTTATATTACCAAAAAGAGGAAAAAAATATCGCAAAAATAATTAAACGGTAACCAAACAAGTGATATTATAATAAAAAAATTAGAAATCCAAAACAACGAACAGTTTTATGGTTTTGAACCGAACCGATAGAAAATCTTACAAAAAAAACTATACCATCTCAAGCTTCCAATTATTCGTATTAATTATAACAATCTGGTTGTGGTTCACGTAACCGAAAACTTATGATTCCTTTCAACATGATGCAAAACCTATTGATCAGTATTAATTATAACAATTTAAAAAGCTTTGATAAATTTATCATGCGAGCTTTTCTTTGATATATTCGACAATCTGTGGTGTGATTGTTTTGTGTGACTTCTCGGTCGGATGGGCAACATCCCAAAACACGAAACGAGACGCGTCTAAGCACAGTATTATGGACGTCGGCATACAACAACATCCATCAGCTACATCAGTGAACCCTACATTTTTCCAAAGGAGCATATGCACGTAAACTTGTCACAAATTTTTGAGGACTTTCTCTTCAGATAGATGACAATATTTGTCGTAAACTCGTCGTAAATTTTTATAAAACTATTCGTCGGGCAAGCTAGTCGGCAATTCGTTGGGAAACTTTCTGACGCTGTTCCGATGATATTTTCCGACGAATTTCTGATAAACTTTGTCGTCGGAAGTTTCCGACGAATTTTCGACCAATGATAGTCGACAAATCTTTTTATCGAAATTTCGTCTGAAATACCTGTTTCCGACGAATATCGTAGTTAGAAATAGATATGTTTTCTTGTAGTGCATAGCATATTAGACGTATTAAAAATATGATTATAATGTAGCATATTAGACGTATTAAAAATATGATTATAATGTAATTTACGTGTATATAAGCACTTGTGAGTTTTCTTGTTTAATCATGTCATTACCGAAAGCTTGAGAGTTGTTGATGAGACCAAGAAGAGGATTATACATATCTATGTACATGAATTTGGCACCAAGATTTTCAAGTTCGGCAGATAATGTTTTGTTGAACATATCAGCTGCTTGATTTGAGAATAATTCACAAATTTTAAGTAAATTTCCAACCATGTTTCTTGCTCCTGGTAAGCAACCTAGCGGTAATGTTCCCATAACCGCAAATTTTCTTGCACCCATATCATATAAACTCTTCAAATAACAAAAAAAGAAAGAAAAGGAAACAATATAATATTTTAGAAACAATTTGACGAAAAAATAATCACATGACTATATATATTTTAGGTTCTGAATTTTTTGATTTCGTACCTTTATGAGGCTACGAGTCCAAGTGACCAAGAGATCAGTGTAGGCTGGAACAGTGTATTGTAATCTTCTAGTCGTCGTAGTAAAATAAGTGATAGCAATATCGTTATTTCCCGCAGAGATTAAATAAACACGGCATTTGATATAATTTCGTTTGCCTTCTCTTGATTTCGTACTACCCGATTTAGTTTAGTGATGTAGTTTTGAAAGTCTTTCACCTGGTCTGACACCCATATAACTCCCTAATCACACAATAAAAATAAATCTATTATTTTTAAAATATATATATAAATAAGTGGTAATAATTTTTTTGAACAGAATAATTAATTTTTACTTGTATTGTAGCAGTGATTTCATCAAGTTCAGATCCACCGGATGCAAAACAAACACCAGACGGTAGATCATTGATCAAGAGAGTTGGATCACGATATGCTGGTAAGAGATTCTTCAATCCCAAACCTTCGGCTGCACAAAAAGGCATTACTATCAGATAATATCTGTGCCATAATTAATATAAAAAACTAATTAATCCGTTACAAATATATTAACAAAGATCATTGTAGAGATCAATACATACCAATCATATCCGAAAAAACTCTCCCATTCCCAAATCTTCCGGTAGCTTTTCCGCCAATAAAATCTCTGCCGTATGGAAAAATATTGACTTTTAAAAGAACTGCAAATTCAACGAATTTTATTACTGTATTCAAAGTTTGGAAAAAAACTGCAAATTCAACGGATTTTATATAGTCATTACCACGAAACTTAAAGTATATATGTAACCGAGAAAGTTAAATATATCTAGTATCAAGTAATGGATCTTTATTTGGTCCTTTTGCCATTAAACATTTTCAAATTTCAGTTATTGTCCTTGACTTAAATACAAATATTAACTTTAGAACCAAAATAAATTCAGTTGAACCCACGTTTATTTTCTTTAAAGGAATACTGAATTAGCGATCTAATCCTCGTCATCGAACGATCTCTGTTTTTCTTATACCAAACCGATTCTGTCACAAAGATGAACGGCTATAATAAGTTAATAACCATGTCCTGATAGTTTAACGATTAACCCTCTCTAACTCTCTAAGAATTTCTTCCCAGGCTTGGTTTTGGGTCATCTAAATTACATCAAAAACACACACAAAAAAAAAAAAAAGAAGTTGAAAACGACATTTTTATCACACTCATTAACGCATTATAAATTTCTGGTGATTGTCCTTTCGTGAACATCTAACAAATGGAGTTGGATCTGCAACGGGTAATTCGCTGTCACTCTTTTTGTTGAGTGCGTCAAATGAAAAGGGTTACGTGGTAGCCAAGTTACGAGTCATTGACCAGATCCGATTCAACCATGTCGAGAAACAAGCTTAGTATCTCGGTTTTATATCTCCTTATTTCTAAAAATTAAGTTCTATAAATTAACTTTTGGTTTGTTCCTATAGTGGAGCGATGCGCCGATGGCCCAATGTAACAGAGAATGGGTGGGGTTTCGACAAGTTTATACCTCTTGCAGATATCAAAGACACATCCAAAGGTTTCGTCGTCAACGATACCCTCAAACTTGAACTCGAGATCGTGTCCTTCTCTAAAACCGACTCCTTCTCTAACTAGGTTTTAAGATGATCCCACTCTCGTCCAGTTTTTTTTTTTTTTTTTCTCTAATAATGGAAAGTTCGAGTTTTTCTATGTCAAACTTGATCAATATCCAATAGTAAATATGCGAGTAAAATCCATACGATTAAATCGGAAAGCTATAAAAAAATAAAGAAAAACATATTTTTTTATTGATTTGGGAGTTAAACTCGATTATTACAAAGGATTTTCTAACTATCTTGAGAGACAAACTAAAATTCTTAACAACATTCGAATCTAGAGATTTTTAACGTAAAATTGTGGACCTCCTGCTTGATGGCCGAGCTTGTTATTTGTATGAAGAAGGTTGTCGGCTTTGGATATGACTTATTTCCTTACTCTTCGGAAGAAAATCTTTTCTTTCTCTGATTTGTTACATATTATTCGAGCCTATCTTTCCATATTCCTCTTCGCAAGTCGATTAGCGAGCTAATCGGTGCCGAGCTGGTCGGACTTTGCTACTAAGTCGAATTAGTTGTTGGGCTAAATTCATGGGGTATATGGTCAATTCTTGGTTAAAGTCGGGTTAACCGAGTGGTGCTAAACAACTCTCATACAATTAGTCCCCCCTCCTCCAAGTTCGGCGAAGGAGGAAGTAGTCAGAGCTCAGCAAATTTTAAAGAAATAAACATAGCTCGCTTCAAATCCAAGAATATCCATGAACTTCCGGGATTATGTCTTCTAAAACTTCTTCGAAAAGATGAGCTCATGACGTGGTAGACACATGTCATCATCCAAGCGTGTGTGATTTGACGTTTTGATCGGAAGGTGAAAAGCAGCGTAGGTTTTTCAGTTCTCTTAAAAATATGAGTTCATTTCCTTCGTTCTGTGTTTTCAAGCATTCTCTCAAAGGTATTTTTGCTTATTTCTCTCTCTTTCTCTCTCTCTCTTCTTTTACTTCATGTGCATTTGGATTTTCTTTATCTCTCCGCCAATCGACTTTCATTTTTTGAGCAATCTTCGAACTTTCCGATTTATCACCATGGTAAAAAAGCAAAATCGCGTACCCATGGAATGTCTGTCACATCATCTGACATCGATAATCAACCATAAGCTTGGCATCCGGCTGCTTAGAGACGAGTTGTACGTCTAGCTACAGCTCGCTCTTGTTCCGCTTCCAGCTCGGGAGAGGCTGTTCCAAGTCAAATTCAAGAAGGGGTTGATGTTCCTCAATTAGTGGGATAGAATCCCGACCAAGTTGCTCTCATGACCAAGGGTAACCCAAAGGATCCAACCAACCTGCAGGAGATCCACAAGATCAAGCGGAGCTCGTCGAGGTTGGTTTTCACGATACTGATACAAATAATCAAGCCGATTTAACCCAGTTGCTGACGGGATTATTGAAGAAGATATCTCCCTTGTTCTTGATTTTGATGGTAGCATCAGCGGTAAGCCAGCGATATCGACAGAGGAAATAGTTAGCGCGCTGCTAAATAATTGTGGTATATCTAACCGCGGAATTTGTTATATTATCCCTCGAGAGGATAAACGCCCTTGGAATCCGCCAAGAGGATACACTTGTCTTTTACAAATCATATTTCAAGGATTGTCACCTTTGATTCCCGCTGCCTGCTATGCTCCTTGCATATTGCAGCCGTCGCCGCGAAGCGATCTCTTAACTTAGTTTACGCTGTTATATGCCACATTGTTGCTACGTTAGTCCTTGGCGTGGAAGTGGACTTGAAGATCGGTCTTAAATTTTTCGAAGAATTGACACAATCGAAGATCATCAAGGAGAGTCCCGGATGTTTTGTTGTTAACATGCTGGTGAAGTATAATATTCTAATCGGCAAGAAGACGAGCAAGATAAATGATTGGGAACTAAGTACTTTTACGTCTGCGTAAATAACAATTCTTTCGAGACAATCAACTTTGAGAGACGGAGAAAATGGAATGGGGATCCTCGTAGACTTTGATTTTATCTTCTCCCATATTATGAATATACTCGATCTAACGTCCTTATTCGTTTATCACAGGTTAACATCTTTGTGCCAAGGGATTTCCTGCACACTTGCAGGGGGTTTTGTGACATAATTCTTTTACTCAGAGATCGCCATTGGGGGACTATTATTCGCGCCAGAGTTGAAAACGTGATGGAGACAGTGGGAAAGGTTAAGGTGACAACCGAGAACTTTGTTATTGCACTACAAGATGTTATCAAGTCGTCTTCTCAGCAGGTTGCTACTTCTTCTAGTACGTCGAATTAGCTGATTCGCTGGTCAGTTTGCTAGAAGCTGCTAAGGATTATCGTGCTATCGACGCGTAGGCGATTCTCGTTCGAGAAGACGAAAATACTGGCGTTGCCCAGGAAAGTGAGGGGAATGTGATCTTTTTCCGGAGGTTATGGCTCTGGAAGTTGTGACTGCAAAGATTCCCTCCTCCAAAGGGGAGAGACTGCCAATTAATGCTAATCTGGTTGAGGAACCAGAAAAGATGAAGAGAGACATGGCTATTGAGAAGTCTAAAAAAGCGTATTTCATACGTTTCGAAAGTAAAGACAAGGCATTTTCTCTGCAAGAGCCAAACTTGAGTAAAAAATAGATCAGTTACTAAAGCGAATTTGTCCGATCCGACTTCCGATCTGAAGAGATCGGCTTCTCTCCCACTTGCTCCCAAAAGGTCGGTGCTCACAAAGCGTTTTACGTTTGAATACAAGGAGGGCTCCCCCTTCGTCAATAAAGCGATGGCGTGTGCCAAACTTTGTCAGAAGATTAAATACACGTCGAAGAGCTTCTGAATGTTGACTAGCTGAATTTTAAAGACGACTACTTGGGGTCTGCTCGGGCTATGATGCAGGTTATGACTATTTTATCTTGTACCTAGTTCCTTGTCTCTTTGCAAATTTTGTCTTGTTTACACAGCTATTTTCCTTATACAGGCGACAGAGTATATGAATGCTATGACCTTAACTAAGTCGTCATATGCCGAGCTGAGGGGCCGTCATGACAAGCTATTAAAGGAGGCTTCTGAAGGTAAGGAGTAAAATAACTCGCTGGTGGAAAAGCTTGCTACTTCTCTGCGATGAGAGAAAGAGATTACGGTAGAGAGAGATCAGTTGGCTGCAGAGAAGGCCACACTCGCTGGCAAGCTGAAATCAAAGGGAAACCGGCTGAGGACGTCATGAGTCGACTTTGTTATGCAAGTTACGGGCAAAGCTCAGAGTCGTGTGAATAGGTTCAATGAGTATCTAAATGAACAGGAGAATTTTGTTAAGCATAAGACTCTATAGCCTAACCATATTACCAAAGTTAAAGATTCTCTCAAGATCCTGGTCGAAAAGGTAAAAGCGAAGGTTGATGAGGAAACTATGAGGGAGATTGAGGCTCAACATCTTGCAGCGAACCTCGTTGTTGAATCTCTTAATGTTATCGAGCTACTCGACCCCGATCTGACCATGACTCCTGACCCTCTCGGATTCCAAAATAAACGGATTAATGACACGCCGTCTGTGACGCTTCCCACCAGAGATCATCACGGCTCAAATGTAAACTGGATTTGGTAACCGAGCTCTCTTCTTCGTAAGTCGGGAGTTTGATCTTGGTGTGGGGCATGCGCATATGAGAGATTCGATATGTGAATGGAGTCTTCTGGGTTTCTTGCAAGACTCGATCGAGCTCGGGTGCCAACTTTGTTGCTCGATTAACCATGGATTGTATATCATTTAGCTCGATGTGTATACCTTCGATGTTTTGATATCGTTCACGAAGTAGTTCGACGGTATTCCGAGGTAGAGGCATTTCCTAGAGAGGTTACCTTTCTTCAATCAGGTCTAAAGTCTCATCGCGTGTATTGTTCGTGGGAATTTTGTTTGGATTAAACGATCCAATATTTTCAAAGTTGGGATCATGATTGCATGCTACCCCCTAAATATTAACATATCGTCATTTGTTAGTTCCTTCATAGATGGGGTCTGACGCTGTGAGCGATTTCTTCGATCATCTTTTGGTTACTGGAGATTCCTCCCCTTGCTTTGCAAACCGTTTGAGTAGGAACTTCATGATATCTTCGTCCGATGTTTGCTTTGCTGCAACATTCGCAGCAGTGTCTACATTCTACTGCTTGGTGATTCTTTCACGGTTTCCCTTGGTTTCGGTTTGGCCGTAAGGGGTTAGTGCTTCTACATCTTCCTCTTCGTTCTCCGATAAGTTCTCATTGTCGTTTCCCATTTGATTCGCAGGATTTGAGTTCAACAGATCTACATGAGGTGGAGGCGGATGTAAGGCCTTCTTTCCTTGATGAAAGTGACGCTGGTGGTTGAGATCCCTGGCCGGAGGGTTACGGTGGCAGAGCTTCCGTCATCGCTAACTTCTTTCTCGTCTTAGCTTAGCGGTAGAAAAGTAGGGAGACTTTTATGTAAGCGCCCCCACAGACGGTTCCAAAATTATGCGAGTAAAACTAACACTATTAAACCGGAAAGCTAAAAGCAGATTCAAGAAAGTGGATTTCTTTATTGATTTGGAGTTAAAACTCGATTATTACAAAAGATTCTCTAGCTAGCTTGAGAGATAAGTTAGGGTTCTTACCAACAATCAAATCTAGGGTTCTTAAACGTATAATTGTGGATCCTCCCGCTCGATGGTCGAGCTCGTTAATTATATAGGAAAGGTTATCACCTTCGAATATGTCTTCTTTCCTTAATCTTCGGGAGAGAATATTTTCTTTCTCTGATTTGTTACATATTTATGTAGATTCTAGCCTATCTTTTCATATTTCTCTTCGCATGTCAGTTAGCAAGTTAATCGGCACCGAGTTGGTCGGGCTTTGCTATTAAGTCGAATTAGTTGTTGAACCAAGTTCATGGGCTTTTTGGTCTATTTTTGGTGTAAACCGGGTTAAATGGGTGGTGCTAAACCATTATCCTACAGTAAATATCACATATTATATACAATACTCTACAAAGTCTTAGCACCCTATTTATACACAATAGGTCATGGCAAGCCTATTTCTATTATATGGATCTAATCCTAATGCAAAATTGCCATGTTTCTTCTTCCTTCATGAAAAAGGAAACTCTTTTCATATTTCTTTTTTTACTAAAAAATACTCTTCAAACTTCCAATATCCTCTCCAAACTTCCAGCTCTGTAACCGCCTCTTGATTCGTATATTTTCCATTCCAACTCCACGTCATCGTTTTCTTCAGCTCTGCTTCCAGTATCACCTCTTGCACTACTTCATGTACTACTTCACCACTGGTATAGGAGCACTGCAAACATATGTATCTCAGCAGCTTGTAAAACTCGGTCTTCATTATACCAACAATCTCCCTTTTGATGATTGAGTTTTAAAACCAAAACACGAACTTAATGCACATATCAAACATCACTTTGTTGTATCACTTCCTGTGCTACTTTGAAACTAGTACAACAAATGCGTCAACTGCTGCATTAACAGTCATAAGGGAAGAAGAAACAGCGATGGAAGAAACTGTATTGGAAGTGTATCCAAATGGAGTTGGATCTGCTACGGGTAATTCGTTGTCACTCTTTTTGCGAGTGCATCAAATGAAAAGGGTTATGTGGTAGCCAAGTTACGAGTTATTGTTTAGAACCGATCCAACCATGTGGAGAAAAGGTATGATATATCACCTTTCACATCCTCTACTACTTGAACTAATATAGTCCTAATTAGTTTAATGAGCCGTAATTTTAAATTAACTTTGATTTTGATACAAAGAAAATTATTTTAGTTCCTAACCTTTACGATCAACATCTAACTATAACTAGCTTTGTGTTCTATAAACTTTATTAATATCAGAGGGTCAATCGGAAATATTTCTTTAAAATATTATAAAAGACCGTAGCCCCTATGATTTTGGCATTAAACTTAGGATTTCTGCTTATATATTTTTGAATAATTTAACATTTCCAAATATTGATGAAATCACTTATGAGTCTTATCACTCGGACAAGGGACCTCGCAAACACATCATCCACCATCACTATAGTGGTGGTTACAACGGGCCTTTGTATCTTGTACATAAATGCTGCATTGTTCTCGACAATGCACGCATGAGCCAAGAACCGATCCACCCCATCCCAAAATCTGCTTAACTATATCGAACAAAATCATTTTCTTTTATATTTGGATAACAAAAAAAATATTAAGACTTAGGAGATATCAATACACTGAACTACGATATATATGATATATTTGCCAATGAATAAAGCCGAAACTAAAAATTACAGTAGAATTACGTGATCTTTGAAGTAAACCAAAAGGTAAATGTATAACTAAGGCTAACACCACAATGAATTACAAGCCTACAATATTTGATGCATGTGCCAACTCATTACCCTATGAATAAACCTTAAAGATAAATGCATACCTAAAGCAAACATGACAAGAAAGATGATGGGGACGACAAGTGAAGAAGTTGACTTGGTAGTGAAACTGAATACTTGAAATTCAACAGGTATCCTGCTTTCTTCTTTTTGTTCTTGAAATGAAATGAATGCATTTTTTTTCCTTTCTCTTAAATTTAGTTACTTGTATACTGAATATTAATAGACCTGAAAAATGAAGAGACTACTGAAAGGAGATTTATAGAATAACTAGGTAATAGCCTCTGCCATGCACATGCAGATTTTATTCTATTTAATTTTATAAATAAAACTTTATTCTATTTAATTTTATAAATAGTTTTATTTATAGCAATATAGAGATATATATATATATATATATATATATATATATATTTGATAAATATAAAGCATCATTGTTCTATCTTGAAATCATTGTGAGATTCATAGATTAAAGGTATAAAAAACTCCTTTAAAAGAAATTATAGGAAAAAACTAATAATTGTGTTGAATGACAGAACATAAATCTTTTATATATAGGAAAAAGATTGTATAAAATTTAGGTAATATATTCATATTTTTATATTTTATAAGTTTTAGCTTTTTTATAATTGATGAAAGGATAATTTCCCAATTGAAGAATTCAATGCATTTATACAAAAAAAATATAAGACTAAATATTTTAAAATTTGAAATATATATTTAGGGTAATTAGATTCAATATTTTGTTTGGTTGTTGGTTTTAGAATATTATGGATAGTAGAATTAAAAGTGTTTGACAAGAAAACCAGTACTAATTAAATAAATGAAAAATAAAACATGTGAGAAAATTGTAGATTCGCCACATCAGCAACAATGACACGTTTTTAATATATAGAGGCTTTGTGTTCTATAAACTTTATTGATATCAAAGGTTCAATCGGAAGATTTTTTTTTAAAATACTCCATATGTTCATAATTAATCCAACTTTTAGAAGAAAAAAAAACTTTGTTTCAAAATGATAATTTTTTTAAAGTTTTCTATGCATTTTTATTAGTTATTGATAGAATTTTAAACTTCAAAAATAATAATTAAATACTATTGGTTTAGAGTTATAGAAAATTATAAATCATAAAAAATAATGCCTTTAATAAGAAACATATGTGTAAAAAGCCTAAAAATGGGATTAATAAGAAACATATGGAGTATTATTAAAGGCCTTAGCCCCTATGATTTTGACAATCAACTTAGGATCTCTGCTTATACATTTTTGAAGAATTTAGCATTTCAAAATATTGATGTAATCACTTATGAGTCTTGTCATGCGGAGAAGGGAGCTTGCAAAAACATCTTCCTCTGCTTTTACCTTCATGATAATCATAGCTACAACAGGCCTTTGTACCTGCTCCATAAGCGTTGCATTGTTCTCGACAATGCACGCACGAGCCAAGCAGCACATCACCACTACAATGTCCCATATTCTGCTCAACTATATCAAACAAAATCCTTTTCTTATACTCAGATAACAAAAATTATTAAGACTTAGGAGATATCAATACACTGAAGTACGATATATATGATAATGATATATTTGCCAATGAATAAACCCGAAACTAAAAATTACAGTAGAGTTACGTGAACATCTTTGAAGTAAACCACAAAGGTAAATGTATAACTAAGTCTAACACCACAATGAATTACAAGTCTACAATATTGGATGCATGTGCCAACTCATTACTCTATGAATAAACCTTAAAGATAAATGCATACCTAAAGCAAACATCACAAGAAAGATGATGGGGACGACAAGTGAAGAAGTTGCTTTGGCCATTTTTTTTTTCCTCTCTCTTAAATTTTGTTACTTGTATACTGAATATTGATAAACGTGAAAAATTAAGAGACTACAGAAAGGAGATTTATAGAATAACTAGGTAAACATGTGTCATGCACATGTGGATTTTATTATATTTAATTTTATGAATAGTTTTATTAATAGCAAAGTATATATATTTGATAAATTAATTTGTGTTTATAGTAAAAGATCTATATTAGACAAATATAAAGCATCACTGTTCCATCTTGAAATCTGTATATAAGGTATATAAGAAAATCATTCAAAATAAATTATAAGAAAAAATTATAATTGTGTTGAATGACACTATGTATATATCATTTTACTATAAACGCATATTATCATTTTAGGTCATATATTTTAAATTATAAGTTTTGCTTTTTTCTATAATTGATGAAAGAATAATTTTTCAATTGAAGAACTCAACGCATTCAATATAGAAAAAAATCATTATATATAAGACTAAATATTTGAAAATTTGAAATACATAATTATGGTAAGTAGATTGTTTAAAAATTTTCTTTTTAGAGTATCCATTTTCAAAAATGTATCCTATCAAAAATATTTTCAAAAATACCCCTTTTCAAAATTTCATTTGATGTCTATGGCAGCGTGTACGTTTTAAAAACTTTCAAATCTTATAAAACAATAATAATTAGATTTATAGTCATCTTTATAAAACCTTGTAAAAGGGATATAATTGAAAATGAACAGCATTTGGAGGCATTTTTGAAAATCTATATTAACATTTTTTAAATACATTTTTTTTGAAAACATTTATTTTGTAAGATATTATACAAAATGTCATTCAATTAAAAACAAAAATAATTAGCAATCAAAGGGTAAAATTGAAAATATATTTCTCGCTGGAAAATAAATCGGGTCAATATTGTATCCGAAAATCTTAGATCGGATATACACGCAAACAATAATCATTTAATACGATTTCAATCACAAAATCCGGTTTTGGTAATATATTTCTAGATAGGGAGAACAAATAAGCGGTTTTGATTCTAAACATATAGGAAATAGAAACTAATTACTACACCAACACTCCTTATTATTATCATATTCCTTATCTAAATACTAAATCATTTGCATTAATTCATATAATTTATATTTTCAGAGATTTTGTGCTTGCTCACCAATTTTACCTGATATTGATTCGAATTTATGATGAAATATCTGAATTAATTGATTCATATAACATCTTTCTTTTTCTTGTTTTAAAACTATTGTATTAATGAGTTAATAAACAACAAAATGATTATATTTCCATATCTTGAATCACACTCACAATTCCGTATATTATGGCATTGGAAGATTTTTTCAGTTTAAGAAATATATATAAATTAGATTTTTTTAACAATAAATGTGAACATGAATGTAGATAGTTTTCACGCATAAATACCAAAACGTATTAAGCAGTGCAAATCCTATTAAATAGCCTAAATCTATCTTAATTAACAAGCTATAATAAAAATTGGAAACTTACATAAACACGAACCAAAAAAAATATTGAAAATTTAAAATCTTCTACAAAAGCAGCCCCTTAAGTATTGTTTACCGAAATTGCTTATTAAATCTCTCTGAGAAATTGCATGAAACATATCTATTTTTTTAAAAAAAAATTATATTAAATTATATATTTAAATGTTCCAAATATTATCTTTTCCATTAAAAATCCTAAAATTGGACGCTAAAATTTTAAAAGATTGTTTTGCGGCTCCAAAACAAACCCTACAGTTGGACCCGAACGCTCTATAAATACCACATAACTAGATTTTACCCTGCGGTATACCGCGGGTCAATTTTTTTTAACTAAAACATTTAAATTTTAAGTTGTATTTGTTTTGTTAATATTGTTTGTTTTGTTTAGTATTTAAGATTGTATAATTGTATTTTGATTGTTAATTCTAAGATTTCACCTACGGTATACCATCCCGTATTAATATCGATCCAAACATATCCCGTCATATAACCCCAATTTTTTCTAAAAGTTTAAATATTATACTTTAAACGTTTTATAAAGTTTAAATATTTATAATGTTTAAACTTATTACAAAGTTTATATATTTATAATATTTAAAATTGATATAAAGTTAAAGTATTTATAATATTTGAAAATTTAATAAAGTTAAAATATTTTTAATATTTAAATTTTAATAAAGTTTAAATATTTACAATATTTAAACTTTTTATAAAGTATAAATATTTATAACTTTTTAAAACTTTTTAAAAGTTTAAATTCTTTGAAATAAAGAACCGGAATAAACAGAATAAAACTTTTAAATTTGGACGAATGATAAGTCAAGTTTCTTGCTCATTTGTATTCGAAATCATTTTGGTCTATTTTATAGTATGACTCTAAACCATTGTCCAATTTTTCAGGCGATGTGAGATATTGTACACATATTTTTTTATTATTAATTTATTGAGTAATATATATCTGTTTTAAAAAACTTTAATCACATCATATTCAAAAAAAATTCAGATTTTATTAACTAAATGTATTATATAATAATTTAAAATAATTGAAATATAAGATTAAATAAAAGTGAAAGGAGAATTAGGTAGAGCTATTTTAGAAAATTAGCTCAAATTTGTTATAGTAATTGTTGGTGTCAATATCCATTAAAGATTTTCGGATATTTTGTGACCCGATTTCAAAATTGACCCGATCCAACAATGGCAATTTTTGTAAATAATTTCGAAAAACAAGGATTTTTCCCAAATATACTTCAAAAATGTTAATATAGATTTAGAGTAACTATATAATCCTTATAACGAGTAAACTAAAGATATCAAAGCATTATCAATACTTTGTAATATCATGTCATCAGCATTTAAGAATGTAATTTATTATATTTTTCTTAATGGTTTTCATTTCGGCTCTTGAATATGAGGTTTTCTTTTACTTTTTGAGTCATTATTGTTTATTTTACATTTATGTTTGATGCTTTAATACTTTTTAAAATGGTCTGGTTTGTATAAAATATATGTTCATAATACGTGAACAAGATGAATTAAAACGAAAAATAGAGAAGGCTTAGTTTTTGTTTTTTTGTTATACTTTTGTTTTTTTTCAATTCACATTAATTATATTCGATTAATTGTACATGTTTTTTTTCATAACTATAATTCTTAATATACAGTAAACATAGATTTTAATTGTTCTGATTATAAGCAACATCTCTATATTATTACTTCATAATTATAAAAAAATTACAAAACATGCAAAAAAACTCCTTTCATTTGACAATTTTTTGGTTGTCTAATATTATAATTAAAAGAGAAATCAAAGTTTCCTTTGTGATTTCCTACTTTACAATCATACTAATATTACAAAAACTCAATATTTCTTATGTGATACTCCCTCTGTTTCACTTTAATTGATTTTTTAAGAGAATTTTTTGTTCCAAATTAAGTGATTTTTTTCAGAATTTTATGCAAAAAATGCCACAAGTTTACTATTTTATCATTTTGTTATTCAATTCAATTTTGGTCAAAAATTTTTGTCAATTATGATACAGAGGTTATAAAAGGTATTTTATCAATTTTATTAATTTGTGTGCCAAAATCTAAAAAATCAATTAAAATGGAACAGAGGGAGTAGTTGATAACAAAAAATCTCTTTGTGATTTCTCTTTTATATATTACAAGTGAAATTTTAACTTCTCTATATCTCATTTAAATAATAAATCAAGTTTACACCTTTAAAATTAATAACATGAACTAAATCAGACTATTTCTCTATGATATTTTATCACTTTCACAAGCGATTATTTTTTGAAACTAAAATTCACATAACAAACCAAATTTCAATTACGAGCTCTAATATTTTAGTTGACTAACATATTATCCTATTGTACCCACTATACACCACACATTGACATCATATATTAACATTTTTGAAATACATTTTAAAGAAAAACTTTTATTTTGTAAGATATTATATAAAATACCATTGATTTAAATAACAAATTAGAAATCTCATTAAAAGTAAATATGGAATAGAGAAATTATATTCATTTATCCCAACAACTTCTTCAATTAATTCTCTATTATCTATATAACCAAACAAAATTAAAAGGTTTTAATTTTAATTATAAAATCAGAAATATTCATATATTGTTCCATAATTAATAGTTTGTATACATATTTAGAAGATTTTGTTAAGATTAGAAATTATGATTCGCCTATCATCTTTGTTTGAATTTTTTTGAGTTGCTTTGAATTATCATATAATACATAAAATTAATAAAACTTTAGAATTTTTTCTACATTTGTTATGATTCGATTTTTTAAAAACGGACATGTATTACTCAAGCAATGAAAAAAATATATATGTTCAACGTCCCACATTGGCTAAAACTTTTAGACAATAGTTTAGCGTCATATTATAAAAACCAAAATGAATTTAAATTCGAATGAGCAAGTAGCTTGAGTAATTAAATTGTAGATTTTTGATTACTCAAGATTTTTTAAGTTAATAAGCATCCAATTTTAAAAGTTTGTATCTGATTTAATCTGACATTTAGTTGAACCATTATATATCAGATATAATAAAATTTAAACTTTTAAAAAGTTTTAAATATTATTATCGATACATTCAAAATTTATAAAATGTTTTAAATATTATGAATATTTAAACGTTTAAGTTTATAATATCACGGAACGGGTTATATGGTGAGACGGGTTTGGATCGACATTAATATAAATTTAAAGTATCGCTAACCCAGCACTGTAATACGGGTTAGTAAATTCTCAATTTATTATTTTCAACACAACCAATGTTAAAATATTAGACATGTCGAACAGTTTATCTCAACAATATTTTATAATAGTGAAGATTTTTTAGTTCCCCAAAAAATCAAATAAGAAATTTCAATTAAAAATTAATTGTAAAAATTATATTTTACCTTGATAAAAATATAATATGAAAAATTTTAATTTGATAATATATATATATATATATATATATATTTAAACGTGACAAAAGAAATTATCTTGATAAAAAAAATTAACAACTCGTGGATCGAGCGTGTTAGAATTAACATTATTCCGATGTAGGATGAATTAAATGAACGTGTTAATCTCCTTTCACACATCTAATTGTAAAATAAACTGTAATAATAAATAACCAAGTTACACATGTATTACGGATTAAATCTAAAAAACATTAAAAATGTAAATTTCTATAACTTTAATATTAAATTATAAACCGTAAAAATCTAATATTATTATATGTAAAAATAAAAAAAAATTATCGCGTGGTATACCACAGGTTAAATCCTAGTGATATTGTAAAAGCTAAGTAGATTCAATTTATATTATGTTTGGTTGTTGGTTTTATAATATTAAGAATATGGATAGTATAATTAAAAGTGATTGGCAAGAAAGATAGTAGAATTAAATATATGAAAAAAATGTGAGAAAAATTGTGGATATGCCACATTAGCAACAATGACTTTTTTTTAATTTATAGAGGATATTTGAAAATTTAAAATATATATTTATGGTAAGTATATTCAATATTATGTTTGATTTTTGCTTTTCGAATATTAAAAATATGGATAGTAAAATTAAAAGTATGGTAAGTATATTCAATATTATGTTTGATTGTTGGTTTTCGAATATTAAAAATATGGAGGGTAAAATTAAAAGTGTTTGGTAAGAAAAATAGTATAATTAAATAAATAAATAATTAAAAATATGATAAAAATTGTGGACTTGCCACATTAGCAACAATGAGTCTCTCTTTTAATATATAGAGAAAGAGGTTACCAAGCCTAAGGAATACAATTATTTACTATTAATTGATAGTAATTATGATGAAACAAATAATTGACTATAATTACTAATTACGATGAAGAAAAAAAAAAAAAAATATATATATATATATATATGTGTGTGTTTTGAAACAAATAATTGACACGATGAAGGAAATAATTGTTTGTAACTAGATTAGGTACCCCACGTGTTGCACGGGATTTTAATTTAAAACTTTTATCAATGCGAATCTTTGAATATAAATATGATCATTTGAATTTTAAAAGATTTTACTTTAATCATATGCATTATTTTTGTAAAGTTTAATAAAAAACTTCAAACATTTTTCACTACAGTTTCTCTTTTTATTTTCTATGATTCACTCGTCGTCTCCCACATCTACTTTCTTTCACCTTCTATTGGATCACATGTGATATACTCCATTATGAAATTGATTCTCAAGACACAACATATCTATCTCCTCATTACTATCTTTCAATACTCAATTTTTTTTTATAAGTTGCATGATTTTCTTTGTTAAAGTGAAGGTCAGAAAATCTAGAGGAGATGTTTGTCATGAGGTTTCTTTAATCGAGTTTTGGTGCATATAAAATTGTTTTATAGAGAACAAATCTCATATATGGACTCATTTCTATCCACATACATCGGATTTCAACGTCAAATCTTACACTTTATCTTGATCGTTGACGTATTCTCTTTTCACATATATAAGTTGACCTATATTATGATTCTAGATAATATTCTTAATTTTGATTTTCCTAAAATGTGTAACTTACGAACTCATAAAAATTATTCTAATTTTAAAATATATTTATTTTTCCAAAAAAAAAATCTTTCTTATTTATAATTATAAACTTTTCAATCGACCATTACTATTACTATTCTAATTTCCAAATAGCATTCTCAAATATTATTATTACACAGTTTTTATTATTCGATAATATTATTTTATTTTTATTTGTGATGTTTATGATAGTTTTTTGTTTTATTTCAAATCACCTTAATTTTTTTCAATCTATGTTAATCTCCTAAACATTGATTAATATTTAGTTTACTTTTTAGCTATTCCTTTAATTTTAAAAAATCATCATTTTCATTAATTTAATTATTTATATCATTTTATAGTTATAAATAATAATATGTACTGAATCTTTCTTATTTTTTAATCGGTATCATGAATTGATAGTTTAACATTAACATTAACAAATATATTCTCAAACTTTATATGTGTATGTTTCTTCATAAATTAATTACTTTTTATTATGAGTAAAAATCTTCTAAATTTGGTTTATTATTTCAAAAAAAAACTCTTATTTTTTATTCTATTAAATAATTGTAACCTTTAAAAATGATTGGTGTACCATTAAAAATATGATAAGTTTATTTTTCCTATCTCTAGTCATTTAAAATATTTACATATTATATGTTAAGATAGAGTTATCTAATTTTATATTTATCCAATCTCTATTCAAATTTTTCATAGGTTTGTGTTGTATTTTTTATATTTAGTTTTTTTAATATTAATTTTTTTGTAAATTATTGTTTTTCTTTAATGAAAGATAAAAATATAAAGTTTAAGAATTAACTTTACTTTTAATGTTTTTGTTTTAATAAGTAAGATATTGGAGTCCACAAAAAATAAAATATGATGACATAAATGCTGATGTGAACATCCTAAACAGAGAGATAACTCTCTAATTATATATATAGATTACAATATGAAGATAACGTATAAATATGTTAGAAACAAATAATTGACTATAATTACGATGAAGATAACGTATAAATAAGTTTGGAAACATATATTCACTCTATTTCATAAAGAGTGTAATTCTATTATTTTCACGCGAATTAAGTAAAATATGTAAATTTCTCTTTTACCTTTTGCTAATACACTAAAATATTTTTTTCTCTAATTAATCAGTTTTAAAAACAGGAATAAAACTGAGATTTGATTTAAAAATCTGTTTTAAAAATACAAAACGACATTTTTTGTAAAACAAAAATAAAACTTTAAAACGACATTTTTTATCAAACGTTAAGAGTAATTGATTGTAATTACGCTGACAACATATAAATATGGAATTTCAATTATGTCACGCTGAATACAATAGTTTTGGTGAGTTATTGAAATATATGATAAAAGAATTATTTTTTTACTATTCAATATTATTGTACTTTCTTTATAAAAGTCATCAATATAAAAAAAGGTACAATAAATACCTAAACATAAAGTAGAAGAATAATTTTTAAACTCAAACATTTAGGCTCACTCTTGTAACTTATATTAGCTAAAAATATGTACTAACGGGGAACATATATAACGTTGACTTTATCAAAAATTAAACTGTATATTTTTTTTTTATCAAACTCATAGATTAATAAGAAATAAGCAATTATACTCCACTAAGAGAGGAATTGGTTACAAGCAAAAGAGCAGATTTAGCAAGTGAATCTGCTTCTAAATTGTTAAATCGAGGAATTTAGGAGAAAGAGATAAAGGAGAAGGATTCAGGCAAGAAATGTCACAAAGAATTCCTTTGAGCTCCTTGAGGCTACCATTGGTTTTGAGTAGCTTGATAAGGATTTGAAATTCCGAACAGATCATTAGAAATCGGATTTGAGAGAGATGAGCGAGTGAAGCTAGTTGGGTAGGTGCACTTCGAATCGCCAAAGCTTTTGCTATCAAAGCAGAGGATACAAAGAGACGTGTTGCAGACGCTTGAGAGACCAAAACACCATTCGGGTCTTTGAGAATCCAACCTAAACCACACACACCCGAAACTGTGCTCCATGATGCATCGACAAAGCAAACATGAGATCTTGGTACATTAGGGCATGTTAAGGTGGCAGAGAGACGTGGGCTTGGTAAAGGGATGGAGAGTTGAGCCTCTTGCCTGTTGCAATTTGGGTTTTTCCTCATTCTCTAACCTCTCTTCAAACTATACTCTCTGGTTCTATGTTTCACTCTCTCTTTTGTGTCTCTTTGATAAACACCAACACAATTTAGTAACTTAGAGAGAATAAACTTGAAGATTACAATTTTATTATTGGATCCAAGGATGATTTGTTACAACTTCTCACACACATACATATAGTGGTTTTCACCACTTGATACACATTCACACACTTAACATTCTAGCTTTAACTACTCCCACTTAGACATGATTATTCCTAGGTACTAGACTAAAAGCACAAGTAAGGTTAACAACTCTAAGTCTCTAACAACTACTTAGACCTTAGCTAAGCTTAGACTAACAACAACACTCTTCTCTATTATAACTTGGTTATAACTAGTGATGTTAATATGGGCTTATAACTAAACAAAACAATCACATTATTAGGGCTTTAACCAAATCGATGGCCCATATGAAAAAAAAAAACACAAAACAATTCTTGTTGGGCTTTACTCCAGCCTATTAGTCTCTCATGAAGTTACGATATCACGATAACTAATAATAATGCTCGTACAAACGTTACCGAAGCGACATTCATCAAGACCCATGACAAATTGACTAATCTTCTCTTCTTCTCTTTCTTTCTCAATATCACTAGACGCACAACATGTGCAGTTTGGAGGCGGTTTGTATGTATCAAGTTCTTACCACATCGAAGACAAACGACCAAAATAATCAATCACAGCTTGACCATCTTGTTGACACTTAGCCAATTTAGCTTTGAGATTATGGATACGAACCCTATTTCCCACAGAAACCGCTTCTTGAAGTGTTCCCATAACTTATGAGAATCAGTGATGAAAGTAACTGTTGAACGCACTCTTGGTTCAATAGAAGACCGGATGCATCTGACGATCATGGAGTTAACCGAGAGCCAAATCTCAAAGTTTGGATCATTCGCCGATGGTTTTGGAATTGTACCATCGATGAAACCAATTTTACGTTTGGCTCGAAGAGCGTTGATCATCTCGGAGGACCATTCATTATAGTTTTCACCTTTAAACGTCACAGATGTAATCATAGCACATAGCACAAGTATGCAACGAGTACGGCTTAGCTTCTTCACTGCTTTTCGCCGTAGTAACACCGCTTCGCATGGCGGAATCGTCATCACAGGCCATGGCTCCTTTGGCTTTCGATGATTCTCATAACAACACAAAGACAGAAACTCAAATCGATAAAAAAAGAAACACAATCAGGTCTTTTAGAAAAGAGCATGCTCTGCTACCATGTAAAACTAGTGTTGTTTGAATAATACTTTGTGTTATTGAATAATAAACAACTTACAATTGTATTTATACACAAGATTTAGACCTAATCTCTCTACTAGGAATAGGACATATAAACCGACTTAGATAAATGGAAATATACTAGATCCGTATTCTACTACGATTGCCTAATACTATTTCTCAATTCCTAACTACCATTCTAGAGTAAAGCACAACTGTGTGTCTGCATCAAATCATAATTCGTTCACCATATTTTCCCTTGCGTTGTCCTCAATTGTTGATGTACAGAAAATCACGTTGTGGTAAATATTCACATGTCATATAAAACAAAGTTGTTACCTTTTTAACATGTAAATCATAATCAATGATACCACAAGTATCATACTAGTATAAAACCCCATACAACGCCGACGAACAAGCAATAGAATTATCCAAAACAATCTTCCATTTATACGGAAGATTACACATGAACACGAAAGCCCTATGTTTGGGCAAAAAAAAACTAAAATGGTTTGAAAGAAGGGAAGCCTCCAAAGAAGAATTCACAAATCATTTCTATCATTCCATTTGTTTAAACAACAGTAGTAGTGTAGTGGGGACAGCTAAACTTTCTTGAGATTGGGTATTTCCAAAATCCGGCATTTTCGACCTTGGACAAAGTGTGTTTGGCGTTGACATCGACAAGTTTATACCTCTTCTTGCAGGTATCAAACACACATCCACAGGTTTCATCGGCAACGATACCCTCAAACTTTGAAGTTGAGATCCTTGTCCTTCTCTCTTAAAAACCGACTCCTTCTCTAATATGTATTAGGGTTTAAGATGATCCCAGATTCATGATCACTCGTCTGTTGTTTTTCCTATTTGAACCGCGGAGAGATAGTACTTAGGTGACTAATCTTCGCTATGTAATTTCCACAAGTGGCCAAGTGGATTACTATCACTCTGGTTCATTGTTTTTGTTTCTGTTCAATAATGGGGAGCTCGAGCTTTTCTATGTATAACTTGATCAATCCGATTTCAAAATAATACATATATATTAAATACCAAACGCTGGATAGGCTGTAAAATGGAGACATTAAAGGAAGCTCACAGCTACATATAGCTTGAAGAGATAATAATAGCAGGGAAGTGGGTTTTGAGATGATCTACAAACCCAAATTTATTTTATGTTTGTGATTAATTATAAAAATGCCATAATCAGTTTCTCTTGGCGATGAACAAACCCCACTTCTGCTCACCACTTGAGCTCCTAAGTAGCTTTGACTTCCACCCCCCTACAATATCCTCGTAATCCTCTTTCGAGAAGTCGCTGATGAATTCATCCTTCTCCTTCTCCACTGCATCCAGTTCCCGTTTCAGGACTTTCATGAACTGATGAAAAGGCAAACAGCAAATTGGTTTCAACTTCTTTTTGAAAGCATATATAGAGTTTACTGTAGAGAAGCGTTTCTTACCTGATCGGTTCTATCCTCTGCGATTACCTCCTCGAATCCAGCATCTTTCAGCATCTGTCAAACCAAGCAAGTTTAGGGCGACTAAATTCTTCGGTGATTTTTTTTTTTAAGTAGAAGAGGAGACAGGTTCCATCCATCTCTGTATACCTGACTGTATGCTTGTACATCATGAAGATCATAACCTCGTTGCTTGATGTAGTTTGCAAAGTCTGGAGATGGGGTTTTGGGGCTTCTGCAGTAATCGGTAATGAGAATTTTTCCTCCGGGCTTCAACCATTTGTAGAATGTTCTAAACAATGCTGGCTTGTCCTGAGAGTAAAGACCATCGATTACAAATTAAAGTAAAGATGAGAGAGAGATCCCCGCGAACCACGCTACAGAATGAAGTCATAAGGGAAGAAGAAACAGCGGAAGCTTATACTTGGATATGCAGAATGGTATCTCTGCTGTAAATAACATCAAAGGTGTTATCAGGATACTCCTTCTTGGTGCAATCAGCTACTTCGAATTCTACAGAGCATTTGAGTCCTATTGCGTGTTCGAGCGCAAAAGAGATCATGTTTACAGATAAATCAATGCCCACAACATCCACGTCAAAGTTCTCAGCCATGTAGAAGTCCCCTCCTCCGATTCCGCATCCAACGTCTAGAACTTTCTGGCCGGGTTTCAGATCCAGCTTATCCACAAATTCTTTTGTCGTCTCTATATCAAAGGTCAAAACAAAAGAAGAAGGAAAGATACTTCACTTGCATATAGTAAAAATGGAAAAGTAGAACTCCATATACAGAACCATAAGTACATAAAAATTGATACAAACTCAATGACTAAAGAGTATACCGAGTCCTCCTGTACTCACAAACCCTTGTCCAAAGACACGCTCATAGCGTAAGATACCACTAGACTTGTACTGGACATTGTCCAAGAAGCGTTGGAAGCCCCTATCATTATCCGAACTGACTTTCTGCCAAAGCCAGCATATCTGAAATTTCGTGAAAATTATAATATGAATCCGATCATATGAGAGATACCATCAAAGGGTAAGGGTGGCTAAAATCATGAAGACGCCTATTACCTGGTTCTGGTTCTTTTTGCTTCTCACATAAGCTCCAACGCATTTACAACTAACCAAAGAAAGCTCGTACGAATTCCCAACATCGTCATTCATATGGCATTCTTTGAAAAGCTGAAAAGAATTCATGCACCAGAATTCAAAATAATTGTCCAGAAACAGAAGAATGGAGGTAAATATAGGTAGCACACCTTTGTGTAAAATTTGGGTTCACGGTAGTGTGTTGGGTTGTACTTGCGCTTGTTATCACCAGACTGATGGAAGCAAGACTCCCGAAAGAAAATATACCCACCAACCTTTGTCCATTGTAACATCTTTTTCGCCAAATCTTCAACCTGCAATTTGATGAAATGACAATAACTTTGTCAAGGGATATAAATGAGCGACTATTTGAATATTAAAACCACTCTTAATACGTGAAAGTAAATATGGACAGGTGATTAATATCTCTAGCACATGGCGCGCAACTGAGTGAAGCTCAAGATGCTTTATGGTTCAGTTTTGTCATTTGAAGTGCCAAGAAACATTAGAAACTACTGCTTCCAGTCATTGTTTGACATCTTAATATAATAAAAAGAGAAGTACATTTTAAACAATGTCCTAAATCAATTATTTATTTACTTCGATTGCCATTAAAACTATGTGTAGAATATGTTTTGTTACAATTAGAAAAAGTAATTTTAGAATTAAAATAATTGAATCAAAATCATTTGTTTAAAAAATATTAAATCTCTCTCCTCTAATTTTGTCAACAAAATTATTTCCTTTAACTAATTTAGAGATATTCCAAAGATTTTATTAAAAATTCTCCTTTCATTTTTGTTTGATCATATTTTAAAAACATTTAAATTAATGCATAGTTCATATAGTAAATAAATATCTAGATTTTTTTCTGCATATGTTGTGTTTCGAATTTTTAAAAACGGGATTAAAAATTTTGTTGTAAAAAATGAAGTATCATAATGATTTTAAAAATATTTAAAAAGCTTTTCTCACCAAACAGTTTCGACCATAAAGATCAGCGGATTGGTAAAATTTAAAATCGGGGTATATAAGTATGTTTTTTGTATTATGATATATAAATTAACCACGTTAATATGAAATTAATTATTAATTAAAAAGTAATATAGTTCAATTGCAATCTAATATTTTATTATATGTATAATAACTTAAATAAATTATTTTCAATATATAGATATATGTATAATAAATTGAATATATACACATTCAATTATAATATAAGTAGATTAACATATTTTAAAAACCTAATGATTCAGAGACTGAAAATAGTAGATTGAAAATATGACGAAAATACAACATACGATAATCATATATCTTATACGATAATTTATTATATAATATTAAAATCAAAATAAAAATATTTTAACAGAAAAATATAACAACCGAACAATGATACTTATAACTTTTAATTATGTTACTTATAATAAAAGTTCAAAAAAAATAGAAACATATTTCTTTAATACATAATTTTAAACTTTACAAATAATAAATTATTATATAGAAAACAATAAATTAAATTTTTGTCCCGCACTGTACCGCGGTTAAATCCTAGTAATAATACTATAATAGTAGTCCCAACATACATTTCTATGCATTACTAGGCGCAGTTACTCTAAGTGTGTACTGTTCTTAACTGGTTCCCTCACTAATAAGTTAAATGGTTACCTCTTTATCAGAGAGATACATAAGCAGCCAGTTGGAGAATATCAGATCCATAGAGTCATTTGGAAAGTTCATATCCGGGGATGTGACATCAGCGCACATAAATTTGACGTTCTTGTAGTGGCCATTAATGTTTTTATTCTGCAGATAAGACTCTCGTGAGGGAAAATATCGAACAAAACTCGGTAAAAAAAAAAAAGAGTTCTGTTAAGTAGCTAGAAAGAACAAGCATGGGCGTGATCTAACCTTTTTGATAACACTTTCAATGAAGTCAACCGCAATGAGCTGGCCGGCCTTCTGAGCTAATTCAGTAGTGAAACGACCAATGCCAGCACCAAACTCTAGCACTGTTTTCCCTTCAATCGGTGGAAGAAGCGCAAGTATCTGACACATACACACACAATTTAAGCCTTAGATAACACAATAAAGAAAACAGAACACATTTTCTATAAAAGCTTTCTTCACATGGCAAAAGGACAGCAAAGAAGTAAAAGAAACTACATAAAGCTATGTGATGACAAAGTAAACCAAAAAAAAAAAAAAAACGTTTTCTATCTGATCCATCCTAAGGCATATTGAGACTCAAATTGATCTGTATAGCAAAGATAAAAACTTAAGGTGGGTGAGTCGCAATATACCTCAGGTCGTTCTTCTTTGTCAAGGTCAGCAGCTTGGGAATCAAGCATCATGGCCTCAACACTCAATCCCACAGAGTGCTCTTTCCAATAATTCTTTTGGATCTGACGCTCCTCGCCTGCTTTCCAAATCATCAAATCAATCAAGAACCGACTACCAAAATCAAATCAATACAGACACTTTATGTGGAAAGTCCCAATTTTTTTAATCTGATTCATCCAAATTAAACTCAATAGAGCTTCGGAATCATGCACAGTTTCATCGTGATTGACGCCAGATAACTCACATACGCAGCCATTTCCTCTGAGAACACAGAAGGAAACAAGAAAGAGACGATCTTTTTCTCCAAGGATGACGAAATCTATGAGTTGATAAAAAGAAAAAACTTGAGAACTAGGAAACTATGGCTATGATCCTTCGATGGCGAGTCTGGATCTCGAAAAGCTCCTAGATCTGCGGTTGTGAACCCTACCCTTCCACTGCATCAGCACTCGCAGATTCCAAATTCTCTGTCTCGATCTCTTGCTTGCTCCGACTGAGCTCTCTTGGCCGAGGACCAGATTTGAGAAGACGAAGCGGCTTACATGTAAATTTCGGTTTACATGTTTTCTATTTTCCGGTTATCGATCGGTTTATTTTCGACGGAACCGAATACCGGATTCTATCTATATTTGGATCCGAAATTCAAACACTTAAGGGACGCTTGACCGTTAGGAGAATCTAGTTTGTCGTTACGTCCATACACATGGCACCTCCTACACCGTCAGATTTCACGTGTTCATGGAGTGTGTCCCACGGTAATTATGACAGGTTTCGTTTTTTTTTTCCTTATTTAGAACCAAAAAAATTAGTTCTATTATAGTTTTCGACGTTACAATAAATATTATTATTGCATTTTCAGATATTCGAATAATTATGGTGAAAGGAGTCGTCATATTTTTTGTGTTTATATTATTTTTGAAAAAATGGGATCAAGCTGTGTTCTATTTCTTAAAAAAAAAAAAAAATGAATTTGACACGTTGTTGATCAAAAAGAAAAACTCGACGGAATCTTATGCAACGTCGACTACGTAGCAAATTTTATACGTATGCTTGAGAAAGTAGAAACTCCAGTTTTCTGTATTTAAGTTTTATACCAGTCTCGCTATCAAAAGCTACATTAAAATTTTCCTTATTTATTAGTATTATTTGAAAAGACAAAAATAAACTACATCACGTCGTGAATTTAAAGAGAGAGGGATACTGGAGAAGAGATAGCGATCGAGATGGCAGAGAAAAAGATATAGGTAAAACTTTCCTCTCAGATGAATTATAAGAAGTCGTTATATTATGTATCTAGCTAAAATAACAAATAGATACGTGTAAATTAACTAACTTAATTTCCCAAAAAAAAAAAAAAAAAAGCTAACAATTAGTTTTACAATGAGTGGATAACAGATCATGTTATAATTACAAATAGATTTCATGTTGCAGTACTTTTCCAGAAAATTATGTTATATGTTCACAAGATCACGTACGTAGAAGACAATGGAAAAAAGAAGAGAGAACATGAGTAGTAATAGATAAATTAAGTAAATTGACAGGTACAAAACAGAATATGTGAATGTTAAACGTGTAATTAAGATGATTATTGTGTTCGATTCTTGTCCTTGTTATAAAATTGAGAACATTAATTGTGGGATTTCTTATGAACAAAAACTAGGAGAAATTAAGAGCAGAATTGAAGAGCAAGCTTACATAAGTCTTTGGAGAAAGAAGAAGAGATGGCGCCATTAGTGTGACTGTGAGCCATTGACAAGAAGAAGAAGAAAATCAGATGTCTAGGGTTTTTTTTTTTGTTTTGTGGTTCTTTGTGTTGTTCCTTCTAATCTTCTTGATCTCGTTATATAGAGAAATAATATGATTATTTTTCATTTTCTTGTAATTTTATTTCTTTTGGTTGGAGAAAGAAATACTTCACTTGCTATTTGCATTTTCTTATAATAATAATTACAATACTCCAATATGTCCAAATTTATTTCTGGCACCAAAATTTTTTCAACTAATTTGAAGGATAATATCCAAAAACAACTTATATAATTGAGATAGCTTCTTGACAGAAAGAGAAAAAAAAGGATCTTAGTCCTTGCTTTACATGCTATTACTTCTTTGATTAAGAATATTTATGGTTTTAACTACCGTACAATAAAGGTCCATACACTGTAGTTAGTTAATAAGTTTAATATATATATATATATAAACAAAAGAAAATGAAATAGTATTTTACCTAATGGTCAAACGTGGATATATGTTATAAAATTCATCTAGGGTTTTTGGATTTGAAGACTAATTATAATCTAAGATTCAAGTTTGTTTTGTAGGTTAATTATGTGTGTATATATATATTACTTAAATTAGCCTTCTCAAAACTAATATAAACCAAGAAGGATTGGGCTAGTGGTCCTAAAGAGAGGAACAAACCACGGTTTAAGATTTTAAGAGAAGATTAAAATCTGTTTTCATTTCCAACTCGGAGGATTAAAGGTTTCGGTTCAAAACCTCCAGTTTTTTTTAAAAAGGAAAAAACTAATATAAAAATATATAACCGTTACATAAAGCCAGCCTCAACCATTTATATAGTGAACAACGTAACAGCATAAATTTTTTAATCGTGGAATTGAGCTGCGGAACATATAATTTTGATTGGTACAAACAGATCCTAGTTTGATAGATTCTAAACTGTTTGGATTCACAGATTCTTTTTATTTTCCTCAAGTTGGATTCAGTGATTAAGATGGACACTTTAAAGTTTAAACATTTCTAGTGATGTGAGGGGGGCCTAAAGGTAATTATGAAACAAAGCACTGTTAGCATAAGTAAGTAACAGTTAATAGTCTTTGAGAAGTAGCGAACAGACAGTGATCCCAAGATGCTCCGAATGGCCAACTTTATGAATCTTTCAATCCAATGGCTCACAGCCACATCCGTCTTTTTTTCTCCATGTCCTCTTATTTAAAGAAAACATTTTTATTTCTATGATTACGATTAGTGATACTACCAAATGTTATAATCATTAAATATTATTTTATAACTAAATTCAAATTACGAAATTGTAATATATATAGTAGAAAGACCAAATAGTTTAATTAGAAATTGCGATCACGTAATATATGCAAAAGTTAGCGCTGGAGATACATATATTTATCGAAACATTCTACTAGTTTCGGGATAAATTTGTCTGCAAATTTAGATAAATAGCAATATCAAATTTCAAGATCAGCTGCTAAACAAAGAGAGCAACTAGCTGATTAACTTAAAGCTATTTACACATATGAAATCTAATTGGCTACTTAGGAACGGTTGCCTTAGTATGAAAATAATATTTTTAAGCAAAAATTTATTTTTTATGGCCAACATTGTTATCAATATCATTTTCAATAATATCAACCTTCTACTATCTAAAAATCTATGAATATTCAGGATTCCGACCTACATATCTTTTATTTGCATCGCTTTCGTAGATTCTATATTGGTATATATTGTCCGATAGGTTAGAGGGATCCTACAACTTTGACAGAGAACAAGAAAATACAAAATATCAAGGTGGTGTTCATTCTATAAGAAACTAGTAACCAAAAGCTAAAAGAAAGCGTGGGGAAAACAAGGAAATTAGGCAAACTACTTGACACTGGAAGATCCATATAATGGGAAATTAGTGGGTCTACTATCTTTCCTTGGACCACAACTTGGTTGATTTTTTTTTTTCTGCCAAAATTTAATAATCGGGATGAGCACATAAATGAAAGGAACAAATATGATTGCCGCTACATAAATTTTTTCTCGAATAGTGATCATATGCAATTGTTGTGATTCTTGTGAAAGTACCACTCCAACCGCAACAAACGATCATTCACCATTCACACTTTTATTCGTTGATTCTTAAGTTTTATGAGAAGATGTTATTTACTTAAAAAATAACTTTTTCATTAAAACATATTGGTTTTGGATATTTGATCTACTTTTTAATTCCACATTAGTTTTTAGTCTTCAGTACTAATATAAGCAAATACGTATCAAATAAATTGAATATAACTGAACAACAGGAACCAAAAATTATACACTTAAAATCAATTAAAAAAAACTAATTTGATGACAACGACCATTAAAAAATCACTAGATGTATAAATAGAGCAGTGGTTCTAAAATTCTAATCAATAATGAGCCTACACTCCATTACATATATCAATTTTGTTCTTTTGATTTGCCTACTTGCCCCGGTAAAAGTTATATGCAATACTGTACATAAGGTCATATGCAACTATAATATATTTTGTATTAGCAAAGGACTATATATACTAGTTAAGAATTCTACACATGGGGTATGTATATAAATTATATAAACTTAACGATGGGACCTTGTTATTTTTCATCCGGTGAATTAGGGTTAAATAAACTAAATAACAAATTATTATTCCCAATTGGGAGCATATTCTGGTCCCCCACCCATCATTCATTTTTTTCTTTTTATTAACGAATATTATTTTGATATTTTTTTCTTGTTTTTGTGGCGATATATATATATATATATATATATATGAAGATTCTCATTACACCACCAGGTCCATAAGTATATGAACAGTTATATAAACAAAAGATTCGAAAGCAAATATAACATTTCAAAATATAGTGGGTTTTACTCGAAAGAAAAGTCTTTCGACCTCAAGTCGTCTTAAAGACTTAGTTATTTCTTCACAAATTTTGAGTCCAACTTTAAACTCAAATATTTCAATGTTTCTAAAGTTTTGGAGATCTTTATGTTATAGGGTTTTATCATACTGTTCGACAGATTTTGCAATCGCACCGATAAATAACTTTGGTTGAGAAAACAAATTATATGAAAACATAGAGATATTTATCTCTTATCTATCTATGATTTTGTGATAGAGAGAAAACAAATTATCTCGTGATGAATATATTGATGTTGAAATTAATTTTTTAATATAAATATTATTGGTAGAAATTTGAAAGGCTTTTAAAATTTAGTTTTTTATATCTTTTTTTACATTTTGGTAGTTTTTTATTACTATTTAGTTATATATATGCATACACTAATAAATACATGTTATATATTATTTTTACAAAAAAATGTATTGTATTATTCCTATATTCAAGAACCGAGAACCGCCCAGAGACTGGACAGCCATAGGAAGGTTACTTATGTCCCCGTAATTCGAGTGAGATTGCCATGGGCAAAGAATTAAGCGCTTTGACTTTGTCTCCCGGGATCCACCACAGATTGGGTTTGAGAGCCGTGTGATGGGTGACGACCACGGTTGAGTTTTGTTGTGGATCCAACTCCAAGCGTTTGCGGGGTTTTGAATAGATGGAATACTCTTGCAACGGAGCTTGTCTGTCAAATCTGGTATGGTATTTTGAGTATGTGCCTCATGATAAATTTATAATTTTGTGTTTGTATTAAGATACTATTTTTAGATGTTATTTTTTCTTTTTTATTTTCTATTAGTTCTCCCAATAGTTTATTGAAATAGATACATTTCTTTATAATATCATATATGGTAAAAAAAAAAGATTACATATTATAACTATTGAAATTTATAGTTGTTTATGAGCTATATTAATTCAGTTCGAAACTTGAAACATCTAACAAAAAAATTAACGCAATAATCTTAAACTGATAGCAGTGAACACTTCCAAAAATAAAACAAACTTTTAAATAACAAAGTAAACGAATATTGAGAAAACATTATAGAGTGAAGTTAAAAAAAAAATTATTTATTAATTCTCCAAATAGTTTATTGAATTAGATATATTTTCTTATAATATCATATGTGGTAAGAAGAGATTACATATTATAACTATTAAGATTTAGAATTAATTTGTATGAGATATATTAATTCGGTTCGGAACTTGAAACTTCTAACAAAAAAATAACGTAAGGATCTTAAACTAATAGCAGTGAACACTTCTAATAATAAAGGTAACTTTTAAATAACAAAGTGAACGGAGATTGAGAAAACATTATTGGGTTGTTAGATTTAGATTTATAAATTTGAAATTATATTGTTAGATTTTAGATTAGATTTCTAATTTTAGATATTTTGGAATTAGGTTGTTAGATTTACATATATGATTTTGCAATTATGTTGTTAGCTAGATTTAGATTTATAATTTTGGAATTAGGTTGTTAGATTTAGATTTATAATTTTAGATATTTTAATGAATTACTAAATGTAATTTAAGTTTTATAATTAGTCTAAAAACGTTTAATTAGTTATATGTACTATATTATGTTAATTATAAAATGATTATAGATTTTTATGTTAGTTATAGAATGATTATAGATTTTATATTATTTATACAATATTTCAAGTTTAATAATTATAAAATCCTTTTCTTTAAACATTGCAAATTTTTATAACATTCAAAATATTATTGAAGTATATATCAAGTTTTATAAATATATGAAAATTATTTATGAATCTAAGAGTTTATACATATAAAAAAATTTTAAAACAAAACATGTATATTTTTAAGTTTTATAATTTATGTACAATTTGTTGCTCAATCTATTATTTTAAATTTTTTTTTGATATGTATATTTAGTTTAAGATTAGTACCATGGAACTCCGCATACGACCTACATTGAAAAAATTATAAATGTTAAAATTTAAAAATGAAGAAAATTTAAAAAAAAAAAAAAAAACAAATGTTACATTACATAGTAACTTTTGGTGTACTTGTTTTTAAATGTCTTTACGTAATGTTTCTAACTAAATTTTTAATAACCTAAAAAGATGCATAGTTTTTATAGAAACATCCCAAATAAATACAAATTGAAAATCTTATTTAATTAATAAAGCAATATGTAGCTAAACTTAATTAATGTAATTTTTCGTAAAAAGCAAATAAAAGAATAAAAAAAAATTGTTATTGTTACCATTTAGCATCAGCTCGTTTCATTGAATAAAGTAGATTCATAAGAATATATGTTGAATCTTATGTGTATTTATGTTTTATTTTGATTGGTTTTTTAAATTGAGTTTTTTGGTTAGGTGTACTCTGGACAAAATGATGGGAACCGAAAAACTGAACCAAACCAATCCGAAAGTTGAGAATCGAAGCCGAAACTGACAAAATACCCGAATAGATCCTAATTTTACATATTCAAATAACCGGAAGCGAACTGAACCGAATCGAAAACCGAATAGATACCTGAAATATAATTATATATTCAAAATATTAATTATATTTATACTTAATATAACCTAATATTACAATTATACATTCTAATATATCAATTATGTTTTCACCAAAATTAAAAATCCAAGAGTTCTTAGTCATATTTGTTAAAATTTAACCAAAATTTATTTGAATTTAACAATTTTTATTTTTCCCAATATTTGAGGTATCTAAAACCGAACCAAAAATACGCGGAACCAAACCGAACCGAACTGAAATTTTAAAATATCCGAATGAATACTAAATTCCTCTACCCGAGATACCCAGAACCGAACGGATACTACTCAGAATGGTACCAAATATCCAAATACTCAAATCTAGTGTAAATCATAAAAATGTTTATGTGTCATCATATTTGTTTTTTATTGGTTAATAAATTTGATGTAGATTATTTATTATGTTTTGATTAAATATTGTTTTTAATAAGATATCACATTGTAAAAACATGAAAAACTGATGTGGTTGGAGAGATTAGTGATCTTATTTACATCATCTACGAATATAAATATGCTGAGATGGCTATCAACCAAGTCATTTAATATTCGAAGATGATATTAGTTATTTAGAGAATTTAAGATATATCACTACGGTTTTTCAAAAAAATATAAGTATGTGGTGTTTAATGCGAGTTTTATTCAGTTGACGTTGATCAATAAAATTTAGAAATATTTTTTCAGTATACTTTTTTCAATTTCATATTTTTTCGACGAATCCAGGATGGTTTCAGCAGAACACTTGATATTATGCCAGAAGAAAAATCAAAAAATGTGTTTCAGCTCTGTATAAAATAGACTAATAGAGATATATAATTAGCTTACTGAGAAGCCTCTAAGAATAAGAGAAGCCCATTACCTTATTGACCCAATAGTGGACTTTAGAATCGGCCCATTAGTTTAGGCAACTCTTTCTTCAAGACCGTATATATGAATCTTTTTCAGAAATTAAAACCCAACAACCAGGATTCTAAAGCCTTCTGATTGATTGATGTAAATGGGCTAAGGAAATGTAAGACTCTGGACCTTTAATATTTAAGAAAAACTTTACTTTAGTTACGCAAATAATCACGAAGTAACAGCAACAGCATCACATAAACTCGTCTATTTGAGTATTTGTGTTACTATAATATTGTTACAGTTTAAAATAAGGGATATAGGAATGTGTGTAGTGTATGTGTGTAGGCGTGCACCTGGGAACAGGTGATTGTTCCTCGAATTCAAAGCCGCAGTTGTCTTTATTTGTTGGTTTATAATAAGATAATTACTTTAGTTTTTAGAGACAAATAAGATAACTCTATTTTAGTAAATCCTTGGAGGTTTTTAGTAAGTCGAAGTAAGTTTTCACGTGCAACAAACAAATGTTTTAAACGCGACAAAAGGAATGAGAGTCATAGTCATTCAAACATATGATATAAAATAATTTAAAGATTGTGGTCATATGTATACGTGTGAGCATATCGCATATCGCATATCGCATATTGCATAACATATAATATAATTTATTGACATTGTAAAGCCGGTCTTTTAAAACTTGAGGGGCCGAAACCAAAATAAAGCCCATTAATTAATTAGTACTTATTTAGAATATACTTCCACTCCATAAACGTTACTTTCTCTGTTTTTTTTTTTTCAACAATTTTTTGGTACGAATAATTCGTGCTAAAGTATCCGCTTCAACATTATCACGACGAGAAACCAAAGATAAAAAGAAACAAGAAAATTTCTCTATATCGTTCTGAATTGCTTCGAAGTAAGTAGAAAACGCTGACCACTCATTTGGGGATGATACCATCTTCACCAAATCCGAGCAGTCTGTTAAGAATACTACTTCCGTCTATCTTGACCGATCATGCATCTCATTGTCCAGACTAGTGCTTCCACTTCTGCATGTAGAGATTTTAAACTCTTCTTAAGATTTGCAGCTCCCATACTCGGCCTGTCATCAGACTGGAAGACACAAAACCATCACAATCCTGAAAAAATTATCGCTTTCTTTCCAAGATCTGTCAATAAAACACTTATCCCCACAATTCTTCGACTCAAGGGTCTCATTCCGCAACGCAATATGATTTACACGGTTCATCGGAATTTGGGGATGAGTCATGTCCTTAACTTGTGCCAAATTCCATGCTTGTTCCTCTGCTAATCGTACGATTTCCTTTGGGTGAGTGTCCACATTTTCAAAAATATTTTTGTTCCTACCTTTCCAGATATATCATATGAGACAAGAAAACGTCGCACAATGAAATTCGGACTGTTGACGCCAGAACAAATAATTCATATTTGCAAACAAAAATTATGAGGGGAAGAATCTAGCCGGTGAAAGTATTTTTGATAATTTCCAAGCGTGCAGCGCTGGCGGACACTCAACAATTGCATGATTTACTGTTTTCCAGAGTGTCCACACCTGATACATCCTGATTCAGTATTGATTCTCCTTTTTCTTAAACTTGCTGAGACCGATACACAACCGGAAATGAGCTGCCACATAAAATGTTGTAATTTTGGTGGACATTTAATTTTCCATGACCTATTTGGTCAAAATAGATGAAAGTATCGGCCGTATTATTAGAACTTTGATAAAATTCGAATGAGTATTGTTATGGCTAGCTCTGGGCAAAATAACTGGAACAGAAAAACAGAACCGAACCGATCAAAAAAATAGAAGTGAAACTGAACCGAAACCGAAAAATACTCCAACAGAGTCTAAATTTATATATCCGAAAAATTAAAACTGAACCAAACCGAACCGAAAATTGAATGGATACCCGAAATATCCAAAATACTCGAAATATAATTATATGTCCATAATATTAATTATATTTAAACTTATATAACCTAATTATCCAAAATTACAATTATAAATCCGAAAATATTAGTTAATTTTAGACCAAAATAAATATAATATTGAAAATAACCAAAATATCCTAAAGTTTTTAGTTATATTTGTCAAATTTAACCAAATTTTATTTAATTTAATAAAAAAAATTTAAAATATTCTTAACCGAACCAAAAATAACCAAATCTAATCGAACCGAACCGAAATATGAAAATACCCGAATGGATACTAAATTTCTCTACCCAAATAACCGAAAACCAAAAAAACTGATCCGAACCGAATCGAAGAACCGAACGTCCAGAACTAATTAACAAATCATGTGTCAACTTCCATTACCTTATTATATATGGTGAAGATAAAGCCGTAAGTAATGATATAAATTAAATTTCAAATATATTCTATAAAGCGAGGAAGTCATGTTTTTTTTATTTGGTCGTCGTATCGTGTCTAATCTTCCCGTACAGAAGAAAAAATCTGCCCTTTTTTCTCAAGCACTCAATATTTTCCTATATAACCTTTTTTTTCAGAAAAAAAAAAGAACAAATCAAATGTGCGAAAGTAACAAAAAAAAAGAAAAAATACTTATTTTGAAAAGAAATAAAACAAAAATCAATAGTCAAAAAAAAAACCCCCCGAAAAAATAATGAAAAAGACAAATGACTAAAAGCTCTCAAAGCTCTGTCTGGGCGACGGCCGACCCAACACCGTCTAGTGGCAGGCAGAGACACTAACATCTGCAACTCTGGCCTTCAAAATGACGTTTATACCCTTCTACGTTTTCACGTCATCGTTTTACATTTTTGTTTTAACTTTTTATTAAATGATTTTAAAAACTCAAATAAATGCCAAATCTATTCCGTGACGAGATTAACTTCTTTATGACAACCTCGGTCCTTTCAAATCTCTCATGTAATATCAAAAATCTCATCCGTCGAAAAATAAAACTAAATTATTAAGACTAAGAATAGCATTCATGGTATTTTTGTATTTTGTATTTTTTAGATTCTATGTATATTATATATGTAAAAAACATTGAGAGAGCGCAGAGAATGAACACAGAATTGGAAGCTTCTGATAAATGTTTGTGTGTTGAGTGGCAATAAGAAAGCGAAGTGACACGGCGTCGTCTTCTTCTCTTTTGTCTCATTCTTCTTTTTATTTCTCAGACATTTCTTTTGCTTTTATTTTATTTTTAATATGAATATAAACAGTTGTAAAAATGTAGGTTAAAAATACACAAAATTTTATTACTATAAGATAACAATAGTATTATTAATTGGAAACATTTAAGATTTGGAGAATTCAACGGCGGCTATAGCCGTCTCATGCAGAATAAATGATGAGTTTTTACGTGAGGCGTGCCATAAATTTAGGGTCGCTTTCTTTAACTATTTTCTTCGTTCTAATTATTACACCTTCCCATATTTATTACTATCATTTCACAATTTTTAAACAACCATTTTTCCATTTAACAAATGTAATTTTAAAAAGGTACATTATTGTAAAAGTCGTCATTTCATATATTTTCAGTTTAGCAAATAATTTATAAACAGTACTCTTTCTGTTTTTAATAGATTAATGCTTTGAGTGTTTTTTTCTGTTCTATTGATGTTTTATATAAACATCATTATTATCTTTATTTGTGGCTAATAGAGAAAAAAGAAAAGTAAATTAATATTATTAAACTAAAAAAGTAATTAAAAAATGTAAAAACTATTTTTTTAAAAATATGTGAAGAACTAAAACATCGTTCTTTTGGAAAGAGAGAGTATTACCCAATCAAAGCTATATATATATAACTATAGCAAATGATTTTTTATTTCATGTATAAAAAATGGACTGGTAATTGTATACTGTTGATGTATCAAACTTAAATATCGGGGTTATCTATAGTTTAAAATCAAAATTAATCATTCTATAGATTGTCGTATAAATATGACGATTTATTTGTCTTCACATATAAAAAGCTAAAACCCTAAAAAGCATCAACATCTAAGTGGTATGTAATGATTCTGAGAAGAATCAGAAGAAAGAATACACAATTGACAACACTAAACGAATCTTTTAAGATTCCACAAACGCAGTGAAGAGGAATCTTGACCAAGTCGAATAACGTACGCATGCACCAAGTCCCTATCCGTTAAGTGCTCCAACGATCTTTTCTACATATAATCGAGTGTTCTGTTGAATCCAAACCAAATTCTTGTGTGTTGTTATAGTCACATGCTATCTTATACCATCTCACCTAAACTATAGTAAAGTTTCTAATATTATATTTCATAACTACACTTGAAAATTTTCCAAATCTCCCGGAGAGGTCCCTTTCTCGGACATTTTGTGTGAAATGTACATTACCATTTTAGTTTTTTTTATAAAATTTTACAGGGCAAATGAAACACAGATCTGCTAAGTAAACTTTATTTAGTGAAATGGCTTTAACTTTTTTTTATTTTTTGTGAGATTAGATACTTTTACACACTTGTATATTATATGGCATGCACGCAGTAATTACTTGAAATTTGAGTTTTTCCTCAACGTTTTAATTCACTAAAAGTAGCAACGCTTTTACAGAATCCTAAAACCTACCAAAAGAAACACGAATGCTCATTAAAATTAAGAAAAGGTAAACTTGCCAAGCTCCTACTTAGTCTTCTTCTTCTGCCTTTCTTCAAGAGCTTCTTTCTCCAAATTATCTTCGAAGATTCTCTAAAGCTGCTTTTGATTTAATTTGTGGGTATTCAACAAAAAGGGCATTCATTGTTATTTTCACATTTCATAATCCCCCAAAAGATTAAAAAAAGGTCCCCGTGTTTTGGTCATATCTTCATCATAGCCCCAAGAGAATGTAGTAGAGAAGAGTTATGGGCAAAGCGATCAACATCCCAAATATCACCCTGCAACAAAAAACCAGAACTCACGTTAACTAAAAAAACACTAATCAAAATTCAAGTTTCATTAATGTAGGCAAAATCAAAAAAACTTTGTATATAACAAAACCAACAAAGCAACCAAACAAAGTTTTGTTGTTATAACAAAAACCATTAATAGATTAATAAACTTACGCAGTGCTAAGAATGTCAGGATGCACATTATACTCCTTGGCGAACACAAACGGTACAATTCCTTGTGGCAAAGCAGCCTGTTTTTGTTATCAATAAAATAATGATTAGAAACTAAATAAAGGACAATTAATACTACAGTAGACACAATACAGGTGTTTCATAAAAGCCTTTTAATTATTCTTATTTGATCATGCAATAAACATACCTGGATGATGGCGACACGGAGGAGGACGCCACGGAGGCCAACGGCATAAGAAGCGACGAGCATGACGGCAGGTCCGAAGAGAAATCTCATAGCCGCCGCAAAAGCTGCTCTTCTGTTTCCACAAGCTATTATTCTTGGGTTTAACGCCATGAACAACCCTTTAACACACATTCAAAAAAAGCCACAAACTTAAACAAGTAATTTAATATGGTTTTGGCTTTTGAATAATTTAAATTTCTACTTTTTTAAGCAGATTAGCTGCAAAAGAGTGACATAAAAATAATCATCACAGCCACTGACCGCCATCACATCATCATTATCATTATCCTATATTGATTTTCCATAAAGTTATAATCAAACAAATTTTATATTCAGTTGATGGAATTCTACTGAATCATTAATAAGGTAAAAAACGAAAGATGTTTTCATCGATAAGCGAGAAATTAAATATTAAAAAGTGTTGTTAATTTAAGAGAAAAAGAATAATACTAGTTCTTATTCAAGAGAGAGACATGTTATGATGATAAGCAGAGAACTGTGGAGCATGCTTTCTGCTGTGAAGCCAGTTTTGTTTGCTTTTTTTGATACAAACATGTTTTTTAGTTTCGAAAAACTTCAAAAGAAAAAGCCAGAGAGAATCATGCATCCACATGATTTGGTTTTTTAATATAGAATTTTTAATTTTACAATAAAGAATGAAGGTCAGAATAAAGAGAACAATTGACTGTTTTATGGTATTAATTATGTCATAAATGTAAAGAGGTAAAAATAAAGAGAAAAGAAAAGGAACTGACCAAGACTGAACATAGCCATGCCTAGACCTGCATCTGAGAGTATAGAGATAGATTTTGCTATAAGAGCTGGCATTTCAATGTTCCACCTGCACAGACCACATCAATTTAATTCCAAAAAATCTTTCTCAAATCTTTTTTTACTACAATCTATCAGAAATTTTTCAAACATAGACGCATTCAAGACTGAGACCCTTTTTCTTATCAAGAAAGTGGTTAAAATAGACTAAAAACAAAATAAAGTAAAATTAGAGTTGTTAGAAACAGTACTTGAAGGAGATGAGGGACCAGGCGATGCCGAATAAACTGGAGTAAGAGTTGGGATTACGGATTAGTTTCCTCCAAACCATAATGAGAATGAGTCTTGTCATCACACTTGTTGGTGGCATCACTTTAGGCTGCGGCGTTTTGTTGCTTATGTTGTTGCCACCGTCCGTAGCCAAAACTTTGCTGTCATCGTCTTTATTACCGAAACTGAACTCTTCCCTCTCCACAAACTGGTTATCTGAAATAAGACAAAAACATTTCAACAAAACTAACGAATCCATTAACCGAATACCAAATCTTGATTGAGCAAAACTAGAACGTGTATATTCAATAAAAATCATACGATTGAAAAATTAACCAAAATATTTAAGAGAACTTATGGGGTTGTTTTTATAAAGAAAATAAAATAGAGTGCAAAAACAAAACAAGAAAGTTATTGAGGGACCATACCGTTAGTATTCCCCTGAGGTACAGAGATCTTAACGTCCTTTTGATGATCGTTCGTAGCGGCGGCGTAATCAGCGTGGTGGTTTCCTCCACCGAACACATCTGAGACCGGCGATGCACTTGAGCTCCACACAAACATATGAAGATCTCTTCCATTTCCGTCTGGCCTCTTTCCACCTACAGCCGGAGCGTTTCCCTTCGCCGCCGTACCTCCTCCAGTCTGCGGCGAAAACATCCCTGGATTCGGCGCCGGATAGTGCGCCCCACCACCACCACTCCCTCCAGATTGGTAATGAAACCTCCCAGCTCCCGCCGCAGTTCCAGCAGCCGTCGGTTTAGCAGCACCACCGTCTTCTTCATAGTTCGAAGGTCTAGGAGTAGGACCTTTAGAACCAAACACAGCTTCTCCAGGACCAAAGTTAGAGTTCCGACCACCACCACCAGAAGCCATCATCGAGTAAAAATCAGTATGATTAAAACTAGAGCCACGAGGAGTTGGGTTTCTTGAACTCTGAAGCGAATAAATCTCAGCGTTGGTTAGATTCGAAGGTCTAGGAGTCGCAGATAAGCCTTGAGACCTTCTCGAGTAAATATCAGACCTTGAAGCATTAGAACGACGAACAGTAACATGAAGCTTCCCATCTTCTTTTATCTCAGCTTCCGTCTCCAAAGGTTGTCTTCCATCTAACGACATAATGTCTGAATCAACATGGATCGACACAATAGATCCAGCTGTGTCCGGAAACTGTTCAGAGATCAAAAGCTTCGCTCCACGGTACTCAAAGAGAAAGAGCATAAGAGTGTACCAAATGATACATTGAAGAACAACGATTTGAACCATGAGTTCGCCGGAGAATTCACCGTACATGCCTTTGAGTAGTGGTATCCCCATGACTAGAGTGTTGGGGAGAGTTGAGAGTGAGAAGAGAGTTATGGTCCAGTCTAAAGAACCGTTGCGGCTGAGTTTGCACCAGAGGAAGAGGAGAGAGAGGACGATGATTTTTTGGAGTGAATCTGCGGCGAGGAAACGGAGGTTCATGGCGTAAGGGTTGTTTGCAGCGATGAAGTGGAAAGAGAGGAGTGGGACGGCGAAGAGAGCGACGAAACGGTTTATGCCGGAGCATTGGTCTGGTGTGAAGATTTTCCACCATTTGACGGAGCCGTAAGCGAGTATCATGGCTACGTATAACGGAACCATCGCCGTCATGACGTGGTAGAAGTCCGTCGCCGTTATCATCTTTTTCGCCGGAGAAGAAAGAGAGAGAGAGAGAGAGAGAGAGAGAGAGAGGGTTTTGTCTTTCGTTTGGGAGAGAAGTGGTGAAGAGGGAAAAAAAAAAGAGTAAAGTGAGTGTTGAGAAGAGACCACGTTTTTATATTCTCTTGTTTTTTTTTCCGTTGAGAAAATACACAACAGTTTAAATTCTTTTACTTTTCTTTTGTCAAATTTTATATTCTTTTTAATTCTGTCACATTTTTTAGTTGGTTGGTTTCTAGCTATTTTTTTCAAAACTAGCTTTATTTAGGAGTAAGAAACATTAAATGTAAAATTCGAATAGCTCAAGTGTAAATAAATAAGGGGAAAATATTTTTTTTTTGTTAGAAAGTTAAACATTCCAACATAATGTGTGTGATGTAATTTTGATTGTAATACGACAAAAAGGTATTTGAAAGTAATAAAAACATAATAAAATGGTTGTTGATGGGTTGGTGCGTGGTAGAGCTTTGGGGAGCGTGTGAGAGAGGCGGCCTTGTGCGCTTTGCGGAGTCCAAAGCAGAGGCTCTGTTTTTTTGCTTCTTCTGCTTTTTTTGGTCTTTTGTAAATTATCTAATTCGGTTGATCAATTTATCTCTATTTAAGTATATGTTTTCGATTAGTAAACCTACAGAATCATATGATACAAAACCTAACACATGTACGAAATAGAATGACGGGATGAGTTTGCTTTTGGTTTTCATGGATAAACTACAATAGAGAATAAATATATACACAACAAGAAAAACGTAACTATACGAAAAACACTTGGTTTGATTTGTAGTGATATGAAGCCCAGTTTGGTGTTTATATGAGCTTAGAATATTGGTCTTTACCGAAGAGAGGTTGAAAATCTGTGGGAAATGGTTGCAATCAAACAAACTAGATTCTAACTAGAAACTTTGTTGGTAGGGATGAAAGAAAAAGATGTGATATCACTAACATAAGATCGAATGACCTTTTAATGGGAGATCAGAGATGTATGTATGTGTGAGATATCATTGCATGAGCTATCATTTAAAACTGTTATTGTGCATAACCCTAAGATTTATGTATAGATTATTTGATTTTTTAATCGCTCATTTTGTTAATCTTCATATTTGTTTCATCTATTTGATTGGAACCTGTACAAAATTTGTTTATACGAATTGATTGGGGTTGAGAATAGTCGAGTCGGACATATTGCTAAGTACTTTGAGAGCAATGGGGTTGAGAGCAATGACAGTGATGCAATATGATAGCATGGACGTACGAAAATCAATATTTCATATGAGATATCATTTTTGTCAAAAGAACATGTTTTACGCAGTTGAGGCCAGCAAGCTTTTTCGTATGAGCGCGTTTATTGTTGAATCAGCTATGTGTATATTATTATTATATAAGTTGTAAGAACTTTGCGAGTTTAATGGTCCGAAGGAAAACTGTTAAATGGCTATTGGAATTGTTAAGGGAAGCAAACCAATACCACAATTTATGAAGTCTTTTAGTAGATTAGAGCATGAAACCCTATGTGAAACCGAGTAGTTCGTCGGCTTTTTATGAGATGATTTTCAAAAATGAGTCATTAACGTATCGTAGTTTGGGGAATGACCATCTCTTCCGATAAAATCCGTATATATTTGTTTTTGTTGAAAAATTACCATATTTTTATTTTCTAAATCTTAATATATTTTGTTGAAGAAAACTAATACTACATAATATATCTTTAACATACTTTTAAGATATCATCAATCCAGCAGGAAAAAGAGAAGAAAATAGCAATGTATAAAAATTTGAAAAGAAAAAGTTGAAAAGAGGGTGGTTCTGGTTTGCGTACATAGATCAGTCTGATGTGTTCTTTTATACTAATAAAGTCCGTACAAAAGCAACCGGTTAATGACATGATGAGGGGTGCTGATATTTGAGGAAACGCAATATTCCATCAACAGTCTGCTCTTCATATTTTCTCATGATACCATTACAAACACAGCTCTTCTTTTTCCTTTCCAGCTTTTTATTTTTCCAATGTTTTTCAACTTTTATTGAAACATAATATAATATATAATTTTAATATAGATTCTAATTGGTAACACACATAATAGCATAACGACGTTTTTAATATGATTATACAAAAAAATTATTAATAAAAAAGAGCTGCATAATCACATTAGAAAACATACAAAATGCAGGATTTAAGTTTTTACCTAAAAAATATAAATAAAATTTATTATGCAAATAAATAGATATATGGTTGCTTATTTACATAAAAATTTATTATTATTTTATCCATACAAATATTAGCAATTATAAAGATAAAAAAATAATCGTTTACAATGAAAATTATACAATTTTTTGAATAATATTTAAATATTTCACAACTTTTGAACAATTTTGAATATATTTTAATATTCTTATATTTTTATCATCAAATATTATTTAAAATATATTACAATTTATTAAAATATTATTTTATTTATTAAATATAAGTATATATTAGTAATATAATATTATATTCTGCTATTTCGCAAAATGTATCTAATCAACATATTTTTTAAGTAATTTTATTTTGTAATTTTTCATTTTGTAAATATGTCATTATGCGATTTTATAATGTTACCAATCAGAACCATAATTTGAGTTTCCTCGCCATTTCTTATGTCAAAGAGACAATGGACCTATAAACACAAAAATAAAATAGGTTATGAAATCTGAATAAACTAAATATGTTCTAACATCATTCTCTTTTTCTAATTTAAAATAACGTTCAACAATATTTTTCAAAATGCGCAAATCTTCGTTACAATTGCGACTTTGTGTAATACAGAACTCAAATTAATGCTTTTTCTAAGTACATTTGCACCGCTTCTACTTATGACCTTTTAGGCTTTTAGCAAAAGACGAAACGAGAAAATTATAATTTGACCTTTTAGCAAACACTTGAAACGGGAAAAATGGAAAAGAGGGTAAAGATAGTTAGGTTTCGTAAAGCAAATTTTGACTAATTAACACTTTATGATCATATTGACCTGCTTTAAAATATAGATAAAGTGGGTCTTATGGGCTGATCCTAATAATCGATAAACTAATCTCAATAAATACGTTAATCAATGGGAATGATAAGTGCGTGAAACATGTTTTGCATCAAATTATGCTGTTTTTATTTATCAAAAAACTTCAAATTATGTTAAAACCAAAAAAAGCTTCAAACTATGTTTAAACCAAAAAAAACTTCAAATTATGCATTGTTTATAGAGACGCAATTATTAAAATAGGTATTCAATTCACGTTCTGTTGACAGTGTTCACTCGAATAATTTACAAATTTTGACCCTGATATATTTATTAGTGGCTACAAATATATATATATATATATATATATATAGTCATTAGTTTAAAGAGATTCATCAACAAAAGATTACAGGTCACAGAAATTTTAAAAATAATTGACATTGTCGTCAGGATGTGTCGTCAATGGTTAAAATGTGAATTTGAACCAAGATGACCATCGCCTTTTGAACCATTGGACTCGAAGCCTCCCATTGTTTGTTTCTTTTCTTGGCTTCTCCCATCGGTTTAACATGCATGAGGGGAAAAAAATACTTAATTATTGTCAATTTTTTCAAAACCTAGATAATACTTGTATAACAACATAGCGAGATTTCTAGCTAGCCGTTGTATTTGAAAAGTGGGTTATTCACTTTATACATCTTTCTCCTGCGGTTAAAGATTACAAAAGATGCTGTTTTTTACGCATTTTATACCACAATATGATAGCCACAATCGTATTTTTTTTAATTATTATAACTATTATGAGTCTCATTGGTGAACAATTGTTGTAGAAACATTTAGAAACAAACGGTTGAAAAAAAATAAAATCAAATGGATACTTATGAATCACAAAAGGAAAATTCATTATTTGGTTACCAATCAGAAATCATTAAGTACCGTATACAACTAAATAATTTATAAAAGAAATCAACTATATGATTAAGTTCATTAAAAGTTACTATATAAGCATACGCTTCTCGCGCAAACCGAAAATGATGTGTTTTTAAGGTCCATGCGTTTGTGCTTTAACACGCTTCGGTAGAGCATGCCTTGTAATTGTAGTCAAATCAAATAATCCCACTAATGAACGGATGATGACTAATGAAGATTCATGTTTGATATGAAATGTTTTTAGCTTTTTTGAACATATACAAAATAGATGACAGACACAGACACAAAAATGGACGACATAAAATTTGAAGGTATAATTTGATGATATCCGCAAAAGTAGGCTTATTATTAACACATCTCATCCGACAGATCTGGTTTACTGGTACTGCGTACAACTACACAGCCTTAACGGTTAGTTTTGTTCTTTATGTTACGATGTTGAAATGAAATCATCTACAAATAGTTATAAACGTGAAGAAAAACAATTTTATAAAAATAAAGGAGTAGAAAAATAAAAGAGTAGAGGAAGAGAAAGAGATTTGGAGGGCATGCGTAGAAGTTAATGATGAGATAAGGGTAAAAACGGAACATAAAAGTAGAGGCGTGGCACTTGTCAGCTTCATTAAGCTCCGTAACTCAAAAACTTTTTCATTATTTTTCTCTCGTCGTGTCTGCGTAAATGAAGATTATAAACGTAGGGGATGTTTAAGATATAAATCAAGAATATAGGGTCTGTTTTACAATTTCGAAAGTTTCGCCCGACCAAAAGAAAACATCAGACCAAATACCGATCTACGGCTACGAATCAATGAAAAAAGCATATATAGATGCTTTCGCAAAACCATTATTTATATTGTAAAATTTTTAATCTTCTTTTGCACGGTTTTGGGTTCTCTAAAAGGCTGAACCTATAAAAGAATATATACTGAAATAGAACAGAGAATATTAGAAAGGATCTGAAAAATTACCAACTTTTTCTTACTCAGTTAAAAAAAAAAAAAAAGATTTGTGTTCCTCAAAAGCTGCTGCTATTGCTGCAATAAAGTTATCTTTTTCATCTCTTTTTATTTTATTTTTCTTCACTTCGTTAAAAGGAAAAATAAAGAAAGAATATACGAAAGCAAAATATCTCTGTCCTTGCGATTCCTTTAAACTAAGCATCAATCACTAAAATTCGTGCCGTCTTGGGCAGTCGCAAACCCAATGGCTTCACACACACACACAAAAGTATATAATTAAATATCATATGTTAATTTTTTATTAATGTTTATTTGTGAATATCATCAGACCGAACCGAACCGGACTTTCGTATTGATCGGTTTTATATTTATATAATGGGCTTAGCCCAAAAAAAGGAGTGAAAAATCCAATAAGGTAGGTGACTCTCAGTTTCTTTTTACAAGCCTTTAGAACCGGGGAGATCAATCCATTGGAGCTCAATCTCGACTTCACCACGCTCGACGTTACGGAGTCGGAGACAAATGTTCTGAACGATTCGGTCGTTGATCCACCGGATATAGCTTTCTTCAGCTAAGCAGTTGCCGCGGTTCGGACTGATCGTTGCAATGATGGTTCCTTCTGGTAAACCGGAGAGTTCCATTCGTAAGGCTTCGATGTACGGTTTCAAATCAATCTCTGCGTCTCCCATTTTGTCGTCTTTGCTGAAGAGGTCGTGGTCGTACACAATCTGTTTTTAATATTTTTTAAACCAAGACGATTTGTAATTGTAGACCGGACCGGTTTAGAAAGTGATTGTTAAATTTTAAATTTTTTACCAGAGTGAGCGGGAGGCTAGGGTCGGTGACTGTGAATGTCAAATCTTCTTCCCATTGTGGGTTTATGTTTTTTTTCACCACTCTGGTTTTGAGTTTCTGCAAAAGAATTTGAATTCTTAGTCTCTGAAACAATCGTTGAAATTAGTGGAAATAGAGAAAGAGAGAGAACCTGGCGACCTAGCTTGAGGACGACGTAAGGATCGCTACTAGAGACATCACGTACGGCGAGGTTAACACCACGTTTGACGCGAACGCGGAGGATACCTAGCAGATTATCCATCAGAGACATCTTTCTCCGTCGAGACGAGACGACGATTAATTGATTCAAACAAACGAAATTGAAATGTGGCTACTACTTCCAATAATGTTAGTGATTATGATTATTCATTGGATTTTAAATATACAACTTATTATCGCATTATTTGTTTTTGGCTGAACGTGAGGGCCGCTTAAACGCAAGTTCGTGGATTTCGTATTATTAAATTGCATATTCAACGGTGATTCATCTTCGTGGATTCAGTTTAATAAAGAAGAAAGAAAACATGCAAGTCATAAACACTACCATTTTCTGCAAACCACGTTTTCTTGACATCAAAGTTACTAAAAACGGCTTTGACCATTGTTGTCCATAAATATACGTATGTAACTAGTTCGGTTCTCAATCATAAATTTCATTCGGGTAACATAATATATCAAAATCAAACGGAGTTAGAGAGAAAAAATACAAATCAATCTCTACATATAAAACAAGTAGGAATCAACCTGTACAGTATCACAACTATGGAACTTAGGTATTAATCAACCTCTATATATAAACACATCAGGATCAGTGCAATGTCAGGACCGATGGGATACACGAAAATATCTCTGCGTTGTGTCGTTTCTCCCGGAGAAGTAGAATGGTTATAAGAGAGGCTGGAAGAAGAGTCACCGTGATGGAAATATCAGCATAGTTTCTCTGCACCCACAACCTCCAAATAGCGAGCATGATAGGCAATTTGGAGACAGGCTCGTTCTCGAGGGCTTGATCGTAGTCACTTTTAGCAAGATGGAGATCAAAGGGAAGCCCTTGTCCATGCTCATGCATGTAACTGAGGTTGAACATGGCTTGTGCGTTTAGTTGACATTTTGCATACATGTATGCCTCCGCTGCACGCACAAAATCCCTCTCCTTACCCTGAGAATCACACATGTACAAGCCCAATACATCAGAAAAATTAAATCAGAATTTTATATTTGTGAACAAAGTCCAAAACTTATCCGACCGTAGTAATATGGATCTCCCACAAGCAATGCAGCATAGTCGTTCCCTTGTTCTGAGGCACACCACTACAAAGCATGAGCCCGCTCCTGCCTCTCTTTATCCGTTCAAAATCCAGAAACTCCCATGCACATGCTTCTTTCGCCGTATTTATCGAGGATCCAGGCAGCCTAACTTTGTGCCACTTCATAACCAAGTTCTGTCATTCTTGAATACAATATAAAAGCCTTTCCAACATCACCCTTCACGTAAGCTTCAAGAGCCCATCTAGAGAGAGAACTCCATGGTCCGCTTTCTGCTACTAACTTGTAAAACGCTGCAGCCTTGCAACCATTATATGCCAGGAAAGTGAATAAGCGACCAAAGTACAAAATCCTACAAAAACTGCTAAAATAGGTGGATAGAAAAATTGTAGCATGACAGAGAGTACCATTACTTAAGATAAAAGTATATCGCACCCTATAGCCATAATGGATATACGTTTAACTCCTACCTCAAATCAAGAAAATGAAAGTTCTTCCAAAAGTAGGCCAGACATCGAATACTACAAAGGAGCTATCAGTAGCTTCGCCAGTTAATCTGTTGAAGTATGAATTCAAACAGAAGAAGATCATAATTTTTTCTAAGCCTTTCATTTTTCAATCAAACCATATGGATATAAAGCTCATTGCATTTATCATAAATGGTAAGGAAATTACTTACCGTTTTCAGGTTCTTTTTAAGCACGGTGCCAGTATGCAACATCTTCGCGATTTGATAAGTAGCCTTTGGTAGGCGGCCACCATCATTGGCAGCACGAACTAAGTATTTGGTTGCCTTTTTTACATCCCTTTTGACTCCAATGCCTTTAAGATACAACATTCTACGGTGATAAAGTCCACTTATGTAGCAACTTTCTCGAAATATTCTCTCCCCTGCACTTAAAAGGGGAAATAGCGTATTTTGTTCCGATGCATTTTCCTATCCACACAACGAAACAATGCTTTTTCCAATCCAAACCTTTTATAAAAATCAAATTTACTACCTAGACTTCGAATCGTGAGTCGAAACCAACATTGACTCAAACAGACGTTAGTCAACCACTAAAATCGATTACTCGGACTACACGGTGGCAAGGGCAACGACGATGTGGTAAGGCGTTTAACAAAACGACGTCATTTCTCGCTTCTTGGAGTCCATTAACAAAACGACATCGTATTGGTTCTTAGAGTGTATTTGGGGTAAAATCTCGATTTAGGGGTTTCATTTCTCAGTCATCTTCTCCCTTTTTCGTTAGTGAGATCGTGTTTCTGTTCTTCAATTAGGGATTTCAAAGAACTCATGGATAATAGAATAATAGGCTTCCCTAAGAGATATAGATGTGGAGAACCTGTAGTTATGAAGACATCGACGACTGCTAAGAACCCGGGAAGATTGTTTCATGCATGTCCATTTGGAAGGGATGGGATAAGTGTGGCATCTCAATTATCGGGTAGAATTTGGTTGTGTCTGAAATTTGAAGTTTTGCATTGAGTTATGTCTTTATATGTGACAGGATTGAAATCATACATTTAAATGGACCGATACGTCTATGGTCGAAGAGATTGAGGACTTGATTGAGAAAGTGGATAATGTTGAAAGAGGTTTGATCACATTGCAAAAAGGCTTCAATGCTTGTGAATCTGAGATTGATACTCTCGCCATGGAGACGCGTGTGTGTGAGGCTGTGGTTGACAAGGAGATTCGAGAGTGCAAAATGCAACTACGGAGCTTGAAGAACATTGTCAGGTTTGCTTTGGTGATGGCTTTGTTTTCCGTGTTTATATATTGAGTATGTGAGTTAAAATTCATAGAATTATGTCGTTTGAGATTCAAGAATGTGGCTGTGGTTTGAGACTAAGTAAACTAGGTTTGTATGTTTGAGACTTGTGTTTGTATGTTTAAGTTGTAATGAAAACTTTAAAAGTTTCGTATGAAAGGTAACAGAAAAAGATGGTCATTAACAGAAAACATGGTCATAATAACAACTTGGTAATCAAACCGTTACATATCCAACAAGAGAACATGACATAGGGTTGTGTTACATGTCACAAAAATACACCATGACATCCAAAAGAGAGAAAAAAAATGTCTAAAACCGCTTCATACTTCCAAGCTTCCAAAACCTCCAAATTGGATCTCCATCTTTCTAAAAACACCATGAATGTCAAGTTTCAACAAAACCTGACATGAAAACATAAAATATAAACTTACAACAACATGGTCATAAACTGAAAATGAAAATGAGACTGAGGAGAAGGAGAATACAAACCTGATATTAGTCTTGTGTTGGTTGACTTAGTCTTTCTCCATCTGTCATTGTGTTTGAGTTTGATGTCGTCTACTTCTTTGGTGGTTGACTTGGCCTATATCTACTCATTCCCATATGTGGGCATTTCTTTGCATTGTGTCCAGCAACACCACATCTACGACAATGCATTATCCTCTTTCCCCTACTAACCCTTCTTTGTTGGAGACTCATTTTTTCCTTTCTTCCTCTTTGGCTTTGGCTTTCTCCCTTTTTTGTTTTCTATTTCTTCAACTAAACTCGGAGGTGGCAATATTACATAACCAATTTTATTCCAGAAACACATACCATTTACTGGTCATATTGAGTCATTGTAAATCTGTTGCTGCTTTGAGCTAAGGAGCCAATTAGAGATGTAATCTTCATGATTAAGTTTTTTTCTGCGATGATACGTAAGGCATGCCGACAAGGCACTCCACTTATATCCCATCTCCGACAAGCACATGTTTTTAATCTAATGTTCACTGCATAAGATGTACCAGACTCACGGACTTCATTTCTACCTTCTGATCCTGGAATAACCTTACAGAACTTAAACTTCTCTTGCTCCAACTCTATCATCTTTCCTATTCTGGGAGGTACTCTACCTGTATAGTTGCATGCTTTTCTTTTTCTCAGATCAATACGCACCATGGCTCTTCTCCTTATCGTCTCAAACATCTCAACAATTGGCATATACCTTGCAGGATCTATTATATTGTTGAAAGATTCAGAGATGTTGTTGTGAATATCTACACAAGAAGATCTTGGTGTGCAAAAAAGCAAGGCTGCAATTCTTTGGATTCTTCTCTATGATGGCTTCAAACAGACGCATATCATAGCTCTTAACCAGTTCCAAATTTGCTTCATACTGAGTCATGGTGTAACTTTCTGCTACTTGCCAAAACGTCTTCTTCATTTCACTTTGAGGAGGAAACATCTTTTTCAAGTTCCCATATATATATGTCTAGCACACATCCTATGTTCAACATAAGGTAATTCCCTTTCCACTGCATTCAACAAGCCCTAAAAATGTAAAACCAATAGCTTATATTAGTAATTACCTTTTCTAAAGCCACCATTTTGTAAAACACAATGGAGCTTGGAGATATACCTTTTGTCTATCAGATATTATAGTAAACCATTAACCCTCCTGTAGATTGAAATCAACCTTCAACTTCTGTATGAACCAAAACCAATTATTCTCATTTTCCATATCAACAACGGCCCAAGCAATGGGATACATTCCATTGTTAGCATCTCTTCCCACAGCAGCTAATAGCTGTCCCTTAAGTGTGGATTTCATAAAACAACCATCCAGTCCAAAGATAGGATGACACCACATACGCCACTGTTTGCGGATGACTTCAAAACATACATAAAATCTATGAAATAACTCTGATCAAGCATCATCAAGCACTGTGTCTATCACAACTGTTGACTCCGGGTTAGTTCTTGCAAAAAAATATTTGAAAACAGCTTATTAAATAAGACATATAACACTTACTAAAATTTAGAATTTGATTAACCAAATAGAAACTTACTTAAAGAATGCCAAACGGTAATCTTTCAGCCTAGAAAACTGCTCTTTATGGTCATTGTTGATGATGTCTATGACTTTTTGCTTAGCCTTTTTACACTTGTTTATGCTTACGATCAGCCCAAAATTCTTTTCAATCTCTCTTTGCATCTGTTTTGGTCTAAAATCAGGATCAGTCCTGATATCATCCAAAAACATCTTGCAAATCACAGGTGATTTGAAAATCTTACAATGGCTATCCTTTAAGCACATGTGTTCATCTTCATATGTCTTCACCTTCCACTTTCCAATCCTCTCTTCATAAGAGCAGTAGATATACCATGGACAACCATCTTTAACCCCACACACAGCCGCTGACTTGTCTTTCCCCCACTTACTCATCTGTATATTTCATCTTCTTTTTAATGCATAAGCTACTAAAGCCTCTTTGAACTCCTCTAAACTACTAAATACATGTTCTATCTCCAGCTGACCACTACCTCGTTTGTATCTCACCAACTTCTCCTCTTCTCCACCATCAGAGTTAGGAGGTGTGTTATGGTAATCAAAATCATCATCTTCATCAACAAATGAAGCCACATTCCTTTCAACCCGAATCTCTTCTTCACATGGCTCAGAATCATCCACATCAATAGGATGTTCTGTTGAGTTCACCAGAAACACAATAATTACTCCTGTCCATTTACCCACCTCACACATCTTCTTAAAACTGGCATCCGCAGAACTCAAAGTCCTCCTTTCCTTATGCTCTTCAAAAGAGAGCTTATACCATATGTTCTACCCATGAAATCTCTCCCTCAACTCAGTCGACAACTTGATGAAGAAATCTTCTGCTTTACATTCTATAGTCATGTCCTGACCATCAAGATAACCAACATTGCCTACATGATTCTTCACCCAATACCCTCCATAGTTCACAACGAACGATACATATTCTGAAAAGTTGTCAACAACACATTCAAACAATATTTTACTCACTTAGACATTTAATCAAACACTTGGTGTGCAAAAAACAAGTAACCCTCTATAGTCATGAAAACTTAAAATTATTGACTCCAAATGTCTTAAGGATAAGCCTTATAAACGAAAGCAAAACAAAATTCTTAATTTTTATTTTCAAAACTACTAACTAAAACAATTCGATTCCACAAAAATTGAAAACAAAATTACCTCATTTTTTCGCTTTTGTGCTAGCCCAATTCGTAGATTTTATTATTCTCTCAGTTCCTACGAATCACGCCTCGATTTTTCTCCAGTTATCCTTCTCAGTTTTCGTCAAACCGTGTTCTCCATTTTTCGTCAATCCACTCTCAATTTCACAAAGGAGAATAATGAAATCGAATGAGAAATAAAGCCCTAATTTCTAATTTTCTCTCCAATTCAATACGATGTCGTTTTTGTTAATGGAATCTAAGAAGCGCGAAATGACGTCGTTTTGTTAAACGACATGCCACATCGTCGTTGTCTTTGACACTGTGTCGTTCGAGTAATCGATTGTAACGGTTGACTAACGTTTGTTTGAGTCAATGTTGGTTTCGACTCACGATTCGAAGTGTAGATAGTAAATTTGAATTTTATAAAAGGTTTGAGTTGAAAAAAGCACTATCTCGTTGTGTGGATAGGACAAAGCACCGTTAAAAAAATAAAGGGTTAAAATACGCCATTTTCCGTACTTAAAAGGGATATATCTTTGGAATCTGTTTGGACCATTGATGGCGAAGGAACTAAAACGAAAGAAATACCGCCTTATTCACCGCTTGCTTAAGTATTTCTTGTGCTAGTAATTAACTCCTGTTATACTACTGATACCCAACTTAAGCAAGTGTTGGTCCATAAAATCTAAAATCTAACAGCGATTCTTTGTCTATCCCGACCCTCTTAACAATGATATAAGTTTACATGGAGGAATGCCAGTTACACTTAACAGCACATAGGAGAGGTGATTAAGTCTGGTACTTGGATCTTTAAGATTTATCCAGAACAACGTATATAGAGTCAAGAATCTGAATGTGTAATTTATACAAGGTTAGCATGGGAAGTATGAAGCAACAAGGAACAAGCTTTTTTTTTTTTTTTTTTTTTTTTTAACAAGGAACAAGCTTACCTTAGTGTAGTTCTTATCTACTCCATAAAGACCTTGACATACAAGTACCCGAGGCCATTAAATGCTGAACAAAGACCTTGTTCTACAGCAAGTGTGAGACATTCAAACGCCTGGTACAGTTTCTCTCTCAACACTAGCTCCTCGGCATATAACTCACCCAGAATCTCCATTGACCTCGGCTCTCCGTTGATCAAGTACTGGCGTGATCACGTCTTAATCCTCGCATACCAAAGTAGTAAAACAGTCCAATTTTGTACCTTGCAGAAGGATTCCCAATCTGTGCCTGGTACTCCAATATCTTGAAATCCTCATCATCCTTCCCATGGAGTTTCCTAAGTAAATCTTTATTTTCCTCTGTTCCTCTATGTATTCTAACTGGTTCAACCATGGGATAATCCTTAGAAATCAGAAAGCTATTAACTGCTGTCTCGGCTACTTCAGCATAAAACTCTACAGCTTTATTATGCATCTGTTAAAAAGGATCAAAATCACAAAACTCAACCAGCAAGAACATTTTAACAAGAAACGAAAAAACTTAAAACAAATTTGATGAGTTCTACTTAAGGCTAAGATAATCTTCTGCAGTCCGGAGTAGTATTGCGTCAATGTAGAGTCAACGATGAAGTCGTTAGCTCGAAGATTGGGCCAGGATCAAGTTCCTGCTCAGACTTAGATTCCGATTCCCCGAACTCATCAAAGTCAGAGCACTTGTCGGCGCCGTTATCGTTGAAACCGCTGTTGAAAGAGTCATTGGAGAGAGTGATGACGAAGGATTGAGCCTTAACGCTATGAATGTAGAGCGAGAAAATGAGCATAGAGAAGGCTATGATCTTGTGACCCGAGAGTCTCATTCTACCTCCTCTAATTTCTTTCGTAGCTTCTCTCACTTCTCAGTGATTCCATCTATTTGAGAAGGATGGAGCGAGCAGCAATCAAAAGTCAAAAAACAAATGGAGAGGATGCGGGGTAATTACGTAATTTCGTCGAAGTTCGTTGGACTTAAAATTACACTAACGATTAACTAAATCAGATATTCAACGTTTGAAAACCATTTTTGATCGGACCAATGACCATAGTCGAGATCATCTTTCAAAACAGACCCGAGAAAGTTCTTGAAGTACTAATCTCCAATCCAAAATGGATGTATACGTATGTAACCATTTATTGTATCCTTAAAATTCCAGTCAGGTAAATAATATATCGAAATGCGTTACAGAGAAACCTACAAATCAGTCCCGAAATGGCTAAACTAAAGAAGGGAATAAACATGGAAAGTTTCTCGTCTCCCCTTAAATCTCTGCTATGGTTCAATGTGTCATGAGTATGGAACTAAGTTAGAACCTGTACAGAAAGTTTCTGGTCTCTCTGGTGATAGTTTACCCTTTTGTTCACCTGGTTAAGCGCCATTATTGGGGAAAGCCTACTGGTCCAGCGAGGTGATGTGCCACGTCAGCACCAACGGGATCCAAAACCACCCGTCTACGTTGTCTCCCCCGGAGATATAAAACGGTCATAAGACAGAGGAAGAGAGTTAGTATGGTCGCATTACTTTCTTCCAACACCACATTTTCTACCCATTCCTCCACCTTTGTATACACTTCTGGTAAGGAATCCAGTACTCGTACCTGCGTAGGTATTAAAAAACGGTGAGCTTGCTCATTCAGTTTTTCACTCAAGTAAAGGGTAACAGAGAAATCACCAATCTCTGTCTCTCTCTTACCATGACGGTATCAGCATAGTTTTTTCGAACCCATAAACTCACAAGAGCAAGTGTGACGGGTAATTTGGCAGCAGCATCGCTCTGCAGGGCCTGATCGTAGTAACGTTTAGCTAGATGGAGATCAAAGGGAAGACCTTCGTCATGCTCATGCATGTAACCGAGGTTGAACATTGCTTGTGCGTTTGACTGAGATTTAGCATACATGTAGGCCTCAGCTGCACGCACAAAATCTCTCTCTGTACCCTGAGAACATGAGTAAGAGAGACCAATAGAATCAGTCAAAGTCTAGATTTTATGAATGAGAAATGATCTCTTGGAAAAATCAAATGGGTTACCAGTGTTCCTGAAAACAGAACAATTCTTAACCTTCAAACTCTACCAGACTTACCCGACCATAGTAATATGCATCTCCGATAAGCAATGCAGCATGTTCGTTTCCCTGCTCAGAAGCACGCCACCACAAAGAATGAGCTCGATCGTGCCTCTCCTTATCTGTGCAAAACCCAGACACTCCCATGCACATGCTTCTTTCCCCGTATTTATCGAGGATCCAGGCAGCATTACTTTGTGCTACTTCATAACCAAGTTCCGCCATTCTCGAATACAATATATAAGCCTTTCCAACATCACCTTTCAAGTAAGCTTTCTGCTACTAGCTTATAAAACGTCGTCGCCTGCAACCAAAATGCTAGGAATGTGAACAATGAATTTAAAGTACAAAATCCCATAATGATGTATCCAGATTGCTCAGAGCAAACTACAAAAACACATAAAATGGATGGAATTAAGGATGAAAGCATGACACAGCGAAAAATTAACAAAGATTACCATTAGTGGTTATACGTTTTAGCAAATCACACCATCCCTACCTCAAATTGTAAAATGATTTTTTTTGCAAAAAGAGGCGAAAGACATCAAATCTTGCTAATGAGCTCCAGTCAATAAAACTTATGAAGTTTATAGTCCACAAAATTTGGAGTTTATTTGAATTGAACTGCACAGATATAAAACGATTTGTATTTGACATTCATGGTAAGGAAGATTGTTACCATTTCCAAGTTCTTTGTAAGCCCAACGCCAGCATGGAACATCTTGGCAAGTTGATAGAAAGCCTTTGGTTGACCAGCATTGGCAGCAACAAAGAAATATTTGGTTGCATGCCTCACATCCTTCTTGACTCCAATGCCTTTAAGATACAACACTCCAAGGTTATAATGCCCACTCGGGTCTTCATTATTTGCGGCCATCTCAAAATATTCTCTCGCCTGCACTTGAAGGGAAATATGAACGGGATATGGATATGTTTAGGTCATTGATATGTCAAAGTCATTGATCAGAGGTAGTGATGTTGAAGAAAAAATTAAAACAAAAACTGCAACTATGATGCTTGCAGAGTGCCACTAAGCGACTCTTTATATGTCCTGATCACCGCTAAAGATGAAATGTCAGCAACGCTTAATAACAGCGACGAGAGAGGTGATAAAATCTGGTACTTGGATTGTTAAAAATAATCTAGAATGTTTTACATGCAGTCAAGGAAATATCCGTTGCCTCACTTCCATCATGTAATATTATAAGCTAAACAAACAAAGAAGCTAAAGTTCTAGTCAGGTATGTTGAAACTGCAAAGGAATTGTGGGACACCCTCTTGGGTGTGTATGATAATACCTCTAAAAGAGTAAGCTTAGGAAGTATGAAGCAACAGTTACCTTAGTGTAGTTTCTCTTATCTACTCCATAGCCTTTGACATACAAGTAACCCAGACCATTAAATGCCGAATATAGACCTTGTTTAACCGCAAGTGTAAGACATTTAAGTGCCATATCATAATTTTTCTCAACAGCAGCTCCTCTAGCATAAATCTCCCCCAGAAGTTCCATTGACATTGGCTCTCCTTTCTCTACAGCCTTCGAAAACCAGTACAACGCCTTGGCGTGATCACGCCTTAATCCTCTCAAACCAAAGTAATAAAACAGTCCAATTTTGTGCATTGCCACAGGATTCCCTTTCTCTGCCTGGTATTCCAATATCTGAAAATCCTCATCCTCTTCCCCACGGGATTTCCTAAGTGCATCTTTATTCTCCTCTGTTCCACTATGGATTCTAATTGGTTCAACCACCATGGGAGAATCCTTAGAGATGAGAAAGCTATTGACTGCTGGCTCAGCTAGTTCAGCATATAATTGAACAGCTTTATCATACATCTGTGAAAACAATCACAAGAACACTTAATCAAGAAACCAAAAAACTTAGATAAGATCAATAACTCTTCTCACTACTTTTACACAAAGCAGTGCACAATAAAGATTAAAGAGCAAAAAAACTGCAAATTTGATAAGTTCCAATTGAAATGTTCAGTGTCGCTTACAATTTGTCGTAGATATCTGAAAGCAAGAGCCATTTTGGACTGAATATTTCCTCCCTCAGCCGCGAAATGATGATTCAAAATCGAATTGCTTCGGCTCGTTTCACGCATCATTTCAATCCCGTACACGAACCCCATCACCCATTGTGTGTGCGGATCTCCAGACGAGGCAGACGAATCTATCTCTGAAACCGCTTCCTCCATTAAACTAGTGTTTCCCTCACTCGCCGCAGCGAGAATTTTGTGGAGTCCGGAGTAATACTGCGGCGACGCGGCGTGGATTGTGGAATCGTCTGGCTCGAACATTGGACGCCACGAACCCGGATCAAGCTCCTCTTCGGACTTAGATTCGGATTCCCCGAACTCATCGAAATCAGAGGACTCGTCGGCGCCGTTATCGTCGAGCCCGTTGTTGAGATCGTCGTTGGAGAGAACGAGAACGAAGGGACGAGCCTGAACGTGATGAGTGTAGAGAGAGAGTATGAAGAGAGATAGTGATATGATTGTGAAACCTGAGACTCTCATTCTATCTTCCTCCAATTTCTTCGTCTTTGTAGTTTCTTCAGTGTTTCCAGTTGAGAAAAAATTGAAGAAGTAACAATCGAAGGGGTAATAACATAATTTCCTCACATTCCCTTATGTTGCCACATCATCCAATAATCATCCGCCATGTAATCATGTACATTTTACTAGATAGGACTAGTGACTACGAAATTAAAAGTATGAATTGGGATTTATGCAAATTGACTAATATTAATGGGTTGTTTTTAGTTTGTGATTTAAATAGAGTTTTAGTGACTTAATTAAGATTTTTTAAATTCTGTTAAAGTTTGCTATTATTAATTTTTGATTTGTAAAAAATAATATAAATTTTTTATAAATCTGAAGTTATTGGATTCATACTTTTATAAAGTCAATAAAAATTTTGTGTTATTTAACTAAAACAAAAAAAATTCTGATTGTTAATGAATTAAATTATTATGTTATTGGTTTATGATTTTATACATTTTTTCATTAAATAAAATCATGAAAAATATCATAAAAATAGAGAGATCGTGAGATTGTTTTCGTAAATCTCGTTTTCATAGAGGTTAAGACGGCGTAGGTAGACAAGCGAGCCAATCTCTGAGGAAATATAGCCACGAAGACAAAGAAGTCGGGAATGTTCATACAATAGATCCCAGACAGACAATACAAATCGTCATCATTCCAATAAGATAAAGCAGATGAAGATGACATCTTGAGGTGGAATATGGCGAAAGTTAATAGAAATGATTATAATCTTTGAGAATATGCAAAAGTTATTTGGAGAATAAACAAGATTTTTCTGGAGAATATACAAAACTCTTTGCTAATTTTTTAAAATCGAAAAATTTTACTTTTAATTATCTGTTTTAAAAATCATTAAAACTCTATTTAAATCACAAACCAATAACACCACTAAGTATTAACTTACCTGATTATTTTTTTTGTTTCATCAGCATGATTATTTTTTCTTAAAAGTAGACTGACTACATGGATTTAAGGGACCTCATATTACTAAACCTTAATCACTAATTATTTTTCTGTCAATAGAAGATACTTTGATTTCTTTTTTAAAACATGTTTTAAGGATACACTGAATCTGAATAATCTAAATAGAAATTTGCACAAATCCTAGAGGCATGCACTTAGTTTTAGTATCAAAACAAATCAGACAAATCAGGTAATAAAATCCATGAAATTCATAAACAAATCTCACCTTCATAATTAACCGTAAAAACAAACATTGTATGTAATTCTCCATTTTTCTCTATTTATAACACATATACTCACCGAATGCAAAAAATATAAGTCAAAGAATCTACAACAACAAATCACAAAACAAAAAAATGGAGCTTAGCAAAATTCTCGCCGTTGTCGTAGCCGTCGTCGTCCTCTACTCCGTCCATGCTACGGCACAAGGAGCAAACCCTCAGGTGATGGCTTGCATGCAAAAATTGCTGCCGTGTCAGCCTTACATACACACGGTGAATCCGCATCCTCCACCGTCGTGTTGCGGGCCGATGAAAGAGATCGTGGAAACAGACGCACCGTGTTTATGCACCGTTTTTAATAACCCGGAGATGCTCAAAGCCCTAAACCTCACCAAAGAGAACGCTCTGGAGCTTCCCAAGGCCTGTGGAGCTAATCCTGACGTTTCACTTTGCGCCAAAATCGCTTGTGAGTTATTATTCCTCCATTAATATTTCATTTAATAACTAATTAATTAAATTAACAACTTAGAGACGTAAACGACTCTGTTTTCATATGTTTCTTTCTTGTTTATGAAGCTTCTCCGCCTAGTGCCTCGCCGGGATCAACCAACGGTATGCACTATATAATTCATATTTAATGTCGAATTTGATGTTACATTTTTTATTGAGAAGAAAAAAAAATCATATAAATACAAATTCTAATAATATTTAATCAAACTAATTGACGTGGCCTTCTCATTGAACAGGAACCTCTTCCGCTTCAACTATCAGCTTCAATCGATTTAGCTTTCTGTCTGCTTTTGTGGCAATGATCTTATTTTGATTGGGTCACTTATAATTACATTTCTGTGTTTTCTTTGTCATCAGTATGTGTTTAAGTACTTTAGTTTTAATCTTTTATATACAATTTCGTACTTTATTTTCAGTCTTGATATGAAAAGATTGTTAGAAAACATAATTGTTTCGTCCAGCCCTAAAGTTACCAACATTCGTATTAGAAAGACGATAGTGCTAAACTGCTAAGTGGTTTAGCATCAAGCATTAATTGGGGTATGAGACATAATCATGTTCAGGGTAAAGCTAGAAAACATACAAAACGTAAATGTATATATGCAAAAAGTAAAAACAAGAATCAGCTAGTGTACTGTTAAATTGTTTTGAATACTCATTTCATTTTATGTAATTTAAACATTACTAAAAAACAACATATAATGAAATAGAAGTAAAAATACAATAAAATCGAGTTTTTTGAATATATCGTTGTAGCTGAATAACCTACGGTTCATCGGTTTTTTAAAACAAAAATTATAGATTAGTTGTTCTACCATTAATTTAAATCCATGTTTCTTCTTCTTATGTCAATGTCATCACCTGAGATTGAAGGTTTTTTTATTGATAGAAAAAATAAAGAGAAAAATGTTAAAAAAAACATGAATTTTCAAAATGTAGACAAAAAAAGCATCAACTTCCGAAATATCATTTAAATCGCAAAGTTTATGTTGACTTTTTCTGAAAATAGCTAACTTGTGTTGACCTGGCCATATGACGCACAACGTTAAGTTGTCGTTAGATCGAAGGTTACGGGGTTAACGTTCCGTTACCTGTCTCCGTCTACATGTCCAACGACCTCGTTTTGCTCTCTGTAAAATCTCGCAATCGGGGAAAAAATCTTCAAATCGAAAACGATTCAATCCCTATAAATCTCCAAATCGAAACCAAAAAACCCAAATCGAAAGCACAATCCCTAAATCCGAAATTGTCTATAGCTGTTGTCGATTTGTGGAGATGGTGCGGACCCGTGGAGGACGAAATAAGCTTCCGAGTCGTCGGTCGTCGCGCCTAAAGAGAGCCGGAAGATCCCGATATGAACCTAAGACGGTTGAGATCCCATCAAATACGGAGGCCCTTCATTATCCACCAGAAGCAAAGACTGAGGCCATGCCAATCCCACCAGCAGAGATTGAGGTCGTGGTAATCCCCCAAGAAGCAGATACTGAGGGCGTGGCACTCTCACCAGCAGAGATTGAGGCCGTGGCGATCCCACCAGAACCAGCGACTGAGACGGTGGCACTCTCACCAGCAAAGACTGAGGCAGTGGCACCTCACCAGCAGAGATTGATGCCGTGGCGATCCCACCAGAACCAGCGACTGAGGCGGTGGCACTCCCACCAGCTGAGATTGAGGTCATGACGATCCAACCAGCGATTGACGTCGTTCCTGAACCTAAATAAATAAGGAAGAATCGAAAAAGGAAAATGGTAGAAGCTATGGATATTGAAGAAGATAACGAATCTGTGAGTGGGGATGGTTGTGAGGACTTTGAGGCTGCGTTTGGAGAGGATGCGAGAGAAGGTAACAATGGAGGTGAGAGTGATGCTGATAGTGGTGATGAAATCTGAGATGATGAGAGGATTCCAGAACCGCTATCAGACAGTGATGACGAAGATAATCCTGAGGGCGAAGGTAGTGCTGAAGATGTAGGTTACGCTCCTGAAGAGATACTTAGGTTGGGGAAAACATTCAACTCCCCCGAAGATTTCAAGATTGATGTTCTGAGGTATTCTCTATAAATGCTTTACGACATTAAACTTTATAGGTCACAGAGTATGAGGATTGGTACTAGGTGTTCGGACACCGATGTTAAATGTTCATGGATATGTTACTGCTCGTATGATAAGAAAAAACATAAGATGCAAGTAAAGGTGTACGAGGATAAGCATTCATGTGTCAGGTCAGGTTACTCAAAGATGTTGAAGGTAGGAGCAATCGCCTGGTTGTTTGCAGAAAGGTTGAGAAAGAATCCTAAAATGACCAAACAAAAGATGGTTGAGGAGATCAAGAGAGAGTACAATCTGAATGTAACTGAAGACCAATGTGCAAAGGCAAAGACAAAGGTTATGAAAGAAAGGAAAGCTACACATGAAGATCATGTTTCTCGGATTTGGGATTATCAAGCAGAGATCTTCCAAACTAATCCAGGGATTGTATTTGAGATCGAAACTGTTCCAGGGCCAACCATTGGAAGCTTACAAAAGTTTTTTCGGTGCTTTATTTGTTTTAAGTCACAAAGAGAGTCTTGGCAGCATACTTGTAGGCCTATTATAGGAATTGATGGTTCGTTTCTTAAATAGGATGTAAAAGCACATATTTTGGCTGCGACTAGGAGAAATGAAGATAATAGGATTGTTCCCATTGCTTGGGCTATTGTTGAGATTGAGAATGATGATAACTGGGACTGGTTTGTTAGGCTGCTATCTGCAAAGTTAGATCTTCAGTATGGAAGGAACGTGGTAATCATTTCAGACAAACAATCGGTTAGTACCTTCATCTTTTCAATTATCTAGTGTTTTAAGTTGATTTTGTTTTAGGGTCCTGTTAACTTCTCATGCTTTTCAGGGTTTAGTTAAAGCCATCAAGACTGTCATTCCACAAGCTGAACATAGGCAATGTTCTAGGCACATAATGGACAATTGGAAGAAAAATAGCCATGATATGGAGCTACAGAGACTCTTCTGGAAGATTGCTAGGAGTTATACTGAAGGAGAATTTGCGGGTCATATGCAAGAACTAAAGAATTACAATCCAAGCGCCTATGAATCTCTATTGAAGACTAATCCATGTACTTGGTCAAGAGCTTTCTTCGGGATAGGCAGCTGCTGTAATGACAACTTAAACAATCTCAGTGAGTCGTATAATAGAACAATTCGACTAGCAAGGAGGAAACCTCTACTACACATGTTGGAGGACATTAGGAGGCAGTGTATGGTGCGCAATGAGAAGAGGTATGTAATTGCTGGAAGATTGAAGAGTATATTCACAAAGAGAGCCCACACTGAGATAGAGAAGATGATTGTTGGGTCACAGTTTTGTGAAAGATATATGGCCAGGCACAATAAACATGAGGTACGACTTGGTGATTGCACATTCATAGTTGATATGAATGACAACACTTGTGGTTGCAGGAAGTGACAGGTGACAGGTTTACCATGTGTTCATACTGCATCTGTCATAATAGGAAAGAAACAAAAAGTTGAAGACTGTCAGTGACTGGTACACAACTAGAATGTGGCACCTTACAAACCAGGATGGTATTGGGCCTGTTCAAGGCATGCTTTTGTGGCCAAGAGTGAACAGAATTGGTGTGTTACCACCTCCATGGAGAAGAGACAATCCAGGAAGACCAAAGAATCATGATAGGAGGAAAGGAATTTATGAAACTGCATCTTCCTCATCTAACACCGTGTTGTCTAGGGCGCACCGAGTTATGACATGTTCAAATTGCAAGGAAGAAGGACATAATAAAAAAGGCTGTATGAATCAGAAAGTTGCGACTCTACCAAAAAAACTCAGGGGTCGACCACGGAAAGACCAAGTTTGTAACATTTTTTGGTTTTATATGTGGAGTTTTGCATAAGTTGATAGATTGCTTGAAACAGGACCCGAGGAATATCTTGTTTGGACATGGATAACCATGGCAAAGTTCACAAGGAGGACCATCTCAAGGCGTTTCAGCAGCTGCACCGTCACTATCACAACCATCTATATCTCAACCACCACCGAGAGACCGACACAGCAGTTCACAAGGCCAAGGAGGAGGATCACAAAGAGGATGGAGATCATGGTTTTAATGTTCTAAGTGCATTGTCATGGTGTTTTCTGTCTTGTTTGGTTATTTAGATCGGCTCATAACCTGTTTACCCGTTTTAAGATATGTAATTGATGTTTTAAATGACATTTCAGAAGTTCATGCTTTTTTGTCCATAATTAGGAAGTTCATGTTTTCGATTTGGGGATTTTTCTCCCGATTGCGAGATTTTACAGAGAGCAAAACGAGGTCGTTTGGACATATAGACGGAGACGGGTAACAGAACGTTAACCCCGTAACCTTCGATCTAACAGCAACTTAACGTTGTGGCTCATATGGCCAGGTCAACACAAGTTAGCTATTTTCAGAAAAAGTCAACATAAACTTTGCGATTGAAATGACAATTCGGAAGTTGATGCTTTTTTTGTCCACATTTTGAAAGTTCATGCTTTTTCTAATATTTTTCCCAAAATATAAATAGAGAGTTCATTGTTCCTTTTTAAAATAATAGATTTATTTACTCATTAGTCACGTACCAAATCTCACTTCCAACTCAAAACGAATTAAACAATAAGTAAATTGATACATATCCACTTCTTCAAAAAGATGACTCATAATCCATGTAAAGAATTATAATTTTCAAAGTCAAAACCATTTAGCAATAACTTAATTTACCATATTTTTATATACTAATTAAAGCTGATACATTTTACTTTCTGAACATAAAATACTTTACATTTTAGCTTCTTATTCAATGGAGACTAAATAACAAGACTATAAGGAAATGGTATACTTGTTACATGCACAAGACTGGTAATTAATATTCAGTCAATTTGCAGAAAATCCAAATTTAGGATTTTAATTTTGTAGTCTTTGGTCCTCTCTACCCATTCAATTCTTATTATAACAAATCAGGTAATTTTAAAAATATACTAAATTCAGATACAAAACTCACCTCCATGTTTGACTACCTTAAAAAAAAAACTCCATTTTCTCTCTATATATAAGAAAATTACTCATCAAACAAATTAAGAACAAATAAAATGGATATTACAAGAATTATCGGCGTAGTGACCATCGTCGTCACTCTCTACTCCGTTCAAGTCACAGCACAAATCATCGGAGAAGTTCAAGAGGCAATGCGATGCGTAACAAAACTGTTGCCCTGTCAACCGTACATTCACTTGTCGATTCCTCCCCCGCCGTGGTGTTGCGCTCCGATGAAACAGATCGCCGAAAAAGACGTGACGTGTCTATGCGCCGCCTTCAACCATCCGGACATGCTCAGATTCATTGCTCTCACCAAAGAGACCGCTCTTAATCTCCTTAGGTCATGTGGTGTTCATAATGATTTGTCAGTCTGCACCAAGACCGATTGTGAGTTCTTTTTATCTCTAGCTAGCTTTGTAATCTGAATGTGTGATTATTGTATTAATTGCGTAGATTATATATGCCTTTCTGAAATTTATGTTTGTTTTCTTAATGAAGCTTCTTCACTTACTGCGTTGCCGGAAGCTGCGACCAACGGTATGCAATTACTTTATCTGATATCAAAATTAAATTTTGGATTTGCTATTCAATTTAACATTTAATAATTGTTTTTATGTAATACAATGACGAAAATAATGTCATTTGTATAATTTGGAATTGATCTCTACGTAGTATGCTTCTAGGCAGGATTTTTCAGTTTACAATATTTTGGGGAGTTTTAGGCAAGGTTAATTCTTAGTTATAGTTCAGTTTGAAAAGATATGAATTAGTCTGTTCTATTTTGTTTTGATAAAGTGACTGATGTGACCCTCTTATTGAAACAGGGAATTCTGCCAGCACCAAGAAAAATGCAGCTCTTGGCATCAGGTTTTTGGGATTTAGCTTTGTACTATCTGCTTTTCTCGAGATGATCTTCTTTTGATTTTTCTCTTTGTAATTCTCAGAAATATGTTTTATGTATATTTCTTTTGAATTACCTAACACTTCAAAAAATAAAAAAAGATTCCAGTATTACCGTATGCTAAATTTACAAACCACCAATCAACTTTCAAAGACATAAGATTATTTTTATTCGGAATATCTTATTGAGATATATTTCTATAAAAATAATAAAAAAAATTAAAAAGTATGAAAATGAGAAAATAATTACTAAATGAGAACTTTGAATATCTTAACTGGAATCCCCTTTTACATTTGTTACTCTATTAGTAATTAAAATTTAATTATTTATTTAAATTATATTAAAATAATAATATATTATTGTTAAGATATCTTAAGTAAATGCTCTAAGAAAATGAGAAGCACAGTGCAATATCTCAATGATGGAATGATAAATGATTTATCAGGTTCTAGGGTTTAAATTTGAAAATTGCTACTAGAATTTCAATTATGGTCGACTATTATAGATGTATTAAAATGGCAAAAATACTCAACGCTCCAAAGACTCCGATAAATTAGTTTTGGTTTCGGTTTGAGATTTCCAGTTATAATACAAAGAAGTAAAACACAAATGTTAAGTAATTTCTATTTTTGTTCCTAATGATGATTGATGGATCTGTTTTTCTAGAAGACCGTCAAAGCAAAAAGTATGTCGCAATAATACTAGAAGAACTTTAAAAGTCATAGCTAAAATACTCCGTAAATACCGTGTTGGCATCAACACGTGTTCATGTTGTGTTTGTAATAATAGAAACAGACAAACGAGTGACCCACTTGCTTCCTTCTCCACGTTCGTCTGCCCCCACCCTCTTCTTCATCTTATCCCGCGTTTCATTGGAACTTGGACTTTGTGTCGTCCCATCAAAAAACTTTTTAAGTTTTTGTTGGCCGAAAGATTATCTAGAAGATGAAGACTTAACTAAATTGGAGATGATTAACCTCGTTCTAATCTGATTTTGTTAAAAAAGTTGGAAGAGTTGTCACGTGAACTAAATCTCAAAACAATAAAGACAGAGAGGGTTTAAGTTTAACAACCCGAAAAAACCGAATAAGTCAATTCAATAACCGAAACAAAGACCGGAATCTCGGTTACTTAACCGAACTAATTGTCAAAATACAAGTAAGCTAAGTGACCAAAAAAATAAATTAAATATAAAAATAGTTGGAACGCAACAAATATCTGAAGCGCGTGAGAGATTCCATATATAAACACGTTCTACAAACCCAATCCTCTTCACACACATCTTTTCATCTGCCTCCTCGTTTTAATCCAAATCTCTCTGAGACTCCATCAAATCGATCTTCAGAAATTGCGGCGGAGAGATAGATAATTAAGATAACAAAAAAAAAATGACTGGGTTCTATGTGTCTTTATTCATCTCAAACTTTTCAAACGTTACGTCGCACTTGACTCCGACATTTGATAACATCCCATCGACGAAGATCGTACCGACACCGACTGAGAAAGTTGTCTCTCTGGTCTCTCGAACCGGACGAGATCTGCAACGTTACAATAGCACAGGGCATCGTCAAGTCGTCGGGTATGTTCAATTTTGCAAACCCTAATTTTCAGTTTTTGGGGGCGAATTTTTCCTAATCCTAGGGTTATGAAATTTTGGGGAAATTTTATGATTTTCTTGGAATCTGATATATATTATTCGAATAATGTTGCAGATGTGTACCGTACAGATACAAGAAAGATGGTGGAGGAGAGATTGAAGTGCTTTTGATAAGTGCACAGAAGAAAGGGAAAGGGATGTTATTACCTAAAGGAGGCTGGGAGATTGATGAATCAATTGAAGAAGCTGCTTTAAGAGAGACGATTGAAGAAGCTGGTGTAACGGGACAGCTTGAAGAATCACTTGGGAAATGGCAATACAAAAGCAAAAGACATAGCATGATTCACGACGGTTACATGTTTCCTTTGCTTGTTAGTCAGCAGTTTGAGAGATGGCCTGAAGCTGAAATCAGACAGCGCAAATGGGTTTCTTTGTCTGAAGCGATTGAGTTGTGTCAGAATTCGTGGATGAGAGAAGCTTTGGAAGCTTTCATTAACAGGAAATGTCAAACGCAATAAGGATAATGTGGAATCTCTGGGAAGAAACTGACGTTAAAATTTGGTGAAGCAGAGGTTAACTAGAAATTGCTGATTTGCATATAACAGACTCTTCGATTGTCTGAAAGCTCCATGGGAATTCCTTGGCTTTAAGAGATTTTAGAAAGTTTTAGAGAGCAGCTCAGGTTTAGTTTTTTCTGATTTGATTCATTCATTCATTCATTTGTTAATAACATATTAGGTAGACTCATTCAGAATCATTAATTGTGTTGAATGTTTGGGCTTCGCAATCTGTAATTGTGTGTACATAAAATAAAATGGATCAGATCTTCGACTTGTCTCAGTTATGTTCTGCTTTCTTAAAAGTTTCTATTTGTTGTTGTTATGAATAGGCAGTGATGGATAAATATAAGAGGAGACCCGAAAAATAGTGACTTGTAACGTAAATGGCTAAAAATAACACAATTTTAATTTAAACAGTCCAACACGAAACCACAACAAACGGTATATTTTATATAAAACCATCTTTGAATACGAACCACAACAAACTGTTTTATATGTTGCACAAGGCTAACGATGTTTTGGAAATTTTAATTCCAATTAATCTGCAATTTTTAAAATCGAATCTCAACTAACCAACCATTGGACTAAACAGTATGATGATAAAAGTTAAAAATACTGAAGGAAAAAATAAATATGAAATTACCAAATTTACCCTCAAGATTTACAGTTTAGGGCCATTTTGGGGGATAGGGTCTTGAAGTTTTAAGGGGAAGAAGAAGAAGAAGACGGAAACAATGGCAGTGGTAAGCTTAGGGATAGTCGTCGTTCCATCGTGTACTGGAGATCGTCGCTTCAAACCTAATTTGTCGGCCATCTGCAGCGTCTCTTGTAGAAGTTTAAATTTGGGAACCGGCGTAATTTGGGGTCGCCGACGCCGTGAAATTGGCGGATTTTTAATTTCTGGCTGTCTCTCTCAAGATTCTTCTTCTTCTTCTTCTCCACCGTTGTCTTCCTCCGAGCCCAAGACGAAACTCTTTGTCAGTGGTAAGTTTTCGTATCCAATTCATCATCTGTGTTGGAGTTTTTGATATATATGTCGTGATGTGATTCTTTACTGTTTCTTCGGGTATTATACCACCATTAGATGTAGCTGTTCACTACTTGACAATTTTTGAAGTTCCTAGAATATCTCCAAAATCTTTGAAGCAGTGACGTTTGTAACGCCAGTTTATACAGTTAACAACAATGTTAAATGCTAAATGTTAAGCGTTGCGTTATAGCTTTAAATGGGTAAAGGATGTACTGCGTTTGTAGAGAGAATGGACTGATAATTTTGAGCCTTTCAATTTGTTGTGAAAATAGCTTTGACCAGTGATTGACTCGGTGAGGGGAATGTCTGTTTGGAATATCCAGCCAATCTCTCTGAGCAGAGACATTTTGGATATCCAATAATGGTTCTGACTTAGAGGGTCATTAGGTTGTAATGGCTGTACCCAAAGACATTTCTCTGATTTGTTGTAAAAGCAGGGAATGATTTTGGTTGGTGTGTGATGAATGGTTAACTGGGGAGATAGATATCTTTCTGTGGCACGCACTCTGTAAGTTTGTTCTTTATCTAAAGGGATTGGTGCAAGTGTAGAGCCTTAGACATGGCCAAAGAAAAAGCAGTGTTAATGCCTCTTTGTCTTTGCTTTCACCGTATGATACTTGAACTCTAATAAAATGGATTAAGGATTTGATTGGTATGGACTTGATTTTGATGGTTTTTGCACAGGGCTTTCTTTCCGCACAACTGAAGAAACCTTACGGGATACTTTTGAACAGTTTGGCAAGCTTGTACACAGTAAGCATAAAGCTCCCCTGTGTTCGTTCCACTTTTGTCCAAATTCTACAACTGTAACTTTTTTTTTTTTTCATTTTTTTTTGTCCCCGTGTAGTAAACTTGGTGATGGATAAGGTAGCTAATAGACCAAAAGGTTTTGCTTTCCTACGGTATGACAAAGAGGAGGAGGCTATGAAAGCTATTGAAGGGATGCACGGAAAGGTACTCAGCTCAACATTACACGCTTGTCTTCATTCTTAAAATCGTTTATCTGGTGATTGAGAACAAGAAAATGTTCCCATCTTTAGAAATCTAATTTGGTGTTTATACAGTTTTTGGATGGAAGGGTTATATTCGTAGAGGAAGCTAAAACCAGATCAGATATCTCCAGAGCTAAACCCAGACCAGACTACCCCAAAGCTCAATCCAAACCTCGCACCTTTCGCACGTGGTAGCTGTTTTGATTTTGTCTTCATACTGTGTAATGAATTGTAAAATCTTGATGTAGTTTTTAGATTATACAATGGAGTCACTGGTCAACTCCTACCAATTTATTATTTTAAGGGAAATAGTCTAAACTAAAGTAACATCTATATTAAATAACACAAGTCATGTTAAAATGCATAATATAGCTTTCAAAACAAAAGGTAAATCAATTTCCCTTACTTAGGAGAGTTAGGATTAATTTTAATTATGAATCATAGTTTGTGATACAAAAAAAAATAAAAAATAAAATCAAAATTAGGGTTTACCTATTCCTTTTAGGATCAACCGATTTAGTGTTAATTATGAATCAGAAAAGTCTGGTAATAGAGTATTTCGGTCCAAAGATATACTCAAGAATTATTAAGAAAAAAAAAAAAAAGTATACGTAATTTATCTATTTACACAAACAACTGCGATATATCTTTGAACAGATTATGTAATGGATATAAAAGAAGTTTCCTTTTTTCCTTATCTGTTAAAACAATTTCCATTTTTTTCAGGTTTCCTTTTCCTTTTCGGAGACGTATCACTCTATCCTCTCTATATAAACTAAAGAGCGCATACGCTTAAACCTTGAAAAGCCAGATTAAGAGTTAAAAAGCGTCATAGTCTCTCGACTCTCAATTCGATTTTGTCTCTCTCCAAATCTCTTCTTAAATTCATATTTGTTTCTTCGATAATTGATACGAAACGAAACATGGCGATAGAGAAACAAGAGACTAACGAGTTGCAGATCAGACTCAACTTGTTCTCCAAGCAACGTCATAATAAGACCGACGGCGATAAACTCTGCTTTCTCGATTCTTCAACATTAAACTCCTTGGGATCACCACCATCTACTGATTCAATCATCATCATCGATGACGAGGATGAGGAGGTAACCCTAGAGCGGAAGAACAAGAAGCGGAGATTAGGGTCTTGGTGGGACAACGTTGAACCATTCGACGAACTAAGTTGCGTGGTCAAGGGGTCACCGGAGTCGAAGGAAAACAATGATGTTGTATCGAGAGCAGATTCATGTATTTCTTCTACCGATCTTTACGAGACGAAGAACGACGACGAGAGATCACTACCGGAGAAGAAGAACGAGGAGAGTGTCGGTGAGAGTACTTCTAGTACTAGGAATAAGGGTTATGAACACGTGACCCTTGAGGATTTAGGGGTTTCTGTTGAAGATGTCAAGAGTATCCCATGGGAGGCGTTTGATCCGACATGGGAGATTAGGTCGGATCCATGGCTTGGTGGCTACATGGAAGACTTGGCCTCTCTTTAATTAAATTCCCACACTTAATTGCTTCTTTTTATTCTGTGTTTTTTACAGTTCTTGTGTTTATTATGTCTTTCGTTGTTTTGGATGCTGATTTTTCATTCTGCGTTTTACTTTCGTAAATCGAAATTCTTAACAAAAACAATTTTTTTTATGTAAAAAGCAAACATCTACTAGAGTGACATTGTTAGCCATATATTCCATCTATATGAGAGAATTAAGTTCCAACTTGCGATCAATTCTAAGTTGCCATTAGTTTATTATAAATGCGTGATTTAGATACGAACTGAAAATATCAAGATATTCATAAGTAAATAACTAAATATACACTCAATTTTACCAAAAGAAATATCCTCAATCAGTTTTAATATTGGACTTTGTTTGTACTTTTCTTCTTCTAAAACCCCATAATTCAGAATCGTAACGGGTATAATCTCCATGTATGATTAAAAGAATATAAATTCATCGAATTAAAGTAAAGTAGCAATAGTAATTGAATATATTATAAAAGCCCACTCTAATAATGGTTGTAAATCAACCCAATTAAAACAAATTCCAAAGAAACTTAAGTTGAACCAAATAAATCGAAATTGGAAGGTTAAGAGCCCATCAGGCCCATTCTCTTGAAGCAGAATCTAGATGATTTATTTTATTAGATACATATCCCGGTTGATTTCTTTGATACATACAGCATTACAGCGTGATGAGTGTATTGCTATTAAGATATCTTATGAGATTTCAAAACATAAATCAAAATTTCGTTTAACTAAAAAAAATAATACAGTGTACGTACCCTGATGCTATAATATGTGTCGACATGCGTGGAACAGATGTCTGATTAATAATTTTTAAGTCAAAAAAACAATTTTGTAATTAAACATCAGTAAGCATGTGCTCAATAAATAGACACATGACACATGCTAAATATATGGCAAGAATAAAAAACATCAACTAAATATTCAAATAGTTCAACCTCTTTAACAACCCCACAAAACTAAACTTTGTAATTTTGAATCACACGAAGTTTAAATATAATCCAAATCGTAACTTAAGTTTATATACCAAATAATTATAAATTGAGTTCTTAAACTTTCTGTAGTTAAAGATTGTAATTAAACTTTCTTTGGTTCATTTAAAAAAAAAAAATTCAAAATTTGGTATGGTTTATATTCTGATGTTCAAAATTTTGCGCGGCTGTGTATTATTAGGGCATGTGCATAAATACACATGGCATGACACAATGCATAAAGCTAAATAACTATAAACTCATGATCTTATGTGTCCTCAAAGATCTTATCTGAATCTTATAACTTATCATATATATAATAAAAGATTACAAAAGTTGCCAAACATTTGAATGCGACGGCCACAGAAATCAAACAGAGATGGCTGTTAGAAGCTTTTCCACGTTGGCCTAACAAAAATCTCTTTGGTCGTCCTCATACCTCATTAGTCATTAAGTTCCTCGTCCTTTAGCCTCCTTCGGTTCATCGAACCTTCACACTTTTTTATTTTCCGTGACAGTAAAGTAATACTATCATTTATTAGCGGTTGGCAAAAATATAATTAATTAATGCGGTTAGTTACCGTTATTTTCTTACATGAAAATTTTAATCCGAAGACCGCCCAAATCTTTCACTTCCAATTAACTTTTTTAGACACCTTATCATCGTTGTACTTTATAAAAATAAATGATTACGATTAGGATTAGTCATTTTCCATGATATATAAATGTGAACAAATTTACAGTCTGATGCAATTAACCACGTGCGTAATGAAAACACTCACACAAGTTGCATTTTTAACGATATATACTATATATATAGAGAGGGAAAAAAAAGTGAAAACTCCATTTTAAGATAAGAATAGAATTGAATAAAAAATAAAATAATAAGGATAATTAGGTCATCTTCACCTTCCTCGTTGTCTCCTCACACTAGAGACTTGAAGATCATCATATATATAAAATGTGAAGCTTCTCTTAATTTCTCATTTCTTCATCAGAATCATATCACTTTCTTCTTCTCTCTTTCAATTCTATGGCTCTGGTTCGTGAACGTCGTCAGCTCAATCTCCGTCTTCCTCTTCCTCCGATCTCCGACCGCCGCTTCTCCGTCTCCTCCTCCGTCGCCACGACCGTCGTTGCTACCTCAGTCTGTAACAACATCTCCGCAGCGGATCTCGAGAAACTCAACGTCCTCGGATGCGGAAACGGCGGGATCGTTTACAAAGTCCGTCACAAGAACACGACGGAGATCTACGCTTTGAAAACGGTTAACGGCGACATGGACCCGATTTTCACAAGACAATTGATGCGAGAGATGGAGATCCTCCGCCGTACAGATTCGCCGTACGTCGTGAAATGTCACGGGATCTTCGAGAAACCTGTCGTCGGTGAAGTATCGATTCTAATGGAGTATATGGACGGCGGAACCTTAGAATCACTCCGCGGCGGCGTAACGGAGCAAAAACTCGCCGGATTCGCTAAACAGATCTTAAAAGGATTGAGCTATTTACACGCTCTCAAGATCGTTCATCGTGATATCAAACCGGCGAATCTGCTTCTCAATTCGAAAAATGAAGTGAAGATCGCCGATTTCGGAGTTAGCAAGATCTTAGTCCGATCATTAGATTCCTGCAATTCGTATGTTGGCACGTGCGCTTACATGAGCCCGGAGAGATTTGATTCCGAATCTTCCGGTGGAAGCTACGATATCTACGCCGGAGATATCTGGAGTTTTGGATTGATGATGTTGGAGCTTCTCGTTGGTCACTTTCCGTTGCTTCCGCCGGGACAGAGACCTGATTGGGCGACGCTTATGTGCGCCGTGTGTTTCGGAGAACCGCCGCGTGCGCCGGAGGGGTGTTCCGAAGAGTTTAGGAGCTTTGTTGAGTGTTGTCTCCGTAAAGATTCGAGTAAGCGATGGACGGCGTCGCAGCTTCTTGCTCATCCTTTTCTCCGGGAAGATTCTTTGATTCCTTTTGTATAAAAAAAAGAATCTGGAATCTTTAAGTCGAATATTATTAGATTTAAAATTATTTTAATTTTTGTAGAGTTTACTGGAGATATTATGATCGTAATTTTTTGTACATATATATATATACTCCAGATTTTAGGGGAATTAATCGTTCTTGTAAGAACCCTAAGTAACATCATCTTCAGTAATCAAATTATGTTCTTCAGTTTTATTCATTAATTCTCCAAAATATAGTTATCTTTAATCAGAGATATATATTTATCTTTAATCATGTTATATATTTCTTTTCTCCAAAATACAATATAGATAGACGACCCCAACAGAATCATAGTGACGATATATTAAACCAAAAAGTAATAGTAGTCACTCGTGGACAAGTGTAGCATATTTTATTTGTGAACAAAACAATCAGATATCCTATAGACCTATACTAGTGTTATTGTAGAATGTTATATCATGGCTAATCATATAATCAAATCTAGTTCGTGTCTTGTTGGCCCATTACATCTCCATAATCTTAAAATATTTACAAGAAAATCCCTTAGAAATCATTTTTTTTGTTTTGTTTTACATAAATAGATTTTTATTGTCGTTAAAGAAAAAGGTATTTAATTATGTACATCATCATTTTAACCATTACAGATTCTCACGGTATACTAATGTGAAATCTTATAAGTCAATGGCGATGCTCTATGAAAATCTTATGAGTCAACATAGGTAGCTAAGTATTAACGAAGCCCATTGACGAGAATCTAAGAGGAATATTGCAACGTAATGTACCCAAATTTTACATAGTCTGTGTTTTGATCATATCAATGATGTAGTTTTTTTTTCTGGATAAACAAAAATGCAATAAAGCACGTTCCAAAACAAAAAAAAAAAACCTAGTTGCCACTTATGCAAGGAAAAAAATAAAATAAATATAGGTCTCCTCCACTTGCTTGAGCAACAATCTCGCTTAGGATATAAGGATGTTCGTCGAAAATTCGGGCGGGGGTTTGTTTTAGCAAGTGGAAGAGTTGATAACAACAACTTTATTGTTCTTTTGTTTGTTTCTTCCTACTTAAATGACACTATAATTCTGGACTAAAATAATGAATTGTAAATGCTGACGCACTGGCTAACGTTTGCATTGATGAATCACGAAGAAGAAAAGCCTTTAGGTGTCACTCTCTTGAGTGTGTGACAAAGAAAAGAGAGGTCAGTAGGTCACCCCTTGACATGTTGTTTTTGACTTGACAGATTTGTTGTATATGGCCAAGTGAAACAGATTTTCCAAATTCGTTTTTTGGATTATTGTTATTGGCCTTTATTTCTCTTTCTTTATCCCCTTGTGTTACGTTTTTAAAACAAAACTATCGAAAACAAACAAATTACATATAGATTTAATATAAATAATATATAATAATGAATCTATGGAATCGAAACTAAAACGAATTTAAATTTATTAAAAAATTTCTATTGAAATTTGGATTGAAAAGCGTTATCGAAAAAATGATTGGTAGAAATTTTACACAGTTGTTAGAACATAATTTCTCCAAATGTATTTCATGAGAAAAGTTGAAACTGTTTACTTATGTCCTTTCTTCACATGATATATTTTTTTGTATGACAAAATTGATGCTACCAACCATTGTTGCACTTGCAGTAAAAGTATTATGTTACAAACTTATTAGTTGACCTTGAAATTTTGTTGTATAATGTACAATTACCTTTTTAAAATTATTAACTCGCTAGTGGTTACAATTTCATAATCTAACACTATCACATGTTCAATCGTTAGTTTCAATTATTAGTAAATTCTAAGCCGCATATCAAGATGAAAAGCTTGTGGGTACGAACATTTCCAAACTTTTTACCTTGATCCGTTGTCAAAAATTTAAAGATTGGACTATGGTTTTGGATTTTGTTTTCTTCTTCTAATTGACTATAAACTAAAGTAAACGTAGATATAACGAATCATGACAACTTAAGATAGACGGTAGTTAAACTCTGTTTTTCTATTTTTGGTTACAATAAAATGAATTAGATTTTAATATTTTTTAAAGATTTGTACGAAAAATCTCCAGAAAATTATTATCTTTGAGAAAATTATTGTCCTTGATTTCTTTTTCAACAATTTCAGTTCCTCTTAAAGTATAGCTCTAATTAGGCCTTTGTGACAAGTCTGACGATCAAATCCTATTTCTCACTGCCAATTTCAGAGTTGGAATGGAAAAAAAATTCATAAAAATAAAAAACAGTATTAAATCTATAAGCAAGTAAAGACTTATAAATTATGATGATAATACAAGAATGTTAGTTTTTTTTTGTAAATTCTAAAGATATGTGCATATGATTTGAATATCTCTTTGAGTTTTTTTTATATCATCATCAGCCATAGCGTTGTTGAAACCACTAAAGAACATTGTTTGTCATTTGTTCCTAGACCGCATAACATAAACAGGACAAAACACTGGTTTTTCATTTATCTTAATGCGCATTAATTTCTCATTCATTTTAACAGTTTTAGAAAAAATTAACTAATTAAAAATATAAAAGAAACTTCAGAAGTAAACTCACTTTCTTTTTGTTCTTGGCTGAGATTTGAACCTAACATAGTCTGCCATTGCATCTTTATTTTCGTTGTTGAAAGAGTTCAACGTTGACAACAAAATCAGTTTTTTAAAGAAATCTACACTGAAAAAAAATAATATAAATAATGTTAGGTCAAACAATCAAATTTCTCATCACGTTTTATTTTTCACTATAAAAAATTACTAAATACATCATAATTTTTTTGTTTTGTTTATGAGAGCAAATTTGAAATACACATTATTTGGGCTTAAGAAAACCTTCAAAATCTGTATCTTATGGTTTCATACATTATTTTCATTATAATTAGAATATATTGAATTAAAAGAATCAGAAGATTCAAAAGTGGCAGAGTATAATCTCTTTCAGATCCGTCTTTGTGGCCAAATCAAATAATAAATTCCTTAGTTTTTCAACAGAATTATTATTTTTTTGAAAAAATTAATCATTTCGGACTTATCTAAATTTCATGTCTTCTACTCGATTAGGTACAGTTATTTTCTTACACAATACATTTTAGCACATATTACGTACTACTTTATTAAAATAAATGATTACTATAGGATTAGTCATTTTCGATGATATATAATGTGAACAAATTTACAGTCTGATGCAATTAACCACTGCTTAATCAAACCACTCACACAAGTTGTATTTTTAACGATATACATACAGGAAAATTTAATAATTTTATTTTAAAATAATAATAAATTAAAATGGGAAAAATGTTAAAAAAAGCATAAACTTTCAAATTGTGGAGAAAAAAAGCCTGAACTTTCTGAATGTCATTTTAATCCTTAAGTTTATGTTGACTTCTTAAAAAAATGGTTAACTTTTGTCGATTTGATCATTTGAAGCACGTCGTTAAATCGAGAGACGGAACACGTTTACGGGGTTAAAGCTTCCGTTAGCATATTCCGTTTAACTAAAACGACATCGTTTTCATTTTACTAAAAAACCTCAACTTTCAAATTGTGGACGTTTAAATCCTTAACTTTCAAATCGTGGCCGTTTAAATCCTCAACTTTCAAATTGTGGACACTTAAATCCTTAACTTTCAAATCGTGGCCGTTTAAATCCTTAACTTTCAAATTGTTCGTTCGTCTAGACGGAGATGGGTAACGGAATGTTAACTCCGTAATCTTCTTTCTAACAGCAACTTAACGTTGTGCCTCAAACGGCTATGTCAACAAAACTTACCTATTTTCATAAAAAGTCAACAGAAACTTTGAGATTTAAATGACATTTCGGAAGTTGATGCTTTTTTTGTCCACAATTTGTAAGTTCATGCTTTTTTAGACATTTTTTCCAAATTAAAATAAGAAAAAGGGATAATTAGGTAACATCATCCTCTTCAGTAATCAAATTATGTTCCTTCAATTTTTCTTCAGTTTCATTAATTAATTTAATCATTGATGTACTTATGGTTTGGTAATCAGTTATAGTATTTATCTTTAGTTATGTTATATACTCTTTTCACCAAAAATATAATATGTAGATACATCATACATAGATCCCAACAACATCATAGTGACGAAATGTTAAGGTTTCTCCAACGAGATGTCAAAACACCATAATTGATGTTAATTTTGCTCTAATGGGACGGTAAAACTGACAGCAATTTGTTTGTTTGGTGTTTCATGAACAGTGTTTGATGTAATACTGTTCATAAAACACCAAAAAAATATTATTTTATTTATATTTTGTTTTAAGTAAAATAATTAAATTGTTATTTACCAACTAAAAACAAATACACCATCAATATTTTTGTATGTTTTCACTTTTAATAATATGAACTTTTAATTATAATTAATATGAAATATTAATTTGTACAAAATATCTAAATAAATACCAAATTAATTAAAATTAAAAATACATATTAAAGTTCAATTAAACACTAAAAACATAAAATTACAAAATTTAAACCAAAAAAATATAAAACTAAATTTCATAAGATAACTAAACACTTGTGGTACGAATATACTAACTCTGTGAATTAGTACAATGTAACTTATTTTCTATTCTTTTGAATATATTGATTGTAATTTTATATTAAGTAAGTTACAATTAATCAGTTATAAGGATAATTAATATTTATTAAAACTATTAAAAATAAAAAATCTTAAATTTAATAACATAATAATAGATAATATTATTTTTAGTGTAAAATTTAGTGTTATGGTTAGAATGAAAAAATAGTAAAATACTACAACACTAAATTTAGTGTGATTTCAACACCAAATTTGATGTTGTGGTTGGAGTTGCTTTTAAACAAAAAAAATAATAGTCACTCGTGACAAGTGTAGCATGTTTTATTTGTAAAGAAAACAATCAGATATCTCTACACTATTTTTGGTTTAATATTTCGTCAGCTATGATTATGTTGCTCAAACGGCAAACCAAAAAACCTTTTTAAAACAGTTGCTCAAGTTTAAGATGCCCAACAATATGCAAATTTGACCAAGTTTACCTAAGTCTTTTAGTAGCCGATTATGAGAGATCTCTATGTATCATTTTCATAAAATTTTGACTTAATTAGTTTCAGATCATTAATATATTGGTTGACCAGAGTGCATAAAACCAGTTATAGATTATTCAAGGCAGTTTTGTTATGCAAAATGTGCCAATTTACGAACCAAACACATCTAATTATGCCAATTATCCTAAATTTAACTAGCTCACAAATATATATATGCTAGATTGCTAGTACATAAACTGAGGCATGCAAGCTCCATTTTACAATATTTCGTAGACAAAATAAATAATAGTCTAATTGGCAACACAAAACAATAAACAAATTGTGAAAACTGACAACTGAAAAGATAAGAAAATAACGATAATACGTAAATGGTAGTAGCGACTTAGGAAAAAATTATACCGTTTTTACTATAATGGTGAGAAATTAAATTACCAATCAAACCCAATACTACTTGAAGAAACATATACTACTTGTTAGAAGTGTGATACTGCAATGATCACAAAACAATTTGTTGTTCCTGGACAAACAACAGAAAATCACAAAATTAAGAATAATATATGCAAGAGTCCGAAATACCCAAATCACTTATAGATTTGATATAAATAAAAATCGGTATTACAGGTATGTAGATAAGATATGAAAATCCGAGGTTACAAAATTATTGATAAATGACAATATACCGACGTCAAGAAGCATAGCAAGAGAGTCCAGATTTGGAGTCTCTTTTTCTCTATATCTTCTTTCTACTCCTGAGTTGAGAAAAATCAACCAAGAAGTTGCTAAAATCGACCAAGAACTCCTTTTTTTTTTTTTTCTCACGTTTCTCAGTCAATAACCCAGAAAATTCTGCGAAATAATTGTTCTTGTCAGAATCAAGAAATTCTTGATTCGGACGTGATAGTGATTGTTGGTTTGAACCAGCTAAACCCGCTGGTTTAGCCAATCTAATATGGCTCCAGCGATGATTTCTCGTTCGGGTTCGAAGAGAAGATCGTGCAACAACCCGTCGTACAGCTTGATTGATTTGTCTGACGAGGAAGCTTCATCGTAGAGCTTCTTTGAGGCGTTAGGATCAGTCACGGTGTCGTCTGTACCGTGCATCACAAGAAAAGGAACTTTCACTTTGTTCAGGTTCTGTTGCAAGTGAGCAGTGATTCTAAGGATCTCATAGCCGGTTTTAACCCGGATGGATCCGGTGAAGACTAACGGGTCAGAATATTTGGCAACGAGAGCTGCTGGGTCACGGGAAACCGGCATTCCTTTCTTGTTTGCTGCACTGATTTGGTACCTGGGCAGGAGGAACGCCATGATTGGAGCAAGAACCTGTTGAAAAAAATACAACAGAGAACTGATCAGATTGTTAAGAATTGTCTGAAAACGCGTAAATTATGACTGACTTTTTGGATTAACTTACTGCGAAGATTGGATGGGATGGTTGGACTCCAACAGCTGGTGAAGTCAATACAATGCCTGAAACTCTAGATTCAATCTTTGGATCTAGCATAGCCTGCACTTAATTGTTTTACATTGCTTAGGATTTCGTAGTAGTTGGATGATGATATGATGCTATTTTAGTAGTTCTAAAGACTTAAAGATGTTACCTTGAGGATGATTGCTCCTCCTGTTGAGTGTCCAACGCAAAAACAGGGGAGTCCTGGATTTTCTACGAATACCTTATCCAGAAATGATTTCTGCAAAGATGATGGTGGGAGTTCATTTTAGCAACAAGAAAACCGATACTGAAGCTAAAATTATATATATATAAATATAGAGAGAGCTATACCAAATCTGCAACAGCGTAATCAAGGGAAGGAACGTAAGCATGGAGTCCATCGCTTCCACCATGACCTGTTGAATTAAAACCAAAAAAAAAGGCTCCTCACAGTCAAGTTTACAGATTTGAAAGTTTATCATTCAGGGAGATGTTAAAAAGGGCTATATAGGAAGATTTCAGAGATGTTCACGTTGTTTGGGAATATTACAAATCACAGTTCCTAAGTTGTCAGAAGTATATAGCTAAAGATGGGATTCATGTGTCACCTTTCCACAAGAATTAGGCACCACCCCAACAAAAAATCACAATATGCCCTGCGACATCCAAACACAGAGAGGTATGGTTGAAGAGTTTTGTATCTAGCCTATGAAAGTATGAAACAGCTGCATCGTAAACACACACTCATGTTTTTGCGTTTATTAAAGTAGTAAGGTCCGCGTCTATCCATCAAGAACGTATTTTAAATATACCACCAAATGTTCAGGACCAAGACTACCACCATGACAACTATGTCGAAAACTTTAACATGACACCTTAGATATCATCAACGTTTAGGTTTGTCCTTTGTTATACATGCGAGGAAGAGAGATTCTATTTGACCTAGCTGACAAATGAGAGACGAGGATAAAATGTAAATGATTACAGTCTACAGAAGCTCCTTTAGCTATGATGAACATCAAAACGGTAAAAAAAGGTGAAAGAGAAGTTGGCTTACCGATCCAGTCAATTCCATACACCTTGAACCCATTAGCATTTAGCTGCTTTGCAAAATCACTATACCTGCCACTGTCAAAATTTTGAAAACAAACTAATTTTAAGCTTCCTAGTGCCAAGAAAAGTATAATCAAAGCAAATGGTGTATAACTAGAGAAATAGGTTCAAACCTATGCTCGTTTAGTCCATGTAGCAGAACAACAAGTCCCCTGCAAGAACAAATTCGAAAGATAAGAAACCAGACAAGAAAAATGATTGAAGGTTATAAGTATAACAGTCAGATTAGCTTATTAAGTCAAGAGGCATGAAAGATTCAAAATCATATAAAAAGAAAGGAAAGTGATAGTGTGCAAGAAACATTAGACCAGATAGCCTTTATTGAAAAAAGTCTTTAGTATCTATATTATACAGTGATCCTTCAAAACCACTTTGACAAGCAAAGACCATCTTTCTCTAAATTTCCCAGCTAAGCTGCTTCATCTTCTCTCCATAAACCTTAAGAAATGCTTACCAACTATATCTAATCCTAATACTTAAAAAAGATTATCATCACTATTAATGGTTGGCTCAACAAACTAATCGAATATAGGTGCAAGGAACATAATATCTAGGTGATCCACTTCAATATTAAACAACTCAAGTTAAAAGCCAAGATATCAAATAGGACCACATGACAAAAGAAACAATTAAAAACAAAAAAAACCCCAAAGAAACGTACATGAAATGAAAGCACACAACAAATATCTTCAATGAACACAACAAATATCTTCTTTGAACACTTGACATCTCTCATCCAGGAACACAACAAACATTTATTTCTTATTCAATCAAAGAAGTTTTCTAAAACAGACTAAAAGGTGAAAAAGAGAGACTAAATTTTACTAACATAGGAGATTAATCAAATGAACGAAATAATGAAGAAAAATTCGTAAATGATACTATTATTTAAATATTTTAGAAATGGAAGAGAGTGTTAACGAGAAATGACCTGTGATTTGGGGAAAGAGGTGACCATGACTGAGTAAACAACGTATCTCCTCTCTTCGTCGTGAACAGCGAATAATCTCTGACGGAGCTTCCATCGCCGCCTTCATCCTCCAAAACTCGCCTAATCGCCAGCTCTCTTCTAACCGCAACCTCCTCATCCACCACCGCCGCCGGAACCGACGGTGGCGAAACGCTCCCCGCACCGCTTTCGCCACCGATGTTCCTCTTCCTAACCACGATCTGCGGCGGAGACCAAACCTTCCTCTCCTGCTTATCGTCTCTGATGACGACCGCACCAGTCCTCCGCCTCCAGACGACGACGCGAAACGGAAGGAGAAGGAAGAGAATCAGAGACTGGATGATCGTAACGAGACGCTTGAGCTCTCGCATCGAGAAGAGTACCCTGACGCGACCGCTTGCTCCCGATGTTAGAATCAAAGTTGATGAATCTGATCCCATCGACATTGTTTCCACCGCCATTGACGGTGACGATGATCGTCGGAAAGTTTTGACACTGATTGGATTATTTCGAATTCGAATCCGATTCGCGTAATCTGTTGATGACCCTGTTAGGGGTAATCTGGGGATTGAGTTTGAATTTTTTCCTCTAGCGATTAAGATTGTTCCTTTACTTGAACAGATCATAAACCAAGGAAATGAAGAAAAAAACAAAAACTCCAAAATTAGTGAAATGAGAAAACTTTGAATGGGAGAATCCAAATTTAGGGGGTTCCTCTGTTTTATACACAAGATAAAAAAAAAAAACAGAGCTTTATATAATAGTTTGATGAAAGAAGAAGAAGAAGAAGAAGACAAGATGATAGTGAGAATAATTTGTTTTTAAAGGAAATGAACAAAATATTATAAAGGATTTGTTTTTATTTTGTGAGACTATTTGTTTGGAACTTGGAAGAGTTGTCTTCGTAGCTTTGGGATGAGATATACGAGAAGAGACGAGTAGATTCTTCCAGAATTTTACACGTGTAAGGTCAAGATTATTTTACAATTTTCTTTTTAACATTATTTTTTACCCTAAAAGACCGTCCTATCATATGATTCTTATCTATAAAAAGCTTTTTCCAACAATTGTGAATTTTCTACACACACTACCTTCTGACGGACCTCTCAAATCTCAATTTAATAACCTTTTATAATATAATATATATATATATAGAATAAATACGCTAGGAAATATATCATACACAAAAACATTAATTTAAACATGTGTAAAAAATTCTACCTTTTTTGTTTTGTGGTATAAATTTTTAGCTATTTCAAGAAAAAATATTTTTGTAAAAACAAACGCCACAAGTCTTTGATAATATTGGATATGATCCAACTATGTTAGCCTTTTTTTTTTTTTTTTTAAACCATGCCTCGTACGTCACGTCATGATTTGGACGATTGTATAATAGAGGTTTCCTGATATCAATTTCAATTTGAATTTTTATTCATCTTTTCTGATAAAAGACAAGTCTCGTTCTCAACGAGGGCCACAAATGAATTAACCACATGTTTCAAAATAAGAACCACCAAACTCAAAACTGTCCTAATCAATCCGGATTTTGGTAACCCCAAATACTGATACCACGCATGTTCACTTCCAGTCTCCACACTAACATAAATATTTTAAGACATAATTAAGGACCATTTAACTATGTTTGCATCAAGTCGGCTGCATAGGAGAACTCAATACAAATATAAACAAAACCAACACAATTCAAATTTTTTAAAAGTAATAGTTCACCTAGTAACGCATTATTGTCGCAACTATAACACGATTAATATACTAATGCTTTGTTAGCATAAAACTAAATTAAATATGCAAACAAATTATGATATAGTATGAAATTCCGACAATAAGCCACGTGGAGAAATGCGGCGGGCTATCGTCGTGAAAGAACAAGAGCCGTTGCTTTCGAGGGTTGCAGACCAGACACGTGTTAAGCATTCAAAGGACTATATCTTTACCTTGTTTCCCGGACCAAACACGTGTCACAAAGAACTCCTCACGCCGCTTATCCGCTCGTTACCACTAAAAAATCCGATATTTTTAATCTGTTGTAACATGTTTCCATGGCTCCAAAACAGCGTTTTGCAAACGCTCACTTATTGGACCACTCTCTATCAATTCGAGACTTCCGAGTATTGTCTCTTATGTCTACTACTTTCATTTCAACCACAAGCGAAAAATACGTGTGATAAACATTGTTTACCGACATAATTCGCAGGGACATAGAGATTGAGAACCTTGAGAAAACAAATTGTTACTTCATTTACAAGGTAGCCTGTATGTCCTGGTGATCCGGATCTGAAATACAAAACAATCCTTTAATTTGAATCTTGAAACCAAATAAGAAAAAGCCGATTTTGGTGAAAAGAGAAGTACCTGTGCAAACGCGTAAATTGCTCGTAAGATTCTAGCGTAGTCAGTCTCGAGCATCTGAATAACCAAGTCAGCCAGTAATGTCCCCCACATCCTGCGGATTCCACAATTATTGTCTGAATAGAAACAACCTAAGGATCATAAGAAGCAGATCCATGTGCATACGCAATGTAAACGCTAAGTTATTTACAATTAGGGAAGTGTATATTACACGGGGCCGAGTAGTTGCATCGCTGTTCTTAAGCCAATGTATCTTGATGCAGCTCCTGCAAAGCCCTGTGATCAATTAAAGGTACATGTATTCACACTGTATGGCAACGTAGTTTACTTTATGTAATGAAGATAGCTCACAGGCGATAGATAGGAAGATAAAAAAAGCGCTATAGATGGACGAATAATTACATGCTTTGCTGCAAGCAGAGCTGCTCGAGATTCCAAGTTAATGCCAGCTAACTGTCCACCCTGTAGAAAGAGGTTGATGTATTGACATATCAAATCGTTATATCATTGACATTTAACGCTTTATTGTCATAATTCTTCTCAGGAACTTCATAATATAATATGCTTCACAAATCCCTGAGTGATGATGCAAAAATTCGTATGCTAGCTGTATGATGAAATGAATACAAATGCAAACCTTTTTTAGCATCTCTTTCCTCATCTGGTAGTTGGCAGCTTCAAGGAATACTTTTCCCGATAGTTTCTTAGCCAACTATATAGGGCCAGAATACACCAGTTATTTGCATCGCCTCATGGAAGAAGAAGAAGTTTAAACACATAAACTGTTATCAATTTCATACCAACTGATAAACTTTGGCAAATGTGATCATGCCACCACCCTGCAAGAAAATTGCAGAAAGAAAAATACATGTAAGCCTGAGAACAACATGGCATGCTTAAGGTGAAACACTTTTTAAACAAGACTACCTTCAGAATCATAGATTGGACCTCTGTAGCACCCACTTGTAGTGCAGCAAGTAGTTCAACTTTCCATTTACTGAGCCCGAGTTCTAAGCTTCCCTTTGCCTCTGATACTTCAGAATTTTCCCACAAGCCTGGAAAAACCCCTGATGCTTCACTACATGGATAAGTTAGAGGTTGCAGCGGAGTAAAGAGTTCAAAGAACTCACTCAATTGAAAAAGCTTGCAGTGAAACTAATGAGTCAGTCCAAATACCTTGAGTAGTTGTCAACAAGATAAAGAAAAATCTCTGCTTCTATGTCTTCGGTTGGCAATTGGCTGGAGCAGGGAATATTCAAATTATTTCTCACCGCAAGTAAAACATTTCTGTATGAAGGCCTCCAACCCCTATAAAAATGAAAGATTTATAAAGCATACTAAAAATTCTTTGGTTTGGACTCTCTAGGTAGACACATATAGAATAAAAGAAATAATGGATCAGTTTCACCTAGATTAATACTGAAGTTGGCAACAGAGTCAATGCAACAGATTACTCTAGACAAATCAAGGTTCATACCTACGTCTTTGAAAATTTAATACCCTATCTTGCATCCTAGTAAAGCCCAAAAAAGAAGAAGCTATTGTCTTAATTCCAAGGATAGTTACAAACAAGCCTACCTCAGTGTTGAGCGAGCATCTGCAGCGAGAAACAAGAATCTCGATTCAAGAGCTTCGATAAAACCATCTCGCACCTCAATGTCTTGGCCTATCATTAGCCTGTCACCTCCTCCTTTGTTTGGGATTGATTTCAGCAAAGGACTGAAGTAGCTGCTCAGTAAAAACAAAGTAATCTCCAAAACATTATTACTCAAGAGCACAAAAATCACATCATCATATAGAATTTGAAGTAGTTTTAATCAAGACTTTTGAAATCATTAGAACACTAAAAATACTGCTTCCGAAATTTCACCTGGGACCAAAAAGGATTTTCTCAAGCTCATACAACTCAGAATCGGTGGCGAGCTCGAAAACCAAACGGAGCTCCGGATCATAGGTGGCTGGAAAATTCAACAATTCACAATTAAGGGTTTCACAAAACGGTAAGGGCCAAGCCAATGTACGGAAGAAAACACAGAGCTTTCTCCTTCCACCTTCCGATGGCGATCCTGAAGCCGCAGCAGAAGCTAAAGCAAACCCTAGCTGTTTCCTCCGCAAGCCGGTTCTAGGATTCTTCACAAATCACAATTAAAGATAAAAAAAAAAAAAAAAGGATAAGTCGGAAGATGAAACCTAAACAGAACAGTCACTGAGAGAGTGATGAGATAGGTAAAGAGAGAGAGAGAGAGAAAGAGACTACTTGAAGAGAGAGCTTGGTCAGACTCAGATGACGAGAGAATGAAGGGGAATGAAGCGGAGGAGCTACGACGGCGACGGAGACAGTGCTCATCTGAATCATTCACTGAGCTTTACGAGAGAGATTATTCACAATTTCCTTTTCTTTTAGGGAGAGAGAAAACCATATTTTTTAAAAGTTCAATTTGATGATAAAACTACATTTGCAAAATTATTAACCTTGAATCATACAATATATATAGTTGTAACAATTGAAAAATAACATTTATAAATCATAATCAAAGGACTAAGGATAAGCAGATGATACAAAAAAAGGTTTTTTTTTTAACTACTAATCTGTTCTAAGAGAATAATAATAATAATAATAATAATCACAACTTTGACAACACAAGTGTTACATCTCTAATCAAATTTCACAAAGTTTTTCTTCTATTTCATCTCACATTTGACTGAACAAGACAGCCACAAACTTGTATTAACGTGACGGTCACCCACACAAAAGGGGTTTGAACCCTTGCACAGATAAGGTTTTCCACTAATCTGCCTGCGGTTTTTGCAGCTTCTTTTAGTAGCTTAAGTAAGACACCAATTGTGTTTAAGCAGAGATTGGCTCGTATGGGTATGAAAGCCACGGGTGCTTCAGAGCCTCTGCTGCAGAAGGACGCTTCTTTGGGTTTATCTCGAGAAGATGAGCCACAAAGTCTGTGAATCCTTGGTCTCCCATTGGCAGCCGATGTCTCAACGATGTTCTTTTAGGAATCAGGTACTCCAATCTGTTGTTTTCCTAAATAAATCAATTTTTTGAGAGAGGATGTTCTTTATTAGCATATATGCTTAGAGATTTTGGGATTCAGGGAATGTTCTTTTAAGGTCTCTTGAAAACACTAACCTGGTTCCGCTCGTAGAGCATTCGGTTTTTTGTGAAGTATTTGTGGGAATCACGTCCCTTGGTAAGCATTTCATTATCGAAAGATCCTACGATTCCCATTACCCTTGCAAGCAAACTGGCTGGAGAATCATTCTGGAAAAGAACCTGCACAAGTAACTCAATAATAAGTACAGATTCACCTTCTTGTCCCCAAAAACCAACAACCAACCCAGACAATATTAACTTTTTCAAACTCCTGAGATCGATAATGCATCTACCTTTAACTCCAGTAAAAAGTTCAGTAATTTTACACAAGTTCCTGACGAGTTAATGTTTGTTTTATAGCCCGAGAATCAAGTCCCTATGTAATAAACCACACTTGATGCATAAGCACTAATACTATGCGATTATAGATGTGGAAATGTGGTTTCTCTTTCAAATGTTTTTTGCAAGAAATAATGATATGAGGAAGCAATGATATCAGAGTGGACCAAGTCAATAGAAATGCAGAACTTACGTTGCCTGTACATAGTTCAGCCAAAATGCATCCAAGAGACCACACATCTATCTTTTTATCGTAAGGAAGTCCCAAAATGACTTCTGGTGCCCGATATGATCTTGACTGGACATAGGAGCATAGGTGATCTGTCTCGAAACAGCTACTTCCGAGGTCAATGACTTTTATTTCACATCTGCTATAGCTTTTCACCAATATGTTCTCAGGTTTCAAATCACAGTGTATAAGTCCAAGACCATGTAAAAACTGAAGTGATTCGAGACACTGGATAGTGATTGACTGTACAAAACGGTCCTAAAGAGATCAGGAATCGGCTATATATGTATCTATGCTGAATGGTAATGATGAAGCGGACAAACCTGCAATCTTGGCATTGTGAAATAAACTTCACCACCTGATTCTCTGTTAAATTTGTGGAATTCGTATAGATTGGCCTTAAGAAGTTCACATACAATTAGCAAATGCTCCTGCAAAGAACAGCCAGGGAATCCATTTTTCCAAACAATCCACCAAGAGAAATATCGCACGGTATTAAATATAGGGTACCAAGGGCATATGGTTCAAACTTGTGCTAAAATTGTTAAAGAGAAAGACACTAATCCAGAGATGAATGTACAACTTGTAGAGCTCATAGCATCAACGAGAAAAAAACTAAATTTTAAAATGAATTACATGAACTATACGCATAATTATAAAGGTCATACTGAACAAATATGGATAAGCTCCAATGACTCCTTGAAAAATTAACCATGACCATGAATTAGATAAGTAATTTATTCAATCAGTGTGAAAATTGATCATTGCTAGCATAAAATTCCCAAGTAAGATATACAGCTTCATGAAGATGGACAGTGTTGACCAGTATTTAACTGCTTTCGCCAGAACCAAGTACATTTCATATAATAACTTTGGTACACTACTTTTGTTTATAGGAACGGTCCCTTTCTCCAAGCCTACTTGGTATTCCATGACCCCACTTATATTTCAATAAATTTGGCATATGTGAAAAATTTTAGACGTAAATGCCACAGCATCTTAGCACTTATTACCTGATTAATTGGTTTCGACCTCCCCTAAAGTTACACAATTGGTCCCTTTCGATATACAGTAGCAGAATAAATTTTGCAAAAGGGATGTGATCACTTACCCGATAGTAAAAGTAATCATACAACCGTAGAAGATGGTATTTGTCAGCAGGATCATGCTTGTTGACATACTTCAAAAGTTTTATCTCGTCAAGACTCTGGTCAAAGAAGTCTTTGTTGTTCTTTATAATCTTTATACAGACGTCCATTCCTGTCTGCAAGTCATGCGCTTGTATGGCTTTACTGAAGGCTGCTGATCCAAGGTACTCAGTGACATGGTACCGCCCAGCAATGACCGAATTTAAAACCACGTGAAAGTTTTTTTCCTCTTCGAAACCAGTTCTGATGAAAAGCAAACAAGTTATAAGAAAGCAGCACTCAGCTACATATATGAAACTATGACAAGGTCGAAATTTTTTGACTAGTTCAATCTTAGGTGTAACTTTTCAAAAGAAAATAGTTATCCAAGGTAAATACAGTGAAACATATCAACTTCAAATATTTTTTCAACATTGGACACAGTACTCCCTCACCAATACAAAACAGAAGCAATGTAGTTGGTTCAATTTAATATGCTATATTCACAGTTTTACTTAACATGATGTTTATAGGTTGAACGCAGTAACCAGAGACTCAGAAACACAAGCTCTCCTAAATAGAAATAAAGCAAAAAAGGTAATTTCCTTTTTTCTTTCAATAAGAAAGAAAGTGACGTACTGTTATAGTTCAAACCATAAAAGCTGGGGAGATATCTTACCTGTTTTTTCTATGCACAATTTTGAGGTCAAACGTTTCAAACTCCTCCTCTTGGGCCTTAATTTGTCTAACTTGCTCTTGGACAGCCACTGCCTCTTCATCATCAAGTGCTGTCCCATGGTCATCCTCTCTTTCGCTGCTATCATTTCTATCATCTTCTTTCTTAGCATGCTTTCTTTCTTCGCAAGCATAATTAGACAGAGAAGAAGGAGATGAGTTTACAGAGTTTATGGACGTTGCATTATTTTCTTTCACAGAACTTCGAGAACTTGATGAATCACTACTTTTTCGTCTCCAAGTTGCAACCATATCATCTGTAGCTGTTGAAGCATCCAAACGTTCGGTGTTTCTATCTCTGGTTACTGTTTCGCGATTGCCTGACCATAATGATTTACTAGATTCTGCATGCATTAACTGCCCCTCTTTTTGTGAAGAGACAAACGAAAAACCTCCATCAGTTTGAATCTTCACATCAAAACTTGCGCCTGGATCATTATCTACAATGTAACCTGGAACATCATTTTCACTTGCTTTCTGTTTATTCTTGTTTGGTCCATCAATATCTTTCTTATCTGACTCAGAGTAAAGCTGTTTAAACCTAGATGCTACAGCATCATGATCACGGGAGTACTCAAAATCTCCCTCACTGCTACCTCCAGCCAAACTTTCACGTACTTCACTGCCAAAATCAGCTGCATCACTATTAATACCCACACCAATTGACCTGACTGAATCATGCTGATCATCTTCGAGGCAAACATCATCGAGATGAGATTTTCGATGGACATTTATGCCTTTCTTATCACCTAACATGACAAGTTCATTTGACTGAGCTACAAACCCCTGCCATATAGGCTCATCACACATCGATTTGAGCAACTCCTCATCCATTAATTGCCCATCATATTGGGCTATTAAATCATTTTCCTTGCTAGCTGGATAAATTTCTGAGACCGTAAGCCTTCGGTCATTTTCTGAAGAAATAGGTTCAGCATCTTTTGCTTGGAGATACTGTTCACCGGATAAATAAGAAGCGTCCTCTGCATAAGACTGATCATCATCGTCTTTGTTTGCATCTCTTCCATGGTGATCAGGACTTCCGCGGGTTGTTCCTTTCTCATGATCACTTGGATAATCAATTTCATGGGCAAGAAACCATGTTTCATCTTCAATAGGTTGTCTGACATAACCAATGTCGTCATCATCCTCATACTCGTCAGAATCCCAGTATTCATTACGGTAGTCAACAGATTCACTTAAACCATCACCAATAGTAGCAAAACCAGAAACAAGATCTGATGCGTCCACTGCTATTCCCTGACTTACTGAAAGCCAGTTTCCCCCAGCAGATTTTTTTCCACCTAAATGAGATCATTAGGAGATTAAAACTTACTTTAACACCTCAAGTAATTTTGATAAGGTTAAGGTTAAACCCAAAAAAGTAGAAAACGAAGCGACATGGTCCTTATAGAACTCAAAACAAAGAGCAGAGTAGGAAAGGAAGACAGTGAGAGCAAACAATTTCAGATACTCTAGCACGAAAAAAGCCAAATCATTACTTGCTTTCTTTGGAATTGATGCCAGTAACTTGACAATGCATTGTTCTAATGCATGAGTTCATCAAAATTAAAACACGTTACTTCTGCAGATTCGCAGAGAAAATGTCACTAGTAGAATGTGATAACCACAGTAGTTCCTAAAGAATCAAGGATATAAAAAAACCAATGTCTTTAGAAGTCCATCTGGAAGATCAAAATCATTAATAAGATACCACATGCACTATCATTTAAAACAATCATCATCTAGCAGTTAGAATGAAAGTTTGCAGTTGTACGGCTACATTGTCATGCAATCTAACCTGATGAGCTAATTTCTTGTCCAATGGGAACATCAAGGTATGAGCCTATGAGAAGGGCCTCCTCATCATTGATTAGCCTTGGACCTGAGCCATTACGTTCAAATTTTTCTTCACTGTAAAGACTCAGAGGATTGTCTCCAGACTTGAGCTTAACAGGAGGCAGCCTAGGAAACTCTTCCTTGCGGGTATCATAGACAAGTGGAAAACCTAAGCTGCTAATGTTTTTGTCATCAAAAGTGGATTGAGATTTACCAAAGAATAAAGCTCTTGCCACCTCGCTCTCCTGCTCCTTGATTGCCTCCCTCACATCACTAATGTCTGCCTTTTTCTTTCCCTCTCTTTTGTCCGAGCTGTTAACCAGATTGTAACTGGTTGACGCATCCCCTCTCGAAGATTGAAAAAGAGTCTTAACAGAACACTCTTTCCAGTTCTCTGAGGTATCTACGACATCTTCAGTTCTTAAAAGAATGCTACCCTTATAGCTGTCATGCTTTCCAAAATTTTCAACTAGCTGATCAATCTCATTTGTTTCCTTTATTTTGGACCTGGAGTTCCCTTTACTAGTATTTCCAGACCACGATGTACTCTTATTGCCGAAGAAAACGATATCTTCACCAGTATCAACTATCTTCTTATCGATACCAGCCAAATTCCCATGCCTCGACTGTTCCAATGCATATGAATCCACCAAGCTGCTACTACTATTATCATCAATGTTTCGATAGGGATCCAATGTACCATTTCCGGAAGTAAAATTATAGGAATGCGCATCAGGAGCAGCAGCATCACCCGAATTTTTGGAGAATGTAAAGCTCATCTCACTTGATACAACCGTTTCCTTCTTGCTCGGTTTCTCAGCAGCGGCACCATTTTCCCACTTGATAACAGACCCATTGGTGCTAGTCCCACAGTCTACCTCTTTCACAATCAGCTCCTTGGAGAGTTCACTATCTCGAGAACCTGACCTCCGAAGTTCATTAACAGCAGCCTTTTCATTTGAATCCTTTTCGTCCAGCTTAAGTTTCTGAAGAACCCCATTTATGTCAGAGCGGTTATTGAGCTCATTACGCAAAGCTTTCTCTGCCTTAGAGAAACGATTCTGCCTAAGAAACTCTAAAACCCCATCAACAGAGCCTTGGTCCGTCATTGATTGACCTTATCACAATATACAGAAGAAGCAGTGGCAAGAAAACTCCACCAATCCTGTAACCCAACAGAAAAGATTAAAACTTTGTACAGTTCAGATATACGCAATGCCCTCTACGAAAACAAATTTTGAGAATCTTTCTCCAAAAACAAAATAAGGAGAATCAAAATCTGCCCAAAACCAATATTTGCAGTCACATTTCAGAAACAAGCCAAGAGAAGATAAACAAGACTCACGCTTGCTCATACGGGCATATGCGAACTTCAATAAGCGCGTAAGAAGTAAGAACCCTAAAAATCCTCAGAAATCATGCTCCAAACGCGCCATCGAAGAGTCTGCAATACAGCAGGAGAACAAAAAAAACCCCAAATATAAGAAGCCAAGGAGGAATAAGAGTGGATCCAACGAGAGATGAAACTTCTGGTATGGCAAAGGAGGAAAGGCGCTTACAGATCAACCAAGACACGTTGAGGTTTCAATGGATGTAATGTAATGATTTCGGACATTCACTGGTTACATTATAAAAAAAAATAAAAAAATTCCTAAATTTATAATTAGGGTTCTTTCTTTCTTTCCCACTATTGCAAAATTGTGTTCTACTGAATCATTTTTAATGATAAATCCAAAGATTCGGATTCCAATTGCTTCCTTTGAAATTTTACGTTATTTATTATACGAAATTTTGTTTTCAATCTAAAGGCAATTCTTTTAATATCTAAAATTATGTTTCTTCATTTGTGGGACTGAAAATATATATATATTTTAATTTAAAATGATATAACAAAGACTACTGAAAGGTTCTTATTTGCTTTTGCAAAGTTGAAGAGACGGTTTCTCTCTCTCAAATCTTTTAGAGAAAGAAATCGAAGATCTCTTATAACGCCGTGAGTTTTTGCTGTGACCGGTGTTCGATGGCTTTTCTAGTCCGATGCTAGTTCTTTTTTATAGTTGCCATAGTCTGTTTAAGCCGTGACCGGTGTCCGCTATAGTTTTAGATGAAAACCCAACTTTTCGGTATAGTTTCCGGCTTCCGTTTCCAATCTCTTTTGGCTTTAATTTACTTCTTGCATGTTTGCTCTGGATTATGTATTTCGAAAAGTTATCCTCTTTTCCTCGTCGGTGTTTTTCTTGGTCTTTTTCGGTTCGATCCGCCGCCTCTTTAGGTTTGGTTTTGATGTTGTCTTTGGGGCGGCTTTTGGTAGTCTCCGCCTCTCTCGAAGCTCCGTCAAGCCAATTCATGAAGCAACTTTCATCATTGTTGATGTGTAACTATTACCAAGTTAGGACAAAAAGATTTGAAGACTAGATTTTCAAGATTTCATGGTGATTTCAGTTTTTCAAAAGTAAAGGATGATCGTTAGAATTTTAGAAATTGCATAATCCTAGTTTTTAATGTTCTGTTTATCGTCTCTGTTCCTGGATTTGTGTAACCAGTTAGAGCTTTTGTGTTCTCTGTTTTTGAGACTTTGTATGATATCTTGTTTCTAATAAAATCTTTCAGTGAAAAAAAGAAAAAAAAAATGAAGAAAGACTACTGAAAGTATCAATTATATAGGCAGTTAGCAGTTAAAAATAGCCAGTTTAATAAAAGATATTTAAAATTTGAAAATAATTGCTCAAAGCCAAAACGGACTACAGTTGTATAAAGCCAAAAGGAACCATATATTTTTTTTGTTTTATTTATGATTAATTTTCTTTTTAAATATTTGTATGCCACTAAATAGTTTTACTCATTAAACCCATCAGAACCATTTTTCAAAAAATCATTTTGACCAGATAAAAAATTGATCATGAAAAGCAGTTTAAGTGATTTTAATCAAATTGCTTTAAAACTGATTTACATCTTAAAAACTATAAAGTAGTTAAAATATGTTTTGATCTTTTGAAAAGTGGTCTCCTAAAGTCGGGTCCGAATCTCTTTTGTCATGTTTTCGAGTGTGGACCATTCATGCAAGTATACACCATTCCATTTTTTGAAATTCACTTCTATATTGATACTGAGGGTTACAAACACAATCTTGCCTAATTTTCACAGGTTGTAAAAGTTAGTGCTTTACATTCTACACTAACTATTCCAAAAAATAAGACTGATATCAGTCTAGACTTCAGCTCAACCATCAAAATCAAACTCAAAAAGAGGATAGAACTTTTTCAAGAGTCAAATAACTCGTGCAACCGAGAAGGGTGGCTCACAACAACATAATAATGTGGCGATGAATCCTTTGAAGCACTTTGAGCTATGAGAGAAGCTCCTCTATTATATGTTGGATATCAAAAACCATTCTCCAAACTTTAATTTTCCTCAAGATCCTTTTCATCTCTGAATATTGATAGGTGAAAGATGGCCATGCCTTTGGTTTGTTCATTACCTTGACCAAATCCGCAGCTTCTGAGGCAAATTCAATCCTGTTGCACTTGTGACTATGCATACTTTCAATGGCCTGTAAGCTTGCCCTAAGATTTAAATCTTCTCTGGTAGCCTGGTCCGAAAAACCTGTTCTGCTATGCATAACAGTCGCACCTTGGTTATTAAGAGAGTGAGATAGATAAAAAGAGAATTACTGTAGAGTACTTGCAGAGAGAGCTTGTTCAGACTCAGATGAACATTCATAAATCATTAAACAAAGGACTAAGGATCAGCAGATGTTACAAAAAAGGTTTTTACTACTAATCTGTTCTAAGAGAATAATAATAATCACAACTTTGACAACACAAGTGTTACATCTCTAATCAAATTTCACAAAGTTTTTCTTCTATTTCATCTCACATTTGACTGAACAAGACAGCCACAAACTTGTATTAACGTGACGGTCACCCACACAAAAGGGGTTTGAACCCTTGCACAGATAAGGTTTTCCACTAATCTGCCTGCGGTTTTTGCAGCTTCTTTTAGTAGCTTAAGTAAGACACCAATTGTGTTTAAGCAGAGATTGGCTCGTATGGGTATGAAAGCCACGGGTGCTTCAGAGCCTCTGCTGCAGAAGGACGCTTCTTTGGGTTTATCTCGAGAAGATGAGCCACAAAGTCTGTGAATCCTTGGTCTCCCATTGGCAGCCGATGTCTCAACGATGTTCTTTTAGGAATCAGGTACTCCAATCTGTTGTTTTCCTAAATAAATCAATTTTTTGAGAGAGGATGTTCTTTATTAGCATATATGCTTAGAGATTTTGGGATTCAGGGAATATTCTTTTACGGTTTCTGGAAAAAACTAACCTGATTCCGCTCGTAGAGCATTCGGTTTTTTGTGAAGTATTTGTGGGAATCACGTCCCTTGGTAAGCATTTCATTATCGAAAGATCCTACGATTCCCATTACCCTTGCAAGCAAACTGGCTGGAGAATCATTCTGGAAAAGAACCTGCAAAAGTAACTCAATAATAAGCACAGGTTCACCTTCTTGTCCCCAAAAATCAACAACCAACCCAGACAATATTAACTTTTTCAAACTCCTGAGATCGATAATGCATCTACCTTTAACTCCAGTAAAAAGTTCAGTAATTTTACACAAGTTCCTGACGAGTTAATGTTTGTTTTATAGCCCGAGAATCAAGTCCCTATGTAATAAACCACACTTATGCATAAGCACTAAAACTATGCGATTACAGATGTGGAAATGTGGGTTCTCTTTCAAATGTTTTTTGCAAGAAATAATGATATGAGGAAGCAATAATATCAGAGTGGACCAAGTCAATAGAAATGCAGAACTTACGTTGCCTGTACATAGTTCAGCCAAAATGCATCCAAGAGACCACACATCTATCTTTTTATCGTAAGGAAGTCCCAAAATGACTTCTGGTGCTCGATATGATCTTGACTGGACATAGGAGCATAGGTGATCTGTCTCGAAACAGCTACTTCCGAGGTCAATGACTTTTATTTCACATCTGCTATAGCTTTTCACCAATATGTTCTCAGGCTTCAAATCACAGTGTATAAGTCCAAGGCCATGTAAAAACTGAAGTGATTCGAGACACTGGATAGTGATTGACTGTACAAAACGGTCCAAATGAGATTAGGAATCGAATATATATGTAGCTATGCTGAATGGTAATGATGAAGCAGACAAACCTGCAATCTTGGCATTGTGAAGTAAACCTCACCACCTGATTCTCTGTTAAATTTGTGGAATTCGTATAGATTGGCCTTAAGAAGTTCACATACAATTAGCAAATGCTCCTGCGAAGAACAGCCAGGGAATCCATTATTCCAAACAATCCACCAAGAGAAATATCGCACGGTATTAAATATAGGGTACCAAGGGCATATGGTTCAAACTTGTGCTAAAATTGTTAAAGAGAAAGACAATGATCCAGAGATGAATGTACAACTTCCAGAGCTCATAGCATCAACAAAAAAAACTAAATTTTAAAATGAATCACATGAACTATACGCATAATTATAAAGGTCATGCTCAACAAATCTAGAATAAGCTCCAATGACTCCATGAAATGAACAATGAACATGAATTAGATAAGTACGTTATTCAATCGGTGGAAAACTTAACCATTGCTAGCATGAAATCCCCAAGTATAATATAGAAGAACTTTATGAAGATTGAAAGTGTCGACCAGGATTTTAACCGCTTTCTCCAGAACCTAGTACATTTCATATAAGAACTTTGGTACGCTACTTTTGTTTATAGGAAACGACCCCTTTCTCCTTTCAACAAACCTACTTTGTATTCCATGATCCCACTTATATTTCAATAAATTTGGCATATGTGAAAAATTTTAGACGTAAATGCCACAGCATCTTAGCACTTATTACCTGATTAATTGGTTTCGACCTCCCCTAAAGTTACACAACTGGTCCCTTTCGATATACAGTAGCAGAATAAAATTTTGCAAAAGGGATGTGATTACTTACCCGGTAGTAAAAGTAATCATACAACCGTAAAAGATGGTATTTGTCAGCAGGATCATGCTTGTTGACATACTTCAAAAGTTTTATCTCGTCAAGACTCTGGTCGAAGAAGTCTTTGTTGTTCTTTATAATCTTTATACAGACGTCCATTCCTGTCTGCAAGTCATGCGCTTGTATGGCTTTACTGAAGGCTGCTGATCCAAGGTACTCAGTGACATGGTACCGCCCAGCAATGACCGAATTCAAAACCACGTGAAAGTTCTTTTCCTCTTCGAAACCAGTTCTGATAAATATCAAACAAGTAATAAGAGAGCAACACTCCGCTATATATGAAACTATGACGATGTCGAAATTTTTTGACTAGTTCAATCTTGGTTGTAACTTTTCAAAAGAAAATAGATATCCAGTGACACATCAACTTCAATTATATTTTCAACATGGGACACAGTACTCCCTCACCAATACAAAACAGAAGCAATGTAGTTAGTGCAATCACATATGCTATTCACAGTTTAACTTAACACGATGTTTCTGGGTTGAGCGCAACAACCAGAGACTCAGAAACACATGCTCTCCTAAACAGGAAATAAAGCGAAAAAAGTAACTTTGTACTTTCTTTCACAAGAAAAAAATGACTACTGTTCTAGTTCAAACCATAAAAGTTGGGGAGGTATCTTACCTGTTTTTTCTGTGCACAATTTTGAGGTCAAACGTTTCAAACTCCTCCTCTTGAGCCTTAATTTGTCTAACTTGCTCTTGGACAGCCACTGCCTCTTCATCATCAAGTGCTGTCGTATGGTCATCCTCTCTTTCAATGATATCATTTCTATCATCTTCTTTAACAGCATGATTTCTTTCTTCGCGTGTATAATTTGACAAAGAAGAGGGAGATGAGTTTACAGATTTTATGGATGTTGCATTATTTTCTTTCACAGAACTTCGAGAACTTGATGAATCACTACTTTTTCGTCTCCAAGTTGCAACCATATCATCCGTAGCTGTTGAAGCACTCAAACGTTCAGCGTTCCTATCTCTGGTTTCCGTTTCGCGAATGCCTGACCATAATGATTTACTAGATTCTGCATGCATTAAATGCCCATCTTTCTGTGACGAGCCAAACGAAAAACCTCCATTTTGAATCTTCACATCAAAACTTGCGCCTGGATCACTATCTATAATGTAACCTGGACCATCATTTTTACTTGCTTTCTGTTTATTCATGTTTGGTCCATCAATATCTTTCTTATCTGACTCAGAGTAAAGCTGTTTAAACCTAGATGCTACAGCATCATGATCACGGGAGTACTCAAAATCTCCCTCACTGCTACCTCCAGCCAAACTTTCACGTACTTCACTGCCAAAATCAGCTGCATCACTATTAATACCCACACCAATTGACCGGACTGAATCATGCTGATCATCTTCGAGGCAAACATCATCAAGATGAGATTTTCGACGGACATTTATGCCTTTCTTATCACCAAACATGACAAGTTCATTTGACCGAGCTACAAACCCCTGCCAAACAGGTTCATCACGCATTGAATCGAGCAACTCCTCATCCATTAATTGCCCATCATATTGGGCTATTAAATTATTTTTCTTGCTAGCTGGATAAATTTCTGAGACCGTAAGCCTTCGGTCATTTTCTGAAGAAATAGGTTCAGCATCTTTTGCTTGGAGATACCGTTCACCAGATAAATAAGAAGCCTCCTCTGCATAAGACTGATCATCGTCGTCTTTGTTTGCATCTCTTTCATTGTGATCAGGACTTCCGCGGGTTGTTCCTTTCTCATGATCACTTGGATAATCAATTTCATGGGCAAGAAACCATGTTTCATCTTCAATAGGTTGTCTGACATAACCAATGTCGTCATCATCCTCATACTCGTCAGAATCCCAGTATTCATTGTGGTAGTCAACAGATTCACTTAAACCATCACCAATAGTAGCAAAACCAGAAACAAGATCTGATGCGTCCTCTGCTATTCCCTGACTTACTGAAAGCCAGTTTCCCCCAGCAGATTTTTTCCCACCTATATGAGATCATTCATAGATTAAAACTTACTTTCCCACCTCAAGTAAAATTGAAAAGGTTAAGGTTAAACCCAAAAAGTAGAAAATGAAGCGACATGGTCCTTATATAACTCAAAACAAAGAACAGAGTAGGAAAGGAAGACAGTGAGAGCAAACAATTTCAGATTCTCTACTCTGTAGCACGAAAAAAGCCATATCATTACTTGCTTTCTTTGGAACTGATGCCAGTAACTTGTCAATGCATGAGTTCATCAAATAAGAATGAAGGATATGAGAAAAATGCATGTCTTTAAAAGTCTATCTGGAAGTTCAAAATCATTAATAAGATACCACCTGCACTATCATTTAAAAAAACCATCATCTAGCAGTCAGAATGGAAACTTTGCAGTTGTACGGCTACATTGCATGTAATCTAACCTGATGAGCTAATTTCTTGTCCAATGGGAACATCAAGGTATGAGCCTATGAGAAGGGCCTCCTCATCATTGATTAGCCTTGTACCTGAACCATCATGTTCAAATTTTTCTTCACAGTAAAGACTCAGAGGATTGTCTTCAGACTTGAGCTTAACAGGAGGCAGCCTAGGAAACTCTTCCTTGCGGGTATCATAGACAAGTGGAAAACCTAAGCTGCTGATGTTTTTGTCATCAAAAGTGGATTGAGATTTACCAAAGAATAAAGCTCTTGCCACCTCGCTCTCCTGCTCCTTGATTGCCTCCCTCACATCACTAATGTCTGCCTTTTTCTTTCCCTCTCTTTTGTCCGAGCTGCTAACAAGATTGTAACTGGTTGACGCATCCCCTCTCGAAGATTGAAAAAGAGTCTTAACAGAACACTCTTTCCAGTTCTCTGAGGTATCTACGACATCTTCAGTTCTTAAAAGAATGCTACCCTTATAGCTGTCATGCTTTCCAAAATTTTCAACTAGCCGATCAATCTCATTTGTTTCCTTTATTTTGGACCTGGAGTTCACTTTACTAGTATTTCCAGACCACGATGTACTCTTATTGCCGAAGAAAACGATATCTTCACCAGTATCCACTATCTTCTTATCGATACCAGCCAAATTCCCATGCCTCGACTGTTCCAATGCATATGAATCCACCAAGCTGCTACTACTATTATCATCAATGTCTCGATAGGGATCCAAGGTACCCTTTCCGGAAGTAAAATTATAGGAATGTGCATCAGGAGCAGCAGCAGCACCCGAATTTTTGGAGAATGTAAAGCTCATCTCACTTGATACAACCGACTCCTTCTTGCTCGGTTTCTCAGCAGCGGCACCATTTTCCCACTTGATAACAGACCCATTGGTGCTAGTCCCACAGTCTACCTCTTTCACAATCAGCTCCTTGGAGAGTTCACTGTCACGAGAACCTGACCTCCGAAGTTCATTAACAGTAGCCTTTTCATTTGAATCTTGTTCCTCCAGCTTAAGTTTCTGAAGAAACCCATTAATGTCAGAGCGGTTATTGAGCTCATTACGCAAAGCTTCCTCAGCCTTAGAGAAACGATTCTTCCTAAGAAACTCTAAAATCTCATCAACAGAGCCTTGGTCCGTCATTTATTGACCTTATTACAATAAACAGGAGAAGCACTGAGAAGAAAACTCCACCTATCCTGTAACCAACAGAAAAGATAAAAACTTATTCCTGTTCAGATGTTGTCCGATACGCAAATCTTTCTCCCAAAGCATATTAGGAGAATCAAAAATCTACCCAAAACCAATATTTTCAGTCACATTTCAGAAACAATCCAAGAGAAGATTTGTTCCGGGAAACAAGACTCACGTTTGCTCATTACGGGCAGATGCGAACTCCAATAAGCGCGTAAAAACCCTTAGAAATCATGCTCCAATCGAAGAGTCTGTGCAATACAGACAGCTGGAGATCCAAAGAAGAAAAAAACCCCAACTTTAAGAAAGACGTATAAGAGGAGTGGATCCAAGGAGAGATGAGACTTCAGGTATGTATGGTATGGCGAAGGAGGAAAGGCGCTGACAGATCAAAACGAAGAAGAACAAAAGCAAAGGAGAAGAGGTTTCGAATGGATGTAATGATTTCGGACATTCACTTTGTTAAACTAAAATTCCTAAATTTAAATTAGGGTTCCAATATTCAATTCTTATGGTAATTTTTGTTATATATACGCACGGGCGCAATTTTGTTATAAAATTGTGTTCTACTGAAATTTTTAATGATATTGCTAAATTCCAAAGATTCGGATTCGCATTTGCTTCCTTTACGTTATTTAGACGAAATTTTGTTTTTAATCTAAGATTATCTTTGTAAAAAGAAATCTAAAATTATGTTTTTTTGTTCATTTGTGGAACTGATTTTTTTTCTGTTTTTAATCTAAAATAATCATGTAATAACGACTACTGAAAGTATCAATTAGATATATTAGACAGCTAGCAGTTAAAAATGGCCAGTTGAATAAAATAATATTAAATTTGAAAATAATTGCTCAAAGCTAGAACGGACTATATAACAAGCCAAAACGGAGCCTTTTTTTTACAAATATTTTCCTTTTTCTTCTTTAAACCGAATCAGAACCAATAATCAACAAATCATATCTACTAGATCAATTTATCATGACTAGCGGTTTAAATCATATTAATCGGAATTGCTTAAGTACTGATATACATTTTAAACACTATAAAATTGATTCAAAAATATTTTAATCCTTTAAAAAGTGGTCTCCTAAAGTCGGGTCCGAATCTCTCTTTTAGTCATGTTTCAGAGCGTGGACTATTCATGGGAAAACAGCACCATACCATTTTTTAAAAATATGGCACCTGAGATTATCATCATACCATGTTAATATATAATCCAAATTACATTACATTGATATATATACATTAGTTGCTTCTTTTTTATATATCTTGAGCTTGACAGAAAACTCCGGTGAAACAAAGGATTAATTTTAAGAATTCAAATACATACTACGTTTTTGTTTGTCCGTATTTATACCATCCGTCCATGAAGCAAGCAACCAAGCAAAAAACTTGACAGCTAGTTTATATAAGCATAAGATCTACAGTTTTTGACCTTCAATAGATTGAATGTAGAGACCAAGATGTATGAGTTCTTGGATACAAAATTATCTTCTAAAGCGAACTCTAGTAAAGTCAAAAGAATTAAATCTCTCTATATAAAAAACCCCGAGGAAGTACAGACATCAAAAACATGGGTATTGATTGAGCCATGACCTTAAAGGAAATTATCGAGTTGGGTTTGCAAATCCTGAATGGAGATCATATTGATATTGGCTTGTTCTTCTGCTGAGTACTCAGCTTTGAGCAAGGACTCCACTTGGGTATGAGCTTCCACTATATTTGTCCTGAATATAAAACATATACATAGATCATCCACTTTTTCGTATTCCAACTAGCATGAGATTTGGGTTCAGACACAAGGGATTAGGACAAACACAGATATGTAAACCAGCCAAAGATCGTTTAGATGGTTGATAATATTTCGAGAAATGGACTTACTTGATTGGCTTGAAAAGTATGGTCCTTGTTGATGGGTTTTGCAAATAGAGTTTCATTTTTGCTAAAATCGGAAGCAACTCTTGCTGTATTGCAGCATATACCTGGTTAAAGTACATGTGATACAAATCAGCCTTTCCCTTTGTGTTGAGAGATTTGGTTTTACATTCTGAGTTATAAAGGTAATAAAAGCTTAAACATGCAAAAAGCCATTGCGGGTTATATATTATCTACGCTGATTCTCTCTTTTCATATCGATTCAATCACAGTAAGAGAATTTACCTAAGGAACCACAACTGCATGTTCAAGGTATCATTGGCATCTATATTCGTTAGTACATAGAGGCTAGAACTGCCTATGAACAGAGTTTTAAGTATCATGCCTCAGTAAAGGAAGGTGCATCCTTCAGAGCTTATTAAAAGGGAACAAGAAATAGCTGCCATCTCTATTTCTGAGATATACCTTGAAGAAAAAGGAAAAAAAAACGTAAAGAGTATATTATCTATCTCATACCTTTTGAACAAGTTCAGCCACCTTATCCGGTGTAGCGAAAGCTTGTTCCTTCAGCGGCTTAGCCATGACAGAATCAACCTTTTGATTCTGAGTTCCGGTGGAAAGAGCAACTTTTATGGCTGTGACCTGCATATACAATTATACAATGTATAAACATAGCAAAACTATTACGCTATTCCATTAGGAGAGGAAACTCTTAGATAAACAGATCATCTTCTTATTATCGGTGCATATTTAATATATCAAACAGTGCAAAGGATGCTGAGTTAAACTTTTTCGAGGACGTCTAGAGTATTAACAAAACTTTGAAAAACATTTTTCCCAGACCAAAGGAAAGGAGAAACCAACCTTGGTCACAAATGAAAGCATAGGATCCACAACTAGCTTAGTGACTGACATAATGAACTCCTCACAAGTTGTCTTAAGACATTTTTCCAGTTCCTGCGAAAATAAAAGGTCTTCGCATCATTCCCATTCATATCAAGTAATGCAAGGACCCAGGCATAGAATGAGACGTCCAGGTAAGGAAGATACAACCAACAAACTAACAAAAAAAACTTGCCATATCTCTTGAGCCTACTGACTTGGCAGAAATATAACTCAAGACTATGAAATTAAAATTTTTAATCTTTCACCAATATTGTACATCAGTCTCGCAAAAAGATGCTCAAGGTTTAAAATTGTAAAATGAGATCAACACATCTGAGTGGCAAACTTATGTAAACATGAAGAACATATGCAATTGATTGTGGATGGAAGAGAAAAATCACCAACCTTCTTGGCATCTATTTGACTCTCCAAAACTCGAGGTGACAAGGTCCTTGCTAGGGAGGTTGACCTAGACCAGTCAAAAAGTGACGCTTGACCTCTAAGTATCCTTCTCAAGTGTTCCTAACCACATTTTTGACATGAATAATCAGAGAAAGTTAGCAAAGTCATCAGCAAAGAAAGAAGCTGAAGGAGGAAAAAGATCTGAAATGTGCACCAAAGATAAGCACATCTCAAAGGCGAGAAAGAAAGGTTTAGATCTATCATACAAAGTAGACTTGAATGTCGAGGAACTAACCAGTAAATGGGAGAAATCAAGCTCTTTGTGGGTGACTGAAAATTCTATGTCAAAAGGCGCAATCTGGAAACAAACATTAATATTTTTAAAGTCATTGACTTAATACTTAATAGCAAAAGAAGCAAAACAAAAGATAGATTAGCCCTAACCTGTTCTCTCAAGATAAGAAGATGCTTGATAAGGAATAGCTGGCCATCCATTGTAGTTGATCGCTTGATGATAAGCTTGCTGGCTTTCTGTTGCATATTTGACAAAATAATGAGGACATCTCAACTATTGTATACGTGGAACAGATGTAAAAGTTTGGTAATAAAAATTAAACAAAAACAACTACAAATTTCTTTACAAGAAAATGGCACATCTTCTTGATAATGTCATTGAAAATAAGAACAACTGAACAAGGAACAAAAATCAAGGCGAGGAAAATCTGGTTTTCTAGCTTGCTTACTTGGATTGACAGAGAGCAAACTTCTACAGCTTCCTGTGGAACAGAAGAGATGGTTCGTTAGACAAGTTTGCCTAAACATGAATTGGTGTATTTTCTTTGACAGAATGAGAAGCAATAAAGTTACTGATAGTCTTGCCTGTGCTAATCCAGTGAAGACTGCAGGCTCCAAGCATCGATATAATTTAGATAGACAAGAGAGAGTCTTTTCCAAAGGTGGATACCAAGTCTTAAATACATCAGCGTTTTCATCATCCTGCATCTTAGAATATAAGTATGCAGCTAACCAAACCCATAGGAATAATTTGAGAATTTCGTTCTACCTCGAGATTAGTTTCAGATGTTGTATTAGGAGATCCCTCCAGCTTTGCAGGATAATCCAGATCTTCATGAGAGGGAATATAATTTGCAATCTGCAGAAGTAAGAAGGGGATTCAAACAGAGCAACTCAACAAAAGCAAAGTCTTCTAAGACGAACCAGGATAACACAGCCAAAACTCTAGCATATTTCTCCATTTAAAGGTCGTTCGGTATCACAGTTATAACAGTTTCATCTTATCAGTAGTAGGGTGACTCTTCTTAGTGGTGACAGTATACAAAGTTCACTGTTTCTACATATTTGCAAATGAGAAGACCACACATATGGAAGTGAAGGCCAAGGTAAAGAACTTGTAGGAAAACTATCCCAATACTGCACCTCATCTCGAATATATGTTCTGGCACGGAAAGTCAATCTCTCATTGACATCGGCCAAAATTCTTTGTAATGTAGGCCGCAGTCCAATGAGCGGTTCACTCTGTCTAGCTGACTGCTCCCCCAAGACTTCAACTTTAAGGATATGAACGAGCTCACATAGAAGATCAATATTTGCTTCGTGAATCAGTTTTGGGCGTAAAATGTCATACAAGTACGTAGACCTGTTCGGGAACAAGCAAATATAATAAACTGAATGCAAACAAAAACAATGTGGATCCCTTACGCCTACCCATATTTTCTGAAATCCTAGACTTTTAGGAAGCCAAAATCAGATTCAAAGAAAGTTGATTACAGTGTAGTGGATCCACCAACTACAACTAGTGTAGTTGGTAGCATTGTACAAGATATAACAAACCAAATCAATCTGGAAGATACTAGCCAGAAAAGTTTATATTTGTTCCAAACTCAAAACATGATCACTTATGTAAACTCATTTCTCTGAACCTAGACTTTTAAGAAGCCATGATCAGGTTCAAAGAAAATTGACTAGAGTGTAGTGGATCCACCGACTATAAAAACTTCCCGTCTCTAAAAAGGATTAAGAAACTAGCATTAAAAAATCAAGATAATATTATCGAGGCAAAGACAGGAAAAGTAGGTTCCTAATTCACAATTAACAATAACGAGGGGATGAATTTTCGGCTCCAAACGCTAATGGTGTAAAGAGAACGAGAAGTAGAATAAATGTAACTTCTCAATTACTAAGTATTCAAGTAGATATATTAGATGCTTATGGCTCGAAATAATTCAGTCTGTATCAGCTGTCTGTATCTCAGTATAAAGGCACCAAAAATCATTTTAGGGTTAAATTGAATAGAAACAGAGATGGTGAAAGCACGGCACATATAAACTTACAAAGGATCCACTAAAGGTGCCAGACTTGAAACTTCTTCTGATGATGCTGGAAAGAAATGAGTAAACAGTTGATGCTCCATATGACAAACCTGAAATTCATAATGGAGTTAAGACGTGTGGTGCAGTAATTTCATGTTTTGCAAAACCAAGTCCATCAACAATCTCTAAAATCCTCAGTTGCTAAAGCTGATAATCCAGCAGTTCTCTTTTTCAAACAGACCTTCGCCTGACCTTTGAAATCACACAGATTAACAGCTAAATTAACACTCTCAATTTTCTTATATGTTTCTATTCCTCATGATGATAGGACCCTTTCTACCAAACTGGTATAGCTCCTAGTATCCCTCATGAATAAAGCAAGGTATTCGTCCCTTTACTTTTCCTTCATATACCTGCATCAGATATGCACAACCCGATCTAGTCAAAGATGGCAGTGCTTCTTTCTTGGAGAAATCAGATACTCGTTGGTGAACTATGCCTTTGACCTGATAATGTGAAATGAAGAGTAAACAGGCAATTCTAGTTACTTGGAGACAGAAACTAAACCATATTGTATTCCAGAAAATGAACTCACAAGCGAGAGCCGTTGTTCACAGTATAGTCTGTGGCATTCTGCAAGGATTTGAACATATTCCTTTCTTGCTGACCTACTCTCGATTTCCTCCAATACAGGTTTAAGCTGGACAAATAATATTTTTGATGTTCAATGTCAAAAGAAAGAAAATACTGCCACGTCATAATGTCAAGACTAAACTAGCAAAATCGACACTGAATGATGCTACAAAAGCTATTTCTCATTGTTCTCTTATCTAATATTGTAAACCTAGCATTTCTGCACTAACATTGAAAGAAAGCCAAAAGGTATCACCTCACTTGCAGCAGCCTTGAAGCGAACATATATAACAGATGCCTCGACACCCTCTGAGACAGATGTTTTGTTTCCACCTGTCCCACGAAATGCTGCTTGAACCTGACAATGGATTCAACATGTATGTCTTAAGGAAACTAGGCATACTACAATATTCACTCTACCTGCATAGATTACATGCATATAGATATGCAGTATATATATGAATATACATAGTCACAAGAACTACATACATACTTTGTGTAAGCTGTGCAAGAATAGAGCCATATTACAAAGAAAAATTACCTGGGAAGCAGCAGTTTTGAGCACTGCAAGAATGTAAGTTCTTATCATACCCAAGGCCCGTGACTGTAAAAATTGTAAATGTTAGTCTTCTCTAGAACAAATAACAAGGTACTTATCTCCCCTATAAATTCTGGAAACAGTGTATGAGTTTGTGCATGCGAAGAACTGTAACCCACACGTCTCTCTGTGAGGGAGAAAGGGGGAAGAGAGAGAGAGAGAGAGAGAGAGAGAGATAGGGGGGGCTCTTCGTAGTACCTGGAGCTGACGAAATTTGAGCAAAAAAACACTCGACTCCGCATATTGAGGATTATCTTCGATGTACCTACAGAGTTCAAGACATTACAATCAGTTCAAGGGAGAAGGAAGAACTTAGGTGCGGCATTCTTCTAGAAAATTGCCAAGTAGTGAATGTAAATTTCATAATATTAAATGCAACATCATTTACTCACGATATGCACTCATCCAGCCGTTTCAGTAGTGGGAGAAAGTTTGAATTTGATACATTCATATTTGGAGAATAAAAATTGGAGGATATCTGCGGAAAAAGAAGAAGAAGATATTAGAGCATTTTAACACCTAGATGAGGTATTTCCTCTTAAATTTACAGCCAGTATTCAGTATGAAACATAAACTATGAACTAAAGTACCCCAGGTAGGCCAAAATTCAAATAGATTACGATAATGAGCAACACAAGAGGACGACCTCAAGCAACTACACACTGATACTTTGACGTGGCAAAAAAATATGTCCGTAGGCCAGAATTTAAATCTTACATTCTCCAATTCATCAAAATAGTTGAGCTTACTCCTTAGAGCTTCTGCAAATTCCATCAATTTCTGTTTCTCCATTAACTAGAAAAGTTGGAAGAAAGTGAAAATTAGCTCAGGCAAGCAAATTACAACAATCAAACAGCGAGTCATCGTTTGTTTGTCATTTCGATATTTATCGCATGTAGGACGGAAAAAACGTGCAAGAGGTTAAGAGAAACAATAAATCATCTTGTTGCATAAAAGACAGAGAAAACAATACCAGCCGGTCACATGCATCATGAAGAGTTTTAGTCTTTGTTGTTACTCCTTGATGTTGAAGCTGCAGTTCATTAAATAGGTCAAGTGTCTCATCAACCTGCGCAGGAGAAATCCTAAGGTCAGTAATGAAGCAGATGCCTTATAATTTACTGGCAAGGTAAGACGAAAGGAATGTGCAAAACTTGGTGGAACCTGCCTGGTGAAGTATATCATCACACGTCTGGATGCGCTCAGTTAAAGTATTGACATAGTGCCGATACTTTTCCTCTGTCTATGTCAGAACAAATCATTTAGACACATTTCAAGTAATGGTTTTCAACTTTTAACCTAGGAACAACACGAATATCACTAACCTCAGACTTCATCGCTGATTCAAGATCAGTGAACCATTTGTAGAACTGTCATAAAAACAACATACATCAAAAGGAAGAAGCATTAGTACACATATAGAGATGCAAGAAAAGAGATGCCCACAAATACAAATACAAATACAAATGCAACTCCTATAGTACCGCATAAGAACTTTATCAAATGAGCTAAGCATGGTCTTTCTCGACGACACACGTCATAGATCCTCGGAATATAAAGTTGCAGGACAAGAAATTACCTGATTTGTATTAACCAAAACAGCTTCAATTGCTCCAGAATCACCCAAGTTTGTGTCCTCTACCGAGACAGACAAGCCATTCTCGGGCCGGTGAACATGCTCATGTACCTATAACCATGAACTAACACTGACATCAAACCACAAAAAAAAAAAAAAAAAGGGAAAACAATCTCAACAAATTCCAAAACTGAAAACTCCAGACTCACGAGATTGGCAGGAAATGGCCGCTCAGCGACTGCGTGGGATAAAGAAACTATAGCTGCTTGTTGCTGATCTGTCAAAGGAGCGCTCTGCAACGGGAATTAACCACATTACAATTCAGTATATTCTCAACATACAGAGCATCATCATTCAGATCCAGGCACACCGGAACTAGACTCATCAATCGATCTTCCTGGATCCAATGGCGGGATCTCGAGCTGAGATTGTGCGATTACCTGTTCCCAAGTGGAAGCGAAATTGTAGCCTTTGGAGATGGCTCCAGATTTGGGGAGGCTGGAAGAAGACGAAGCCGCCTTAGTCGCCATTGTCTATGGCGGTTTCTTCGAAAATTTTGAATCTCGGCTTTGATTTGATTCGTCACTTGGAAGAGGAAGACGATGATCCCCGTGCGTAATCTTTACTCTTCAACTTGAGAATGTGTTCATTTGCGATCCAGACGGAGTTACAGTGACAACTGACAAGAACAAATACAAAACGCTTTTCAGCGTTTGCGTTTGGTGTAAACGCGAAACGCAAATTTACCTAGGAAAATTAGATCATACTAGACCATTTTACACTCGCGACGAGATCAGCCGGCGATGTAGGGCTCCTCCGAGACGGAGGCGAGATAGAGGAGGGCTGTCACACGTGTGTCGACTTAACGCAAAATTTATCACTTGTATATGTCTATTGCAAGTTAATCCTTAAGTTCTTTTAAATTTCACATTTTGCCCCCATAGCTTCTAAATTGAAACTTTAAAACATATTTTCTTCTTCTCTTATACAAGAGTTTATTGATAAATTTGTTTCGTTTCAAACCTCTTGGTGATCGCTAGGCTTGCAGGGTACTCTATTTTTTTCGAGACTTCTTTGGATTTTTTCTAGTTCGATATTTAATGTTTTTAGTTTTTTGAGATTGGTGTTATTCGGATTATAGACCGTTTGTTTTTTGTCTATGCAATTCAGATTTGATTGAGGTATGGTTCTCTCTTGAAACTTCTATTTAGGAGTGTATTATCGTCTTATCTTCGATGTCATCGTATCTGAAAAAAGTTTGAGAAACTCTAAACAGTTTTGTCTTACCAGATTATGAAGTCTAGAATTTTTAATCTTTTAGACAATGTTTCATCATTTTAGGAGGAATCAAATATCGATGGTTGGATGTGGGCATTTTTAATATATTTTCTCAAATGATATTCAAAAAATAGGATGACTTGTTGGTTTGGTGTGATGGCCCAATTGTTGGTTTAATTTTTTTTCTATTTGTTCTAGTTTTGACTTTCTATTGTTTTTTTTTTACCTCGTAGTATTAGCTATATGCTTCCCTCTCATAGAATTTAATCTCTGAATAAATTTTGTTTTTCTTCGACTTAATATTGTATTCCACTAAATATTTTTCAATGGTAATATTGACGAATAAAAGATGACAAAAATAAAAATTGTCTACGAATTTTTCTTTGATTGTTTTTTCATTGACTATATTCTGGATGTTATCCTTGAATTCGCCTTAGATAACTATGGAAGTGATCTTGTCTTAATATAACATAGGATTCTTACATGAATATGTTATTTTGTTACTCTTTCAGAAAAAGGAATTGAACCGCATTTTACCGGATCTAGAGGAAGTTTACTGCTCTTTTGTCAGCATCTCAAAGAGACTGATAGATTTAGTATTGTTTTTTACGTCCTTATGATTTTTTTCCCACCCCAACTCGAATTGATCATTTCTTGATATAGCATAGGATTCTTACATGAATGTTCTCTTTTTTTACTATTTCAAAAGAAGGAATCTGAATTTTCTTCTGATTCTTATGATCCAATATATTCTAAGGGGGTTTATTGGTTCATGTCGGAATTATGTGTTATTGAATCCTTGATTTTAAAATTTTTGTCGAAATCACGTGTTATTATTTATTGATTTATTATTGGATTTCAAAATACACAGTATATTTTAAATGGATTTAAAAGTGAAAAATAGAATGATTCAAATCCGTGGATAAAACATGTTATTTCAAAATTCATATGTCTTGATTTTAAAATCAATAAAATCAATAAAGATTTTTAAATCTTATATGGATTTACAAATCAATGAACCAATAGACTCCTAAGTATATTGAACATATGGAATAAGAAGAATCATATTGTGAAGTCTTCTTGAGCCAAAAGAACTGTACATGTATTTCAAATTTGCCCACAAAACCAAAAATAATATGATGTGTAAGTTATTCTTTACTGTGAGAAATAAAATATGGTGAGCAATTTGATGATTTGAGTTAACATTATCTATGTCTTTTTAATTATAGTGTAGAGTTCTTTAAAAAGACTGATTACGTTGACAAAGTGACACATTTTAAACAAAAAAAATAAAGATGTAATGGCAGATTCTGTTACGTTCAAGTCTCAGTCGGGAACAAAAAAAGTGAGTTTACTTATGAATTTTCTTTTGTATTGTTGCTAACCTAAGCTATTTAGGCTCTTAAGATGAATGGGAAATTAATACTAAAGAACAATTTTCGTTAGTGGGTTCAACAACAATATGGCTGAGGATGACATAAAAAACAACTCAAATAGATATTCAAATCATATGCAAAGATAATTAGGATCTTATATTCATATTATATGCGAAGATAATTAGGATCTTTCTTCCAAAAGACCTAAGGTTTGCTTATGTGCTTATTCAAAGTGAAAGAAAAGTGTTGAGGAAAGCGGTAGCGAATGGTTTTATCTCCTTGAAAGGTGTTCAAATTCATGTTAGGAACGCTACACTGCAAAAAAAGTTTTTGAAAGCGAAGGCGAATTGGTTGTCAATTAAGGTCATAAAATTGTGCTATTTGTTTCTCTTTGGAATTTGTATTTGTTTTTCTCTGCATTTTGATTAATGTTTGTCTTCGGCCGTGCAGGAGAATGTGAGACAAACCATTATCAGAAACCTCCTAAGTAAAGATATTATTGTCAAGAAGTTCTGGGATCCTGCATTCAGTACTTGCAGGCTAAGAAAGGTGTTGGATATCTGGAAAAACTTTTGGTTCTTGTTCTGGATTTCGTTTATTGTTTATTTATTTTAACTTGTCTGATAATAGTCATCTTTTTTAGTAAGATATAAAAACACATTTATTGGTCATACCTACTATGAATGTCTAGAATATATTTTATAATTAATTTTATTGTTAGTTTAATTTGAGTGTCTTAAATGGAAGATGTTAGTGTCTAAAAGACACTATCAAAGAAAATGAATGTCTTAAATTTTAATTTATTATTATTTTTATTTTTTTAAAACACTCATCCCCTCCGTTATATCACCGATGGAGATGGTTTAAGGTTGTCTTAGTTGCATGTATGTTATGGGTAGGCCTGGGTCGGATCCGGTTCTAGATTCCTATTTTCACTATCCGGATCCGAATCCGAAATTTCGGATATCCGGATTTTAAATATCCGTAAGAAACACCAGATATCCGCGGATATCCAGATCCGGTCCGATCTAAACCCAATCCTCCGTCCAAAGCGCATCCTTTCATCTTCATCTTGCTCAACCACCGCTTCTTTCATCGTCACAAAACTGCCACCAAACACCATAATCCGGTGGATAAAGAAGAAACTATGAATTATCGATCGATTTACATAGTGGAGAATCCTTGATCCCTATCTCCAGCATATACACAGTCTTGGAAGAGATCGAACAGAGGAACATGGAGATTAAACTGTTTATGAACGTCGTCGGAAACAATGACGAGACGGCGAAGAAGAACGTATGGTGGAGATCGATTTCGTTTACACATCCTTGTACATTTGAAAACATCGCCATGGAAACGGATCTGAAGGAGAAAATAAAATTGGATATGGAAGAGATAAAATCGTCGGCGTTAGAAACTAGGATTTTGTTTCTTTTTGTTTGACATTGATTAGAAACTAAGTTTAAGAAAATTGTTTTGGTAGTTAGCCCATTAACAATTACGTAGGTTTATATGTTAAGCCCAATAACAAAATTCAATTTAATTATGTTTTATAACTATAGTCCCAAAACAATAAACTACTATTCAGGATATCCGGTTTTAATTTTTAATACTATTCGGATCTGGATTCGGCCAATCTGGATATTCTATTTTCCGGATCGGATTTAAGCGGATCCCAAATCGAATTCCGGATCCCAGATCGAATTCTGGATCCGCATAATAAGTCCCATGCCTAGTTATGGGTTTGTTGATGTAGGCTTTTTTTGGCTGTTTAGTATTTTTTAGATTTTTTTTTGGGGCTTTTGATATTACTATAAGTCTATAAGTTGACCCAAAATGTTTATTTTATTTGTATATAATCTTATATTTTAAATCATAGATTCGTGGTAAAATAATATAATGAACAAAAATTGAAATTAGAAAGCGTGGTTAAGAAAACAAACTACAAGGTGTGGTTATAAGTCGTGTCAACTGTCAAGATTTGTGCTTTTTTTTTATCTCCAACTACATCCAATTATTTTTACTTCATTTTGTATTTTTGACTAAGGTGGTATTTGCTGCCTTGAAATATTTTTCTTGGTGGCTGATAACTACGCCCAACTTAATCATATCTATACTCCAACATCCATGTCGTCTTTCCGTTATCATACTTCACCATTAAGAGGTAAAACCAAAACTAAATAAGTTTTCTAAAATGTCAATCATCAAAAACTTTATAGTTTGTATACTATCACATTGTTTTCAGTTTTTTTTTATCCTTTAAAGATTTCGAAACTTTTTTTAGTTTTTCCTTAAACTAAACAATTGACCTAATTTCAGTTAATCTTGTAACTTCCTAAATGGTATTAATTCGTAAATAAATATTGTAAACGTTTCCTTATCAGTATGTTATAACAGAAACTTGATGAAATACATTATGAGTTTAACAAAATCATTTCCAAAGAGTTTTTGTAGAAAAATTACACTTAAAAGATTAAAAAGGTTGATAGTGTGCGTAAAATTTATACTCAAGATGACGTTCGATCTATTTCAGATCGCAATGACATTGTCTCTTAAAATGTTGATATATGATGGAAATTTCCGGTACATGATCCATATATTTGTCTCTATATATGGAGTTATATATCATCCAATGTGTTATCACATCAGTTATGGATATCATATATCATCCAATGTATATTATCACGTCAGTTATATATGTAGTTTGCAAGGAACTAGCTATATGGATGTAAACGTTTCATTCGTGCATGATCTTGACCGTAATCGATATATTTGACTAGGCAGATGCGAATGCATCTATTTCTTTGCTACACGACATCTTTTGTTCTCTTGAGTTTGCCACAAAACCGTTTTTTCTAAACTAACAACGCCGCCATACAAGATTTATATGATTACTTATTTGGTCGCCAATTTATATGATTACATATTTAAACATGTTATCGATCTTATACAAGAGGAAATAAACAAATAGATTCCAACATAATGATAACTTTGATGGGTAAATTAACATTAGGTCTCTTTTTCGCATTGTTTCTCAGACAAATGCTCACTAATTTTACACATCAAACATACATGTTAACGATCTAAAGTCTCGTACGTATATGGACTAAATAGTCAAGCTAGAAATGTACGGTTCTCTGCAAAGAAGCTAATCCTAGGAGGCAGAGTTTCCAACAGACAAAAAGTCGAAGAAGGGAACACGACTTTCGTTTTTGTTGTTTGAGTCATTGGGGTTGCTTTGATCTGAATCTTGATCAATAATCTCGCTCTTGTTTGAATCCGTGTTTACTTGTAGAAAATTATAGAACTCCATAGTTTTTTGACTCTGGTTTGCTGCGATCGCATCTGATAAAAGAAGATCAAAATTATAAAGCTATGTGGATTGCGACTGTAAATACATAAAGAAATATATAGAGATTATATATATAATGTAATGACGAAAATGATATATGACTATGACTAAAAAAAAAACATGAATTTTTGTCAAAAAATTTCGATTATGCAATGAGAAAAATCTGCTAAACTCCATTGCAAAATTTTTTGGAACATAATATATTTTCACCATTAGTTCGTGCAACACTCAGATGAATGCACACACATCTATTGAAAATGGATCCTTTCTCCATCATTTTGAGTTTACCTTTGGCATTTAAAGCAATCTTTCCCGTGAAAAACTCTTTAAGGAACTGTAGATGATTGATATGAGAGAATTGGTAAGGGTAATTAATAACGTCTCCGAGTATTCTCTTCCGATCACCAGAGTTAGTATTATGATAACCACCAGAACTCATCATGATTTGTTCACTCGCTATTAAAGAAGAAGACGAAGTCGTCGAGGGTAGAAGACGAGGCTTGGAGGTTTGGCGTGTGCGACGAGCCATGATGACGTGCCAGTGGTTCTTGACTGCGTTGTCCGTTCTTCCAGGGAAGAGCCTTGCGATGATCGACCATCTGTTCCCATGGATCCGGTGAGCCGCTAAGAGTCTTTCTTCTTCTTCTTCCGTGAAAGGGTTTCGGTTTATCCTCGGATCCAATTGATTAAACCATCTCAATCTACAACTCTTACCTGCACATACACCAACACAATTAATTACTATACGTGTATATATCAAACCCTAGTTTTGTATATACGGACCAACCCTAGAAGATATCATTTACCAGATCGACCAGGGAGCTTGAGGGCTATGGCGTTCCAATTATGAGGACCGTATTGTTCGACCAGATCCTTGAGCTTCTCGTCTTCCGCTGGTCTCCAATGGCCTCGACTGCACATGATCCTTTTCTTCTTTACGCCGATCTATCTAACTACTTGATTAACACCTAGTATACCGATCCAAATCAATACAAGAACAAAGAGAGAAATATCACAAGAAAAGAAAACACTCAGATGTTATATCGACAACGTATGCAAATATTTTAATTTGGTGCGTTCATGTATTTTATGTACATATATGTTTATATATCGAAATTTAAAACCCTAAGATTTTTTCTTGAGGAAAGGTTGGAGAAGATGGGTATGTGGGAACAAGAAGAAAGCTGAAGAGCACCTGCACACATATATATATTTATAAAGAGTATATAGTATTCATTTTTATATATGAAGTAAAATAAAATAAATAAAATCCGTTAGAGAGTCGGGAGGGTTTGGACGGACCTCTCTACCGGCGACTGATGCGAACGTCTTCCCTAACCAACACAACACCTCCTTCTAAGTAATCTACCTTTTTGTATCCTTTGTTTTGTAACTACGATTTTAATTAGTTCATAATATTTATGAAATATATAATTCATAGAATATTAGGGTAGAGACTAGAGATTGCTTGGTGAGGGCTGAATTTCGTTAACCTCTCAACGTCTCTTCGTATAGTATTAATTTAAGGTTTGTTTCTAAGTTCTAACCTACACCCGCTACTTCAAGCCACCAATACTCATCTACGTTTGTGTAACCTTGGGCAAGCTACGTATTTACATATAATAAATATCGATATCTTAAACTGATAATTTTTGTTATTGCTGTTTTTATAATTTCTTTTATTAACTAATAAAAATATATCATTTTATGCACATGTATATAATTTTTCTTTCTAGTTAAAATTTTCAAGAAACGAGTATTAAATTTTGAATATAATTAAAGTACTTAATTTTGCTATATTTGATAAAAAAAAAACATAAATATACTTCTCCATATGTTTATATATAGTTAATAACAAATATCTAATGGGCAATTTTTATAAACATTACTTTAGATGGATTATTATTCCATAATATGTGGATTCCAACTATATTGCCTTTTGTTAGTTAATTGGGGATGCTGCTTAAGTGCTTAGAGAATTTTGAAAATTATATAGTAATTACGGAAATAAACTCCGAAAAATAAAAAAAAAATATGAGGAAAAGGAGAGAGTTTGGTAACAATGTTGTAGACTTCTGGTTAAATGGCAGGTCATATATAAATATTGATGGATAGGTTTTGATAACCTTTCAGACCTAATCAACGTTTTCACTAAGCCTTAATTCGGAATATATCGGCCAACGTGGAGACAATACAACTAACTTTTTTCAGCCAAGTTAATTCAGCTTTTTAACTACGAAGGCTTAACAACTAACTTGGTCGAACTGACTGGACTAGGGCATCATCGGACATATATTAGCAATTTTTATATTATGATGTGGTCAAACATTTACTCGAAAAAAATACAAAGGTGGTCAAATATTTGGTCTCCAAGCACGTCATTAGTTTTCTCTCTTGTCCAAAACGGAACTTTATATTTAAGGACTAAAACAGATTGAATGTTCCGTGAGATTGATTATTCGAACATTTCTTCAATTTGTTTTTTATTTTCGTTAAGCAAAAACCAAAAATAATTGCTGGTAAAGTTTAGTAGGAAAAAAATAAAACAGAGTTAGTTGGGAAAGAAGCTATAACCAACTTCGTTTGTTCTATTGGTAGTTAGGAGAGAAGCCTTCTTCAGTTTCGAACCTATCATAACTAAACTAAACCTATTTTCTTCAACAATGACTCGTACATTTAAACCGGATCCTGATTACAATAAACCGGTACATAATACCACTTCGATTTTCATTTTTCAGCTGTACGGTACTTCACCAAATGCTGACAGACGAACTGTCATGTCTTGAGTCTTCACCAAGAGTCTTGCGACTTGAACCCGTTACCAGAACTGGTGAAACATTGTGTATCTTAGCTGAACGACGAAGCCAACACTGTTCTAGCATCATAATGTTTCAAGACTCAGAGAGCAAAAACAGAAGGTAAACCAGAACAGCCATGAACCGTAAAGAAAACAGGCCTCTCACATTGGTAAGGATCATACAAAGTTCGGCTCTATCTACGCAATGGTCAATACAATGACTTTAAACGAACACGTTAAACATATTGTGCGCTGTGAGAGGTTTTTCATAGAAACCAACATAACCATTAGACAACTGACCTGGATAGGTCACTTTGCTTTCCAGACCATGATTCTTGGTCCAGAATTGGAGATGTTGATGGATGAAATTTCACCAGGGATCAAAATCACGAAGAGCTCCTCTCGAGGCAACAGAATCATCACATCATTTTCAATCGCACCTCTGTGAATGGCTCTGTTTTTAGTATGATGGTATGGTCCATCAGTTTTCACTTCCCTCTGAGTTTTGTACTTTTCCTTTTCTCACTGAGTGCAAAACGCCTAGCCATGCTATGATTGTAAAACTTTTTCATATGTTCCGAAAGCTTATGGATTGCCTTGAGGTTACCAACAGTCGATAGACGCATCAAAAAAGAGTCAAACGCTCGATATGGCAGTTTGAGTCCTTTGTTCACAACCTCTTCCAGTAGAAAACACGCCTCTTTAGCTCTGTGACAGTCGAAAAGCCCACTGATCATAACACAGTAGGTTTCAATATCCTGAACACAGTCTCTTTTATCCATTTCTTTCCACGTATTGAATGCTCCATCAGGATCATCCATTTCGAAAAACATAGATATCAGCATGTTATATGTTTGGACGCTAGGAGCACAATGTGACTCTACCATTCTTCCATAAAGTTTAAGTGCTTCATCGCTCTTTCTATTCTCACACAGTACCCTAAGAAAGCAATTGTAAGTGACTATATCAGGCGGGTAACCTTTATTGCTCATCTCATCCAAGAACTTGTACGCTTCCTCAACCTTTCCAGCCATACACATACCTTCAATTACGTCCTTGTATGTTGACACATCAGGAAGGCAACCCGTGCTTATCATACGCCCGATTAGCTCAAAGCATTCTTCTGCTTTATCATTCTTTGCCAACGCCACAATCATTAAAGCAAAAGTCTTTGCTGTTGGAGCAGAAACTGCAGAGCCTTTGGTTATCATAAAGTCGAACAGCTCAGCTGCATCATCCACCATTCCAGCTTGACAGAAAGTATCAATGGCAGCACAATAAGTGAAATTTTCCGGTTTATGACCAGCTTGGATCATCTCTTCAAGCAGCTTCACCGCCTTTTTAGGGTCTCTCACTCTACACCACCCAAAGAACAAGACATTGAACGTATTCGCATCGGGCTTAACTCTATGCCTCATCCTTTTAAGCAAAGCTTCACCCTCCTTCACCAAACCACACTTACACAAAGCATCAAGAAGCATATTGAAAGCATTAATCTCAGGCTGCGTCTTCACTCTAATCCGTTTCCTCTTGGCAAATTTCTGAACATGAGTCAAGTACCTCTCACAGTACTTCCTAAGAATCTCCAACAGAACATCAGCAGGAACTGCAGTTTTGTTGTTTCTCTTCATGTAATCAAGCATATCAATCACAATCCTAAACTGCTTGTTCTTGTACTTGGTGCTTGACAATATATCAATCATCTCATTATAAGCAATAGGCTCATGTGAGTAATGCTCCTGATGTCCAGCCCAAGTAAAAAACCGAAAAGCCGTCTTCTCCTCGTATTGAAGCCTTTGTAAGATCTTGCACACCACAGGAGTTGTCAACTCCACACCAGATTCATCAAGGGATTTTTCCATATCATCATAAGCATTCAAGTTCGCCATTATAGCTTCGTGTAAGATTCCAACCGCGTGACTAGAACCCTTTGTTCTAACATCATTCTCATTGCAATAAACCAGTGATTGATCTTGAGAAACTTTCTCTCTACGGCTAATTTCAAATTCTGGGTCTAACAAAGTCGTGGAACAGAATGAATGACTCGAAAAAGGGGAGATTTTGTCGATTTGTATAGAATCTAGACGAGAACTCAACAGACGAGGTAAAAGTTGGGACCTTTGTGGTTGTGTTGTCGATAGATGCAAGGAGAATCTAGAACGGACAAAACAGGAGGCGAGCCGTCGCATCATTCAGAAATCACTCGAAAATATAAATTCTTAGCGAGGTTTACAGCGAAAGAGTCCGACTGAAAGGTACCAGAGGAAGGAGACGGCACTGGAGAGAGAGAGGCTTTGGAAGTTTTTAATGGGCTTTTCTTCTTCTATTGAAGGCCTTTTCATTTTTAATGGGCTTTTTTCTCCTGACAATGAAAACTGTTTTGATTTGATTTGGATTACACACTAATTATAATTAAAAAAAAATGAAACCATATTACAAACTTTTTACACCAAAGTCGATAAATCAAAATATCCACTCATAGAGCTACAAAAGATTTACATATATACATCTCTTTACAGAAGACAGGGACACTTATATCTTGTTATTTCATAATTAAGAAATATTTAACAGATTTGTAGACACAAGAATTACATCCTCTAGATTTTATCGATAAATTAGTTATACTCTAATGGTACATACATACTATATAACAACGTAACATTTTGTAATTATTTAATGTGTTAGTTGCTGCAACTTGCGTGCAACAAGTAGCAGAGAAGAAACAGTACTCATGAGTCATGACCAATAGCAACAAGTTATGGCTTTGCGTTTCAGATTATGGTCAAGTGGCTGTTAGCGTAGTTTTGACTTTTGAGACTCTCTCGTTGTGAATCATTTGCATTTCTATAGTTTTGGTTTTAATGCCTTCCGAATTACTTTTCATTTTTCAGAAACCATTATATGTATACCAAATTAAAATGAGGGATACAATTGGGTTTGGTTTAACGGAAAAAAAAAACAAATTGAAAGAAATTAAAAATTCAATTCAAAATATAAAAAATATCAAAATTTCTTTGTTTTTGTCCCAAATTTAATGCACCGTTTGTACACGTTTTTTTTATTTTTTTCATTTTGTCACATAAATTCTTTATAGATAAACATAAGAGAGAAATGTTTAAATGTACATTTAGTGTAACGACCAATAGTCAAAACAATGACAAGTGCTCACGTTTGAATTTGACTTACCACTGCAGTTAACATGGCAGGTTTATTGGATCTAAACTTCCTATAACTATTAAATGGAGAAAGAAAAATCAAACCAAAACTAACGAAATGATGTTTTAATACTAATTTATGCTAGATACGGTTTTACTTTGAATAGTACCTTTTTAAAACCAAACTAGAAAAACCAAACCAAAATTTGAACTCATTACTCAATGTCTCGATTTATTTGTCAAAATTGAATAATTATTGAAAAACACTAAACTGAGTTTTTTTTACCAAAAATACTATTATTAGTTTTTTTTTCAAAAATACTAGTACAAACATTTTAGTTTAGAAATACCACAAATACTAAAAATAATTTTAAAAATTTATAATTTAAAATTTTGGATTTGAATTTAGTATTTTGGGTATATGATTTATTTTTTAAGGTTTAGGGTTTAGTTTTAAAGGTTTAAAATTTAGTTTTAGTTTTGTAGTATTTTTTAAAAATATATATTTTAGTGATATTTTTGAAACAAAAAATTAATTATAATTCTTTTAGAATAAAAATTCATTTTAGTGGTATTTTTGAGAATTGTTCCTAATTATTTTATATGGTCATTTTGTTAGTTATATGAAAAATGAAAAAAAAAAGTCTGTTTCAAAAGAAACGAAGTCGTAGACGAAACGAACACAAAAAAAAAAAAAAAAAAAAAGTAGCTTTAGCTGTGGGTAACATCGAACCAACAGTAAATAATGGAATGATTGAAGACACGTGTCGTCACCAACCGCCCTTTTTAATTTTGCTACAGACCGTTGGGCCGGTGAGACAGTCGTGATCTCCTAACCGAAACCGATTCATGAACCTCAACACGTGTCCACCTTCCACTGGTTTTCATAAATATCTTCTCGCGTCGTTAGTAATACGACCCCGCTCATAACATAACAACGTCACTTTTATTGACATTGCCGCCACGTGGACTGCATGTGACATCACCGATATTACCAAAAACAGAAATTAATGTTGTCTTTTTGTGTGTAAGAAAATATTTTTGAGCAAATAGTGGACGTGGGATGCTTACACATAGGCCGGTGGATTCTTTTGTTTGGTGACTCATAATTTTTTTTGTGATCGTAACAAAAAGATCTAAAGATTCAGTGATATTTTAGAAAGGGACGGTCGTTTTGATGTCATGTAACACATATTTATTCAGTCTAAGGCGAATGTACTTAGTATAAATAGTCCAACTTGATATTTTTGTAACTATATATTACATACATACACATGTTTAAAAACAAACCTTAACGTATGAGGCACTTCACTATATAAGAATTGTTACATATTTTTAAATTAGAAAGTTTTTTCTAAAATGAATGTAGTTGTCGAATATCCCACTTACCAAATTTTTTAGTAAGTTTAAATCATGACACAATTTCAACTAGATAAATAAAATGATTTAATAAATTTCGTATTTGAGAGGAATCAATCATGTTTTAAATCTGACAACTATTTTTCAAATGAAAACTACTAAACCACCACGCTTAATTCAATCAAATTTTTTGTATAATTTAAAGAGAGGATGGTGCCAAGGAGCTTCCGATTTTTAATAATTTAGAATTATGGAAACCAACAATATCCATGCGTATGCATGTTGTAGGATAAGTATTGATAATGGTGGACATCATCGACATCCTCCGTACACATTTATTTATTATAGTTGAATAATCTTCTTATACACTGAAATTATTATAGGTAGTATGTCTTTTTGGTTCGTATACATGCTCTTAAATTGAAAATTATGACGAGCTTTTTATGATTAAGTTTTTTACACAAACTTTTTGAGAATTTTTTTTTCATGATAATAATTTTATTAAGAAATTGTAATTAATATGAATATGTTTTAAGGACAAAAAAAATCTCTCTCCCATTTGATTTTAATAATTTTTGGCTATCCTTAGACCTTTTTAATAGCAAAAATCTGAATTTCTACGGATTCTGAAGATTAGTTTGCACTTTAGTCGAAAACTTTTTTGATTAACAATATATATATGTTTTGAAAAAAAAATATGGATAACTATAATATCTTAAATGAATAAAGAAAACCAGATTTTTAACGGAATTTCATAATTCAAACTTATATATTTTTTTTTTGTAACAAGAAAAAAAAAACAGGGCATCATATTTTAAATTTTATAATCAACCCCATTTTTTAACAATTTTAATAACTTTGATGAGAGGGCCGTACTGGGTTAGCGCCTTAGCGGTTAGTGGAGAGGTAACTCGAAAGTCGAAAGAGCATTAATTTTGCTTTCATAATAAAAAGTTGAAATTTGTGTCCTCAACTCTTTCTTCATCATCTTCATTCTCATTTTCATCCTCTGCTCTCCTCTCTCACAGCCCCATCCCTCTTTAATTACCATTTCCAATCCCCTGAACCAGGATTTATACCATTGCGATTCCGCAACCCAACACCATCATCTCTCTCTCGTTTTCATTTCGCAATAGGGAAGAGCAAAAGCATTTTTTAAGGTAAAGTTTCGATTTTTCAAATTCATATACTCTCGGATTCATACCCTATTTGCGCTCTGGCCCTGAAATTAGGGGTTTTGAGGTTTCTAGTTGGTTCTCCGGAGTCAATTGGAGTCTTGAGAAAACTCAATTTGATAGACTCGTTCAAAACGTTGCTTAAGGGTTTTGTTTTTACATGGATTCAAGTTTTTGTTTAAATCAGTTACGAGGTTTCTTGGCTCCATAGACCATCCCGTTCTCTATGTATCCTTGCATTATCTTTGATGACCCTTCACTCAAAGTTTTCATTTTTTCATGTCAAGTTGCCTTCTGGACTTAGAAAATTCTCGTTTTTTACTTGCTTATTACCGGGATTTCGTTTATAGTGGACAAATCGTGAATAGAACATTTAAAGTTTCATGCTTTCTCTGTGAGTCACATGTTCTTTTTTCTGATTAAGTCTCTTTTTTTTTTTCTTGCAGCAATCACTTGAGTTATATGTCTTTTAGCCAATAATTCTGATAAACGTCAAGAGGTAGGTGAGAGAATCAAAACTCTTGCTTGTTTTCGGTTTTGGAAAACCACGTCTATCTAATGGTGTTGTTTGCTTGTTTGTTTCTGTTTGGACATTGGTTTAAAAGTAGATTAGTTTTCAAAATTATTAGAGAGTTTTGGTCACGTAGAATTATGAAGATTGTAGTATGGCAGATGGCTCGTGAACTAATATAACTTTATCTTATGAATTTAGTGGACAAGAATGGAGTTGGGTTGTTTTTGGTTGGACATTAATTAATTTCGTCTCTTTGTGTCATGTTCCATGGAGGATCATTCTATCATCTCTAGTTTGATCATCTCATTTAGAAATCAAATTTTGGTCAGTGCTAAGAGGGATGTGAAAAATTCTATTCAAGGCTAATCTCTGCTTCTATTTTCATCTGTTGGGATTGTAGATTTGTTAAGCTCTAGAAAATGGGGTGCTTTGCATCAAGGCCGAAGGACACTGGTGGAAACAGAAGAAAGCCAACGAGCATCGGGGACGTTTCAGTATATGTACCTGGTTTAAGGATACCCAAGCCCGTGGAGTTTTCTCAGTCACTGGGTGATAAATTGCCAAAGACTCTAGTGGAGCGCTTGACAGCTCTAAGAACGCGAATAGTTGTGATGGCAAATCAAGAAGGACCAACGATAACAAGGACTAGGAGGAAGACGCAACATGGTATGGAAGGATATCTTGTCTGTTTCTATTTTTCTATGCCCTGCTTTCCCCTTTCTAACTTAATGGGACGGTCTCTTGCAGGAGGTTCAACGCTCGCAGATCTCCATCAAGCTTTGGAAGATTATCTACCTGTTCTCTTAGGATTAACTAAAGATGGTAATATACTATTTATGTGCTACAGAATCGAGATAGGTTTGGTTGCATACAATCTGACATGCATTCGTTTTATGTTCAGGTAGCCATCTACAATTCAAAGTACAGTTTATTTGGGTAAATCAGGAGGATGAGGAAGAGGTGCGGATAATCAAAGCAATTTATCTCTAATTGTGTTGTTTTGTTGGTTTCTTCACTTTGAAGTTTAGACTTTTACAAAATAGGTTGTTGAGTATATGACAAGATTATTTACCTCTACCAGGAAACAGCTATGTCAAACGTTTGGTATGAAATATTGTCGGTTTTGCATCTAATGGCAATGCTACAAATGTCACAAGCCAATTTACTGCTTCTTCCCAGAGGTTCCAGTGATGGCTATCATCCAAAAGTATCAGAAGGTAAGACCTGCAACTTGCTTGTGATATGCTTGTTTCTTCCAAGATATCTTCTTTTATATTGTTACATACTTAATTATAATGGTGAGGTCCCCCAGGCTTAATGATATGCTTTTTCCAATCTTTTATAGAAAACAGGCGAGCTTCAATTGATATCTTCTTAAAGGCAGCTGGATACCTTGACTGTGCGGTTAAGCATGTTTTCCCTCAGTTTTCAGCCGAGCTAAGGTTCATATATGACAAAGTTTCTACTGTCAACCAATTGTAATTGTCAAATGTTAATAATTCTGAATGATCTGCTGACACGACGGTTGTTTTACTTTGCCTTTTCTACAGGAGAAATTTACCAGTTGACCTAGCAGAAGGAGCTCTACGGGCTCTTTGCTTGCAAGCATTAGGCCAGGTAAGAACAACTTTTTGTTGGGATATATTATCTACTTATGATTTGCTGCATGTGTTTCCTAGTTTATTTATGAATATCGACGTCATGTTCAACTAATTAGAAACTCAGCCTAGGTTAGAAGTAGTTATGTAGATAGGTACTTTTGAGTATTTTAATAGACATTTGCAGTCCTCTATTAAAGGTCTAAATTTTCTGATTTAGGGTGTTGATATCCAACTTGGGATGGCGATTGATAGTGCAAAAGCCACTCTTGCAGTGAAACGAAGACTTTCATGTGAAATGGTGAAATATTGGCAGCAGGTGATCCTTTACCTTATCAAATTTGTTTTCTTGTATAACTTTTTTGGTCATCACTTTATTATTATATTGAATTGAAACGCTAGAAAGATGAGTTGTCTTAATGGGAGTAGTGTGTATTATCCACCTTAGATTAATGGGACAAAAAACCCAAAAACAAAACGAAAGAGCAAAAAGAAGTAAGTGGTTATTTCACCCTCATAAAAGTGTCACTAACTTGTGCCTGCTGATCACTCATGTTTGAGGAGGAAAATGTAACTGAAATTGCTCAATAAGTTGTTACAAAATATCATCTTTAAAAGTGTCTACTAAATAAGAGAAAACAACAAGAAAGTAGAAACCTTGCTTGAGCTAGTTACTATTTTCCTCTTTTCTGAGGCTCATGGAAGAATTGACAGACTCTCTTTTGTGTTTCTGGTTGTTAAACTTGTAATGTTTTTCTTGCGATAAAAGTTCTCTAACACTTATTGATGGACATTGATTAGGCACAAGATAACTTAATGAATCTTCCATTAGCAAATGGGTGGGGCGAAAAGCATAGGCTCTTTGTTAAGTGGAAGTATGTTGAAGCTAAGGTACTGTTTGGACGTCTTTCTCTCTCTTTCTTACATCATTGGATCTTTAGAATACACTTAGATGAGTGAGAAACTCTGTTTTCTAAACAAGTCTTCAATTTTTGTCTTCTGTTTTCACTGAGACACTTGGTATCTCTGTGTATTTGTAATACCAGGCTGCAGCTTACTACTACCACGGTTTGATTCTTGATGAAGGAAACACAGAGAAATCACATGGCATGGCGGTTGCTGCTTTACAGGCTGCAGATGAGTGTTTCAAAGAAAGTAAGAAAGCAAGTGAGGCGTTTAACACCTCTTCACCCACATCAAGGTAAATCCGTCTTCTGTGCCTTTGTCGATGGATCGCCTTGTATCTCTCTATCCATCAGTCATTAAGATCCATCCATATTTCTTTAGGACTCCTCCGCTATTCGGGACAATGAAATATCTATCAGAGAAAATACCGAAAGAAACTTCAAGTAAAGTCAGGGTAAACCGTGATCTATATTCTTATGAAAAGTGAGTTTCAGTTTGAAGCTTTGTCCATTTCTCTCTCATCTTTTGCAACGATATTTTAAGCTCAATCTTTTGTTGTCCATTTATGCCGAATTATAGGATCATGGAGACAGCACCGACACTTCCTGATTTTGCCTTGGCACTGAAACCCGATGAGTACCAACTTCCTCCTGTAGATGCGTCATGGTCTGAAGACAATCTACGGACTAAAACTACATCAAATCACATAAAGGGCAACCAAAGATAGAACAGTGAATAGAATGCATATCACCTTATAGAGTTACAAAGCCAATGGTCGCCATAGAAACACAAATGGTATAGCTCTATAACTACACTAGTGATTCGCCAAATGTCAATAATATATAAGCTCTCTGGGTGTGAAAAACTACTAAATTGGATTTGGATTAGTTTCCAGGTAAGAATATGGGAAGATGTTATCTGTATTCTCTGTATGTTGTTGTAATTTTGTTTGTTTAATGCAATAAAATTCGATTCTTTCTGTTCCACATTCATTATTATTACTTGGACAGCATCTACACCAGACAAAAAGCAAACTAGTAGGTTCTGCTTTTTGTTTTGTTTTACCTAGTACAAGGTTTGGTCTTTAGAACTTACAAGATTACAGAATAGGTAGAAGTTGAACTCGACTAATCACCAGTGAGAGCTCGAGGGCTATGGTCGATAGTGGAGAGAGACATGCCCGACTGAGCCACGGCTCTGGCAAACGCCATGTTTGCAGTCAATGTAGGAGCTCCCCATCTATCACCTGTCCCAAACACAGTCTTGTTCTTCATCGCTAACTTCCTCGTTGTTGGGAGCCCCATCATACGCTCTGTGGGATTGTCATTCACCACCCTGTCACCAATCACAACCCATCATCACACACAATTATAATGTGATTCTCTGTTGATACAGAGCATAATGTGAATTACATTAGGCACTTCCACAACTGCTCAGCTCTCAGTTTCTCATTGGGTCCAGCATACATGGATACTAACTCCTTGAACTCTGAAAGAACACTGTTGCATGCAATCCCTCGTTTCCCTGATAAAACAGTTACCATTTTGACAAAAACTGGATTCTCAATTTCAGATCTCGCCTGCATATAAGTTGTCAATTTCACAAAAGTTTTATGTTTTGATAGACAATGGTGACTAATATCTCTTAATGGGGTACCTGAGCAATCACAAAAACGGTATTTCCCTTAAACTTTTCCTCTAATTCGACCTCAGGCATATCCACGATTCTCTCTGCACACCCGTTACTGATTCCAGAAACAAGAGCAACAAGAGCTGTTGTGTCAAAATTTATAAAGCAGTTTTCACCGAGCAGTCTCATGGAGGATATTACAGAAGAGAAATCATCTTTTTGGTTTAGCTCTACGACCTCTGCTTGAACTACAACCTCAGGTTCAGCAGAGGCAAGTGAATCGCATTGATCTATGAGCTTGATCTCAACAGAAACTGCTTCTTTATATGATCTAGTTCGCACAACGTTAACCCATTCTTCTTCCACCGATTCATCGCAATCGAAATCGAGCATTGCAAAATCCGAATCCGAGCTGAAGAAATCGAAATACACAGCTCCAAATTCGTCTTTCAATTTCTCGTAAGTTGAAGATGGCAGACCATTTGCGAAGAACAGAATCACCGAAGAAGGTTTCAGCGTTGTTGTGGAATGAGCAGCGGCGAGAACTTGTTCGATTCTCGCCCTTAAACCTTTGCTTCCATGGCGGTCTCCATTCCAAGAGATGTACCTAGGGTTTCTATCGGAGACAATGATCCACACAGGAACCTTTCCGAGAGTACATACGAGATCGACATGAACACCACCAGTCGGTAGTGGAATCGGTTTACAAACGCGCGAAACGCCGTTGATGAACGGAAGCTGCAAAATCCGTACAACTGATTCAACGTGGCCAATGTTGACACTGCGGAAAAAAATCAAAGTCAGAATCAGAGCGAACGAGAGTGAGAGAAAGCGATGGTCAAAATTAAATAACCTGAGAGGTTGCGGAGAGCGATCGTTTGAGAGGGACGAGAGGAAGGAGAGTTCGGAGGAAGCGAGCTTAAGAAGAGTGCGACGGCACGAAGCAGTGATGGCTGTTGTTGATATAGGAAGCTTCTCGATTGTTCTTATAACTGATTTGCATCGATTCTTCGCTGTCTCTATCTCTTCGATCTCCATGGTTAACACCGTCGTCTTCTTCGGCGATTTTTCTGGCTTCTGCTTACCGGGAACGCGTCGTTAAAGACGTCCAGTGAGCTCCGAGGAACTAAAAACGAAACCGGCTTAACCCGGTTTGGTTAGCTACTTAACTGATATTCGGTCCGGCATCCGGTATGTTTCTTGGCCCGATCGTTGCGTCCCCTGTACGTATATAGCTTAAAACCCTCAACAAATACTTCATTAGTGGGACTATTATTAGTGTAATCCAAAACTAAACTAGTTATGATCACATCTTCTAAAATTCCAACGCTTAGCTAATCGGAGATTTTTTTTTTCTTCTTAGAAGATAATAAATTACAATATTAAATATAATCCGATTAATCGAATGTCTAAACGACCAAGACATAGTCTAGTAGTTTATGTTAGTGTCGTGGTTGCTAGATTTAAATCGGCATGACGTATGTTATAATCAAAAAAAATTCTAGTGTCTAAACTAGAAATTGTTAAATCGGACATTTAAACGCATAAACAGTGATTATGACGAGTGTTTAGAGTTTTATTCTACTTATCAGAATGGTACGTTTTTAACTAAGATTAAATATTAGTACTATATATTAAAGTAAATATGCATAAAATGATATAAATCTTTGTTCACAGGGACCACAACATAAGTAAAGCATCCATCAAGGGAGGAAAAAAGAGCATTCTTTTTGCCCCCATACCTTTTATGTTATTTTCACATGAACCCCAAGAAAAGCAAAAGGTACAAAACCTGATTTTGCTTCAACAAATGAAAATCACACAATATTCTTTTTTGTTTACTTGCACACTTGGCTTTTCCAACTTTTATTTCTAACGAATAATCTTCTCCCCCATCCTTCTCCTTCTACTCCTGTCCCCTTCACAGCATATTAGCTTATGTTATCTATAAATACATTGTGATTAAACCATGTTACAGCAAACTACTTCATCTCTCAATCATTCAATATTCTTGAGGAGAGTTTGAGATCTTTTCTTGTTTCTGTACAAAGAAAAAGAAAAAAAAAAACATGTCATCTGCTTCTCCAGCTACACTTCAAAGATCGGATTCAATCGCTGACAAAATGCCCGGTGCATTGAAACAAAGCCGGTACCATATGAAGCGATGTTTTGCCAGGTTCTTTAAACCTTCAAGATCACACTTTTATGCTACATTTTGATGCTATTTGGATTCTTTAGTTATATCTTTGTGTGTGGAAAAAAATGTTGTAGCTTTGTTGGAGGAGGAAAGAAGCTAATGAAGCGTGAGCATCTGATGAATGAGATAGAGAAATGTATAGAAGATAGCCGTGAACGCAGTAAGATCCTTGAGGGACTGTTTGGTTACATTCTCACTTGTACTCAGGTAATAAATATATCTTCATTGCCATTTTCTGTGTTTAGTTGCATGTTTATATGAACTCGCGGTTTAATATTCTCTGTTTTAACTACTCAGGAGGCGGCAGTGGTTCCACCGTTTGTTGCATTAGCCGCAAGGCCAAACCCTGGTTTCTGGGAATATGTTAAGGTCAACTCTGGAGATTTAACAGTGGATGAAATCACAGCCACAGATTACTTAAAGCTCAAGGAATCTGTTTTCGATGAGTCATGGTTAGTAAAAATCTACATACAGCGTTTTGGAAATATAGCCAGAGCAATATTGATCATCTGATGTAATCTTTTCTGAAACGTTTTGTAGGTCTAAAGATGAAAATGCGTTGGAGATAGACTTTGGAGCCATTGATTTCACCACTCCTCGGCTTAGTCTTTCTTCTTCGATTGGAAAGGGAGCTGATTACATCTCTAAGTTTATATCCTCTAAGCTTGGAGGCAAATCCGATAGACTAGAACCTTTGTTGAACTACTTGCTTCGCCTTAACCATCACGGAGAGGTCATGATTAAATTATTTTCTTGTTTCCTTTTCATTTATCTTCTTGAAAGTCTTATAACTCATTAAAGGTGCTTCGTCTCTGCAGAATCTCATGATCAATGACGATCTCAACACGGTTACGAAGCTCCAGAAATCTCTGATGCTTGCTGTGACTGTAGTTTCAACTTACCCAAAACAAACGCCTTACGAAACTTTTGCACCAAGGTAAAAAAATTCTCAAGATTAGACACATATATGGGGTTTCTTTATCTTTCCTGGGGAACCGGAAAAGTTATCTGATTGAAAATTTACTTTCTTAGGTTGAAGGAGATGGGATTCGAGAAAGGTTGGGGAGATACAGCAGAGAGAGTGAAAGAAACAATGGTTATGCTCTCAGAAGTTCTTGAAGCACCAGACAATGTGAAGCTAGATTTGCTCTTTAGCAGGCTCCCCACAGTGTTCAATGTTGTGATATTTTCTGTCCACGGCTATTTTGGTCAGCAAGACGTGCTCGGATTACCAGATACCGGAGGCCAGGTCATTGCCTTAACAAAATCTTCAGTTTTATATTACTTACAAAATTTGATATCTGATTAACAAGAAGAAACTTCCTGGTTATATAAACCCTTGGTGTGTAATGATCATATAGGTTGTTTACATTTTGGATCAAGTAAGAGCTTTGGAGGAAGCGCTGCTCATTCGAATTAACAAACAAGGCCTCGGATTCAAGCCTCAGATTCTTGTGGTAACACGGTTAATACCCGAAGCAAGAGGAACAAAGTGTGATCAAGAACTAGAAGCCATTGAAGGAACCAAGCATTCTCAAATTCTCAGGGTTCCTTTTGTTACAGATAAAGGAATCCTTCGTCAATGGGTTTCTCGATTCGATATCTACCCTTACCTGGAGAAATTTACTCAGGTAAATTAATCATCTTTCTTTTAAATTTTTTTTCTAGTTCTTGATCACACAAAACCTTCCTTGTTTATGATTCTTACTTACAGGACGCAACGAGCAAGATTCTTCAACGCCTCGACTGCAAGCCTGACCTCATCATTGGAAACTACACAGATGGGAACTTGGTTGCATCTCTAATGGCCACCAAACTTGGTGTTACTCAAGGAACGATTGCTCACGCGTTGGAGAAGACAAAGTATGAAGATTCAGATGCAAAGTGGAAGGAACTAGATCCTAAATACCATTTCTCATGCCAGTTTACAGCTGATTTAATCGCAATGAATGTCACTGACTTCATCATTACCAGCACATATCAAGAAATCGCTGGAAGGTTCGTCTTTTTTTTGCATTAACATATACATGGAAAATTCAAACTCATAAAACTATAATCTGTGCGCTTTTGATTTGCAGCAAGGACAGGCCAGGACAGTACGAGAGTCACACTGCCTTCACAATGCCTGGTCTATGTAGAGTTGTCTCTGGCATTGATGTGTTTGATCCAAAGTTTAACATTGCTGCTCCTGGTGCGGATCAATCTGTATACTTCCCTTACACAGAGAAGGAAAAACGATTCACCAAGTTTAATCCTTCTATACAAGAACTGCTTTACAATGAGAAAGACAACAACGAACACATGTAAGTAGTATATCTCATTGCAATTGAACTAGTCAACACTCAACAGTCGAACAGCATTTGAATTACTAATTCTGCCTATGTGGAAACAGGGGGTATCTTGCGGAAAGAGAGAAACCGATCATCTTCTCAATGGCTAGACTCGACACAGTGAAGAACATAACCGGTTTAGTTGAGTGGTATGGCAAAGACAAGAAACTTAGAGAGATGGCTAACCTTGTAGTCGTTGCTGGATTCTTTGACATGTCGAAATCTAATGACAGAGAAGAAAAGGCAGAGATCAAGAAAATGCATGATCTAATTGAAAAGTACAAGCTCAAGGGGAAATTCAGATGGATCGCTGCTCAAACAGATAGATACAGGAACAGTGAGCTTTACAGATGCATTGCTGATACAAAAGGAGTCTTTGTTCAACCTGCTTTGTATGAAGCTTTTGGCTTAACCGTTATCGAAGCCATGAACTGTGGACTGCCAACTTTCGCCACGAACCAAGGTGGACCGGCGGAGATAATTGTTGATGGTGTCTCTGGTTTCCACATTGATCCCAACAATGGTGATGACTCTGTTACGAAAATTGGAGACTTCTTCAGCAAATGCCGTACAGATGGTTTGTATTGGGATAGTATCTCTAAAGCTGGTCTCAAACGCATCTATGAGTGGTGAGTAAAGAGAATTTTGAAACACAAATCTTATCAGTTATTACTTTTTTTTTTTTGCCCGTCAACTTATCAGTTATTACATTACATTGCTTATTTGTGGATTTTGTATCGTCTTTGCAGTTACACATGGAAGATTTATGCAGAGAAGTTGCTTAAAATGGGAAGCATTTATGGATTTTGGAGACAGGTGAACGAAGATCAGAAAAAAGCCAAGCAGAGATACATTGAAATGCTTTACAATCTCCAGCACAAACAGTTGGTGAGTTTTGATTTGAAGATTACTATTGATGATAGCTAACAAAATTAACCTTTACATCGATATGGTTTCTTGTAGACCAAGAAAGTGACAATCCCGGAAGATAAACCTCTGCCTCTGAGACTGGCTTCACTCCGTAACCTCCTTCCCAAAAAACCATCATCTCTTGGAGCAGGAAGTAAGCAGAAGGAAGTCACAGAAGCCGAAAAGATGAAACAGAAAAGTAAAGATGGTCAAGAACCACATGATGTAAAGGTCGGAGAAAGAGAGGTAAGAGAGGGTTTGCTTGCAGCTGAAGCATCAGAGAGGATGAAGAAAGTTTTAGAAACTTCGGAAGAGAAACAGAAGCTAGAGAAGATGAAGATTGCGCACGGTCAACAACAGAACCAAGGAGCTTCACCGGTTCGAAACTTGTTTTGGTCAGTCGTGATTTGTCTCTACATCTGTTACATTTTGAAGCAGAGGTTCTTTGGTGCTAACTCGGCTCAAGAGGATTAAAAAGTCTGCCTTGGATCGAAGTAAAGAGAAAACAAAAAGCTGTAAAATCTGTAATGAATGAAACTACCGTCGATGTAAAAAAGTCCATACATTTGGCTTTGCCAATTATTAATTATTATAGTTATATATTGGCTTACCAAATTAGCCAACTCTATATAATTACACACGTGTATGTACTATGTGCATGTATTAATTATGAAAATTTGTTGAAGATACATTTGAATTAATTTCTTAAGATAATAAATAAAGTAATGAATCGGTCCATATTGATAATTAAATTGGGATAGCTATATGGAGCAAACGAAGGCAGAGACTATGTGTGAACTGTGAAGGTTCACTTTATTCAAGGTCCCAAAATAAATGTGGTAAGATGGGAAATTTATATCACTGCTTTAAGACTCTATTTAATTGCTTCCTTTTTTTTCAGACTAATGTCGATATTTTAGGAATAAAATAAGGCACACATGAATGGTAAATTAAAGACCAAAGTGATAATAATAAACAAATTAAATAACTTTTCTTCCTAAATGATTATCTCATCAATAACAAAGAAGTGGTGAATGCTACACTAATTCATTACACCATCTTTAGTTCATCAATATATTTATATTTACTTCACATAATAGCATTTATAATCTCTCATGATATATATGATACGTTTCTATATCATCCAATAATGAAAACATAATACAAATATAAATTTTTCAAATCAGTTTAATTATGAGATTCGTTTTTAATAATCAGGTTATTATCATCTTTTCAGAATCGTTGTTGAGGAAACAAAATTAGAAATGGCATGCAACTTCTTAAATTATACTACTACTACAATTCTTTTTGTCAACGAAAAGTTTTGTATAATAAATTGACATTGTTGTCAAGTTTTCAAGTTTCAACCACATTTCTTTCTTCCACAGGTTTCTAATTTCAATCAATGAATATAGTAAAACAGTTTGACTTTTCGGATATACACTTCGAAGTGAAAAGAGTTAAAGACCGCGTGAGTAGGAAACAGCCAAGACATCGAGACGACCCAAAAAGGCAAAAGACAACAACAACAACTTAAAAAAAAACTAAAGCTATTTAAATTACAATATTTAAACAGATCTAAAAATAGCTAATTATAATCATAAATTATTATATAAAAGTTATGTTTTTTTAAACAGTTTTAAAGGGTATTGAATAACGTGTGATGTTGCTAAATAGAGATATGATTAAATCAGGTAACACATACTAATAATCTTTAGAAAAAACTATAAATTAGCGGGACGTTCACGCATTCATTGTATTCAGTAAATAATCTTTGACTATTCGCAATTTTGTCTAAATGATGACCCGATTTAATAGAAGACTACAGTGGAGGGAGATAAGTTGTTTGTCTATGTGCAAACTATGATGCACAATTTTCAATTTCCAATTTTAATATAAGTATAAACCGTGGGTAAGAAATGTTTGTTTTATCACGCGTTAAAACAATAATTACTAATTAAATATTTTCAAAGTATTTATTTTTTGAAAAAAGTAAATATATATATATATATATATATAAATTCCAGTTAATCTTCGTTCACTATATTTACAAAACAAGTGGTGTTTTGAGAAAGTAAGAATCTATTAGTATAAAGTAACTTTTTTTTTGCAATATATACAAAGTAATTAAAATGCCTATATACAGCTTTTCTCATTTTTTACCTTAAAAAAAAAGATTATTTACTATAATAATAAATCTTTATTTGTTTTAATACAGTTAAATTGGGCAAAAATTAGAGAAAGTAAGAAGTAAACTTGGGAAGTGAGAAAGAGAAAAATATAAATAAAAAATAAACCAAAGAGAAAGAGAAGAAGAAGAAGAAGAAAATGAGATCAGCAAAATCCCAAGAAAAGTGAATTTTTGTCATTATACTACGAGGTCAGAATTTCGCCGGAGAAAGTGGATAAAATCCTCTCTGCTTTTTTATCCAAACCTCCGTGGATTTAACCCTTCCTTTACCGGAGACATAAAAATCCTCCGGAACTCAAAGAGAGAGAGAAAGAGAGAGTAGTTGTATAGTAAGAGAGAGAAAAAAAGAGAGAAGAAGGTTGGTTCGGTCCTCTCTTTCTTTCTCCGAGTATGGTGAGAGTACTAGTTAGCAGTAATGGAGAGAGCAAGAGACTTTAAAACCCTCTCCCTCTCTCTCTCTTTCTTCTATTTTTCTTCTGTCAAAACACCATTTTTAAAACCCATCAGTAACGCCACTTTCTAAAAAGAGAGAGAGAGAGAGAGAGAGAGAGAGAGAGTTTTGCGAATCTGTAATGAATGTTGAAGAAGCAACAGAAGGGTTGGGAGCACTAATGGCGGCTTAGGTGAGAGGTGAAAGTCTTTAGAAGAGATCATATCGCTTTCTCTTTCTAGGGTGGCTCTGTAGAACTAAGAAGAGACATAATTACGGCTGAAAATACCCAATTTTTTTTTTTTTTTTTTGCCTCCACCCTATATCTTGAATTTTTGGATATGTGAAAATTCCTTTTCTGCAATCAATTTGTTGCCTAAAGCGAACCCTTTCACCTCCCGAAATCATCGCCTTTGCATCTTCTCTTTCAGATTCTCTTCCGTTTCGTTTTCTCTTCCCTAAAGTTTAGATTTTTTTTTTTTTGGTGGTGCATAAAAAGTTTGAACCTTTTTTTTTTTGTTTGCTCTGTTGGGTTTGTGTTAATGGCGACAGTGGTGTAAATGGTCCATAAGCAGTTTGTGGTTGGGTGAAAGTAAAGAGCCATATAGATTAAAGAGTGTTTTACTGCTTTCTCCCGACACACTAACAAAAAAAAAAGATGAGTTTCGTCGTCGGCGTCGGCGGAAGTGGGAGTGGAAGCGGCGGAGATGGTGGTGGTAATGGTAGCCAACATCACGACGGCTCTGAAACGGATAGGAAGAAGAAACGTTACCACCGTCACACCGCTCAGCAGATTCAACGCCTTGAATCGTACTACAATCCCCTTTTTTTGTTATCTTTTGTCTTGGAGAAATTTCTTCTTCTGTTTTCGTTCGTAATTGTTGAATCTCAAACTTGTAGGAGTTTCAAGGAGTGTCCTCATCCAGATGAGAAGCAGAGGAATCAACTTAGCAGAGAATTGGGTTTGGCTCCAAGACAAATCAAGTTCTGGTTTCAGAATAGAAGAACTCAGCTTAAGGTCTTGTCTCTCTCTCTCTCTCTCTCTCTCTCTCTCTCTCTCTCTTTTGAGTTTATAATGTAATTCTGAATAAGAGAAGAAGGGGATTTTGATTTTGATTGTGGTTCTGTTTTTTGTAGGCGCAACATGAGAGAGCAGATAATAGTGCACTAAAGGCAGAGAATGATAAGATTCGATGCGAAAACATAGCCATTAGAGAAGCTCTCAAGCATGCTATATGCCCTAACTGTGGAGGTCCTCCTGTTAGTGAAGATCCTTACTTTGATGAACAAAAGCTTCGGATTGAAAATGCACATCTTAGAGAAGAGGTGGGTTTTGTTTTATGATATTAGATTGATTCAAAACATCATTTGATTGTAGAAATTTGATATTTTGTACAGCTTGAAAGAATGTCTACCATTGCTTCAAAGTACATGGGAAGGCCTATATCTCAACTCTCTACGCTACATCCAATGCACATCTCACCGTTGGATTTGTCAATGACTAGTTTAACTGGTTGTGGACCTTGTGGTCATGGTCCTTCACTGGATTTTGATCTTCTTCCAGGAAGTTCTATGGCTGTTGGTCATAATAATCTGCAATCTCAGCCTAACTTGGCTATATCAGACATGGATAAGCCTGTTATGACCGACATTGCTTTAACCGCAATGGAAGAATTGCTCAGGCTTCTTCACACAAACGAACCTCTGTGGACAAGAACAGATGGCTGCAGAGACATTCTCAATCTTGGAAGCTATGAGAATGTTTTTCCAAGATCAAGTAACCGAGGGAAGAACCATAACCTTCGAGTTGAGGCATCTAGGTCTTCTGGTATTGTTTTCATGAATGCTATGGCACTTGTCGACATGTTCATGGATTGTGTAAGTAGCTAAGACATCCCCATCATCATGTTCTTTTCACAATTGGTTGCATCATTTTTTCATAAAAATGTTGTCTTCTTTTTGCAGGTCAAGTGGGCAGAACTCTTTCCCTCGATCATTGCAGCGTCGAGAACACTTGCAGTGATTTCTTCAGGAATGGGAGGTACCCATGAGGGTGCATTGCATTTGGTAAAATCGATTGTAGTTCTCCTTAGTTTGTGAAGCATCATTATGATTTCAAATTTCCTCATATATAATTACTTTGCTTGGCTTGGTTTTGGCTATGTAGTTGTATGAAGAAATGGAAGTGCTTTCGCCATTGGTAGCAACACGTGAATTCTGCGAGTTACGGTACTGTCAGCAGACTGAACAAGGAAGCTGGATAGTTGTAAATGTCTCGTATGATCTTCCTCAGTTTGTTTCTCACTCTCAGTCCTATAAATTTCCATCTGGATGCTTGATTCAGGACATGCCCAATGGATACTCCAAGGTTACCTCGAGTTCTTTTTTTCCACTTTCTACTAAATTATGTTTCATGTTAGGATCTCCCCAACTTGTTGAATTGAAACAGGTTACTTGGGTTGAACATATTGAAACCGAAGAAAAAGAACCAATTCATGAGCTATACAGAGAGATTATTCACAGAGGTATTGCTTTTGGAGCTGAACGATGGGTTACTACTCTCCAGAGAATGTGTGAAAGATTTGCATCTCTATCGGTACCAGCATCTTCATCCCGTGATCTCGGTGGAGGTGAAAACACGTTGAATAAACATAAGTTTCCATTGCCAGTCTAATATTTAAGCTCCATATAACATTTTCTGAGCTACTTTTTCAGTGATTCCATCGCCGGAAGGGAAGAGAAGCATGATGAGACTTGCTCAGAGAATGATCAGCAACTACTGTTTAAGTGTCAGCAGATCCAACAACACCCGCTCAACCGTTGTCTCGGAATTGAACGAAGTTGGAATCCGTGTGACTGCACATAAGAGCCCTGAACCAAACGGCACAGTCCTTTGTGCAGCCACCACCTTCTGGCTTCCCAATTCTCCTCAAAATGTTTTCAATTTTCTCAAAGACGAAAGAACCCGTCCTCAGGTAACGACACAATTTAAAATCTTCATAAGTAAAGAATCATCTAAAATGTTTAAATATGTATATATGCTGTTTCTTTGCTGTTGGTTGTATTAGTGGGATGTTCTTTCAAACGGAAACGCGGTGCAAGAAGTTGCTCACATCTCAAACGGATCACATCCTGGAAACTGCATATCAGTTCTACGTGTAAGCCTCTTTTCTAACCGAGCGATACAACACAAAAATTATTGGTTTCTTAACTTATGAATATTGTGTTTTTTCTATTAGGCAACCAATGCATCACATAGCAACAACATGCTAATTCTACAAGAAAGCTCAACAGACTCGTCAGGAGCACTTGTGGTCTATAGTCCGGTGGATTTAGCAGCATTAAACATCGCAATGAGCGGTGAAGATCCTTCTTACATTCCCCTCTTGTCCTCAGGTTTCACAATCTCACCAGATGAAAATGGCTCAAGTTCTGACCAAGGAGGAGTAGGAGGAGCCTCGACAAGCTCAGGACGGTCATCATCAAGCGGTTCGTTGATAACGGTTGGGTTTCAGATAATGGTTAGCAACTTACCGTCGGCAAAACTGAATATGGAGTCGGTGGAAACGGTTAATAACCTCATTGGAACCACTGTCCACCAAATTAAAACCGCCTTGAGCGGTCCTACAGCTTCAACTACAGCTTGATACCATTAAAAGCTCTTCCTCTTTCTTCTGGGTGTCTCTTTCTCTTCAATGATCAGAGAAGGGAATTAACTCTTCTTTGCCTTTAATGCCAGAGAGAGAGAGAGAGAGAGAGAAGCTCATTAACTCCAATTGTTCTGCTGCTTCTGTTGGTGCTGTTCTGTTCTTGGACAAACCTCATTAAACAACTTCTGTAAGAAAAAAAACAGCTGGATTCTTCTCTCTTCATTTGTTTTTTTTTTTGGGGGTTTTTTTTTTGGTGTTTATGAGAATTTTAGGGTCTTTTTTTAATTGTTTTTGCTAGAAACTGGAAGTCAAGAACGCACCATGCAACTTTGACTTTCTTTGTATGGTTCGGGCATTGACTTCTGTTGCAAAGTTTTTTGTGTTTTAATTGAAAGCGTTAAACTTTGTTCTCTCTCCATTACTGGTCTGTTTCTGCTTTACTGATTCTTAAATTTTATCCTTTGATCAAAGTGTGTGTGTGCCTGTATGGTGATTGATCTAAATGTTGTGGTTATGGGTTGAAGAGAGAGAGTGAGAGAGGTTAGGTGATGAAATCTGACAAGTTGATGACTTTTTGAAAGTTAGAAGAGAGAAAAGAAGAAACAACAAAGATTTATAAATGCGATTTCTTGTGGTTGGTTCGCTTTAAAAGGAAATTTGTTATCGTACGGACCATAAAAACCCATAACTCTCTCTCTCTCTCTCTCTCTCTCTCGTTGGATCCAAATCTAATAATACACTTTTATGATCAAAACTTATGGTGAAGAATCATGTCACGTCTCAAAACCTCCCTTTGGTCCCAAAACAATATATCGAACGTGCGTTTTCCCACGAGTCGATGATAGATTGGACATCACAACCCATTTGCGGCCGATAAATCACGCGAAAAACAACATACAAGATACGTCAAAACTAATTTTCTTTCAAAAGATTAATGGTTTCACACTTTTGATTTGATTTGGGATTTAATTGTGAGCTCTTTCTCCTTATACTGTATGTATAAATCAAACCTGCGTTTTTTGTTTATTATAGTCTTATATAGGGTTGATCCATGTATAAATCGTAATATTGTATCAATCAATATACAGTCAAGGTACTTTCTATCTAAATTAGGTTCCAGGCCATGAGGCCTAAAAGGAGTACTTCACGTTACCAGTCTACTAGACATCTCTTATTTTTAGTAGTTCCAAGAGAGAAAGAAAAAAACAGATAATTATGGTATCTACACTACTGTGAATTATTGAAATAAAGACTAGACCGTTAGTTAATAAGGACTTAATTAAGGCTACTACGTCAGATGAAAAAAAAAAATCTCTTGAAATTAAATAGATATATAAAAATGTGAATGGGACGTATGAAATAAATTTCTTACTGGTGTAATGTGTTGCAAAATTTAATGAGTTTTTTTCCTTCTTCTAAACAATATGTTTTTTTTTTTGAATAATTAGAAGATCATTTAACTCAATAGAATGAAAAAAAAATGAGTATTGGGCTGAGGGTTTAACGGGCTTAATTATAGGCCCATAATGTTTGTTCATAGTAAACCCAATGGAGAGGACTAAAAACCAAAAATCACTCCATCTGAGAAACAATCTTGTAGGAGCCTAACCATTACCAATTTCATCCTTCTTCGATCGTCATCTTCGTCTCCACTCCTTATAAAACATAGGAACCCTAATCTTCTGAGAATCTCTTCCTGTTGACAATAGCAGACGAAGAATTAGATTACGGGATTGAAGCGAGGTAGAGTCGAAGAAGATGGCAGGGAGAGAAGTTCGAGAATACACAAATCTGTCTGACCCTAAAGGTGAGACTTTTGATTGATATGGTTTCTGGGTAGGTTTCGTTGTAGGTTTCTCGAGAAACCCTTTTGAGCTCTGTTTTTTTTTTTTTGGGGTCTCTTTGTTGCAGATAAGAAATTAGGGAAGGGTAAGATTGATGATGAAGACGTCACATTCCAACGGATGGTTGCAAAGGTTAGCGCGTCGCCCTCTCCTCTGTTACTTACCGAATCTTCTTTTGGACAATCTTATTGTGCACAAATTGTATGCGAGAGAGCTTATCTCGCCATAGAAATTGAGTTCAATTTGTCTTTGTTGCAGTATACTTTAGTGATTTGATGAGTAATGCTCATCAATTCGATTAAGCTCGTGTTTCTTTGTTTCCCCAGCATTGAGTCAATATGTGGTTTTTATTGATTGTTTTGGTATAGCTGCTAGTGAAGTTGTATAGATTGATATCTTTGTTAGCATTTTATTGGATATTATCTGTTGTGAAGTGATTCTTGTGTTCGATTCTATTTCGGGACGCGACTTTTCTGATAACATGCCCCGGCAGGGATAACGGCCCCGCCACATTTTCTGGTTATTGCATTCAGATGCAAGAGGTTGCCGGTGAACGTGGAGGATATCTTCATGGACGAGGCGGTACCAATCTCTCTCATTTATTCTCATCTTTTATCATTGTTTCATGGCCATAATTCTTGAGTTTCTTGTAGCTTTAGACAGCGACGATTTACTTTATCTCAAAGAACAGATGGAAGCAGAGGAAGATGCAGAACGCCTTCTGAGACGAACTGAGAAACGTGCTTTTGCTGCCTTTAAAATATCCTTTCGATCACTATGCCACCACGCTTAAGTTATTGATATATGCCTGCCAAAACATTTTTTTGATCTTTCTTGACCATATATCACAAAGCTGCAACTCAAGCTGATTCATCTCCAGCATCTGTTCCCTTGTCCCTTCGTGTTGAGCCCAAACCAAAGAGTGGTATCAGGTGGCAAATTCCTCCCTTTCTACCTTATTCACACCATAAAATGGATTTTCACTCGGCAACCAACAACTTTTCTGGTTTTCCAATGTGTAGGCAGCAAGATTTGCTGAAAAAAGTTGTCGAGGTTAAACCTAAACGTCCAAAAGTCTCGACACCGTCAAGCCCAAGCTTATCTCCCCCTGTTAGAAGTGATAGAGGTCCAACGGATGCAAAGGTTCAGGTAGATAAGCAGAAAGAAGAAGCCAAGACAGTATTGAAGAAACCGGACAGACCAGAGGAGCAACCTGGCACAGACAAAAATGACGGTAAAGCAACGGAAAGCAATGGGCAAGGTCAATATGCTTTGAAAGGCTTGTTGGGATTAGCGTATGAGAGTTCAGATGAAGAAGACTGAGAGGATTGATGAACACTGAATAGGGTTCTATCTTCTTTAAGTCTTCTCGTGTTTTGTTTTGTCGTCTCTAATATTTATGTCGAAAGCTTACAAGAGTTTAGCTTTAGGATTCAATACAGCTTTTGCCATATAGCCCTGCACTTGTTGTAATTGTGAAAACCAAATGGGTTTGTTGGAGTTTGAAGCAGAGAATCTAATGAAAATGATTTCTAAAAGCATATGAGTTGTTAGGTGTTCTTGGGTTTTACTATTGTTTAAATCTATAGAGTACTTGGATCTTAGCAACTTTGGAAACACTATTATACAAAATTTGGAGTTACAAAAAAATCACTTGGTTTTACAGGGAATATACATCAATACAGAGAGATCTACAGAGGTGGAGATTGTTGGTTCATTATTGATTCCGAGGAGCATTGTCCCGTCTGTTCAACTGGATTTTGAAGCCATTCACTAGACGAGCTGAAGGGAAGAAGGAGATACGATCTTCCTTAAGTTGTGTCCACCTAGAAGATGCCACAAGAATGAATCAGCTTTGGATTCAGACAAATCAAACCCCAGAAAGAGAACAGGTACTGACCTGTATGTGGTGATGAAGTAATGCAGAAACAGCGCGATTTGAAGGCGAGCCAGTTCTGCTCCTGGACAAAACCTAGTTCCTCCACCAAATGGGCAATAGAAAGGGCTCGTTCTCCAGTTCCTCTTTTGCTGCATTCGTATCAATGAATGTTAACTTCTAGACTGATACAAAGTTTAGGAAGTAATGCTTCAATGTCAAACGCAAAGTAAAACCTGAGTTTCAGGGTCAAGCCATCGCCATGGATTGAAGGAGCGACTCTCCTTGTAATAGCTCTCGTCTAAGTGCACTGCCGAGAGAAACGGAACCACAAAGCATCCCTTGGGAATAACATAATCTGCATACAGCCGGAAAGAGTTGATTTTAGACTGTGTTTCTGACTGCATATACCAATAATCAAAGACGCTATCAAGTACCTTGATATGAGACATCTTCTTTCGCCTCTCTCATTAGCCAGATAGCAATTCCCCCAAGCCTGAGTGTTTCATCTATTACCTGTTGAGAAATCAAGAAAGTGTTTAGTGAAGGTTTTTAGTTTTTACCATCTGAGATCAGAAGCAGAGCAGTTCCTTGGGCTTCTTTATTTACTTACGCATTGAGTGAAGTCCATTGTCTTGTAATCTTGCCATGTTAGCATTCCACCCGCAAGCCTATCGTGTTCCTCCTGCTCATTTGCAGAATGTTTCAGAAGGTAAACAAAACAGAGAACCAAGAGAAACTAATTTGTTATCATTGAAGAGGTTTTTATATGTACCAGGAGTTGGGTCATGGCCTTAGGACAATGAGTGAGGAAGTAAACTGCAAACAGCATTGTTTTTGCGGTGGTTTCATTTCCGGCAAACAGAAGATTGATGATGAAATCTGCCATGGATTCGTTTGGTAAGCTTTCTTCTTCAAGCAATCTTCCAAGTACACCATTCCCAGCAGTATCTAATGCTGATTTGTCCTGCAACCGCTTCTCTATCGTCTTATTTATCTTGCTTATGATCTCCTTTCGCGCCTGAACAAGAAACAAACAAATAAGCGAACCAGCTCCAAAGCGGCAAATCAACCATTAATTCAGATGTTTGAAGTTTTATTTAGGTTTATTTGTTCCTTACCTTCATTGCTTTGTGGTATGTGAAACCAGGCAAGTGGATAGGAACAGAGAGACATCCATCAACAAAATCAGAGAAAAGCTGAGACATTTCATTGACTTCTGATTCGCTCGACACACCGAGAAGTTGGTTAACCATAAGATGAATCGCAACCTGAAGCACAACCAAACAAAGATCAGAAATCTCTTAAAGGTTTCTTCTTCTTACTCTTCATATTCAATCACTTGCCTTTCTGCAGATATCTTGGAGAAGCACGACTTCACCGTCCTTGAAATTACTTAAAGTCTGAAGCATCACCACGGGAATATCCTCAAGAAAATGAGTCTTGAGCTGGTCATGACGCATCAAGCTCGATGCAATTGAGTGAAGCCGTCTCTGCTGATCACCGTGCACTGTGATCACTCCATCTTTCCCAACCAAGTCCCTGAAAGACTTTGGATAGCTCGATTGAAACAGCTTGCCTTCGTTCTGCATTATGAACCGGTTAAACGCCGGGTCTGCTGATACCACTGCCCATTTCCCGAACAAGCTACAGGAAAATATCCTCCCATACCTAAATTCAATAAAACCACTATAATCAACCTCTTGAGTATTAATTACAAAACAGAGCATTGCATTCATGCGAGTTTTTTTTTTTTTTTTTTTTTTTTTGGTTTCCGGGGAAAAAGAAACGAACTTTTTGATTTGTTGCTCGACGAAGCTGGAAGGATGAGAACCGGAGACGGCGTTGAGCCAAGCGAAGGTGTCTCCGATTAAAGGCCATCCTCTGCTTCCCGGAGGCAGTCTGTGAGGCTCTCTTCTCTTTCTTCTCGCTATTCCCACGAGGAAGAAGATGATAATGAAGGCAAGAAATGTGGTTGATGCAGAGGCAGAGAGAAGCCAATAGGATTCTCCTGAAAATTCCGCCATTAAAATTAAAACCCCTTGTTGTTCTGTCTCGGTGTGTGTGGAGAGTTCGTGGAGAGTTTTATTATACAGATTTTACAGCTATGACTGCAGAATAAGTAAGCAGCGACTGAAAAAAAAAATTGAAAAAGGGAGGTGAGATAATATTAAGCATAATTATAAAAAGAGAGTCGTCGTTGTAGTGTTGCGAGGTTGCTTTGACCTCAAGTAGCCTTTTTGGTTAACGTGACGGTGAAGGAACCATGAGGTAAGGTCAAACTTTATGGAGCCACTAAAAACGAGTCAAAAAAGTGTGGTTCGGAGCCGCCTAATGGCTAAATAATGCTTCTGATAGGGCTCGATATCATAAGCGCCACGACGATACTTCGTGAGCCGCATCAAAAACCACGCGTTTTTGACGCAAACGTGGTCTGTTTCGAGGTTTTTAATTACAAATTTACAACATATATATATAAGAGTTAGTTATCGAAAAAAACATTTAAATAGTTTTACGTGTTTTTTCTTTCCTTGACTTACAGACCAAAAAATATTTTTTAGTACAGAAAATATGCGTGGTATGCGTATGAAAGAAATATAAGAAATGATTATTCTAACACAATTGGCATAAGGAGCCAGTAGAAGCCAGCTAAGACAATCTTGGCCTCTTAGGGTAAAGCCTCCGAGTCAATCGGAGACTCCTGACTTGTTGCTCAATCATACTGTTACACGCTTCACTGTTCACGCTTCACACCAATGCTATTATATTATCGTTTTATAATATAGTTTTAAATTGAAGTTATCATAAACCTTACATATATCAAATTTATAATGTTTGTGGACCAAAACTTTTGAGACCCATAACTTAAAGGGCCGATCTAATGATGCCTAGTATCTTAAGTATCAGCGCATTGTGGTCAACATTGCTAGTGATAATTACTGAGTTTGTTCATTTTTTTTTTATTTGTTCAATTAGATATTTACCAATACAATAACCTAAGTATAAAACAAAAGTACTATAGCAGCTTTATTATATACTCCAGACATAAAATTTTAAATATACTTCTTAGACTCCAGAAAATAAAAATAAATAGTTTCTGAAAATGTGAATAATTAACTAAGAGTATAATATTATTATAAAAAACTGAACTTAGAGCATCCTTAACGCAAATACTGTGAGGATGTCTTAAAAATAAAACGAATAAAAAATTAAATTTTTAGTTGAATCAGAGATAAAACGGTTCATTGGGAGGAACTTCTTGAATCGGTTCTTCGGAGACACGTGGCGCAATATTATTGGGAGTGGGTAAAAAATCGAGTTTCACGTCTTCGTCTCTCTCTATCTCTCTTTCTCTCTTCTCCTCCGATGGCGATGGCGATTGCGATTCCGATCGATTCCGTCTCTCTCTCTCTCTCCCTCTCTCTCTCTCGCTTTAGATCTACGCGTCTTCGTCTCTCTCTATCTCTCTTTCTCTCTTCTCCTCCGATGGCGATTGCGATTCGATTGGGAGGTCGTAGAGACTGTTGTCGACGAAGCTTCTCCTATGCCGATGTCGATTCCATCGTCTCTCTCTCACCGTCTCTCGCAATTCTCCCTCTGGCAATCGAACCCCAAACGGCGATTCATCTCTCTTCTCCGATTCATCTCTCTTGGCCGATTCAGCTCTCTTGGCTGTTCCTGATCTCTCCTTGTTGCTACTGCAAGTCGATTCAGCCAAATAGATCTGCTTCCCAAGAGGTTCAGGTTCAAGTACTCGTGTCTTTACGTTTTGCCTATGTGTTTAGGTTAAATCTATTGTATATTTTTCAAATTAACCTACAACTTAAGCAAATGGTTTTGTTAATTGAAATTGCGTTTGTAATTTCATCTGGTGGCTAACGTCTTTTGGATTTTGGTTATGTATTTGTTGTAGTCAAGAGAAGGAAGCAGCGTCTCGGAAGATTGGGATGACAGACCACACACGATAGACGAAGTGAAAGCCATGCTACGACGGAGACGGGACACAACATTGATACATGAGAAGAGTAATTTGTCTCCAGCTTTCTCTCAACAGGTAAAATAACAAAACTAGTCAAAAATTTATATAGTATGTATTTTGAATTTGCTGGTAAGACCGTTTCGTTTTAATGGAAAGATGTGGAGAACGGTTGGTAACCAATCCGCGGGATGAGTCCATGAGGCAGAACTCGAGGAGAGATGACCAAAATGGCTTGACAGGAACAAGCCACCATTACTGATCCCACAATAATTTATCAGCTACTCCATCTCCGGTTTCAGCCTTGTTTACTTTTTTGATCATAAGAACAATTTGATCTGGATGTTTTTGGCAGGACATGTTCAACCCACGGGTTCTTGTTCCTATGAGTGACGGTCTCGTTGAGCTGTTTTCCTTCCAAATAGTAAAAATATGTTAGCATTTTTATTAAAAATTAGTCATTGGTTTTTGGTAGTAACTTCATAATAATTTATCCATTTCTTTATGCTATATGCAGATGAACAAAATTGGAACTTCACTGATGCGGTTGACTACATCAATGAACTGCTAGTGGAGAAGCAGAAGCTTGAAGATGATCTTAAAAGAATCAAAGAGATGGAATGCAAAGAGATCGTTGCAGCAGAAGAATCTGCAATAGCAGATCCAGAAGCTGGTAAGATAATATATTTCAAACCTTTTCATTATGATTTTGCTAAGCTTCTACTTTGTTGTTGTTGTGTCTAACTGAATGAACAAAATACAACAAAACAATATTAAGTTAAGTATCAGAACAAACCAAAACTAAAGTAAATGAAAAGATGAAACGTGTTACAAAACTTAAGTCATTAAAAATGGTGATGGAAATATAAGTCATTAAAAATAAGAGTGACTTAAATTCTGCAAACTTAACCCAAATTTAATAAAAATTAGGTGCCTCATTTAATGACTTGTGTTGTTCATAATAACACAAGTCTATGTCTTATAGAACACATAACCTCTTTTTCTCTGTTTAGCTCCAGTTTTCAGATCCAGTAAAATAGATCTGGATTTTACCAATTCTTTTACCTCCTCTCAAAACTATGTTGATCTATTGAGTAGCCAGCAAGAGATTAACACTCCAGGATCCTTGTCCCAACAAACATATTCACCTTTAAACCAAACACCTTCAACAGACAATAGGGAACCTAGGCAGAGATGGAAAGTCTTTGAAGAACAAGTTCTTGTAAGTGCTTGGTTAAACACAAGCAAAGATGCTATAGTGGGAAATGAACAGAAATCAGAGACTTTTTATCAAAGAGTTGCTGACTATTACGCTGCAAGTCCTCATGTGGCTGGTCTACTACATAGGGAGGCCAATACTTGTAAGCAGAAATGGAGGAAAATCAGTGAGGGTGTTAGCAAGTTCGCTGGCTGCTATGAGTATGCCACCCGTAACAAGAAGAGTGGCCACAATGAAGACAATATTATGGAGATGGCTTACCAGTTGTACACCTCTGAATCACAAGGTGGAGTTCACCTTGGAACACGCTTGGAGAATGCTGAAGAATGATCAGAAATGGTGTACATTTATAGCTGAAAAAATAAACCAAACATCTACAAACAGAGGACAGGAGAGTGTACTGGTTATTCCTCCAGCTCCACCACGGCCTGTAATGTGGAGGAAGAAACATAGGAGAGGCCATGGGGTGTGAAGGCTTCAAAGGCCAAGGGGAAAAAGAGAGTTCGGGGTCAGAGTGAAGATGCAGATGGGAGTTCTTTGAAGGTGCTTCAGGAGATGTGGTTGATAAAAAAAGAGGACTTGGCTGCTAAAGAAAGACTATCCAAACAAAAAATCCTTGATAGCCTCATTGCCAAACCCGAACACGAACCACTATCTGAGATATAACTTACACTTAAGAACAAGTTTATGACTGAGATGTGTAATCTTCTAGGTAATTTTTCATTATTCTTGCTATTGTTTTTGTTCATTGATCGTGTGAGGCCATTGTGTGTTTGATCATTATGTGATTGAGAGTGTATGTGCATATGGTGTTTGATCTGGTGTGTTTGTTCATTATGCTGCAAGATCGTGTGTGTGCATATGGTGTGTTTGATCTTGTGTGTTTGTTCATTATGTAACTGAATGTGTGTGTGCATATGATGTTTGATATGGTGTGTTTGTTCATTATGCTGCAAGATCGTGTGTGTGCATATGGTGTGTTTGATCTTGTTTGTTGGTTTTTAGTTTCTTTGTCTTCATATTTGTTTGTTGGTTCTCATTTTTTGTTGTCATCATTATTGTTCTCAGTCTCTTTGTCGTCAACATTATTGTTCTCAGTCTTTCCCGTGTGCATATTTGTTTGTCGGCTCTTGTTTGTTGGTTTTTAGTTTATCCCTTGTGCATATTTATTTGTTGGTTCTCAGTCTTTGTTGTCATCATTATTAGCTGTTTCATACCCAACTCTCTTGTTCCTTGTTGCTTTGTCTTTGTCTTTATCAAAACTTTGATGAAAAATTCAATCAAATATTTGAAAAAAGTTTTCAAGATTGTGTAGATAGTGTAAGTGAACGTCGACTGGCAAGAAAAGAAAAAAAGAGCATATATAGAAAGAGGACGCGAAGAAGGGCACAATCGACTATGGAACGATTATTTTAGTGATAATCCGGTTTACCCATATGGTATATTTCGACGACGTTTTAGAATGAACAAACCATTATTCATGCGTATTGTTCAAAAACTATCCGATGAGGTACCATTCTTTGAACATAGACAAGATGCTACCGGAAGGTCTGGCCTCTCAGCCCTACAAAAATGTACAGCAGCAATTCGGATGATGGCATATGGTGTTGCAGCTGATGCGATGGATGAATACCTCAGGCTCGGTGAAATCACTGCGAGCAGATGCTTAGAACATTTTATGGATGGAATTATATATTTATTCGAGGATATTTACCTGAGAAAGCCTACACCAGAAGATCTCCAATGATTACTAAATATTGGAGAGTTTCGGGGGTTTCCTGGGATGATAGGAAGCATTGTATGCACTGGGAGTGGAAGAATTGTCCCACGGCTTGGACATGAAAATATTCACGTGGACATGGAAAACCTACAATCGTTTTAGAGGCTGTGGCTTCACAAGATCTATGGATTTGACACACAATTTTTGGACCTCCAGGTATTTTTGACGATATCAATATTCTGGACTGGTCACCCGTTTTTGATGATATATTAGAAGGCCGAGATCCGAAGGTCAAATACGTGGTCAATGGACGCGAATACCATATGGCTTACTATCTCACGGATGATATATATCAAAAATGGGCAACTTTCATGCAATCAATTTCTTAGCCGCAAGTTCCGAAAGCATCATTATTTGCTAATTATCAAGAAGCTGTTAGAAAAGATGTCGAGCGTGCTTTTGGAGTGTTGCAAGCTCGATTTGCTATTGTCAGAAACCCAGCTCTTAGTTGGGATAAGACAAAAATATGAAGAAAATGAGAGCATCTATCATATTGCACAATATGATAGTAGAAGACGAACGAGACCAATGCACTCAATATGATTTATCAGAATTCTTACAAGGAGAAGGAAGCGGGACTTCACAAGTGGACTACACGTTCTCAACATATACACCTACAAATGTGAATAATATGATGGCCAATCGAACTCTTGTTCGTGAGAAAAGAATGCATGAACAATTAAAAGCTGATTTGGTTGAAAACATTTGGCAAAATTTTGGCACAACTGAAGACTAGAGCCGAGGTAGTTGTGTTAGTCACAATGATTTAAAATATTTTATTTCACTTTACGTTTTAACGGATTGTAATATACGTTTAAATTTTTATGCAACCTATAATATTTTTTTTTTAAGTTTCAATATTTATATATAATTGTTTTATTTTCTTTTATTTTACAAACATTCAAAAAAAAATTATTATTTTTCAATTCTTTAGAACCCCATTAGAGTGTCACCATTAGACACATATATATTTACATGAACGTAATTGAGTGTCAAACTGTTTTTAATAGTAAATTTAATATAAAAAATAAATGAAGACACTATGAAAGTGTCACCATTAAGGATGCTCTTACTGGGCTTAGTTTAGTGGGTTATAACCCCCTTTGTTTGTATTTGCTTCCCTGTCTTAGGGCTTAGTTTCCGAGGACTTTTCGTTGTCTGTCGGTTTTGTCTCTGGAATAGTTTCAGCTCTTGCCAACTTATGATTCCAGCCTGTATTTCACCCTTTCATATATCTAATAACAAACATATGACAACAAAAAAAACTGAACTTACTGAAATAATCGGCTTTTATTTTTATATAAAACAAATAAAATTATATAAACATTACAAATAATTTACAATATACTAGATTTTACCCTGCGGTACACCACAGATCAATTTTTTTGTAACTAAAAAATTTAAATTTTAAGATGTATTTGTTTTGTTAATATTATTTGTTTTGTTTAGTGTTTAAGATTGTATAATTGTATTTTGATTGTTAATTCTAAGATTTCACCCACGGTATACCATCCCGTACTAATATCGATTCAAACCTGTCCCGTAATATAATTTCATCCCGTGATATTTTAATTTTTCTAAAAGTTTAAATATTATACTTTAAACATTTTTGAAGTTTAAATATTTATAATGTTTAAACTTATTACAAAGTTTGTATTTTATTTATAATATTAAAAATTATTATAAATATAAAGTATTTATAATATTTGAAAGTTCATAAAAGTTTTAATATTATAAATATTTAAAACATTTTATAAAGTTTAACTTATTAAAAATTAAAATTTTTTGAAATATTTAAATTTTATTAAAGTTTAAATATTTATAATATTTAATTTTTAATAAAAAGTATAAATATTTATAATATTTTAAAACTTTTTAAAAGTTTAAATTCTTTGAAATAAAAAACCAGAATACACCGAATAAAACTTTTAAATTTGGACGCATGATAAGTCAAGCTTCGTGCTCATTTGTATTTGGAATCATTTTGGCCTATTTTATAGTATGACTCTGAACCATTGTCCAATTTTTCAGGCGATGTGGGACATTGTACACATTTTTTTATTCATTTATTGAGTAATATATGTGCGTTTTAAAAATTTTTAATCACATCATATGCAAAAAACAATTTCAGATTTTATTAACTAAATATATTATATAATAATTCAAAATAATTTAAATATAAGATTAAATAAAAGTGAAAGGAGTATCTTATATTTATGTTTGAATTAGGTAGAGATATTTTAGGAAATTAGCTCAAATTTGTTAGGATAGTTGTTTGTGTCAATATCCATTAAAGATTTTCGGATATTTTGTGATCAGATTTCAAAATTGACCATACCCAACAATATCAATTTTTGTAAATAGTTTCGAAAATCAAGAATTTTTCTCAAATGTACTTAAAAAATGTTAATATAGATTTGTCCGAAAACAAAACTTTGTGAAGTTTCACATTGAAGTAATTATGGAATAACTTTATCATAAAAGAAATCATTATAGGACAAACACTAGTAATTAATGCAATAATACATGCTGATTGTTTACAAAATATTTTATACTAGAGTGGCCCAACAAATTATTATAGTTTATTTTGTCCGAAAATGAAAGCTTCGGCACATTTCACGTTATTTTGAAACTTTCTTAATAGTTTCTATGTATATTTCGTAGTTCTGTGAACGATTTGTTATCAATATCTTTTAAAACCATCAACATTGTAAGAGCCAATGCCTCTATATAAAGATACTCTTTGTAACCTTTCCTCAAACACATCAAACAAAGTAACAAACTCCACAAACACAATTAGCTAAAAGAAAGAAACAATCATGAAACATGCCATAACCATCACTGCCATCTTTCTCGTGGTTGCTTTGGCCGCACCCTCTCTAGCTCGTCCAGACAACCATGTGGAGGACTCAATAGGCCGTCTCCTTCGTCCTGGTCAAACCTACCACATCGTACCTGCGACTCCCGAGACAGGAGGAGGTTTTTTCTCGAACAGTGAGGAGATCTGTCCTCTTGACATCCTCCAATCAAAAAATCCGCTTGACCTGGGTGTACCCATCAAATTTGTTGTAATTGTGTGTTTGTGTTCAAGCTTGAGTTTGGTTCAACGTTGTGTTTGTGTTCAAGCTGATACCACTTTCTGCACACGAACAACTCAATCTCTAGTTCACTCTTAGTCTCACAATCAAAGAAAGGAAAAACATAGTAAGAGAATAAGAAAGAGACGACACGGCACGATTTATCACCCAGGAGTTCACCCACGATGTGTGGAGCTACTCTCCTGGAGCTGGAACACCAGCAATTTCATTAAGCTCAAAGGCAAAGACAAACCCAGCTCTCTCTCAGAAAACTAGATCTCACCAGCAAGAAGAAGAACTATCAATCCTCTCAATTATTTGTCACATGTTGACCCCGTGTCTTTTTGACACAAAACAAAAGAAATGGAAACGACAGCGTTTCATTTATCTATAACAAATCTTGGTTAAAGGCTTGATCACTCAATAACAATCTCCACCTTGAGAAAGCCTTAAACCAGACCATCTTCTTCTAGTAACCTTCAACAGCTTCTAGTGAAATTCTTCATGGCTTAATCTCCAGCAAACTGAGCCATCATGGCTCCAATGTTCAAGCTTTCAAAACCTTCAACAAGTCCAACGCAGAGTCAAACTTGTTCACCGGTACCACCTTAGTCAAAATGTCAGCAGGATTCTTGCTTGTGTGAATCTTTTGAATCACCACTTCTCCTGAAGCAACAACATCACGCACAAAGTTATACTTCACTGCCATGTGTTTTGTGCGTCCATGAAACACGTGATTCTTTGAGAGACAAATCGCAGACTGAGAATCACACCAAATACCAACTGAGTCTTGATCAAAACCAAACTCTTGAAACAATCCTCTCAACCACATTGCTTCTTTAACGGCTTCTGTCAGAGCGATATACTCAGATTCAGTTGTAGATAATGTCACCACAGGTTGCAAACCCGATTTCCAGCTAATCACATTTCCAGCCAAAGTGAAAACATACCCTGTAATTGATCTACTACGATCCGGATCAGATGCATAATCAGCATCACAATATCCTTGTATCTTCATATCATGCTCTTTAGAGTAAACCAACTTAACATCCACTGATCCTTTCAAGTAACGAAGCAACCATTTAACAGCCTCCCAATGGATCTTTCCAGGTCTAATCATATAGCGACTAACTAAGCCAACTCCATAAGCTATATCAGGCCTAGTTCCAATCATAGCATACATCAAGCTACCTACAGCAGAGGCATAGGGAGTTACCTCATAATCGATTTCTTCATCAAACTCTTTTACAGCTGCGAGCTTAAAGTGAGCTCCAATAGGTGTCAGGGACATCTTAGCATCATTCATTCTGAATGTTTTCAATACTTTCTTCAAGTAATCCGTCTGAGACAAATGCAGAACTCCCTTGACTCTGTCTCGTAAAATCTCCATACCCAAAATTTTCTTAGCTGGACCCAAATCCTTCATTTCAAATGTAGAACTCAACTGATCCTTGAGCTTACGAATTTCTGAAACATCCTTAGCAGCCAAAAGCATATCATCCACGTATATCAACAAATACACGAATTTTCCTGATGATACTTGTTTCGTGTAAACACAGAGATCACGATCACTTCTCACAAAATCATTTGTCACCATAAACTCATCAAAGCGTTTATTCCATTGTCTTGGACTTTGCTTCAAACCATACAGAGATTTCTTCAGCAAACAGACTCTCTTACTTGGATCACCAACTTCAAAACCTTATGGTTGTTCCATATACAGCTCCTCATCAAGATTTCCATGCAAAAACGCGGTTTTCACATCCATTTGTTCCAATTCGAGATCCAGATTCACAACAACAGTTAACAGCATTCGAATAGAGACATGCTTAACTACAGGAGCAAAAACTTCTTGGTAATCTATGCCCTCTCTTTGAGTAAAACCACGAGCCACCAATCTAGCCTTAAATCTGGGAGGATCCAACTCAGATAAACCGGGTTTCAAGTTGAAAATCCACTTGCAGCTTATGATTTTTCGGTTCTCAGGTTTATCCACCACCTCGTAAGTATGATTCTTCTTTAAAGAATTCATTTCCTCATTCAGGGCTTCATTCCACTGATCTTTATGAACACTACCTATGGCTTCCTCATAGTTCTTAGGTTCCTCAGGAATAGAAATAAACTCAAATGCAGCAAGAACAAATGCTAAAATATTCTCATCATCATATCTGGATGGAGGATGAATATTTTGTCTTCTGCTACGGTCTCTAGCTAACTGATAGTTTGTGAGACTAGAGACATCAAGCATCTGTTGGTCTTGCAATAGACCATCATCATTATCTGAAACAGCTCCACCTTGATTCTGAGATGTTGAGCTCGATGCTTGATCTGTATCACTTGACGATTCAATAACCTCTTGTTCAGGATTCAGACTTTGAGTCTGACTTTCTGTAGTGATCTCAGTGACACCAATTCCGGAAGACCTCTGATTTTCTTCTCCAAATTCATGTCCGGCATTAACCTTTTTCAGATCTTTGTAGACCATATTCTCAAGAAATTTCACATTTCTGCTTACAACCACTTTCTTTTCATCAATCAGCCATACCTTGTAGCCTTTGGTCCCTGGAGGATACCCGATGAAAACACCTTTAACAGCTCTTGGCTTGAGCTTTCCCTGATCAACATACACGTAAGCAACACAACCAAATTTCTTCAAATGCTTGTAACTTGGTTCTTTCTTTAGCCAAACCTCCTCTGGAATTTTAAAACCAATTGCAGACGATGGAGAACGATTAATCAAATACACTGAAATAGCAGCAGCTTCGGCCCAGAACCTTTCTTCCAGACCAGACTCACTCAGGAGACACCTGACCTTCTCCATGATCGTTCTATTCATCCTCTCTGTTACCCCGTTTTGCTGAGGGGTATAAGCGCAAGTTCTATGCCTTACAATGCCATGATTTTTACAGAACTCATCAAAGATAGTGTTGCAGAACTCCATTGTCCGTTCTGAGGCACTTGACTTTCCTATCAATCTGCTTTTCCACAAATGTCTTCCACTCACAAAACCTTTCAAAAGTTTCATCTTTAGTCTTGAGAAAATACACCCAAACTTTGTGAGTATGATCATCAATTATAGACAGAAAATATTGGTTCCTCGAGATTGAGGGCTGAACATGTGAAGACCCCCAGAGATCCGCATGAACATATTCTAGGGGCTGAGTCGTTTCATGCTTTCCCACTCCAAAGCTTAGTTTCTTTGCTTTACCGAGAATGCAATGCTCACATATGCTTCCCTTTCCAATATCTTTCTTCTTAATAATCCCTTTTTGAGCTAGACGATCCATGTTTTGTTGACTCATGTGGCCAAGACGGCTATGCCATACTGAAGCAGAGAAACTAGAACTTTCTACTTGACAAGACTGAGAGACAACAGTTTCATCATCAAGTATATACAGGCCATTCTTGAGCACTCCTCTTAGTGCCAATTTCTTGTTCTTCCAAAAAGAAACCTTGCCATTTCCTCCACTGTGGGTAAATCCCAAACTGTCCAACGTCTCAGTAGAAATCAAATTCCTTCTCAAGTTGGGAACATACCTGACATTCTTCAGAAAACGAATAGATCCACCTTTAGTGTCTAACTGGATAGTTCCAATCCCATGAGTTTCAACTGTATGATAATCACCAAGCAAGATTTGACTTGCTCCTTTCTCTTGGAAATCAATGAACCAATCCCTCCTAGACGTCATGTGATAAGTGCATCCAGAGTCAATAACCCAATTGTCCCTAGACTGATCACTGGAAACATTCAGAGCGTCGAAACCTCAACCTTCTCAATCAATACACCAGATTCTCCTTCACTATCACTGTCCATTCTTTTCTTCCTCGCAAAGCAATTTTTCCTCAGATGACCTTCTTTCTTACAGTACCAACATACCACCTTAGACCTCATCTTTGACTTGCTCCTGTGCTTCCCTTTAGAATCACTTCCTTCTCGTCTTGGAGACCTTCCTCTATCTCCAGAATACAACACCGATGCAGAACCCCTTTCTAACTTCGAGTTCTCAGATAATTCTCTTTGCTTCGATCTTGCTGCTGAAATTATCTCCTCAAGCGTCAAGGTATCTCTTCCATACTTGAGTGTGTGCTTGAGCTGATCATAGCTAGACGGAAGCGAGTTCAAGAAAATAATAGCCTGAATTTCTTCTGAAACCGTAACATTCAAGCTATTCATCTCTGCCACAATCTTTAAGAACTCATCAACATTCACATCAATCGACATCGATGAATCACACCTAAAAGTGTAGAACTGAGATTGAACAAAGATTCTGTTTGGCAGAGATTTCGACATGTACAACTTATCTAAGAGAGACCACATTGCAGCAGCAATTGTACAGTGCTTGATCTTTCTCAAGACTTGATCACCAATATTCACGATGATCATATCCTTAGCCCTTTCATCCTTCTCCACTTTTTCAGGATCAAGAATTACCTTCATCGTCGGAGGATCCAGATCTGGCGTAGATCCTTCTTCTCTTGTTACAGGTACAGTGGTCTCAAAATCATCGCTCAGAACCACCCCTTTCAAGCCGGAGACTCTGAAGTGTGCCATCATCCTTATTGTCCACAACGAGAAATCTCCGGTTCCATCGAATCGCTCCACCTCAGCCCGAGTAGTCACCGTCGTCTTCGACATCGGAATCACCCAAAACAGCCGTAGCCAAAAGGCTCTGATACCACTTGTTGTAATTGTGTGTTTATGTTCAAGCTTGAGTTTGGTTCAACGTTGTGTTTGTGTTCAAGCTGATACCACTTTCTGCACACGAACAACAATACGACTCCGATTTGATATGCGAAACACTCAATCTCTAGTTCACTCTTAGTCTCACAATCAAAGAAAGGAAAAACAGAGTAAGAGAATAAGAAAGAGACGACACGGCACGATTGATCACCCAGGAGTTCACCCACGATGTGTGGAGCTACTCTCCTGGAGCTGGAACACCAGCAATTTCACTAAGCTCAAAGGCAAAGACAAACCCAGCTCTCTCTCAGAAAACTAGATCTCACCAGCAAGAAGAAGAACTATCAATCCTCTCAATTATTTGTCACATGTTGACCCCGTGTCTTTTTGACACAAAACAAAAGAAATGGAAACGACAGCGTTTCATTTATCTATAACAAATCTTGGTTAAAGGCTTGATCACTCAATAATAAAATTTAAGTCCGATTTATGGTTTGTTAAGGAAATGAATAATGTCACCATCGAGTTTGAGGCTCCCAACTGGTTTTTGTGTCCTGAAGAATCCAAGGGCTGGAGAGTCGTGTACTCTGAAGATTTCAAAAAGAGTCTTCTAATAAGCACTGGTGGTTCATCAAACCCAAGTGGCTTCCAGATACATCGAGTCAACGAAGGTGCTTAGAAGATTGTGTATTGTACGATCATCTCGCCTGCTGCGTGCATGAACGTTGGCATATTCACCGATCTCTCTGGTGCACGACGCGTATCCTTGACCAACGATGAGGCTCTCCTAGTTAAGTTCCAGAAGGTAGCAACTCCAAAAGCTGATTTGAAAACTAAGCTGAGGATGTTCCCTTTCTACTGATTCACAATTTGTACCCAAAAGTGCCAAAGATATGGCCTCTTGAATAATGGTTGAGACAATATCAACAACTTGTGATCGGTTTGTGTGTGTCTTGACTCATGTGTGTTTGGTTTGGTTAAGGATCTTGCTTGTGTGTAAATGAATTACATAAAACCCGCTTTTGTCCTGTAAAGTAAATGATTTCTTTCTATATTTGGGAGATACTAGAGCGGGCGACATATTACTCTTTCGGTTTCGCAATTGATTGGTAGGATATGTAGAAGCTTTGTACGGCCATTTATGAATTCCATAGTTCTCAAGTTAAACAATAATGCTTTACAATTTTTTTTTAAAAGTGATATAAGAATGGGAGCTGACGCACCAGCTGATGGACTCACTGACGAAGTCACTGACGGACTCGTTGACAGACTTGCTAATGGAACCGCTGTCAAACTTGCTGACATACCAGCTGATGGACCAGTTGACAATCCACTCCTACTGAACCTACTGATGCTAGGATTGAAGATTTACCAAGCAATCAACCCTGAAGAAGCTTTTGATCGTGGCAAAACACCCCATTGCCGAGCTAATTTGGAAGATGACTCAAGAACCACCAATTTGTGGAATACCGGCCAAATTGAACCAAACCAAACCGACAAGCCCCCTGATTAATTTGAAGACTTCCTGCTATTTTATCTCACTCCCATGAAGACTACACGACGTTTAAAAGCTGACAAAACCACACCACTCAGTTTCACGCGTGGATGGAACAAAAGGGGAACTTTCCTTTTCCGACACACCGATTTCCTTTTCCTTTGGAGACACATCAATATTGATCGATCCAGGTCCTTCACCACCTCAAGATGATATGAGACGTCCATTCTACCCTAAGGATGTGTGCAACAATCCATTCTCGATCATTGACGCTCCTCCATTAAAGGCAAACGACTATAAACTCCAGAACGTTCTTCTCCTTTATGTCGAATGATTTGTTTCCTTTTTTAGTTTGTTCTAGACCATTGGAGGTCATCTATCTTGAGCCTATATAAGCTATATTACTTTGTTCTTTCAATTCACGCTTTGATTAATAAGAAATTTCAGTTTGCTTTGCTTCAACACTTTCTGTCTTGAATCAAATCATTGTTCTTGCGAGTACTAGGTAGTTTGTGGAATCAAACCACTTAAGTTTCGTGTAGAGTTTCTGATCTTCGCGAGAAATAGCCCTTGGATCATATTTTCTAGTCCTCGGTGTTGTGGATTCAACATCAAACCGGTTACTCTCCATCAAAATCGCTTTCATCTAAACTTTGAGATTTTGAATCCGTGAGTCTTGTCTTAGTGGAATCCATGACTTGTATCAAAAAGTTACAGCTAAAACAAAAAATATCTTTGAATTTTTTGCTTTACCCATTTTTCCAAAACACCCAAAATAGTACCTTAATTTGGATTTTTCTCTTTCTTTTTCTAACCCTCATACGTTCTCTCTTTCCAAATTATAATTCATTTGTTTAATTTTAGACAATATTACAATAATAATTATTATGATAATACCATATACGTATATGTATATTAATCTACAACGTAACATCTTTATTAATTACGTTTTCAATTTTAAAAAGTCATAACTAAAAAATCTACAACAGAAAAATTTAAATTTGCGGTACAACTAATCGGAGCAATATTAATTTTAACCAATTAAAAAGTGCATAAATTAATAATTCACCCTAAATAAATCTGTTAACCCAAAAACAAATCTTTGTCCTTATCTTACTCCTAAATTGACAACTTTAATTCACTCCTAAATTTTTAGTTGTATAGATCGAATATCCAAAACTTCCATAGCTACGTACGTCACTCAAAATATCAAATTTTCATGAATCGCTTATAATATTTTGTGTTTTGTTATAAAATTTAGTTAAAGTTTAAAAACCTAAGTACCACATAACTTTTCTTACGACTCTGTCCATCAATTGGGTCCACGTCGGTATGTAAACGTGATTGTTGTTTTTCTACAATGATAATCTGCAAATTCTCGACTCTTCGTCTCTTTTAAAATATTATATTCTACCATTAAAACAAGTTTTGTGGACACAATTGTAAAATAATAATATTAAAAAAATATCCTAAAATATCACTAAACTAAGTTTTTGTTCCAAAAGTACTATCATTTTTTTTTTTCAAAAATACCACTACCAATTTTTTAGTCCAAAAATACAACAAACACTAGAAATAATTTTTAAAAGTATATAATTTAAAATTGAAAAATACTCTAAAATAGCATTAAAACAAGTTTTGTGGACAATTATAATACACATTCCACAAATTTCCAAAAATAGCACTAAAATAATTCAGAATTTTGGGCTTGGGTTTAGGGTTTAATTTTTAGAGTTGAAAGTTTATTTTTAGACACTTCTGACATTTTTTTAAATCGTTCCCAAAATTTTTGATATTTTTTATATTAAATTTGTGTTATTTCTGAAACTTTGAAAATGATGTGCTAAATTTGGAAACAAAACTTATTTTTGTGTTATTTGTGAGAATTGCCCTTTAAAATTTTGGGTTTGAGTTTAGTATTGAGGATTTAGGGTTTATTTTTTTAGGCTATTTTGACATTGTTTTAAATCGCCCCAAAAGTTAAAAATAATTTGTTTATATTAAATTTGTGTTATTTTTGATTTTTTTGGAGATGATGTGCTATATTTGTAAACAAAACTTATTTTTGTGTTATTTATAAGAAGTACTCATTTCTTTTATATATCCAAGAGTGTAGATTTCCCAAAAAAGTTTTGAGTTTCTTTTAGCAAATTGGTTTTGTAACGCTGGTGTTCCGGAGAAAGGGAATTTTGTCGGAAAAGTTACAGAAGGATCGTATCAAAGTGTTTTGATACGATTGGGTTGACGGTTTGTGATCTCTCTCTTCGAAGTCAGTCTTGAGTGTTCCGGAAATGGGGTTTCCTTGGGAACAGAGAGACGGATCGGTCCATGAAGCATTTGGCCGAGTTGTGTGGGCAGGAAGCTCCGAGCGGTTGCCACGATCGGTGCTCCTGAGCGACCAGTCCGATCGGTTGCAAACAGATCGTGTGTGTCGGCCAGCTCCCACCAACTTCTTTTAAGGCACGTTTTTCCTTTGTTCTTCTTTCTGCTTCCTTTATTCTTCTTTCTTTGGGGTTGCAGAGAAAGATACAGAGAGAGAGAGAGAGAGAGAGAGAGAGAGAGAGAGAGCTTCTTAGCTGGTTGTAGAGCAGAAGAGAAGAGAGTGAGGTTTTGGCTTGGCTTGAGTGTGGAAAGAGAGGAAGATCGGTCTAGCTGAAGCGTGGGGGAGTGAGGAGTTCATCCTTGAGCTTGTAGAACTGTTCTTGAGCCGATTCTTCTAAGTATCTAAGGTGAGTGCGTGACCATGAGCTGATCTAAGCTTTGAGGTGGATTTTGTGTGGTTTTGTATGTTGTCGTGTTTGAGATGGATTCTTTATGAATCCATGAATTGGGTTGCTTGTTTCCTTGTGTTTGGGGTTGGGTATGAGCCTAATTGCTTGGAGGAAGCAAGGATTGAGGTAAGAAGGGGTTTATTGCCGTGAGCCTTGGTGTTGCAGATCAGAATCGGAGTGGCTGCAGGTGGAGTCGCCGTTCGGTTTGCAACCGATCCCGAGGTTGTGTGGCCAGCGAGCGATTGCCAGGATCGGTTGCAAACCGATCCCGTGACCATTCTGCACGACTTTTTCCTTTTTCCGCTTGACGTTTCGGATCGGGTCAAGTCCGTTCCCTATTGTTATGATAGATGTTTTGGTTGTTTTTATTGCATGTTTGAGCGGTTTGTGATTTCTTGCTTGTGTGTATAGCTCGTAGATGGGAGGACCGTCTCACTAAGTATTGTGGTAATACTTACGCAACTCTTTGTTTTATTACAGGTAAAGATAAAGTGTGATCGTGGAATCAAGGCAACGAGGAGGAGGATGATTTAGGGCTCGTGGTTGTGTGTTGTGTCGAACTTTTATTATGCGTAATAAATCCGAATACTGTTGGTTGAAGTTGTTTAATAAGATCGAGTCTTATTGTGGTTGTGGTGTAAACCAGATTTAAATTCAGTGGTTGTGTGTTTGATTATAATTAAAATTATGAGGTATTAATTATGGTTACGTTTTAAAAAAAGAAAAAACGGGTGTGATCGTTTCAGGTTTGATGGAGGGAAACTAGTTTTTTTTTTTCAAAAGTGTTTTGGTTTTATATATATAACACAAGTGTTGCAAAGTATTAGAACAGTGGAAAATTCCACTTACATAACTCTCGATAATATTGGATTATCCAAAGAAGATTGATAATCTCTTTTTCATCTACTCAAATATCTTCATAATCTTCGAGTTCTGCTTCAGATTTAGAACGACAATCCTGGAAACTAGTTTCATAGAGTTGTATTTTCATATTTAATAATTATTTTCTTGGAAAATATCCACTAAATTACAAAATATTCGTTACAAAAAGATTTTTGAGAAAGAAAAACGTGCGTAGATGAGAGCGAATATTCCATCTTGATGGTGATTGACAAAGACATGAACGTACAAACTTCAAACATTTGTTTGGTTACAAATTCTTTCAATTGTTAGCATTTATTTTTGTTCCATAAATTTACATATGATAAGCTATCCAGTATCCACACACCACAAAGCAATTTCTCAAACTCTAACCCAATGAAGAAGCCTACTTTGTCTTTCATCACTCTCACCGTTCTCTCAGCCGTCTTGACCGCGGCTTCAGCGGCCGATGCTGCAACAAGCCAAATAGTCCTTGATATAGCAGGACATCCGGTTCAGTCCAACGTCCAATATTACATCATACCGGCCAAGATCGGAACAGGAGGTGGTCTTATCCCTTTAAACCGACACTTAAACACACAAGACTTGTGTCTGAATCTAGACATTGTCCAGTCATCGTCCCCTTTCGTCTCAGGCCTTCCCGTAACTTTCTCTCCACTCAACACCAAAACCAAGCTTGTCCAGCTCTCAACTAGTCTCAACCTCGAGTTTGACTCTACGGTTTGGTTATGCCCTGGATCCAAGGTGTGGAGAATCGACCACTCTGTGCAACTAAGGAAGAGCTTTGTAAGCACTGGTGGTGAGAAAGGTAAAGGAAATAGCTGGTTTCAGATTCAAGAAGATGGAGATGCTAATTACAAGCTTATGTATTGTCCGATTAGTTCCACTGTTGCGTGTATCAATGTGGGTTTGGAGACTGATGATCTTGGAGTTCGACGTTTGGTTCTTAGCACTGATCGATCTTTCGCTGTAAAGTTTCAAAAGGCTTATGATTCAAACTCGAACTGTCATCTTAAGTCTAACTCGAGGATGTTCCCTTTTCTCTAAGTGTGAAATCTTGGTAAATTGTCTTGCTTGAGCCAATACCAAGTTTGTGATGTAACCAACGGTTTATATGAAATAAAACATATAGTTCTTGTATGTTTTGTAATCTAATGAAGAGCTTAATTGTGTACTACTATGCATAACTTAGAAAATTGCTTAATCTTTTTGGGTTAATTTGAAAATCCATAAAATATTGGGGTAGATAAGAGAAAACGTGAAAATCATTGATAATTGTTGATAACTCCAAAACTATGCTGTATTTCACTTAGAAGCGTCCGAGAGAGTCAATTCGGCGGCGCTTGTGGGAATTGGGATAATGGACGAGGAGGAAGCAATCAAAGGAGAAGAGACAGTGGAGGAGATACGACGGATGAGTGGTTACGGCGGACATGTCATAGCAGTCGGTGGGTTTCCGACTTCGGAATCGGAATCTGAATCTGAATCCGATTTGGCGGCGGCGGAAATTATGGTTATATGGGCTATTCAAGGGCCAACTTCTTTTGCTCCCAACACCCTCGTTGCTCAGTCTTCTCTTGAGCTGCGTCTCGACGCTTGTGGCCACTCACTCTCTATTCTCCAGTCTCCTTGTTCATTGGTAACTCCTTAGCTTCTCTGTTTCAGTCAAATTTTACGCATTTTTCGTTTTATTAGGGTTTTATTGCAATCAAGTTTGCGTCTTTCGAGTCCATGTTGAGCCCTTTCGATGTATGTGTTTTTGTTTGATGTGTCTTGTAGCTACTATCAAACTTAGATTGGGATGTTGTTAGAAGATGACTCTTAATACATTCAAGTTGTGTCAAGTGGCTTTAGTATAACATTGAAGAAAGTGATGAATTTGCTTCTTCTTACGTTGATCACGAAGCGTGTTAGAATTATCTGATGTTTGTTGTGTATGTGAAGAGCACGCCTGGAGTAACTGGGTCAGTGATGTGGGACAGTGGAGTGGTGCTAGGGAAGTTCTTAGAACATTCTGTTGACTCTAAGATTCTTTCTCTTGAAGGCAAGAAAATCGTCGAGTTGGGTTCTGGTTGTGGCTTAGTTGGGTGAGCGAAATGCACAAATCTTTCTCCTCCGTGAATTACCATTAACGTCTAAAACATTTAGTTAGTTTGTTGTTTCAGTTGTATCGCAGCACTTTTGGGAGGCAATGTTGTCCTCACTGATCTTCCAGATAGACTGAGGCTACTCAAGAAGAACATCCAAACCAATTTGCACCGTGGGTACAGTCGGGGATCTGCTACTGTGCAGGAACTTGTTTGGGGAGATGACCCAGATGTAGAATTGATTGAGCCATTCCCTGATTACGGTATTCATCTCATCCCCTTTTGCTTTGTACATACCATTTTTCTCACCTTTTTATTTGCTATGCACTTGTAGTATTAGGCTCAGATGTTATATACAGTGAAGAAGCTGTTCACCATTTGGTAAAAACGCTTCTGCAACTTTGCGGCGATCAAACTACAATCTTCCTAGCAGGAGAATTACGGAATGGTGAATCTCATTCTCTCTTTGTTGCTTTCAATCACCTTGTCTAATTTTGCTTGCTCCTTTTTTTCGGCAGATGCTGTTCTTGAGTATTTCTTAGAAACCGCACTGAGAGATTTCGCGATTGGGCGTGTGGAACAAACACAATGGCATCCGGATTATTGCAGCCTTCGAGTAGTGCTTTACGTTCTTGAGAAGAAGTCGAAGAGATGTCTCCCTGATGACTCTTCGCTTAATCAATCTTGCTAGCCATTTAGGTTTGTTTGTTTACAGTGTATGGTAGATAATGTCAAAAGAAAACACTTGGAAATTGAATTAAATGTACGCTATAAAAGATAACATCACATAAAACTATGCTAGTCCAGAATCACAAAAGTCCAACGAACGTATAATACTGGTAATTGATAGCATGTTAATGTCTTGGAAATTGAAGTAGATGGAATATAGCAAGAAGGACATATGTTTGAAGTTTCAAACAGAATCAGCAACTAAAAAGTCTCGAAGTGAGGTTTCTGTGTTTACAATGAAATTTAATAAACATGAGGAAGGACAATCACATATTTAAAAAGTCTAAACGAATACCAAAGTATCTAACACGTTAAGTTTGAATTAAATGTATGCTATACAAGATTAAGTAAATCTCATAAAACCATGCGAGTCCAGATCCAGAACAACAAAATCTTAATCATTTAATTTATACTGTTAAAAAGAGAATGAGGGACAGAAAATTTTCCCAAAAATTAAAACGAAATCTAATTATTTATAGATTATACCATTATGTTTTAGTTAAGGACAAAAATCGACCAAGGTTATTATCGAAAACTTACATCTTCAATTTAGCCGACCCGATTTGAAAATTACCTGACCCGAATCACTTAATTATTCTCCGTCAATCTTTCAAAAAATTACGATTTTCCCTCCTAAAATGAACACATATATTCGAGTAAATCTAAATCAAAAATCTTGACAAAAAAATTGTAGAACTGATTATTGTTCTAACAAAATAGAATCAGCCAAGATTTGAAAATTCAGATTTTTGTCCCTCCTAAAATTAATGCGACGAATCATTGCTATATCAACTCAATCTTACTATGAATATATTGGCTACTTATCAAGATTTTTGATATCTTACTAAGTTACCAAACAATATCTTACTAACTTAACAAAATATATAGCAAATCTTAACTAATAAGTTAATACTTAGAACACATATATTCGATTAAATCAAAATTGAGAATCTTGACAAAAATTCCGTTCATAGAATTACCATTCTACTAAATATTGGTAGCTCATAGAATATTATGTAGTCCTAACATTCTAGATTCTTCACCGGCTAATTCATTATATAAATATGTGTTCCGAATTTATGTTTCATTTCACGTCGAATTCAAACCTTAGTTAACAAAAATATCTCCTCCAATAGGTTTAACATACCTCACAAACGTGAAGCCTTTCAAATCATCTTGGCGTATACGTGTGAAAGTGTTGCATGTGTGGAGACAATACACTGATGGATCAGAAGAGACATTAGACATTGTTATATCTGATGAAAATGTAATTTCAAAACAATGTTTACCTATGTTATCGTATCATTTGGTTTTGTTTATGTTTATGTAACTAATCCAATATTTATTTTTGTATTTTGTTATAGGGTTCAAAGATGCATGCTACGGTTAGAAAAGTTTATATAGCTCGATTTTGAAGGTTCCTTAAGGTCGGTGATTGGAAGATCATCGAATTTTTTTCTTTGAGTCCTTCCTCTAGAAAGTATAAAATATCAAATCTGAGTTACAGAATGAACTTTACTAACAAAACAGTAGTTAGTAAATGTGATTCTGTATCAGAAATTGTTTTTCTTGACCTAGCCGATTTTGGAGATGTCAAGAATCATAAGTTGGATGAAAATATTCTAATTGGTAAGTTGTCTATTAATCGAGATTATATTTGCGGTAGTATTTATGTCTATATGTCAAAATAACTATATACCCTAATATTATTTACAAATATTTTAGGTCAGATTGTTGTGGTTGGAAAGGTTGAAAATCTCATGGCACAAAATAAGCCACAAAAGAAACTTGAATTCCAAATCAGGGATGTTAAGTAAGTAAAAGAGTTTTCAATATTCTTATTCAAATTTGATTTTACATTATTTATACCCTTTTTTTTTCTTAACATATAGTGATGAGCGATTGTGCTGTACTTTATGGGGTAAATTTGGAGAGAAAGTCTTTGCTCATTGTCAAAACGTTGCTCCAGACGAAAAGACAATCGTGCTTATACGCTTTGTGAAGCTCCATCATTTCAAAGGTTATTCATTATGTAATATTTTCCAATTATATGGTCGTTGATGTTATCAGGTAACTGATTTTATTGTTGTTCATAAATAGGAGAGATAAATATTACAAATGCTTTTGATGCTTCTGATGTGATAATGAACCCTCTAAATTATCCTGAAGCTGAGCAATTCCTAACATCGTGAGCACCATTTTTATTTTTAGCAATATTATGTATATAGTTCTTTATTTTTTATCTTAGTCTCATATGGCGCTCTATGACTAATCTTGCTAAATTTATAGGCTACCAAGTGACGGCCTTTGTCTGACTGTTCAAGATGGTTTTTTGAACTGTGAGATTGTTCTTTCTAAGAAAGATAATTTCTTCGACTATCTTAGGAAAACCATTGCTGATATTCTTCATTCTGTTGAGGTATAAATTTGTATGATACTGTACCAATCCCACCGTCATTATATTATAATTGCTATTGTTGATTTATTGTCTATCATATAAGTCTTATTGTTACTCATCTTTTCAATATAGGTTGGAAAATGGAGAACTATTGCTACAGTTTTTGCCATTGATGTCGACTGAGGTTGGTTTTATTTTAGTTGTCGTCAATGCAACCGAAATGCAGAGTTAGAAGACCATCCAGATGGTAAAGTGGTTGATTTAATAAACAAACCTAAATTCTGGTGTGATACTTACCTAGAAACTGTAACCAATGTCGAGCCAAGGTAAATTGTATATATGTATTAAAAATATATTGAATTTTTATTCTCTAATAGATATTAGTTTTCAGCAGTGTAGTATTCAACATATATTTTGTTTACAGGTACAAGCTTCATGTCCGTGTGATGGACCATACTGGTGATACGAAATTGATGTTGTTTGACAGTTTTGCTTCTAAGATTATAGGTAAAACTGCTATTGAAACGACCACGCCCGTTTTTTTAAAACAATAGTTAATACCCCATAATATTAACTCCAACAAACGCAGCCAATGCAATAAGACTCGATCTTATTAAACAACCGCCAAACAACAATATTCGCAACAACAACGAGTCCTAATCATCCTCCTCCTCATCGCCTCGATTCCACGTTCACACTTTGTCTTACCTGCAACTCATAAAAACACAGAGATGCGTAAGTATTATCACAAATAATTAGTGAGGCGGTCCTCCCATCTACGAGCTATACACACAAGCAAGTAAGATAACAAAACGCTCACAACGCAAAGCAAAACAACCATAGCCAAAGCTAAACACATGGATCGATCGATCCAACCAACAACATGCTCGGATCGATCGATCCACACCCACGATCGATCGATCCGACTGCACCAACGGGCTCTTTGTTGGGATCGATCGATCCACACGCAGACCGATCGATCCGACTACTCCTGACGAACCCTGAAACTTTTAAGGCAATTGGATCGATCGGTCCACCTCTGGATCGATCGATCCCTTACCTTCAGTAACTCGAGACTGAAGCTTTGGATCGATCGGTCCCACCCTGGATCGATCGATCCCTCTCCACCTACAACTCCGATCTCGACTTCTTCCACGGCCGCGCACGACCAATGACTACCCTGGGCCTCAACTTTGTTTCCTACAAATGATTAAGCACAAACACAACCTCAAACACCAAGGAAACAAGCAACACAACAAGGAAACAAGCCACCAACACCAAGGATTCAACAAAAACTATCCTATCAACACCAAAACACACAAACCTTCTCAAATGCTTATATCAACTCATGGTCACGCACTCACCTTGAAAACGAACCAATCGCAGACTCAAGAACAGCACCACGACGAAGCCGGTGAACTCCTCCACACTTCAGCGAAGCACAAACCTCAGCAACCCAAGCCACACCAAGCTCCAACAAGCTCAAACCCTTCCTTTTAAGCAACAACCAAGCTTCTCTCTTTGATCTCTCTTCCCTTCTCCCAAACCTCCGAATCTCTCACTCATTTTCTCTCTGAAGCTCAACCCACAACCCCAGGAAGAAGAAAGAAGGAGAAAAACGCGAACCAGGGAAGTAGGTGAGACCAAAGCAACAAAAAGACAACTGCCGACACTTGTGGATCGATCGATCCACACCTGGATCGATCGGTCCAATTGCCCCAACCACAACCAGCTCGACCACACGGTCATGGATCGATCGATCCCCACTCTTTTCAAGTAAAAAGTTTGACTTTCGACTCTCGATCAATCCGCTTTCCGTTCCCGAGAAAACTTCATTCTCGAAACACTTAAGATTGACTCCAAAGAGAGAGATCACATTTCCGTCAACCTCATCGAATCAAAACACCTTGATACAATTCTTCTGTAACTTCCCGATAAAATTCCCTTTTTCCGAAACACGGGCGTTACAGCTATCGAGTTGTTAGATGGCAAATTTGAAGAGGTATACATTGTTATTTTATGTTCTTATGTTTAACATAAATGTTTATGTTACATAATATGATACTAATGTGTTTCCTCTTTTTCTCAAGATTGATGATCCTACCATTGTCCCTGATGCTATCAATAACCTATGTGGGAAAACTTTTCAGTTTCTGGCTTCAATTGAAAAAGATAATATAAGTGGTGGCAAAGACTTTTACAAAGTTGCAAGAGTGTGGTTAGGAAGTGAAATTGCCAAAACAGAGACTGATCTTGATTCTGAAACTAACTTTGATCCATCTTCTATTGCTTTTGATGATCAGGTTATTTTCTATAAGGTTTACGTAATTTACATATTTTAAAAAGTGGTGATTTATGTTACAAGCTTTTCGTGTTGACGTTTTAACTTTAATTTATAGGCTGCGTTGATACTTACTAATAGCAGTGATTATGATGATGCAACAAATTCGTCGTTGTCTACTCCTTCTTCTAAGCGTACTGTAGATGGAATTACAGAGACATTTGAACAATCCAGTACCATCAAAAAATTATGCACTCGGAAAATGATGGAAACCAATATAGAGGAGATTAATGCTGGATCTAATAATTGGGAGATTAAGGATGGTCCTAAGAATGGGGAGACTAAGGAGCAACCTAATATGAAGAAGGTTCAAACTGACGATGGGGTGCAGAAGAATGTCCAGGTTTCTGATCCAGAATGTGTTGATGTCAGTAAGATTCTCAAAGTTAAGTTGGAAAGATACAAGGATTAATCAAATTTTGAAATATGGTGTTTGTTTATTTTATTATTTTATGATGTTTCAAAGATGGATCATCCATAATGTGTGAGAGAAAGACAGTGAGAGGGAAGACGAGAGAGAGTGAGAGAAAGCGATGGAGATCGAAAGAAGAGAATGGGAGACCCCAACTTCACCCGTACTACCGAGAAGAGCTTCATCGTTGCGAGCGCTTGCTTCGTGTCGCATATGTCGATAAGATTCTCTGACACTCCGATTTATTCGCAAATTCCTTATCGAATGAGTTTCTAATCGTTCTGATTTCGTTAATTTGATTGATTTTCCATTGTCGATCCCCAGCTCCTGAAACTCGATTAGGGTTCTTTCATTTGTGGTCGAGAAGGAAGAGAGCTTTCAGGTTTTTCAGAATATAAGATCCAAATAACTATATGTGTTTGTATAGTAATATCAATAAAACACATTAGTTCAGTTGGTTAAATCACGTTTGTTTCAACTAAGAGGTAAGTGGTTTGAGTCCCACATTTATATTATATTTAAAATACAAAACGATCTCGTTTTATGATTTAACGGAAGCTTGCAATGGAGATTTGACCCGTTAACTTGTTTCGTTAGACGATTTAACAACATATCTAATTGGCAAAGGCATAGAAAAGGCATAGAAAGTTTACGATTAAATTGGAAAGTAAATTAAAATTGAAAATTTATTTCAACACATGCAAAATTGATGCTTTTTTCAATACTTTGACGACATTTTTTCCATTTTGTATTTTATTAACGAAAAGCGTTGCAGGATTTTCACATTAAAAAATGTGTAACAATGTCAAAACTGAAAGATAGAGAGTTGGTAGGCAACTTTTTTGGTTTTTACTATAAAGATGCAATAATTGTCCTTAAAGTCATTGCCAATTTGAAAATTGAAATAGGTAATGGCAAATGCCTCTGTTTTGAAGTCTCTGCTTCTGTTTCTTCACCTTGTCTTCTTGAGTGAGCAACATGTTGATTAGGGCTGGGCTTTCGGGTATCGGTTCCGGTTTCGGGTAGAAATTTATCAGTTCCGGTTCTTCGGTTCCTAAGATTTATCATCTAATCGCTACTTTACAATTTTTTAGTTCGGTTACGGTTCGGTTTTTATTAGTTTCGGTTCGGTTCGGTTCCTTATTAGAATGACCGGAAAATACTCGAAAAAATCGGTTCTTAACCGGTTACGGGTATTAAAACCCGAAATGAACAAAATAAACCGAAATGAACAGAAAAAAACCGAAATGACTATAAAACAGTCCAAAACCGAAACCAAAATAAAAATCACAATCAAACCACAACAAAGTTCAAGACCGAAACCAAAATGAAAACCACAACCAAAATGAAAACCACAAAGTCCAAATTCAAAAACAAACAAAACAACTACAACGTTTAATAAGGTTATATATATTCTCGGTTTTTCGGTTCTATCTTTCGGTTCCCGGTTAGGAACCGGAACCGAACCGATACCCATGATTGTTTATCTCAGGAACCATCGGATAATTTGGGTGGAAGCGTAACCGTACCAAACAGGGTTTTTTCGGTTCTTCGGTTCCGGAATTTATGCCCAGCCCTAATGTTGATTCTGCCTCTATCGTCAAGTTTCTTCTTGGTTTTGAAGGCCCTCTTCCCTTTGAGCTCGAAACTGGGTTTGTTTTCAATCTTTTAGTGTTGATTAAATCCGTGTTCTGAGTTTGGAGATAATATGAGTAGGTTATTGTGAATGAAGGTATATTGGTGTTGGTGAGGACGAGGAAGTGCAACTGTTCTACTACTTCATCAAGTCTGAGAGGAACCCAAAAGAAGACCCTCTTCTTCTCTGGCTAAGTGGAGGACCTGGCTGCTCTTCTATCACTGGATTTCTTTTTGAGAATGGTGAAATTTAGAACAATGATCTTCTTCACCTCGTTCTTCTCCTCCGTCTTTGATGATGACTCAATTGAGTTCAACAGGGCCTCTGACTATGAAGATTGATGTTTACAATGGAACTCTCCCTTCTTTGGTCTCTACTACATATTCATGGACAAAGGTAACACAAAGCTATGTATTCTCATATGACGATCACCAAAACCCGATGATCGATATATTCTTGATCATTTTCCTCAGACCTCGAGCATAATATACTTGGATCAGCCTGTTGGAACTGGCTTCTCTTATTCAAGAACTCAACAATTTAATAAACCTAGTGATTCAGGAGAAGCCAAACGGATCCATGAGTTTCTTCGAAAGGTAAATGACAAATCTTGATGCAACGTTTCTTTGTGCATTGACATTTAGGAGCCTTTTTCTAATTTTCGTTGTTGTTGTTGTGGTGCAGTGGCTTGGCAAGCATCAAGAGTTTTCCTCCAACCTTTTCTATGTCGGCGGAGATTCTTATTCCGGTCTGGTTGTTCCAGCTACCGTTCAAGAAATCTCAAAAGGTATATATGGTTGTATGGCATCAATCCCCAAGCCCTTTTCTCAATCAATATTGTAACAGAAGAAACATGATGATGTAGGAAATTATCAATGCTGCAATCCTCCAGTAAATCTTCAGGGCTATGTGCTCGGTAACCCATTAACAGACTATGCAACTGATTTTAACTACCGCATTCCATTTGCGCATGGAATGGCCCTGATTTCTGATGAACTCTACGAGGTATGAAACATGACATTTGCTTTTGTTTCTTGTCACCACAATTAATGAAAATAACAAGCAATTTAAAAGCCTTGTTTTGTTCGCAGTCGTTGAACAGAATATGGACATGTTGATCAACGTAACACAGGATGCTTGAAATTCGTTGAAGAATTTAATAAGGTTTACACACTTGATCGAGGAATTTTAGCTGATGTTGTGTGTCTCTGTCTTCGTAAATAAACTATATTCAGATCTTTTTTGTGATTATTTTTTAGTGTACAAACAGAGTATGCCAACAACTTATATTAGATCCAGTGTGCGAAACTGACACTCCAAATTGCTATGTAAGTAATCCATATATCTTGCCCTCTGTTAACCGTGAAACCATTTGAGATAAAAAAATGTATATATATGCAGATTTATCGGTATTTGCTAAGTACCTACTGGGCTAATGACAAAACCGTACGGAAAGGTCTTCATATCAATAAGGTATATATATATGAGTATGACCAGTTTATATTCAGGTTCTTGGTATAGGAACAGTGTCATTCTTATATGTGATTGCAGGAAAGTATAGGGGAATAGGTACGATGTTATTATGGTATTCCTTACAATAATGACATTAAAAGTAGCATACCTTACCATATGAATAACAGCATCCATGGTTATCGATCTCTCATCTACAGGTCAGCAGAGTTTAAGCTTTTGCTGATCTTTTGTCCATTCCAAGATTCAAGATTTTTGTTAAACTTTGTGCGGTTATTTGTGAATAGTGGTGACCACGACTTTGAAGTACCTTTCCTTGGAACTCAAGCTTGGATAAGATCTCTCAACTATTCTGTCATTGATGACTAGAGGCCATGGATAATCAAAGACCAAATCGCTGGGTATATATATACCGATTATATATATAGGTTCTCTTATTTTATCTGTTTTTGAGACTCCTCACTTTGAAATTTACTCTTTGCTCTTACTTGGCAGATACACAAGGACTTATGCCAATAAAATAACATTTGCTACTATCAAAGCAAGTCTTTCTTCTTTCTTTTTTTATCTACTCCGGACATTTTTATTTGCGGTTTGAACTTGTAATGAGTTGTGGGTTTTGATTATAGGGAGGCGGACACACAGCAGAGTTTAAACCAGATGAAACCTTTATGATGTTTCAAAGATGGATCAATGGCCAAACTCTGTAAAAGAGGAGAGTGGCCTTTACCTATAAAGGACACGTTATGATTCTTGTAACACATTTCTCCAAATATATAATAACCATTGGCCTTTTAAGTAACTTGAATTCAAAACTCATTCTTTGATACTTTAGTTTGTAATATGCAACATGAGTGTTGCTTTTCAAGCTTGGTACAGGTGCATGTAACATGAGGATGTTCCGTTTCCTCTTAAATGTGAAATGGTAAAATTGTCATGCTTTGAGACAATACTAAATTTGTGATGTGACCAACAGTTTATATGGTGTAAAACATATGGTTATTGTATGTTTTATAATCAAATGAAGAGCTTAAAGTAACCATGCATGTACCATGCTTTACAGTGTGTGATAATGTCAAGAAGGAAACTGAAATAGATTGAACTAAGGGAGAAAGATCTATGAATTGCGTTTCAAACAGAATCAGCAGCATATATGATGGCAATGGAGTTTATTAAACATGGGGAAGGACAATCACCGATTAATTTTTTTTTAACAGATACCCAAGTAAATCGCATACACACGCTAAGCTTGAATTAAATGGATGCTATAGAAGATTAAGAAAATCTTATAAAACCATGTGGCCCAGAACAACAAAGTCAATACATATAATATTGGTTAATTGATTTGCTTCTGTTTGCATTTTATATCAGACAAAGTTATAGAGCAAATTTTATTTATATTGTTATCACTAATAATGTTTATATTACAATCTTATAGAAAAGCGAGGACAATTTAACATTATTATACACGGTGTGAGGATAAAGGTGCGAGATCTTCACATAAAAAAATGTGACATCGTTAGCCAAAATTGGAAGATAGAGAGTTGGTAGGCGGCTTTTTTGGGTTTTACTAGTATAAAGATGCAACAATTGTCCTAAAAGTCACTGCTAATTAGAAATTGAATTAGGAAATGGCAAACAAGTATGTTTCCTCTGTTCTGAAGTCGTTGCTTGTGCTTCTTCACCTTGTCTTCTTGAGTCAGGATGCTGATTCTGCCTCTAACGTCAAGTTTCTTCCTGGTTTTGAAGACCCTCTTCCATTTGAGCTTGAAACCGGGTTTGTTTTCTCTCTTCATCTGATTTAATCCGTGTTCTGAGTTTAGAGATGACCTAAAAGTAGGTTACTGTTTCTTGTGAATGAAGGTATATTGGTATTGGTGAGGAAGAGGAAGTGCAACTGTTCTACTACTTCATCAAATCTGAGAGGAACCCAGAAGAAGACCCTCTTCTTCTCTGGCTAAGTGGAGGACCTGGCTGCTCTTCCATCTCTGGCCTTCTTTATGAGATTGGTGAAATCAAAAACATCGATAAACTCCTTCATCTGCATCTAGGATTACTCGTTTTAATTATATATTTATGGATATAAGCAGGGCCTCTGAAGATGAAGCTTGATGTTTACAATGGAACTCTCCCTTCTTTGGTCTCTACTACATATTCATGGACAAAGGTAAAACAAAAGTGTGTTTCATATTCATGGACGGTCACAAAAATTGATGATCAATATATTTTTGATCATTTTCCTCAGACCTCAAGCATAATATTCTTGGATCAGCCTGTTGGAACTGGCTTCTCCTATTCAAGAAGCCAACAGTTTAGTAAACCTAGTGATTCAGGAGAAGCCAAACGGATCCACGAGTTTCTTCAAAAGGTATATTAATGACAAACTTAATTGTCTCCTGAAGCCAAACGGTTCTTTGTAATAGACATTTTAGGAGTCTTTTCTTCTTCTGTTGTTGTTGTTGTGCAGTGGCTAGGCAAGCATCGAGAGTTTTCCTCCAACCCTTTCTATGTCACCGGAGATTCTTATTCCGGTATGGTTGTTCCAGCTACCGTTCATGAAATTTCAAAAGGTAATATAGCAATATATGGTTTCGTGATATCAATTCCCAAGCCCTTTCCTCGATCAATCATTTTAACAGAAGAAACATGATGATGTAGGAAATTATCAATGCTGCAATCCTCCAGTAAATCTCCAGGGCTATGTGCTCGGTAACCCATTACAGACTATGCAATTGATTTTAACTACCGCATTCCATTTGCGCATGGAATGGCCCTGATCTCTGATGAACTAAAGGAGGTACGAGACATGGCATTTGCTTTGTTTCTTGTCCTCACATGACATTTGCTTTTGTTCGATCGCAGTCGTTGAAGAGAATCTGCAAAGGAGAATATGGAAATGTTGATCCACGTAACACAGAATGCTTAAAACTCGTTGAAGAATTTAATAAGGTTACACATTCAATCGAACAATTTTAGCTGTTGTGTGTATGTCTGTCTTAGTAAATAAAGATCATCACTTTTTTTTGGTTTATTTTTCTTATAGTGTACAAGCAGAGTATGCCAACAACTTGTAGTAGATCCATTGTGCGAAACTGAAACTCCAAATTGCTATGTAAGTAGTCCATATATCTTGCCTTCTGTTAACAGTTAAATCATTTGTGAATTTTTGTTTTTATACAAGGTTACTTTTGTAGATTTATCGGTATTTGCTAACTACCTACTGGGCCAATGACGCGACTGCGCGCGAAGCTCTTCAAATCAATAAGGTACCAGATTATTTTAAGGTTCTTGGTAAGGGGACAATGTCATTCTTATAGGAGGATTTATAATTGCAGGAGAGTATAGGGGAATAGGTACGATGTTATTTCGGTATTCCTTACACTAAAGACATTAGAAGTAGCATACCTTACCATATTAATAACAGCATCAATGGTTATCGTTCTCTCATCTACAGGTCAGAGTTCGACCCTTTTACTGATCTATTGTCCCTTCCAAGATTCAAGACTCTAGTAAATTTTATGCGGTTTTTGGTGAATAGTGGTGATCACGATTTCGAAGTACCTTTCCTTGGAACTCAAGCTTGGATAAGATCTCTCAACTATTCCGTCATTGATGATTGGAGGCCATGGATGATCAAAGATCAAATTGGGGGGTATGTAAACCGATTTATTCAAAAATGGGTTCTCTTATTTAATCGTTTTATGAGACTCACTTTGAAATTTACTCTTGATTCTTACTTGGCAGATACACAAGGACTTATGCCAATAAAATGACATTTGCTACTATCAAAGCAAGTCTTTCTTCTTTCCATTTCTATACAAACATTTTTGTTGCGGTTTGAACTTGTAATGAGTTGTTGGTTTTGATTATAGGGAGGTGGACACACAGCAGAGTTTAAACCAGACGAAACCTTTGTGATGTTTCAAAGATGGATCAATGGCCAGCCTCTGTAAAAGAAGAGAGTGGCTTATACGTACAAAGGACAAGAAAATATGATTCTGTTACATTCTCCAAATATATAAGAAGCATTGGCCTGCCTCTTAAGAGCGTTGAATAATAACTCATAATTTGTTAATTTAGTTTGTAAGGAACATGATCGTTGCTTTCAAGCTTGGCACAGTTGCAATTCACTTCTTCTTTCTAAAACAAACAAAAATATGTAATTAAATTTTCTTATATTTTTTTATTATAGTTGGATTTGTCGAAATAAAATTACAAAGACGAAATGAATGGGATCCAAAATGGATGAACGAATATTTTCTGAATTTGTTTCTAGTAATTAATGTACAATATATTTTAGATACAATTCCAAATGTCGTAATAATTTTCTAGTTTTCTTTGAATTTTTTTTTTGTTCCTCTTACAAAGATTTCAGCCAATCTGATACATTTTCTCAAAGAAATAAACTAACCCGAACATTTTACAATGGCGCAGACAAAATTCGGCGTAAAAAGAAACTAAAGAGCGCTCATGGAGCACATACCCATTTATTAGTATATCTGACCCAATTATGAGAAAACAAACTAACAATTAGCGAGAGGTGCTTGGAAAGAGATGATCATATCTTCTCAAATCTCACTCAACTCTCAAGGTGCACAACTCCTTAATCTTATTATTTAATATAAATTAAATAATAAGAGATGACAGTTCACATGCTAACAATTCTAACAATTTTTTTCTTCTACATTCTGTTAATTATATTTTTTTTAAAACTTTATTGTTGATTAATTTTGGAAAAGGCAATAGATTAAATTTACAAAAAATAATTATTATAAATTTAGAAAAATAATGTTAGTTTGCAAATTCTCTCTAGAAATTTATCTCTCTCTCTCTCTCTCTTGTTTTTTTTTCGTTTATAGATAGAAACATTTTAACAACATATATATAAGACACTGATCTGACAAGGCAAAATTTCTACAAATGATAAAACGAGATTCATGCAGATATGGTCAAGTGAAACTGTTGAAGAAAACTGAGAAAAATCAATACTTATGATGTTAACTTTATTAGAAGAATGTTTATTGTAATGCAGATAACTCTATGCTTTTGTGTTAGTTTCCGGGTTTCTACTTTTGGATTTCTTGGGCTACTCTAATAGTAAACAGAGTTTTTATAAGATTATACTAGGATTAAACCCACATACACAGTAGGACAAAAATTTAATTTATTATTTTGTATATAATAATTTAATATTTATAAAATTTTAAAGTTTTGATTCAAAAAAGAAATATGTTTTTATTTTTTTGAACTTTTATTATAAGTAACATAGTTAAAAGTTATAAATATCATTGTACGGTTGTTGTATTTTTTTCTGTTAAAATATTTTCCTTTTGATTTTAAAGTTATATAATTATTTGTCGTATATGTTTTTGTCATATCTTCATTCTCTACTATTTTCAGTCTCTGAGTCGTTAGTTTCTTAAAATATGTTAGTCCACTTATATTATAATCGAATGTGTATATATTCAATTTATTATTTATATATTTATATATTGAAGATAATTTATTTAAGTTATTTTACATTTAATGAAATATTAGATTGTAATTGAACTATAGTACTTTTTAATTAATAATTAATTTTATAGTGACATAGTTAATTTATGTATCATAATACAAAAAGATTAATTATATACTTTGATTTCTAATTTCATCAACCCGCTAATCTTTATGCTCCATTAATGTTTGGTGAGAAAAGTTTCGTAAATATTTTTAAAATATTCATGATACTTCATTTTTACAATAAAATTTTTAAACCAGTTTTTAAAAATTTAAATCACAACAAAGATATTTATTTATTATATGAAATATGTATTCGTTTAAATGTTTTAAAAATATGATCAAACAAAGATGAAAATATAATTTTTAATAAAATTTTCGGAATATCTCTAAACTAAATTAAAGGAAATAATTTTGTTGACAAAATTAGAGGAGAGAGATTTTTTTTTTTTAAAATAAATGATTTTGATTTCAAATATTTTAATTGCAAAAATGATTGATTTTGGAAAATATTCAAAATTTACATTTTTAAAATTATATTAAGATTTTATAGTAACATAGTTAATTTATGTATCATAATACAAAAAAATTAATTATATACTCTAATTTCAAATTTCACCAACCTGCTGATTTTTATGCTCTATTAATGTTTGGTAAGAAAAATTTCTTGAATATTTTTTAAATCTTCATGATACTTTATTTTTTACAACAAAATTTTTTTAACCCGTTTTTCATAAAATCTTCAGAATATCTCTAAATTAATTAAAAAATAATTTTATTGACAAAATTAGAGGAGAGAGATTTAATATTTTTTTAAACAAATGATTTTGATTTCAATTATTCTAATTCTAAAATTACTTTTTTTAATTGTAATTAAACATATTCTACACATAATTTTAATGAAAATTAAAGTAAATAAATAATTGATTTTGGACAATGTTTAAAATAGATTTCTATTTTAATTATATTAAATTTATCGAGAAATTAAAGTTGCCAATATGGAGAAGAAAAAAAAAACATCACTCGAAGATCTACACATTAAAAATTAAAAGTTTAATTCCTGGTGTTATCCTTATACACTACTCCAAACTAACATGACATACACATGGCATTGAAAATTGATATTATATATGGATATTGACCTATATAAAGACAAATACATGACATGTATGGATTAGAATCAAAGTATTATCAATAATTTCGATTACGTGTCCGTTTTGGTTGGTTTAATCAAATTGAACTGCAATAGACACTAAAAAAAGCATAAACAAATCTTGGTTTGCATTCTTTGCAATTTTTCTATATCTGAAAATGTAATTAAAACCGTCGAAAGAAACATAATCGTTTAAAACATATTGGAGCTGTAAGTTGTTAGGAACGGATAAAATTGAAAACATACTAAATCAAACTAGAATAGTAGATTCAGTTTTAAAAAATAAAATCAAAATCCAAAATCCGATCTCGACTCTAAAGCTAAGAGCGTAAATTTACTATAGCTCTAGGTTGGATCATTACACTGTAGATAAACACTACACGTTCCTTAATCAGTTGGTGTCGGTCCGAATGTCTTATCCGTGATGAGTTTGCAGAAAATTTATTTTCTAGAGATTTGTCAACCTCAGGATTAGTCAAACACTTTGACAAAACTGAGCTTAACCAAAATAATAAACACAAATCAAAGAAGTGTGTAGAATGTTAGAAAATATATCTTTTCAGTACGTGTTTAAATTTCACAAGCTAAGCATACAACTAGCAATCAAAGCCGCCTCGCCTAGCTAGTCACCATTGGCTATAATCATACTAATGTGTTTATAAATAAGTATCACATCATATCAACCCATATCTTCTTCATTCACAAATAACCATTGGGTATAACCATCACAAAAACTACCAAAGCCATGAACCCTACGTTTTACTTAGTTCTTGCCTTAACCGTGGTTCTGGCCACAAACGCATATGCTGCGGTTCTCGACATCAACGGCGACATCATTTTCCGCGACAGTTACTACGTTCTCCCGGTCATCCGCGGCCAAGGCGGCGGCTTGACTCTAGCAGGCCGCGGTGGAGAGCTATGTCCTCTCGATATCGTGCAGGAATCTTCAGAAGTTGAGGAGGGAATTCCTGTAAAATTCTCAAACTGGAGGCCTAGAGTTGGATTCGTTCCCGAATCAGAGAACCTCAACATCGAAACAGACATCGAAGCCACAATCTGCTTCCAGTCAACCTACTGGCGGGTGGGTGAGTTCGACGAGAAGAGGAAGCAGTACTTCGTGGTAGCTGGTCCAAAGCCAGAAGGGTCCGGACAAGATTCGTTGAAGAGTTTCTTCAAGATTGAGAAATCTGGAGATTTTGGTGCTTACAAGTTTGTGTTCTGTCCTCGGGCTTGCGACCCTGGCAGTCCAAAATGCAGCGATGTCGGAATATTCGTGGATGAACTCGGCGTTCGGCGTTTGGCTTTAAGCGATAAGCCTTTCTTGGTTATGTTCAAAAAAGCCAATGTGACCGAAGTTTCGTCCAAGACTATGTGAGAGGACAAGTCTCAATCTTTACTTTTAGTAATCATATAATAAAACATCTCTGTTTTCTTCAAAACTACTCGTATTGAATAAAATATTATCTCTTGTCTCTGAATAAAATATAAGCTTAATATTCACATCATCATCACAAGTTAAGTTATTATCAAATTTTCTGGTCAACGATTGGGACCGGTAAGAACAATTTCTATACTATTAAAACAGAAGTACAAATAAGTTTTTGTCTGAAAATATTCAAAGAATTACAAAAATGCCACTTCCACGAGGTTATAATAAAACGATTTGAGTGCTTTTTCTTTTCTCCACCGTCCAGCCTTACCAGAAAGATAGACCTCGGGAACTTCATCCTAATTTTACTCCCAGGTTAACAATTTAGTCCACACAATCGATCAGAATCCTTGATCTTTAGATTATGAATGTTATATTAATATTTATGATTTATATTTAAAAAAAATTTTGTTTTATAAAAATATTAAAATTAATATTATTGATTTAAAAAATAAAATAGAAAATTCACTAAAAATATAAATATATATAAGTATCCAAACAATGTTTACAATTAATTTTTTACTATCTATATAACCAAACACAATTAAAACTTTTTAATTTAATTATAAAATCTGAAGTATCTATATAATATTTCAGAATTAATAATATAAATATTTAGAAGATTTTGTTAACATTTAAAATTATGATTCTCCTATCATCTTTGTTTGATATTTTTTTTAATTACTTTGAATCATCATATAATACATACAATTAATATAACACTATATTTTTTTCTGCATTAGTCGTGATTCGAATTTTGAAAAACGGATATGGATTACTCAAGCAATGAAGAAAAAATGTGTTTAACGTCCCATTATCGGCTAAAATTTTTAGACAACGGTTGAAAGTCATATTACAAATAAGACCAAAATGAATCTAAATCTGAATGAGTAGAAAACTTAACTTAACAAGCATTCAAATTTAAAAATTTGTATCTGGTTTAATTCGGTTCTATAGTCGAACAGTTTAATTGTACCGAATATAAAAAATTTTAAACTTTTAAATAGTTTAAAATATTATGAGCATGTATACTTATAAAAAGTTTAAAATATCACATAACGGAATTATATGACATGACGAGTTTTGGTTGATATTAATATAAATTTAAAATATTATTAAGTCGATGTTTCAACACGGGTAAATCATCATTTCATTATTTTGATAACACCGTCAATATTAGAATATTAGACATATCTAATTAAATTGATTAAATTATGATTATGTAAAATAATAAATTGTCGCACAGTATACCGCGGGTTAAATTCTTGTTAAAGATATTATGAAGTTATCATTAATATTTTGAAAACGGGTTGGTTCAAATTAGATGTTAATTACCCAAAAATTTAAAATTGGATCTTAACCCATAATCTAATCCATATGACATATAGGATCCCGAAATAATAACAAACAAATCCTATTAAAACCTAAATCATAACAAAATCCTATGACCAACCTTAATTGTAATCAGAAATATATTTGTTTGTATTATATCACAGATTCATCGCAACAGTTATGGAAAAAGATTGTATTCTAATTGCCCCATATTTTTATGGTACCTATATCTATGGAAACTTAATGATTAACTATATTATTAAACAATTAAATATATATATATATATAAATATATAATTTTCAACTATACCCATATTCTCTTTAGTATTAAAAGCATATTTTTTAAAAAAAAATCCTATCTCAAAATTATGAGTTTTTAAAATTATGAAAACTAAATCCTAAAATATTCCGATTTTGCTAACTAAATTTTGTTTGGTATTTTAGTATTTATTATTTCTAAAAATTAAATGCTAACTAATATCATATATCAAGGTTTTTACTAATTATCTCAATATTTGCATTTATCTTACAAATTTTAAGAAAAAAAATAAACAGTTTAACCTAAAAATCTACCAGACACTATATTTTATTCCACTCTCTCTCTATATATACATAGATACATTGCTCTGAACAATAATCACAAATATATAATCTATCTTTCTCCAAAGCATGTCAACATATCAAAATTTTGGAAATGTCTTAATTTACTAACGTGAAGTTCATAAGGTATGCATCTAAATTATGGATCTATTGTAACAGTACCTCACGGTTCATTGTTGATATTTTGTGTGTTTTGAATCTACATATATTTAATACTATTTGGTTTTTTTGGATACTATTTGGGTTTTTCTTTATAACTATTATATGTTGACAATTCAATTGTTTTGCAGTTGTTGGAGTCATGGACATGATGCGGAAGAATAGCGAAGCAAAGAAGTCCAATTCAAAAACTCCAACAAGTAATGACTGATTTTATATCTTTAAAAGTATAATTATTTAGTGATATAAAAATAATAATAATAACGAATTAGTGATGATTCTCATTTCCACTTCATTTCAATTGTTTTGTTCAACAGGAGCTATCACATCTTGACGTCGATTATTTTACATTCACAAGCACATATTTTTAGTTAATTCATTTATTTATACCAAACATAATAAATTTTAAATTTTAAAGAGTTTTAAAAATTATTCTCTATTTATATAACTAAAAAGTTATATTATTATAAATATTTAAATTTATTAAAGAATTTAAAATATTATGGGATGTATTATATGTTAAGACCGATATAAATATAATTAATCCAGCACTACAATATGAGTTTTCATTTAATTATTTTGTCAATAACACCAAAATTAAAATTTAGACATGTCAAAAAAATTATCTCAACAATATCTTATTTTATAATTATAACAAACAAAAAATGAATTTCAATACCTACCAAATCATATAGCCGAATGATAAATATTATTAAATTTAAAATTAAAAAATTGTTCCGAGATATACTGCACGTTAAATTCTTTTTATTTCTTAATTCAAAATAAATTAATAAATTATACTACTAACTAATTTCATAAATTATAAGCCCTACTGCATCCGCGATGGTGTACATCCGAGGTGCCGCTGCAAACTGCCTAGCCGGTGGTGCCACTACCGCCTCCACCTGGTGTAGCTTAGGACACTTTGCCTTGAAATGCTCTGTCTCCTTGCAGTGAAAACACACCCGAAAATCACTACACTCATCCTTTTGAAGACAGTTCGCAACCCTGTGGTCCTTGCTCCCACACCTGAAGCATCCCTGACCACTCTGGCTAGCCCTCGAAGTATCCTCCCACTTTCGCTTCTGTCCCTGCACCGGCTTGCATCCTTTGATGGAACTGAACTGCTGCTGAGACTTCTTTGCTTGAAGGGTTGGACTGACTACCACCGCCTCATCTTTCAGACCTTCCTCTAACAATGTAACCATCTCCATTAACTCCACAACTGAACCGAATAATCTCATAAGACAACGGTTCCACAACTCGACCCGAAGACCTCTCAAAAATCTTCGTACCCGGGCCTGCTCACCCTCCATGGCTCAACGAGCATAAACACTGAGACGGTTAAACACTGCCTCATACTCTCGCACCGTCCGGTTTTCCTGAGATAACTCCAGAAATCGTCCCTCCAACCGTTCTAACGCCTCTGGAGGAAAATACTTGGCGTTAAACTCTGCCACAAAATCATCCCACGTCATCTCCGCCTGAGCCCTCCTAGCCGCAACACTCCTCCACCAAAGATGTGCATCAGTCTGCAGATAGTGGACTGCAAGATCAACCTGGTATCCCTCTGGACACCTAATCGAACGAAAATTCTGCTCCATTCGCATCCTCCACTCATCCGCTTCCTCAGGTTTAGCACCACCCGGAAATAATTCCGTGCCAATCCTCTGCATCTGCTCCATCATCTTAAGATAAGATGAGAGCTCCTCTGCAACCGCCACTCTAGGTTGCACCTCAGCCACTAGTGGTACAACTTAAGCCTGCTCTGGTACCCTCTCTGGTAACCGCTCCAACAGCCTAGTCAGCAAATCCGCGATACGGTCATCTCGGGCCTGAGCAACACCATCTGTCACACCAGCAACATCTGCTGGACCTCCAGCAACACCGACACACATACCGGCCACACCCTCAGACCCTGCCTGACTCGCATGCAAATTTTCGGCCTGCTCAACCGTAGCACTCCGCGCTACACTCCCTTCTGTTACCAGAACTTCCCCGCCTCTACCACGGCCACGTCCTTTACCACGACCACGACCTCTGCCTCCAATAACCATCTGCACTTCCAAAACCGAATCTCAGAACACAACACCACTTAACAAGAGGAAAAAACAACATACCATGGAATCTCATTGAAGGTTCGAAGAAGATGTTTCTAAGACCTCATGCTTAAACAATTGACTAAATACAATATAATCAATTTTTACCAGCACAACGGTTCAACAATCATGCAACTAGCATCACGAAATTAAATTAACTCCAATTAAATTCCTAAACCATCCTAGAACCGTAATTGCTCTGATACCAAAATGAAACAATCGCACCCGTTTTTTTTTTTTTTAATCAGTAATTAGCATGTCCATACATATTAATTACCCTCCATAACGCGGTTCAAAGAAACATACCAATTTATTCCAATAAAACGTTTAACACAGTAAACCACCAAAATTCAACCAATGATTCCGATAACTTAGCAACATAAACTAACAACAATAACTAGAAATTAAAAGCAACACATAAACTCCCGAGTCTTAGAACATCCTCCTCTCCTCGCCATGATTCCACGTTCAGACCTTATCTTTTAACGAAGAGTTGCATAAGTATTATCACAAATACTTAGTGAGACGGTCCTCCCATCTACGACCTCTACACACAAGCAACTAAAAACACAATTGGAAGAACATAACAGGTAAAAACAACCAAGAACACAACACAGCAACGGTGATCGGTCTACAACCGATCGAGACAGTCGATCGCAAAAACAGATAACCTGCGGATCGGTTTGCAACGATCCTGAAAACCGATCACCGAAACGATCCACCTGCACACAACTCGCAGGATCGGTTTGCAACCGATCCTGACAACCGATCGCCAGAAACGCCCCTCCGCACATAAACTCGCAGGATCGGTCTGCAATCGATCCTGCCAACCGATCGCTAGAAACGATCTTCTGCACACAAACTCGCGGGATCAGTCTGCAACCGATCCTTCAAACCGATCGCCAGAGCCGACAATTTCCTGTAACAAAAATCTGCGCGATTTCTCCTCTGCAACCTCCTTGCAGGAACAGGGCCTGCTCAACCGTAGCACTCCGCGCTACACTCCCTTCTGTTACCAGAACTTCCCCGCCTCTACCACGGCCACGTCCTTTACCACGACCACGACCTCTGCCTCCAATAACCATCTGCACTTCCAAAACCGAATCTCAGAACACAACACCACTTAACAAGAGGAAAAAACAACATACCATGGAATCTCATTGAAGGTTCGAAGAAGATGTTTCTAAGACCTCATGCTTAAACAATTGACTAAATACAATATAATCAATTTTTACCAGCACAACGGTTCAACAATCATGCAACTAGCATCACGAAATTAAATTAACTCCAATTAAATTCCTAAACCATCCTAGAACCGTAATTGCTCTGATACCAAACTGAAACAATCGCACCCGTTTTTTTTTTTTTAATCAGTAATTAGCATGTCCATACATATTAATTACCCTCCATAACGCGGTTCAAAGAAACATACCAATTTATTCCAATAAAACGTTTAACACAGTAAACCACCAAAATTCAACCAATGATTCCGATAACTTAGCAACATAAACTAACAACAATAACTAGAAATTAAAAGCAACACATAAACTCCCGAGTCTTAGAACATCCTCCTCTCCTCGCCATGATTCCACGTTCAGACCTTATCTTTTAACGAAGAGTTGCATAAGTATTATCACAAATACTTAGTGAGACGGTCCTCCCATCTACGACCTCTACACACAAGCAACTAAAAACACAATTGGAAGAACATAACAGGTAAAAACAACCAAGAACACAACACAGCAACGGTGATCGGTCTACAACCGATCGAGACAGTCGATCGCAAAAACAGATAACCTGCGGATCGGTTTGCAACGATCCTGAAAACCGATCACCGAAACGATCCACCTGCACACAACTCGCAGGATCGGTTTGCAACCGATCCTGACAACCGATCGCCAGAAACGCCCCTCCGCACATAAACTCGCAGGATCGGTCTGCAATCGATCCTGCCAACCGATCGCTAGAAACGATCTTCTGCACACAAACTCGCGGGATCAGTCTGCAACCGATCCTTCAAACCGATCGCCAGAGCCGACAATTTCCTGTAACAAAAATCTGCGCGATTTCTCCTCTGCAACCTCCTTGCAGGAACAGGGCCTGCTCAACCGTAGCACTCCGCGCTACACTCCCTTCTGTTACCAGAACTTCCCCGCCTCTACCACGGCCACGTCCTTTACCACGACCACGACCTCTGCCTCCAATAACCATCTGCACTTCCAAAACCGAATCTCAGAACACAACACCACTTAACAAGAGGAAAAAACAACATACCATGGAATCTCATTGAAGGTTCGAAGAAGATGTTTCTAAGACCTCATGCTTAAACAATTGACTAAATACAATATAATCAATTTTTACCAGCACAACGGTTCAACAATCATGCAACTAGCATCACGAAATTAAATTAACTCCAATTAAATTCCTAAACCATCCTAGAACCGTAATTGCTCTGATACCAAACTGAAACAATCGCACCCGTTTTTTTTTTTTTAATCAGTAATTAGCATGTCCATACATATTAATTACCCTCCATAACGCGGTTCAAAGAAACATACCAATTTATTCCAATAAAACGTTTAACACAGTAAACCACCAAAATTCAACCAATGATTCCGATAACTTAGCAACATAAACTAACAACAATAACTAGAAATTAAAAGCAACACATAAACTCCCGAGTCTTAGAACATCCTCCTCTCCTCGCCATGATTCCACGTTCAGACCTTATCTTTTAACGAAGAGTTGCATAAGTATTATCACAAATACTTAGTGAGACGGTCCTCCCATCTACGACCTCTACACACAAGCAACTAAAAACACAATTGAAAGAACATAACAGGTAAAAACAACCAAGAACACAACACAGCAACGGTGATCGGTCTACAACCGATCGAGACAGTCGATCGCAAAAACAGATAACCTGCGGATCGGTTTGCAACGATCCTGAAAACCGATCACCGAAACGATCCACCTGCACACAACTCGCAGGATCGGTTTGCAACCGATCCTGACAACCGATCGCCAGAAACGCCCCTCCGCACATAAACTCGCAGGATCGGTCTGCAATCGATCCTGCCAACCGATCGCTAGAAACGATCTTCTGCACACAAACTCGCGGGATCAGTCTGCAACCGATCCTTCAAACCGATCGCCAGAGCCGACAATTTCCTGTAACAAAAATCTGCGCGATTTCTCCTCTGCAACCTCCTTGCAGGAACAGGGCCTGCTCAACCGTAGCACTCCGCGCTACACTCCCTTCTGTTACCAGAACTTCCCCGCCTCTACCACGGCCACGTCCTTTACCACGACCACGACCTCTGCCTCCAATAACCATCTGCACTTCCAAAACCGAATCTCAGAACACAACACCACTTAACAAGAGGAAAAAAACAACATACCATGGAATCTCATTGAAGGTTCGAAGAAGATGTTTCTAAGACCTCATGCTTAAACAATTGACTAAATACAATATAATCAATTTTTACCAGCACAACGGTTCAACAATCATGCAACTAGCATCACGAAATTAAATTAACTCCAATTAAATTCCTAAACCATCCTAGAACCGTAATTGCTCTGATACCAAACTGAAACAATCGCACCCGTTTTTTTTTTTTTAATCAGTAATTAGCATGTCCATACATATTAATTACCCTCCATAACGCGGTTCAAAGAAACATACCAATTTATTCCAATAAAACGTTTAACACAGTAAACCACCAAAATTCAACCAATGATTCCGATAACTTAGCAACATAAACTAACAACAATAACTAGAAATTAAAAGCAACACATAAACTCCCGAGTCTTAGAACATCCTCCTCTCCTCGCCATGATTCCACGTTCAGACCTTATCTTTTAACGAAGAGTTGCATAAGTATTATCACAAATACTTAGTGAGACGGTCCTCCCATCTACGACCTCTACACACAAGCAACTAAAAACACAATTGGAAGAACATAACAGGTAAAAACAACCAAGAACACAACACAGCAACGGTGATCGGTCTACAACCGATCGAGACAGTCGATCGCAAAAACAGATAACCTGCGGATCGGTTTGCAACGATCCTGAAAACCGATCACCGAAACGATCCACCTGCACACAACTCGCAGGATCGGTTTGCAACCGATCCTGACAACCGATCGCCAGAAACGCCCCTCCGCACATAAACTCGCAGGATCGGTCTGCAATCGATCCTGCCAACCGATCGCTAGAAACGATCTTCTGCACACAAACTCGCGGGATCAGTCTGCAACCGATCCTTCAAACCGATCGCCAGAGCCGACAATTTCCTGTAACAAAAACCTGCGCGATTTCTCCTCTGCAACCTCCTTGCAGGAACCCGCAGTGCCTTCACCCACACTCCAACAGAAGCTTGATCTCCCGCTATCTCACGCCAAAACCTAACTTGCCTCCTTTCTCCCCCCCCCCCCCCCTTTACTCCTCAACCATGTTTCCCAAGCAATTGGGCACAAACCCAACCCGAAACACAAGGAAAACAAGCAAACAAGAAACCAATCGAATGGATCCAACATGAATCCACCCTACACACCAAAACACACAACAATCATCTTAAATGCTTAGATAAGCCCATGGTCACGCACTCACCTCTGATTTGGAATGTAAACGGATGAGAGATGACAGCAACCCGCAGTGCCTTCACCCACACTCCAACAGAAGCTTGATCTCCCGCTATCTCACGCCAAAACCTAACTTGCCTCCTTTCTCCCCCTTCCTCTCACGTTTTATCTCCCTTTATTTTCTTTACAGAAAACGTAAAACCCAGAAAAAGAGGCAGCCACCAGCATTAAAAAACAAGCTTAGGGTTTTCGGTTTTAATTAGCCTTAAACCAAAATTTAACTAAACCAAAAACTAATTACATCAACTTGTAGTTTAATTAATTACTGATTTTTCGGGACACACCGACGTTACAACTTTAACTTTCAAAAATATATGTATATTATTCTATAATATTAAACAAATTTAAAAATTTATATATTAAATCTAACATAAAAAGATAAAATTTATATTTTAAATTATAAATTATATAAAACATAGAAAAAAAACATAGCGGTTGCTGCGGGTCTTATCCTAATGTATATAATGGGTCGAAGTTTTGTATAGGTACGAACCGGAATCTTTCGGTTTAATACGTTATAAAAAAACGGTTAGCTATTCAAACAGATGGGCCTGTTTTGGGCCAACGAGATTTGGATCAATACAAATTAGAATTTACAGTTCTATCGGTAAAAGTCAACGGTTTCATATATCTCTGGACCTAAAAGTTTTTAAAAGGTATAAATGCTTTGCTGACCAAAATCGTCTCCCCGATCTCTCACATTCTTCTTCCATTGACAAATCTTAGCCTTTTGTCTCTTGGAACTTTGAACGAAAATGGCGGAAACGATCGGCTCAGGTAAATCCTTGTTTTACTTCTTCAGCTTTCTCAATTAAATATGAATTGAATCTTTCGTATGTCTGACATTTGTATGGAATCTGCGAGCTGCAAATGTAATATAGCCAATTTGGATTTAGAATCGAGCCTCTCTTGTATAGTGATTAGATGTCGCCAAAACCCTAGTCTTTTAATATCGCAGCGTTTTGTTTTTGCAGAGGGTTCATCAATATCTGACAAATCCGCCAAAATCTTCGTCGCGGGTCATCGCGGTTTGGTTGGATCTGCCATAGTTCGCAAGCTTCAGGAGCTTGGATTCACCAATCTTGTTCTTCGAACACACGCCGATCTTGATCTTACCCGTCAAGCCGATGTTGAATCCTTCTTTGCTCAAGAGAAGCCAGTTTATGTAATCCTAGCAGCAGCTAAAGTTGGTGGGATTCACGCTAACAACACTTATCCTGCTGATTTCATTGGTGTCAATCTCCAGATTCAGACCAATGTGATTCACTCTGCTTATGAGCACGGCGTTCAGAAGCTTCTCTTCCTTGGATCTTCCTGCATTTACCCCAAATTTGCTCCTCAGCCGATTCCTGAGTCTGCTTTGTTAACCGCACCGCTTGAACCTACTAATGAGTGGTATGCTATTGCTAAGATCGCTGGGATTAAGACTTGCCAGGCTTATCGGATTCAGCACGGATGGGATGCAATCTCTGGCATGCCCACTAATCTCTATGGTCCTAATGACAATTTCCACCCCGAGAATTCGCACGTTCTTCCTGCTCTCATGAGGAGGTTCCATGAGGCGAAAGTGAATGGAGCAGAGGAAGTTGTGGTGTGGGGCACAGGTAGTCCGTTGAGGGAATTCTTGCACGTGGATGATTTGGCTGATGCTTGTGTTTTCTTGCTGGATCGATACAGCGGGTTGGAGCATGTTAACATAGGAAGTGGTCAAGAGGTGACGATCAAAGAGCTGGCTGAGCTGGTGAAAGAGGTCGTCGGTTTCGAAGGGAAGCTCGGATGGGATTGCACTAAGCCCGATGGGACACCGAGAAAACTGATGGACAGCTCAAAGCTCGCATCTTTGGGTTGGACACCAAAGGTTTCTCTCAGAGATGGTCTTCGCCAAACTTATGATTGGTATTTGAAAAATGTGTGCAACCAATAGGTAATGTTTTCTCTTATATATACACAACTCTTGAGTCTCAAGGTAAATCAGCTTATCACCACAATGTGGTTTACCTTTTTATTGAGATTCAAGAATTGCTTTTTATCTACATTGACCGAGGAATTTACATTGCCCGAGATAAGACTTGCCTCTTGATACAACTTTGTTCACAACTCGTATCCGAACAAGGAATATTTCGGATTTCGGGTACCTGAGTAAGATGTATCATTTCGTTTTCTTCTATACAGAATATCAAAAACATTTGTGAGAAAATTTATGAACTTCTTTAAAATTGTAAGAAACATAATATAGTCTATAATCTATATATCTCTTACTAGAAGTGTGTCAAAGTGGGTTACTCTATCCCACTTAATCCAATCTATAGTCGGCTAGGATAAGGTCCTAGAAACACCAATTAACTCGTCTTGACATCGAAGAAGAGAAGCAAATGACAAATAATGAATATCGGCCCAATGGGCTGGCAAACAAAAGCCTAGTTAAAGATAGCGTGATTAAAACGCACCGCGATTCAAACGTGAAAACAAAAAGAGTGGTCCAAACAGAGCCTCAAGCCCTAAACATCTCTCTACTCCTCCCTTCGTCTCTCTCTCGCTTACCTTTGTTCGCTCACTCACTTGACTTCACGGCCCCGCTCAAGTTCAGACACGAAACTCATTTCAAATTAATTTTAATCAAAATCTAAACACAAAAAGGGGAAAAAACAAATCGCCGGCGATATGCCTTCTCCTCCGGTGCCGGAGACGGTTGTGAGCCACCGTTTCGTAGCTTTTCTCATCTGGCAATCGATACCTTCATCAGCCATCTTCTTCTTCTTCAACCTTTTCCTCTTCTCAACCACTTCAATCATCTCCTTTTTCCTCACTTTCTTCATCTTCCATACCTCACAGCTTCTCTTCTCCGTTTCACTCGCTCTCCTCTCTTCTCCTACTCCAGATTCTCCTCTCTCCCCTCTCCAATTCGGTCTCGGCCTTCTCCGTCATCTCTCGGATCCCGAGTTCCGCCGCCGTGCTCGCGTATCTTTACGCATCGTGCTCTTCGTCTCCGCTACTTCCCTCGCTGGGTTCTGCTCCGCTGCCGTGTTTTGCTTGTCTAGTGATTCGTTTGGAGCGATTGGAAGAATAGGGTTTAGGGGATTTGTGACTGGGTTGCTTTACGCAGTACTCTTCGTCCTTAAGCAGCGATGGGTTTTGGAGTTTCCCATTATTCAGGTTTTGTGTCTGCTTCTTGATTTATGGAATGTTTCATCAATTTTGTATCTTGGCTGATTCTTACTTGTGTTTTTCCAAACAGCGTCCACCGTTCTTTAGCTTCAAGATTGGCCTTCCTTCTGCTCTGGCACGAGCTCTGAAGCTATCAGGTCTGCTTTATGTGTTGTCAACCATAATGCTGTTGTTTCTGCTAGACTGGTCGGGTGGGCTTGTGTCTGTATCGAGATTCTTGGCTGAGCAGGTCTTATCGTATGCCGGCAGTTTCTGTCTGATTCTCTCTTGGGAAGTGACTCACCATATACATAAGGTTAGTTAAGTTTTCTTTGTTGATTTGCTATTGATAGATGTAATTGGTTGGTGCTATAGCCGTTTAGATTGGTGGTATAGTGTTTAGTATGTTAAGATCCCTTTTACTTTTTTAGTGAACATAGTCGTGGTAGCATGTTAGATTGTTGAAGAGTTAACACTCACTATAACTTGAGTGATGCATAGCTGAACTGAGAAAAATCTGAAAAGCAACGGCAAGTTAGCTGTGTTTGCCATCATGTTTTGCATTGATATTGTGTGGAATTGTTTTCTTGTTTTGTTTGGCGTTTTTGTACTTTACTATTTCTGTTTTGGAAGCCCATGTCAAGGTCTGTATGTCTTTTGTGTATGTGTGTATCTGTTTGAAGAAAACTCATATAAATTTGTATCGATATACATAAATTTTTTACTTTTCTTGAATAGCTTAACTCTGCCTGCTTAAACACTTTTAAGGATTCATCTGTGAGCTTTGTTCCGTGTATTACTTGTTACTCTATCAAGGAATATATATATACTTTAGCTACTTTTCCAGGTTCTAGATAAAAAATAAGTTAGTTACAATTGTCTTTTTTTTTTTCTAGGTTCTGCACACAAAACGGTTCAGCTTTGCTCCTCCAAAAGGATCTGCTGCAGCAGAAACCAATCCAAGCGAGCCTCTTCTTGCTGCTTTAGAAGGGAGTACTCCAGGTTACCTCGAGCAGTCTCTTGCATACCTTGATCTCTACATGGTGTCTCAGAATAATGTCGACACATGGCGTCGTGCTGCCTTCTTCGAGGAGTCCACCGAGACTTACAAAAGAGTAATCACGCTATGCTTGAGGCCTTTGGAAGAGCTTGCCTCCAAGTTATCTTCTGGGCTAGACCACACCTTTACTGAAAAAGGCTATCAGACACCACTCCAGCCACCAACCGAGTCATATATTGATCCAAAATTTGGCGAATCACTCAAGTCTTTCCAGGTAAAGCGCCTCAAACTTTCAGCCCTTTTCTCTGTGATGATTTCTTCTAGTAGCTCTAACCAGAAAATGTTTGGTCTGAATCTGATATTTGCAGCTATATGCATGGTGTGCTCAAACAACTGCATCCCTGACTTCAATCTCTCACAAGGAAGACAGGCTTGGAGTAGCACAATTGTCTGGTGGGAACGCTGATGTTGTCTCAACGCTTCTATCGCTTTTGCTAGCTATTGAAACGTTTATGGGGAAGAAGACTAATCGTCAATCACCTCAACAACTGATGGGACCTGCTAGTATCAAATGGGCGACCTCGAGTATGGTCAGAAAAGATGTTAAACCCATCAAAAGGAGTATTGGGGCAATGTACTCCTACGCATATGCAGCTACAGATGTTTTGAGGATATCGATATACCAGATTCTGTCCACATTCCGCGATGAAATGCTCAACAGCGACAGAGCCGGGCTTCTTGGTAGAGATTGGATTGGAAGCAAGAAACCGCCTTTTGGAACAAACGACATGCTGCTACAGAAGCTTAAGCTCTTCCTCGAGTTCCAAGCTTGATGAAAGATTAAAGAAGTAAAATGTCTCGATTAAATGCGGTAACAAGTATCATGATTCAAGAGCTGGAAAAGAAAAGGAACTAGTGTTTTTGTTACCTGATAAAAGCCTTGTATGGAAAAATGAAATCCCTCGATTTTGTAGAAGTTTGGGATTGATCTTCTTATTGGTGAACGAAAAAATTATATAAGAACGAAAACTTTATTGTTAAATTTTGCAGCCTGAATCATAAATTTATACATCTTGAATTTTGCAGAAGTCTGTTTGTATGTGTGTAGCATTGCTAAAAATATTGTAACTGGAACGAGTTCCACCAATAACAAACGCATTTACAGAGGAAACAAAAATTGGAATCTGAAATGGGCCAAAGGTTTATAGAGGCCCATGGTCCAAAAAGTTAACGGCTTATGGTAATATCGAACGGCAGAGAGAGAGAGAGCTTTTTGAGGAAGCAGAGATCTTAACCGTTGGATGGTAGTTATATAATAATTGTATAGTGTTAAAGCTGAGATTGGCTGCTACACATCGCATTTACTTAAAGGGCAAAACCCTCCAGCGCCGCTTGGATCTCTCTCTCTCTCTCTTTCTCCCCTCTCTTCTCTCTTCCCTTATCTTCTTCTTATACCCTTGGACCAAGGAAGAACCCTAGCTAGAAATCGATTACCAAGGTAAAAAAAATCACTACAATGAATCGTTTCTTCCTTTTCATTTTGGAGATATTCGATTGTTTCCTTCTGATTTAGCCGAAGGGTCAAGATCAATTTCTTTCTTTTTCCTCGATTCATATATGTTTCTTCATTGATTCGAGATACTACTGTCTTTGTCATTGGTTATTTTGTTTTTCAAGAAACTTGTTAGTAAGTATATAGTATTGTCTGTAATGGTGAGACCTAATCGATTGAAAAAAGTTAGAAACTTTAGATTACGCTCATTGTAAAAATACGAGCTTTGTTCTTCTTGCTGCACTGTGCCCTTAATCCTAGCGTGCCTAATTTGTGGGTTTTGACTACTGAGAACATATATATAGCTAATTGATTTTCTCACTGATGACAGTATTAGTTATTGGTGTATGCCTAATTGATTGAGTGAAGAGTAGATTTAAGCGAACTTTTTAGATACATTTTGGGGTTAATGGTTTTTAGCTTTGTGTGTGTGTGTTTTGAAACACAGATGAATAGGGAAAAGTTGATGAAGATGGCTAACACTGTCCGCACTGGCGGAAAGGGTACAGTAAGAAGGTTTGTTTACTCATAAGTTTTTGTGTTAATTTTGTTTCCGTCATTTCCGTAGTTACATTCCCTAAAACATTTTGATTTTCATTTCAGAAAGAAGAAGGCTGTTCACAAGACCACTACAACCGATGACAAGAGGCTCCAGAGCACTCTTAAGAGAGTTGGAGTGAACTCCATTCCCGCCATTGAAGAAGTTAACATCTTTAAGGATGATGTAGTGATTCAGTTCATTAACCCCAAAGGTATAGTCCTAACTCTGTCGCTTTATAAATTTCAGGAATTGGTTAAACTTCATTGTATTACTGGTTGTTATGTCTCTGTTTCGATGTTGCTGTTACAGTTCAAGCTTCGATTGCTGCTAACACATGGGTTGTGAGTGGTACACCACAGACGAAAAGTAAGTGTTTCTATACACATAGATGATCCAATACTCTTCTCGGTTTATCCATAGTCTAATCTCAAAATCTCAATTTTCCTGCAGAATTGCAAGACATTCTTCCTCAGATTATTAGCCAACTCGGTATGCACCATTTAGTGTTACCCTCTTTGATGTCCTTTCCCAAACCAGTGATCTCTGAAGTTAACAATTTGTTTTTTTGCGTTGATAATCTCAGGACCAGATAACTTGGACAATCTGAAGAAGCTAGCAGAGCAGTTCCAGAAACAAGCTCCAGGTGCAGGTGATGTCCCAGCAACTATCCAAGAAGAGGATGATGATGATGTCCCAGATCTTGTAGTGGGAGAGACTTTCGAGACTCCTGCTGCTGAAGAGGCACCCAAAGCTGCTGCTTCTTAGAGGAGGAAGAAGAAGAAGACGAGCTCACCCGCAAAACCCATCATAAAATGTTTGTCGCTCGACCTTTTTTGAGCACTGTCAGATTCTTGTTTTCTCTAATGCTTGCGAACAGAAAGACTTGGTTTTATTATCACTTGATGCTTTTTGGTCCGAACAGCAATTTTCCGTTTATTGAGGTTAGATCGCTTTTTGTTTACCACCTGTTCAAATGAGTACTTTGTTCCGTCTCTTCAAACACACTTCTTCCAATACAATTCTTGGTTTTGATTAACGATTTCTCGAGATGAAACAAACAACAGTTTCGTACATTTTAATGGAAATTTGAAAGATTTTACATATTTCCAATTATTGGATGTAAACAATTCCATAGAAACACAACACTGTGAATGCAATCAAGTAATCAGGACCGTTTCGTTTTCAATCTCTTCCGCTTTCCCCTGCTGTGCTAGTGTTTCGTAAAGTGGAGCGTTTCGCGTTTCTCGTAGCCAGAGACTCACGACGCCGCTCAACACAGACGCAACACCAAACACGATAAACGACATCATTGCGCTTTCCCTTCCCAACGCAACTAGCAGCGGTGCAGCGGACGCTCCTAGCATAAACGCCTGACGCAAAAGCGATACCGCAGTGTTCCTCACGTTTGTTGGGAACAGCTCGACACAATAGACATATAGAACGTCATACGCAGTGGAGGATGCCATGAACCCAACCGCTTCAACTGCAAGCTGTAACCATTTCGCAACGGATATCGCACGGATCACGCGGTGGATCGAGAGAACCGCGCAGAGTAGACATGCGACTCCTGCGAGGTATGATGAATTCGAGAATAGTGGACGGCGGTTCATGACCCCGAGGAGGAAGCTTCCGATGAAAACTGCTGGAAACTCCATCAGAGCGTTAACAGCAACAGTTAAATAAAGATTGAAGTTGAGATTCTCAGCGTTTAGTTGAATTCCGTAGTAAACAAAACCACTGCCAAATCCAGCCATCATGACCATTATGATTCTTTTCACTGCCCATTTCGTTTTCCAAAACTTCTCTGATGATGAAGTTTGATCATCTCTCTCAGGAATTGGATCGACTAGGCTAAGATCCGCCGGAAGTTGTTTACCGTTAAGCCTCGCGAGTTTCTTCAAGACCACCATGGCTTCTTTGTTACGTCCCTTTACAAGGAGCCATCGAGGAGACTCATAAGCAAAGGGCAAGAGACAAATCGCGTATCCAAGAGGAAGATACGATATGATTCTGTAAAGATTTCTCCATGACTTTCTCTCCAAATAAGCCATGAGTGGCAGAGAGAGAAAACCTAACGTGAAGAAGAAGAAACCGTATTGCCCTACTTGGCCTCGCCATTTTTTACCAACGATCTCGGTCGCGAGTACGATACAACAAGACCCGATCCCTGATCTAAAAAAACCGTTGGCAAAACGCAAGAACGCGTAAACCCAAACGTTTGGTGAAAAGGAGATCGCAAAGGCCGTGACAAAAGTTAAGACACAAGAGAGTAATAGAGTCTTTTTTCGACCAAACCATGAATCAGCAAGATATCCATATACACCAGAACCTGTGAAAAAAAAACAAAAAACAAAAAAGAATCATGTAAAGAGCCCTCACCAAACCATAAAAAATGTTTCTATTTTGATAGACACTCTCCAAACGGTAACTACCAAACTTTTATAAACTAAATATCCATAGCAGTTATTAGGATCCATACCGAAAAGAGATCCGATGAAGAATAGAGTGGAAGGAACAGCCACAAGAAATTTCTGTTGACATATGAGATTCCACTCGGAAACCACAGTGTCACTCTTTGCTCCGATCCATTCCCATTCTCCAGTGGACAATCCACACAAAGACGCGCCCTCCACAATGGCGCCGGTTGCGAGAAGCCTGGCAGCGGGCTGAGCGTCGGAGAAAATGGAAATAAGAGTGGTCTGAGCATCGAAGATCCAAGCTATAGAGACCAAGAGAGCATGCAAGATCTGAGCAAACCCAAGTGCTCCTATGTGTTGCTCGATCACCTCGTCAACTGTGAGTGCGTACCTACTGTTTGGTTGTTGTGATTGATTTGTTGCTTCTCCTTTCTCGGATGCTGATGAATCATTGGATATGTTTGGTGGTGTCTCCATGAGCTTTGGAACTTCTTGTTTAGAAGGTTCCATTATTTGTGTTTTGTTTATGTTGTTTCAGGTGGAGAGATTTTTTTGTTTTAAATTTAGGTTTGTGAGCTTGATATATGTCTTAAGTTAGCGACGGTATATATACACATGGTCGGGGAGTGCTTTTGTATCCAATTTCTCAATCTCGAATAAATAATCTAATCAAAACAGATTGTGCATAACGACTCATTAAATTTTCGTATATAAACAATTAAACTTTTCTTATATTGTGTTTATACTATCTGTTGCGTTTGATTGGTACACGTTCATTAAGTTCTCATGATCATTTATAACTCTGAACGCAATTATGTTGAAAAAAAGAATTACTTTTAATTTGTGAGCGACGTATTAACATAAATGTGACTCTCTCTTTTTCCTTCTTCCCTTTTTTTGTCTACTTCTCTTTCATATTTTTGTCTACAAATGTAACTCACTTTCTTTTTGCAACAAACGTAACTCTTTCGTTCCCACTAATTTAAAGATATTGAAAAAAGAAAATAAACGACAAAACTTACGGTTAGAATGCATGATGCATGACGAGAAAAAAAAAAATTATGATGCATGAGGACAACACATAGCTAAAATTACAAATTGAATAATATGATGTGTAACCAATGCATGTGGATTGCAAACTAAGATGGGTTTGATACTTGTCAAACATTGTTTTGATCTTGATTTCAAAAGTTCGGTTCGTTTTGCGGGTTTTTGGCCGAATAAAACATGAAATTTGAGTTCAAAATTTACAAGAAACCCTTTTGTAAGTGAACGTATTCATCCGTAAGTTGAGTGTTACGTATGGCATACACACTCTTACAATAATATACGGTTCCACGATTAATGTATAGTACTAGATTTCTTTACAAGAAGAAAAAAAGAGAGAAATTTGAGCCGATCATGGAAATTCTCGACAAATTAATGAATCAAAAAATTATTTCATAGTTGATCCCTTTTTGGCTTTTTTCATAATATTCCATATAGTAAAGTTTGTGAAGAGGAAAAAAATTAACTGTAATATATCTGATTAAAAATGAAAAATAAAACAAACAAATCTGAGAAAAAGTCGCAAATAGAAATAATTGCTTGGAAAACGTAACTACGTTAACTTTTTTAGCACTCAATTTTATTCGGTTTGCACATTTAATGGACTCTGTAACTACTCAAGTTTTCGATTTAGGTTATCCAATTATTAAAAAATAAGCAAAAAAGATGATGCATAATTGCATTATTAAAGATTAGTTTATTAAAGAGGTGCGATCATCCCGAGAGCCCATGAAGAAAGTGGGATAAATAGTAGGATTAGGACATTACGTGAGGTGAGGGGTCTATCTATTGGTACGTAGTATCTTTTCGTATATTTGATGTACCTATCTCTATCTACCTTTCTTAATTAACGTTTTTCTATTCTCTAGAATGTGAAAATTCATTTTTCCCTTCAAACCTAGGTATAGGCTCTATATGACTATATCTATGTAAGTTTTTGCAAGCTATCGATCAATACAAAAGATTTCCAAAGGTCGTTTTCCGTGATAGAATCATCCTTGTTTGTTGTTTACAAACATTACACAAACACAAACATATCTAACAAATATATATACTTGGACTTATTACTCCATCTGGAAAACAACATATCGTTCATGAATCTTAGTCACGTGAATATATTAATTATTTGTGTTAATGCTGTTAATTAGCCGAAACTTCTTGTATAAAATTTCAATGTGTTTTTGAGATTACAATATGTTGAAATATACTAACATAATCCTGAGGGTGAATATGCTAGCACTTGAGATTACGTCTTAGTATTATCGTCTAAGTTAGTATAATCAATCATCTACAAACTTTTTCTTGATTAAGATATACTTTTTTTAGGAGGAATATGCGTAGCCAAAGCTCCTTTTTCATGTGTTTTTCTCGTATCAGATGATAAATTGCGTGTGAATTTGTTATTCGTGTATATATCGTGGACAGATGAGAATAAAAGTGTATGTCTATAGGATATATGGCATATTCTACTTTTGATTCCACGGGATTGGTATGTGTATGTCTATAGTTTTTGAAGTCTTTTATATACACTACGTACAAATAATGGAATTATAAGTTTTAGGAGGCAAAAATGAGAAAACAAATTCGTGAGATTATATAGAATATAAGATATGGATGTTTCTATCTATTTATATATATACGCAAACATAAAATAATTAATTAGATCGGTTTAAAGATGAATAGCGGTTCAATGGTTGAAGTGTTCTTAATTATCTTCCCCAAAGGATAGACTATGGTCCAAACCATTTTACCGCTATTTCAATCTTAACTACTACATGTGTTTTGAATGGCCAAATAAAAGAAAAACGTTAATTTTCCATACATTCTGGAAATTAGTCTAGATTCTGGTAAAACATTTACCCAGTTACTAAAAAAAAAAGGGTACTATATATTGCTGATGAAAAAAAGAACAAGTATTATGTTCCGGTCGCCATATATGGCACTAGAGTATCGTACAAGTATAACTGTTCAACTATGTCAACCAGAATTCACAAAAATCACGAGTAAATCATTAATTCAGTCCGAACACACATACATATATACGTATATGATAAAATAGCTAATGCTAAGCATACTTATTATCCGAGTGTTAGTGAACCACATCACGTTATGTTGCAAAGTGACATAAGAAAGAAAAGAATTTGGTCTGCCTTTCATCAATCAGATGAAAGAAGCATAAAATGATGAAGACCAAATATACTCTCACTAGTGGAAGAACTAGTAATGACACGACATAAATGCAATAACCATACCAAATGATCATCCAATCGATAGTTAACCCATTTATATTTGTCTTCTTATGAATTATTTTCCACAATAATAAAAAATTTGGAATATGTAGTTGATCAACAATTAGTGGATGACGAGTTGTGAGAACACTCCAAATGCTATGTTAAAGTTAGGCAAGCTTATATCTTTCTCTTTCTATAAATAAATAAAAACACTATATCTTGGTTCACAATCTCTTGACATTAATGGTATTACAACCTAATAGTTAAAAAATATCAACAAATAAATGAACACGAGAGAAAACATTGAAATCTTTTGCAGTTGTATACTTGTATCCCCAAAATGTTTTGGCAGATTAACCTGTAAGTTGATATGTCAAAATTATGAAATTTATCATGAGAGAACTTTGATTTGATACCATTTTGTGTATCCGTGTTGACGGACCACTTTAAATATTCTCTAAATATATAAATTCGTTAAATAAAATTATTGAGTTTATATATGAAGAAACATAATTAAATACTTTCTTTCCTGAAGAATAATATTACATAGGACATCTATTATACAAACTTGAAGAAAAATTTAGTAGTCAATTTTAAAGTAACTATTGTTATAGTTTGATGGTGAAAAAGGATCGGTTTGCCTCCATGGCTCTGTTACCATGTAAGCAGAATAAAACAAAGAGATTCAAGGTTGAACCTTTTAAGACAAATATCAAGAATGCATCTTTATTGCTTAATTTGGATATGATTGCATCACTTTTCTTATATAGGAGAACAATCTAGAATAAGGATAAGTGGTATTCATATCTCATCGACCCTTGTAGAGAAAAAAAAAGAGTAATGATTTTGAGTAAAAAAAACAACACGGTTTGATAACCGAGTTCACGGCCTCTAACCGCTACGTTTCGGGGAAGAACTCTTGCTCCCAAACTTCACTATATCAAAGGTTACAACACACCACTGATCTTTTTATGTTGTTTTGGTGTTTACAGATTTTTTGTACTCCAGAATAATACAATGATTGCCTTGTGAGAAAGACCACAAACCAAGGAGAGAGACTAGTACACTTGCATCGCTTGGTATCACACGCTTCTACCTCTTTTTCTCACCTGCTTCTCACCTGCTCTTGACATTCTCTTTTATTGTCGATGTAACAATACATATGAAGTAAATATATGGGCCAATGTTGTTTGCAGAGACACTTTGTTTCCTTAATTTCGACTGGCCCAACAACAGCCCACCAGGTGTGTTTTGTCAAACCTAATAGCAAACTCCACCTTTTGACAACAGCACACATTTTCTACGACATCGACGACCGACACAAGCTTCTCCTTGTTTTCCCCGTTTGTGAAACCAAACATTACTGAGTCGATTTCTCCTCCAACAATCTTCTCCGGCGAGACCTTCCATCTCAGGCTAGCAATTTTTGTTCAACCAAATTTTTTTTTCAAATCTGAGACATTCTCGTTGTCTCTTATATTTGCTCCGTTGTTGTGAAATTTTCACAACCTGCTTCGCTAGCAATCAACTCCGGCTGCACTTTCTTCCGACAAAATTGGAGCTTCCCCTTCATCTCCTCTGGTGAATCGAAACGATGTTGTCACCGTTCATCTCAGGTTCCCTCTAATCTCTTTTGTTCTTGTTATGGTGATGATTAACGATTAAATCATCTGAACCCCAAAAATTTGGAACTTAATTTCAGTTTCAAAACACAATTCAGGTGACAAGCATCATTACTTCTCTGTTGCCAAGAGCTGTCCAAATTTCATCCGGTTCAGGCTCTCCATCCTCGAGCCAAACAAGCCCGATCTCGTTACATCTCAACCACTAGACGAAAGGTTTTGAGCGATCGTCAAAACGTGCAAAAAACTTGAGACGGCTTTCCCACTCAGGTCATCTCACAGACCAAGTCCTCCTCTACATTGGAATGTACGCAAAGCAGCTCGAGATGCTCTCCATTACTTCTCTGACGAGATTCACTATTAATTATCACTCCATTCACTGTCACTGCCAACAATCTTAGGTAAGCAAATTTTTCCAGCATTTTCTTTTGCCCTTAGCTGCTGCATCTTAATTTCTGGATTTTGCTCGAGAAACCTTAATCCACCTTTTATGTTTTGTTTCTCGATCGACAGTGGTTTTATGAAATTCTAACTTCGAATTTCATGTTTACTCTCACAACATTTCCACTGATGAACACCTCATGTTCTTCTTCTCCTTGATGACTTAGATAATCTCTTAACCATGAAACATCATCATCTCTCATTGCTGAATTTTTGTTTTTTTTTTTTGTCAGATACTCCACCTGGAACTTGCAACTCTACACCGTTCCAGTACTTAGCAGGTAACACCAACTCCAATTTAAAGCCTTACTCAATTCTGACACTTGAGTACTTCTCACAAAACTAACTCATCTTGTTTCTTCCTGTTTTGTGAGACTGTTGGAGTTACTTGTAACCGCTGCTCCACTTTAGTGGATGTTGAGAAGCTCACAACAAAGCTGGAACTTCTGACCAGGTACTGTAATTAGTTAGAAAATCAGCTGGATTGACTGTTATGTGAATTTTGTGTAGAATTATATCGCCTTGTGACACTATATCTCTGATGAAATGAAATTTAGTGTCTATGTGCTTGGTTCTTTCGTGATGAACTGAATTATTTGCTAGGGCTAGAGCACTCTGTAAATCACAATGAACCATAACACTGTCTTGCTTAAAACCCAATTTTGAACACAAACCTTTCAACCAAATGGCTTCTTTCACTGCTTCAGTAAGAATCATGTACTCTGCTTCTGTCGTTGAAAGAGCCACAACAGATTGTAAACTAGACTTCCAAGAAATTGTGTTTCCACAAACTTTAAACACAAAACCTGTCACTGATCTTCTTCTGTCAAGGTCTGTAGGATAATCTGAATCTGAAAATCCTTCAATGCAAAACTTAGAATCCTTTTTAAACACCAAGTTCTCATTGTATGCACCTCTCACGTACCGTAACACCCATTTCACTGCTGACCAATGATCTCTTCCTGGACTTGACATAAACCTGCTGATAAAACTAACTGCAAATGCTAAATATGGTCTTGAAACAACCATAGCATATATTAAACTCCCCACAACACTTGCATATGGAACTGTTTCCATATGTACAGCATCTGTTTTTCTTTCTTCTTCTGTTAAACCTCTGAGTTTGAAGTGAGCAGCAGTTGGAGTAATCACTGGCCTTGCTTCAAACATTCCAAATGTCTTCAAAACTTTTTCTAGGTAACTTCCTTGAGATAGAATCAATTCCCCTTTCTCTCTATCTCTAGTGATGTCCATAACCAGAATTCTTGAAGCTTTTCCCATATCCTTTATTTCAAACTCCGAATTCAGCTTGTCTTTGAGCTTCCGAATCACAGCCATATTTCCTGAAGCTATAAGCATATCATCCACATAGAGCAATAAGTAAACAGCCTTGTCAGTTTGTGTGTCCCATATGTAAACACATGGGTCACACCTGCTCCTCTCAAACTTCTGATCCTTCATGAATCCATTAAACCTTTGATTTCATAGCCTAGGATACTGTTTTAAACCATATAAGGACTTCTTCAACGCACAAACTTAGTTCTTGTTCCTTTTTTGTATGAATCCTTCAGGTTGACTCATTAGGATCCTCTCTTCTAAGTTCCCATGTAAGAATGTTGTTTTAACATCCATCTGCTCTAGATCAAAATCCATGTTAACAACAAGTGATAACATTAGCCTAATGGACACATGCTTCACCACTGGAGAAAACACCTCATTGTAGTCAATACATTCTTGTTAAGAAAACCCCTTAGCAACCAGCCTGGCCTTGTACTTTTGTTTTTCAACTCCTAGTATACCTGGCTTCAACTTGAATATCCACTTGCATCCAATCAGTTTCTGCTTTTTAGGTTTCTCAATTAGATCCCAAGTATGACTCTTTTTATGAGAATCCATCTCTTCTTTCATGGCATTTTTCCATTGCTTCATTTTACTACTTTTCATAGCTTCTTCATAAGAGTTAGGTTCTTCTATCTCTAAGTCTTCTGCTGCTGCCAATGCATAGGCTACAAAATCTGCTTCTTCAAATAGAGAAGGAGGCCTTATGTTACTCCTTCTCTTCCTGTTCCTTGCCAGCAAATAGTCATCTAGAGACTGCTCATTTTCAGAAGTAGTAACATCCTTATCTGCTTCTGATTCCTCTGAACTTTCTGAGCTTTCTGAACTTTCTGAAGAATACATTTCTCCACCTTGAGATGATGCTTCATCTGATTCATCAGAGTCTGAATAACCAATGGAAGGACCCCTGATAAGGTCATGGCTGAATGATACTTTTTTCCAGCCATTCTTCAACTTTTTGTACGCCTTTTCACCTTCTTCTTTCCCTTTATCTGTGCTGCCCAATGTATCCTTGAACAGTTCACTCTCATTGAACACCACATTTTTACTTGTTGTGCATTTCTGATCTTCCGTTAGCCAAACTCTATATCCTTTAACACCAAACGGATATCCCATGAATACTTCTTTGACAGCTCTTGGATGTGTCTTGTCTTGTGTCACATGAACAAATGCTGAACAGTCAAACCTTCTTAAGTGACTCAAATCTGGTTTTGAACCTGTCCACACTTCCTCAGGTAGCTTAAAACCAATTGATGAGTTTGGTGTTCGATCGATTAAATATACTGCTGTTGAAGTAGTTTCAGCCCAAAACTCTTGACCCAATCCAGACTCAGCAAGCATACTTTTAACCTTCTCCATAATGGTCTTGTTCATTCTCTCCGACACACCATTTTGTTGTGGTGTATACGTACACGTCCTGTGCCTCTTAATTTCCGCTTCTTTACACAAGTTGTCAAACTGTGTATTACAGAATTCGAGACCGTTATCTGTCCTTAAGTACTTAATCTTCTTCCCAGTTTGATTCTCAACAGCTTGTTTCCATTCTCTGAACTTGTGAAATGCTTCATCTTTAGTCTTCATAAAATAAACCCATACTTTCTTTGAGAAATCATCAATGAACCTTACAAAGTACTTGCAACCACTAAGATTTTCTGGGGTAGAAGGAGATCCCCAAAGATCAGAATGTATATAATCCAATATACCTTTGGTGGTGTGTTTGGCAGTTGGAAAATTTTGTTTGTGAGATTTTCCAAGTACACAACTCTCATAAAATTCCAGCTTGTCTACGTCTTTTTCTGACAAATAACCTTCTTTAACCAACACATTCATGTTTTTCAAGCTCATATGACCTAGCCGAGAATGCCATATGCTAGTCATATCAACTTCTGGTCTTGCAACAACCACTTCTCTTTTAACTATCTTTCCTTGTAGATAGTACAACACATCTTGATACCTTCCTGAGATAACTTTCTGCCCATCTTTATAGAAAGTGACTACAAAGTCTTTCCCTTCATACTTGCAGCCGCTTTTCTCTAGTTAACCATATGAAATGAGGTTCCTTCCCATTGTAGGTATGTACCTTACATTTGTTAATATAACCACATAATCATCTGGATTTAAGATCTTGATCTTGTCAATCCCCTTCACTTCACTGTGAGTCATATTGCCCATTAAAACTTTGCCACCATCAAATTCTTTTAAGTCAAATAGAGAGTCCTTGTATTGTGTGATGTGAAAACTGCAACCAGAATCTATAACCCACTCATTTTTAGTGTGTTGTGGGCTGACTGCTAGTACTAGAGGCTGCCTAGGTTCTACTGTGACGTTTGCTGAGCTTGACATTTTGTTTGAGTAGTTTTTTGGACAGTCTCTCTTCCAATGTCCTGCTTTCGCACAGATAAAACAACTCTTCTTGTTTTTGCTGTGTTTTGATTTGAAACTTGACATGCCCCTACTCCTTGAACGTCCTCTCCCTGGTTTGTCTTTACCCTTGTTAAACCTCTTTTCTGATCTAGCCCTTGTCTCAATGTACAGTCTTTCACTTTGAGGTCTTGAGAGTTTTCCACTTTCTGCTAATTCTCTCTCCTTTGATTTTGCGGCCCCAATCACCTCATTTAAACTCAAAGTGTCTCTGCCATACTTAAAGGTCTCTTTGAGCTGATCATATATGTTAGATAGAGAGCTCAATAACAGTATAGCCTGCACCCCCTCTGTGACATCTACTCCTATATTATTCAGGTCAACCACCAGCTTAAGGAAGTCATCTACATTCTCATCTATGCTTTTAGAATCAAACATCTAAAAAGTATATAACCTGAGTTATAGGTAGATGCGGTTAGGAAGGGATGTCTCCATGTAAAGTCTGTTTAGAGTAGACCATATTGCTGCTGCTGTTTCACAGTTTGTAATCTTCCTTAGTACTTGATTTCCCACATTGAGTACTATAAGATCTTTGGCCTTCTCTGATTTTTCAAACTTGACAGGATCTATGTTTGGAGACTGCATGGAACCTTCACTGGTGCCTGTTTGAGACTCTTCTTGTGCTGCTGCAACCTCTGCTGTATGTGGATCCTTCAGCAACTGCTCATCCTCCAGAATCTCCTTCAACCCTAGAACACCAAAGTGAGCCATCATCCTGATTTTTAACAAGGAGAAATCACCGGTTCCATCAAACATGTCCACTTCAACCCGAATGTTACTCATCTTGTAAGTCTCTCTGAAACCCTAGATCTGATTCTCCTTTGAACCGTTCACCGCTCCTGGTGCTCTGATACCACTTGTAGAGAAAAAAAAAGAGTAACGATTTTGAGTAAAAAAAACAACGCGACTTGATAATCGAGTTCACGGCCTCTAACTGCTACGTCTCGGGGGAGAGCTCTTTCTCCCAAACTTCACTATATCAAAGAAAAGGTTACAACACACCACTGATCCTTTTATGTTGTTTTGGTGTTTACAGATTTTTTGTACTCCAGAATAATACAATGATTGCCTTGTGAGAAAGACCACAAACCAAAGAGAGAGACTAGTACACTTGCATCGCTTGGTATCACACGCTTCTACCTCTTTTTCTCACCTGCTTCTCACATGCTCTTGACCTTCTCTTTTATTGTCGATGTAACAATACATATGAAGTAAATATATGGGCCAATGTTGTTTGGAGAGACACTTTGTTTCCTTAATTTCGACTGGCCCAACAACAGCCCACCAGGTGTGTTTTATCAAACCTAATAGCAATCCTTATTTTGGAGAGCTTGAAATCTGTTAGCGAGCTGGATTGAAGGTGAAGATAAATCAATACGAGCATATAAATGTTGGGAGTCATGCTCTACTTTTGGTCAATAAAATTGTTGCTTGTGTTGACTATGCTTTGGGCTTGATGGACCTCGTCTTCTGTTGGGCATGTTCTACATTCTTTACACAAGAATATCGATTGCCGCTTCTCGAGATACTCCATGAGCCACACTGCAAAATCAATACAAGACTTCCTCCCTTAATTGAGACTATTGTGCGGGAAAAAAACTAGGCATCTAATTCAAAATCGTATGAAGTCAAAACTTAATGTGCAGAATGCAAAAACTAAGAAAGAGAATATCAATACCTTTCCTTGAGAAGATGATGCTATTTGAGGAATAGTTAAAGATATCATTTCATCAAATGCATCTTTGTATGCAAATATCGTCTTGGCCAGCAGCTCATCGTTCATTCCAACTGTACAAGTAGGCAAATGATGAGAAATCAGAAAGACTCAAATTCAGCATAATCGAGACACCATTTAGAGGATGTGAGGAATATTTATTGATCAAGAAACAAATATCCCTGGATTTTCTCGGTAAAAAGTATTCAAGGTGTGAGAAATTTTAATGTATCGATCAAGAAACAATCGCTAAGCATTTTGCAGTGAACAAATAATCAGTGAATTCCAAATTTTCTCGGAAAAATTTAACAAAAACAAGCACAATGCATCTTCTAGTGTCCAAGCGATCAACAAATTCCAGATTTTTTTGGGAAAACCTAACACACTTACGAGAACTTTCTAGAAAAAATTGCAAAAAGAAAAAGTAAATAACCTCGAAGAGCTCCCTTGACCTTCGTTCAAGCAAAGGAAGGGGAGCCGCGAGTCTTTCATCCTCTAAGGTCCCAATATGCGAGTGCCTCAGATTGTGAACGATATGTAGCGGGTTTGATTTGAGATCGTACTCTTCCTTGTATTTGATTATTGTTTTGTTCAAATCCCAACGGTATTGATCAAGATAACGGGATCACATCTTTTTTAGTCACTTGACCAGCCATAACTTGGAATGAAGAAATGAGTAAACCGTGTTGTCTCACATATCGTACCCGATGCAGTATGTGCGGTGTGATTCCTGAGCGGAAAACATGTATTGCTACTACATATACATCCACTTGAGGTAAATGAGTGCTATGATTTGAGTTGCTCACGTTGCCTCACATAACCGATCAACAAATTCATAATCCATCGTTAGCGAAAGAATGTTTTCTCTAATTTGGGTCTATGGTATTCTGAAAATATTATGGTCTTCTTTGCTTTGCCTTGAAGCTCTTTATAAAACAGATCGTAAACTCACAATTCAAAGATGAAGGCAAGTCAAGAAACACATATAAACCCAAAAATGCTTCATTGTTGGCCAAATCACGTAGGCAATCCACAATTTCATCAAGAATTTTGGGATAAGCTCATTATCTACTTTGATTTAATCAGAAATTTTTGAAGTGCAAATTATGATCAGAAGAAATTGGTTATGTAGGTAGAATTTGCTCATAGAAATAAGAATTTTGATTTTTGTTCAAATAGAAAGGAAAAAAATGATTTGTGAGCGAATGATAACTAACCAAATAATCATTACGATGGGAGAAGCGTGAGATTAATTTTTTAAAAATATTAAAAGAACTCGTTGAACTGTTAAATTATGTTATACTGTTTTTTGATGTCATCTTATTTTTTTAAAACAAAAAAACGCAAATGACAAAGTTTATAGAAATGCGTATCTGGATCTACTGTTTTTGGGCTAAAGGCCTAATTTCACTTCTTGGCCCATTTTTAAAAATTGTTTTATTCCAAATTTTTTTTAATTCGAATTTCTATATTTTTTGATATTTCCGATTTAGAAAATTAGTAAAAGATACAAAACCAAATCTGCTATTGTATATATACAGTTTTCAAAAGAATTTGATTTAGATTAGGACTCGATTTAACCATTTTAACCAAATTAAGATTCCATTGAGGAAACTTGAAACTTAAAACTATCCACAATAATAACCAGAATATGATACTTGAAGGTCAATCTATTTTGATCAATCAAAGATCAAGCTTTCATAGAGATCTGGTCAACCAGATGGATCATATTCACATGAATGTTAAAAGCCCGAAGACGAAAGGACCCGCATGAACCTCGTGCTCTCAAGTCTCGGCTACACTTACAATAAATAAAAAAATGCATTTGATGAAAGAGATAGGGTCCTCTATACTGATCTTCGATATTAGTAGTACCCATAAATGTGACATTTTTCATTGTTGTTTTATTATTTTTTATATAGTGAATGACTAGGAGAGACTGATTATCAAAACGTGGGAGATGTTAACTTGGATATTTTATCGGTGATTAAAGAAAAAATATATATGAAGAACCAAGACAGTGGAAACTAAAGTTTTTAACATAAAAAGAACAGACAAATGGAGATTGCCGTCGAAAAACTAAATGGGCCTAAAGAAATGAGCTAAGCCCAAACGAGGTAATTGACTATATTTTTTAAGCCGCAGTCACATCCCTGAGATGAGCATATTCGTTGCATCACACGGTCCAACTAATCATAATAACACAACTACTTCACTATAGTACAACGATTTAAATTTGTGGATAATAATAATATAACTCATAGCGTTGGCGACATAGCGACTCGGAGTAGTGTGAGGAAACGACAACATATGGGACACGTGACTTTAGCTAAACAAAGTAACAAACAACTTTCCCCACGTGTTAAATCAAACAATATAATTCAGATTTTTTTTCTTTCTTTAACATCTCAATATAATTAAAATCTTTAATAGGAAAATGCTCTTTCACAATATATAAAAAAAAGGGAAAAATGCTGAGAGCTTTCTAGAATCCAACTTGCTCTTTTAAACTTTTTATTAGATGCTACGCATCTATTAAGCGACTGTTTAGAGATTTTATTTAATTAATTATTTTCATGTCCACCATCCATTACACTAATCTCCACACATGAACTCCATTACTTAGTCGGTAGAACTTTTAAACTTTTAGCACAGGATCAGTACTTGCTAACCGCAATTGAAAAACAAAATACTAAATATTCAAACATAAGACATAATAAACTAGAAAATGTTGTGAATAAAAAAAATGGATAAAATTTTAATAATTGATTTGGAGAAAACGAATTAAAAAATGACCATATAAAGAAAAAACAAAGTTGAGAAATGAGAAATAAAAAACAAAGAGAAGCAAAACGCGAGAGACCGACGCAGTTTTGGCAAACACGCGTCGAGCAGGCACTGCTCCGACACCACACTAAACCTTCAGTCGTGTTTACATTCTTCACTCTTCTTATTTTCAACTCAACACTCTCCCATTCACCCTTTTATTTTAATATTATTATTTCACTTGTGTAATTATATTCCTTCTTACTTTAGTAGATAATTAAGTTTACCTCGGTATTGACTTATAGTCTGGGAATATTAAATTACATAAAAAAGAAATTGTTTATAACGACGAGTGAAGATGGTGTCTTATCCGAAGAAGTTGTCAATTTTTTATATTTATCGGAAGACGATTCAGAGTGATAATAATGAGTTTTTAATTTTTGATTCTACATCAGAATAATGTAAAAACAGATAAATCGACACGAAATATTCGTACCCAACCGCATATCATTATTTATGTAAACAATTACTTTCAATATTAACTTTTATGAGTCAATTATATAAAGTTGTTGATAAAAACAAATTTGTTTATAAAAAAAAATATAACTGATCTTTTATACATGTACAATAAGTCAAATGACAATTAATACAAAAACGGAATAAATACTTAAAATCTTAAATCATTTTTTCAAAGATTAACAACGAACTAAAGAATTATGGTTTAATGGTAGAGTTTTCTACTATAAATATATTTTTTTTGTTAAAAGCCTAGAAAGATATATTATGTATATTTTTTTGTTAAAGGATTTAGAAAGATATACTATATTACCTATATATATAAAGAATATGTGATATATACCGCATAAAATATCTACATAAAGTAACCAATTGACCAGCATTGAACCAACTCTATCCGTTTAATAATTTGTGTCTTTACAATTTCTTAACACCAACATTGATATTTTACGAAACCCTTATATAAAAAACAATCATTGATATTTCACGTATATAACAAAAACTTACGAGAAAACAAAAATTCCTTAATGGCATTTTTCAGAAAGCTTCATCAATCACCACACAATAAAAAAGGGTTAATTTAGTTGTTATGTCTAACGTCCTCGTGATCTCCAAAATTACATTTAATCTATATTTAGCTAATTATATTCAGAAAGAAATATATAATGCATAAGGTCATGAGCACATTCGATGTATAAACAAAAGAAACAATTAGTTTCCAAAAAAAAAGAAAAGAAACTATTACCAATTTAGATTTTTATTTGCAATGTGACTAGATTTGTGGTGTTGTAATGACGTAATCATGTCTACATTTTCTAATTTTTTTTTGCTATCTATAAATATAAAAATATGATTATTATGTGTAATAAATATCGCAATCCTCTTTTATTAATTTTAGCTAGATACAAGTTGTTTTTATTTATTATATATCCCTTTTATTTATTTTGTTAGAAACAAAAATAAAGATCAACAAAAGTCTTCAGTTTCATACTTTGGGGGGTTTGGTTTATTAAAAAAATTGAAAATTAATTACATAATAAATAAAAAAGGATCAGAGTGAGTGAAAGAGAGAGAGAGAGAGAGAGAAGAAGCGTTTCGTCCTCTTCGTTTCCTTCTTCCATTAATACAAAGCAATCCTACTCATAAAGCTTTTATTCATCTCTCTACTTCAGTTTCGCTGTCCCCGTTTTTCATCTGAGAACTAAAAAGAGTTAAAACTTTAACCTCGGAATCTTGAAAAAACAAAACCCAGTTTCCGATTCTCATTTTCCCCCTTATAATCGAAAGTTTCGATTTTAAAAAAAACCCAGAAGCTGTGTGTTCTTGTTCTTTGGTGGGTTATCTTCTTCTTTTTTTTTTTTTTTTTTTTTTGGAGGGTTTATTTAAAGGGATAAAATTTGGGTGAGAATCTGAGTGTTGGGATTTACAGAAACGATTAAAAGGAAAGAGAGTTATACTGGGAATTATAAAGCTACCATATTGGGATTTGTGGTGTTTTTATTAATGAGAGAAGACCAGAAATTATTAAATTTCCAAACTTTGTGTTCCTTTTCGTGGACTCGAATTTGTTTATAAAGATCTTAAATCAGAGAGATTGGGAACAAGAAGAAGAAAGAAGAAGAGGAGTGTAGAGAATGTGGTGGTGGTGTTCTTCAGCAAAAGGCCGTTCGAATCTGGAGAGGTTTCTTTTAGGAATCACTCCTAAGCCTCCTTCATTCTTTCTTCCTCAGGTAAAATATTTTAATTCTTCTTCTCTTGAGTAATCCTCGATTTGGGGGTTATTAGAGTCTTAAGTCTCAACTAATCATTTTTTAAAAACTATTTTAATCGGCTTTTCTCCTCTTAATTCTGGTCTCTAATCAACAGATTTTGTCCTAAAGGTCTTATTTTTAATCACGGGTGATGTATCAGACAACCCTAAGAACTTGTAATATTTTAATGATTTGGTGTGAATTTTCAGATGAGATTTGGCAATAGAGACAATAATTGCATGGTCCGTCAAGGGGAAAATTATCTATCCCTTTAAATGGTGTCACATCATTTTATGGATTCTATAACACCACGTGGAAACGTGCGACAGAATTAGCTTTACTGAACCATTTATATTATTATTATTATTATTATTATTATATTCAATCCAATAGCTAAGTACTGAGTTTTAGTGGGTATATCCTCTGGATCTGTTTCATTAGAGGGCTTGTCTTATTCAGTAATCTTGGTTTATATGTGTGATTATGGATTAACAGCTTTATTGTGCAATACATGTTAATCCATAGCTTTGTACAACAGTGGTGAATACTAAGATCATGTTGTTGCAGAGCTGCTTGAATTGATCTGAACAGCTTAATCATAGTTGTATTTGGGGTAATTTGGAATTTATGACATGACATTATCAGCTAAACATTGGCCTTTAAGTGGTTTGCATTTGAGCTTCGAGTGTTGGTTGCAGAGCTGATTGAGTGATCTTGACAATTTGTGGCAGGAACAGGGAAAGGAGGAGATCGAGTATTTCAGGCTTGGTGATCTCTGGGACTGTTACGATGAGATGAGTGCATATGGCTTTGGATCACAGGTCAATTTAACCAGTGGTGAAACCGTTATGCAATACTATGTGCCTTATCTATCCGCCATCCAAATCCACACTAACAAACCCGGCTTGATTTCCAGGTTACTTTTCCCATTTGATTTTAAGACATTTAAGTTTGTTGTGATGAGCTTAGATATTCTTAACAATCATTGTCTTGTATGTTTGACAATGAAAGTTTTAGGACATGTCTCTAGATGTTTAATGTCCGGAGTTCCTTGTTTTGTCCTGAATATTTTTGGTGTTGCAGGAACCAGAATGAGGTGGTTGAATCTGAGAGTAGCGAGTGTTGGAGCGATAGTGAGAGCGAAAAGTTGTTGTCAAGGTCAATGAGCAATGATTCGAGCAAAACATGGGATGCTGTCTCTGAAGATTCGGTTTCCGATCCGGATGGTACGCTGTTACTGAAAGATAGACTTGGTTATCTTGACTTTAACTACATCGAAAGAGATCCTCCATACAAGCGGGTTCCCTTAACTGACAAGGTTCTCTTCCATCCCTTCGTTTCTTAGTAACCGCAATCTCTTTTATAAACTTTGGTTTTGATACAGAAGTACTGTTCTTGATCCTTGTTCAGATAAATGAATTGGCGGAGAGATATCCGGGACTCATGACCTTAAGGAGTGTTGATATGTCTCCTGCAAGTTGGATGGCTGTTGCGTGGTGAGTAGTTTGTTGTTGGTTAACACAACCGTTCCTGTTTCGTTAACCCGTAGAAACTTAGTTTTTGTACTTCCATTGAGTGATGATTTGATGAATTATAGGTACCCGATATATCACATCCCAACCTGCAAGAACGAGAAAGATTTGTCGACAGGCTTCCTAACTTATCATACTCTATCTTCAACTTTTCAAGGTACGTATTATCATTAACTTTCCTCGAACTCATTGCTCAGTGCCGTAGAAACAAGCACCATTTCTGGTTTTTTATTGTTAACGGCTTTAAAAGCTGCAGATAATTTGGTGGAAGGAGATCATAGCAACAACAAAGGCCAAGAAGAAACAGAGTGTTGTGAAGAATCTGTTATCAACAAGAAAATCCCATTGCCTCCATTTGCTTTAGCTACATACAAAATGCAAGGAGATCTTTGGGGAAATACAGGATTTGACCACGACAGGTTGGTTTATCTTCAGAGATCTGCGGATTCATGGCTGAAACAGCTCAATGTTGATCACCATGACTATAACTTCTTCATGAACTCGAACTTCTAAGATCAATCGGGCCCTCCATTGTTTTGTCTATCCTTCTCCAAACCTTAAAAAAAAAAACTCATAACCCTGAACTTTGTCTATGTTGTTTCAAGCTCCTCTCCATGTCTCTGTGTTTTTGTTTCGTTTTGTGTTTTTTTGTCTGGCTCGTTGTGTTGTTTTAGGTAGCAACCGCCATCGCGGAGTTTTTCCTCCTGTTGAAAGCCAATCATGGAAGTTTCTAAGAAGAAAACAGAGTTTTGTTTTCCTTTCTTTTCTTTTTTGGTTTTACGGCGATGAGAAAACAAGAAAAGTTTTTTTCTTGGGTAAGACCATGATTGTAAATGGATCTGTGAACAGAGTACTATGTCTTGTACTTTTCTGTCTAAATATATATATATATATATATATATATATATATATATAAATCTGTGTCTTTCTTGTATGTCGGTAAGAGACGAGGAAGACGAGCCCACTGTTTGGTAGATTTGATATGTCCTGTTGTTTGTTTTCAAGATTTTTTTAATTTGGTGTTGAATGTTATGATGACTTTATTTTTGTCTTTACCATAATTTAGTTACATTATATTTTGATACTTTTATCTCTACGTCCTTTCAATTAATTAACTAATAGTTAAGCTTAATATATTTTGACTTAAGGGTTGATATATTCTGACTCATTCTGCAACGTATTAAGAAACAAATCGAAACTTCAAAGAATTAGGTCATGTTGAAACAGTCAGACTTTCTAGTTGAACAATTTTTTTTTGCTATATTGGTGATATTTTTACTGATGAAAACAGGTAGTGATGTTAATATGGTAAGTCCACCTCATTTAAGCCCACTTCATTTAAGCCTAATTCTATTTAACTTTAAATCCATATAAACCTATTTAAGTTTGAACCCAATTAACTCCGCCCATTTAAATTTTCTTGACCCATTTAAACCCATATATTATTGCTTTGCTGTAAACATTTGATTAATTATTAATTAATTCATTAAATTTAATTGATAAATAATGATATAATTATACATATTATTTTGCAAAACATAAAAAAAATATTTTTGGTAATAAAGTACAAATTTAAAGTTTTGGTGGGAAACCCAATTTTGGAGTTTGGCGAAAAAATACGGTTTTGCGGTTTTGACGGAAAAACACGGTTTTGTGAGAATATTTTTGGGTGATAAACACACATTTTTGCAGTTTTGCCAGAAAAATGTGATTTTACGGTTTTTGCGGAAAAACACGATTTTGTGGTTTTGGCGGGAAAATGTGGTTCTGTGATAATATTTTTGGGTGATAAAACGCACTTTTGCAGTTTTGGTGGGAAACACACAATTTTGCGGTTTTGGCGGGAAAACACGGTTTTGTGGTTTTGACGGGAAAACGCGATTTTGTGAGAATATTTTTTGGGTGATAAATCGCACTTTTGCAGTTTTGGCGGGAAACACAAAATTTTGCAGTTTTGGCTGGAAAACGCGGTTTTGTGAGAATATTTTTTGGATGATAAAACACATTTTTGCAGTTTTGGCGGGAAACACACAATTTTGCGGTTTTGGTGGGAAAACACGGTTTTGCGGTTTTGGCGGAAAAACACGGTTTTGCGGTTTTGGCGGAAAAACGCAGTTTTGTGAGATTATTTTTGGGTGATAAAACGCAATTTTGCAGTTTTGCCGAAAAAATGTGGTTTTACGGTTTTGGCGGGAAAACACGGTTTTGCGGTTTGTCCAAAAAAACATGATTTTGAAAAAAATATTTTTTGGTGATAAAAAACGCGATTTTACGGTTTTAGTAGGAAACACGGTATTGCGGTTTTGGCTAGATTATCCTTATTAAATATTTAATAATATTTTGTATTTTTGTTATTAGGATTTAAATGGGTACAATGGATACCCATTTATTTGTGTTAAAACTCATTTAATAAATGGGGCTAATTGGGGTAACCCATTTAACTCCATTTAGTTTTTTTTCAAAAATGGGTTTAAATGGACTTATTATCATAAGTCATACCCATTTAATAAATGAGGAGTCTATACCCAAATTAACATCACTAAAAACAGGTAAAAAAAAAGTCTATCTTTTTTTTTTTTTTTTTTTTCTTGATGAATCAGTAAAACATCCATCTGACCCAAATAAACCCTTGCAAATAATAATTGAATCTTACGTCTTTAGAGATTTGAAATGACTTTTTTTTTAATTGTGTAAATAGCATAAATAAAATCAGTGTACAAATGAAACTAAAATTTAAAACATAAAAAATTAAATTAAAATCAGTAAACCAAAAAAAAAAAATCCTATGTGATAATAATATTTTCAGAATGGAAAAAAAATTATGATTTTTTTCCAACAACTACATTTATGGTTTGCTTTATAATGTTTTTCTTATTTTTTATGGGGTCAAAATTTTCTCTATATTTTATTCTCGTGTCATTATTTTTGAAGAGATATTAAGATTCGCTTTTATTTTGTTAGCTGGATATGTTTTTTTTTATTATTCTTTTTTTTGGGCAAATTATTTGGTTGGAAATTTGGAATTTCAATTAACCAACCATCTCTCTCTCAGTATTCTTCTTCTTCTTCTTCTTCTTCTTCTTGTAAGTGACAAGGAAGTAAACAACATTACGCGTTTTCTTCTCTTCTTGATTCCTTCGCAAGAAATCTTCTCCACGTTTTCTAAACAATAGTGGCAAATCGAGAGAGACTTTGTTGCCTTCCCGGAGATGGTTTCCTTTGCTGGTTTCGCTTTCGTATTCGGATTCTTACTGGGGATTCTCGCGATCGTTGCGGCCCAAGTTATAGGGTTTTTTTATCTTGTGAAGCGTTTGAATCGGAAGAGTTATCGACATGAATCGAATTCGAGTTCTGATCCAACCCTCAAGAACTTTGATCCTCGCCAGTCCATCGATTTCAGTCTCAACAAACAGGTGACCAATTTTGTGAACCTCCTGAGTTTTAAAGTTTCCTGCTTTCTCTTTAGTTCCGCAGTAAACATTGAGTCTCTTGCATTGGAAATCTCAACGAAACCCTAATTTAGTTGGATAACTGAGGATTGAGTAGATTATCCCTGATTTTGAATCCAAGATTAAGAAAATGTGAGTTCGGATTAGTCGGAATTGGAATCTGGTGGTTTGGTTTAGTGGCAGTTTTGATCATTGTCTCTATTTTTAGATCTTTGTAATGAAAGCTGTTTGATTTCATTGTCTTTATGCCTATATCTCAGGGAGTGATCTGGATTTTGGAAATGGATGAAAGTGTAAGGGATTGGATGAAGGAGAAATTACCTAAAGAGCAAAAGAAAAAGAGAGTAGATCTCTTGGAGGTACATCCAGTTAGGAGATTTGCTCGTATCAAAGACCATAAGCTCATCTTGTCTGATTCAGATGGTACTCAGACTCCTATTTCTTTGAAAGGTTGCTTTGTTGACGCTGTTTCAGGGTCTGGACCAACTAGGAAATGGTAAGATTTTCGAAAGTTTATTTCGCGAATCCTTTTTTTTCTTTTCGAAAGTGTCTCAGGTTTCTTAATCGTATCCCTTTGTTTGGGTTATGTTTTCTTAGGGCTAAAAGATTTCCTATACAAATAGAAAGCAAAACTTCGGTCTTGTACAAGGGAAATCGAGTGTTTTACATTTTCTTAGAGACTTCTTGGGAGAAGGAGTCATGGTGTAAAGCTCTTCGTCTTGCTGCTTGCGAGAATCAGGAAAGGTTTATTTGGTCCACCAAATTGAAAGACGACTTCCGAAACTATTTGGCTTCCCTTAATGCTGCATATCCTTCTTTTATGAAACCATCAGCTGGGTTTAGTTTTGAGTCATTGGACAAGGGGCTTAAAGCGGATGGCCCTTCATCAAAGGTTCGTTTATTCTGGAAGAAATTTTCAAAAAAGTGCTCAACTAAAGTGAATTTGCCCCCATTGGACAAGAAGACTTCAACCCGTCCTTACCAAGATTCTCAATCTACCGGTAGCTCTGGAAAGAGCACCCCAGCAAGAAAGATGCAAGGTAACATCCCTGAGGAAACCGATGTCCAAGTTTTCTCACGTTCTTGGAGCCACAGCAGTCATGTATCAGATGTCGATTCAGAAGACAAGTCTTTTGATGAAGGAACATTGACATTGAACGTACTAATTTCCCGGCTGTTTTTTGATGTCAAACAGAACACAGTGCTGAAGAATTTAGTGCGTGAACGAATCCAGGTCTGTTCCATGAATATGAAAGCTTTCAGTAAATCAGGAATTTGGTTGCATTTATTTTTTATCTAACTTCTTTTTTGGTTAAACAGCGGGTAATGTCCAACATGAGAATTCCCAGCTACATAGGCGAATTAATCTGCTGTGATGTAGACATTGGAAATCTCCCGCCTTATATACACAGTACAAGGATTCTTCCAATGGAGATGAATGGTGTGTGGGCGTTCGAACTAGATATTGAATACACTGGCGGTGCGGGACTTGAAGTTGAAACTCGGGTTGATGCCCGAGAGGAAGATCTGCAGAAAGGCATAGCTGAGGGAAAGTTGCAGCCAAATTCTGCTGGGGATGTTCCACCAGATCTCCTTGAAGGTCTTGAAGATTTCGAAAAGCAATTAAGTGTCCCCGGAGGAACTGTTGATGCACAAGATGTGAAAAATGGTGGAACCGATAAAGCTGGTTAGTACGGTATTTGCTGATTGGTTTATGTATTCATCTAATCATTTTGCTTGTGATCTTGCATAATGCTTAGACGCATTAGACCAAGGATGATAAAGTAGATTGATTTTTATCTGTGCAGATGAATCTAAGGGATCAAAAGGTACAAAAGCAGCTCCGAACAATGGATCCAAGTGGAAGTCTATTCTGAAGAACATCGCTGAACAAGTTTCCCAGGTTGATCTTCGTTTTTCTGTTATGTTTAGAAGACAGTTTTGTTGCTTATTGCTCTTTTGGTTCCCAGTGCCCAAGCTTCACGACCTCAAATTGTGGCGTGATTAATAGGATCTGAAAGCAGAATAGGAGCACTTTTTTCTTAGCTCTTGTAGTGTCTTAGACTATCTCTATTTGTAAAACTGCAGGTCCCAATTACTTTGTCTATAGGGGTGTCTTCGCTTCGAGGGACACTCTGCGTACACATGAAGCCGCCTCCATCTGATCAACTGTGGTTTGGCTTCACAAGCATGCCCGATATTGAATTCAACCTTGTCTCTTCTGTTGGTGAACACAAAATCACAAACAGCCATGTTGCTATGTTTTTGGTCAACCGGTTCAAGGTAAGCTGTTGCGTCTTTTTTTTTTTTGTTTCTGAAGGAATTTGAACTAACCATAAGACAAAAACAAATTCTGCAGACGGCGATACGAGACGTCATGGTGCTCCCCAATTGTGAAAGCATTACCATTCCTTGGATGACAGCTGAAAAGGATGATTGGGTCGAACGCAATATTGCTCCATTCATGTGGTTGAATCAAGACTCGACCAGTGATCACGACAGCTTCGAAGCTGCAGAAGGGAAATCTAAAGCTGACCAGCCGCTGAATCCTGAACAAATGCAGAAAACTGCCACTGTTCCCCAGAAGGCAAGAATTGAGGAAGAACATGTGTCTGCACCATCAGCTAGTTCCACAGCTCCTATAGAAGAGAGTGAAAAACCCTTTGAAGAACTCAAGACTCCGCTGCTTTCCAGCAGCGAAAAGCAGAATACAGTAGCACGAGGAAGCAGTGCTGGAGATATTATTCCGGGTATTGTTCAATCACCGTCTATGTCGTCGACTGTTTCAAGCGAAGAGGATGATTCGAATTCGAAGGGAAAGAAAATGGGGACAGCAAAGGCGAGGATGTTCGATTTTAGGAAGAAAGTGGGAGAGAAGTTTGAAGAGAAGAAGCGTCACGTGGAGGAAAAAAGTAGACAGATTGTTGAAAAGATGAGAGGACCTTGACACAGGTTTTTAGAACAAGAAGAAGAAGCAATTTTCTTTTTTTTTCTTTTTCAGGTTTCAGACAAAACAAACTGATAGACAGAAGAAGAAAGTCGATAGATTAGATTATAGGGTATTGGTACTTGTATTCTATATGTTTGGTAAAAAGATCGAGCATTGCGAAATCCTTCTTTATTCTTATTATTACAACAAACAAACAGTAGCATCAAAACACAGTACCTATGCAAGGCAAGTGATTTCATACACACAGAGAGCTTGAACAACGACCAAAAGCAGTGACGTAAGGAAATGATCCATCTAGTAATCTTCAGGAGCCAAGGGCTGGTGTGTGTGGTGGGTAGGTGGCTCAGTGGGTATGATCATGTACTCATATATAAGGGCGGCTATAGCGCCACCGATGAATGGTCCTACCCAATAGATCCAGTGGTCATGCCACCTCCATCCTACCAATGCTGGACCAAAGGCTCTAGCTGGATTCATTGACGCACCAGAGAATGGTCCACCCACCAAGATGTTTGCTCCAACTATGAGTCCGATTGCAAGTGGCGCTATGATCCCGAGGCTTCCACGTTTCGGATCAATCAGAGTGGAATACACGACGTAGACTAAGCCAAATGTTAAAATGATCTCTAGAACAAGTCCATTAACCGCTCCAACACCTGATGCTACACGGAAACCAACTGGTCTCTGCATGAACACAACAAACTTTTTTTTAAGTCTTTATTCGTTGAAATTGACTTCTAACTCGAAGCCAACGCCACTAAATACTAGCTCACATATATTTGATGTTAATTAGTGTTACCATGCCGTTTGTAGCGAGCCTTAACAAGAGACAAGCGAGGATGGCTCCAAGAAGCTGAGCGATCCAGTAGTAGATCGCACGGATCGCTGAAAGTCTTCCTCCAATAAGAGCACCAAAAGTGACTGCCGGGTTTACGTGTCCACCCGAGACGTTGATAGCTGCTGAAACAGCAGCAAACAGAGCAAACGCATGAGCCAATGCTACTAAAACCAACCCTCCTGGTGTGTTTGTTCCCGCATGAGCGGCGTGATTCCAATACAACTTATCTGAGAACAAAAAGACACAACTCATAAGTCATATCACATATGAAAAGACTCAAATATAGAGTCAGAACGGTGTGTGTACAAACCAAGAGAGAGGATAGAGCCTTCAGCTGCAAAGACGAAGACAAAAGTGGAGAGGAACTCAGCTAAAGTGGCTCTAATTGAGTCAGGGTGTGTAGCCTCATCGGCTCTACCGAAACCATACGCTCTACGAGCTGATGTTGCCATTGTCGTCTAAACACTCGAAATTAACAATAAAGTGTGAAGAAGAAAGAGAGAGACAAAGAGAGTTTAAAATAAGCCAAAAGAAGCGAAGTCGAAGTAAAAAGGGACAGATGTGAGATGCGAGTGTCTTAAGCTGGACACGTAGCTTTAAATTGCATGCAATTACTTAACCATAACTTCAATGTTTTTCTTAGAGTTCGTGTTCCTGCTGCTTTCTTATCTTCTCCCGGTGAGGTTTTGGACGAACCTTAAGGTTCGGGATATATAATACATGTCGTCGCGTACGTGTTTATGTATGTGTATGTGTTCTGTTGACTATGCATGCATGTGTGCCAAGTAGATAAACAAGTACGAATCTTCTAGAGTTGGGAAAACTGTGAAACTATACAGTTTCAGCCTTTGGGTAGATTAATTGGAGTTTTAACATCACAAAAATAAAATTGTGAAAATATTCTTTATAATTTGATCGTTTGCTAAATGTGTAATATATTTAGCTGTCAATAATTTCTTTTTTTTGGTTTATGAAGCATAATACGTTACAAAATCATTGTGAATTTGAAACAATGTTTATTTTTGTTTTGAAGTAGAGACCCTTATACATAGTACACCTGATAAAATTTCGGGTCCTTTCTTCGTAGGCTTCTTCTGATTTTGGCGGGTTAACAACTGATAAGAAAAATGTAAAAAGGAAAAACAGCGGTTTACATAGAGTTTTCTGCCTGATCTATAGAAATCTTTATTACCATCCGAGAATCTCAAAAATGTAATGCCCATTCAAATTTCATGTTGGGGGGGGGGAGGACTTCTTCAGTCATGCGTTGTTAGCTCCAGAAGCAGCGGCCTCAGCCGCTTTCTTCTTCTCCCTCTTCTTCTTGTTTTTAAGAGCGTTCTTGCTCATCTCTCTGTATTAACACCAGAGCATCCATCAACATAAGCGTGACGGTTTCTCAGATTATGTATATATATATGTATTGCAAGATAAAAGACTTACCCTGCTGTGTTTCCTCCAAGCAACTGCAATTGCAAATCATGGCAAAGAATGAAACTATTAGAGACATTGATATGTAACGCCAAATGCTCAATCGAAAACGGTAGTAACATTGAATGTTTAAGGCCAAAACCTCCCATTGGTGATATGGTTATGGACAAGCATATTTAAGAGCTCACTGAGAGAAACTTTTGTCATTTTTGTTTTTGTTTCAAAGTATGAATCAGAATCATGACTGTGTGGTTAATAATTAGTAATTTGATATCACTGGGGATTATAGAAATTTTGTTGAGTTACCTCGGCTTGAACAGCAGCTGCGTGCTTAGCATGCGGAGGTTGATATGCAGCCGGCTTTTTTGCAATAGCGTTGGGAGCAATAGCTTTCTTCTGAGCTGATCCTTGTCCTAAGATAGATATGTCGAAGTCTTTTAAGAACATGATAAGTTTACGAAATTTTCTTACAATCAGAGACAGGTTTAAATGTTAAACAAAGAGATTAGGACCTTGCGATTTTCCCTCGCCGAGTTTCAATGATTCAACTGACTTGATAAGTTCACTGATCTCACCGAAACTGTCTGCTGACTCTGGTTTCCATTCAGCCTGTAGGTAAATAACCATAGCACTCCAGTAAGACAATTTGTAATTAATTATTAATGTACTTTTTTCAAAGCTGTTGAAGAGACATACCTGATACAGCCTCTCAAAACTCTTCTTGAAATAACGCTTTCCGTCATAGTTGAAGATTTTCATCCTTCAGTCAAGACAAAGACAATATAGAACACAACTTTAAACTAACAGTGGCTGGTCCATACGTTAATAGTTATGGATTAAGATAGGCGGGCATGAAAACAAACAATTGATGCACAGTATTCATTTTACCACTCAATCTGTTCGAATAAGAAACCAAACTCAATAATGTGGCAAGAAGTATTAACATACCCATTGTCAATTTGACGCCTTGGTGCTGTTGAGGCAGTCAAGAAATAACGCCCATCCGGAGACCATTCACTTGTTACAGACCACTCGGCTTTATTACTTCCTAGCTGCTTCTTGTTGACAACATCCCAGAACGCCTGAAATATAACACCATTTAGAGAGGATTGTTTCGAAAAGAAAATGTGAATTGCTGACTTATTGTCACCCCAATATTGAAAATATGAAGAACATAAGGGATCGTTATTTACCATATCACCAGGCAAGTTACCGAATCCAGCCACACATAAAACTGTGGAACATCGATTGAAAGTTACAAAAACATGTATGTACACAAATTCTCTGTTTAAAAAGAAACAAAAACAAGAGACAAAGAAAAGAGTGATGAATAAGAGAATCATACCTCTCCCTTTAGGGTTCCATCGAAGAGTGTTATAAGGACCTTCGCCAAGTTCCATCAAGGGTTTGCAATTCTTGTCAAAGATTGTCACACAAGCAGGCATAACTGAAGTCACAGTTGAGGAAAAACAATGTTCGAAGAAAGATATGCCCGAAAGAGCATGTAGATGCAAAGCAAAATAACATCTTAACAAGAACACAAGGAGATTAACATGTCAATTGATAACATTATTCCTAAATGAACTCTTACAGATAAGTAGTTATAGCTGATGGAAAAAGGATACAGCCATATACAACTGCAAACTCTGAACCAGAAAAGGACCACTGAACATCATGAACTGGTCCTTCTTTACCTGTTAAAGCACCAAAGAGTCAGTAGAGTCAGTACCACCAACAATTACACAGCAGATTAAGCTTAGGACTTACGTAATGGAACGAGGCCCTCATGTGTGCCGTCTATTGTAAGGTAGTGTAACTTTGTTTCCCCATAATAACTTTGGTTGGTCTTGTCAACATCTGATTGGACAAGCACTAAGAGTCCAGTGGAACCATGGTTCCAACTAAACTGCACAGAAGAACATCGGAAAAAGCTACGTCGAGCACTTGGCTGACTCTGCAAATCTTTCCCACATCCAAATATCTGGACACTGCCTGGACTCCCCTATACATGTCAGAATTAACATGTCAGAGTTGCTTGTCTACAGGGGAAACAATTATACACATGTTGCTCTGCAAACTTTCAGAATGAAAAATAGACAACTTTTCGAATGAGAAGACAATAACAGAGTTAGCATATAGAAGGAAAGATGTTTCTTTTACTATTCAAAAGCAGAATGCGTTAGCCCAATCAATGAAAAGCACCTTTGATTCTGGAACAAACACAGCAACATGGGAAGCTGGCGTTTTAGAAAGCTCAAATGCAGCAACCCCAGGAACTCTGATCCGGGATGTTATTCCTTTCGAGAAATCTTTCGGGTCAAAGAATTGAATTTCATTTGTAGCTAACCGGCACGCAGAAGATTCATCAGGACAAAAGCGGATTGATGGCCTACAGAGCAACACAGAAACACCTCATATCATACAAGCAGTATAATAAGCACAAAGACTATCAATATCCACGCATCTTATATGCTGGCAATTAAGCACTGAGACTTGCTTACCAAGTGGTTTTAGTAATGGATTTTTGGTAATGACTATGTGCTAGATCTCCTGTCTCAATATTCCAAACGGAGACGTTCTTCTCCTGCGGAGTAGTGGGTTTTTGAAATGTCTGAAGATAAGTCCCGCATGGAGATAGCTCAGCAGCCGTAACATTTGCTATAGTGAACGACCGCACTTCTGTCAAGCTGGTGGAATCATAGATACTGATAATTCCATCTGGTTTCATCGCCATAAGCTTCGATCCATCAACACTGAACTTCGTGTTGGAGCCTGAAACTCGTTCAAGCTTGAGGGTTGGCTGACCATTAGTGAATGGAGGGCCATTCCACACAGAGAAACCTTCAGCTTCTCTAACTGCAAGAAAATAGACTTTAGAGAAGAAAAGAGACATTAAAACATAACCCCAAGAATGAAATTGAGTTTCAAAGATACGTACCTAAAATCTCCAACGACGGTGGAGAACTCATTGCTTCCTTGAGATACCTGATTTAATGCATTGATGAAAAGAAACAAATCCCAGAATTGGTACACTGTGTTAGAAGATGATCCCAATCCACAAATTGAAGTCAACATAAAGTTGTCAAATTTCTACTGAAACCCTCGTAATCAATTACTAGTTACACAGGAATCGCGACGGAGGAAACGAAAACCGCAAAATTACTTTACTGGGTCGAAGAAACGCATTGCGCAGCACATTAAAGTCACCAACTTTTATATAACAACTTCTCCAGGTGAACGGGAAGAAGAAGAAGAAGAAAGCACCTGGATGAAGCACGCAATAACGGAGACGATTCTACAATCGGCGGGGAGAGTAGTCGTCCGTCGCTGTGGTGGCCGGCTTTAGCTCTGAACCGTATAATGAGATACCCTAACTTGAAATCACATCAGGCTATCGAAAACCTCTAAGTAATCGAGAAGGTTACTGTAATTTTAATAATTTTATAATTTATGACCCCAAAAAAGAAAGAAAGAAAGCTGACTTTTTTTAAAAGCGAGGTTGTGTAGTTTCTCTCAGTGGAGTACTGCTGCATCGTCTCTACCAGGTGAATCTCTTACTAATTCGATTCAAATTAGGTTTTTTTTTTTTCCTTAGAAAACCGTGTCTAGTTATTAAGGATTGGCTTTGGGTTGTGGTATGATTTCATATCCGGTCTCTTTCCTAGATTGCTCACCAACCACTCGACGAAATTCCTCAATGGAACCCTAATATTTTTCTATCTCCGAGCGAAATTATCTGTAGATTGCTTCAAATCTTCATGTATAGGTTACCGAGCAATAAACTCTCTGCCGGTTAGATACTGTAACTTTCCCAAAATTCAAAATTTTGGATATCAAAAGTCCCAGTTCTGCTTTTTTTTTTAATTAGCTATTGTACAACGAGAAAGGAATTGACTTTGAATGATTTTTCGTAGAAATTTGAGGGATTCCAAGCTCTAGTTTTTCGAATATGGCGGAAGTAAGTCTTGGTATGCTTATAGACATTGTGGACGAGGAGTGGATGAGGGACACTTTGCCTGATGATAGTAACCTTTTTTTTTTCCTCCCATATTACACCTCATGATTGTTGTGTTTCATATTGTCCATTTCATCAGAGATTATTGTCGTGTAATTGTTGCAGATCTTCCATTGCCTCCAGTGCTTGCTGTTAGGACTGATGACACTGAAGAAACCAGTATGTCTCTTTGTTCTGTTGTATTTTTCTTCTATAGCTCGAAAGTCTATGGAACATAGTCTTTTGTTAAAACTGCTAGCTTTGAATTCACACTGGTGATGCAAGATAATAAACACGCATATTGAGATCGATGGAGACAAATACGTCACTTTGTGTATGTTGCAAACATTAGCAAAGCAAAATTGTGAGCTTTGTTTCAGAGAGTTTTTGAGCTTTTAGGAATTTCTCTTCAAAGATACCCATATTGCGATCTCAAAATGTCATTAGGAAATACGTCACTTTGTGTGTTTCAAACACATAGTAAAGCTAAATTGTGATATTTGTTTCAGAGAAAGTTTTTGAGCTTTTAGGAGTTTCTCTTCCAAGAGACCTATGAAATTATCTCAATATAGCTGCTTGACTAATATAATCCCTCGCATTGCGATTGTTTCAGATCAGGAAACTCAGCAAGCAGATGCAGAAACTTGGCGCGATCTTGCACTGGATACACAGTAATAGCCTCTTAAGCAGGATGGAAGCTTCTTAAAACTCCTTTGTTTCTCGCTGTGTATGATCAAAAACAAAACTTTTCTTGGCTTTGTATGAAGACAGACATAATTGCCTTGCTTCTATTTTATAAAACCCTCTTGCGCTAGTGGAATAAATTTGCTTTGTTAACTGTGACGTCAGAGTTTTTCGCTGACGTGTCTCGTGGTGATTCGTCCACGTGGTTGGGCAACGGTTCATATGTAAATTTCTCGAACAAAAAAAAAAAAACAATTCAAGGTGAGGAATATGCTGAGCTTATCACTGAGTAATCATGTTCCTCCATTAACGCTCTTGCGTCATGAACGAAGAATCCTCAAGCTCCGATGTCGATCGTCTCTTCTCTTTCACCAACTCTTCCGCACTAAACTCCTTCTCCTTTCGTCTTCTTCAGCTGGTGTTGTTGCTATTTCGGCATCTTCGTCTCCAATCGCAGTTCCGGAATCAGAAGACGAGGACCACTTCGATGACGAATTACGCCGTCTGTTGTCGCTATTACCGGAGAAGATACAACGGACACTGGAGGAGCACCCTGAAATCAGTGAACTCATAGAGATAGTGTTGGATTTAGGTCGTAAGCCACTTGCGCGATTCCCTTCTGGTGATTTTGTTATCTCCGACGACGCTGTTAGGGTTAACGATCTGGAATTCGCTGTTTCTCAGGTTGGTGAGTGTTTATTTGTTCAACTCGGCTGAAATTTTCGTTGACGAGAAAATCATATATAGCTGCTTAATTATTAGACCATGAACTGCTCAGGTTGGTGAGTTCACTAATGATAATCGAGCTGGGATTAGCCGGACGTTGCATCGGATCAGTGCGATAAGGAATCGGAAAGGAGATATTATTGGATTAACTTGCCGTGTTGGTCGATCTGTTAGAGGAAGCGCAAATTTGCTGCGTGATCTTGTTCAAGATGGGAACTCATTGTTGCTTATTGGTCCACCAGGTGTGGGGAAAACTACAATGATTAGGTTTGTGTTAGTTTCTTCTACATTGATGCGCTTGCTTGTTGTTCCTTTGGACCATGGATTTGATATGTAGTCATCAATTGCTAATTCAGGGAGGTAGCGCGAATGCTAGGAAATGACTATGAGAAGAGAGTTATGATTGTTGATACTTCCAATGAGATTGGTGGTGATGGTGATATACCTCATCCAGGGATTGGCAATGCTAGGCGAATGCAAGTCCCTAACTCTGACATACAACACAAGGTTCGTTATTCGATAGCTTGAGCTTTGTGTATTTAAGTGAGGTGGGAGATGGTTTATATGTGTTTCAATTTTACTTACCTTCAGGTACTGATAGAGGCAGTAGAAAACCACATGCCCCAAGTGATTGTGATTGATGAAATTGGAACTAAACTTGAAGCGATAGCTGCAAGTACTATAGCAGAACGTGGAATCCAGCTAGTTGCCACTGCTCATGGAGCGACCATCGAGAATTTGATTAAGAATCCTTCATTAGACCTTCTGGTCGGAGGTGTACAGGTTAGTTATCATATGTTTGCTTACCATTCAATCCCAAGATTGGATTCATAGTTTGGAGATTCTAGTCTGACATTATTTTGATGATAATCTCTTATCAATGATCATTCTAGCATAATTCAATGCCAATATGGCACTACACTTCTTATCAAGAAATTGGTTTAGGAGATGATGTTTCCCTTTCCTCACGGAACTCTTGTATTATGATATTTCGGCTAATCAAGAGATGGGGCACAAGAACTGCGTAGAAGATTTTAATTGAGTGATATCATGTTGTGGTAGTTTAGATGGTTCATGTTTTTGGACTCGTACAGCATTGTAAATGTGCATTCTAATAGGTTATTCTTTCAGACATATTGATGGACACCTTTTGGCAGAGTGTGACTCTTGGAGATGAGGAAGCGACCAGAAGAGGTGGCCAGAAGACTGTCCTTGAAAGAAAAGGCCCTCCAACATTTAACTGTGGGGCAGAAATAGTTTCGAAGACTGAAGTTCGAGTTCATCGTAGTCTTGAAGCAACTGTTGATGCTGTCCTCGCAGGTAGACTGTCTTGTTGAGTTAAAACAGTTGATAGATGCAAAGTACATATACATAAATTCAGAATATATTTTTATACAACAACATTTTAAGATTCTGGCTTCAGTTAATTTTCTTCTTTTGGCTCATTTCCTGGCTAAAAGGTCGCTTACCAAACGTTGAAATCCGCAAAATAAAGTCTCATGGAGTGGAAGTGATTATGGAGAAGGAACCTTTCATCGACGAGATGACTGTGGATAAGAAACATGAAGAGGAAACATTAGATGTTTCGAAGCTTACCAAGGAGGAAACTATCTCTGAAGTCCTTCCAACTAAGGAGATAACTGAAGCAGAATCTTCAGAGCACGAGACATTGATGTATCTATATGTCTATGGGGTAAGATTAGAATGACTTTTGCAGATTCTCTAGTTTTTAATAGTCTTATGCTATCTCTGCTAATATCCATATACTAATACACAGATTCGTCGATTTCTCCCACCCAGATTGCAGAATCAACTGTTCTTCAGGCAATCAAGCAACTAGAGATGGAAACTGCAGTAGAATTAACCGACGACATTAGCGAAGCAGAAGCCTTACTTGCATTGCAAGCGAAGATCAGGAAGAATCCTCGGATTAAATCATTAGCTACATCTCACGGTATACCTGTTTATGTAACTAAGGTAAATATAAACTAAAAGTGTCTTGTTCTTCAAGTTTTCTAGTTCCAGCTTCTTTTGTTAAAGAAGCTCGTCTTCTTGCAGACTAACTCAGGTATTCAAGTGGCCAAGGCGATACGAGCATTACTAACCGATTATGAAGATGGACTTGGAGAGTTTGGATCAGAAGATCGTCTAAAACTATCTGAAAAAATGGACGCCTTAGAGGTAACTAAAGAGCTAGTCAAAATTTCTTTGATGCACGATTGCTTAACACCGATTATTTTATATGCAGGAAGCGAGATTAGCGATAGAGCGGATAGTGATACTGAAAAAGGAAACAGTCGATTTACTCCCGAGGCCATCTCGGATAGTGTCTCTTCAAGGAAAGCTAATCAGGAAGTATAATTTACGATCAGAAAGAAAATGGAGAGGGGATGAGATGTATCTACGGATCCTCCCTCATGTGATGGAAGAAGACAGAGACGACGGTGAAGATGAAGGAGAGTTTGAAGAAGAGAACGGGGAAGAGCTTGACGAATTTGGTTGTGCCACCGGCGAGTCTAATGACTCATCCTATGGCATCGACAGGTTACCTCTATTGCCTGACTAGTTTTATCTGTTCGTACATTATTATAGATACACTTTTGTGAATGAGAACAAAATATTCTTTGAAAATTGATAATTGGGTAATTTATGAATTGAAACTCAAAACTAATCTCGAAATTTTGTAGAATACCTTTTTTCACTAAAAACGCTTACCTGATACAGAGTATATGGCTTCGAGTTCGACCAACAGAACGAGTTGTGACTGATCGCAATTTGAGTCCAACTAATTTTGTTCTTTGAAGATCTTGGAAAATTCACTTATTTGCATAGCATAAATCAATTATTTATTTAACAAAGTGATATTTTATATTTAGAAAATATCATTTTCTTAAAAAAATAGTTTTGACTTTACAGCAAATCAACAGCCTAATTGATTTTCTCTTACAATTCCTTTACAAAAAAAGAAGAGTAATAAAGTTGTGACCTTGAGTGACTCTAATGCATATCTTAACCGTCATTACAAATTTCTTTTGACTTATCTATATCTTCTTTTCAGCGATCATGATCCATATTAATCCTATGATTTTTATTTAACTCAAAAGGCAATTGATATATAAGCATATACACTAGAGAAGAATAGAATATTATTATTATTTTATTTATATTTCGAGCTGAATGGAATAAAAAGTTGGATAAAATAAGTAAGAGTTGAAGTGCGTTAAAGAAAGTGCCGTCCAGAGGAGTGAGGACCACTGTGGGAGGTAGTAGTTAGTTACACCTTAATCTGAGAGGACCGACTATACTTTAGTACTTTACTAGTGAGCTTTTTATTCAACCTCATTTGGATTTCAGTTTATTACACGAAGGTTGTCTATATCCATATGTACTTTTTCAGTTGTTGGTGGAACAATAGTTTTCTAGAAATTCCAAGTTTTTTTAAGTCCGAGACAATCCGGTAGATTATAAAAACTTATGAAAAGTGTAAATCGTTCCACAATGGCGCTCTAATTAGAGGGTGAAGCTATAGTTTTTGGAGGATCGTGCATATCACTAGACTACCACGTATTTGGTTGCATACGATTCCAATTTTTTTTTTTTTTTTGGTAATTTGTTTGATTCTAAACATTTGTTTTGTGTACATGTGTTTGTGATGAGTTTATAACCCATAACTCATGTATAAGGTGTTTATATAAGTATCTTTAGACAATATAGTAATTAAGTATCAAAATATGTAGCATAGCGGTTTGCAATAATATCATCATGTTATAATCCGGATTTAAATTTGTATAATGCATGTTGTTGATAAAAAATTGTTGGTAAATGTGTGTTAAAAAATAATTTTTAATAGAATGGTGTTTCATGTTGTACTGGTCCAACTGGCAAATTAGTGTTTCTAATTTTATCAAATGAGGTATGGTTAAAATGTTCCACAAACGTATAAAAATAAATGATTTTCTAGTCCACGAACGAACCATAAAGAAATGGATATGTTTATTTTATTGACGAACATAATTAAAGACAATGGTGGCTATTTGAAGCACATACCTCGCCATGTATTAAAAAATGATTAATATTCACTTTGTCAACGGAAAATATTTATATTATAGCTAGAACAAAATAATATAAATTTGTATTAGTAACATAAAATACGTAAATAAACAATAACGTTTATTACAATAATTTGTATTAATATTTTATTATTTAGATGTCAACCGAACCGACTATGATGCCAAACGGACCAAGCATAGTCTTACAGCTCTAAATAGGGTTATATAGTTTAACGGTTGTTAATTTTGTAAATACTTTTTTTAGCTTGACCGTAGAAACTCTTCTTTAAGATTTATAGTGATTTGTTCTAACCATCAACAATGCCTTTTAGTTATTTTTTCACAAAAACTCATTTATTGATAAATTTTTTTAATTTTTTGCTTGACACCTTAGATATCTCCGAGCCGGCTTTGAATGTCAACTCCATAATATGCATGTGTTAAACTATGACATTTTAGATCCATCAAGTTTTGTATATATTGCTTTCGGCCATGTAGCGGTGTAGGTAGAGAGTAGAGACGTGATTTATAAAAAAAAAACCGAAAGTTTTTAGATGATTGAGTAATACGTTATCGTCTTAGCATTAAATGATATATATATCGACAAAGAAATCCATTCGACTACCATCAGTTTATCTTTTCATCATATATTTCCATAGCTATCTTGTAATTGGTAAACGCCGTGAGTTGTATTTTCATTACTCAATCAAAACAATATAGAGTATCAGAGAATATTGAGTATCTAAACTAATACTAAACAATTCTCGTATCTCGATTGCACAATCTAAGATTCTTGTATATCCAATCTAACATATTTTGTAAGAATCTTTTGTAATCTCAAAAGTTAGGTATTTCTGTCTATTCTGATCTCTTCAATATTTTTCTTGATAATAAGGTCTCTTTAATAGTTGGGTTGAAGTTAGTGTTTTATTCACTTTTTCTTCGAGCTTCGAATTGGTGTTTCACTTAGTCTATAAAACTAAAGTGCCACATTTGTATCCACAAAATCCAAAATAGTTTCCGTTAATACAAATTTTATATCATAAAGAGTCTTCAACTTGTTATTAACCGAAATAAAATAGTGATCAACTTTGTCCCAGTCTCTATATTCAATTTTAAAGAAAAAAAATGAGAAAGATAGTGATTTGGACCTCAACTCATGAATATTCTCTATCTGAGTTTTAATGTGTATATTCAATATATTAGAAGAGTAGCGAGGTTCTATGGTTGCTTTTTCTTGTTAATGACAATATTTATCTTGCTATTTTATTACATCTGTTATTTTCAGTCGATAGAATCAAAATTCAATCATAAAACGTTTACTCAGATCCTTTGCTTCGGACTTACGTCACTACAAGAAAGCGGAATTAATTTTGATGGAATTTCCGACGAAAAAAATACCTCTCAAAAATTTATGAGGATTTTCCGAGGGATTTCCGAAAAAAAAAACAACTCCTCAGAAATCAGTCGGAAAAGCTCGAAATTTTACGAATATTCCGAAGGATTTCCGAGGAAAGACGACCATTGTTTTACTCCAAGAGATTTTCGAGGGACTTCCAAGGACTGTCGGAGAATATAACCGTTCAGATATAGCCGTTGATGTATCCATTGGATGAGCCGTTGTAATTTAAAATCCCTCGAAAAATCTCTCGGAAATATCGACTATATATCCTCCTGATTCCCATTCACATGTTTGGAAACGAAAAATAGATACAATACCAACAATAATGTCTTCTTTAAATCTTTATGATTATTTTCGTTCATGGATGGACAAACCTAAATACAATGAAGAGACAGACAAACTTACAGAAGAGTTCAAAGAAGGTCTTAGGCAATTCATGTCATTCGCATCAAACCAAGACATAACACGACAAACAAGTATTATGTTATGTCTTTGTTCAAAATGTCGGAATTATAAAAATCTTGAGGTTACTTTAGTAAGGAAAAATTTGTTTAAAAATCGATTTATGCCGAGTTATAAGATATGGTATTCGCATGGAGAGAGTGAACCAATGCTAGATTATGGTAGTACTAGTCAACATTATATTCCAGATAGTGTAGAGGAACCATCGATAGAAGTAGACGTAAATACATTTTAGATGGTGAATGATGCGTTTAGGAAAAATGCACCGTCGTTCGTTCAGGATGGAGATAGAGCAGAGCAACCGAATTTAGAAGCCCGAAGATTCTTTGATATGTTAGATACGACTAATATGTCGTTGTATGATGGTTATAAGAAGGGTCATTCACCATTATCAGCTGCAACTAGGTTGATAGGCATAAAGACGGATTGGAATTTGTCCGAGGGTTGTGTGGATGCGATTACTGATTTTGTGAAAGAAATTTTACCGGAACATAATATTTCACCAGCTTCGTACTATGAGGTGCAGAAACTTGTACCTGGACTTGGCTTGCTAAATTAGGTGATAAATATGTGCAGTGATAACTGTATGATTTATTGGAGAGAAGACGCAGGGCGCACTTCATGTCGGTTTTGTCGTAAACATCGGTATCATGACACTAGTGGAAGAGTTCTCATACTATATAAACGGATGTGGTATTTGCCGTTAGCAAAGAGATTGAAGAAGTTGTATCAATCATAGCGTACAACGGGATTAATGGGATGGCGTGCAGAACATACATCAGACGGTGTAATTGCGCACCCGTCGGATGCAGAAGCATGGAAACATTTTCAAATCAGTGTATCCAAGCTTTGCTTATGAGCCAAGGAACGTTTATCTCGTTTTTTCTACAGATGGTTTTAATCCTTTTGGGAAGCATGGGAGGTAATACTCATTGTGGCCAGTTATCGTGACACCTTATAATTTACCGCCATCATTGTGTATGAAACGAGAGTTTCTTTTCTTCACCATTCTTGTTCTTAGGCCAGATCATCCTAAGAAAGCACTTGATGTGTATCTGCAGACATTGATTTATGAGTTACAAATGTTATGGGAATATGGTATGGAAGCTTTCGATGTTTCAACTAACCAAAATTTCAACATGCGGGCGGTGCCAATTTTTTAGCCTATGGTATGTTATCTGGATGGACAACGCACGGCCGGTTATCTTGTCCGCATTGTCAAGATAACACCGACGCATTTCAGCTGAAACACGACGTAAAACTTGTTGGTTTGATTGTCATAGACGATGGCTACCTGAAGACCATCCTTATCGTTGGAGCACCATATTATTTAGAAAGAACAGACAAGTCTCTGACAGTCCACCTCCTAAGTATTCTGGCAAGGATATTTTGACACTGTTAAGAGATTTTGGTGCTGAGAAGACAGCGGTGTGCGGTGGTGATGTGTATGAAATCGTTGATGGATATGGCGATCTTCACAACTGGCACAAGAAGAGTGTTTTCTGGGATTTTCCATATTGGAATGACCTTTTGTTGAGGCACAATCTCGATGTCATGCATACAGAAAAGAACTTTTTTGATAATCTCATGCATACCGTACTTAATGTTCAGGGAAAGACAAAAGACAATTTAAAGTTTAGACTGGACTTGTCTGATATATGTTCTCGAAGAAAACTTCATGTCATGTCGAATGGGTAAGCACCAACCCCTCGATTCCGATTACATGCACCTTCCAAGGAAGTGTTCTTAGAGTGGATTATGATGGAAAATCAAATTTCCGGACGGCTATGCATCTAATCTCTGTATACGTGTGAATATGGGAGAGGGAAAGTTTCAAGGAATGAAAAGCCACGATTGTCATGTCATTATGCAGCGCCTCCTTCCATTTGCCTTTGACCATCTTCTACCACAAAACGTACACAAAGCAATTGTAGGTATATTATTACACAATTTAACCTAACTCTTATATGTAATTATAAAAACTTTATATCGTAACATTTTATCTTATACTACGCAACTATAAGTGTGTTTTTCCGAGATTTATGCTCAAGAACACTAACGGCAGAAGGGATACAGAACCTGGAGAAAAATATACCGGTGATCATATGTAACCTTGAGAAGATTTTTCCACCGTTTTTTTTATATTATGGAACATATTCCAATTCATCTCCCACGAGAATTACCACTTGTTTGTTAATGGGCCGTTATATGTTGCGGAAGCCTATCCTATGTATTGTACTCGTGGTTACACTTTTAAGATTCTTAGACCCAAGAAGACTAGGTCAACTTATGATTATGGTGTATCAGCACAATCTGGTGATCTTGTATACTACGGTGTTCTCCGCAAAATCTTGGAAGTTTGTTATTCGGAGATGATCAATTTGAGGTGCATTGTTTTCTCATGTGATTGGTACGATCCAATTCTTGGACGTGGTGTGCAACATGACGAATTCGATGTCACAACAATACACACGAGAAAAAGGCTTCCGGACTATGACCCATTCATCATCGCATCACAAGCCGATCAAGGATGCTACATCAGATATCCATGGGCTACCGAAGTTGACGATCCTTCGATCATAGTGATGTCAGTAAATCCTAGAGGAATGATTGTTGGGATTTCCGATGATAGTGACCATGATCCAATGTAGCAAAACACCTTGGGTACCATCGGAGCAGTTGACCACTCTCTAAAAGTTGATATTGTCATTGATTTCAACATTGATGCAGATGATGAGGTTTTTGATGATTCTGAACAAGAGGTAGGAGAGAATGCTTCGAGTTCGGAAAATTCAGAATATTCTCCGACAGAAGAAGACGAGAAATAAATTTTATTAATTTGTATATCGATTATAGTTTTTCAATAATGTTTGACTTTAATTATTAGATTTATTTATAATAGAAGATTGAATAATTTTTATAACTACTAGTTAATAAATTTTGAATAATATTTTGATTACTATATTTTATTTATAAATTCAATAATGTTGTAAAAATTATTATGACTAAAAAAGTTTAAGTAAATGATCCCTCCTAAAATCGTCGAAAATTTCCGATGGCATTGCGAGAAAACACTAAAATCGACGGATTTCAAAGAAAACTCAACAATCCTCGGAAATTTCTGAGAGATTCTGACGGATTTGAAGTTTCCTCAGAAATCCGTTAGAAGTTTCCGAGGGATTTCCGAGAAAACTTCGAATCCTTCGGAAATGTCCGTCGGATTTCCGTGTTTATTTTATAATTTTGCCCATTTTTTGTGTATCTAATGTGGTCTTATACTCTAATACGTCATATTTGTCAATATAATTAGATTATAGAGCATGTAATATAAAAATATAAAACTTGAACAATCACATCATTTATACTAATGTGTTTATGATATGATATGAATGATAAAAGTTAAACTAAAAGAAAGTTATGTGAATTATAAAATATTTGTGTTTATTGATCTAATATGATCTCCTACTTAATTCTATTGACAAATATGGCTTATTAGAGTATTAGACAACACTAGGTATCCGTCAAAACCGAAAAATTCGAAATTAAACAACAAACCTTCGAAAATCCTTTGAAAATTTCCGACGGATTTCTGAGAGTCTATTTCCGACGCTCGAAAATCCGTCGGAAATTTCCGAGGGATGATATTTTTTGCGCATGATTGAAGTTTGACTGGTCAATCCTCGTACATGCAACAATTCCACAAAATATTTCATTCCTTCATAAATCCGCGTTTTGGGCGTACACCATTCTACGGAATGCGTTATAATAAATGAAATAAATTAAATATTAGTTCCCTCGGATATCCGTCGGTAATTTCTGATGGAATTTTGAGGGAAGTCCATGCGAAAATAGTTTTTACTCGCGTGTTTTTTGTTTAGGCGGCAAACCCTAAATATTGTCTGAGGGATTTCTGACGGGTATATCCCTCGCAAAATGTTATATATAAGCGAACACCTGATTCACTTTCGCGGCTGAAGCAAACCGACAGATTTCTCTAAAATTTGCCCGTTCTCTCTCCGATCGCCGCCTTCGTTTGTCGCACAATCTCTCTCGCCGCCGTCTCTCACTGTGTATCTTGCCGCCTTCGCTCACCGTTTATCTCATTCTCTCTCCGACCCGGAAATCCGTTCGTTCCTAGATTTCACCGTCGTTCTCTCACCATCTCTCTCACCGACGTCTCTCCGTCCGTTCGTCGCCGCCACTGTTTCTCCGAGAGTTGCCGCCGCCGTTTCTTCGAAGGTCGCCGCCACCGTCCAACAACGTTGTCGTCTCCGCCGTCCTACGAGGGTTGAAATTATGTAAAATTTTTGTTTTTTTTTAAATGATTTGTTATTTATTTTTAGGTTGTTAGATTGTAAATATTAGTTATAAGATTGTTAGAATTAGCTTTTGCAATCGATGGAATTAGAACTTTGTAAATTTAGGATAGATTTGATGAATTTGTTTGGGAAAAATTTATTGAAATTAGGTATTTATAGGTGTTTAATTATTTTAGTGAATTACAAAATTTAATTTTAATTTTTTTAATTAGTCTAAAAACGTTTAATTAGTAATATGTACTATATTTAGTGAATTACTAAATTTTTCATTTTTATTTTATAATGATTATAGGTTTTATAATATTTATGCAATATTTCAACATTATTTTAAAAACGTTTTTCTAACAAATATAAGTTATTAATGTTAAAAATTAATTTAATTATTAATTACTCTAAAAACTTTATTTTAATATGATATGTAGCAATTATTAATTTTATTTATTAATTTATGAGATAAGTAAAAAATATATTTAAAAAAAATTGTCTTAAAAAAAATTAATTTAGTTTTAAATATATGTATATGTTTAAGTTTTATAATTTATATATAATTTGTTTCTCAAATTTTCTATTAGTTTTCAGAAACAATGGATATTTATGTTTAGTTTAAGTAAAATAGTAAAACTTCATTACTTATTTCTATATCTATTTATTTTCAATTTTAAAGTTAAATTTTTATAATTTCTTTATTAATTTTAATGTTAACATTTACAATTTTTCAATGTAGGTCTTATGCGGAGTTTCATAGGACATCATCTCACCGGTCCCAGAGATCACGTAGTGGTTCGGGGACACCTGCTGCATCTCCTTCGAACATTCCTGGGACGAAGAATTCTGTTTCTCAGGAAGTGATGACGATGGAGGAGTTCGTTACTCAACCAGGACGACGACATATCCCGATGCTCCATCCGCATGAAGAAAACGGAGCAATTTGGTAATAAATTTTATTTAAGTATTTATATATAATTATATGAATTTAATATTTCACTAATTCTAATTTTACATGTTTATAGGTTTGGACTAGATAATGGCATCACGAAATCCATTCTCAGGATTTTCAAGACGTTGCTCAATCAACCTTGGCCAACTTACGAGGACGTGGATCCAAATACCAAACTGATTTGGTTCAAGTCTTTTACGGTAAGTTATTTTTTTTTATTATTGTTTATATATTGTGTTTTTATAAATAATATATAGATTTAACTACAATTGATTTTTTTTTCACTTGCAGCAAGATTATAATTGAGAATTCGGTCTTTGTCAAACGGTGCGTCATCATTTTGACATTCAGGCCAATTTATCCTATCAAAACCACATGTACGAGTGGAAGCAAAAGTGGAAGAAGGGCAAGAAAATGCCGAAGGATCTAGACCCAGAAGTTTGGAATGGGTTTATCCGTTATTGGAGTATGGCGAATACAGAAGCAACTTCCACACAAAACTTGAAGAATCGTAGGAGCGATCGAAGTGGAAAGGGAATATCGACCCATAATGCGGTTTCTATTACCTTTAAAAAACATGAAAGGAGAATGGTAAATTTTCTAATTATTTCTTTTATTTCTTTTATTTTATATGTTTTTTAGATTTATAACATTTTTTTTCGTGTAAGCAATCAACATCGTCTTCGATCGATTTACCCCGCGAGAAAATCAACCGCTTGTGTATCGAGGTATATTTTGATATTTTTAAATGTTTTATTAATTTGTTTCTTCAAATCATTAATACTAATTCTCTTTATTATTACGTAGGAAATTTATTTAACCAAGGGTCGCATATCCGGTTTAGGAAGCTTGGTGTCCCGAGACAGGAGTGTCTCTTTGGTTTTTTCCCGAGACACTGAACTTGTGCAACAAGTCGAAGATCTTAACCGTGTCGTTCAAGAAAAAAATACGGTGGTCGAAGAACTGAAGCAACAAAATGCTGAGATCCGTGCGACCCTCTCCCAACTCTAAGCTTTCCTAGCGGCTCAATATCTGGGACAGTTTCCGCCGCCTCCGCCTCAAATGTGATTTTTTTTATTTTTTTTTAAATGCATTTTCATTTAATGTTTAAAACAATTGTAGTTTGTTTGAATAATTTTTATTTATAGAATTTTTTTAAATATAATTTTTCTTTAAATTATGAAATTAAAATAAATAGAATTTTTATTTAAAAATATCACATCCCTCGGAAGTCCGTCGGAAGTGTTGGACCCTTGGAAATCCGTCGGAGAAGAGAGCAGTTGGAAAATCCTTGGAAACCCGTCGGAATGTTTGCTCCGCCGGAATCCCTCGGAATAAAAAGGCCCTCGGAAATCCGTCGGAATGTTTGCTCCATTGGAAATCCCTCGGAAATGTACTATCTCTTGGAAACCTCTCGGAAATACATGTTCTTTCGAAAATCCGTCGGAATTTTCTGTTCCCTGAGAAATCTCTCGGAAATGTGTTCCCTCGAAAATCCTTCGAAAATTTTCATGGAATTTTCGACGGATCCTAATTTCCGACTACCTTAAACCGAAGACTTTAGTTTCTTAAAAATCCGTCTGAAAGATTTATTTCCAAAGATTTTCTGACGGATTTGTCTCTAAAAAATATGCTGTTTTATTGTATTGCGTTACTTAACTCATATGGTCAACTAAGCTAAAGGCCAACCAAATAAAAGGCGGCAAAAGTCTGCCACATGGCTCTTATTGACAAAAGGAATATTGCATATGTATTAAAAAGTGCATCTCAGCGTTTGCCTCGATTATAAATCTCATTGTCGTCACGCCGCCTTATCTATTTTATAATGTATAGTAAAAAAAAATCATCATTTTCAATGAGTATCATCATGATCCCAATGCCATTATTCTCTATATAAATGTCTCAAGCATCTAGTGAAAATACACAAAACCATTTTATACCAACTTTACAAAATTAGTAACACCTTTCTAAATTAAATTGAATCATTAGCACACTGCACATAAGACATGGCTAACTTGAAATTCTGGCTGTGCTTCTTCTTGATCTGCGTTTCCTTATCACTTTCATCAGCGTCTCGACCCCTGCAGCAGCGGTCCCCAAACGCAGACGGGATTAAACGAGGGCGTATGATGAGAGAAGCAGAAAAAGTGTTGAAAGCGAGTATGGAGAAGCTAATGGAAAGAGGTTTTAATGAGTCCATGAGACTCAGTCCTGGAGGTCCTGATCCTCGCCATCACTAAGTCCTACCCTCGTAGTTTTGAATCCGAGGATGTATATTTTGTTCTTGATCGAGAACCGGTTTAGAAGAAAACATATCGATCCTTTTTTGTTTTTAGCCTTGTTTGTTCGTTCGGTGTAACCAATAAATTGATGTATCTGTTCGTTACAGATTTATGAATTCTGCATGCTTTACGTACCTTATACATTCTAGTATATAGTATAGTGTAGTAGAGAGGACTTTGCATATAAAGTATATAACAAGAAAAGGTAAAGAAATAGTATGAAAAGGGAGATTGAATTAATTTAAAATATCCTGTTTTTATTCTCTGGTGGCTCGTGTAGATAAACACTTTAAAATATGTTTGGAAAGTATATGTTATATATGGACTCTTTCTCATCGTCGTCCACCAAAAACATATAAAAAAGAGAGAAAAAGATAGTGATTGATGTAAAAAAAACAAATAAAAAAAACAGGGGAAACACAGAGATCTGGTTATAATATGGAAAACTAAACTTTTTAAAGATCGAAGTCAACATCTTCAAATCTTCAATTTTATATCTTTCTTTTAAAGATCAAAACCTTGATATGCGCTTTACGAAACTTTTCATTTTCTTCTTTTACTTTAGTTACAAATTCACAAAAACTTACAAGTCGTCCCAAGCTTGAGCTTAACTATATATGTGTATGAATAAATAGTGTGACCAAATTGTATTGCAAGAGATCAAGTAACTTGTTACAAAAGAAAAGATTGAACGTAACTTACAAAACTATACCAAATCAGTTATCTGTGGAAAGAGGGTACCTACAATATCTCTCATTCGTCATACACATAAAGAATCTCTCATAAGCCGAAGCCATTTGAGTCGCTGTAAACATCGAAATAGCGTATTCCTTACAATCTAGTCCTTTCATCTCCAAAACCCTAGACCCATCTCTTACAACAGAATCCAAAGTTTCAACTAGAGATCTCACGTTTGGAGCAAACGTATACCCAAACCGCTCATCCACAACTACTGTCCCAACAATGCTCGGATAATTAGGTGCCACGACTGGTTTCCCACACTGCATCGCCTCAATGATCGTCAAATCAAGCCCTTGCGGTCTCAACGTCGGATTCACAAACACATCTAAAGCGTTGTAGAAACCAGAGAGTTCTTCAGGCTCTAAAGCTCCTAAAACCCTAACGTTTTCGCCTAATTCCGCGTATCTTTTGCCCCAAGGACCAGATCCAGCCACAAGCAGATACACTTGCGGGTGCGTTTTAACGAGCAAAGCAAACGCTTCATAGAGAAGTGGATGTCCTTTGTCTCTCACCAAACGTCCAGAGACACCCATCACAATAACTGTTCCATTACCATCAGGAACACGGTGTTTCGCCCTGAACCTAGCTCCAGATTCAGAGGAATACACAAACTTGGTCTGGTCAACGCCGTTGACTATAACATGAACGTTTCTCTTAGGAAGCTGATAGATGTTAACAAGAACCTCACGCGCGCTGTTGCTAATACAAATATGCTGTTTATATCTCGGGAAGAATCTGATTTCATCGACGAGTCTAGGCATCGTTTGTTGAAGATCAGCGCTAGGACGATCATTCGAAAGCTCTTGGAAAAGATTGGAATGCATAATCTCGTACCAGATTCCGTGCCATGTCACAGCTATGTCACCGTTAGGCACCATATTAACACGCCAATGAGGCAGAGAAACACTCTCAGTATGAACATAATCGAAGGGATGATCTACACCGTTGATTCTGTCGAAAATCTCAAAAGCTTGAGAGTGGTTAAGTGTGCCGTGTTCGTTTGGAGCAAAGTAGACATGGAGATCTCCCTTGTTGTTATACTCTTCTCGGTTACTTCTGTCGGAAGAAACCGTGAAGACGTGAATCTCGTGTCCTCTTGAGGCGAGAGAAGTGTAGAGCGTGTAAGCGTGACGCTCCATTCCTCCGGGGATCGAACCAACAGGCCATGATTTGCAGAAGACGGCGAGCTTTAGCTTCTCGGAGATCGGTCCGAGAGAGAGTTTGTTCCAAGGGAATGTCAAGTCTCGAAGATCTCCAGCGAACGACGGATTTCCCGACGAAAAGGTCACCGGAGAATAATCGAACTGTGAGAAGAAGATGTAGTAAGAAGAACAGAAGATGAGTGCTATTGTAATGATTGTTGTGAACCTGAATGAAAATGAAGTGGAAGAAGACAGACTTGTTCTTGAAGAATGATTCTTGAAGGCCATTTTCTTGATTTGCCTTTTTTTTGTTTTTTTTTTTTGTGAATTTGAATTCAACTATTGAGGTTGATTCTTTGCTTAAATTTCGGATCTTTCTCGAGTTTTTATATTAAAGTTTCGTTTCTCAATGAAATTGCACGTGGCCTAGCTAATTTTATATGCTTTCTTCATTCAATTAAGTCAAATCTCTCCGAATTAACTCAGATTTGTGTCGTTAAAAAAAAATTAACTGAGATTTGTAACTAAACCGGGACATTACATCTGGTTTATTTTCTCCGGTTAGTTCCGGTTTGATATTTTGTTCCGGACACGTAGGCGTGTTATTACTCCCGTCACATTTTACACGTGTAATTCCCCTAATTTCTCGGGTTCTTTTAAGCGCGTGAGATTTGGCGCGTGTGTCTACGCTATTCACGCGACGCTGCGACTCAACAATTTTGCTTCCTAGGGTTTCGTCGTTGCAATCTCAGTCAATGTTCATGAACCACCGATCCTAATCTCACAAGACCTTCGATTCCTCGTTTGAGAAATCCCCAATTACTGGCGCTGTGTGTAAAAACCCTAGAGAAACCCTAAATTTTCGTTCGGATAAATCGTCAGCGAGGGTAATGGCGTCTGGTCCTATAGCCGGTGGTGGGGTTTCGAAGACGAAGCATAAATGGAGTGATAGTGGCAACAAGAGCCAAAAAAGATCGAAGCCCACGATGGTGAGGTCAGTTCCGCTCGTGTCTCCGTCAAATTCGCTTGGTTCGGAAGATAATCATCAGATGATGAAGATAAGTTTGAGCTCAATTTCGAAGCTTGAAGTTAGGAACTTGAAGCGGAAACTACAAGCTGAGCTTGACGAAGTTAGGAGCTTGATCAAGCGGCTCGAACCACAAGGTAACTTCGCCGGCGATTTTGGGACTGGGTTCGCGGAAACGCCCGTGCCGAACAAGAAGGTGAAAACAGCAAACGGTGGTAAGAAGGGAGGAGTACACGGAGCTGCTGCTGATAAAGGTACGGTTCAGGTTTTGAAGAACTGCAACAATTTGCTTACGAAATTGATGAATCATAAGTCTGGTTGGGTTTTCAATACTCCAGTTGATGCGGTTAGGCTTGGTTTACATGACTATCACACTATAGTTAAGAAACCTATGGATTTGGGAACAGTGAAGACTAGGTTGAGTAAGAGTTGGTATAAGTCACCTTTGGAGTTTGCTGAGGATGTGAGACTCACTTTTAAGAATGCAATGCTGTATAATCCTGTGGGGCATGATGTGCATCGTATGGCTGAGATCTTGTTGAATATGTTTGAAGAGAAATGGGTGCCGCTTGAAACGCAGTATGAGTCACTTAATAGGAGACAACAACCAGTCCGTGAAATCGATTTCTATGCTCCTGTTTCATCGAACATTCATAATGTAGAGCCATTACCGTTACCTGCTCCTACACCTACCTCGTCTCCTCCTCCTCTTCCTACAGTAGTTGAAAATAGGACTTTGGAGAGAGCAGAATCTATGACAAACCCAGTGGAACCTGCAGTTCTAACGGTTGTCCCCGAGAAGCCTGAAGATGAGGAGGCGTCTGGAAACAGAGACCTGACATTTGACGAGAAGCGGAGACTTAGTGAAGACCTGCAGGATTTACCTTATGACAAGCTAGAGGCAGTTGTGCAGATTATTAAGAAGAGTAATCCAGAACTCGCTCAACAAGATGATGAGATTGAATTAGATATTGATAGTCTTGATCTCGAAACACTTTGGGAGCTTTACAGATTCGTCACTAAATATAAGGAGAGCTCGAGCAAGAAAAAGAAGGCATTGGGCTTAGAAAGAGATGCTGAATCTGTTCACAATAGTGTCCAAGAACCGGTGAGAGCAAATAACTAATTGTTATTCATATCTCTTACTTCTTCCATATAACTTGTACTAGGCTAATGATATCATGTTTCTTCTTCTGTGTCTTCACAGAACACTCTAGCAACTGGCCTTAAATCCCCAAAAGTTACTGAATTAGGTGAGATTTTGATTCATAAGATAGTATCAAACTCTGCTATATTAGTATTTTAGCCCCACTGCAATAACTCTTTAATTTGTTTTTGACACTTTAAAAGGTCATGTGGCATCTCCTGTTCGACAAGAAGTAAATGCTGGTGGATCAAGTAGTTCTAACAGTTCTAGTAGTGGCTCAGGCTCGTGTTCTAGTGGTAAATGTTAAAACTGGTTTACTGTCCTTCCCTTATCAACATCACATTTCCGAACCAGTTTACTCACGTTCGTCATTCGTTATGCAGATTCTGATAGCGACAGCTCAAGGCATGGATTTGGTAATTAACCAAGATTGTGAAAGTATTTAGCATAGGTGGGAGCCATCGTGTTACCGATTTCAAAACTTTTTGTATCTCTTTCAGTAGCAAAGCTAGGTTGCTTTTTTCCAACTTTTCCCCATCGGATTGTTTCTGTATTAGGTTCTTGTCAACTGTACAGAAAAGTGAACGTTTTAAGTGTTTTGTTTCGGCCTTGTCATCAAGTGAACAGGCTTGTTCTGTAATCTGTACTTCTGAATTGTTTTGTGGTCTTACGTTCATAATTGCTCTCCTGTGGCCATTACTGGATTTTCTTTGGTAACCAGTCTTGCTGGGCCAGATCAGAGAATAGTTTGTCATCAAAACCCAAGCCGAGACCTTCGTGGATAAATTTTTTTTTTTTTTTTTTTTTTTAAATTTCTATCATATTTACTATTTTAGAGAAAAGGGACATCCTACCTAATGTAGAAAGATCACCACCAACTGGTGGTTGCATGGAACAAAGTTATTTTTTGATGCTTGTATGTGAAGATATTCGCTTCTTTCAAACATCCAACATAGATTCATGAGTTCAACAGCGAGAAGAAGTTCTAAACGAGCTAATTCTTCCGTTAAATCTGTTTCAAATGTCGATACAAACTTCTACAGATTCGCGGATTATTCAATCCATCTTCCAAGTTGTGCTTATTAGTCTTCTAGTTCTAGGATCCGCGAGATGGATCCTTGATGAACTCAAGAGTAACGAGAGTCGAATATTCCAGCTCTATGGTTTCAGACAAAGAGAGGCAGTGTTTGTCACCAAAGAGGATCAGCTTGATGAGAGCTGCAATGTCTTTGAAGGACAATGGGTTTGGGACAATGTCTCATATCCTCTTTATACAGAGAAGAGCTGTCCTTATTTAGTCAAACAAACAACATGTCAACGAAACGGACGGCCTGATTCTGATTACCAGAACTGGAGATGGAAACCAAACTCATGCGACTTGCCCAGGTAAGAAAGAAAAAGCATGTGTTGATTCACGCGAATCCAAACTTGAGGAATGTTCAAAATCTCTGAGATGTTTCAGGTTCGATGCTCTGAAACTCTTGGACGTGTTGAGAAACAAAAGACTGATGTTCATAGGAGACTCGGTGCAAAGAAGCACTTTTGAGTCAATGGTCTGTATGGTACAATCAGTTATTCCTGAAAAGAAGAAGTCCTTTCACAGGATTCCTCCTATGAAGATCTTCAAAGCTGAGGTACATAAAACCCCATCTTCCTAGGAAGAGATTTTCAACATGAATGGTAAGATAAGGCATAGTTTCTTATACCAAAGTGTATGCAATTAATCAGGAATACAATGTATCCATCGAGTATTACTGGGCACCTTTCATCGTGGAATCAATTTCAGATCATGCAACTAATCACACGGTACACAAAAGGTTGGTTAACCTCGACGCCATTGAAAAACATAGCAAGAGCTGGGAAGGCGTTGATGTTTTAATCTTTGAGAGCTATGTATGGTGGATGCATCAACCTAAGATCAATGCCACGTAAGATATATAACGCATAAGCCATATTCGAGTTGCTGGCATTGCAGAAGAGCTTAGAAGGAAAACTTATATGTAAATATGCATATGCAGGTATGGAGGTACCAGCGAAGTCCGAGAGTATAATGTGACGACTGCTTATAAAATGGCGTTAGAAACATGGGCCAAGTGGTTTGAGACGAAGATCAATCCCGAGAAGCAAAGAGTTTTCTTCACAAGTATGTCTCCGACTCATCTATGGTATGTTCATTCAGAACCCAAAACATAGAAGATTTAATAAAACTAACAGATTATAGATAGTTTTTAGAGCAAACCTATTCAATCTCCAAAGACAAGGAGAGTGATTTTGGTGTGTGATCTTTGCAGGAGCTGGGAGTGGAATCCAGGGAGCGATGGAACCTGTTATGATGAGCTATATCCAATAAACAAACGATCATATTGGGGCACAGGATCAAATCAAGAAATCATGAAGATAGTTGGTGATGTTCTAAGCAGAGTTGGAGAAAATGTCACGTTCCTGAACATTACGCAACTGTCAGAATATAGGAAAGATGGACATACAACTGTATATGGAGAACGGAGAGGAAAGCTCTTGACAAAGGAACAGAGAGCTGATCCGAAAAACTATGGAGATTGCATCCACTGGTGTCTGCCAGGAGTTCCGGATACATGGAATGAGATTCTCTATGCATATTTGCTTCGCAGTCACCGCAATTTCTTCTGATCCCTTCTCGGGGACTGTCAATCTCAAACAATGGGTTTCATTTTGGAGCAGATATGAAAGCAAGAAAAGATAGGATAATTTTTTTTTGGTTTATTTACTGTCAAAAAAGCTTCAATCTCAGAGCAGATTAGCTCATTTATGTTTAAATAAAGTAACAGGAGTCTCACTCAAGAGAAAATCTCAAAATATGATGGGAGCAAAAATCTCACAATAGTTCCCAGTGGGAATATGATGGGAGCAAAAATCTCACAATAGCTCCCAGTGGGAATCTTCTGATTTAAGTAGCTGTGAGCTTTTGGAGTCTGTGGCTTCCACTTGTTTAGAGTCTTCCTCAGTGGCCAGATCAGAACCCATATCCGCATCTCCGAACCAAATTGCAAGCTGCTCATATTCCTTCTCTCTTCTTCTTTTCGAAGTTATAGCATCCAAGATCATTCTCTGATAATAATAATAGAAAAGGTAAAAAATTAGGCAATGGGAGATAATTAATGCTTCCTTAATCAAGATTAGCATTCACTACGAAGAAACTAGGTTTCGGGTTACTAGCAAGAAACAAGGATTCAAGTTCACAAAGAAATATGTGGGAGAAAGTAAGGAACCTTGAAGTATCTGAGTTTCTTGGTCCTAAGACGTATTGCATAAAGCGCACTGTCGTCAACATACGAGGGGTCTTCTCGAGATTCCATGCCGCAAAATGCATTGGTATCCCATGTAGCAAAGATCCTAACACACATTGTTTCATCAACATACGAGGGGTCTTCTCGAAATTCTATGCCGTACAATGCATTGGTATCCAATGGAGCAACATCAAATTTGCCATTAATCACATCAACTGGATTATCTACAGAAATTAGAAAAAAAAGTGTTGCACATGTTAGAAACCAAAAACAAAAACGCATGAAGAGGCTAATTGAAGGTTTTAAAACTTATAATGAACAATAGCACAACCAGAAATGAGTAGAACTTGAAAACAAGAAAAACAAATAGTTGAAGCACCAACCCGCATTAGAGGATCTCATGTTTGCCACATTATCTTGAACAGGTGCATCTGGAATCTTGGTGGCCAGTGGATTAAGACTTGAATCATTATCTGTAAGAAACCCAAGCGCAGCTAGGACGGGGTCATCATTACATTCTTTTACTACAGTCCCAAAACTTTCCATAGAACTTTGAGTAGATTGAGATTCAGTGGAAACAACATCTCTGCACGATTTAACTTTAACTTCTTCTACACTTTCCTCGCCTGGAAAAACCGAAGAGTTTCCAGCAGAAAACTTCTGAGGAGTTAACGTGTTCGTGAACCGCGGCTCATCATCGGTAATTATTGGTTCTTTATCACCAAGAATAGTGGCTGATGTCAGATTAGCATCACAATACTCTTCAAGCAATGAAGATGTAGAGAGTATTTCTCCATCAGGCAAGGAGGATTCAACTCTAACTTCTTCTACACTTTCCTCGCCTGGAATAACCGAAGAGGTTTCAGCAGAAAATTTCTGAGGGGTTAAAGTGCTAGTTATCTGAGACTCTTCATCAGTAACTATTGGTTCTTCATCACCAAGAGTAGTATCTGATGCCAGATTAGCATCACAATACTCTTCCAGCAATTGAGATGTGGAGAGTATTTCTTCATCAGCCAAGGAGGAGGCTGATGAATTCTCCTTAAAACTATCTCCGTGAACTAAATTCTCCTTAAAAATATCGCCTTGAACTCGTTCCTCAACCCGAACATGTCCTGAAATGTTAAAGTTCTGATCTGGTGGTGGATCAGAAGGACTTTTACAACTCGGTGAATCAACAGGGTCATGGTGTTGCTGCACAATAGAAGCTCCGGAAGAAAGGTCCTTTAAAGTGTTAGTGATCCAAGACTCTTCATCGGCTACTATTGCTTCTTCATCACCAATAGTAGTGGCTGATGTCAGATTAGCATCATGATACTCTTCAAGCAATGGAGATGTAGAGAGTATTTCTCCATCAGAAAGGGAGGAGGCTGATGAATCCTCCGTAAAAATATCTTCTTGAACTAAACTCTCCTTCAAAATATCGCCTTGAACTCGTTTGTCAAGCACAACATGTCCTGGAATGTCAAAGTTCTGATGTGACGGTGGATCAGAAGGACTTTCACATCGCGGTGAAGCAACACGATCATGGTGTTGCTGCAGATTATAAGTTACAGAAGAACGGCCTTCTGCGACGTCCTTTGGTTCACCTTTAACAGGTTCGAATCCTGGAAGATCACTTGGTTTCAAACAAAGCGAGCTCTGTCCCAACATAAGAAAACCGTCACTCTCATTCTCTCTACTCTCTAAACATCATTACCTAGGAGAATTAATATGACAATCAAACAATGGACTTACCTGAGAAGTGAAAGAGTCAACCTCAACAAGTAAAGTTTCCAACTTGTTGTAGATTTTACCAAACCATGCTCTTCCTTTAGATTCTGGTCCCATGATGGCTCACGCTATACGAACATTATGCAGCAAAAAATACAAACTTTGGTTAGTAGGCAACATCATCACAATAAGAAAAGAAGAACAGTTGAGATAAATCGCAGATGGATGATAAGAACATGAAAGTTTCAAACAACAAAAGAAAACAGGTCCTCACTAAGAAACAGCTCAAAGATCCTGAGAATTTTGCCATCATAGCTAGGACTCAAATTATATCGAATTTTATCGGAGAAGATGAATATTTTAGAGAGAAAAAAATAAACTATAGACAACTCTCTCGAATTTGTGACCAAAGCACGACGATCGGTGAAAAAGAGAAACTCATAGACGCATCGAATCACATAGAAAAAAACGAGACTTTAAGATGAAAAACGCAGAAGGAGATGAAAGTAAAATAAACCCAAAAATTCAAAGTAAACAAATGTGAGAGAGCGAAGGAAAGAGATAGGAATTACCAGAGAAACTGAGAAGGAGACTACAACAAAGGAAGATACGAGAAAAAAAGCCTGGACATCATCACGCAACAAACAATAAATAAATAGCTTATATAAGATTTTGTAAGCGTGGGTTTAAGATTTTTTCATAAGATAATAATGATTTATTTAAGTCAACATGGATTCCCGTCATGTATGGGCCTCTAATGGGTTCACCTATCTTAAACGGGCTTTATATATGAGGCCCAATATTATTAAATTTCACAAAAATGGGCCTTGAATCATGCACACCACAAGTGACCAAAACATGATCATTTGTATGCATGCATACGTTTTGTAGAAGAATGATCCAAAATTAGAAGACGTGGATCATGCCACGTTGATGGGATGACACAAAAGAGGCATGGGTCTGACGATAATTCTACATTGGGGAGTGTGCATCTGGATGATCCCTCTCCATCATTCCTTCCACCCTAAATCTTTTATCTTATTTTAGTTTTGTTGAAATTCCATTCACATTCTATATATATATATATATATATATGCTACTCTCTCAATAAACACATAATATAAATACATACTAATATTTACCTACGTCCTATTAATTCACCATACACATTGTAAGAGATCGATCATAGAGATTACATGGCAACTTCCACCTTCTCGTCTCGTGGAGCACAAACCATGAACACCATGTTCGTCAAGTAAGTTTACCTTTAGTGTAGAGCATATGCATTTTTGTTTTGTAAATGGATATTGTTGAACCGTTTTTCGATTTGTGCATGTCATTTTTACGCATAAACCATGCTAATTTTCTCTCCATCGTCTTTGGTAAATAAATCTATTCATATTGATTCTAGGATCATAAAGTTATGGTTGTTCTTGACCAAAAAAGAAGTTATGATCGTTTAGTTAATTATGTCATCTTATATATTAACACATGCAATTGCATATATAGGCCGATGCTTAGGAAATCGATTCACAAGAAGAGTGCGTCGCACGACATAGTGAGGGAGACGGCCAAGACGGAAGGCTCCGGCGCCGGAGAGGAGGTGAAGACGATGAGAGGCTTCTACGGCGCTGGAGAGGCGTCGTCGTCGGGAAGTAGTTGGGTTCCACATGAAGGCACGGGAATATACTATCCAAAAGGGCAAGAGAAGGTGATGCAAGATGTGCCTCCTCCTCCAGCTGGCAGCCACGCGGACGAGCTCGTTAATTGGTTCTCCTGATCCATTGTTCAGTGACTCTCTGTCATCTCGATCCCATCGAAATCTCTATATTGTTGTCTATTGTTGCAAAGGGAAAACATAATATATATGTGTAATTAAGTGGATATGTATTGTCATATTACCGACGATAATGAATAAATTAATGATGATTATAAAAATGAGTTAGGTGCCAATGCATGTAGTAAATACATGCTGCCTTATGCACGTTGATTAACTTTGTTTGCTAATGTACCTTCTAATGACTAAACTAAAGCTTTATCCAAAACCCACTAAACAAAATTTCATATTCATTCTTACTAATTGGAATTGTTATAGTTTCAGATACATATATGCAAGTAGTAACAAATGGGACCAGAACTAAGAAGTCTTTGACTTCAAGAACCACAGACTTAGCCACTATCAGACAAGAACACAAGAATGGATTTTAAGAACAAATGACTCTTCTTCTTCTTCTTCAAAATCCTATCTTTGGGAGAAAAAGTATAAATCTTTTTATTTAATTGGGGAAAAAAAAGAAAAGGTAGAAGCTTTAATTTGGGGGTTTAATGGCGCTTACAAACATATCTTTGCGTTTCAAGTTTCCACCTTTACAATCATCTTCATCTTCCACATTCAACACTTTAATCTCTCTCAGAAAACCCTCTTCGATCGTTTGCTCCAAACCCTCTTCTAATGACGGCGGCAAAGTGGCTAATGACGGTGGCGCAAAGCCGCGGAAGAAGTTATCGGAGCAGTCGTCATGGGAAGTAAAGGATTCTGAAGGGAAGGATTATCTCTATAGGCTTGGCGCGGAGGCTGATAATGTTAACATAGCTGTGGGAGCACGAAGCGGCATAATCGATGATGTATTCATTGGAGACTTCCTTGGCAAAGATTGTAAAGTCTCTTTTTTCTTCTTTATGGAAAAGTCACATTTTTTGGGTTTTTGTTAAGTACAAAGACCCAATTTTTGACTCTGATTGTGGGGTTAACAAAAAGTTGTAAATCTGTTAATTTGCAGCTGATATTGTGTTTGATTATCGTCAGAAGGCGACGAGGTCATTTGAACATCTTCAAGGAGATTATTACATAGCCCCGTCGTTCCTGGTAACTCTTTAGTCTTTACAAGAGCAGCATGAACTTATATACTTAGCAAATGATTTTCATCTAGTTAGTCTCTTGTTTGGATGCTTTTAGAATTAAATCGAAAGCTTAAAATTGTGGGAATGTGTTACCAAGTGTTTTATAACATGCGTCTTCTTTCTTGACAGGATAAAGTTGGTAAGTTATCTTCAACCATAAAGCTTGGTGAAGGTTTAAGGGAAATAGGAATACATTGGTAACAAGTTGGACGATAGGGTTCATGTTTGATTGCCTACAAGTCTGGAACTTTTGATTTATTTGTGATGTTTCTTTTTTCCTTTCGGTTTACCTTAACATGTCGATTTTCTGCAGCGGTCCACATTGTGAAGAACTATCTTGCTCCTTCTTTAAATATAAAAATTCCATTGATCTTAGGTAATGAATGCCTTCTGCTTCTCTGTTTAGTAGCAGTGTTTGAAATTTCGCAACCATCTCTTTGAACATTGCGGTTTTTCTTTTTGGTTACCTAGGTATCTGGGGAGGTAAAGGACAAGGCAAAACGTTTCAGACCGAACTTATATTTAAAACAATGGGAGTTGAGCCGGTTATAATGTCTGCAGGAGAGTTGGAATCTGATAGAGCTGGTGATTTTTTCCAACTTTGTTTACTCCCATATCATCGAGTCTATGTAGGAAACCATTTCCTAGGGCCTGGTTGCTTTCACTGACCATTGTGCTATTGAAAGTTTTATCTTTCTAATATTCCCTAACAGGGGAACCGGGAAGACTCATACGTGACCGCTATCGAACAGCTTCACAAGTCATTCAGAATCAAGTTAGAAGCTTATCTTATCATTTCCAGTTTTGCTACACCTATTTATTCATTTGGGTTTGGCATGAACTTTGATGATGACTTGTAATGCAGGGGAAGATGAGTGTTCTCATGATCAATGATATTGATGCTGGCCTTGGTAGATTTGGTAAAAAGCCATATACCAGATAACTTTTAGCGATGTTGTGACTCCTCTGTTTTTATTCTGCAGAGGTGATCTTAACCGAGTTTATTATTGCTCTCGGTTTAGGGGAAACACAAATGACAGTGAACAACCAGATTGTTGTCGGTACTCTGATGAATCTTGCCGATAATCCTACAAGGGTAAGTGTGGGACAAGATTGGAGAGAAGCTGACATTGTAAACAGAGTTCCTCTTATTGTCACCGGGAACGATTTCTCTACACTGTATGCTCCACTGATCCGTGAAGGAAGAATGGAGAAGTTCTACTGGTAATTATAATACACAGATTGCAATCCATTTACCCTGCAACTGTGGAATCTTATTTTGCAAAAAGCTTAAGTATTTGGTGCTAATAAAAAACAGGCAGCCAACTCGTGAAGATATCGTAAACATTGTTAGCAGAATGTACGAGAAAGATGGTATATCGCGGAAAGATGTGATAAGCATTGTAGATAAGTTTCCAAATCAAGGTAAATAGTTTACTATCTAGAATGAGAAAATACAAAGGTACAGTTCCTTATGCTTTCTATCTTTGTGGCAGCACTTGACTTCTATGGAGCTCTGAGGTCACGCACATATGATAGATCTATCCTCAAGGTAACTTCAGCATGAACCAGCTGATAATGATTAAAACTCTGCAGTGAAATGGCTAATCTCTTTGTTGTTACAGTGGGTAGATGAAGCTGGAGGAATGGAGACTCTAGGGAAAATTCTTCTCAGTCGTAAAAAGACCCAAGAGGTTCCACTATTCACTCCCCCTGAGGTAAATGTTTATAGGCTTCTCAGTGATCTCTCTCTCAAAACTTTTAAGCTTTGGCTCCACTTAAGATTGATGATATGGTGTGAACAGCAAACGGTGGAAGCATTGCTGGAATCAGGGTACTCACTCATTATGGAACAAAAACTTATGATGGAAACAAAGCTTTCCAAGGAGTACATGAAGAACATCGACGATTAAATACCAAACAAACATCAATTCTTTTTTATTCTTAAAGTGACTTTCGAGGAACACTGAGTTGAACCCTGATAAATTGTTACAAAAAGCTTAAAAACATAACCTAGAGTTTGTTATTACCAAAACCATGAGTATTGAACTTAAAGCCGATGTGATGCCAATACATAATAATAGATTAAATGTGTATGCATAGTCACATAACATGCAATACACAGTTTTCAAAAACGGCAACCCCTTTTACCTTAAGAAGAATAACAAAAGCCACCACTTTTGTACTTTGCTACACACATAAGACTTTCTGTCCTGTGACAATAGAAATGGTTTCAAACGGATTGTGTGAATTAGATAAACAGTCTCAAATCATCCGAATGAACCACAACATTTCTCAGATCCACAGAGACATTTCCTCTTTCCATGTAAAAGGCTCCCATCTCTGGCCTCGGATGTAGGAGAAACCCCATAATCATATGTCAATTCCGCCATAGGAGGAATGTGACGCATGGCAAAGAAAGCAATGTGGATAACCGATTCACCGTTTCCTTCACAAACAATTGGCTGCCAAAAAACGTTGGGGGAGCAACTATGGTTCATGAACCGAGCTACGTTTCCAAATTTCTTGGCACTGATTAGGAGCGGTGATGGGAGATCAAACTCCTCGGGTACTTCATCCGAAGGGTCCTCATCTACTAGTGCAGGCTCATAATTCCACTTAAACGAGTTATAAACACGCGATGTATCAAAGACATACTCATCCTCATCTTGGTACTCTCTAAGCTTGCCTTTGTCTTTGACCTCACCTGCATATTCACATATGAAAGAACCAGCACGGATGGAATCCCACGAACGTAAACCCCAACCACGATTTGCTGTCTTAAACACTTCCAGGCGGGATTTTAGTCCTGTCTGAATCACTTTGTTTTTGCAATTGGCATGACATGGACACGTTGGGCCACATTCATATATCATAGGCCTCCGAGAAACTAGCATAACCCCATTAAGGTAAGGGAGATCACCACCATTTTTCCTGATACAAGAGCAGTTAAGATTTCCTGGTGAACATGAGCCACTGCAGGAACAACCAATTGCAGGTTGAGTTAGTTTAAAGGACTCCGAGTATTTTAGAGAGGAGATATAGGTAAAATAAGCAGGCCCCTTCTCCTCATCAACGTCATTCACAAGTGAAACAGGTTTACTTTCAGCTCCTGAAGTGAGATCTGGAAGGATAAGGCCTGGTATTGTAGTCAAACCTTCCTTCCACTTTTGAACAGATTTCCAGACGCCAAAAGCAGGTGGTTGACCAGGGAGTCTCACCAGTTTATATTTAAATGTGTTGCAACCAGATTTCCCTTTCTCTACCCATGACTCTGAGATCGAATAAAGCCCATCATAGATATAAATCTTTCCTGTTTTACTAGCTGCATCCTCCTCCCCTCTTATGACTCTTACTCCATTGCCCTTCCTCAAACTTTTTTCTAATGCTAGATTACCCCTTTCAAGCTTTTGATCAGATGCTTGTCCGTTCTTGTCTGCATTGCCGCCTTGTCCACTGTAAATTAAGGACTCGGGATCCTGGGCTTCACCGTCATAACGTCCAGAGGAAACAATGCTAGTTGCTAAAGGCTCTTCATCTGACCCGACCTTACTAGTTATATAGTCAATGCCAGCCATAGTCTGCATGTGAAGACCCACTAAACACATCTCTATCCGGGAAAAGAAGATATCTCCAACCTCAATTCCAGGAACCGTCCCAACTCTCTTCTTCATGTTTGTCCGCACCCCATTGCTCATCAAAGTACCTGCTGCTTTCGAAGTAGCGGCCTTTGCATATTCTACTTGGCTGAGCCGCCTCCTAACTGCATCAAAACGCATCAATACGCTACTTACTAAGTACCCATTCCCATCTTCTCGCTCTGCTGCACTGATCCCACTGTCAAAATCTACACTCAATCTTTTCACTACCTGAACATCTAAATTAGGCTCTTTGGCCACAGTCTTCTTCTCTTTTTTCTTCACACTACCAGTTCCCTTAGGTCGACCAACTCCTCGTTTAGTTCCACTGGAGCTGCTGGGGCCATTTGATTCAGTAGGTGTTGTATATGATCGAAGAGGTGGAACAAATGATGGAGTAGGCGTGTCCTGAGTTTGGTTGAGATCTGGAGTAGTACCCTGCGTAGGTTGTTGTGCTCCAAATGGGAAGAAAGGAGAATACCCAGATGGAGAAGGACCAAAAGGTGGACCACCAACAAAAGGTGGACCTTGATTACCATTTGGAAAAACAGGTTTCAAACTCCGCAGCGGTTTTACATCTAGCACTATCGACTTGTCATAATGGTTAGGATTTGGAACAGTATTGACCCCTGGAACTCCTTCCATTGCTAAACTCCTGTCAAAGTAAGAAAAATGGATAAAGGACCAACATTTGGTTTATGAGCTCTAAGCAAAGCTTAGATTAGCATGAAAATACGACAGTACTGCGTTGTCTCCCATGTACCTATTTCAAGCTGTCAAATAAGGGGATAAATATCACAACAACACCATTTACTGCAATATTAAAAGTGGAAAGAGTCAGTTACTGCAAAAGCAGTTCATTCAAGACCTTCATACAAACGAATCCATTTACATGTAAAAACCTTTTAACAATCAATTCCCAAAATGCAAACTTTGCTTATTAGAAAACAAGTAATGTATACTCAACTTCCCTCAAATGGTAAAAGGGCCTTTTTATACATAAAACCCAAATGCAACTAAAAGCGCTTCGTAAGGAATACATAGCAGAATTTGTTCTTTTTGTTCATACATTTGTTTTCCCCCAAAATGTAACAAAATCATCAACTTAGAAGTCAAAATAATTGAAGCCCACAAAGTCTAAACACCAGCAGATCTTTCATGCCTAGGGCAACCAAAAAGGATAATTCTCTTTTTGCATCAAAATCCCTACTTTTTATTTCGATTCGTAAGAAATCAACTGAATTCATAAAGAGCATGCCGTGACTAGACGAACCCTTAATCCAAAACTGGAAGTACTAATTTTAGATTCACCAACAAAAAGTGCAACATTCATTTATAAAATATTCCAGATTTCAACTTAAACACGGAAAAAAAAACCCAAGAATTCAAGATTGTCACCAACCTCAAGAGGATGAGAAAATATAACCAGGGCTCCGAATTAGAGAGCGAAGGATGATGAAAGAGCAGAGACGATTCTTAACGAGAGAGAGAGAGAGAGAGAGAGAGTGAAAAAAGCAAGTGGCAACGTGTACAGAGACGCCTTTCTTTAAAGCATTTTGAGATTTGACTATTCGCTCAGATGAAATAAGCAAAAGACGTTGGTGTTACAGAGAATACGGTCCGTTAGATTCACGTTTGCGTCATCTCCGCCGTCAAAACAAAATTCAGGGCCTTGAAAAAGATGAAATTTTTCTTACACAACCTATCCTCACCTTTCCTTTCCTTGGGTCTTCGTGCAACTGTTGCCACTTTTTTGCATTTTTTTATCAATGAACGATGCACAACAATCTATAAAAACAGATCTTGTTTCTTTTTTTTTTCAAAAGAGATTTGAATGTTATTTCAATAAATCCCACCCCTGCTACTCCAAATTCAGAACCATTAATTGAACTTGTATATTGATGTAAGAAGAGTCCTATAATATAATACTATAACATCTTTTTGTTTTTTGTTGCTTAAGAGGATATCAGAATCTTACAAGTTACATATAGTATTTGCCAAATCGGCCACAATTCTAAAACAATTTGTTTAAAAATCCAATGCAAGCTAACGTGAAAAGCTTGCAATCTAAGCTAACAAGAGAGCCTTCTTGAATCATCTGTATTGTTTGACCATAAGAATGTCGGAGCATAATCTTTGAGGCACTTGTTGAAGTTCTTTACCTTCTTGCCATGCCTGTCCTACGCATACACCTGGACCGATGTGGCGTATGTATATGACGACGCTGTCGTTGAATGGATACGGATGCTTTGCTGCAACGAAAACACAGATGAAGCTATGGGTTTAGAGACACCTGGTCTATATGTTATTCTCAAACCAGTAAGAAACTCGTATATGACTATGTGTTCTCGTTTTGCTTTACTAAATGCTCAATTGCTCCAAGCTGAATGATATTTCAATAGAAGGTTTTGCTGAAGAAATGCTCAGAGTTGTCAATATGGCCACAATGGGAATTATTTGTTCAGCTCACTTGTGGTGTGTGAATCATTGGATTAAGTTTCAGACTAGTATAACGCAAGTGACGACTAATAGTCTGTCTCTGCGAACAAAGTGGAAGTGGCTAATCTCAAAGAAGTATTAGCAATGAGTCTTACATGGTCGAGGGAATCCTTGTGGGCAATCTTCAATATCAAGAATCCCATCGCCAAATTTGCATGCTACATCGCAGGGTTCTTCTGTGGCCATAACTTCCATAGCTTCTGTGACCTCAAAATATAGCGGACTGAAAGCATTGGCAATAGTTGAAACTACCGGTCCACCTGCACAATGGCATTTCTTGAGATTTATTGTGTAAATATCACAGCATAAGTAACAGCATGACAATCACTTATGTTCATTCACCAATTGCGAAAATGTTTTCAAAAAGTCATAAAGATGCATACAAATCAGAAAATATCTGGAATGCAACGATTGCCCATGGAAAAAGGAATAAGTCACACATGTTCCAAAATCTATCGCGGGCAGATGAGCAAAAAGCCTATACAACAAACCATACTGAATCATTTGTTTTGAAATCAACTTACTATCAATTCCAGAGAGATAGGCTCATATTGGATCATATACATTGTTACATAGAGTTCCACATCAACTTAGATATGCCTTAATTGTTGAGATTAAACTCTCAGGAACTGCGGATGGAAAACTGATCACTTGTTTATCTTGAGAGAAACATTAACTGGATCAGGACTCACCACAAACTCGCCCATAGGTTTGGCCGTTGTTGGATCGAAACACAGCCTACCAGTAACATATAAACTATGTCAAGAAAGATAGCACAGGACAGATACTGCCAAATGAAATAAGGATGGAAGTAATATCAGTCCGACTAACCATCTTGAAGAAATTTATCCAAGATACGATTAATGGACCTAAACAACAAGAGAAGAATACCTTAGAAGTTTTCAAGAACATATGCATCAACATGCGATACCATACGTAAAATATACAAATACATTTATATTTGTAGGGGCTCAGACCTAAGATGGATTACCCTGACTTGTTCGGCAGCTAAAGTACTCAAGTGAAATTTCCGCATCTCCAGTAGAGAATAACTTGGATGCAGTCATTTTAGCTAACTTTGGATCGTCATAACGAGTGCTTGCTATTTCCCATGCTCTTGATATAAGCCTGCATACATACACTTTCATGAAGACAATTGTACATGACAAAACATGCACTAAATTTTCTTTCCATGTCAACTTATTTGGCATATGAAGCCAATCTTTTCCAAAGAGACATAAGACAACCACATGACATATAAGCCAAATGTCGATACGAGTTCAGTAAGAATGACCTTGGCTCTAATAATTGCAGCAAATGGTGGCGCCTCTCTTCAGGGATGTCTTCAATCTTTTTCCTGTACAATATTAACTCTATTAAACAGTCATCTTTTAATAATACGCCATATGAAAACTAACATTTACTTCCATGAACGAGAGGTAGTGTAACTCCAAAATGATCGTGTCATTTCATCATCTTGCTTTGAAATATATAAAATTCATTAATCAAAAGGTCACTGGAGAGCAACCCTGAGACTATACTAAATCTAGTCTTGGAAAAATCCATACCCTCCAATAAAAGATTCGGTTTACAATAGCAAAACCGCGCAGCCAAGTTAGGAGAAACAGTAAAACTGAGACTGCAACATATGCCTAATAAAATTCCATGATATATCTATCACTGTTGTTATGACTCGACTACACTAAATATGCAAGCCAGCTGCTTAGACTGAATTAATGCTGGAACCCAATCAACCGAAGCAGACTAACCAGAGATAAGCAGCCGGGTTATATGTAGCAGGGTCCAACGGAATCAACTCCTTGGGGGGGTCAAGAAACGTTACAACATCAGATTCATCAACGTAAACCCTTTTACCAGTGGGAAGAGTTTCATAGGGTTTTTCATCCCATGGAGATTCATATCCTCTCCCTCCATGAACAGCCAGAACCACACCACGAGACAACCCTGTAAAAGCCAAAATTCAGTCTAAGCCAGCTGCTTTTTTTTTTTGTTTTCTCTTTAGAAACCCAACAAGACTCAGCAACATAAAAATCACCAACGAAACTGCAAATCACAAGAAATAACTGCACTTTCATCTTCTACATCACTATTAAACATAGTCACCTCAATTTGACATCGACCAAGTTACTAGAAGTGTGTACAGGATAATGCTCTCCCAGAAAAACATTATAAATAAAACAGAAGAAGAGCGTATGCTCACTGTTCGAGAGAGGAAACCCAAGCTGCGGCTTTCCATTCCGGCGAATTGAGCCGTACACCGCCGGAGTAAGTTCCGGAGTCCGTATAAGCCTACTCACCCGAACCGCCCCTATCTTCATCTCCAGCCAAACGAAAAATTTCCCCAACAATTTTTAAAAAATTAAAACAAAACAGAAATTGATAATTTTATTTCACAGACACGGTTACAATTAAAGGGCCGTCCTAATTGGGCCTACGATAGGCCCATACTTTACATTATTGGCCCAGTTACATTACGAGTATAGTTAACATAAACACACTAATAACAACAATCCCACAGGTCCTCCTTCCTTCTGCTCTACTACACAAAGCAACGAGATTACCGAACTGAATCAGAGGAGCAGCTTCTTGCAAGATATTTCACATCGTCCAACAGTTTCACCGCATCTCTCATCGTTGGTCTCATTGCCGGATCTTTCTCCGTACAACTCAGTGCCAGTTCCGTCACTTGAATCACCTGTTCCCTAAGATTCGAATCTAGAAGCTCGTCCACGAGAGTCGGATCGACGATTGTTGTCACCATGTCTTCCACATTGTTGTTGCTGCTGCTGCTCAACACTGATCTGACCCAGCTTACTATATCTGTACTGTCCGGGAAGGATTTGTCCACCGCTCTCTTCCTCGTTACTAGCTCGAGCAACACTACTCCGTAACTGTAAACATCTGATTCTCTTCCCCTCACAGTTTTGAAAGCGTTTTCTGCGCAGTTTCATGGTGGAATTTAGCCAATGATCCAGCGAAAGAAGAATCAGAGTATCATCTATACAACAAGCTTATTAATTTAACTAACTCCTAACAGAATTTTAACCGGCAACTTAAACACTAAACCAGTCTACTATGTAATGAGAAGATGCATTACCTGGTGCGATGTACCCGGTGGTGCCTGTAACAGTTGCAGTTGAAACCGTTGAGTCATCAAGAAGGCGAGCCAAACCGAAATCCCCAATGTGAGGCTCCAAATCCGAGTCCATGAGTATGTTTTCTGGTTTGATGTCACGGTGAACAATCGGGGGATGACAGTCATAGTGTAGATAGGACAGTCCGTGAGCGACACCAAGCGCTACGTTGTACCGTGCAGACCAGGCTAGCACATTATCTTTTGGACTAACGCCGTGGAGAACGTCGTATAGGCTTCCTTTGGGCATGTATCTATACAGCATCAAACCGTCGTCTTTCCTCAGCCAAAACCCTTCCAACTTAATCAGATTTCTGTGCCTGACTTTCCCAATTGTATCGATCTCTCTCATCATACTCTGGTTCGCGCGGATGTGAGATGCAAAGACTAGTCTCTTCACAGCGTAGACCTTTCCTGAGCCCAAAGAAGCTCTGTACACAATTCCGTGAGCTCCTCTTCCAATGATGTACTTTTCATTTAGATTGTCAGTTGCTGCAAGAACTTTGTTCAGCAACAAAGACGGGCCTTCCTCCTGAGTGAAGACATATGCATCTTTCTCTGGTCTTTCTTTGCGACGGCGTAGGCAAATGAAAACAAGGGCAAGAACCACAACCAAGACAAATAAAGAGGATAAGACCGCTATAAGGGCGATTTTCCAGGTGCTGAGGCCACTTTTCTTGGTTTTAGTTTGATCCTCGCAGTAATTTAACCCGCTGCGGCTATTGTTGCTAATAGAGAAGGAATGTGGAATGCAGAGATTGGGATTTCCTGAAAACAACGACAGGTCAGAGATCAACTCTTTCTTCAAGTTTACCGGTATTGAACCATTGAACTGATTGTTCGAGACATCAGCACGCAGCAATGAAGCAAGATTTTCAAGAACCGACAAAGAACCTGTCAAATTGTTGTTGGATATGTTGAGTCTTGTTAGTTTTTCAAGATCCCCCAACCTGACTGGAATTTCACCTGTCAATCCATTTCCGCTAAGGTCCAAATCATAGGTCAGATCCTCTATCCACCCAAGCGACGAAGGAATCTCACCACCAAAAGAATTTCGAGCAATCTGCAGAGTTGACAGCTTTTTAAGCTCAGGAAAGAACTGCGGAATACCTCCTGAAAACCGGTTATCGCTGAGAACCAAAGTCGCCAAGCCTTTCCAGTTACTAAAGTTTGAGGGAATCGAACCGTTTAATGAGTTGAAACCAACATCAAAACGCTCTATAATCACACAGTTAGAGAGCTGAGGTGGTAGAGAGCCTTCCAGAAAATTATGTGAAAGATTCATGTAGCCAAGGGATTGTAGATTCCCAAGTTGTGGAGGTATCTGTCCTGTGAGTTTGTTTCGAGACAGGTTGATGCTCGAGAGATTCATACAGCTTCCGAGGCTGCGCGGGATTGGTCCTTCAAAGTTGTTGCCATTGAAATCAAGAAATGAAAGGCTATGATCCTGAGAAAACTCAGGAAGAAGACCTGAAAGGTTATTTTCTCTAAGGATGAATCTCCTGATGGTCTTACAGTGACCAATAGAAGTTGGTATTGTACCATGAAGCAGATTAGAACCCAAATTGAGTATTCTCAACTTCTTTCCATGGCATAGATTCGGCGGTATCTCTCCTGTAAGTTTGTTACCAATAAAGTCAACCTCTTCTAAGCTGCTGTTCACACCCAAACCTGGTGGTATCGCTCCATAGAAGCTGTTGTTGAAGAGCGTAGCGATCTTTAGACGCTTCATCTCGGTCATTTCCACAGGTAGTTCTCCTGTGAGATTGTTTTGATAAACTAGCAACTGTGTAAGACTCTGACTCTTCCATATCTCAATAGGAATCTCACCGGAAAACCGGTTTTCGAAAAGCTCCAGACTTTCTAGCTTCTTAAGCTTACCCAATGTACTCGGTATCTCACCTCCAAGCTGGTTGTTGTTCAGCTTCAACAAGTTCAAGCTACTACAGTTCCCAAGCTCCGCGGGGATACCCCCAGAGAGACGATTCTCGGAAAGATTAATAATTGTAAGCTTCTTCAACATACCCAATGAGGAAGGGATTGTACCTGACAAGTTACCACTCACAATGACTAGAGCATCAAGGTTACTGCAATTGCCCAATTCAGGAGGGACGCCACCTTCGAATTCATTGTAGGACAAATCTAAAGTCAACAAATTCTTGCAATTAGATGAACCAAAACGAAGCGGCCCTTGTAGACTGTTGTTACCAACAAACAGATCAGTGAGATTCCCCAAAAGATTGAGACTTTCAGGTAACGAACCAACTAACTCGTTCCTGTGCAAATACAGAATCTCCAGATTACTGCAGTTCCCAATCGACTCAGGGATGTTACCAGATAACTGATTCTCATACATACGCAGATCCATAATCTCCTTAGCCTCACCAACACTTTGAGGAATCGGACCGGTTAAATTGTTATACTCAAGATTTAAAATCTGCAACTTCGGAATTCGAAACAAGGATTCAGGCAACTCACCAGTGAGAAAGTTAATGTAAAGATAAAGCTCCTCCAAGATCTTCAAGCTACCGAGGGTATCTGGGATCTTACCAGAGAATCCGTTTTCAGACAAATCTAAAGAAACGAGCTTGGTACAGTTTCCTAAACTGGAAGGTATAGTCCCAGAGAAATTGTTACTACTCAGATCCAAAATCTGCAAGCTTTTGAGCTCCCCAATTTCAGAACCCAATTGACCTGAAACGCTAGAACGAGAGAAGTTGAGAGCCGCAACATTCTTAGAATCATCACAAGTGATACCAAACCAGCTACATGGAGTGGCTTCAGATGCGTTTATCTTCCATGTCGAAGTTACTTGTGGTGGTACTTTGTCCAAATGCTTCAGAAGCGAGAGTAGAGTTAACCCATCTGAGTTTAGAGAAGAAACAGAACCTAAGCGGGTCGAAAGAAAGAGACAGAAAAGGAGAAGAATTTTGAACAACCCAAGATACTGCATCTGAGATTAAAAGTCAAGAAACATGCCCTTTTAACAAATCAAGATTGGAATATGAAGCGCAAGCCTCAGCAGAATAAAGCTTCCATGAGAGAGAGAGAACAAGAGACAAAAGGACAAAACTTGATTGTTGGGTATTATTGAGTAACTGATGATTCTTGCCGTTTTTTTATGACGAGATGTTTGGTCTTGTTTGTATCAACAACCGATTGTGAGAACCTAACCTTCAACGCGTTTTCTTTTTGCACGCCGTTTCTCATTAGTCGTCTCTTTTTCCGTTTTCAGACACACGTGTTTTTATTAGAAAGAAGTCTTCTCTTTGTTTCTTTGATTCTCTCCTTGTGAAATGTGAATCATTTATTTGAATATTCTCCAACGATGTCGTTTTACATCCGTTTAAATTTAGCTGAAAAGTAGAGTTAAAGAACCCGTTAACAATAGAAAACGAAACTAAAAACGCATTTCATTAACTAATTGGACTCTTTGGCTGGTGAATAGTCAATTAGTGGAGTTGGGCAGGTTTGGGTCCAACGCATTACCGAACATTAAATAATTGTTTGCGAACGTTACCATCGTGTCACTATCTAAACTTTTTATTTGATATAATACGTGTATAACATTTTTTTTTTTGTATATTTTAACAACGTTAGCGCTGAACGAATTGACTTTCAAATTATGACTTATAAGGTAAGCTTCCGAGAAATAATACTACTTAAATAGCATGGTTGCATAAGCGAATTTTGATTGCACGTTTTTTCATAGAATTTTAAAATTCACAATTCGTATATGAATTTGGATCTAATCAACGGAGACTTGTGTTATCTATCAATTAAAAATGTATCATAATATTTTATGTATATCTCATTAATTTGCAGTATAGCTACTTTATATCGAAATAAAATATATAAAACGATTTGACAGAAAAGAAAAAAAAAACATATTATGTTGTTATTAAAATGTTAAAGAATCTGATATATAATGTCACTGGATAATGTTACAAAAACATTATGCATGTGAAACGTTCTGGTTTTGGTCTAGTTTATAACAACGTTGCCACAAATGGTTTTCTTTCTCTAAGAGTGGCGATCAGGGGGAACGAACCCTGAAAACCGGTTCCCGGAGAGAACCAAATTGGTCAACTCTTTCCAGTTACTAAACTTGGAAGGAACCGAGCCATTTAATAAGTTAAACCCAAGATTCAGGTGACTATGGTTTCGTAGATTCTCAAGTTCTCTAGGAATATTCCCCGTGAGCTTGTTTCGTGACAGATTGATGGTCGTGAGATTCCTACAGCTTCCGAGGCTATGAGGGATAGGTCCTTCGAAGCTGTTGCTATTGAGATCGAGAAACGAAAGATCATGATTCTGAGAAAAGTCAGGAAGAAGACCTGAAAGGTTGTTTTCTCTGAGGATGAATCTGCTTACTGTCTTACACTGACTAACAGATGGCGGTATTTTACCGTGAAGCCGATTAGATCCTAAGTTAAACACTGTCAACATCTTTCCATGACAGAGATTTGGCGGTATCTCTCCAGTAAGATTGTTACCAATGAAATCGATAATCTCTAGGTTGCTGTTCAGACCTAAACCAGGTGGTATCACTCCATAAAAGCTGTTGTTGAAGAGCGTAACAATCTTGAGACTCTTGAGCTCGGTTATTTCCGTTGGTATTTGTCCTGTGAGATTGTTTAGATAGACTAGCAACTGCGTAAGACTCTGAATCTTCCATATCTCAATGGGAATCTCACCTGAAAACCGGTTTTCGAAAAGCTCCAGACTTTCCAACTTCTTTAGCTTACCTAATGCACTCGGAATTCTGCCTCCGAGTTGGTTATTGTTGAGCTTTAACGTGCTTAAGTTGGTGCAGTTTCCGAGGTCCGCAGGGATACTCTCAGAGAGACGATTCTCGGAAAGGTTAAGAATTGTGAGATTCTTTAACATACCCAATGTTGGAGGGATTTTACCTGACAAATTACTTTTTACAATGACTAAAGCGTCAAGGCTACTGCATTTTCCCAGTTCAGGAGGAACACCGCCTTCAAATTGATTGTAAGACAAATCTAAAGTCACCAGATTCCTGCATTTGGTCGACCCAAACCGAACTGTTCCTCGTAGGGTGTTGTTTGCAACAAACAGGTCAGTGAGATTCTCCAAAAGATTGAGACTTGCAGGCAATGAACCAATTAACTTGTTCTTGTGCAAATACAGAATCTCCAGCTTGCTGCAGTGTCCAATTGACTCAGGGATTGTACCAGAAAACTGATTGTCAAACAAACGCAGATCAAGAAGTTCCTTAGCCTCACCAACATTTTGAGGAATTACCCCGGTTAGGTTGTTATGCTCAACATGCAGATAATTCAATGCCAGAATTCGAAACAAGGATTTAGGCAACTCCCCGGTAAGAAAGTTGCTGTAAAGATACAAATCGGCCAAGCTCTTCAAGCTACCGAGAGTATCCGGGATCTTACCAGAGAAACTGTTTTCAGACAAATCAATGTACACAAGTGAGCTACAGTTCCCTAAACTGGAAGGTATAATCCCAGAGAAAGTGTTAGAACTCATATCCAAAATCTCTAAGCTTTTGAGCTGTCCTATTTCAGGACCCAGTTGGCCTGAAACACCTGAACCGGTGAAGTTGAGAGATGCAACATTCTTAGAATCATCACAGATGATACCAAACCAGTTACATGGAGTGGCTTCAGATGCGTTTGTCTTCCATGTCGAAGTTAATTCTGGTGGTACTTTGTCCAAATGCTTCCGAAGCGAGAGCAAAGTTAACCCATCTGAGTTTAGACAAGAAACAGAAGCTATGCGGGTCGAGACAAAGAGACAGAATAGCAGAAGAATTTCGAACAACCCAAAATTCTTCATCTGAGACTTAAAGATCAAGAAAGATGCCCAAATGGAGCTCGCATGAGAAACGAAGGCAAGAGGAAAGAGAAAAGAGGGAAACAAAATAGAACTTGATTGACGCCTAGAAGGATACTGACAGATATCAATCGATCTGATTGACGCCAATAATAGAAAGAAGTAAATAAATGTTGGATATGGGTTTTGGGAGCAATCTTAAGAAAAGTTGATAAGTTAGGAATTAGATGACCGTTGTACAGCAAATTAAGGAGATCTTTAATATTCTTAGCCAAAAATTGTAAATATTCCTAAAATAGTTTCTTTGTAATTTCCTATGATTATTCTTAGTCTGCGATTGAGTTGAAGAAAGAATTAAACAAGTGGGTGGAGAAGACACTATCATAATTGGACTGAGTTATATATAGAAAACATTTTCGAACTATCCTTTATCATTCCCATTAACATCTCCCAAACTCTCTCTACCAACTTTGCACATATACAAGTGTAAATATCTCAATCTTGAGAGACTTAAGAAACTTACCAAAAGTAATGAAACATGACTTGGCCATCGTTCAGTTACGCCAATTAGATGATGCCTCAAGCTCCACATCCTCTTCCCACCAAGTTGCCGACTGCAATACCATCAAGTTCCAACCAGTTTGAGCTTCTATGTGCACATGCAAGAAACAGACAAACACAATCTAGACCAATGTGCTAAACCTTGTATCCCCTGCGCAGGAACTCGAGTGAACTTCCTTTCTCTTCTTGTAGTCCCAGAACCTGCAACAGCTCTTCCTTCGTCTGTTTGTATCCACATCAATCAAAGCTTGTTACTTTTTTCTGAAGGTTGGATGAAAACGACTATATACAAAAGGTTAAATGCTTTTAGCACACATACTTCACCCAGAGTGAAACGAGTAGGGCTTTCTGCAACACAAGCATATGAACCATCAGTTTGCTTAAGCATCACCTGCCATGGTCCTGCATTAGTTTTTTGCATATCAGATATGAATAGAGAAAACACTCTCTTAAGTTCAGGCCACTGGTATTGAGAATGGTTCTGCAAATCTGATAGAGAGACTGAGACTAGCATCACATCATGTTCAGTGATCATGGAAGTCACAGTACATATAGGCACAGTTATGCTATATATAAATTTAGTCCCGGAAAGACTAGTTTAGCATTTACCAGGATATTGTCGAAAAAGTGCTCCATTGTAGTTCAACACAAACGGTGCCACTGCCACTGTCTTAGCCAAGCAACACAAACAAATATTATTCTGCTTCATTTATGCAAGCAGCCAAGAAAGGTATGCTGAGAAATTATCATCATAATTGGCAAGTACCTTTGAATACTCTCTGGTTCGTATATAAAAGACGGGAACAAATTGAGAAAGAAACCGGTAGTGCAATTCTTTAGGGGGAAAGCCAAGTAGCCCTAGATCAGCACTGCACTAAAGTTCAGTTGTTACCAAAAGTGAGGAAACAGAGAGAGATTGAGTTACAAAATAAATTGAGGTCTCAATAGAGGTAATACCGCAAGGTATCTAGCTCAAGATTAAATAGAAGAGCTGGGGTTGAACTGGCAAAGGTTTCCTGCAAGAAGAGACCAACAACTTACCGATTGTGATTGACTAAGAAGGCACAAAGAAAAAATCAAAAATGACTATAGCCAGTGAAGGTATCTAAACCAAGTTCCATGTTAAGATAAGAAAAGATAAAAGGATTCCAATACCACAAATTTCTCTATAAAAGAGAGTTCCCGAGTGCTGCAATTGATAAATATATAAAGGGTCGGTGGCTCCTTGGGCTCCCAAGAACCTGTAGGAATACATAATTCTCGTGACTAAATGCAATAATCCATCTGTTAACATAAGCAAAGATCCTAGTGAAAAGGGACAATTTTAGATGAAAGGATTGTAGTTTTAGCTATACCTTCATTTTCATCTTCAAAATCAAAGTCCAGGGTACTCCTTATGGACCTGAAGAAATTTGTGACAGAACTACCAGGTATATCATCTAGAGAACCGATACTTATGCCATCAACCTGATGAGAAACACACACAAAATGAATCCGTTGTTAAGTACTGAAGCGTTCAATATCTAATCCTAACATATGCTAAATACAGCAAACTGGGAGTTCTATCTCTACCGAGTCAAACGCCGCTTTGAAGCGTTGCGAAGCTCTACGCTTCTCAGGCTTGTCAGGAAAAACCTGAAGCATGTTTTGATATTCATAAGGTCAGAAGAACCAAATAAGAATGATGAGTAATGAATAGAGTAAATGAAGGAAATAGAATTACAATGCAAGCTCTGGTCTCTATTTTCTCCTGAAGTTTGCGAACAACAGTTATAGCCAGCTGTATGTTAGCATCAATGAAGTCGTCTGAAGAGCCCTGGAACAATATTTACAACTCGAACACAGATAAAAAAAATTCGCTAAAAACTAAGTCACGATGGTAACAAGATTAAAAAAAAAAAAAAGATACCTTGTAAGAAGAAATGCTACTGGGCAAAGGTCTACACATGAACAAATAGAGCAAAAGACGCCATTATAACCACGAACCCAGAACACAAAATTCGAATAATTGAGATAGAGTAAGAGAAGGAGGATTACGGAAAATCAATCTCCAAGCGAGATTTTGAATCCTGGAGAGCGAAGGCAAGAGAATTGGCGGCGTCAGAGGCTAGAACCTCGTAAGACTTGGGCTTATACAAGGGGACACCTCTCCTAGGGTCGGAGTCAGAAGAAGTAGATGAGAGTGCGCCGCCACTGTTTGCCGTGGCTCCGCATCTGACTTTTCTGCTGGTTAGAAGAATCGACGGAGATGAGAAGAGCGCCGGTAACATCGCCATCGCCATTTTTGCTCTCTCTCTCTCTCTCTCTCTGTTTAGACGGTGGTAGTGATAACACTGGCTACAGTCTAATCCGCACAAACTTCATGACACGTGGCTAAATTCTGTCATCTTATTTTAACCGGATTGGACCGGAAAATGATTGAAAATCATCGAACCGGTACTGTTAAACCAATACAACGACGTTTTTAAGTCGTCCAGATATACTGTTCCTAACGGCCGTCAAATATATGGAGCTATTATCCACTGCAGCTGGGCGCAAGATTACATCTATTGACAGCCGTTGATCTCAACTTAGGTTAGTTATCATCGACGGTTATGAGTACTTAAAAAAGCTGAGAAAGGCTCTATAACAGAAAGCAAGCGCCATTTGTGTCTTCCTTTTTAACTTCATCGACTCTGTTTCTCTCTATAACTGAGAAAATTCTCTCTTTCCCGAGAAAATTTAATTTTCTTTCTGCTCTGAGAAAAAATCTTCAACCGAAGAGCGAGGATGACGAAACGGATTGATTCTTCTCTTCTGTACACGACGTTCGTTGTGCTTCTTCTTCTTGGAGTAGTTCCTCGGTCTAATGCAAGGTCTCGCGCTAATCGACGTAAGTATCCCAAGAATCTAGTGTTCATGCTTGAATCATTGTAGTCTTTAGCGACGATGGAATCTTTTATGAGGTTTCGTTGATCTCCCTGTATCGCTTCTGCGTAATTTGCAAGAAAACGATGATCGATGTTTTTGCTTATCCCTAATTTGGTTTTTGAGATTCTTCTGTTTCATTGTTGTTTCTTACTGTTGAAATCTTTGTTTCCAGCGCCCAGTTTCATGCGATTCGTATCGAACGCAACTGATTTTGCGTCGGAGGATTACTACGACTACATAATCGTCGGAGGAGGTACGGCGGGATGTCCACTTGCCGCCACACTTTCGCAATCTTTCCGGGTTCTTCTGCTAGAACGCGGCGGCGTTCCGTACAACAGACCTAACGTGATGTCGCACGACGGTTTCTTGACCACTCTCACTGACGTCAACAATTTCGACTCGCCGGCTCAGTCCTTCGTCTCTGAGGAAGGAGTTCCTAACGCCAGAGGTCGTGTTCTTGGAGGAAGCAGTGCGATCAATGCTGGGTTCTATAGCCGAGCTGATAAACAGTTCTTTGAGAATTCGGGTCTTAATTGGGATCTGAGTAGTGTGAATCAGTCTTATGAGTGGGTTGAGAGAGCTATTGTGTTTAGACCTCAGCTCAGGACTTGGCAAACTGCGATTAGAGATGCGTTGCTTGAGGTTGGTGTGCATCCGTTTAATGGCTTCACCTTGGAGCATAAAGTGGGGACTAAGATCGGAGGGTCCACCTTTGATCGTGCTGGGAGGAGACACAGCTCTGCAGATCTTCTCAGATATGCAAGAAGTTCCAACATTAGAGTTGCAGTTTACGCAACTGTAGAGAGAGTATTGCTGGCTTCATCTCCAAGTAACTCGGGTTCCAACGTCTCTGCGATTGGAGTGGTTTACCGTGATCAGCTGGGACGTTATCATCACGCAATGATACGGGACAGAGGAGAGGTAATATTGTCAGCTGGTGCACTCGGTAGCCCACAGTTGCTTTTTCTTAGTGGGATTGGTCCAAGGAGTTATCTTTCGACTTGGGGGATCCCAGTGGCTCTTGACCAGCCTCATGTGGGAGATTTTGTGTATGATAACCCGAGGAATGGTATCTCCATCGTTCCTCCGGTTCCAATGGAGAACTCACTGATACAAGTCGTGGGTATTACTGAGGAAGGGGCTTTTCTGGAGGCTGCTTCCAATGTGATTCCGTTTGCTTCGCCTTTACATTCTGTGTTCATCAGAGCGCCAGCTTCTCCTTTGTACGTCCCTGTGACAACTATAATGGAAAAGATCCTAGGTCCAGTGTCTATTGGTTTACTAAGGTTGGCGTCAACGGATGTGAGGATAAACCCAGTTGTTAGATTCAACTACTTCAGTGATCCACAGGATCTAGAAAGATGTGTCAATGGGACTAGGAAGATTGGAGAAATACTCAGGAGCCGAGCTATGCAGGACTTTATGATCAGGGAATGGTTTGGGAACCGTAGGTTCAGGTTTGTCGGAGCTCCATTGCCTGTGGACCAGTCAAATGATCTAGTGATGGCAGATTTCTGCAGACGAACTGTGAGCACAATCTGGCACTACCATGGAGGCGCTGTTGTGGGAAAAGTGGTGGACTCTGATCTCAAAGTCGTTGGTATTAATTCACTTAGACTCGTGGATGGATCAACCTTCAATATCTCTCCAGGGACTAATCCTCAGGCTACCTTGATGATGCTTGGAAGGTGAGACGAAACTTTCAAAGTGTATATACTCTTTGAAACTGTATCAGTGCTTAAACTAAAAACAAATTTCCATATGACCATAATTGCAGGTACATGGGGCTGAAGATGCTGAGAGAGAGAATGAGATAGAAGTGATTCCCCAGATGGGCTCTTTCGCATAGTTTGCTGATTCTTTTGCTGTTATGTTCACCTGTAACTCTCTATCAGGTGTTTCTACAGTTAGTTTGTTCATTATTTCATTGGACTCCCTCCTCGGTTAATTCATGTAATAATAGAGTATAGGAGCTGGTCTATAGTTCATGTAAACAGCACGATTGAGATGTACTGTAGCCATTATAGTAAAGTTTCCAGCCTTCTTATGTCAGAAAGCAAAGGACATGTTCATATTGCATAAATACATACTAGAGCAAATTGAAATCTTGGTAATGTGAAAACAAGAAGGTAATATTCCTCTCATCTTCTTTTTGGCATTATGATGAACACTTTTGGAATTTGTTCCATGTAAATGTTTCTTCTTGAAGTTTCCTGGAATCTCCTAGTTATTGCTGTAAAGGAAGATAAGACAATCAAACGCATATCTATCGTCCTCTTACATTGCTTTCCTGGAATCCAATACCTTCCCATGAAAGCTTGGACGTCTTTTTATATGCGTTGTAGCAAAAGCTAAACACTCAATTCTTGTTCTGTATCAATCTGCAACCTGTTTCAGTTCCAAAAAACTTCTGCTGCAGCAAAGAACGAGTTTGGTTCTCCACTGATGGTATCAGATTAATAGCAGCTTCCTTTTCGTTGTAAAGCTTTGGTTTCTTACCATCTTCCCTTGCATCGTGTTTACAAAATTAAGCTGTCAATTAAACAGCAGGACGAACTCATGGATCACCAACAACAAGGTGATAAGAATCTGACTGTGTTCGTAGGACCCTGGGGAGGAAATGGAGGAACCGCTTGGGATGACGGGATCTATCATGGTGTCCGTGAGATCAAACTTGTATATGATCATTGCATTGACTCCATCTCAGTGATTTACGACAAGAATGGTAAACCTGTAAGATCAGAGAAGCATGGAGGTGTAGGAGGCAACAAAGCATCAGAGGTATGTTCCTCTCTCATTCTGGATTCTCTCTCTCTTTCACTTCCTCTCTCAGATTTTGGTTTCTTTAACAGTAACTGCCCGAGTTTCTGCAGATAAAGCTGCAATACCCAGATGAGTATCTGATTGGCGTGAGTGGCTACTACTGTCCAGTGGTTAACAGTGGCACTCCTGTGATCAGATCAATGACCTTCAAGAGTAATAAACAAGTTTATGGACCTTATGGAGTTGAACAAGGAACACCCTTCACTTTCTCAGTCAATGGAGGACGCATTGTTGGCATGAACGGTAGGAGCGGCTGGTACCTTGACTCCATCGGCTTCCATCTTTCACGTCCTAAATCAACCAAGATGGTCAACAAGCTTCGAAAGAAGATTCACTGGCTCACGAGGATGGTAGCATGATTTAAGCCCTTTGCATAGAATGTAACACTAGACTCTACGAATAAGGATGTTAGCTGTATCTTATAGTCAATGAGGCCAAAAGTGGACTGAGAAAAGTACTCTTTAATGCACAACTCAAAAGGAAAGCATATCATTGAAACGGTGAAAACTAAAAACACACGAAGGTTTTTCATATATGAAGTTATAAACAAAGCATCTTCCAAACTGAGCAATATACACAAATACGACCGTGTTTGCGGATAATAGAAGCAACATTTCGACAAGGATCATGTGCAAAGTGGCAGATAATCCAAGCATGCTTGTTGGTTAGCTCATTTATCCTCTGGCTTTAAGCTCGGCAAGCCTCCTGGACAAATCATCCTCATCAACTTTCTCTTCTGTCTTAGTGGGGATGGCATGACCAGCAGGCTGCGGTAATCCCACAGAGACTTCCAGACCATAGTCATCTGCTACCTGCTGCATCAGGCTGTTGACTTCGCCTTCTGGAGTAGACAATGAAGTTGAACCAGCCATAGCGTTCTCCATGAACTCAGCTTGGACCTCCATGTTCACAAACTGCTTCTCAAATGAATCCATCGTCTCTGACATCTTCTGTAGATTGCCTATTGTAAGAAACAGAAAAATAGATAAGAACCCAAGTTGTATACAACGCAATGCATCTACTTAAGACTTGTCTACTCGTGCTAAACATGCTCTTCTGCTCTTGAGAGAAGAAGTATGCAACGGAGACTTAGTCACAAAACAAAAAGTTGAACCCTTTATTTGTTTCCTTATAAACAAAATCTTCCTGTCTATTCAAAAGCATCCTTCAGGTTTACATTACCTTAACTCTTAACTAATACGGCATAAACCACGGTGATCATGGATATTCAACCTCAGTTACACAAAATGAAACCCTAATTAATGATCAGCAACCACCGACAGAAACGATACTAAAACTATGAGAAGCATAACAAGATAATATCAGATCATTCAAATTCAGCAAAAGACGATGAAATACCTGTGGCAAGCGAAGACTCAAGGGATTTGACGATATTGGTCATGGATTTGGTGATGGTGGTCATCTTAGCCTGGGTATCAAGGCGAGCAACAACAGCATCCAGACGAGAAGCGAGACGAAGGTAGTTCATCTGTTCGCTACGCTTACGAATGGCGTTCTCGGCATAGATCCGAGCACCATCCATGTTCCCTTTCTCGATCGCCTTCTTCACCTTCAATTTCTCTGCTTTCTCTTCCTTCTCGCACTTCCTTGATTGCCTTTGCAGAGACTTCGACGTGAATTTCAAATCGAATATCTGATTCATCAACTTATCTGTGTTACCCATGTTGAATCGATTCCTCTAGATGTCTCCTTCCGCTTCGATCTATCGGTAGAAATTAGCAAAAAAGAGAGAGACTTTAGGGCTTTCTGTGTATTTGGGAAAATATCTTGACGCGTTAATGTTAGAAGAGAGATTGAAGAAGAAGATATGAGGAAGGAAGCTAATAAAGTCTACTATGGTTTTCTTAATTCAAATTGGAATTGACCGGTTCAATGTAAATGTCGGTCATACCCGGTTTAAGTTATTTCATTCCTGGTGATATAAAACAGTCACACACACAACGTACACGTGTTAAAAGTGACTCAGCACCGTCCGATGTGTCACTCTTTTTACACGATGGAACACTCATCGTCTGCGTGCCAACTCATAACGAGCTTCTTTTGGATGTTTGCAAGTAGTTTATTTCCAAATTCAATCTAATTTTCAAATTCAAACCCAAAGCTTGTCTTGTCTCTTCCATTTTCCAGAGACGTTTTTTTTTTGAGTTAACGCAAGATTCAAGAAGCTATGCCAAATTCGCGAGGGATAACGAGAGACGTGTAATAAATTCGATATTTTTCGTGGAATTTTGGAATCGTATTCTTGATTTTTTGCAGTGTTCCGAGTTAAAATCCTGATCCCCTTTTGTGGCCCAGAAACCGGGAAATTAGATTAATTACAGGGAGAAAAGTAGTTCAGAGAAAAAGTGAAATTAAAAAAGGTGGAAGCTTTGGTGAATACCCATTAAGGCATTTGAGTCAGATTTTGGAAAAAAGAGGGGAAAGTTAGAAGCTTTCAGCTACTGAGCGAGGTTTCGCGAAGCAAATACAAGATATCTCCGAAAAATTCTTCAGCTTTCTTTTGTGTGATTTGGTTTTTGGAAATGAATGGGAGTAATGGGGAGGAGCGAGTCGTTCACGAGGTTGCAATGGTGGTTCCTAAGAGGGTTCTGGAAGAAGAAGGAGACTGTGTTGAGGTTTTGGTGACTGAACTAAAGAAGAAAGGGATGGTTGTTGATAGAGTCGTAGGTCTCGCTGATGAGTTTCTAAAGGTCGGTCTTTTTGTTTCATCTTTCTTTGCCCAATTTATTAGTAATTTTTTGATCACATAGGTCTCTCTATTGATCATTCCTAGGTTTTTTCCTCAAGTGCAAGTCGAAATTCTTGCAATTTGTCGTACAAAATTACTGATCTGGAAGTCGAGGAGGGACCTGGAAGAGTGAATTTTTGAAGGAAAATAGTTTTGTTTGATAAAACTTGCTAACTATGTCTAATGGTGTCTAGGATTAGGATTCAACAGATTGGTGACTTATTATTTAGCTCTAGTTCTGTAGAATACTTTGAAGACTGTTTTGCTACTATGAGAGATAACTGCAATCCAAGTATTTCTTCAGGTAGCAGCTCCCTTGGAGACCTTGGGCAATGCAGCTGCAGAGCTTCATATTCGTAAACCTACTCGTCTCGGTAAATACTAGTTCCTCGTATTAATAGATTAAGTTGATAAATGAACATCTTCTTAAGCGGCATCACAGATGCACAGATCTTTCCTCATTTTCTGTTCCTCAAGTTTGGTTATCTCTCATTTCAGGAATTGACCTTCCCTTTGAGATGCAAGGGTCTGAGGCTTTCTTTCGGCAACCTGATGGGTTACTGTTCAGCTGGTTTGAACGTTTTCGATGTTACCAGCATCTTATCTATGGAATTGTAAGTTCCATCTCTCCAAATCGTCTGTCTTTATGGTTATTGTTATCACCGTTTAACTGTTAATCGTTTTCAATTGCTTTAGTGTGTCACTTTACAGTGTTCTTGATTTTTGACATAGCAAATGAACTCTTTGAGCTACAGGTAAACTGTGGTGGGTACGATGTCACTCTGAAACTTGACGGCAGAGAGTTTTGTTGGGCAGCAGGTGAATCATTAGTTCGAAGGTTGGAATCAGAGGGCGTCATTAAACAAATGTTTCCTCTTCATGGTAAGCTAATCCATTGTATATGTTGGGTTACAACCAGTCTAGACTCTAGAATGTTTTAAAATTCTCACACAAAAACTTTTTGTTCGCAGATGAATTCAAGAGGAAGGAACTTCTCCAAACTTGGGCATTCAATTGGTGGAACTTCACAAACCAACCAATTGATCAGATCTACTCTTACTTCGGTGCAAAGGTAAACACATATATGACTCTTAATATGCTATATGTGACACTCCTGTGAAACTCATAACATAGAAAAATCACAGATTGGAGTCTACTTTTCGTTCTTGGGAATGTATACGCAATGGTTGATATTTCCAGCCTTCCTTGGGTTTATAGTGCAGATGGTTGATTTTGGGTAAGTTCTTAAATCTGTTACAAGCTCTTAAGTAAATACTAATAGACATACCGGCACATCCATCATTCCTTATTGTCAATATTTCTTTGGTCAGATCCTTGCAGTTTCTTGCTCTCCCAAGTTTCTTTGTGAGCACAATAATCTGGGCTGCCTTGTTTCTTCAGTTCTGGAAACGTAAAAACGCGGCCTTGTTAGCTAGGTGGGATTCCCCAACACTGATGCATTATTATGCAACAATTTAGTTTTGTTTTCCATTTTCTGATTTCATTTTTGCATCAATTCTCTACCAATAGATGGCAGATCAATTGTTTAGTTGGCCCCAGTCAAGGATATAGATTTCTCGGAATGGAATGGAGTTCCCTTCCGTTTCCAGAGGAGCTTATAAAGAACCTCGGAAATGAGAGATCCAAAGAGAAGGAAGCATATCAAAGATATGAATGGTTTGCTTATCGCAAGAGGTTTAGGAATGATGTTCTTGTTATCATGAGCATTATCTGCCTCCAACTTCCATTTGAGCTGGCGTATGCTCATATTTACGAGATTATCACATCTGATATAATCAAGTGAGTGCTTACTCAATTTTTCTTTACTAGCTTTACCAGTCCCATGTTTTAGCAACTTAGTTAGAACCATGACAGTTTTCCTATGATGGTTTCAGGTTTGTATTGACAGCTATCTACCTTCTAATCATTCAGTATCTCACTAGATTGGGAGGCAAAGTATCTGTCAAGCTGATAAATCGAGAAATCAACGAGAGTGTGGAATATCGAGCTAACAGTTTGATTTACAAAGTAAGGACAGCATTGAATTACAGAGCACTGTGTCTCTTTTCTAATCATTGCTTTGGAAAAATTTCGGCATTGCAGGTTTTTGGGCTCTATTTTATGCAGACATACATTGGGATCTTCTACCACGTTCTTTTACATCGAAACTTCATGACACTTCGACAAGTATTGATCCAACGGTTAATAATCTCACAGGTAACAACATATATGGTGCTGTGATTAGAAACTCTCCTCTGAAGATATTGTCACCAACATATGTTTAAAATTCAATTTCTGCAGGTTTTCTGGACTTTAATGGATGGTTCTTTGCCTTATCTTAAATACAGCTACAGAAAATATAGAGCTAGGTACGCTCTATATTTCACCTAAGCAGCTTATAAAGCTTATGCTGAGAACTTGTAAGCAAATTTCATAACTTCTTTCTTTTTCCAGGACGAAGAAGAAAAGCGAAGGTGGATCATCAACAGGAAAGATTCAAATAGCGTCAAGAGTGGAGAAGGAATATTTCAAGCCTACATACTCAGCAAGCATTGGAGTAGAACTTGAAGATGGACTTTTTGATGGTAATATATGAAGTCAGTGGTCTTGTGTGATTTGTTTGGATGTAGCTTGAAATTGTCTCAGCTAAAAACTGAAATGTGAAATTGCCTTTTGCATTGCAGATTCGCTCGAGCTGGCTTTGCAGTTTGGAATGATCATGATGTTTGCTTGTGCCTTCCCTCTTGCTTTTGCCCTTTCTGCAGTGGTAACATCTACATTCTCTAATACTACTTTCTCAATTTCATCTTTAGCTTTTGGATTTTTTTCCTTTCCTTAAACACATGAATATATGTCATACACAGAGCAATATAATGGAAATAAGAACAAATGCCTTAAAGCTATTGGTGACACTTCGAAGACCTCTTCCTCGTGCTGCTGCGACAATTGGAGCTTGGTTAAACATATGGCAGGTACAATGGATAGCATGAAAAAAACGCTGCTATCACTGTTTTTATCTCAGTGCATTTAGTGATTTCTTTCTTCTGTGTTTTCAGTTTCTAGTAGTAATGTCCATATGCACAAATTCGGCACTCTTGGTATGCTTATATGATCAAGAAGGCAAATGGAAGATCGAACCAGGGCTCGCGGCAATTCTCATCATGGAACATGTACTCTTGCTTCTGAAATTTGGTCTCTCTCGCCTCGTCCCTGAAGAGCCTGCTTGGGTTAGAGCCAGTCGTGTGAAGAATGTGACACAAGCACAAGACATGTACTGTAAACAGCTCTTGAGAAGCATTTCTGGTGAATTTGCCTCCATGACAAAACCTGAACAAGAAGACTCGGAGCGCTTTTGTGACCTGAAAAATCAGAATCAATGAGTACCATAAGGCTCTTTTTTGTGTGTGACAGTTTAATTTTTCGTTGCGTCCTTTTGTGCATAAAAGCTGTGTGATATCTTCTTGAAGACTTGCATCTTCGGTTTTGTCTGTAACTCGTTGAACTATGAAGAAATCATTTAACATATATATATAAATCATTGCTCACAAGCTATAGAGAAGAACAGCCCTAATATGTCCAATGATTATATTTCACATCTTTAACAACAAATGGTGTCCTGTAATTTATATTACTTTGAAGTTTTGAACACCTCATATATATGTAGTATGTATTCACATTTCTGTGCTCCATGGATGGTTGCAGTAGAAATTTAGATTCTCATTTATTTACTTTTTGGACAGCGAAACTTTCTCATTTATGATTAAGTCTTGTAAAGATGAAATTATTAGAACAATAATTTTCTCTTTTTGGGTCAAAGATATGATTTTTTCTTTTCATTTAAAGATGTTTTCTTCTGTCAGTTTCTCCTTTTTAAATTAGTGGAAATTTCTTTTTTGAATGGTAAGTAAGGTTACAGATATTGGTTTCACCTAATCAAATTATCAAACGTTTTTGTCTTTGACTGTAGTTTCAACTCGGTTTTATTTATGACGCAATAAATTAGACATTTATATACTTTCTTTTTCATAAAAAGTATATATATATATATATAATATCATATAGGGCCATCCTCAAAGATATCACATTGTATGTTTTGTTTTCAAAATTACCATCACAATACAAAAATACTATAAACTTTAAATTTAGAAAGGATTTCGAAAAGTTTGGGACAAATAGCCTCTTACTAAAGTTTTAATAATCCTTTGTAAACTTATGATTCTTAAACCTCTTTCAAAATTGTGGTAATTATTTCTTAATTACTAGTTTTATAATATTTAGGATACATCGTATTTCTCTACCAGTCCTATCTTACTTGTTCAAAACTCGAACGTATGCTACAAATTAAAAGAAACGATTTATCATGAAGAATAACCACACGATAATCTAGAAACCCCACCAATTAATGATTTCTTTATTTTTTTGGTAAAGCTAATGATTTATTTTCTTACATCAAATTAATGGAGACAGTGCAACAGGAAAAAAAAACAAAGAAAACATGTTTGGGGAGGGAGAAAGATGAATAAAGGAAATGAGTTAAAAAAAAAAAAAAAAAAAAAAAAAAAAAAAAAATAGAGAAAGGTAGAGCAGAAAAATGGTGCAATAACATGGACGATTGATACTTGATTTTTCGTCGCGTCATGTATTAAAGACATAGCGTCGTGTCCTATGCATGCAGTCAATTTATCAAATGTGTACAAAAGGACCACTTATAGAGTTTAGATAAAGCATATATGTGAGTATACAATTTATCTACGTAAATATAATGATTTGTGTTGATTTGTACTAAGTGTTTTTGTAATGTTATAAAACTTATAATCTAGTTCGAATTCGAAAATGTGTGAGAGTTAATAGACGAGAACAAATATATGTATGTTCACGCGTAACATACTTACTTGATAGACATTCGCGTGATTTCAGTTTTCCATAGCACACACTTCAAATGTCGTGTTATACGTAAAATGTTAACTATTATTAAACCCGGAATATTGGACTGCACGATACTTGGGAACTTGGCAGCTTTTGTAAGTGCGATTAAGATTCTAATGGGACACGCGTGACATGTCACAAACAGAAAAGGACGAAACTACTTTAACAACTGTTTTGATTTTTGGACAACAAAATAATTGATTATTTCTCTTATAATTCTCTCGTTAAAAAGACAAAGATTTGGCTGAAGTTCTAAAAATTCACAAATCTGCCTGTATCGCTTATTCATACGAACCGCATATAATAACGGTACCAAAATGAGAATGTCTACCAAAGTTTGTATTTTTCAATTTTTTTTATAATATATTCAGCGGACACTACAAAAAAATCAAGATTTTGGGACTATTTTTTGTGACTTTTTTTTAGTCACAAAAATGAGCGACACTTTTGTGATTATTTTGTGACGTATTTACGACTCATGTAAGACGAGACGCAAAATCGTCGCTAATATACGACTGATACAAATGGTCGGTAATTAGTCGCATATTAACAATTACTTTCCGACTTCTTTACGAGTTAATATATTCAGTCGTAAAACAGTGGCAATTTAAGACGAATAACAGACTCAGATTTTCGTCATAAAAAAGAGTCGCATGGTAATCTCAAAAGTGTGACTGTTTTGTGTTAGAATTGATCAAAGTTGAATAAGTCTTCAGGGTTGAAGAAGTCTCCGAATTTTTAGTATCTTGTTAGTTGAATAAGTAAAATGGCCGAATCTTATGCTTGAGCTAGTTTGTAGGAGTTACTGTTTACTGCTTTCAATTTGTTTCGTGTTAACAAGTCTCCTTTGATATAAAAAGGAGCAAGTCTATTTTATTAATGTTATGAGCTTTGATCAAATACTCTGTTTCAGAATTGGTATCAGAACTTTATCACTAAAGAGATAGATCGAAATTGTTGAGTAAAAAAAGAAGAACGTGAAATTAAGATGGGAGATAGCAGTGGTGCTAGCGGTGGGGCAAAAGGTTTTGTTGTTCCCGCTATTCCACGGTTCGATGGTTTTTATGATCATTGGGCTCGATTAATGGAGAATTTCATTCGTTCGAAGGAGTATTGGGATCTCATAGAAAATGGGACGGGTAGGAGTGAAGAAGTCACCCCTACAGTGGAATAGCAAAAAGTGATCGATGAACAAGAATTAAGAGATCTGAAACTTAAGAATTTCTTATTTCAATCGATTGATAGAGAGATTCTTGACACGATCCTTAATACCGAGACGAGTAAGCAGATTTGAGAAAGTATGAAACAGAAGTTTCAAGGATCAACTAAGGTAAAGAGGGCACATCTTCAGGCACTTCGTAAGGAGTACGAGATGCTACAGATGAAGGAAGGCGAAACCATAAATGGTTTCTTTGGAAGAACACTCTCTATAGCAAAGAAGATGAGAGCTTATGGAGATACTCTCAAAGAGAACACCATCTCTGAAAAGATCTTAAGATCTTTAACAAAGAGGTTCAACTATGTCGTGTGTTCCATCGAGGAATCAAACAACCTGGACACGTTGACATTATATGAACTTCAGAGCAGCTTGTTGGTTCAAGAAGATCGTATGAAGGGAGATGTTGAAGAGGAGCAAGTGTTGAAAGTTCATATGATAACAGAGGAAGAGGATTTGGGAGAGGAAATTACAGAGGAGGACGAGGTCGGGGTAGAAGCAATCGAGCTACCGTAGAATACTTAAGATGTCACAAGTTAGGACATTACCAATCAGAATGTCCTACTTGGGACAGCAAAGCAAACTATGTCGAACTAGAAGAAAAGGAAGAGCTTCTACTCATGGTGTTTGTTGAAGAGAATCATTCACAAAGAGATCGTGTGTGGTTCCTGGATTCCGGATGCTCAAACCACATGACCGGAGATCAACGCTGGTTTACTGATCTCGATAAGAGAATGATGCACACGGTGAAATTGGGAAATAACACGAGGATGAGAGTGCAAGGTCAAGGAAGTATCAAGCTGGTCCTAGAAGGAAGAAGTCACATTATTCCAAATGTGTATTATGTTTCATAATTGACAACAAGTCTCTTAAGTCTTGGGCAATTGCAAGAGAGGAAGCTGGCAATTCTAATAAAAGATGGGAGCTGTAAGGTGTATCATAACGACTTGGGGCTGATAATACAAACCACGATGATAACCATCTGAATGTTTGTTCTATTAGCTGAAGCGTCATCAGAATCGTGCCTGCAAGTTCTCGAAAGTGATTCGAACTTATGGCACAAACGCTTTGGCCACTTGAATTACCAGAGTCTACAAGTCTTATCAAAGAAGAAAATGGTGGTAGGACTTCCTGAGATTGAAAAAAACGAAGGCCTATGCGAAGTATGTGCGAAAGGGAAGCTGCAGTTGTTACACACTGACCTTTGTGGTCCAATCACACCAAATACTTTGGGAGGAAGGAGGTATATTCTTACACTTACTGATGACTTCAGCAGAAAAACATGGGTTTATCTTCTCCAAACAAAGGACGAAGCCTTTTCATTCTTTAAAAACTTCAAAGTGTTGGTGGAGAATGAAACAAGGATGAAGATAGGAAGTTTGAGAAGTGATAGTGGGGGAGAATTCACTTCCAAAGAGTTTAATGAGTTTTGCGTTTCTCACGGTATCAAAAGATAAGTTATAGTCGCTTTCACTCCACAACAAAACGGTGTGGCTGAACGTAAAAAAAGGACCATTATGAACATGGTACGGTGTCTGCTTATAGAGAAGGGGATGCCGAAACGTTTTTGGGGAGAAGCTGTGAGCTGGACAAATCACATCTTGAATCGGTGTCCCACATCAGCAATAAAAGAGATGACTCCGCAAGAGTGTTGGACCGGAGACAAGCCAAATGTTGGACATCTAATATTATTTGGTTGTGTTGGCTTTGCTCATGTTCCAAGTCAGAAACGTGTGAAGCTAGACGACAGAGGAAAGAAATACGTTTGTCTTGGGATAAGTGAGGGCTCTAAGGCTTACAAGATGTATGATCCTACAACAAATCAAATCATAGTCAGCATGGATGTTATGTTTGATGAAGACCAGAACTGGGATTGGAGAGAAAGTTGTGAGCAAGACGTAAGCGACGTACGTACTGGTCATTAATGAAGAAGATGGGGAAGTAGAGTGAGTGGAAGGAGTTGGTAATGATCTAGAAGCACGAAAAAATGACCATGAGATCAATACAACCACTGAAGAACAGAGTGAGCTGAGAGTTCAACAAATTGCTCCGAGAAGACAGAGAGTCCCACCGAGATATTTGCAGGATTATGTGAGTGGAGCTGAAGATGATGAGGAAGAAGAGCTACAATATCTTGCTCTATACACTGCACAAGATGATCCAATCACATATTGGGAAGTTTCTACTGAAAGAAAATGGAGAGAAGCAATGGAAGCCGAGCTCGAGTCAATCGAAAGAAATGAAACATGGAAATTGGTTGATTTACCAGAGGGTATGAAGAAGATTGGGGTTAAGTGGGTTTACAAGACCAAGATTAATGAAAGAGGTGAGGTTAACAAGTTCAAAGTCAGGTTGGTAGCAAAGGGATATTCGCAAGTACATGGAGTTGATTATGGAGAGGTCTTTGCACCGGTAGCACGGTGGGATACCATTCGGATGTTATTGGCTGAGGCGGCTAAAAGAAAGTGGAGCGTGTATCAACTTGATGTCAAGAGTGTCTTTCTCCATGGAGTCTTGAAAGAAACGGTGTTTGTGGAGCAGCCGGAGGGGTATGTAAAAAGAGGACAAGAGCACAAGGTGTATAAGCTGAAAAATGCACTCTATGGGCTTAAACAAGCTCCGAGGGCTTGGTACAGCAGGATAGAAGAGTATTTCATGAGGGAAGGCTTCACTAGATGCGAGTACGAACATACTTTGTTTGTAAAGAGTGAAGCTGAAGGAACAACTCTTATTGTAAGCTTATACGTCGATGACTTCATCTTCACCGGTAATAATGCAAGTATGTGTGAAGATTTTAAAGTATCAATGACGAGAGAGTTCGAGATGACTGATCTGGGGAAGATGAGCTATTTTCTAGGAGTAGAAGTGGAGCAAAGTGAGAAAGGTATCTTCTTATGTCAAAAGAAATATGCTACAGAAATGCTTGAACGTTTTGGAATGGAGGATTGCAATCCGGTAAACAACCCCATGGTTCCTGGAATGAAGCTATCTAAAGACATGGAGGGAGAAAATGCAGAAGCTTCACTATACAAGCAGCTAATCGGAAGTTTGATGTATCTTACAGCCACAAGACCGGATATTATGTTTGTGGTTTGTTTCTTGAGCAGATTTATGATGGAACCAAAGGAGGCACATTTTCTTGCTGTCAAAAGGGTTTTGAGATACATCAAAAGAACGTTGAAGATGGGTTTGTTGTACAAGGATGATGGGGAAGGCAGTCTTAAAGCATACACGGATAGTGACTTTGCAGATGATATAGACAGTGGTAAAAGTACATCCTGTTATGTATTTCTTATGAGTGGTGCTGCTATTGCTTGGAGTTCAAAGAAGCAACCGGTGGTGACTTTATCAACGACAGAAGCAGAGTACGTTGCAGCCTCTGTGTGTGCAATACAATGTCTTTGGATGAAGCAAGTTCTCAACAGTATTAATCAAACGAAGAAGAAGTGCATGACGATCTTGTGTGACAATAGCTCCTCGATCAAACTATCGAAGAATCCAGTCTTTCATGGGAGAACAAAACACATCAAGGTTAGGTTTCATTTTCTTCGTGACTTGGTGAGAGAAGAAGAAGTAAGTCTAGTGCATTGTGGAACTCAAGATCAGATTGCAGATGTTATGACAAAACCGTTAAAGCTTGAGACGTATCAGAGAATGCGAAGCTTGCTTGGAGTTCAGGAATTTCAGGGACATTTAGCTTGGGGGAAAGAATGTTAGAATTGATCAAAGTTGAATAAGTCTTCAGGGTTGAAGAAGTCTCCGAATTTTTAGTATCTTGTTAGTTGAATAAGTAAAATGGCCGAGTCTTATGCTTGAGCTAGTTTGTAGGAGTTACTGCTTACTGCTTTCAATTTGTTTCGTGTTAACAAGTCTCTTTTGATATAAAAGGGAGCAAGTATATTTTATTAATGTTATGAGCTTTGATCAAATACCCTGTTTCAGATTTTGCAACTTATATTTGTTAGTATATTATAGTAACAAAGTAGTCAGTAGAAGTAGTTAATAGAAACGTTTAAAATATGATACGTAGGTGAGTACTGAACTTTTGCGACCATTTAATTATAGTCACAAAAAAATGACAAATAAGTCACAAATTAGTCACAAATTTTTTCTATATATACCACTTGCTCTTACTATTTGTATCCTAATTCATTATATTTATCTAAAAAAAATGATACAGCAAATCATAAGAAAAAAACGTGGTACTGATGCCGATTCTCTTGTACTGATAATGTCAGTGTTGTTAGGTTATCGAATAAGTGTATGTGTCAAACTATAATTTGTAAAACATGGTGTTGAGAATAATTTTTTGATTTCAGAAATCGATGAAATATCACATGATACATGAAAGCGTGGCTAGACATAATACTCTTCCATAAAAACTCATAATCCTAACCATTTTATGAAAATAGCTTGTAATTTGGTCACATCACAACACTTCATGTAACGTAATATAATGTCTTGTGAAATAGAAGGGGGATTGTTTGCTCAAAAACGTGAAATTGTCTGAAAATCTTGAAATTACGGTTTTATCACTTTATTAATAATCTAAATAAATAAATAAAACTCATGGTTATTTACGTTAGTGAGTTAGTTAACCCCTAACTAACTCCTTATATGTTCAAAGCAAATGAGAATATCACGTTTGCTAAGTTCCGAACGCTGACGCGTCTTCTAAATCACATATGACAAGGCAACGTGTTTCTAAGATACTTATTATGTGGCAGCTTATGGGTTTGCCATTGCTGTAGTGTCACGGATCCAACTTTATATATTTATTGTTGATAACTTTTTTTTTTCTACAACATTCGTTGATTAATTGGCATAATGACATGCACCGATTCTGCTTTTTAAACGACATATTAAAAGATTTTCAACGTTTTTTTAATCTTTATGCAGTTTCCTTTTTTTCTACCTGCGAAATCACACCAAATGAAAAATGCTCATTATAATAAGCATTCAAATGTTATATTCTTAATCAAAATTTGTGTCTATGAGATCAGTCAAATATTTGGAGCTTAATATAAGTCAGTCCTAAATCGTGGACCGCTTGTCTAATTTTGGTAAAATGTGTTCGTCCGGTTTTCTTATAGTACAATTAATTAGAAAAGTGATTGTTGATGATAACGAATAAATCAAATACTAGATGAATACAATGAAAGCCTGTAGCCACCGAAGAAGGCTGCTACTTAATTAGGATATTCTTATTTTGTTAATCTCTATCCCTCACGATTCCTTACAAGTGCCTTCCTATCCAGTTCCACCTTTTTTTTTAATAATTATTATATCACATAAATATAAAGATATTTCAAAATACCATAATGTTATAAGAGTTACATTTTTGCTGAAGAATTAACTAAATGTTAAGATTTTGATAGACTATCAACAATAACTATATCTAATAACAATCAAATATAAAAGGTTTCTAAATTATTAATAAAAATACAACTAAATTAGGTTTGAATGATCTAAAAGTCCATTAAAAATCTTGATTGAATAATACAGAATGTCATATGATGTGTCCTCAACATATTACTCAACATCTCTTACAAACTTTATCTTTTTAGATCATATATTAAATTTTTATCTTGTATACTATAGCTTTAAATTATTTTCCTTATTAGAAGGGCTTTTTTTTTTTTTGCCTTGATATTTATTTATTTGAAGTAAGGATATATTTTGGTTTGGGAATATTCTTCTCTTATTCCCGCGTTACCTCCTCCTCATCTTTATTAAAACCCACCCGGAAACTTCTAAAAAGGCAAAAAATCACCCAAGAGCTCTAACAACCGTTGGATCTCTATACAAGACCCATATTGACCCGTAACATCATCAAATCCAACGGTTCACATAGGAAATCAAAAGGATTCTAATTTTTTTCTTCCTTTTTGTTACCTTGAGGTAATATTCCATTGGCATCTCCGATAAAATCCCCCATTGTTTTCTCTCCTTTCAGTTGTATAAATACCTAACCACATTTATCTCCTCCTCAATCCACAAACCAACCAGAAATCAGAGAGAGAGAGAGAGATCCATCAATTAGAATCACTAATTTTTTTTAAGATCATGGCTTACGATAGCAATAACAAGAAGAACAACATTGTCGTTGTTTTCGACTTCGACAAGACCATCATCGACGTTGATAGCGATAATTGGGTAATTGATGAACTTGGCTTCACTGATTTGTTCAATCAACTTCTTCCCACCATGCCTTGGAACGCACTCATGGTTTGTTCTACCTTCTCTCCTCTGCTTTCTCATTTTCTTTTTCAAAAAAAAACTAACTCGATTTTTCGATTACTATCTTGCAATTTCAATCCTTTATAAAGTTTTTGTTATCTTGCAATTTTGTTTAATATCATACCGATTAGAATGAAATGCTAAATTGAATTGTACAAAATAACAGGATCGTATGATGAAGGAGCTTCATGATCAAGGCAAAACCATTGAGGAGATCAAACAAGTCTTGAGAACAATTCCAATCCATCCACGTGTCGTCCCTGCCATCAAATCTGCACATGACTTAGGGTAATCTACATTATTATTTTTTTCTAAATTTTTGTTTGTAACAATCAATTATTCATGTCTAATAATATTCTTTTGTTAATTAAATTTATGTCTAATTTTAGACAAAACCCACCGTTTCTGATCCGACATTTACGGTTCGGTTTCCAGGTGTGAGCTTAGGATAGTGAGCGACGCGAACATGTTCTTCATCGAGACCATCGTTGAGCATCTCGGGATAAGTGAATTCTTCTCTGAGATTAACTCGAACCCAGGATATGTCGATGAACGTGGCACATTGAGAATCTCTCCTTACCACGACTTCACTAAAACCTCTCATGGCTGCTCTAATTCCACTTGTCCTCCTAACATGTGCAAGGTACTTTTACATTTATTTTTCTCTTAATTGACGTTACAATTTGTTATTTTTCACAAAAGACAAGTTTTTTGACATTTGGAAATTTCTACATAAAAAATATGTTTTGGTCATTTGATGACCGAACCTGTCAAAACTTGTCATCTCTGTGGACCCACTTTGGTCGTTTTTACTATTAAACCATATTTTAATAATCATATGTTAACAATTATTTAGGGTTTGATCATTGAGAGGATTCAACAATCTTTAGCTAAAGAAGGAAAGAAGAAGATGATTTACCTAGGAGATGGAGCTGGTGATTACTGTCCGAGTTTGAAACTAAACGCAGAAGATTACGTGATGCCGCGTAAGAATTTCCCGGTATGGGATCTAATTAGTCAAAATCCGATGTTGATTAAAGCAGCGATTAGAGAATGGACCAATGGCCAAAGCTTGGAAATGATATTAATAGGAATAATTGAGGAGATTAGATTGGAGGAAGAGAAGGAGAAGATGTTGACTAGTACGGATAATAACTGCAAGATGCAGACCATCTCTGTCGGGATTAATAATGTTCATCATGAACCAATATTAATGCCTCGTGCTCTTCGTGTTTCTCAGTCTAGTTAGATGTTTTTAAAATAGTGGAGGAAGAAGAATATAACCTGTGGTGATTCTTCTTCTTCATATGCTTATGATTTGTAGTATTCCAAAAAGATTGGAATTTATCCTAACTATTGTGTGTGACGATGAAATTATTGCAAGAAGCTTGTGATTTTTGTTTTTAACAATTATTACTTCTTTTCTTTGGTTGATAACTTGATTTAACCGCTTAAATTCCCATTTACTTAATCGAGTGATTATTATTGGTAACGCAAAAATACTATTTCGAAGAAAAGAGAAGAGTTATGGAGTTCTGTTTCATAATAAACTAATTTCTTGTGGAATGAATCTCGTCTGATATTACGCTGTTTTTGTCATTCATCACGGGTATTTTGTCACCCTAGAAAGTGGTTACATAATTATGATAAATCTCTCATAACAATTAATTTCTTGATATTCCAAATCTAATCTAATATTTATATAATCCACGTGAGCCATGCGGTCCCAAATTTCCAAAATACAGAATCATATCTCGAATCATTTGACACGAATATTCTTCCTCGTGTTCCTCCATAATGAGGTGGGGAAAACACATAACGCGACAACGGCGCATCAGAATAAATAAAGCTCTCTGCACGCACTTGTGTGAACTTGTGAAACAAATATATAAACTATAGTATAAATAATCTAAGTAGAAAAGTAAATGAGACTAAACTTTTTTTATGTGAAAAAATTTTCTGATGTGAGGAGTAAAAATCACGGGACCGTAGTCCCCTCAAAAATTTATTATATAAATGAATATGAGTTACAAGTTCTTTCGGTTTCACCAGAACAGATCCAGAGACTAAAGCTCCAAAGAGCAATCTCCAACACAAAAAAACTTAACAAGAGAGCAATACAAAAGCTTACTAACAAGCAACCACAAACGATCTCAGCTCACTAGGATTCCGGCAACCAAAAGACAATCCCACTGTACAAATCTAAGATGAACAAGTCAAGAACACCTCTGCAAAGTTTCAGCTCAATCAGAGAAGATTTCACTATCAAATTTCTCAAACACTCAAGACAGCACCTGCTGAAAAACTGTAGAGACCAGCCACGTTAAAACCCAGATTCCCGAGAAATCAACCATTGAAACGCAAATCCCACCATTGAATCTCAAACCCACTGAGTCACGAAGCTTCCCACAAAATATCCACAAAATATCAGTCAGATCAGACCACTTTCGAGCCCACAAATGCAGCCTTGATAAACCTAGACGAAAATCCATTTTTCTCTCTTTTCTTTGCCTCTCTTCTTTTCCTTCTTTCTCTTGTGTCACCAAAACAAAATTAGGTTAAGAGTATATATATGTGTCTCATAACCCTAACCCAAAATACTAATCTCATGGACTAATATTAATGGCCCAAACCCAAATTTGGTTTTTCTCACAACCATACCTAATGGTTTTCCCACTAGAAGGAACACCAATAAATGATACGTGAATTCATTTTCTTCATATCGTTTCAAGAAATTTTGTGACGAATGCTGAAAGCAGATGCCACTAAGTTTCTGGTCCCTATTAACAAATTTTGACCGACTTTTATTTATTTTTGACAGCCAAAATTTGTCTAGTGATTGTATATATACATCGATTATTATATATTCAAATGTTTAATATTTACTTTAGATAAATTTGAACTCAAACTGTAAAAGTATAAATATCAACAACACATCCATCTAACTTAACTGACTTCCAATTCTCAAAATTAAAAAAACTCCAAGCAAAAAAAATTTCATTTAACAAATTACTATCGGTTAGTATGATTTATTAGAAAATGAGGATTTGGCCCCAAAAACCGAACCAAACGTTGTTTTGGTTTCAATTCGACACCAATATTTATAACATGAACCGAACCAAAGTTTAGCATTTGCAAACTGAATCAAACAAAAATTCGAATTTGGTTAATTTTGACATAATTTTTATAAAACCGAATCAGACCGAAATATTTTATTGGCCATTCTTGACGAGCTATTTCCTCCGAGAACTATTGCATCAAACCAGATAGAATCCAAAGTATGACCCGATCTATATATCTCTGAAAAAAGTTCAATGCCTATTTATCTCCGTAACAAAAGTTCTATATATAAGTCTCCCCGAATTAATAGTTCGAGATCTATTAACCCACAATTCTGTGTTTCGTCGGTTTGTGCTTTAAACCCGAGATCAAACAATCGACTAAACCATCATATCTGACCCATTAGTCATTATACCCAGAAATCTCCAAATTTCAATTTCAAAACCTAAGAACCATAAAATCAAAATCCGTGATTGTTCTTTTTTATTTTCATTACCGAATTTAAGTTTCAGGATGAGCAATGTATCAACGAATTTAGCCGGATCAACAAGTTCCCGTGCAAGAGGAAGAGTGGTCGGTGTGCCAAATAGATGTTGGTGCGGGGAAGTAATCGTGGCACTGATTACCAAATCTGATCCCAATCTTTACCGGAGATACTTTCGTTGTGGTTTTGCTGCAACAAATAGGATAATTTTCATGTTTTTATCCTCTATTTTTCATGATTTCGATTCTATAAATCGAGATCACTTGTTATGTGTAGCTTAGGAACGATGACCACACGTTCAAATGAGTTGATGAAGCATTTCTCAATGAGATAGAGACATTGACTGCAAAGAATGGAGGACTTGAGTAGCAGTTGAAAGAACTTAGAACAAAGAGACTGGAGTTTAAGAAGATGGTTTACGAGAAGGTGCAAATGTAGATGGAGAAGGAGGTATTTGAGAAGGTTGAAGATACTTTGTCTGAAGCCAAAGCAAGCAATAAGAACATGATGATTGTCGTAGTCATAAGGTGTATGATCATGATTGGATGCAGCAAACTACTAGGTTAAGAATGATGTTCTTGGTTTGTTTGGTTATGTTCTTGTGGAGACAATGTACCTTATGTTCAATGATGTTCTTATGTTTGTGTTTGGTTAATTGCATCTATGTTTGTGTTAATGAGAAGTTACAATTCAGAATTTAAAACATTCATAAATTCAAACATTTAGAAACTTAAACGTTCATAACACAAAGGATGACACCCTTCTTCCTTTTCTTGTCAGCATTTGTTATCTTCTGTTTTGGGTTTGTCTCAGGTGGTACATACACATCAGGAGCATTTGTAACATGCCAAAACTTTTCACTTCTCTGTGGACACAAGCCGTCTGTGTAGTTTCTTCTCCATATTGTTGTCTCGAACCATTGACACACAAAGTTCTCAGCTACAAGCTTCTTATCAATGATAACTTCATACGCATGCTCACAAGGATTGCCACAAATTTGCCACTTCCTACAGGTACAAGTAATCTTTTTAAGGCAAACACGGTGATAATCTCCACCATGCCTTATTTCATACATGTCATTTATGCTTGTTAACACCTTGGCTTCAGATGCTACCTTGTGCTCAGCCTCTAGAAACAATGCTACATAAGAAGTACAGATCCTTGCAAACATGAGATATAAAGCATAAGTATTACCTGCAACAATGCTTTTATATTATACCAAAACATAAATATAAAATCTTCTTGTTACTTGTGTGAGCATGAGATATTACAGACCTTTTGGCAATCCTCACCATTGTAAATCTTCTGATTGTCTTTAGCATAACAATAAATGGCTTCTCCCTTTCCTTGTTTATGGAGCTGTTAAAAAACTTTGTGGGGTTGTTATCAACATCTTCACGGTAACTGCCTACCTTGTGGAATACCCTGCACCAACTCTTTGGATTTGTCTTCATTACATCATTGTAAACACCAGTGTCATAGCAGAATATTTTTTTCAATCTCTGCAGATAATCTTTCTCATTGTAATACCATGTCAAATCCCACAACAATGGCTTCATCCGGGTTTTACTTCCATGATTCTTCTTCAAGTTCCCGTAAATGTGTTGAACACACATTTTATGTTTAATCTTTGGTAACTCCAGCTAAACAGGTTTGATATATCCCTAAAACAGAAGAACAAGTCACCTTTTTCTGAGTATAAACATATGAAGAAATGATAAAATAAAACAACACATAGTGAAAAACAAGAAAAGTTACTTTTTGCCTATTAGAAACCATAATGAATTCATCACCATAATTTAATCCAAAGTCAGCCTTGAACATATTCACAAACCATACCCAATTGTTGGTGTTCTCAACTTTTACAACGTCCCATGTTATTGGATATATAGCATTGTTTGTATCCCTACCTAAAGCTACCAATAATTGTCTCTTGACCTTATTCTTTAAGAAGCAGCTATCAATTCCTATTAGATGCCTACAAGTCTCTTTCTATGTTCTTCTAATGTTGTCAAAACAAATATAGAACATGTTGAACAAGTCTTTATCTTTATCATTCGTGAGACTTTCAACCTCTACATGTGAATCTGGGTTTGACATGACTATCTCAACAACATAGTCTCTTAGTTGTACAAACTGCTCATCATACTCCCTATCAATCCACTGCAGTGTTTTCTTCCTAGCAGCTTGACATTGAGGTCTAGAGACACTGATCTTCCATTGTTTTTTTATGATTTCTTCAATTTTCATTGGCATGTAAAATTCAGGATTATCTTTAATCTTATCAACAAACAACCTAGCTATATGAGGCACCTTAAACATCTCACATTCTCCACTAGGAACACAGTTATGCTTATCTACATACATTCTAATCTTCCACATCGCTTCTTCCGAAAGAATCGAAGCATATACTAGCTAGTCACACCGTGCTCCATCCTTATCCTTATCATAACCAACACATTTAAAGCCAGTTTTGTCCTTATCATACATATATTGCTTCAGATTCTTTCTAGTTCTGAGAGCTTAATTGGTAACTGCCTCATTGAAAACGATTCCATTGAAGAATGTCTGCTTATGGTACAATCTCCCATCACCGCGCCTGATATTTGTACGAACTCTGTCTGGAACACCGTCATTTTCATCAGGATCACTCTCCAGGAACACATCATTCAGAGGTTTGTCGGCGAACTCTTCTACCAACTGCTCAATGTGAAATTGATCTCGGTTTTGTGCTTCTTCATCAAAATCTCTTGATACTATTGGATTTCGAGCGACGAAAGACATTGAAGTGTCTTCCTTCACCTCTCCTAAAGATTTCAAGCTTTGATTTTAGATTTCGCTCTCTAAGGTTCTTCGAAATTGTAGACTTTTAGATTTAGGGTTTTCTGATTTGGGAATTTTTATTAGGCTATCAATCGGGTTCTAATCGGATCTAAATCTAGTTTTCTCTGGTTATAATTGTGTTTAGTTTCCTTATTAAACGGTTAAGTAAAGCACAAACCGACGAAACTCAAAATTGTGGGTTAATAGATCTTGAACTAATAATTCGGAGAGATTTAGATATAGAATTGTTTTTAGAAGAAAATAGGCACAAAACTTTTTTTTCTAGGATATATAGATCGAAATCATACTTTGAACTTTATCTGGCTTGATGATATAGTTTTCGTGAAAAAATAGTTCGTCAGCCCGATATTTGGGATATCCGCCGGAAAGAACTAGAGACAAATAGTATATAGTTTGGTCATAACTTTTTAGGGCTTTCCTTATGAGGATTACGAAGCCCATTAAAACCCATAAGTTATATAAACATATATATACACACCTCACATTCCACACATGCACATCCACTAAACACATAATCGGCCCATTTATGGCCCACTATCAACATATATACAAACAAGACATCTTCAACACAAAAACTTCAGGTCGGAGAAGCCGTAGAAACGGCGGCGAGATTTTGTAGATTCGATTTAACGACAGTATCCACAAACATCCTTGTATCTTCTTCCGTGTTACCTTTTGGTATATCAACAATATAAGACTCCAAAACCACACTATACACTCTCTTGATCTTATCTTTTTCCAAGACGACGAATTCGTTAACCGATGTAACCGACCGGTAATTTTTTAACCGGTGTTCTCCTCCGAGGACCCGAAAACTCAAGATTTGTTTCTCTTCGTCTAGAGCTTCGAGTATCTCAACGCTTGTCGACGCTGGAAGACCAGACACAACACTAACTTCTCTTATAGTCCCGACGTTAATCTCTTTGACACCGTTACCGTTACCTCTGATGGTGCAACTCTTGATGAAGTGTTTGTATTTGTTTGGATTCGCGAAGTCGCGGACGAATCTCCATATGGCACGTGCCGGGGCGTCTACGCGGTGTGCTATGAGGGATGTGCACGTGTTTGGCGATCTTGAGAACGTGTGGTGTGTTCGGATGATGGAGTCTAGTGTTGAGAACTCGTCCTTCGTTAGTCCGTATGGTGTCGACGATGATGTTGTTGTTGATGATGATGATGATGATGGATCACGGATAGGAGCAAGATTAGGGTTCATGGTTTTGGGGTATACTTTTGAGAAGAAAAATGTACACGAAACTAGGACTGATTCTCTTGACATACGTATATATAGAATATGTTTTTATATTATTATACAAGTCTATGTATATTATAATGGAGAAGTGAGAGATTGATATGTGTGGTTTGACTAATATTGGAGTTGGGCTGCACTAAATTGCCTTTGTCAGTTGGCTTTTTAGAAAAATGGGTGTGAAAGTGTGAACGTGACATCAAATCTCATTATTATATGACTCATTGGATCATTCAGGAGCTACCTATAGATCAACTTGTTGGAATAATATACAAAATAAAGCATCAAAATGGAATCAAATTAAAATTTGTTAGTTTAGTATGATATGCAGACGTAGAAGAAAGATCAATGCCTTATTAGAGTGTATATGTATATATAGTGGAAGAAGAGTTGTTGTTCCCTTGAAAGAATGTGTAAACCACAATGCAAATACACATAATGGGCATTGGTTGTATGCAAGTTGCTTATATATATAACAAAATCAAATTACAAAGAAGAAGAAATAAGATCAGTATAACTTTGAGTTGAGCCCATGTCCAATAACACAATTGGTTTTGACACTTTTAGCATTTTTTTCTTTTTGTAATTTTTCTAGACTCAGTCCGAACTCTTATCGGCGGCACGTGATGTGCACATGAGAACGAAGGTACAAGTTCAGGTAGCTTGTCCTTTTCAAATCCTGGCTCCTTGAGGAACGTCAAGTTAGCAAATCGATGGGTATATTTCAACTCGTTGTGTTGTTAGCAGAGTACAGTTCTTGAGTAATTGGTTTGAAATCACAGTCCGTCTTTGAATAATGTGGCGATTGTCTCCGTCTCAGAACTTACTGTGATATGTTAAACCCGGCTTTAGTTCACCGAACCGGTTTATCCCGGTTTAGGATTTGAATTTATTATAACCGGTTCGATTTTTTTCCGGCACGAAATCGACAGAGACGGCGAACTAAACAGAAATCGCTCGAGTCGGCGCAGTTTGTTGCAGAAGAGGGACGATGGCGAAGATGACAAGCAGGCGTAGCCGGCCATCAACGGGAAGACATCAATTGGCTTTCGTATTGCTCCTGGTTCTTGTAGCTCTCGGAATCTGCGTTCCTGTCTTTGCTCTTCTTCCTTCATTGCCCTCTTCTCAGTCTCTGCCTCGGGTTGAGAAGGTAAGCATGATTCATACTTCAGGGCTTTTTATACTAATTGATTCTTGATGTCTTCTCTTTGGCTGCTGCTTGGTTTAATTCGGAACCGAAATCAATTTGGAAGTGGTGACTGGTGAGAGAGTTTTGATTCTTTTCCATTGCTGGAGTGGATGCATAACTTCATTTACTAAGAAATTATGTTATTTGGTTCTCAATTTCATGTACAAGTTGTTAACTTTCATTTTTAAATGCTGCAGGTGATGATATCTCGGAAGTTTTATATTAAAGATGACAGTTTCTGGAAAGATGGGAATCATTTTCAGATCATTGGTGGTGATTTGCACTACTTTCGTGTACTTCCTGAGGTACTGTCTGTCCCTTTCTATAGAATGACAGATGTGTCTTCTTTAAATGTAATCTATATGATTATTGTTGCGGTAAATGTTTAAGATTTACGCAATCTTTTCTGTTGTTAATTATCATGATGTTTATAATACTATATGATTGATGGATTAATGCCAGATTATGGATGCAGTACTGGGAAGATCGGCTTCTAAGAGCCAAGTCTTTAGGCCTTAATACTATACAAGTATACGTTCCTTGGAATCTGCATGAACCAAAGCCTGGAAAGATGGTTTTTGAGGGTATTGGTGATCTTGTGTCCTTTCTCAAGCTGTGTGAGAAACTAGATTTTCTGGTTATGTTGCGAGCAGGACCTTATATCTGTGGAGGTCTGTGTTAACTTTCCTGTTGTGATTCTTGTTGAGTTGATACGTATTACTGTTTTTACCACATCATGTGGGAGATTTGCTTTTACACAGAAACTAGTGCTGATAAGTGTTCCCGTCTCCGTTGCAGAATGGGATTTAGGGGGATTTCCTGCTTGGTTACTTGCTGTGGAACCACGTCTCCAACTAAGGACATCAGATCCTGCATATCTTAAGTTGGTAAGTTATCAGTTAAATGAAGCAAGTAGTAGATAACTGGAGTTATCCATGATCTGCAGGCTAGAGTTCTCAATTATCTTTGCGGAAATTAACAAGAAAATGATGTAGTGATTTTTGGAAAATGAGTGGAAATTATTATCACTTTTGCACAATTTATAGAAGAGAGGCTGTTCTCATGCAAACTAGCAAGAAAAAGGCCTCATTTTTCTGTAGACTGTTGTTATGCATTATGTTCAAAGTAGAGTTATTCATGACGAAACATATCACAGGTTGAAAGATGGTGGGATGTTCTGTTACCGAAGGTATTTCCTCTGCTTTACAGCAACGGGGGTCCTGTTATAATGGTTCAGGTACATGATCAAAAGCGATGTTCCAGTAAATAGTTTATCCTGATCTGGTATTCTAGTGATTGCTGGATAATTGCAGTTGATAAGATGTGTCGACTTCATTACCGAGTAGCCTTACTAAGTTGATCTTTTGGAAGAATTTTTTAAATAAGATGTCTATATGTATAGATTCCTTAGACCTGGAACACTACGGTTGACCAATGTGAAGCTAGAGCCCAAATCCCTGTCATAGATCTCTTATATTAGCAAGCTTGTTTACTAAATGTAGGCTACTTTTTGCAGATTGAAAATGAATATGGTTCATATGGACATGATAAAGCTTATCTTCGTAATCTAGTTAGTATGGCTAGGGGACACCTGGGGGATGACATTATTGTGTAAGACTTAATTTCTTTGGTTTCTATAATTCACCAGTGAACTATGTTCCCTATTACTTTCTGATTTGGCTTGCTTAGGGTGAATTTTTATATATGATCAACTCCTTGAATATCTCTTAAGAATTGCATCTCACGTGTTGGCTCTCGTTTGTCATCAGTAATTTCTATTAGTGTTTTGTTCTGCACCTTAAAACCATCGTCCTGTGAAAATAGATTGTGTCGAGTTTCCAAGTTAAATCACCTAACTAGCAGTTCTTTGGTTAAGTAAGAATGTTTCTTGTTGCTCATAATGAATGATCTTCAGGTACACAACAGATGGAGGGACAAGAGAAACTCTTGAGAAAGGATCTGTCGCTGTAGATGATGTCTACTCAGGTATAGCATGTGCTTCCTCTGCATCCATGATTCATAGTAAACTGAAATAATAGTCTGTTTCGGACATTAATATATAACAATGACGAGCAATTTCTTTCTCTGATAGCTGTTGATTTCACAACCGGTGACGATCCTTGGCCAATATTTGAATTGCAAAAGAAGTTTAATGCTCCAGGAAAATCACCTCCACTTTCCTCGTATGTCTCTTATGCTCCCAACCTTCTGCTGTGAATTAATTTCGTCATTTAGATCCATTGAGTTGTTTGTTACAGGGAGTTCTATACTGGTTGGCTCATGCATTGGGGTGAGAAGATTGCAAAAACCGATGCTGAATTTACGGCAGCTTCTCTTGAAAAAATACTGTCTCGAAATGGTTCTGCTGTGCTTTATGTATGTGTTTAAAAATCTTTACGTGTCAGTGTTTACCAGTTAGGAATTAACGATAATAGTGAGGATTGTGTATTGTGATGTTCAGATGGTGCATGGAGGAACAAACTTTGGTTTCTACAATGGCGCAAATACTGGCTCTGAAGAATTTGACTATAAACCAGATCTGACATCCTATGACTATGTAGGGAACTTTCGCATCATTACCTGATATTGCAAATCCTTAACTATATTCCGAAGTAGTAATAGTTTTGTTTTTGTTTTTGTCATTTCAGGATGCTCCCATTACGGAGTCTGGTGACATAGATAATCCAAAATTCCAAGGTTTGATCTTATGCTTGCTTTTAGCGATTTTGCAGTCTTGCTTTGTTTCCTTTATTAAACTCTGTGCTTCTTTGTGTTATTTGCAGCTCTTCAGAGAGTGATTAAGAAGTACAATGCTGCACCACATTCCATTGTCCCCTCCAATAATCAACGGAAAGCATATGGCCCTATCAAGATGCAGATGACAATATCGATGTTTGATTTAGTTAGTATGACAGATCCTGCTGATGTGATCACTTCCGCCAACCCCATTTCAATGGAATCTGCTGGACAGGTATGTAACATTAATAATTTTGTCCCCTTATATTTGACGGCGCAGCCTAAGCATTTCCCTACTCACCATGAAATGGTCTAATATTATTGTCCTTACTATAAATTCATTCTTTATCGTCTTGCTCCCAGATGTTCGGATTTCTTTTATATGAATCTTCATACATCGCAAAAAAGAGTGGGAATATACTAAGAATACCCAAGGTACAAACCCTTGTTCCCTTTTCATGTGGCAATAAGTAAATGTAGTTTTTTTTCCCGTATCATGGTAGAGATAGAATCCGGGAGACTTGAAATCCAGGAGCGACAGAAGGGTCATCTTCTAACATGATGAGTTGCAGGTTCATGACAGAGCTCAAGTGTTTGTTTCGTGCCTTTCCCAAGATGTTGATGTGGGAGTACTGAGATACATTGATACGACTGAAAGATGGAACAACCAACCTATTTCTCTTCCAACTATTGAGTGTACCTCTAACACTAGCTTATTTATTCTGGTAAGAGAATCCATGAATCCTCAGATAAGATTCTTTACCTCTATAAAGAGTTCTAGAGTCATCAATTTTATTAATTTTCGTAAACACATTCTTATTTGGGTCACTACTTTGCTCCTGTTTCTTATAGGTTGAAAACATGGGTCATGTAAATTACGGGCCATATATCTTTGATGAGAAGGTAAGACTCATTTTACAGACATTTATTATTCAGAAACTTTTTCTAGATAACTTCTTATACCAAAGTGAATGTGATATACACGATGTCAAAATTTTGAAATCTATGGTAGCCTTTTACATTAGCCAGGCAGCTTGTTCAAAAGGTCTATTTTGTATTTACTTTTCAGGGTATATTGTCTTCGGTTTATCTGGATGGTCAAATTCTCCATGGATGGAAGATGATACCATTTCCTTTTCACAACCTAAATCAAATGCCAAATCTCAGTATCGAGATGCATCATACCAAAAAGAGAAGTGAGAAGTTCAATCTTACTAATCGTCAGTGCTGTAATTTTTTTAAGCATGCCCTTGGTTAAGTTAAGAATGTTGGTGATTGAATTTCCTGTCCTCTACAATCTCTAAAGATGTTTTTCTTCTGTGTTCAGTATCGCTATATTATTAAGGACATGAATGAAACTAATTACTTCTTACTCCCCATAACTGTAGATGTCGGTCAAAAGGAACCAGCTCTATTTGCTGGTGAATTCTCTATCAACAGTGCAGAGGAAATCAAAGACACATATCTATCATTCAACGGTTGGGGTAAAGGAGTTGCTTTTGTCAATAAATTCAACATTGGAAGATATTGGCCGGTAAAGCTCTGTCCTCACCTCCTCTATAAAGCTCATCCAATGTACAGTTTCTCTTACACATGATTCTTTTTGCAGTCTGTTGGACCGCAGTGCAACCTCTATGTTCCTGCGCCGCTTCTAAAGCCTGGCAAAAATACTTTGGTATGTGAACAGGAACATGAGATTGGACCGTTTTGTTGTTTAGGACAGAGGAATGGAACCATTTTTTTGTTTGGAAACCAAAGAAAGAGTCTCAATCCATCCTCATTTCATCTAATCCATTTACTTAGATTTATTGAACACTTTTGCAGGTGATTTTCGAGTTGGAATCTCCACATCTCGAGCTTTTGCTGGAGGCAGAGGATCGGCAAGACTTAACATGCGGCTCAAATGATTCCAAAGTTAATCAGTTGTAGCCGTTCAATAACATGAGACTAGACATTTACAAATTCAGATCCGAAAGATAAAACAGATTTTATGGTCGGAAAAACATTAGCAAGTCCGTAATCCAAAAATCTGCTTTAATTTGTTTAAGCAGTTTTATCCACACAAAAAAAAAACCTTTTAAACGCCACTGAAATATAATAACTTGACTAAAACGTAAATAAATAATCAGATAATCGTGCAAATATTAGATTACATCCATTAAAAAAAAATCAAAGATTTCATAAATACATACACCCTATTTGGTTATCTAGACCAAACAGAAAAATCCAACTAAAAGGTATTAAAAAAAAAAAACTATAATATCAACTAAAAATCAAAAACTAAAATCTGATCAAAATATAATTCCTAACAGATAATATCTGAATATACGTATATATTTTTCTAAAATTCAGAACAAATCAGAAAATGGCTATTGTTAGTACTCTATATAACTAACAAAATCTCTTTCAACATAACCACATCCCCCGAAAACTTATCTATCCACAACTCCGCAGAACGCTCTCCACGATCCTCTCTCCTTCTCCTTCTCTTAAGGAGAAAATCAAGGAACCTCTGTGAAACCCTAACTTGATATATCCCCAAACATAAACCCTAATGTCCTTAAGCACCCTCTCCGGTGGCTCCACGACAGCGTGCGCTGCCTGCAAATACCAAAGGAAAAAGTGCACAAAAAACTGTCTTCTTTCTCCTTATTTCCCACAAGATCGCCCGAAGCAGTTTCTCAACGCTCATAAACTGTTTGGAGTAAGCAACATCACCAAGATGATCAAAGGAGTCGAAGAATCTCAACGCGACATCGCTATGCAGAATCTTATCTACCACGCTAATGCTCGTGCCCTAGATCCAGTAGGAGGGCTTTACAGGATTATGTGTGATCTTAAGCGCAAGATCGAGTGTTGTCAAGCTGAGCTTAACTTTACTCATCAGCAAATCGCTATGTGTCGCTCTCTAGCTCAGCAGGAGCAAAGGCAAAGGCAAGATCTTCCCTTTGGATGCTATTCGTATGGAGCTCTATTAGAACAAGAAGAGGAATACGTTAATGTCGATGGTTATGCTTATCAGAAAATACAACAACATCAAGAGATACAGCAGCAAGAGATTCCGATAAATTACGAGACGTTTTTAAAGATGCCTGAACAAACCAGCAAGGTAAAGCTTGAGGAGAGAAAAATCTCTGATCAGGAACAAAACAATCTCCTGAGGCAGATACTCATGTCGTCGTCGATCAATTAGAAGTTTTAAGAGTCCCTTTTTTAGTCTTATGTTTTCTACTAAGTTTGAACATGAAAACCCTAGTTTAGGTTTTCGTGATTATCACGTTTAATCTTCTTATCTTCGCGATAGTGAATGGTAATTTATCATATTTCTTGTATCTTCTCAGAATTTATAAAGGTAACAAAGCATTAGTGTTCTCTCTCGCTACCAATAATACGTCACAATCGAAAGAGCTCTCATAGAGTTAAGTAGGACAAGTAAATCGGGCCAGGACGGAATTGCAAGATAGTATTCAAACAGAAATCATGATTAACATTTCACGCAAGCAACAAAATAGGGTTACACAGTTCATTAGACAATATGATCCTATACTTCAATGAATGGAATATCAAGATAACAGAGAAATAGACAGAGGGAGATATTCTCCAGCACAATTCCGCAACAGAACTATCTGCTACGAATTTGTCTACCGTATAAGCTCAATCTGCAAATTAAACACCAGCCTTGTTTCCAAGTCTCTTCCGAAGAATCTTGACTCCCATGTATCTGCAAAGATTGACAAATCATCTGTTTATATATTGAATTTAAAGGAAACTTCTGATTCATTATGTTGGTAATGATTTACAATTTACCTTCCCATCATCATAACCGTGGCTTGAGGGTTGGTTCCTGGAGACTCGTCAAACGTCGAACCATCAATAACTCTGAGCCTGTCGACACCAAGAACTTTGCGGTTAGGGCTCACAACTTTGCCCACAAGACATCCACCATGGTAGTGCCAGATTGTGACAACAGTGTCTTTGCAGAACTGAGCCATTGATTTGGTATCGTTCAGTTGCTTTGGTCTTAGATTGATGTTTGCCTTGACGCTTAAGCTAAGCATCCTGTGTACGTTTTGCTTCTCGCACTGCGTGTAGTTTAGGAAGCGCTTAGATGTCACCACTTTGGAAACCAGACGAATGGCTTCAACACAGCGTTGGAGATCCACCGGGTGTTTAAAGTAATTGAAGGTGACTGAAGGGTTGTCATCTACATTTGTGTTGACCAAGCTCATATGCCCTCTAGAGAGGGGGTAAGCTAGTTTCTCCAAGATGAAACTTCCATTGAATGCTTCGTGAAGTTGGTATTTGTTTCTTGTAATGTAAGCTCGCGTTGCTTCTGGTCTTCTCTGCTTTGCAGGAATGGTGGAAAACAATTCATTCTGCAGACGAAATCAAAAGACCATTCATTCCTTACATCAAACCACATTCTCCTACAAATACAATAAGCACAAAATTATGCAGTTTTCATTACCTTGTCCGACATAATCCCATAGTGAGTATGAATGCTCTCAGGGGATTGCCCAAAGCCAGTGCTGGCTTCAACATACACACCCATCTTTGTAATTCCAACAGTCTGAATAAGTGACTGCTCTATAGGCTGCTTCGAAGGCACCAAAATCGTGTTCATCGGATTATCAGCCATTCCTTTCCCCACATGCTCATTCTCTAAAACAACAGGAATCTTCAGCCTCTGAAGCTCCTTCTTAGGTCCAATCCCACTTAACATCAGCATCTGTGGTGACCCCATGGCTCCACTAGATAAGAGCACTTCACTTCCCTTTCTATTCGAAAGCAGAGCCTGGTGCTGATTACCTTTCTCGTCTTTGAATATCACTCCTGTTACTCCAGGCCTTGTTCCTACATCCAAAACCAACAAAAAAGTTAAATCTTTTCAACCTTACTAAAAACCTCAAACAGGAACTTTGTCGAACCCTTGGTAGACACAAAAATTATCAGTACCCGAAGTGTCAAAGACGATTTTTTGTACGGTAGCGTAGATCAAGACTCTAAGTTTCTGAGGGTTAGCGTAAGCGAGAAGCTCCGCCGAGGTGTGACGACGGCCAAATCTGTCGAAAATTGTGCCGCCGATTTTGGTTCCGGAGACGTGATCGTAAGTGAAGCCATTGAAAGGTCTGACTCCAACCTCTAAAAGACTGTCTCTTAGAGCTTTTTGCCATAACGTTAACTTGGGCTGATGAACGATCTCTCGCTCTACCCATGGATACGACTCCTTCACCAGCTTCGGATCCCATCCTGCTCGCTTCACAAACCTGAATTTTTTGTGACAATAAGCCTTTCAATAATGTACTTTTGTCAAATGTTTTCTTATTTTATAAAAAGCCTTTAAAAAACCTATTATTTCGGATCCAATTATTTTTTTCATAAGATAAAAACCTAAAAATAAAAAAGTAAAAAAAAATTGTTGTAAAAAAAGAAACTGAAAATTGCAGATTTTACTGAAGAAAGAATTTAGTTAAAAAATATTTTGTTGATATGTGTGAAAAAATAAAAGACGAGGTCCATGGCCCCAATATTATTAAGAAACACACAACATTCTCGATCGGTGCGTTTTCATAAATGTTACATATAGTATCTATTAGGACACGAGGCATCGATTATACCAATAAAGAATTTTTCATTATTCTTAAAAAGGTAAAAGTTATACTCATATGTTTATACTTTATACACTTACGCAGCATCGGCTCTGGAGTAAAAGCCGGCGTTAATACAGGAACCACCGCCGAGAACTCTAGCACGAGCGTTGTAAACGCCGTCAGTGGAAACAAACGCTTGTGACGCGGAGGAAGCTGACGTGTCAGCTAGTCCGATGTGGAAGTTCCTGAGGAAAGAAACGTTTGCGTTTGTAAACGGAACGCCACCTCTCTCCAAAACAAGAACGCTGAAATTCTGCGATAGCGTTGCGGCGAGAGGACAGCCTGCGGTTCCGCCGCCGATGACTATGTAGTCGTAGGACGAATCTTGACCGTTGGATGAGAAGGATGATGATGAAGATGACGAGAATGTGCTTGCTTTATCGATGAATGTGTATCTGTATGGATTAAACTTCAACTTCTTCTCTTTACCTAAACAAAAAAAAAATGTTTTTTTTCTTTTTCGTTCTATCAGTTATTTAAATAATCATGGGTAGTTGGTAGAAGTAACTACACCATTAATGTGCTTAGCAGAACATAACCCAAAAAAACACAACCGTTACGCGTAAAAAAGACTGTACTGACTACTGATACTGTCCTGGTTACTCCAGATTCAGTCATGATGGATCAAGAAAGAGAGTTTCTCGAAGGAGAAACTTATGTGTAATGTATATCTCTATGAACAAGTTCGTACTTAAACTGGTTTCGAAAAGGAGCTCTACAACTACACATAATCATCAATGACTACGAGAGAGAGAGGGAGAAAACAGAGTTTACTACAAACCCAACATTAAGAAGAAGATAGAAGTTAAAAATCTGTAATGAGCATTGTGTTTAAAGAGACAAGAGTGAGAGAGAGAGAGAGGTGACCTTTAGAAGCAGTGGAGGAGAGAGAAGTCGGGAGACAGAGAAGAAGAGCAAAGAGAAAGAGCTTGAGAGCCATTGGAGACTGCAGAAACCAAAACTGAAGAGCTTTTTTTTTTTAATGTTTTTTTGTTATTATTGCTTCTGCATCAACTTCTTATGTGGCTTTTCATGAATGGTCTTGTTTTGTGTGTTTCTTCTCCTATAAATAACACTAACGATCCAACAGAGCAACTATATTAATTACACCCACATGTGTCTCTATATATTGTTACATATATGTAACCATTTCTACGAATTGTACATGTACAGATACATCGAATTTTGGTTAGACAACATTCGGTAAAACATTATATAGTAAAAAAAAAAAAAAAAAGTTAATAAATAGATTGTGGTGGTCTACACTAACATGTAAATTTGATTTTGGGTGTGTCCCATTTTTGTCGATAATAGTTAATGAAATGGACGTGTGATCATCTTACTCAATTAATTGTCCCCCCCCCCCCATTTACTTCATACTACTAAGTAGTTACCTAATAATTTAGTTACTAGCTAGTAACTTTCCTCAGATTACTTATTGGTACAAAATTAGATTAGACTTGTTGTTACAGAATTGTTTTTTGCAAGCAAGTGAAATTAATGATAAGTACTTCATTACAAAGAACAATCACTATCAAATTACATTTTGGTATTTATCAGGGACCCAAGGCTTAAAAGGGTTGCTATCACATTTTTAGTTTTTACCTTGGTGATAAGAAGAATTTTATTAAGAAGGCTTAGTACTTATCTTTGTCCCACGATTCTGTTTTGACTATTGGGACCAGCTGTAAAAACAATTTATTAGTAACAGTATACTGTAGTATCATATAAAACGGATAGTTGTACAGCTTGTCTGTGTCATTAATGGCGATATGAAAACGGTTGAAGTAGGAAGTATGGTAGCCGTTGGATCAAGACTTCATAGATTCAAAGTGTATCAATTAATCATCTTCACCTAACCAAATCAAAAAACTACAATATACAATACAAAGCCATGTTTTTGGCAAGTCATTTTAGTTATTAGCAGATGAATTATCTTAGTTATAAAACTTATTAATTATGGCAGTTGGTTACTAACAAAAATCTTCACGGGCCATGTTTTTGGCAATTAATTTAATTGATCATTTGATCTTCACCTAATATCATCCGTTTTATTTGGTTGAGCGTGAATGTGATCATCCGTTGACTAACAAAGCACATTGGATTAGTTAGCTTGCCAAGTTTATTTCAAGAAATCAAGATTTTACCTTTAGTGTTAAATTAAAAATGTCACATCCCATCACGTACGGTGGTCTGGTCATATAAGATCACATGAGATTTTCTCCGACCTCAAATCAGTCACAACTATAACTACATATTTCATTTAATAGCTAAGCAGCAACATAAATAGAAATATGATGTCGAAATTATCAACCAATGTTTCTTAAATTAATCTCATATAATATGCAAAAACACTTAAGAATCGATCTTTCTTTTAGTTGTTGAATCTCTCTGAACTTTTCTCAAGTCCATATTAGCCCCACAAAGGCTTTGGACAGTTTGTATAAGATAAGTATTATGTAAAAATTCATTTTTTGTTCAAATCTTCTGGAGTAGTGATTTGAGGTAGGGTATATAATTGACAGAGTTATTGGGGGTGGATATGTATAGAAATGATGGTAATAAATACACACACCAATCCATGAGTTCTGTATATATATGTATATATATAATATTTAAAAGAAAAGTTATTAAACTTACCCACTCGGCAGTTAATGTAAATATTAATTTTTGCTCACTTTTCATGGGATTGGCATCTTATCCCATGCTTCCACTTTCATGAAACGAGTTATTGTAGAACGTACATATATTTATTATAGTTCTTTAACTTCTTTTTTTTGTTTTATGTAAAACCGATTCAAATCATGCCACAACGTTTTTAAGTTTCAATTCACTCGTGTGTATAAAGAGAAGTTCTAAGACAGAGCAAAAGGTCCCTAAACGCAGCGTTTTGGACTCATGAGTAAGGGAATAGGGGAAAAAACGCCAAGTACTGGAGATCAAACCTTTGGAGAGTAAGAATATTCTTTGTTCCTCTCTTTTTTAGTCCTCTTTTGAGGAGCTTTTGTGATCTGGTGGATTTTCTGATGAAGAAGTGTTGTTGCTCGAACGACGGTTCTCTGGATTAGCTGTAGGAGGGGCTTGGCCTTGCGCGGCAAGGTTCTTGATGAGGTTCATGACCGTGGGAACAAACTTTGCCGATATCGATATGAGCCCTGGAAGCTGAAGAAACCATAGGTAGTTATATATCATGAGAGTATTATTATCAAGACTTTCTTCTATCTTGAACTTTTCTCAAGTCCATGATTCCTGAAAAAGCTACTACAAACTATAATGAGGTTTAAGAAGATTGATTAATACTTACTGCACCATTGCGGAATTCGCCAGGGATATCCAGTTGCGTCCACAGTGCTTTTACCAGAAGGAAAGCGACAAAGATGACACCGAGATAGAGAGGGTTTCTGTTACATTAAAAAGGATTAAAGAGATTTCAGAATGGTACATATAGCATCATTCGATATGAAGCAATCAGTACTAGCTTAGATGGACCTTAGAAGAGTCATGAATTCGTTGAATCCAAGGACGATCAATGCAAGAATTGCCCATGGAGGAGGTAACCAGTTATTACCACGCTTATTCGCCTCCTGAATAGTATAAGCGCTTTAAAATATACGTATTCAAAAAGCAGAGTGAAGAGCTAACTTATTAGAAAAGTAATCATGCCTGTGCAGATATGGCTTGAGTCACTGTATACTCTGTTTCCGTCTTGAACTGTCTCCATATAGATTTACATTGCACCGGTGTGATCAAAGTTCTTGATGATGGAACCTATAAAAGTAATGGGATCATATTTGTTAAGATCAAGAATCAACTGCAGTTGAAACACATCGAAGCAGAGTTATACACACCTCATCCCAAGTGCTTGAAGCCAGTGGATCAGATGTTGTGATGCTTATTTTAGAAGTATCATTCTTTGTTGAATCCAACAGAGCAACAGTTAGTGTCTTCTCGATGTTATCGAGTTCATCCCCCAGTCGAATTACAACCATTACTGAGAGCAACTTCAAGGACTGAAAACAAGAAAACATAAGAAGGTGCTAAGACTTTCTCAATCCTTATAAACAAAACGTAAATAGGAATAGCAAATCGTACAGCAGATCGAGCTGATTTAGTAATGGCTCGAAGATCCTCTTTTCCGGTCCAAACACGTGGCATTGAATCAGAATCATGGCTGAAGATTGTAGCAAACCTGAAAAATACCAGATTCAAAATTAAATGGTTGTTTTAAACTGGTTTTGAAAGATCACTGAGTACATAAAGAAGGCTTGCTACACCTTTCCTTCATACGCATCAAAACCCTTCCAGCTTCTTCTTTTGCCTTAGATTCAATGACACCTCTTGAATAATCCTGAAGACTTTTCACCATTCTATCTCTTGTTTCTTCTTCCATGTCAAAACCAGCTAATGCACTACTGAGTCCAGATACTGCAGATTCAGTTTCACGCCGATGAAGCTTCTTTACTGCTGTCCACGTTTCATCGTTGGCTCCTTCCAGCAGAGCTTCCACCGGTTCTGATAATGCTTCATGTAGTTTTGACTGCAAATTAGAGGCTAAATCAGTAACAAAGCTCAATCTCCCAAGCTTTCTTTATTCTTTCTGTTACCTCGTATAGACTGGTAAGTTCAGATAACTTGGAAGTCCGCACAGAGGAAATGTGAGCCTCGATGTCACGGACTAGCTTGTCCCGTACTTTAGCTGTGTCCCAATTGGCTTGTTCAATGATGACACCTGCACACTCTTCATCGAATTGGGTCATGCAAGCCTTGAACCAATCTTGGGAAGCTGAAGAAAACCTTTCACCAATGCCTAAAGCCTTATCAAAAGAAGCCTTAAACTTTTCAAGTATTCCCCATCTTATATGTCCCAATACATCTTGAAACGCTGGATTCACAAGCTGTAAGGTGATACAAAAGTGAGGAAAGCATACTATCGAAGTTAAATTCTATCAACATTCATTTATCTTAATTGACACAACTGCATATAGTTTTAACAACATGCTCAAGAGAACTTAGATTGTATTTATTACTTGGAGAAGCTTTTCTTCAAGCTGATGTCTCTTCGAAGATCTGACACCTTCATCGAAGAATGTAGCCTCCCCGTCATATCTAATAAATTAGAGGACTGTGAAGATCAAACCCACAAGGAAGATTTAAGAAACAACAGAAAATCTTATATGAAATTACTGATCTTGATATTCATATTGAATTCAACTACAGTGTGTGTGTAGCTTGATTAAAATCAATGTTCTTACTCTGATAAGCAAGAACCGAGAATGGTAGTAAGCCTCTTCCCAAAATTAGAAACTGGACCAGCTTGCACCTCCTCATCCAGTTGGCGCCAGTCCTGTAAAATGAAGCAAAAAGGTTAGTTAGCGATTATGGGACTAACACAGACCTCTTCAAACAATAAAGAAGAGTGAAGGTCTAAGATTTGCAGAAACATTACCTCGTTTGTAATGAAATGAGCAAACTTCTCATTTGCAATTTCTTCGCACCGGACAGTAGCCACCATGACCTGCAAGCAGAATGAGCTTAGAGGGAGTTCAAAGAATGTTTAAAGCTAGCACTATCAGTTACCTTGTGGGCTGGAAGGTCAAGATCCTTATTTTCTTTGATGACTCTCCAGATCTGATCTGCACTAAATGCAAAACCTGAGGCTGGAATCACTCCCCTTCTGTCTCCAGCAAGACCACCCGGCGCAATAGAATGCATGAACCGTTGTCGCAAACTAGCAACCTAAGTTGCAAAACAAAATTGAATCTGTCTAGAAATAGATGCAATTTAAAACACACAACAAAGTATCAGCCATCTGTAAAACGCTTGGCCTCTCACATACACACACCTGCTCTTTAAACTGTTCTTCCTTCTCCTCATAACTGGAAAGAGCAACAACTTCAACCTAACAGTCAAAGAGAGAAACAGCATGACACTTCTGAAATTTGGAAACCATTCTTGCTAATAGGTCTAGCTGTAGCAACATACATTGAAAAAGTCGCTTAGAGGAGTTTCCTTGTGTGCTTCAGGCTTTGGAACAGAATCCCATATCTGCCACAATGAATAATAAACCGGTGAATATCAACTTGGAATTAGCTGAAAGTCACTTCTCTTTTACCTTCTGAATATCTTCTCTTAAGACAGGCTCTAAATTTTCCAATGGTGTCTGCAGCCAAATTCATATCAATAAAACAATGTATGCACCAGTCAGCAGTTACAGATCTACAGTGTAAGAAGAATGATAAAAAAAAAAAAAAGAGAGTCTACCCGGGTTTTATCTCGTATTACAAACAACATTGTTGTTTTACGTGGACTAAACAGTCTCATCATAACCTGTCAAACACAACTCCAAAGATTCAAACATAAGGGTAAGAAACTATTTTTTGATACACAGAGTTTTTAACTTTCTGAGCATCACAAAAAAATACCTGAAAGACAGTTTTCAAGAGAGGTTTATTAGCAGCTTGTTCACGGCCAATATCGTGACACCACCTAAAAGCACAAGCATTGAGAATTAGTAACAAACACTTTCCTTTCAACAGAATCGAAAACTTTGATATTTGAAAATTTCTACCACAATCTTACATGTTGATCAAGACAATATCCGAGATAGCAAGAGCGAAAAGAGCACTCTGTTTCTCGAATGCAGTATCATCCTGGTTCGCCAAAAGAGGACACCATTTATAGAAAAATTATGTAAAAGAGAGCCAATCAATGTCGCACACTAAACCAAAACAATGAAGCAAATATAACCTCTCCTCGCTCCCTTCCATCGGTGCCCTCCAAATCCATAACAAGGGTGCAAGGCTCTATACCAGCACATCTTGCAAGCCAGATACCTTTTGTGGTCTGAGATCTATAAACGAGTTCCTAATCAGGCAACAAACTGTAACACGGAAGTTAAAAGGAAATACTATCAGATGAAATCATACCTTCCCTTAAATGCATCCATCTCCATAAAGTTTGTTCCAAACAAATGATTCAATAGTGTACTCTTCCCTGTCAAATCACAAGAGTTTTTATAAATGAACTAAACTACTTCCAGTTAGATAACTGTTAAAAAGCCATTCTGTAAGATTCTGAATATTATAAAACTCCCTACTCTCTAAAAGAATGTATACCGCTGCTTTGAGGACCCATGATGGAGACAACAGCATAAGAGAGGCCACACTCTCCAAGTTTCACCTCTTTAATGAAATGATCGATGCCAGAGACATTGTATATACCATCTCCGTCGATAAGCTGTACAGAAAAACATCCCTCGCTCTTATCTGCATCCAATATGGAATGTGTAATAAACAATCAATGGCTCCTAATTAAGATATTCAACAATCGAATCAAACAATTTTTGCAATGAAAGGAGAGAAACAACTCTGTCTTAGTATTGTTTAAGCATGCAGATGCATTACATCAAATTACATGGATCTACAAGATGATTTGCTAGAGAAACAACGAAGAAATTATATACAATAGACATAAAAGCCTAAGAAGCAACCAACAATCAGGGATCAATCAAAAAGCATTCTGGAAATTGTCAGACAGAGAGAGAAATAGTACCCATTCTTTGTCTTTCTGAGACAAAAAGTGTCAGTGAGATCAGAGCTTTCTCGCTTTTGGGATCTCCCTCTTCAAAAGCTTCCCTTTCTCTGTTTTTGCATGTTCAGACTTTAAAGTATTATTCTTTATTCTTTTTCCTTGGAAAAGGTAAAATCAAGGAATGAAAGTTCGGAAATCTAGATCTCTTCTACAAATTTGTTGGGCAAATGGAAACATCAAAACCCAAACTTGAAAAAGAATTTGTATATCATTTAATCCAATCAAAGAATGATAATATTCTTCTATACACCAGCAACACACTCCAAAAATAGAGAAAACATTCCTATTTCTAAGCCACAATCACATCATACTAAGTTTAGTTATTCAACTTAATGTAAATGAAAAAGGGATTTTGCTTTATAAACTGATACTAACACTTTCCCCTAACCAGATCTACCACGTAGACAACCAAACCATTCCATGGCAAACTTCGTTGCCGTATACAAAGACAACTCGAACGCAGCAGAAAAGTCTCTCTCTTTGAAGGCTAATTGTCTGAAGAGTCCACGAACTTTCTGGAATCTCAGAAGCTCTACTTCATAAACAAGTTTTATGCCAGAAGAAATAAGCAGCTGCTTGTCTTGTGTAGTGATGATAACTATACTCCCCGGACCAAAACAGTTAAAATCCTCTGCAAGAGCATCCAACTGTTCAAGCTTATTGACATCGTCAGCCACAAGCAGAACCTTTTGGTTCTTGAGCCTTAATTTACTCAAGCATTCTCCTTGAATCCGTATCATAGACTCTTCATGGAGATGCGACATGTGGCGATCCTGAGAAATCCTTTTCACACTTTCCAGGAAACAATGGCTTTCAAAGTGTTGACAGATGTTCTGATAAACGAATTTAGCAAGAGCCGATCTACCATTGCCTCCTCTTGCCCAAATCCCAATCACTCTCACAGTTTTCTTAGAGTTCAAATCCAATAATCGGTGAAGAGCTTTCATGTGTGCATCAATCCCCTCAAGGTCACTCCCGTTGCTTCTTGTTGTATCAATCATCAACTTTTTTGATATTTTGTCAGTAATTTCATCGACCATCGTCGAGTCATCTTCCCTAAACGAGATCAGGAGACGATTGAAATCAATATAACAATAAAAATTCGACCTTTATCATCATCAAGTTACGAAATTTTACCATTTCCATGAACAAACGCCGGAGATACTTGCCAAATTGGTCAATGCTTGCCTCCATGAAAGCACTTTCTCATGATCTTCTTCTCTAGCCTCGTGCTTCTTAAACTGTTCAGCGACATCTCCGATCTGCCTCCTCACATGGCAGGGATCCACGCCGTAAAAGATGGGCATCACGGTGATCGAACCCTTGTTCTCGAAATCCATGATCTTCACGAGCTCTTCGAGGCACCAAGGAGACGCAGCGTAGTTCGCTGAGACCACAACGACGGCGAATTTGGAGTCCTCGATGGCGCGTATTAGCTCCGGCGAAATCCTCCGGCCACGCTCCAACTCCTTATCGTCTTTGAAAGTTCGAATGTTCCTTCGAATCAGTTCTCTGTAGAGGAAACTGATGAAGTTGCGGCGAGTGTCGAGTCCTCTGAAGCTCAGAAAAACATCGAACTTGTGGAGGGCATCAGACATTTGATTGATTGTCTATGAGAGTATAATAAGAGCAATAACTGGTTGATTTTATAGCAGCGTGAAGGTGAAGGTGAAGGTGAGGTGTACCCATGGCCCATGGAATGAGTTTCTCTCACAGAGGAGACTCCTTCTCCCGGAAAATTTCCTCGCATTTTCTTTTTCTGCTTATTAGATTTATTTTGAGTCAGCGACGTGTCTCACCGCCGTACCTTTTTATTTTTACCCCAACAGCCAAAAAGAAATTACATGCTCCTTTGTTTATTCTACTTGTTTGTAAGAATTTAGAATTATAAATTTGCCATGGTAAAGTTCGTTAAAAAATAAATTTACAATCTTTTCCAAACACTTATTTTATTCATTCTAAGTTTCTAAGTTCTAACACAACAACAATTATATATTGCCAAAAATTTAACCGAAAATACAATCCCAAAAAATTTACGAGAGTTATAAATTCACGAGATCACAGAGTAAAATCCAATTTTTTGAAAGTCAAAATATCAAAAAAAAAAAAATTTCTTTTGGGATAAGACAATACAATCAGAAAAGTTTACACAACTTTTTTTTTCTTTTAGTTTTAGTTTTAATGTTGAAATTAATATCAACTTGATAAAAATACAACTTAAAATTATCCATAAACCCCAAAGGAAAAACCCAAAAAAAAAAGAGCACCATGGAAAAATGAATGAAAATTACAAAAGAGAAGGAATACAACTAAAAGAAAATTCAAAAAGCAAGGGAGAGCGATGATTCCTTTCTGAATAGGAAAAAAGTCGGTCTCTAATCGTGTGGTCAATGACGGTTTCACAACAATTGTGGCGTGAGAGTCAACCTGCGGCTGAGGCAGTAAGATCCAAGAGGTAGCAGCAAATAATGCAGATGAGGGCTATGGAAAACATGAGATGCGAGGGACAACCAAACAGTTTTTGAGAATTCGCAAAAAGATATGGTCATGGGAATCCCAAGAAATTATACAAACTTTGTATACTAGTTTATAAGAAATAATAGACTAAGTTCTTAAGAGGCTAGAAAGAGACGCACAATATTTATATTATATTTTTTCTGTTCAAAATATAAAATGTTTTGGAAGTTAGTAAGAATATTAAGAAAATTTGTATTTTTAACCAAAATATTATTTCTTTTAGAAAAACACTTAATTAATGCCAATGAAAAGAAATAATCATTTAGTTTCTTTTAAAGTTTTTCAATAAAATATTTTTATATTATTTTTTTTATTTGGAAATATGAAAATATTTTATATTTTAAAACTAAAAAAATATTTCAAAAACATTTTATATCTTAAAACGGAAAGAATAACTAAAATACACATATTAATCGATTCCGTATTTTGGCACCCGAGATTTCAATTGTTTAATAGGGAAAATAACCCTAGAAACATAATAAAAAGGATCGTATGTAAATTATATTTCATTAGACGTAAAAGCCTAAGAATCAACAAGCATAAATCGGACAAAGGAAATTTGCCAGACAGAGAGAGAAATAGTACCCGTTCTCTTTCTGAGACAAATATATTCAAGTGTCAGTGAGAGAGAAAGCTAAAGATCAGAGCTTTCACGCTTTTGGAATCTTCCTCTCCAAAAGCTTCCCTTTTTCATGTTAGCCATTTTAGGTTTAACTCAGTAGATCCTAGACCTATAAAGGAGTCCAGACTAATCTCTAAGAAATGTGCAACCTATGGATATACCTCTCTCCGAATATCCGTGTGGGTGTCCAAAAACAATGTGTTGGGCATATTGGAAACATCAAGACCCAAACTTGAAACAAAATTTTTATATTATTTAATCCAATCAAGAATGATATTCTTCTACACCCCAAGCAACCCACTCCAAAAATAGACAAAACAATCTTATTTCTAAGCCACAATCTTACTTAGTTTAGTTAACTTAATGCATAACAATACTCAAGAACATCTTACATGTTTCTCTTTTTCAATATTTGGAATAAGCCAAAAAGGTGAACTACAATCTTATAAAGCATGATAAATGGGAAAAAAAACAAAAGAAGCCTTGGATGAATAAGGGATTTAACTTACTAAATTGATTCTAACACTTTCCCATAACCAGATCTACTACTTAGACAACCAAAACATTCCGTGGCAAAATTCATTGCTCCATACAAAGCCGACTCGAACGCAGCAGAAATGTCTCTCTTTTTAAAGGCGAATGTTCGGAAGAGTTCACAAACTTTCTGGAATTTCAAAAGCTCTACTTCGTAGACAAGCTTTATACCAAAAGAAATCAACAGCTGCTTGTCTTGTGTAGTGATGATAACAACACTCCCCGGACCAAAACCGTTGAAATCCTCAGCAAGAGCATCTAACTGTTCAAGCTTATTGACGTCGTCTGCCACAAGCAGCACCTTTTGGTTCTTGAGACTTTGTTTGCTAGAGTTTTCTCCTTGAATATTTATCAGAAACTCTTCGTGTAGATGCGCTAAGTGGCGACCCTGAGAAATCCTTTTCACGCTTCCCAGAAAACAATGGCTTTCAAAGTGTTGACAGATGTCCTGATAAACGTATTTAGCAAGAGCCGATCTACCATTGCCTCCTCTTGCCCAAATCCCAACCACTCTCACAGTTTTCTTAGAATTCAAATCCATTAATTGGTTAAGAGCCTTCATGTGTGTATCAATCCCAACTAGGTTCCTCCCATTGCTTATTGTTGTAACAATCATCAGCTTTTTTGATATCTTGTCAGCAATTTCGTCGACCAGCTTCGAGTCATCTTCCCTACAGAGAAACAAAAAAAAATCGAAACTTTAGCATCGATTCAAATCAAATCAAACAATGAAAGTTCAATCTTTCGATTCAAATAAAATATAACAATAAAAATCCAATCTTTCGATTGAAATAAAATCTAACAATAAAAATTCAAGCTTTAATAACCATCATCAAGTTACGAAATTTAACCATTTCAATGAACAATCGCCGGAGATATTCGCCAAATCGGTCAATGCTTGCCTCCATGAAAGCACTTTCTCATGATCTACTTCTCTAGCCTCGTGCTTCTTAAACTGTTCAGCGACATCTTCTATCTGCCTCCTCACATGACACGGATCCACGCCGTAGAAGATGGGCATCACGGTGATCGAACCCTTGTTCTCGAAATCCATGATCTTCACGAGCTCTTCGAGACACCAAGGAGACGCAGCGTAGTTCACGGAGACCACAACGACGGCGAATTTCGACTCCTCGATGGCGAGTTTGAGCTCCGGCGAAATCCTCTGGCCATTCTCGAGCTCCTTGTCGTCTTTGAAAGTTCGAATGTTCCTTCGAACCAGTTCTTTGTAGAGAAAGCTGATGAAGCTGCGGCGAGTGTCGAGCCCTCTAAAACTTAGAAAGACATCGTACTTAGTTGCAGTAGCAGAAGAAGACATTTTGATTTTTGATTCTCTATCAGATAGAGATAGAGATAGAGAGAGAGAGAGAGAGAGTATGTATAATAGAAATAACTTGTAACTCGAGGAGATATTATTTATAGCCAGCCACTACTACTAGAAGAGTTTGAACACAGACTCTATCTAGTATTTACTAGTCTTAGTGTGTTTCCTGGCATTTTCTTTTCTTTTCTTTTGTATGAATTTTATATTGTCAGTTTCTGTGTTTCACTCAACTACTCAGAAAGAGGGGGGTTTGTAAAAAGAAAATAATATTGGCAGCCAAAAAAGAAAATGAGCATGTATAAAATTATCATCTAATCCTCTTACTTTTCGAGTGTATTACCATTTATTGGCTTTGAATGATAAGTCGTCTAATTTAAATTGGTTGGAAGTTTAACCATTTGTTTTGTTAGCCACGAATGGAAAAGACGGTTTATAGAGACGATTATACATTTTAATAAAACGGTTGTAAACCGCTTATAAATAAAAGAATTTACAACTATCTTGTTTATCAAGTGGATGGTTGAAAAAAAAAATTAGAAAACAAATATTTATTTATATTGTCTCTTATAAAAGTTTTTAATATTAAATAAAAAATTATTTATATTTTTAAACTATTATTTATAGTCTTTTAATAATAATTTTTTTATTATTAAATCGATTGTTATCAATCATAATCATTATATATTCACTTGTTTTAAATAAATTGTATATTCTCTTCTCTTCTCAAATATTTTTCAATTTGAAAGAATCGCCGGCCAAAAATGTACTGACTTAACAATTTGTTTGTACATTTGTTTTGGATTCAAACAAGATTATTGCTGCCAAATTTTAACCCGAACTTTTTGTTCCAATTTTTGTCGGCTGATTCAGTTTACTCAATTTTTTTCTTTTTATCAACCCAGTTTCATTCCTATTTATTCGGTTATCTCAAGTTTATTCAGCTTGATTCATATTTTCCACCAAATAATTCACGTTAGTCTGTGATTGAATCTTCGAAGTACCCAAAAAGCATAAATCAGAAAAGCAGATGAGGGTGCCAGAGTGGGACAGAGTTTCCATTATGAGGAAAAAAGCGAGAAATTTGTCAGTGGCTTTGATTGACCAGTATTACTATTAGTAGTATTGGAGGACCATCATGTAAAAGTTTAAAAGCAAAGCTTTGTCTGTTTTAGATCTGTAGATTCCAACTTTAAAAAGTTAACATCAAAATTAAACATCCCAATTGTACAGACAAATCTTTAAAAAATGGTGTTTTCTTTATTTCTTTTGAAGGGAGAACAGTATTACAAACAACTGGCACATCCAGATGTAAAAAATGGCTTAACATGTTGAAAACTAAGGAACAAACAAACATATCAATTTAATATTCCTGAATCTTAACACTATCTTATTTGACCCATAAATCTACACTTTGTATTTAAAAGAATTTCCTTATAAATCGAATGAAACTAAAGACTATATACTATAGCATTTATTCTTTCTCTAAGTTGACCTTTGTCACACAACAAAGTGAATATATCTTTCAAGGTACAAAAAACATAACCTGAAATATTCATGGCTCGATACGTAGACTGCTCGAAACCAACAGGATCGTCTCTTTGTTTGAAGGCATCTGACCTACAGAGCTGACGAACTTCGTAGCATTTCAGGAGCTCAACTTCGTAGACACTCCTCACTACTGATGAAACAAGCAATTGCCTGTCTTGTGTGGTAATGATGATTCTGCTTCCCGGACCAAACCAGTTAAATTCTTCAGCAAGTGCATCGAATTGTTCGATCTTGTCTACATCGTTAGCCACAAGAAGAACCTTCTTGTTCCTGAGCCTTGCTTTGATCGTCTTAAGACACCTACGATAGCTCTTTGTTGTCAAACCTTCTCCTTGCATCTTCGAAAGAAGCTCATCTTGTAAATGAGATTTACGGCAATGTAGCGAAATCCTTCTCACGTCTTCGAGAAAACAATGAGCTTCGAAGTGATGTTTGATGTTTTGGTAAACGTGGCTTGCTAGTGCTGATCTACCAGTTCTTCCTCTCCCCCAAATCCCAATTACTCGAACATCTTCATTGGAATTCAGATCAAGTCGTGGATACAATTCTCCCATGTGTTGGTCGATCCCAATTAGGATACTATCATTGCTTGGTGTTGCTGATAACAACTTTTTTGATATTTGCTCAGTAATTTCCTCGACCAGCTTCGAGTCATCTTCCCTAAAACGAGTTAAAGATCCTAACTTTGAGAAACAGAGACAAAAATCTTAAGTACTAGGCCTGGGCGTTCGGGTACCCATTCGGGTTCGGTTCAGATTTTCGGGTTTTCGGGATTAGCCCTCTAGGATCCATTCGGATATTTTATATATTTGAGTCGGGTTCAGATTCGGTTCAGGTTCGGGTACTCAAAATGTCGAAAAAATCTAAAAAATTGGTTAGATTTGAAAAAACTTTGGTTAAAATTTTGATAAATATAACTAAGAATTTTCAGACATTTCAGTTATTTTGGTTATTTTAGTTATTTTGATCTAAAAATCATTGATATTATTAGATTTATAATTGTAATATTGGATAATTGGTTTACATCAACTCTAAAAATAATTAATATTTTGTAAATATAACTATATTTCGGATATTTCAGGTACCCATTCAGTTATCGGTTCGGATTTGGTTCTTCGAATATAAAAGTATAGAATCCATTTGGATATTTTTTAGTATTTGGTTCGGATTCAGTTTGGATATTTTGGGTCTAGTTCGGTTCGGGTTTTCGGGTTCATATATTTTGCCCAGCCTAATCCTAACTTTGAGAAACAGAGATAAAGATCCTAACTTTGAGAAAAAATCGAAACTGAGACAAAAATCGAAACTTTGAGAAACGATTCAACAGATCTCAGTATGAAATTCTCGACCCGATTCATAAAAATGTAAGAAGGTTTTGGAGATTTTTACCAATCCTTTGAACACTCGCCGGAGAGACTAGCCAATTTGGTCAACGCTTCCCTCCACGATTTGACTCTTTCTCTGCTTTCTCTCTTCTCATGTTTCTTGAACTGTTTCAAGACTACTCCGATCTGTCTCCTCACGGATGAAGGATCAATCTCGTAGAAAATGGGTATCACAGTGAGCAAATCCTGTTTCTCAAGTTTCAAAATCTCCCTGAGCTCTTCGAGACACCAGGACGAAGCAGGGTAATTCACAGAGACCACCACGACTGCGATTCTCGACCCTTTGATTGCTTGGAGAAGCTCCGGTGAAATCGGACGACCTCTCTCCAATTCCTTGTCGTCTTTGAAAGTTCGAATCCCTCTTGATTCTAGCTCCTTGTAGAGAAAACTGATGAAGTTCTTGCGAGTATCTGCGCCTCTGAAGCTTAGAAAAACGTCGTATCTTTGAGGAGTGAATGAGGAAGAAGACGAAGAGGATAGTGACCTGGAATCGAATATTCGTAAAGATTTAACCTTTTTCTTAAAACACGATAAGTTTTTTAAGATGGTGTATGTGTTCATGATTTTTTTTGTGTAACCCTTTGTTTTACTCTCTTTATGGGCTTTTGAGTTTGGGAGCATTTAGCAAGTGTACCAAAAAGGAGTAACGAATTAAGTTTGATTTTATAGATGAAGAAATAAGTTTGACCCAAAAAAAAAAATTGTGGAAGAAAGAAAAACATTTTACGGTAGCGAAATTACTAATAAATTTCCAAGAAACATTCTATGGTTATAATTAATTGTTTGGTTAATTAAGGTAAAACTATGAATAACCCTCTTTTTTTTTGACATTAGATTCGCAAATTTTTATTATAAATAAGTCTAGCCGCCCACTCTTGAGTCTTAAGGCTGCTTCGCTAAGAAGAAGTTGAGTTTAGTTTTCTGTGGTGTATGTTCTGCTTAATCATTTCATGGAAACTTAATAACATATATATATATATATGTGTGTGTGTATTATTGTTTTAACATATAGTGTATATATATATATATTATATGTTAAGCTGTTCAAAATAAATAAATTCAAACCACATCTATTAAAATTAAATAAATGTTCATTATATTTGCATGGTCACCGTGCATCCTTCTAGTCTTCTAGGTCACGTGAAATTTACGCTTAAATACCGAGTTATCTTTAATCACCAGATAATCGTTCTACCTGGAGACATGTTTTTTTTTTATATTACCTGGAGACATGTTTACGTACGTGTAAATACCATATCCTAATTCCTAAAGTTGAAAATATCATATTTCGATCAAAATCTTGTATTTGTTATGTTGTCCCAATAGATATGTGATATGTCCCAGTCATATATTCCAAAGTGATAATTTAACTTTTGTATAATACATGCAACGTCACTGATACTGGAGATTTGTGTACTTTGATTGCACCTTGGAATTAATAAAAGGTTTTCTTTGCAGAAAGTATTCGCCGTTGAAAGATTCTAACATATTTTATACGTAATTGACGTGAAAATGTAGTCATTGGGTTCGTAAAAGTAACGTATACTACTATACTTTGCCGAGTCATATGTTCGTAGTAGTCTCGACCAAATATTTGTCATTTCTACACTATTGTTCAATTCAAAGTGGCAAAGTGCCATGACCAATCTCTTCTTGCTTTATTCAATAAAGAAGTCAAATAAACTTTTTTTCTCTTCCTTTTGTCATGTTATATTGTTTTCCTATTCATGAGCAAGAGTCAGAGCTATTACAAATTTATGAGAAGAAAGAGTCATAAGCACATTTGATCTGAACTTTCGTTTTGAAAAGTCGACAAGGTTGTGAAAATATCACTGTAAATTTTCTTATGTATAGTTTTGTAGACGGAAACTAGAAAGAGATTCAAACTAGAGTAAGTACACAAATTACAAAAGTTTTCGCAAGTATTTAAGAAAATACAAAATGGCAAAATGTTCAACAAGCTAAGGGTGTGATTAAGATTTAATTTTGATGCAAATGGAACTAACAAAATACTTATGGATGAATTGATTTCGACGATTCCAATGCTATTTGTATAAACAGCGAGTGATTTGGGAAGGTGTATTGGGCAATTCTAAATTAACTCGTATATTATGGAATATTGTTGTACTCCGATCCGGACATGTTTTTTTTTTTTTTTTTTTTGCATCAATCCATACTGTGTTGGGCTAATTGATAATGCTCTATGTAATATCAGATAATGTATTGGGCTAATCGATGAGTTAGTTTGGCCCAAACCTTTTCCTAGCAATGCATAAATTAGAAAAAGAATCAAGAGTCCATCCAAGAAAATGAATGGTTTTTTTTATTTAGTACTTTATATCTGTAAAGTTCTACAAGTGTTTGTAGCCAACTGTTAAAAGATCTAAAGACTAAAAAGCAAAAGGGAGCCCAAATATTGAGAAAACTAAAAAAAAGTTTTTTGAATTTGTTAAGCGGACAATGGATAAGGGGAAAAAAAAAATAGATGCTCCAATTCGTTTTACTTTACAACAGTTTATGTATTCCTTTTATTTTTGGGTCAATGTTAATGTTTTCCTCTAAACAATAATATTATCGAATATTAGTTACTACTCGAATAATTATCACGACGTGACGATCACTTCAATTATATCAAAACTAAAGGAGCTAGCTAACATTTTATGATTATGAAGACAATTATCACAATCACTCCACAAGCCTCGTATTGACATTTTCTAATTCGTTTGTTGACTTTGAGACCCTACAATATTTTGCCATCCAGAATAAGTCTAAAATCATTAATCACTAATATACAACGCTAAACTAACACAATCAATTATCAGTTGGAGTATGCTACCAAATAGACAAATTTAGAATGCTAATCTTTTTTCCTTCCCCTAATTTTTTTTAATTTAATGTACCCAAATTTAGTAATAAAGCATTAATGACTAGTGTATCTAAACTTAATTAAGTCAAAAGGCTAATTTTGACAGATATAAAAAAAAATTCACTAGCATATGATCTAGCAACAATTAACATTTTTTAAAATTTCAACCAACATGGTACTATAATGTTGTCGGTTCAAACTATTTTTTTTCCAATATCTTTAAATGTATGTCATAATTCTTCTTATGACATCTGATAACTGAATAATTATTAGATGTGGACCATTTATAACATGTTTTCATCTTTTTGACCATAGTAAGAAAAAAAAACATTTAAAATACCTAAATATTTTTTAAATTTCAAGATTTATATGTCTTAATGCATAATATTTACAAAGCAAATTTCCTAATATCCTATTGGATGTTTTTGGATTGAATTTTAATAATAATATTATTGTCTGAAAATAAAATTGCGCGTTACTGGTCTTCTTCAATATCTATCTAAGCGGAGGAAACTCAAATTGTTACAGTTCACAAGTAATCTCTTCTTCAAGCTTTCTCTCTCTACCAATTAAAGTATCTCTCTTTCTCTCTCTCTCTCTCTACGACAACTCCGTTAGACCCGTTCTGTGTTCTAATTTTATTCTTCTTCGTGTTCTCGTTAGGGTTTTTGATTCTTTCAACACAGACCCAAATCAATCTGCGTTTCTTTGTCTTCTTCGCTCTTTGTTTACGATGACCTCGAAGAACAATGGTTTGTCAGCGGCGCTTGTATCGAATCTCCAGGATGTGCTTTCGAAGAGAAAAGGAGGGATCGAGGAAAGAGTTGGGAGCGATGGATCGGCTGAGGAGGCTCCGTCTACATCTGATTCCGTTGATGTTGCGCCGGTGGAGGAGGAGATCGATGACTCTAGACCTATTGTTTTAGTTACGAATGGCGATGGGATTGATTCGCCTGGGCTTGTCTCTCTCGTTGAGGCTTTGGTTCTTGAAGGGCTCTACAATGTTCACGTTTGTGCTCCTCAAACGTGCGGTTTCTCCTTTTGATTGTTAATTTGATTTTGATTTGTTCACCTCGCGTGTTTATATCTAGTTTTGGTTAATCTTTTTTGTTAAATTTCTGAACTTATGGTGACCCACAAGGCCTGTGAATTGGGATATGCAGGGATAAGTCAGCTTCTGCTCATTCTATGACTCCAGGGGAAACAATCGCTGTAAGCTCTGTTAATATCGAAGGTGCCACAGCCTTTGAAGTTTCAGGTATGCGGATTTGATTGTAATGATTATTAGTACAGTTTTCTGAAGTTTCACAACATCTATAAGCTTGACAAATAAGAATATAGAATGTGAAAGTTGGAGTCTTTGTTGAAACAAGATCCATTGGTTGTGTAGCCTGGGGTTTTCAATTTGTTGCCAGTTTCTTGTCTTAATGCATATGGCGTAAGAACCGTTTTAGTTCATAGGCGTTTGAGATTATTCTATTACTCAGGGACTCCTGTGGACTGCATCTCGTTAGGATTATCCGGGGCGCTATTTGCTTGGTCAAAACCAATACTGGTTAGCATCTTGATCATCTCATCATTTGACCATATGATATTCTGGTATTTTGTAACTTCTGCATCATTTCCTGCTTATTCTCTTCAGGTGATTAGTGGAATCAATCAGGGATCAAGCTGTGGCCATCAAATGTAAGTGCCTTTGTCTTGTAAATAAGTGGTTATTCCTTGTCTGGCTGTCTCCTCTGTGTTTCCTGATTTGAGAATCCTCCAGGTTCTATTCAGGTGCAGTTGCTGGAGCCAGGGAGGCTTTGATTTCTGGGGTACCCTCTTTGTCAATATCGTTGAATTGGTGAGTGTATCGTGGGAATGCCTGCCGCTACATATTTGGATTTGTTGGCCATAATTTTTCTTATTAATTATAGGAAGAAAGATGAAAGCCAAGAAAGTCACTTTAAGGATGCTGCTGGTGTCTGCTTACCTTTGATAAACGCAACTATCAGAGACATTGAGAAAGGAATGTTCCCTAAAGACTGCTCTCTCAACATAGAAATTCCAACATCACCCTCATCAAACAAGGTTTGAATCTCTAACAAAACTCGTCTCGGTAACTTTTTTTTTGGTTCGACTTTTGTATGCAAAGAACATGCAAACCACCAATTTCGGAAAGGGTCTCTTTTTGCAGCGATCATGCAATCGTTTTTTTTTTCAGGAGATATATTCTTTAATGTTGTGAAATCTGAGTCTCGCTAGGCAATGATTTAGGGAAGTTGACGTCTCTTGTACATATGAATAGGGTTTCAAGGTAACAAAACAAAGCATGTGGAGGCAGAGTCCTAGTTGGCAAGCTGTTTCAGCTCACCGTCACCCTGGTGCTGGGAATTTCATGTCCAACCAACAGAGTCTAGGGGCTCAGCTTGCTCAGCTTGGCAGGGATGCTTCAGCTGCTGTGAGTTTATTCCCTAATCAGTAGTTTCAAACCTCGACTTTGTTGTTTTATATTAATTGTTGGTTCAGAAGGTCCAAAATTAGTAGATTCGACTCTGATATTAAGATATCTGGCAATCTCAGGGGGCAGCTCGTCGTTTTACCACTCAGAAGAAGAGTATTGTGGAGATTGAATCGGTTGGTGTTGCTGGTAAAACTGATACCCGTGTGAAGAAATTCTTTCGTCTAGAGGTAAAGAAAAACTTGGAACTGTTCTCTTCACAAATCCTTTGGATATTCAGTGTGTACCATTGTGTTTAAGATTCCGACTTATATATATTTGCAGTTTCTTGCTAAAGAACAAGAACACACAGATGAAGATTTGGATGTCAAGGCTCTAGAAGATGGTTTTGTAAGTTGCCATGATCATGCTCTTTTCTGTATCATTCATCCATTCTCCTTTTTCTGCATCCTGTTCTTTTCTAAATCAACACTTGCGCTCAACATGAAACAGATTTTGTCTGGTTAAATTTGTGTCTCAAAAAATTTGTAAGGAAAATATATCTGGATTCTAACCTACTTCCACTCTATATACCCTTTTGGTAATGGCAGGTTTCTGTGACTCCATTGTCTTTACTTCCAAATATTGATTCGGAAACTCAAGCCGCAGCGTCAGAATGGATCTCCAAAGTCCTTAACTCTGATCAATGAAAAATGTCATACTCGTAAATTATGTTACATGATTTGGCCAAAACTCTCCCAACAAATCTGATTACTCGATTCTGCATTTGTTTGTTCTTGTGGTCTTGTTGTCATTTAACCCTTTTGTTTATTTATTTATTTGATCTCCCTACAAGTCTGGGTTGCTCTTGTTGGCTTGTTTGTTTGTCGGTAGCTGTTTTACCTTTGTAATTGGGGAAAAAGGTCGGTCTGCTTTTTCTCTATTTCGAATTCATACAATTTGTATACCTTTTGATTGAGAAGAACGATCTTTTACCCAAATACCATGGCTGATACTATTGCCTCTGCTGATACATGAGCTACCTTTGAATTTTGACAAACTGCATCTGTTTGGAATGTGAAATACGTGGCTATCGGTTAAATCTGAGCATAATCATATTGAATAAAGTCATTGCACTAATTTTAATCCCAAATATCTGGCAAGCATCTTGTCTCAGATTTTATCTTCTTTGATCTCAGTCTTTAATGAAAACACCAACAAATCACATTTCAGGATACAAGAAGTATAAATGTAAATTACAACGTTTGCATAGATACTATGTAAATCGACGAAATATTTTGAGTAGGCTTAGAACATGGTATGCATTTTGATTGTCAAAGCAGCATGTGAGAGGAAGGTGAATATTCTTCTTCATCTGCTCCTACATGTTCCAATTCTATTTGACGTCTTGGAAGGTATTCACCTGCCCCGATGTAGTTAGATACCTGGCGGCTACCCTTATCTTGTGATGCTTCGAGCTTGCGCAATGTTCTTTTCCAACTCTCTTCGTCTTTATCATACAAAAATGAACCGAGTATTCTGAGAGCCAGAGGAAGACATCCAGCAAAGTGGACAGCACGAATGGAGAACGGTTCAAAACCAATAAGAGGGTAAGTCTTCTTGAAAGCGTATAGAGAGAAGAGTTGAAGAGCTTCCTCATATCTCAGACACTCCATCTCGTAATTTAATCTGCATGAATTAAGCGAATGGTCGAATCTAGATGTCATGATAACTCTACTTCCAGCACCGAGCCAACGGGTAACCTTTAGGGCAGTCTTAAATTGTTCACTCTGAGTATCATCAAAGATGGCGTACAAGACTTGGTTTGATGGCATCAAAGATATCATCAGAACTTCTTGTCCTTGTAAGATTTTATTGACATTGGTTAGGAAGCAGTGGTGTTGAAAGTTGCTTGAGATGTCGTCAAAAACACATTCAGCGAGTGTCGTTTTACCAACACCTTGGAAACCCCAAATGCCAACTGAGCGGACCTGGTTCTTAGATTCCAAATCCAACAATCCATAGACGGGTTTCTTATCAACAAGACCATTGGATTCGTCCATAACAGACGTGTCTTCAAGTGCAAGTGCAGTTTCTCCAGAGGCAGACAAGCTTTTGGGATATCAGTCATCAATCCCGAAACACTCGATTCTAGGCCAACATTCGATTGCCTGATTGATGATGCCTTTCGACGAAGTAATCCGAGGGCATCAGTAGGAGAAGTAATGCTGATGATTAGATCATCGAGCATCTTGGAATCATACTCCCTGTAAAGAAAACAAGACGCTAAAAATATATTAGAAAGAAACTATATAAGGTTTGAGATAGAAGGTCTCTCTTTAGTCGTTTATCGAGGAACAGACTTAAGGTTTAAGCCTAATTACAGTTCTTAGAGAACCTAAATCTAAAATTGGTAGACAAATTCATGACGTCATATTCTGCGCGAGCAAAATCTACGGCCGGTGGTCTCCAATCGCTCCAGTGCATTCCTCCAGCGATTCACAGTCTCCCGAGTTTCTCTTTCTTCATGTCTCCTTAAGTCTTCCGCGAATTTTCCAGTTGGTCTTTTGTCAAAACCTCCAGACCACTTCGTAGGACTTCTTCATAGTTGAGATTGGGGACTCCATTTCCGGAGAAATTAGCAGAGCCATCCAAGACTCCAGATTTGCTCTTGTGATTCTATCAAAGAACTATGCTTCGTCTCAATGGTGCCTGGACGAGCTCCTTAAAGTCATGCCCATTTTCTATGGAGTTGATCCTTCTCACGTGAAACATCAGACTGGGAGTTTCACATTCGACAACTACAAAGGTTACGAATTGCAGAAAAGCTCTCACGCAGATCGCCAGCATAGCAGGCAAGGACTTTGCAACTTGGTAAGTTTTCTCTACCAACATATGGTTCTAATGTGTAAACGTTACCATATCTATGGAACCGTTTGTAATTGTTTCAAGAATTTTCCATATGCTAGTGAGGACGAGGCCTTGATGATCGAAGAGATTGTTGAAGACATTTCAAACCAGTTGTTAATCATGCAGCCAGTAGATTTCAGAGATATTATTGGAATGGAAGCTCACATGGAGCTACTGAATTCTCTATTGAGTATGGAATCTGAGGACGAGGTTCGTATGATAGGAATCTGGGGAATGGGAGGCATTGGCAAAACCACCATTGCCAGGTGTTCTCTTTGACCGGTTTTCAAGGCCATTTGCATGTTGTTCCCTTGAAAACGTTTTGAAGATTTATAGAAACTGTGGGGTTTCGATTCAGTTCCTGTGTTTGGGCTAGAGAAAACAACTGGGCCTAAGTGTTTGGTATCAGGCCCAGTAAATTGGTGGTCTCGGTAAACCCAATATCTCAGTCAACATCTCTGCTTCTTGTCTTCATCTGAAGCGTACGGGTCCTCTGCATCAATCATGATAAGGTTTGTTAACGTCTACGTTTTGGCGTGAGCTGTAAAGGAGTGTACAGGAGGTGTATATAAGGAAAAGGCAGAGAGTAATGTTGAGAGACCTGAGAGCGTGAGTGCAAGCAGGAAAAGGTTTTAGAGAGGTTTTGAGATAGAGGCAAGAACATACCTTTAGCTCTGGTGTTAGATCTCTCTTGGTGTATAATCTTCCTGGTTTCTTGTACTCAGAAAAACGCTTAATAAAACCTAGTGAGCAGGCTTTTTACTCACCAAGATGTACCTTAGCCACGTTGGCTTTGGGAACTTGTAAATCTCGTGTTCATCTTCTCTTCTCCCCTTCCTTCTTCTTTCTCTTGTTCTCTCTGTTAACACAAACACAGTTAAATCCAAACAAAGAACAAGCAAGTCATCTAGAGAACCAAAGGCTTAAATCTCTACAAATGGTATCAGAGCCAGGTTAATGGTTAAGGTGTTTTCAACTTGAAGGTTCTTTTTGTTTCAGGTTGGTTCTTGCGGGTTCTATTTGCATATCTGAGTTGTTGGTGGTTGTTTTGAGGGTTTTATGTTGTGCAGTTTTCTGGATATTTTCTCTCACTAGGTTGTGATCATATCTAGTAAAGAGAGGGTAGATGGAGCCTACTCAGGGTAAGTTTGAGGTAGATAAGTTTGATGGGGATGGTGATTTCTCCATTTGGAAGCATAGGGTGTTAGCTCAACTGGAGATTCTTGGGCTGGACTCAGTCTTAAAGACTGATGAAACACCTGCTTCTGAAGGTAAGGAAATTGATGAATCTGATCCTAAGTGGGTTGCAAAGGACAGGAGAGTTAGAAACCTGATAGGCATGAGTGTAACTGACATGGTCTTAAGAAAGGTGATGAAGAATCGTACTGCTCAGAGCATGTGGGAAGCATTAGAATCTCAATACCAAGATAAGTCTCTGCCAAACCGGTTCTATCTCAAGCAAAGATTCTACAGTTTCAAGATGGAAGATGACAAGAATCTAGATAAAAATCTTGATGTGTTTAACAAGCTGGTATCAGATTTGGCTAGTCTAGATGTGGAGTTAAGTGATGAAGACCAAGCTGTTATTCTCCTAAACAGCTTACCATCACATTTTGCTCAACTGGTGCACACTCTAAAGTATAGAGGTGGTAAAGAGACTATTACTCTTAAGGAGATAACCCAATCAGCCTATTCACTAGAGACAGAGCTGAAACAAAAGGGAAACTACCTAACAACGAGTGGTGAAGGTCTCTTTGTCCAGTACAAGCAGAAGACTGAGAAGAAAGCTAATTTTAAGGCAAAACAGTCTAACAAAGGAAAGGAGAAGCCTAAATTCAAGAAGGTATGCTGGATTTGTGGAGCTGAGGGACATTTTAAAAAGGATTGTCCAAAGAAAGGGCAAAACAGTGGAGCGGAAGCTAGTATTGGTCAGGGTGTTGATTCAAATCCGATGATGTTGACTGCTTCAGAAACACATGTGAGAGATGGCTGGGTGCTTGATTCAGGTTGCTCGTATCATTTAACATTCAGAAAGGATCTTATGTTTGATCTGGAAGAGATAAATGGAGGAAGAATCATTATGGGAAATGATACTTATTGTGAAATCACAGCTATAGAGAAAATCAAGATTGTTAATTATGACAATACCACTGTCATATTAACCAAGGTGAGGTATTCACAAACAGCTAAGAGAAATTTGATTTCCGTAGGACAACTGGAGTCACAAGGATGCTGGTTTCAATCCAAGAATTTCAGACTTCAAGTATTCTACAAAGATAAGAAAGCTCTTGCAGGTAACTACAAGGATACTCTCTATATTCTTGATGGAAAACCAGTGTTGGAACAAGCAAATTCAGCCATCAAAGATGGAGACAAGACAATGTTATGGCACAGTAGATTGGAGCACATGAGTGAAAAAGGTTTACAGCTACTAGCTAAGAATGAGATGATTAAAACAGAAGAAATCTCAAAGCTAAGGGACTGTGAACATTGTGTTCTTGGAAAGTTTCACAAGTTGTCTTACAAAACTGGAAAACATACTTCAACTGAGCAACTAGAGTATGTTCATTCAGAATTGTGGGGATCTCCTAATGTCACTCCAAGTCTATCAAAATGTCAATACTACATTTCGTTTGTAGATGATTTCTCAAGGAAAGTGTGGGTATATTTTCTTAAAACTAAAGATGAAGCCTTCATTAAATTTGTTGAGTGGAAGACGTTAGTTAAAAATCAGAGTGGTAAGAAGCTAAAGGCACTAAGGACAGACAATGGCCTTGAATACTGCAACAAGTCATTCGATGATCACTGTAAGGAAAATGGCATTATGAGACACAAGACGTGTCCCTATACTCCCCAACAGAAAGGGATTGCTGAGAGGTTGAACAGAACAGTTTTGGAAAAGGTGAGAAGTTTGTTGAGTGAGACAGGTTTGGGAGAAACATTCTGGGCAGAGGCAACATCAACAGTGGTGTACATGATAAATAGAACACCCTCCACCCCTCTAAATTTTGATGTTCCTGAAGAAATCTGGACATGATCAAGGCCAATGTATGAACACATGAGAAGGTTTGGGTGTCTGGTGTATTATCATGCGGATCATGCAGATCAGGAAAAGCTGAAACCAAGAGCTAAGAAGGGAATCTTCATGGGATATCCACAGGGAGTAAAAGGGTACAGGATATGGAGTTATGAAGAAAGAAAATGTGTCATCAGTAGGGATGTTACATTTAGGGAAGACATTCTCTACAAGGATGTGGTACAGTCAACTGCTACTAAAGGAAAGGAGAAAGTAGATGTGACTCTACCAGAAGAAATCTCTTATGATGAAAATGTAAGAGAGCATGGTGAATCGTCAGCTGAAGGTGGAGCTTTTCTGGAACCTGAAGCTGAAGAAGACTCAGACCAAAGATCTGAATCTAGAAGATCACCTACAAACCTTGGTGATTATCTCTTGAGCAGAGATAGAGTAAGGAGAACCATAAAATTGCCTAGTAGATTTGATGATGGTGCAAACGTAGCTGCTTATGCTTTAACCATGGCAGAATTGGTAGAAGTTGAGGAACCGTGGACATTTCAGGAAGCTATGTGTGGGAAAGATAAGCAGAAATGGGAAAGTGTCACAGATGAAGAGATGACATCACATGAAAGAAATCAAACGTGGAAACTAATAGAGAGGCCAGAAGAACAGAAGGTTATTGGATGCAAATGGGTATTTAAACTAAAACCAGGAATTGAGGGAGTTGAGGAGCCAAGATTCAAGGCTAGACTAGTAGCAAAAGGATATGTTCAAATCGAAGGAATTGACTACAATGAAGTGTTTTCACCTGTAGTAAAGCATACTACTATAAGATTAATGCTATCTATAGTAGTGAATTTGGATCTTGAGCTTGAGCAACTAGATGTTAAGACAGCTTTCCTAAATGGGACCCTTGAAGAGAGAATACTCATGGAGCAGCCTGAGGGTTATTCAAAAGGAAATAAGGTCTGTTTGCTTCAGAAATCTTTATATGGATTAAAACAGTCTCCAAGATAATGGAATTTGAGGTTTGACAGTTTTATGAAAGCACAAAAGTTTTCAAGAAGCGAGTTTGATTCATGTGTGTACTTCAGGTGCTATGGTGAAGGTAAATATGTTTACTTACTTTTATATGTTGACGACATGTTAGTTGCAGCAAAAGATTTAAAGGAAGTCGAGAAGGTTAAGGAAATTCTCAATAAAGAGTTTGAAATGAAGGATTTGGGACCTGCCAGAAGGATTCTAGGGATGGATATTGTCAGAGACAGAAGCAAAGGTATCCTAACACTATCCCAAGAAGGCTATATTGACAAGGTTCTAAGAACGTTTGATATGGCTGACTCAAAGCCAGTTCAAACACCAATGGGATGTCATTTTAAACTGTCTAGCACAACTGAAGAGGACAGAGCTGAGATGGGGTCAAGGATGAAACACATACCTTACTCGGATGCTGTGGGAAGCGTCATGTATGCAATGGTTGGGTCACGTCCAGACATTGCTCATGCGGTTGGTCTGGTAAGTCGCTTCATGAGCTCTCCTAACAAAGAACATTGGAATGCAGTTAATTGGATACTTAGATATCTAAAAGGAACCTCAGATTGTCAGCTAACATTCAAGAAGTCTGACAAGATTGAAGTTAAAGGGTACTGTGATAGTGATTACGCAGCTGACCTGGATAGAAGGAGATCAATTACTGGATATGCATTCCAAGTTGGGGGAAATACAGTGAGTTGGCGGTCAGATCTGCAACAAATTGTGGCTTTATCAACCACAGAAGCAGAATACATGGCTTTAGCAGAGGCTGCAAAAGAAGTTTTGTGGTTGAAGAAGATTACCTGTGAGTTGGGTTTTCCTCAGGAGAGTGCTAAGATCTTCTGCGACTCACAGAGTGCTATCTGTTTAGCCAAGAACAACGTCTTCCACGAGAGGACGAAACACATTCAGACCCGTTTTCACTTCATACGAGATGTGATTGCGGATGGGGATCTGATTGTAACGAAGATTGATACAAAAATCAATCCAGCTGACATTCTCACAAAGTCTTTACCGGTGAAGAAATTTGAGGATGGCAGGAGTGATCTGAAAGTGATCAGACACTGAATCTAGCTCAAAAGTGAGCTAGGGTTTCGGCGGTGTTGTCGGAACAAAAGAAAGAGAGAGCAAGTTGAGGCTTTCTCGGAGGTGGTCGGAATTGAATCGAGGTGGAGTTTTGTGGGGTTTCGATTCAGTTCCTGTGTTTGGGCTAGAGAAAACAACTGGGCCTAAGTGTTTGGTATCAGGCCCAGTAAATTGGTGGTCTCGGTAAACCCAATATCTCAGTCAACATCTCTGCTTCTTGTCTTCACCTGAAGCGTACGGGTCCTCTGCATAAATCATGATAAGATTTGTTAACGTCTAGGTTTTGGTGTGAGCTGTAAAGGAGTGTACAGGAGGTGTATATAAGGAAAAGGCAGAGAGTAATGTTGAGAGACCTGAGAGCGTGAGTGCAAGCAGGAAAAGGTTTTAGAGAGGTTTTGAGATAGAGGCAAGAACATACCTTTAGCTCTGGTGTTAGATCTCTCTTGGTGTATAATCTTCCTGGTTTCTTGTACTCAGAAAAACGCTTAATAAAACCTAGTGAGCAGGCTTTTTGCTCACCAAGATGTACCTTAGCCACGTTGGCTTTGGGAACTTGTAAATCTCGTGTTCATCTTCTCTTCTCCCCTTCCTTCTTCTTTCTCTTGTTCTCTCTGTTAACACAAACACAGTTAAATCCAAACAAAGAACAAGCAAGTCATCTAGAGAACCAAAGGCCTAAATCTCTACAGAAACCATGATGCCTCGTATTTACGGAAAAAGTTATAACAATATATATTAAAGCATTTTAATAACCCTATGATAGATGAACCTATAACAGCACATAAAAAATTGTTATTGTATGGGGTGATCCTATTATAACTGCGGCTGACATAACGTTCACAAAAATGTTATTAATCACCTATTATAATAATTATTTTGTACTATCAATGTGCATTTTTCTTGTAGTGTTCACTAGTTTATCTATGTTGGTATGTTATGCATTTTTTTCCTTTGTTAAATTGCCACATACTTTTGCAAGAATTCCATTAAAAGGAAAACGAACCACGATCAATTATCATGAGAGTTGATCTATCTTGAAGATTGCAGGCTTGAGGCTTCCTTATAAAAAATGTAATATATAATTAATGTATGAAGCTTTTAATATTTCTTGGGACAGCTCTCGTGTGGTCGTTTTTTCACCTCAGCTTTATTTTATTATGACAGACAAATCGTCGACTCATTTTGATGCTTGCAATCTAGTTTCAGTGCATTCTGAGACCAACAAGTGTTGCCGAGACTTAGCTAAATCCACCGACCAGATACAAAAAAAGAAAAAAACCAAAAAAGAAAAAGAAAACACACACAGGCGTAACCTTTCGATAGATATACAAAAGAGTTTAGTGGAGAACAGATTTCCCTGTTCGGCTTATTCAGTAATGACTGCAAAATATCAATTCAAACATTTACAGGTTAAGTATAAACAAGCTGAAATCATCATTTTAGTGCTAAGCAGTATAACGGGAAGAGATCTGCTTCATCTACTCCAATGTGTCGATCCACTATGATTGGACGTCTAGGTGCATAGTCATCAGCTCCAATGTACCTACTAACCTCGGAAGCGTATTTTTCGTGTGACGCTTCAATTTTACGCAGTTTACTTACCCATTCGTTTTTATCCCTGTCGTGTAATAACGATCCCAGCACTTTGAGGGCCAGAGGAAGTCGGTTCGCGACCCGGACAGCCCAATATGAGAAGGCTTCGAAACCAGGAAGAGGGTTTCTTTGCTTGAAAGCAAACTGTGAGAAGAGGGCAAGAGCTTCTTCATATCTTGGACACTCAACCTCGTAGATGTGTTTCACTCCACATTCAGTAAGCAAAGACCTTTCTTGAGTGATTGTGATAATCTTACTTCCTAGACCAAACCAACTTGCGTCCTTAATTATACCTTTTAGATCTGTTATGTCATCTACACCATCAACAAAAAGCAGAACTTTCCGGTGCTCAATCATTTCTTTGATGGCGTCATCAGAGTTTCCATAGAAACTACTTGACTTGAAAGCTTCGCTAGCAACAATCTCTAGTAAATTTAGTCTAGTTTCTTGACCTCGGATCCTCCTGTTGCTGAAGTCACTCAAGAAACAATGGTATTGAAACTGAGGTGAGATCTCCTCAGAAACGTGCCTTGCAAGAGTCGTCTTCCCAACCCCTTCCACCCCACAAATACCAATCACTGTAGATTCGACACTCAAAACTAATGCACGCAGCTCTTGACGACTCCCGTTGACACGAGCTCTGGAGCAACGGGGTAAGGACCCCGATGAGTCGATAGTCGCCAAAAGTGGGTTGCGTTGCAACAATATTGATCTCTTCGTAGTGTCTGTCAACGGCTTATGCACTGCTAACCTGAATTCAGTCGCTAGCTTCGAATGCCTAGGGATTAGAGCACCATCACCCTGATAGCTTGATGAGGAAGAAAACAGAATTTTCGAAACGAAACTAGTTATTTTATCCACCAGCTCGGAGTAGTCCTCCCTATCATGTGAAATAACTCCTATCAGGAAATTCTTGTAGTTATAACAAACAAGGACAATATAAATTACTTTCTGAATAATTCATTGACATCTAAACCAAATTCGAAAAAAAAAAAAAAAAATTAATAGCAAATAATGTACCAGTCACTGGCATGGAAGCTAGATTTACGGGACACGTGAGAATACAGCCAGTTCCTCGCCGTCTCTGACGACTTCTTCTCCAAACCATGTATGTCAACGTATCTTAACATATCTAAAGGATGAACTTGAAAGAAAATAGGAATCGCTGTCAAAGTTCCCATCCTCTCACACTCTATTATCGTGGTCAGGTCATCCACCCACCACTCTGCAGTCGCGCAGTTTTGTGATATCACGGCGATGGCAACTAACGACTGTTTCATAGCCTGAAGATCTAGGCCCTCGAAAGGCTCAGAGGCTGTGAAGGTTTTGATGTCATTGTTCTTGAATGAGCTAAGAAGATGGCTGACAAAAGTTTTGCGCATCGGTTCCCCTCGGAAACTCAGAAAGAGCTCGTGCGTCATTATTTATTAGGAGAAAACCCTGAGGAAGATTCCTTCAACGTTTCTCTTGTTGCGAAGGAAACTTTCCAAGAGTTGTGAGGCTAAGGGTGATTTTGAGTTGTATATAGCAGCAAGATCAATAGGATCTCAAAAAAACAGTTAAGGGGATGACGTGACGAGCACTTGTTATACACGTCTCTATTACAGCTAGAGAAGAAGTCGTCCATATATTTCTTTTCACCACCATGGTTTCTGTTAGCTTTGACTTGATCAATGACATAAGTACAAAACCAATAAATATATTCTGATGTTCGTCCATATATCCTTGTCGAGTTCGTCAATATATTCCATTCTCACCAATAAATATTTGCGAAACATTCCTGTTTGTGATTAATTAGATAGAGTTGTTGCATTAGATTTATTATAACAATACACTTTTTTAAGTAAGAGTTAGCTAAGTTGGCACGTTATCTCATCTCCATTGACTAGAGTATATAGAAATCAAGCTGATTTATCTTTATATGCATCCATCATTTGCTTATGGTCAAACAAGCAAAAACAATTTTTAAGTTGAACAAGTTTTACTACACAAAGGGATTTAATATAACAATCATTTCAAAAGCTAAAATAATACAGGGGAATTGTTAGAAATACTAATTCCCAATACCATTTTTCAAAAATATTTTATCAAAAATATCCCTAAAAATTCTGATATTTACCTAAATACGTATGTAATCATATAAAAGTATAAACAAATTGTCTTTATACGTGTGTAAACCTTATATATACTTTGTAAAATATTATAAATAACTTATAAAACCTTATAAATATTTGGATCAAATCTCCCAGTAATAGTTACCATTCAGAAGTAACTTATAAACTTTATAAACATTTCAGATTTCATGAGAGACATTTTTTTAAATAGATAATTGAAATGAGCATTTTTGAAAAGAAACATTTTTGAAAATGCTCCAATAATATATCACGACATAATAAATCGATTCTCTATCAAAATATGTTTCCAACTATTTTCCAACAATATTTGGTCTAAAATTTACGATCGCTTTTTTAAATGGTAGGTTTTTCCGATTGGAAAATGGTCAAAACTATTCTGACCAATTTCGACCATTTTTCGTGTGAAATTTTTTATTTACGATGGATTTTTGACCAATTGTATTATGGATTTAAATATATTAAAATTAATTTAATTGTATAATAATTATATTTAAACACACAGAAAATTATACTTAACAAAGAAACTTAAATAGTAAAATAAAAATATTTCTAAAACGTAAACGGAAATTATAGTTTAGAAGTAGAAATAAATAAAAATGTCTTCAAATCAAAGTAAAACCGAAATCACACGGAGCTACTCTTGAGTTTCGTTTCATCCTTGTCAAGGGATGGTGAAGGACGCAAGTCTGGAAATTTCTCAAGAATCAACTTTGTACATTCCATGAAATACTTGATTCTTTTGTCCTTCTCAGTTTTGTCTTTCTCCAAATTCTTAATCTTCTCGTTTGCCTGCTGCAACTGTTCCTCACGTTCCGAACTAGACGGATAACAAATCGAAGAAGTCAGCTTCATAGTCTGGAAGTGTACCAAACCCGAAACAGCGTCCCTTAACCTTGGGCGTTTCCTGATAATCAAATAACGAATAAGTGAAACAACGAAATAAAAGGATTCTTAAAAAGTTATAAATATAAATTTACTTACATCTAGAACTAGGACGTTGATCTCAGATTGGGAGAGGATGTTTGACTGAAATGATTCGCCTTGAGATGGCCTCTGAGATTGCTACTTGTCCATCTTTTCTTTGACCATCTCCACAATCCGCTTGGCCTTCTTGTCGGGTATCTAACCAGTATTTCAACTTTAACATACTCGATGAACACCAAAATATAACGCTCCACTTCGCCGTCTTAACCATCTTACACTAATAGAACAAAGAAAAGTTAAATTAGTATATAATTAAGTAGTATTATATATATATATATATATATATATATTTATTTATTTTATCTAATATGCAAATTTAAATTTACCAATTCGTTCTTGCGCCTTTAGAAGGTTTTCGCTCCCGTGGTGTGCATTGCAATGCCATCACCAAGACGGTCATTTTCCGGTTCTTCGAATTTTTTGATGCCGTCGCATCTACTTTCTCATCCTGTTTCGCAGGTTTTCGCCCTATTTCTTGTAGTGAATATCGATATCTAGCTCATGGGATGAAGCCACCCTCCACCTCCACCTCCACCTCCGGCCACCCTCCTTCAACGATAATTTGATCTTATTCTTCCACCTCTACTCATGTTTTCAAGTCTCTTAAGCGATCTTTAAAGGCCTCTAAACCTTTGATCTTACTAAAGGACTCATGGGATGGAGAAGAAGCTTAATTTAAGCTCTTGGCCATCTTAGCATAGTGTAATAACATGACAGAATACTGAAAAATTATCGTTTATTTTGTCCTAAAAGATTACTGTTCGGTTGACATATCAATTAATGCCAAATTCCGAAATCCCAAAGCGACACTGAAAAGTAGGGCTTGAGCGAAACAGAGTTGAAAGTGCAGTACCACCATTTTCCTAAATAACTTCTAAAATATAGTTGCCTAGATAGATTTAAAAATGCAATCCAATCTGTCACAAAACTTGAAGAATTCAAATTACAGTTTCCAGCGTGTCGCGCCCGTTTACAACGTGGCAGTGTGTAATCAACGTTGACTTCTAATTATCTTCATGAACTCTTTTAGATAAAAATTCGAAAACCAACAGCCTAGCTCTCCTTTCTAAGTTCCAAGCCTAGAATATCCTCTACACAGATAAACATCGTACTGATGGAGTTACCTCGTGTGGTGAGGCAGTACGATGTGTTCCTCAGCTTCCGAGGAGAAGATTCCCGCAGAGGCATCGCCAGCTTTTTGCATAGAGCATTTTGTACCAGGGGAATTGACAAAATATTCAAAGATGATAAAACACTTGAGATTGGCGACTCCATTTCTGAAGAAATTAAGGAAGCTATACAGAATTCGAAGTTCGCTGTCTTAGTTATCTCGCCCAACTATGTTTCCTCGACTTGGTGTCTGAACGAGCTCCAATTGATAATGGAGCTTCACAAGAAAAAGCAACTCATTGCCGTTCCAATCTTCTACAACGTTAATCCTTCCGATGTTAGACACCAGAGAGGAACTTTTTCCTTAAAAAGGTATGAAAGTTCAAGAATCATGCGATTATTTTCCAGCGAGAAGATAAAAATGGCGGCAAAGATTCAGAAATGGAGAGAAGCTCTCACCCAAGTTGCAGAAACATTAGGCAAGGATTTGAGCACTTGGTGAGTTTTCACTTTTTAGTTGCATTTTCCTTGTAAATAGTTAACAAGCATCCCCTATAATGCAAAATAACATAAAGCCGATGTAGAATAAGTTGTTAGTTGTCACACATGAGACATGACCATGAAAGTGGATGAAAGATATCAAACCTTTCCCACGGTCCTCTGATTGCCTGAATAAACCTTCCTGTCCTCTACGCTTCATGAAAGTACTCGGTAATTACCTCATATGTACAGGCAACCTCCATCAAGGCTTCTTATCTTGTTCCTGCATTTATAATGTTGTTTCCTCTTCTATGTGCGTACTCATATATCATATTTCATCCTTGCTTAGTTACTAATATAGTCTAGTAAAGAGATTCCAACTAAAATTACAACCTCATTCTTGAGGTAATGTAGTTATATGGAGCCATCATTTTTGCCTGCGTCAGACAATATTATTAGTTGTGGATTCACCCTTTTTTTTTTTTTTTTTTTTCTCTTTGTCCTCCATGTTAGTGTGGACGAGGCCACAATGGTTTCCGACATTGTTGGGCATATCTCAAAACAGTTGTTCTCAATGGAGCCCCTAGATTTCAGCAATATTGTTGGTATGGGCGTTCACATGGAACGACTGAATCCTCTATTGAGTATCGAATCTGAGAATGAGGTTCGTATGATAGGAATCTGGGGGATGGGAGGCATAGGCAAAACCACCATTGCCAAGTGTCTCTATGAAGAATATTCACGCCAATTTGTTCACTATTGTTTCATCGAAAACGTTAGGATTTTTGCAAAGAATGGCCTCCCATATTTGCAGGAAAAGCTTCTTTCTGAAATCCGAGGCAAAAAACAAGAGACCTTATGGAGCGTGGAGAAGGGATGCAGACTTATCAAGTCGAAGCTGAAGGATAAAATTTTCCTTGTCCTTGACGATGTGGACAATGTTGACCAACTGCATGCCCTGGCAAAAGAGACGAGCTGGTTTGGACCAGGGAGCCGAATCATCATAACTACACGAGACCTTGGCTTACTCTACTCCTTTGGAGTGAGATTATTATACCATGTTAGTTTTTTGGACGACGATGATGCAATCAAAGTATTTAAACATGTTGCTTTTGGCGGAGGGGAACCTCCTTCTGATGTCTACCAGCAATTCTCAGTCCGTGCGTCTAGGCTTGCTCAAGGCCTTCCTTCAGCCCTCGAAGCTTTCGGCGCATATCTCCGCCGGATTACCTGGATAGAGGGTTGGGAAAAGGCATTGGGCATTCTTGAAACAGTTCCTCAACAACGTATCAAGGATATTTTAAAAACTAGCTATGACGGCTTAGACGAGGAAGAACAAGCTGCGTTCCTTCACGTTGCATGTCTTTTCAATGGAGACTCTGTCCACCGTGTAAATGCCCTTATCGATGATGGTGACATGAGGATAAAAGCTTTAGAAGTGAAGTCTCTCATAGACATATCACCTGATGGATGCATCACAATGCATGTTTTGATAGAACAAGCGGCAAGAGAAATTGTACGTCAAGAGTCCGGGTTCATGCCTTGGAGACAAAAAATTTTGTGGAAAACTGATCCAATCATCTTTTTGCTGCAAAAAAACACAGTAAGTGTTATGGAAAAACGTTTGCATGACGTTCTTTCTTGTTCAAATCTCCATGGTTTTTGGCCATGCTTATATTGTTTTCATGTCAACTGACTCTGACGATTCTCACACCAGGAAACAGCAATGGTTGAAGGTGTAGCACTTCACATGTGTGAGATGCTTCACGTGTTGCCTATCGATGGAAATGTTCTTAACACTATCAACAATCTCAAATTCTTCAAGGCTTTCACGCATTTAAATGTTATAAATTCCAAATTGCAGTTTCTTCCAGGTACAGCTAAACTTCCCAATACACTCAGGTTACTACAGTGGGATGCTTATCCTATGAAAACTCTTCCTTCTGACTACTATCCACATTGTCTCGTTGAACTCAAACTACGTTACAGTAATCTTGCACGGCTCTGGGATGGAACCGTGGTACGCATTGGTATTAAGTCTGATATAACAATTCAGGGGTGTAAAGATCATTAAAACCCTATCACTGAGTTTTCACCGTCTTTTGTGGTTTTCTTATATTCAGGGCCTTGGTCAGTTGAGGAGACTTGATGTTACTGGCTCTAAGAATCTGACAGAAATTCCAGATCTCTCGAGGGCCACACTACTCGAGGAGTTGATAATGAAAGGTTGTACAAGACTGGAGCAAATTCCAGAGTCCATTGGTCGCTTATCTTGCCTGCGAAAACTCGATTTATCTCACTGTCGCCGCTTAACGAATCTTCAGATCCATATATCAGAAAAGACTGTCCTTCCAGATCGTGGAGTCAGGCGACGCCGGCAAATCATATTGAGGCTTCCCAGAGTAGTAAAGAAACTAACTTCTCTTGACAGCCTATCTATAGAGGGGAAAATAAACATCAAGTTGTGGCATCTAAGGGGAAACGCAGAGCACCTCTCTTTTATTTCCGAGCAACAAATCCCTGATGAATTGATAATGATGTCAAACGAAAGATTTCCAATCATCTCAAGCTTTTATGATTTTAAATCTCTCAGCATCATGCGGTGTAGCTATATCGCAGATGATGGCGCCTTCCGTTGCATTAGCTTCTCAGGTTTCCCTTGCTTGGCAGAGTTGAATCTAAACAACTTGAACATCCAGAGAATCCCAGACGACATTGGTCTATTACAGTCACTAGAGAAACTGGACCTCAGCGGAAATGATTTCAGGAGTTTACCCGCATCAACGAAGAACCTTTCTAAGTTGAAATACGTGAGGCTCTCTAATTGCATCAAACTCGAGGCATTTCCGGAGCTAGCTGAATTGCAGACGCTCAAGCTTTCTGGTTGTACCAACCTCGGATCAATGCTGGAACTTTCTCATGCGGTTCAAGATGTAGGCAGATTCCGTTTGCTAGAGCTAGAGCTTGACAACTGCAAGAATCTTCAAGCATTGTCAGAACAGCTTAGCCATTTCACCAATTTAATACACTTGGACCTAAGCAGCCATGACTTTGAGTCAATCCCTGAAAGCATCAGAGACCTCTTATCTTTGGGAACTCTCTGCCTTAATAACTGCAAGAAACTCAAATCAGTGGAAGAGCTTCCACTAAGCCTCAAGCATCTCTACGCACACGGCTGCGATTCCCTGGAAAATGTCTCCCTTTCCCCAAATCATTCAATTAAACACCTCGACCTTAGTCATTGCTGCAGTCTGCAACAAGATGAGCAACTAATGACTCGGTTTCTAAACGACGGGTATAGCCAAGAGGTAAGCTTCCTGCTATATTTTCGATCCTTAATGCTCTGTTATGAATTATATTCAGCTTTTTTTCCGTAGGTTTCACAGCGATTGCTTTGCTTACCCGGAACTGAAGTGCCCAGATATTTTGATAATCGATCCCATGGGACATGTACGAAGATCACCCTACCTCCGATTAGCTTTGCACCGACACCTGTGGGTTTCGCTGCCTGTGTCATGATTTACTGCGAGAGGTCCTCCAACCTCCAATTCCCAGCGTTTAGTTATGATTGGAACTGCGAATATGATGAAGTAATTCGGATTAACCTCAGACCAAGTCTCAATCTTCCATCGGAGATTGAGGAGGAAGAGACTGTCACATCACATCACCTGGTTATCATTCACGTACCAAGTAGCATAAACACCGAGAAAATCGAAGAGTTGCGACTCGAATCCCATCTTCAAGTCCCAGAAGGGTTTCAGTATCCACCAGGCGAGATAAGAGCATGTGGAATTCGCATGATTGACGACTAAGACTATATAGTATACAAATTAGTTGTGGGCAATTTATATGTTTAGGCTTGGTTCGACTCGGTTACCCATGTAACATCGACTCGGTTCAGTCAATTTCGGTTTATCTCTACCATCGGTTTGGTTTTTTTTCGGTTCGATTATGTTTTGGAATTAAAAACAAATATTTAACCAACGGTAGGACATTCCCAAATCCCAAACAACCAGCTTTACCCAGAAACAGAGCATGACTTTTCCTTAATTAACATCACATAATTCTCCGAGTTGGTAAGTTACAACCTTTAATTTTCGTTTCAGGATAGCTTTTCGGATTTAAATTTTACGAAAGCTACACAATAAGTGATTTGCTGCTATTCAGGCTGAATAATTCAGCAAGCTTTACCATGTTAATTTGTACCATGGATCCATGATGAAATGAAGGGATTTGGTCTTTCTCATCCTTCTCTTCTGTAGCTTTTCTTCATTATCTCCATAATCGTTTTCTCTTGATCTCCTTCGAGTTTTTGCAGTTCCTTTTCCCATTCCTCTTCATCCTTGTTTCGTAAAGAAGAGCCGAGGATTTTAAGAGTCAGGGGAAGGAAACTTGCGACCTGGACAGCACGAAGAGAAAGTGATTCAAAAGTAGCAGGAGGGTTTTGCTTTTTGAATGCAGTCTGAGAGAAGAGTTGAAGAGCTTCATCGTATCTCAGAGACTTGACTTCATAGACATGCTCCACACCAAATTCATCTAGTAAATTCTTCTCATGTGTGATAAGAATAACTCTACTTCCTGAACCACACCAACCAACGATGTCTGCTATGTCCTTTAACTGTTCGATGTTATCAACACAATCAATCACAAGCAGACCTTTTTGGTGTCCAACCGTTGATTTTATCACACCAGTGCTCCTTGTCAGCCTTTGAGCCCCCTCCTGAGTCTCTCTTGATGTGAATGGTTCTAGATGGTCTTGGTAATAGTTCTTCCCGGAGTTGTCTACAAACATATGGGCATGGAAATGGGCAGACATCTCTTTGTATGCGTATCTCGCTAAGGTCGTCTTGCCAATGCCTCCTGGACCCCAAATGCCAACCAAGCGAACTTCCTTGTTAGATTTTAAATCGAGTAACTCATATAAAGCTTGCATATGACGATCCAGAGCAATAGGTCCATCCACTTTGGTCTCTGTTGAACTGTTCGGCTTATTTGAAACCACAAGAAGGATTTCGTTTGTAATCAAATCGACCATCATAGCTTCTTTGCTCCTGTGATTGAAAAAAGAAAAAGGTACCATGAGTCAAAGTGTTAGCGTACTAGTCGCGCATAATGTAATCACTAATCATGTTATGAAACCAGTTACCAAAAACGTGAATCCAGGCTGGATATACTGGTGAGTTTGGTAAGAGCACTCCTCCATGCTTGAACCTTCTCAGCTGAATATTCTTCACCAAGATTTCTGAAAACTTTTGTGTATTCTCCAGTCTGATTTCTTATATTCGACGGAACAACTCCGTAGAAGATGGGTAGGACAGAGAGTTGACCTTCATCGTGCAGGTTTATTATTGTTTGGAGCTGGTTCAGGCACATAACTGATGTTGGATAGCTCTCTGAGACCACAACAACAGCGAGTTTTGACTCTATGATACATTTCTTTAGGTCAGAGCCAACAGAAGAGTCTTTCTCCTCTTGCTTGTCATATTTATAATAAGTTGGAATTCCTTTTTCTGATAACGATCGGTGAAGATCTGATACAAAAGTTTTGGTGGTGTCTTCTGCGCTAAAACTTAGGAAAATATCAAACTCGGGAATAGAAGATGAAGAAGAGGAAGACATTGAGAAAAAGTGGTTGAGATTCTCTTTCGATTAAGAGATGGAAGTTGCAAAAACCGGGAGAGGGAAGAGACTCGGTTTGGAACAGAGTAAAGTCCCTGCTTGGACATAGTAAACGATGATTTCTAAATTTAAAATTGCTGCGTCAAAAATACAATTTGCTTGGTTGAACGCGCAAGGCAGCTCAATTGGCTGCACTAAAAAAAAATTATATAAGGGAATTGGTCAAGTTGGGTTTAATAGTAATATACCTAATACGTTATGAAAGTGAACGTTTGACCTGTAGCAGCTAGTCTTAATTATATTATTTTCCAAGAGAGCTCTCAAATTAGTCTTGAACGCCATAATCTCCGGTGATGGCTTCCTCGTCCTTTTCAACTCGTCTCAGGAACGACTATGATGTCTTTCTCAGCTTTCGAGGGGAAGACACTCGGCGCACCATAGTCAGTTATTTGTATGAAGCTCTTTGTCGCGAGGGAATTTTTACTTTCAGAGACGATCATGGGATCGAGGCAGGTGACAACTTTTCTGACCGACTAATCCAAGCCATAAACACTTCACGGTTCGCTGTTGTCGTCATCTCGGAGAACTATGCTACCTCGAAATGGTGCTTGGAGGAGCTCCGATTGATAATGGAGCTTCATAGTGAGAATCGGATTCAAGTGGTTCCCATTTTCTACGGTGTCGAACCCTCTAACGTGAGACACCAAACAGAAAGCTTTGCAGCTGCATTTCAAGAGTACGACGATCTGGATACGGCACCGGAGAGGGTTTCCCATTGGAGAAGAGCTCTAAACCAAGTCGGTCATCTGTTAGGCTTTCATTCCAGAACATGGTAATCTTTCTTTATTTTTCTCTAAATGTTTCATGAGTTTTCTTCAAACATGTAAAAGACACTAGCTCCTCTTTCTTTCAATTCAATCTGCTAAATGCTCCACAAAAAAGAATTTTATTATATATATATATATATATTTTAGCGGTAGCTAGCAACATCCTAGATGACTTTGTTATAAGAGTAACTCCTAATTAAAAAAAATCATGTACCGTCCTTGGTTAATAGGATCAAAATATCATAGTTATCATTGATGGACAAAACAAACATCAGAGTCAAATCTAAACCATCTACAACCTTTCCTGTTTTCCATTGTATTGATATTGATTCTCAGAATTTAAAATCAAGTTATCAAGTAATAAATAAACAGAAACTTCAAAGAATGAAACAATGATGCTTGCAGGAAACACCTGATTGATCTATGTATTATGTATACCTTTCATTCATGTCAGGCATGATGAAGCAGCGATGATAAACAAGGTAGTTGGAAGCATCTCAAGTCAACTGCTCAGGATGAAGTCAACCATTATGAACAATTTAGTTAGGATGGAAGCACACATGGTGAAGATGAATCTCCTTTTGAATATGGGGTCTGAAGACGAGGTTCTCATGATAGGAATATGGGGTATGGGAGGCATAGGCAAAACCACCATTGCCAAGTGTCTCTATGACCGATTTTCAAGTCAATTTTCAGCTCGTTATTTCATAGAAGACATTAAGAAGACTTATAAGGACAAGAGTCCCTCCGACTTGCAGGAAAATTTTCTCTCCAGAATTCTCAGTGGTGAACGTATTGGTTTTCGAAGCGATGAAGCAGGATCCCAGGAGATAAAAGCTAGACTTGGGCAACAAAAAGTACTTGTTGTGCTTGATGGTGTGGATAAAGCGGAACAGGTACATGCACTGGCAAAAGACACGAGTTGGTTTGGGTTGGGGAGCCGAATCATCATAACCACACGAGACGGTGGTCTGCTCAATTCTTGTGGAGTAAACGATGTATATGAGGTTAAGTGCTTGGACGATAAAGATGCCCTCCAGGTATTTAAAAATTCAGCTTTTAGAGGAAGACCACCACCTTCAGATGGATTTGAGCAATTATTCATCAGAGCTTCTCGGCTGGCTCACGGTCTTCCCTCTGCCCTTGTGACTTATGCCACATATCTCAGTGAAAACGCAACCATAGAGAAGTGGGAAGATGAATTAGGTTTACTTGAAACAAGGCCTCACAAGAATGTCGAGGAGATTCTGAGAAATAGCTACGACGACTTAGATGAGCAAGACAAGACAGCTTTCCTTTATGTTGCATGTTTCCTAAACGGATATCCTTTCAACCATGTCACTTCCCTTCTTGATGGCGGTCGTCCTAGAATAAATCATTTAACTGCAAAGTCTCTCATCAGCATATCATTGGACGGATGTATAAAAATGCATTTCTTGGTTGTACAAACAGGAAGGGCAATTGTGTGTCAAGAATCCAGGAATAGGCCTTCCAGACAAAGGTTTCTATGGGATCCTAACGAGATCTACTATGTCCTGGATAACAACATAGTAAGTTCGTTTCCGATCCCTTCCATTTGTTGTTGTAAGTCAGACTGATCTGGATATGTGTTTCTTAACATGACTTTGATGTCTCTATCAACAGGGTACAGACGAAATTGAAGGTGTGACACTGCACATGTGTGAGATGCCAGATAAGTTACCTATGGATATTACAGTATTTAACGTTATGCACAACATCAAATTTCTCAAGTTCTTCCAGCACTTGGGTGCTGTAGAGTCCAAGGTGCAGCTCAAGCAAGAAGGTTTTTATTTTCCCCCTAATCTTAGGCTACTACACTGGGATGCCTATCCGTTAAAAACCTTACCATCCAGGTTTCGACATCACCACCTTGTCGAACTCGATCTACAATGTAACAACCTTGAGAGCCTCTGGGATAGAACTGTGGTAAGCTATCTTTAGAAATCATATATTTGGTTTGCTCTCTATATCCAAATGAAGAATGATGTTTTTCACTTTGTTGGTATTGGTTCAGAATCTTAGGAATCTACGGAGACTAGATGTGACAGGCTCGAAGAATCTGAGAGAACTTCCAGACCTTTCAACTGCCTTGAACTTTGAGGAGTTAAAAATAGATGGCTGCTTGAGGCTACAACACATTCCAGAGTCTCTAAGGAGCTTATCTAGGCTCACAAAACTCAACGCAATCCACTGTGATATCCTTAGGGGTGTCAGGTTCACTGTTTGTTTAGATGACTGGCGTATAAATACAGGCAGCTGGCAATTTTCATTGATTTTTCCGAATGAGGGAGCGCAGGTCAGTTGTCTTAAAGATCTATCCATCGAGGGCCAAATATATATAGAGTTATCGGCCCTTCGTGGGAATACAGAGCACATCTCCTTTAGTTCCAAGCAACATATCCACGAGGAATTGGTCATGATGGAACAGAGAATACTAACACCTCAGCTCTCGTGGGATTCCGGCAGCTCACAATCACTCAATATCAAGCAGTTCAGATACAGAGAGTTCAATGCTCCTTTCACGTGTAACAGCTTTTTAGACTTGCCCAGTTTAACAGAGCTAAAGCTGGTCAACTTGAACATTCAAGAAATCCCAAACGACATTGATTGGTTGCTCACCCTAGAGATACTGGACCTCAGCGGAAATGATTTCGTGTATCTACCCACAACCATGGGACAACTGCCCAAGTTGAAGTATCTCAGCCTTCGAAACTGCCGCAAACTTAAGACACTGCCACAACTAACTCAGGTGGAAACGCTCATACTTTCTGACTGTGTGAACCTCCGATCATTGTTGGAACTTCATGTCGAGGAAGAACATGCCATAAACTGCTTGCTTGAGCTTTGGCTTGACAACTGCAAGAATGTTCAACCATTGTCAGAGAAACTGAGATGTTTCACCAAATTGACATATTTAGACCTCAGCAGGCATGAGTTTGTGACAGTTCCTTCAAGCATCAAAGAGCTTTCATCGTTGGAAACTCTCTGCCTCAATAACTGCAAGAAACTCGAATCACTAGAAGAGCTTCCATTGAGCCTTAATTATCTTTATGCACACGGCTGCGAGTCCCTGCTGCGTTTCTCTCTTTCTTCCAACTATTCCACCAAACATCTCGATCTTAGCCATTGCTTCAGTCTAAATAATAAAGAAGATTTAATTAGTCAGTTCATAGATGGAGATCATAGTCAAGTGGTAAGCTTTATGCTCTCAAACCTGATTTTTCCTATTCGCCCTACTCTAATTTACAATATAATTTGATTACAAGGTTACACCAGCATTTGCTTGCTTTCCAAGAATCAAAGAACCTTGCTCCTTCGGTCGCCAACAGCAGGATACATGTACGAGGATCAACCTACCTCCGAGTAGGTTTGGACCAAAGCTTCTGGGTTTCGTTGTTTCTGTCGAGATTGTTTGTGAGGGCCCCTTCCATCTGCAATTTCCGGCCTTTTCTTGTGATTGGAACTGGGAAGCTGGCAGGGTACTTGGGATTAACCTCGAACCTAATCTATATCTTTCTACGGAGATGAAAGCGGACAAGGATGCTCCATCGTGTCACCTGGTTATCATCCACGTTCCAAATAGCATAAACAACGAAGACGATGGCGAGTTGCGATTCGAAGCCCATCTTCTAGCTCCAGAAGATTCCCAGTTTCCACACGCAGAAACAAGATTTTGGCGGGTTTGCATGATATTTGAAGAAAACCTAACCTTGGAGAACTTGGAAATTTTAGGGTAACCTAGGAGCCGCGTTTCATGGACCCTAGACGAAGAGTTTCACTTTCTATCTACACCTGACGAATTGTTATAATGTGAGCTTGCTTGACCAAAACAGAGAATCACTTTCTTTCTTTCTTTTTTTCTTTAAGAACATCCCAAACTTATTTAATTTGGTAAATCACTCTACCTCTGCTTTTCGTTTCAAATTGCCTTTTTCTTTCTTATAAAATCACGCACAAATGTTCGCTACATCCGCAGCTAACGAATTATTAGCACTCATAAATATTTACAAACGAGATATAATATTACGGATTAGAAAATCAACTCTAACATTCTTAGTTCCACTTTCATAGATCAGTTCAAATTCTGAAATTTGGCTTTTTAAAGACTGAAAATCAGACGATTGTGACGCCAAAACCGACCAAAATTTTCACCCTTAAGATCAGTTTCCCAAGCTCTGTTAAATGCATGACAGAAATGACCAGTACCGATTATGTTGTTCTGATAATACTCTCCGGCTTCTTTGGATTCTCAATAAATCGATTGTTCCCTCTTGGAGTTGTATTTCAGTAGCATTCATCCTACGTTCCTACCTCGAATTGTCTTACTGTATAATACTATCAGCAACCAACAACAAAAAATACAGTCTACAGCTAATGAGAAATATGATTGTCGTTGACGTGGTTTTTTTTGGATGACTTGCTCGGTACTTATACTGATTTCCCAGTATACTAGCTCCGAACTACGTATTGCACTCTTCATTGCAATCTCAAATTGTTTCTGGAAGTGTTAAATCATGCATCATCAAACCAACTAATTAACACTTGCTGAAATTATTATTAACATTTTCGAATATGTTTCCTTTGGAAGCAAATATGACATCTTCACGAAATTAATCTTTTCGAGTGATTCACGTGCTCATCACTTAACAGACCAGATAAAATCAAGGATCTGGTCTATCTGTTGCTTTTGGACTTAGATAGTGCTCTCTCTTGGGTCTCTTTATGATTTTGGTCCAAAGAAAGGTAATTAACTTTTGATTTTGGTCTCTAGGAGATTGAGTACCTAGTAACCACGTGTCCTAAAGCTCATAGATCAATCAAAGGCTCAAAACCTAAGCATAGGAAAGAAAAAAATATATATTAAGATTTAACATGTAGTGTAGAGAGACAGCTTTTGTTTACACCATTAAATCAATTTAATCGATATGTTTAATATTTTAATATTAATAATATTTTAATATCGGCAACAAAATAATAAAATAAAAATTTATCCGTGTAGCATTGGGTTAATGATATTCTAAATTTATATTATGTCGATCCAACTTCGTTACACCATATAACCTCGTCCTGCTATATAACCCAGTGGTAACTTAAACTTTTTACAAAGTTTAAATATATCAATAATAATATTTAAAATTTTCTAAAAGTTTAAAATTAATTATATCCGATATATTAAAGGTTCAATTTAATAACCGAATTAAATCGGATACACTTTTAAAATTTGGATGCGTATTAAATTAAACTTTCTGCTCACTCGGATTTGGATTCATTTTGGTCTTATTTATAATATGATTATAAATCATTATCAAAAAATTTTAGCCGATGTGGTTAGTTGAACACACATTTTTCTTTCATTAATTAAGTATTATATGTCCGTTTTTAAAAATTCGAACCAAACATATGTAGAAAAAAATTTAGATTTTTATTAATTTTATGTATTGTATGATGATTCAAAATAATTAAAAAAAATAAACAAAGATGATAGGAGAATCATAATTTTAAATCTTAACAAAATCTTCTAAATATCTATATTATTAACTGTGGAACAATATGTGAATATTTCTAATTTTATAATTAATGTTAAAATCTTTTAATTGTGTTTGGTTATTGAAATAGTAGAATTAATTGTAAAAGTTGTTTGAATACATGGATATAAGTATTTGTTTATCTCATATTTACCTTAATGAGCTTTCTAATATATTCTTTAAATCAATGTTATTTTATGTAATCTATATTATTATTTTTGAGATAAATTTTTAAAAGAAACGTTTAGTTTGTACGATATTACAAAAAATATCATTGATTTAAAGAAAAAATTAGGAAGCTCATTAAGAATAAATATAGAATAGAAAAATGTTTATATCCATGTATCCAAACAACCCTTACGATTAATTTTCTACTATCTATATAACCAAACATAATTAAAAGATTTTATCAGTAATTATAAAATTAGAAATATCTATATAATGTTTCATAATTAAAAATATAGATATTTAGAAGATTTTATTAAGATTTAAAATTTTTTGATTCTCCTACCATCTTTGTTTTTTTAATTGCTTTGAATCATTATATAATACATAAAATTAATAAAAAAAAATTTTTTTGCATATGTTGTCATTCGAATTTTTAAAAACCAACATATATTACTCAATTAATTAAAGAAAAATTATGTGTTCAATGTTCCATATCGGCTAAAAAATTTAGATAATGATTAAAAATCATATTATAAATATGAACAAATTGAATCTAAATCCGAGTGAACATAAAGCTTAACATAACAAGCATCCAGATTTAAAAGTTTGTATCGGTTTAATTTGATTCTTTAGTCGAACCGTTTAATTATATCGGATATAAAAAACTTTAAAAGTTTAAAATATTATTAATATATTTAAATTTTATAAAAAGTTTAAAATATTATGAACATTTGAACTTATAAAAAAATTAAATTACAGGTTATATAGCGGGACGGGTTATATAGCGGGACGGGTTTGAATCGACATTAATATAAATTCAAAATATTATTAATTTTTGTTGTATCATCATTTTATTATTTTGTTAACACCACCAATATTAAAATATTAGACATATCAAATTAAGTTGATTCAATTATGATAGTGTAAAAAAAATTATTTTGCGGTACATCGCGGATTAAATCATAATAATTTACAGCACTAAATATTTATTTATAAATATTAATATAGATATAGTATTAAATTGTTAAAACGAATTAAGAAAACATGAAGTAGCAATTATGATGTTTTGGTTGTTACTTCCAAGGATAAAGGAGGGATGACTATGCTTGACTTGCACTAAAGCTTTATTTCATTGCAAAAAGGTTAGGTACTTGATTATGAATCCAACCTAAGTTTTAGTATTAGACAATCCTTATTCCTATCTCATTTTACATGCTTACACTTTCCTTAAACCACCATAGGTAAAGGAAAAATGGTTGCAAGTCTTTAACTTTGTAAATACAATTTTGTCAGTTTTATTCCAAAGAGCGTGTGAATCACGAGCGCGTGAGAGATGAATTATGGAGAAGGGCGGCGAAAGACTAGAGAGTAAAAAGACCTAAGGGAAAATTAAGGACGGTTCAGACATTTAAAAAGTTTCATAGTCTGGAAACGACAACACACTTTGGACAAAAAGCTAGATAACATATTAGCAAGCATTTTTAAAGCTTCACACAAAATTTAAAATATAACTAAACAAAAGCTAACGTGGCCAAGATAGCTAATACTTTTTGGAATCATTATTAGAGTCTAGAGATAATGAATCAAGAAATCATACAACCCAAAAAAAATACTTAATAGTTATATTCGAAATGAAAGATGGGGGAAAAGTTAGTATAAGACCTTATATAATATAATACATTATTGCTAATGAGCTAAAAACAACTAAAGGTAAAGTGCCAAACGGATTTGTAGAGATAGGAATCATTAATTTAGAGAAAAAAAATCTTGAATTGTACGTTTACCTTTCCAGAATTACATTATTTATTAGCTTTTAAATGTTATCATTTTGGTTTTTTCTCCCCAAATTAAAAATTTTAAAACTGTTAGGGAATTTAGGAATCTGATATAGTTGGGCGATTTCAAATAATAGTATTTTTTTTTAAAGTGTTTTTTTTTTTTGGGTTGGATTATTTGATGATTCTCTATAAGGTGGGATAGGCAGAGAGGGAGAGAGAGAGCCTGTGTTTTGGGTAAAGCAAAACCAATAAATAAAGATATTAAATGAAATAATTAAGGGCACTTAAGACAATAATTAACCAGAAGGAAGGAGAAACTGGTAGTGGTGTGCTCATTCATGGCGATGGTGGTTTGTTCCAAGTAAAAGGTTAGAGACGACGACGAAGCAGAAAAAAGAAGACCGTACATAACAAATTACGATACACTCTCCGATTTACTAAGAGAGAGAGAGAGAGGGTTTACTTTGTTCTGTTTGGACAAGGAGACATGCAAAAGTAATCTGTGTTCTTGTTCTTTCTTCATCGTTTCATCAAATACTGAAAAGGTGATTATTCGATCTATCTATCTCTATCTCTCTATACGAATCTGTAGTCTTTGATGTTTAGTTTCTGTCAAATTTTTCCTCTTTTTCTATGTTCGATTTTTTGGTGTATCTGTCTTGTGGCGTGCGATTTTGATGTTTACTGATTTAGAAACACCTGCAAGAAATTCATCTTCAAGTCAACGCCTTTTTGCCAAAAGTGATGGCACAAATTTTTTCTTGGTCGGAAAATTTACTAATTTCGGCCAATCGTCGCTTCTGCAATCGTTTTGGTTTACCCAAGATAGTACGATCGAATCAGGGTTTCGTTTTAGATTATTCAAAAAATTTACACCAATTTTAGAAACTTCCGACCTCTCTTTATATCTATTTCTAGGTTTTCTCACCCTTTCTTGGATCAACCCTTAAAAATTTGTCTTCTAGATCTTCTTTTGTATAATATCATTTTTATACAAAGTTTTAATCTTTGAGTCATGGTTGAATGATGTAGGTTGTTGATTGTGAGAATAGCTTGTTAAGAAGACGTTAATGATGCATCAGATGATTAAGAAAGATTCAGCTACTCATTCCACTTTGCCATACCTTAATACTAGCATCTCATGGGGAGTGGTTCCAACTGATTCCATTGCTAATCGTCGCGGTTCTGCTGAATCACTAAGCTTGAAGGTGGATGCAAGGCCTGATCATATACAAACCACTAAGCAAATCAGTTTTCAGGACCAGGATTCATCTTCAACTCAGTCCACTGGTCAATCTTATGCTGAAGTTGCAAGTAGTGGAGATGATAATCCTTCCAGACAGATCTCGTTTTCAGCTAAATCAGGTTGGTTTTAAAGAATCTCTGGTTTTACTCAATCTTTCTTCCTTCCCACCGAGACCACTTATTGAAAAGAGGATGATATGTGATCTTCTATGTTATAGACTCTTGCTTGATGTGTTGAGTTGATTTTGGTTGCTTATCAGATATTACATTTTTTGGCATATATGTTTACTTCTCATGTCATTGACAAGAGAAACATCCTTTTGCCATAAAAAATGTTATCCTCTCTCTAACTTTCTCAGTTGCTTGTCTAGGATCTGAAGAAACTCAGCGGAAGGGGTTCCCAACTAATCCGAAATCAGGCTCGATGACAGGATTTCCGAATATTCACTTTGCTCCTGCACAGGTATTTGTAAATCCATGAATCAGTAATAATAGCAAGTTCTGATGGTGGACTGGTATCTTATATTATACATGATGCAGCCTAATTTCTCATTTCACTATGCTGATCCACATTTTGGTGGTTTATTAGCTGCAACTTACTTACCACATGCACAGGTAAGTACAACCCTTCGTTTCATACATCTTCTTCTTCTGGTATATGCTTTCATTACGTTTGTTTATACTATGAAGCAGTCCCATTATGCCTTGCAAAGAAATGGAATCTCCAAGTGGGAGATTATCTTTCGGATCAATCCGTCCATCAGATCTCAAGTCTCTCAATCTCTTTTGCAGACATGCAATCCCCAAATGGTGGGTACGGTTCATGGTCGAGTTCCTTTACCAGGGGAGCTCACAGAAAATGAGCCGGTCTTTGTCAATGCGAAGCAATACCCGGCAATCATGAGGAGGAGGAAGCAACGTGCCAAGCTTGAGGCTCAAAACAAACTAATCAAATCCCGTAAAGTATATATATTTTCACCTTATGGGCCATCTCAAACAAAGCATCTACTCAGAATTGTTTTGCTCATCGCTGTTTTTGTTATTGCAACAGCCGTATCTTCATGAATCTCGACATGTTCATGCTCTCAAAAGGCCAAGAGGATCCGGTGGAAGATTCCTAAACACCAAAAAACTTCTTCAAGAATCCGAACAGGCTGCTGCTAGAGAACAAGAAAATGATAAGTCGGGCCAACGGGAAAACAGTAAGGCGAACATGTCTAGATTTGAAGCTCATATGCTGCACAACAGCAAAGACCGCAGCTTAACAACTTCTGGCTCAGACATCACCTCTGTTTCCGAAAGTGCTGATATCTTTGGACACACTGAATTCCAGTTTTCCGGTTTCCCAACTACGACAAACCGAGCCATGCTTGTCCATGGTCAATCTAATGACATGCATGGAGGTGGGGACATGCACCATTTCTCTGTCCATATCTGAGACATTAGATCTTGGTGCTGTGTTCATGTTTCCACCAAAAGGGGAAGTCATCCTTGGCTACTAGTTCGTTTGCTTGTTGTTACTTGTTAGTGTGTTTATCTCACATTATGTTGTGTAGGCATCACAAGACTGACCAAGATCTTCACTTTGAAACACTCTTGCTTGTCTTTTATCTTCTGTGACCATGTATCTCTTGTGTAAACTAGTGATTTGATTGTTCTAATAAGCTTTCAATTCCTCTTTCTTTTTCTATTATTTATATATATTTTTTCTTCTTCATTTGTGTCGGTAACGAAGTCGTCTCCAAATTCTGTTGGAATATATTGAAGAAAAACACAGATTCTACTTCCACTCCATTGATTTGTGTGAAGAGGCACATTCGGATTCTTGAAGTATTTTACAATTTAGTTGACAATGTTTGAGATATATTTAATGAAGAATCCAGTATCTATTAGAATATGTCTTATTCTGGATACACTTCTTATAATTAAGAAAAGAGGTTGAAAGATTCTACTTTGAGCCCCATTTATCTGTCTGAGAAGATGTCATACACTTTAAGATAGTTGAAAATACTACCATTTCTTGGACACGTTCATGAATTTTTTTTGTCAAAAATATCAAGGCCGTCTCTATGCATTATTCCTATTTAGAAATAATAAATTTATTTTGATAAGGTAAGAAGAAACGTAAGATTCTGCTCCACAACACGTTGACTTATGTGCAGATACACACTTGTGTTCCCTGAAATACTAACGATGATCATAATTTAACTTCTGTAAAGAAAAAGACAGCATTGTGAAATATATTAAGTCACAATCCTGTAAATCACTTTCTAAGTGATTCATGAATTACTAATTATAACATGTTGCCAAATCAAATCTTGTCGTGTGTGCTTATTGATGTAAGACTGCAAATTGCCAAATAAAGACTTGCAAGTCATCTTTTTATATCGCATTTGTCATACCGGTTTAGTGGCGCGGTTATGGTGAACCGACCCAAATCCTGAAACTGAAATCCAAGCAAATGAGGAAATAACATTTCTTTATTTAAAAACAACTGAATTTATCACATTCCTTACACATATGACTGGAAACAAATGAAATTGCAGAACAGCTAGACAGGAACAAGACAAGTAATAAAATTAAAGACATTTCCATAAAAGATTCTTCTGTGGTTTTTCAGTTGTTATCACTATGATTTAGAGTAATACCCGTCATGGTTCTTAGCTGAAAGCCGTTTTAAGAACTCGTAGGTAGTGATCATAGTTGTTGCAGACATTGACATTGAAGCACATCTTGGTCCCAATCCTCTGTAACAAGCCGTCCATCCACCTTCCCTGACCAAGTTTCTTACAGTCTGTCCAATACTCGGTCCACGCTTCCCATTGTTACTATTACTACTATCTTCCCCATCAAGAACCTGCAATCTCGTCTTGATTGTGTCAAGTGGCATTGTAATCAAAGCAGAAACACTTCCAGCAATCGCAGCACTAACTCCTTGAACAGCCATTATCGTTTTAGAGTCTGGTTTAATCGTGGTACTGTTGTTCCCATTTTCTTCGTCTTTCTTACAGACATAACACCCAACTCCACCCCAAACCATCCGCTGTGCAACAGAGTAAGAAGCCCACCAAACCGCATTAGACGGTGCATAAGTCAGAATAGATATCCCAAACCCTCTGTATAATCCCTTTGGTCCATCAGCGCGAACAATCTTCCTAAATGCATCAAACCCGTTAACATAATTACACCTCGATGCATTGACAAGACCAGTACTTCCTTGAACCATAAGCCTTTGGCTAACCACATCAACAGGAGTCCAAACAAGCTGCGCAGCCATCGCAGCACTCAAACCTCCAACCGCATTAGCAACTGCAGAAGCTTTAGCCTCTGCGAAACCTAAGCTAACAGCAGTAGAGCCTACGTTACTCTTGGTAACCTCCAAGGCAGTCATGTACAAGGCACGAGCAGGGATTGTTCCCATCAAAGAGGTTCCAAATCCTCTGTACAATCCCCTTAACCCTTCATGTCTCACAAGAGTAAAAGCAGTTCTGATACAGGAACCTTGCGAATGACACACTTGTTGCCGAGTTTTCATCAAAACCGCAGGATAAAGAGCACCAGATACCCCTGAAAACAAAGCAGCGCCTAAAACGAAAAACTTCGATTTATCAAGCATCTCCCAATTAATATCAGCTGGGATGTGAATCTCCTGTGCCGATTCTTCCTCGGCCGCACCTAGATTCATCTTCGCCACTTTTTAACCCAACCCAGGAAAAAAAAAACCCCCTTTTTAAACAAGGAACACAAATGTTCCTAAAAACTTGCTTGTTTCAGAGCTCGAGTTACAATCTCTATCTGTACAACTTTTCCTAATCTCGACGTCGCGACGTCGCAAATTTCTATTTACAATCGGAGACTGTAACCTTATCCCCAGGATTAGAAAGACCCAAAATTTCTAAAAAAAGGAAAAAACAAAATTAGGATTCAACGAGAACGAAAGAGGAAAACTTTCACAAGGCAAATCTCAAACTAAGAGACGACGGCATTTTTTTCTCCTGTGGAACCATGTATCGGATCCAAAACGATCACCAAAACCATGCGGATCTAACAACATCTTCGAAAACAGAACCGATAAATCGACCTTACCGAAGAAACGATCATCCTCGCCGGTAAACGACAAAGAAAAATCTCACCGCGAAACCCGTATCCTTAGCCGGAGGTACCCAATAGAGCAACCAATACGAGACCGATGTAAAAAAACAAGCGAGAGAGCTAGAGAGAGTAATCGCAAGAGAGCACACGCAAATGAGACCTTAAACAGTTTATACTGTTATCGAGCGAGTCTAGGGTTCCGTTTTTTCTTTTTCCCTGTAAATAAACCAAATTGAAATGCCGGTGTAGCTATAACCCGGTTCGGTTAACCGATTTCTCTTTGTGACAAAATGCCATTTATGGTTTTCATCAAAATTTACCGGTTTTATCGAGATTCAATTAGTGTATTAGATTTTATTTTACGATATTTCCATATTGTGCAAAAAATAATCCAAAATGATCACGATGTGCAAATCTGTTTGCTTAATTTAGGATTGAATTCAGATTTTGATCGAATATTAAAAGCATTTATTAAGGAAATCAGGAAGATCTGGTAAAAAAAAAATCAGATGCTGGCAGGTGACACGTGTCATCATGACTAAGGATTAAAGAAAACGACAAAATGGGAGCACTCCTAGTTGGAAGAAGAAGATGGACGGCAGAGATACAGAAAAGCTAAAAAGTAGTCACCAAAACTGACGGCTAAGATCTTCTCCTCGGATCAGACCCAACAGAGGAGAGAGAAAATGGATCCGCTTTTGGGATTTGGATAAGATGACGTGGCGTCCATATCCTTGGGCCGTTGGGCAGAGGAGGAACAGAAGACAGTGTGAGAGGCACGTGACATCCGATTCCTTTTCACAGTTCCACTTCCACTATAGCTCGAGCTTTTTTCTGAAAAAAGAATTTATAGATTTATCAGTTCCTAGAGATGCTAAATTTCAAGAACAGTGGTGGTCCTTAAACAAGATGATACCAAACACCAACAGAAGTGATATTTCTGTCGTTGTATCATTTATTGACATAACTCGAAAAAAAATACTATTAATTAGCCTTGGGAGTTTCACATTTTTTTAGTATCAAATCAAATACTATAGTATTTGGAAATGCCCACTACCCGAACATATATACATTTCTTTTTCGGTGCACGTTTAATTACATGGTTAATCCTTATCTTCAATGGATTAGATGTTAAAGCGAGTGGACAAACTGATCCGGAGCTGGTCTGCCAAAGATTCTTCGTCGCATAATTAATGTTTACACGAAATTTAGACTGATTCCAACCATGTGATTTGATTCCAAAAAGAACATTAGAACTGTAATGGGCTTGACCAACCATATTCTGATCCTAATAATGTTGGTTCTGTATGGACTGATCGACCATAATTTCAGCCCACCACAATGTGCCTAGTTGTAAGTTGTAAGGTCCATTTTTTGTTGGTTTAAAAACAGGCTCCAGGTTCAGTCAACCTATAATCCGTTTCCATATTTGAAAGTTTAACCTTCATAGTTATACAAAGAAAACATTGGATCAAAAAGAGATGAGAACTTGAGAAGTGGGTTAAAATGGGAAGTACTCAACAATCTAATAACTTTAAATTCACAAAGAATAATAACAATGACAATGTTTAGACAAAACTTAGAGGTCGCTGGTTCGAGTGATACTTGGGAATGAACCATATAAAATATTTTGGTTTCCGGTCTGAGAAGATGTACGGATCTAACCCCATAACCTCTTAGTTATTCAAAAAAAAACACAATGGCCGTGTTTTAGTTTCTCTACTCAATATTAGTACCAGAGAGCAACTGCTTATTTAACACTATAAACAAAATTGTTATAGGAAAATGTTGATATCCTTATGCGAATGTATCATAACATGTGTATACATCTCCCTGCAATGTTAGGTTTCAACAAATTAAACAATGGTGTATTTGTGAACTATTATTTTATTAGTATTTGCTTATGTTAAGTATATCATCACACACTGGAAGTGAGATGGCACATTGAGTAATATTTAAAAAACATGAGCCAATCTATTGTCAATTGGACATATCTTATATAAGTATAAATGTGTATGTGTGTATCTCTAGTACAACCTGGATCAAAAATAAATAATCAAGAATCTAAACTTTTCCGAAGTTCCGAACAATTAATAAATGTAGCAGTGAACTGAATGTAGGTGTGATTGAAGAACGACGGCATTAGAGATGCATTGTGTAGGAGAATGGCAGTGGATTGCATTACGCCTACGAGCAACTATACACAACTTGGAGATAAATCCAAGAAAAGGGACCCTATGAAACCAAATTTCTCAAGTGCAACGATTCTTTTGTAAGGTTCACTAGTACATTTGTTTAGATATTAAACGATTCAAAATCCAAGACAATCGCAGATCAAGCGACGACGAAAGGAAAAGACTTGATTGTATTGTCCTGCTCCGTTAATCTGACCAGGAGACAAACATAGTTTGGAAAATGTCAGCCATGGATGATTGATAACCATATCCTTGCTGCATATTTCCGTTATATTTTATTGTTTCTTGTGTTGTGTTCTCCCAAAACTCTATGCCTCTAATTAAAAGGAAAACACAACGGTATTTATTTTAGTTTTGACCCAAGGCTAATTTTTTTTTTGACAACGACCCAAGGCTAAATGAAGTCTTCAAGTAAGCTTATTGGGTTGGTTTTTCACATTGTTCATCCATTTACTGTATCTTTGACCCAGTCCGTATTAAAGATTCTGTGGCGAAAAAGAGGATCCATTAAGTGTCCTCTACTTTATGAAGGTCACTCTCATTATTTATCTTTTTTATCATTAAACTTTTTTTTTTTTTTTGCCGGCTTGTAATATGATGATTTGATTAATTAAATGGCATGATATCACAAAATAATTCCACTAGTGAAAAGAATATTTACATTTTACACATAAGACTATACTCCATGTGAGACATGCTTAACCCTGTGGCTCTCTTAAGAAAACACTACTCAACAGAATTATGATGGGCGAATCAATCCATACCATATTCAGAAATTAATCTTTCTCTGGTCCGTATTTACTCAACAGAACTTATACATTCTAAAAAAATGCATGCTTTGTGATTCATGCATGATTCATTGATGTTAAAGATTCATTTGTTCCTAGTGCGGCAGTGCAATTATTTATTGGGAATTTGGAATGACAATTGAAAAAACAATAAATGAATACTTTCGTCCCAATATTTTAGGTTATAAAATGAATTTGCTAGTGACAAAGAAGTCAAAATTCCTCTCTCCAATCAATATCACCAAACTCTTCCCTTTACTCTCTCTCTCTCTCTCTCTCTCTCTCTCTCTCACTCATAATGGCCTCATTCTCTCTTCTCTACTCCGCCACCTACTTCCCTTCCCACTCTGAAACCTCACTTAAACCTCACTCCGCCGTACCCTTCACCGTCCGATGCACCACCTCCTCAACTTCCTCCACCTCTCCCCCCGTCCCTCCTCAGAAACACCGCCGTTTCCCCGATGAGAACATTCGAGACGAAGCTCGTCGTCGTCCCCATCAACTCCAAAACCTCTCCGCACGCTACGTCCCTTTCGATGCTCCACCGTCTTCAACTGAATCCTACTCCCTCGACGAGATCGTATACCGTTCACAATCAGGTGGTCTCCTCGACGTCCAGCACGATTTCGCCGCCCTGAAACGCTACGACGGAGAATTCTGGCGTCACCTCTTCGATTCTCGCGTCGGTAAAACCACTTGGCCGTACGGTTCAGGCGTATGGTCGAAGAAAGAGTGGGTTCTCCCCGAGATCGATGATGACGACATCGTCTCTGCTTTCGAAGGAAACTCAAATCTCTTCTGGGCTGAACGATTCGGTAAACAGTACTTAGAGATGAACGATCTATGGGTGAAACATTGTGGAATCAGTCACACTGGTTCGTTTAAAGATCTAGGCATGTCTGTTCTTGTTTCTCAGGTTAATCATCTTTAACAAAGTTTACAACTTCATCATCATCTTCAATAAAGTTTGCAACTTTATAATATCTTCAATAAAGTTTACGACTTTATGATGGTTCCTTGTTTCTCAGGTGAATCGTCTCCGGAAAATGAACAAACCAATCGTCGGAGTTGGATGCGCTTCTACTGGAGATACCTCTGCTGCTCTCTCTGCTTACTGTGCTGCCGCCGGAATTCCGTCGATTGTCTTCTTACCGGCGGATAAAATCTCAATGGCTCAGCTTGTTCAGCCAATTGCTAATGGAGCGTTTGTGCTTAGTATAGACACTGATTTTGATGGATGTATGCATCTGATTCGAGAAGTTACGGCGGAGCTTCCGATTTACTTAGCGAACTCTCTCAACAGTCTCCGTCTCGAAGGTCAAAAGACGGCGGCGATTGAGATTTTGCAGCAGTTTAACTGGGAAGTTCCTGATTGGGTCATTGTTCCTGGAGGCAATCTTGGTAACATCTATGCGTTTTACAAAGGGTTTCATATGTGTAGAGAGTTAGGTCTTGTTGATAGAATCCCTAGGCTAGTTTGTGCTCAATCTGCTAACGCTAATCCACTTTACTTGCACTACAAATCTGGGTTTAAAGAAGATTTCAATCCGTTGAAAGCAAACACTACATTTGCTTCAGCGATTCAGATTGGTGATCCTGTTTCCATTGATAGAGCTGTGTATGCCTTGAAGAAATCTAATGGGATAGTTGAGGAAGCTACGGAAGAAGAGTTGATGGATGCAACAGCTCTTGCTGATTCTACTGGTATGTTTATATGCCCACATACAGGTGTGGCATTGACGGCACTGATGAAGCTGAGGAAGTCTGGAGTTATCGAAGCTAATGATCGAACCGTGCTGGTGAGTACAGCTCATGGATTGAAGTTTACGCAGAGTAAGATTGATTATCATTCTAAGAACATAAAGGAGATGGCTTGTAGATTGGCGAATCCACCAGTTAAAGTTAAGGCAAAGTTTGGTTCAGTTATGGATGTTCTCAAAGAGTATTTCAAGAGCTATGAATCTAAGTATTAAAATAAGCTCTGTTTTGTTTGTGTTTCTTCTGAAACGATTATTGTATTTAGGGCATCTATCCTCAGGCCCTGTGATAATGTCGTTGCTTGTTATAAGAGGAAGTAATGAAACTGCGTTTTTCTGGACTTGTGAAATTAGTTCCGTGATTAGGCCTGGCCATAATACCCGAACCCGAGGATCCGACCCGAACCTGATACGAAAAACTTGAGACCTGAATCCGAACCCGAATTTTTAAAATATCCGAACGGATTTTATATCTCAAGATCCGAAAACCCAAACCCGATCCGAATTCAAACAGGTACTGAACATATCTAAAATATAAATATATAGTAATAATATATTAGTTATATTTATATTTGTAATAACATGAGTGTCCAAAATATTCGGATTTTCAGATATTTTGGATATTTTTGGGTATTTCAGCTATTTTGAGTAAAAAATATTCGACGTTTTTAGATATTTTGGGTATTTTCGAATAGTTTAATAGATTTGAATACAAATTTTTTGATTTTTGAGTACTTCAGATAAACCGAATCCGAAATACCCGACCCGAACCCCTTAATTGGAATTTGGTTGAAAATGGCACATTGCAAAAATAAATTATCTCAAATGCTTAAAAAGGGAAAGGCTTGTGTAAAATGCCACAATGCCACATTTCAGGATGGTAGCAAAGGACGAAAATATCCTTTAGGAGTAATGGCGGGAAAACGAGTGGTGAAGGAGAACGTGTGAGTTGGAGTTGACAGATTGTTGGTGAAGAGTTAGTACAGAAGCATTAATTGTGGAATAGTATAATAGAGTTTATATTGAATGACAGCCAAACACGTTGTCCACATGTAGTAGCACTGAGATCAACTTGTCCATGTTAAGGATGGTGTAAAACTTGTCTACGAGTAACATTGAGGCTAACTTGTCCACGTCAAATATAGGAGTTAAATGTGTCCACGTAGACTACTTGATTTAGGTTAGAGACCCACTTATGCATATAGTCAAACTTGTCCACAACGAATAGTATTGTGGACAACTTGTCCACATCACAAACGAGCGTTAAACTTGTCCACGTCAAAGATGGACATCAAACTTGTCCACGAAAAAAAAAAAAAGTGAGAATTGTTGAGTTGACATGACAAACCAGTTTATATTTCGTCGGTTGGCATTAAATGCAAAGTAAGCAAGAGTTTTGGACAAGGTCAGTTTGGTCTTTTTAACTCCTACTTGTGACATATTAGAAAAGAGTTTAAGGATGGTGTAAAACTTGTCTACGAGTAACATTGAGGCTAACTTGTCCACGTCAAATATAGGAGTTAAATGTGTCCACGTAGACTACTTGATTTAGGTTAGAGACCCACTTATGCATATAGTCAAACTTGTCCACAACGAATAGTATTGTGGACAACTTGTCCACATCACAAACGAGCGTTAAACTTGTCCACGTCAAAGATGGACATCAAACTTGTCCACGAAAAAAAAAAAAGTGAGAATTGTTGAGTTGACATGACAAACCAGTTTATATTTCGTCGGTTGGCATTAAATGCAAAGTAAGCAAGAGTTTTGGACAAGGTCAGTTTGGTCATTTTAACTCCTACTTGTGACATATTAGAAAAGAGTTTAAGGATGGTGTAAAACTTGTCTACGAGTAACATTGAGGCTAACTTGTCCACGTCAAATATAGGAGTTAAATGTGTCCACGTAGACTACTTGATTTAGGTTAGAGACCCACTTATGCATATAGTCAAACTTGTCCACAACGAATAGTATTGTGGACAACTTGTCCACATCACAAACGAGCGTTAAACTTGTCCACGTCAAAGATGGACATCAAACTTGTCCACGAAAAAAAAAAAAGTGAGAATTGTTGAGTTGACATGACAAACCAGTTTATATTTCGTCGGTTGGCATTAAATGCAAAGTAAGCAAGAGTTTTGGACAAGGTCAGTTTGGTCTTTTTAACTCCTACTTGTGACATATTAGAAAAGAGTTTGAGAGATGTGATATTTCTGAAACTACAGTAATAATAATATGGCATAATTGATAGTTTTCTCTTTTAAAAAATCTGAACGGATCCTAAATTTCTAAATCTGAAATACCTAAACCCGAAATATCCGATCCAAACCCGATCCGAATATCTAAACGCTCAGGCCTATCTGTGATGCTCACCTCACATCAAAGTACAACTGATTTTTACATGTGCTCTAACAAGTACTCACGACCTGTCTTTTTCCTTTATAGTCACCAGCCTCTTATATATTTTTATCTTTGTTTCTCTTTTCAGAATTAAAAATTTGGGTTTTTATTTCTTCTTTAAAACCAAAAGAACTCAAAGTTGAGTTGAGTTTAACATTGGGACACAAACTTAACTAGAATATAAGAAAAAACCCAAGTAATAAAAAATGTTGCATTGTATTACAAGTTAAAAAACACCACAAAGCTTCATCTTCTTCTAGGTAGTCTTCTTACTTGAGGGAGTAAATCTAGGTCTGTTTCCACGAGAGGTCTCTTCCTCCACCACCAAAGCTTCAACAGTAGGTACAACGTCCAAGAGAGCCACAATAGCCGGGAAAATGCCAAGTATTTCCACTGCGTATTGGTTCAGCCTTACCAACTACAGATTCCATCCTCCCACGTCATGTCTACGAAGTATAAAGTATTAACGCTTTCTCTGCTCCTCCTTTCAGATCAATGTAAGCATATCCTAAGAAAGCACCAGTTTCACGGTCTGAGGGAACAAATAAGCGTGTGATCTCCCCAAAAGAACTGAAATGTTTACTCAATGAGCTCTTGATATCATCCACATGAAGCGAAGAGTCAAATCCCCTAACAGAGATCGTTTGACCATTGCCACCAACAGAGGATGGAGAATCTTTAGCAGCTGGTATGGTAATTGCAGCAGGTTTCTTTGCAGGTTCTTTAGCAGAAGATGATTCATCTTCAGACGAACTGTTTATTGTCTTGGCCTTTACTAAGAAATTTGTAGCAGCTGCTTCCGACTTCTTGATTGCAGTAACTTCGTCATCTGAAGAAGTATCCATGTATGAGTCCTTGCTGTCAGAGTCCTCGCTGTCAGAAGCGGCCTTAGGAGGAGGCTTCATGGTAGGAACTTTCTCACCCTTCGCTGAGATCAAAATCTCATGTATATCCGCCTTTGTTGCCAACAAATCCACTTTTGCTTCGAGCCGCTAAAGACTTTCAGCTAGTCTTTTCATGATCTCTTTCATCTCAGATTTTTTCTTCTCTTAAGGAGCAATTAATACGTCTTTCTTCGGCTTCTTCGTATTTACTTTGGTCTCTGAATCATCTTTCGGCTCCCTCTTACCTTTCTTCAAAGGCTTTGTGGCCTTAATCACAGCAGGAGCCGCTTCACCTTCGATTGCGGATTTCTTGCTAGACCCGGCCATGGAGAAGATGAGAAGAAAAGAGAAAGAGCGACGACTCTAGGTTTTTGAGAGACAATAGCACTAGACTGTTGCTTAAGATATATATACTAGATTACATAAAAAATCCTTCTTTGTCATGTATCGTCAGCTTCTTTATAACGTAACATAATTAAGACTTAAGAGTCGGTGATAACCCATCGTACAACAATTTTTTTAGTTAAGCGTAAAAGCTTAAGATGAGCTTTGTTATTTTGTATGCACCACAAAATTACTTATAAGAAAATTTGATAAAAGTACAGAAAAAACAAAGTAAAAACAACACAATAGTAAGCCAAAAATGCAACAAAAAATAAATCGACGTTCAAAAAAAAAAAAACCCAAAAAGAAATAAATAAACTCTATACGCTTGGGCTAGGCCTATAACCCGTTTAAGATCTGGATCCATCGAGTCCGGGTTCGGGTCCTAAATTGGACCTCCCTCTTTTCACAGAGTTCATCTTCTCCAATTTGAGTCCAGTTCTGAATCTCGCGATGAAATCATCGGCTTTGGTATCTACGTCGGGGCTCGGACAGAACAAAGTCCCGGCGGCGGATTTACTGTCGGCCGATTGAGTTATATCCAGATCATCGGGTTCGTCGGAGCTTATGCTGATGTCACTAGCCATCCTGACGTAATCTCCACGCTTCACAAATTTCCAAGCCGGCATTTTAAACGGCGGAGGAGGAGGCGGCGGCGGGATCGGCAACAACGGCGATTCGCTTCCTGTGCCTGTGAATTGAGTTACTTTAGCTGGCGGATTTGGTTTAGATGTCCGTGATTCCAACGGAGTTTTGCGAATCTTCGCCATTAATGCTCGTGATTCATATCTCCGTTCAGGTGGTGGCGGAGGAGGAGGAGGCGGTGGATTTGAATTGGTTCTTTTGTTTTTACCTTTTTTGGATGAGAATAGACCCTGGAAGAAAGGTGGTGGAGGCGGAGGCGGTGGTGGTGGCATTGTATAGTCCAATGGAGGATCGGAGCCGAAGAGTAAATCGAGCCCATCGATGCTCTGTTGTCTCTGCTTCTTCTTCTTCTTCCTCCGTAACGCTATTAGAAAGTCTTTGGTTGCTCCTCCTTTCTTCTTCTCCTGTTTATTATTGCTCTTTTGATACACAGTCGCCGGAGGTGGCGCAATCGGAGTCATCGGAGGCGTTGCTGCCACAAAATCACTTCTCTCTTTCTTCTCCTCCTTTGGAGGAATATCTTGGTACACTCTCTTTGTCTTCCTCTTCGCTTGCTTAAACGGAGGAGGAGCACGTGGCGGAGACGGAATATACGGCGGAGCAGAAGGCACGGTTAGCTCCTCTACTACTTCAGCTTCCGCCGCCGTCGCAACGACCTCAACTTTCTCAGTTTCGGAACCGCCGCTATGGACCTTTCCTCCTCCTCCTCCTCCGTCGCCGTGGCGCTCTGTTCGATCTCCATCTTCCGGTGGTTTAACCTCCTCTTGCCAGTTTCTATAACTTTGATTTGGATAGATCGGATCTGTATCTTCATAACGGCATTGACTTACACGTGTATCATCGTAAAATTTCCACCGTTCATCGGCTTCGTATTCCCGGAGCCTCAGATCTGGATACGAGCTAACACTCCGTAATCTACTAAACCTCTTGTACACCGTCTGATCGCCACCGTCTCCGCCGCGATCATCGATCCAATAACGCGGTGTGGCACTGTTAGATACACGACCTCGATCGATGATCGATGGTGAGTTGGAGAATTTGTTACTAATATCTTCTTCTTTGTAATGATTGGTTTCGTCATTATTGGTGTTGCGGCTGAGGAAGCCGCAGACGACGGCGAAAAGGACGAGAACGAAGTTGAGATAATCCCAGCTTTTCCGGACTAAATGAGGTCTGAAAATCTGTGAAACAGAGGAAAAGAAAGGAGGGATAATGAAGAAGACTATGAGAATTGCAGCTGCTCCGGCTAAGAATATTTGAGTGGCGACGGTCGTTGCACGGCCGCCGAGACTAGCTGTGCGGCCGAAGTAAGTATTATTGCGGCGTGATTGAATCCAAAACGGCGTAGACGCGTCTCCATCTTCTTCTTCCATACTCTTTCCTTTTTTATTTGGCTTTAAAATTAGAAAGACAACTTTTAGTTTGGGAGTAGTTGGCTTTCGAAGCTGTGTAATGTGTTGCTTTTATGCTTTGCTTCGGTTGTGATTTTTTTAATAATGCTTGGGGAATTGGGTTTTGGTCCTTTTTTTTCTATGGATATTTTTGTGGATTACAAGTTTACTTTAAACCTTTCTTACAACAACAAAAAAAGCCTTGGTCTTGGTCTTGGAGTATTAGACATGTTATTTGACATATTTTATAAGAGAAAATAATCGGATATTGAATATATGTCAATTCCCGATTATTTATCTCCATATAATAAATAAACATGTCTCTTATAATAAATAATCGGCTTTTGCAATGTATTTATAAATGTTCATTTATTATATGGAGATACATTTTACATTTCACGTAGAGGAGATCCGAACACATTGTATAATGTTCAAATTAGTACTAGTTGACTACACACACCTTTACTCGGTAGATCTGACCAGTTCTTGAGTTTGAGTCTCGACAACAAAAGAGAGAAACTAATTTTACATTATCTGATCCGTAGTCCGAAATGTGTTTCATAATTTGATTAGTTGTATAAATAAATACTACAACTGTCACTAGTTATCTGAAAAATTCATATCCACAAACTCTATAAAATCTACATTTTTCGAAACTTGAATTTTGAATTATAATAAAAGGTTCTCGCATCTTAACCATACTCTAGACAAATGACACTTAAAACCCAATTTTTTTTTTATATATAGTAGTTGTCAAATTTAATTATTTAAAATCCGAACCAAACTTTGGTCATACCTCAAAAAAAGGTTCAATTGACACGTAAATTTTTGGGAAAAAATCGGAAAATTTTAGTGACTTCTTAGATAAGCTGGAAAATGGTGGTATATGCTTGTGAAAGTTGGAAATGGAAATTCAAAAGGCCTACTAATACAGCTGGATTACATGAAGCAAATACATATTGGTACGTTAAATAATCAAATTGTTCAACGGAATCATATGTCTAACGTGTTAATAAACACGTTTTCTATATGAAGCTGAGGCGTGATTACTCTTTTAACATCTAATTTCGAATAATATACTGCTGATGTTTTCTTTATATTATCAAAAATAAATAAATTATATATAAGTAGCAATTTGGTCAATGGAGTCGTGGCTTTTACAAATGGCCAAACCGTCAAATGCAATATATATAATCAAGTCTTGTTATGTTTTTCCTAAACATCTTGATAACTTATCTAAAAATGATATTACTTTCTTCTTTCACAATCTAGATTTTATGCGGTGCCAATGATTAATAGCTTTCTAAGTTTGATTTAAAATTTTAAATACACTTACGGTTTCACACGTCACCACAATTGTAGATATGATGTTGATTTCTATTTCTATTCAATTTAGAAAAATAAATATTAACATTTCGTAAAGACTCACGGTATGAATGTAAGATTATTACGGTCGGGAAAAAAAATGAAAAACGTGAACGGCAGGATTCGAACCTGCGCGGGCAAAGCCCACATGATTTCTAGTCATGCCCGATAACCACTCCGGCACGTCCACCTTTTGCTTAAGGAACTGCGTTATCCAATACTTATCGTCAAAATTAAAATCAAGTACTTCAATCTCTAGGATCCAAACTCTCATCTCAATGTTAAACTTATATACAATAGGAAGACAATTAATCAATAGAAAAGGATAAATAAAAGAGAAATGCAAGAAGGTTAATGTGACATAGCTTCAATTACAATTTCATTTGCCACATCTCAAACTATTACAACATATTCATCTACTTCAATACCCAAAAAAAACGCATTTCTTTGCCTATTTCTTATACATACGAGTCCAAGTTCCATGAGAAAAAGGAATGTACTTATAATTAGCTATGCATCATCTTCTTAATCTTCAGTCTTTACTTCTCCTCCCCAACCCGCATTTCCATACTTTTTTTATTCTCTTTCCCCTCCCCTCTAACAATATTGAGTAAATAATATGTAAAAACTTGTCGAAATTAGATCCTTAACGATCTAAACTTTTAAATAAAAATCGAAACTTACCCCCAGTAAAAAAAAGTAAGTAAGCATACTGTTTGTAATTAAGCTTTAAGTTCTGGTCTTGAACTTTCTTTGAGCTTTCAAGTCAATCACAATGACGGAGATGTTGTCTTTACTTCCTTTTTGAAGAGCAAGCATGGAGAGGTAATCAGCCGCGGCTTGGCAAGCTGGGTCTGTTCCTTTGCCTCTCCCTGCTAGAGGCGGTGCACCGTTCTTCTTGTGCCACATCAAGATCCGTCTCCTAGCCATTTCGCAAGCTTCTTGGTTGTTCATTACATCCCAAAGACCATCACTGGCTAGTATGAGACACTCATCTTCTCTTGACCGCGGCATGAATGTCACTTCCGGTTCTGGGATCACATATGGCTTCAGATATCTGTCACCTGCATAGGTCAAGAGGAGGAAAAAAAAGCCGAGGATCTAATGTTTCATGAAGGGCAGTAAATTCATAATCAAGGTATGTTTTGTGATGAGCATGTAAAACCAATAAGCCAACTCAAGACATTCATTGATGCATTAATGGTCATCAAGAGAAGCACTGCTTACCAATGGACCTAGACATGGCGAGTACACCAAAAACTCGTGCCCCTTGCCATTGTATAACTTTACCTCCAGCATTTTCTATTCTTGCATATTCATCCTCTCTATCTGGCTGCAGAGAAGAAAAAACTTCATCAACTCGGTACATTAGAGTGTGCGAACTCTTGGATAGAAGGAAAAAAGAAGAAACTCTTTTTACTTTGTGATCGACTGATAAGGGCATGGCTTCTTTGCCACGGAATAAAACCGCCCTTGAATCACCGCAGTTAGAAACTACTATATGTGATGAGCAAACCAAAGCAACCACAGCAGTTGACCCCACGGTCTCTGAGGCAACGGCCTCAAGAACCTTATCAGAAGAACCAGCAACGGCTCTGCCAATTTTTCCTCCTATCTCACCATCAACGGTTAGAAAACAACTAGTGAAGACTTTCTCCCACTGGACCTGCCTACCCTCTCCTGTGTTCCTTTTGCATAATTCGTCTTTTATGCGTTCGATTTCTTCAGCCAAAGCAAAATGGAGTCTATCTCGGCAATAGTCAGCAACCTACAAGCCATCGTACATTTAATAGCTATGGATTTTAACGGAACATCTCAAATCAAAAAAAATTCTGGATTCAGCGAGGTGTAACAAACTCCATTGCTAAAGAATTTAGAGAAAATGTGAAAATAGCATACCTTATGACCTCCGTGACCATCATAAACACCGAAAAAATGACCGGTGAGGTGTGTGAGGCTTGGACTCATACCCTCATGATCCCCCATTAGCATCTTGATGGGTAATTTCAGAAAATGAGGTAACACGGCGATAGCATCCTCCATCTCAGATCTATTACCTTGAATGGAAACCGTGCCCCAAAGCGGTATACAATCTAATTCATAAACACTTCTACCTTTCACCAGATGATTCTTATTTTCTTCTGGCAACCGAATGACAACCTCGGAAGCCGTTACAGCAGAACCATCTTCAATATTAGTAACCTGATTCACACCCGCGATAAGAACTTCTGCAGTGGGAACCTGCTCGATGCTTGATTCGCCTACGATAATCGCTGTAGCAAGCACTCGCCCGTTATCTATTTCCATTGCTGAATCAGAGAAGCTTAATTCAGAGCCTGCATCAACAACTAATAAGCCCTCACTTATGACTGCACTATTATCCTCCACAACAGACAATACCTCGTCTTCATCAAAAACATTAGTAGAAGACCCGCTTCTGGTTTCGGAAAAAGTTTTCAACAAATCCGGTTCACCTTCTCGACCAACCTCTTCCGGTTCTTCCATGGTGCATTTGGTGCGTCCGTTGCATAAGATTGGATTTTCTGAATCAGATAACAAGTCAGTTGAATCAGTAACGTTCTTGAGCTGAGTGATCTCCACAGGTGATGACTCACACATGGTATTAGCTAAGCTCAGAGTCATTGCAACCGCCGGAGTCATCTCTTCCATGAGCTCTCCAAAAATCAGAGATTCCCCCACGACAGCACAACAAAGGAGAAATATTGAGTTATCTTCGCTGCCTCAAAGATGTACTTGAGAACTATTCAAATGTTATCATCTTCTTCGATTCCTCTAAGCATGGTTTCATGATCTTGAAGAATTAAAGTTTTGTCAGCGACCCCAATGCCGCTTTTTGCATACACGAACTTAGCATAGTTAAAACACAGAGAACGAATCAAGGAGGATTAAGTACCGGAGATGAACAGATCTGAACGGATCTATACGACGGATCGTCTGTATTTCCGCACTCGATTCTACCACTCTCTCGATCCCAAATCCCAACAACTTGGTTGATCTTCGCACAATTCCACCCTATCGAGAGATCACAAAGCACTAACAATCAAAAACTCACGAATCATATTTATCCAAACGGTCATGTGAAAATTCACACAAAGAAGAGAGGGGGGAAAACAGCGAAATCAATCACAAGAAAACCCTAAAAATTCAAATCAAAGTAGAACATGGGCTCTCCTGGATCTAAATATAAAAGAGAAAATAAATAAAAACAAGCTTCAGCTTTACCCAGAAATAGAAAGATGAATTTAAACTTTGCTCTTAAGAAAACTAACACACAAAGCTCAAAAACAACATAGAGAAAAAGATTCAAAAGCACACAAATCCTCACGATTAATACACAGAAAAAAACAACATAGAAAAATCAGGAAAGAAAGAAAAAAAGAGAGAGAACATACCAAGTTGAATGAATCTAAGATATTCGCATCTACAAATTCATCAAGAAAAAAGGAAAAATATAATCGAACAGAGAGAGAGAGAGAGAGAACAAAGTAAAAGATGTTCCTTCTTTTTTGTTTTTTCCTTTCTCCTTGAAGATTTATTTTTCGGTCGAGCTAAATTTTGCTCCTCTCTATCAGCGAGAGAGAGAGAGAGAGAGGGGAATATTTGTGTGGTATGCTTTTTTCTCTCTGTTTTCTTATTCCTTTTTTTTTTTGGATTTGAAATTTATTAATAAACAAAGAAAAAACAAAAAAGTAGTATTTATTACTAAAGAGGATTAATAGATGGACACGTATACACAAGTCTTGCATCATTTTGAGAACTTTGTCCTTTTTTTTTCTTTTTTTTCCAACTTTTGTTTGTCCTTTTCTTTTTTAAAGGTCGCTTCAGGCAACACCTGTCGATCAGCTAACAACATATCTTATTTTAATTCCATTTTTTCCTATTTATTATTGAGAACCAATATGTTTACATTTTTACATTGCTTTTATATATTCGCTTCTTCTGACCATGCGAGTGTGATTTGTTTTCGCAATTCTAACTACTAAAATTATTTTAAGAAGTGACAATGCATTTGGGTTCTGTATAGATTTCAATTTTTTGTTTCTTTCTTGTTTTCTTAAAGAGATTATAAACACAAGTTTTTGTTTCTTTGTATATTTGTAAACATATATGTCAATAAAACTTTTGACGCGTAGATAAAAATTTTGATTTTAAAAGGTAATCATGAGATAATTAGTGGATAAGATACAGACAAGTGAAGTATAAATGATGAATACATTTTTTTGAGGCGTACATGTCATGTATATATTAGTTGTAAATGATACAATATGAAATGAAATAAATGGAATAAAAGTGATTATGAGATATGGATGAATGATGTGGATGACGATATTGGTTCAGCGGATTCAAGGTTTTTTTTCCATATATTTTTTTTCTAAATAATTATATTTTAGTAAAACAAAATACTGGGTATCTCATTTGTCTTTTAACTAAAAAACATTTATTTTTACAAATTTTTTACAATACAAGTTAATAAAAAGTGTAATATTAAATTTCAATATTATAATATTATTTTAGTTTATCTTTTGTATGATTATCATTTATAGTCATTCTTTCCACTTAGAACAATGACCTAAATATTATTTATTTGGACCATTTGAACTCTTAAAACTTTGTATTCAGGGTGCTTAACCTATGGTGAATTTGTGTTTTATCAAAAAGAAAAGTATTATTGATAATTGATCTGTATTTAGTTGACTAATATCCGATGATTTATAATATTATTTTAGTTTATCCTTTGTATGTTTATCATTTTTAATCATTATTTCCGCTTACAATAATGATCTAAATATTATTAATCTGGGCCAATTGAAGTTTTGGACTTGTGTTCAGGTGCTTAACTTTGTGGTAAACTTGTGGAAAACTCTTGTCAAGAGATATGCTTATTTTCGGGAGCAGTCGATGCTAACCCGTAGCTTCGGTTAAAAAGTTAGTGATCGGATATCTGGTGCTAAATAAATAAAAATATTATTGAATTATATTTAATTTTTCTTTTGTTCTTATTGTTTCTTGATTTTATTGTGTTGAACGACTCTTACGAACTTGTCTATAGGACTCTCTAGGTAACAATAACACAAAATTATTGTTATCAATAAGAATCAGCCTAAACAAATTAAAAATATATGTTTTTCTTTTCGACAAACTGAACAGTAGTAAAGTGATCACAATCGTGTTTTATGGAATATAGTAACTTAAAAGTAATAATGTTTCGAGAGACGTATAAGACATGGTGATATCGCGAAGAAGAAATAAAGATGGAAGACGACAACCTAGAAAAATATATTGATCGTTACTTTTTTTCTTTGTTCTTTTTTCGGCTACGTAAATCAGAAAATGCAACGTGTGTTTGTTATTCTGCAAGTCAATAATCGCAATAATTCCGATTTCTACCCGCCCACGTGGCTATCTGACTGATCCGGGACGAAAAATAATAAATACTTTATATAGCTACATTTATATTATAGAAAACTGAATAAATACGTCCAGAGTTTGTACTTTCTAGTTCAGAAATTTCAAATTGGTAGATATATTTCTGTCGTATTATTATCTAAACTCAAATTCAGTAATACATGCCTTGTGTAAATTCAGATGATGTGGGATCTAGTATTCTATTCTCTAGTCTATATACTCTTTTTTTGCTCAACCTCGAGTCTATATATACTTAATGGTCTAAAACATATATTTAACTAGTTTTACTTTTACTTATCAAGATAAATAATCACTTTAATATTTGATGTAATTTAATAAGCTCTATCGCACCAGTAATTTCCCCAAAATCACTTTCTAAAGATAAGCTCAGAGTTGTGAAAATTTCCTTTTTTGTTTGTTTGTTTCACAAGACTGTTGAGTTGTTTGAGAAAAAAACCCCCCAAAATTAGCTAAAAATGCAAAACTACTCAAAGCTTCATCATTCACAATACAAAATTCTGTTTCTTTTATTGTTCATTGTTTCTTCTCAGAAGCTGGAGAGCCAAACAAAAGAAAAACAACACAATCGATTTTGGTTTTGGGTGTTAGTGATAAAGATATTAAATTCATGAGTAATATAGTTTGCTTGTGAAGCAGGTTATTCAGGTTTCTTGGGAAGCAAGTCTATAACATGTCTGCAAGAAGAGTAAGAGGGACCTCGGAGGACTTAATCACGGCGATCGCCATTGATAAGGACAAGAACAGCCAACACGCCTTGAAGTGGGCCGTTGAAAATATCGTTGAAGATGCTCCACAATGTGTCCTTCTCCACGTTCAACGTAGGCATATCTCATCAATCTTCATTGAAACAACAATCAAAGAATCCCTAACTGTAGGAATCTGTTATGCAGTAGGAAACACAGGAGCACATTTACATCATGACAATCAAGTCGAGGCACAACAATTCTTTCTTCCTTTCAGAGGATTCTGCGCTCGAAAAGGAGTTAGTGATCGATCATTCCCAATCTCCTTGTAACAACAGATCACTTATAATTCATCACATATCATGACATTATTGTATATATACACGTTTTTTCAGATCATAGCGAAGGAGGTTATTCTTCGTGATATTGACATCTCCAATGCTATTGTTAAATACATCACCAACAATTCCATCGCAAATATAGTTGTTGGCGCATCAGCACGCAACTCCTTCCTTAAGTCTCTATTTTTGCCTCTCTCTATCTCTCATGCTGATATCATCTCAACTCTATAAAATGCTAACATTCAATCTCTCTTTGTGATCAGGAAGTTTAAGAGTCCAGATGTGCCCACCACTCTGCTTAAGACGACTCCAGAGACTTGTGCCGTCTTTGTTGTGTCCAAAGGTAAACTTTTAAAAAGCAGATCTGCGAGTCAGCCTCAGAAACTTTCCAGACAACAAAATCTCTCTTCTTTATTGTACAACTCAACGAGCTCCATTTCCAGTGATTCCGAGAGGTAATCTAATCTCAACTCTCTTGTAACCTTTGGCCATGGTTTTCGTTTGAACACGACTTAATGAAGAGTGCCTTTTTTTTGGTTTACATTCTTTCACAGGGAATCATCATCACCTGTATCTACACAAACCAACAAACTCAAATCAGATTTCTACCAATCCAATTCACCTCGCATCTCACCACCGCAATCTGTGAGTGAGATTTCTCAGTCAGAGACTGACAATGGCAGTTATGGTTTGGTATCACCTGTGAGTTCTTACACCATCTCTTCAAGTTCCACTACCAATGGAAGCTCGGTCTCTTCAACGTCCACGGTTAGTAGTATTAGTATATCATCACTTTCTAGTGAACGTTCAGTTTCTCAGTGTTCTGACATTTCCTTCTTGGTTTTAATCTGTATTCTGCGATAACTGATGCACAGGAAAGTCCACTTGCGGGAAATTTTATGGAACAACAGGTAAACTTTTCAAGATTTGGTCCGAGATATGCAGAATGTCAACATGCTATTGACATGGTGTATGTTTTTTTCGAAATGTCTTGTCAGAATCAAAATCTTGAAGCAGAGGTGAGGAGACTGAGACTGGAACTGAAGCAGTTTAAGAAGGACAAAGACACTACAAACCAAAAAGAAAGCGTAAGATATTGTTGTTACCTCCCTGTTGATGACAATTGTTGTTTCCTTTAGTTTCCAGGTGGTGAATAATAATCATCAGATATTGAACTATGTAGTCCCAAGAAACCCCAAGGTCAGAGGAAGCAATAGAGCTGCCTAAAGCATTGTCTGATAGGGAAAAGCAGAAAAGGCAGTCTGAAATCCAAGCAGCTGAAATAGCAAAGCGCATAGCGAAAATGGAGAACCAAAAGAGAAGATTACTGGAGATGCAAGCCAATTTGGAGAAACAGAGGATGGTCAATACGGTATCTTACCGACGTTATAGTATCAAAGATGTTGAAGGTGCAACCAATGGTTTTTCAGATGCTCAAAAGATTGGGGAAGGAGGTTATGGACCTGTTTACAAAGCCGTTCTCGATTACACTGCTGTCGCCATTAAAATCTTGAAGTCGGGCATCACTCAGGGACTGAAACAGTTCCAACAAGAGGTAAGTGAATTGTAATATGAAATCTTTGTTGCTTTCTATCTTCCTCTTCTGACTCATACATTCGTTTCTTCACTAGATTGAGGTTCTGAGTAGCATGAGACACCCTAATATGGTGATCCTTTTCGGTGCATGTCCCGAGTTAGGTTGTCTTGTTTATGAGTATATGGAAAATGGAACACTTGAAGATCGCCTCTTCTGCAAAAACGATACACCTCCACTTTCATGGAGAGCAAGGTTCAGAATCGCTTCAGAGATTGCCACAGGACTTCTTTTCCTCCACCAGGCAAAACCTGAACCCCTTGTTCATCGTGATCTGAAGCCAGCAAACATTCTACTTGATAAACATCTCACTAGCAAAATCAGTGATGTCGGTCTAGCTCGCTTGGTACCTCCCTCTGTGACTGATTCCTTCAGTAACTATCACATGACTTCTGCAGCCGGTTAGAGTCTTATCTTCCACTTCTTTTCAATGTCTTAACATGGAACCAGTGTTGATGTTTGTTTCCCCTTTTGGCTCACTGAAACAGGTACATTTTGTTACATCGACCCTGAGTATCAGCAAACCGGAATGCTTGGAGTGAAATCTGACCTCTACTCTTTTGGAGTAGTGCTTCTGCAAATCATAACAGCCATGCCAGCAATGGGGTTAGGCCATAAAGTAGAGATGGCGGTTGAAAATAATAAGATGAGTGAAATTTTGGATCCAACAGTATTAGAATGGCCTGAAGAAGAGACTCTGGAGTTGGCTAAATTGGCTTTGCAGTGCTGTGAACTGAGGAAAAAGGACAGACCTGATCTTGCTTCAGTTCTGTTACCAGCTCTAGACAGGCTAAGAGAGTTTGCAACAGAGGATCATGAACAGGACAGAACATCTAATGTGTCACATGCACACAATTCAGCTCCGCTTCCTTCCTCTCAGGTTAGTTTCTTAGAACCGTTCTTTTTGAGAGATATTAATTGCAAATTGAACTTAGAAAATTCCACACACAGTGAGAACCTGCAACAAATGATTCCTAATCTTGTTCATCTGTTACATTGACTATATCCATGATTTACTCACAATAAGCATATCAATTTAACTAATTTCTTCAATATACAAACACAACTGAAAACGGATATAGATCTTAGCTGATCAAGAGACATAGACACATATTTTGGTTTTGCATACATGCAATATATCAGAAGAAGAGTTTTAGATCAGCCGGATCATATTTGTCAAAGTAGGTACAAATGTTTTCTGCAGAACTTTCTCAGTTCATGAATAATTTCTCTGCTATGTAGAGAGAGGATCAAATGAGAAAATCCTATTGAGTATTGACCCTATAAAACATGGAAATTCGACGTAGATCAACCAGAAGCTGACTGTGGCAGTACCTGAGATCCACAAAGAACTTGGTCCGTGTAAGAGCAGTAACCATTCCGTACCAAGAAGAAGTCGACCTCCAAGATCACCACATACAAGCCAGTACAAAGGCAAGCGTTGGTCTTTTATGAGTTGTTCTCCATCCAAAGTTTAGTGGGGTGATCTCCCGTAGTGTGTGGGAGTTCCCTTCTCTTTGTATATGAAACACTTACAGTTTTGTTCATGTAAAATGCCGTACTATTAAAGAAGAGTTGTTTATTAATGGAAGACCCTCGTTCATTACAAAAATCAAAATCAAACGCCGTTTTGCAGGAACATGATCTTCTGTAACTAGAAAACCTTTTCTAACCAAACTGCAAAAACTTTATGCTTAATATAGAAATATTTGAGGACATTGTTTGTTTCAGTTTATAGCAGCTGCCAAGAGAAGGTTTATTACACAGTATGCCTGAGACTTGAGAGCCACAAACCACAAAACCAAAAGTGACTGATCCCTCATCATCGCTTGCGAAATTTAAGAGACAAAATGAAATGCTAAGAGCAGAAGATAATAAAATAGAACCAGGGGAAAAAGAGATATACCATCTTTGAGAATCAATCACAGTAAAAAATAGGACCATCAAATATCAGATTAGCCCTCAATACAACGGATGCGAATAAGAGAGGTATACTATTATGTGAACATCCTAAACCCTCCCAATAAACAAACTGATAAGAAAAACTTGAAAGAAGAGCTTCATTTCAAATCTGATACTACACAACAGAGGAGAACACTCAACACCGATGTGAACCTTCTAAATTAAACCACCCAATTAGCAAAATGATAAAAAAATACATGAAAAAAGAGTTTCTTCTCAAGTCTGATACAACTCAAGGAAGAGGTAACATTGATCAAACAGAAACATAAAACACTAACTAGCAGAAACACTCATGACAAATTAAATTACCAATCGGTAAAACATTTTATCAGTATGAATATAAAAAGGTTTGCAGGTTATTCTTCAAAGTGAAACTGCATTATGAGTGCATACAGACTTGTACCTCTCAGAAACCAAAAAAAAAGTTTTCATTTTTTATGATTCCAAGACATACCAAACCTATCAAATTCACCATTTCCCCTATCAAAAATTTCAACAACGACGAACCAGAGTCTTCCAATTAGACTCACACATTCGCAGCAGCAAACCATCTTCTTCAAATGGGCACATACCGCTTCACAATTTGCTTCCCTGCTACAACAGCTCCAGCCGCAAGTCCACCGAGAGCACCAGCCACAGCCGCAGATCTCACTCCTCTCGCCGCCCTACAAACAGCTCCAGTTCCAAGACCAGCCACCACACTGGTCCAAACATCATCTCTGTCCGTAGCAGCCACAACAGCACTCTCGATCCCTGCGTAGACCAACCCAATAATACCAATCCTATTACCCCAAGTTCGACCCGTTTGACCAGAGGAGTTCAAGATCCTGTTGATTTTGAGCTTAGTCGTGTCGCCAGATTCGAAGCTTTTGACTCCAGTGATGACTCCCAAAGAAGCTCCAGCAACGGAGCCACCGAGGTAAGCTGTTCCGGTGTAGAAAGTGAGATTCTCACCCCAAGATCTACGCTGCCTTAAAGACTCCTCCGTGAACAGAAACTCAGGGGAGGTAGGAAGCTTGTAAATGTACTGAGATTTGTTGATTGGGACTTCGTAGTTTTGGTAAGGATTGTAAAGGCGTGTGTTTTCGTCTGATCCGTGATCGGATCTGTTATTGGCCGCCATGAATGGGAGAGACAAGTCTAGGTTTCAAGGGATTTTGATGGTGGCGAGAGAGAGAGACGACGGAGGAAGAGAGAGAGAGAGAAACGTATGATGTGTTGTGTCTCTCTGATGTTTGGTTGGTTGCGGAAAGTAGAAATGAAACCAAAACTAAACTAATACTCTATATTTAGGGTTTTTAGGGAAAGACTCAGTCCAGTTGTTTCCAGATTCGCTTAATACTCGCGTTGCGTTAAGTTCGAATTTAACCCCCATTTGCTTTGTTTTATCATATTAGACCCAATTATATTTTTTCATCTTTCTGTCGCCATACACCTATTTTGAATTTGACCCCAGATGTTTCATTTTTACAAAATTAACCACTTTGAACTTTTCAAAATCATATATTTACTCGATCCATCGTGACAACAACCAAACATCGCTGAATGTTTATAAGTCTTTTATAATTTCAAAAATATTAAAAGGTGTATAGTGATCTTATTATTTACGATAAACAAATCTAATTTTATAGATAATTTTAGCCGTACTATAGGGTTTACAAAAGATGGGTCTACTAGTCTATATGTATTATATTCACAATAGAAAGTTTTATATTTAACATAAAACCACGACAGACAAACGACTATATATGCATCGTATTAAAAAAATAATAGTTTTATCTTTAACGTAAAAATATTTCTATTAATATGAATAATTTACATTTTGCGAGAATCAAATTCTAGACTAGAAAGTATAAATATTTGATCAATTTAAGCAAAAGATGTGAAAGCTTAGCACAATTTAGTGAGGATATCAAAAATTAAAACAAAAATATTAATTTGGGATTTGTTTTAAGTCCAAAATTTTCAAATCCAAGATTTGTTTTAATTCGAGTCAAAAGGAAAGAAAAAAAATTCGTTTTAATTTCGAGAGTGTAAATACAATTCACTGGTTTCTGAAGTGGTGGTTGGTCGGCTTTCGTCTAGCATTGTCCGATTTGTTTCCCGACGATGGCTAGCTTTTGTATTTCTTCTGGTTTCAGTTTTTCGTTTTTCTGTTTAATAACCTCATCCTATCAGTTGGTGTTAGGTATTAGGCGATTCTGGTTTGCAGTCATCGATGAAAAACAAGATTTTACTGTCGATTTTGTTTCGACATGGTTAGTTTTAGTCATCGATCGACGGTGGAGGTTGTAGTCGGAAAACTTACGGCTGCTTAATCAACATGTGTCCTTGTTGTTGACGTAGGAGAATTATCATCATCATTTCTTCTGTCTTTACCGATACAATGATGGGTCTTATCTTCGGCCTTGCTTAGTTTTCAGGTAACCTGATAGAGTTGTAGGCATTTGGTTGACCCATGTATGGTTTGGTTTGTTATCAATAAAAGTTTTTTTTGAAAAAACACAAAAAAAGAGCGTAAATAGAATTTATTCAGAAGACAAAAATAATAGTTAAAGAAAAAAAGTGTGGATACTGTAAATCGAAGCTCTTAACTGTTTTGGGCCAATGTAACCAAAACTTATGCAGCAGACTATAGAACCCGGCCCAAACTGCGCAGAGCCAGAATAACGAAACCTCCGGCGAGAGTTACGGCGACGAGACGGCGTCTGACTCCAATTACACACATACGCATCGACAAGGAGAGAGCACAAAGTATGGGAAACCAGAAACTAAAGTGGACGGGGGAGGAGGAGGAGGCGTTACTCGCCGGAATTGCTAAGCACGGTCCTGGTAAGTGGAAGAATATTCTCCGGGATCCCGAATTCGCTGATCAGCTCATGAATCGCTCCAACATCGACCTAAAGGTTTCTCTTTTCTTCAGTGACCTCTTTAAAATCACTGTCTTTGAACCTTAGATAACCTAGACATCGAATTTGAGACTAACCCGGGAGTGCGTTATGTACTCGGTCATATCTGATTAGTTTAAGATCCAGAAAATTTTTAACTTTTGGGAATAGGTTAGTAATCTTTGTTCATTAAGGTTTAATCCAGATTATGAACAATCTTTTCAATCTTCCTTTGTTATTAATGTTGCCTCTTCTCATTGGTTATTATAGGATTGGTAGATTCCTGGAATAGATATGAACCCTATAAGTTGTTTTTTTTTGTTTTTTTATTGATTCAAGTGTACAATACCTAAAGCATACTTGGTTGAGTTGGAGATTTGAGGTGGAAAGAGCAGTACTTTCCTTCATTTTGCTTATGAAGAAGAATCTGTAATTATGTGTGTTTTCAATACTTTTTAGGATAAGTGGCGTAACTTGAGTGTCGCCCCTGGTACTCAAGGTTCAAATAATAAGGCACGGCCGACAAAAGTCAAAGAGGAATGCGTCACTCTACCTGCAGTTGCAATTGATGCTATCACTACTCCACCTCCTATTGCTAACTATACTATTCCCCCAGCTCCTTCCCTTCAGCGTATTGCACCTTCTGAGTTGATCACTGATGAAAGTTGTAACATTGTGGTGGATACAAAGAATGCTCCCAGGTTTTTCTTTCTTTGTTTTCTGTTTTCTCATGCTTGAAATGGCCACAACTTATGCTGATTTTCCAGTTCCATAAATGCTAGCCTATCAACTCTAATCTTTAATTAATTAATTCATGTATTGCTAAACTTCTAATGGTTCCCTATTATAAGGTATGACGGGATGATATTTGAAGCTCTCTCTGCTTTAGCGGATGCAAATGGATCTGATGTCAGTTCCATTTTTCATTTCATTGAGGTTAGACAAATTTCTCTTTGATCTTCATTATGCATAGATCAGAAATCTGAACTTCTTTGTGCTCGCTTTGTAAACTACTTAACAGATTATTAGAGACACCATCTATATATGGGGGAGGGGTAGTTATATTATTGGCACATGTCAACTGTATCTACATTGTCTTTAACAAATGGCTTATTACTACTATCCGCAATCTTCCTATGATTCGTCCTTCTCAGATGAGAACACCGAGTTCTGTATGTCAAGTCTTATACTACTAATCATCTGTACTTTGACGTTTATACTATGATGATAGTTGTCGTGAAGCTGTCCACTATGCCTATCTGAAAAAATATAATAGCTCTTGATTTTACTTAAATTTGGATCACTCTCTGTTATTCTTTTATTCCATTTTAGCTATATAATTATAGCCTTTGTTTTGGACCTGACGACTGAGTGCTGATAATGGTTTACTGTGGAAAGAGCAGCCCAGGCATGAAGTACCGCCAAATTTTAGAAGAATCCTTAGTTCAAGACTGAGGAGGCTTGCAGCTCAGAGCAAACTTGTAAAGGTTAGCACCTTCAAATCTGTAAGTCTTGAAGCTCACTTTTCTTGTGTTTTTTTTTTTTTTTTTTTTTGAGTTCACATTTCTTTTTTAAATTCCCAAACAAAACCAGCTTCATCAAATGGCGTTTAATTTAAAACTATCTGGTCCATATCTGTCTGAGCCAATGAAGCATGGTTCAACATAAAGAATCCACTGAATTAATAATAACAGAATCAGTGACGTTGTTCTTTAAAGCCTTCTCATGCTATGCCTTTGTTTTATTTTTTCTGTGTTGTTCAATCCAACACATAACAGTTACAGAACTTCTATAAGATACCCGATCCATCAGGAACAAGAACACCTGCCCCAAAACCAAAGGAGACACATATGAAGGCCCGCCAATCAAACAATCAGGCTTCTACTGTTTCACAACAGATGATTGAGGAAGCTGCAATAACCGCCGCATATAAAGTCGTAGAGGCAGAGAATAAAATAGACGTTGCCAAAGTATCAGCAGAAGAGTTCGAGAAGATGACTAAACTTGCACAAAGAACGGAAAATCTCCTGGTGATGGCTAATGAGATACATGAACAATGTAAAAAAGCCAGATTCAATGACAAGCAAAACAAAACGAAACGTCTCCCGGTTTCAATGTCTTAACTTGGGTATTATTATTTGTCTGTTTTGCAGGTTCTCGTGGCGAGGTTGTGCCCTTGGCTTGAGTTACATATGAGACATTCCTGGAAAGCTCATCATCAGTCTCTCCGTTCTGTTGTTGATATATATAAACAAAATTAGTAATTTACTAGGCGGTGTTGTCTCTGTTTGTGAGTAATAATTTTTTCAGTCTTCTTTTTGTTTTAAAATTCCTGAACCTAATTACATTTTACATATCGACACATTGAGCCAAACTATACTTTGGTATAATTTTCTTTGAATTTCATATATCGAATAATGTTTATTTTGGGTCCAAAACAGTAATAATAATAATAATAAGAAAAAAGTTTCTTCGTTTAAAGGCAACAAAGAGTGAAAAAAGTGGTAATAAAATATTAAAAGTTTAGAGGGCAAAATCGGGAAAGAAGGTATGTATGTAGTTTTCCTTTTCCTACTATGAAAAGTAAACCTAAAAAATAAAGGAGAACACGACCGTCTATGTAATTAGAACCGTGGGAGTATAAAAGTGCAGTCATTAACAGTTTTCTTCTTCTTCAACTCCACGGCGCAGATCCGAGGAGTTTGGTCTTGTCTTTTTCTGAATCTCTCTCTAGCTCTCTTGAATTTGCTAACAACAGGTTTGTTTGAATCTCACTTTCTTTATGATTTGTGTGATTCTCGTTGTGCTTGTGGGAGCATTATAGGATTTGGTGCTGTTTGATTCGTGTTTGTTTCATTCCTGCGCAATGCTGATTCGTAAAAGATCGAACTTTTTTTTTTTTTTTTACAAGGAAGATTTAGGTGTTTATTAGTGCGACTTGGTTATGTTTTGGTTACATTGAATCCTTAGGATTGTACAGTTGACTTTACGAAGATGAATTTGTAGTTACAGCATGAAAAGATTGATACTTTTTACGCTTGATTTGATTATGCTCTCTCTCTCTCTCTCTCTCTCTCTCTCTCTCTCTCTCTCTCTGTGCTTGTATTATGTCTCCTTTTCCCCCTTTTTTTTTTTGTCTTTGTACGAGTTTGTTTTGAGATCTGAGACAATGTGTTTTTGATTATAAATTGAATGTTTTTTGGGTGATTCATGCTCTCTCGAAATCTGTTTATTTTCTTACAATGTCGATTTCTTTGCTTTTTTTGTTATGCTTCTACAGTCATGGCAGGAATGGCCTCTGATGGAACCCAATATGACCCTCGTCAGTTTGACACCAAGATGAATGCCGTGTAAGTTAAATTTTAAGTATATCTAATATCTGAATCACTTTATAACAGCCAAGAACTGAGTTGTGTAATACTTTGCAGACTCGGCGAGGAAGGAGAGGAAACATTCTACACTAACTATGACGAAGTTTGCGATAGCTTTGATGCAATGGACTTGAAGACTGATCTTCTTAGGGGTATCTATGCTTACGGTAAGTTTGATATTTTCCTTTGACAACCTTCATTGTATCTGTTATGTTTCTGTTTTCCTTTTGATTGTTTCAAAGCTTAATTGATGTCACTTTTAAACAAACTCATTGTGCTTCCGTAATATTAGCTTGTCATAAAACGGTTTTTCTTCAACTTTCGGGGTGATGTATCTTCTTACTGTTGATCTAAATAGGAGTGGTATCCTTATTCCAGGTTTTGAGAAGCCTTCTGCTATTCAGCAGAGAGGAATTATTCCGTTCTGCAAGGGTCTTGATGTGATCCAGCAAGCTCAATCTGGAACTGGAAAAACCGCTACCTTTTGCTCTGGTGTTTTGCAGCAGCTCGATTACAGTTTGGTTCAGTGCCAAGCTCTTGTTTTGGCGCCTACCCGAGAACTTGCCCAGCAAATCGAAAAGGTTATGAGGGCACTTGGTGACTACCTTGGGGTCAAGGCTCAGGCCTGTGTTGGTGGAACAAGTGTCCGTGAGGATCAACGTGTTCTTCAGTCTGGTGTTCATGTTGTTGTTGGAACCCCTGGTCGTGTCTTTGACTTGTTGCGTAGACAATCCCTCCGCGCTGATGCAATCAAAATGTTTGTTCTTGATGAAGCTGATGAAATGCTCTCTCGTGGTTTCAAGGATCAGGTTTAATCTTGTTTAATCTCCCATCGTTAACCATTTCATTTTCTGTCTGATAGAATCAAATCCTTTTTTCTTACACTTTGATTTCTCTCTGTCAGATATACGACATCTTCCAGCTTCTTCCTTCCAAGGTTCAAGTCGGTGTTTTCTCTGCTACAATGCCACCCGAAGCCCTTGAGATCACAAGGAAGTTCATGAACAAACCAGTCAGGATTCTGGTCAAGCGAGACGAGCTGACTCTAGAAGGTATCAAGCAGTTTTATGTCAATGTAGACAAGGAAGATTGGAAACTGGAGACACTATGCGATCTCTACGAGACATTGGCCATCACGCAGAGTGTCATCTTTGTAAACACAAGGCGTAAGGTTGATTGGCTAACCGACAAAATGAGAAGCCGTGACCACACTGTCTCAGCCACACACGGAGACATGGACCAGAACACAAGAGACATCATCATGCGCGAATTCCGCTCTGGATCTTCCCGTGTCCTCATAACCACTGACCTCCTTGCGCGTGGTATCGATGTTCAGCAAGTCTCTCTGGTCATAAACTTTGACCTCCCAACCCAACCGGAGAATTACCTTCACCGTATTGGAAGAAGTGGAAGGTTTGGGAGAAAAGGAGTGGCAATCAATTTCATGACAACGGAAGATGAGAGAATGTTGGCTGATATTCAGAGGTTCTACAATGTGGTCGTTGAGGAGTTGCCAAGCAATGTTGCTGATCTTCTCTGAAGCCTTTTTTTAAATTTCTGTTGCGGCGGCCGGGTAATTTTTTCTTTGTTTTTTACTGAGAAAGTGCTGTTTGACCCTTTTTTGGCAGCTTTTCAATGCTTTGTTTTTTTGTTTTCAGGCTACTACTTAGATTTATAGTTCTTGGCAAAAAGAGAACAGAACTCATTACATGATTTTGCTTTTTGGCACTCAAGAATTTCGGCATTATTTATAACTTTTTGTTAACGTGACTTGCAAGGAAGGATACTCTGACTAATTGTTGTTGAGTTTCAAGTTTTATTGTTGCATTTACAAAAAAAAAAATATATACTACATAAGGTTGGGGACGAGCCCCAAAAAACTTCCCTCAAATTCATGAAGTGAGCAGCGGCCATGTGTAAATCCAAAGGACATAAGATCTTACAAAATTTTCTTAGGAAGAATAAACATATAAAACTGTACCTAGTACAGTTTGGTCCAAACACACAAACATATTTCATCTAAACCACTATACAAAAAAGCTTCGATTAACTAAATAGATATTGAGGTTGTAATTATGCACTAAATAATGAAATAAAAATACACTTGATGTGCCCCATTCTATAAATATGTCAAAAAATCACAAGAGCCAAAAAACAGAAGAGAAAGAGGTTGGAGATAAAACCCAAAAGCAACTTTCTCCTTCTTTCTTCCTAAAAGCAGAGCCAAGTTCTTGAGGTTTGTTGCAAGTGAAGATGTTCAGATCCAAGTCATGCAGAGAAGAGATCAGAAGTAGCAGCATCACCAAGTACCACTGCTTCAGCAATCGAGGAAATTCAGAAGCAGAAGGAGCACCAAGCCCAACAAACCACCAGCCTCCGGTGATGATGAGATCTTACAGCACATCAACTTATAATGCATACAAGAATCCAACAATGGTGAGAGACGATTCCAACAATAAATCGAAAAGAAGCAATAAAGTGAAGAAGAAAGGGTTGAAGTGTTTGTCTGAGGCAGAGATTCAGATGAAGAAGAGAGTGGCTTCTTATAATGTGTATGGTGTTGAGGGGAGAGTGAAGGGATCTGTGAAGAAGAGCTTCAAATGGTTCAAGGAGACTTGTTCAAATGCTGTCTATGGTTTGTGGTGATCCAACAACTAATCTTCTCAATCATCTTCTCTTGTTTACCCATTGATCTTGTCTGTTTTCATCATTGTTCTACGTATGATGATTGTTGTAACACCAAGAGATTCAAACTAAATCATTAAAGCTCTGATAAAAACGATTTAGGACCTTAACTGCATTTTCAATATACTTCATTCGTGTACATCAAGGATTAAGTATGACATAACCTGCAGCTCTTAGGTCATCTCAAGGCTCAACTTGACATATGACATAACATGCAGCTACAACTCTCAGGTCCTCTTTTAAGGCAAAACAGTACAATTATTGCTTCCGTACTTCAATTATAACACCTCCTTCTTTCACTATTTTACTAACAAAGATGACCATTTTTACCCACACAATTTGCTAAAAACATGAGAAGATGCAAATATAAGAAAAACCCTTCTTTCTTTTGTTCTTTTTTTGGCAGCCTGAGGAATAGTTCCCAACACTTTAAACCTTTTTGAAGCACAAACGATTTTCACTTTCTAGTACCAAACAAGACAAACACAAAAGAGAGTAAAAACTAACTGGGGGACAAAGAGTTAAAGTCTTTTGAATCTCTGATCTCACCCTCTTTGAGTTTGTCTTTCTCTGGAATCACTTCTTCAGTCTTTTCTTTATCTTCGTTATTAGAGTGCTTACAGGCACAAATAAAGTCTCCCTCCCTGTGAGCACAAATACACGTAAAACATGGGGAGGGCCTAAGAGAGGTTTTCTTTAGTCTTTTAATTTACACTTGTCCCGGGGTTTAAGAACTTTCATGGGCCCCAGCGACTAAAAATGCAGACTCTCGATCCCTTTAAGATTAGCCTCATAGTTCTTCATGACTGAAGTAGTTGCCCTTGACGGTGATGATAGCTTGTTGATCTCAGATGAGACGATAGGGGAGCTTCGATCACCAGGACCAGGGATCTTTGACTTGGAGCCTGATCCAGCTTCAATGAGTTGAGGGTTTGATGGCTCAGAATCGGTTCCCAGAACTGCAGCCTCGCGACTACTTGATACAGCAGCACGTCTTGATGACCCAGTTGCACGGAGAAAGCTCGAGCTAGATAACTGCCACAAGAGAAGCAGCTCAATTACCATTAATATAAAGAACAAGAATCCAAGAAATCAAAATCTAGCTGCCAATCCTTGTGTCTACAACCCGTCGCTGATTCTCAACGACTTATACAACCTTATGTTCCTTTCTTCAAAACAGGAGCTAAAACGATGGATACTTGTAACATGGGGGCAATTTTATGTGCTCACCACTACATCTTTAGATATTGCAGGATCACTTGAAACTGGTGCTTTTTGTTTAGCTAAGCTTCCTGAGTTAAAAATTTGTCCAGAACTTCGTCTAGGGATTCCTGATGACCAGCCAGAAGGTCTAGCTTCGTCGCCACCTGCAGTGGAACCAAAGAACACATCAGATGGGTGATTACAATGTCCCTGTATAACAGAGTATCATAGCCAAATGCCTAATGAAATATGGAAAGAAACTACTCGAAATAGATGGAACTACCTGATGGCCTCTCAGCACTAGCAATGGCAGGGGGGAGGCCAGAGCTTGGCCCAACTCCAGGACCCTGGAAGAAAGCTATGTATTCAGCAGAATTTAAGTAGGAAGATGACATCCGGAAAAGAAAAAACCATTTCTTACATGATGACGGGGAGGAGGAGTAGAAATCTGTGATTGCTGATACTTCAAGATCGTCCAATCAAATACATAATCAAACTGGAAGCCTAAAATATAAGCAGAGGACGCAAACTCAAATTAACATGTTGATTGACTGGTTCAAGTTATATTTGCTCCACAAGACTGAATTAACATAAGTGATCGAGGGCACCAAACCTTCACGAATAAACAGGTCGCGGAAAAGCCGTTTCAGGTACGCATAGTCTGGCTTGTCGTCGAATCTCAGAGAACGACAATAATGGAAATAAGATGCAAATTCAGATGGATAACCTCGGCATAAAGCCTAAAAGAAGAATAGAATAGTTAATCAGTTTTAGACCACAAGTGTCACCAACACAGGCATCGGAACATTATTTACCTCAATAGATGTCGATACTTTCTTTTCACTGATTTTCTCATACTTTTGCTTCTTATTGCCAGCTTTCAGTCCTTGCCAAGGAAGACTGCAATTAATTGGATAAGTAAGCGAAAGCCGCCCTATATAAAGAATCAATAGCAACATGCCAACATGTAAGGCAAGACAGGTACATACCTTCCTTTTAAGAAGTACATGAGAACAAATCCAAGTGACTCCAAATCATCTCTACGACTTTGTTCTGTAATAAATAGACCATTAACTATCCAGAATTGCGTTCTTTAAATAATTAGAAAGTTAGAAACTAAATGAACTAGTATTACCAATGCCAAGGTGAGTGTTCATGCTAGCATATCTAGCAGTTCCAGTCAAGTTTTTGTTTTCCCTGTGATACCCAAAATTTTAGGATTATAATTGCTACGCAGATACATCATATACTGCAATCATCGAAAATGTTGATACTTCCTAGCAATACATTAAAATGATCATACACTAATGCAGCTTAGTAAAAACTGGGAAAATAAGCTAAATTTCCTGAGTAAGAGGCTATCCAAATACTAAAACGACAGTAATCCAGTAAAGACCTAATTCCAAATGATTTAAAACCTAGAACTCTTGTTTTGTCTATAAACACTTATATCACGACAACACAGGAGAAGCAATCATCATACTCAAAGCCAAGGAAACTTAGGTCCACTTTTCTAGAAAGGGTAAAGTTCAACAAACAAACAGGTAAAAGACATGATACAGGCGAAAATATCTAAATAAGCACTGCACACTGCAAAGCCTATTGTAAGTATTAAATGTCCCTAAAACAGCCTCTAAATCGAGGATAAAGATGACTCCACCCATTTACAGTGATGTGTTACATAGAAGAATCTTAATTTTGACAACAGTCACACAAGCTAGTATAAGATAAAAGCAAAGTCTACACAGCACTGGCTCAAACCCATTATTCTTATTGTCCAGTATGTTTAGTCTGATATTGGGAAATCATAAGTAACAGACAAGGAAAATCATAGGGTTATGGCAAACCTATAAGGAATATGCTGATGATTTGAGTCTCTATACTTCTTTGCCAGACCAAAGTCGATGACATATACCTGTATTCAGCCAACACATAGTTGAGCAAATAACTGTGGTGGAAAAACAAATCTTATAAACAGTCAATTTCAACAGCTACCTGATTTGCGCGCCTCCCCAGACCCATCAGAAAGTTGTCAGGCTTGATGTCCCGATGTAGAAATGACTTCTGGTGGACAAACTCAATGCGATTGATCTGACAAGAGGAACAAAAGTATCCTAAATGTTTATTCAACGTGAGAAAACTATTTTCAGGCTATAGACGGGATCCTACCATTTGATCTGCAAGCATTAGTACAGTCTTTAGTGAGAGTTTCCTACTACAGAAATTGAATAGATCTTCAAGGCTAGGCCCCAACAAGTCTATCACGAGGACATTATAGTCCCCTTCAACACCATACCATTTAACGTTTGGAACGCCAGCTAAGATCAAGGAAAGGAAAGCAACCCCTCTTGGATAAGAAAAAAGAAATTACAAACTACAAACGTAAACAAGTACAGAAATAGGTCCTTACTTCCTCCTTGTAATACTTTATACAGTTTTGATTCATACAGCAACTGAGGATGCTTAGTTTTCACGCTTTCCTGAAAGAAGAAAAAAAGATGCCGTCAGAACATATATACAGCAAACACAGCAGCCAAACTAAGATGAATTTTTCACATTTCAGAACAACAAAGATATATGAAAAAAAAAACATGAGGATCTGATCTAACATACTTGACAGTCAGAGCCAGTACAAACAGGTAACAGAAAAAGCAACAGCCAATGTTCAATACAGTAATATGTATAGCTGTCAGCCTCATAATTCTCCATTCGTAGGCCACAACAAACTTCTCAAAATTTTCAATAGGTTGGGCCCACCAGTTGCAGGTAGTTTTGTCGTGGACTCTAAGAATTGATTCAGCATTAATTCTCAAGAATAAATAATAGCTTTCAGTTCTTACGAAAAGTCAGGTTGAACCCAGATTTAAACTACAAAGAAATTTCTCACCACAAAAAGCATTGATTTAATCAAACTACAAAGTACTGAATGAAAACATTCAAAGGATATTAATGAAGTAAAGGAAGAACTCAACTAAATTGCTAATGACTAAACACACAATTGCATGACCAGAATACAAAAAAAAACAGTTGTTAGAGCTGTGTGTAGCCTATAAAATACAAATTCCATTCCTTTTTTCATCTAAACACAGTATACCAATGATTTAATTACAATCGATTCTACCAACCTCTTAAAGAGGTAAAAGGAGAAAATACAAGCTAAGAAAGACCAAGCATTAACAGAAGACTTGTACACATATGCCACCACAATCACAGCTTTCTCTCCACTTTCCAAGAAAAATCATTCTTTATTTAAAGAAATATACGTACCAAACGTAATAATAAGACTTCACATTACCTAACTAGGTTCTCTGTACTTCAAATGATCGCTGTACTTCGATTAAAACACTGAAATTGGTAAAAATTTCACTTTGTGTACAAAATACTTACAAGTTTAATAGCCACTTCTTCATTCGTCTGGATATTGGTACCTACAAATCCATTAAAATCCATGGTAAAATAAATACTTAATACTCATAAAAACCACAAAACGAGAGGTGAATCCGAATCAAAGGCATACCAAGATAGATCTCTCCAAATGATCCACCGCCGATCTTACGTCCGAGCCGAAACTTGTTTCCGACTCGCGGCTCCATCAAATCGAAAGCTGATAAACCTAGAACTACTCCTAAACTACACAAATCCGATTATTATTTAGCCACCACCAGAATCCAGAAGCTTCACGGATTAAGAAACCCAAACAGAATAAAAAAAAAAAAAAAAAACAAAAAAAACAAAACGAGATTGGAGCAGAGGATTTGAGGAGTATGAGATTAGTACAGCCCAAAAAAAAAAAATCAAACGGATTGAAAGAAGAAGCAGCGGTGGATTCCGATTGACTTCCGGCGAAAGAGCGTCGACATATCAATCCACGCGGCTAAGTTATCCCAAAAGGGAAGGGATAGACTCTCCTCAGAGATGCTTCTACAAACACATTAAAAGCTTATTATTCTTTTTTCTTCTCCAAGGAAATAATCATCATAATAATAATAATTGCGGAGTAGTTGGGCCGTACTCAAACCATTTTGGGTAAAACCCGGCCCAGAATAATGAATTAAATTAAAAATTAATATATTATTATAAATAAGTTAAATTATTCGCCAACCACTTCTTCAACTCTAAAAGCCACTAGAAACTAGAAAGTAACAGACACGCAATAAGTTGGAGATTTCATTACCTAAAATTCAATTGGTAGATACGAAACCAGTTACTAAAGCAACAATTTATATCATTATCCTTTGTGGAAATTTATGAAATGGTACAATCAAACAAAAATTTAGTTATATAAAACCAAGTTATATGACAATTTTCAAATTAAAAATAATTAATCACACGTTTTATATGACGGAATATGAAAATCATTGTTATTTCTCAATATTTTCTAAAGTCAAGATTCACTAACATATTTCGTATAAACAATTATATATAAATGACCAATTAAAATGATTAGAGCCACAAAGGAAGATTCTTTGTTATGTTTTTGCATTCTGTCCTAAGTGTATACACAAAACCTAAGTATAGTGTACAAATGATGAGAAAATTCGAACCCAACAAGTAGAAAAACATCAGAGCTACTCTTTACATGATCTCACTCTATAACAAAAATAGCTTCAAGACCTGTCTCCAAAGTCTAATGCATCAGAGAATTGGACCTGCAGAAAACAAACCTATACAAGGCTACAATGATCTAGGTGACATTGCATCTTGAGCTGAAAAATGAGAGAGATTTGACTGCTTTTTGTTCAATTTCGACCGTAGATGCCTGATTTTTGCATCCACTCTAGCTGTGAACCCTATCTTTGTCTTCTCCCGAGCTTTTGTTCGCTCTCGGGTCCACAATCTCGCGTCTTCCACATCTCTTCCGTAGTATTTGATCTCTTGGATGATATGATGATCCAATGGATTCAAGGATCTCTGGAAAGCAATGTGAGCAACGTAAGGAAGAACTGCAGCCACTGTGACCAACAATGTAGCCATCCAGTAGATAGGTGCAGGAGCAAGAATCTCATCAAGAATCCTGTATATGTTTCCAGAAAGACTCGGAGGCATCATGCTGTAGATCGCCACAAAGAGATACCACATACCGATGCTTCCCCATATCAAAACGTGTTGGATCCAAGTGAAATGGGACATGGTTAATGCGATTTGAACATTGGCTGCCCATATTATGCAAGTGAACATGGTTGTGCCAACAGCATCCATGTCAGCTGTTTGGCCATTGTCTCTGAAAGCTTGAGAATAAATAATTCCGATGTTGAGGAAGAATATGACAAGAGATGCGTAGACGCCATTGCACATCCATCCAAGTATTCTTGACCAATCAAAGAAGAGGTTCTTTGTGCCTTGTTGGTATAAAGCTGGGAACTACACAAGCACAAGCGAAAAAACACAGATTTTTGTTGATGATCAGCAGAGATTCGAAATAGCTTTCAAGATTTAGTTCTTTAAGGAAGATTTATATAGCTTACCTGTAAGCAGATCTCGGAGGAAACATCCTGTTCAAAGACACCAAGGGCAATCACTGGCAATGAGGTAAGAACAACATTGAAGAGCAACAAGTAGTAGTCATTGTACACTGATTGCCCGGAAAACCCGGTGAAAGCCTCAAAGTAGAAGAGAGTGAGACCAAATGCGATGTTTTTGTAGAAGAAATAGCAGATCTGTATGTAGAATAACATAATGTTAGAAACAAACTACAGGTAAGAGTAATCAGAACTATTTATTACCATTTGAGCTATTCTTTTGTAGCACCAGTGTCCATGGACGACGAGTAATCGTTCCAAAAACCGGAACTGGGCAATCGAAAAGTCACTAGCCATAACAGCCTGCAAAAAGTAAGAAGGATCAGCAAAAATGTCGACAAGGACAGATTTTCTACAAGGACAGATTTTCTATGCAGTTTCTACTAGTCAAGAAACAGAAAACATGGCTTGGAAATGCATGGTGCTGAAAGAAAAACTGAACCTGCATTCCTTCAACCCCACTAATTCCTACACCAATGTCAGCTTCTTGAATCATCCCAACATCATTTGCACCATCACCTATTGCCAATGTGGTTTTTCCAGTTCCCTCTTTAACCAACCTAACAACCTTGTATTTGGGAAAAAGCAAAACAGATAAATTTAGGATTCTATTTTTGTATGAAGTTCCAGGAGTTGCATAGTCAAGGAGGAATGCTATGAAATGAATAAGGGAAGGGAGATATATATATACCAAAGCCTTCTGCTTGGGAGACACGCGACAGCAAATGACTGATGCACAATCCACTGCCAAAGCCAAGAATTGATACTTCATATCATCCTCTAATGCATAAGTTAGAGTTTTCCCGTCAATGATCAAAGCAAATGCAGCGTGTGGATCCTTCTCTAACTTCACCATTTGTACAGCTTTAGTGAGTTGATTCAAAATGTTTTCTTTCACAGCCTGACACATCAACAGAGATATAATAGTGAGGTTCAAAATTGTAGGAACTTTCAATTAATGCTTTAGCAATACGCATCATGCAACTCCTTTAGGCATACCCTTTTTGAATCTTGGGATCCTCCTTCTGAATTCATTGATGTTATGCAGATCTGTCTCATGCCTTGTCGAAGTAAACTACACGCGAATCTGCAGTTCATAAAAGGTAAGTTGTTCATAAAAATCACTAGATAATAAAAGCAGGCTACAGATCTAATTTCTAGTTTATATTCAAGGTAAATCAGTGATTCTAACCCAATGTTGATTGCTGTTTCCATTTTGTCCCCAGTTAAAACCCATAACTTGAGCCCAGCTTGAGCAAGTTTATCTATGCATTGGGGCACCTTTTTCATATGAAGAAAAAAGAACTCAATTTACATAAGCAAGATTAAAATATGGCGTTAGTGTGTCTGTACAATAATGCATACCCCTTTCTGGAGTTTGTCCTCCACAGCAGTAGCACCTATAAGGATAAGTTCTTTTTCAATCATATCCGCTCCCGTCTCAAGCAGCTCATCTCTATCAGATCCTATTGAAGTTTTGGCCTTCAGAAACTCAGAGTTCCAAGCTGCATATTCATCCTCATCAAGCTTTCTGTAAGCAAGTGCGAGTGTACGGAGCCCGGCTTCTCCATATTCAGTTAAATGCCTAGTGGTAGGTCCCAAGTATGTCTTTCCATTCTTCGCCAACCGCTCAAAGATGATGCTGTAAAATTCAGGAAAAAACAGTTGATACCAGTAAAAGGTTGACTGTATATAAGCTTCTTGATAATGTCAATGTGACAAATTGCTTGTTAGATGATTGCTAACCTGTCAGCTCCTTTGCATAGTAGAAGAATCTGCCCTTCCTCATCGCGTACAATTACTGTCATTCGCTTTCGTTTGCTCGTAAATTCCAACAAATTCAGAACTTTGTACTCCCTGCAATGTTTTTGGTACTTACTCAGGATGCCCACAAAAAAAAAAAGAGCTAAACTGATAATCAGAGGGTTAAACTCTTAAACATAATAACATCTTTACTATTCTCACCTTTCGATTATTTGCCCTGAACCAGAGGACCTCTCGCGGATAAAAACGCTTGACTGGGTTCTCTTGAAGAACTCAAAACCAAACTCTCTAGCAGCAGCAAGAAAAGAAGCCTCATCAGGCGACTCTGCTTCGTAGGTGTACTTGCCAGTCTCCTCGTTCAGCTCGGGAATAGCTGTGTGACAAATAGCTAATATGCGGAAGAACTGCAAAATGTCATTTGGTTGTGATTCCCTCAACCAATTACCATTCATAAGTCTGATATCCTCAAAACCAAATCCCTTTATAGGAGCTCTACGATTATTATAGTTATTATCCCCTCCCTCATTTCTGCAACCTTCCACCTCGATTTCTTGTGTACGGCTACTGTCCCATGTACCATACACTTTAGTCTGAGACTGAGGAGTACTCGATATCTCTCCATGCTCTTCAAGATCTACAGCCATCTGCTTTGCAGCAGCAAGTTCTACTTCGCTGGAACGCACACCATAAGAAGTGCCAGCAATGGAGCATTTCAAGAAATCCATCTGATTACATGTCAAAGTTCCTGTTTTGTCAGAGAGGATAGTATGAACCTGACCAAGCTCTTCGTTTAGATTCGATGTGCGCGCTTGTGCAGGGACTCCACTTTCATCATCATACATGTGTAAATCTTGATTGATGAAACTTGCTTGCCAGACTTTGACAACCTCTATGGAAACATAAAGAGAGATTGGAATCAAATACCCGTAAAGCAATAAAGCAGTGATCAGATGGACAACCCCAGCGTAGATTGGGTTGGTCGGATTTGTAAAATCTATAGGCTCGTCAGGTCGTAAGTACCACATTTTTGGCATGTGAAACTCTGTCTCCCAAGCAAATCCTGATGAGCTGATGCAAGAGATTAAAATAAGTAGGACAAGAAGAGTGTAGATGATGTAGTCCATTGTTCTTTCGATTCTGCTTCTCTTGGAAGGCGATTTTGTTGAATTCTGCATAACTTTGGTATCAAAACCAGTAAATACCACAACTCCATAAACATAGGTTGTATTCCTAAGCTTTGAGTCTCTTAAAAGAATTTGAGTTGGATCCAGAGGAAATGTTTGCCGCTCATACTCTAGATTGCCGACAAAGGTATAGAGATTCGGGTTTGGATCTTCACATCTTATCGTCGCCATGAAATTCTTGAAAGATTCATCATCATCTAGTGGCAATGACACTTCCAAAGATCTCTTCACTTTCAAGTTTGTTTCACCATCTAAATTCATAGTCTCAACGTAGCAAATCCCATCCTCGTAACTCGATGACAAAAGAAGTAAGTCAGCAGGGAAAAACTCATCCTTCTCCACTTTCACAATATCCCCAACACTAACCTTCTTCCACTTTCTCTGACGAAACACACCGTCACTCTTATGAACACATGTTTTCCGCGCATTAATCTTCACGTCTTGCATAAACCTACGCCAATCTTCTAGAGCCTCTTTTAACATACTAAGACCAACAACAAAGACCAAGGGAGCGATCATGCTCCATTTGTTGAACGGTGAGAGAGGAAACACCGAGAGAATCGCAGCTACCAAGAAGTAGAGATTCGCAGCACGATGGAACTGCTCGTACAAGGATTTAGGAAAGAAAGTGATCAAATTGTACCTCGTCGTAGAGACATAATTAGAACGATATCTCAAAGGCTTCTTCTTGTGCATATGAGGCTGGTTGCAGAACACTGTCCTGCTAAATCCTGGACCTTGGATTGCTTGAGAGTCTTGACCTTCAAGCGTGCCAGGCCTAAGACATCCAAATGTATAAAGAAGGCTTAGTCGCAGCTTCGATCTTATTCTACCTCGAGCCATTCCTCAAAGACTTTTTTACTCAAGAGAACAAGAATCCAATTATGATCTTTCAATAGGATCCACCCCTCTAGTTCCTCAAGAATCAGATTAGTGTTTCATTTCTCATATTACCCTGTACAAAGATGAACCAAACCCATTATTAGAAATTGCCAAAAGTTTTGATCTTTCTGAGACATAATTAAAATGGCAGAGAAGAAGACTGAAACAACCCAAACTCCAAAGTTCGTACGACAAAGACTATAAACGGAATAAAAAAGCTTCAATTTCGGAAGCTCGTCACATAATTTAAAACGAAATTATTTTTTTCTAAAACCCAAAACATACTCAAAATTGGTCAACAGACTCGAATCTGAATAATATCAATCTATTCAGAATCGCTAAAAACTATAAATTGCAAATCTATCAAAGATGATGAATTTACGAAACCCAGAGAGGAAAAAAATTTACCAAAAACAAATTATTTTTAAACACATTTGCCTTGTTGATACAATATAACCAAAAACGTAGACTATTTGAAATCCAAGTTTGGTTCTTAAATTCAGATAGATAAGGATTAAGAAGGAGGTGATGAACAACACGCAAACGCAATTTGACAGCTGTAAAAAAAAAAAAAGAAGCTGAGACAAGAGATCCCTGAACTGGAGAACAAGTCAAGCACAATGGGAAAACCCCAGAACGAAGAGAAAAAATTTCAGACAGGTAAGTGGAAGATTTGTCGGAGAAGTAGAGAATCAGGAGACAAACCAGGAATCACACCAGAGGAGAGATAGATTCTGTTGATAACATGACAAACTAACATAAACCCATTTCAGTACATAAGCTGAATGATTCTCCTAGAATTTGTCGGCAATGGTTAGATCAAGAAGGCAAGAACACAAAGCAAAAAAATGCAGCTTTCTTTCTCTCTCTTCTCTCTCTCTCTATCTGCTGTCTTTTTCTTCTCTTGTTTTCTCAGGAGACGCAAAAAATGGAGGGAATCAAAAAAATTAGAGAAAGGGTTTTAGAGAAAGACAGAGATTTGTTTTTTATGTTCCGAAATTTTCACACTTTTTTTTTTAGGTATCAAAGGGACTACAAATCTGAAACCAGTGCAGGCACTTTCGGGTCTGCTTCTACGTCTTCTCTCTCTTCTTCTTCAACTATAATCTAATTAACTTCAATTAACAACAACTATTTTCAATTAGTAAATATAAAATAGTCTAATTGGTAGATACGTTATTATCAATATACGTATGCCATTACCAAAAAAGAGAGTTTTTAACTTGTGAGAGAGCTATGCAAGTAAAGGAAACAAATCAATACAAAACTGGAAAATATATAGGGTATTTATGAGCCAGCTGTAATTACTGATGGGAGAATATAATTAGACCGCGTTTAAGTGGATTTCAGATTTAAAATATCATCTTTTGATTTAAGATTTTAAATATCGAGAAAGCATGACTGTTGAAAATTTGTTTTTTTTTTTTTTTTCAAATGCTTTAATAGATTAGTTCAAATGAGTCAATTCTAATGAATATTATTTACATACATGATATAATGCGGTTCAATACGAACATTTTGTGCTAGATTATCCGTTTTAACATTTACACGACGAGAAACCAAAGATAAAAGAAAAATAAGATAATTTTTTTTTGTCACTCTGAATTTTTTTAAGTATGTAGAAAACGCAAGTCATTCGATAGGAAAAAACACTATTTTCACCATATCTGAACAGTCGGTTAGAAAAACTATCTCTCGCTTGTCGGCGCCAACCATACACTTTATTATTCAGACGAATGCTTCTACTTTTATATGTAAAGGAGTTAGGTTTCGTTGGAGATTGGCAGTTTCCATCATTAGCGAGTCAATGTTTGGTAGTAAACAGAACGATCTTGTTAAAAATTTGTTATTTTTTTTTAAAACAAAAGAGTGTCATACTTTTTAAAATATCTTGATTTTATCTTCATAAATATATAATATAACTAAAAAAATATGAAAACAAATTCTTATTTAGTAAAAAGAAAAGAATTTTCAAGAACTAAATTCCTATTTAAAAAAAAAAATAACAGATAGCATGTCTTTTGATGAATTTTTTTGTTCTGCGTTAAGGATTATTATAGTAAAAATAAAAGAAAACAAATTGTACAAAATCTTGGAGTATTTTGGTAAAAGTCCATAACTAGAAAGACGTTTTTCAGAATATCACTTTCATAAGGGGAAAAAAGACAGGTAAAAAAGGTTCTTGTTTTGTCCCGACAAAAAAGGAAATAAATCGTATTCGTAGGTCTATGATTTGCTGAAAAGAAAAGGTATATGGTTCATAGACTTAGGAGAGATACTCAAAAAAAATACTTAGGAAAGATGGTGCCACGGTGGTGACGTTGTCACAAACTTTTTCTCTTTCTCCGACGATGCAAATTTTCAGGGAGTCGTTCAACCAATCCTCACCGTTTCTTTTTCTTGTTAAACCATCAAATAGATGGACTTCATTTAATTTATAACATAAATAATAAATCAGGATTTTCACATATCACTAAATAAAAATCAAAATATTTCATAAGAAATAGATTATTGAAAAAGCTTCTAGATGTATTTTATTTTGAAAGTCTTTAAAGGTGTAGTGATTTCAATCTAAAAAAAGGGTGATGATCAAAATATTTTAGCTATAAACTAACTACAAAATTGGTTAGATTTAATCAATTGATTTTTATGCTGCTAATAGGACTTGCACAACTTCTATCATATTAATTTCGATTTGATATGATTTTCTGCATAAACTTATGAGAAAAAAAACATTTAAATAATCATTTAGATAAATTCTAGCAGGGAAAACGCGGTTCTAAAAACATATATATTCACAAGTTTTGAGACAGTTGGGTTGGTTTTGGTTGGACTCAGAAGAACATGAAATATACAAATTATAGAAGGAAAACTTCTTCCGTGCAGGGGAGATAGTTAGTTAGTGATACATCGAGATATAGAATTCATTTTTTGCACCAATCGGTTAAGATCTGTATACATAGATCATACGTGACAAATTCGTATGGTGGAGGTTGTCATGTGTATCAGTAACTCGAATGATAAACATAACACAAGTCACACAACTTAAGAAAAAAGACGTGATGAAAAAGAAAAAGAAAAATCTGTGAATGTATTTAGTTTTTCATGAATTAAATAGCAATGTAGATGTTACATTCTTCTAACCAGCCAGATATTTTGTAATACAGAAATTGTGCTGTGACACGTTTCATATTTATAGATTATATATATATGGTCCCTACGTGTATTTTTTAATTTCAATTAGAGATAATTATAGGATAACTATATAGGTGGATTAGAGTTTTGGAGATAGAGACGTCATATTGTTTGGTGTTGACTTTCAATAAAGCATATTTGTCGACCTAATGAGTGAGTAAATAGTAAACAGACTGTCACTAATCAAATCAAAATTTAACTGAAAATAAATCCTCGTTAGCATGCTAAATTGTAGGAGTAGTAGTATTCTTTCATTTTGATATTAATAATAAAATTGTAAAACACTAGACTTAAATTTGGATACTATAATACCATTGTTTTTTTTTTTTATAAGATGTGAATTTATATATCAAAAAAGAAAAGGATTGGGTTACAATAAGATTAGCCTAGAGCTTTCTTGGCACAAAAAAGATAACCAAAGATAAGCTATGGTTAGTGAAACCGTTAATACTAACCGAAAATTAAACAAGTTCTAATTAGCTATATTTGAACCATTCCGAGAGTAAGCCAAAGCAGCATTTTTTGGTCTGATTCGCTTGGAGAGTATCTCTTATAACCCGATCAATATTCCGAAAGATCACAGACGGAGGCAGGGCTTCACTGTTGTGGATTCTGCTGTTGCGCTCGCGCCAGAGTAGATATACCGTAGCTTGAGAAGCCAGTTTCCGAAGAATAGCAGAGCAACGTGGGGGAGGCGAAGAGAGGAGCCAGGTTATCATCGCTTGCCAAGATGTGAATGGTGAGCGGGTGGGACCAAACCGATACAGAACCAAAGACCAGACTTCCAAAGCAAATTCGCATTCCAGAAACAGGTGATCGCGGGTTTCTTCATTAAGGGAGCAAAAAACAATACCATTGTTTTTCAAACGAACAAGTTGTCATATTTTACGCGTTATAGTTTTTTACTTGTTCATTTTTTGTTGTGTGTTAGGATTTTGATTTGTATATTGTCAACGTGGAATAATTAAGGTATTGTTTTATTTTTCATTCAGAAAAGCTTTCAAGTTTACTTTAGTTCGAAGGATAGTCACATGGGATCGGTCCACGTCCATGATTCTTAGACCTTTTTCGAATTTTGTACTTTCTTTTTTCCCCTGCACACGATATTGACCACTTTTTAACTATTTTTTCACTGACTTTTATGGACCCTATCGCATTTGTTACTGCTAGGTCCCATCCTATAAATATTTTCCTTTTCAAGTTTAATTTTTTGTGAGTAAATTCAGAGAAATCCTCCGCTTATTTTCGCCTTATTACTTTAAGCGATGTTTTATCAATTTTTTTTGTTTTATTTTTAAATGATGTTTTCAAATTTTATATAAAAATTAAATGACTAATTATATTTTATATTATATTTATTGATTAAATTCATTTTATTTAATAATATTTTGATATAAAAAATTAATTAAATTAAAATTATTTATTTTTTTAATTTATATGTAAAAACCTAAAAAATGATACAAAAGAAATATCAAATTAGATTGAAACCAAAACTTACTCTATAGTTGTGGAAAAAATGCCACATGATTTGGACTAGCCGTTGTGATGTCGTGGTCAAAGTCCTTACTATTGATTAATTCAGCCAACAGCTCATCGTATCCGTTGGTTTATATGACTTTTCAACCGGAATAATTTTCTGATCATCCGAAATCGACGGCCGAGAATCGAAACGTGGAGGGAGGTAACAGGACCTACAAAGAGGAGTCCCACAACGGCATTTGAAACCGGTCTATTTAACACTAATCAACGTGGTGGTCCTGTTAACGTGCAACCCAACACGGCTTGGAGAAAGCAATCAATATCAATGCGCCAATTTTCATTCACATTTATTAAATGCAATTTCGGCTTATTATATGTTCTAAATTGTAAGTATGTAATTTATTATACATTTAGTTGAATTATTGTAGTATTACGTTTGCAAAATTATTAATTTCATATGGGCCTGTCGGGTTCTAATGCGACAAATATTAAAGAGAGAAATATAGAGTAATGAACTTTCGAAGACTTTAGATTAGAAAATTACGATTATTTGATTGATAGTGTTTGTATTTTTATAAAACTCGTAGTCCCAATATTTTTCCTATTAATAAACGTTTTAAATTTAATATCCACCGGATGATATACAAGTGTCGTATGCTGTTACGTACATTCCTTTTCCTATAATAGGACATACGAATCTAGTAATCATATAATTATTTGGTCCCGCCGTATTTATGCGAACAAATCAAGCTAACTATAATTAATAGTGGACACGTTATCGAGTAAAAATTATGTGAATCAAATGTTATCAGTTTTACAATTTGATAGTCTCCATTCTGGAATGTTGTAATATCGACATATCGTTATTTAAAACTGGATTTATATTATATGAATCCCACAATTCTTTGTGATAAAGAGGATTCAAAATATCAAAGTTGGGAGAAAAAGTGTCAAAAGAAGAATGAACAACCATAAATGGCATGGTGGTGACGATTGTAACCTTCTTATTGGAGTAGTTCAATTTCCAAAATCATGGGGAAAAAGTTAGGCACATCACATTCATAAGAGTACAACTCTCACAAAAACAAAAGAGTTGTTTCGTTTGGTGTGCTGTGTAGTATAATACCAATCGTTAAAGTCTATTTCTTTTTATTTTCTCTCATTACAGCAAACAAAAAAAAAAAGTTAAAAGAAAAACGCTGAATGATATTTTGTCTATTGACTCCAACAAGATAGTGTCAAGAAACAATCTTATTGTCCTTAGATACTTTTATTATCGTCTCTGCAAGGCTTATAGGGTCTTCTTCTTAAGAGAAACATCTTCTGGTCTGATGAATTCATTGGTTTCACATGGTTTTAAATAAACCATCACGAACATACGAATCGATGAAAGCACCAAAACTTTCTGATCAAACCAAGAGGATTTACGAGTTCATAATTTTGGAATGAAAATGTCTACATCTCGACCAGATCTACACTAGTAATTCACTATGATATTCGAGAGAGATTATAAACTTGGTTCACCACCACCTAACAAACCCGTGAGAGACATCAATTCAAATAAAGCTACAAAACAGAGTATATACGTTACAATGCCTAAGAAACTCGGTTTACTCCAAACTGGCAAAACTCATTTTTCCTTATAAAGTCTACAAGTCCTAAACCAGACTTCACCTTAATGACCAGCTGTTAAACCAAAGACTTAACGATCTCAATTCGAGATCAGAAATTAACATTTGATTGTGACATTTTGCAAGTGTAATGAATATAGGATATTCATCAATTTCAGTCACTCTTATTGATAAATCCAAGAGACCAAGACTCACTTAACTTTTGCTGGTATCAATAAGGAATCCCACACATAATTCAAATCTGTGTTAAAGACTCCTATTCAAAAACTATCACATTAGAGGTATAACATTATGATACGATCCATAATACGAAATTGGGTTGTCTGAGTTTTCTCACTTCTTTGAAGAACGCTTGGGAGTAACAGCATTAACGATGGCTTCAATCTCTTCTTTGACGCGTTGAAAGAAACTAGGTCCTTTCACATCATCAATTGGTGTGTTCTCATCAATGTCGTCACTTGTTCCATGAGTCTCTTTGTGATGGTGACTCTTCGACTTTTCATGATGACCCATTGCTTCTATCTCTTCTTTGACCCGTTCTAACACATTAGGCGACTTCACAGTCTTCTCCTCTGTGAAACCCAATAGGAAAAGGGTTTAGATTCGTATTCCATAAGAGACAAAACAGAACAACGAATCAAAAAGAGAAGTATCAATCGGCGTTTTTCTATCGTCTCTTTAGAGAAATTTCTGATCACGCGTAATTTGATTGTGAAATTGAGGAAATGAACATAATTTGAATTAAAGAAACGCATAAAGCATGATGAGATCTGATCGTTGATTGTGTGTACCTGATAAACAGTTTCGGTTTTGATCCGCCATCAATGGTTCTTGATCTTGATCTTTGCTGCTTCCTATTTTTGGGTTCCTGATTCGGTGGCGTTTGCTGCTCTATTAGGATTTTTTAACACGAAACGAGATGCCTTAAATGTGGACCGTCAGATGTAAAGAGTAGTGGGGCCCACATACCACGAGGCTAGCTGACATGACCAGTATCTGGAACCGAACCGGTCGTTTGTACTATTGTACTTTCTCCGTATAAATGACATTAACCTAACACACACACTCGTAAACTTAAAGGCGGTGTTATTGAATATTGTATTTTAATGGAATTGGATGTATTTTAAAATTAAGTGTTATTCAATAATGTATTTTGAAAAATACATTAAAATTTACTGTTATTGGATTATATATTTGTTTGATGTATTCTAAAGTACATCAAAAACAATTGTTATTCAAAATCCATTTGATTTTGTGTCATTTTGGATTATAATGCACTTTTATTCTAAAACATGAACAAACAGAATACGAGATTTTTATCAAGTATTTCATATATCTCTTTGCGATTAACAAAATTAGAAAAATGTCTCGTCTTCTCCAAACACCCTTCCTTCCCTCACCTTCTTTCCCACAAAAACACGATCTGCGGTGTTGCTCCCGTTAGATCCGTCATTGCTTTACTCGCTGAAATTGAAGAAGAGATCGCTAATACTAAGGCTAAAGTTTCTGGTGGAGGCGATTCTAAGGCCTTGTTTCTCCTCTGATGGCGGCAATCGACACCGGAACCACCAGTATACAGTATCCTCGACATTTCCCCAACCAATTTCAAGGTCTGTTTCCAAAATCTCCGACGAACCGTTTGATGATTTCGATTTGTAAAACTGTTAAATTGGATTTGGGATTCTGATTTTTTTGGCTATTGAAGTAGTTACTGGCTGCTATTTTATCTTTCGTCTATGTGCTACAGGTTCTTGCACTACACCATCCTTCTAAATGGGATGATTTCACATATATTCTGAGTTTTATTAGCTATGGTTGAATTAGATTTGGGGGTTTTGACTCATCTTTTCCCTGCTCTAGTTGTTCCCTTGTGATGCTACATCTAGCTCAATTTATGGTTGTGTTGGTGTGTTTTTTTTTCTTTTTTCTGTTTTGGTGGCAACGAATTTATGTGTGTACTTTTAGAATTTATTCAGAGAATTTTGTTCTTAGTCAAGAATGTGTACATCTAGCTTAATTTGAGGTTTTGTGTTAGACTGTTATTGTGGTGTAAAGATTTCAATTTGTTGTCAGATTGATTGTTGAACTCTTCACTCCTCTCTTTTCTTTTCACTGAGGCTTGTTCTCTTTCTCTCTATTTCATTTGTACTCTCTGTTTCTCTCCGATCTCTCTCTCTCTCTTTTACTCTTTCTCAGCTCATCTCCCTCATTCTCTATTCTTGTCATCTTTCTCTTCTTTCTTTTCTTATGGTAAACGATTTCTTGCTTCATCTTCTTCTTGTCGTTGACTCCATCTTCCTCTTTTGTAGGTTTGATCAAAGGATTCAACTCCTACAATGTTTTTGTTGCTGCCAAAGCTTGTGATTGATGTGTGTTCAATTTTGTTTTGCTGGTAAAAACACTTATGTGGAATCTTTTGGGATTTGTTCAGAGGACTGTGATATCTGCCAAGAGTCATTGATGCATATCCATGAAAGAGAAGTCATCATTGGTGAAGACAGAGAAGAAAGGTTTGTTTATTCTAGAGGACGCAATGGAGAGAAACTGCAAGAGTCCACGGTATATCCGTCTCATGAAGATAATCATAGGCTCATTGGTTTTCATTGGCAACATCTTATTGGTTTTGCTGGCTCTCATTGGCAACACATCTTCATTGGCGTTACTCATGTTGTAGTTAATGTTCTTGTCATTGATGACAATTCGATTATCCAATCCTTTATTTATATAAAGCTGATTTTTTATTTTAAACAATGTCCATAATAATCACCAAAAAATATATTAGTAATGGCTTTCAAATTCACCAGAAAACCCACGTATATGCGTTGGATTTCAAAATCCACTAATGTCATTTGCTAATTCAAATCCATTAAAAACCTCAATCCAATAACACCCCCTAAGTCGAGCGTATGATGTTGTTGCAGCATTTAGTATTTAGTACAATCTGTTAAATTTTACAAGTCAAAACCCCAAAAGAATTTTAGGTCGCCAGAGAAAGTTAAACAAAACTTTTTTTAAGACAGATTTATCAGTAATCCAAACAAAATTATGTGTGTTGGATCATGATTTTAAAATATTTTTAAAATTATGTGTTATTTGATTAATAATTTCTAACTACTAGTTGAGCTTTGATATTAGTTAATGATTGATCATTAGAATTTATCATTTAAAAAAAAATGGTTTCACATCAAAATTTTAAAGGCAATTCTTATAAATATCACTAAAATGAGGTTTTTTTCTTCCAAAAATACTATTATTAGTTTAATTTTTCAAAAATACCACTAACAAATATATTTTTGGAAAATACCACAACACTAAAACTAAATTTTAAACATTTAAAACTAAACTCTAAACCCTAAAAACTAAACTCTAAACCCAAAATACTAAATCCAAACCCAAACTTTTAAATTATAAATCTTTAAAAAATATTTTTAGTGTTTGTGTTATTTTTGGACTAAAAAAGTTTGTAGTGGTATTTTAAGAAAAAAAAATAATGATAGAATTTTAACAAAAACTTAGTTTAGTAGTATTTTAGGGTATTTCTTAAATTTAAACATATTGGTAAGTGTTTTTAAGTTGCAAATATGAAATTCAAGTTTGAAGACACAGTTATTGTTTTAAAATCCATTAGTTTTACTTTAAAATTTAAATATTTTGGTTTCGAAAATAGAAAAAAAAAATTCACAAATCATACATGAATTACTAAATCTATTAAAATCTATAAACCAAAACCAACATCAAATTCAACTTATGGACTTAACATGGGTCTTTGTTGGGCATAATGGGCTTCTTTGTGTTTGTAAGTGAGCCAACAAAAACCACATAACCATTACCAGATTTGATTAGATAAAATAATTGCTCAGTTTTGGATCAGATCAAGCACAAATCACTCACCAACTTTGGAAGGCAGCAAAGAAGAAGACGCTACTCCTGGTGAAAGTACGGAGGAACCAAATTTTGTTTGATTTACTAATACTCTCTCAACGCTATTGATATCCCCTGTTCAGTTTTGTTTCTTTATTTGTAGTTTGTAAAGATTATAGACGATTCTTGATTAGGTAATCGAAGAATTGATATTACCAATGAGTTCTTCAGAGAGTGGGGAGAACGAGTGCATGTGTTGGGCTGCAAGAGATCCATCTGGTCTTCTTTCTCCTCACACAATCACTCGCAGGTTGGATTCATGATTTAGTGATCCTTTTCATTCATTTTCAAGCAACAATTTTTGACATACAATGTTCATCATCCAGGTCTGTTACAAGTGACGATGTTTCACTCAAAATCACGCATTGTGGTGTGTGCTACGCTGATGTTATATGGACTAGGAACCAACATGGAGACTCTAAGTACCCTTTGGTTCCTGGGTATGTTTTAAAAAACCAAACTTTAGATCATTAATTTCACCTTACTAGTGGAATTTGATACTCATTTTGTTTTTTCTTCTCCAAGACATGAGATTGCTGGAATAGTTACTAAGGTTGGGTCTAATGTACAACGATTCAAAGTTGGAGACCATGTTGGTGTTGGAACCTATGTTAACTCCTGCAGGGAGTGTGAATATTGTAACGAAGGACAAGAAGTTAATTGTGTAAAAGGTCAAGTTTTCACTTTCAATAACATTGATCATGATGGCTCTGTTACTAAAGGAGGCTACTCCAGCCACATTGTTGTTCATGAGAGGTTATGATCAACTTTTTCTCGACATTTCATATTTTTGAAACTTGTGAATGCCTAATGAGTTTTTAACTGTAGTAGGAAGCAAATGATTTCTCAGTACTAGTTTGCTTGTGTTTGGTATATTGAACCCAATAGATACTGCTACAAGATACCTGTGGACTATCCCTTGGAATCAGCTGCACCATTACTCTGTGCTGGAATCACGGTTTATGCGCCTATGATGCGTCACCATATGAATCAACCTGGTAAATCTCTTGGGGTGATCGGGCTAGGTGGTCTTGGCCACATGGCTGTTAAGTTTGGCAAGGCTTTTGGACTTAATGTGACGGTTTTTAGCACCAGCATTTCCAAGAAAGCAGAAGCTTTGAATCTGCTGGGAGCTGAGAAATTCGTTATCTCGTCTGACCATGACCAGATGAAGGTAGAGAGAGAATTTCTTGTGATCATTAGGAATGGAACCAAAAACTTAACTTGTGAATCTACAATTTTACTTACAGGCACTAGAGAAATCTCTAGACTTTATCATTGATACAGCATCTGGTGATCACGCGTTTGATCCTTACATGTCTCTCTTGAAGATTGCTGGAACTTATGTCTTGGTTGGTTTCCCAAGTGAAATTAAAATCAGCCCTGCCAATCTCAATCTTGGTATGCATCTCAAAAAAGTCTTATAATCTCCATTGTTTACAGACTCTTCTTAGATGCTGAAACCAAAGATGTTTGGACAGGTATGAGAATGCTCGCAGGAAGTGTAACCGGGGGTACCAAAATAACTCAGGAAATGTTAGATTTCTGTGCAGCTCATAAAATTTATCCAAACATAGAAGTGATTCCCATTCAAAAGATAAACGAAGCTCTTGAAAGGGTGGTGAAGAAGGACATCAAGTACCGTTTCGTGATCGATATCAAGAATTCCCTGAAATAGATGTCATTCTCACGTGACTAATACTGAATGAGCTGTGAAGAAGTGAAGAATCCTTGGTCTCGTTTAGAGGGCATCTCTGAAAGTCTATAAATCTGATAACTAAAAACTTAAATCTTTGTGAGTAGCACAACAGGTATAATGGAGTCTGTAAGAGAATAATACTCACTGCTACAATCTTCATTTGTTCTTTTGTCCTTTTTCCACTAGTAAAGCAAATAAATGGAGATTATTGATAATAATTAACCCATAAAAACTGGGTAAAAAGAGGAAAAGAGATTCCAGAAATACTGTACATTAATAAGATGGATTTAAATGGACGTTTATAATTGCTCACAAAGAGTTACGGGGTGAAAAAACTAAGAAACAAGAAATGAAGTGGTCATTATATAATTATCCGTATACATATGTACCTAACGCAAATTAAGGAAGATTAGTACACGCGAGGCATGAGAGATAAATTATGTATTTTTCCAATGTATGAGTCATTTATTTATGACGACGAAAGCGAAATGTCAATGGATGTTACCGTTAAATTAAACAAAAATATATATATTTTTTTTCCTTCCAAAAAATTTCAAATTTCAAATGCTTCTCTTCTTTTAACAATTGCAAACCTTTTTGTCTACATCATTCTTCAGGCCACCAAAATTCCCAGGAACTTTCTCTCTCTCTCTCTCTCTCTCTCTCTCTCTCTCTCTCTTCTTCTTCTTCTTCTTCCTCTCTCTCTCGAGATTTTTTTACAAATATATTCCTCGAATCGACCTTTCTCCGCCGGATCTGATTCCAAAACCTGTGAAAGTCTTCAACTTTACTACAGATTTTGAAGAAGAAAGGTTTCAAATTTGAGCAAATGGGTGGCTCTGGGAATTGGATAAAATCTCTGATAACTAACAAAAAACCCATCACTGATGATCAAGTAAATCTCGATAAAGCTCTCTCCTTTCACACGTTGATCGATCTCTGTTTTCATCTCTCAGTTACTGTTTCTTTTGTTGGCAGGAGAAGAACTGTAAGAAGAAATGGAAACTGTGGAGGACTTCATCAGAAAGCTTGATTTCTTCCTCAAAGGGTTTCAAGAGCCGTTGTGGTAGTTATGGAACTCCTTCTCTTGGCTCAGATCCGCCGTCTTTCTCTGCTGACGAGTCTTTCACGGCGGATGTCGCTGCTGTCATTAGAGCTCCTCCGAAAGATTTCTTTCTTGTTAAACGAGAATGGGCTGCTACACGGATTCAGGCTGCTTTTCGAGCTTTCCTGGTACTTAGACTTTAACCTCAATTACTGAGAAGCTCTTTCCTTCAATGTTCAATTTAGATTTATTTATTTTTTTCCTTTCGTTTAGTGATCTGTTCATTGGTTTTAGCATTATAATTCATAGAACTGATTGTATGTGGAACATAAAAGTTAGAAACTTTAATCAACCATCAACACTTGATGGATCCTTAAACTAAGTCAATTCATTTGAGCAGCTCGTTTGTTTGTTCTCTGAAGCTTTTGTGGTATTTTATAGGCAAGACAGGCGTTGAGAGCTCTAAAGGCAGTGGTGAGGATTCAGGCGATATTCCGTGGTAGGCAAGTCCGGAAACAAGCAGATGTGACACTAAGGTGTATGCAAGCTCTTGTTCGAGTCCAAGCTCGTGTACGAGCTCATTGCAACAGGGGGCCTTCAGATAGACAGGAGTTGCAGAAGCTATCTGATCAGCCAAAAGATGATCCTGCAAAGCAGGCTGAGGTAATGATTATCATACATGAATTCTGTGGTAGAAAGGGACTCGTGGGAGACTAAATGTAAATATTTTGCAATTATGTTTTATTCAGAAGGGTTGGTGTGATAGCCCAGGAAGTGTAAATGAAGTGAGAACGAAGCTACAAATGAGACAAGAAGGAGCAATCAAGAGGGAGAGAGCTATGGTATATGCCTTGACACACCAGGTAATGGATTCGAAACACAAATCATTTTTTTTTAGAATTCAATCTCTCAGACTCAGAGCATTTTTGTTCATTGATAGTCTCAAATTTTGGCAGCCAAGGACGTGTCCAAGTCCAAACGCCAAGGTAAACAAACAAGGGAGTGTTAAAAAGAATAACGGGTCGTGCAAGAGCAGTCCAGGTTGGAATTGGCTTGACCGATGGGTTGCAGACAGGCCATGGGAAGGTCGGTTGATGGAAGGTCCTACAAACTCATCAGACAATGCAAGGAAAAGCGAGAGCAGTGTGTCTGAACATGACATGGTTCAGGTCAGGAAGAACAATCTCACAACCAGAGTTTTAGCTAGACCTCCTCCAATGTCATCATCTGCTACGAGTTCTGAGTCTTCGTCAACATCTCAATCCCCAGTTCCATTCTCGGGAAGTTTCCTTGAGGAAGGAGGGTATTACAGAAAGCCAAGCTACATGAGCCTCACACAATCTATCAAAGCTAAGCAGAGACGATCAGGGTCTTCGTCGTCTTGTTCCAAAACACCGTTTGAAAAGAAACAGTCAATGTCTTACAACGGAGATGTAAATGTAAGGCGTAGTGCTGGTTCAGATCCATTGAGCAACCAGTGGACTGATCTATACCCACCGGCTCAAGTAACAGGGAGACATATGTGGGCAAAGAGCCAGAGAGGCTAAGCATGCCTTCAATCAGTTCAACAGCTTGTTGGTCCCAGGAAACACATACACGGAATATAGATACAGAAGCAACTTCTGTTTATCGTATTACATATGAATGTTAACGATTTAGTTTCAAGACTACAAATGTCGTTGTTTGGCCACTTGGATCATTTATGGTTTACTTCTAATGTTTCTGAAACAATCTGTTCCTATCTCTTGTCAATATGAAGCCAAGACCAAAGCTTTCACCTTTAGACATGAAAGGCGTTTTTAAAGACTAATAACATAGTTTACATAAGAAATGGTGACTAGCAACCATTACTTTCCATTTATTCTTCAAGTTATGGTTCAAATACACATGAATCTGTCTTACTTAAATCATTCAGGATGATTAAGTGCCTTACTGCTTAAGTGGCGCTTTCTTCTCTCGGTCTGCAATTCTAGCAGGCGTGTTTGAGTGTGACTTGAACCGTCCCCTTCCTCCTTCTTCTCTCACCTGAAAATTCGACAAGCATCAACATTTGATGTAGCATTCTCATCACAAGACAGAGATCAGAATAAAGTTTTTGCTTGTGTACCTTTTTCTTGACGATTTGAACAACATCTTCATCCTCAAGATGATGAGAAAGACTGCAGTGTTGAGGGTAGTGCCTAGCGCTTGTGCCCCAAACCAGTGCATACTTCATATCCTTCACCAGAGTTCTGTGGACGTGGTTACAGAAATCTTCAACTGTGCAGCCACCTCTATCCTGAGAAGTAACACAAAGATAAATCAAATATCTGCCACAGATGTTATTGTGAAGTAACACAAGGTAATCAAATTCTTATCTATACAAAATAAGCCTGAAAATCCACAATGGAAGTGTCAAGGGAATTATACTTACAGCTGAGAGGACAAAAGGTTCATCGAAATCTGGTTGCTGGCTTTGAGGCTTTGAGTAAACTCTCACAAGTCCCATTTCATCCCACATTCTTGCAAGTAGTCTGTCTAAGTTTAGCTGTTTCAAGAAACACCATCATTTACCATTAGACCAGTGTGTTCCAGTAATGATATCTACAGGTTTCAGACTATACAGGAGTCAGACCATTATGACGAAGCTAAAAGCCTAGAACTGCACTGGATCGGATTTTTCTTTAGACACTACTCTTGCCAATGTAATAGAACTTGCCTTTAGATTGCAGCTAATAACAATAGAATTTGGCTGCCGTGCTAGCCTATCAACGTCATCGATTCCAACAACATCTATTTTGTTGTAGACATATACACACTTGATGTATTTGCGGTTGCCTTCAATAACATCAATAAAGTCATCCACGGTAGCATCCTCACGAAATAGAACCTGCAATATTCCTTACTAATCTCATTAGACATCTCTCAACAAAGCAACAAAATATACAATTTGAATTTATATAGTTCTACTCCTAACATGCGGACAAGAGAGGCTAGGAATGATTATTGTCCGAGGCTGATTTGAAAACAAGATTAAAGGTGGACTTAAGTACCTCCGCATTGTGAATCTTGTATTCATGCAGAATTTGATAACAGAGCTTCTCATCAATGCGAGTTAAGGGTGCTGTAGTGTTGAAAGAAATTCCCCCGGTCTTCTTCTTTTTAAAGTATATCTGTTAAAACAGGGAAAGTAAAACACCACAAAATGGTAGCACATCAAGCTGGTCCATAACAGAAGACGGATTTTGGGTTTTAAGAGCTATGATATAAAAAAAGAAGAAAGTAGATAAAGTGAAAGAGAACCAAGAGTTTAGTTTAGAAGATAGAAAGGGAGACCAATAATAAAGATGAGCTTTACCTGTGGAGGTCTTTTGTTTAGACGCAGACCCACTGCTTCAAGTTCCTTAGTCAGTATTTGCCTGTGACCTTCACTCTAAAATGGTTTTGCAAGAAGACATAATAGTGAGATAAAATGGCAAAAGCTAGAAAACACAGAACTAGCACACAACTTGCATGAAAATCCAAACTGTAGCTCTTACTTTTGAGGCATCAAGAACCATCAACACAAGGTCTGAAGACTTTGCGACAGCAATAACCTGAGAAACAAAACAGTTTCCATCTAAGTTCAATTCATAACATTCCTTAATATTCCGATTTGAGGAAAAAAATGATACAAGGGATTAGGGAGTAAAAAATGACAAGAATCAATTGGATTTAAACCTGCCTCCCTCGTCCCTTTCCTTCTGAAGCACCTTCAATAATCCCAGGAAGATCAAGCAACTGAATTTTGGTGTCATTGTAGTGAATTACTCCAGGGATGCATGTAAGCGTTGTAAATTCATATGAGGCTGCTTCAGAATGTGTGCCAGTTAACATTGTCAAAAGCGTGGACTTTCCAACACTGCAAATCCCAGCCACAACCCCAAATTTGGCTACCCAAGTGAGGACTCCGAAGTTTGAAAAATACACATACATGCAAATTTGCCAAGTAGAGTATTTCAAGATGGACCTTGGAAAGCCTATAAGTGCAACACGTCCATGACCATACTTTGTAACTTCAAAACCATCCCCACCTCCACTAGATCCCTGTTAGGTAGATATGGAAGATAGTTACGAAAAATGTTAAGAAATGAAAAAAGAAAACAGAACCTGATACTCTGCTCCAGCTACACGGAGCAGAAGTGTGTACACTATAGCTATAGACCCTAGTAACAGGATCCAAATGATATGAGCAGAGACAATAGTAGTTGACAAATTTTTCATAAAAATTTGCAATACTTTTGGAGGCTCTAACAGTTGTGTTCTGAGCTTTGCAATCTTTGCCTTGAGCTGACCAAGATGATACTCTGTCCATCAAATGTAAAAATATTTTCATTTCTTCTGCTTTCTTTGCAGAAAATATATGAAAATCAATGATGAGTCTCATGTCTATTATACCTGTAGCTTTATTCTTCTGCGTCCGAGCCATCTCGGCTTCAATTTCTTTAATCCTTTCGACGATTCCCATTTTCTTTCAGAATTTACTGCTACCAATTGCTGGAGATAGGTAAGGATTGTGGTAACTTCACTAGTTTCAGCATTAAAACAAAACAAAAAAAACCAACAATAATCAGACAGATGATACAAAGGCAAATCATAAAATCACCAATTAACCATTAACTCAAAAAGACACACTTTAAACTGGGGCAAAGCGAGATGCATCATCTGATTCTGAATGATCATGCTTTTCATTAACCAAAATTTGAAATAAGTAACATATCTAACAAAATTTGAAATAACATATCAAAAGCTCACCTCTTTAGCGTCGATTGTCTATCGAGCAAACAAGTTCGAAACGCAGATTACATACGAAGCTATGCAACTTAGCCTTACATATGAATCTTGGTAGTAACAGAGCGATGTGTTCGCAAATTTAGCGGAAAAGATCCAAGCTTTTGCATGAAAAAGGGGAATTTTGACGAGTTATTAGAGGCGATCGGAGGATGGTTCTGGAGAAAGCGAGAAAGATACAAGTAAGTCTGGGTCGAGAACTCAAAATACAGAAAGGCCCAATTCATGTCCAAGTCAAACGCAGAGTTTGCATGAGATCATCATGACTTCCATGGATATTATAGAGAACCACTCATACCAATTCAAGACAGACACTGCTTAATAGTTTTTCTCATATATATATATATATAACCCACAAAGCTTGCTTAGAAAGTTACAAGTCTACAGAAACTGTCATATCTCACATTTCTCGTCTCCCTTACTTGGGTTCCTATTTTACAAAAAAACTCAGCTACAAGAGTTGGATCTTGTTTCCCTTTCCCTTCTGTTGCTATCTCCACCAACCTTGCTTGGAACCAGAGATTGCTTCTCCGCGAGTTCCCTTACCCGTAACAGAATCTGCATAGGTATGTGCATCGACCCATGTTTCTTGAGACTTCCCTATAAACAGCAGTATATTCACAACTAAGCACATCCAAGTTCTCAGCAAAGGAAAAATGCAGTTACAAGCTAAAGGGATACAGAGAGAGACATAGAGAGGTACCATGCTGCTTGAGGGACTCTGAGCAAAGCTTGCTTTCAGAAGATTTCGCCATTTGTCCTGCAAAACAACAAGATGGTTAAACCAAAGCCTTGATTGATAGGATATGCATAGAAGGTTAATAAGTTGAATTACCTTGAGATCTACAGAGGTACGATATGAATATGATGAAAAGGAATGCTTTTTGATCTCAGACCATTTCCCGGCTCCATACATTGATACACCCTCGACTAGTTTTGTAACCTCAGACAGAGTCCAGGCTCGATGATGCTTCCTTCTAAGTGCACCACCTTGCATGATTGGCACGCCAATGTTATTAGTGTCATCGGAGCTATTTCCAGATGACTCTATGTGCTCTGGCTCCATGTCTTGATCAACCTCACTGAGAATATGCTCCTCGTTGTTCTTGTGACTTGTAGTAAACTGCATTTGCAAACCAAGAATGCAACGAGAAACTGTCATATCTGGAACACCACATTCTCTAAAATATCAGGTAAATGGTAACTATCTTTACTATCTGCAAAGTAGGAAATGAGGATGATGAGACTATGGATAGAACCAATACAATTGATAAGTCTTACTTCTTTTTGAACCGATCGAGAAGTTGACTTTATCACCGAATCTCGGTTCACAACCTTATTGTTTAACTGAGATGGGCTCAGATTGAAGTTACTCTCTGCTGGACTAGCTCTATCTTCCAAACAACTGGAATGACAATCCTACACAAAGTTGCATTATCCTTAATTACATTCCGACTTATCAGCAAAGCAAAATAATGGTACAGAAGTAAATTTCTCGTTTTATTATATTTCCCATCTATGCTTCTTGAGATAGAAGTTGGCACGTGATACAGAAGTTGGCACGTGATACGAGGCACATATGTAACAGGAGCCATAATGATTGGAAATCTTTGTCAGTTTAAATGGAATGTACGAGATTAATTATTATATTGAGGAGAATGAGTAAGCAAGAGATATACCATAAGAGCCATTATGTTCTCTCTTGGACGGCTTCTCCGGACATGGGAAACATAAGGAACCTCAATTTCAGATCCAGCAAGAGACACCATCCTGGTGACGGCAACTCTCTTCCCTGAGGAGACGCTGATAGACCTGACCTCAGATTTTTCGGATAACCTCTGATCTTTTGAAGGAATCATAGACTTGTCATTTTGCTGTTTTTCATCTGTTTCTGATAGTTCTTCAATGTATCTTCGTGTAGGCTTCCTAACTCGTTTTGCAGCCCTCTGTTCACTGGAATAATCCTCACTAGCGTAATAGTGGTTGCCACTGAGAATATGGCCAGAAGCATTTGACTGTGCATTCACATGATCAGCACGCGATGGCACATCTTTCGGTTTAGTAGCTCTTACATCATCACCCATATCCTCGCTAACGACATTAGTCACATCATTGGTCTTCTCTTGATTTCCTACTAACTTGTTATCTTTTATTGTCAGGTTTGTTGTTGGTACATCACAAGTGTTAATAAGTCCCATTGCAATCCTCCTTTTGAGCCACGTCTTGTCCTTAACAGTTGTCTCACGGCCAAACGTTGCCCTGAATGTTTCTTGCAGTGCTTTAATCGGTAAATTATCCAAGCAGATCTCACCTCTAACTCTAGAAAAATCAGGTTTTCGAGCAGCTACAGACAATTCAGTTTCTTTGGGACAAGCTGCTGTGTCTGAGCATGGTTCAATCTTATTAGATTGATTCAGATTGCATCCATTCTGAGCGTTTGATGAGAAAGTTATGGGTTCCTGCAGCAAAGTTTCATGGTAGACTTGATCCTCCTCAAGTAAGTTGTTTTCATTAGAACACACGATGTTAGCATCTGGAGGAGTAGAAGGCATCTGAGATCCATGTACATTGCCAAGCCTCTCGTCCTGTTCGACCTTTTGCAACATCTCCTCGTTATACTGCAAAAAACTCAAAGGTGGAGCAAATCTGATGAGTAAGGCCATCTGGTCTCTGATAGAGTTCTTATGAAATTTTGGACATTAAAACATTAAGAATCAGAAATAAGAAATAGTAATTGTAGAAAGATACAACGCTACAAATTAAAATTCTGTTTTCGACATTTATGAAATGGAACTAACCTCTGATCGAGACTTCGCCTGGTTTGTATATGGTTGCACATTGTCAGACTGCAATAAACTTGAATTGATAGCTGAAAGAATAAAAACTTTATCACCAATATGCAAATAAACAATAACCGAATCCTGAACATCAGATAGAGAAAGCTGCAGAGACATAAGCATATTTATAGTTTGATATACATCTACAGTTTGGTTAAGAAACCCAACAGTTTGGCTCTCCCTCTAATTCCCATCTAGGATAACCACTCTGTGTAACTATAGGAAATGTTTAGAGAAGTGCATTTGGATATACGATGTATTCCCGAGCATAGAAACAAATGTTCCCCGAGAAGAGGAGCATAATTACAGCTAAAGTAACATAGGATTCTAAACAAGAGCGGTTCAACATGTATAGGCCTATGAGAACCAAACCTTCTGAACTTTCAAGCTGGACCAACCAAGAAGGCAACCCTTCAGCTGGAAGGTAGCCTACAGTCTGACAAGCATCTGATGCAATATGCATATTTGTCTCATTGACCTCCAAATTTTCTTCATCGGTTGCAAGGTAGCCTACAGTCTGACAAGCATCTAATGCAATATGCATATTTGTCTCATTGACCTCCAAATTTTCTTCATCGGTTGCAAGGTAGCCTACAGTCTGACAAGCATCTGATGCAATATGCTTATCCGTATCATTGACCTCCAAAATTTCTTCATCGGTCGCAGGCACTAGTCTCCCATCTCCTGCAACCTAACCATTTCCATAAACCACCCAAAATAAGATTTTGAAAGGCTAATATATATAGTCATAGTAGATAGACTTCTCAAATCCAGAAGACGCAAACCCCTATTTTAGGATTATTTTTTTCCTGTTCTAACTTGGAAGAAGTTCACAGAAGTCAGAAGCCACACACGAAAATCTTAGAAATTATATCAAAACAAGAGGCCCAGTATAAGAGCGACATTGAAAAGAACACATTTATAGCCATACCCGCACAAGCTTGTAGGCAACAGGATTTCCAATCTGATTTGTTGAAGAAAACGGTGTGATCCTTCTTGTCTGAGCACTGCCCTCAAACATCTCTCTGCAGTCCTCAATAGTTCCAACCACAGTTCCCATCGTAAATCCAACTTAAACACACAGTCTGAAAATCCCAAACAGGAAAAAGTAAATAAATTGACAAATGCTCAATATATATATTCTTCAAATAAGAACGAAAAAATACCAAAGGATATTGCAGTCGTATAGATAACTTGACCAAAGAAAGAAACTTTTTCTGAATGTGTAGTCCAAAACTATTTGCAAATTTGGATTATACCAAATGACAGCATCTCTGTACAATTTCACACCAAAAACCAAAACACAAAACGGACTCTCATTCAAATAATACCATCAGACGAAAACAAAGCAGTCCCAAAGTGAGAAGTATCTATTATCAAACAAAGGTGAGGCCTTTGAAGAGGAAAGGATAACACTTACGTATACCAAATTATAAAAAATAAAAAAAAAGACTAAAAATTTGAACTGCCCATCTTGAAATTCCAAAGAACTCACAAGTTTCACAATTGAAAAACAAAGACTTTTGCATTCTCAATCAAAATTCAATCGAAATTTTCGGTATATTCGAATACAACACAAAACTACAGCCAAAGAAAGAACGAAATCAAAGCTTGAAAGTACAGAAACGAATAAAAAAAGTTGGGAATTTATCATGCTTACCACCGGTTTTTGTCGCCGGAGAGTGACAATTACAGCAAAAAGCGATTGAATTACACTTTCTGGTAACCTTGAAGCGTCGGAGAAGAAGTCATGTCTAAGAAACGGATTCGTCGTCGATGAACTCAGAGGAGAAGGTTCTAGGATAAGCAAAAAAAGGTTAAAGAAATTTGGGAAATTTTGGTGCTGCTTTTTGTTGGCTCTCTTTAGGCTTTTTCTAGTGCTTAGAGCAAATTAACAGGTCCGGACTCCAAACCGTTTTATTAACTCAAAATCTTTATTTTGAAATCCGTATACTTATGTTTTGCGCAGCTTTGGTCCGACCGATATCGAAGCATTGCCCACGTCAGTAAAATAGCTTAATATGCCAAAACATAGCAAACTACGTCCCGTTTAGGTCCCGTGTGAAAGAACGCCGTGTCGTCTTCTATATCTAGACCAGGACTGCACGCCGTCTAAGAGTTTTACAAAACGAAATCGACACTCATGGAGTAAGTAGGTGTTTCACTATTTTGGTTAGTCCAGATTTTATCACTGTTAATTTATAGCTAAATTTATACTTTTTCCGTCTCAGATTGTTAGATGCTTCGGATATATTTTTGATATATGTTGTGAGAAACACCCAAAACATCTAATAATTTGAAAAAGAGAGTACATGATAGTTTTTTACAAACAAGTTTGGTTCTTTACAGACAAAACCAAGAATTGTGTACAAAGATTCAATGCTAAACAACGTCCATGATCCTTCAGACCTCATTGTGGACTTTTCTTCTCTTGCAACAATGATCATTTTGCTGCATCTTGAATGGAAGTTGTATGCATGAGTAGATGCATGAGTAGCCTCCAACAATGGAAACTTGAAAAAAACATTAAACACAAACCCATCAAGGGTAAGCAATAGCACCAAGTTACCATTGTGATTACTGATTAGGTTGGAGTAGATTGAACAATGTTGAGGTACTAAGCTATAAGCATCAAACCACATCAACTTTAGTGGATCTTATACTTCAGCTCTGAAACGTGCAATCGAAAAGAATTGTAATGGAAAAGCTTAGAAATTCAAAACAGATTTTCAAACATCAGTCTATTGGAAGTTGGACAAAGATCATGACTAGTATATAAAAGATATGAGTCAATCTACTCATTGCCAATTGGTTTGAAGTTGGAAACCCATATTCTAATATAGTCGAGTAGAACAAATGTCAACTATGTAAGGTGCTTCCGAACTCCCAAGAACTTGGATATAGATAGTTCAGAGAGACTATAAACTCCATTTTCAATATAAGCATCGTCACTGGATCTTCTTATACCATCAAAATCTGGTGTAAGGATTAAGTAGGGATGGATCAATGCTAAGATAACAAGCAACAAATAAAAAAATCATCGTAAAATAAGAGTTTTTTATGAAAAGAATATCAAGAGGGAGTTCAAATCAAGATTTATATGTCATTGCTTCCTTGAAGTAGAAGCAAACAACAAAATCAAGAAAGATAAGTCTCTGATGAAAAAGGTTAATGGATAAGCTTTGTGATAATATCATATATGTTCCTTTTCTATTTCAGTTAAAGCATTCGAACGAAGATCTCAAAGCAAAGAACGATGATGACTACTAATGCAATCTCAAGTAAGAATTATAAGCGACATCATAATAATTACTAGTCAGTAAGGAATATACTATAATAATTATTTATAAACGAAAACATTTATAAATAAAGAGACTCATCGAAGACATGACGAAAAAGAGAAGAAAATTAGAAACTAGTAAGCAAACATTTATCAACTGTGAAATAGAAGAAGAAAGTCCCAATCTTTATCAGCAGAAGAGCGTTGAGATAAGATTGCAAAATGAAAGGCCTTGCTCTGGACACCTTGCACAGATAGATATAAAGCGTCACAACAATCTTATCCGATCCAACAGCAGTTTTTGTAATTATTCCGGTTTAGAGAACCTCTTTCTCATCTAGAGGGTTACACGTGAACCGCTGGGAGATTACAGTAGCTAGTAAGGTAAGGACGAAACCTTATCTTTGCAGTTGCAGACATGGCGGGTACTTCTCTTCCTTCGTGTCTCTTCAGTCAAGGACCTTCGTTACTCTTCTCTTCTTCGAATCAGGTCTCAGAAGCTAAATGTCGAATTGTGGTAACACCTGGAAAACGTTGTCTTGTTCGTTGTTTGGCTAAGAAGAAAAAAATCAGTTTTGTAGATCAGATTCTCGATTATATCGAAGGTATTTTCAGTTTCATGGAAATTAGAATTTTAAATTTTTTGTCCGAAAAACGTTTTGGACTTTTATTGGTACTGTTGTTGTCTTCAGTTTGGTTAGTGTGTTGTTTCTTGTTTTAAGGCGGTCCGAAGCTTAGGAAATGGTATGGAGCGCCTGAACTTCGGCCAAAGGATGGATCTTTAAGTGGGGATGACGATGAATTTGAAGGTATAATTGAAAACAAAATGCAAGATAATAACTAAAAGGGTTGAATTGGAATCTCAGAGTTTAAACATGCCCCTTTATCTGCATTTCTCTATCTCATTTGGAACCTATGAAGCAGAGGAAGAAGATGATGATCGTGATGGAGAAAAAGACGCTGTTTTTGTAACGGATGGAGACAGTGATTTGGGTCAGGTGTGTGTTTACAGGCTTTTTTTTTTTTTTTTTTTGTATGAATGTAAAATTTATTCACAAAAAAAACGTTTGTACAATGAATGTGACCTTGAGAGTTTGAAAGTTTGAACTGAAAAAGAAACCTTAAAAAATCTAAAACAGAGTAAGAGGTCTAACGGATACAGAGTGCTAAACCAATAGCGTAGCCCCTCTTCATACATAGTTTTACCTGACATTTGAATGGAGCTGAAGCAGTTTCTAACATTCTAGTCAATAATTCTTGCAAGCTTGGTAGATAGTATAGGAGTCTCCCCATGACGCCTCCCATTGCGTTCTCTCCACAAACTATGAATCGTTATTGAATCATCATAATGCATACATTGGATGCAACAAGGTGAAAGTTAAAAAGTGAAAGTGAGAAGTGTTAATTTTTAGCTGATGTAGATGATTATACTGCAACTGATTGTGAAAGGGACTCCGGTTAAAGCACTTGTGAAAGACAAACGGAAGGCTTTGGACGCTTTTGGAGCTTATGTTGAGGTTGGTTCACTGAATATATACTTCCAGTTTTGTCTGTTTGTTTCTCTTCACTTTGGCAAACATTCAGTGGAATTTAAAAATGTGAAGTTGACGTCTGGAGATGCAAGCGACGAGCGTTTCTTAAGGAAAGCTTTTAAAGGCGTTGGTGCAATCATATCCCCAACTGTATGTTTAACCAAGCCCTTCACCATTCGAAAAGATCGATTTGTACATTGATCTATAACATCAAACATTCTTTCTTTCCTTGGCAGGAAGGTTTCTTATCTAATGTCAAGAGTTTAAGAGGTGTAAAACATGCAGTTCTCTTGTCTCAGGTAAGGATATATCTCCATGACTTTACTTATGTCATGCTCAATTCCATATTATGAGGATTAGACAGTTATTAGTGATTGTACAAGCAATCTTGCAAGGCTTAGAAGTTGGAATTGTCTTTTCTGGCATTTTTTGTGTATGTGAGATCATGGTTTTAATGAAGCTGCAGTTGTCTGTTTATGAAACCAGCGGTGGAATTCAAGCTATGATGAATAACAAAGCAAAAAAACTGGCCGAGCAAGATGAAAACGCCGTTATATCGTCGAATGTCCCTTATACGATCATTCGAACAGGCAAGCTAGAGAACATTCCTGGAGGGAATCAAGGCTTCAACTTTAGCGCGGTAAAGTCATCTTATAATTGATAAACCGATAACACAAAACATGTGTTCACTTCACCGCTTGGTTTTCAGCAACATTTTTATGAATGAAATAGGGTGTTGCAGCCAAAGGAAGCATAAGCAAGGAAGATGCTGCTCGTATATGTGTTGAAGCTCTAAGTGTGATCCCACCAACAGGGTTGATATTTGAGGTAGAAATATAACATTCTTTGCTTTTCTAGGACAAATGAAAAACCAGTAAACAGTTTGGTTACTCATGAGGCTTCTGATTCGGTCAGGTTACAAATGGAGATGAAGCTGTATCTGACTGGGAAGGACAGTTGATGAAAGTGATGCAGAGACAGAGTGAAAAGAAGTAGTAAGCTTCGAAGTTGAGATGAACAGAACATCACACTAGACATCATCATTGTCTATATTTACAACACCTTTCTGTTAATGAAGATAAGACATGCCTTACTTCATATTTGATATGGGAACCAAAAAACTTTGAAAGCTTTGAAATTATTAGTTCTCTTGTACTCATCTAATTATTTGTTTCAACTTTTTTTGTAAGATTGTAGTAAGAGCAACCATGAGTATCATATAGCAAGAATGAGATAAAAGTATGGAGACCCTACCATATACATTCCTTAGCTTTCATAGTTTCATAAAATATCCAAAAGAAAGGTGATTGGAAAATGGGTGTGAGCCAAGAAATTGATTATTAAAGGTGAAGTGAACCAAAAAGTTGGCTGGATTCTTTTGTCCAAATGCCAAATAAACAAATAAAAAAAAGGGGAAAGAAGCTTTGTGTTGTAAAACAACTTGAAACTTGTGTAAAAATGGAGAAAAATATAAGGAATAATAAAAGTACCTAACTAAAGTTAAAACTACAAGTCTCTGTTGTCTTTTTGACTTTAAAGGATCATGCAAGCACAAAGGCAACGAGGATAATCATCTTCTTTTGCTAGATCAGACTTTAGTACACTTTCATGTTTTTCTTTTTCTTATTCTGATCGAGTATCAATCTTACTTTATTTTAAGCTAATAAGGGTTCAGATGAAAATGGTTTACATGTCAATTCTAGAACCAAAGAAATCACAGGCTCTACACATGATTTCTGAGAACCCTTTTTGAAGTGCATAAAGATGATTTGAGAATTTTGTTAGTCCAAAGGTCCAATTATTAACTTGTCATAAATGCATCAGTTGGTGGCAGAACTTGAAAATCAGAGATATGTCAAATCTAACAAAAGAAAAACTTCTTTTTATTATCTCAGAATCAAAGACATAAACATTATGTAGATAACATTTCAACAGAAATTACAGAAGCAAAACTGTTGAAGACCCTTAAGAAAAACACAATATTTATGTCATTATGTTCGACAACAACAACAACAACATGTCACTCCTTAATCCACAATCAAATTAGCTTTTGAATCTACAAAATCAAGATTGGTTTTTTTTGGTTATATTACCCGGATCTAAATCTCTTCTGGTTGTTGGCCTTGCCATCAGATTTCAGTGTCCCAGTAGATTCTCCTTCCGATGAAGCATCGATCGATCTGGCGAAAGAATGAGAGAGATCTCCATAAAGACTTGCCACTGTTCTGATATTGTTATTGAGCTCTCTTATCAAACCCACATTTCTACCCAAGTGATCCGCTTGTTTAGACTCGTGGTTCTGATTGATCTCGTTGATCAAAAGCCGGTTTTGATCAAGAATGTCTTGAACTTGAACAAAGCTCTTCTGAAAATTCTGCAACAACTTACCATCCATCTGGTATCTCTCTCCAAATCCAGAATACACATCTCCTTCCATTCTTGATTCCATCAAACTCAAATCTTGATTGATCTTGTTCAAATCTACAGACAAAAGCATACCTTTTAAAGGGCAAATAAAACACACATTTAACAAGTGTTTATTCTTGTTCCGTTGACCAAAGCAAAGATAAAAATTCCTTCTTCTTTTTTTCCAGTTACATTTCATTCTCAAGAACCCTCAATTTCGGACAAAACACCAAACACGTTTTCAGGAAAAAAGAGATCTATATATAGATAAAAAAAAGAGAAGTAAGTAATAGCTCTTCCATAAGTAGCCTTCACCTATAGTGAGATAATCTCAACAAAAGTAGAAAACCGATTCCATAAGATTCATAAAAGTCTACAAATTTTTAAGACCCAGAAACCAAAAGAATCATATCTTGTTCAAAAGCTTTGATTATATACAAGGAAGAACAAAAAAAAAAAAAAAGATAAGTCTTTTTCTGCTCTAAATTCAGTTTCTTACCTTCAAAAGAACAAGCTCCGGGAAGAGGTAGCAGGAGAGGAAATCAAGATTATTTTCTCGGGAAGTAAACAAGAATCTTATAATTTTTTCCTGGAGAAATAATATGACAATTATTAGAAAGCAAAGAAAAAGGAATCTACTTGTCGTCTGTAGACAAACAGTTTGAGACAGAGAGATTTGAGGGGAATATATATAAATGTTCTTATCTTTTTTTATATATACTAAACCCTTTTGGAAAAAATAAAGATTTTTTTGGTTGTACTTACTCGGCATCTTTAATTTGCAGAGTTATGGAGGTTAAAGATGTGCCACTGTCAGACATCTAGAGCGGATATAATTGTGACCCGACCCATAACATTTGTTTTATTCTTTACGTCTTATTAGGCCTGTTTATTTCCAGTAATTCTGAGTAGAGAGGTCGGACAAGGGTAACAAAAATATATAAAAATTGTTATCTGAAGTTAGTATTTAAAATGTATTTTATAAATAATGGATCAGATAATTTAACATTTACAATATGGATAATTATAATTCTTCGAATTTTTTTTAGATTGGGTAAAATTTGGATTCAGATTTGGTATTTTCGAATAATTTTATGTAGTTCTAAATAATTTTTAAAACTTTTAGAAAATTTTGAACAATTTTAATGATGAATCGAAATTTTTTTGATTCACAAAATAAAAGTATTCAAAATTAGTTGCATGAAACTCACAAAAATTAACAAAGGGAAGTAGTCCCATATTAGAGAAAAACATCTACTAGTATATAAAGGTGGAAGTTTTAAAATTAATTGTCAATAATTCAATTTGTAAAGTATCTCAAGCAAAGTCTAAAAATCTCTAGCTTGAGTGGTATTTGGGAATGAACTATATAAAAAGTTCTGGTCTTCAACCCGATTGCCCTAGTTTCCAGCCTGAAAAAATGTATGGATCTAAACTCAAAATTTCTTAGTTATTCAAAAACAAAAAGGTGGAGGTTTTAACTCTAAACTCAAAGCTTTGGTCCTTGGGACTATAGTATAGTAGGAAAAAAAGAGTTACTCACGCAAATCACACACACGTGCACTCACCGAACCGACAGTATTTGGTCCAATAGCCTATATTTTTTCGTACAAATCCGTTTTGAATTTATATTTGATTTAAAGGAAAGCACTTCTAAAGCCTCGTGGTGTTTTTTGATACGAACATGATCTTATTATCGTACTAGTATGGATAAGTCCATAAACACCTTTTAATTCGAAGCTAATAGAGAATAGGAGCAAGCCAGAAATTCACACGACGAGTATTTTTCTTGGGCTGGCATGCGAGCTTCTTGTAGGTCTGGGCTGCAATGTCATAGCGATAAGCACGATGGTGGTCAATGAAGTAGATTGAGTTGGGTTTGAGGCCACGGTACATGCTCGCGTTAACTCAAAACTCCTCGTTCATACCAAAGAAAATGCAGAGATCTCCAATGTCTTCGGTGTAACACTCAACCCCTTTGTCAATGTCTTATCTATGCACCATGAACCCCTTGGTTTTCACCTCATTTTCCAGTAAGGGATTGGTTTCCCTTGGGACGTGAACTTCATGCACCAAGTGAGGAGGAAGAAGTCATGGGAAGGTGACTCTACCAATTGTTTGATATGGACGCATCATGCAAAGAGATTTAACTCTGATCCTGACATTTTGGGTAATTCGAGAGGTCCGAATTGCTGGACATAAGTTAAGGGAAGGGACTCAGTCAAGAAACTCAGTGTTAGGCGTGAGATAGAAGAGTGAGTCTCTATCGTAATAGAGCAAACCGAAGGCTATGTAATATGCGGGTAGAGATTGAACTTGTCTCCAAGACGGCGTGGGATTACCAAGCGTACATAAAGAGACACATTTTTTCCATTTCACGGCTACTATGCATCGACCTTGGTCATGTGAAGACAAGAGGGAGACGCACTGAACCATATTACTTACGGGAAGGGGTGAACAAGGACTGAGATGAGTTAACGAGATGTCTACCGCAGGATTGAGGGGAGGGTAAAGTGGAGGCAGATAGATGTCGCCCTTGTTGGGATAGGACATGTTGGTGAGACGTATGGTTGAGTCTCATTAGAGCCACCCAGCCCCAAGACGATCCAATGGACCGCAACTGGTAAAAGTCCTTAGAGATAGTTTCATCAACCGTCATGACTAGTGTCTTTTTTTTCCTAGATTGTACAAGTTGAAATTAACCACTTTTTCACCCGGAGAATCCATGGGAAGCACATATACGGGACTGGCCTCAAAGATGACGTTGTTGTCGTTGACAAGCCCCGAATCCCCTGTTTCTGATAGAAGCTCCCTCCTGCTTTCGAGATCCTTCTGACCAAAAGCAGAGACATCCTTCGTTTGATGCTCATTTGAGTTTTAGATCCCAATTCTTGAAAACTAGAGATTAGTAGTGTGTCTAAGTACACGATAAACCTAGAAAATCTCGTCACTCTCGACTTGAATCAGGTTGTACACAATCATTGCCTTCCTTGTTTTATTCTAACTGAAAATCTTCTTTGTACATCAAGTAAATCACTGTTTTATTATTTCAGTAAAATAATAAATAAGTATCAGAACAGAAAGTCATTAGCATTGAACCAGCAAAAAATTAGCACAAATTAGTGCAAGATTAGAAAAACCCAGCTTAGCATTAAACCAACATAAAATTAGTAGCATATCATAGTTTATATATTGATCCAATTGAAAAAACAGCATGGCCAATCAAAACTGCTAATATGTTTTCGATATTTCCAACGAAACTATATTATGTGGGCAAAATCCTTGTTCTAAAGATCTCTGCCTAGTTCTGATTATTTTTCGCCTAGTCATTAGTCTACCGTATCCGTCACGATTAATGATTAATCCCTTGAAGAAATTAGTCACCCGATTACTCTCTGTCTAATCCGATTACTCTCCGCCTAATCTTGCATACCCCGATTACTTCTAGATTGTTATTCAGATATTTAGAATAAGAGTTTGTGATGTTTTATAATAACTTATGTTCAAAATTTTAATGAAAATCATAAAATTTTGTCTCAAAAATTATATTTTCATGTGTTTTGATGCAGCGCATCTTTGGCTTTGGGCTTCGACACGAATACGTTGTCGGGCTTTTTTCGTATTCGTGGGGGGGGGGGGGGGGGGGGGGGGGTTTGGTGTTGGTTTCTATTTAGATTTATTTTACGAAGGGATATACTTAAATCTTTCTAGTTGTGTTTCAGAGTCTTTGTCGTTATTTGCGTTTATCCTCATAGGTCTTATAAGTAGGAGTCTTCATCGAGTTTTGTAGAACACCTTGGCTTTTGAGAATTTATAAAAGAAAAACCAAAAAGAGGTAGTCTTAACTACCTAAAGAGCTTGTGTTCAAGCCCTGAGAGGAGGACTCTCGAACTCTCGATTAAAACCGACCCTTAACCGATCTAGTTTCAGCTTACTTCTTACGCAAGTCATTTCATCTTCTTCCTCCAGCTCTGTTTTGTAAACCCTAAACAGAGCACATTCGTCACTTTCGTTTTCGCTCTCTATCATGTATACTGCAATTTTAAAAACAATATTATATAAAAATTTAATTATAATGGATTAATATATTTTTAAAACATTAAAATAACTTTAAAACTAATCCTCGATTAATTATTTTATTTATATCTGATTTTTCGGCTAGGCGGTAGGTACAAATCAAATATCCGACTAGCGCCTAATGAATTTTTGAACATGAGTGAAAACTATATTTCCATTTTTTTAATTATTTTCTTAATTCCAGCATGGTCAAATTATGTCCCTTACTTTTCTTTTTTTTTTTTTTTTTTTTTTGTCAACTATGTCCCTTACTTTTCGTTTAGCAGAAATGTGATTTGAAATACAAGTTATCTTATCTAAAGACCCAATGCACTGTAATTAGGCAGTTTGTTATGATTTGACCGGTAGTTTCGCGCTATTTGAATATTTTCGGATCATATATATTATAATATTGACAATATATGTTATTTCTTTTTTATATAAATTTACTACGGTAAAAAAATACAGCAATAGAAGTTATTAGGGAGCACCTAAAACAAACGAGATAATCAAATTGTTAAGAGTAGTTGGTGCTTCAATGTTCACACCGTGTCCAATTTCCTTCAATACCTCTAAACTCGAATTTGGCAAATGCCTGCCAAAAAAATTATGTAAAAAAATAAAAAAAATTATAATACTAAGTCACCATTTATATAAAAAAGGAGAGATTTCAATGACAAATTGTTATAGAATTTAGTTATCATCAAGTATTATTTACCTTTGTAGACGACGTCCATGCTCCAAAGGAAACACCTGATCCTTATCACCCCAAACGATTAACGTTTTCTGAATATTTAACACCAAATAAATCATTCAATTTAGAATGATTCAGTTAAAAACTGTTTGTATGGATAAAAAATGATCAATGACCTGTGATATTGCAAAGAACTCTGGCTCCTCTTCTCTTTCCAGCAAATTCTTAGCTAGATCAACAAGTTCTTGCCGATTTGTCTCATACATCACCTAAACAAAATTAGAAACTTAAGGGCTTATTCTGCAAATTTATAACATCTGGATCATTTTTTAAACAAAAACTAAATTACGGGGCATAATCCATAATTAACGGGAAAATAAAACAGAACTTAACTTACAGCGATGAATTGGGAGAGGATGAAATCTGGAATCCAATCAAGAAACCTGAGACCAGTATGCATGGAAACCCTAACTAGCAACCGTAGATCTCTCGGATTACTCGGAACTAAAATCTCCGATACATCTCTGCCGTGTTTTTTCATCTCCGGCATCTTCTGCTGTTGTGTAAACCCAACTCCACTACTCACAATCACCAATTTCTGAATCATCTCCGGCCAAATCTTCGCGATCCGGTACGCGACGAATCCACCGTAACTAATCGAGTAAACCGACAAATCTCCGTCACCGCCACAGCCTAGCCTCTTCAAACCTCCGACGATGCTTCTCGCCTGAAACTCGACGCTCCGATCGGTGTTTCTCGAGTACGATTTCCCGAAGAAAACGAGATCGGGGATGAAGAGATTGAACGATTTCGAAAGATCTGAGACTTGATGAATAAATTGCCATTTCGAGTTTCCTCCGTAACCGTGTAGCATGACGAGGTTTGGGCGGTTGATTCTGCGGTGGCCGGAGATCCAGAAATGTAATGTGGTTTCTCCATCGTTTAAATCGACGGTTACTGGGCGGAGATGGCAGAAGATTAGGAAATATAGAGATAAGAACGCGTCTGCGAGCTTGATCAGAATCGGGTAATCGAAATTGTCGAATAAACACCAAATCAGGCTCTGGAAGAGAGTCATTGCGATGGAGATGGAGCCACGGAGGATATGAACAACGAGTTTCATTGACGCCATTACAGTAATGATGATCTTCTGTGAAAATATGGTGGTGCTGTGTCTGTGAGAGAGAATTGCTTGTGGTTAAAATTAGAAAAACAGAGCCGTTTAATTCTCTTCCGGTCTACTCCGGTTTAATCCGAGTTTCAATTTTGAGTAAACTAATCGTTGCAGTTGTACGTTTCTATATTTGGTAAATAATTAACGTGTGGCAAAATGCATGTTAATCTTTCGACATCTACACTAACATTGCCACCGTTTTCACAGAAAGAAAAACTCATATAACTTTGCTTATAGTAGTATCATGATAGTTAAGATTCAAGATTGCACAATCTTTCCCGCCAAAATCTCACTTATGGGCCAAAGCCTATTTGTTATATTTTTGGGGTAATGTCCATTGTTCAGCCCATAATTCTCTATCTAATGAGAATTCTTCAACATAGATAGATATCATTGTTGTAACTTGTACGTTTTGTTTTTACTCCAACTCCGCACATTGTTAATTGAGTAAATTTGAAAAAATATCCTCTTTTAGTTTACACTTTTGAAAAATACCCTATTTTGATTTTTCTTTTAAAAATTACTTTTAAATATGTAAAATTACAAAAAATAACATTACTTAGAATTAATATCAAATCAATTTCTTGGTTTAATTCAATATTTAATTTTTATAAAATTGTTATATAACTACAATTCCAAATATTTATTATCCTAAATATTTTTTAAAAATAATAATGAATAACAGCATTCTACCGATGTTAAATAATAATTTTTGTTAAGTCATGTGTTATTGTCATGATGTAGGTTTTGATGATTCATTATTATTGAAACACATTCAAAGAGAAATCGTTGAATTGAAGCAAATTTATTGATATGTTGAGTTGAACAATTTAATTAGAGCGTTGGAGATTTTTTTTATATAATATAACAAATATTAAGCGATAGTATTTAATATTTTTAGATATTATTTTGTTAAATTTTAATATATAAAATCAATAAACCATCTTTGTGTTAACAAAAATATATAATTATAATTAATATTATTTCGATTTTTTTTCTAAATTTCGAATTTAGTTTTTGATTTACTAAAAATATAGGTTTAAATTTAAATCTGGAAAGTTTTTTAATTTTCTATATAAAAATTGTAGTTTTCATTAAAAATAGAAAAAAAGGTATTTTTCAAAGTATAACTCAAAAAGATGGTAGTTTTCAAAATGACCCAATTATAACCAAGAAAAAGAAGGATCTTTATAAGAATATTTCTTAAGCTTTTCTTTTTGTTTTGTTTTTGTCGACATCTTTGTTAAGCTTCTTCTGGCTGTCAAATAGTGTCTTTTAATGGTTCGTCACATGTGCCTCTGGTCCACACTCCGTTACAACACATTCGTATTCACATCTTCTCCTCGTATTCTCTACGTCAACTTAACCCAACTTGTGACAAAATCTTTGGCACTTGACTCATAACTCCAACTACCCAAGTAAACGAGTGTCTCATCTTATGGACGTGATTTGCTCTCTACTACTTACTTGACCAACAAGTTAATTCTGCGTGAAAACAAAAACTTGAGCTTGATTTTTTTTAATTTGTCTACTCACTGTTCTTCTCAAAATCCTTGACGCCTCAGTCAGATTCCACCGGTTTTCTGCTATAACAAAAACCGGAAATCTTCTTCACCTGCTATTAATATCAGTGTCTACATCATCATTAAGCTCACGAGTGATCTAATGATGCAGAACAGGCAGGCAAAGAAAAGAGGCATTTTGTTTGTTTCTAAGAGTGGTCCTTGTTCTTAGATGTCCATAAAGGTTTCCAAAAGCTTATCTCCGTCTTTTGAATGTTCACCACACAGTTTATCAACCAACCTCTCTATATAAACACGGAGGATAGAAGAGAGAAGAATATAGAGAAAAAAGTGAGAGTTAGTTCTTAAACCAATCATTCAAAATGACGCGTATTATCTTCATCTTATCTCTCCTCTTTGCTCTATCTAATGCCTCTGTTCAAGATTTCTGTGTCGCAAACCTGAAACGCGCTGAAACCCCTGCGGGTTACCCTTGCATTCGTCCCATTCATGTCAAAGCTACAGACTTTGTCTTCTCCGGCTTAGGCACTCCTGGAAACACTACAAACATCATCAGCGCTGCGGTCACGCCCGGTTTCGTTGCTCAGTTCCCGGGTCTGAACGGTCTAGGCCTCTCTACAGCTAGACTTGACCTAGCTCCTAAAGGTGTCATCCCAATGCACACTCACCCTGGTGCCTCTGAGGTTCTCTATGTCCTTGACGGCTCCATTACCGCTGGGTTTGTCTCCTCTGCAAACGCTGTCTACGTGCAGACACTTAAACCAGGACAGGTCATGGTTTTCCCCCAGGGCTTGCTTCATTTCCAGATCAATGCGGGAAAATCCACTGCTGCAGCCGTTGTCACTTTCAACAGCGCTAATCCGGGTCTGCAGATTCTCGATTTTGCGCTTTTTGCTAACAATCTTCCCACTGAACTCGTCGTGGGTACTACTTTCCTTGACGCTACTACAGTCAAGAAGCTTAAGGGTGTTCTTGGAGGAACTGGCTAAAAAAACACTTGGGACTCCTTGACTAAAACAACAACACCTGTTCTTCTTCTTTTCTCTTTGATGAATTCTTGTCATCTCTGTTTTGTGTTCCTTGTACTTCTTCAAAACCTGTCAAAATTATTACATTGTATGTGAGTTTTTCATTTAAGATCCTGAGTTGGTCACACCGTTCATATCATTTGCTAAAATTAAGCATTGACCTTTATGAAACTTCCAATTTAGAAAAACAAACAAAGATATGCTAACTTTTAGGACCAGACTCTCACATGGGTTGCAGTGGTCCAACTCCAAAAACTTTTTAGATCGGTCCACTGCAAATGATTCTACATGATATGTATGACATTAACCCTAAAGAACCATACAAAAAAGAAGACATCATGTGTACTATCCTCCTTCAGTCTCTGGTTCACTTAGATCTACAGCTAGGAATTAAGAACACAATCATAGTTCTGACAGATTCTTCAAAATGTATCATAAAATTTGAGAACTTTCATCAACAATCATCCCCAATTGAAACGACTGATCAGAACAATTGGATTTACTCAGATCTAAACAACAATTTCGAGTTGTAGTAAAGACAATAAATTTACAGATAACAAAAGGACCAAAATTGAGATTGACTTAACTCCAACTGCAATGCTCTTTTCAAAAATGTCGAATTCTTCGACAAGATCCAGATCGGAAGAAGATGCCTAAAGAGCTTCTAATCACTTTCTGAAGATTTTGAATTTAGTGTCTATCATCATTGATCTTGAGGAGAAGCTGTCTTCTTTTGAAAAGCAAGAAAGCAGCAACAACTACTTGCAAAGCTGCAGCTACAATGGCGAAGAAAAGCCCCACCGTCTTTCCCGTGTTCAGCTTATTCTGCTTCCTCCGAGGAGGCGGCGGGTGATGATTATGGTGTCTTCTTTTCTGTCGCCATTTTCTTCTTCGGTGATGATGCTTCTCGTGAATCGCCTTGTTGCTCTGAACGACCCTTACCGGAGGCGGCGGTGGAGTTAAGGATGGTAGCGGCGAAGGCGGTGGTGGCGGAGGAGTGATGGAAGAATCTTGTGATTGTGAGTCAACGAAGATAGAAGCAGAGATGAAGAAGAAGACGAAGCACAAAAGAAAAAGTCTCAAACTTTGTAATGGTGGTTCCATTGATAGAATTCGAGAGATTTACAGAGGAAAGCAAAGTGAGATCTCGAAATTAGTGTTCGGGTTTCAAAATCTCAGAAGAATGAAATTAGAGTTTCTCGATTTGAGAAAAGAAAAGAGAAAGGGGGGGGGGGGGGGGGGGGGGGGGGGGGGGGAAGAAGAGAGGAAAGATCCGGTGGCTCCAACCCACGTTTGGATTCGGGCTGTTTTGGATCTATTCTTTTATAACTAAAGGCCCAATCATCACATCCTTCATTGTGTGCGTGTGTGAAGTTTATTTATTTATCTAATTCTTATGTGCAGTTTATTAAGCATACACTTGCTATTGATTTGATTGGCCTGCGGTACTATAAACGATGGATCTGAATATTAAACATTATTATATCTATAACAAAAATTGTTTTTGTCCAAGTATACATAATATGTTCATGGTCATTGGTGGTCACACTTACAAAAATATTTAGACGTAGACCAAAAAAAAAAAAGAGATTCAAATGTGATTGTTTCATAATCTAGCAAATTTTATATTTTCAGATAAATTTATCTGTCTCTATCTATAATATTCTGACCAATAAATGGTGAAATCCTCAATCAAACAGTTGAATTCATCAAGCTTTTTTATTTTAAAAAAACATAATTTCTTTGAAAAACAATTACAGCTATGAATAGAACTTAAAGGTTACTGATGGCGAGTTATAGTAGTTTTAACTTTTAAATGACAATTGCGATAAAAATTTTGTTATTTTTAAATTACTTTTCAGTAATAATTGAGGGGAATGCTGGGATGGAAGAGACACACGTAAAGTGGATTCTGATGAAATCATTTATCTGTGAGGTATGGAGCCGATTTAATAAAGCTACACACCTTCGTCATCAAAATATATATTTAAAGCAATTTACTAACATACACAGACATATATGTATGTGTATGACCCAAATGACTACTAGCTTAGACTCGAATAATCTATGCATGTGGCCAAATTGCGTCGCATTGAGGAATTAGGATTTCTTATTCTTATTCTTAATATGATCATAAGTACACTGCACAATATAACAAATATATATAGTATATATAATATATGTATATGCATTAATGCGTGCAATGCAACATACATGCATCTATGTAATTGTATCCAACAAATATACATACAAAGGCTTGGACGGACTCGATTATAGTTAAGTAAGTTAAGATTCAACAAATATTTATGTAAGCAACAATTCAGACACGTACGACTATAAAAGTCCGAAAACCTTAATCCCCTACGCTGCTTATATAACTAACTAGCTTGATACGTGTTCAAAATCAAAGGCATTGGACAGATTCAACTATAAGTTAAGTTTCACTTTGTAACGCTTTTTCTTAAAGTACGACGACGACAGAAGAAGGCACACAAATTGAGGAATCGCCTCGCCTCTCCTTGACTTGGTCCAGTTAATAAATATTAGGAAATACTCCTACTAATTAACACTTTTGTTATCGAGTATCGATAGTGGATGCATTAACTGTTCAACTGAAAATACATACGAAATTCAATTATAAAACCAACAATTTTCATTTTTAATTCATGCCCAAAAAAATAACATTTCAATCAAAGGATATCATAATCATAAATAATAATCCTGGATTCTGATAACCTAATTTGCTAAAAATGTTGTATATATAGGCCTAACTTAGTACAACTTTTATTAAACCATAATGATTAAAAAGACTCGACGAACTTATACTATACTATATTATTAAATTATAGGTTCCTCAACCCAACCGTGGGAATAGTCTCTCCGGCGAAGAGTTTCACGTTGGTCGTCATTGGCCGGTGGCAGGGCTGGTGGGAGAACGTTTGGCCTGGTCGCTATTGACGATCGCAGAGCTTGAACATATCCTCTTCACGTCGTACCTGCTTATATCGAAATTGGTTACAGCGTTTAAGCCTCTGAATTTAATTGCCGCGATATCATACGCCTCCGCTGCTTCTACTTGCGTGCCTTCATCACAGTTGCAAAATGTTAATAATTTTAAAACTACAATATCTAATGTTATTTGACCATATATACAAGTGGTTCATACTAAATGTGCCAAGGTACAAGTCCTTGTTTCCAGCAACTCTTCCAATTCTAGCTTGCCATCTTCCATGTTGATGATGCCTGCATGCGTTATACATGCATTATCATGATACTCTAATTCCATGTACATGCTCAATTGCTCATAAGTTTTTACAAGCTATGTCCAAATCATACCTTGTAACTCCTCTGTAAACCGAAGCTCCCCTCGAAAACCCACTGCTGTTCCTATTATATGAGAATTTCATTACAAAGCGTTGGTTAAGTATAGAAAGCCTATAAATATCAAATTTTTATATTGCAAGGAGAGTGATGTTAAGTTACGGTTGATTTACCTCCTCAACATGGCAACAAATTCTTGCCTATTCATGTTATTGAGTTCCTCAATCTCCTTTTTGTAATTACTCAACTGAATAAAAGAGCATAAAAAACACTGATATTAATTACAAGCCAACTCTAAATAGTTCCATAAAAATCACAAGTCAATAAAATCGTAAAATAATTAAATTCAAAATCCAAATAACGAAATATAAGTAATAAAACTGTTATATGTTGCATGTATATATATTAAGTTCTATATAAAAAATAATAAAGGAATTAGAAGTGGAGGAGGGACCAGATTAAACTCACAGGGAAATTTAAGTGAGTGGTAGGACCCCAATACTTCAGAGCCGCTAAATCATAAGCCCTCGCTGCTTTCTCTTCATCATCATACCCTCCTGTAATAGTATTTCTTAAACTATTAATTCTACTATTAAATGTCTTTTTCTTAACAAGAGCTTATTTTCTTCAGACCATAACTAGGGCAACACGTCCGATCCAATGCAGAATAGGTTGTGGAAATAAAGTTTTGGCTTACCAAGATACACTGTGATTGATCAAGAAGGGAATTGGAAATTACAGAAGAAACGAAAAGAATTGTTAGTAAAATTATTGATGATAGCATATTGAATCGGAAAATGATTTATATTTGTTTTTCAACCTTGTCTTCCTTTCCTTGTCTGTCCCTCTTTCTTACAGCTATTATCCCATAAGTGAGCTTCATATCTCCCTGTCCACCTATGCCTGTATACACGCACAAATATGTATATGTGTCGACACAATTATATAATTAAACTACAAAATAAATGACGTATATACGTAACTGTAGCATTCACATTTTCTTACTTGTAAGTTTGAAGCATCCTTATTTAATAACGTACGTACCTTGTAACTCCACGATACTGCGAAGTCCTTTGTCCGAAACTATCAACCGACTTCCGAGGAACCGATTCCTTCACCTGAGATTTACCATTCAATCTCTTCCGCTTCTCATCTACCTTGACCGGTTCTTCCACTGGCACAGATACATAATTCGATTCGTTGATCAAATCAGAGCAAGCGCCATGGCTCAAAGCCAATGATAGCATCGAGCCATTGGTGTTATAGTCATGAGTCTCTTCGCTACTAAAATGACTAATATTATTGCTCGTACCACCCTCTTCACTGGCACAAGTACTCGAGAGTGGAAATGCTGGAGTGCCTTGCCTTAACCAAGATTTGAAAACCGAGACCGAACCGACCCTCTCAAAAGCTCCATAATCGTGGCTTAGGTTCGGGTATTGTGGTGTAACTACGGTTTTTTCGTGGAGAAGGTAACCGGGTGGGTATAATCTGTTAATCACGGTGGTGCAATTGATATTGGTTTGGTTATGGTTCATCGGATACTCGGTTTGATGAGATTTTGACACTTCCTCGTCATGATGATGATGTTGATCAAGGTTAATATCATATCTCCCGACTACACAAAAAATAAAGAATATCAACAGTGGCCAAGCCAACAAAGTACATATGTATACCAGAAGGATGATGTGTGAGTGGATCGGCGAAGAAGAGAGAACCATCGGAATCGTCGTGTCTAAGTTCTTCTTCGTCTTCTTCTACTTCTTCTCTATCGCAGATTCTCAAATGAGGTGTCAAAGGAAACCCCAACCATTTGTTCATCTCTTCTCTCTCTCTGACTCTTTCTTTCTCTTTCTCTCTCTCTCTCTCTACCACTATATTTAGGGTTTCGTGTTTTATATGATTTGTAGTCTTATACATATGTGAATATATTGTTTTTGAAAGTCTAGAGCATATTGATATATAGCTTTATATATGTAATAAATTATATTTTTAAAAAGTGGAAAAATGCGAAAGAGATTTAAGACAAAACAGGTGGCGGTGAAGTTTTGTCGTAGCATGAAAGGAAAAGAAGAGGAAGTTTCTCTCTCTTACACATTCTTTTCTGGGCACTTGCATCTGACTTCTATAGAGTATTGTGCCCTCTTTCCCTTAGATCTTTTCGATGTATACATATATGGATACGCACATGGCACACTATGAGATTTTTAATTTATGCATATAAAGGTTTGAGTCTCTTTTCTATAGAATAAGCACGATAACAACGGTAATAAAAATTCCCTAATTTTGGTACTTTTATCGAGACGGGCGAGTAATTGGAAGTAAACGAAGTGAATTTCTAAAAAATATTCTACATACATAAAAACGAGGTAAAAGTTTTGAGTTTTACGTTTTGTTGAATCAGTCAGTCAGTTAAATTGTCGTGGGTTTAAATCGTATTGTCGTTGAATTTTGTACTATTTGAGAGAATGAGTACACTTGCCGAGATTGTCGGGAATCATGTATTCTTTTGTTGTTCTATAGCCGAGACATATTAAGCTAACTTCAATCTATGTAGTCAGTATTCTCATGTATTTTTGCTAGCTAGTTTTAGTTTTGGGATGACGTAGTTGCTACAATCTCCAATTACTAATGAAGCAGACTAATTATTCTCTTGACTATATATTAATTACTCGATTATATTTCTATGCAGGATCTCATTAGGCAAGAGATTGATTGAATCGATTTTCTAAAGCTAGCTTGCCGTTATTCAAGCCTATGGGCCGATTTTTCCATTTTCATATAAAAATTACAAAAGCTTGGAATAAAATAAACTAGGCTCTGTCCAAACTGTGCACTTAAACAATAGATAGTTTTGTTTTTAAAGTTTGAAAAGTTTGATATTACGAAATAATGATACTCATTAATTTTCTTTAATAAACATATGTTTAGTATTTTACGTTAGAACACTTTATATCAACCAACCATATGTGTTATCCATAGACCTTGCGCATGAATTAATACGTAAATCTTATATGGATATAATACATTATTAAATATATTAAAAATGTAAGATTGCATATTCAATTATGGTACAATATAATATATATATATATATTATATTAAATAATATTTTTCTTTGAATTGGAAGGCGAATCATAAAAAAATGGTATATGGGAGTTTCGTCGTCGTCGGAAAAAAAGTGCTCTCGGATTTTGAGATGTTTCGACAAATTGGTATTCGTGAGACGGGGTCTGGAAAGTCAGGAAAGAAGTCGACTGAGACAGTACCATGTCCCCATGATTAGTTTGAGTCTAAAATGTTGGCCCATTGACATATCGTTAAGCTTAATGACATTTCGGGCCTGATATATCGTTAAACCGAAACTAAAATCAAAATTTATTAAATTTTTTTCAAAAATAAGTCTGCTGATATGTCAGGGAAGGGGATGCTGACGTGTCATCCCCTTGGGAGACTATGTGCAATGCACTTGTTGAATAATTTATTCAACTGCTGAAACCTCACAATGAGTCTGTTGAAAAAACGAAAATCAATTGTGACATCAAACATGTGTTGAATAAATTCAACATGTTGGAACAATTTTTTTGGGTCCGCGTGTGTCATGTGGCGTCACCTAATTGAAGTGTGTGTTACACACATATGCTAAGCGAGTAAAGCATCTCTAATTCTTTTTTTTTAAACGATGACACTTGCTATATTCTTATTGGTCATTCAGATTTTGGAGATTTTTATCTCACCTTATCTATTTACGATCAATTATTATATAACAAATAATTAAAAAATGAAATAAATTATACGAAAATTCATAATTTTTTAAGCTCTATAAATAGAAACTTAGATCATTTCATTCGGACACATAAAAAAAACTATTTCTACCATAATTTTCTTATTATTCTCCCAAAAACTCTTGTTTATATCTTTAATTTTTTTTTGTGAAATGGATTCTAACAATAATCCTACACAAAATTCTACTAATTTTCCTTTTCCTTATCCAAATTCCAACAATAATCCTACGCAAAATTCTACTAATTATTTTTTTTCCTATTCAAATCCCAACAATTATCAATTTCAAAATTCGTCTTTCAACCAACCCCAAAATGTCCCAAATTATGGTTTTTCACCAAATTTTTCTATGCTATCTTATGTTCCAAACTATCATCCATATTATGGATCGATGATGCCATATTCATCTCAACCACCTCATTATCCTTCTACTCCAACGGATAATGAAAATGATGTTAGAGCAATTGAATTTCCTGGATTTTCTACACAAATGACTCTTGGAGTGATAAGCGGTGCTGATGAAGCCACTCCAAATACAGAAGATTTAACCTCTACTCGCCGGAAAAACCCCAAATGGACAACTGAGCAAAATTTAGTGTTATTGAGCGGATGGATTAAATATGGAACATACAACATTGTTGGCAGAAACCAAAAGAGTGAATCATATTGGGGTAAAATTGCTGAGTATTGTAATGAGCATTGTTCATTTGATCCTCCGCGTGATGGAGTTTCATGCTGAAATCATTTAAACTACGTGAACCAAAAATTAGGCAAATGGATTGGCGCTTACGATAATGCTAAACGTATGCAACAAAGCGGGTGGTCGGAAAATGATGTATTGGCTAAAGCACATAAACTATATTCAAGTGGTAAGAATGTACATTTCAATTTAATGTCAGAATGGCTCGTTGTCCGTGATCAACCACGTTTTGGTAGTCAAGTAGGAGGAAATACTGGGTCTGAAAGCAGTGGATCTAAGAGAGCCCACGAGAGTGATGCAAGTGACTCTAATTCTGTAGGATCTAGTGTTCGTTCCATGGGAAGAGATGCGGCTAAAAAGAAAGGTAAAAAAAAGGTAAGAGTGCAGCCTTGTAAGTCGTTAATGAAAAATGGAATATTTTCAAGCATTTGAAAGAGCAAGAGTTAGAACAATTGGAAAAAATAGCCAAGAGACAAGAGGAGGCAAACCAATTGATGAACGAAAAAACTCAAACTAAGAAGATGAAGATGTTTATGAAGCTAACTGAAAAGGAGCATCTCAAACTATTGGAGAAATTGAGCCACGATCTATTTGGAAATTAGTGGTTGTCAAGTGTATGTCTACACTTTGTCACTTTCTACTTTAATATGTAATAATGTATTATCATTTCGTGCAATAATAGTTGTTTGTCATTTCGTGCAATAATGTTTGGTTGTCAGTATTCTATTATTTTCTGACAATGTAATCCGTCACTTTTGACTTTGTATGTGAGAATCAAATCTTTATCTTTTAGTTTACCACACTATCTTATCTTATCCTTATCGTTTGCATTTTAACCACATGATTTTTTAATCAAATCCTTATTTTTTATTCTCTTTTTCATTCCAACCACTTGATTTTTTATAATTGAGAACTCATTCTTCCATTGATAAAATAAAATCACAAAGATCATCTTACTAGAAAAAAAATTCAATGGATCCATCAGAACATCCTTTTGATATCGAAGCTTACAAAAGACAATCTCAAATAGAAGAGAGGTACACCATCAACCGGTTTAGAGAGCGTCGCAACAAAATTAAAGAAGATTATCCACGTCGCAACAAAAGAAAATACATCAAGAGAGATCATGTAGCAGCAAACCAAATACTGATTGACGACTACTTTGCTAATCAACCTACGTATGATGATGCAATGTTTCGTCGGAGATTCCGGATGCGAAAACATGTTTTTCTTTGGATCGTTAGAGACCTATCTCGAAGTGACAGCTACTTCACCCAACGAGTTTACGCAACCAATAAAGAAGGTATATCTCCAATACCAAAATGCACCACGGCCATGCGAATGTTAGCATATGGTATGGCGATAGACGCGGTGGATAAATACATCAAAATAGGAGGGTTTACAGCATTAGAGTGCTTGCGTAGATTCTGTAAAGGAATCATACAATTGTATGAGCAAGTATATCTCAGAGCTCTAACTCAAGACGACCTGCAAATAATTTTGCATGTTAGCGAGCAGCGGGGGTTCCCGGGGATGATTGGGAATATTGATTGCATGCACTGGGAATAAAAAAATTGTCCTACAGCGTGGAAAGACCAATTTACTCGGAGAGATAAGGGAACCACCACTGTTATTCTTGAAGCAGTTGCATCCTATGATCTCTGGATCTGACATGCATTTTTCGGGTGTCCGGGCACATTGAATGATATCTAGATCGTTCACCAGTGTTCGATGATGTTGAACAAGGAAATACGGCATACTATCTAGCTGACGGTATCTATCCTTCTTATCCAACTTTCGTTAAATCAATTCGACTTCCTCATAGTGAACCAGACAAGTTATTTTCACAACATCAAAAAGGATGTCGGAAAGACATCGAGCGTGCATTTGGAGTTTTACAAGCTCGATTTAAAATCATTCGCGAACTAGCTCGCATGTGGGACATAACCGATTTGGCTATCATCATGCAGTCATGTATCATATTGCATAATATGATTGTTGAGGATGAACGAGATACATTTGCTCAACATTGGACTGATTATGATCAGTCTGAGGCAAGTGGTTCTACTACACCACAACCATTCTCGACCGAGGTGTTACCTGCATTTGCAAATCATGTACGTGCTAGATCTGAGTTACATGATTCAAATGTACATCATGAATTACAAGCAGATCTAGTCAAACACATCTGGGCGAAATTCGAAATGTTCCGAGATTAAAGAGATTTTTATGTCTCTATATGTTGTGTGATTTAAGAGTTTTATTGTTTGTGAGTTGAGTCGCATGTATTAATGAACTTATATGTGTTTATTATTAATTGTGTTGTGTGCTTGTATTGTATTATTGTATTTGAAGTTTTTTGTAATTTTATTTGTTTTAATAATAATTGTTTGTATTTTTATAATTTTAAAAAATTTAGTTAAGAACATAAAATTATTAAAAAATCATGTCACTTTAATTAATTTAATTTAATTTTAGTCGATATTTTAACTTAATTTTATCAGCAATTATTATTAATATGCAACCATGAAAATAAAGATATTTAAGAAAATAAGAATATTAAATAAAAATAGTGGGGTAGGGTGTTGAATTTTATAAAACAAAACCATTGTAGTGTTAAAAAATTTGATGGATGTTGAATTATGATGTGGAAAAAAAAAAATGATGTGGAGTGTTGAAAAGTGAAAAAAGGAAGGTGTTGAATTTTTTTAGCATTGCACATAGTCTGAGACACAATCCAACTTTTATATAATAGATGAGTTATTAGATCACCATATTGACCGGATCTGATTATGGTTTATGATTTTAATATTTTGTTAAAAATATAAACACAAACATAATGATTGTGATGTTAAACAAATTTGATGTTTTAGAACAATCATGAAATATTCAAAATAAGATATATTTTGGATATAAATATTAAGAAGTAACAGAGTTTATTAAATTTCAATACGATACTTATTGGCACCAATTAGTGTACCAAGTTTTAAGCTGAGATAAAGGTTACATTGCTCATGTTTCTAGCGAGTGCAAAGGTGAAACTACTTGGACAATTTCTATATTTAAGGTAGATATCTACCCTTAGTTTGTTGATGAATTTTACCAAATCGTCAGCAAGTTGTGTATTAGTAATGGAAGTTATGAATGTAAGTTCAACGTAATAAAATATTAAATAAAAACGAATTTTCGAGGGTTTTGCCTTTTGAAAATATATAAGAATTCAGTTTGGCCAGAAACTACTACGAAAATTTTCGTTTAAGAACTCAATGGAGATAATATAAACTATGATCAGTTATTTACGATTGCCTTTAAAAACCATTAAATATGATTCTAGAAGAAAAAACAATATGTTGGTAAGAGTCAATCTAATTTTCAAAAATCTATCATAAAATGTTTTGCGGTGATTTTTTGATAGAAAACATTACAGGTCATAAAACTCCGCTTCGATCCACGTGGACCGTTTAGCAGCACACATTAGTGATTGTTGTCACGCGTGTTACACGAGCAAACCGGTTAAATCCAGATTGGTTCACTGAAATGACAGTTGTAGACATAATAAAAAACTCGACATTAGGTGATAGATTGAAAAAAACACAAATTTAATAAATCAACGATAATATATTATAACTTAACTTCAACTTTTGAAAAAATAAATTAATTCATAAATTGAGATAACTCAAAAATGATACATACTTTAAAACTTTAAGTAAATCAATGGTAAGTGCCTAGCCCATGGACCCAATTTCTTGAATCCATTTGGGTTAAAATCGGTTTTAACTTTAATAAAAATTTATAAATGCTGGGCTAGCAATTAAAAAAAAAAAATCATGCTGATAATTAAAATAATTTATTTCCTAAGATCTTTTTATTTACATTTATTTTTTCTTTCCTGAATTTAAAGTTTAGTTTTTAAAATTTAAGATTTATTTTTTAGACAATTTTAATATTTTTTAAAAATATTTTCAAATTTTTTGATACTTTTAATATTAAATTTATATTATTTTTAAAACGTTGAAAATGATGTGCTAAATTTGGAAACGGAATTTAGTTTTGTGCTATCTGAGAATTGTCCTTAATTAAATCTGTGTATAAAAAACCCTACGCTCCGTCTTCTTTCCGGTCTCACAAATTTCTCCATATATATATAAAAACCACAAGGGGAAATTTTTATATTTACTAAAAAACCTTGAATTCGAACTAGGGTTTCAAATCCCTTTTCTACTACAACTCACTCCCAAAAATCCGATCCTTTTTATCGCATAATCGTCAAGATCCTTACTTCTGGTAAGCCCTCAAGCGAAACCCACTAAAAGTTTCGTTTCTTTTTTCTCTCTTCTTCGCATCAAAATCTGATAGGGGAAGAGAACGGTGACGGAGAAGCTAGCTGACGATACTAATTTTGAGCCATTGTTTGACTTCTATGCAATAAGCAGGACTGGATTTTGAATCTCGGTTTTAGGGTTTTTTTTAGTGGGGTTAATAACAATGGATGACCTTGAAAAGGCAATAGTAATTAGCTTTGAATCTGCTAATTCGGCGTTAAAGTCTCAAGCGGTTACTTATTGTCAGCAAATCAAAGAAACTCCATCTATATGTAGTCTATGTATTGAGAAGTTGTGGTTTTCTACGCTTGTCCAAGTTCAGTTCTGGTGTTTGCAAACGCTGCAGGATGTTTTGAGGGTTAAATACGGGTCTATGAGCTTGGATGAGCAAATTTATGTGAGGAAATCAGTGTTTTCAATGGCGTGTTTGGAGGTTATTGATAATGAGAATGCTATAAGAGTTGTGGAAGGGCCGCCATTTGTAAAGAACAAGCTTGCACAGGTTTTGGTTACTTTGATCTATTTTGAATATCCTTTGATTTGGTCGTCGGTGTTTGTTGATTTTATGCGTCACTTGAGGAAAGGGGCTGTTGTGATTGACATGTTTTGTCGGGTTTTGAATGCGTTGGATGATGAGTTGATTAGCTTGGATTATCCACGGACATCAGAGGAGATATCTGTTGCTGCTCGAGTCAAGGATGCAATGAGGCAACAATGTGTCCCTCAGATTGCTAGAGCCTGGTATGACATTGTATCGTTGTATAGGATTTCCAATCCTGATCTTTCTGCCACTGTGTTAGATTGCATGAGAAGATTTGTCTCTTGGATTGACATTGGATTGGTTGCAAATGATGCATTTGTTCCGTTACTGTTTGAATTGATTTTGTCTGATGGATTGTCTGATCAAGTCCGCGGTGCAGCAGCTGGGTGTGTCTTAGCCATGGTTTCTAAACGGATGGATCCCCAGTCAAAACTGCCCCTTTTGCAGACCCTTCAAATAAGTCGTGTTTTTGGTTTAGTATCCGGAGATGTCGATTCAGAATTGGTATCAAAAGTATCTGCTTTGCTTACTGGCTATGCTGTTGAGGTTTTAGAATGCCATAAGCGGTTGAACTCAGAGGACACCAAGGCAGTCTCCATGGATTTGCTGAACGAAGTTCTGCCATCAGTTTTTTATGTCATGCGGAACTGTGAGGTGGATTCCATTTTTACATTCGTCCAGTTTCTCCTGGGTTACGTTTCCACTCTCAAAGGCCTCCCTGCATTAAAGGATAAGCAGCTGCTCCACATTACACAGATTCTCGAAGTGATCAGAATTCAGATTTGCTATGATCCTATGTATCGTAATAACCTTAATTCACTGGATAAAATTGGATTGGAAGAGGAAGATAGAATGTCCGAGTTTAGAAAAGATCTCTTTGTCCTATTACGTACAGTGGGCCGTGTTGCTCCTGAAGTTACTCAGCATTTCATTCGAAACTCACTAGCAAATGCTGTTGAATCCTCTTCCGAGAGGAATGTCGAAGAAGTGGAAGCTGCGCTTTCGCTTTTGTATTCATTCGGCGAGTCTATGACCGAGGAGGCCATGAAAACAGGATCTGGGATTTTGAGTGAACTGATTCCGATGCTGTTGACCACACAGTTCCCTGGTCATTCTCATAGACTAGTTGCATTAGTGTACTTAGAAAACATAACAAGGTACATGAAGTTTATTCAGGAAAATTCCCAGTACATTTCCAATGTTCTTGGTGCTTTCCTTGATGAAAGGGGTTTGCATCACCAGAATGTTCATGTGTGCCGTAGAGCATGCTACTTGTTCATGAGAGTCGTGAAATTGTTGAAATCAAAGCTTGTACCATTCATTGACAAGATCCTGCAGGTAAGGATTTGATTTTCTCTTGTCTACAGCTTCTTTGATCTAAGACAGTTACCCTTTTCTGTAAATCCGATGTATTTGTTTGTCTAATTTTTTGTCTAACCATATCTTTTTGTGAAAAATCAGAACCTTCAAGATATGCTGTCCCAGTTGACGACCATGAACTTTGCATCAAGAGAGCTTTCAGGAACTGAAGATGGCAGTCACATTTTTGAGGTTATGACTGGCCCTTGAAGCTGCCGTGTTCATATATGTACTTCTGACTTGGAAAAAAACTTGTTTCAGCACCTTAAAATACAATCTCTAACTCCTATTGCGATTTTCTGTAGGCTATTGGCTTAATCATAGGGTTGGAGGATGTCCCAGCTGAAAAGCAGTCAGATTATCTGTCTTTACTGCTTACCCCTCTCTGTCAACAGGTTTCCGTTTCTACTATTCTCTTGTTTCATTAAAGTGTTTGGCATTGTTTATGTTAGGTGTACTCACACTCTTTCCATATGATATGATTGTACCAGATTGAGGCAGGACTTTTGCAGGCAAAAGTTGCAAGTTCCGAAGACTTTCCTGTGAAAATTGCAACTATCCAGTTTGCTATTGTGGCAATTAATGCTCTCAGCAAGGTTTGTGCCACGTTATTCTAGTTTGTCCAGAAAGACATCTTTCTGTATGATAGATTTATTAATTGGTACTTCAAATTTTGCCCTCTTCTGGGCTTGTCCTAACAGTTTTGCTTGAAATACAGGGCTTCAGTGAACGTCTTGTTACTGCGAGTCGTCCTGGAATTGGTCTCATGTTTAAGCAGGTTTGTATGGAAGATGGTTATTTTTCCTCGTATGAATCATGTATTGCTTTGCAACCTGTCTTTCAAAGTTTTTGTACTTATTTTGCAACTTCAATTGTCAACTGTATAATTCAATGCCCTTATTGAAACTGCTCTGTCTTTTCTAACAATTGGTAATCTTCTCCGTAATGTAGACACTAGATGTGCTTCTAAGGGTTCTAATTGAATTTCCAAAGGTCGAGCCTTTGCGGAGTAAGGTATGAGTTTAGTTGTATGTTTATAAGTAGGCATATTGTAATCAGTAGTGTTACATATTCATTTCTATTAAGTTATTGATTCACAGTTCAATGATTAGCTTGTTCCTCTTCTCTGCAGGTCACATCATTCATACACCGTATGGTTGATACCCTTGGATCTTCTGTGTTCCCTTATCTTCCTAAGGCTTTGGAACAGCTACTTGCTGACAGTGAGGTACAACGAATATTTCAAAGCTCACCTTATATTATTCAATGCTCCACTTCTTCAACAAAATTCTTACTGTGCATGTGTATTGTTGCAGCCGAAGGAAATGGTTGGTTTCCTGGTATTGCTCAATCAGCTTATCTGCAAGTTCAACAGCGCTCTCCGTGATATACTGGAAGAAGTATATCCCGTGGTTGCTGGTAGGATTTTCAATGTAATTCCAAGAGATGGGCTCCCCTCACGCCCTGGGGCTGTTACTGAGGTATTTTGTTTGATTTTCTTTTTAACTCAATTTTTTAATCTCCATGCATGATTTCTTGGCTATCTTGCAATTGTAACTTGAGAACCTGTTGATATCGTAGCATCCTTTATATCCACAGTCATATATCCTTTTTTCTGTGTAGGAAATGAGGGAACTGATAGAGCTTCAAAGGACGCTGTATACGTTTCTTCATGTGATAGCCACACACGATCTTTCTTCTGTATTCCTTACGCCCAAAAGTAGGGTGTATTTAGATCCTATGATGCAGCTGCTTTTGAACACTTCTTGTAATCACAAGGATATTACCGTACGTAAGGTTTGTAACACTTTCCCTTCTGTTGCATATTCATTTACTTTTGATGAACTTCATCGCTACTTATATTAACCTCTTCTTTTTATTATTTGCCATAAATTTAGGCATGCGTACAGATATTTATCAAGCTTATTAAAGATTGGTGCGCCAAGCCATATAGCGAGGAGAAGGTATACCTGCTAAATAATTTTTATCAACTTTCTTTTCTTCATGGAAGAACCACAAATGTCATAATCAAGAATTATTTGCTCTCAGGTCCCAGGTTTTCAGAATTTCATGATCGAAGCTTTTGCAACAAATTGCTGTTTGTACAGTGTACTAGATAAATCCTTCGATTTCAGTGATGCAAATACTGTAAGCATAAGAAACTTCAATTCTCTTTTCCTTTTGGAGTTTTATCTGTCAGTTGGAGTTGTATAAACTGCTGAATTGTTTCCACAACTGACTGGATTTCTTCCTTCCCTCTGTATCTGCGTTATTAACACAGCACGCCTTGTTCGGGGAAATCATCACGGCTCAGAAAGTGATGTGTGAAAAATTTGGTAATGCGTATCTCATGCATCTTATGTCGAAAAGTTTTCCATCAGCACATATTCCACAAGATTTGGCGGAGCAGTATTGCCAAAAGTTGCAGGTTTGATAAGTTCTACTCCCTCAAAAGTACTGTAAAGTAGATGAAAATCCTCTCTTGTGTTTAAACATAGTTTCTCCTTGCCCTGTGTGGTGTTCCAGGGTAATGATATCCGGGGCCTCAAGTCATACTACCAGTCCCTTATAGAAAATCACCGGCTTCAACAAAACGGGAGTCACGTTTTCAGATAGCATTCGAAATACAGCTAGTTTCATAGAAAGAAAGGTCTCGCAAGTCAATTCCGCTGCGGGCTCTAAAAAGGTTTTACAAAAAAAAAAAAACTCTTTTTCTAGACTAAAGTTTTGAAGCAATGTGTTTAATATAATGTTCCATCTCTTTGCAGGTTTCTCGAGATGTAAATATTATTGCCAATGTCTACTTGAGAGGCAAGAAGGTTCGTTTTCACCATTCTAGATCAGATCTTACAAATACTGATGTTTGATATTGATTTCTTGTCTGGTTCTTTTCTCAAATCTGCAGTTGTACCTTACCGATAATCATGTTTATTTGATTCACTCTCCTCTGTAGGTTACTCGAACCAAGAAGGCATCGCAAGTTCTTCCAGTCTTGAGCAGATGTGCTGTTATTTCGTTTTGCGCTTTGTTGTGAGATTGTGTCTATAAAGCCTCCTTTTTGTTTTTTGTCCTATCTCCTCCCAAGTTTTGATGCTGTTATAACTTTCTGCATTCCATTGTTTTCTGTTTCTTTGTCCATGAAAAAATACTTAGAAAACTATGATAGATAAAAGACAGCGAACCAAAACATATTTTGGCTATTTTTTGTTTTTCCTATTTTTTATTAATTTAATTAAAATGAAATTATTTTACTTTATTTACGGTACGAAGCTCAAACTCATTTTTTTAGTTTGTGGGTACTGTGGCTGTTAGAATTTAAAAAACGAGTCTGGATCGGTTGAAAATGTCCATTATACCCAAGAAAAAAAAAAAACGAATTTTAAAAATTAAATAAAAAGGAAGAAAAAAGGCGACCAAAATGAAAATAAAAATGAAGCAGGTTTCTTTTTTATTGTAAAAAAGTCATCATCTCTTCGGCTTCTTCCTTGGAAACCCTAGCTCCAAAATCTGCACACACACGATTTATCCAGAAGAACTCATCTCTCTCTCTCTCTCTTTCTGCTAATTTTCCAGTTCTCGACAAATCCGAGAATGCCTACTATCAGTATCGGCAGAGACCGTTTGTTCGCTGCTCTTGGAGAGTCCTACAGTAATTCAATTCTTCCTCCTCCTTCAAACCTGCAACTGCTGTCTTACTCCTCCTGATTCATCGTGTTCTAATATTCGTTTCTCATCCTTATATGAATTGTAGCTCAGGAAGACTTCGAGGATCTGTGTTTCCGTTTCGGTATCGAGCTTGATGATGTGGTGAGTGAGTTATTCGATTTTCCTCCTTCGTGAACCGTTTTGTGATTTGGATTCTGATCCTTATTAAGGTTTTTGTATCAATGACTAGACTACTGAGAAGGCCATTATCAGGAAAGAAAAACACATCGATGAAGAAGCTGATGATGATGAAGAAATCATCTACAAGATTGAAATTCCTGCCAACAGGTTAATTTTTTTTTTACTATTCAGCTATGTTGGTTTCGTATCAAAATGATTATACCTTTGATAAATGGTTTCTAAGATGATTTTTCCTGTGACAGTGATGATAGTTGTTGAAGAAGATGATAATTATGGAATTGATATTGGTATTTGTATCTTAATCAATGCAGATATGATTTACTTTGCCTCGAAGGGCTTGCGCAAGCTCTTCGCGTTTTCAACCAGAAACAGGAGATACCAACGTATACCCTTGCTGACATTAGCAATGACAAGATCCTTAAAATGAAAGTTATACCTGAGGTGTGTGTATCTCTCTCGTGATAACCACCTTCTCATTTGGTCCCTTCGTGATTGAATGTTTCTGTATCCAGTTCACTTTTCTCCTTTTGTAGACATCCAGGATTCGCCCATTTGTTGTATGTGCTGTTTTAAGAGGTGTAACCTTTGACGAGGCTCGTTACAACAGCTTCATTGATCTTCAGGATAAGCTACATCAGAATATTTGCCGGTAAATGACATGGCTAGTCATACGATCCATTTGGTCTCTCTTGTATCATTTCAATTATTAGCTACCATCATTGCGTGGCTTGCATTTTGGGATTAAAATTTGGCTTCCATTGATTTATAAGGTTCCATTTTCTGTCAATGGTGTGATGTTCATTTATCTTAGCTACCTATTTCAGGCGAAGATCCCTGGTTGCAATTGGAACTCATGACCTTGATACATTGCAGGGCCCATTCACATACGAGGTAATTGTGTGTTATCATCTTTCCTATTCTTGTTTTTGTCTCTCTAGTGTTCCCCTACTTGTACATTTTGTGTATGTGATCTTATTTGGTGTATTTCTAATAACTAGAATTCTCATCAAACTTTCATACAGTCTGTTTCTTTTAATTATGTTGACACTTTCTTTTCGTTGAACTTGTTCTTTGAGCCATTGACACTAGGGTCTTTACTTTTTCTTCAGGCTTTGCCGCCAACGGATATAAATTTTGTACCTTTGAAGCAAGTAAGTCAATATCCTTATGGGTTCATCAAATAGTACCTCTGATTCAAAGTTGTTTCACGTGCCTGGTGTTTCTTGGTCAAATTCTTAATCATTTTTTCTCCTCTGTTATATCGATAATGGTTTTTATTTTAGTGGTTAAAGCGTTTTCTCTTTTTAACTTCAATTTCTAGCTTCTTCGTAGTGACAATTTAGTTCAGGATGGTTTCATGTATGTATCTAATACTAATTTCTTGGTCGCAGACAAAGAGCTTCAGGGCTGACAAACTAATTGAATTTTACAAGGTAAACACTTAAGCTTTTACTTTCTGGTCATTGTGTTATGACATTTGTTGCTTTTGTGAAATTATAATTTTTTTTGGAGCAAACAATCTACGGAAATAATCCCTGAACTGAGATTTGGTGGATATGTGTTATGATATTTAATAATTGTTTACATGCTGAATAACTACTTAGGCTTTCCGAAGGATTTTCCTTCGCAAAATGTATCCTGAATGTGTGAATGATTGTCTCTACTTTTGTTTGCAGTCAGATTTGAAGCTAAAAAAATTTCTACACATAATCGAGAATTCACCCGTCTTCCCTGTTTTATACGACAGCAAAAGGTATTTGGTTCTTCCTTGTACCCATTAATTTAACCTCTAAGGCCGATGAAGTACATATGTCTATCAAACTATAATAAATACTTTCTTGACCAATCACAATGATTTTCTTATCATACATGAATTATGTAGTGAAACATAATGAAAGTTCACTTTTGCAGAACTGTCCTGTCGTTGCCACCTATTATCAATGGTGCACATTCTGCAATTTCCCTGCAGACAAAGAATGTCTTAATTGAATGTACAGCAACTGATTTGACGAAGGCCAAGACTGTTTTGAATACAATGGTATGTTATAAACAGATCAAAGCTACTGTGCTTAACTGATCAATATCTAACTAATCATTCTACGTGTTCCAGGTTACAACTTTTTCAGAATATTGTGAGAGAAAATTTGAGATTGAGCCTGTTGAAGTTACATATGACGACGGGAAGTCATACATCTATCCGGATTTAGCTGTCTATGATATGGAAGTTCCTCTCTCTTATATTACGGACTCAATTGGAGTCTCTTTGGAGGTGGAACAGGTAATAAATACATCACTGCTGTCAAGTTGTTATGAATGAACCAACCTCAATTTCTTTGTTGAGATGTCGATTTTAGAGACTGGAGTGCAAGTAAATCTCAGCATTCATATAAGGAGTTCTCCTTCTGCCTGTAGCTAGTTTTTTCATTAAAATCTTTATGCATCGTTTGGGTGCAATGCCAAGCAGACTTGGTACTTCTCATAGCTGATTATTTCTGTGACCGGTGTCGCATTCTTGTCTGCTGTGTGTTTTCCTTTTGTCTTAGGTCTCTAAATTCTACTTTGCAACGATTTTAATCATTTTGTTCTGTGAAATGCACTTTGTACCTTTCAGGTAACAAGTCTGCTTACCCGAATGCAGCTACATGCTGAGCGAGCAAAATCTAGTGATAACCAATGTGCCATAAAAGTACATGTAGCCCCCAACAGGAGTGACGTTCTCCACCCTTGTGATGTTATGGAGGTATATTTTCATAATCCAAACCTTTCTGTGTTGGTGCCATTATGATGATTTACTATATAACTAATTGCTTTGCTTATATTTCACTAGGATGTTGCCATTGCCTATGGTTTCAATAACATTCCAACAAGATCGCCTGCTTCGATAAAACCACTGCCTTTGAATGAGCTCACTGATCTTCTCAGAACAGAGGTATTAGCACCTCCATTTTGCTTTTCGCATCAGCTCACAGTGATCTGTGTCTTTGTTTCACGTGAAGTTAACTTCTAAGCATTTGTTTCTCTTTCTCACGAAGGTTATCTATTTTATATTTGGAATTTCAGATTGCGATGAATGTGTACACCGAGGTGGTAACGTGGTTACTATGCTCGCGCAAGGAAAACTTTGCGATGCTAAATAGGGAGGATGATAACTCAGCTGTCATAATTGAGAACCCACGGTCTGCCGATTTTGAGGTTCCTCTTGAATCCTTTGGTCAATTCTTTGTAAACTTCTCCAATGGTAATGCTCTGCTAATTGCAGAAAATTGTTGAATTATATGTGGTAATAGGCCATGAGAAGGACTCTCATGCCCGGAATATTGAAGACTGTTGGATCAAACAAAGACCATCCTAAACCAATTAAGGTAAACCCATATCTCTGGTGACTGTTAGCTAGATTTGAGATTTGAGTGTCGATTTTATGAGAGATGTCTTTTCTTTTGGTTCAAGATCTATGAAATCAGCGATGTAGCCATGTTGGATGAGAGCAAAGACGTCGGTGCATCCAATCGTCGCCATCTTGCTGCACTACATTGTGGTGCTACTTCTGGATTTGAGGTATGGATTTCCTTTGTTAACTATAATATCTTCATTATATTAGCCTAATTTCTCAAGTTTTCGCAACTTCATTAATTGATATGCTTTCTCTCTATAATTCTTGATTCAGCTTATCCATGGCCTCGTCGATAGAATCATGGAAGTGATGGCAATTCCATTTGTACCAATTAATGACAATAACGGATACTATATAAAGCTCTCTCAAGTAAGCTCTCCTCTCGATCCTCAAGTATCTAAAGATTTCTCGTTATTGACTTAACTATAGATCCTAATCTCTCTGCATTGCGTTCTGCTAAAGGAGCCCGAGTTTCTACCAGGCAGGCAAGCTAGCATTGTTGTCAGAGGAAAACAAATTGGTAACTTTGGAATCGTGCATCCACAGGTACAATCATATGTACTCTTGTTCGATCCAAAAATATTCAAGAGTTCATATTTTTTTCTAATTGTGTTTTACATTGTTTTGTTTCCATTCAGGTTTTGAACAACTTTGACATCACTGATCCATGCTCTTTCGTGGAGATAGACATCGAAGCTCTCTTATAGAAAGAAACCAACCAAATGATTTTCTTCTTGTCTTTGTGCACTATCTCATTGTCTAAATTATTGAAGCTCTTGATTTTGTTTGGTTCGAGGAAACACGCATCAGGAGAGAGTTACTACATATATTTTACTGCTCAGTTCGTTTTTGAAAATGGATGCTCCCATTTGTTAGAATTAATTTTCATTTCATTTTTTTTATCGATCATAATACTCTTTAGGAAAAAAGATTATTCTGTTTACTGAAGTTTTTATAAGGGAGAGATAAGAAGAATATAGCATAGAATTATAGCCAAATAGTTTAGATTCTTTGAATTAAGAAAAGAATCTAAAGTCTAATCAAAACCCTAAGTTGTAAAACCTAAAAATTCAATATTATAAAGTTGGAAGTATTTTAAGTTGACGTCGAAAAGGTCTATGAGGCGTAGAAGATTATTTTGGCACATGTATGTGTGTAAGAGCATATACGTAGAAGGGAAAGGGACTTAACGAGTTCTTTTTAAGGGAGGGACTTAACGAGTTTAATTCTACTTTGGATCCCAGTGTTTATATATTTAAGAAAAGAACATCATACACGTGATTATATTTGCTCTAGTAAAATATCGATGCGAGATGGACCAAGGTCAAAAGCAACCGCTCACACTCCGCGGCTGCCCCAAAAAAAAATCTCATCTTCAATATTTTATGTAATGTTCCCTTTTTTCAAATATACTCAAAATTGGGATCCAAAATTCTTTTATATTATATTGAAACACCTGAAATCATGATTACATTTCTCTCTTTTTCGTTTCTTAATCTTTATATACACACATTTTTCTTCATTTGGTTTTTCGTATGGTAAGAAAAAGAATCTAAAAGTCAAAAGTATTTTACATTCAAATTCAATATTTCACCGTTAATTCCTTCTAATATATTTCACACTTGAGGATCTATGAATATTTTCATCTATTCCGTCGTTTTTTTCTTTCTGTAATCAGTAGCCGGTTTGATTGAATTGAATTGAATGCATTGATCTCATTCATATTATTCTCCTTCAAATCCAAATATACTTTCTGTAATGATGAAGTCTAGCGCCACTTGATATTCCAAGTCAAATTAGTTAAACCAACCAAGTTAGTTCAGTTCGGTTCAATTTCAATTATATTTTGAAATCATATATATCATCTGCATCACTGTATAAACAATATATATATATATATGTATGAAATGATGTATACATCTGTAAAAGTACATATAACATAGTTTGCTACTCCTCTAGAAGCAATTGATAAACATCAATATGGTCCAAAGATTTAACAGACTGAATACAATAAATAAGATGTATGGAATTTGAAAATATCTACTTCACGGCACTACGTGCTAAATGTGTCAATGGACTGCTCTAACAGTTCACATCTTTGTTTAAGCTAACTTTTTTGGTTTTTTTTTGCACCGGTGTACGGGTCAAATGTCACTAATTTCGGAGTGAACAAAATTTGGATAAAATATCCGGAGTTAAATCCAAAAATTTAAGTGATCACACATGCAACAATTTTGTTTGAAGTAGAATCAAACTTCGAATCTCGCGAATTTATGCCATAAATCCTCAATCAATTCACCGTCACACGTGAATTTGTTTGAGTTAACTTTGATCAGTAGGATGCAACACTTTCTCATAAAACTATTAACGACTGCCAAACTGTAGATTTCCCTTTTTTTCAATAAAATATAATGAAAAGCTTCAAATCTCCTTAAAATCAGATTCCTCAAGAAAGCTATTCGATGCTATTATTATTTTCGTATGATACTATAATTTATAGGATTGAAGAAAAATGAGAGACTAGGTTAACAAACAAAATAAAAATAGACAACACCAATTTTTCAATTGAGGTTAAAATATTTGGCAATAAAGTTGTTGCCCTGTCGCTCTCAAAAAGCTTTAAAATGTTGAAAAGTAAATTAATGATAATGAACAAATTGACCTTAACAAAATGCACATCTCCCTTCTCTTCGTATTAACTACTACTTTTTTGAAAAAATATTGGTGAATCATCTCATACGGCTACCACATAGTATTTAGAATTGATTCAAAAATAATAATATACAAAACAAATTTCTAACAGAATTTTCTTGCGCATGCAACTTATTTTATGTGTGACACGACGCGAGCAGATTTAGTGGAATAAGTGGAATTCTTAATTGAATTAAAAAAATAAAAACTTGAATTATATTAATATCCAAAAGAATTTAAGCAAAAGTGGCAAATCAGTATTTAACCAAAAAAAAAAACAAGTCATGGCGGATCAGTATCTGATGAGATTTCTATAAATTTCGTCACTTACGAAAGATTCTATGTGATTTCTTTAATCACAATTGTTTCTTTTTATTTTATTTTTTATTAATCTCAATTGTAGGAGATAAAAATATAATTGACGGAGTTTTAAAATACAAAAAAAAAATATATATATTGTATTTGGTTTTAACAACTCAGCAGCCTAACGGAGAAAACAAAGGATACCGTTGTCTCAAGTCAATGGTGTGGCCAAAGGTATTGGATTACATTCTAACCTCACAAAGAGAGAAAAATAATCCAACCTTCTTATTATTTTGTTGGTTAAATTAATCCAACTGATTAATATTATTGCTGACAGAACTAACATTATATATATAGCAGAAGCAACCATTTCTTCTAGATGAAAATGAATATATGATACATATATAAATAACCAATTCATTAACAACTTACAAGTGTATGATAGTAGCCCAATAAGCAAAAAAAGGTATGAGATGGCTTGAGATAGTCAAAGAATTTTCTAATAGATCCAAAGATGCCTCTTATACCTCTGGAAATCTCTAATTCACGTCATAATAACAAACATCTTAGCTTATCTATTCTCAGAAATTTGGTCTAAATTATCATATAACTAACCAAAACATTAGATTGGATTAAAAAGGAAAACAAATAAAGTAAAAATTGGAATAATATTAGAAACATAAATTTTATTTTTGGTAGTTTAGAAAACTATTTTATGCAACTTCATAAATAGAGTTTTGTATCAAAAAATAAAAGTGTGAAATTGCAAAAATAATGAAAGAGTGTTTAAGAAAAATCTTACTCATTTGCATATTTTATTCACATTTGATTTATACTTAGTGGTTAATGCCATCTTGGATGGCTTTATAAGACTACAGACTTACTTTTTGGAGTCTTCACCAATCTCTCACCTCTCTCTTCTCTCTCTCCCTCTCTCCAATTTCTAACCCTTTTCAAAGAAGCTTCATAATCTATATATATATTCATTCAGAAAAAAATATAAACCATTCATCAAATATAAGACAAAATCTGGTGAAAGAAGCACAGAGAGATTCTTTCAGTTTCAGATGAAACCAATGAGATTTTCTTGGAAGAATATATGTCTTCCCATAAGCTGCATCAATAACACAAACCAGAAGACTACAACAAACCCATCAAAGGAAAGACTTCTTCTTCTCTCCAGACAAACCTCTGTTCCAAGCAGAGTCTACATGTCAGATTTCAGCAATTCAACCATCTCACTCAACGACTTCTCAAACTCTTTCCTCATAAACATTCACATCTTCACCTACGAAGAGCTCAAAACGATCACACAAGACTTCTCAAAGTATAATTACCTCGGTGAAGGAGGATTCGGGGAAGTCTACAAAGGTTTTGTTGATGATAGCCTCAAGACTGGTTTGAAAGCTCAGCCTGTTGCTGTTAAGGCCTTGAAACGAGAAGGTGGACAAGGCCATAGAGAGTGGCTGGTAATGATTTTTCTCCACCTGCATATTGTTGAATAACACATTTAAAGTATTATAGTACAAGCTCATTTGAGAATGGTATCATAAAAACTAATGAAAAAACGTTTCTTTGAGATTCTGCAGGCTGAAGTTATAATCCTTGGTCAGTTGAAGCATCCCCATGTGGTGAATTTGATTGGATACTGCTGTGAGGATGATCACAGGCTTCTAGTCTACGAATACATGGAACGAGGCAATCTGGAAGAACATTTATTTCAAAGTGAGTCGGTTAAAAGACCAAAATCATACAAGAATTGAAAAATAATTGATATAGAGATGCAGATTACTAACAATATGAGTACTATTTGGTGCAATGCAGAGTATGGTGGAGCCTTGCCTTGGTTAACAAGAGTGAAGATTCTACTTGGTGCTGCGAAAGGCCTTGAGTTCCTTCACAAACAAGAGAAACCTGTCATATACAGAGATTTTAAGCCTTCCAACATCCTCTTGAGCTCGGTAATTCGAATGATTCTCTTCTTATTTTTCATTACAAAAGATCTATTATCATGTCAAATAACTTGAATCTCATATCTGAAACTTACAGGACTTCAGCTCTAAGCTTTCAGATTTCGGCTTAGCCACAGATGGATCAGAGGAAGAAAACTCAAACTTTACCAAAAGTGTAATGGGCACAGAAGGCTATGCAGCTCCCGAATACATCTCAGCAGGTTAAAGAACATACGGATAAGGCTACTTGCTATAAACCACATAGCCGTTGCATTCTTTGCTTACATGTTTCATGGTGCATTTCAGGTCATTTGACAATAATGAGCGACGTGTTCAGTTTCGGTGTGGTGCTTTTGGAGATGCTAACAGCTAGAAAGGCGGTTGAGAAGTACCGGGCACAGAGAGGGAGGAACCTAGTGGAATGGGCAAGGCCCATGCTAAAGGATCCCAACAAGCTTGAACGGATCATAGATCCGAGTCTCGAAGGGATATACTCGGTTGAAGGCATCAGAAAGGCAGCTGCTTTGGCTTACCAGTGCCTGAGCCATAACCCTAAGTCACGACCCACTATGACCACTGTGGTCAAGACCCTAGAGCCTATTCTAGACCTCAAAGACATCCAAAACGGACCGTTTGTGTACATAGTTCCAGTGGCAGGTTCAAATGAAGTTCATGACATCAAATGTAAAGATGATGTCAAAGTCGTAAAAGAGGAAACAGAGAAGGAAGCAAAAGTCTGCCCACGACATCAAGCAGGTCGAAGGAACAGACGTAAACACAAGGCAATGAGGTCTCGCGCAGTATATTCAGACACTGCTCTGTACAAGAGTCTAGGAACCAGTTTATATACCCCGGCCAACTAAATTGATGCACAAAAAGCAAAATTATTTAATTTTTATACAGGTATAGATATTAGGATACGTTAGCATACAGGGAACATACAAAAAAAATTATGTTAGATAAATGAAAATACCATAAGTTTTCATGAAATTCTGCACATGTTGTGATAGAAACGTAGCTTAAAAAGTGAGCTACATAGATATTTAGCAGTCATTTTTCAATTTTGTAACCTCAGATGTATAAGTCTGAATTGTATGCGTGTTCAAAAGGGACAGTATTACTTGGATTTTTTTTTCACCACAAAGACTCAAACATCAAATCCTAAATTGACTGTAGTTCACCAACTAAGAATTTCAGTGGTAAGCTTGTTGCTCCTAGTCAATGTTTAAGTATCTGGGTACATACGCAAGCATGCTCCAATTTCAGACAAAACAGTTTCATATGAAGCCAAGAATTAGATTAACATACCTTGGTCATGAAGAAAGACTTCTCAATCTTACCAAACCCCACTCAAAAAGACGTGTAGGAAAACTCTTCTGTGGTTGCTTTCGTCTCCTCTAATTTCTATATGGTCCTGATTGGCAAACGAACAATAAGAAGCAGCCATTTGGTGGATCAGTCTATTTCTATGGAGACTTCAATACCTAACGGGTTATGTCACTAATGAAAACTGAAGCAATACAGAGAACTGTGATGAATCGTTAAAGTGATGATTCTGCAAAAGAGCAGAAAGAAACTCGATTATCCAATTTTCATGAGATCAGTAAAACATTACAGATCTGCTACTGGCACTGGCTTACATCATCACTTAATTCCAAGTTCTATGATCCACTGAAACATATACTTCTATATATGCAATAAACTCTCTGAAATCTTAACTAGAAGAGACATTCCTGTTAGCTTCGAAGTTCAGTAGCTAGACAATGATATGTGGAATCTACTCAATATTTAGGATTGATTGATATATTGAATAACATTTTTCTCTACCATTACACCTAGGATTCTTTACAACAGCTCATATTAGTAACACTAGAAGACATTCCAGAAAATCTTCAGGCTTGAGTGCCACACTGAAGCAAGAAGACTTCCAAATACCAAATATCTCCAATTAGATAAAAAATTTCTTTCTTTTCCTCCTAGGCTTCTTTTTGACTACTCTGTTTTCAGCATCCTCATCAGCTTGATCTCGTAGCCAGTCCGCATGATACTTCTCATCGTATGGAACAACCTCTCCATCGACAAACGGCTCTCCTGCAGAAAACGATACATGTTTTAAGGGGAAAAAAATAGTGCTGCAGGTACTAAATTTAAATTAAACGCTAAACCTCCTTTTGTCCACAAAAGAAACCCAACAATATGAGAATGAGCGCAGAATCTTAAAATCTTGAGGTGTATGGGTTCAAAATTCGACCTTTTCGTAAAAAAATCCAGCCACTGGAAGAATCTGTAGATTCATACAAGCAACCACAAACAGAGCCAACGAAAAGAAACAAAACTTAAGCAGTGAATCAAACCTCCATATCTATTGTCACCATCAACTATAAATGAATCTGGTAGAACCCATCTAACATCAGGCAGAGCTGCAATCAAATACAAGCAGAAGTTACAGCATTTACCACAAAACTAGGAACAAATGAACAAAAAATTTCCAAAGAAAGAAGACGAGATTTAAAGGATCAGTGTTAATAATACAGCTAATCTTGCAAGTCAATGGTTCATGAACCCTGCAGCCAAATGCATAGTAGTACTTTGTGGAGACAGAGTATATAGATTTCTTGGCTTCTTCTTCACTGCACACAACGAAGCAGCCTCACTCATATACCAAAAAGCTTCGATTTTTATTTTTTTAATGTTCTTTTAGATTGCAACATACTCTGCTAAAACTAGATTTGGAGGGTAATGAAATTGGATTTACGAAATGTCTTTGATTAGTTACCTCCCTAGAGCCATGGATAGGGTTTTGACAAAGCCTTGGGCGATTTGATTACGAGTTGGGTATCCATTGGGAGGCTTCATGAGCACAAGCCAGTGCTTATAATCGCATCCCTCCACTAAACTCGGCACTCGAACTAAATCGGAGCAACGAGTCGCATCCGAGTTAACAGAACCAGAGCTTCCGGAGAACGGAGACAACGGAGCAAGTCGAAATCGAACGGCCGCCGTCAAGTTTAACGGTCTTCTGATGATGCTTGCCATTGATAACGGTCCAACATTAAACGATGAAACCGCAATATACCTTAGACCCACCGAGCGAGGTAGTGGCTTCTCGTTCTTTCTACGTTTTCGTGTCAGACTATTTAAACCGATTTTTGGTTTGGTTTTGGTTCAGTTTTTATAGATTTTATCGGTTGGATAGGAGCTGAAACCAAATTGGTTCACTTTTGTTCTGTTTTGGTTTGATGCTACATTTCGTTTTAATTCAATTTGGTGTGAAATAAACACTTATTCATTAAATATTTTAGTTAGCAAATGATTATAATTTGAATAAATATGTATACCTAAATAAAAAAAATGGGTATATTCAATTTGGATTAGTTCAGTTTTTTTACTTATTCCTAAGTGTTATGAACAAAGAGATTTAAGAAATTGTTTTTCTCTGTTGTTGATATATTTCATAAGATACAACATATATATACGAATACAATATTAGAGTTTACAATTTTCTACAATATACTAATAAACTATATAATGAGCCATATAATGGACATTTACATAATAACATAATATTTATAACATTTTCTCTTGGATGACCATTATAAAAATATGGTCTTAAATGCGCATGTGAGATGCTGCCTCATTAAAAACCTTAACAAGAAAACTCTGTGGGAAAAACCATGGTTAAGGAAAAAAGAGTGCAGCGCGCTTTACTCCTCCTCATGAATACATCACTTGAAACTTTCGAGATGACGCGATCCAATATGATGAAGTAACGTCTTGAAAGTAGTAGTTGGAAACGCCTTGATAATAGGTTCGCCAAATTTTTCCTTGAACAAAATTTGTAAAACACGTACATCACCATTCTTCTGCAGTTCATTGGTATCGTAGGTGACTCATCTTGATCATTATCTTTATTTCTCACAATCTCATCAATGTATGTTAAATACTTTGAAGAATGATAGTCATTGGAATCACAATATTTTCCTTTAGGTGTCTATCATTCGTGTGTTCTTTTGTTGTCTCATTAAAAACATTTCATGGAAAAACCCAATGAGATAAAAACCATGATAGGGGAAAAAAGTACAACCACACACATAATCATATTTCTCCCTCTACAAGTATCATCTTCAGGATATGTATTCTGATCATATATATCATTATTTTAGAAATTATAATAATTAGAACCTTAGTAAACAAAATCTTATCTCGGGTTAGTAAACTTCCGGTCCATACATCCTGTTTCACATGGAAGATTATCATTTGGTCTATTTAGACTTCAGGCCTAAAATTTCTTTACATACAATTTTCTAAACATTCATCTACATAGGAGTTATTCATATTCTCCTTATAAAACTTACTCATTTGGCTTTTCTTCTTTGTATGATACTTCTAGAGTATTTTCTCTGTAAAATCCTGCAAGAATTTTGAAGTAACATCTCTTTCGCTAGATGTTCAATTTGTAATACCAAGAAACTTAATGAAATATATGATCTATACAAAGTCGACCATATCCATATCCGTGCAGATTTTGGGTATAATCAGATTCGTGCAAAATTCGGGTATAATAAAAATCCCAACATAATTTGGTTCTGTACAACGAACATAACTCAGTTCGTGCACAATCAGATTTCTGCATTTTTTAGAAGAAATATTTTATCTTAAATTATTTCTCCATATATTCATGGTATGTGAAATCTCTACAGGAGATCCGATAATATTTAAATCATCAACATACTTTACACTTATTTTTATAGCCTTCTTTTAACAAGTACTAAATAAGGCGACTATCTTATATCTGCCCCGATTGTTTCAATTCATAATAATACGATTTAATTTCATATATATATATAGTAATATTTTCGAGAACTATAATTTGTTGCTTCTGGCAATAGAATCCTTCAGGGCTGCTTCTGACAGTTTAAGACTTTCTGGGTAGACTAAATCAAATCTTTCTTTCATTTTCAAACTGATAAGAGATCTAAATAGTTGCATCCACCACAAGAGAGTATATCTCTTTCTAATAAACTTCATGTCTTTGTGAAAATCATTTTGCTACTAAACGTGCTTTGTACATAAAGATTCACTTACGTCCCACAAGTTTTACACCTTCAAGTGTATGGACTACTAGTCCAAATATTTTCTCTTCAAGAGATTTTATACTTATTTCCATGATTCGCCAATCATCTTTCTGTGTACACTTTTCAATAAATCTTTTTCTATTAACCGCGATCTATGGTCTTCAATTTTTATCCATAACATCATCATCAACTGCTTCACTGCATGCAAAATATTTACGACGTCGATTTGCTTTTGGTTCATTTTTATTCAATACATGATACAACTAGTTGAAATCTCTTATCATTATCATTAGCAGACCTGAATTTCTTTTCTTTATCATGCCTACGGTTTTTTCTGGAAATCTTTAATGTCTTTTTAGAGATTCTTAATGTCTCTTCTGGAGATCCTTCATATATAATTATTTACTTTCTCGGTCTTGCCATTTTTAAAATATGCTTATTTTTTTTCTTTTTTTTTCCGAGGATTATCTTTGAAACTAATAGGTCTATCACGCTTCATGCGACAATCTTTACACTCATTAACAATTGGTATTGTCCTTCTAAGACATCAATTTCAGTTGGAGCATTTACAGCTGTTGTATGACTTTATCAATTCATTTAGGTCAGTAAATGCTTATGGGATCTAATTTGCTAAAACTCAGCAAATGAATTATCTTTTAGACTTCTAGTGCACATTCTTTTGTACGAAGATCAAGATAATTTGGTTCATTCTATTTCTTTTCCAGCTGTTTATTTTCTTCCTCTAATGTTAGAAAGACTGACTCACTGAAATAACAGTCTGCATCTCGAGCCCTAAATAATTTTTTTTGTTGATGGCTCAAGATATTCAATCATCAAGAGAGATTCATATCCAATATATTTCCAACATTCTTTCAAACTCCATCTTATATCACTGTGGTGGAGCAACTCGACATGTATATCACACTTAGATAGAAAATATCTTGTTTCTGACCCAAATCAATCGTAATGGAAAGAATTTACTATTATTCGTTGGCATAATGAGAATTAATGAACATATAGTAATCATTTACTTGAGACATAGTTTCACCACCATTATCAATTAACCAAATACCCTCGTAAACTCCAGGTTGTAAGCCAATATTAAGAATATATAATGGGTGGCCAGTCCACAATATCTCTTCGTATACGTACAAAAAAATTGACATTATCCAAATTTATTGGGGTCGGTGAAAGCCATATAATCGGCTTACTTTGTGAAGTAGCAACACAAAAGAAATCATTAGGAAAAATCTTCTAGTTCTCTAATGAATGTTTCCACAAATTTTTGATTATTCTTTCGCATCACTATTGAACCGGAATGGCTTAACCGGTCATGCCAAACAGTGAGAATTTCATTAAACTTCTGGTTTATTATAATCTATTATACTAATATTTGTGTAGTACAATCCAATAGAGAATGCATAACTTTCTCTAAAGTACTTTTATCGCCTTGGATAATATTTATGATTTGAAAGTATACAACATATTTTTTGCTTATTGTCTCAACATAATTTGTTTTCAAATCATCAAGATTTTCTATATAAAGTTATTCATTAAGCTCATTTTAGCTGTGAACATAATCTTCTGGATGTTCTACCATCTCTGGATGTGTATGTGAGATTCTTTAATTCTCTCTCTCGAGATGATGACACTTCCGGTCTATCCATTTCGATTGGAATCCTACTCTAAAATCAATAAAATTCTCAAATTGAGTAATGTATTATATCTTATACCTTTTTAACTTTGAGACTTGAGAGACTATAACACATCAATGATTTCAAATTGCATTCCTTTAAGCAATAATATATTATTCTTCGAGAGCATTCAATAATATTTATACTACTTGATATTGTACTCACACTAGTTTCTTTCATAATTAAGTGTGAAACTATCACTTCTGGTGAGAATCTTAGTTCTTAAAAGAAGCTACTTAACTTTTACCATGACCTTATCCATATTGTATCTACATTCACGACCAGTTCTATAGCAACTTTCTCGGCTAGTATTATTGGTGTGGTCTTTTTCTTTCATAATATCGCTTGAGGGAATATACCAAAAACAATTGGACGTGATTCATTATTATTCATCAATATCTCATTATTTTATTTAGTCACAAAATAACAAAATCATAATACTTTTAAAATATATTTTATTTTTTTACGCTATTATGTCTACAGGACAACATTATCTTTGTGAAAGAGTATAGTATGTATTCTCTAACATACTTCCATCAATGATATTCTTTCTGTACTATATCAACTTGGAAGTAATTATGAATATAGTTGACTTATAAGCACAAATGTTTACCTTGTGCTTATAGACTTCTAGTCATGTACATTGTTCCAAAGAACTTGTGGATATTTTACGGTCAAGTACTCGGTCTTAATAATCTTCTGGAGGTGATACTAAGACAATATGATCATGAAATTATGATCCAACAATATATTATGTAAACAATTAATCATCACCATTCATTGGTTCTAAATTATCAAGCGATTAATATATGTTTGCAATCAATCAATTTATTTCACCAAACGAGATCAGTTGACAAGTATGTACATAATTTCGTGTATGATCAAGAACAAACAAGCATCAGACAATAATATAGTTTTAATGCAAAATTAATTTTGTGAAAAATCAGAATAAACTTTTATGTGCAAAATCCGGGTTTGAGTTATGTCTATGCAAAAATTGGGTTTTATATATATCTTGACAAAACTAAAATTATAAAGTTGTGCAAGATTCGGGGTTTTTTTTTTTTTTTTTTTTTTTTTTAACTGAAGCACTCGTATATTTTTAGGGTAAAACAACATTCATGATCAAATCAAAAATTTCTTTAAAATTTAAATCAATGACTCACTAACTAATTAAAGTTTTACTTATAATGTTTCAAAGAACCATTAAACCTTTATCTTTATAAAAGTATGAAATAATACTTATCTTTTAATCGAAGAGATTATCGTAATAGATCCTAGACAGAGACGAAGTCGATGGTGAAAATTATTTGTGCAATTGTCCATATCAAATCCTTCGTTTAAAAAAAATAAGAAATGTTTAGTCATTCATAATAAAGTAATAAGAAACATAAATATATTAAGTATCTGACCAACATGTGTATAACAACGATAACAAACAAGTGTTATAATCGATGATTAATCAAATAACTTTTATGTGCAAAACACGGGTGAAACAGATCTGTTAAGAAATAATCAGGTGCAGATAATTCGTGCGAAAATCGGGATCGTGCGATATAAATAAAACAGTTCAAAATTGATAACAGATTATCCGTGCATAAATTGGTTCACAGAAACACATATTAACATTAACAGCAGATGATTCGTGCATAAATCGTACAAAAATACTGACAGAATTGATAACAGATAATCAGTGCATAAATCGGTCCGCATAAATCGGTCCACATAAACACATCAACATTAACAGCAGATGATTCGTGCATAAATCGTACAAAATACAGACAGAATTGAAAATAGATAATCCGTGCAAAAATCGTACAGAAACAAATATGAACAGAAAACTTATCTTGATGACTTAGGATTTTGTTTGCTCAGTCGGCTAGGGTTTTGTGCTGATAACGTATTATGAACAAAGAAATTTAAGGAATTGTTTCTCTTTATTACTGATTTATTACATAAAATACAACATATATATAGGGATACAATATTAGAGTTTAGAACTTTCTACAATTTACTAATGGGTTACATAATGAGACATTACATAATATTCATAACACTAAGCTTATTTTGAGATTATATAATTTCCTTTTATTAATGTCGTCTACACAGAATTTTCCAACATAATCAAGTTCTCTCAAATCATTGAAGCGAGATACTCATTTACAAATTATTTGCTTGAAAAATCTATTTATTTACTTATAAAAATTCCCTATATTAAAATTTCTAAATCGATACACTATTAGGCACGCCTCTACACGTAACACCCGGTTCAGAACTCGGAGCCATCAACTCATACGGCAAAACTCCGGCACCACACCGGTTCCTCCGGCTAGGATCACGATTCCTCTTCTCTATCTCCTTCTCTATCCGTCCAATCTCCGCCGAGAATCCATAAAACGCATCAACGATCTCAGCATCTCCGGTCCATATCGACGGCTGCTGTCTCTCTCCGATATACTCCTCATCCGGCGAATGCGTTGACAGTGTATCAACCACTGCCATAAATTTCGTCGTCTGCAACAAACTCGGCATCGACGAGAAAAAATACTTTTGAGGATCTTCGATAAAACTCGCGAACTCGGGATCTGACTCGTCGGGAATCAACCGCCGCATCAACGGTGGCCGGTTCGGGACGTAGCCACCGTAAGGATATTGTCCGAAGTTGAGAGCGGCGTGTTGTGCGGAGGCGAGCCAGATGATGGTGGTGATGACGGAGGCTAGGTCTTCGACGGTGGAAAGCTCTGGCCACCACTCGGCGTCGCGGTGATCGGCGTGACCTACGTTGATTGACTCGGAGTACCAGGCTTGGAGTTCGGTGTCGGTTTGGATTAGGTTCGGGTCCGGGTAATAACGTTCCACGTAGGTTCGGACCCAGGTTTGGATTGCGGACCATAGTAAGAGACCGTCGTTGGCGTATGGGTAGTCTTCGACAAGTAATTTCAAACCATGTGGTTGTGTTGGGTCAGGAACAGCCATTCCCCTGAAATTAAAAAACCAATAAAAACAAAATAATTAGATTCTATACAACAATTATTATATGAAAACAAAAAGCAAAGAAACCAAATTTAACCAGAGAAAAAAATATCTATCTCAATAGTCACTACTTTATTATATCCACTAATACGCCCTCTACATTATTATGAGTTTTGTTAGATTTAGTTATAAATTGAGTTTAAAACTTAGTAATAAAAGTGTATTGAGACATTACCTTCGGATGAGATCAGCAGGGAGGCCTTCCATATCGAACCGCCATTTATTCTTATACGCAGCGGAACTAATCTCTAGACCGTATTGACCAGCTGTGAAGCAAGACTCAATCACACCGTCCGCACTAATCAAAGTTTGTCGCGCCACGGCATTGATTTCCAAAGTGTACCTCATGTGAGGGTCTAATAATTTGAAAATCGGATGCATTGCGCTCAATTGTCTATGAGCAGCCAATATAAATGGTTCCAAACACGCATGAGTACGTAACCAGTGATTTACAAGCTGGTGGACACCAGCGTCATTCGATCCAACGTGGGCCTTGGCTAGCTGCCACATCCAGTTGGAGGTTGCATCTACTGGAGGTGTGACCACGCGCTTGGACTTTTTGTTTGAGCCTGATTGAGGAGGAAGGCTTAGCTCTATGGCTATAGGCTTGAGTGTACCGAGACGGGTCAAGAACAATATGGTTCGAGTCGCGTAAGCCTTACGTCCATCGAGCGCGTTGATTCGATCTAGAAACGGTAAGTATATGTCATGGTAGTCCACCATAAACAATCGGTTCGTCTCTACCGCCTAAAGTTTAATAAAAAAAAAAGATTAAAATCAGTAATTTACTCTATTTTTTTTTTGTATTGTGTGTAAGTTATTGAGATCATATATTCGTACTTGTTGTACGGATAAGCCGTCAAGGTGACCGATGATGTGGTCTTCGGTGAGAGCGGAGTGAAGACCTGGTCCGTAGATTTCGGGGTCAAGGTTGCTGACCGGTGGATAAGTTGTGACTCGCTCTATGTTGACTGGGTTGATCCCAGCTATGGCTTGGCGTGCGAACTCGTCATCTCGAAGCCATGCGTATTTATCCTCTACATTAAAGTAAAAAGAGTCGTTAGATAAGTTAAACTATATAATAACAAGAGCTAAGTAAGCAGTTTAGAAAGCTAATATACAACAGAAACACGCTTTTAATTAGACTATTCGCAAACTACTACAACTACCACCACTATGGCGAAATTTAACTTTTAGTGGAAAGAACAGATAAACAAATGAATTAAGCACGTGAATCATATGTATTTATTGAAGGGAATGGTTCCAAATACACACGGAAGTGATGGAACTATAACAAACCATAAAATAAAAATTGGTAATGATAATCATTAGGATTTTTTAAGGATGTGTCCATAAATGGCATGTGATGGCACATGTGTTAAACTTATGAACCTCGAAATATCATAGAGATAAACGAGTTAATGACATAAAAGCTGTCAAAAAATTAAAAGCTGTCAGGAGTAATTAATGTGCTTACTTGAAACTATTTTGGGAGTGTCGTATCTAAGCAATCCTTCGCTAGATTTTTGGAGGGTAGTGACGATCTTAGGCAAAGGGAACTTCTTGAACATATCATCTTGAAACCCTAACTTGAGAAGTAAGCCTTCTTTGTAAAGACTATCGATCTCACCGAAGTTAGCGAAGTCCTCAGCCAAAATGCTAGCTTTTAACGAAGGTATAAGGTTATGTAAAACCGCCTTAAGTCTACACGCAGCAAAAGTGTTCTGCTTAGACTCCTCGAACTGCTCATCTCTTGGCACGTACATCGGTAATGGTTTCTCCACTCGTCTCTCAGACATCAGATCGGTGTCCGTGGAAGACCGGCCGGTTCGACAGCGTCTAGGGTAAGGAAAGTCACGACCGCCCAATGTGGGACGGGCTAGTTGGGGGGAAATGTCTGGATTTCCTATGTCGTTGTAGACATCAAAGTCGTAGATTCTGTCTGACAGTTTCCTCTCTCCTTTCCCATTTCCTCTTAGATTCTCCAACTCTTTCTCCCTTAATGTTCTCAGACCGGAAGGTGTCTCGTTCGGCAAGTAAGGCTGCGTAATTTTCCAACAACAGTTAATTTTCCAATCCAAAATATATAGTTGGACGTCACATTTGTTAATTAAGACAATATTTGGACCCACCATGACATGTCTATATGATATATATGAATTCACATTTAATGGGATCTTTAATGGTTTTTATCAAGAATTAATTTATCACCTGATTAGTGAAGAAAATTCGTTTGGATGGGTGGTCTTTTTGGGATTGGACCCAGGAGTTGCAGGGGAAATGAACAGGGCCACATGCGAATCCTTCAATGGTGATGCTCTCAAGGAAGAACTCTTTTTGGTGTTTGTTGGTCACCGTGATGGCTCCTGGCGAACCAAATGCGGAATCAACCGTGAACTCCGCCGTGTAGTGGACTCTCTCCGCCTTTGAATTCGATTTCTTTGACCAGTCTTTCAATACCGCCGCTTTACTCTTCTTTGGCTCATTCGTTTCTGTTACAAAGTTTGACAAAAAAAAATTTGGGAAAATTAGTCTAAGAAAAAAAAAAATCAAACTTTGACCAAAACCCATCTAAAATTACAAGATTTCTAAATTACCCACAAAGAAAATTTGTAATGTTTTTAATGACTTACTTGAGTCAACTTGGGTGCTAATAAGCTCCAAGACGACGTTTCTACCGATTTTATCAGTAAAAGCATCCAAATGCTTAACCAAAGTTTCTTTAAAATCCTCTTTGTTCTTGTTCCTCACCGTCGCGACCGCTCTCACCTTAAACTTAACCGCCTTCGCCTCCTCCTCCTCCTTCTCCTGTTTTCTACCGACGGTGTTAATACGCAGCGTTTTAACCAAATCCTCGCTAATGGCCGCCACGATGCTGCCTGAGTTAGCAGCTCTCATCGGTCTCGGGTCAAAAGGGTTGATCGAGAACTGCGTCCTCTGTGTCCTCTTCTTGATGGAGACACGTGATTGAAACGGAGACGCAAGTGATGATCTCTCGAAGATTAGACGAGAACCCATTATTTCATTAGCTAGGGCCATTAAACAAATGAATTAATTAGTACTAATTAATCTAAATCTGAGGGTTTTTCTTGATGAAATTGCAGAAAAAGGTTTAAAAGCTTCAAGAATGAGTTTGAGAGCTTTGTCTAGTTGGTGCGTTTCTGATTACAGATAATCAGCAGGTGACAGCTATTTATATATGCCTTACGAGATAGAGAGAGAGAGAGCAAAGGAAAGAGAGCTTTTTCGCCGTCCACACGTTTTTTTAATTGGAATATTCGTAGTTACTTGTCTTTCTTTCGTCAAATCATATTTTGATTCCTTTGGTAACACAAATTAAAACGAGAATTATTCAAAACTTGTTAGATTTTATGTATAATACGGACACTTTAATGTTCAACATAAGGTAACTTTCAACACTTTTACTGAAAAGAGGAATTATTAATAATACCTTCAAAAAAATTATTCTTTGTAACAAAAATTTACAAGTGTATGTTTTATAATTTAAAAAAAAATCTTCTAATTGAGTCAAACTGAGTTCCGAGTCAGACACGAACGCGTCTAAAAAAGTTAAAAGGAAGCAAACGAGGAAGCTAATGACTTGGATTCTCTCATAATTATTGAATGACAATATTACCCCTAATATGTCCTGAAATGGTGATTATATCCTGGGTTCGTCAAATAAAGTTGACATTTCCATTTACTTTTGTATAAAAAACACCACAATTGAAGTAAATTAATAATTCGAACATCGGATTTTGAAGATTGGTTTGTGATAGTTTGATAAAACAGTGGAATTGATATATATGAGAAAAACATAAAATAATTACTGCCAAATAATTTAAAAAGTAACCGTAAATGGTGATTATGTCTGGGGCTCACCAAAGAAAGTTGACCATGTCCCGGACATATATGTGGGATACAGTATAAAATTACTATTGAGTAACATACATATATAGTGTCATATATGGGCAGTGGCGGATCTAAAACTCTTTTTTACCGGCATCAAAATATTAAAGATAATTTAATTAGTTCAAAAAATATTATCGTTATTTTTAAAATATTACATAAGTTGTTGGAGTTTTACATTTTTTTGTTTGAAACTAGAAAACAACTACACAAAAAAATCTCATTTCTAACAGTTTATTGTATTAAAATTAAAGTGCATATTGTTGATAAGCCTGATATAATAGTTTCATCTTGATAAAACAGTTTTTTAAAAGAAAAAATGATTTATATTAAAACTAACATGGAAAGTAAAGTGAACTACATGAAGTAATACAATGAACAAGGTAAAAATGAATTAAAAATTAAAATTAATGAGATTTAAAAATATAAAGGAAAATAAACTATTTATGAAAAATAAGAAACATTATAGAAAGACTATAAAACTTTGGAAAACTAGAAGAAAACAAATATTATGGACACTTACTATTTTGGTTTGCATAGAAAAGAAATTAAAAAGGACAAAAAATAAATAAATATGGGTGTCAGAACATGGGATCGAACTCATGTTAGGGGGGTCACTAAAGGGCACATTACCCAATTGAAAAAAATATCTTTATGAAATTAGCTTGCAAGTCTAATTTTTATTATTTAACCGGGGTCAGATGACCCCCCTCCTCCTAACGTGGGTCCGCCCTTGTATATGGGATTAAGATCACATGATATCTCGCCAGTTTTGTAAGGTAAAGCTTGGACGCATTCCAAATAGATGTCAAAAACGACAAGTTATATTACTTTAACATGTGAATTGATTATTAGATGATATCAACTGTTTTGTCATAATCGAGTTCATGTTTCTTAGAAAAAATAGATCATTTGTATTGGAATTTAACATGGGTATAAATATGTGTCAAAAAGAGAATAATGTATTTCATATATCGTTTGATTATACGTCCTAAAACCTCTATTTATACAAGAAAAATTGTCTAATAAAAAGATTTTTAACTAAAAGATAAATATACAATTTCCTATTTATTTGAGGATGAAGTTAATCCTCAATATCCCATCTCAAGTTGGAGCGTACAAGTCTTGAATGCCCAACTTAAACAAGAATGAATCAAATTCCTTTCGTCCCAAAGCCTTAGTAAGAATATCTGCTAGCTGAGCATTAGTTGAGACGTGAGTAGGCTTGATATTACCGTTGAGAATATGATCTCGAATAAAATGACACTCCACTTCAATATATTTTGTTCTTTCGTGAAAAACAGGATTATTACTAATGTGTAATGCAGCTTGACTGTCACACCGAAGAGACATTGGAGCCGAATGATCAATACCAATCTCACATAGTATCGATTTAAGCCACAGAAGTTCTTTAGTAATTGCACCCATTGCGCGATATTCAGCTTCGGCGGATGAACATGAGACTGTCTTTTGTTTCTTGGTTTTCCACGAAATTTGTGAGTCGCCAAATTGAACAATCTAACCCGTTAAGGACTTCCGAGATAACGGATGAAACGACCACACCCGTTTTTTTTTGTTTTTAAACAACTATTACGCCCATACATAATAGTTAAAACGGAATAACAACAATAAAACTCGGATTTTATTAAACTTATCAAACCGTCAACAAACAGAACTCAAACAACAATTCCATTAAGTTCAGCACACAACAACAACAGCACACAACAACAACCGAGTCCTAATCATCCCCTTCTCTTCGCCCTGATTCCACGATCACACTTTATCTTTACCTGCAACTCAAAGAACACACAGAGATGCGTAAGTATTATCACAAATACTTAGCGAGACGATCCTTCCTTCTACAAGTTATACACACAAGCAAGAGGTAGGATCACAAACCAACAACCAAACAAGTACAAACTCAACCAACAACCCTACAAAAAGAATGACAAACGACTGCAGATACTGGTATCGATCGACATCCATCTGGTGTCGGTCGACACCAAGACCCTACTGGCAAGAAACGAAGAAGCACTGGTGTCGGTCGACACCCACCACTGGTGTCGGTCGACACCAAGACACTTCTGCTACCAAAACGGTGAGGTGTTGGTGTCGATCGACACCCACCACTGGTGTCGGTCGACACCCACCACCTGCAACACGAATCCGGCTTGCCCACGGCCGAACACGGTCAAGCAGCCACCTTTAAGCCTCAAACTTGCTTCCTAACCACGATTGGACAATCACCCAACCCCCAGCAACAAGAAACAAGCACCACAAAACTATAGATCTAACAAAACTATCAATCAACAACACACCATCGAATCTACAACTTCCTCTTGCTTAGATAAACTTAAGCTCACGTACTCACCTTGGAAAACAGACGAAACGGCGAAGAACAACACCTCACGACGAGAGCTGACTCTTCTTCCACGCCCCCAGCTCAGCAACGAACCTCTGCAACTCTCCAAGCCACACCAAGCCCCAAACTCTCCCTTCTCTCCTTTCACACCCAAGAACCAAGCTCAGATCCTTCTCTTCTCACACCCAATCTTTTTCTTTCACAAACTCTCTCTCACCCTCTGAACTACAGCAGAAGAAGAAAAAGTCTCGAGGAAGAAGAAAGAAAACGGAGAAGAAAGAAACGATTTTTGGCAGGTAGAACCAGAGAACCACTAAACCGATTCTGCTCAGCAAATACTGGTGTTGCTCGACACCAGACTTTGGTGTCGCCCGACTCCAGGCTTTGGTGTCGCCCGACACCAGGTTTTGGTGTCGCCTGACACCAGCCTTTGGTGTCGCTCGACACCGAGCCCAAACCAAACCTGATCGACAAACACTTCCAAAAATCGATCGGTTTCTTCTACCATTTGCCTAGCAAATGATTTCCCGGTCTAACACAAGACCAATACTCCATCCAACAGTATAATCTGGGACACGGGCGTTACAACGGACAACTAGCATAATCCGAGTCACACCAACCTGTTAAGTGAAGTGGAGAATCTGCTCGTAGAAGAATTCCCTGACCAAGTGTACCTTTCAAATATCGAATGACCTTTAGAGCTGCTGACCAATGTTCTTCTCTTGGTTTTTGCATGAATTGTGAGAGGATATGAATAGCATAAGCAAGATCAGGTCTGGTTGATGCCAAATAAACTAGTCGTCCAACTAGACGTTGGTACGGTATCGGATCTGGCATAATCAAACTCTTAGAAAGGGATAAGCGGTGATTTTGATCAATCGGAGATCCCACAGGCTTGCAGCCTAACATCCCAACTTCACTTAGAATATCAATGGCGTACTTACGCTGACAAATATAAATTCCTGTAGAATTTCGAACAATCTCTAAACCAAGAAAGTATTTAGCAATACCAAGGTCTTTCATATGAAAGCAAGTAGAGAGATAATCTTTAAACTCCTGTATAGCTGAGGATGAGTTACCAGAGATGATAAGATCATCGACATATACCAAAATATGTAGAGTGACTCCACCTTGATGAAAAACAAAGAGAGAATAATCTGATCGAGTCTGCTTGAATCCATATTTTTGAAAAGCATCAGCCAATTTGGCAAACCAACATCGAGGAGATTGTTTGAGTCCATAGATTGACTTTCGAAGACGACAAACCCGAGTATCACCTGGGCGCGAAAAACCAGGCGGTGGTTTCATATAAATTTCTTCGTCAAGATCACCATGTAGAAAAACATTATGAACATCCATTTGATGAATTTCATAATTTTTCTTAGTAGCAATATCTAAAATTAAGCGAACCGTTGACATCTTGACTACTGGTGCAAAAGTCTCGTGATAATCCAGCCCTTCAACTTGATGATTTCCAAGTGCCACTAACCGAGCCTTATAACGTTCAAACGAGCCATCAGCTTTAAGCTTGATACGAAAAACCCAGTGACTCCCAATTAATTTTCGGTTAGGAGTAAGATAGACAAGATCCCATGTATGACTATCTTCTAGTGAAGTCACCTCACTTTGCATACCTAATTTCCATTCCTCATACGTTATAGCCTCTTTAAAGGAACGAGGCTCAACTGCCGTAGTTAGAGCGACAAGATAGCTGTAATACTCCGAAGTAAACCGATCACAAGAAACATAATGTGAGAGAGGATGATCGGTACCGGAGGATAGCTGAGGAGCTGATGATTCGGAGGGAGAAAAAAGACAAGATTGTGTGATTGTGTCGAGAATATAATCATTCAGACGAGGAGGAAGATTTGTTAACCGTTGGCTACGGCGTAAAGGTTGAACAGGGTTATTAGTAACCGCCGGAGCCGAAGGTCCTTCATGAGAAGATGAAGCTAGTGTTGTAGTGACCGTTGTCGAAGGAGAGATCTCTGTTATATCATTATTCGATGATGACGAAGGATCATTAACAATAGTAGCCTCTGGTAAAAAAGAAACCGGATTTACAGAGTCATCAATAGAAGAAGTCGGAGGAGGAGAAGCAACGTGAATGATCGGAGAAGTTGCAACTTCAAGATACGGGAAAATTTCTTCATTGAAAATCACATCCCGAGAGACAAAAAATGTTTCTCGTTCTAAATCATAAAGACGCCAGCCTTGTTTTCTATAGGGATAGCCAACTAATACGCAACGACGGCTCCGAGAATCAAATTTATCGCCTTTGTGGGCAAGATTGTGAGCATGAGCCAAACAGCCAAAAACACGCAAGTGTTTGTATGAAGGAGCGTGACCATAAAGTATCTCAAATGGAGTTTTACCTTGAAGCACTTGAGTGGGAGTGCGGTTGATCAAGTATGTCGCATTAAGAACACACTCGCCCCAGAATTTAATTGGTAGGTTTCCTTGATAATGCACGAGCAACCTCGAGAATATGACGATGCTTTCGTTTGACACGACCGTTCTGTTATGGCGTGTAGACACAAGATGTTTGATGAATAATCCCTTTTTTTTGAAAAAATCGAGTCATACAAAGGAATTCTGTTCCATTGTCAAAGCGTATGACTTTCACTTTCTTAGTAAACTGCCGTTCAATCATCGCTATAAAATTCTGAAGATGTACCGCAACAGAGGTCTTGTCAGGAAGTAGATATAACCATACAGCCCAAGAGCAATCATCCACTATGGTCAAGAAGTAACGAGAACCACAAAATGATGGAGAACGATATGGTCCCCAGAGATCACAATTAATTAAATCAAAAATATATTTTGCATTATTGATAGAATCAGGAAAACATTGACGAGTTTGTTTAGCTTGAAAACAAACATCACAACTCTTATTTAAAAGCTCGCTGCTCTTAGTAGAAAAATCTTTAACACCAGGGATCTTATCGAGAACCCGAGATGAAGGATGTCCCAAACGCATATGCCACAAAGTGATGTCCTTATGAATACTTGTCTGATTAGATGCCATAATCTCAATCTCGCGGAACCTGTACAATCCTTCGCCCTCACGACCACCTATTCCAATCAGCGTCCTGGTAATTCGGTCCTGTAACACTAATAATCTATCAGTCATTTGGCCGACTAGAAAGTTATCTGTAAGCAACTGTCCAAGCGAGATCAAATTTGCGTTGAATCCAGGAATAAGATAAACGTTTTTCAAACATAAATGTGATGTAAGTTAAATAGTGCCCTGTTGAGAAGACAAAACATTTTCTCCTGCAGGTAGTCGAACAAATACGGGAGTGATAGTACGCATGTCTTGAATTAAATCTGCACGACCCGTCATATGATGTGTGGCTCCCTATCCAAAATCCATATAAGATCATTATTCTTACCACTTAAACGTTCATTGGAGGTGCATGGGCCATAAACTCGTTGGATGGTACGCCATTGTTCATCGGTGAAGCCGCTAAAACCTTGGCGATCAACATCAGTTAAAGGAGAATTGGAGCTGGTAGATGCAGCGTTTGCCAAGACAATTGATGTGTTATTGGCTCGTGGTTAAAAACCACGTCCACCCCCAGTTGTTGGAACGCCTCGAGGATTGTTTCTTCGTGGTCGTTCTTCCCACCACGCAGGATATCCAACCACCTTGAAGCAAGAAGAACTTTCATGTCCAGATCTTCCACAAGCAGAACAATTACGATTAGGATCACGATTTCCAGTGATGAACCGAGACACATCACCAGAGTTAGTGTTGTCACGTGAAAAGCCGCCAGTTTTTGATGGTTTCGAGGATAAAGAAATCTGAGACGCAAAACTCATAAGCTCTGCATCTTTCACAACTCCGGAGTGAATTGTTTCGTTTTGAAGAATTGTTTGATACACACTGTCAAGACCAGGAAGGGGAGTTATAGCACAAATCTGAGACCGTATAGCTCCATGTATGCCATCATCAAGACCAGAGAGGAAATCGTGAATCTTCAAAATTTCAAGTTCCTTATCACGTGAAGTGTTAAGGTTACATTCACACTTGCCACATTCACATCGCTTTGAAGTAGTACACTCTGCAATTCCATCCCACAACTTTGTCAATCGACCGAAATAATCATCAACAAAGGTACCGTTCTGTTTGCAAGTAGCCAAAGCGTTGCGAAGCTGTTGTAGACGAGCACCACTTTTGATAGAAAACCTCTTCTTAATAATCTCCCACATATCATGTGCGACTTCGCGTGTAGATATCGAAGAACGAAGCTTCAGTTCAATGGTGAGTTTTATCCATCCCACAATAAGATGATTATTGGCAATCCAATCTTCAAGATTTGGAGAATCGTTTCCCGGTTTTGGAATACTTCCATCGAAAAAACCAAATTTCTTACGAGAGCTGAGAGCTATTCGCAAGTTTAGAGCCCACTCATCATAGTTTAAACCATTGAGTAGGGGTTGAGAGATCATAGCGCCAGGATTATCACCAGACGTAAGGTCATAAGGAGAAATTGTTTTATGTTTGGTATTAGCAGTGGCGAGAGCCATAGTATTGAATCAAAAGAAAAAAAACGATTTGCCGAGAGATTTAGTATGAGTGATTAATGCTCTGTTTTCTGAGCGAAAAACAGAGGAAAAGAAGAAAAGAGAAGAGCCGAAAGGCGTTGTTTGAGAGAAAAAATTAGGGTTTTATTTAAACCTGCTCTGATACCATGTCAAAGAGAATAATGTATTTCATATATCGTTTGATTATACGTCCTAAGACCTCTATTTATACAAGAAGAATTGTCTAATAAAAAGATATTTAACTAAAAGATAAATATACAATTTCCTATTTACTTGGAGATGAAGTTAATCCTCAATAATATGTCGTTTAATTAAGATTACCGTATAATTAATGTTTTGCAATTTCGTTGTACATCCATTTATTTCATGAAATTCTCTCCGAAGCTATAAGTGCTCACGTTTTAGTATATTACGTCCACAAATGTATTATGTCGATATGCATGCACGCACGCAGGCACTTATCAAAATCAAAAGTTATACTCGTGATTTATCGATGGTCATAAATTATAAAACTAAGCTAATGTACATGCATGCAAGATGACGTTTCAAAAGTTCAATAACCCTTCAGTACTCGTTTTCGTCTGTAGCTCCTTTTCATCCTCTCTTTTCTTCTTTAATTAATTTCCTCATATTTTAACTAATCACGGTATCTGATTCTTCTAATAAATTCTTTCGTAGGAAGCCTACAAATCAAATATGCAGACACTGAGACACATATCTATGCATAATTTAATTCATAACGAATATAAACTTTAATATTCCGCCAAAAGTGGGACGGGCTAGTTCGGGCGAAATGTCTGGAATGCCTATGTCATTGTAGACATCAAAGTCATAGATTCTGTCTGATAGTTTCCTCTCTCCTTGACTCCTTTCCCATTTCCTCTTAGATTCTTCAACTCTTTCTCCCTTACTGTTCTCAGACGGGAAGGTGTCTCGTTCGGCATTTAAGGCTGCGTAATTTTCTAACTACAGTTAATATTTCAATCCAAAATATATAGTTGGACGTCCCATTTGTTAATTACGACAATATTTGGACATTTGGACCATGATACGACTATTTGATATTTATGAATTCACATTTAATGGGATTTATCGATGGTTTGATTAGGATTTAATAAATTACCTGATTAGCAAAGAAAATTCATTTGGATGGATGGTCTTTTTGGGATTGGACCCAAGAGTTGCAGGGGAAATGAACGAGACCACATTCGAAACCTTCGATGGTGATGCTCTCAAGGAAGAACTCTTTTTGGTGTTTGTTGGTCACCGTGATGGCTCCCGGTGAATCGTTGAAGGATGGTCCTTTGATTAAACCTACACAAAAGAAATTGGAAGAGAAAGGTGAGAGATGTAGGGCAAAGAGGAAACCCAAACAACAAAGGAAGCAAAGGTTCGTGTCTAGAGGAAGAAGAAGAAGCGTCAACGAGGAACAAGCAAAGTTAACAAGTAGAGGAAAAGAATAAAGAAGAGTTTGTGTATGTGACTTTAGTCACAAATCAAGAAAGGCTATTGGGATAGAGTTAAGCCCATATATGTAATGGGTTTTGTTTGGTTTTAGGAAGTAGTTGGAATGCAACTTTATCCTAAGTATATTTAGTATGTTGCTTGTAAAACTAGTCTATGATCTAGAGATAATTATGTCTAGTGAGAGTATTTAATTTAAGGGCTCGATGGATGCGTAGCAAGTAGAGAAATCTACTATATGTATGTGTGTGTGTGTAAAATTATGCAAGTTTGAATGAAGAAGTGTTCTAAGAAAAACGTATTCTATGGTTGAACAAAAGAGACAAAAGAGTGAAAGTATGGAAGAGAGAAAGCAAACCTGAAATCCAGCGAGAAAAACAACAGAATCGAAGGTGAGATCTACCGTGAACTCCGCCGTGTAATGAACTCCCTCCACCTTTGAATTCGATTTCTTTGACCAGTGTTTCAATACCGCCACTTTACTCTTTTTTGGCTCATTCGTTTGTGTTACCAAGTTGATATTTTTTGGGGTAAATAAGTCCAATAAAAAATAATTCAAACTTTGACCCAAACCGTTGCAACCGCTCTCACCTTAAACTTCACCGCCTTCTCCTCCCCTTCCTCTTTATCTTGTTTTCTACCGACGGTACTAATACGCAGCTGTTTTAACCAAATTTTTGCTGATGGCCGCCACGACGCTTGAGTTAGCAGCTGTTGTTTATGTTCGGTTTGTACCCCTGATTTGGCGGCATACCGAACCGGTTTAATTAACCAGTTATTTGGGAAGTTAATTCTTAAAGGATACGAAAGCCATTCTTAAAGAGACGTCTCTTCAGTAAGTCTTTTGCCTTTGTTTATAAAAGGAAGATTTGAGAGAGACACGAGACACAACTTTGATAACTTTGTGACCATTGACACAAAGAGAAAATTCTAGAAGAAAAAAAGTTTTAGAGAAAGAAAGCTTCAAGAGATTAACCTGAAGGACACTTGAACGATGACTTGTAAATTTTTATCTGTGATCTCAACCCCGATTTCTGTGTCGATTCTCAGACAATTTCGTGCCAAATTCGTTACTAAACCGGCCAAGGTATATGTTTCGGTTTAACGCTTCCGCATAATAGTTTAACATTGGTATCAGAGCGTTTGGCTTCGATTCTGGCATCTTTTCATTCTGAGTAATCATATGATTAAAAGGATATATATGTTAGTCTCACTTATACATGATAAATTGAAGAAATCAGTTAATGATATGAAAAGTTGCAAATGGTAACTCCGTAATTCTTTGTTTAATTTAGATTAAACTTTGCACGATTGTGCATCATAAAGACATGAATGTTTCTGAAAAATATCATATTAAGAACCGGAGTATGTTACACGAATACGGCCAAATTGTGAGTAAACCGCGAATTTTGTTTCGCTCATACCTCTCTGTAGAGATACTGGAATCGCATGATTTTTGTGTCTATGCGTAGATATTGAAATTATCTTTCTATTGGTATCTAGAACGCACGATTTGTTTAAGTACACAGAGAGTTAATGAAGATCGCAAGTTTCGGCCGAAAGTTTTCTAAATCATGCTTTGAAGTAAGTCGTCTGATCAATTGTATTGTGTTATGTATGATGCTTTAGGCGAAAAGTCTTTATCTTGCTTTAAGATTTGTTTATTTGATAGTGCTTCTTTGTTATATGTTGCTTAGGCTCAGTGGAGGGGAAGAATTGAGAAATAAAAATGTAGTATTGGGATCTGAGGCATACTTATCTGAAAAATGTTCTATTGCACCAAGGTTACATTTTTATACTTCAAAGTTAAAGATACAGCCGTGTTGATTTGTTTTTACTGAATGACTTAAACTTGTGTTCAGGAACAATGTCGTTGAAGAATCAGAGGAAGCCTTAAGGTTATTTATCTCATCCGTCTTTAGCTTGATACTATTGTAACGCTCCGATCGACACTTTTTAGTGGATCCTACGTACGTTCTCGGCCCGTGGGTTCACCCTTGTCCTGACGGTCGGTACGCTACGTCTGAGAGGTTTTAAATACTTGTTTACCGAACCTACAAATCACCACGTGATCTTTTTCCGTGTTTTGTCTTCACTCGCATGGTACCGATAATCACTTCCCGGTATGTCACCCATCCTGAAATTGCTCCAGCACAAGCACACTTAACTGTGGAATTCTCTCATGACAGTTTTGACCGAAAAGATAAGTACATTTTGGTGACATAGGTGATCAAATCAATTATTTTAAACCTCTCTGCATGTACCACCATATTTTTTGAAACCGGAGTGTTACAATTATATTCTTGATGGAAACTATTTTTAATTGGTGAAGATATCTTGTTTAGGGCACATACTTGTGGAGATTGGTCCACCTTGTGTGATGATATAGCAGACCTGATTTGTGAAAGGCTGGATCCAATGTGCACAATTAACGCCAAACTGGTACGAAATTATTGGAGTTGCTGGAAGTTTAGAAGTCAAACCTCTACTACACCTCTCCCATGGATTCTCACTATGAAAGATACTTCCGGTAAAATTAAACAATACAGAAAAAGCGCAGATGCACGAACTTAGAGTTGACCAAAGGCGTTTGAAGGGATTTCAGCTGGGTTGGCTCAGTCGATTCTCAGATCCTTGTATACAAGGTTGATACCAGAGTTGCAAAGCTATATAATCCATTTACCGGCTCATCAACTAAACACCCGAAGCTACCAGCATCTTCGAATCCACTACTCTGCGCTTCTTCTTATGACCCGTTCGAAATGAAAACCAGCGTCTTCCTGCTATGCGATATTGGAAAGTCGCTGTGTGTGATGGAGTTAGAGCAAAGGCAAGTAACTTGGAAGCGGTTAGATGTGAAGATGGACTTCAAACCAAAGTTTATAGACGGATTCTTTCAGATCGAAAAGAAACTATATGTGACTGATGGAAACTTTCAGGGAGTAGTAGATCTCAACAACGTAATGATTCCAGCTCAAAGACAGTACAATGCAGCTCTGCAACTCTAATTTTTTGACGCTGCCTAGGTCTCCCGGAAGATAGCTTTCTCAAACTGAATGCTACCATAATTAGAGGTCAGTATAGGCGGTGTATGACTTTCAAGAACGGCACAGGACGCACATAGTTTAAAGCTGCCTGGATCTACCCACAACTTCAGGATCAGGACCATCCACATGGAAAATGAAGGTGATTGACTGATTGTGTTGTGAATTAGGGAGTTTGCTGATTTTGTTTTTTTTTTACATTCATTCATGCGCTACTAATGTGGGAGCTTGAAAGTATAGATATGAGACTTGAAGATACGTGAATCTTTGTCTCTATGAACATTTTCAAAGTCGGATGTTTCATCCTCTCTAACTAGTTTGGTCTTGTATGATTTCTCAGCACTTAGAAGTGAGCCCTGTTACACAATGTGTGCCAGTTATGCCCAAAAATATCTGGAAAAATACGATTAAAAAAGAGAAAAGATAGATAAAGTAGTTTCTTCGTCGTTTTGTTGTAATGAAATTACCTTCTCACCCATAGGCACCGACGCAGCAGTCAAAGCGTTTGCTAGGCATAACGCAGCGCAGTGAACGCGCCACCGTCCAGTGACGGTGACGAACGCCGTGTCGAGCCACCAAATCTACTTTCATCTGAATGGATTGAATATTACTACACATATTTGGAATTCTGGATAACGCTTTGATCAAGACGCATATAACTTTTATGCAAGACCGTTAATTTAGGGATGGCCATAAAAAGCGCGAGTCAAAATCTCAACAAACCAATCCTATTTTAAATTTTTAACGGTAAAATTATTTTGTAATCTAATTAGTGCAACTAAACCAAACCAAACTGAATAAATCAAAGTACATGGAAGATTAATGATCTTTTACTAGATAGATATAAAATACATTTAATAATTACGTAAACAGGATATAGCTAACTCACAAAAACTGAATTATATCAATATTAACCAAAGTAATCCCAAAACATTATTAGAGCACAAAAAACCACATCATCACATATAGTTTGAAGGGTTTTAAGACTTTGAATTTCTACATCCAAATCACTAAGAATACTAATTTGCTTCCGAAATTTCACTTGGGACCAAAAAGGATTTTCTCAAGTTCATACAATTCAGAATCGGTGGCGAGCTCGAAAACCAAACGGAGCTCCGGATCATAGGTGGCTGGAAAATCCAACAGTTCGCAATTAAAGGACCCTTAATTGTGAAACCCTAGCTGTTTCCTCCGCAAGCCGGTTCTAGGAATCTTCACAAATCACAATTAAAGATTAAAAAAAAAGGATAAGTCGGAAGATGAAACCTAAACAAAACAGTCACTGAGAGAGTGATGAGATAGATAAAGAGAGAGAGAAAGAGACTACTTGAAGAGAGAGCTTGGTCAGACTCAGATAACGAGAGAATGGAGGGGAATGAAGCGGAGGAGCTACGACGGCGACGGAGACAGTGCTCATCTGAACCACTCACTGAGCTTTACGAGAGATGTTCACAACTTCCTTCCTCTAAATTTCCTTTTCTTTTAGGGAGAGAGAGAGAGAGAGAGAAAACCATATTTTTAAAAAATTTAACTTGATGATAACTAACTTACATTGCAAAATTATTAATCTTGAATCATACAATATATAGTTGTAACAAAGTCATGAAGAACTCCTCTCGAGGCAACAGAATCATCACATCATTTTCATCGCACCTCTGAGAATGGCTCTTTGTTTTCACTTCCCATTACTTCCCTCTCAGTTTTGTACCTTTTCTCTTCTCACTGAGTGCAAAACGCATAGCCATACTATGGTTGTAAAAACTTTTTCATATGTTCAGAAAGCTTATGAATTGCCTTGAGGTTACCAACAGTAGATAGACGCATCAAGAAAGAGTCAAACTCTCGATACGGCAGTTTGAGTCCTTTGTTCACAACCTCTTCCAGTAGAAAACACGCCTCTTTAGCTCCGTGGCAGTCGATAAGCCCATTGATCATAACACAGTAGGTTTCAATGTCCTGAACACAGTCTCTTTCATCCATTTCTTTCCATGTATTGAATGCTCCCTCAGGATCATCCATTTCGAAAAACATAGATATCAGCATGTTGTATGTTTGGACGCTAGGAGCACAACGCGACTCTACCATTCTTCCATAAAGTTTAAGTGCTTCATCGCTCTTTCTATTCTCACGCAGTACTCTAACAAAGCAATTGTAAGTGACTATATCAGGCGGGTAAACCATTATTGCTCATCTCATCCAAGAACTTGTACGCTTCCTCAACCTTTCCAGCCATACACATACCTTCAATTACGTCCTTGTACGTTGACACATCTGGAAGGCAACCCGTGCTTATCATACGCCCGATTAGCTCAGAGCATTCTTCTGCTTTATAATTCTTTGCCAATGCCACAATCATTTAAGCAAGTCTTTTTGCTGTTGGAGCAGAAACTGCAGAGCCTTTGGTTATCATGAAGTCGAACAAATCAGCTGCATCATCCACCATTCCAGCTTGGCAGAAAGTATCAATGGCAGCACAATAAGTGAAATTTTCCGGTTTATGACCAGCTTGGATCATCTCTTCAAGCAGCTTCATCGCCTTTTTAGGGTCTCTGACTCTACACCACCCAAAGAACAAGACATTGAATGTATTCGCATCAGGTTTAACTCTATGCCTCATCCTTTTAAGCAAAGCTTCACCCTCCTTCACCAAACCACACTTAAACAGAGCATCAAGAAGCATATTGAAAGCGTTAATCTCAGGCTGCGTTTTCACTCTAATCCGTTTCCTCTTGGAAAATTTCGGAACATGAGTCAAGTACCTCTCACAGTACTTCCTGAGAATCTCCAACAGAACATCAGCAGGAACAGCGGTTTTGTTGTTTCTTCTCATGTAATCAAGCATATCAATCACAATCCTAAACTGCTTGTTCTTGTACTTGGTGCTTGACAATATATCAATCATATCATTATAAGCAATAGGCTCATGTGAGTAATGTTCCTGATGTCCAGCCCAAGTAAAGAACCGAAAAGCCGTCTTTTCCTCGTATTGAAGCCTTTGTAAGATCTTGCACAACCACAGGGGTTGTCAACTCCACACTAGACTCATCTAGGGACTTTTCCATATTATCATACGCACTCAAATTCGCCATTATAGCTTCGTGTAAGATTCCAACCGCATGAGTAGAACCCTTTGTTCTAATTTCATTTTCCTTGCAACAAACCAATGATTCATCTTTCGGAAACCCTTTGATCTCTACAGATAATTTCAACTTCTGGGTCTAAGAAAGTCGTAGAGCAGAATCGATGCCTCGAAAAAGAGGAGATTTTTTCGATTTGGATAGAATCTAGACGAGAACTCAACTGACGGAAGAAAAGTTCGGACCTTTGAGGTGGTGTTTTCGATAGATGCAAGGAGAATGTAGAACGGACAAAACAGAAGACGAGCCTTCGCATCATTCAGAAATCACTCGAGGAACCTTGAGGTTTTCAGCGAAAGAGACTGAGAGCAACCAGAGGAAGGAGACGGCGATGGAGAGAGAGAGAGAGAGGCTTTGGAAGTTTTAATGGGCTTTCTTCTTCTATTGAAGGCCTTTTTCATTTTTAATGGGCTTTCTTCTCTTGACAACAAAAAGTCAAAAACTGTTTTCATTTGGTTTTATTACGCACTAATTGAACAAATTTAAAAATGAAACCATATTACAAACAATTTTACATCAAAGTCCATAAATCAAATATTCACTCATAGAGCTACAAAAGGAAAACATATATATATACATCTCTTTACAGAAGACAGGACACTTATATCTTGTTATTTCATTATTAGCAAATATTTAACAGATCTGTATACACGTCTTCTAGATTTTACCGATAAATTAGTCATAGTCTAATGGTACATACTACATATATAACAACGTAACATTCTGTAATTAATTATTAAGTTACTTGCAACTAGCAAGTGCAACAAATAGCGGAGAAGAAACAGTACTCATGACCAATAGCAACAAGTTATGGTTTTTCGTTTCAGATTATTGGTTAAGTGGCCGTTAGCATAGTTTTGACTTTTGAGATTTTCTCTTGATCATTGCATTTCTATGGTTTTGGTTTTAATGCTTTCCGCATTACTTTTCATTTTTTCAGAAACCATTATATGTTTACCAAAGTAAAATGAGGGATACACTTGGGGTTTGGTTTAACAAAGAAACACACAAATTGAAAAAAATTAAATTTTTAAAATATAATATATTTTTTTTATTCAGTTCAAAATATAAAGAAATATTGAAATTTATGTGTTCCTGTCCCAAATTTTAAAATACCGTTTGGACAAGTTTTTTTTCCCCCCATTTTGTCACATGAATTCTTCATAGATAGATAAACATAGGATCGATATGAGACATGTCCCAAGGGTACTCCGCCAACATCGTCCTCGGTATCAAGATCAAATCCACTCGCACCGAAGCCATCCGACCAGACCGACGGCACCAAAATTGTGCTAGTAAACCCACACAGATCTAAACCAGTGAAGTTAAAAACAATAACAAATTCAAAAAAAGGATTTTCTTATTGATCCAAGAACGAACTCCATAATTGTTACAAAAGAATACTAACTATCTTGACGAGCAAGTTGGGATTTCTTTGCTAATATCGAGCCTAGGGTTATTGAGTGCGAAATTGTGGATCTTTGCGTCGACGGCCGAGTTTGCTATTTATACTGAAAGATTGTCGGTTTTGTATATGGTTTCTTTCCTTATTCTTCGGGAGATAATATCTACTTTTCTCTGATTTGTTACATATTTGTGTAGATTCAAGCCTATATTTTCATGTTTTCTCCATAGGTCGGTTGGCGAGCCCTACGATGCCGAGCTGATCGGGTTTTTGCTTACCAAGCCGAAATGGACGTAGGCTGAATCTATGGACTTAATCGATTATTTTTAGTTTGATCCGAGTTAATCGGATGGTGTTAAACCATTTTCCTACAGAAAATAAAAAAATCTAAACACTTTGTATTTTGAAGTATAAATACATAAAATATGTGTGTGATTCTCTTAAATTATGGCCTTTAATGACGGTAGTTGATGGTTTTTGGTTTTTGACATTTTTGTTAATGTTTTCAAAACCGGACCAGCAACCAAACCAGACAACCTTTTGGATCGTGGTTCAACGTGGTCTGACCGGGTTCGTCCAGATTTGATGATTTTTAAAGATATTAATATATATAATTCATTTAGTATTCTTATGTATATAACCTTATGTTAACTGGTGGGAAATGTTGTTTAGGGAACATAACTATGGAGACTGTTCAGCCTTGTCTAGCGATCGATATCTCAGAACCAATCTGTCTAAAGACGGATCCCATGTATAATTTTTACGCAAGACGTGTATGCAAAAATTGGAGTCAATGGAACTTTTCAAGACAAACCTCTACTAAACGTCTCCCCTGGATTCTCACAATGAGAGAGAGTTCAGGAAAGATTGCAGTTTATGATAGTGAGACAGCTCAGATGCACAAGCTCAATGTTGACCAGAAGCATTTGAAGGGATATAGTCTGGATGCTTTGTCAAGTTGCAACCAGAGGTATATATGAAGCTTTATCATCCATTTAGCAGCTCAACAGTTGGACTTCCAAAGCTACCAGCGGAAAAATATACAATTTTTTTGTATTCGTTTTTAGCTAAAACTATAAAATTAATTTAATAGATAAATATATATTAAAGATAAACTAACATTTATAAGGTTTTTTGTTTTAAATTATTTTATAAATCTACAAAATATTGTAACTCCATATGATTTTACAAAAAAATATATGTTAAAAAACTTTAAAATACATAAAAACACACATAAATTAGAGAAATATTTGCATTATAAAAAATATATAAAGTATACGAAATAAACACACCAAACCACCTAAATTTATAAAAGTAATTTTATGTTTTCAAAAAAAATCTTAAGTAGTCGTTTGTGTGCCTTATACCAAAGGCTTTTGTTAATTAGGGAGATTTAAATTGTTGCTGATTTTCTTACATTGATTGATGTGCTACTAATCTTCTCGATCTCGGTAATTCAGTTCACTTGTTCGCCATGACAAGTGTTTATTTTTGGTACTGGATTGGTCAAAATAAGTTGAGCACCGGATTGTCTCTTTTTTGTTAAGTTATCAAAGAGTTTAGGAGCACTTTCAAAGATGTCAAGGATGGCATACTGTTCACAAGAGCACTTTTGTCAAAGAGTATACTAAGGCGCATACTGTTCATAATATAAATATAACTAAACGAGTTAAGAAATAGATTTAAACTAATGTGATGTCTCTTGGCTTCTTTTGTAGTTAGCAATCGTTTTGTTCCCCATGTAACGCTCTTTGATCATCTCTATGTACGATTGTAATTCGTTTTCTGTTTTCTACAATTATAATTTATTTTTCCACTCTATATCTTCTAACTGTGAATAAATAATGAAGAGATTTTTAGACTGAAACTTTCACTGTCTTATTGATTAATTTTGCCGATTACATAGAGACTATATATATACATCTAGAAGAACATTCTATACTTATTTCCTTTACCTAAAGATCTTATGACATGTGTTGATTATCTACTCACTCTCTAATGATAAGAGGGAATCATAACGCCTCGATAGTACTAGTTTACAGCTATCTCCAGCTGGTTTCGACACCTTCGTCGTCTCCTTCCTCTGTACGGTAGTTTTGTTTTTTTGTTGAAGATGATGATGAACTTGTTGGGCTGCTGGACCTGTTTCTGTTGTTGGGCCTGAAGTGTTTTTGTCTGAACTCAAAACACTTTTATTGTGTTCAGTTTGTTGCATACTCTCACTAAATTCTCCTCTTCTCCAAGAAAGATAGAGTAAATTACAAACACACTCAAAATGTAAAAGTTTGTTGATTTCTTTTCTTTGGCTTGTCTTGATATCAGATGAGGAAAAATTACCCTTTCTTTTACCAGACGGGAAAAATGAGTGTTTGTGTGTTTGTTTGTGTCTTAAAATTATCTTTAGGTTTTGTAACGCCCGTGTCTCAGAAATTATTTTTAGGGTTTGAGTTCTGTCGGGATTTGGAGCGAGTCGGTTTAAGTTCCAATCGGTTTAGTGTGCTGGTCGATTATCAGATTGAACCAAAGAAGGGTTTTAATTAATCTTCGGTTTAGTTTAATTCGGTTTAAGTTTTTTTTTTTTAAAAAAAAAACCGAAAACCCTACACCTTCTTTTAACGTTGGTGGCTGCCTTCTCGTTTCTAAAGTTTTCGTCTTCTACAAGAGGAAGAAAAGGAGAGAAAGCGTGAGAGAAATGAGGTTTCGGTGGTGGCGTGAGAGGAGAAGGAGGCGAGCTGGGTGTTGGCGTGAGATAGAGGGAGATCGAGCTTCTGTTGCAGTGTGGGGGAAGGCACTGCGGGTTTTGTTGTTCTTCTTTGTCCGTTTTGCATTCCTAATCTGAGGTGAGTGCGTGACCATGAGCTTATCTAAGCATTTAAGATGATTTGTGTGTTTTGTAATGTGTAGGGTGGATTCTTGATAAATCCATGAGTTGGGTTCCTTGTTTTCCTTGTGATTTGGGTTGTGTATGTGCCTAATTTCTTGGGAAAAGCTTGGTTGTGGAGTAAGGGATCGATTGATCCAGCAAAAAGTGGGTTTTCAGAGGAAAGAATCGTGCTGAGAAAAACTAAGGAAAGTTGTCTGTCAGGAAACTTCGATCGACTTCCGTGATCGGTTGCAGTCCGATCGCGTGATTTTCGATCGACTTTCGGGATCGGTTGCAGACCGATCGCATAGCCTGTTCGTGCAGTTTTGATGTTTCTTCCGAACGACCATCCCGATCGGTTGTAGACCGATCATTGTTGTTGTGTTGTGTTCTTGGTTGTTGTTACCTATTATGTTTGTGCGTTTGAGTTTTTACTTGCTTGTGTGTATAGCTCGTAGATGGGAGGACAGCCCACTAAGTATTTATGATAATACTTACGCAACTCTTCGTTATGTTGCAGTAAAAAAAAGATCTGAACATAGAATCATGGCGAAGAGAGGAGGATGTTCTAAGACTCGGATTTCATGTGTTGCTGTTGGGTGTTGTTTATTTCTAATTATTCTGTTTAATGCTGTTAGAATATTTTGCTAAGTTATTGAAATAAATTCGTAATTTTCTTGAGCTGTGGGTGTTTGGGAGGAATTAATATTTATAGAATATTAATTAAGTAATTTAAAAAAAAAAAATAGGTGCGGTTGTTTCAGTTTGGTATCAGAGCATTTACGGGTCTAGGATGGTATATGAATTAAATTAGAGTTAATTTAATTTCGTGGTGCTTGTGGCATGATTATTAAATCATGGTGTGTTGTGCTGGTAAAAATTGATTATATGGTATTCAGTCAATTCGTTTGAGCATGGAGTTTTAGAAACATCATCTTCGAGCCTACAATGAGATTCCACGGTATGTTGTTTTGCCTCCTGTTAAGTGGTTTTTTGTTCTGAGATTCGGGTTTGGAAGTGCAAATGGTTATTAGAGGCCAAGGTCGTGGTCGTGGTAAAGGACGTGGACGTGGCAGAGACCGCAGAGTTCCGGTAGCGGAGGGCAGTGTAGCACGGAGTTCTAGTTGATCAGGTCGGGAATTTGCATGCGAGTCAGGCAGAATCTGAGGGTGCGGTCGGTGGTTGTGTCGGTGTGGCCGGTGTGGGTGTTGGTGTTGCTGGAGGTCCAGCGGATGCTGTCGGCTTGGCAGCGGGTTTTGCTCAGGCCCAAGATGATTATATCGTGGATTTACTGACCAGGCTGTTGGAACGGTTACCAGAATAGGTTCTGGTTGCACCACCAGTGGCTGAGGTGCAGTCTAGGGTGGCGGTGGCAGAGTAGCTTCCACCTTATCTTAAGATGATGGAACAACTGCATAGGATTGGCACGGGATTCCTTACGGATGGTGTCAAACCTGAGGATGCAGATGAATGGAGGATGCAGATGGAACGGAAGTTCCGTTCGATTAGGTGTCCAGAGGGATACCGGTTGATCTGGCAGTTCACTATCTGGAGGGTGATGCACATCTCTGGTGGAGGGGTATAGCAGCTCGGAGGACTCAGGCGGATATGACCTGGGATGATGTTGTGGCGGAGTTTAACTCGAAGTATTTTCCTCTAGAGGCGTTAGACTGGTTGGAGGGGCGGTTTTTGGAGTTTTCTAAGGAGAACCGGACGATTCGTGAGTATGAGGCAGAGTTCAACCGTCTCAGTGTGTATCTCAAGATGGCAATGTTGCGGAGTTCTAACAGGTCCATCATGGAGACTAAACTGAGTCTGATGTATATAGGTCCATTTAGGATTGTAAATCGAGTTGGATCGGTTGCATATCGGTTGGAGTTACCAGAGATTATGCAATTATTTTACAAGATTTTCCATGTGTCGATGCTGAAGAAGTGCTTGCATAAGGACGATGAGATGTTAGCTAAGATTCCATCAGATCTTCAGCCTAATATGACCTTAGAGGCTAGACCAGTGCAGGTTTCGAGAAGAAGGTTAAAGAGTTTCATCGGATGAAGGTTCCAATGATGAAAGTCTTGTAGGACTGTGACGAAGTTCATGAGGAAACTTTGGAACCAGAGCCGAGATGAAAGTAAGCTTCAAGAAGTGGTTTGAGAAGTAAGTCGAGGCTTGAGTTTGTCATCAATGGTTTCCACTCTCGGAGTTTGAGTTTTGGTTTATTGGTGTTTTTCATCATGTATTTCGATTGGAGTTATAGACGATTAATACATAAGAGGAATTAATAGAATGAGTATTTTTCTTATGACTTGTGTTGTCTGGCTAAATAAAGGAATATGAGGTTCTGAAAAGAAGTTTTAAGGGAAGTTAAAATTAGAGTTATTTTTGGTAAATGAGTATGTAAACAGTCTGTGTGGCTGGGTTGTGTTGAGATGACCTGAGAATTGGTTATGGTTTATGAGATATTCCGAGTTCGGAGTAAGGGTGGTGAGTATGGCATTGTGATGTTGTACGTTTACCACGTGAGGTAGTTTCGGTCGGAGATGTTAATGGATGTATAGACTCGAATGCTCTAGGGATGGTAATCCTGAACAACTCTTGAGGGGATGGATATTTCCCTGGTGCCGATAGCTCGAAGGCAGTGTGTCTGAGAATGGAGTGGCTTGATTTTATTTAGCCGATAGCTCGAAGGCGGTGTATCTGAGAGTGGAGTGGCGTGAATGTGTTTTGATGATAGCTCAAAGACTATGCGTCTGAGAGTGGAGTGGCGTGAGTTTGAGTTGGGAGCAATGTCTATTACGTGAGTATTAAGCATAGAGACTGAATGGACTTTGGGGGTCATATGTCGACCTTGTGTTTGAGTTGAACGGTTGGGTCAAAAGTTTAGTGAATCGCTGCGGCGATTGCGGTTGAAATTATTGCAGAGGGACTGTGTTGAGAGATTCGGTGACGAATCTATGTTAGTTTGGAGAATTGTAATGCCCGTATCCCAGAAATTATTTTGAGGGTTTGAGTTCTGTCGGGATTTGGAGTGAGTCGGTTTAAGTTCCAATCGGTTTAGTGTGATGGTCGATTATCAGATTGAACCAATGGAGGGTTTTAATTAATCTTTGGTTTAGTTTAAATCCGGTTTAATTTTTTTCTTTTTGTTAAAAACCAAAAACCCTAAACCTTCTTTTAACGTTGGTGGCTGCCTTTTCCTTTTAAAAGTTTTCGTCTTTTGTAAGAGAAAAGAAACGAAAGAAAGCGTGAGAGAAAGGGTGAGAAAGTGTGAGGAAAAAAAAAAAAGGTTTCGGTGGTGACGTGACTTTCAAATTATTAGAATAAATTAGTATTTTTTTTGAGCGGTGGGTGTTTGGAAGGAATTAATATTTATGAAAATATTAATTAAATAATTTAAAAGGAAGAAAAACGGATGCGTTGTTTCAGGCTTTGTTTGTGTCTTACCATTTGTGGACAATGATTGTATATGGAATGTATGATATATAGGATATAGGCATATAGACCAGAGCCCGTGGGACGTTTTCAATATTTCTTCATGGTCTATGAGCACCGTATTGGCAAACTATGCAATTTGGTAAATCAAATTTGCAAAATGTTTAGAAATTCAAATAATTTGCAAAGTATGCACCGTAATAGCATAAAATTACCAAAAAGGATTTAAAATTCGATACAAATACAAAATTACCAATGCGAAAATTTGATAGATATATTACTGACATCCAAAGATAATTAATCAAATCTAAAATAACTAAAAAGGATATAATTAAAAATTTTAAAATTTGAGAAATTCTTGGTTTGGTTTGATTTAGCTAAGAGCTCGGTAACCCAACGATCCTTGAAAACCGTATTGATACGGTCCGTTCCTTCAAACCAAAGATGGCATCCATGAAACAGTTTGCTGAGCTTAAGCTCATTTCCTAATATCCTTGGACTGTCTTTATCGTTTGATCCTAAATTTTGCCCTCACTATCAGATTAACCTATGTACTCATTTTCCTAATATTCGGCGTGCCTGTCCTAATGACTGAATCACTTCTTTTATACACACGTGACACGTGAATTCAACTCTTAAACCTAGGTACTAGCTCTGCGTATCTGTACTCGAATCATCTCGAACTTGTTACTTGTTATAAGTGCTGTTAGTGCATATATTTTGTATCTTTTGAAAAAATTCCCGCGTCCAGCACAACTCTTAATTGCCACATCAGCTCGTGTAGCATCTCTCCTGTTGTTGTGCCAATCCATGGTCCAACTGTTGTAACCATCAGTTCAAGTTCTCTTCATCTCCTCTTTTTTGTTTTTTGCTTGTCACGTCAAGGATACATGTTTCAAACTACATCAAGCACACATACCATAGTAATAGTCTAATAGAAAGTGACAACTAATAATAAGTAAAAAGCATGCGTTAAGTTCCAAAAATTGATGCAGAACGCATTAAACCCTACATCCTAACTGAAGCAACAACTCCTACGACAATTCACTAGTAGGCAAGAGAGTGGTAATGGTGGACGGTGGACCCCTGGCATGTATGCTCGATACGCAACATATGCATATTGATATTTCTAACCCAGAAGTAGAAACCTAGAAAATGAAACTTCGAGTTTAAATTTTCTTTGTGGCTAAATTCATTGTTAACTTGAGACTTTCAATACACATAAATAGAAACTTGTGTTGTGTATGTCGTACACTTATATCTCGCAGGATCCCTTAAAATGAACACTTCTAATAACAATTTCTCCTTTTTTCCATTTTGATTATATTCTAAGGAGATAAATAGCAAGTTGAAGGATCTTTTTTTTTTGGAATAAAATGTAATTTGAAGGAAAATTTATTGGTTAAGTAGTCGAAATTTCGAATCCATCTTTCATAAAAAATAAAAAAAAAAAAGTTGAATCAATGTAGTTAGCCAATTTGCGAGTGCCTTACACGTTACAATTATGCTCAAATAGGATTCCTAATCTTTGTTTTTATCAGAAACAGAATAAATTCCAAATTTTTATAAACTACTGAGAGTTAGTGAATATTGGACAACCAACCCATCTAATCTTTTGTTTTTAATCGAAAAAAACATATCTCAAACGTTTGTACATGTTACTTAGCGATTCATGCGTTACATTATAGTCATTTGATTTAAAATAAGAGTAAGTTTTTTGAAGTGTGCTTAAAAGTAACTAAAATCTAAGAAATAAATTAAAATTAATGTGATGATGTCTAATGGCTAAAAGAAGCACCTTTTTCATTTCCATTTTGTGATAGAGAATCATCACAGAGATAAGCATGGCCCTACCTTCGATGGTTTTTGTTCATACATGTCTTTTCTATATGATAAATTGCTCAAGAATCTCCTTTTTTATCATCTAAATTATAATCGAATCGTATAAACATATCTTCCATTTATTTTGTTCTTGATTTAACTAAGCTCACAGCGACACAATTCCGAACCCTTAAAAGTTATTAGCAATTTGAGAAAGAATAAAAGAAAGAAACAGAGCTAGAATTGTTCTTTTAAACCTTTAAGCCCAAAATTTTCCACAAGTATACAAATCCGGCAAAAAACACATACAGTGACCGATTTTGGTTTACCGACGAAATTTACAAATCTGAAAACCGGATTTAATCCAGGTGGGTCCCTAAACCGACGGTTTAAACATTTTTTCAACAATGAGCTTTTATGTCAAACTAGCGAAACAGCTATCAGACCTAGACAAAACATTAGAAACACAATCATGATCTTGGTCGTCTTTAGAAGGACTACTAGGCATGGATCTTAGCATTCTTGGTGAATCTAAGCTTCTTCTCAAGATCTGTCTCATCGCAGAGATCAAATGCCCGGTCGGATTCGGAGGTGGGCTTGAGGATTTGAACTTATTACACATGTTCATGTGTCTTGCCATAGCTTCCTCTGCTGTTACAAATCGTTTAGTTCTTATGACCTCGTACTTCACAGCTTCAGAACAGAGTCCACAGATCCATTTCCCCATGTAACGCTCTTTGATCATGTCTATGTACGATTGTGTACACTCCTCGGTTAATCCGCAACACTCACACGTCACCGGCTCTGGCTCGTCGCCGGAGATCTGAGTTCCCGGCGCCGGTGAAGCGATTATTACCTCTGGTGTTGAAATTAGCACTGTTGGATCACTTAATACACTCGCAGACATGGTTTCTTGAATTAAAAACCCTGTTGAGAGAATTTGATCAACAATACTAATCTTACTTCGACATAAAACTCTTAAGGAAATCAAGAAGAGAAACTTTACCAGTAGAAGGAGATGAGAAGATAACCCAAATTTGTTTGAGATCTTCTTGATTTGTCTCTGTTTCTGAAACAGAGGAAAGATTTCAAAAAGTAAAAAACTTTTATTGTTATGTATGTTTTCTACAAGCATAATTCGTTTTTCCACTCTCCGTCTTCTAAATTCCCTTCTTCTCCGAGAAATATTTCACAAAACAAAACCATTGCAAAACAAGAGTAAATTAAAACACACACACAAAATTAAAAATTTCTCTTCTGTTTTCTTTGGCTTTTCTTGAACTCAAATTAGAAAAAGTTACCCTTTCCTTTACCACACGGGAAAAAAAAACACTAGTAGTTCATAAAAATCTCGTTACAGAAGGAAGACAGAAAAAGAAAAGTTGTAGTATTTTTTTTGGGGAAATATTTGAAGAGAGAATGAGAGAGAGAATGAGCAGGCGAAGGCGAAGCAATGATTGGTGTTTATAAAAGGGTATAAAGGTAGAAGAAGAATAGTAAAAGCCACGTCAGATAGTTTTATTTTCTGACAACTTTTAATCCTCACCGTCTATCTGGGAACTAGCACACAGCTGGCGACGAAACCGACCTCTTCTCCAAACATATTCACACAAACAAAATTTAAAACATGAATTATTTTTCACTTTCAGCCGTTTCGGTTTGGTTTCATTTGACTAATTTAGCTAATCAGATATCGCCACCTAGTCTATGACGCCATCTTCCAACTAAAAAAAATATTGTTTAATTACGCACGGCACACCATTTCAATAGTTAATCACGGCTTTAATTTTGCTAATGTATATCAAAATTATGTATATAAAGTTTTGAGTTTTAATCTTAAGGTTTCGTTTGCAATTTTGAAAATGTTGAAGAGTAAAGAAATTCAAGATTAACAAACACAAACACAAACACTCAAAACTTTAATCTCTTAATTTCATAAGTTGTAGCACCTCCTTATATAGAAAACACAAACTCCAAAATCTTTTAGGAAAACTAACTTTTAGATAACTCCTAAAACATCTAGACTTAACATATTTAGATAACTCTTAAATATGTAAAACTTGAATCTCAAGCTATTCCAAACTTACAACAACATTCTCCCCCTTAAGCTTGAAATCATCTTCACTCACATCTTCAACTCCAATGAGTCTTCTCATTTCCTTAAACTTGATCCTCCCAAGTGCTTTCGTTAAAATATCCGCCTTTTGTTCATAGCCGGGAACATGTTCTACCTCTACATGTTTTCTCTCGACACACTCTCTTATGAAGTGATATCTAGTGTGTATGTGTTTGCTTCGTCCATGGAAAACTGGGTTCTTGGTGAGTGCAATTGCAGATTTATTGTCAATCCGTATTGTTACTTTCTTGCAGTCTCTCCCAACAACTTCACTAAGAAGTTCTTGAAGCCATATTGCTTGTTTAGCCGCCTCTGTAGCTGCCATAAACTCAGCCTCGCAAGAGGACAATGCTACCGTCTCTTGTTTTTGCGAACACCATGTAATTGGACACTCATCAAGATAAAATACATGACCGGTTGTGCTCTTTCCATCATCAGGATCAACATTATGTGAGCTATCACTATAACCTACCAGATTTACCTTGTTCGTTCGGCTAAACAAGAGACCAAGTGAAGTTTTTCCACGTAAATACCTCAAGACTTGCTTCAAGGCTGCTCCATGTGATTCCTTAGGTTCTTGCATATACCTGCTTAGTACTCCAACACTATAAGATAGATCGGGGCGTGTGTGTAACAGATATCAAAGACACCCTATGGTTCTTCTATAGCTTTTTTCATCAATGCCTTTCTCATCAAGAGACTTAGATAATTTTAGATTCATGTCCATCGGCACATGTGAAAGGTTGCAGCTCTCCATCCCGGTTTCTTCTAAAAATTTTCTCGCATATCTCTCTTGGTTTAAAACAATAGTTCCTTCTTCTTGTTGTACTTCGATCCCAAGGTAATAGGTGAGTTTCCCAAGATTACTCATCTCAAACTTGGCTTCCATCTCTTCTTTAAACTCAAGTATCAGACTTAATGTTGATCCTGTAACAAGCAAATCGTCTACATATACAGCCACAACAAGAAGATGCTCTTTGTCTTTCTTTTGATATAACGACGGTTCCTTTGAGCATTTACAAAACTTTAGTTCTCTTAAAATTTTGTTTAGTTTAGCATTTCATGCTCTAGGTGCTTGTTTTAAGCCGTAGAGAGCTTTGCTCAACTTGTAAACTTTGTCTTCACTTCCTGAGACTACAAAACCTTTCGGTTGAGTGACATAAATTTTTTCTTTCAATTCTCCGTGAAGGAGTGCATTTTTAACGTCAAGATGGTGAATTTCCCAACCATTTAACGCAGCCAAGGCAATGATGAACTGGATTGTTTCTATGCGCGCCACCGGAGCAAACACTTCTTCATAGTCAACGCCATGTTTCTGAACATATCCTTTTGCCACTAATCTCGCTTTGTTCTTGTTAAGGATACCATCGGAGTTTCGTTTGATTTTGAACACCCACTTCAGACCGATTGGCTTAACTCCAATGGGAAGATCGACAAGACTCCAAGTCTTTTTTTTTCTATTGATGATATTTCATCTTTACATTCATCTATCCACACTTCTGAATCTCTTGTTTCGCTAAAATCTCAAGGCTCTTCATTCATTACCATCAAGAGTTGTTCACCCTCTGCTTCAATAATAAGAACATAATCATTAAGATATGTTGGTTTTTCACTCACTCTTGTTGATCGTCTTAGTTATGGCTGAGACTCTTGAAAATCATCACTCTCACCATCTTCATCACTCTCATCCTCTGCATCGTTATTATCTGCTTCCATTTCGTCTTCTTCTTCGTCTACTACGTCCTCACTCATGACTTGAGCAGTGTGAGTATTTTCTCCTTCTTCGGGTAATGATGCAACCCCCCTAATACCATCATTTCTGAACTCTCCAAGATCAATAACAAAAGTTCCAGAATCACTTTGAGCTTCTCTTTCCGCTCTGTTCCAGCTCCAGCCCTTACTTTCATCAAATATCATATCTCTACTAACAATGATTTTCTTGGTCGTAGGATCAAGTAGGCGATATGCTTTTGAATAAGTTTTATTCCTAAATGGATCAAAATTCTCGATCTGTCATCTAGTTTTTTTCTTCCAGTAGTCTCAGTTCTTGCAAATCCAATACACCCGAAAATTCTAAGATGAACAAGACTTGGCTTCTTCCCTTTAAACACTTCGTATGGTGTTATCTCAGCTAGTGATCTTGTTGCAATTATGTTGATTAGATAAGTAGCATGTCTCACAGCTTCTCCCCATAGATAGTTTGGTACTTTCATGTGTTTCATCATACTTCTAGTCATCTCCAAGAGTGTTCAATTTTGCCTTTCGACGACTCCGTTTTGCTGTGGAGAGTAAGGTGCGGTCAAGTGTCTTTTGATGCCGTATTTGTGGCAATAAGCCTAAAATTCGTGAGATACGAACTCTCCACCTCTATCTGTTTGAAATGTCTTGATCGTAGATTTTGTTTCTTGCTCAACCCGTGTCTTAAAGCATTTGAATTTATTGAAGGCCTCACTCTTTTCTCTTAATAGAACAGTCCACATGTAGCGTGAGTGATCGTCAATAAGCACAAATACGTATTTTTCTGACCTGGAGTGGAGGGTGTGATAGACCCACATAAATCACCATGGATGAGTTCAAGGGTTTGAGTGGATCAGAACAGAGTAGCTTTTGGAAAGGACTGTCGTGTTTGCTTTTTGAGTAGACACGCCACACATGTTTCTCTCTCGACCGGGATGTGCGGTATACCACTAACTCTTTGTTGATCATCATATTCATTGTATCAAAGTTGCCATGACCCAATTGTGCATGCCACTTGATTGATTCGGTTGAGGCTAGCTGTAAGCACTTGAGGTTTTCGACTTCTAGAATGACCTTGTAAAGACGGTTTGGTGACCTAGTTGTTTTCACCAGAAGTTGACCTAACCGATCATAGAGCATAAGCGTATCTTCTTTCATTCGTACTTCACATCCGGCTTCCGTGGCCTGACCAAGACTAATAATATTGCTCTTTAGATCGGGTATGTAATACACATTTGTCAAGATCTTCACGACTTTCGTTCCTCCGTCTTGAAATACAAATCGAACTGGCCCTTTTCCTTTGATATCGATACGGGAATCATCTCCAAAACGCACTTTATCCATAATTGTTTCATCAAGATCAGAAAAGAACATTCGATTGCCAGTCATATGATTGCTAGCACCGTTATCAAGGTACCATACGTTTGTTGCGTCTAGATTGGTTTCGAAGTTAGTTGGTTTCACCTTTTCTTCGTTAAGATAGACAATCTCGTGCATTATTAACTCATCAGCTTCGTGTGTCGCATCGCTCTGTTTCTCAATAGCTTCTTGAAGCTTAAGTAATCTGTCTGGACAGTTCGATGCATAATGTCCTAACTTATCGCAGCGATAACAGGTTATTTTAGACTCGTCACATTCTTGTCTATACCACTCGCCTTGGTAGTTGCTAGACCCTCCACGACCTCTTCCTCTCCAGTTGGAACGACCCTTGCCTCTAAACCAGCCATATTTTCTTTGTTGGGTTTGTCTTGGATCCATGTTCGCATACATAAGTTTATCATGATCCTCTTTTTCGCCTTCTTCCTCCTCACAAATTTTTTCTTCATATGCCTTGAGTCTCCCTACAATATCTTCAAAACTTGTTTGATTGAGGTCAAGAACTTGTTCAAGTGAGGCAACAACGTTGATATATTTTCTGCGCGGTAGGCTTTGAAGAAATTTCTTCACGAGTTTCGATTCATCCATGGTATCTCCAAGGGCTGCCGATTTAGAAGAGATCTCTGAAATTTTCCCAACGAACGCATCGATAGTGTCAATTTCGTTCATCTTGAGCCTATCAAATTCGGCCATTAGAGTTTGAAGTCTAACTTCTTTTACCCTGTCGGCTCCAACATGTCTCGCTTTTATTGCATCGCAGACATCTTTGGAAGTGTCGATATCACCGACTTGTAGAATTAGGACTTCCGGTATTGATCGAAACAATAAGGTGATTGCCATGTTGTTTTTCTCTTCGTTTGAATTGCCCCGGTCCACCGTTTTCCATACTTTGTTGACCTTAAGAGCAATCTTCATGCGTATAGACCATACTGTGTAATTTGCGGTGGTTAGCATGGGACACTTAATGAAGAAGGGCCGAGATCATTAGTTTTGTCTTCCACGACACGTGCAGGCTTGTCTTCCATCTTTTGATTTCTGATCTTCAGCTCTGATACCAAATATAGAAATTCAAGATTAACAAACACAAACACAAACACTTAATAAGAATAACTCTCTTATTAATTCCTTTAAGAAAAATCACTCAAAACCTTAATCTCTTAATTTCATAAGTTGTGCTTCAACTTAGCACCTCCTTATATAGGAAACACAAACTCCAAAACTTTTTAAGAAAACTAACTTTTAGATAACTCCTAAAACATCTAGACTTAACATATTTAGATTATTCCTAAATATGTAAAACTTGAACCTCAAGATATTCCAAACTTACGACAAGAAAGAGTGTTTGTGGTAGAGGTGTATTAAATTAGGTAAAACTTGCTAATACGACCAAGTCAAATCGCTAATAATTGTACGTGTTAATTGTGCTAATTTTTTTTTGTCATATGAACATATCTCTGTTTGCCAATGCTCCAATGCGGTGTCGCAACAGTAGTCCAATTACTGATTAGATACAATAATGATTTAGAAATTTACATACGACGGATTTATTATTCATTAGTATATATAATTTTGAAATTCGAAAGACATGTCATAACTCTAGTTAAATGGAATACTGGTTTTTTTTTCTCTTTCCAATGTTACACATATCATTAAAAAAATCGATATATACATGTATTTCAAAATATAAGCGTTAGGAAATAAATACTAGTATAGTAGCACTCTTAATTTTGTAAACAATAATATTATTTCTCTGAATCTATTCTTGGGGAAAAATAAAACTTTAATGCAAAAGTATAGGATACATATAATGGCCACGTATATAATTCATTTTTTAGTTGAATGATTGCGTGGAATAATTAAACGAAAGGATATGCCTTGTTGGCGATTCCCTATAGATCCAATATAACCCTTCTGGCCAATGAAGAAAGAGCAAGTTGCTATTATTTTAAAATAATTTTCTTGTCACTTTGATTCTTTCTTTTATATTTGATACTCCATACAATTATAAGCAATAGATCGACGTTGACAAAAGAAGAGCAACAGATTGACCAATATTTGTGCCAAGCAACCGCAGATAGAAATAGCCAAATGCCCTAATAGGTTATAGGACAACAAAGTGATTACTGAAATATATCCATCGTAGCAATGGTTTTAACTTTTAACAAACAAATTTTAACATTTTATTATTATGATGCATACTAATCGTAGTTTCTAAGTTCTTACAACACTAACAAAAACATATTTCCATTTACTAAATAACGAGTGGTCAGTGGCGGATCTAAAACTTTTTTTTACCGGCATCAAAATATTAAATATAATTTAATTAGTTCAAAAAATATTATCGTTATTTTTAAAATATTACATAAGTTGTTGGAGTTTTACATTTTTTTGTTTGAAACTAGAAAACAACTACACAAAAAAAAATCATTTCTAACAGTTTATTGTATTAAAATTAAAGTGCATATTGTTGATAAGCCTGATATAATAGTTTCATCTTGATAAAACAGTTTTTTAAAAGAAAAAATGATTTATATTAAAACTAACATGGAAAGTAAAGTGAACTACATGAAGTAATACAATGAACAAGGTAAAAATGAATTAAAAATTAAAATTAATGAGATTTAAAAATATAAAGGAAAATAAACTATTTATGAAAAATAAGAAACATTATAGAAAGACTATAAAACTTTGGAAAACTAGAAGAAAACAAATATTATGGACACTTACTATTTTGGTTTGCATAGAAAAGAAATTAAAAAGGACAAAAAAATAAATAAATATGGGTGTCAGAACATGGGATCGAACTCATGTTAGGGGGGTCACTAAAGAGCACATTACCCAATTGAAAAAAATATCTTTTTGAAATTAGCTTGCAAGTCTAATTTTTATTATTTAACCGGGGTCAGATGACCCCCCTCCTCCTAACGTGGGTCTGCCCTTGCGAGTGGTAGCATATATTTTTAGTTTTTTCATATATTTTTTGCTAGTTCATCGTAATTGTAATTGTATTTAATACTAACTATAAAGCCACCATCGTATTTCATTATAACATAACGTGGACAATTAATGGTTTAGGAAAATGTATAGTTCGATCGTAATCTCTTGTATCATTGTTACTTCTTAGCGTCCATACTAGTATATTCTAGAAACATGTCTTAAAATATATGATCTGTAAGATCTTGCACGTTAACTTAATCCAGTTCAAATTCTATATGCAAAGCATACATATTGTATAAACAAAATATTGTAAATGTCAATTATGAAGCCGTCACATTAAAAGTGTTCACATCATCGGTTGGGAAATCTTCAAGGTGTGTTTCACGTGGATGATAGATTCACAACTCAAAATATAGAGAGACAGATTCGTGGATGTGTCGTCCTTGATTTTGGAAAAATTTGGCCTTTCAGCATTTCATATTAAGTACATATATTTGGTTTCAGATATATATTTATTTTTTTAAAACTTAGGAGTATTTCTCAATAGATTACGAAGAAAAGTAATATTGATATTAAGAAAATAGAATTTGGGAATTTCATGGATTAAGTCTGCCCGATATATCAGTGTAATTTAATATAGGTCAACTCGGAAACTGTATCCCTGGATGCATATACAATATACAGAAAATAAAAATATATATTACGTAATACTTACAACATCTAAAAGTAAGACATTGACGTGACTTGACTTATGATGCATAAAAAATCTGCCTGGAGAAAAAATAAAAGACAAAAAAAGTTCCGTAACTGAAGGGCCATCACACAAAAGCTGACCCGATTAGCCACCAGAATTTCAAAACATATAAAAAAACAAATTTTCACCGGTGATCAGAAATATATTATTACTGTTTCTTAAAATTTGACGTTTCTTTAGAGTCCTCTCCCCCCCCCCCCCCAAAAAGTTGGTTATCTCTACAGGAATAAAATACAAAGTTACCGTTCAAACAAGGGTACCCTTCAAACAACTTTATTTTCCATAATTTAAAAAATCATATGTCGTTGAAAAATAAAATCATTCAATAAAAGGATTAAATAAAGAACCGATGCACTCTTTTGACGAAAAAAAAAAAACATTGGTCTCTTAAGAACTTCTATGCGTTAAATGGGCGAAACACTGAAGGCCCAGATGATATGTATTTAGATAGAGGCCCTAGTTTGATTTGATCCTTTTATCAATTTAAACAATGATATTAAGCCTGGGCCTCTGAGAGCCAGATTGAGTATTCTATGTATATCACATGTTTGTTTATTTTGTTGTTTTATAAGTTAGCTCTATTATCTGCTACGAGTATATAGTATCTGGATACTTTTACTTCAAGAAACAGAAACTTTATGATTCATAAGCAGCTGTAGAAAAAATACGGATAAACTATTATAAGAGTAAAAAAACTACGGACAAACTATAAACATAGCAAAAAACATTACTTATAATAAACATAAACCATTTTAAGTAGTTCTTCTATTCATAAGCAACTTTAGAGGGAATATATAAACTTATTATAACCCTGATTTACAAGCATAAATCATTTTAAATTCCCAAAAGAATAATATTAAATAAAATGAGTTGGTCATGACACGCACATTCATGTCGTTTTTCAAATGATTGTACTCAGCTTGTCAATTGAGGAAGTGATTAGTACTATATACTAACGATTTAAATAAATAAAGATTGTTTCACGTCTATTTTATTTAGATCGATGACACATAGTTGAAAATAAAATGTTATTATAACTTATGAGTGAATTGACTTGGATTATCAGAAGATAACAAAATGAAAATAAATCAAATTAATAATTATATCATAACGTATGAAAATAAATAAAATTGAAATATCAGCAGCAAGCAGTGTTATGGTTGGCCCGACGCCGACTAATTAGTGGTTACAACTTCATTTTATAAATAAGGTAGGGCCGTCACAAATATTAGTGGACCAAAACCTAATATGAGTAATTAAACTTTGCCCAATTTTATTAATCCTCATTACAAATGGAAAGCATGGCAGACAGCAATCCGTTAAATCAGCTTTTTACTCGGCTATTAATTAAAAAGCTGACCCTATATGTGCCAATACTTTCACAAACTATGCAAACAGAATTCGTAATCCGTACCATTTATTTGAAATTGACTGATCACCGATAGAAATGACTAAATGAGTAACGAGTAAGAACCATGTTATTTCCTTAGCCATCAGTATATAAACTGAAAGCTGTTTGTTTTTGTGTGTAATGGTTGTAATTTATTGTACATGGCCTACATGTCTAATGATTCGCTGAATTTATATTGAGCAGTCCATCGTGGTCCGGTCTCGACGTGGAGCCGGAAGATTCTCTAGAGGTATTTTAAAAACATTTCTCTTTTTACAATATGTATTTATTGAAATCAAATTTGATAGATTTTTTTTTATGAATAAAAGTTTTGTGAATGTGTATGTGATAACGGAAATATCCAAAAGCCAAGTCCAAACTAATAATATATATATAATCTACATTTGTCATGTAAATTCTTAATTGGACTAGAAAATTGAAGATTGGTAGTGGGACATTTTTTGTTTGTTACATACTAGTGATTGTAAATATGGAACATAAAACTAACCGTGCAAATATAATCATGGAGTTCCTTTTCAGATACACTTCAACTTGTAATATATTAAACAAAACGATGGAATTATCAAAGCAAATTTTGAAAACTACATTGCAGAATCAGAAATGGTTTTCCACTTTTCCTTGACCAAAATAAAAAAATTATATTGTTTGATTGCGTATCTTCATTTAATGAGAATGTCATTTCAACGCCAAAATTTATTATCAATTACCAATTGCAACATTCAACTCAAAATGAAAAAAAAAAACTTCAAAAAATGTTAGCTATTTTTTTCTACCAAACTATTATTAAAGTTGAAACTATTATTGAGTTTAAAGTTAAAACTAATTATACTATGTTGGAAAAAAGAATTCTATAAGAAACCAATTAAAAAAAATTATATATATATCAAGAAAAAAATCCGTGACTGTTGTGGCGGCAGGATGCTTTCCACGTGTACATAAACCATTGGTTACACTATCCCACTTATTAAAATCTTTATCTCGCCGTTCCTTTCACCGGCCGATTTTAAAATCCCCCTTTAAACACGGACCTGATGAAAAATCTCTTCAGCTCTCTTTCACATCTCACTCTCATCATCGCCGGAGAAAAAAAAATATGTCGGAAGAGTTTGCACTTCGAGTAGAGCAAGGTCTTAAGCTCTCAAGAAGGTTATACTACGGCAAAGGCATCACTCCTCCTGTAGTCCCGGATCCTCCTTCATCGCCGGAGAATTTTCTTCCGACGGCGATTACAGCTTATGCTTCGATTACAGATCCGGTGGCTGTTGATAACCCCGACGTACCTAGCTACCAGCCGTACGTTCACGCACGGTGCGATCCTTCGGCTCTCGTGCCGCTTCAGATGCTAGGAGTTGAGATGAGAGTAGACTGTTGGCTCGACACGGCGTTCGTCACCGTCACTGGACGGTGGCGAGTTCACTGCGTTATGCCTAGCAAACGCTTTGACTGCTGCGTCGGTGTTCCCATGGGTGAGAAGGTAATTTCAGTACAACAAAACGACAAAAAACCAACTTTTTATCTTTTCTCTATCTTTCCATTAATAGCATTTTTCCAGATATTTTTTTTAATGGATAATTGGAACACATTTGTGTAACAGGGCTCACTTCTAAGTGCTGAGATTGATGTTTTGAGCAATGAGAAATCTTACAAGACCAAACTAGTTACAGAGGATGAAACATCTGACTTTGAAAACGTTCATAAAGACAAAGATTCACGTTTCTTCAAGTCTCATATCTATACTTTCAAGATCCCACATGTTTGTTCTTTGTCTCACTTTTTATAGTTAATTTCTTTGGGATTTTGTTATAAATAATGCTACAAAGTTGTTAATAATTTTTAGGTTGATGGAGGATCAATCTTTATGGTTAATGTGAATTGGTCTCAGAAATTGATTTACAGAGACGGCAAGTTTCATCTCAATGTGCCTTTTAGATTCCCTGCTTATGTGAATCCTGTAGGCAAGGAGATTATTAAACGAGAAAAGATTGTGTTAAACATGAACTCTTGTGTTAGTGGCGGCGAGATAGCTTGTAGTTATACAAGCCATCCTTTAAAGGTATTTTAATTCTTTTAACAAGTTTTTTTCCTTCAGATTGTTACTATGGATTGTGTAATGTGTGTATCATTCTCAGGTGATTTACCGTGAAGCTGGTAAATTAAGTTGTGAGTATGAAGCTGAAGTATCATCTTGGTCAAGGGTTGATTTTAGTGTTTCATTCAATGTGAGGTTTCTTGATTCTCTGAAGCATTTTTGTATTCTTCTTCTTGATCCTTAGATTAGGCTTTGTTTGCATTTCCGCAGGTTTCCTCTGGTGATCTGAGTGGTAATGTTTTGGTTAAGTCTCCATCTCCATGGGATTCAGATGACAGAGGAATGTTCTGTTTGTACCTTTTCCCTGGAACCACTAAACATAAGCAGGTTTTTTCTTACTACAACTACTATGAATCTTCTGCTTGCTGTGTGACATGATCAATGCAATGTTATTATCTGTAGCTTTTCAAACGAAGAGTTGTGTTTGTGATTGACATAAGTGCAAGCATGAAATGGAAGCCGCTAGAGGATGTTAAGAAAGCGTTGTTAGCGTGTTTGGCTAAGCTACAAGCCGAAGATGTTTTCAACATAATCGCCTTTAATGACGACATTTTGGAATTCTCAACTTCGATGGAGTTTGCAACAGATGAAACTATCTCTGCTGTGACTGAATGGCTTGATAGTAATCTGATTGCAAATGGTGGAACAAACATGTTACTTCCCCTCACACAGGTTCTTTGTCTAGAGTCTCATATCTTTTTCAAGACATAAGTCAAGACTTCTCAGACTCTTCTTCATGTGTGGTTTAGGCAATGAAGCTGCTTGAAGGAAGCACTATTGGAGTTCCTCTTGTATACCTTGTTACTGATGGATCTGTTGAAAACGAGAGGGAGATATGTAATGCCATGAAAGAATGTTGTAGCAGAACCGGAAAATCGATTTCTCCTCGGATATCTACCTTTGGCATTGGTAAGTAAACTCTGTTTTTCTTGCTTGCTAACTCTCATATAATATCAAAATCTTGATTAAAAACAATTCCACAGGTTCGTTTTGCAACCATTACTTCTTGCAAATGCTAGCGCGGATAGGGAATGGTTACTATGATGGCACGAACAACACAGGTAGATTGTAATCCCCTCTAGTTTATTCCGTTTGATTATAGCTGATAGTGTACTAATTCAGAATCAAGAAACTAAAAACATTTCTTGCTTTGTATTACCAATACACCTAGCCAGATTCATTTGAGCATCAGATGAGTAGACTATTTGATATAGCTTCTTCAACGATCGTAGCCAATACCACTTTTGATGCTCTCAAGCTCCTCCGCTCAGTCGAGGTACTTATACAACTTCTATAACATAAAGTTCTTGAGATTTTTTCTTGACCTTCTTCTTGTCTTTCTTTGTTTTTGCAGCTGTTTCCTTCTCAGATTCCAGACATTACGCTCGGTCATCCGTTGATCTTGTCTGGAAGATACAGAGGAGAGTTCCCTGATGAAATTGAAATCAGAGGCACACTGGCTGATATGAGCTGTTTCACAATAGAGTTAACAGTGCAGAAGGCTAAAGACATTCCTCTAGACAAGGTTACCTAATTACTTTCATATAATCTCGAATATGTTAGGAACGCAACAAAGTTCCTTTTGCTAACCTTTAAAAAACAGGTTCTTGCGAGGAGACAAATCGATGAACTCACTGCTCGAGCTTGGTTCGAAGACAAGAAAGAGCTACAAGAGAAGGTTGTACAAGGGGTTGTGATTTGACATTGTTGGTCTTGTTTCTTTTTAACTAATTTTATCTTTTTTTTGCATGATCAGGTCATGAGATTGAGTATACAAACAGGGTTTCCTAGCGAATACACACAAATGGTTTTATCACTCAAGCAAGACGAGGAAGAGAAGACAATGGCAAGACCAGTTTCAATCAAAGAGATTCGAAGGAACCCACCGTACCAAATCCACAAGCAGATGCAGAGGAGCAACAGCGTGAGAACGAGTTTGCTTGGGAAACAAGGGTATGGGTTCGGGAACGTGGTGGCAACGTTGAAGAACGTGCCACCATGGATGGAGGAGCCGAAGGAGGCGGAAGGAGCGGAACTTCTGATAAGAGCTGCGTCAGGAGTGGTGGATCGAGTTTGCTGTATGTGTTGCTTGCAGTGCATGTCGAGGGTGAGTGATCAGTGCACCATTGTCTTCTCTCAGCTCTGTGCAGCTTTGGCCTGTTTCCAGTGTATTGGTTGCTGTTTCGAAGTATGTGGCTGTCTTGACCTCTAATAATCAGGACAATGTCAAAATACAAACTGGGGAATGTAAATTCAATAATGGATTTACTCTTGAGAAAAAAGTTGAAAATAATATAATTAGTGTGTAATATCTGTATGTGTAATTAGAGTTGTGATGTACGCCAAGTTAGAAATTACAAGACTAATGTAGTTGACTACTAATATACTAATTTATGAAATAAGCTAGTATTTGATTTGAATAATTTTTCAAACTTAGTTACACTGTCTGTGTCAACAACGAATAAAACAAGAATTATCATAAGATGTTGATGATTTTGTTAGGGAACATCATCTGAAAGGGATTAGCTCTGGAACTTCATTGTGAAAAGTGTTGTAGATGGAGTCTCGGATCAGCTTCTTCACCCAATTTGTTATGTATCATCTTTTGAATATAGTATTCGTTCAGACGACCAATGACCCAACCCGATGAATTTATAGTCGTTAAGAACACCAAATCATGTCTCATTATTGAACCAAATGTCTCATAATTTATAGAAACGACTAGGACAGAGAATGATCTGATTATTAACATTTTTCCCCCTAGAACGAGTGAAGAGTTAGTTGTTGATAAATTATCATGTGATTGTTATATTCTATGTGTATACATAATTGCTGCCCTTTACGATACTATAGCTGATCGTAGAATCTATACATTTGAATCCAGCTGTATTATGATCTTGATGGTAAGCTAAATATATGGATTACAACTAGGCAATTTACTTTACTTAGTTTTGTGAAACAAATATTGGGAAGAGGATCATAATCAGTACATATCCAAATTCAAATTCGGTGCTCAGGTTCAAAGACAGACGACGAAGAACAAGTACCAATAAACCAATAGACAGCAAACAAGTTCCTACATTGTTTTCTTATAGTATCTCTAACAAGATTAGCCTGTAAAATTTTGACTTATAGACAAAGAGATTTCAGATCCAATGAGAATGACCTGTTTATATAATATTAATAATAAGAGTAAATTTTATTGGTTAAAGGTTATTTGATTAAAGGGCATTGAAGAAGGGAGAGTTGAGTAGATTGAGAAAGGAAGCGGAAGAGAGAAAGCATTCCAGAAATGGAAAGATTTGTAGACTAAGGGAAAGGTTACAAAACACAAAGAGACCTCGCCATGCTAACTCCACGTGCTTCCCCATTTTCTTCTGCTTTCTTCTTATCTCGATGTATCTCTTTCTTTCTTCTTTTTCTTCCTTTTAACAAAAAAACAAATCTCTCTTCTCCATCTCTCTTATTAAGTAATCTATACCCCTTTTCATCCTAATTTGACGACTATATACTATACTAAGACCACTGCCAAAGTACCTAAATTTCTATTATTAATTTTCTTTCTTTTAATGAAATCCAAAGTAATTCCATAGAAATGTATAAAATCAAGTATTCTGACAATTTAAAACGTTTACACTGACCAAAAGTAAAGCACAACAATTTTCTTAAATTGTAATTATCGATTATTCACTAGTTCCCAAAACATGGACAAAGTCGTGTATTCGTAATTTTCCTTTCATTTTATAACAATTCTTGTTTTAAACTCTACTTTTGTTTCCTTACAACCACCATAGTGTTGTTTAATATTTTGAATGCAGAATTTTAAATAAAATTTCAACATTATTTCTGTAGAGACAAAATTGTCGTCTTATTTTAAAATAATATTGTATTAATAGAATTTAATATTATAATACTTCCTATGTTTCTAATTGTTAGATGTTTTAGAAATTTCACACATATTAATATATAATTTAAAATTACATTTCTAATCTTATTTATTATTTATTTTCATTATAAAAAAAAACTGTTCACTAAAAAATAAGAAGGCAAAAGGACATTCTAGTTTTATAATTATTGTGCATATTTTCCCATGGTTGAAGATCTATATTTCCCACATGATTCAGTCTTGTCAACGATTACAATAATTGTCAATAAATTTTTCTTTATGTGTAAACAGAGGGAGAGAGTATTGACGTATATAATGTGAACTTTTTAAAACAAATTTAGTTTTGGAGCCAAATTTTTAAGAATCTATTTAAATTTTGATTAGAGCCAAAACCCCAAGGGATTTACGTCTCATCAAAGTGGCTATATATGTCGATAGATGATAGGCTATAACAACAAACTTTTGATAATGCATTTGTCTCGTAATATTGATATGAACGAATCTTTTGTGAATGATGAGAGAGATTTTGGTTTTGATTTAAATAAGACACCTACAAATTCTTCTGAAGATGAGTTAGAAAATCCAAATAATGCTGAAACTGAAGTTTTTTCTCCCATAATATCAGGTCATATTTTTCATATATACTCTATATTTTTTTAATAGTCTAGTAATTATCTTTTATCCAATGATTTGCTTTCTAATATGGATTTTAGTTTCATTCTAGAATATTGAATCGTTAGTTGTGGCTGTGTTTATCGTGTTAATACTTAAAAAAAATCACGTTTGAGTTAAAATCTGTTTTTCTTTATGTGTTTGTATATTGTTTGATAACTATTGGGAATGCTATTATCTTAATTTCATCATATCATAATTTTTTTTCCTATTTTAAAATATCAGATTCATGTAAGCAGATAATATGGGGTGTGTTTATGCTTCTATCAATTTTTTAACACCTACGGTTAAAAAAAGTTTGATGAGTTTACTTTGCCTGTGGATCATTCACAATAATATGTTTGAACATTACATAGACATTTGCTAGATTAATTGTGTTACCATTGAATAAATTCATTTCAGTTTGTTTCACAGTCATTAGTTAAATTAATTGTTTAATCCTATCATTGTATATCACGTATGATTTGTTTGATGGGGTACCCTTAGTCAAATGTTACATCGTTATTAATTTATACAGTGAAATTGTTTGATTATTTTATTAAATTATTAGATTTGGTAACTAATGGTGTTTTTGTGATTATTATGATAAAACAGAAAATTTGGAAACGTCCCAAAATCAACAACCAAATCGTCAGTAAGAGAAAAGAGATGACAAATGGAGAAAGATGGGAGATTTACAATGGTTTATTTAAGAGAAGTGATAAGGGAAAATTAAAGAAAACCACTACAAGAGAAGTTGCTGATTTATTTTCGGTGCTTTTGTAAACAGTACAAAAGATTTGGCGAATAGCAAAAACTACCCCAAACGTTGAAGCCGTTGATGTTTCACACAAGAGGAAAGGGAATTGTGGTTGCAAAAAGTTGCAGATTGACTTGAGCCAAGTTGCTAATGTCCCATTACGTTTCCGGACGACCATAAGATTGGTAGCAAGTTTGGATGTCAACCCAACTGTAGCGTTCAAATATCTAAAACAAGGTCGTATTAGACGTCATTCCAATGCCATCAAACCACTATTATGAGAAGATAATATGAAAGCTCGGCTACGGTTTTGCGTATCCATGCTTGACAAGAATGCTCTCCCTCATCAACCAAAATTTGTTGATATGCACAATGTTGTACATATCGATGAGAAATGGTAACAAATGACGAAAAAAACGAAGACATATTATCTGCTTCCCGATGAAGAGGATCCACTACGTACATGTCAAAGCAAAAATTTTATTGGAAAGATAATGCTTTTAGCTGCTTTGGCTCGACCAAGTTTGACGAAGAAGGCAATGAGATATTTTCTGGAAAAATTGGAGTGTTTCCGTTTGTTACTATGCAAGCAGTCCAGAGAAGAAGTAAAAAGAGAGAGGCAGGAACCATGGAGTGGAAACCGATGATCTCCGTCAAGAGAGATGATATAAGAAGTTGCTTGCTTGAAAAGGTTCTTCCCAAAATTCGTGATATGTGGCTGAGAGAAGATTTTGGAAAAACTATTTTCATTCAACAAAACAATGCAAAAACACATGTTGATAAAGAAGATGAAGAATTTCAAGAAGCTACTTCACGATATGGGTTTGATATTCGCTTGACGTGTTAGCCGCCTAACTCACCAAATTTGAATATTTTGGATCTTGGGTTTTTTCCGCGCCATTCAGTCACTGCAAAACAAACTTTGTGCCAATACGGTAGAAGAACTTGTTATTGCAGTAGAGAAAGCATACAATGAATACCCTACAAAACAAGTCAACCGAATATTCGTAACTTTACAATCATGTATGCAGGAGATCATGAAAGTTGGAAGATCAAACCGATACAGAATCCCTTATATGAAGAAAAACACACTGGAAAGAGAAAGACGTTGTAACGCCCGTCTCCCAGAAAGTGGACTGTTGACGGGAAGTATATATATATATGAGGTATATATTATCAATATGTCTTTGATCCGTTTAAGTCCGTGATAAATGTATTTTCTCGCTGTTGAGGCTTTTAATCTTAAAAGCTCCGGAGAAAATATTTATTAAGCGGAAAAATGAGTTTTTGGACGGTTGGTGGGTGTGGACCCCACGTGGCTGTTTTAAGTCAAGAGTAAAGCTGCTTAATTATTCTTCTTTTCTTTTTTTCTTTCCTTTCTTTTCTTTCTTCTTCTCATTTTCTTCGTGAAGTTGCAGAGAAAAAGAGAGAGAGAGAGAGAGAGAGAGAGAGAGAGAGCTTTTGAGAGCTTGTTGCAGAGAAGAAGAAGAAGGGGGAGAGGTTTGTGACTTACCTTGAGAGTGGAAGGAGAGAGAGATCGGTCTAGCTGAAGCGTGAGGAAGTGAGAGTCATCCTTGAGCTTGTGGAGCTGTTTTTGAGCCGAATCTTCCAAGGATCTAAGGTGAGTGCGTGACCATGGGCTTATCTAAGCTTCTGAGATGGTTTTATGGGCTTGGTGTGGTTTGGGTGATTTTGGTGATGTTTAGGATAAATTCTTGTTGAATCCATGAGATGTGTTGCTTGTTTCCTTGTGTTTGGGTTTGGGTTTGAGCCTAATTGCTTGGGAAAGCAAGGATTGAGGTGGGAAGGGATCGATTGGCGTGAGAAGGGGTGAAGCAGGTTGAGATCGGATTGGTTGCAGACCGACCCAGTGCTTCCCAATTGGTTTTGGCAATCGGTTGCAGACTGATCCAGTGCTTCTCAATCGGTTTTGACAATTGGTTGCAGACCGATCCAGTGCTTTCCAATCAGTTTTGGCAATCGGTTGCAGACTGATTCAGTGCTTCCCAATCGGTTTTGGGGATCGGTTGCAGACCGATCTCGAGACTTTTCTATGCGACTTTTTGCTTCCTTTCGTTTAACGGCTCGGATCTGATCCAGTTTGGTCCCTAGTGTTGAAGTTGTGTGTCTTGGTTGTTTATCTTGCTTAATTGAGCGGTTTGTGATCTCTTGCTTGTGTGTATAGCTCGTAGATGGAAGGATCGCCTCGCTAAGTATTTTTGTTAATATTTACGCAACTCTTTGTTTTGTTGCAGGTAAAGATAAAGTGTGATCGTGGAATCAAGGCAATGAGGAGGAGGATGATTAGGACTCGGTTATTGTTGTATATGTCGAATCATTTAATATGTTTAATAATTCGAATACTGTAGTTGACGTTTGTTAAGTGTTTAATAAGATCGAGTCTTATTACGTTGGCTGCGTTTGTTGAGGGTTAATATTATGGGGTATTAACTACTATATATAAAAAAAATCGGGTGCGGTCGTTTTAGACGTCTACCTATCCTGTCTTAGTAGACGAGGTTATAAATTTTTTAGCATGCTAAATAATTTTTAGACTTTGATTGCATTATTTTATTAAAATTTGGCATTGTCTTCTTTAAAACTATCGTCATTTGGAAATTATTTGAAATAAGTGTTTCTTTTTATTTATTTTTTCACATGGAATGAAAAATAACTTTCGTTGATCATATGGGTTTGTGATTGCTATATTATGTAACAAAATAAGAAGAGTCAGACAAGTAAAATAATACTCGTACTCTATTAGTAATAAAACTACTTGACCACTCAATTAAAAAAATCATTATAGTTATTGAAAGTTCAACAAAAATTTTGAATAACAAATACATATTTATATCCATTTAGATTTCTCAAAATATTTGGGAATCAGCACTCGTAGCATAGCTTCTTTAACACGTATCCAGTCTTCTTTTGAGTGGAGTCTTCCGTCATCATCCGGGTCATCGTCCGGAAGTTTGTTCAAGTGAAAATCATGTTTGACGTTTAAACGATCTACATGAATTGGTTGAACAATTTCTATCGTATCTCCTTCCTTTTGCATCTCCGGAAGCTTGTTCATGTCGGGTTCTTGTTTGACGTCAAAATGATCTACATGAAACAGTTAAACAATTTCCACCATATCGACTTCTTCGTTAATATCGGGAAGCTTGTTCAAATCAAAGTCATGTTTGATGTGAGAATCATTTACATGAAATTGTTGAACATCTTCTGCCATATCTATTTCTTCCTTCATCTCTTTGTTGAAAAATTCTTTAATTTTAAAGAAGAAAACGAAGAAGAATTTGGAAAGGTAATTAAGAAGGAATGATTTTCTGTTGAAGTATAAAAGCATAACAAGAAGATGAAAGATGCATGTAGAAAAAGAAATTTGTGATAATATATGGCCGATACTAGTAATTATGTTCACGTAAAACAAAGCACTCATATACATAACGAATTCTTCATCTTCGAAAATTATATTATTCTATTAATGCTAATTAACTCATTACAAATAAAATTAAAATAAATGAGGATATGATAGGAAAAATTGGTGTAAATTTGCATAGAAAATAGAGAACATACATCTTTTTGAATCAAATTTCTTTTTTAAAACATCTAACAATTAAAAACAGAGGGAGTACAATAATAGCTTTCTAATGTGTAGGAAAACTTAGAAAGGTGGTATTTTAATTGAAACAAGGCCTTTTTCTTGTAATTAACGACTAATCTATTCTGTAACCCAAAAAAATAACCCATTTCCTAAGCGAATGGCATGCTGACGAGTTGCATGACGATCAATTCATGTGTATATTATGTAGTACATTACACTCTCTTTTTTGCTAGATTATAGTACAGTAGTTTGATCAGTCGCATATATACTATTCAGATGCCTTACACGTGTTCTGTTTAAAATCACAAAGACATCTCAAATGTTGTTAATCACGATTAGCAAATGTTTAAGGCAACGTATCAACCATATAAACCACACAATATTTCCAATAATGACCGTTTAAGTGGTCCACAATCCATTTCTTCTCCTCATTTCCCTCATTTTTTAATACCAATGTACCATTTAGAGTCAAGTCGCCACAAACACTCTGATATGTTAATTTTTGATTAAATTTATCTCGATTTTGCTAAAGATACTGTTAATAACTAATAATACAATCAAAGAGAAGAAGGCAATCGAAGAAGATAAAGTAAGAACAAAGTTTCATGGGGACAAATAAGATATGCATGTTTCCTCCAATGATGTTAATTCATTTGGTAACATGAAACACTAATGGACTTTGATAATACCATTAAATTATACTTCTTCCATTCCATTTTATAGGATGTTTTAGGATTTTTTTTTTATTTTTTTTCATTTTTTTGGATGTTTTGTAGGTTTTTATAAAAAATTTAAGTGCATTTAATATTTTGTAGTTATTTATATTATGCAGTATTTTCTATAATTGGTTGAATTGTTTTAAATTTAAATATTAAATGATATTATTAAAAAGAGCAAATTGAATCCAAGTCCAAGTGAACATGAAACTTAACTTAACAAACATCCAAATTTAAAAGAAAAAAGTGTGCTCAATATCCTACATCGGCTAAAATTTTTAGACATGATTCAAAGTCATATTATAAATAAGAGCAAATTGAATCCAAGTCCGAGTGAACATGAAACTTAACTTAACAAACATCCAAATTTAAAAGTTCAATTCGGTTTTTTAGTCGCACTGTTCAATTATACATATAATAAATTTTAAACTTTTAGAAAGTTTATTATTATTAATATATTTCAACGTTATAAAAATTTAAAATATTATGAACATTTAAACTTATAAAAAATTTAAAATACTACAGAACGGATTATATGGGAAGATGAGTTTGAATCAACATTAATATAAATTTAAAATATCATTAATCTGGTAGTACAACACAGATAAATTATTATTTTGTTAACACCACTGATATGAAAATATTATACATATCGAAATAAGTTAATTTAATAATGATTATGTTTAAAAAAAATTATCTCACGATATACCACAGATTAAATTTTAATATACTAATATTATTTACAACAATTCATATTTCAACATCATTTGTTTGTTTAACCAATTTTTCCAAAGTGAATTTTGTCTAACACTCCCTTATTTACTCCTTCTTTTTCTCTTTGATATTTCCTTAAACATTTCCATTCTTTATTTGGTAAACGCAAAATTAACAAAATAGTTTGATCAAAAGACAAGTGGACAAGGCAAGGGCAGGCACGACGTGGCGAATGTCGATTGGACCAGAGTTCACGTGATTGGGAGTGGTGTGGTGGGCTCAACTCTCCGATGATAAAGCGAGACTGCTTTTTATTGCTTTTTCCTTTTGTCTCCTCTTTTTTTTTTTTCCTCAGTTCTCCACTCTGTTTTTTTTTTCCTTTTATTTAATTCAATAACGAGAAACCATGAAATTATGAAAAAAAAAAAATCAAGAATTGACACAGAATTGTTACGACAATATTTTTAACTTAATTTTGTCATAGCTATATGCTCATTTCTTTTAATTACTATCAGTAGTCTTATGTGACTAATAAAAATATACCAAATCACCCGGCTTTATGTTAGAAACAAAAAATTAAAACATTATCAGCATCGTCAACAGTTTATGTTAATAATCCAACGGTTTAGTCAAACCATTACATCGAAGTCGATAATGTTAGATGTGCACAAACTTGATCAATAATTTTGTTTTTATGTGGCCATTATAAAATCGGGGATTAGTATAAATTTCACAAGGCTTAATTTGTAATACTAACGTGGCACCATGGAAAGTGTAATATATCGATGATTAGATTAAATTGCGTTACACGCCCACAACATACGATTCAATTATATGATTGAAAATAGAGATGCAATGTATAGAGAGATGAGAAATCCACAGGGCAAGGGGACAATGGCATGAGTTCCTTCGTGGGGTTTGCTTTTTAAAAATTCTCTCTTTCTTTCTGTCTCTTTCCATCTTAGATTTTTCTGAAATGCTCTAGAATTTGATATTAGCCTTACAATAATAGTTTACATATTATATAGTTTTTGTTATAAGAATTACTTGTCGATCAAATCTTTAAAGTGCAATTTTTTTGGGTCAATAATACGTTTCACAGTAAGAGGTCACAAATTAAAACGATGTTTCATCTAACATACTTTTTGACGTTTAATTCGTACGGTAAGACATTTGAAAGCTATTTTGAAAACTTTTCCCCATATTCTTTTCATTCATTATATATATATTATAAATTCTTAGCACCTTACAAGGACAATTTTCAAGAAATCTATTAAAAATGAAAATTTCCCCGAAAATCACACACAAATAACAAAATGTGTAGAAGCCTCTATATCTTCGTGTCAGCATAGTAACCATTCAATGACGAGACAAATGGTTTCTAGGGATTCAATATAATTTTCCTAGCTCTCCTTTTATAGATAGTCGAAAAATGGTAAAAAGAGATTAATTTGAGACTATTTGATGAAACGAAGTGCCGTTATATGAATCGTGATAAAAGCCGTGACGTTCTATCCGATACAAAACTAATATTTTTATAATACTCCGTTAATTAATTAAGCTATAATACAAATTAAATACGCACAGAAGAATGTTTCTTTGGACCTCGATCGTTTGCATGGGGACATGTGCGTCAATATGAGTCGTACGTCGTGAGCTGTATGAACTATAAAGAAGAGTGTGAGTAAAGGTTTTATATATCTAAACACAAGTTAACCAAAACCAACCAACTCCGAGATTTTTCTTTTTCAGAGAAAAACTTTTTTTCGTCGTCTTTATTTCTTTCTCTTTTGAAGAAGTGAATCTGGACGAAGAACTAGGGCCGTCAAATTTTGGAACTTGAACCACCAAATTCATCAAAAGATTTTAAAAAATCTTAATTTTTTTAATTTCTACTTGTATTTAAGCTTCTTGATTCAACCATAAACCCGATTATTTCCTTTCCTTTTTTCTTCTGTGTCATTAAGACATGAAGGTTCGTTTAATCACTCATATGATCGATCTTGTTCATTGATTTCTCAGTTAGTGTAACATGATTACTCATAAATGGTATTCTGTTTTCTTTTTCAGTTCTTCGGGTGGATGCAAAACAAGCTACATGGGAAACAAGGGAATACTCATGTACCAAGCATATCCTCTGCTTCTTCTCGTAAGTTCAAGATTACACTAATTAACTAGATTCTATTGTCTACTTATTCGTCGAGAGCAAAAATTTTGATTACCAAAGTTGTTGTCTACTCGGGACATGTGCAATTGCAAAAATACTCCTCACAACATTCTTCTTTCCATTGATTGGGTCTCTGATAAGTTTTATTGTTTTATGTAAACAAGATCAACCGAGAGAAGAGTTTAGCGATTGGCCTCACGGATTACTCGCGATTGGAACATTCGGTAACAAAGAGCAGACACCACAAAAAGTTGATCAAGAAGAGTCATTGGTGTCTAACGTGCATGTTGAAGGTCAAGCGCAAGATAGAGACCAAGATCTTTCTTCCTCCGATGATTTAGAAGAAGATTTCACTCCCGAGGAAGTTGGGAAACTTCAGAAGGAGCTGACGAAGCTCTTGACGAGAAGGAGCAAGAAGAGGAAGTCTGATGTGAATCGAGAATTGGCAAATCTTCCTTTGGATAGATTCTTGAATTGTCCTTCGAGTCTTGAGGTCGATAGAAGAATCAGCAACGCGCTTTGTTCTGATGAGAAGGAAGAAGACATTGAGCGTACAATCAGTGTTATCTTAGGAAGATGCAAAGCGATTTCGACAGAGAGCAAGAACAAGACGAAGAAGAGTAAGAGAGATTTGAGCAAAACCTCTGTTTCTCATCTTCTCAAGAAGATGTTTGTCTGTACAGAAGGTTTCTCTCCCGTTCCTAACCCTAGCTTGAGAGACACGTTTCAAGAATCGAGAATGGAGAAGGTACTGCGCGCTAATTAAAGTTCATAGCACACAATTTTGAATACGAATTTTTTTCTTTCCATGAGACTGATTATTTACACTGTATAATACAGTTGCTGAGAATGATGCTACACAAAAAGATGAACACTCAAACTTCCTCGAAGCAAACATCAACGAAGAAATACTTGCAAGACAAGCAACAGCTTTCTTTGAAGAATGAGGAAGAAGAAGGAAGAAGTAGTGGCGACGGGGGTAAATGGGTTAAAACAGATTCTGATTGTGAGTTTCAGATCTTAAGATTTGTTATAAATAAATTAAACCAGAAAAGTATACATGAACTGATTCGGTTTTTTTCCTGCATGTGCAGTCATAGTTCTTGAGATCTGAAGAATATTTGATCCATTTTCCCTCTTTTTCATGTTCTTACAAGAAAGTACAGGTAATAAATAACTTGATCAATAATCTTAATTTCATTTGCTTTGCCTTTAATGCTGAATCTGATATTAGATCTTATGTTTTTTTTTGCAGATATAGAGAATCTTCAATGATATCAAGACAAAGAAAATATGTCAAAAGAAATGACCAATCAATCAATTTCATTTTCTTTCTGATGAAAGTTTTTGGGTCTCTCTCTATCTGCAGAGCCCATGAGTCCCTTTTTTTTGCATGGTTGGGTCCATTAAACCAAACATGTTTTGGGAACTAAACATCAGATCGTACATGAGATATTTATATGCATACATACATGTGTGTAGTTGTGTATTTTCAGGTGGATAACCTCGGTTTATAGAGAAACTTTCCTTTTTTCTTTTAACACTCTTTTTGTTTTTCTTCAGTCATTTTTACATGTTTTTTTTTTTACTTCTTGTAACACAGAAAACTATTCAGATTAATAATACTTTTGTCTTAGCTTTGTAGTTTATTGTTATCATTTTGTAATCTTTTTGTATTTCTCAATTTTAGAATCTGGAAGTGTAAATATGTAAAGTAACAGTAAAACATAGAAAATAAAGACTAAATTGGAATATTACATAATAAAATAAATAAACAAATGAGTTGACAAAAAAAAAATCAAATGAATTAATTTTTATGTGACAGATTTGAATCAAGATATTATCAATATATTGTTTACACTGTTGATACTAATTTTGTTATTTTTTTTGGATTAACAACAAACGAATTACCGGATTTAAACTCAAATGGTGTTACAACACTGACATAATTACACTTCAATAGACTACATGTGTGCTTGTTCATTCCTGACTCAACAAATAAAACCCACACAACATACATATATTTGGTGCTACTTCTTAGAACTTGTCTCCCTAAAAAAAAAAAAAAAAAATCCAGTTTTCATGGACCATATGTCACAATACATTTAATGGGCTCACGAAGGCCCATCCTAAAATTGAAAAAACTAGACCCTCTAACCAGAATGGAGGCTTCACTAAGTCCAACTACACACTTTCTTAGTAGAACCTTCAAACATCTGGAGAACAATCAAGGAGCAATCTTCAACAGCCGTCCGATCAACCGACCCATTTGACACATCTCAGCTCTCACTGACTTCCTCAGTCATCACCTTTCTTCTTTCTTCAGATCTCTGTGAGAAATTTTTACAATGTTGCTCCATCTTCTTCTTCTGCTTCTGCTATGCCTGACGTCTTCTTTCAAAGTCCAAGCGTCGGTGCATGAGTACCGAAGTGAGAGATTCATGTCTAAAGGCAACGCCTTTGTCTTCCATGGTGGCAGTGAAGGCATCTACTCTTCTTCTCCCTCCGATAACTTCACTTCCGACGCCGATTCAGTTTCCTTTATCCGGTAATTTTAGGGTTTTCTTAGCTCTCTGATCCATTTCTTTAATTTAAGGGTCAAAGTTTCGACTTTTAAATCTACTTAGGAGGATCTGATTTGTAATCATAATTCATTAGGGCAATGTTCGTCATTTGGGTAGTTGCAAATTTGTTACTTTACAGCGTTGGATCCTATAGATAAACAAGTTTCAAGCTGATTCAGTTCTTTGAGTAACTTCTTTAGCTGTTCTCCTGTTAAAGTTCCTTAATTTGAATCTCGGTGTTTGTTTGTTTCTGTGAACCTTAATCCCACGGCGCAATGCTATTGACAGGTTTGAGAAGATCAAGTTTCAGAGGCCTGCGGAAGTATCTAACAGATCCTCATTACCTATCCACGCTGTGGTATTTGAGGTAGAGGACCGGGAAAACATTGGAGGATCTGCTTATGGTGGGCAAAGAGCTGTGTGTTGCACATCTGATCTGGCGAAACTCGGTGTTTGCTCACATGGAGATGTCATTTACCGCCCTTCTGCTAAAGATTCTGGTTGGCCACAAGTGTTTGGTGTCTCGTTGGCTGAGAAAGAGTTATCTGTTATGCTGCCAACAAGATCGATCCAGGTCACTAAGACCGGGATGTACAACCTCTACTTCATTCATTGTGATTCTTATCTCAAGGATTTGGTTGTTGAAGGGAAAACCATTTGGAAAAACCCTACCGGATATCTACCCGGTAGAATGGCTCCATTGATGTACTTTTACGGGTTCATGTCGCTTGCTTTTGTGTTGCTCGGCATCTTCTGGTTCTCGCAGTGTGCTAGATTCTGGAGGGAAGTGCTTCCGTTGCAGAATTGCTTAACTCTGGTGATTACACTTGGGATGTGTGAGATGGCACTTTGGTATTTTGATTACGCTGAATTCAATGAGACCGGGATCAGACCAACTGTAATCACCATCTGGGCAGTCACGTTTGGTTCTATCAAGCGTACAAGTGCTCGTATTATCATCCTGATGGTTTCAATGGGCTACGGTGTTGTCAGACCTACGCTCGGGGGCTTTACATCAAAGGTTATAATGCTTGGGGTCACCTTCTTTGTTGCATCTGAAATTCTTGAGCTGATGGAAAATGTCGGTGCTGTCAGTGATCTCTCGGGGAAAGCTCGACTGTTTTTCGTTCTTCCTGTTGCAATATTGGATGCTTTCTTCATCATATGGATATTCAAATCTCTCTCTGCTACGTTCAAGAAGCTTCAGACCAGAAGGTTATTGGTGAAGTTGGATATATACAGAAAGTTCACAAATGCTTTGGCTGTAGCCATTTTGGTTTCCTTGGGTTGGATTTGCTATGAGGTAATACAAAAAACAACTGTCGTGAATTCAATAGTGCGAGAACCATTAGACTGTTCAAATTCATAATCATAATAAGATACTAAAGCTTTTGACTTTGGCAGCTTTATTTCAAGTCGAAGGATGTTTACAACGAACATTGGCAAAACGCTTGGATCATCCCGGCATTTTGGCAACTGCTCTCCTTCTCGCTCCTAATTGTTATCTGTTCTCTCTGGGCTCCATCCCAGAACTCGACTAGGTAATGCCATATCCAAGAAGAACATTTGAAAATGCGATATGAAGTTTGATGTTGGTTGGTTGTTAACAATAGTAAATGAGCGAAAATGCGAAATAAACTGCAGATTAGCAAATAGAACCACATCTAATTATTTGTACCGTCCTTATCTTCTTATAGGTACGCATTCTCTGGTTCTTCTGGAGATACAAGCGCGGAGTTTGAGAAGGACGATTACACACTAACGCTCATTAAACCATCTCCAATTCCTTCTCACGAAGTCAAGAACCTCTCAGAAACCAGACCTTTACAGGCCGACGAAGGAGAATCAGAAAAAGATTTGGAGGAAGATAAAAGGGAGTAAAGTAGTGAAAACAATAGTCACAATCATCTATTTGATACTTCTTTCTCTTTATCAACGCCTCAATTTTACTCTATGTATTCTTTTAGGTCACGTGAGTTTAGTTTGTACAATACAAAGGTCAAGAGACCAAATCAGCAGCCTGTCTTCGGTGTTGTAGTGTTAGTTTGTGTGCCCTGTTTTTTGTCGCAATGTAATGTTTGAATCTCATTTTCCTATGTTGCATTATACATTAAAGTTAGGTTTTCTCTTGGTATATGATAAGGGTGGAAAAAAACCGAAACCAAAAAAAACACAGCAAATAAGAGCATCCACAATGGTGATTTTTGTGTGAGTGTTTTAAGAATTTTTTATAATAAATTTTAATGTTATTTAATTATGAGTGTTTTTAGAGTGTGTAAAAGTGTGAAAAATGTCTTAAAGTGTCTCTAGGCGCAAAAGGGATATGACATTGACACCATACAACAACTTCATCATATGAAGAAAAAAAAAAATTTAAGCTAAGAAGTTGGCAAGTAACCAAACAGAGATATTATAAGTTCATACAACATTACAACTCATGAATCTGAAAATTTTAAAATCAAAGTCGTATCATCAATCTTTCTTTCTTTCTTGCTCGGTTTTTGGCTCTCCCGCAAGAACCCGAATTGCGTAAAGAATTCAAAGAATCTGTCTCCGTAAAAACTCTAAAACGTCAGAAGAAAAAAATAAATACTTATCTCTCACTCGGATCGTCTTCTCAGATGCTGAGTTGCAGAATACCCCTCGAACAAGTCAAGAACCTCGGTCTCTAGATCTTCGACTGAAATCTTGATGTAATTCTCTGGGTGTTTCCCGCTCTCTATGTGACTCCTGAACCGCCCAAGAAACGATCTGTAAGCCGGACTAAGCTTCTCCAATATCGAAATCTTCAACTCTTCCCTCAGCTGAGAATCCGGAACCAACCATTGTGATTGAACCCTATGAACTTCCTCAAACAAAGCATTAAAAGATTTAAACCTCTCTCTCAAAGCACTTCTCGAAACACCTGATGAAAAACTTCCTTTCGTATGTAACCCTTCATCTCTTAAACAATACAAGACTTTAACCCAAGCAGCTCTTTGGTAATACGTAGCGGCTTGCCTGAACTTACCCGTTAGCTTTCTTAAGTAAAGATCTCCGATCATTTCCCGTAGCTCCGGTGACCCTTTTATCTTCTGGACAATGTAGTGTGCGTTGTTCATGATGAAGAGATGAGATAAAGCTGCGTTCTTATAGTACTTTGATTTGCCTTCAAGATTGAATTGCAAGATCACTATGATCCAAATCAAATGAAGTGCTAATGGACCTTTGTTGCTCTCTAACTCCGAGAAATCAAAATCTGGAGTGTTTGAATCCGTAGAGCTTCTCGATGGTTTTGACATGATGAGATCTATTAACGTTGGTCTATACTCTGAGATCAAGCTAATGTAGTTCATCACGTACCTCGTCAACGGATGTATCGTTCCTCCAGGAACTGGAACTCTAGAAGGTTCACGGAGAACGGCGTTTTCGAATTCCGATAATATCCCTCTCGCTGCTTCCGCCAACCTCGACAATATCTCCGCCGCCTGAACCCTAATCGAATCCGAAGATTTCAGATCGAAGACTGATTCAATATCCGGCAAAAGCTCAATCAAAGCGTCGTGTAGATCAAGGATCTTGAATAGCTTCTCCGGCGATCTCCGGCTGATACTAATCGCCTCCGCGAAGTTGAAAAGCTGAATCGCCGGACCTTTGACTGTTTCCATGAAACAAGCTTCGTGGATGTTAACAGCTCCGACGCTTTCAAAAACATGCTCACAGAGCAATTTCTCACTCGCGAACACAACTCTCACACAGATCTTAGCAGCTCGGATCCAACGACGAATCTTCTGCTCAAGCGCTTCCCAATTCAACCTCTGAACATCTCCGATGCTAAGTTTCTCGATCCCTAGCCGCCGGAAACTCGAATCCACGGCGGATTTGCGAACGCTACCGTACACTTGAATACACTCACGGAGATAACCGGCGGAGACCATACGCCGAGCAATCCAGCTCAGATGAACCACCGATTCAATCGGAATCAGCTCGATCTCGCGTATACTGCTCGTAGATCTGCTGTAACTACCTCTTCCGGTTGGTAATCGAACCGCCACTGAACCGGTACTAGCACTCGAACCGGATCGTTTCAGAAGATCCGTTTCTTCTTCTTCCTGTTGCTCATCTTCTTCGTTACTGTTACCATTATTACTTCCATCTTCATCAACCTCGAGGTGAGAAGAAGATGAAGAAGACGACAACATTAACGAATCAGAGTTGATTGGAGAGCTATGACAAACGAGAATATTCCGAAACTCGTCTTCGAGACGAGCCATGGCGATCTGGATAGCTGAATTAGCTCGATTCTCAATTTCTCCGCCGGATGATACGAACTTTTGGATTTCATCGACGGCGTTGAGGTAAAGCTTAACTTCTTGTGGATCGTTGAATATCATATTCTCTCTTGCTTCTTCTGACGCCGTTGCGTCCCATCTGATGATGACTTTCTCCGCTGAATCGAATCCGGAAACTGAACAGTCTCCGCCGTGAGTCTGTTCATGTGGTTCCATTGTTTCATGCGATGATACAAACACACACAAGAAAGAAACAAAAAGTGTAACACAATAGAAGAGCGTTCTTCTTTCTTATGATGGAGACTTGAGAGAAAAAATGAAAACAAAAAAGCAACAGTAGAATTTTAGATGCTTTAAAATATTTATATATATTAATTAAATACACAAATACATCCAAATAAAAATTGTAGATGCTTTTTAACAGAGATCTTAACCGTCGTTAGGAAGCGCCTTTTTCAAATTAGTCAAGCATTTTTTTTTATATTTACAGTCAAGAAAATAATTATAAATTACAAATGTTAATTCGAAAAATAGGATTTATCATAAATTAAATGTTAGAGGACATTAATCGACGCTACGTAACTAAACTATGTAATTTTTATTAAGGTTAATCTGGATAAACAGTAAAAAAAAGGATTAGAGAGAGAGAGATGAATAAAATGTGTTGATTAATAGTAATAAGAATCATATGAAGTAAGTCAACTATTCGACTGCTACAATGGGCCGACATTCACGTGCTTGCACCCGATTTCCCATGCATTTTGCCTTTTTAAAAGATTCACGGTGACAAACATTAAAATTTATAAAACTTTCACAACAAAAGAGAAACTCTAATTATTTTTTCTGGATTTGTAAACATTAATAGTAGTTGCTTTTTCATGATAACAAATACTATTATTTGTTTTTTTTGCTCTTAGGTGTGGATATAAGATAATTCAAATAATTATCGTTTGTTTGTCGAGCAAATAATATACATTATGGGCATATATTAATGTTGAGTCGTATAATTTCTTGAGAAAGGCTAATAGTTTGTGTTTCATGAAATTACTGGGGGAAACATTATTAATTATCTTATGTTATTGATATGGGACAGTCTAGAAACATGAAGTCAATTTTACATATAGAAGAAAATTAATGTTGCACGAGTGGTGCTCGGCTGGATTTAGCCAGTGTCAATTTCTTAACACTTTTTTTAATCCAAGATTTAAATTTTTAAAATACGAATACGAGTTCGATTCGATGACGTTTTTATACAGATAACTAAATGGTCCTTAATAAATAGTAATGTGAACAGCTCATCTTATGCATTACATTTATTGGGTAAGCAAATGTCATTAGATGTGTCCATTTTAATAATCATCACCATTTTTTTATTTTAACTTTATACGAGTATATACTTTGATTTGATGTTTGCGAAATTCGCTAAATACATCATTATTTGTCCTGGTTCAGTGTGCATAGATTTCTAATCAATGCCACTTGTCAAACCTGTTAATATTTAATAAAATAATCATAGTAACACAATATTATAATTTATCGTACTCGTATAATTTTTTTGTTCCTAGAATACGAGTGATGATTAATAATCAAATGCAGTGATGGGTCTTTTGTTGTCTGCTAACTTAGATGACTATAAATCCTGACCATAATTTAATTATTTCTATGATAGAAAAACAAACAATAATAATTTCACGATTCGTTAGTCTACAGCTGTGTTTAGCTGTCATACAATTCAATTTATCATTTTTTTCTTCATCACGTACGTATACACAAACACGTGATATTGCCATATTATTGGTTCGTAATTCGTAATTTTCATTCATAATTTACAATTAAAAAGAACTTTCATTGATAATTTGTTTAATCGCAAACGGTGTGTTTAATACCAAAGTTTACAAGTGGTAATAAAAACAGCAAATCGCTAATGATGTGTGTTTAATAACACAGTTTACAAGTGGTAATTAAACATCAAAACTAATGTTCTAAAACGCGTTAGACGTTTGCTATACACTGAACGAATGCCTAACACCTAGCCATATATGCGGATGTTTAGGTAAAATCTAAATAGATTAAATATTTTAGATATATATGTATATTTAATTATTATTTATTTATATAAAATAATAATATTTACACAATATATATAATTATATATAGTGACTGAAACTTATACACTTTAGTTTTAGTAAAGATAAAATAAAAATATAGTTTCAGATATTAAATTCAATAAACTCATGTATATGAAAAAATAGTTTTGAAATATACAATAATCTCACATTTTAAACCAAAAAAAATATAATTTTTAAAAAAATTGAAAAATTAACAAATATGAAATTTAAATTTATAATTCTAGATCGCGTAATATCCTTCTGAATGCTACTAGGCATTCAAATTACTTAAAACCGCATAAACTAGCGCATAGTTGAAATTTGGGGCGTCTGGAGCCTAGAAACAATCTGACAACTTATCTATCCCCAAAACTATAAAACACACTAATTGTTTTACAAGTAGCCTTAGTTGATACTTTAATCATATACAAATTTAAAGATAACAACAACAACAAAAACATAATTTAAAAAGACAAAAATGGTGAATTCTGCACGAATCTATAACGGTTGGAATTGATCGACGTTGAAGCTAAGTTTCTATGGTGATGAAGTCGTCGTTAGAATCTTCAATCGTCAGTTCATCGATGACTTCGGTCATAGTTGGTCGCCGATCTGGATCTTCTCCGGTACATCTCACACCGATCCTTAAAACGTTTTCGATCTCCTCCTCCAAAATTTTATCATCAGCGGCAGCGTTAACCACCGTCGGATGAAGTAGATCCATCCAACCACCTTGTTCCACAGCTGAGCCAATCCACTCCACCAAATTCGTTCCACCGGCTCTGTTCAAACCGGCGTATTGAGACGGGAATTTTCCGGTCAAGATCTCAAGAACCACGACTCCGAAACTAAACACGTCGGATTTCTCAGAGACGGTTCCATCACGATCCGCTTCAGGAGATTTATATGCAACGAGAGATTGAGATTGAGCGTCGGGATTTATCAATCTTTGGAGCCCGAATTCGGAGATTAGAGGCTCGCCGTCTTCCGCAAGAAATATATTACTCGATTTTAGATTTCCGTGTGGTAGGTTTAGAAGCCCTAATTCTCTGTGGATATACCACATTCCTCTAGCGATTCCTTGAATGATTTTGAGTCTCGACGGCCAATCTAATTGATGTCCCTCACCGTGATCGCCGTGTAATCGGTGAAGCAAACTCAGATTGGGAACGAATTCGAACACTAGCAATTTCTCGTCTTGTCGGAAATGGTAAGCAAGAGGTGTTAATATATTCTTGTGTCGCAAGCATCCCAGTGTCCTAATCTCCTTGTCGAATACGTCAATACTCACTTGGTTCATAACCGTCACACGCTTCACCACCACCGTGACGCCGTTTGAAAGCACTGCTTTGTATGCAGATCCCACGCCTCCGTTGCTGCTAGGACGGCTGCTTCCTCCTCCGGGATTGTTGAGCACGTGAGCCGCTGCTTTCATCAAGTCGGTTAAACCGAAAACACCCTTTTCTTTGTTCACCATTACCAGCTCCGCCGTCCCTACTACACCCGTTGATTTATTCGTCAATTCGCCGGAGCGACTACTCTTACTCTGCCTCGAGCCACTTCTTGATTCATCAACAGTTACCTAAATATATCAAGAATTGTGTGTTTTGTAAGTTAAAAACTCTCTCATTAATGTTTTAAAGCTTTGAAATTACGTATAGTGGAACTAACCTGAATTTGTTGATCATCACCACTGTCTTGTTCGGAGGTACGACGTGCCTTCTTTCTCCGTCTCTTCTTCTTCTTCTTCCGGAAAGCTAAGGAGATAAGGACAACAATAAGAAGAACTCCTAATGTCCCGAATGCTAGAAAGTATTTGCTTTTATTTGCATCTTTCATTGTTCCTTCTATCGTAATCGACGCAGTCGAATTTCTTGGTTCTGTGCAGGTAGTTGCTAGCTTCGCACCGCAAAGGCCAGGATTCCCCGCAAAAACCGTCGCGTCGAATTTAGACAAACCGGGAGGTATTTCTCCGGTTAGTTGATTGTTTGAGAGATCGACGTTAGCTAAAGTCGTTTGGGTGAAATTCGGTATACTCCCGATGAACTGATTGTTTTCGAGGCGTAACTCCATTAGATTTGGCAATGTGGTAGCCAATGAGATAGGAATGAGACCAGAGAACTCGTTGTTTGACAGCCACGCTTTCTTTAACGATACCATCGTTGCGAAATAGTCAGAAGGAATGTTACCAGAAAATCGATTGCCTGATAGATAAATCGATTTCAAAGCGGTTAATCGGTTAAACTCGGGTATATTACCGGAGAAAGAGTTGTTCATTATGCTTATGGTGCGTAAAGAGGGTAGGTCTTTTAAGGGGGCGACATCGATGTTTCCTGAGAGGCCCATTTGTTCGATCTGGAGGCCAAAGACGGATTTTTTGTTGCATAGCAATCCAACCCATCGTTGGCTTTCTCCACAAGGCTCTGAATCTGATGTCCAAGAGTCGAGAGACTTGGTGTTGGTTAATGACTTCTTGAATTTCAACAATGATTCTGATTCGGTTATCGAATTCGCGGATAGTGCTGTTAGAGATAGCACGAACGGCCAGATTAGCCAGGCCACGGCCATTTACTTAACCGGGAGCTAGGAGCTAGGCCACCGGAAGTTTCAATAAACTCTTTTTTTTTCTTCTTTTTTGGTTAATCAAAGTAGCTTTTTTTTTGGCTGATTAGATTTACAATTTTTCTGTATTCCTTGTCTTGTTTGTCGCTCTGTCTCTGTTTTCTCTGTCTTTTGTTTTTCTTTGTCATTTGTGATCCATTGGATGAGAGGAACTTAGGAGCTTATGGCGCGAATGTTCGTTGAAAGAGTCAAGATTGAGAAAAGCAAAAACGAATATAAATAACAGATAAATATGCATTTTTGTTTGGCCCATATAGCTAAACTTTATGTAAAAAAGAAGTGGTTTTGGTTTTAGGGCCAAGATCATAAACTCGTATAACATTTGGTTCAAACATTTTACGTCGACCACTTCGTCATTTGGATTTTTTTATTGATGTCTTACATGTGGCGGAATTATAATCTACTCACTTTAGTATTAGTGGAACGTTTCGACAAAAAGTGTATAAAACTTTATATATATCTAACAAAATTAGTATAGCTATCATCGTGGACAAGTTGTTTTCCTTTTATATATACTTGATTTACCAAGGAATACTCAACACACGATTTCTTTTGACATTACCCGATTGATTTACCACTATCCTCTCCTCTTCATATGAACGAGTTATCTGATCCCTTTCGATGTCACTAGTTTATGTCAGTCAGTAGATGAAGGGTGTGTGGGTAAACAAATAGATATGGGTATTGTCTCGCCTCTATACATCTCCAATTCTTGTGTTTAACGATTTCCCCGAGGTCTCTTCTATCATGTGATATTTGGAGGACTTGGACTGCATAATCTACTAAGATCTCGAAGGATGGTTTATTGCTTGGTTCAAATAGTTTTCCAATATCTGCTTGGGAAGGAAAATTGGCTAACAAAAATTGGACCTGGACTGGGCTTTATGTGTAATTTTTCTTCCTTTTGCAATTTCAATATAATATATATTAACAAACAAACAAAAAGGTTTATCATGTTTATCTCACCTTCTCATCCTCCATTATATATAATTTTTATTTTGAAGGACGATGTAAAAAGAATCCAATGTTAAAACTTAAAAGAACACAATGGCTTGATGAGAATGTAGATGAACGAAGAAGCCAAGGAAAGCAATGACGGCGACGGGACAGCGATGACCTATGGCCATGGGAGGATCTAAGTAAGGTAAGTACGGGGCAGTTGCCCCCCATAAAATTTCCAAATCTATTTCAAATTATAAAGACACAATTAAATTGCCCCCTAATAAAAAAAAAAATTTGTCCTCCGCCAAAGACAATTACTCTCCAAACTCAATTTATTGGCCATTAATTATTTCCATTTTTAGAAATAACATCTTTCCATTCTTTCTTTGCAAACGTCTTTATTCCCTAAATTATTTCCTTTTTCTAGATATAATTTTTTGTTTGTCCTTTTTATTGATTTTTGTAAATAACAAATTAATAATTACATATATATTTGACAACCAACTTTTAAATTGATGACGTACTAAATGCTAATACGCCATACTTATATCCTTAAGTGTTTTAACATGATTCTCTATATATTAATGCTTAGAGTGGGGGAAAACATACTTATGCTTCAAATATTTGATTAGTGATATATTTTTGTGTTTATCATTCTGTGGAAAAATACAAATTATCCCTCGTGTTTTGTTATAACTTTTTTTCTATTAGAAATTATAATTTTCAAGTTTTTTTTTTATATAAATATTAGTGTATGAAGCATCTATAATTTTTTGATAAATTTTATTATATAAATAATTATTACATGATAAAAAAAATTGCTGGATCCGCGTCTATGGCCAAATCCATTGTATAATAAATTCTCATTATATATATATATATATATTTTTATTATTATTATTGTTGGAAAATAATATATATTAAGATAAAATCTATGCTATCTAGCAGGATATTTTTTTTGAAATTTTTTAGTTTAATATAAATATAATTTATAATAATTAAATAAAAAATTTGAATTTGATGTTTTATCTTTACTTAGATTTTAGCAGTTTTTACTTTTCAGAATTTTTTTTTATGTGGTTAGATTTTGTAATTATAATTATAGTCTCTCTTTGCCAACATAAATAAAATTATAGTCTTTTTTTTTAATTGGTAATTTTTTTTTTGATAGGTTATTTTTATACTTGTAATTGATTTCCACATTTCATGAACCTTCACAGTTGATCAAATTGTTGGTTGTATCCGTTTGACCGAAACTGATTTAGGTATTTTAAGCACATTCCACACTATGACTACTTACATATATATTAGTAGTTTATCACATGACGAAATAAATAAAAAGTTTTAGAAACAATGATAAAAAATACAAAACTATGAGAGATAAAAAAATATATTACCATTTTAGTTAATAAAACCAATATAAAACGGAAAATAATAATATTAAAAGATTTAAAAAAGCTATAGTATTTGCGTTTTTCGTATACTTCCATCGGCCGCTCATTCATCTCCTTCTCCTTTATCCCAATTGTTTGCAACTTATGCAATATTATTATAATTTTTTTCCAAAATTAATCTTTGAAAATCATAACTATGTCTCAAACGAGAAGAATCAAAATCACGACTACGTCTCAACTTTATTCGTTGATGAATTTTCTTCAAATTGAGAACTGACCGGGTTTAGATTTTATCTGAATCACCGGTTTCGAATGAGTTTTTCTAGGTTATTTCGGTTTAACTATATGTCGGATTTTACATGAAATTTAAACCGTAGATACTACGGAGTTACGGTTCAACCGGTTGGATTGCCCGATTTGGTCGGAGTAAAAAACTATTGGATGAGAAACAGGTTTCTAATGAGAGAAACGTTGAAGAATATATCATTATTATAGAAAAACAAAAATGAGTTATATTAATTTGATTGGTTACAACATTTGGAAGAGAGAATGATTTTTACTTGTTATGATTTTAATAGCGTGTCACTCGCATAACAGTTCAAAAAGCGGAGTGTTATTGGTTGAAAGATTTTTAAAAGTTTATTGTATCGATTATATTAAAACAATGCAATGGATTTGCAAATCTATAATTCAATGCGTTGAATTCCAAGTGAAATAATTGTGTCACATGGCACGTGCATAGCAAAAAGATATAGTACTAAGTACTAACATATAACTAATTGACGTACCAAATGTAACAATAAATCAGTTTTAGCTTTTACAATTCCTAACCAGTTCCAAATATGATATTATCGAACGAATAGTTGTAATTTTATTATGTAACTAAGGAAAAATATTTATATAATTTATTTTTCTGTAGACCACATGGATTATAATGGTTTGATTTAGTGTCGTTGCATTATTATACGGTTTCAAACTTGCATATTGCAAGTTGTTAAAAAAAATGCTATTTTTGTTCCGTATGTAATGCGTGCTTATTAATCTTACCTTTAGGCACAGATGTTATTGGTTATATTACAAGAGGAGCATGTGAAGAAGCTGATATTCTTTGGTGTTCACATCCAAAGTATCTGTCGGTGTCAAAGAACCCATTTGTTTTAGTCATTATTGTAAGTAACGGACCTACATTACCCGTAAATTTTAAACGCAAATGGTATGTTTAGTAGTCACAGGTCAATGCAAATGAGTGTTTGTATGATTTTTGAAAATTGTCATATGAACAGTTTTAAAGACAAGTATATGTATGGATAAAACGGCAAATCACAAATGGAAACATTTACAAATTGATACTGTTATACATAATTTTTTTCAAGTCACGTTCATACATTTTTTTTTTTGGGTCACAAAGTCATGTTTTCATACATATACACATCAATATCACATTAAATTATATAATATACAATTTGCAGTTGTTTTTTATACGGGATTACCATAATTACAACAATGTAGGTAAAATAAATTGTGTCGGCTTGAGAAATATATTGATGTTTCTTCATGTTCACATAATAGATGTTCAAATAACTACTGAACCAGTTCATAATACAATAACCTATATAAGAAAATTAATTCTATATGTGCCTTACCAGCACAAGCTAAACAGTCGACCGAACTATTAAAAATATGAGAAATAAAAAAAAAATAAATTTGGAAAGTATAAGTCAATGGCTTCAAGATAAGAATTTACGACGGGAGAAAACGTATTGGACTAATGGACTAAGCCTTGTAAGATTAGATTAGGTTAATCTCTACGCTTGAGTTGCAGCCATTATATAAGGCACATATATGTGTATTCTGTAATACAAGAAAATCGATTAATACAAACAAGTTTTCTTAACATGGTATCAGAGCATTGAAGACCTAATAAAAAAAACTATTTATGCTCGATTCTGTGATTTATAAAATTCTGCCAAAACTACTCTGTTTCTTCTGATTACCTGTCAATTTTCGTGATGGCTACCTTGTCTAATATTGTTTCTTCTACGTCATCAGAATTGGCGACAGCAACAACACATACTCGTGTTGAAACACGTCGAACGATATCACCCTATGATTTAACCTCTGGTGACAATCCCGGAACCTTGATCTCTAAACCTCTGTTGCGTGGTCCTAACTACGACGAATGGGCTAATAATCTTCGGTTGGCCTTAAAAGCTAGGAAGAAATTTGGTTTCATGGATCAAACTCACAATTGAAGAGAGCCTCTCATCGTCTCTTTCTCACATCAACGATTTCCATAACCTCTGGTTGCATGTTCAGAAATGGTTTGGTGTGAAGAACGGACAGTGTGTTCAACGACTCAAGACCGAATTGGCAAATTGTCGACAAAAAGGTCTTGCTATCGAAGCATACTATGGAAAACTAACTCAATTGTGGGGAAGTCTTGCTGATTACCAGAAAGCTAAAACCATGGAAGAAGTAAGAAGAGAACGTGAGGAAGATAAACTTCATCAATTTCTCATGGGTCTTGATGAAAATCTATATGGAGCTGTTAAATCGGCTCTGCTCTCTCGAGTTCCTTTACCAAGTCTCGAAGAAGCGTACAATACATTGACTCAGGATGAAGAGTCGAAGCATTTGGGTCGTATATATGACGATCGATCAGATGGTGTGAGCTTTGTTGTCCAGACCAATCCTTCACGAAAACCTTATGAAAACAGAGGAACAATGGTCTGTGATCATCAAATGGACGTTCACAATACATTTCTTCATGGTGATCTTGATGAAGAAGTCTATATGAAATTCTCACCTGGATTTCGGACAGATGATAATACTAAAGTCTGTCGTCTTCGTAAATCACTTTATGGTTTGAAACAAGCTCCTCGTTGTTGGTTCGCTTAGTTTGGTTCTGCTATGAAAGGCTACGAGTTTGCACAAAACACTTCTGACTACTCATTGTTCACATTGGCAAAAGGCGACACACGTCTCCATGTCCTTGTTTATGTTGACGATTTAATTATTACAGGGAGCTCTATTCATGTCGTTAATGAGTTCAAACACTACTTGAGCTCCTGTTTTCACATGAAGAACCTTGGAGTCTTGCGATATTTCTTGGGCATCGAGGTTGCTCGTAGTCCGAATGGGATTTACTTATGCCAACGCAAATATGCTCTTGATATTATTGCAGACACGGGACTTCTCAGCGTTAAACCGACCTCATTTCCGTTGGAGCAAAACCATCGTCTGTCACTAGCTAAGGGTGAGGATTTTCCTGATCCACACGTTATCGTCGCCTAGTCGGTCGATTGATTTATCTTGGCAACACTCGGCCGGAGCTTTCCTATGTGATTCACATCTTCTCGATGTTCATGAATGCGCCACAACAAGCTCACTAGGATGTTGTTCTTCGCGTGATTCGGTATCTAAAGAATAGTCCCGGCCAAAGTATTCTTTTACGATCCAATACTCCTTTAACTTTAACAGCTTGGTGTGATTCAGATTATGTGGCCTGCCCTTTAACACGTCGCTCACTCACTGGCTGGTTCATTCAACTTGGTGACTCTCCTCTATCTTGGAAAACACGTAAGCAAGACACAGTTTCGCGGTCGTCTGCAGAAGCCGAATATCGAGCTATGGCCGACACTGTTAGCGAACTCCTTTGGCTCCGACAATTGTTACCTGATCTTGGGATTCAAGTAACAGCTCCCGTAACCATTAATTCAAATAGTTTGTCCGCCATCATGCTTGCCACAAACCCTGGTTTCCATGCCCGCACGAAACATGTGGGTTCTGATTGTCACTTCATCCGAGACGAGATAATTCGTGGAACTATTACCACCAAACATGTTTCTACAACGAGCCAGCTTGCGGATATTATGACTAAAGCATTAGGCCGTAAGCATTTTGAAGAGTTTCTTGTCAAGTTGGGTGTTTGCAATCTCCACACTCCACCTTGAGGAGGGGTATTGGGCTAATGGGCTAAGCCTTGTAAGATTAGATTAGGTTAATCTCTACGCTTGAGTTGCAGCCATTATATAAGGCACACATATGTGTATTCTGTAATACAAGAAAACCGATTAATACAAACAAGTTTTCTTAACAAAACGCTAGTTATTGCAAAAGTGTTGGCGACATCTTGATCATGTCCATATAGTTAGTCTCAAACAACTTTCTCTATAGAATTCAAAATCTCAACGACAACTACATCACTTTCCTTTGTATTTCAAAAGTCGTCGGAGTGTGTCGCATCGACACTTAAAAAACAAGGTTTTGCAAATCAAATCTGTTAGAATAGGACATTCCCCTATTTTGGATATGATCAAACATGTGATCGAAACCCAATATTGTGCTTCCAACAATGTAGATAATCTTCATGTGAAATTCTGAATATTCTTTGGTCTTTTGTAAGTATCTATATTGCATAATTAAATAAATATACGTGTATATTAGACTCAAGTTGTTGTTCAACTGTTGAAATATATGATATGGAAGATTCTTCAAAGTTCAAAGTATTATGTTCTCATCTTGCAAGTTGCGATGAATAATTCAAATTACAATGATTTTTTTACTCCTTGGCGCCATCGTATACGACATTTGTTTTAAAATTCTTTATTGGTCTCTGATTGGCATTGAATCTTATTCAAAGAAAATTCAACGCCCGACTTCATTAAACAAAACGGTTAAGATTTATTTATTGCAGAGATAATATTTAATTGAGGACAAAAAAAATTCATATTAGGGCACAAATTGCTATATAATATAACGTGATTTTACAGCAAACATATATTTTCTAGCCCTTTTTTTAAAAAAAAAATAATCTATTTTTAGCAACAACATTTACATTCTATTGAACTGAATCCGGAGAATAATACAACACATCACTAGCCACACACAAACTACTAATTTAAAATTACACTCAATTCGTAAATTACAATTTAGGACAAAAGTTTTTTTTTTCTCAACTAAAAGTTTTATTGATATTTTGGGTTTGGAAATATATAGCTGGTAAAGATTAAAAATTTTCTAAAGACAAAACCGACGTGTTCATAAAACCTTGGAAACAACAGTTCCAGATCGGAAAAACACGCATTAATATGAAAACCCTAAACAAATCACCGAAGACTCTCCTAGATCGAAAGAAAATAGACAATATACTTAGCACAAAAGTATACAATATCATTTCCTTAGTAAAGAAAATGTAGAAGAAAAAAAGAAAACGCAAATCACGCATGTATTAAGGTTGGTACCGCTAAGATTTCGATACATGTTGGACATCCTAAATGTACATAACTATACTTCACGTGTCCTAAAAACTCTGTCGGGGATAAGTATTCTACACTATTCATCGATAAATATCCATCCACTCACAAGTTCTACTGTCGATGGGTTCCACTTATTTAATTCGTCTTAGCCATCAGCCGACGCGAGACTTCACTCCGTTAGACTATAGTGTTTGAAAACGCCCTCACTCACCTCTTCAATTACGAATATGCCACCACCAAACCAATTATTTCAGGAGGACAAAATCGTAATTACCACCAACTCTTGGTCTCCGACGATTTGAAGGGGGAAATGGTTAACGCCTTCCATTAGCGTCGCCGTCAACTCTTAACTCTTTCTAGTTTTTTCCACTTTTTGTTTCTTTTCTCCTTATTTCTTTTAAAATTGTTTGAACAGCTTGCGCAAGGAAAACGTGCCGGAACTTGTAACGAACGTTGGTTGGGTTTTGATTACTTTAGGTATTTATATTGTAACTTCATTTAATTCGTAAAACTCTATGATGAGCATATAAGAAATTCATAGCCTAAAATATGTTGACAAAAAAAAAAAAAAATTGCCTAAGAAATGAGTTCATTTATAGCAAAATTTAACCATAATGGAAGACTTGAACCATCGTAACTCTCTAAGAAAATTGTGTTAGTCTATCGATTTGGCATATATGTTAGGTGTAAAAAATAAAACTCGTGACACAGTTTCTATAATGGACACCGATCTCTGTCACTTCAGATTTTTTTAAAAAGCAATTAAAAAAAGAACACGTTATTTGCTTTCTTTATATATTCGGGAGAGGTTTAAAGCCACAGAAACGGATTGGCTCAAATGGTTTATTTATATTATAACTAACACATGAGCAAAAAAGCTCAAAGACATTTATACTTTTTTTGTAATCCTAGATTTCTTACGTGTAACCTCCACACGCAAATCTTTGATTTGTTGTAATATCCATCACCAGTAGTATGTCTTCGACCGGACAAGCGCCGGAGAAGTCCAGTTTTTCTCAGAGATGTAGTTTGCTTAGCCGGTACTTGAAGGAGAAGGGAAGTTTTGGGAATATAAATATCGGGTTGGCTCGAAAATCCGATCTTGAACTCGCCGGAAAATTCGATCTCAAAGGTATATTTTTTTTCCTCTTCTTCTACTACGACGGCCGCCGCCGACAAAGACCAAAATTTTATAATATTTTTAGAATCTCTGGTTCGTTGGTTATTCAGCATAGGGGTATGAGATTTTGGCCCTTTGCTAGAGAGATGTATTAAATCCGTTTTTCTTACAAAAATCTATTTTTCTTTAATCTTAATGGTAGTATCTTTTGGACCATTTCATTTAGGTAAATTGAAGTTACAGATTTTGTGAAGTTTATAAGAAAACGTAAAAAAGCTGTTACTTTGAATTTGATACAAATTGATAAATTTTAATCGGTCAGGATATTTTATGTTTTGGTTTGTTTTAGGCCAACAAAATGTGATTAAGCAGGCAGAAACTTCTGAAACCAGAACCTTCGAGAAGCTTTCCGCTCGTGAAACCTCTACTTGTTCTGGAGGCAAAGCCATAAATGTTGATCTCAGGTACCGTTACACACAAACTTCATATGTATTCGAACTCCTATAGTGGTAAATTTTTCAGATTCTTTTAGATTTGAGAAAATTTTCCATCTTTATCATTTTAAAGCGATTGAATTAGAGAAAGTACAACCGGTTAAAACCGGTTATACATGTGTGGAGTTTGACTAATGTACTAATTTGATTTGATTTCAGTGAACCAGCAAAAGTAGAGCCTAAAAATTCACAGTTGACCATATTCTTCGGAGGAAAAGTTATGGTTTTCAACGAGTTTCCTGAAGACAAAGCAAATGAGATCATAATGGAAGTAGCTAAAGAAGCTAATCATGTTGCTGTTGAGTCGAAGAACACTCAGAATCACATGAATCTCGACATGAAAAACAACAGCAGCAAAAGCAATGTGGTGATTCCTGATCTGAACGAGCCAACTAGTTCGGGGAACAACGAAGATCATCAATCAAGACCGGAACATCTGGGTGTGGAACGCATTGCAAGAAGAGCTTCTCTTCATCGATTCTTTGCTAAACGAAAAGACAGGTAAACTAAACTCGAAGCTGTTTTGTGTTATCGAAATTGGTCATAATATCGAGAATGAGTTGGTTACGCTAGCTTTTTCTAGGCAGTGTCTCGGAAATGTGTACATATATTAGGACTAAATTTTTCTAAAAAGTTATATGTAGAATAACTAATAATGAACCTAGATAGAATTAGCTTAACTGACTAGGAGAGTGATGTTTCAATGCTCGTCTTGTCCATAGAGTAATATATAAGAGACGCATTATGAATACTCCACAAGTTAAATCTAGTCCCTTTTCCATGAAAGTTATTAGTAAATCAAAATTCTAATGCTGTATCTACTTCATGACGTAAATTCTAATAATTGGTTAGCATCTTTTTCTTTGACAACCCGCGTTTTAATGAAAACCAAGCCTAACTACGGTTCTAATTTGTTTGTGAGTTTATCTGAAACTATGCATATCGACCAGTAAAAAGGTTCAACATTGTACAAAACAAATATTAATATATGCTAAGCGATCTAGTTTGTTTAATTTTGGTTTCGATGCTTCCATATACTATAAAGACCGACATAATTTACAAGTTAAAGTATGTTTTGAAATTCAGGGCAGTGGCTAGAGCTCCATATCAAGTGAACCAAAACGGTGGTCATCTACCTCCCAAGCCAGAGATGGTCGGTCCATCCATAAAGGCAGGCCAATCCTCCCGACACTTGGCAACTCCTCCACAACCAAAGGCACATGACCATACTCCGATGGAGGTGGACAACAAAGAAGTACAGTGTTCGAAAGATCTTGAACTCAAGCTATAAAACTCACGAGTTCACGTTTGTAGTTTCACTTATTTAGTATTTGAAGCCAAATATATTTATATATTCTTCCATACTTTTGACCACTTTAAGTGATTTATAGTGTAATATGTAGCTAGTATTATTTCTATATACATATTCTGATTCTTGTTTTTTTTTTTTTTTTTTTTTTAATATGGTTTAGATTCTTAAAAATTGTCATTTAGATTATTACCCTCTGTTGGAAAAAAAATTATCACCAGTTTATGAACTTCCTTAATTTTTAATACCATTCCATAATAGACCTTTTTAAATGGCATAAATATTAAAATTTAACAGATTTTTAAAAGGGATGTATTTAATCCAATATTTTAAATGATTTGTGTTAAAATAACAAATAATATGTTATTTAATCATAAATTTTAAAAAGTCTGATGAAATTTAATGTTATTGAACTTTGAAAATCAACTTTAAAATTCACTGTTATTGAAAATATTTTGAGAATTGGATTTTTAATGATTTTCAGGGATTTTAGAGGATTTGTTTAGTTAAAAATATAGAAATCTAAATCTCATGATTTTAGGTCGGATTTGAAAGGATTTTACAATAATCATAACAATTTCCTTAAAATCATCAAAATTATATTAAATCTCACTAAAACTCAAATCACTTAAAATGTTGAATTAAGGAGGGTGTATTCAATATTATATTTTGAGTGATTTGAGTTTAACGAGTTTTATATGATTTTGGATGATTTTAAGGAAGTTGTTATGATTTATTGTAAAATCCTCCCAAATTCCACATAAAACCATGAAATTTAAAATTCTGTATTTTTAACTAAAGAAATCCCCTAAAATCCACTCAAATCTCTTAAAGTCATTCAAAATTCAATCCTTAAAATGTTTTCAATAACATGAGATTTTAAAGTAGATTTTCAAATCACTAGACTGGACCGTCTCAGGAACCCAACTACCCAAACTTATTGATTGATTTGGGTATTAAGTCTCTTTTACCCTTGTCTTATCCCATAAAATACCAAAATTACCCTTGTGCTATTTTCTCAGTCTGCTTTCTCTGTGCCGGTTCTAAAACCCTAGCCAATAGCTTGTAGAACCCCCACACCACATTGAACTTCTCTTTCTTCCTTACTGTCTAATATATGAAAGCACCGAAGATTGATTAAACCTAATCGTCTCTCCATTCTTGCAGAAACTTTAATTTCTTGAAAAAATTTCAGAACCCTCTTCATATGCGTTGAACAACAACAATGTCCAAGTTAAAGCCTTTGAGTAAGTCATCGCAAGACTTGAGTCTTCTCACATCCGATATCGCATCATTCGCTTCCTCTATTGGCTTAGCTTCATCTCTTCCTTCTTCGGGTTTCAACGACGCTGATTTCCGAAAACCCGCTAAATCCAAAACCCAGAGAAAGAGAAAACCTAAGAAGGACGCTTCCGATCAGAAACACCAGAAGGATGAGGTTAGAGAAGGAGGAAATGAAAAGGGAAAGGATTTTGGAGCCAAGAAGCCAAACAAAGATGTGCCCGTGAAACAAACCATACAACCGAAGCCAAAGCCTGGATTTTTATCGATTGATGATGAGACTACTGGGATTAAGGCGAAACGTTTCGATGAATTCAAGAGTTTGCCTAAGTTGCCATTGGTGAAAGCGAGTTTATTGAGCTCTGAATGGTATACAGATGCAGCGGAGTTGGAGGAGAAGGTCTTTGGTGGCCGGAAAGTCGCGGTGACGAATAAGGAGGATTTGACGGGTGTGGTGGAGAAGAAGAGAGGATTAGGAGAGAGATTGATGTGGCAATACGCAGCGGACTTTGTAACATCGAAAGGAAAGGGTGGAGATATGAAGATGGTGATTTCTGCTCAAAAGTCAGGGACAGTAGCTGATAAAATCACTGCCTTTGAGATCATGGTTGGAGAAAACCCCATTGCAAATATGAGGTCTCTTGATGCCTTATTGGGTATGTTTCTGCATTCGAATCTGAGTCTTTTTCTAGGTTCCTTTAGTTTCTTTTTGTTTTCCAATGGTGAAATCCTCCGAAGCATTTTGTTGATGTCTCGTTATCTACTCTGTTCATTGCAGGAATGGTTACCTCAAAGGTTGGAAAAAGATTTGCATTTAAGGGTCTTAAGGCTCTATCAGAAATTTTGATCAGGCACATATTTCTTACTCTCGTACTGTGCTATAAAATTTATGTGTACAAAATCATTTCAGTCTTGCATTTTTTTCCTCATTAACTGAGCTTTTTTTTTTTCCAGGTTATTACCTGATCGCAAGCTGAAGACACTTTTACAACGACCCTTAAACAGCATTCCGGAAAATAAGGATGGTTACTCGCTTTTGCTATTTTGGTACTGGGAGGAATGTTTGAAACAGAGGTAAAGAAAACTTATCATCTTGCTTCTAGTTGTAGTTACTCCTTCAAGTTGGTTTGTTAGGCTTCTTTAATGGCTTCACTAGACAAAGGAAAAATATAGAACATTACCAGAGAGCATATACATCCCAAAGGCTTTCAAAATGTATTTAGCTTAAATCTGCCACGAGGGATGTGTTTTATTATTTTTCCAAGATCTGTATCTTCTATCGGTAGTAGTTCGGTAATAGTTCTGGATCAATGTTTCAGTTAACACTTTACTATGCTGATTTTGTAGGTATGAGCGATTTGTCAACGCTCTTGATGAATCATCTAAAGATATGCTCTCAGAGCTTAAAGACAAGGCTTTAAAGGTATATCATATCACCACTCTGCACCCCCTAGCTTCTTTAGTAGCACTGGTCTCCAGGTTTTGTAAGATTCTTGATGAGCTATCATATTAGACATTTGGGTATTATCGATGCAATCCTTCTCGGGATGATGCATAATTGCATGGTACTTGGTTTGCTTATAGCTATAGTGAGTTTTTTTGCTTGGTAACGTGACCCGGATCTTTCTTTAAGTAAATGTTTTTTTTGTTTGGCTTCAGACAATATATTTCATGTTGACAAGCAAATCAGAACAAGAGCGGAAATTGCTAGTGTCATTGGTGAACAAGGTATTGTCAATTGCTCTTTCGAATATTTGTATCTAATTAAATTTTCTCAGCTGTGATCCCTTTAATTGTTCCGTGGATTACTTTACACAGTTGGGGGATCCTCAAAACAAGAGTGCATCTAATGCTGATTATCACCTGACAAATCTTTTGGCTGATCATCCTAATATGAAGGTGCGGCTATTCAATCTTCCTATGCCCAGTTTCAGGATTTGGTTGCTTATTTGATTTTTTTGGCCTCTTCTCTTTGGCTTAACTGTATAGTTATTTTTGCAGGCTGTGGTGATTGATGAAGTTGACTCCTTTCTCTTCCGACCTCATCTTGGGTTACGTGCAAAATATCATGCCGTATGTCCTTTTATTTACTGTTTATATTTTCAAACAAATTTCTTTCCATTATTCTTCTCTAATTAGGTTCACGATAACCATTTTTCTTCGTTTTCTTGTTCTGTAAACTGATTAATGGTTATCACCATCTGAATTCTGAAGTGTAATATTTGGCTTCTTTTGACCTGAATGGGAAACAGTTTTACTGAGACTTTACAGAACAAGAGTAGTATATAGTTTATCCACGAGTAGCTTTTCTTAAACCATGCTTATTAACCCTTGTAAATTTCACAGGTTAACTTTTTGAGTCAGATTCGATTGAGCCACAAAGGAGATGATCCAAAGGTGGCAAAACGCCTAATTGATGTATATTTTGCCCTATTTAAGGTATATAACTGGCATCTAAGTTCTAAATAAGTTATAAATCAAACATTTCTTGTGATCTTAAATTTTTTGCCCCTCCATTTCCACCTTCCTTTCTCATGATCTCAGAGACTTCTACTGCCCCTAAGTGTTTTCTTTTGGGGTGTCATTAATCATAAGTCATAACATGGAATATTTCACCCGTTGGATACTCAAATCTGAGACACAGGAGTGTGTTTGCATTCTTGTAGGTTTTAACCACTGAAGCAACTAGGAAACAAGGCGCAGATGATAAAGGAGTCGCTGATAAGAAAAATGCCAACCCAAAGGACACAAAACAAGAGACGCCATCTGATTCACCTGTTGAATTGGATTCCAGAATTTTATCAGCTCTACTAACTGTTAGTCCTGATGTTTTTATTTTTGTATACATGATATTTTATAGCATTGAGACTTTACAGATCAACTTATACCTTAGTATTCCGTTACTGCAGGGAGTTAACAGAGCTTTTCCATATGTTTCCACTGACGAGGCCGATGATATTATTGAATCCCAGACGCCGGTGCTATTTAAACTGGTAACTCCTAAAGTTTCATCGAAGTTTTGTTTCATTAGTTGCAACCAGAAAATTTATAAAGAAAATGGGATCTTGAATGCATCTAGGTACACTCGAAGAATTTCAATGTGGGAGTCCAATCACTGATGCTTCTTGACAAGATCTCATCCAAGAATAAGATTGTCAGTGACAGGTTTTACCGTGCATTGTACTCGAAACTTCTACTTCCCTCCGCAATGAACTCTTCTAAGGCAAGCTAAATTTTGAAGCTTCTGTTTTTCTGTGTTTCGATCACATCATATTATTCTTAGTGTATTAATGGATTATCACCTTTACAATTTGGTAGAGCCCAAAATTGGTTGCAGAGTGTTGGCGTATGCACATTTCATACGTTTTTAATCTTGTGAAAGCCATTTTATATCTTGTGATAAAAACACTGATGTATCTTCCCCTTGCATGCACCATAGGCTTTTCTTCATAGCCCTGTTTAATAATTTGCCATTCCTAATTTTCAGGCTGAAATGTTTATTGGGCTTCTTCTCAGAGCCATGAAAAATGATATAAATGTGAAGCGTGTGGCTGCCTTCGCCAAAAGAGTCTTACAGGTTGGTAACATGAACAAAATAATTTATCAACCCCATCGTTGGTAGCTCTAGTTTCACTGACAATTATGACAATATTCATATCATTCGTCCTATACAGAAATATTGGTTCTTTTGTTATATTAATAATTGATGTTGACACACACTGTATAAGAATTTTTTTTTGGTTATCTCTAAAGTTTACTCTTAAATATTTGAGTAGGTTGCGCTTCAACAGCCACCACAGTATGCCTGTGGATGCCTTTTCCTTTTGTCTGAAGTGTTAAAAGCAAGGCCGCCTCTATGGTAAGCTTTTTTCGTTCTGTTAACCATATATCCATGGCTTTTATCTGGTGATACAATGGGTCCCTCTATTTACCTTGCAGGAAGATGGTGGTCCAGAGGGAATCAGTTGAGGAAGAAGAAGATGTAGAACATTTTGAGGATGTGATAGAGGGAGATGATATTGATCCCAATAATGAAGCAGTGAATGACGAGAGTAATGTTGAAGTTGATCATGATGGTGGCGAAATTACAGGTAGAGATGGTGATTCTTCTTCAGATGACGAAGAGGCTTTGGCAGTCAGGCAATCTGATGAAGAAGATGATTATGCTTCTGATGATTCTGAAGAGCTATTTATAAACGAAACCCCCCATGAGCTTCAAGAAACCATGGAGGTTTCTAATGATATGGAAAAAAAAAGCCAACCACCGATGAAATCGAGTTGTCTTCCTGGAGGATATGATCCTCGTCATAGAGAACCTTCTTACTGGTCAGTTAATCTCATCTTTCATCAAAGCTTAAGTATACTGCTTTTGTCCTAAATAAATCTGACAAGCTATTCTTGGAACAACGATAACATTTTAAGCCTCTTCTTGGTTGGAACTGAATCCTTGATCTCAAATTAACAGTAACGCAGATCGTGCGAGTTGGTGGGAGTTGGTGGTTCTTTCAAAACATGCTCACCCCTCGGTTGCTACAATGGCCGGAACCCTTCTATCAGGAACAAATATTGTTTACAACGGAAACCCGTTGAACGATTTATCTCTAACTGCTTTCTTGGATAAATTCATGGAGAAGAAACCAAAGCAAAACACTTGGCATGGTGGCTCCCAGATCGAACCTTCCAAGAAGGTATAAAGCTCAAGCTTCAACAACTGGACCTTTAAACCATTTTGTTATCTACTTTCACCTGTAACTGTCTTTTTCTTCTCATGTGCAGCTTGACATGTCAAACCGTGTGATTGGATCTGAGATTCTCTCGTTAGCAGAAGGAGACGTGGCTCCTGAAGATCTAGTCTTCCACAAGTTCTATGTGAACAAGATGAACAGTACGAAGCAGTCGAAGAAAAAGAAGAAGAAGAAGCTACCTGAAGAAGAAGCTGCTGAAGAACTTTACGATGTGAATGATGGTGATGGTGGAGAAACCTACGATAGTGATGTTGAATTCGAGGGTGGTGATGAGAGTGACAATGAGGAGATCGAGAATATGTTGGATGATGTTGATGATAATGCTGTGGAAGAAGAGGGCAGTGAGTATGATTATGATGATCTCGATAGAGTAGCGGGCGATGATGAGGAAGAGCTTGTGGCTGATGTGAGTGATGCAGAGATGGACACAGACATGGAGATGGACATGCTTGATGATGAAGATGTTGAAGACAATGTTGATGATAGTGATGGTGGTGATAATGATAGTGATGATGGTCGTGGTAAGAAGAAAAAGCAAGAGAAAAGAAAACGGAAATCTCCATTTGCGAGTCTTGAAGAATACGAGCATTTGATAGACCGAGACGAGAAGGATGATTCGAAGTCTAAAAGAAAAGTAACATCAGAGCCCACAAAGAAGAAGAAAAAGAAGAAGACCAAAGCATCAGAGTAAACAAAATTCAAAGTAAGAAGCAAGAGTTGTTGCTTGCTATGCAAGGCTCCTTGTGTTGTTGAGTGTTATACTGAAACGCTGGAGATAATTACTCCAATTTTGTGGCCTCTTTTTTTTTTTTGTTCTTCTTTCTTCTACACTTTTTGTTTTCATCTTTGAGGAATTATATTGTACGATTATGTTTTAATTTAATCACTTGAGACTTGAAACTATTATTCAAATATCACGAATCTTGAGTATTTCTTATTTACTGTTAACTACAATTTTGAATATATTGATGTGATGGTATCATGACAGGCGTGGCAATCCAAGTTGATTTGTAGTTGTAATTTAGTGGTTAGTAAAATCATCTTAGATCTTTAATTGAGTGATATGATTAAGACATGCTTAGTTCTTATGTAACCTTAAAATCTTACTTTTTTTGGGGATAACCGAACCTTAATAATCTTAGTATCCAAACCTAAACCCATTATCAAAAAAGATATACAAGATTTTGAAACATTTCCAAATCCATAAATGGATCAGGTCAAAACAATAAAATCCAGTAGACCACTACTAATTAAAAAACGAATGTATTACTACGTCGACAAATTAAATATTATAAAAATTTATGATAACATATATTTCATCCGGCAACAATTACAACTACTAAGCTAATCATTTATAGAAACATACTTTAAGAAAACAATGACTTATTACGGTACTTTATGCTATTTCTTTTACAATACGAAGTATTAAATGTATGAAATACGTATTAATATATAATACGAAGTCGAAAAAATTAAAGTAGATTAGTTGCACAATTGTCGCGCACTTACATGAACAACACCATCCCAACTGGCTTGTCTCTACTTTAATTTTGGACTCTAGCTAGTTTTTAATACATATAATCTATAATTTCACTTAAATAAGTTCCTAACCTTTTTAGTAATACTTTTTAAATCTCTAACAAAAAAAAAGTGTATTGCTAAAAGTGTTATACCTCAGAATATTGTGTAATACATGTTGCTATTTTTATAATTAAAATAGCATAACTCGATTTAAGCAAATCATTGCAATGATTACGTACGAATCGGAAGTAATTAGTATTCCAAAATTCAGATTGCTTGTCTGTTTCGTGTGATGCCAGTATATATATCCATACGCATATATGTGCGTGTCTCATTTTCCTTTCTTTGAATTTTCGAAAACTCTTTAAAGATCCACTCTTGACCAAATTGTTAGGTCGAGCTAGTTTGATGTATACGTACATAGTATATTAAGATAAGACATTGGACAGTTATCTAATGTCTAATGATGAGTGAGTACTATATTACTATTTGATTTCTTTTGCCATTAACAAGTATATGTTCGACCATTTATAAAAAGAAATATCTAAAATTCCTTAAATGATTAGCTTACCATCCACAATTTTTTTTGTTCGATAAAAGACAGACGGTAAGGTCTTCTCCACCTAATTTCTCGGAAATACCAAACTAACTTTATGAAAAAATGAGCAATATTTATGATTAGAAAAAATGGCTTTGCACTAAATAAAAGGACTGTATTTTGTGAAGAGAACGTAATATGCCTTGTGATTGGTTTTTGTATCCATGAATAAAACCTATTTTTGCTTAAATACCGTCTAATTCTTTTATATGATTGTACGATTCTTAATTAATATGATAGTACGGTTTTGTAATATCAGATATAATATAGGTTATTCATATGAATTAAGAAAACAAAAATTAGTCGACAGATGAAGACCATATTTGTTATTTTGTATATATGAACGACAAAAAATTAGCATTATCGGGTAAATATTGAACAAAATTGTGGACAAGATGTAATCGTTATCTAAAAAACATCACTCTTTGTCCGATCATTAGACAACAACACGCAATAAGAGGTTGCCTACACATCTCTACACACACCGCACGTATACGTATATATCTACATATTATAAAATGATTTGTATATAATATAATACATCATAATATACAAATTAAAAAAACTTATTCAGTTTATCAAGGATTTTCAATATTGGATTTATTGGTGTGTGACATCTATGTAGACAAAACAAAATTTCACAGGTAAGAAAAATAGTGTGTGTATATATATAATATAACATAATTCAATAAGTTTTTGTCATGTTAAATTAGATTAATTGTTTTTATATTATTTTGGATTAATATTCAAAAACAATTAAAAGTTATATATTTCCAGGTAAATGGTCTAATCACGGTTAATATCTGTGGTGTTTTTAAACTTTTTTAGAAATTTTAACGTACTAATCAATTTTTTTTCTAGACCATACCAAAATTGTTTGAGTCATATAGTATGTTATGGACTATATTATTATTCCGTCATTAATAGATCATTTTTTATATAAATTTTTATTATGAACAGATGTAAAATATTACATGAAAATAACTTAAGAAATATGGCGAAATTTATTGCAAAATTAAAATTATTACGAATCACTATTTATAATTACAAGATACAAAAAGAAAAAACAATGGGCAAAGACGATACTAGTTTTGCCATTTATGTCCTCATCTCTCTTAGCTGTTATGCATCAATCGGTGGGTCATGCACCTATACGTTCTCTCTCTCTCCTTTCTCTATCTCACTCAATATATATACACGAACCTTCCTCGTTATTTCCTCCCAAGAACATCTCTCAAACATTCCTCTCTTCTTCATCCAATATTTTGATCCCCACACACACTCACATCAACACATATAAATCTCCTCATAAACCCTAAACCCTAGCTAGTCTTAACAACTCTCGTGTTTCAACTCCAAGGAAAGGTTCAGTTTCATTAGCAATGGCCAAAGTGGGGAAGCTGACAAAGCTCAAGTCGGCGATAAAAAAATGGCCTTCTTTCGCCAAGAACCACCACCATTCAGCCTCCTCAGCCGCTGTTTCAGATGAGCTCTCAGAGGACAACAATCTCCATGTGGTTTATGTTGGTCAAACTCGAAGACCTTACATGCTTAGACCAGACATCATTTCTCATCCACTCTTTCAAGAACTCGTGGATCGGTCTTCTAGATCCGCCGAACAAGATCGTGAGATTGTTGTAGCTTGTGAGGTCGTTTTGTTCGAGCACTTGTTGTGGATGCTCAAGAGTGGTCAGGAAGGAGGATCCGTTGAAGAATTGGCTGAGTTCTATACTTATTGACATCAACCGATTGATTTTATACATTTATTTCGTATAATATAATACTTTTTGTTGTTGTTTGGTTGTTGCTGATTTGTATTTTGATTCGATGCGGTGTGTGATCCAAACGTGATCTCGTAAACCTTGTCATTTGCTTCCGTTTTTCTGAGCAATTTTATGATGTTGATGAGCATATGTAGTTTCTTACTTTGCTACGACCAACAAAAAAAGAAATTTCTATTAACAACAATCTTTATATTTCCTTCAAAATCTATTTCAATACCTCCATTAATTGTAATATACAATAATGATAATAAAAAAGAATACAATGATTTCAAGAAAACCAAACTAATAAGTTTTCTGGTTGGTTTATTGTTTCTATATATATTTTATTGTGGCGGTTTTGCAACTTTTGTTTCTATTTCTGTAACGTATCTTTCTCATGTGTCATGAGTCTCATGACATAATAAAGAAGGCCTTTGATGATGTTAGAAATTGCTTTAGTTCCTATTAAAAAAATTGCTTGAATATGATGAGTCCAACTCATTTATCTTGCATTATATCTTAAAAAAGAAAGAAAAAAAAAAACTGGACTAGCAATGATTTATATCATCGATATACATGGTGGCTTTTTTGCGTATCATTTGTATGGTGTCTATTTCAAATACAGTTTTTTTGCGTATAAAATTAGAATATACTATGCAATTTATATTAAGGAAAAATAATAATGATCGCTTTTAATGGTGGTTGTTCGGGTTTGGATCGGATATTTTGAATTTTTGGATTTAAAAGTATAAGATCCGTTCGGGTATTTTTAGATTTTGGATTCAGAGTCGGGTTACCTATAGTTCTTAAATATCAAAATTTTTATATCCAAACTTCTTGAAAATATCCAAAATATCTAAAAGTTTTGAATATTTTTTACCCAAATTTACTCAAAAGTATTTTAAATACAAAAAAAAATCCAAAATATCAAAAAATCCGAATATTTTAGGCACTTACGTTATTAGAAATATAAATATTACTAATATATTATTATTATGTATTTATATTATAAGTATGTTTAGATACCTGTTCGGGTCGGATTCGGATTTTTGAGTTTTAAATTTAGAATCCATTTGAATATTTTAAAATTTCGAATTTGGATTCGAATCGAATTTTTCGGATTGAATTTGGATCGGATTCTCAGGTTCGGATATTATGTCTACCCTAGTCGCCTCATGACGCGTTGGTGACCTGGTCCCAATTTCATGGCCCTACTCTCCTTTCTAGTTGCAGATATTATATAAAATATTCCTGAACTTTCAGCCATACAAAATACATTTAAAGCTTACAGGTTAATTAATTACTCGGCTATTAATATATACTTAATACTAATCGCTTACCAACACTGTATATGTGCATTATACATTTGTAGACATTAACTGGTAGATAATATATATGACATTAATTTTCCGAGGTGGTGAAGGAAGGGACGCACGGAATATTATTAAAGAGTCTCGAGGACTTTCTAAGTTTCTATTAAGAAAAGTAATCAGTTAGACCTGAAAAAAATAATTTTGAGTACGACGAAGTTCTAATTAATCATTATATGCTACCGAAAAATTATAAGTAATCAAGAGGAGAAGTTTACTTGTTAAGTTTAATTAAGCTTCTTAATTGATCCCGACAAGCTAATGATTGACAAGTCACTAGGTGTGTCCTTTCCGCAAACTTCATGGGACTTCTTCTACTTCTGTCTTGTCCATTACATTTCTCCTATATAGTATATAATTATATATATAGTGTGTATAAAATTCAGTATTGTTATCTGTTGCTTATTCAACTTTGATTATAACAGAAATTATAATGTCACTTCCAATTTCAATTTAGATTGGATACGAACTCAGGTTATAAAGTGGCCTTGTAGCCACTAGAAGAAACTAACAGTAATAAAAAAGATGGTGTTGGGCCTTAGTGGCCGCATGGGCCAAAAAAATACGAAAAGGGGATTTATGAAACGCCGGCGTTTTCGGTAGAAACAAATTGATGTTGGTTTCTTCGGGTTTAACTGACGCTAATCGGTGACCGACGACGCCAGTGGCTGTACAGCGGCGGCGACGGCGTAAATAGTGGAGTGAGTTTCGGAAACTATCTGTAGAAAGGAAAACTCAGGTGAAACCAACTCATCATTTGTCTTCATGATGTGTGACTATTTATTGATGTGATTTTATCAACTGTTGTATTTCAAGTGTTTGCTGAAATGCCTCAATGGCCAAATGTAAGGTCTTTAATATATGGTTCCTCCTATGACCCTAGCATTCAGCTCCGAATTGGCTGCAGTAAATGCACTTACGTCTCTTCAATGGATAAAAAGAATATATCATCGGGTTATGCGTTGTGCTAGAGTTTCCAAAGAGATGATCTTTGATTTCTCTTTTGAGTAGAATTTTGTGATAAATGTTGGAACTTGCAACCACTTCTTATCAATCTATGGGTTATTAATGTAGACTCCATTTTCATTTTGGGAACGCAGTTAGTGTTGATCCAGGAACTTCAGAACTATGTCACGGTTTAGATCCTTGTGGCAAGCCTCAGTGAATGCAACAAAGAAGGGTATTTTTTCCATTTTCTTCTGCTGTCACATTTGAGTCAATTGCGATGTTCAACACTTTCTTGTAACTTATTGAATTTCATGCTATTGGTGTGCATATAAAAGTTATGAATATTTTATATACTTATTCTTGTTTGAAATCGTAATCAAATGCCTTTGATTGGAAAGTAAAGTATTGGTTTCAAGACTAGTCTCTCTGGAGGTGAACTTTTCTTACCTTTCTGCTCTGCATCCTTTTAGCTAGTCTATAACATGTTTTCACAATGTACATACTGCAGCTCTAACGTGGGAACTCGAAGAATGGGTACCCCCGGTAGAGAAGTGTATATTCAAGTTTAATTCAAAGGAAGACCTTAAAACATGGCACTTGTATTCTGATTCTGAATATGGAGGTACTTAGAGCACACAGGTTCAGGCATCTGTGATAATTATGTTACAGAACATATTGACTGTTTTGATAATTTATTTTGCTTCATATTAACAATTACTGAGATGAAAGGAGATTTCTGAAAATACGCACTGCATAACAATTCTTCATGTGATCTCTTCATTATAGTGTTGATATTTTACTTTATAGGATTATCTTCGGCTTCGTTGGAAATTAAAGATGGAGGAAATGGATCAGATTGCACTGGTTAGTATGTTTTAATCAAGTGTGCCTTTCCGTCTGTTGCTTTTTGGCTTGGGTCTGATACAACCAGTTTGTGCAAGGCAGATTCTCGAAATACAGCTATGCTTCTTTGACTTGTACATATTGTGATGATTTGCTTATAACTGGAGGCATGGAAACGTTATTGAGTATGCTTTAACAAGAAATGAATTATTTCTCCTGAAAATTTTTTATCTACGATTTCTCTGATTTAGCCGTCTAGGCTCTAGAACGTGCCTTTGCTGAGACTATGAGATTTCTTGATGCGCCTACCATATTTTCTAACTCTCATCATGATTTTTTCTGCAATTGCGTGGCGACCATTTGCACCTTATATCTCCTCGTAGGTGTTTTCTCTGGGAATCTCTCTACCGAAATGAGCGAAGGTTCAAAATGGAACATCACTCGGAGTGGTTTCTGTGGAATGCGGTCAAAGAAGGTTTATAACATAGCTTTCTCTTCTTTTTTTCTTACTAATCATCACATCATCAATTGAAACCAAAGATTTGAGTGAGTTTAAGCACAACTTACTTAACTAAACCACCTTCCCATTTTTGTAGTTTGATGGCTTTATTGATCTCGACGGGTATGATTCCATAGCCCTGAGGCTCAAAGGAGATGGAAGGTGCTATATCTCTACTGTGAGTCTCATGCTCAACACTCGCGTCCTTTTTCTCCAGATGAAACACAAGGTTCAGGGAGCACAATTTTTTTTCTAAAAAACTAAACTGCGATTCCAATTCAGATATATACCGAGAACTGGGTGAACTCCCCAGGACAAGCAGAAGATAACTCATGGCAAGCTTTTGTTTTTGCTCCAAAGGGAAACTGGTATACAGCTAAGGCAAGTCTCATACTCTTTCCACAAGGCAACTGGTGTAAACAGGGTTTTGTTGTAACCCAAGTTTGACAATTTTCTTCTCCAGGTTCCTCTTACTCGCTACTTACCAACATGGAAAGGAAACGTGATAGATGCAGAAATGGAGATGAATCCAGGTCGTGTTATGGGTATGTCTCTATCTGTTAACGCACAAGGAGGTGGTTTTATTGGAGCTAAATCAGGCGCAGGAGATTTCCGAGTCGAAATTGACTGGATCAAAGCAGTGAGAGTGCCATGAATGATGCAGAAAAAGCTTTCTGATGAACAATTTGAGAACCATAGAAAGGATTGTTGTTCCCTGGTTTACTTGTAGAACCGGGTTTTGGGTAAACCGGATCCAAGTTGATGGACACAAAAGCTTATGAATTGACTTACAGGCTTACAGCAAGTTGATGGACAAATAAGCTTATGAATTGACTTACAGCAACTTGATGGACATGAGCGCTTATGAATTGACTTACAGCAAGTTGATTGGTTTGGTTTTTTTTTTAGGGTTCTGTGCAAAAGAAAACTTTCCAAATAATTAGTTTTTGCAATTTTAGCCTCCAATTAAAATAAATGCAAGTCAATTTTAGCCTCCAATTATTTTGGGAAGAAGAGGATATGGGAGACATCAGGAACGAGGAGAAAATTCGAGAAGAGAAGAAGATTATTTTTCTTTTTAAAAAAAATATTTTATATTATTATTTAATTTTATTAATTTTAAATGAAGAAAACTAAAAATATTTAAATAGTATGGAGTTTATTTTTAAAACGGTGCGTTTTGATTTCCGTCACCGATATAACTTCGAAAGTTATATTGCAGGTGATTTTTAAGTTAGTGGCATTGACTTGCATTTATTTTAATTAGAATGTTAAATTATAAAGAAAAAATTATTTGAAAGATTTTTTTGCAAAAAACTTTTTTTCTTAATAAAAAAAAAAGTTATATGTATGGGCCAGAGAGTAGTAAGTTGCTCAATTTACCTTAAAAGTTAAAACGACGAAATTGAAAAAAAAAATTATTGAAAATGTAATAATACAAGTTTTTTACTTTCTAACCAAAAAATTTCAAGATGTTTTACCTTAAATAATTTCATTATACAAAGCCTTTATTTTAGATTTTAGTAAAAGTAGATCATAATATAGACTTATAGAGATATGTATTAAAATTCTACTAAATTAGAAGCGTATATGAAAATTACGTAAATTCTACAACTTTCATTTTTCTATGATACATTAAAAATGTATCTGCCGACAAAAAAAGAAGGAGAAGGAATGCATCCAGCTTATAACAAGAAGATTCCGATGTTGATCTAGACACTAGAGCCATCGCTCAATTAATGTAACAAATAGTGATGTTGAAATGGACACTAAGACCGCGGTCTAAATGGGTTTGTCGTTAAACGGACATAATCCTAACGAACATGGTCTAAATAGGCAGGATCTACCGGTTTTAACCTTCAGTTATAATTTTATTCTAGATCTAGCAGAAGCATCCAACAGGTTATAGGGATACGCAGAAATTTCGCAGATCTCATTACGGATAAAACATTTTGACCAAAACTCAAGTGACTAAGTGATCCATGCCCAATGTTCACACACCATATAATCGAATTCAATGCTATAGCCTATAGCAATGCCCTCTCGGTTTTACATCTAATAATAGTGTACCGTTATGTATAGCTACATAGTACTATATTTCTTTCTTATTATTATTACTTTTATTTGATTATTTATTTTCACACTGAAGCTAAACAAAAAAAAAACGTGGAGTACTGTTTTTGTAATTTTAAATAACAAATTAGTATATAATAATATTTCCGTTCATTTAATTCTTTGGTTGCGTATACTCACAAAGTCACAAGAAAGAAAAATACTAAAATAAGTTCTACTTTAAGTTTTAAAAGATGTTGTCTAAAACGAGGATAAACATAAACAACTTGTTCAAGTGGCTAGTTTCTCGATCATTCTCTGTGACTCCAATACCCCCAATATATATATATATATATATATATATATATATATACAACACAAAAGCACGATACCCAAAATATCAAACACTGATTCTTTTTCCTTCTCTTCTCTTCTTCTCTTCTTCCACGTCTACGTGTGTATACACTGTATCTACACATACATCAATTTCGATCTATATTTCTCTCTTTCTGCTTCCATTAAACTCCAAAGAAGATCTCTGCTTTCATTTTTCTTTGTAACTCATCCTATAGTATCATCAATGGATAAGGAAGACTTGTACGCTGTTATGGATTTGAACAGCGAATGTACACAAGGAGATCTCAAACTTTCTTACAAGAACCTTGTTCTGGTTTGTTTTCACATCTTTTCTCTCTTTGTTTTTGCCTCCTTTTTCTTTATATTTGGTCTGAATGCGATCCGATTCTGCCATTTTCTTGAATAATTTTGTATTTTATACATATGTTGGGTGGTGTAGAAATGGCATCCAGATCGGTTTCACGAAGAGATTGAGAAAGATGAAGCCAAGATGAAATTCCAATCCATTCAACGAGCCTATTCTGGTAAAATTCCCCCGGGTTTATAGTAAACCGGGTCTGATTGTTTATTTTATTGGTCTGTTCCGGTTTGTTAATCAAATTGTGTTCACAACAGTTTTGTCGGATTCGAACAAGAGGCTGTTGTATGACGTCGGAGCTTACGATAGTGATGACGACGAAACTGTAGGTTCTTCTAGCTGAAGTAATAAGGAATCATAACAACGAAATATGTTTCTAAAAATAAATTTAAATTTATTGCGTTGTAGGGAATGGCTGATTTCATAAATGAGATGGTGACACTAATGGCTCAAACTCAATCTACGGTAACAAATCATTATATCGTTACTATTACATACTAATTATTAGTATTGACCATTATTATGATGATGTAATAATGGTGATGATAATTGCATAATTTGGTGTAGGGGGACGAAAGTTTAGAGGAATTTGAAGAGTTGTTTGAAGAATTGTTGAAGGATGATGTGAATCAATTCATCAAAACTCGTTCATCTTCGTCTTCGTATTCGCCATTTAGTGGCGCATCTACTACTTCGGTGTATCGAGATGGTTTATCAAATGAAATTCCCAACAAAAATAACGCTCATGACAACTATTGTTGTATAAGTTCTAGTAAGGTATTTTAGTTTGTATTCTTTCTGATTGATATTTTTCTTATAATTTCTTTGTGTTTCTATGTATATATAAAAAAAACTCCTTAAGTGAAAATGTATGTTGTAGAATTTATTTCAGACTTATCATGATGAACCCGATGTTGACCATTGATGTTTTAACAATAAAGGTAGGTGGTCCATCGACGATATTCCAAGTTGGCAATAGAAGATCTAAGAAGTAGAGCATAAAAAGTTAACATTCAATTTTTTTGTTGGAACTTCAAATATTTCATTTTCGTTGTCGTGGTGCTAAGATATGGTATTTATAATTTTGTATACAATAAAATGTTGAACCTTCTAGGTCGTTTGAAGCTCATTTTTGAGTTATGTAAGGGTTCAAGAGAGAGAATGAGTTTCTGTCTACATTTAAAACACAATGCATACAAAAAGTGTAGAAAAAAAACGTAAGAACCCCATACAAATAAGAATAGACAAGACTCTAGCATTCGACAAAGCTAGAATACTCGTATTGTATCTGAACGAAATATATGTTTTAATATTAATATTTGATTTAATGAATTTTGGGATATTTAGAACTTATGAATCTCCACGAATTCTCGTATGCGATATTTTGATCCAGTTTGTTAGAAAATTTAAAATATTGGAATTAGTATCTTTATTCGCCGTGAGTGATAGAAAGCTTTTTGGAAGTAGTAGGACCAAGTGACAAAGCTACTCACAAGTTGTCATTTTTTTTTTTTGGTCGTAAATCCCAAATCTTCACTATCTACTCAGTCCTGCGATTGCGAGACTTTTTCCCCCCTTTGAAAACGAAATGTTTTTTAAATAGTTGTATAGAAACTAAAAATCATGTTATCAACTACTACAACTTTATATGGTTAACAAAATTACAAGTTGGATGATGACATAATACATAAATATGTTTTTATTACAAGTTGAGAATAATTAGTGGCCTTTACACTGAATCTGGTCCATTACTTTTATTTTGACATAAAAGGTGTTCAACTTGTAAAACCGCTGCTCATTATTTTTTATTTACTTTTATTTCGTAATTAAACAAAAAAAAGTTATGTTAAATGTAGTTACATTATTTGATCACTACAAATTTTTATGAATTTATTTATGTTGAAATTATGAACATATTATTTATGCTATGAATTAGTGATCTCCAAAAGCTGATACAAGAGGTAGAACATATCTGAATATCCGTCCATTATAATTAATGTAAATATATATTTTTATATATTTAACAAATTTTGATATTTGGATATGAACACTTAAAACTTTGAATGGTAACATACAGAAAAAAAAAATACAATATAATTCTAAAAAGAATAAAATATATCGTTACTATTAAAACGGCACCGTGCCGTCTCCAAATTTTTTTTGGAGTGGATTGGATCCCAAAAACAATTTCATTTCAAATAATTTATTAGCCAAAAAAAGACAAGTGTAAGAAAAATATGGGCTAAGTCGAGGGCGGAAGGTCCAATATATCCTACCTAAATATGGGCTCTTAAGACCCATTAATACTTTTTCCACGTTTCATCGTGTCCCATTGCTTGCTGATTTACTGGTTCGGTCCAGGCTTAAGTTTTGTTTTTGTTTGCAATAATAATATATACAAGGAAAACAATATTACTATGATTTTATGCACTAACTTATTTGAAGTAAAAAAATATTATCAAAAAGAATAGGAACAAAATTAGTGATGTTATTCCAGACAGATTTTTTTTTAAAAGAAAACTATATATAGTTGCACAAAATTAATGTCGAGTGGTACGGAATCCGTGTCATATAGTAGTAACTAAGAAGATGTGATGATCTAATCTGATGATTAAATCATAACAAAATGGAGGGAAAAAGAAATCATAACAAACACATGATGTGGCCATGTGGTATTGTTGGCAACTCCCAAAACATCCAAACTTTGGTTCGTTGCCAAATTAATCAGATAATTAATGAGATTAGGTACAATATTTCCTATACATTTAAGAACATTTAATAAAAATTAATGCTACATTAGAATGTTAGGGTTTGATTGGTGAAAATACAATTGCCAGCAATCACGTTACTGTAAAATTGCCATTCGCAATTTCACCTAACTGATCAACAAAACTTTTCAGAAACTTATAATCTTCACTTGATTATCATAAAACACTGCGGCTCCAAGTCTCCAAACCTCTTCTTCGAGAGTGGTTTGATTTTAAAGGAAGAGGTCAATGCTAGTTTGAGATGCTTTTTCTTAAAAAAAAAAAAAAAAAAAAAAATTCAAACCGATAATTTTACAAATATTTGATCATGATGTAAACTAAACTATACTATTTTTATAAAGTTAACTACAAGTTGTAAAATTCTTACTCCCTTTTTGTTTTTGTGTTGTGTTAAGAGAATCCAACTCAACCTCTTCTTGGTGAAAAATATTTACCGTCAAAATTGATGTTCACTTACTAGCTTGAGAGACCCTAGTTTAGAGCATTTACTTCTACCAAAATCTAATTACGAGATTGCCCTCATCCTAATAGCCCGGTTTGGCAGTTTCAAATGACTAGACTAAAAAGATTAACCGAACGAATGTATACCCAATGGTAACAAACCAAAAATTGGCACTAAACCAAGTAGAAGATAACCGGTTTAAAATATAAACAATGAAAATAAGAAGCTACAAGTAACAGAGGATGTGATTATATCGTTCCATCCCGTTTCCGTCCCAAATTTTTAATAAAACATTTTATTTTGTTTCGAATTTTCGCAAGTTACATCCCAAATTCCCGTTTGTCTACCCCTTATTTGATATATGCTCCACCAAAATGGGTTTTGATTTTGGTTGTCTCGGTTTAGATTTTAAACCGTTGTTAAATCTTGAGGGTATTTTGGTACAATCCATACCGAGGTTGCATCTTCTTTTTTTTCCAACAGTCGACGAAAAAGTTGTTGTCTGAATGAGGAAACTCTCTCTCTCTCTCTCTCTCTCTCTCTCTCTCTCCCAACACTCTCCGCATATTCTTCTCTGTCTAAAGACTGTCTTTTTGTACGTATAGAGTGTGTGTAAGTGTGTTGGTTGCGGGCGTGGATATAATATAAAGGGACAGAGCAAAATCTCTTGAGTGGGAGGAAAAGAAGAAGAAAGATTTTGCATTCTTTGAGCAAAACCAGTAGTGAAGTGACCACATAACATATTACTCTGATATTCTTAGGGTTTCTTCTTCTTCTCTCTCAAGACGTCTAGTGCCGATTTAGAACTTCGATTAAGCTAATAAATACTGAGAATTTGAAAGCTTCCCAGCTCAATGCTGGATCGGCAAGGAGGATCTTGGTATGTTCTTTGATGAAACCTGCATTTTCGTGTTTGGGATTTTGCATGATTTTAGTTTTCTGAGCTGTGGGTTATATTGATTTACTGGATATATTAAAAAGTTGGGATTTTTATGGTTGGGTCCTTTACTTTGTAGTGGAATCAGATCTGAGAAGCATCTGGTTCTGATTACTAGATCCTTGATTTCTATGGTTCATATGAGCTGTGTTTTGTCTTTGGGATTTATTGTTTCTGATTGAAGTTATATTCCGGTTTTATTCATCTTTTTGCTTCCAAGATTTTTTAGCAAGTTGGCCTTTTTATCTCTTATATAACAGAGTTTCTATTATTGTTATTCTCAGGTTTCTTGGCATGGGTTTGAGATTATTCAATTGAATTCTGTTAATCTCGGGTGATATTTCTGTTGGTTTTGTTAGCAATCTGGTCTTGTGAAAATGAGGTCTGATACGGTTCTTGACTATGCGGTATTCGAATTGTCGCCAAAGCATTCACGGTTAGTATCTGTTTCACTTAAAGTGATTCTGATTTCTAGTTTGTTCTTTATAAAGAAGTGTGTGTGTTTTTTTTTTTTGACAGATGTGAACTGTTTGTATCAAGCAATGAACAGACAGAGAAGCTAGCTTCGGGGTTGATCGAACCCTTTGTGAATCATTTAAAAGTTCTTCAAGTGCAAGCTTCGCCTTTTGCTCAATCCTCTATTAGATTGGAGGTTGAGAAAAGCAACACTTGGTTCACTAAAAACACATTGGAAAGGTTTATAACAGAGAATTCAAGATCATTGTGGATTCTTTTTGCTACATCCTTCTTCTTTTTTTTTTTTTATACACTAATATTTTCTTCCACTATTTGTCTTTCAGATTTGTTCAATTTGTTAATAGTCCTGAAACTCTGGAAAAGGTCAATACATATTATTCTGAGATGTTGCAGTTGGAAGCCGCTCGGACATTATATTCGCAGGTTGTTAACACTGTTTTGAAACTTGACTTCTACTGTGATTCTTGACCGACCTAAATTTTTGTTTCCTTTTTGTTTGGTATTAAAGAGGAGCGAATACTCTAAGTTTGGTGCTTCAGGTATGTTTGATTTCACTGTTGTTACTTTACTCGTATGGTTTTGTTTTTTATTCTTTTTGCAATTCCGGAGAACATTGATCTTGAACATCAATTTGAATCCTATTTTCTTCCGTTTCAGATGATGGAGCCGCAGCAGATGCCACTAAGTAAAGCTTTTCTGCCTTTATGTTCGCTATGTGTAAAATGAGTTTTTTTTTCTGATTACTTCTTCTTCTCTATATTCAGGAAGGAGCTCTTAAGAGCTATAGACTTAAGACTTGAAGCTATTAAAAAGGACTTAACAACGTCCATTTCTCATGCATCAGCTTGCGGTTTCAACCCTCATACTGTTTCCGAACTCCAACAATTTGCTGATAGATTTGGTGCACATCATTTGGAGTAAGCCTTTTATTGTTTTCTACTTTTCATTTGACTAAACCTTTTTCTTCATGTTTTGTTGTTTGATCGAATTGGAATATTTCTATCAGTGAAGCATGCAGCAAATATATCTCACTATGGAAGAAAAGGCCAGACTTGATCGATATGAAGCACTCGAATAACATGCCCGGTGTTGATAATGTCAGTATCGAAAAAGATGGCACGCACCAGAAGCAAAATGCGGTAAATGAAACAGAACATCAAATTCAACAGTGTGCTACTACAAGTACCAAAAGGAATGAAGAGGAGAAAAGTGATGAGAGTTTGGATGTAACCTCGTCTACAGTTAAGACCAGCCAACACACAAGACGACTCAGTGTGCAAGATAGGATTAACCTCTTTGAAAACAAACAGAAGGAAAACTCAAACTCTGGGGGAAGCAAACTTGTAGCTGTTACTAAATCCACAGAGCTGAGGAGACTCTCCTCGGATCTTACTTTCTCTGAGAAACCTGTCCTGAAAAGAGGCAGTATTGTGAGTGACATGAGCATTGATTTGGCATCGGAAAAGAAGTTGGAAAGTTTACCAGGGGATCCCTCTTCTACTTCTTCGTCTGTTCCTTATACCATAGCTCCAACCGATTTCAGTGAAAGCGTTAAAAAGGGCGATGAGCTGAAGAGCTCCGAAAAAGTTGGTGATGAAGAAGCTTCTCGAGATAGAGTCATAAGTTCCAAAACTGAAAAGTGTTTGGTTTCAGGAGTTGAAGCAACTTCTGATGCTCAGTCCAAATCAGTCATTGATTCAAATGACTCTTCTGCTTCACAAAACCAGCCTGATAGTCATGTCGATAGGCTACAGAATGTCATGAGTGATGCTATATCCAAACAGAGTGAGAAGGGTTATGAACTCAAAGCCAAAAATGTATCACAATCATTGGCCAAGTTTCCATCTCGCCATTTACGATCTCGATCAGCCCAAGTAGAAGCTAGTTTTCAGGAGGATTTGGCTTCTCAACCGCAGTCTAGATCTTCTTTTGGCAGGATCAAGAAGAAAGAAGTGGTTCCATCAGTAGAACAACCAGTGTTACCTCAGAAACCACATTTTAATGTGAGGGATGGTCCTGACGAAGGGGAAAGCAGGCAGGTTAGAGCTAACAATGATAGGTTTCCTACTGCATCGGTGGATCAGATACAGAGGATAAGACCCTCAAAGGAAAATCCAGGGGCTAATGATGAGTTGAAAATGAAAGCAAATGAGCTTGAAAAACTTTTTGCTGAGCATAAACTTCGGGTTCCAGGGGATCAATCAAGTTCTTCCAGACGTGGTAAGCCGAGTGAAACCCAAGTTGCACACCCAGAGCCATCTCATTCCATAGGGGCTGCAGAAAAAAGGCTTTCCCTTGGTGGCGGTTCTGGTGATCTTTCAAAGCTTATGACTCCCTTGGTTGATGATAAAGACAAAGGGGATGCATTGCGAAGGAATTTTTCGGACCTTAGTCTTACGGATGATTCTAAAGGAATGTTTTATGAGAAGTATATGAAGAAAAGGGATGCCAAACTGAGAGAAGAATGGAGTTTGAAAAAAGGTGAGAAGGAAACAAAACTGAAGTCGATGCAAGAGGCTCTAGAGCAAAGTAGGACCGAGATGAAGGCTAAATTTTCTGCTTCTTCGTCTGAGAGACAAGATTCACTTTCAAGTACTCGTCAGCGTGCAGAGAAATTCAGGTCTTTTAACTCTCGGTCAAGTATGAAAAAGTACCAGGTAACTTAGCATTAGGTTCATGAGAAATGTTCTTCCTCTGTTTTTGAATTGTTGAGACTTGTTATTGATGATACTGTCTTTTTGGCAGCATCCTATAAACTCATTTCAGAGCGAAGAAGATGAAGATTGCTCTGAACGGAAAGCTCGGGCGAAAGATAAAGCAGCCAGTGGACCACAACAATCAGTTGGCAACATTACTTCTCGGAGCTCCCAAGCTAAAAAGCTTCAGCCCAACAGGAATATGTCTTCTTCTATTATCCCGCGAACCGCAGCATCGGTTCCAAAACATTCAGGTAAAGTTTTAAACACCTCTTCTGGGAGGCAAAGATCAGACAAGTCGCTCGCACAATCTGTTCCAAATTTTTCTGAACTTATAAAGGAAAACACGAAACCATCTTCTTTAGCTGTCAAAACTACTATGCGATCACAGGTGAGAAGTAGTGGTCGCACCAAGAATACCAAGGAAGATACACCTCTCCAAAGACCTCGATCATTAAGGAAAAGCTCCTCTGGGAACATAGACTTTACGGAATTTTCCACTCTCTGCTCCGATGATATGATGGCCTCTCTAAGAGTGAACTCTGATATATCTGAGAATCTGAGAAATGAAGAATATGATGAACCTGAAGCTGAGGCAGAAGAGGTCTTGGAGAATGCTGTTAGAGAAGATGAAGAAGAGGAAGAAGAAGTGGAAGAATTGGAAACACTTGGTTTTGAGGATGGAAATCCAACACTAAGCGAGGTGTATGAGAAAGTTGATAATTCAGGAGAAGATAATTGTAGTTTCTTGCCTGCCACTGTGCCTCCTACATTGCTTACCTCATTAATGGACTCACCTGGGGAAAGTCCTCTTTCTTGGAACGCGAACCTGCAACACTCATTCAGCTATCCTCACGAGCACTCATCTGATGTTGATGCTTCTGTGGATTCTCCCATGGGAAGCCCTGCTTCGTGGAGTTCTCGGATGAGAAAGAAATGGGGAACGGCTCAGAGTCCTGTTACCGTTGCTGCTGCTAATAATTCGTCTCAGTTCCAGTCAAAGAAGGATTTAAGTAAAGGGTTTAAACGTTTGCTAAAGTTTGGAAGAAAAAGCCGCGGTGCAGAAAGCTTGATGATGGATTGGGTATCTGTAACGACTTCTGAAGGAGATGATGAGGTTGAAGATAGGAGAGACCTTGCGGATCGATCATCAGAAGATTTAAGAAAGTCGAGAATGGGATCTCTACAAAGTCATCTCTCTGAGGATGGTTTTCATGAGAGCGAGTTCCCTGAACAAGGTAATACTAATAATATTGCTTTCTTCCTCTCTAAGATTAATGCTATCGCGAGTTCTTACATATTTGGTTGTTCTCGTGTTTCTTCTTGAAGCTTCTAATATCTCTGTACCCGAGCTGAAAGATGATCATCAAATGTCTGGAAGCAACTTCAAAGGTTAAAACTTGTTTTTCCTATCCTTGCCTATTCACTCATGCAGAGTGCAAGATTCCTCCATTTGATCTTCCTTTAAATGAATCATATTATTTCTTCTTTACAGCGCAAAAGTCGTTCTTCTCGCTCTCCACATTCCGTGGCAAAGGAAATGATTCAAAGCCAAGATAAAAAGAAAAACAAAAATCTTGGACGGATTTGGTTGCGCAGGTTAAGAGAGAAAATAGACAGTAGATTCTTTTGCTACGTTACCAAAATCCGCACAAGATTTCTGGTACCATAACGCAGACTCAGGCACAGACTTCAAAGACAGGTCTTTTTTCCGATGAACCGGCTAGTAATTTCGTCGATTGTTTGTGTACATTTTGTTTAGCGAACAAGATTTATCCCAATTTTTGTACCTACATTGTGATTTTGGCAATTTTGAGAGTCCTATTTGTTTCTGGCCTTCTCATATCCTAACAAATATATTTTGATGCACATGTCACATAGTCGAGAGCAAGTATCCGGGTATGCAACAAAATCTCTTTTTTTTCCATAAATAGTGTACAGAACTACAGATCAAGTGTTTAGCTACCTTCTTTACAAGGGTAGCGCAGTAACAAAGCGCAACAATTGAACAACAAATGTATATTATGTTTAAACAACTCTCCAAATAGCCTGAAGCAGACACTGGTTACATATCAACAACCTAATAATAACGGCTCTTTCACATGCAGAGCACAATAGATTCTTTACTTTCTCTACAGGCTTTGGTCATGAATCTAAATTTAATTTCAAAAGCTTAATGTACAAGCAAAACTTAAAACGCTGAACTAAATACCCTTTCTCTGCTTGTCCCTAAGTTAGATTACAACTCATGTTGTGAAGCAAGGGTTCCTGAAGATAAATAATGTTTACCCATATCATAGTTGTCTTGATTAGGAATTATTACCAGCAGAGTTGTTTTTGGGACCTTGAAGCTCCATTGGAGAATTGGTGATGCTACCAACAGATCCCATTGTCTGAGAACTTAGCTGTGGACTCGCAGGACAAGCCTCGAGGTTGCTTGTGCTCATGGGATGCATTGTACCCGAGCTTATCTGAGGACTCATAGGAGTTCTTTGGTTCATTTGCTGGGGACTCATTGGAGTTCTCTGACTCATTTGCTGGGGACTGGACTGTTGTAGCTGCTGCTGGGTAATTCCAGCTGATGGCGAACCTACTTGGGGTGGTGATAGCACAGACTGAAGAGGGGAGGCTATTGCCTGCTGCTGCTGCTGCTGTGCTTGTTGAGGCAGTTCATGTTGTTGTAGCTGCTGCTGCTGCTGCTGAGACTGAGCTAGCTGCGGAGACTGAGCTAGCTGCTGAGGTGGCTGAGACATAGGCTGCTGCTGTAACTGTTGCTGATGCTGCAACTGTTGTTGTTGGGGTTGCTGCTGGAGTTGCTGCTGCTGCTGGAGTTGCTGTTGATTCATGTAAAGATTCATTCCAGGCATCAGCTTAGGTGGGCCCATGTTACCCATAGCTGCAGCTCGCTGCAGGTTAGCTCGGGTTAATGAATTCTGATCCAACATGGAAAGACCAGCTGAGCTGGGGTGCATCTGCCTTGCACCTGACACGCCACTTATCCCGGCTTGGGGAGCACCCATTACACCTCCTCGGTTTGCCATGTTCATCCTAATCTGTGTAAACAGAGCGTTTTGTTGTGGTGTTAATGCACCGGATCGGAGTTGCTGGCTAATAGCATTCAGATTTGATGCTGGATTCAGATTCATTGGGTTCTGGCCCATATTACCGATGCCAGGAACAGACATTGATGATGAGATTCCGGTTCCCCCAATCCCTCTTCCTGTCATATTCAATTGGTTGCCTAAAGCTCCGAGCCCAGAAATACTGTTTCCCATGCTTCCCATACCCATACCCACCATGCCTACACCTGATCCTAGCCCCATCATTATCTTCTTCTGCATTGCCGCCTGCTGCTGCTGCTGTAACATCTGCAGTTGGAGAGGCGAATACTTGTTGGCCATCTGACCACCCGGCTGCATACCAGAGCTCTGGCTCATCGAGTTGATGGCTGATAGCGGATTTGTAGGCAGTATCATGGATGGTCTCTGCATTTGTGGATGCTGTTGCTGTGTAAACATGGACTGTTGATTTTTCTGCTGTGAATGTGATGACAGTAGCGCTGACTGTTGTGGGTCAAGCTGTTGTGGTTGCATAGGCATGGAGACACCAGACAGCAGTCCTTGAGACATCTGCAAGGCTTGAGAATTTGTTGGAGGAAGCATCCTTGCATTTGCAAGAATATTATGGGTTGAGTTAATAGGTGCACTTCCAGCATTCCCCTGTTTTGATGCCTCACCAGACGCTTGTCCTGCAACTGCATCTCCATACTGTTGCATATCGTTTGCAGAGTAACCTCTTGGATAACCACCTGCAGAATTTGGTTGGGTGCTGATTGGGCCAGCATCCCCACGGTTTGCCTTTGCCTGAATATGTTCTTCCATGATGTATCCTTCACTGGCCATCTGAATAAGCATATAAATCAATCTGTAAGTAGCCTTACCATAGAACCAGGAACTTGATATAATCGATTCAGAATTCGAGAATACCAGTAATTTAAATTGAGCAGCAAGTAGATCGGCGATGTGCTGTGACAAAGTGAGGAATAAGCAAGTCAGTAAAAATTCCAGAAAATAAGTGGTGTATATATGAGAATAATTAATCATCCATTGTCCATCCTCTTTCGATTGCATTGGACGAGAAGGAGAAACAGGCAGAAGCAATTAACAAGAGAGAAGTATCCATAGACCAACCAACCATATTCATAATTACACAAAGCATTCACAACAGAGACATAAACCCCAAGAACATGACCCAACAACCTATTAACATTACTGAAAGTAAAGCAGCATTACATTGAATGTTAGTACGCTAATTGTCAAATTTTCCTGGAACTTACTGTATTGGGCAACGCTAAAAGAAAATCTTCAGCCGAAGAAACATCACCATCATCTATGTCCCCTTGATACCATGCTACTGTCCCATCGACGGGCTTCTCTGACATCACCAGTTTTGTTCGTATCCTAGGGACGAAGGAAGGGACAGTACCTGAAAAGATACTGGAGTCAGAGTCAAATCACATAGAAAAATATAACAATCGACAGATATCTAGTTAAAACAGAAAACAGACCTTGCATTACACGTTCCATTCGAGCAAAGTTCATGACTCTTGTCTTGCATGTATTCATACTGCCACCAAAAATAGATTTTGATAATGCTTTGTCCTCATCTTTGAAGTCCTCTTCGTTAGACAGGTTCGATAAACAAGCCCCCAGAGACCCTGTAGCATACACGCGAGGTCTTCGAGAGAACTCATCCACCTTATGCTTTTTGCAGTTTAGTTGGTACCTAAATTGGAACAAGAAACTGGATCAACCAACAAATAAAATTTATGACATACAGTTCCAAAACTTGTTCATGCACCAACCAACATTATTTATTTGTACAAATGCCATGAGATAAAGAAAGTGAGACAATTCCAACAATGCTCTAGTGTAATGCCAGAATCAGAATAAGGAGAAGCATCACATGTGTGAAAGTAAAAATCATAAAAAAGAATATGATGGGAATAACCTCAACAAAACAGGCTTCATAAAATTCATACCTTGCAGCAACTCGTTCAATCTTTGAAAATCTGTCTAGGATTGCGTGATCGCCCAAAGTTTGGGGTCCCATTGCAGGGCTCCTTGCATTAACTGGGACACTCACAGTATTGACACTAACAGGAGAACCAACAGTGCTCATAACTTGCGTCTTAGGGAGAGAATTTGTCCTCCGTTTTGCAGCCATTTGGGCTTGGTGTTGCCTTTGCTGCACAGCATCATTAGCACTAGAACCCACTGACTGAGTAGCACCAATAGCAGGAATAGAAGTAACAGCCTTGTCCTTTTGAGCTGCTGCAACTGCTCCATAGTGGGTCCCCATTGAACCTCCAGAAAACTCACCAGACTTCGATGAAAGTGGGGACTGTGGTGGAGCACCTGCCGATAAACGAGGACTTTGAGCCGATATCCTTCTACTAAATTGTTCTTCTTTTCTTGGGTCTTTTTCATTCTGCTGGCCAGGATTAACATTCCAGGATGTTTGAGGAAAATTTGATCTCATGTATGCATTAGGGGGCATCCTTGACTGAATACGATGATCCAAATCATTTGCATCACTTCCCACCCCCGGCATATTGTTTCTGAAGCTACCATCAATTTTACCAGTCTCAAATGGCTCCTCTTTTGAAGTGTATCGCATTGTCCCCTGTTGTGAAGTTGGAAATTGCATGGGCCCACCTTCCTGATTCATAACCCCTTCAATTTGCTGTGGTGAAAACCTCTGAATACTTGTATTTGGATACTGAATACTTCTGCCTAGCATATCTTGCTGTTGTAGAAGCGCATTTTTCCAATTCGTATCGTTGCCATGAAGGCCATCCATGCGTTGCCCTAACTGTTGCTGTGGAACTCCATCAGGACCCATGTGTGAAACCCTTGTCCGCTTATTTAAACCAGGCATAGAAGACAATTGTTCTTGACTTTCCCTCTTTCTATGAAAAGATGTACCGGGGTTCATACTATCAGAGCCATAAGACATCATCGCATCTAGTCCTCCAGGCGAAGCTCCTGAGACACTGACAGAATTTGATCCTTGATCCTGCATGTTTCTTATATTTCCAGTTCCCAGGTACCTTTGTTGCTGGGGTGATACCAAGGCCATCGAGGAATTTGGCGCATCTTGCAAGGTCTGGGTTCTTAATCCCGCCAGCATATTAGTACCAGGATTTTGAATAGCCTGGTTGTTATGAGTTTGCTGCATTATCAACTGCCCCGGCATATTTCCTCGCTCTGAACTTTCAGGAAGCCGATCAATGCAAACCTTTTTCCCATGAATCTTGCTCTGAGACATGACTGTCACTTCTGTCATTTGCCTTAATCTCTTTTTCCGCAAAGTAGAAAGAGATAAATCGAGCTAAGAAGTAGAAAAAAACTATTAGACATCATAAAAGCAACGGAGAAGAGAAAGCACAAGGCGTATTTTTAATGAGATATTACCTTACCAGAGACAGGGTTCTTACTCAGCCTATCAAGTCTGGGTACAGGATCCAGACAGAGTTCAGGTTGTAGGGCTTTTAATATTCTGGACTCCACTTCCTGTAGTTGATGTAAGGATCAGTACAGAAGATAATAGTTTCAGTGCTCAGATATACGACCTATAATCCAAGAGCTACCGTGATTACCATGAGATCACCATAAGTCCAAGAGTTGTCTGACATTGATGGAATATCTTTTACCACATTCTCAAGTGACATCTTAAGCCGCAATTTATTTACCACAGGAGAGACTTGATCTGGGGTATGTTTCCGATAGTCATGCACCTACAATAGTACATATGTACCAAAAGTTAAAAGAAAACATGATGATGTAAGATGATACTTGAGCAGTCAATTAGAGGAATAATAAAACTAGGTTATTTTATGTTTACTTCGGGATCCAATTACTCCAATGTGTTTCAGAAACAATCAAATAACACCTATAAATGAGTTTGGTAGTTGAACTCCCATGCAATTATAGCATGATTAGTGTAAACAGTTTTGTTTAAGTAAAGTTATAGAGATTTTTCTAAATATTTGAATAAGTTTGGACTGTTTCTAAGAACTTATGGAAGGCAACACAGGAACTAGAATTATGGTGAGGACAACTATTTCTCAAGGCTTAGGAAACTTTTTCTTAGTTTTTTACTAGATGACAGGTCATGGATGGGGCTTTATCGAAATAAATTACTGCAGATAACTCACCTCACATATAACCACCCCATTCAAAAATTTGCAAGGTATATCTTCCCAAATGTCCCCAGGAAGTCTGCCAGCCTCGATAGCCTATGAAGCATCCAGCGGAATTAAATACATTTACTCAGTGGAATGATACCTCGAAAATGAACTCAACGAAATTCGAACAAGTAGGAATAAGTTGGGTTGAACGAGTGAAAAAAAACAAACATCATCTTCACATATACTTATTCTAAGTACTTTAAATTCATTCACCAAAACTTTGATTACATGTTCGAATCACGTATAAAATAACACAGTTCTTATAATTTATTTTTCCTCATGCGAAATATTTACCGAAAGTAGACTCTCTGCTGCCCTATCATACGGTTGCAAGACCTTTGGAACATCTCGGAAGGATGTCTGTTGCACAGCCTGGTTCTCAACAATTAACAATTGTTAGATGTGAAGGGTTTATAATCAAATACAAGAAACTACAAGAGAAATAAATTCATATAGACTCTCAGTACATGAAGTTCTACTAGATACCTCAGAAGTTTTTCCTACAGAGTACCCATTCGGATAGAGGTTCAATATGAAGGAAACTTCATGCTCTGCAGAGAACGCAAATGCACTCAGTCTAACATAGGTATAATTTAGCAAAACATGATGTCTCGAAGTTGTTGAGATGCTAACCTGGAGATATATCAAGCAAAGATGGCTTCGAAAACCCGGAAACATCACCAGCATTGCTTTCATCAGTACCCTGAAACAAACATAATAAATTTGGTAATCTACATCTATATAATCTTCCAAAATAAGTGACCTTTTAATTAAATGAAACCAACTTTTCCACGCGTCATGCTCGGGTTCGTTTCCTAGTATATTATCAAACAAAGGCAACATGATACAACTCTTATTCCTCAATCCATCATTCACAGTGATATAAGAACATAGCTTCACCACAAAAATGTTCAAGAAATCAGATTACACGATGATTTCACATTCCAAACTAGAATTATAATTAGGAAATAATTCTAATTCAGTGAAGTTCTCAGTAAATTACCTTTGTTTGCCCAGATAGAACGATAGCTTTCGAATTCAGCTCTTCCGTAGAATCAGGAGTAGCCGAATCAGTAGAAATCTTAGGACGGAACTTTCTACCAACCTTGGAAATCTTAAACGAGACACCCATGAAGAACTCTCTCCAGAGATAAAAGTCAACCCAGTCTGGGTTCCACTACTATAACAGCCAAAAAAATGATAAAAAGATGAGCCGAAACCATGAAATTGAAGATAATCTAAGACGAATTTCACAAAAAGTAAGAAATTGAAAACCTTATGAGCTCGTTCCGGAGAAGATCATCAAAACAACAGCTTCAAAATGCGTTTGGATCGAATATAATTCGAATAGCAAGCAACCAAAGATGTTCTAAGGATCGAGCAACTGAGACTTCACAAACACAGGTGGGAAAATTTTGGAAGGAGATGAGATTGAAGAGATTATGTTAGGGTTCTTCTAACTTCAATCAATTTAAGCAGAAAAAAAAAATGAAATTATCTTTTTCTAGCGAGTTTGTGTGAACACTTGGATTTCGGTTTAAGAAAACCCGGAAATCAAACCGGTAATTATTGGTTTATGTTCGATTTAATTTTAATCAGCAGTAAAAATTGTAAATTTACGAGATCCGAGAAATTTACCACGGTTATTGATATTTACGAGGGCAGAATAGACATTTCGCAAATTAGGGTTTTGGTTGATATATTCCCTCACCCTCATAAGCCTTCAGTTTCCTCGCCTCTCGTGTGATTTACAAAGCTGAAGCTTATCTCGGCGATTTAGTCCCGGAGAAGAAGACGAAGAAGAAGAGAGATAACAGAATGGCGACTAATGGATCTGCTAGCTCAGCACAGCTCTCCCAGAAGGAAGCTGACATCAGGATGATGTGTGCCGCTGAGGTTCACCTTGGAACCAAGAATTGCAATTACCAGATGGACCGTTACGTCTTCAAGAGACGCAACGACGGTAATTTTTCTCGTGTTTTTATCAGTCTCTTGTATTTGCAATCTTTATGTTCATTATATAGATGGATTAGAGTGTTGAGATTCTGTGTTGATATTGTGGATTTGTATGTTTATGTGTCTCTTGATTTTGTTCTCACTTGTTTATGATCTATTTTTGTTTCCTGCTACTTTGATGGGTTTTGGATTTATTGGTCGTTCTAGTTCCTCACAGTTTTATCTCCAAAGTAGAGTTTACCCACGACGGATCTAAACAGACGATGACTAAAAATGCTCAAATGCTTCGACTAGCTATTTCTATCATCGCTTGCTCTTCTCTGCATTATCTAATAGAAAGTCTAAATAACAACACAAGGCCGGTTTTTGTGTCTTTTGTGGTATTTTTGTTTATAGGAGTGGTTATGGTTTGAATATGAAGAAATGAGGACCGTGGTTTCATTTGGTTTGATTTGAATATATGCTTGTGAGTGGTGTAATTGACCTAATCAAAGCTGTCTCTTTTTGTTTTTTTTTCTAAAATCAATTTTGGGTATGAACGTTTTATGACTGATGTTAGAGATTGTGTGGGTGCTGGTGTCTGTTTTTGCTTTAACTCTTCTGCTCCTTTTTAAACTCTGCACTGCGAAATGGAGAGAATGGAACTTAGTTTTTGGAAATTTTCTTCCTTCTCAGGTATTTACATCTTCAACCTTGGCAAAACATGGGAGAAGCTCCAGATGGCTGCTCGAGTTATTGTTGCTATAGAGAACCCACAGGACATCATTGTTCAGTCAGCTAGGCCCTACGGACAGAGAGCTGTTCTGAAGTTTGCTCAGTACACTGGAGCCAATGCCATTGCTGGAAGGCACACTCCTGGTACATTCACCAATCAGATGCAAACATCCTTCAGTGAACCCAGGCTGCTGATTCTCACTGACCCGAGAACTGACCACCAGGTAAAACTCTTTTAGAACTCAAATGATGGTTAATGTCTTGTGATATTGATATTGATTAATTTCATGTGTGCTGTGCAGCCAATCAAGGAAGGTGCTTTGGGAAACATTCCCATTATTGCTTTCTGTGACACAGATTCCCCAATGAGATTTGTTGACATCGGTATCCCTGCCAACAACAAAGGAAAGCACAGCATTGGGTGTCTTTTCTGGCTTCTTGCTCGCATGGTCCTTCAGATGCGTGGAACCATTCGTCCTGCCCAGAAGTGGGATGTCATGGTAAGAGGAATATCATTTTTGGAACTTTTTGTGTTCTTATGATGTCAACAATTCAGTTAAAACTTTTTCTGTTTATTGACTGACTACTTCACATGTTGTGTTGCTGTACAGGTTGACTTGTTCTTTTACAGGGAGCCAGAGGAGGCTAAGCCAGAGGATGAAGATGAAGTTGCCCCTCAGACCGATTTTGGTCTTCCTGCTCCAGAATACGGAATGGTTGGTGGAGACCAATGGACCACCGCTCAGATCCCTGATGGTGCATGGCCAGGAGAAGCTCAGGCACCAATCGCTGCTGCACCTGCCGCTGCTTCTTGGAGTGATTCTGCTGGTGAGTTTTTGACAGATATAACCGGCAACCCTATTCTGGCTCTGGATCTCTTAACACGTGATCTTGGTTTTAATGGTTTGTTCTTGGTTTTTTTATTTTTTGCTGTTCCAGTTGCTCCAGCAGCAGAAGGTGGATGGGACACTGCCGTGCCACCCCCAGGTGCTCCAGCTGCTGGTTGGGAGTAAAGTTGATAGCCTTTACTCGATGGTTAATGGTTATAGACATGCTTTTTTGTTACTCTTGGGATTGAAGAGTTATCGAACCGTAACTGTTTTTCTTCTCACTTGTTTCTCTTAAGACACTTAGATTATTCTGTTTTGCACCTTTTTGTTTGAATCAAATTTCTACTATATTTTGCGCTTTATCACAAAAATGAATTGAGCTTGTGGTTCTATACAACGATTCTCTAATCAATGACCTGTAAGCATCAGAATATACAAAACAGATAAAACACAAACAAAACAAGATTCAAAGAGGCTATTTTTATTTGACATTGATAAGGGAGAAAATCAACTTTTCAAGATACTTGCTAAGCACAAGCAGAACAACTCAAGACTAAAGAAGACTCATGTAATTTGTACAATAGAGCTGTTCAGGACCAAAAATCCATGTCATTGCCTCCATCAAAGAGACTACTCAGAGATGTTAAGAAATCACAATTTCCTTCCATAAAGGTCATCTCTGAGAAACATTCGGTCTGGTTCTCGAAAGCTAGAAGCTCTTCCGAAAGCAGAGCAGCATTTACGTTGGCTTCATCACCATCATTAGGTTCCTGTTTCTTCTTCGCATCGCCCAAGATGACATCTTCAAGCCATTGTGTATCGATCAGAAGCGTGTCCGCATTATTCTCCTCCCACAAGAAATCAAGACAGCTACTACTAGGCAGTGAGCTAGCCACCGCCAGTCCAAGATCAGCCTCATGCTCTTCCTCTATCCGTTGCAAAGTCTTCGCCTCCGCTTTGCGCTTTCTAGAGGATGTCGAAGATTCGTTTGGGAAATTGAGCTTGGCTTTGGCTCCTCGGATTCTCTTAGCCTCAAGATCATAAGCTCTTGCAGCACCTTCAGCTGTATTGAAAGTACCGAGCCAAACTCGAACTCCTCTGATTGGATCACGAATCTCAGCCGCCCATCTCCCCCAAGGTCGTCTCCTGATTCCTCTGTACCGACTGCTCTGTTTCTTCCTCACATCTAACGCTGAGCCTTTACATGGATAAAGTTCACAACTTTGAGACATATAGAACCAAGCTATAAACAAACAAAACCACAGAAAACAGAATCATAACTCACCTGATGCACGTTTACGAGTTGAGGAGAAGACAAACGGCTTGGTCGTATCGTTGTCCGACTCGAATTCTCCGTCGATTGAGCAGTCAAAGACACCATTACTTCTCCAGGAAGACTTCCTAGCTCTCCCAATCTTCTCCTGATCGGACCACGACGGCGCTATGTAATCGGCAATTACAGCTCCTCCGCACATTTTTACTCGGAACTAAAAAAAAATAAGGTGTGAATAATAAGCTTTCAAAAGTTTTGGGCTCAAAATACAATTTCTGAATTGTTATGGGGTGCTCTGTGTTTTGTTTTCATTTTTGCTTTGTAACGCACTCTTATATGCAAAAACGACTACGCGTGTTCCTCCAATGACAATTGGGTCAAGTGGATATTAATTTATTTACCGTTTTTGCCTTTGGCATTTTGGTTAAATTGTTTAATTATGCCGCTGTATTGATCTGTAGTTAGCTGAGTTATGAACTTATGACTCGGATTATTAAATTTTAATATCCGATCTTATCTCTTCTTTTTTCTTGGGGGTAAATCCAGTCTTATCTTTAATCATATCTTTTACATTAATGAATCGTATATTCGAGCTTCTTCTTTTTTTTGTCGCTGTATATTTGAGTTTTAATGACGCTGATTCTTATACTCAGTTTAATGCGTCATATAATATTCGTACTGGATTTTTTGACATAAGAGTTTAACGTAGTTTTATGGCCATGCATAGTATCATAGAATTTGAATCATACCGACGATAAATTTATAAAATAGTGAAAGATAAATAAAGGAATAATTTGAGGATTAACATTTCTAAGTAAATTACTATGACTTTTCACTTTTGGTACACATTCGAATTGTAATGTTTTAAAGTTAACCAATATTTGAAATAAAAAATTAAATACCACAGTCTCTTTGTTACATTAGTTCAATTAAGTTTCGTATCTATATAAGTTTATTATATTTGGCCGACATCTACCAAATGGTCTAGTAACTTTTTAAAGTTTCATGTTGACGAACAAGACTGTAGTAGTATATTGGTTAATGGTTTGGGTTGCTTTGCTTATTCACCTCTCAAGAGGTCGACATGGGTTTTAACCAATGTGTTTAAGGGTTATTGCGTGATTAGTTAAAACCTTTATGGAATAACTTTAACGAAAAAAATACATATATAACAGCTGTTAACTACAACTTGATATATATATATATATATATTTAACAAAAATAATAATTAATTATAATTGTTATACTAGTTGTTAACCTAGCTCTAGGGGTATGGCTTTTAATTTTGAAACCATAAGTAGTCTTCTCTAATACTGACTAATTAACCCATGGTTTTCTCCACTAATCATTTTTCAAATCTCAATTAATCTATCAATCTAACTTTGAATCTTTGTCAAGAGGCTAATTAAATCCCCTATAGTTCGTTCAGTAGTTAATTAAAGACTAATTGATATATTATATTGAAAAATGAAAATAATTTGAACGGAATTAATTCAATTAAATATTCACAATGGCCACGGGATTTGTACGAGAAACCTTTCATGTGGCAACCACTTTGTAAAAACTATAGGCCAATGTTTTCTTTGACAATAATATTTATATGCATATATTTGATTTGATCATATATTAGCATCATGATTATTATTTTTTTTTAACAAAAAATTAAAATAGAAAGGAGCAAGTAAATGTTGACTCGTAAATCTGGGAAATAATATCACGAAACTTAGATTAAAAAAAGTTAATGTTGGTTTTTTATGGAATCATTCCAAAAATCAAGTTAACTTATTGGCGCGCATTTAATACCACAATTAGCATATATTATGATGATACAGAAATTCCATATTTGATTCAAAACTATGTATATAAATATATAAATCAGAATTTTTCTCTCATGTGATCTCATAATCATCTTTCATTCTTGTCTTCAATATGGAGGATGGAGAAGCTTCACCGATCACTTGCTTACCGACCACGAAACAAAAGCCCCTTCAAAACCCTAAATTGCTTGTCAACATAAAAAAAGAGACTAAGCTACAAAAGCCTAAAACCACCAAAGGTCGACAGAAGATAGAGATTAAGGAGATCATAGTGGAGAACCGAAGGCAAGTGACGTTTTCGAAACGCCGATTTGGTCTTTTCAAAAAAGCTGCCGAATTAAGCGTTCTCTGCGGCGCACAGATTGGTATAGTAACGTTTTCACGGTGCAATAGGATATATTCCTTTGGTAACGTGGACACACTCATCGATAAATACTTGCGCAAGACTCCAGTGATGCTGAGGTCACATCCCGGCGCTAACGTGGCAACCGGAGAGGAGAATAACGATGGTTTGATGTGGTGGGAGAGAGCGGTGGAGAGTGTGCCGGAGGAGGATATGGAAGAGTACAAGACGGCGTTGAGTATGTTAAGGGAGAATTTGCTGACGAGGATCCATCAGATGAGTGGTGATCGGACGGTTGAGAATCTTGCGGCATTTCCAAATGAGATGGCTATGGCTGACTGGAAATTGACGAGTGAAAATCTGATGGCTAGGAACGATCGAGGTTATGGAGGTAACGATGGTGATTTTGGATTTTGCAATTCCATTTATGTCTCAAAACCGTAGACACTGAAGTGTTTTCTTTAATACAGTATTATTACACTTTGGTGTTATTACATATAGATATAGAATGATCTAAATTATTTATATTCGTTTTACCTAAATCAACTAATGATTTCAAGTTTAAGATTGAAAAAAAAAATTGTATTCGGCGGACAATGAATCTATATTTCTCTTAAATATGGAGTTAAATCAATAATAATTATGACACTGGATTATATTAATTTTACGAGCTTTTTTTGTTTGTCTTTATATTTTTAGAATGTAATATTTTATCCAACAAATCTTCTTTAGATAAAAAATGATGTTGTAATAGTTTATCCAACCATTGGCTCGAATTGAGGTTAGCTTGTCTCTAATTGACTTGTCAATGGTTGTAGTAATTCGGGCTTTGAGGATAGGAATCTGGCCATGGTGATGTTGATTTCGCTCCCTTCATATGTTGTAAATGTGCACTAGAACTCTAGGAGGAGAGAGAAAAAAATGTCTCGACCTTGGGGTTTTGAACTTTGAAGTGAGCCCCCCACATTGCCATTCTTGCCGCAGTAGATAAGCAAATTTTCATTGCAAGCCAAGTGAGGAATGTATATTTTTAAATAGCGTATTTTGAACCAAACAATTTTTGCGCTAGGATTTAATCACATATTCGACCCGATGAAAAGCATGCCTAAGACATGTAGTAGATTTCTATCCCAGCGAAATGATCGGAGGGAGACGCTTGCTTGATGGCATCGGCAATCATGGCTAGAGTTACGGAACATTGTCTACAGATGTTCCATTATCCCGAATTTTCAAGACCTTTCCTCAAAACAGTATATAAATTCATCTTCTATTCGATAGATGATAGTTCATTTAAAACCAAGAGGGCTAAGGATGAGGTCAGTACATGTTTATGGATGGTCTCTACTCTCTAGTAAAACGAGTAATAAGGGGTACTTCAATAGATGATAGATCATTTAAAAGTTCACGTTGTCGATCCCAGGATGGGAAACCGATTGCCGGAGAACTAGGCCAACTGGCCGGTTAGACATCAACAATGAGACGAGTCCATTTTATGTGCGATAACACAGATAAATCGAATCAATCGGAATCGAAAAGAAAACTAATTCAAAAACCAAAATAAGGTTTTTAAGGATCAAAACATGAACTTGAAGATCTTTAAAGGATCAAAATTGAAAGTTTCGCTTAATAAATAGTTAGTTAATTATTAATCAGGAGCTGAAATTAGAGATAGAGTTGAATAAGCTCATCGCTAACTACAGAGGGAGAGAGAACACCAAGGTCCGTGAATAGGAGCGTTAGGTACTGAGGCGGAGTATAGTCTCGAGCCGACATTTCTACTTCCACCTTAGCAGGAATCTTTACACCAAACTCAATCGGTCTCAGCGCTGGTGCCATGTCCTTTTGGTCTAATGGGTAAAGCCTAGCAAACTGCAAATACACAACTTTGTATCATTAACCACTCTTTCTCTTTCTCTCCCTCAGATCTTATAAAAACCGTTTCAATTACCTTGTAACTCTCGGCAGCGACATAGACCGGTTTGTTCATGCTGTGTGCGACGAGTGCGATTTGGTATGTTCCCATCATGTTGATAATACCGCCACTTTCTACAACTCCATCTGCACCAACAAACACCATGTCTACTTCGTCCATGCTATACGCCACAGCTGAATCAAGCAGCAGTTTAACTGGGATATCGAGCTTTGATAGCTCACTCGATAACAAAACTCCTGTTCCATCTGGCCTTCCCTCTGTCATTTATTCATCAAAAGGGTTCAGCGAGAGGTTACTAAAAGTCTAACTCTACAAAATCTTAAAGAGACGAGGGCTAAGATCAATATTATGTAAATCACAAGCAACAAAAGGTCTCAGACCATTGTATAAAGCAAGAAAACAAATTACATTAAGAAGCAAGGCAGTAAGCGGATACAACTAAAGTTCCAATATAAGCCATAAGCAAAAACAGCGATTAAACAATATCACACTTGCTGAAAATGAGGGCACAAACATATACATAGAGAAATACAAGGGTGTTTAAAAAAAGAGAACCTGTGCAGAGAACGCGAAAGAGCTTGTTGTTTTGTGCAGCAGTCTTTAGTATTTCAAGAACAACTCTAGAGAGCCCATGAACCAATATGGTACAACCATCAAATATAAAATCTTGACTAAGCATTGCGATAATCCTACGAGCCTGCACAATAATTAAATCTTTATAGATCCTCTTCTATCAACGCATCTTGATCTACTTCATTGATACATATAAGAAAATTACTAAATATGAGCCAGGAGCCATAAAAGGGAGTACCTTGCAAGATATTTCCCCAAATTTCTCAGCACGTTCAAGGAGACGAGACTTGGCTGAATTGAAATCTTCGTATTCTAAAGCCGACGTTCTCGTAACGTATCTGATGAACAAATCACATCCCGCAGTCAAAGATATTGAAGTTTTGTCCCATGACTGCCAAAAATTGAACAGTTTCTCGATCAACAGAGCTCACAAAATCGAATCGAGAACGAACTGATTGAGAAAACTATTGGGTGAAATTACAACTTCACCTTGAGTGTATCAGAGGCCCTTTTGAGCTCAATTTCAAGCTCCATCATAGTGGTAGCTTCGCTGGCACGAATAACCGCAGCGAGAGCTCGAATAGCCGCGACGGCCTCAGCCAGATCCGGCTGCTTTCTCCAGTTATTGAACTCTTCAATTACATTAAACGACTTCTCGCTCACGAGATCAGTGTCAGATGATAGAGGCTGGTCCTCTCCTGAGACGCCGCCCACGGCGGCTTGAGCTTGGGCTAGCCAGTCGCTTGTAATGACACCGTGATGCGCGGCGCGGGTTTGGTAATAAGCGGAGATGGAATCAGGGTTTTGAAAAGGGGCTCGTGTTGTTTCGGCCATGGGAGGTGAATTCGAGGTTCGTCGCTCGTCGAGGATAAACGACGGTGATCTTCTCCACATTGATTTTGTTTTTTTTTGTTTTTCCTCAAAATGGAAAAAGAAAAATATAAAAGATAATTTAATTTAATTTGGCTTTCTCAAGAAAAATCATATGAAAAAATTATATATTTCTTAGGTCAGGTAAGCCATATTGGGAATACAAGGCCCATTAATAAAGCCCAACTATTATCAGTTGTTAACAAATGATATAATTGTATTGACATAAATTTTTATATGAAATTTTAACGTGTATAAGAACAAAAACATGTTTTATTATAGATGAACACACAAAAATAACAAAAACATGTTTTATAGATGAACACACAAAAATAAGAAAAACATGTTCCTATCCATTTTGTATACTTGGACAAAAAAAAAATTCAAATTTAATTTTCATATATTTTACGTATGTCATGGAGAGAAAATGTTCTAAAAAATAAATTGGCAGATCACAATTGCCTGATTCAAGCATAGCTTCTTTTTAAAATTACTCAACTGATTACACTTTTCTCAAAAGGTCTTTTAAGTTCATCTTCATGGTCAGTTTTTTTAGTGGCGGAACTCGTCCATGAAGCTCTTGTGGAACTCTGTGAGACGATTCACTATCGCTGGAATCTTGTCTTCTTGCGGAAGTATTGTGCATCTAAAGTGCCATGTTCCAGGAACCTGACAGCAGTAAATCGAAATACACACAGATTCAACTTCGATCCTTTTCAAGACATTAATTTCTTTTTCAATTTTGTGAAGATGTGCTTCTTTTTACCTGTCCAAAGCCAGAACCAGGGACTACAACTACACCAGTAGCATTGAGAAGGCGTTTGCAGTAGAACGCATCTGGCGCTGTCTTTTCGGCCTCTGCAGCTTCAATCGCCTTTTGAGGAAGACTAATTCGTGGGAAGAGATACATTGCTCCTTCGGCTCTGTTACATGTTACGCCTTCTAAATTGTTGAGAGCCTCTTCCAAAGTCTGCACATTCATTGTCAAGCTTATGACATTATACAAAGAGACTGAAAAATGTCTTTAGAGGGTACTGTAATCTTCAACTAACCTTTGCACGTTTAGCCATTGATGAGAGAATTCCATCTCTTTCTGCCATGTATGAGTCATATGAGTCATCACCAGGCTAATCAAATATATCAAAGACTGATTAGTCATTATCGGTTGCAAGAACTTAGCGGAAACTGATTAGAGAGAACTAGAAATGTTATTTACCTTGGGTGGGCTCATGACAAGGCTAGCAAGAATTTGACCAGAGATGTTAGAACAAATATTCACAGAAGCCATTTTGTATATCTGTTCTCTTACATCAGAAGTGAATCCGGTAACCTCCATGTAACCTCCTCTCTTTCCACATTCTCCATAGTAACCTGTCCATAGAAAAAGAAACAAGGTGTTCAAAAATACCCCATTTTTAAGATGACAAGCATTGAACAATAAAAAAAGTTGTTCATTTACCTTTCGAGACTGATTGGAACGAGACTAAGGAGATATCCTTTTCGCCATGGCCCAAAGACCGAGCTATTTTCTTGAAAGAATGGAACTTTTTGTCAGGGACGTAAACATTTTCTTGGTAGACCTCGTCAGCTAAAAGAACTAAACCCTCTTCCTTGCAGAAATTAACAATGTCACGCTGGTTTTCTTCCGCAAGAACCTTAACCAAAATCATAGCGCAATATAAAGAAATGTTACAACTGCATCATAAGTGCTTAAATTTGTCAATCTACTTGAAGATGTGTTTTCACCTGCCCTGTTGGGTTACCGGGGTTTATGACAACCAAGGCTCTTACAGTAATGCCCTTCGACCTAGCTTCCTCCAGTTGCTTCTTAAGGTCAGATATTTCCAGTCCCCATCCTGTTGCTTCATCAAGATAGTACGGAACCTAAGCAGTAAAACGACAATCAAAATAAAGACAATGACAAAAACTTGTACCAAAAAACAACATTATTCCATATTTTGATCAAATAAACATACCAGGGATCCACCATGGAGGGCAATTGAAGCAGAGTACAATGGATACTGAGGAATTGGACAGAGAATACCATCTTTCTCTGAGCTTAAGAGAAGTTGCATCATCATGTGAACCTATAGAATGAAGGGAGAAGAAAAAACTTCACTTAGCATCAACCCTTGAAAAGGACTTAGGACTTGCTCTAGTTAAATGAGAAAATGTTTTTGTTTTGACTATTACCGCTGGACTTGCACCATCAGTCAAGAAAATATCATTTGGATCAGCAGGGAAGCCATCACGGGCTTCGATTCCAGCTGCAATTATATCACGTAACCCCTTGATGCCCTGAGGTAGAAGAAAAAGGAATCATTCAGCAACATAAGGGTCATCTAAAAAGAAGGGTCAAGGACTTTTAACTAGATTCTGATGACAAACCTGGCTGTGACTGTAAGCACCAGTTGCTCTTCCGGGAATTTGATCTAAAATCTTCCATGCTCGGTCAATTGAATCGGTACTGATAGCAAAGGAGAAATCCAATATGAAGCAATCGTAAACTGTGACCTTACATGTCCTAAAGGTAAATCTAGGGAGGAAAACCTCAGGATCACATCATATACCTGAACAAACCATGTGTTTCAGACTCGTCCAAAAGGCTTGTGTGATCACACAACGCGAGAACCTGAGACATATAGATGATAGAAGTTATATCTCTGTGGCTGATATGACAAAGCACCAAAAACGTTCGCTTACCTCACGGAAGAACTTTATAGGCAGCTGACCAAGAGATTGAGGATTTCCAATGTTGCAATAGATTATCTGCCAAAAGTGAAGAGTATAGGTACCATCAATACTAACTCTATGAAACTCATATTGTTGGGGCTTATAACATCAATACTAAACTATCCACTCTATCAAACTCATATCAAAAGTGCCGATCTTGATTCTCAAAGAATACACAAAAGAGAATATGCCTACTCCAAAGAAGGAGATTTTACCTCGTCGAAGGGATAAGCATCCTTATTAGATTTCAAGTCTTCTTGCAACTTCTGTAAGATAGAAGCGAAAAAGCAAACACAAATCAATTAGCTTTATAAAAATTTTACAGTTTTTTCTCGTGATTGGTTTTACTAGACAAAGCACATGTATCTCTGACCTGAGCAATGTTGACAATTTCTCCACGAACAGCATACTCACATTTCAGAACCTGCTCCCCAGGAAAAAAAGAAAAAAACCTCTTAGTTACAATAAAACCAAGTTCTTAGTATGATTTGAAAGTGACTCATAAGAAAAGCAATGACATAAGAAGTGAAAAAGTATCAAAGAGTTACCAGAAACTAAATTAGAAATTGAAGTCCCAGTAATCTGCAAGCAATTATATAATGATGACAAGGATTGAGTCGACAATACCTAGAGGCGTAGAGAGAAAATGAACTTTAATCTAAGCACAAGCAGAACCAGAGCTCAGAAGATGTGCAATAAACCCCAAATTAAGTACAGAGAACCGAAGAAAATAAGCAAAGATTGTAAATTTCATCATTGGTAAACACAAACAAGAAGAAAAGATCAAACCTTTGGCGTTAAATCAGAAAACCACACTTAAAAAAATTGAAAATTTGAGGTAAACAGAAACAAATCCAGATCAATCGAGTAAAACACACATAAACCCCACAATTCAAAGAGCAACCTGACAAATCAATAGCTATAGAATTAGAAACCCACCTTGGGATTGATGGAGTCAAGAGTAACGGGAAGAGAAGAAGCAGCCATCTCCGAAGTAGAACTCAAGAAACGAGACACAGAAACAAGAGGAGAACGAGGAGAAGCAGATAAAGGAGGAAGAAGAGAGAGAAAGCTTCGACTTTTGTGATGTTGACGACGAGTATGGTCGACAAGACCTTTAGCTTGACTAATCAAGAATCTCCGCATCTGTGATCAGCTTTAAAAATACGAACGTGCTACTCAAGCCGAAGATTGAAAATTCTCTCACAGAATTTTGCCTTGTTCTCCACGGTCAACAAAAAATGAAATTTTGTTTTTTCTTTTTCCAATAGACGAAGATATTTGTCGGGTTTTTTTAGGCGGCTAATTTTTATTTTTTTTTATCTGTTAAAAAAAAAAAAAGACATGTCATTTTGCAAAAAAGTTGTCAGAGAGTCTATCTTCAGACAAGTCATTCATACTAATCACAACTAATTTGGGCTAATACAGATATGTTCTTCCATTATCTATTTTACTATTGTTTGATTTTAAAAGTTAAAAACCTAATTTGAAATTTTGAATTTAATGATAGAAATATCTAAATTAAAAATAATTAAATATAGTAATTGATATCATAATTTTGTTTTATTAAATTGATGATTTTGTAACATGTCTCTTCGGTTGTCTTTTTTTTTTTGTTGTTGTTGTTGTAAATAAATACTAGAAACGGGCTCGGGCTACTCGATTAGGCCTAAAAGGCCGGGAAAATGGTGATCAAACCCATCACGTGTTATATCCTCGTCAGTAAACAGTAAACGGCAACGTATTTATGTAGGACGAAAATAAAAACCCTAGAAATCAGAGAATTTTGTATAACTTCAAAGATTTTGATCCAACGTATACTAGTAACTTTAAGCAACGACATCGTTTTTTACCTTTGTTGATTCTTCATCTCTCTGCGCCGCGTTCTCTGTAACGCTTCTTCGTTTTTCATCTTACAATCAACTGTGTGTTTGCATCCTCAGGTTTGTGATAAACCTTATTGTTCATGTTCTACTTGTACAAGCTTCACATAGATTATTGTAAAGTTTCCAGAATCGGGAATCGGATTTTATTGTTCTGTTTTAGGTAACGAAACACAATTTTTATGTAGAAGTAGAAACCCTAATTTTGGGTCCTGTAAATTTGGAGAAAAAATTTAAACTTTCCCCTTTTTTTGTTATATTGTGTAATTTGGGACATATAGTTCTTGAAAGCTGATTATTTTGAGTGTTGTTGTCTACTTGTTTGATAATTGAGTTTTACTTTGTGTTTCCTGGGTAATTTTTGTAGGGTTTAACATAGTTTGGCTGGGATTTACATGGTTTCAGTTGGTTCCAAATCATTGCCATCTAGGAGGCACAGGATTACTGAGAAAGATAGTTTGATGGGTGAACGGGGAAAGTCTAGTAACAATCACGGTGAAAGGAAAAAGGGAATGCGTAGGAAGGACCAGAGAGGTAGCCGTGGATTTGATGGAGATTGTAAAAAGAGGAACCAATCCGGTGGTGCACCCAACGTAAAGCCAGCATCGAAGAAACAATCCGAGTTTGAACATCAGAACCAGTTTGTCAGGTAAGGGAGATTTTGAACCGAACGCCTTTTCTCTAATTTGTAGTGGAGATTCTGTTATCATAAGCAGTGGTAGTGACTTTGGGGTAAACCTTTTTGCAGGAAAGAGATTGATCCAGAAACTTCAAAGTATTTCTCTGAGATTGCCAATCTATTTGATAGTAATGAAGTTGATTTTGAGGAACGTTCAGTGATATGCGGAAATGCCCTTGAAGAAACAAGAGGGAGGGAATATGAAATTGCAACAGACTATATCATAAGTCATGTCTTGCAAACTCTACTTGAGGGATGTGAACTCGACCAACTTTGCAGTTTTATACGAAATTCTGCGTCGGTATTCCCAGCTATTGCAATGGATAGATCTGGTTCTCATGTTGCAGAGTCAGCTCTCAAATCCTTGGCCACACATCTGGAAAATCCAGATGCCTATTCTGTTATTGAGGAGGCTTTGAATTCTATATGCAAGGTACTTATACTGCTGGCTTTGACAAGCATAATGAGGTATCCAGAATACTACTTCTATTTATGAATTGTGACGGTAAAATATTTCCCTTGGTCAGGTGATTGTGGATAATCCTCTTGATATGTTGTGCAACTGCTATGGTTCTCATGTTCTTCGAAGGCTTCTTTGTCTTTGCAAAGGAGTCTCTTTAGATTCCCCTGAGCTTTATGGTGCAAAATCTTCAAAAGCTCTAGCGAAACGTTTGAATCTGAAGTTGTCTCAGTTAGATGAGAATAATCTAGAAATCCCTCATCAAGGGTTTCCAGATGTGCTCAAGTACCTTTTATCTGGGTTATTAAATTGTAGCAGAGAGGACATGAAGTATCTTCAAGTCGATCAGTATAGCAGTTTGGTCTTACAGGTTGGTTTTATGTCCCTGTCTAATTGTTTTTGTTATTTTCAAGCTACTTCTTGAGTATTGACTGTTATTTTACTCTCGCTCTCTGGTTCACGGTGATGCACTGATGCTAACTAAATCTTCTCTTGACAGACGGCTCTCAGACTGATGCTGAAACAAGATGAGGAGTTGCTTGAAATCATCCCGCTTATTCTGTGCTGCAACTCTACTAATAAAAAAGTAGAAGGGTTTCATATAGAGACTAATGTTGCCAAAGAAATTTTAGAGTCTATGAAGGATAATTCATTCAGTCATCTGGTGGAGGTAACTAAGTCTGACCTCTGACTGAGTTGTTTATACCAAAATTCTGGTACTTGCAAAAAGCAATTGATTATGGACATATTTACCTGCTTTAGACCATGGAAACATTATCTAGAATGATCGCCAGTTATCTGTTCGATTCCATGCTGTAATTGGAGTGTTAATTTTCTTAGTCGTCTTTTTAAATGCATTTGCATGTCATTTTCAGGTGATTTTGGAAGTGGCCCCTGAAAGTTTGTATAACGAAATATTCAACAAAGTTTTCAAGAATTCTTTATTTGAGCTTTCAGTTGATCGGTGTGCAAATTTTGTTATTCAAGCATTAATCTCCCATGCAAAAGACCAAGAGCAGGTATTTTTATCCTACTGACACTTCATCTTTTTCTGTGTCAGCAAAATTTCATTCCAGGTCTTTTAGCTTTGAACGTATTTGTGCTATTTCCTTGAAGCCCGTAAACTTACGTTCAAATTATTTTGTTTGCAAGATGGGTTTGTTATGGGAAGAATTAGCTCCAAGATTCAAGGATCTTCTTGAGCAAGGGAAGTCAGGTGTTGTGGCTTCTCTGATAGCGGTTAGCCAAAGGCTTCAAAGTCATGAACATAAGGTTTCTATGTTTTCTAAATTCAGATGAAAATTGATTTCTTCTCTACTTTCAAAAAAAAATTTCTTACGCAGAGGATTTTTGCTGATTTGACAGTGTTGTGAGGCCCTTGTTGGTGCAGTATGCTCCACAAATGAATCTCGTATCTCCATTGTTCCACGGTTGCTGTTTCTTGATAACTACTTTGGTTGCCAAGATAAGTCTACATGGGAGTGGGCACCTGGTGCAAAGATGCATGTCATGGGTTGTTTGATCCTTCAGGGGATTTTCAAGTTTTCTAGCGTATGTTTCCTTCTCTTCATGTGTTGACAAGAAGTATTTCTGTCCTTTTCACTTCTTATTACTCTTTTCGTTTACTTTTTCTAACATTTCTAGTACCAACTAATTCGTTCGGGCGAGACTCAGGAGAAGACGGAGGTTAGGAATGCTGATTGGAACCAATACGATTGCCCAGAGGAGCTTAATAGTTTCAGTGGTTTTAACTTCCAAGTTTGTCTGTTCAGTGCATTCATAGTAATTCCCACTTTTGCTCAATTTCACAGGATCATATACAGCCATACATAACAAGCTTAACTTCTATGAAAGCTGAGTATATCATTGAAACAGCAAAAGATTCCAGCGGAGCACGTGTCATCGAGGCCTTCCTTGCCTCAAATGCTGCTACAAAACAGAAACGCAGACTAATTATAAAGTATGCTATGCTTCTTGATGTTATATGGGGATACGTTTATTTCAAGACCGGTAGATTCCATAGTGTAGCTTGTTTATATGATACAATACCCAAAACTGAAGCATAAGGAGGGTCAAAGTTTTCTTTCATTCTGTTTTTGCTTCTTTGTTTTTTCTTCATGCAGTCTCTTGGGCTACTTGTCAGTTTTTTTTCAAGCAACTGTTCTTTATTTTGATGATGTTTCTTTTCACCGATGATTTTGTCACAGGTTACGTGGACATTTTGGCGAGCTCTCATTACACACATCTGGTTCATTTACTGTTGAGAAGTGCTTTGATGCATGTAACTTGACACTAAGGGAAGCCATAGCAACTGAACTGTTGGATGTGAAGGTTGATCTCTCGAAAACAAAGCAAGGGCCTTATCTGCTTAGGAAACTTGATATCGATGGGTAAGATCTTATTCACAAAACTTACATTGCTTTGTTTGACGGAAGTTGTAACACATCAGGAAAACTGGCATCACCAACATAAAAATTTACACTTCGGGTGAAAAAAAGGAGTAAAAGTCCTAAGAGAACAAGTCAAGGAGATTTATTGACCATAGTAGTGACATATCTGTAGCATTGATGCATGCATGTATATTTTTGCATCTTTTATCTCTTTCATTATTTTGATATGATATGGAATCATTTCTTTGTTGCAGATACGCCAGCAGACCTGATCAGTGGAAATCAAGACAAGAAGCTAAGCAATCGACATATAACGAATTTTGTTCTGCATTTGGGTCCAACAAATCAAAATTTCCAAAGAACACCTTTGTCTCTGACGCATCTGAGGATGCATATCAGGAACTAGAAGTAAAGAACACAAGGAAAGAGATTGACCATCATCCTACTTCCGGGTTTAAGCGTCACCGAGAGGAACATGCAAGGGATAATGATGAACCTTTTGCAGGTGAAAAAAGGACGAAACAGAGGAAGAATAAAACTAGTGAAGCAACAGATAAACCAAAACTATCTGGCAGCAAAAGACCTTTCCTTTCTGGTGAGATGACTGGAAAGAATCGGCATTCAAATAAATTGAGAATTTGAAGGTTAGTCTCCTTGCTCCATCATATCGTCAAGCTGCATTTTTCTCATATCTGTGCCACACTTTTTCTTATATCTAATTTTTGATGAGATGACAGCATAGTTGAAGCCTTAATGGCTAGATCTACCCTTACAAGAATGCTACAAAAAACAGTCTTGACTCCAAATGAACACTTATATCTGTGCCCACTCTAAGAACTGTTAACAGTAGTAAGCTTATAAGATGATTTTTTATGTTTCAAACTTTCAATTACATTACAGCATCCAGAAATAAATGTAAAATACGCTATATTACCCCAAAAAAAAGGAAAGATCCATGACAAGAAAAATGAAATCTATGGTTCTCTTGCTGTGATATGCTGTTCCCTACTTCCTCCTACATCTGTTAGGGGACCGATCCTGGTACAAAAATACACACTCTTGGTGTCAATTATAGACTCACAGAGAGATATGCGACAACCATTTGGGATGCGTAAAGATTGAAAATTGATTGGTTTGGTTTGTCTTTACTTGTTCTGTATAGGGCTGGAGCCACTCCTTGGGATTCTTCGGAAGCTATCTTTTTCACCTCTTAGAGACTCTTCCTTCATCTCCTTGTTTATCTGCAAATCTCTCACAGCTTTACTAGAAGTGAAATCCATGGAAGCTGGCGCAATCTGACGACCCTCTACATTATTGCTGCTAAACAAAGCTAGAAGTAACAGAATCAGAGCTGCTGAGATTGTATGGAATCTCTTCATTGTGAATTTTCTTTTTGATCTGTTCTTTATCATGCTTTAGGTTGTTATGTTCTTGAGACCTGCAATTGAGAAAATCTTTTGGTAGCGTGTCTGAGTTAAAGAGAAAGGAATAGAGATTGAAAGTCTTGTTGCTTTGTAGATTATATTATAGTTCCAAGAGACGTATTGGGATCTAATCACGTGATCTAGTTTGACTGCTGTGCCAATAAACTTATTTTATTTCCCCAATTGTGTTTCAGATGTTGAAGATATTTAATGGTTTCTAGATCATTCGCTGGTGATTAGTCCTTGCATCTACACACATGCGCACGCATATACACACACATATTCATCAACTCATATTAGCCATGAAAATATTTGTAATGAAGATGAGGATCATGTGATAGGGCACGTGGTTACTGATGCTGTTTCTAATAGTATTAATTAAAGTCCAACTTCATGAGAAGAAACGTTGCAGGTTAACAGCTCATGTCACTATGATAATCACCAACTTTTTCCTTACTTTTTAATTGCAATCTTTGAAGAGAGGAACCGGTTTACGTATACAATACAACAGACCAAATGTGTTTTCTAAATTGGTTTCTTCAGGTTTATCTGAACCACCGGCTTGCTAGTTCTCTTGTCTCGTTTATAAGTAAGCTCATTGTAGTTCCATAGTTTTGCTTCTTGAAAAACTTCTCACTTTCCTAAGATCTGATGGTTCAACATAATAGTGTCTTTTGTTAGTGAAAACATAGTGGAGCTTTCTACAAACATCTGACGTTTATAAAACTTTGAAGTTGATAAGACTAGAGAAGAATATTGCTTGTGTCGATCTGAGTAAATAAAAGTTTTGAAGTTCAATTTCCCGTGGAATAGATAAATGATTTACTTGGATGGCAAAGAAAGCTCTCAAACACAGCCAATAAGGCCGAGACCAATACACAGTTTGACATCTTCAGGCAATCTCACTCAGCTAATCTAATAACAATATTCAAGGATCAACAGAAGCAACAGCATTGGAGCTGCTGCTACTAGTACTACTATTGCTACAAGCCACTCTCTTGTCTCTGCTCAGAAACCTCCTTAAGGACCTCAACCTTGTTGTCATAGGAGATTTTGGTTCTTCTTCCTCGACATTATACCTCATCGATGACGACGAAGATGATACATTCTGACTTCTATTGGAAGAATCATTGATATCCAGAATAACAGCTTCCTGACTCTGAGAAGCAGCATTACCAGCACCGTCTTCTTGAGGCCCGACATTGGTGTTTCCGGTACTAACCTGATCTTGGCGACCCCATACCAAGACATTGGTGGGAAATTCCGGAGAAGAGGTTGATATTTGTGACAGAGCATCATTGGTGTTACCTGCATGATCTGCATTGTCCGGAACTTGTTCAACTCTCTTTGAGCTAGCTTGCTCAGGACCAAGAACCGTGTTTCTGCAAATCGGACAAGTTGAGTGAGACTGAAACCACATATCAATACACTCAACATGGAAGCTGTGGTTACACTTTGGAAGCAGCCTTGCTTTATCTCCTTTAACTAGCTCAGACAAGCAAATAGAGCATTCCAAACCATCTTTGCAACTATCTTGTCTGAAAAAGACAATTGGTAAGGAACTGAGCTCAGAAGGGGTAAGTCCAGTGTTGCTTAGAGCGTCTTGCCCTGGGACAAATATGAAACGGCGTCGTTGGCGGCGAGTGATTACAGGCGGAGCAATGGATGATTGATCTTCTTCTTGTTCTTGCTCTTGTTGCTGTTGTTGCTGCTGTTGTTGAAGCTGATCTATTCGCCACCAGTAGAGTTTAGCGTAAAGATGGAGGATAAGGACGAAAAGAACGGCCATGAATAGAACAATGATAGCTGTGAGAATGATCTTGCTTGTGACCTCTTCCGTTGATAAATCTCCGAACATTGAGCTATGAGCAGATCCATTATCGTCCATTGCTATAAGCAAGGGGGCAAGATCAGAACCTTTTTGTTCTTACTCAACCCAGCCGGAAAATTCAACACAATCGGCTTGATTATATGAAAGATTACGATAATACAGAAACAGAAACTGCAAGTTGAGCAGAGCAAAATATGGAATTGGAATTAGGGTTTTGTGAGAGAGAGAGAGAGAGAGAGAGAGAGAGAGAGAGAGAGAGAGAGAGAGAGAGAGAGCAAGCACCAAAAAGCTAGAAACTTTACTCTTTTGTTGGGTACCCAAATGGAAGAAAATCAAAATAAACAAAAACCCAGATAACTTATGCAACAAAGGTCTGAAAATTTCTTGGAATTGAGACGAGATGTGTTAATGGGTGGAGCTGAGGGGTTTACTTGATAGAAATGTTTAGGGTTTTTGGGAGGAGGAAGTAGCTAACAAAGGCAAAACAAGAAGAGAAAGGTGTGAAGGGGTCTGTGTTGTTTCAATGTGTCTAGGCCATGGAGGAAGAAGGCAAGGTAGTGATAAGAAGCAAGCAAGCAAGAGTTGAGGGGAGATGAGTGGAGCCCAGTGTATTGAAATTGGGGTTGGGGAGCTACTCTCTTCCTATAAAATCTACTCTACTCCCTTTACTCAATACCAATTTCTTCTTTCTTAATGCGTTCGTCATCCTTCTCCATTACTCTGTTTTTTTCTGCTAATGCTTCTTCATTCTTCTCCATTACAAAACAATACTAACTACATTCCTTCTTCTTTTTTTTTTTGTCTGAACTACTTACTTGATTATTTAGAAAATTGAAAACAAAAAGAATAAAAAATAACTGTTTTTAGATTAAAAAAAAATAACTTGAAACAATCATAAAATTCATAGCAAAGAAAATTTAAATTAATTATGAAAATGCAATTGTTTGTTTTTATTAATTGTAGAATAATACCGAATTGATATAAACATGCAGATTTCGCGAAACAATTTTACTATTATTACCAATTCGCAAGTTAATGTATTCTAAAGTCTAAACCATTGTTTTCATTTCACACATGTATAATGTTTGTTGACTTTGTTCTCATACCAATCACTGCATGCCTTTCTTTTGAGAGGCTTATTCCGTTTTATGTTTTGTAAATTCCTTAGAACATACGATTTGTTGTTTCATAGTGTTATAGAAAATGGGTTTAGGCTTTTGGTGTTTTAACAATAATAGTACTAATTGCAGCTTATAGAATATCTTATTCAAATTGTTACTAAAGCAAACATGAATGTTTATAGTAAGATTTTTTTTTTAAGAAAATTTATAAAACTATGGAGTACATTATAATCTAAAATGATGGTGTGCACTGATTTACACATCTTTTAAGATTCTTCAGTCTTTCCAAGATATCGGTAACTCTCCACTATTTTTACATTTTTTTCTTAACTGCGTTCTAAAAATTTAATAAACAAGGAAAGTAAAAAGGTAACTCAAGGGTAATGGATGACAATATGTCATGCACTAATTTGAAATAATTAGATGATATAATAGAAATTATATTTCAATATTATATGTACTACATTGAGCAAATGAAAAGCTTTTTATTCTCTCGAGATCAAAGGATGTGAAAAAGAATCCTCCTGGTCGAGGCCTAGCTTTAAGGATCTTGTCTTTTCATGAAGTGGAACCTTAACTATATTTGCAAATTTTAGGCACTCATAAATATATGTACAGACAAACTATCGGAAAAAAGTTTTAAAAGGTGTATGATATTTACTAAAAGCAAAAGAAAAAATATATAATTAGCCTACGTTTAAGTTTTTTTGATTATTCGAATCTTACTAATATCAAATTTAAAATATTTCATTCACTTTATTAACTTAATTTGTATAATCCGCAGTCGGCAACAATTGAACACATAGTCAGTCTTTGTGAAAAGTCAGACCAGAATATGTGTTCTAACCACCAAAAAAAGAAGAAAACACATTTGCCTCTTTTGAAAAAACTATTGGCCGTAAATTTGAAACTTTTTGTTTGTTTAGTATTTGAAAAAGTTTTGTAAGTCCTTATTGCGCAATTGCTCATTACCCGAAAGGAGTTCTGTAATTATTTTTATTTTTTTGTCTTAAAAAGTAAAAAATATGGTTACTAGGCAAAATGATGAGAGTTGAATGATGATCTCCTTCACCCTCCCTTTAATTACATCTTCTTCTCTTTAATCCTCATATCATTCTCCCTAGATTCTTATGGCTAACACCTTTTTTATAATATAATTGATAGACACATATTCAAATTCACAGATATTGAGAAAAAAAAAATCTTTTGGTTACAAGTAATTTTCATAAATAAAAAATAAAATAAACATGTATTCTCGATGCATTCCATGGACCACGACGTAATTTTCAACTAATTATTATGGGCACTACAATAAAATCTACTTGAATAAACATGTTCTACCATATAAAGTACTTGGATTTAATTTTTTGTGGACTTTAGAATGAACATTTACAGGCTTTATTAAATGGACCATGACTGATCAATTCCTGGAAGTGGCAACATCAGAGTCTGATAACAGAAGATAGGAAAAGAGAAGAGGAAACGAGTCGGCCCATGGATTGTTTAGTGTATGAGCCGTATCAAGCTATGGCCCAGATGAGTTCTAATGGGATGAAATGGGTCGGGTTCTCACTGACCCGTTTATGTCTCGGGGGTCAATTTGCACTCAAAAGGGTCGGACCGGCTGTGTCTCTTATTTTTGGCCCTTTCGAGAGTATCACTATATATGGCTAATTTTTGCTTTGACTTTACTCGAACATCTCATGATTTGTTTTGGGTATACCAACAACTAGTTGCCAAGTATATGGAATCTTGCAAACAGAATCTTTATTAAAACAATTTTGATTACATATATTTTGAATGGGGTTTATTAGTGTTTAGGTGGGATTTTGGTGCTAGGTTTTGTCGGGAGATCGAAAGGATTTTAATTTTCAGTTTTTAGTTTTCGATGTAGGATTAATTTCAAAATCCAAATATTAAAAATTGTAAAAACAAAGAGTCCATTTTTTTTTTTTTGAAATTAGTAAAGAGAACATTTGTTTCCCTAGTTTTTACGATTATTGTAAAAAACTTGATTTTATAATCAAATGAGTTATTGGAAAGCAAAAACCAACAACACATGTAAAAGATATAGCTATTCAAACTTCAAAGTCATAACTTAACTAACACACATAAAATATATATTGTAAAAGGCCAAGTGGTTAGATTCTGTTCTTCTTGCATGATCTTACCGGTCCAACTCAAAGCATATATACATATGTTATGTCTTTTAGACCGATCGATATGGAAGATAAGCTATCTCCAAATTTGTGTACATATATATAATACATGTATTGAATTAAATACTATTTTTTCTTACAAAGTCAAACGTTTTCTCTCCCTTGATTTATGAAAACTCACGAGGAGGGCATAGCTTTCGGGTCGTCAGAAAATATAACATATGCTTATTCACACACTGTTGTACAAAAATAGTGTTTATGTTATTATCGCTTGACTTTTATTTTCTGTCGATTATTTAAAAACTCAACTAGTAGTTCTTATATATTTGCAAATGGTAACGAAAATTCTAAATAGCTGTATCTGGAGCCGGAAAAAAAAAAAAAATAGCTGTATACAGTTTATAAAAGGACAAGAAATATATATCAGAATACAGTATAGAAAAATGCCAAATACAAAATAAACCGGGATCATGATACATGCTATCTTTCAGTTGGATTGTATATAAATAAAAAATGGAATATCCTAATCCAAGTCGTCCAATTGCCAAATTTTATCAGAAACAAAAGTCGTCCAATCGATTTGTTTTACCAAATCATTTCTCAATTAAAAAGGATGAGAAACAATGAAATTATAAATTAAGAAGAAAAGAAGAAGAATTTGTCAGACGAAACAAAAGATTTAGGGCGAATTCTTTTCAAGATTAAAAAACAGATAAGCCGATGTGCTGTGTTTTGAAATGGATGCATATATTAGAAAAATAACCAAAAAAATAGAAGAAGTTATAAGTAAAATAAAAATACAATATCTATTGGCTTTTCCTTATTCCATCGTGAGGCCAGAAAACGACAAGCTTGATTAAAACTTGGATTTGAGGTACATGAATCAATAAATATAACAAATAGATTGGGTGGACAATAAATTATTAGAGATTCTCTAAAATTTCATTGAACATAAAAAATTTAAGTGGGATAACAATAACGGAGATGAATTCCATTTTTTATTTACATGAAAACTTAGATACGATCGGCTTATACCGAAAGGCTAATAAAAATATATTATCGTTTTGTAAAGTCACAAAGTTTTTTTTAACAGTTTATGCTCTCAATCTGAGCCTCAGGGTTCTAAATTCCCTTTTTTATTTTATTTTGGATGATAGAGATAAATAAAGCATACAAAAAGGAGGTCCAGCCAGCCCAATTCCTAAAGATTTTTCCGGTAATATTTAATGTCAAATCTTTATATTCGATTCCACTAAAGAGAGAACTATTCTTAGGATGTATTTTAAAACTCTATCATGTAACTATTGGATAGAAAAAAACAATTCATACCATCATTACTTACTGTTTCTAAACACTAATTAAAGTATTAAACGTATTAATCATGAATGTTACTTTTTAATTAGACTCTTAAACACAATTTTTTTTTTTGTGGTCTACAATTCACATAAGCACAAATTCGGTTTTACAACTAAGTAATTTTTATGAATAAAATTCGAATTATTTCAAGTATGGAATCACAACAAGAACTATATATCATGAAATATCACATACATGATGACAGAAATATTATCTATTTTTGTTTATAAACCATTTAATAAGTACACTATCCGAAAAGTCGAAGACACTCAATAAATTCAAAACCATTTAAAAAAAAAAGTAAGTTGTCAGCTATCATATACGCCATTTGCTCATTAGTAAATTAAGAAAAAAACACATGAACAGCTTGAAGGATTTTTATAACCCCAAAAAATAAAAAAGTCAAACAAAATAAATAGTATCATGTGATCTTCTTTATCTAGCTTTCGTTCTTTATGACCACTATCTAATGTTAAATGTGGCTTCCACTTGGCATTATTAAACATAAAGAAGATCCTCCACAAGGCACAAAGCAAAGAAAGAAAACGCAGAAAATAAAGATGTTTTTATTTTTATATGTTTTCAGAGGATATTAGAAAAGGTATGTAACACCACCACCACTACGAGCCACTACTAATCAGCCGCCCCAAAAGGTAAACGCCTCTCCCATAAAAATAATAATCATCATACTATTCTTCACCTTCTTCTTTTTTTTTTTTTTATTCCTTTTAAAAAAAATTAAATTTCATATCATAATGTTTGTGCCCATCATTATTATTTTATCATCAAATTCAATTTTCATGATCAACATCATAGCACGCACGCACGCACCTCCCACCTCCAAAAGATGAAATGACCCAATTTCTTTCTTGTTTTTTTTTCTCTAGAATAATTTGGATCAGATGAATAGTTAAAACGCATAGACAATTTAATTCTTGACCATGAATAAATGACAAAACAAAACCAGACAAATGAAATAACTAAAACATTTTTCATTGGTTCATATCAGGGGTATATAGCGCTGACTTTAATAATTACATAGGTATTCATAGGGTCGTACTTAAGCTTTTATTACATAAAAAAACCACAATCAGGGCAAAAAGATAACATGATAAAATAAATAAAAAAGATAGGAAAAAAGTAACTTTGGGTGTGACAAGAAGTTTTCTGTTTGGTCTGACTATTCCCTTTGGTCAACGATGGTATTGAGAGCCATTTACAAGCTTCGGACACAGAAACCCAGATTGGATAATCATGTCTTTTGTTTCTTTTCCCTCTCCTTCTTCTTCTTCTTCTTCTTCTTCTTCTTCAAGCTTTCTTAATCTTTCAAATCTTCTTCTTCTCTTGTTCTCGCCATGATTGACGAGAAGATGAGATTTAAATCCATTGGTCCTCTCGTGAGACCAGTACAACCTTTGAGTCCTCACATGGTTCTTTTTGTCCTTGTCTATGTTCTTTCCCTTTCTGTCTTCTTTATTACAGTTTCAGAGGCTGTCTGTAATCTTCAGGATCGAGATTCTCTCCTTTGGTTCTCTGGCAACGTATCATCTCCAGTCTCTCCTTTGCATTGGAATTCGTCCACTGATTGTTGCTCCTGGGACGGAATCTCCTGTGATGATTCTCAAGAAAACCGTGTCACTTCGATTCTTTTGCCCTCTAGAGGACTCTCTGGCAATCTCCCGTCGTCTGTTTTGAATCTCCGCCGTCTCTCTCGTCTCGACCTTTCTCATAACCATCTCTCTGGTCCACTCCCACCAGGTTTCCTCTCTGCCCTTGATCAGCTCTTGGTTCTTGATCTAAGTTACAACAGTTTCAATGGTGAATTGCCACTTGAACAAGGCAATGGAAGCAACCGAATCTTCCCAATTCAGACCGTTGATCTCTCCAGCAATTTTCTTCAGGGTGAAATCCCCGGCGGTTCTGTTTTTCTTCAGGGTGCTTTCAATTTAACCAGTTTCAATGTCAGCAACAACAGCTTCACGGGTCCTATTCCTTCCTTCATGTGCACAACTTCACCGCTGCTCACCGAACTGGATTTTTCCTATAACGATTTCAGCGGTGCTATCTCTCAAGGATTAGGCAGTTGCTTAAGGCTAAGTGCTTTTCGAGCAGGCTTCAACAATCTCTCTGGTGGAATCCCTGAAGAAATCTACAATCTTCCGGAGCTTGAGCAACTGTTTTTACCTGTCAATCATCTTTCTGGTAAGATTGATGATGGGATTACTCGTCTCACCAAACTGACATTGCTTGAGCTTTACTTCAATCACCTCGAAGGAGAAATACCAATGAATATAGGTAAGCTTTCCAAACTGAGTAGCCTCCAGCTCCATATCAATAACCTCACGGGTTCTATCCCGGTTTCTCTTGCCAATTGCACAAATCTCACTAAGTTGAATTTACGGGTTAATCGGCTGGGAGGAACCTTATCGGCGCTAGACTTTTCCCGGTTTCAGAGCCTCAGTATTCTGGACCTCGGAAACAATAGCTTCACCGGCGATTTCCCCTCCACGGTTTACTCCTGCAAAAAGATGACAGCAATGAGGTTTGCAGGGAACAAGTTAACGGGACAGATATCTCCTCAAGTACTGGAATTGGAATCTCTATCGTTCTTTACTTTTTCAGACAATAAGATGACGAACATTACAGGTGCTCTCAGCATTCTGCAAGGCTGCAGGAAGCTGTCTACCCTCATCATGGCAAAGAATTTTTACGACGAAACGGTACCAAGCGATGCAGGCTTTGTTGCGGCAGATGGATTTCCAAGCCTCCAAATCTTCGGTATCGGTGGATGCAGATTGAAAGGTGAAATACCAGCTTGGCTGATCAATCTCAAGAGGGTAGAAGTTATGGATCTGTCGGTGAACCGACTCGTAGGGTCAATTCCCGGTTGGCTAGGAACTCTTCCAGACCTTTTCTACTTGGATCTTTCCGATAACCTTCTTACAGGAGAGCTTCCAAAAGAACTGTTTCAGCTGAGGGCTCTGATGTCCCAAAAGGCATACGATGCAACAGAGCGTAACTATCTAGAGCTGCCGGTTTTTGTCAACCCCAATAATGTCACCACCAATCAGCAATACAATCAGCTTTCCAGCCTCCCACCTACTATATACATCAGGAAGAATAACTTGACTGGGAGTATACCAGTCGAGGTTGGACAGCTAAAGGTTCTCCATATCCTGGAGCTTCTAAGTAATAATTTTTCTGGCAGCATCCCAGATGAATTGTCAAACCTCACAAACTTAGAGAGGCTGGACCTTTCCAACAACAATCTATCCGGTAGAATCCCTTGGTCGCTCACGGGACTCCATTTCATGTCCTATTTCAATGTTGCAAACAATAGTCTCAGTGGGCCGGTACCCACAGGGAGTCAGTTTGATACTTTTCGAAAAGCATATTTTGAAGGAAACCCCTTGTTGTGCGGTGGTGTACTGCTAACCTCCTGCTCGCCTCCAACTCAGCCTTCTTCAACAAAGATGGATAAAAACAAGGTCAACAGAACGCTTGTTTTGGGGCTTGTCATTGGGCTTTTTTTTGGCGTCAGTCTGATTTTGGTATTGCTTGCTCTGTGGGTGCTTGCGAAGAGGAGGGTAAATCCAGGAGACTCTGAGAATGCTGAACTGGAGATAAATTCCAATGGCTCGTATTCTGAAGTCCCTCCGGGGTCGGAGAAAGATATAAGCCTCGTACTGTTGTTTGGAAACAGCAGGTATGAAGTAAAAGACCTCACCATATTTGAGCTCTTGAAAGCTACCAACAACTTCAGTCAAGCTAATATAATTGGCTGCGGCGGGTTTGGTCTTGTCTATAAGGCTACCTTGGATAATGGAACAAAACTTGCGGTTAAGAAACTCACAGGAGACTATGGTATGATGGAAAAAGAATTCAAGGCAGAGGTAGAAGTTCTGTCCAGGGCCAAACATGAAAACCTGGTCGCTCTACAAGGTTATTGCGTCCATGATAGTGCCCGGATACTAATTTACTCGTTCATGGAGAATGGTAGTCTTGATTATTGGCTGCATGAAAACCCCGAGGGTCCAGCCCAGCTGGATTGGCCAAAAAGACTAAACATTATGAGAGGAACGAGTAGTGGACTAGCATACATGCACCAGATATGTGAACCACACATAGTTCACCGAGACATCAAGTCCAGCAACATCCTTTTGGATGGAAATTTCAAGGCTTATGTAGCAGATTTCGGGTTGTCAAGATTGATCCTTCCATATCGCACCCATGTTACAACCGAGCTAGTGGGCACATTGGGTTACATTCCCCCAGAGTATGGACAAGCTTGGGTAGCCACTTTGAGAGGTGACGTGTACAGTTTTGGTGTCGTCATGCTCGAGCTTCTCACCGGGAAAAGACCAATGGAGGTTTTCAGGCCAAAGATGTCAAGAGAATTGGTCGCATGGGTGCATACAATAAGAAGGGAGGGGAAACCAGAGGAAGTGTTTGATACATTGCTGAGAGATAGTGGCTATGAAGATGAAATGCTCCGTGTGCTTGACATAGCCTGCATGTGTGTGAACCAAAATCCAATGAAAAGACCAAACATCCAACAAGTTGTAGACTGGCTTAAGAATATAGAAGCGGAGAAAAACCAAAGTAACAGAGAAGAACCCGAAGAAGAGACGTAACTGTGTGCCTTCCCTACTTTCATCAATGTGACCACATATCTGCATAAGTAAATATACACACTTATTTTTCTTGTCAATTGCATATGTTAACCATCATTTCCATGTAAATTATTATTTTGATGGTAATAGAAAGCTTTGATGATGTAAAGAACAGGAAATTATGCAGCTTTGTGGCTCTCAAACGAGTTCTATATACATATAGCTCTAGCTATGTGAAACCCCTTAAGCTTCCATATGATCAAAGAGCAGATTTTTATTATAAGGGTATGATTAGAACTCATGAATGTATCGTATGATCCAATCACATACTGGCTTCCATAAAATTTCTCCGTAGATCTTAAGATACTTACCTAAGTTCGTGAACTAAAATATGTGATGCTATCAGAAAATGAATATGAAATTGTAGTGGGGGTTTTGTAAGCGGCATTTAATCGAACATTTGATGTGCATAGTTACCGAAGAGACATCGACCCAAAAACAAAAAAGCCAACAAAAGCAAAGCCAAGAGCAGTATGATGCGCGAAGAAAGACGAAGCATTAGAAGAAACTGAAGACATACCAAAAAAATCAATGGAGGATTCAGAGACAGAGAGATCGAGAGAGAGAAAAAAAGAGAGGAGGTTTTTGCAAAATATGAAAAATTTTACCATATGAGGCCATAACTTCTCTTATCTTTCAAAACTTTTCTCAGTTTTCCAATTTTGTTCATATTAGCCCCGAATACCAAACCCCTAAATTTATTAGCTTTTTCCTCACGTCACAATCTAATCCTTGGTTTCTAACTTTTTACTAACAGGGGTTTATAATCTAAGGTAATCGATTCAAACTTCGATATTCAGCACGAGGAACGTACACAATGGTCCCATGTTAACTACTATTTTTTTTTTTTTGAATGAATGCAAAATTGTTATTCATCAAAAAACCGTTTGGTACATTAAATGCAACCCTTATAATGACAATCAACTAAAGAAAACACTCCTTAGAAAAAGATTTCAGACTAGAGAACTTAAGTATGAGTGCTGAACCATAATTGGAGACAATCATTATGTGTTGATGGATCCAATTCCTTTATTGTAGAAAGACGGTTATGAATGATACGTTCAATTTTTTTGGTAAGCGTTGGAAGATCCTTTGGAGGTTCACCGTGTTTTCTTCTATTTCGTTCATGCCATATTATGTAGATTGTGGTTTGGAAAGCGTACTTTAGCAGAAGTTGTTAAGAGCCTCTGAGAGTCGAATTCGCAGTAATTGTTAGGATCGCCGTGAATGAATTGCTGTAACGAAATTGTAGCAGTCCCCTTATTATCGTCCTCCATATCTTACCCGTAAATCTACAAGTAAAATATAGATGGTCCCTAGTTTCCAACTGATGGTTACAAAACACACAGTTGGTGATTGCTCTCATGTCCCACATACACATCCTATCGCCTGTGGACATTCTATTATGTGTCGCTAGCCAAAGGAGAAATGAATATTTTGGAGTGGCATGAGAAAACCAAATCCCCCTGGCCCAAGCTCTTACTGGTGACTGCTTCCTTATTTATTCCCAAGTTTGTTTCGAAGAAAATCTCGCTTTAAAGTTACCCCCTGAATGTTTCCAGAGAACAATGTCCATATCTGAATTGTGGCCACCGGACCTTAATTTTTCGATTTCCTCCTCTATTGTGTTAAGGAAAGCGGTTCGATGCCTACGCCGTCGGTGAGTAGAGATAACATCTGAAACCAAAGCCGAAGGAGAAATACCTAGGTCGATAAATCCTCTATTCCCCAACCGATCATGAAGGCGCCCACAAGAGCTCCAGTCATCAAACCAAAAAGACGTATGCTGTCCACTTTTGACTTCCACACAGGTGAATGACTTAGCTTTAGGCCTATATTTGAAGAGCCTTCTCCAAATCCAAGAGCCTAAACCTGTTGTTTCTCGAATTGACCAGAACGAACTTGTACGACCAAATTGCTGACGAGCCCAGTTGACCCATAAAGACTTGTTTCCCAAGACTATCCTCCAGATTAGCTTATAACAACACACATCATTTATATCCTTTATCGATTTGATACTCAAACCACCTTCCTTTTTTGGCTTACATACTTCACTCCAAGCTATTTTAGCCTTGTTTGTATTTAGGTTTGGGCCGGACCATAAGAAAGCTGAACACAACCTCTCTATCTCATTTGTGCAAGCCCTAGGAAGCTGAAAATGTGAAATCCAGAAATTTGTAATATTAGCAATCACTAAAGTGAGGAGCTGTAATCTACCCGCGTAGGATAAAAATCTATTTGTCCACGAGTTGAATCTAGATCACAGCTTCTCTATCAAGGGAAGAAAATCAGCAATGGACATCCGTTTAGTCATTAAAGGAAGACCTAGATACCTGACCGGAAGCATGCCTACATCAAAGAGGAACTGAGCCAGGATGGAGTTTCGAATATCTGGTGGAATACCCGCCATGAAGAGAGTGGACTTCTCCAAGATAATCTGCAACCCTGATATCTTAGCAAATTCTTTAAAGACCTCAAGAGTACATAGCATTGAACGATTGGTACCATCAGCAAAAACCAAGATATCATCCGCAAAGCATAAGTGGGTAATTGATAATTTCTTGCAGTTCGGGTGATAGCCAATCCTAGCTTCCCCTACAGCTTTGTTAAGCATCTTGGATAGCACATTCATACAGATGACAAACAGATAAGGAGAGAGAGAGCAACCTTGCCTTAGTCCTCGTTCACTTCTGAAAACCCCACTAGTTCTCCATTCACTTGAATTGAGAAGGAGGGAGTGGAGATGCATAGCCTAATCCAATGTATGAATTGAGAAGGGATGTGAAGAGCTTTCAACACATTCAAAACAAAATCCCATTGAATTGAATCGAAAGCCTTGGAAATATATATTTTCATTGCACATCTAGGTGTGACTCTCTCTTTGTGGTAGTCTTTTACCAGCTTAGAGGCTAGAAGCACATTCTCTAGCATTAGCCTGTCCTTTATAAAAGCTGATTGGTTTAGTAGAATAAAGCTTGGAAGAATACCTTTTAGCCGGTTCGCTAAGATCTTTGATATAACTTTATACACCACATTGCAGCAGGAGATTAGCCGATAGTCTTTCATTTCTGTTACTGATTTATGCTTCGAGATGAGAGCTAAAATAGTTGTATTGATACCCTTGGGAAGAAAACCAAACATAAAGAAAGATTGGATTGCCACTATGAAATCTTTACCAATAATGGGCCAAGCTTCTTTAAAAAATTCAGCCGAAAATCCATCTGAACCTGGGGACTTATTACTTGGCATAGAGAAAAGAACCAGTTGAATCTCGTCTGCTGTTACTTCAGAGACCATCTTCTCTCCATCCCTAGCTGGACAATGAAAATTAAGTAAACCCTGAAGTTCTCCCTCCAAAATGCCCATAAAATCTGCCGGTTTCTTAGTAAGCAAGTTAGTAAAGAACCGAACCGCTTCCTCTTTAATGTCCTCAGGTCTGTTGAGCGTTTCCCAATTGGCACGAGAGATCACCTTGATAGAATTTTTTGTTTGTCTCATCTTAACCGCATTGTGGAAAGCGTTGTTGTTTTTATCCCCTACTTTTAACCAATGTAGCTTAGATTTTTGAGCTAAGAAGTTCTCTTCTAAGCCAGCAAGATTTTCCCATTTGTACAGAGCTATTGCTTCCTCTACTGCAGCCTGAGGTGCTGGGGAAGTTAACATGTGACGCTGGCTTTCGCATAAAACTGTATAAGCTGCTGAAGTACGACTGGAGAGGTGGTGAAGCTGTGACCGACTAAGAGCCCTTAGAGATTGTTTCATCAGCTTTAGCTTTTTTGAGAATCGAAAGAGAGCTGAAGTAGAGTGGAATAGAGCAGCAGACTTACTCCAATGATCGGCCACCATAGGTAAGAACTGTTCCATTTTGGCAATCAGACTCGTGAACTTGAAAGGAGTCTTAGATCCCACCACTGAACCCTAAACATGAATTACTCCCCTAATGTGATCAGAACAACCTCTTGGCTCAAATTCACAGTAAGCTTGAGGCAAGCTACTTAACCAGTAGTCATTAATGATAACCCTGTCCAACTTTTTGCAAATCAGCCCGTCCTCCATCTTATTGCACCACGTGAACCCCGGCCCATGAGAGTTCATATCCGTAAAAGTGCAGTAGTTTGCTATTTCCTGGAAATCTCTCATACCTGGGGGAGCAGTAGGAGAATACACATAATTTGAGTGTTCCTCCACATCTAAAATCTCGTTAAAATCACCTAAACATACCCAAGGCTTCCCTTGGAAAGCCACTGAATCCTGTTGAATTTTCAGATCACTCCACAACTCCTTTCTTCCTTCTACGGTATTGTAAGCGTAAATGAAGGAGCAGAAGAACTCCTCGTCTGTCCCTTAAATTTTAACCATATAGGAAATCATTTGCCCACTTTTAAAGACAATGTTCATTGTAACATTTCTACTCCAGACCACCCAAATCCTTCCAAATCTATTGAATTCGTAGTTCGATATCATTGACCAATCACCAAAAACTGAAGAGACAATACGCGATGATCTGCCCTCCTTCACTCTCATTTCCAACAAACTACCAAACTGCAGAGGATTTCACCTTAACCAATCGCTAACTACTCTCTGTTTCTTTAACTTATTGAATCCCCGAATATTTCAAAAGAACCCCGACATAAAAATTATTGTTTGGGGGTCCTATTGCTTTGACTACTCGGATTGGGTTGTCGAGCTTTGTAAGTTGAATCTGAGAATACCTTATGGCTGGTTTTTGATGATCTTGGCAAGGAGGTACGAACAGAGACTACCTCCACTGAAGAGGCCTTCTTGAGAGGGTCAACAGCCTGTCGAGATACAGATGCCTCTGAATCTTGATCATCATCAAGAGCCTTTAATGTAGTGAGAATACCGGAACCTAGTGCAGGAACTTCATCGCTGTCAACTGCTATTGGCTGAATTTCTGTCTCAGGGTCACTAAGAACTTCATACCTTGATGGAGATACAATACGGACCTGACCATATTTCAGAACCCGGTTCCCATGTTAACTACTAACATATGAAGAAAAAGAAAAAGAGGGTTTAGGTAAGAAGACAAGATTTCAAACAGAGAAAGATAGGGATGATGAAGTGAAACAACGTACGAATGGTCTCAACATCTCTGAATCTGGCCATATTTTTTCTTTATTAATCATTTGAAACAATTTACTAAAAACAAGAACGTATATGATTTCCACCACGTTATTACAAGAAAACGTATGATTGACGACAAAAATTGTAATCCACTTTTATAACGAGAAAGCGACAATAATCAAGAAGCGAAAGGAAGGGGCAAAGTGAAACTTGACACACATGTTTACTCATGTATAATCTAAACAGTCTGTATAATCTGCAAGTAGTGGACCATATCCTAATTAACACATACGACATATTGTGTCCCCTACTATGTACGATATTGCTGCAGTGACATTCACAACGAAACACGTTACCAGTACTTGAGCGTTTTATCATAATTAAGATGTTCTTTACTTGGCTGTAACAATGGACTCTTATTGTCCTTTCTCTTGTAAACCCCTGTCATAATAAAGTAATAGAAGATGCAATCTTATTTTGTTTATGAAAGATAAGAACATGCGTGCTGTTTCTCAACCCATTATATTTGGTCATGGACGAGTCTCAGGCTTTACGTTACATGATGTTTACTAGTTGACTAGTAAAATGGGAACATCCTTAGACCTAGGTTCTCAACCCGAGAAGTAGAAGTAGCAGCCGTAGTAGCGTCATCAACCTTTTTGAATTTGACCAACAAGGTCTTAGCCGTATCATTTGTGAGAACTAGTTGTGGTGCACTTAACCAAGCCCCTGGGATGGCTCCAACGGTTCCGGTAAAGGTGGTCAACTTGTAAGTGTTTGCTCGTGCTCCTTCTCCTTCTCCAGCTTTCTCGATCATAAACTTGCTATTTTGTTCGCGCGGGTAGCCACCAATGAGAATCGCAGGCTCCCTGGGAGCCGAGGAGGAATCATCGACTTCCCAGAACTTGGAAAACTCGTTGCAGACCGGCCATATGTTGGACCTGAACTCGATGTTTACAACGTAAGATGTTGGAATGAATATGGGTGGTATGGGCCAGGGGGGATTCGGCTTCCTCGGTTCAAATGAGAAGCTAACCGGTAAGCCCGGTTGGTACGGAAGGAGTGTTTGGGTGATGCCAAGTGGACAAAAGGGAAGTATTGAAATAGCGGCTGGGACAAGACCACCTTCGTTGTTACTCTCGGTCTTAACCGGCTGGATGAAGTATTGTTCCCCCGGTATAAGTCGATTTCCGGCTGTATCCTTCACCTGTTCTCCTTGGATGCAGACAGCTGCAACTAATAAGAGAGTGATGAGAAAAGAGAGCACTGAAGGTTTATTCATTGTGATTTTTTGTGTGTATTTAAGGGTTTGAGTGAGATGATTTGTGAAGAGCAAACACATTTTGTATCAGTATTTATAGGAATTCTCTGCGGTTAAAACGGAGCATGACAGTAAAAAGAGAGAAAATATTAAATTGAAAAAAACCCCTAAGTTTATCAGCTATAAATGCTTATTGGCTTTTTCCTCACGTCACAATCTAGTCCTTGGTTAACTAACTTTCTTTTTTTTTTTTTTTGACGGCAAAAGGTTAACTAACTTTCTATTACGGTGAGGGTTGAAAAGAGGGGTTTAAACTCTGGTTATCGATTCAAACTTCGATCTTCAGCACGAGGAAAATGCACAGTCCATGTTAACTAACATAGGAAGCAGAAAAAACGACGAACAATAATTAATGGAAGGGAGACAAGGTTTAGGCCCTATGGAAATCGATAAAATAGTCTAAGAGAAGAAGACATGACGATCAATAAATACGTAAAGGATGCATGCACTTGACAAAAAAAGTTTTCTGTTACTTAACTATATTCCTTTTTTGGCCATAAGTTCTCTTATATTTAAAAAGTGTATCAGTTTTCCGAGTTTGACCATTGTAGACCAGAAGTGAGAAGACAAACCAAAAGGAAAAAAAAAAACATTTGTGGGCTAACACACTCTTCCATCTTTGTTTTAAAAAATCAACCAAAAAGAAACGGTGAACTAAAAAAAGAACATGATACAAAGAGAGACCAAAAGAGCAAATCTTGATATGGTTTTTATTAAGATGACCAGAAAATGTCAGATTGAAAACCATCATGATGTCTCTCTCCGACGGATCATTGATTTTAATTCTCAATAAAACGTCTTCTCTAACTTACTTGTGAACAAGCAAGTAAGCATGTAGCCAGAACTCTAGCCATGCTGAGGACTAAAGCCTAAAAGGCCCACAAGAGAATCTCTAGAGTCTAGATGAATCGTGGGGTCAACCAAAAATATGAATTTAGCTAGCAGAAAGTAGAACTAAGCACTTAGCCATAGAACTCATATTCATAAGGCACTAGAAAACAATTTTATTTTATGGAAGATAAAAGCATGCGTTCCGTATTATCTCAACCTATTATTTTGGCCATGAACGAGTCTCAGGCTTTAGATTACATGATTTTTACTAGTATAAATGGAACATCCTTAACCCTTAGGCCTAACTTCTCAGCCTGAGAAGTAGTAGTAGCCGTAGTAGTATCATCCACCTTGTTGAATTTGACGTATAAGGTTTTAGCCGTATCATTGGTGAGAACTAGTTGTGGTGCACTTTACAAAATCTCTGGGATGGCTCCAACGGTTCCTGCTCCAGTAAAGCTGGTCAACTTGTAAGTGTTTCCTGCTCCTTCTCCGGTTTTCTCAATCTTAAACGAGCTATTTCGGTCCTTCCGTTTACCACCAATGAGAATTGAATGTAGGCTCCTCGGGATGAGGAATAATTTGTTAAGTTTCATGGATTTCCAACTCAAAACCAATTGGCAATAAGTGGATTGGGCATGTTCCTTATATACTACGGTGAGGACTGAAAAGAAGAGTTTAGTCTCTACGGTTATGATTAAAACCTCGATTTTCAACACGAGGAACATGCACAATGAATAGTCCATGTTAACTATTATATAAAGAAAACAGGGTTTAGGCTTTATGAAAAATCGATCAAATAATTCATGGGAAAAAGACAAGATTTTAAATAGAGAGATAGGGATGAGCGAATCAACGTACGAATGACTCTCAACATCTCTGTGTCCGTCCATATTTTTCTTTCTTATTCATTTAAAACAATTTACTGAAATCAAGAACTACTACTGACGGCAATCAAATAAAGAAAATCTCGAAAATAGTAATCCATTTTTATAACCAGAAAGCGACAAGAATCAAGAAGTGGAAGAAGTGAAGAGATTAAAATCCTGCCGTACAGAAGAACAGTGGAAAATATTGCATGCAGAACACCTTGCATAATCTACAAGTAGTGAGCCGTATCCTAATTAATCTACACCTGACATCAAGATACAAGTCCCCTACTGTGTATGATATTGTTGCCCCTGCGACGTTCACATAGAAACACGTAACCACTTGAGCGTTTTATTCCTCCCGTTGTTTAAACTATAAGACGTGCTTTTACTTGGCTGTAACGATTGACTCTTTTTAAGGGTTTTCTACATAAATATATACCATGACTGTAGTTAACAACACAATAATTCCGTTTATAATCGAATTGGAGGATTGACAATGTAATAACCTAGGTCCCCAATCTTATCATATTATCCATGGTTATCATGCTCATCACCGCAAAGACACCAATTAGTGAATTTCAATCTCTTTTTCTCTCTCAAACAAAAATTTGGTTTTGGGAGAGTTCTCTTTTAAAAACTATAATGAGATCAAAATTAATTTTGTAATCAACGGTTATATATGAAAAATATAAAACAAACAATTATGATAAAAAGACTCACTTCGTAAATCATTTTTCTGTTTTTTTTTCTTGTCTTTCTAATATTAAATATGCTTTGTTACATAGATTTACAAGAGACAACAATATCTTTTGATCTTTTCATAAGGAGAACACATATTAATTAACTTCATACTTTTATGTTACTTGTGATAGATGTTATTTGATAAATATCCATTCTTAAAATTTTATATCATAATTGATTTCATGAAAGTTTTATAATTATTTTTCTTGGTAGCAGGCTTATTGAAAATCCCGTTCATAGTCATAATAAAGCGCTAGAAAGCATAATTGTTTGTTTTATTCATGGATAGTAAGAACATGGTTGCGGGTATTATATATCTCAACCCATTATTTTTGGCCATGGACGAGTCTCAGGCTTTATAGTACATGGTTTAATTACCAGTTGACTAGTAGAAAGGGAACATCCTTAGACCTAACTTCTCGACCCGAGAAGTAGTGGCCGTAGTAGCATAATCCACCTTGCTGAATTTGACGAGTAAGGTCTTTGCATTATCATTGGTGAGAATTAGTTGTGGTGCACTTAACCAAGCCCCTGGGATGGTTCCAACGGTTCCGGTTGAGGTGGTAATCTTGTAAGTGTTTGCTCCTGCTCCTTCTCCGGCTTTCTCAATCTTAAACCAACTATTTTTCTCTTGTGGTTCACCACCGATGAGAATCGCAGGCTCTTTGGGAGCCGATGAGGAAACATCGACTTCCCAGAACTTGGAATATTCGTTGCAGACCGGCCAGATGTCGGACTTGAATTCGATGTTTACAGCTAAAGATGTCTTAACGATCTTTTCCATTAGGGCGTATGGTAACGTGAAGCTAACCGGTAGGCCTGGTTGGTACGGAAAGGGTGCTTGGGTGATGCCAAGTGGACAAAAGGGAAGTGTATTAGTGGAGGCTGGGACAAGACCACCTCCGTTGTTACTTTCGGTCTTCACCGGCTGGATGAAGTATTGTTCACCGAGTATAACTGGATTCCCGTCGGTGTCCTTCACCTGTTCCGGATGTTGTCCTTGGATGCAGACAGCTGCAGCCAACATGAGAGCGATGAGAAAAGATAATACTGAAGGTTTCTTCATTGTGATTGTTTTGTGTGTTTTTAGCTAGGATTTGAGTGAGTTGAGTTGTGCAGAGCAAACACATTTTGTATCGGTATTTATATAAGTCCTCAGCGGTAAAAAGAGAGATATCGAACTTACCATTTTTGTTTAAGTAAAACCCTAAATTTATCATCATCTAATATATAAATGTTTATTGGCTTTTTCCTCTCTGTGGTAATCAATTCAGACTTCGATTTTCAGCACGAGGAACATGCACATTGGTCCATGTTAACTCACACACACAGCAGTAAAAAGGACGATCAATAAATGAGAGGAAGACAAGGTTTCAAAAGCAGATAGGGTTGAGTGAACCAACGTACGAGATGATACTCAACATCTCTGTTTCTGACCAATATTTGTTTTTTTCTTCTATTAATTTAAATAGCTCACTAAAAAAACCAAATATAAAACCCAATGAGTGACCACAATTCAAGATCCCTACAATAATTAACCGTAAAGCGACAAGAATCAAGAAAAGGAAGAATTGGCAGGCTGAGTAAAACTTGTTTCAGTGAATCATAAATAAGAACAGAGGAAGATGCGAACACTACACAATATTGGTTCCTTCGAATCAATCTCTGGCCATATTTTGCTTACAAAAATAAAAACCAAATATGAAATTCACCACGTTATTACAAAAAAAAAAACCGTATGACTGACGACAATTCAAAATAAAGACAAAAAAAAACCGTATGACTGACGACAATTCAAAATAAAGAAATCTCAAAAATAGTAATCCATTTTTATAACCAGAAAGCGACAAGAATCAAGAAGGAAGAAAATAAGAGAGTAAAACCTTGCCATACAGAAGAACAGAGGAAAATGCATACAGAACACCCTGCATAATCTGCAAGTGTGAACCATATCCTAATTAACACATACGAGATTATGAGTATATGACATCAAGATACTTGTCCACTACTGTGCATGATACTGCCCCAGTGACGTTCACAAAGAAACACGTAACGAAAGCTACTTCTACCGACAATGTTTGGTAGAGCAAAAGCTTCGTTATGTCATGTCATGTATACCATTTGGTATAGTAGAAGGGCAGTTTGGTGAATTAACAAGACATGGGATCTAATCACACACATAAAGAAGAAGAAGAAGAAGACACTGCAAACAAACATTGCAAATTCCGACCACCGAATTTGTCGAAAATTCGTCGAAAACACGTATTTCCGACGAATTTCCAAAAAAAACAATTTTGTCGGTATTCTCTGGTCGAAAAACGTAGTTAGTCAGAAATTCATCGGAAAGTTCTGACAATATAGTTTCTCGGAAACTCGTCGGAAAATATCATCGAAAAAGCGTCGAAAATAATTCCGACGAGTTTCCGAGAAGCATGGCCAACAAACTGTTTTTGTCGGAAATTTATCGGGAATTTGCGACGATTTTACGACAAAAATCATCATCCGTAATTCGTCGAAAATTTCCGACAAATTTCCGACGACTTTTGGAAATTTCCTAGGAAATTCGTCGGAACTTTACAGACGAATTTCAGAGAAATTTTAGAACGTCGTCGGAAAGTTCCGAAGAATTAAAAAAAATAAAAAGATGTAAATTTATAATATTTTATAAATTTTTAAAAAATTAAAACTAAAACTTAATATTCATAATTAAACTACATAAAAAACAAAAATACATAGGTTCAACAAATTATTACAATAATACTAAATCACAAATCATACAAATTTTCGGAATTTGTAGTTTGGTTGCTGGTGCTGGTGCAGGTTTGCTTTCTTCGAGAAGGAGAAATCAAAATAGGATGAAGTTGGGCCATCATCGTACTCCTGAATGCAACATCATCATACTTCTCCTCCAAACCTTTAATCTTATCCTCCGCCTTAGCAAGTGCTGCTTGAGTTTCTCGATACTTCACTTTGTATGATTGACTCGAAAAACTTTGACCCACATTTTGGTCAAACGAGATAGATCCCACACCATATCTCCATCCCTTCTTAATTTTTACTTGCTAATATTATATAATTAAGAAGAGTTAGTTAAATTGTATAAGTAATTAATCATATAAAAATTATTGAAATCAAATTTACGAAACGAAAAATCTCGTGTTTTTCCGCTTGGCTAAGCTGGTAATCATCCGGAGTTTCTTCAAGCTGACTCAACTGAGTGAGTTTCTCTTCCTCCATCGACTTACATCGTAGAGCTATTTCCTCCGCCTTTTTATCGACAAAGGTTTCGTCTGATTTTTGCTTGTGAGTCTCTTCCATGAAGATCACCATATCGAGAAGATCACTAGTGTCAGAATTACGCTATGAAAATTATTAAATTATTTGTTAGCATATTGTAATTTGCAATATATAATTGTAACTAATTTTAAAAAAATTAAAATTACCGTTTTCTCCCGTTTACGAACATATGGCATTGAGCCACACTTGTGGTTCACCATTTCGTAATCTCCACGTTCACTCCTACATTTTTGCGAGTTGGTTTGGCTACGGTCTTTATTTTTCTCACCCTCCCAATATGCTATTAGCCCATTCCAAACTGCTTTCCGCATCTATTTAGGCTTATCCTTGTCTTTACGCCAATTTTGTTTCCATTCATACACACTATCTTTCAACTGAGCTGCACATAATTCCTCAAAATTTTCTCGAACTTTGGTTGTTATCTCGTAGTCCCAATACAATTTTTGCTACAATTAATAAAAAATTATTTAATTTGACGGTTAACTAATTCATATCTTAATTATTAAAATGTTTAATAGTTTAAATTTAAGAACTAACCGCAAAAGCTTTGAACCAGCGGTCCTTTGTGTCTCCGGAAAGTGATGACCAATTCAAAGCAAACTCGGGGAAATCGCTTTCCATAATCTTTTAGACCGGCTTCGTGAGACCGCCATAAAATCCGAACCTTGTACAAATTTTATTAAAATTCCATTATTACAAGTATTTTTTTGGAAATATATATGAAAATCACTAAATATAAATTACTTACAAAATGGTTTCCCCTATACGGCTTGGATCTACCTTCTTCAGATTCTTTCGTCCTAGAATAAGAAGAAGTTGTTCGACCATCATACTGTTGAGTGGATTAGGAGCAGTATTCCCCTCTGGTCCGGTCTCTGGAACTACTGTGTCCACATTAAAATCAAATGCTTGGCTCGATGGCTGGGTGACATCGCTAAAAGTTTGACCACGTTGGATGTTGGGATTTTGCTGCATTTGTTGACAATACTCTTCCATTCCATGTAGCCTGCACCATTTCTTGTAATCATAAAAATAATAAATGTTATATGTAAAATTGCTTAATTAAAAAATAAACAATAGATAAAAAAATCTAATTTTAAACATTTCATTAACCAAACAAATCACCCAAATTGGTAAAAGAAGAAAGAGATTAATTTTTTTTTTTGTAGTTTTGATTTGTGCATTGTGATTTGGGTGAAGAGGAGAGGCGTATATGTAGAATAATTTCCGACGACCAGTGTCGTCAAAAATTCGTCGAAAATGGATTTCACGCGGTAAAATAAATTGTTTTGTAATTAAATTTTGAGGGAAACGCATACGTAATTAATTCGCCAATTTTCGACAAATTTCCAACGAATTTATTTAGTATTTATCTTTTATTAGTTATTTAGATCGCGTATGTAATTAATTTGCAATTTTCGACGAATTTCTGACAAATTTTGGAATATTCGTCGAAAATTCGTCAGAAATAGCAAATTAATTACGTACGCGTCTGTCGTCTTGAGTTATTTATTACACTATTTACATACGTAAAACGGCTTAGTAATAAATATGATATTTCTGATAAATTTCCGATGATTTTGGGAAAATTTGTCGGAAATTTGTCGAAAATACGAATAAATTACGTACGCGTTAAAATTAATTAATAAAAGTTCATTAATTATTAAATACGATATTTCTGACAATTTATGGAATATTTCTCGGAAAATCGGGAGTAATATATTAACTATTTCCGACGAATTTCCGACAAACTTTCCCAAAATCATCAGAAAAATCGTAGTTCGCAAAGTTTCCTACAAAATTAGGACGACTCTTCCTATGTTGTCGGAAATTCGTCGGAAATATGACTTAACTATTTTTTTAAAAAATATGGCACATTACTTACACACATATATTATAAGAGCGCGACGAGTGTGGTTCGGACCAGGAACCAAAATGGTTAGGAATAGATATTCACGTTTCATACAAAGAGACGGTGGAAGATTGTAATGCGTGATGATAACTGGCTAGAGAGAATATTTTCTACAAGACTTTCCAAATGGATTGAAACCATTAGTGCATAAACCTAGAAATATATTATTTCTCGGTTCATTTGCAAAGTCTTGATAAACATGACAAAATGCTTCCACGCTGCTGCATCTGAAGGATGTGATATCTCCCCTGTAAATGAATGTTCTGCATGCCATCTCATCCCTGCCGCTGCATTTTCTGATTGATACAACCGCTTTAACCTATCAGCTAAAGGCAAATACCACATAAGCTGATATGGTAACCCATTTATCATCTGAAATTTTTCGGTCCCAAAGAAACGACATTGTGACATATTTGCAGTTTTTCTCCAGTAAATCATACAATTTTTCTTACACGCATCGATCATTTGAAATGGTAACACATGACCGGATACCAATTTTCGTATTAAATTGTAAGAATCCGGTGCTAAATTATCTTCCGATAGATAATCGTGAATAAAATCAGCTCATGCATCGACACAATATTCACTTAAATTGTAGTATGTTTTAATGTTCATCATCAGTGTCGCAGCTGATAATAGTCAATAACCCTCTTTGCATCCTTGATATATTGGATGCTTTGCAGTATCTAACATTTCAAAAAATTCTCTCGATTTTAAGTTGGGTTCTTCAACAATATTGCTACTTTCTATCCTCTCCTGAAATTCTTCTCTACCCCTTCGAACAACATTTTCTTCTTCTCTATCATCAAGACAAGTTCTAACGTTATCCTGTCTTCTCCTCTTACCGCTTCTACCATGACTACTACAAGGCACATATCTTAAATATTCCCCATAAGAATATCATATATTATATCCCGGTGTAAAACCTCCCCAATATAAGTGATTCCAAACAATTTTGTGGTCTAATAATTCATCATTACAACATTTGACGCATGGATAAGGCATAATATCTTCTGTACGAGTCATTTCTTGATTAGATGCAAAACGCATGAACTCTGATAATCCGTGTTTGTATTCACGTCGCATATCTCCAGTTTCTTAATTTAAACGCTTGTACATCCACTCTCTAACTTTATAAATATTATGAGAATCTTTTTTTTTTTTAAAAGACATGAAAATTCTTCACGCTGAGAATTGGTTTGGTATATATAACACACTTTTCCGACGAAAGGGTCGTCGGAAATTCTTTGAAAATGTTGACGTGAAAATCACCTTACATTTTCCAACGAAATTCGTCGAATTATATATGATGGACGGCGGCACGTGTCCCGTTTGGTCGTTCCGACAAAATTCCTACAAAAGTACCGTTAGAAATTCGTCGGAAGTTTATAATTTAGCAACGTGTTTATTAACTTATTTTATGACTAATTTTCTACTATTTTAACGATGATTTTTCGACGATATAAATTTGTCAGAATTTATAGATAATTTCCGATTAATTTTTTCGACGACTTTCCGACAAAATTTTATTGTCTGAAAAAACTAATTATTTATGATGAAATTCGTACAAAATTATGTTACATCGAAATGTACTCTGAATCTCGTCGGAAACTCGAATGTTTTTTTGCAGCAAGAAGACAAGATTTCAAACAGAGATAGATAGGGATGAAGTGTAACCACCTACGAACGGTTCTCAACATCTCTGAATCTGGCCATATTTGTTCTTTCTTATTCATTTGAAACAATTTACTAAAGACAAGAACCGTACATGATTTCCACCTATGATTGACGGCAACAATAGTAATCCACCTTAGAAAGCGACAATAATCAAGAAGTGAAAGGAAAGGGCAAAGTGAAATTTGACACATATGTGTACTCATGTATAATCTGCAAGTAGTGGACCAATATCTCCCAATTAACACATACGACATATGTGTGTCCCCTACTATGTATGATATTGCTGCAGTTACATTCACAAAGAAACACGTTGCCACTTGAGTGTTTATCATAATTACGATGTTCTTTACTTGGCTGTAACAATGGACTCTTATCATCCTTTCTCTTGTAAACCCATGTCATATAATAAATCTATGTTCAAAAAATCGTTAGGCGTTAACTAAGCGTTCGGGGTAGATTTAGCGCCTAATAAAAAAATTAGAGATTAAGCAGAAATTAATCGGGGACTAATTTTAGATCTATTTAATATTTTAAAAACATGTTTCTCCATTAAAATTCAAAGTTTTATGTAATATTATTTTTTAAATTGCATTAAACACATGAAAACAACTATATACCTAATTTTTTAAATTATTTTATTTATTAATATAAACAACTAAATGTATGATGGTAGATCTAAGTTATTGTATGGAAGAAGTATGTATTATTATCACCATAAAATTTCTATTTAGAAAACTCAAACCATATGTTTACTATTAGTATTAGACTATTAGTGTAACACTTTATAAAATAATCCCACATTGATATTTTCAAAAAATTAAGTAAGGGTTAATTAAATGAGTAACCATATTGGACAAAAGAATTATGAACGTAGCACACAAACACCACCACCGGTATATGGTCATTGGACCTAATTTCCCAATAATTAATGCATCCGTCACAAAAAAAGAAAAAGTAACAAAATAATTTTTGGCAAAAGATATGGATCAATTATGGGAATGGGCATTATTTCCCACAATCATTGTCAAGTTTAGGACTGATTGTCCGGTCTTACGTTTTTAGGTATAATTATTGTAAGGAAAATATTATATTACTCTTCGCTAAATTTGCAGCAAAATTTAAACAAATTAACTATTATTTAATTGTATATCTCTCTCTCGCCGGCGTGTGCAATTGCGATTCAGAGAATATATCATTCATAGGGTTTTTATTTCCAACACCACAAACTGAGATTTCCGACACCCTCCATCTATTTCTAGAAATCAGAGTTCATAGTTTTTTTCTTTTAAACTCATTTGCTCTCCCACAATCTCCATTTGATTTAAGAGTCTCATTCTTTTCTTACACAGATGGAATCGCGATGGAAACTTCTGAAATTCTATTGAATATTTTACTAGTTTCGTTTGAGTTTTGACGTATAACAATGGCGTCAGAGAGACTGTGTCTGGGCTGATATTGAGAGATAAAAACTCCGAAAATGAAGATTATGTGAAATTGAGAGGATGATCAGATGAAGAAAATGATTTTTAGTGTAACAATTGGGATATTCGATGAAGTTGGGGATGTGTATATGGATCTAGGTTTAGTTTTCATTGAGTTGTGTTTCATCTTAGTGATTGGGTTCCCCTTTATACTATCTTCTTAGGGTTTAATTTTCCTTAATCAATATGTATTTTATTAAATCTGACGAGTTTATCATATATTTTTTTTTTAAGTTTTAGATTCAATTCATGAATGTCGTAGAGATGAAAGGAAATAGTAGATGGACATGGTAGGAGTAAAACAGTCATTTTACGAAGTCTAAAAACGCCTAAAACGCTAAGTCTAGGAAATAGTTCTTTTTTTACAAGTTTTGATCCAACAAAGCTCTATATCTGTAATAATCCCCAAAAGATATATATCCCACATTGACACGTTGAAAAAGAGTCCCCACAGATGATGTATTATAAATACCTTGCTCCCATTCAATCCAAGCGTATTTGCGAATGGGCGACAATAAATTGAAGGCCCAATTCGATTTGGGTTAGGGTTCAAATTTAGTTTAAATTTTACTGTACATCGGCGATTTTCAACGTCTACGATCGATAAATAGGTCAATCGATTAGAGAGTCCGATTAGGTGTAAATTGGCTGTATATCTCCGTCCAGTGCCTAGACGACTAATTTTTAGATCAAGGTAACAAAGTAATAGAAGATATAATTTTATTTTAATTATGAAAGATAAGAACATGCGTGAATGTATTTTCTCAACCCATTACATTTGGTCATGGACGAATTACATGATTTTTACTAGTTGACTAGTAACATGGGAACATCCTTAGATCTAGCTTCTCAACCTGATAAGTAAATGTAGCAGCCGTAGTAGCGTCATCAACCTTTTTGAATTTGACCAACAAGGTCTTAGCTGTATCATTTGTAAGAACTAGTTGTGGTGCACTTACCAAGTCCCTAAAATGATACTACAAGTAAACATCACAAAATTCTATGACATTTTCTACGAAAACAAAATATTGTAGGATAATTATCAAAAATTTCATACGAAAATCTTACAATACATATGTTTGTAAGAAAATTGGTAGAAAAATGAAAGGATTTCGGTTAGAAAAAATAACTATTAGAAAAGTAATAATTTTGTACAGAAAATTTTCTTGTGAAACATAAGAATTTCGTAGAAAATAATCATATTAGTCTTCTAAGAAACGTAATTCATAAAAATTCTGTAAAACCATTTATACATACATAATAGTAACGTACCAATTTTCTACTAACTAACGTAATATTATTTAATTAACATACAAAATTCCCACCAAAGTCCGAAAAACCTATATCTATACAACGTGATTTCTCCTCTTTATAATTTATCTCTCAATCGCCGATCGCTTTCATAGGCGACTTTGTTACGGATTGCAGTTTCAGCTTTTCAATTTGTTGGTTTGAATGGTGGAGGCTCTGACGCGTCGTGTGAAGCTTGTCGGAGTAATCGACTAGGATTTGGAGCTTTGTACATCTGATTGAAGCTTGTCGTTCTCAGATCTGAGTGCTTTGGCCTGGTTCTCGTCGCTTTTGGAGGCGGTGGTGGTCTCTGGTGTTGGTTGCTGGTTGCAATCGCGATGGCTTTGTTAATTTCCAGTTGTGGATCTGTGGCTGGCCTTTCCTTCGTTGCGAGAGTGTCAGTGTGAAAAACAAAGCGCATCTGCTGGTCCGTCAATTCTCATGCCATCGATTCCTTTGCTCAGGTCATGTTCCCACTTGCCTTTGGTTTTGAATATTTCTGGACCTGAATTGTTTGTCTGCTTCTAGTTCTTTGTAGTCATCGTCTGTTTAGTTTGTTTTTAATCAGAGGCTTTGCTAGTTCAGAAGACTTTAGGTTAGGTTAGGCTCTTTTACATCAGTTTGTTTATGCGGCTGGGCCGTTAACTCCAGTTTTAGGGTCTGGCTGCCTTTGGTTTTCTGCTCCTCGCGTTTAGCCCGTAAAAATGGCAAGGCTTCTCGTTGCTTTTCTTGGGCTCCAGTCTGGTTGTATTTGGACAATTACTGGGTCTTGATTCGTCTTCTGCTTTGAAACGTGCAAGAAGCAAGTCTAGAGGCGGAAAGAGGGAAAGATATGATGATTTGGGTAAAGATGAAATGGATGTGAATGATCATGAGCAAGGACAAAGCTGCACGTCACGTCGTGGAGATGTAGACAGAGTTATACCATCTCTTAAACCAAAACACTTGTTTTCAGGGAAAAGAGGCAATGGAAAAACCCATAGGTGTTGAACCCAATGATTAAGGGTAATTTCTTTTATCTTTCTCTAAACAATGGCTAATTGGTATAAGCCATGCATATATCAAGCTTCTATGTCCTTCACTTGTTTTGTTTTATGACAAATATGAAATATTGTTTTCAATCTCACTCTTGTGGTTTGCAAGCTGTATCAAAAAGAGATGTTAATATAGTGCATTTGATTAGTGCAGGGGGAATATGCAGATGATGGGAGAGCGAAGCTATAACCATAAAGTCGAAGGTTAGAGACAGTAGAAAAGGCTACAAAGCATGAGCTCTCACTGCATGAATGAAGAGAGATGCGAGTTTTGTCAATTGTATTTGTTTTCAAATTGATTTTAGACATTTAATTTATTTAATTTGTTTTGTAAAATAATTTGATTTTCTATATAATTCGGATTACTAATTAATAATTATTTTATAAATTTTCATTTCTTTTTGAAATTAATATAATTATTGAAAATAATTTTATTTATTTTATTTTTTTTGTTTGTAGGAAAATCGTAAGAAACTACTTAGATTTTTTAATAGGAAAATGGTAGAAAATATTTGGTAGAAAAATGGTAGAAAATGTTTGACATTCAAATATGGATAATAATATTCTTTTCGGCCCCAATGCTGCAATCGTTAAAGTTGATATGATGGTTAATAAAGATGCTTATTTGTGGAGACCTAGTAGTGAAATGATATTGATGGGTGATGCACTTGATGAGTTTATCGCATGGCCTATTCAGAAGATAGGGATGAGTAATCAACCTCCAAGAAGAGCATCACCAAAAGAATCATCACCTGCGGTAAAACTTTTGTTCCTGTAATGCTATAAATAATTTAATTTTGTTAAAGTGGTTGGAGTTGTTGTTGTTGATGGACTTCTGATGAAAGACGTTTGAAATTTGTGAGTGACAGAGTGCAAGTTGCAGCAAGGTCAACAGCATGAAATCAAATGAACAAAAAAAGTGCATGCTGTTAGATTGCAATGACACGGGAGAAATCGTTGCAGAAGACATAATTTGTTCAACTAATTCAGAAGATAAAGTTCATTTTGTCCCTTCAGCCCCTGATGCTAGGAAGGTATGGGTACAAGTTTTAAAGATTGGAAGTGCTAAAGTGTGGAGACCAAATTTAGAGGTTGAATTCATTGGTGATGCTTTAGGAACTACAGTCGCATGGCCTAATGATAAACTTCAATTTCTGTGATATTGTGGTGAAGTATGTTTAAAAACTTGGAATATTGTGATATTGTTTTAATTATGTAGGAATATTGTGTTCCCTTTGTGGTGAAGATTATTTGAGACTTTACAAGGTATTATGTAATAATATTTGTCTTCAATTTGAAAACTTTTAATTAAATTATCTCGAAAACAAGTTCATAAATAATATATGATGTGAATGGACAACAAATAAAAATAACATAAGTCAATGGTATATTAAATATATAGAGAACAATTACAAAACGCTGTTATATACTAAATAATAAAAAGACAAAAATGCTATTGTAATTAAAACTATAGCTGGTAAAAAAGTTCTATTATAAAAGAGCAAACCATAGCACAAAAAAAAACTGCTATCTTATGTGCTCGATCTATTATTGCGGCCGTATTTTCTAAAACCGTTATCACATTAATTGATAGCGTTTTTTCGGCCGCTAATAATAACTGTTTTTTCTTGTAGTGAAAATATTTTAAGTCTCTCGTTTATTCCAAGCTTTGAATCACTTTTCAACATCATCGATTGAGTTGTACATCCTGAAGATGATGTTTGCAGAGGGAAAAATATGAATATGTGCGTGGTTGTACTCTTTTTCCCTTATCATAGTTTTTATCCATTGGATTTTTGCATAAAAGGTTTTTAACGAGACAACAAAGAACACGCGAATGATAGTTACCTAAAATGAAATGTTGTGATTTCCATGATGAAAAACTATCATTCTTCAAAGTATTTAACATACATTGATGAGATCGTGAGAAATAAAGATAATGATCAAGATGAGTCACCTACGAGACCAATGAACTGCAGAAGAATGGTGATATACGTGACCAACAAATTGTTCAAGTAAAGATTTGGAGAACCTATTTACCGAGGCGTTTCCAACAACTACTTTCAAGAAGTTACTTCATCGTTGGATCGAATCATCTCGAAGATTTCAAGTGATGTATTCATGAGGGGGAGTAAAGCGCGCTGCACTTTTTTTCCCTTAACTATGGTTTTTTCCACAGAGTTTTTCTGGTAAGGTTTTGAATGAGGCAGCATCTCACATGAGCATTTGAGACCATATTTTTATAATAGTCCTTCAAGGAGGAATGTTGTGAATATTATATTATCATGTGGATGCCCATTATATGACCCATTATATAATCCATTAGTAAATTGTCTAAAGTTCTACACTCGAATATTGTATGTTGTATCTTGTGGAATAAATCAATAACAGAGAAACAATTCCCTAAATCTTTTTGTTCATAACAAGAAAGTCTTTTTACAATTTACAAAAGATGTAAGTAATTCTAGTTATGTTTTTCTAAACAGATTCATTATAATTATTTTACCCAATATATGATTCTGAATAATTTTCACATGATTTCCACCATAACTTTTTTTTTCTTACAAGAAAATAAATAAGTGACGATAGTTAAATACTAAAGAAACTCCTTAAACCCGTAATCAGAAAGCTGAGAAGAATCAAAATGGAAGAAAAGGACAGAGAAAAAGTTGCCATACAGAAGAAGAGTGGAAGATGTGATTTACCATGGCTATAACGATTGACTCTATTTTTAAAGGTTTTTCTACATATAAACGATGACTATAATTAACAACACATCAACTCCTTACGTAACCGAATTGGAGGATTGAAAAGAAATAGCCTTCCAACAGAAAGTTAAGGACCATAAGCCTAAGATTAGAGAACACTAAACATGATTAGTAAAGATATCAGAATTAATTTTACTATTAAACACAACTTATATGTAACAAACGGTTATCTATGAAAAATACAAAACGAATATTTAAATATGTGACTATCCAAATAAAAAATACAAAACGAATAATTTACAAGAGATATTAATCTCTTTTTATAGGGAAGATATAAAATCTAGTAACTCATATGCCTTTACTACAATATATGTACTTGTAAAATATGTTACTAGTCATAGCTGTTATTTGATAGATATTTATCCTTGAATTTATACTGTAATTGATTTTTTAAAGTCGTATTATTCTTTTTTCTTGTTAGCAGGCTCATTGACATGCCTGGCCAGTGTCATAATAAAGCGCTAGAAAACATAATTATATTTTATTTATGAAAGATGCATGCGTGCGGGTATTATCTCACCCCATTATTTTTAGCCATGGAAGAGTTTCACGCTTTACATAACATGATTTTGACTATAGTTGACTAGTAGAACGGGACCATCCTCAGACCTAACTTCTCAATCCTGGAAGTAAAAGGAGTAGCCGTAGTAGTGATATGTTGTGTTCTTACACGTTTTTGTACATTGTTTTCATTCCGTTTTTGTTTCGTTAGTCTTGTTTTTGTCCGTCTTTGTGTCTTTTTGGTTGTGTTTTGAGTTTGTACAGGTTTTACAGTACTTTGGAATAAAATGATCTGTTTTGGCCAAAAATACACATTTGAGACGCAGGATCATAAACAACCGTCAAATGTTTCGCCACAAATGGAGGACTTTCCACCGTTGGATCTTCCTAAGATTTTGACAAAACCTAGCTACAGATGTTAGCTTTTATTTGCAAGTGATTCGAAGACAATCCAACGGTGCATGCAAGAGATACACCCGATTGAGTGAAGACAGGTCATTCTGGCAAGCGGTTGAAGCTGATGGGGAAATATGGTATATGGATCGATCGATCCAAATTCAGATCGATCGATCCACTTCGACGAGAAAATTTCAAATGACCGATAGAGCCACGGATTGACAAAACTTAGATGGATTGATCGATCCACACCCAGATCGATCGATCCATATCCAGATCGACCGATCCACTTCGACGAGCCAATTCCAAATGATTTGTAGAGCCACGGATCGACCAAACTTAAGTGGATCGATCGATCCACACCTATGTCGGCCAGACATAGTGTTTTTTACTTTCTTCTGCAGAAAGTTTGTAAAATAAAACTTAAATACTCAAAGGGTGCAAGAGATCAGATTATCACGTTTTTAACTAGTTTTTCATCTCTCTCTCTCTAGTTCTTCCTCTCAAGAACACTCAAGAACACTTGTGCAACAATCTTGTTTATTGGAGAAGTTTTTCTTAATTCTACTCTTAATCTCTTTGTCCTTTCATTATGAATGCTTCTATGGCTTTAATTTGTGCTTTAGTTATGTGTGAGTAAACTTTTATTGGGTTTTAGGGTTCATAGGGGAATTTAGGATTAATGAGTTAGATTGATTGTTTATAGCTTTCATATGTTTAGGTTCTTCATTTCATATGATCTTAATGCTAGAATTAGCTTGATCTACTAATTCTTGAGCCTAGAGAAGTTCATGCACCAAAAGTGAATTTGAAGTTCTTTGATCCTTGTGTTTATGAGCAATATGCTCCTAGCCGACGACAGTTGATGTTAGGAAGTATTGTGAACTCAATGAGCTTGTTCTGTAATGCTAATTCGGTTAGGAGAATTCAAACGACAGTTTAGTTTTTGAGTAATCGGGTTTAGGGGCTAATGCCACGACAGTGGGTTAGTCCACCTTGCGTTCATGTTCTAGAACGGTTCTGTAAGTTGTTAAGCTTAATTCATTTCAGTTTTCCGTTAGTCTAGAATTCCCCGAAAACCTTAATGCCCAATGCTTTTAAATCAACATTCTCATTATCATTATAAATTGCTTCTATGTTTACAAGTTACAAAAACAAACCAAATCCCAAAGCTTTAGCTAAGAATGAATCCCGTAAATCTTTAGTATAACCATTGGTCCTTGTGGTTCGACCTCGCATATACTACTTAACGGTTAGTTGTATCGAGTAATTGAGTACCGTAAAAGGATACAATCAAATTGGCGCCGTTGCCGGGGACCAATAGCGTTATCTAAAGATTTAAGACTAGTTCTTAGACTTGAGCATTTTTATTTTCGTTTACTAACCAACCCTTTTCTTGTCTCTTTCTTGTTTTCAGGTGTATGACCCGCAGCCAAGGTACTTCACACCTTGTAGAGTATCACGAAAACCTTGGGAGGTTTGAAAGAGAAAGAAGAAGAGAAAGACTAGCCACTGACAGAGCTGAAATGGCCAACCTTGATCAAAGAAATAACGATCTGCCACCAAAACCACCACATGATGGAGATAATGGTGGAGAGTTTCAAGATCCTCCTGCAGGAAACAATCATCCCCCAGTTGGTGGAAACGCAGCTGCGTATAATCCAAGGCCTGCCCCTGTTCGTAGGATCTTGAGAGAGCATGATGCTCCAAATGTTCAAATGTACCGCGGTGGTGTTCAACATCCGCCAATAAACAGAAATGATTTTGAGATCAAACCGGGATTGTTAGCACTTGTCAAACAAAACCAGTTCCATGGGATACCTTCTGAGAATCCGGTGTACCACTTGGACAATTTCGAAGATGTGTGTAGCACAACTAGGATGAATGGAGTACCTGATGATGCTGTGAAATACAGGCTATTCTCTTTTTCTCTAAGTGATAAAGCACACCGATGGTTCAAGTCATTGGAGAGAGACTCCATTCATACTTGGGATGAATATAAGGCTGCTTTCTTGGGTCAATATTTTACTCAGGCAAGAACGACCTTATTAAAGAACAAGATCTCAAACTTCCAACAAGGCGGTACAGAATCATTTCATGAGGCCTGGGAAAGGTTCAAAGACTTTAAATGAGAGTGCCCTCACCATGGGTTCTCTCCTGAATCACTTATCAACACATTCTACAGGGGAGTTGATGAGAGGTACAAAATGGCTTTGGATACTGCAAGCAATGGGGACTTCATGACAAAAACAGAGGATGAAGCTCAACTCTTGATAGAGAATCTTGCAGCTAGCAATAGCAACCACTGTGTTGACTATGATAGAACTTTGAGGAGCAGTGGGACAGCGGAATCAAAGCAGATTTTGGAATTGACTGCAAAAGTTGAACAGTTCTTGAGGAGAGATCAACGAGGAGTCAACTACTGTGAGGACACCGGAAAAGGTCAGTCTTCACAAGAGTATGAAGGAGAAGGTTTTGAGGATATGCAAGCTGAGTTGAACTACGTGAACGGTCAAGGGAATTATCAGAACAGAGGGTTCAACCAAAACTACATAAACCATCCCAACCTATCCTACAGAAGCACCAATGTTGAAAATTCTCAAGATCAAGTTTATCCAAATCAACAAAAGCCTCAAGGACAACAATTTCAACAATCACCGCAGTTTGCGTCTAATCAAGGGAACTACAACAAACCGTTCATGAACCAAGGGCAAAACAGAGGCACTAGATATGGTCAAACAAATTTCCAACAAAGGCCTCAGTACAATAACTACCAAGGAGATAATCAACAAAGGCCACAATTCAGTAACTTCTAAGGAGGTTATCAAGCCCAACAACCAGCTTCTCTAGCACCCCCACCGTCCCAAGACAATGAGATGAAGGCTATGATGAAGCAACTTATTGATGGTCAAAACAGAGCAGACAATCAATACAGTGACCTTAAAGACAAGTTTGATGCATTAACTTCACATGTCAGAACACTTGAGAATCAAGTAGCTCAAACCGCCTCTGCCTCTACAAGATCACCTGGGGTTCTACCTGGCAAACCTATCCCAAATCCGAAAGACTACAACAATGGTAAGGAGCATTGTTATGCAGTAATGATTCAAGAAGAACATGAAGAAGTTGATGAGAATGAACAGACAATAGAAGAGATCTCTAACCTTTTATATGGCTCTAATGTTGAGAGCTTGGAGGATGATTTGGGAGTTTTTGTGGAAGCCAAGATCGCTAGTGTTAGTTCTAAAGAGAAAGTTCATGTTGTTAAAGTGGCTACAGAGGATACAGTTATAGAGGATGATGAGCCACCATACATTGCACCACCACCATATGTTCCTAAGCTCCCATTTCCAAGTCGTCTAAGAGAGGCCAAAGGGAAAATTGAAAAAGAAAAGGCTTGTTTCGAAGAAGTAATGAAACAACTACACGGTAGACTTCCTTTTCTAGAGTTAGCTAAGGATGTAAAAGCAAACAAGAAATGTTTGAGGAATATCTTGTCTAACAAGATGAGCTTTGAAGAAGGAGTCATGATGATTTCTACTGGAAATGCGTATAAGCATTTTGAGGAACAAGAAAGACATCAACAAAGCAAAGAGAAGTTCCTTGATAAGGCACTCTTGAAAGAGAAGACAAATGAGGTTAGTAATGAAAGCAATTCCATCATTCCAATTGAGACTCCTAAGAAGCTTGGAGATCCAGGAAGTTTTGTACTACCTTGTCAAATAGGGAAGTTCATGTTTGAGAGATGCTTATGTGACTTGGGAGCTAGTGTAAACTTGATGCCTTTTTCTGTGGCAAAACGTTTGGGCATCACTAATTTCAAACCGTCAAGGATCTCCTTAGTGCTTGCTGATCGTTCTATGCTATCCTCCGTTGGTTTGGTGGAAGATGTTCATGTGAGAGTTGGAAATTTCAACATCTCAACTGATTTTATTGTCCTCGAGCTTTATAAAGAGCCACATGATCCTCTCATCCTTGGTAGGCCTTTCTTACATACCGCTGGAGCTATGATTGATGTTAGAAAGAGCACAATCCATTTGCAAATTGGTGATCATACTCAGGAGTTTGACATGAAAAGGTTGAAGAAGATGCCTACCATTGGAGGACAAGCCTTTTCTATCGGAACCGTTGATGATCCTGGTGATAAGCGTGAACGAAAATGCATCGGGGGAAGTGAGGTCAAAGAAGTCCTGGATGGGAATACTCACTCTCTAACAAAAAAGGTTGATGCAAAAGGTGAGGTAAAACCCAAAGGGATCAAGAGAGATCCTCATATGACCTTGACACCACTGAAGTGTATTGGAGATACGATTAAGTATAAGGTGCGGTGTAAGGGAATCTCGAACCCATTCTCCAAGGCTAGGAGTATTCTCACCTCGGAGTTGAAAGAAAAAGGTCAAAAATCTGTGAAAGGGGTTATGAGTAGAGTTTTAAAGTTGAAGATGAATGATTGGAGACCTTGCTTTGGTGCAAGTTCCTATGCTCATTTCCATTAATTTATGAGAATACGGTCAAGCTACGGACCTAAACTAAGTGCTATGCGGGAGGCAACCCGCAAGGTACGTTTGTATAAACTTGTGTTGTTTTCTGTTATGTTCTTGTTTATATTTTTTGTATATACTTTTGATTGTTTCCACTTTTGTTTGACCTTGTTTGTGAGTGTTGAACGATCCGTCTTATGGATTGTTCACTCTGACCTTTGATGTTTGGCTTTAGTTTTGTGCCATGTAAGGTTTCCAAAGCAGCTTTTGGTCGATCTCATCTGGGATCGATCGATCTGAGAAGAATCTGGTCGATTCAAAGAGCAATTTCGTGACTGAGTGATAAAGATCGATCGGTCTGGGAACATGATCGATCGGTCCAGCACACAATATGCAACCTGAGTCTTCATGACCAATCGATCCAACTTGTGGTAGATCAGTCCAAGGAAAACCCGGGGACAAATGACATTGATGAGCCTCTAGGACAGACCACGAGAGAGCTAGGACAGAGCCACAACTTCAACTTGAGCCCCACCCACCACAATTCACATCACTGTAAGATTTCTGTTTTTCCCCTAGTTACATATGATTTTTGTTTGTTCGACTACTCCTCTGGCATTTGTCTTCACACCGAGACGGTGTGATTCAAGTGTGGGGGAGGATGTCACTTGTATACAAATCAAGTTTGCATTTTGATGTGTCTTTTATATGTTTTCTGTTTTTATTGAGTATGTTCGTCGTTTGTTTTATCGAGTTAAAACTGTATCTTTTTACTAAGTCAAAATTTGTTGTTATTTGAGAACTAAGTTTTCGTAGGGATTGCACTATGCTAAGTTTCATTGCCTTGAGACCATTGTACATCGTTTAAAGATGATATGAAATCACAGAAAAATCTATGGTTAGATCATCATACAAACATTTCTATCACTTGAATTTAATTTGGATTAATTATATCTCACTTAGGGGGTTGGAAATCATGTAATGGATCATACATTTGGAGTTCTCTTTGCATCTTTGATATCACTTTTTGTTAACTCCAAATGGCTAGACTCATTTTTAGTCTAGTACCACACCTCTCACCCAATCTATGATTCAAACCACATGCATTCTTGATATATGATCATCATATGCATTCATGTGCAAAAACTACGGAGTATATAGACCGACATAGCTTTCCTTTCGTTAGGATTGTGGGTTGTAGTTTTTGCGGGATGTTATTATGGTTTGATAGTAGAGCATATATGGCTAAGTGGTTGAATTCATGTGTTTTATTTGAACTTACAAGTTTGAATCTCTTTTGATGCATTTCTGTAAATCGAAAACCGGTTTTTCCTTCTATAATAAAAAAAAAGCAATAACAAAAAGAAAAAGAAAAGATTTACATATTTCGTTGATAAAAAGAGAAGAAAACCGGAAAAATCTGAGACTTTGTTAGTCTCGTTCTATTTGCATCAAGAAAACTTGTAGTATTATTTGGGAATTGAGATGGTTAGATGATCCAAGCGAAAGGGAAGTTATGTACCTCATAATTGGTCTGTGTCTCACTGTGATTTTGCATAATGATTTGCATCCGTTTGCATTGTTGGAAACCCGAAACACTGTGAGTCACCATAGATTGTCACCAAACCTAGACCATAACGTGTTCAATATCCCCTTTGTGAGAGTATACGCATCTTTGGTGAATGTTAAAAAGTTAAGTTCTATGTCTCTTACAGAGCATTGTGATTTAGAGATTTGATATTGATGTTCTAATCATGGAGAAGTACATTGTAGTACGATTTGATCTAAACTTCGTATTAAGTGGTTAGTAAGCATATGGTTCTTGGCATGATCCCGGAAAGCTTGTGTTAGTTCTTGTGTTTTTGTAAATTTGCGTTTTTCAAACCTCTTTTCTTGGTTTAGACATTTGTTTTGCTTGAGGACAAGCAAAGATCTAAGTCCGGGGGAGTTGATATGTTGTGTTTTTACACGTTTTAGTACATTGTTTTCATTCCGTTTTTGTTTCGTTAGTCTTGTTTTTGTCCGTCTTTGTGTCTTTTTGGTTGTGTTTTGAGTTTGTACAGGTTTTAGAGTGCTTTGGAATAAAATGATCTGTTTTGGCTAAAAATACACATTTGAGACGCAGGATCATAAACAACCGTCAAATGTTTCGCCACAAATGGAGGACTTTCCACCGTTGGATCTTCCTAAGATTTTGACAAAACCTAGCTACAGATGTTAGCTTTTATTTGCAAGTGATTCGAAGACAATCCAACGGTGCATGCAAGAGATACACCCGATTGAGTGAAGACAGGTCATTCTGGCGAGCGGTTGAAGCTGATGGGGAAATATGGTATATGGATCGATCGATCCAAATTCAGATCAATCGATCCACTTCGACGAGAAAATTTCAAATGACAGATAGAGCCACGGATCGACAAAACTTAGATGGATCGATCGATCCACACCCAGATCGATCGATCCATATCCAGATCGACCGATCCACTTCGACGAGCCAATTCCAAATGATTTGTAGAGCCACGGATCGACCAAACTTAAGTGGATCGATCGATCCACACCTATGTCGGCCAGACATAGTGTTTTTTACTTTCTTCTGCAGAAAGTTTGTAAAATAAAACTTAAATACTCAAAGGGTGCAAGAGATCAGATTATCACGTTTTTAACTAGTTTTTCATCTCTCTCTCTCTAGTTCTTCCTCTCAAGAACACTCAAGAACACTTGTGCAACAATCTTGTTTATTGGAGAAGTTTTTCTTAATTCTACTCTTAATCTCTTTGTCCTTTCATTATGAATGCTTCTATGGCTTTAATTTGTGCTTTAGTTATGTGTGAGTAAACTTTTATTGGGTTTTAGGGTTCATAGGGGAATTTAGGATTAATGAGTTAGATTGATTGTTTATAGCTTTCATATGTTTAGGTTCTTCATTTCATATGATCTTAATGCTAGAATTAGCTTGATCTACTAATTCTTGAGCCTAGAGAAGTTCATGCACCAAAAGTGAATTTGAAGTTCTTTGATCCTTGTGTTTATGAGCAATATGCTCCTAGCCGACGACAGTTGATGTTAGGAAGTATTGTGAACTCAATGAGCTTGTTCTGTAATGCTAATTCGGTTAGGAGAATTCAAACGACAGTTTAGTTTTTGAGTAATCGGGTTTAGGGGCTAATGCCACGACAGTGGGTTAGTCCACCTTGCGTTCATGTTCTAGAACGGTTCTGTAAGTTGTTAAGCTTAATTCATTTCAGTTTTCCGTTAGTCTAGAATTCTCCGAAAACCTTAATGCCCAATGCTTTTAAATCAACATTCTCATTATCATTATAAATTGCTTCTATGTTTACAAGTTACAAAAACAAACCAAATCCCAAAGCTTTAGCTAAGAATGAATCCCGTAAGTCTTTAGTATAACCATTGGTCCTTGTGGTTCGACCTCGCATATACTACCTAACGGTTAGTTGTATCGAGTAATTGAGTACCGTAAAAGGATACAATCAAGTAGCATCATCAACCTTTTTGAATTTGACGAATAAGGTCTTAGCATTGTCATTGGTGATAATTAGTTGTGGTGCCTTTAACCAAGCCCCGGAATGGCTCCAACGGTTCCGTAAAAGGTGGTCAGCTTGTACGTGTTTGCTCCTGCTCCTTCTCCGGCTATCTCAATCTCAAACGAGCTATTTCGGTTTCCCCGTTTACCACCGACGAGAATTGCAGACTCCTTGGGAGCGGATGGGGAATCATCGACTTCCCAGAACTTGGAAAACTCGTTGCAGACCGGCCAGATGTTGGACCTGAACTCTATGTTTACAGTGGAAGATGTCATAACGGTGGATCCTGCGCCAAGTGGTAATGCAAAGCTAACCGGTAGGCCTGGTTGGTACGGAAGGAGTGTTTGGGTGATGCCAAGTGGACAAAAGGGAAGTACTGTAACGGCGGCTGGGACAAGATCACCTCCGTTGTTACTCTCGGTCTTAACCGGCTGGATGAAGTATTGTTCACGGGCGCTAAGTCCTTCACCGGTTCTTTTCCGTGGGTGCAAACAGCTGCAGCCAACATGAGAGTGATGAGAAGAGAGACCGCTGAAGGTTTCTTCATTTTGACTGTTTTGTGTTTTCTTTTAGGGTTTGAGTGAGTTGAGTTGTGCAGAGCTAACACATTTTGTGTCGGTATTTATAGGAATATTTTGTGGTTACTACCGGGCGTGACAGTAAGAAGAGAAAAAAAGAAAACCCATTTTTGTTAAGTAAAACCCTAAATTTATCAGATATAAGTGTTTATTGGCTTTTTCCTCACTTCACAGTCTGATCCTTGGTTTCCAACGTTTTACTACAGTGGGTGGAATCGACTCTGTGGTAATGGAGTCAGACTTCAAATTTCAGCACGAGGAACATGCACAATGGTCCATGTTTAACTAAAAGCAGAAGAAAACGGCGATCAAGAAATGGGAGGAAGACAAGGTTTCAAAGCAGAGAGATAAGGTTGAGTGAAACAATGTACGAAATGTTTCTAAACATCTCTGTTTCTGGCCACAATTTTGTTTTCTCTATTAATTTAAAAGAACTTGCTGAAAAACATAACCAAAAATGAAACCAGATATTTTCCACCACGTTTTGAAAGACAACAATTCGAAGTCTCTCTAATAATAATGATACAGATTTTTAAGACAAGTAACCACAAAGAGACAAGAATCAAGAAGAGGAAGAAATGGGCCGAGTAAAACTTGTCTCAATGAATTATACAGAAGAAGAGAGGAAGATGCAGAAATTAACACTTTGCATAAGCTATAGAGTTAATGGATCAGATCCTATTTTTTTGTCTGGAAATTAAAATCCTAATTAACACATACATCAGGATTTACATTGACAAGACGCGTGTCCCCTACAGTGATCTTTTATTGCTCCAGTGACGGTCACAAAGAACCACGTAACCATTTGAGGTTTTATTCGTAAAATTGATGAATATTCCCACTTGAGGCTTTTCTTGGTTTCTAAGGTTTCTTTTCAATAATTACTGTAAGTAACAACACAACAAATCCTTCCTTATTGTCAACGCATCACCGTGTCTTGTATGTAAAGAAACTAATTAGTGAAGTTATATCTCGTTCCCTCTCTACAGAACTTAGATTTTGGGAGTACACAAAACAAATGACCATAAGTCTAACTAAAGCACAAAATAGGGTTAGTTACTAATAAAGGAGACCATACTTAATTTAACTGTAAAATGATACTACCTAATCAATAAAGAAGCAAAAGACGACCGCAAATTTCTGTGGAAGAAGGCGAGCAATGACAATTCTAAGCAGAGATGCCTGAAAAATGAAATACTTTTTCATCAACTGAGATGCTCTGTTTTTTCAAATAAATTCACACAAAAGAAAAATGAGTGACATCATTTTTCCAGAATACGACCAAGTAGCAAAGAAGTAGGCAGAGTGAAAATCTGCCTTGGTGAATCATACATATGAACACAGAAAGATGCAGAACACTACACAATATCACTTCCTTCGAATCTGTCTAAACAATTAGGGATTTGATCCAAGTGACTTGTAGTCATCAGAAACTCAACCTCGGAAAACACTTTTCTGTTGTCGTGTTCAAAAGAATATGGATTCAACTGCCACCAACGAATGCCTTGGAAGACACGGTGATAGCTAGATTAGGGCACATATTAGTTTTAATCCTAAAATAAATTACGCTGATAAGAACTCATAACGAAACAAACGGCCCAACTCGGTCCGACCCAAATAAGACGGACTTTTTTTTCTCTCGTTTTAGTGGATCGAGCCCGACGATAGTGTTAAGGAAACGAGTTTTGATTTTTGTTACTCTTAGACCAAACATATGTTAGGTTTAATAGAGTCTAACGTAAATAACCAGACATAAGCTGTTTACCAAAAAAGATACTGTTTAGTGTTTACTAATTTAGTAAACTTAAAATTTTCAGTTAAGGCCAAAACTTATCTTATTTTCCGATTCTATCTCAATTTTCGAATTTCTACGATTGGAGCCCCCAAGACTAAAATCAAAACGTATATTTGTGGAAGCTTATTTGGTTACATTACACTCTATTACATGTTTCATATCACAAATCAACCAAAAAGGAGAGAAAATAAACTTTGATGACGGACAGAGGGAGAGAACAAAAGAGTAGAAGGAGTAGCCGTAGTAGTGATATGTTGTGTTCTTACACGTTTTTGTACATTGTTTTCATTCCGTTTTTGTTTCGTTAGTCTTGTTTTTGTCCGTCTTTGTGTCTTTTTGGTTGTGTTTTGAGTTTGTACAGGTTTTACAGTACTTTGGAATAAAATGATCTGTTTTGGCCAAAAATACACATTTGAGACGCAGGATCATAAACAACCGTCAAATGTTTCGCCACAAATGGAGGACTTTCCACCGTTGGATCTTCCTAAGATTTTGACAAAACCTAGCTACAGATGTTAGCTTTTATTTGCAAGTGATTTGAAGACAATCCAACGTTGCATGCAAGAGATACACCCGATTGAGTGAAGACAGGTCATTCTGGCAAGCGGTTGAAGCTGATGGGGAAATATGGTATATGGATCGATCGATCCAAATTCAGATCGATCGATCCACTTCGACGAGAAAATTTCAAATGACCGATAGAGCCACGGATTGACAAAACTTAGATGGATTGATCGATCCACACCCAGATCGATCGATCCATATCCAGATCGACCGATCCACTTCGACGAGCCAATTCCAAATGATTTGTAGAGCCACGGATCGACCAAACTTAAGTGGATCGATCGATCCACACCTATGTCGGCCAGACATAGTGTTTTTTACTTTCTTCTGCAGAAAGTTTGTAAAATAAAACTTAAATACTCAAAGGGTGCAAGAGATCAGATTATCACGTTTTTAACTAGTTTTTCATCTCTCTCTCTCTAGTTCTTCCTCTCAAGAACACTCAAGAACACTTGTGCAACAATCTTGTTTATTGGAGAAGTTTTTCTTAATTCTACTCTTAATCTCTTTGTCCTTTCATTATGAATGCTTCTATGGCTTTAATTTGTGCTTTAGTTATGTGTGAGTAAACTTTTATTGGGTTTTAGGGTTCATAGGGGAATTTAGGATTAATGAGTTAGATTGATTGTTTATAGCTTTCATATGTTTAGGTTCTTCATTTCATATGATCTTAATGCTAGAATTAGCTTGATCTACTAATTCTTGAGCCTAGAGAAGTTCATGCACCAAAAGTGAATTTGAAGTTCTTTGATTCTTGTGTTTATGAGCAATATGCTCCTAGCCGACGACAGTTGATGTTAGGAAGTATTGTGAACTCAATGAGCTTGTTCTGTAATGCTAATTCGGTTAGGAGAATTCAAACGACAGTTTAGTTTTTGAGTAATCGGGTTTAGGGGCTAATGCCACGACAGTGGGTTAGTCCACCTTGCGTTCATGTTCTAGAACGGTTCTGTAAGTTGTTAAGCTTAATTCATTTCAGTTTTCCGTTAGTCTAGAATTCCCCGAAAACCTTAATGCCCAATGCTTTTAAATCAACATTCTCATTATCATTATAAATTGCTTCTATGTTTACAAGTTACAAAAACAAACCAAATCCCAAAGCTTTAGCTAAGAATGAATCCCGTAAGTCTTTAGTATAACCATTGGTCCTTGTGGTTCGACCTCGCATATACTACCTAACGGTTAGTTGTATCGAGTAATTGAGTACCGTAAAAGGATACAATCAAATTGGCGCCGTTGCCGGGGACCAATAGCGTTATCTAAAGATTTAAGACTAGTTCTTAGACTTGAGCATTTTTATTTTCGTTTACTAACCAACCCTTTTCTTGTCTCTTTCTTGTTTTCAGGTGTATGACCCGCAGCCAAGGCACTTCACACCTTGTAGAGTATCACGAAAACCTTGGGAGGTTTGAAAGAGAAAGAAGAAGAGAAAGACTAGCCACTGACAGAGCTGAAATGGCCAACCTTGATCAAAGAAATAACGATCTGCCACCAAAACCACCACATGATGGAGATAATGGTGGAGAGTTTCAAGATCCTCCTGCAGGAAACAATCATCCCCCAGTTGGTGGAAACGCAGCTGCGTATAATCCAAGGCCTGCCCCTGTTCGTAGGATCTTGAGAGAGCATGATGCTCCAAATGTTCAAATGTACCGCGGTGGTGTTCAACATCCGCCAATAAACAGAAATGATTTTGAGATCAAACCGGGATTGTTAGCACTTGTCAAACAAAACCAGTTCCATGGGATACCTTCTGAGAATCCGGTGTACCACTTGGACAATTCGAAGATGTGTGTAGCACAACTAGGATGAATGGAGTACCTGATGATGCTGTGAAATACAGGCTATTCTCTTTTTCTCTAAGTGATAAAGCACACCGATGGTTCAAGTCATTGGAGAGAGACTCCATTCATACTTGGGATGAATATAAGGCTGCTTTCTTGGGTCAATATTTTACTCAGGCAAGAACGACCTTATTAAAGAACAAGATCTCAAACTTCCAACAAGGCGGTACAGAATCATTTCATGAGGCCTGGGAAAGGTTCAAAGACTTTAAATGAGAGTGCCCTCACCATGGGTTCTCTCCTGAATCACTTATCAACACATTCTACAGGGGAGTTGATGAGAGGTACAAAATGGCTTTGGATACTGCAAGCAATGGGGACTTCATGACAAAAACAGAGGATGAAGCTCAACTCTTGATAGAGAATCTTGCAGCTAGCAATAGCAACCACTGTGTTGACTATGATAGAACTTTGAGGAGCAGTGGGACAGCGGAATCAAAGCAGATTTTGGAATTGACTGCAAAAGTTGAACAGTTCTTGAGGAGAGATCAACGAGGAGTCAACTACTGTGAGGACACCGGAAAAGGTCAGTCTTCACAAGAGTATGAAGGAGAAGGTTTTGAGGATATGCAAGCTGAGTTGAACTACGTGAACGGTCAAGGGAATTATCAGAACAGAGGGTTCAACCAAAACTACATAAACCATCCCAACCTATCCTACAGAAGCACCAATGTTGAAAATTCTCAAGATCAAGTTTATCCAAATCAACAAAAGCCTCAAGGACAACAATTTCAACAATCACCGCAGTTTGCGTCTAATCAAGGGAACTACAACAAACCGTTCATGAACCAAGGGCAAAACAGAGGCACTAGATATGGTCAAACAAATTTCCAACAAAGGCCTCAGTACAATAACTACCAAGGAGATAATCAACAAAGGCCACAATTCAGTAACTTCTAAGGAGGTTATCAAGCCCAACAACCAGCTTCTCTAGCACCCCCACCGTCCCAAGACAATGAGATGAAGGCTATGATGAAGCAACTTATTGATGGTCAAAACAGAGCAGACAATCAATACAGTGACCTTAAAGACAAGTTTGATGCATTAACTTCACATGTCAGAACACTTGAGAATCAAGTAGCTCAAACCGCCTCTGCCTCTACAAGATCACCTGGGGTTCTACCTGGCAAACCTATCCCAAATCCGAAAGACTACAACAATGGTAAGGAGCATTGTTATGCAGTAATGATTCAAGAAGAACATGAAGAAGTTGATGAGAATGAACAGACAATAGAAGAGATCTCTAACCTTTTATATGGCTCTAATGTTGAGAGCTTGGAGGATGATTTGGGAGTTTTTTGTGGAAGCCAAGATCGCTAGTGTTAGTTCTAAAGAGAAAGTTCATGTTGTTAAAGTGGCTACAGAGGATACAGTTATAGAGGATGATGAGCCACCATACATTGCACCACCACCATATGTTCCTAAGCTCCCATTTCCAAGTCGTCTAAGAGAGGCCAAAGGGAAAATTGAAAAAGAAAAGGCTTGTTTCGAAGAAGTAATGAAACAACTACACGGTAGACTTCCTTTTCTAGAGTTAGCTAAGGATGTAAAAGCAAACAAGAAATGTTTGAGGAATATCTTGTCTAACAAGATGAGCTTTGAAGAAGGAGTCATGATGATTTCTACTGGAAATGCGTATAAGCATTTTGAGGAACAAGAAAGACATCAACAAAGCAAAGAGAAGTTCCTTGATAAGGCACTCTTGAAAGAGAAGACAAATGAGGTTAGTAATGAAAGCAATTCCATCATTCCAATTGAGACTCCTAAGAAGCTTGGAGATCCAGGAAGTTTTGTACTACCTTGTCAAATAGGGAAGTTCATGTTTGAGAGATGCTTATGTGACTTGGGAGCTAGTGTAAACTTGATGCCTTTTTCTGTGGCAAAACGTTTGGGCATCACTAATTTCAAACCGTCAAGGATCTCCTTAGTGCTTGCTGATCGTTCTATGCTATCCTCCGTTGGTTTGGTGGAAGATGTTCATGTGAGAGTTGGAAATTTCAACATCTCAACTGATTTTATTGTCCTCGAGCTTTATAAAGAGCCACATGATCCTCTCATCCTTGGTAGGCCTTTCTTACATACCGCTGGAGCTATGATTGATGTTAGAAAGAGCACAATCCATTTGCAAATTGGTGATCATACTCAGGAGTTTGACATGAAAAGGTTGAAGAAGATGCCTACCATTGGAGGACAAGCCTTTTCTATCGGAACCGTTGATGATCCTGGTGATAAGCGTGAACGAAAATGCATCGGGGGAAGTGAGGTCAAAGAAGTCCTGGATGGGAATACTCACTCTCTAACAAAAAAAGGTTGATGCAAAAGGTGAGGTAAAACCCAAAGGGATCAAGAGAGATCCTCATATGACCTTGACACCACTGAAGTGTATTGGAGATACGATTAAGTATAAGGTGCGGTGTAAGGGAATCTCGAACCCATTCTCCAAGGCTAGGAGTATTCTCACCTCGGAGTTGAAAGAAAAAGGTCAAAAATCTGTGAAAGGGGTTATGAGTAGAGTTTTAAAGTTGAAGATGAATGATTGGGGACCTTGCTTTGGTGCAAGTTCCTATGCTCATTCCCATTAATTTATGAGAATACGGTCAAGCTACGGACCTAAACTAAGTGCTATGCGGGAGGCAACCCGCAAGGTACGTTTGTATAAACTTGTGTTGTTTTCTGTTATGTTCTTGTTTATATTTTTTGTATATACTTTTGATTGTTTCCACTTTTGTTTGACCTTGTTTGTGAGTGTTGAACGATCCGTCTTATGGATCGTTCACTCTGACCTTTGATGTTTGGCTTTAGTTTTGTGCCATGTAAGGTTTCCAAAGCAGCTTTTGGTCGATCTCATCTGGGATCGATCGATCTGAGAAGAATCTGGTCGATTCAAAGAGCAATTTCGTGACTGAGTGATAAAGATCGATCGGTCTGGGAACATGATCGATCGGTCCAGCACACAATATGCAACCTGAGTCTTCATGACCAATCGATCCAACTTGTGGTAGATCAGTCCAAGGAAAACCCGGGGACAAATGACATTGATGAGCCTCTAGGACAGACCACGAGAGAGCTAGGACAGAGCCACAACTTCAACTTGAGCCCCACCCACCACAATTCACATCACTGTAAGATTTCTGTTTTTCCCCTAGTTACATATGATTTTGTTTGTTCGACTACTCCTCTGGCATTTGTCTTCACACCGAGACGGTGTGATTCAAGTGTGGGGGAGGATGTCACTTGTATACAAATCAAGTTTGCATTTTGATGTGTCTTTTATATGTTTTCTGTTTTTATTGAGTATGTTCGTCGTTTGTTTTATCGAGTTAAAACTGTATCTTTTTTACTAAGTCAAAATTTGTTGTTATTTGAGAACTAAGTTTTCGTAGGGATTGCACTATGCTAAGTTTCATTGCCTTGAGACCATTGTACATCGTTTAAAGATGATATGAAATCACAGAAAAATCTATGGTTAGATCATCATACAAACATTTCTATCACTTGAATTTAATTTGGATTAATTATATCTCACTTAGGGGGTTGGAAATCATGTAATGGATCATACATTTGGAGTTCTCTTTGCATCTTTGATATCACTTTTTGTTAACTCCAAATGGCTAGACTCATTTTTAGTCTAGTACCACACCTCTCACCCAATCTATGATTCAAACCACATGCATTCTTGATATATGATCATCATATGCATTCATGTGCAAAAACTACGGAGTATATAGACCGACATAGCTTTCCTTTCGTTAGGATTGTGGGTTGTAGTTTTTGCGGGATGTTATTATGGTTTGATAGTAGAGCATATATGGCTAAGTGGTTGAATTCATGTGTTTTATTTGAACTTACAAGTTTGAATCTCTTTTGATGCATTTCTGTAAATCGAAAACCGGTTTTTCCTTCTATAATAAAAAAAAAGCAATAACAAAAAGAAAAAGAAAAGATTTACATATTTCGTTGATAAAAAGAGAAGAAAACCGGAAAAATCTGAGACTTTGTTAGTCTCGTTCTATTTGCATCAAGAAAACTTGTAGTATTATTTGGGAATTGAGATGGTTAGATGATCCAAGCGAAAGGGAAGTTATGTACCTCATAATTGGTCTGTGTCTCACTGTGATTTTGCATAATGATTTGCATCCGTTTGCATTGTTGGAAACCCGAAACACTGTGAGTCACCATAGATTGTCACCAAACCTAGACCATAACGTGTTCAATATCCCCTTTGTGAGAGTATACGCATCTTTGGTGAATGTTAAAAAGTTAAGTTCTATGTCTCTTACAGAGCATTGTGATTTAGAGATTTGATATTGATGTTCTAATCATGGAGAAGTACATTGTAGTACGATTTGATCTAAACTTCGTATTAAGTGGTTAGTAAGCATATGGTTCTTGGCATGATCCCGGAAAGCTTGTGTTAGTTCTTGTGTTTTTGTAAATTTGCGTTTTTCAAACCTCTTTTCTTGGTTTAGACATTTGTTTTGCTTGAGGACAAGCAAAGATCTAAGTCCGGGGGAGTTGATATGTTGTGTTTTTACACGTTTTAGTACATTGTTTTTCATTCCGTTTTTGTTTCGTTAGTCTTGTTTTTGTCCGTCTTTGTGTCTTTTTGGTTGTGTTTTGAGTTTGTACAGGTTTTAGAGTGCTTTGGAATAAAATGATCTGTTTTGGCTAAAAATACACATTTGAGACGCAGGATCATAAACAACCGTCAAATGTTTCGCCACAAATGGAGACTTTCCACCGTTGGATCTTCCTAAGATTTTGACAAAACCTAGCTACAGATGTTAGCTTTTATTTGCAAGTGATTCGAAGACAATCCAACGGTGCATGCAAGAGATACACCCGATTGAGTGAAGACAGGTCATTCTGGCGAGCGGTTGAAGCTGATGGGGAAATATGGTATATGGATCGATCGATCCAAATTCAGATCAATCGATCCACTTCGACGAGAAAATTTCAAATGACAGATAGAGCCACGGATCGACAAAACTTAGATGGATCGATCGATCCACACCCAGATCGATCGATCCATATCCAGATCGACCGATCCACTTCGACGAGCCAATTCCAAATGATTTGTAGAGCCACGGATCGACCAAACTTAAGTGGATCGATCGATCCACACCTATGTCGGCCAGACATAGTGTTTTTTACTTTCTTCTGCAGAAAGTTTGTAAAATAAAACTTAAATACTCAAAGGGTGCAAGAGATCAGATTATCACGTTTTTAACTAGTTTTTCATCTCTCTCTCTCTAGTTCTTCCTCTCAAGAACACTCAAGAACACTTGTGCAAACAATCTTGTTTATTGGAGAAGTTTTTCTTAATTCTACTCTTAATCTCTTTGTCCTTTCATTATGAATGCTTCTATGGCTTTAATTTGTGCTTTAGTTATGTGTGAGTAAACTTTTATTGGGTTTTTAGGGTTCATAGGGGAATTTAGGATTAATGAGTTAGATTGATTGTTTATAGCTTTCATATGTTTAGGTTCTTCATTTCATATGATCTTAATGCTAGAATTAGCCTTGATCTACTAATTCTTGAGCCTAGAGAAGTTCATGCACCAAAAGTGAATTTGAAGTTCTTTGATCCTTGTGTTTATGAGCAATATGCTCCTAGCCGACGACAGTTGATGTTAGGAAGTATTGTGAACTCAATGAGCTTGTTCTGTAATGCTAATTCGGTTAGGAGAATTCAAACGACAGTTTAGTTTTTGAGTAATCGGGGTTTAGGGGCTAATGCCACGACAGTGGGTTAGTCCACCTTGCGTTCATGTTCTAGAACGGTTCTGTAAGTTGTTAAGCTTAATTCATTTCAGTTTTCCGTTAGTCTAGAATTCTCCGAAAACCTTAATGCCCAATGCTTTTAAATCAACATTCTCATTATCATTATAAATTGCTTCTATGTTTACAAGTTAACAAAACAAACCAAATCCCAAAGCTTTAGCTAAGAATGAATCCCGTAAGTCTTTAGTATAACCATTGGTCCTTGTGGTTCGACCTCGCATATACTACCTAACGGTTAGTTGTATCGAGTAATTGAGTACCGTAAAAGGATACAATCAAGTAGCATCATCAACCTTTTTGAATTTGACGAATAAGGTCTTAGCATTGTCATTGGTGATAATTAGTTGTGGTGCCTTTAACCAAGCCCCGGAATGGCTCCAACGGTTCCGTAAAAGGTGGTCAGCTTGTACGTGTTTGCTCCTGCTCCTTCTCCGGCTATCTCAATCTCAAACGAGCTATTTCGGTTTCCCCGTTTACACCGACGAGAATTGCAGACTCCTTGGGAGCGGATGGGGAATCATCGACTTCCCAGAACTTGGAAAACTCGTTGCAGACCGGCCAGATGTTGGACCTGAACTCTATGTTTACAGTGGAAGATGTCATAACGGTGGATCCTGCGCCAAGTGGTAATGCAAAGCTAACCGGTAGGCCTGGTTGGTACGGAAGGAGTGTTTGGGTGATGCCAAGTGGACAAAAGGGAAGTACTGTAACGGCGGCTGGGACAAGATCACCTCCGTTGTTACTCTCGGTCTTAAACCGGCTGGATGAAGTATTGTTCACGGGCGCTAAGTCCTTCACCGGTTCTTTTCCGTGGGTGCAAACAGCTGCAGCCAACATGAGAGTGATGAGAAGAGAGACCGCTGAAGGTTTCCTTCATTTTGACTGTTTTGTGTTTTCTTTTAGGGTTTGAGTGAGTTGAGTTGTGCAGAGCTAACACATTTTGTGTCGGTATTTATAGGAATATTTTGTGGTTACTACCGGGCGTGACAGTAAGAAGAGAAAAAAAAGAAAACCCATTTTTGTTAAGTAAAACCCTAAATTTATCAGATATAAGTGTTTATTGGCTTTTTCCTCACTTCACAGTCTGATCCTTGGTTTCCAACGTTTTACTACAGTGGGTGGAATCGACTCTGTGGTAATGGAGTCAGACTTCAAATTTCAGCACGAGGAACATGCACAATGGTCCATGTTTAACTAAAAGCAGAAGAAAACGGCGATCAAGAAATGGGAGGAAGACAAGGTTTCAAAGCAGAGAGATAAGGTTGAGTGAAACAATGTACGAAATGTTTCTAAACATCTCTGTTTCTGGCCACAATTTTGTTTTCTCTATTAATTTAAAAAGAACTTGCTGAAAAACATAACCAAAAATGAAACCAGATATTTTCCACCACGTTTTGAAAGACAACAATTCGAAGTCTCTCTAATAATAATGATACAGATTTTTTAAGACAAGTAACCACAAAGAGACAAGAATCAAGAAGAGGAAGAAATGGGCCGAGTAAAACTTGTCTCAATGAATTATACAGAAGAAGAGAGGAAGATGCAGAAATTAACACTTTGCATAAGCTATAGAGTTAATGGATCAGATCCTATTTTTTTGTCTGGAAATTAAAATCCTAATTAACACATACATCAGGATTTACATTGACAAGACGCGTGTCCCCTACAGTGATCTTTTATTGCTCCAGTGACGGTCACAAAGAACCACGTAACCATTTGAGGTTTTATTCGTAAAATTGATGAATATTCCCACTTGAGGCTTTTCTTGGTTTCTAAGGTTTCTTTTCAATAATTACTGTAAGTAACAACACAACAAATCCTTCCTTATTGTCAACGCATCACCGTGTCTTGTATGTAAAGAAACTAATTAGTGAAGTTATATCTCGTTCCCTCTCTACAGAACTTAGATTTTGGGGAGTACACAAAACAAATGACCATAAAGTCTAACTAAAGCACAAAATAGGGTTAGTTACTAAATAAAGGAGACCATACTTAATTTAACTGTAAAATGATACTACCTAATCAATAAAGAAGCAAAAGACGACCGCAAATTTCTGTGGAAGAAGGCGAGCAATGACAATTCTAAGCAGAGATGCCTGAAAAATGAAATACTTTTTCATCAACTGAGATGCTCTGTTTTTTTCAAATAAATTCACACAAAAGAAAAATGAGTGACATCATTTTTCCAGAATACGACCAAGTAGCAAAGAAGTAGGCAGAGTGAAAATCTGCCTTGGTGAATCATACATATGAACACAGAAAGATGCAGAACACTACACAATATCACTTCCTTCGAATCTGTCTAAACAATTAGGGATTTGATCCAAGTGACTTGTAGTCATCAGAAACTCAACCTCGGAAAACACTTTTCTGTTGTCGTGTTCAAAAGAATATGGATTCAACTGCCACCAACGAATGCCTTGGAAGACACGGTGATAGCTAGATTAGGGCACATATTAGTTTTAATCCTAAAATAAATTACGCTGATAAGAACTCATAACGAAACAAACGGCCCAACTCGGTCCGACCCAAATAAGACGGACTTTTTTTTCTCTCGTTTTAGTGGATCGAGCCCGACGATAGTGTTAAGGAAACGAGTTTTGATTTTTGTTACTCTTAGACCAAACATATGTTAGGTTTAATAGAGTCTAACGTAAATAACCAGACATAAGCTGTTTACCAAAAAAGATACTGTTTAGTGTTTACTAATTTAGTAAACTTAAAATTTTCAGTTAAGGCCAAAACTTATCTTATTTTCCGATTCTATCTCAATTTTCGAATTTCTACGATTGGAGCCCCCAAGACTAAAATCAAAACGTATATTTGTGGAAGCTTATTTGGTTACATTACACTCTATTACATGTTTCATATCACAAATCAACCAAAAAGGAGAGAAAATAAACTTTGATGACGGACAGAGGGAGAGAACAAAAGAGTAGAAGGAGTAGCCGTAGTAGTGATATGTTGTGTTTTTACACGTTTTTGTACATTGTTTTCATTCCGTTTTTGTTTCGTTAGTCTTGTTTTTGTCCGTCTTTGTGTCTTTTTGGTTGTGTTTTGAGTTTGTACAGGTTTTAGAGTACTTTGGAATAAAATGATCTGTTTTGGCCAAAAATACACATTTGAGACGCAGGATCATAAACAACCGTCAAATGTTTCGCCACAAATGGAGGACTTTCCACCGTTGGATCTTCCTAAGATTTTGACAAACCTAGCTACAGATGTTAGCTTTCATTTGCAAGTGATTTGAAGACAATCCAACGTTGCATGCAAGAGATACACCCGATTGAGTGAAGACAGGTCATTCTGGCAGCGGTTGAAGCTGATGGGGAAATATGGTATATGGATCGATCGATCCAAATCAGATCGATCGATCCACTTCGACGAGAAAATTTCAAATGACCGATAGAGCCACGGATCGACAAACTTAGATGGATTGATCGATCCACACCCAGATCGATCGATCCATATCCAGATCGACCGATCCACTTCGACGAGCCAATTCCAAATGATTTGTAGAGCCACGGATCGACCAAACTTAAGTGGATCGATCGATCCACACCTATGTCGGCCAGACATAGTGTTTTTTACTTTCTTCTGCAGAAAGTTTGTAAAATAAAACTTAAATACTCAAGGGTGCAAGAGATCAGATTATCACGTTTTTAACTAGTTTTTCATCTCTCTCTCTCTAGTTCTTCCTCTCAAGAACACTCAAGAACACTTGTGCAACAATCTTGTTTATTGGAGAAGTTTTTCTTAATTCTACTCTTAATCTCTTTGTCCTTTCATTATGAATGCTTCTATGGCTTTTAATTTCTGCTTTAGTTATGTGTGAGTAAACTTTTATTGGGTTTTAGGGTTCATAGGGGAATTTAGGATTAATGAGTTAGATTGATTGTTTATAGCTTTCATATGTTTAGGTTCTTCATTTCATATGATCTTAATGCTAGAATTAGCTTGATCTACTAATTCTTGAGCCTAGAGAAGTTCATGCACCAAAAGTGAATTTGAAGTTCTTTGATCCTTGTGTTTATGAGCAATATGCTCCTAGCCGACGACAGTTGATGTTAGAAGTATTGTGAACTCAATGAGCTTGTTCTGTAATGCTAATTCGGTTAGGAGAATTCAAACGACAGTTTAGTTTTCGAGTAATCGGGTTTAGGCTAATGCCACGACAGTGGGTTAGTCCACCTTGTTCATGTTCTAGAACGGTTCTGTAAGTTGTTAAGCTTAATTCATTTCAGTTTTCCGTTAGTCTAGAATTCCCCGAAAACCTTAATGCCCAATGCTTTTAAATCAACATTCTCATTATCATTATAAATTGCTTCATGTTTACAAGTTACAAAAACAAACCAAATCCCAAAGCTTTAGCTAAGAATGAATCCCGTAAGTCTTTAGTATAACCATTGGTCCTTGTGGTTCGACCTCGCATATACTACCTAACGGTTAGTTGTATCGAGTAATTGAGTACCGTAAAAGGATACAATCAAATTGGCGCCGTTGCCGGGGACCAATAGCGTTATCTAAAGATTTAAGATTAGTTCTTAGACTTGAGCACTTTTATTTTCTGTTACTAAACAACCCTTTTTCTTGTCTCTTTTGTTTTCAGGTGTATGACCCGCAGCCAAGGCACTTCACACCTTGTAGAGTATCACGAAAACCTTGGGAGGTTTGAAAGAGAAAGAAGAAGAGAAAGACTAGCCACTGACAGAGGCTGAAATGGCCAACCTTGGTCAAAGAAATAACGATCTGCCACCAGAACCACCACATGATGGAGATAATGGTGGAGAGTTGCAAGATCCTCCTGCAGGAAACAATCATCCCCCAGTTGGTGGAAACGCAGCTGCGTATAATCCAAGGCCTGCCCCTGTTCGTAGGACCTTGAGAGCATGATGCTCCAAATGTTCAAATGTACCGCGGTGGTGTTCAACATCCGCCAATAAACAGAAATGATTTTGAGATCAAACCGGGATTGTTAGCACTTGTCAAAACAAAACCAGTTCCATGGGATACCTTCTGAGAATCCGGTGTACCACTTGGACAATTCGAAGATGTGTGTAGCACAACTAGGATGAATGGAGTACCTGATGATGCTGTGAAATACAGGCTATTCTCTTTTTCTCTAAGTGATAAAGCACACCGATGGTTCAAGTCATTGGAGAGAGACTCCATTCATACTTGGGATGAATATAAGGCTGCTTTCTTGGGTCAATATTTTACTCAGGCAAGAACGACCTTATTAAAGAACAAGATCTCAAACTTCCAACAAGGCGGTACAGAATCATTTCATGAGGCCTGGGAAAGGTTCAAAAGACTTTAAATGAGAGTGCCCTCACCATGGGTTCTCTCCTGAATCACTTATCAACACATTCTACAGGGGAGTTGAATGAGAGGTACAAAATGGCTTTGGATACTGCAAGCAATGGGGACTTCATGACAAAAACAGAGGATGAAGCTCAACTCTTGATAAGAGAATCTTGCAGCTAGCAATAGCAACCACTGTGTTGACTATGATAGAACTTTGAGGAGCAGTGGGACAGCGAATCAAAGCAGATTTTGGAATTGACTGCAAAAGTTGAACAGTTTCTTGAGGAGAGATCAACGAGGAGTCAACTACTGTGAGGACACCGGAAAAGGTCAGTCTTCACAAGAGTATGAAGGAGAAGGTTTTGAGGATATGCAAGCTGAGTTGAACTACGTGAACGGTCAAGGGAATTATCAGAACAGAGGGTTCAACCAAAACTACATAAACCATCCCAACCTATCCTACAGAAGCACCAATGTTGAAAATTCTCAAGATCAAGTTTATCCAAATCAACAAAAGCCTCAAGGACAACAATTTCAACAATCACCGCAGTTTGCGTCTAATCAAGGGAACTACAACAAACCGTTCATGAACCAAGGGCAAAACAGAGGCACTAGATATGGTCAAACAAATTTCCAACAAAGGCCTCAGTACAATAACTACCAAGGAATAATCAACAAAGGCCACAATTCAGTAACTTCTAAGGAGGTTATCAAGCCCAACAACCAGCTTCTCTAGCACCCCCACCGTCCCAAGACAATGAGATGAAGGCTATGATGAAGCAACTTATTGATGGTCAAAACAGAGCAGACAATCAATACAGTGACCTTAAAGACAAGTTTGATGCATTAACTTCACATGTCAGAACACTTGAGAATCAAGTAGCTCAAACCGCCTCTGCCTCTACAAGATCACCTGGGGTTCTACCTGGCAAACCTATCCCAAATCCGAAAGACTACAACAATGGTAAGGAGCATTGTTATGCAGTAATGATTCAAGAAGAACATGAAGAAGTTGATGAGAATGAACAGACAATAGAAGAGATCTCTAACCTTTTATATGGCTCTAATGTTGAGAGCTTGGAGGATGATTTGGGAGTTTTTGTGGAAGCCAAGATCGCTAGTGTTAGTTCTAAAGAGAAAGTTCATGTTGTTAAAGTGGCTACAGAGGATACAGTTATAGAGGATGATGAGCCACCATACATTGCACCACCACCATATGTTCCTAAGCTCCCATTTCCAAGTCGTCTAAGAGAGGCCAAAGGGAAAATTGAAAAAGAAAAGGCTTGTTTCGAAGAAGTAATGAAACAACTACACGGTAGACTTCCTTTTCTAGAGTTAGCTAAGGATGTAAAAGCAAACAAGAAATGTTTGAGGAATATCTTGTCTAACAAGATGAGCTTTGAAGAAGGAGTCATGATGATTTCTACTGGAAATGCGTATAAGCATTTTGAGGAACAAGAAAGACATCAACAAAGCAAAGAGAAGTTCCTTGATAAGGCACTCTTGAAAGAGAAGACAAATGAGGTTAGTAATGAAAGCAATTCCATCATTCCAATTGAGACTCCTAAGAAGCTTGGAGATCCAGGAAGTTTTGTACTACCTTGTCAAATAGGGAAGTTCATGTTTGAGAGATGCTTATGTGACTTGGGAGCTAGTGTAAACTTGATGCCTTTTTCTGTGGCAAAACGTTTGGGCATCACTAATTTCAAACCGTCAAGGATCTCCTTAGTGCTTGCTGATCGTTCTATGCTATCCTCCGTTGGTTTGGTGGAAGATGTTCATGTGAGAGTTGGAAATTTCAACATCTCAACTGATTTTATTGTCCTCGAGCTTTATAAAGAGCCACATGATCCTCTCATCCTTGGTAGGCCTTTCTTACATACCGCTGGAGCTATGATTGATGTTAGAAAGAGCACAATCCATTTGCAAATTGGTGATCATACTCAGGAGTTTGACATGAAAAGGTTGAAGAAGATGCCTACCATTGGAGGACAAGCCTTTTCTATCGGAACCGTTGATGATCCTGGTGATAAGCGTGAACGAAAATGCATCGGGGGAAGTGAGGTCAAAGAAGTCCTGGATGGGAATACTCACTCTCTAACAAAAAAGGTTGATGCAAAAGGTGAGGTAAAACCCAAAGGGATCAAGAGAGATCCTCATATGACCTTGACACCACTGAAGTGTATTGGAGATACGATTAAGTATAAGGTGCGGTGTAAGGGAATCTCGAACCCATTCTCCAAGGCTAGGAGTATTCTCACCTCGGAGTTGAAAGAAAAAGGTCAAAAATCTGTGAAAGGGGTTATGAGTAGAGTTTTAAAGTTGAAGATGAATGATTGGGGACCTTGCTTTGGTGCAAGTTCCTATGCTCATTCCCATTAATTTATGAGAATACGGTCAAGCTACGGACCTAAACTAAGTGCTATGCGGGAGGCAACCCGCAAGGTACGTTTGTATAAACTTGTGTTGTTTTCTGTTATGTTCTTGTTTATATTTTTTGTATATACTTTTGATTGTTTCCACTTTTGTTTGACCTTGTTTGTGAGTGTTGAACGATCCGTCTTATGGATCGTTCACTCTGACCTTTGATGTTTGGCTTTAGTTTTGTGCCATGTAAGGTTTCCAAAGCAGCTTTTGGTCGATCTCATCTGGGATCGATCGATCTGAGAAGAATCTGGTCGATTCAAAGAGCAATTTCGTGACTGAGTGATAAAGATCGATCGGTCTGGGAACATGATCGATCGGTCCAGCACACAATATGCAACCTGAGTCTTCATGACCAATCGATCCAACTTGTGGTAGATCAGTCCAAGGAAAACCCGGGGACAAATGACATTGATGAGCCTCTAGGACAGACCACGAGAGAGCTAGGACAGAGCCACAACTTCAACTTGAGCCCCACCCACCACAATTCACATCACTGTAAGATTTCTGTTTTTCCCCTAGTTACATATGATTTTTGTTTGTTCGACTACTCCTCTGGCATTTGTCTTCACACCGAGACGGTGTGATTCAAGTGTGGGGGAGGATGTCACTTGTATACAAATCAAGTTTGCATTTTGATGTGTCTTTTATATGTTTTCTGTTTTTATTGAGTATGTTCGTCGTTTGTTTTATCGAGTTAAAACTGTATCTTTTTACTAAGTCAAAATTTGTTGTTATTTGAGAACTAAGTTTTCGTAGGGATTGCACTATGCTAAGTTTCATTGCCTTGAGACCATTGTACATCGTTTAAAGATGATATGAAATCACAGAAAAATCTATGGTTAGATCATCATACAAACATTTCTATCACTTGAATTTAATTTGGATTAATTATATCTCACTTAGGGGGTTGGAAATCATGTAATGGATCATACATTTGGAGTTCTCTTTGCATCTTTGATATCACTTTTTGTTAACTCCAAATGGCTAGACTCATTTTTAGTCTAGTACCACACCTCTCACCCAATCTATGATTCAAACCACATGCATTCTTGATATATGATCATCATATGCATTCATGTGCAAAAACTACGGAGTATATAGACCGACATAGCTTTCCTTTCGTTAGGATTGTGGGTTGTAGTTTTTGCGGGATGTTATTATGGTTTGATAGTAGAGCATATATGGCTAAGTGGTTGAATTCATGTGTTTTATTTGAACTTACAAGTTTGAATCTCTTTTGATGCATTTCTGTAAATCGAAAACCGGTTTTTCCTTCTATAATAAAAAAAAAGCAATAACAAAAAGAAAAAGAAAAGATTTACATATTTCGTTGATAAAAAGAGAAGAAAACCGGAAAAATCTGAGACTTTGTTAGTCTCGTTCTATTTGCATCAAGAAAACTTGTAGTATTATTTGGGAATTGAGATGGTTAGATGATCCAAGCGAAAGGGAAGTTATGTACCTCATAATTGGTCTGTGTCTCACTGTGATTTTGCATAATGATTTGCATCCGTTTGCATTGTTGGAAACCCGAAACACTGTGAGTCACCATAGATTGTCACCAAACCTAGACCATAACGTGTTCAATATCCCCTTTGTGAGAGTATACGCATCTTTGGTGAATGTTAAAAAGTTAAGTTCTATGTCTCTTACAGAGCATTGTGATTTAGAGATTTGATATTGATGTTCTAATCATGGAGAAGTACATTGTAGTACGATTTGATCTAAACTTCGTATTAAGTGGTTAGTAAGCATATGGTTCTTGGCATGATCCCGGAAAGCTTGTGTTAGTTCTTGTGTTTTTGTAAATTTGCGTTTTTCAAACCTCTTTTCTTGGTTTAGACATTTGTTTTGCTTGAGGACAAGCAAAGATCTAAGTCCGGGGGAGTTGATATGTTGTGTTTTTACACGTTTTAGTACATTGTTTTCATTCCGTTTTTGTTTCGTTAGTCTTGTTTTTGTCCGTCTTTGTGTCTTTTTGGTTGTGTTTTGAGTTTGTACAGGTTTTAGAGTGCTTTGGAATAAAATGATCTGTTTTGGCTAAAAATACACATTTGAGACGCAGGATCATAAACAACCGTCAAATGTTTCGCCACAAATGGAGGACTTTCCACCGTTGGATCTTCCTAAGATTTTGACAAAACCTAGCTACAGATGTTAGCTTTTATTTGCAAGTGATTCGAAGACAATCCAACGGTGCATGCAAGAGATACACCCGATTGAGTGAAGACAGGTCATTCTGGCGAGCGGTTGAAGCTGATGGGGAAATATGGTATATGGATCGATCGATCCAAATTCAGATCAATCGATCCACTTCGACGAGAAAATTTCAAATGACAGATAGAGCCACGGATCGACAAAACTTAGATGGATCGATCGATCCACACCCAGATCGATCGATCCATATCCAGATCGACCGATCCACTTCGACGAGCCAATTCCAAATGATTTGTAGAGCCACGGATCGACCAAACTTAAGTGGATCGATCGATCCACACCTATGTCGGCCAGACATAGTGTTTTTTACTTTCTTCTGCAGAAAGTTTGTAAAATAAAACTTAAATACTCAAAGGGTGCAAGAGATCAGATTATCACGTTTTTAACTAGTTTTTCATCTCTCTCTCTCTAGTTCTTCCTCTCAAGAACACTCAAGAACACTTGTGCAACAATCTTGTTTATTGGAGAAGTTTTTCTTAATTCTACTCTTAATCTCTTTGTCCTTTCATTATGAATGCTTCTATGGCTTTAATTTGTGCTTTAGTTATGTGTGAGTAAACTTTTATTGGGTTTTAGGGTTCATAGGGGAATTTAGGATTAATGAGTTAGATTGATTGTTTATAGCTTTCATATGTTTAGGTTCTTCATTTCATATGATCTTAATGCTAGAATTAGCTTGATCTACTAATTCTTGAGCCTAGAGAAGTTCATGCACCAAAAGTGAATTTGAAGTTCTTTGATCCTTGTGTTTATGAGCAATATGCTCCTAGCCGACGACAGTTGATGTTAGGAAGTATTGTGAACTCAATGAGCTTGTTCTGTAATGCTAATTCGGTTAGGAGAATTCAAACGACAGTTTAGTTTTTGAGTAATCGGGTTTAGGGGCTAATGCCACGACAGTGGGTTAGTCCACCTTGCGTTCATGTTCTAGAACGGTTCTGTAAGTTGTTAAGCTTAATTCATTTCAGTTTTCCGTTAGTCTAGAATTCTCCGAAAACCTTAATGCCCAATGCTTTTAAATCAACATTCTCATTATCATTATAAATTGCTTCTATGTTTACAAGTTACAAAAACAAACCAAATCCCAAAGCTTTAGCTAAGAATGAATCCCGTAAGTCTTTAGTATAACCATTGGTCCTTGTGGTTCGACCTCGCATATACTACCTAACGGTTAGTTGTATCGAGTAATTGAGTACCGTAAAAGGATACAATCAAGTAGCATCATCAACCTTTTTGAATTTGACGAATAAGGTCTTAGCATTGTCATTGGTGATAATTAGTTGTGGTGCCTTTAACCAAGCCCCGGAATGGCTCCAACGGTTCCGTAAAAGGTGGTCAGCTTGTACGTGTTTGCTCCTGCTCCTTCTCCGGCTATCTCAATCTCAAACGAGCTATTTCGGTTTCCCCGTTTACCACCGACGAGAATTGCAGACTCCTTGGGAGCGGATGGGGAATCATCGACTTCCCAGAACTTGGAAAACTCGTTGCAGACCGGCCAGATGTTGGACCTGAACTCTATGTTTACAGTGGAAGATGTCATAACGGTGGATCCTGCGCCAAGTGGTAATGCAAAGCTAACCGGTAGGCCTGGTTGGTACGGAAGGAGTGTTTGGGTGATGCCAAGTGGACAAAAGGGAAGTACTGTAACGGCGGCTGGGACAAGATCACCTCCGTTGTTACTCTCGGTCTTAACCGGCTGGATGAAGTATTGTTCACGGGCGCTAAGTCCTTCACCGGTTCTTTTCCGTGGGTGCAAACAGCTGCAGCCAACATGAGAGTGATGAGAAGAGAGACCGCTGAAGGTTTCTTCATTTTGACTGTTTTGTGTTTTCTTTTAGGGTTTGAGTGAGTTGAGTTGTGCAGAGCTAACACATTTTGTGTCGGTATTTATAGGAATATTTTGTGGTTACTACCGGGCGTGACAGTAAGAAGAGAAAAAAAGAAAACCCATTTTTGTTAAGTAAAACCCTAAATTTATCAGATATAAGTGTTTATTGGCTTTTTCCTCACTTCACAGTCTGATCCTTGGTTTCCAACGTTTTACTACAGTGGGTGGAATCGACTCTGTGGTAATGGAGTCAGACTTCAAATTTCAGCACGAGGAACATGCACAATGGTCCATGTTTAACTAAAAGCAGAAGAAAACGGCGATCAAGAAATGGGAGGAAGACAAGGTTTCAAAGCAGAGAGATAAGGTTGAGTGAAACAATGTACGAAATGTTTCTAAACATCTCTGTTTCTGGCCACAATTTTGTTTTCTCTATTAATTTAAAAGAACTTGCTGAAAAACATAACCAAAAATGAAACCAGATATTTTCCACCACGTTTTGAAAGACAACAATTCGAAGTCTCTCTAATAATAATGATACAGATTTTTAAGACAAGTAACCACAAAGAGACAAGAATCAAGAAGAGGAAGAAATGGGCCGAGTAAAACTTGTCTCAATGAATTATACAGAAGAAGAGAGGAAGATGCAGAAATTAACACTTTGCATAAGCTATAGAGTTAATGGATCAGATCCTATTTTTTTGTCTGGAAATTAAAATCCTAATTAACACATACATCAGGATTTACATTGACAAGACGCGTGTCCCCTACAGTGATCTTTTATTGCTCCAGTGACGGTCACAAAGAACCACGTAACCATTTGAGGTTTTATTCGTAAAATTGATGAATATTCCCACTTGAGGCTTTTCTTGGTTTCTAAGGTTTCTTTTCAATAATTACTGTAAGTAACAACACAACAAATCCTTCCTTATTGTCAACGCATCACCGTGTCTTGTATGTAAAGAAACTAATTAGTGAAGTTATATCTCGTTCCCTCTCTACAGAACTTAGATTTTGGGAGTACACAAAACAAATGACCATAAGTCTAACTAAAGCACAAAATAGGGTTAGTTACTAATAAAGGAGACCATACTTAATTTAACTGTAAAATGATACTACCTAATCAATAAAGAAGCAAAAGACGACCGCAAATTTCTGTGGAAGAAGGCGAGCAATGACAATTCTAAGCAGAGATGCCTGAAAAATGAAATACTTTTTCATCAACTGAGATGCTCTGTTTTTTCAAATAAATTCACACAAAAGAAAAATGAGTGACATCATTTTTCCAGAATACGACCAAGTAGCAAAGAAGTAGGCAGAGTGAAAATCTGCCTTGGTGAATCATACATATGAACACAGAAAGATGCAGAACACTACACAATATCACTTCCTTCGAATCTGTCTAAACAATTAGGGATTTGATCCAAGTGACTTGTAGTCATCAGAAACTCAACCTCGGAAAACACTTTTCTGTTGTCGTGTTCAAAAGAATATGGATTCAACTGCCACCAACGAATGCCTTGGAAGACACGGTGATAGCTAGATTAGGGCACATATTAGTTTTAATCCTAAAATAAATTACGCTGATAAGAACTCATAACGAAACAAACGGCCCAACTCGGTCCGACCCAAATAAGACGGACTTTTTTTTCTCTCGTTTTAGTGGATCGAGCCCGACGATAGTGTTAAGGAAACGAGTTTTGATTTTTGTTACTCTTAGACCAAACATATGTTAGGTTTAATAGAGTCTAACGTAAATAACCAGACATAAGCTGTTTACCAAAAAAGATACTGTTTAGTGTTTACTAATTTAGTAAACTTAAAATTTTCAGTTAAGGCCAAAACTTATCTTATTTTCCGATTCTATCTCAATTTTCGAATTTCTACGATTGGAGCCCCCAAGACTAAAATCAAAACGTATATTTGTGGAAGCTTATTTGGTTACATTACACTCTATTACATGTTTCATATCACAAATCAACCAAAAAGGAGAGAAAATAAACTTTGATGACGGACAGAGGGAGAGAACAAAAGAGTTTAATATGGTTAGATTAAGGGTGAACAAGAAACCTCTTTATACTCTGTTTTCACCTTATAAAAAAGTTGCCGGCAGAAGAAAATGTCAATATAGTGGGCGGATCATTGATTGAAATCCTCGATAAAATGTATTTTCTAGGTCACTTGTGAAGCAAGTAAGCAGGCGCTGAAGCCAAAACCCTATAATCCATGTTGAGGGGAAACAGAGTTCACAAGAGACTCTCTAGATGAATCGGAGGTCAACCAAAAATATGAATTTAGCAGAAACAGAACAAAATAACTCATGTGTTTTGGCTATATATATTAGGGAGGGTATATATTCTATGATAGTTTTAGTCGTCGTCGTGATCGATGTAGGAGCGGAGGAGCATGGTGGTGCAGCGGCGGAGTATATAAAGACGGGCACGATGCTGTTTCACCAGCGAAGAGCATTTGGTGGTGAAGCTATTCCGGTTTTTGGAATTAGGGGTTTTTGTAACACCCGTCTCATCCTCTCCCGGGAACGGCGTGCCACGTGTAACATCCGTCTCACCCTTTCTCGGGAACGGCATGTTACCAAAAATAACTCCAATAAATAAACGTCCACTTTTATTAAATAACAATCCGATAAATCCGATAAACCACAATAAATCCAACATAAATCCATAACACAATTGTTTTATTAAAATCACGATTAAAATGCGGAAAACGATAATCAATCCCAAAATAACACCCCGACACGTCAAGTACCAACTACTCGCCAGGCTCACCTGAAAGGGAAAAAGAGGGGGGTGAGCAACAGGGGAGTCGCTCAGTGAGGTATGGGATGCTAATCCACATGTCACTGACTCCGGTCTAAGAAACTAATCACAAAACAGCACAGAACCAAACATGAACAAACACAGCACCTACAGTGCTCAACCAACAGACAAATGCCCTACTATTGGATAGTGTCCAATCACACCCTCACCCGCGAGGTAACCACGGGCCAGTGCCCAATCTCATCCTCCAACGAGGTCAATTATGGGATAGTGCCCAATCACACCGCCCGGATGACGATTATCGATCTAAATGTGCAGGGCAACAGATCGATTACGGATTACCCTCACCCCGAACCCTCACACAATGCGACGCGATACAGAAGTCCATCTCTGTACCCTCGCTAACATATATCCATATAATTATATACTTATATATATAGCAAACACTTAACATAAACAGTATGAACAAACAGTTGGGTTGAATCATCTATTTTTCCTATGTCCAATTTAAACAAACAAACTATCTAGACTCGATCATAGAAACAAATCACATTTAGTTACTACACTATCCGTAACTAGAATCCTCAAACCAAAAACAGAAGTTTGCAGAATAGCCCTCACCTTAGCAACGCTGAAAACTGCTGTTTCTGGACTTCAAACGCTTAATCCGACTCTGGATCTGAAACCAGCACGAAAAATGGAGTCAGACGGCTTTCGAACGGGAAAAAGCGGTTTTCGGGTCAACCAGTCAAAGTCAACGGTCAACCCCGAAAAGTCAACGGTCAACGGTCAACAGTCAACCCGGTCAAACCAGTTCGGTTAAGCTAAACCAGAAATCAATTTCAAAAAAATCGAACCGGTTAACCTAAACCGAAAATCAATTGATTTAAACCAATCGGTTTACCTAAACCGGAACCAAATTGATTTTAACCGAATTAAACCGACCGGTTAACCTAAACCGGCCGGCGCGAAAATTCCGGCGACTGCTTACCGGAAAAGTCGCCGGCGGCAACGGCGGCGGACGGCGGCGGGCGGCGGCGACACGGCGGCTCCGGCGACCGGCGGCGGCGCGTGAGACTCACGCGCGGAAGACTCGGCGGCGCGTGGAGGCGCGTGGACGTCACGCGCGTCCTTTGACCGGCGCGTGGCAGCGCGTCGTGGCTCGACTCCGGCAACGGTTGGTCTCTCCGGCTTCGTCTCGTCGAGACGAATCCGATGGTGGCCTTGGATTTCCGAGATTCAAAGCGGTTAGGGAGAAATCTTGAAAATACAAAACGGACCGAAAACAAGAGCTTGCGAAACCGGATTTCTGAGTTACCTTCGGCTTAACTCGGCGGTTACTCGGTCGATCTTGGCTCGGGAGACGGTCGGCGGCGGTTCGACGGTGGTGCACACTCCGGCTCGGGATTTTGGCAGCGGTTCGGTACTCGGGAGAGTTTTATAAAAATAAAGAAGAAATGAGTTGTATTTATAGAGAATGAGGGAGAGGGTACATTAGGGTTAGGGTTGGGCTTCGGATTGGGCCTCGGGCTGGGCTTTAATTTCGTAATGGGCCTAGCCCAAAAATTTTGGGTCGTTACAATTCTCCCCCACTTACAAGGAATTCGTCCTCGAATTCTGATCCCGACTCGCTTGTCCGATACCATCCTTAAACAGCTCTGGGTAGTCTGCCCTCATCTCAGCCTCGGGTTCCCAAGTGTCTTCCTAAAGCCCGTCTCTCTCCCAACGAACCCTGACCTTTACCACCATATTTTCCTGTACGTCTTTTTCTTGACGCTCCAAAATTTCAACTGGTCGACTCAGTACAGACAGATTCTTACGGAGATTAACCGGCTAATGCTGTAAAATCAGCCCTGGCTCTCTGACAACCTTCCTCAACACAGCCACATGAAACACACCATGGAAGTCTGACAGCTCTGTCGATAAATCTAAACGATAGGCTACTGCTCCAATCCGCTCAGTAATAGGGTACGACCCCATGTTCCTCGGCTTAAGCTTCTTTAGCTTTCGTGTCTTAGCATTTCCCTGAAATGGCCAACACTTGACCAACCCGAACACACGAAGCTATGCGAAGCTCCTGTGTCAAACAGCGTATACGCTGCCCTGCCCCCAAGAACAACTGATCCTAAACGAGTTGCTAGCTAAGAGCGAACCTTACAAAAGACTAACCACAAAACAATAACAAGAGAAAAGTTAAAAGTTACATACCAGCTATCGGTTCTGCTCCCTGGTATTCCGCGATATCAAACACACGCGGAGCGGTGGCTTGACGCTTAGGCGGCGGTGGCGGAAGTACATCTCCCATCCTCTTGGGGCACTCCCTGGAGAAATGACCTAGCTGGCCACAACTAAAGCAGGTCCTCTGGCCAACTGCTGGTGGTGCTGGTGATGCGGTCTGTCTGAAAACTGGTGCAGCCACTGCCTTACCCCGACAGTCCCTCGTCATATGACCAACTCGTCCACAGGAAAAACACTTTACGCACTCCCCAAAATGGTGGCGGTGGCAGCGGAAACAACGCGGTGGTCCTGACTGTACCACTGGTCTCCTCTGTGTCTCTGGAGCCTTTTCGAACCTCTGCTGCGAGATCCTGCTGAGCTTCTGTTCCTCTGCGAGACCCATCTCCTGAATGGCAGCCTTCTCTACCAGCTCCATCATGCTGTGATAATCCCTCACTGCACAGCGGTTGAGAATCTCCACTCGCAACCCCTTCATAAACCGCCTGACGAGCTCCTGCTCATCCATATAACGCCCAAGGATCCTGCGAAGACGGCTAAACTCGAGCTCGTACTCTCGGACTGTCATATTGCCCTGTCGAATATCCTGGAAGGCATTCTCCTTCTCATCCATGGCCTCTCGAGGGAAGTACTTACGGGTGAACTCCCTCATGAAATCATCATATGTCAGCTCAAAACGACCACGTGCCCCCTCAACAACTGCCTCCCACCAAGCAAGGGCATCATCTCTCAAATACTAAATAGCCAAATCTAGACGGTACTCAGCTGGGCACCTCATATGATCAAGGTTGCGCTCTAACTGCCTCCTCTAGTTATCCACAACAGTAGCATCCATAACTCCTCCAAACCGATCCAGCCCCATGTCCTTCATCTGCCTCATCAGCTCCCAATATGAAGGACCCTCTCTGACCCTGGCAGGTGGTGGTGGCGGGAATGGGTCACGATCAACAGGTTCGTGAATAACACGATGAACCTCCTCTGCGGCCTGCTCTCTACCCATCTGACCTCTGAACCTCTCTCGGTACAACCTCAGCTCCTCCAATAACTCCGCATGACCCGCAGCCTGCTCTGCTCCCTGCCCAACAACTGGTGGTAACACCCGTCTCATTCTCTCCCGGGAACGGCGTGCCACGTGTAACATCCGTCTCACCCTTTCTCGGGAACGGCATGTTACCAAAAATAACTCCAATAAATAAACGTCCACTTTTATTAAATAACAATCCGATAAATCCGATAAACCACAATAAATCCAACATAAATCCATAACACAATTGTTTTATTAAAATCACGATTAAAATGCGGAAAACGATAATCAATCCCAAAACAACACCCCGACATGTCAAGTACCAACTACTCGCCAGGCTCACCTGAAAGGGAAAAAGAGGGGGGTGAGCAACAGGGGAGTCGCTCAGTGAGGTATGGGATGCTAATCCACATGTCACTGACTCCGGTCTAAGAAACTAATCACAAAACAGCACAGAACCAAACATGAACAAACACAGCACCTACAGTGCTCAACCAACAGACAAATGCCCTACTATTGGATAGTGTCCAATCACACCCTCACCCGCGAGGTAACCACGGGCCAGTGCCTAATCTCATCCTCCAACGAGGTCAATTATGGGATAGTGCCCAATCACACCGCCCGGAGGACGATTATCGATCTAAAGGTGCAGGGCAACAGATCGATTACGGATTGCCCTCACCCCGAACCCTCACAAATGCGACGCGATACAGAAGTCCATCTCTGTACCCTCGCTAACATATATCCATATAATTATATACTTATATATATAGCAAACACTTAACATAAACAGTATGAACAAACAGTTGGGTTGAATCATCTATTTTTCCTATGTCCAATTTAAACAAACAAACTATCTAGACTCGATCATAGAAACAAATCACATTTAGTTACTACACTATCCATAACTAGAATCCTCGAACCAAAAACAGAAGTTTGCAGAATAGCCCTCACCTTAGCAACGCTGAAAACTGCGGTTTCTGGACTTCAAAAGCTTAATCCGACTCCGGATCTGAAACCAGCACGAAAAATCGAGTCAGACGGCTTTCGAACGGGAAAAAGCGGGTTTCGGATCAACTAGTCAAAGTCAACGGTCAACCCCGAAAAGTCAACGGTCAACGGTCAACAGTCAACCCGGTCAAACCGGTCAAACCAGTTCGGTTAAGCTTAACCGGAAATCAATTTCAAAAAAATCGAACCGGTTAACCTAAACCGAAAATCAATTGATTTAAATCAACCGGTTTACCTAAACCGGAACCAAATTGATTTTAACCGAATTAAACCGACCGGTTAACCTAAACATGCCGGCGCGAAAATTCCGGCGACGGCTTACCGGAAAAGTCGCCGGCGGCAACGGCGGCGGCTCCGGCGGACGGCGGCGGCTCCGGCGACCGGCGGCGGCGCGTGAGACTCGGCGGCGCGTGGACTTTACGCGCGTCCTTTGACCGGCGCGTGGCAGCGCGTCGTGGCTCGGCTCCGGCAACGGTTGGTCTCCCCGGCTTCGTCTCGTCGAGACGAATCCGATGGTGGCCTTGGATTTCCGAGATTCAAAGCGGTTAGGGAGAAATCTTGAAAATACTATACGGACCGAAAACAAGAGCTTGCGAAACCGGATTTCTGAGTTACCTTCGGCTTAACTCGGCGGTTACTCGGTCGATCTTGGCTCGGGAGACGGTCGGCGGCGGTTCGACGGTGGTGCACACTCCGGCTCGGGATTTTGGTAGCGGTTCGGTACTCGGGAGAGTTTTATAAAAATAAGGAAGAAATGAGTTGTATTTATAGAGAATGAGGGAGAGGGGACATTAGGGTTAGGGTTGGGCTTCGGATTGGGTCTCGAGCTGGGCTTTAATTTCGTAATGGGCCTAGCCCAAAAATTTTGGGTCGTTTTATTTGCCGGAAATTCAGCCATGGGTAGAATTAAACTGATGATTTTAATTAGTGAGGATATAGCTATATATACACACCTCTGATCTCGAATATGTATATACATACAAAATGCAGCTAATGATAAGAGCCAGAAAGAGTTTCACGTAGACCAAGAATCGTTGATTTTCTTGGATACGAAGGAAACTGAAGGGACTGAACATGGTCTGATTTTGGTGTCGACAAAATCCATGGATTTGCCCGAGATGGAATATCTTCCGCCGTTCGAGGACACACTTATCAGTTTCAACATATCAGTTATTAAAATATTTTTATCATATTCACTATATCTATCACACACTTATTAGTTACAACATATCCGTTATTAAAAAACAAACCAATGTTTCAAACTTTGTATGTCTATCATAAACTTTGGCTTCCGCGCTTTCTTAAAACTTTTTTTTACTCTTTTATATTCTATTAATTGTTTTTTTTTATCGAGTAGTCTAGTTGATGTTCGATGTATGTCAATGATATTTGTCGACTGTCAACAAAGAAGTTTCTAGGAAGATATGTGTACAGATTATTTCTATCTTTCCTCACTTTTTTTGCCTCGAACAAGGTATATATGTTCCTGTAAGATAGGCCTAAATCCCCATCGATTCGAACATAAGAGATATGCTCAAAAGCTCAAAAGTGGAGCAACTCAATTTATTTTGGTTTGAATGTTTGAATTTTTTTTTCTTTCATATATCTCTTTTTCCTCTATTTAACTTTCTCTTCTTTTTTTTTTTTCCTTTATGAATTATGACTGATTTATTATATTTGATCAATTTCAAATTAAATTTGTATACTCGAGTTTCATTTTAAGTTATGTTTTCACTAAATTCAGAAATTTTTTTTTGTTAACTTGAAATCCAGTTAAAAATACTAAATTAATAATATAAATCCCAATCAAAACCAAGTATAATCAACACAAAAGAGTTTCAATAGCACAACATTTTCTGCTCAATTTCATCATATTATTCTGTATTTAGGAAACAAATAACAATTGGAATCATCACGATTCTTAGTTGGAGAGAGCAATCACATTTTTTATTGGTACTTATAGGAAGTCTATATGCGGTTAAAAGTTAAAAATAAAACCGTATGTAACAGTACAAAAATAAATCTCTGATTTTGTTAAATTATATTAATCCCTAAATTTATTAGCTTTCTAAATGTTTATTGGCTTTTCCCTTACCTCTATATTCTGATTCTTGGTTTCTAACTTTCTACTACAGTGAGAGTTGAAAAGAAGAGTTTAGAGTACTTTATGAAAATCGATCCAAAGTTCGATTTTCAACACGAGGAACATGCACAATAGTCCGTGTTAACTAACATATAAAGGACGATCAAATAATACATGGGAAGAAGACAAATTTTCAATCAGAGAGATAGGGGATGAGTGAACCAACGTACGAATGATTTTCAACATCTCTGCTTCTGCCCACATCTTTCTTTGTACAACTTACTAAAAACAAGAACAAAATGATTTCCACTTTAACCAAAACAAAAAATGATTCCCACCACGTTTTTACAAGAAAACAAATGAGCGACGACAATTCAAAATTAAAAACAGCCTTACAAGTCAAGTAATATAAGCACAATTAAAAACAGCCATATAGGGAATTGTTTTCATCTTTTAGTATTATGTATATCTTTCGAAATGCTAATTTCCGTGCTGACAGGTTTGCGAAATGTGTAAGAGCACGCGGTTCTTGTTTTTTCATGTAAGTCCGTCGGTTCCCGATTGACTCTCTTTAAAAGTGAGTAGAAGAGAGTCAACTCCGATAACATAATATATGAGGTTTGCCGGAAAACAAAATTATATAAGCACAATTATAAAGACTTCCATATCCAGAAATAATTTAGCATACCAGTGCCCCATTAATTTCCCATTGACAAATCATGTTATTAGAGATGTAGCATGTTATATATATAGACTTCCATTGGATGTATAACATATGGAAATTTATGTATAGTTCAATCTCCCTCTTTGTACCGAATTTGATTTTGGGAGTTCACAAAGGACCATAAGCCTGAAATTAGAGAGCACACAACATGGCTAGTTACTAAAATGATCAGAATTAATTCAACTGTAAACCAATGCTCTGTGATTGATTACAATATTCTCTAAAATTTGTATTTGTGATTTGCTTTGTTTTGAATGGATACTATATTTCACTATTTTTCTATGCTTTGTATATATATCATGATCAGATCTAATCAAAACGAATATTGAATCGAACGTTATAATTTGTTAGCAGGGTCATTGACAAGCCCGGCCAGTTTCCTAATAAAGCACTAGAAAAACATAATTTTACTTTATTTATAGTGCAGGTATTAATTATCTCAACCCATTATTTTTGGCCATAGACGAGTCTCACGCTTCACATAACATGATTTTGACTAGTTGACTAGTAGAAAGGGAACATCCTTAGACCTAACTTCTCAACGCGAGAAGTAGAAGTAGTAGCCGTAGTAGCATCATCAACCTTTTTGAATTTGACGACTAAGGTCTTAGCTTTATCATTAGTGAGAACTAGTTGGGGTGCTTTAAACCAAGCCCCTGGGATGGCTCCAACCGTTCCTGCTCCGGTAAAGCTGGTCAACTTGTAAGTGTTTGCTCCTGTTCCGGCTTTTTCAATTGTAAACTGGCTATTTCGTTCCCGTGGTGTACCACCTATGATAATTGCTGGCTCCTTGGGAGCCGATGAGGAATCATCGACTTTCCATATTTTGGAAAACTCGTTGCAGACCGGCCAGATGTTGGACTGGAATTCGATATTTACAACGGAAGATGTCGTAACAACTTCTACTACGCCGAGTGGTAATGCAAAGCTAACCGGTAGGCCCGGTTGGTATGGAAGAAGTGTTTGGGTGATGCCAAGTGGACAAAAGGGAAGTACTGTAATGGCGGCTGGGACAAGACCACCTCCGTTGTTACTCTCGGTCTTAACCGGTTGGATGAAATATTGTTGACCGGGTTTAAGTGAATTTCCGGCGGTGTCCTTCACCGGTTCTTGTCCTTGGATGCAGACAGCTGCAGCCAACAGGAGAGTGATGAGAAAAGAGACCACTGAAGATTTCTTCATTGTGATTGTTTTCTGTCTTTAGGGTTTGATGTTTCTTTTTTTTTTTTGTTTGAGTGAGTTGAGTTGTAGAAATCAAACATTGTGTCGGTATTTATAGGAAGTTTTTGCGGTTAAATTTAAAACCGTGTTTGACAGTAAAAAGAAAAGATTAATCTCTCATTTTTGTTCAATAAAACCTTACATTTATCAACTTAAATATTTCTTGGCTTTTTCCTCATTTCAAATTCTCATTATCAAATATCAAATGATTCTGGAAATAAAAAATCATCTCGTGATGGATTGGTTCAAAAGCGGAAAAAAGGACGAACAATATATGGGTGGAAGACAAGGATTCAAAGCAGAGAGATGGGGATGAGTGAAATAACGTACGAAATTATTCGTAAAATGAATGATTATTCCCAATGTTTATAATTGTATATCATATTATAAGATTAGCTTTTCTTGGCTACAACAATAACCTTTTTCTAGGGTTTTATTTTCTACATACATGTAAACGATGACTGTAATTAACAACACAACAACTCCTTTGTAATACAGTTGGAGGACTGTAAAGAAATAAAAGTCCCAATCTATGATATTGTTCGATTTATATTCTTTACTCTTTTATATTCTATTAATAATTTTTTTTTTATCGAGTAGTCTAGTTGATGTTCGATATATGTCAACGATATTTGTCGACTGTCAACAAAAAAGTTTCTAGGAAGATATGTGTACAGATTATTTCTATCTTTCCTCACTTTTTTTGCCTCGAACAAGGTATATATGTTCCTGTAAGATAGGCCTAAATCCCCATCGATTCGAACATAGGAGATATGCTCAAAAGCTCAAAAGTGGAGCAACTCAATTTATTTTGGTTTGAATGTTTGAATTTTTTTTTTCTTTTCATATATCTCTTTTTCCTCTATTTAACTTTCTCTTCTTTCTTCTTTTTTTTTTTTTTTTTTTTTTTTTTTTTTTTTTTTTTTGACTTTATGACTGATTTATTATATTTGATCAATTTCAAATTAAGTTTGTATACTCGAGTTTCATTTTAAGTTATGTTTTCACTAAATTCAGAATTTTTTTTTTGTTAACTTGAAATCCAGTTAAAAATACTAAATTAATAATATAAATCCCAATCAAAACCAAGTATAATCAACACAAAAGAGTTTCAATAGCACAACATTTTCTGCTCAATTTCATCATATTTTTATCTTTATTTAGGAAACAAATAACAATTGGAATCATCACGATTCTTAGTTGGAGAGAGCAATCACATTTTTTATTGGTACTTATAGGAAGCCTATATGCGGTTAAAAGTTAAAAATAAAACCGTATGTAACAGTACAAAAATAAATCTCTGATTTTGTTAAATTATATTAATCCCTAAATTTATTAGCTTTCTAAATGTTTATTGGCTTTTTCCTTACCTCTCATATTCTGATTCTTGGTTTCTAACTTTCTACTACAGTGAGGGTTGAAAAGAGGAGTTTAGAGTATTCTATGGAAATCGATTCAGATCCTGTTCGTTTGCCTGTTGCTGGCGACAGAAATCAGCGACAACGATCAAAAGTTGTTCATAATTTTCAGTTGCTAAAATTTTCAGCGATCAGCCGCTGCGATTGGTTGCTAGATTCAGCGACAGACAAACGAACAACATAGCGACCAAAAATATTTAAATTTTTTTTAAAAAATTAAATTAATTAAAAATGAAATTAAATATAATCAAAACTAAATCTAATTAAACTTAATTTAAATAATATATAATTAAATAAAGTTATACAAAATTAAATTAAATTAGATTCAAATAAATCAAATTAAATATAATCTAAATAAAATTATATTAACTATATTAAATTAAATTAAATTAAATCAAATTAAATTATTAAATGTAATTAAATCAAATTACATCTAAATAAATGAAATTAATTAAAATAAATAAAATTTAATAAAATTAAAGTAAATAAAATATTTTATTAATTATTTGATAACACAACGACCAACAACAGTCAAACGAAAAACACAGCGACAGTCGTCAGCGACAGATAAACGAACATCACAGCGACAATCGCCAGCAACAGACAAACGAACAACATATGCTGTCGCTAGTCGCTGGTCGCTGGTCGCTGTCGCTAGTCACTGTAGCTGGATTCAACGACAGGCAAACGAACAGACTCTCAAAATTTGATTTTCAACATGAGGAACATGCACAATAGTCCGTGTTAACAAATAATTCATGGGAAGAAGACAAATTTTCAATCAGAGAGATAGGGATGAGTGAACCAACGTACGAATGATTTTCAACATCTCTGCTTCTGCCCACATCTTTCTTTGTATAACTTACTAAAAACAAGAACAAAATGATTTCCACTTTAACCAAAACAAAAAATGATTCCCACCACGATTTTACAAGAAAACTAATGAGCGACGACAATTCAAAATTAAAAACAGCCCTACAAGTCATGTAATATAAGCACAATTATAAAGACTTCCATATCCAGAAATAATATAGCATACCAGTGCCCCATTAATTTCCCATTGAAAAATCATGTTATTAGAGATGTAGCATGTTATATATAGACTTCCATTGGATGTATAACATATGGAAATTTATGTATAGTTCAATCTCCCTCTTTGTACCGAATTTGATTTTGGGAGTTCAAAAAGGACCATAAGCCTGAAATTAGAGAGCACACAACATGGCTAGTTACTAAAATGATCAGAATTAATTCAACTGTAAACCAATGCTCTGTGATTGATTACAAGATTCTCTAAAATTTGTATTTGTGATTTGCTTTGTTTTTAATGGATACTATATTTCACTAATTTCTATGCTTTGTACATATATCATGATCAGATCTAATCAAAACGAATATTGAATCGAACATAACGAATAATATCATCTATCTTGATTATTCAAGTTGTATTATTCTTTTCCCCTAATATTATAATTTGTTAGCAGGGTCATTGACAAGCCCGGCCAGTTTCATAATGAAGCCCTAGAAAAACATAATTTTACTTTATTTATGGTGCGGGTATTAATTATCTCAACCCATTATTTTTGGCCATAGACGAGTCTCACGCTTCACATAACATGATTTTGACTAGTTGACTAGTAGAAAGGGAACATCCTTAGACCTAACTTCTCAACGCGAGAAGTAGAAGTAGTAGCCGTAGTAGCATCATCAACTTTTTTGAATTTGACGACTAAGGTCTTAGTTTTATCATTAGTGAGAACTAGTTGGGGTGCTTTAAACCAAGCCCCTGGAGCCCCTGGGATGGCTCCAACCGTTCCTGCTCCGGTAAAGCTGGTCAATTTGGGGTGATTTCATCAATATTATCAATTAACCAAGTATCCTCGCAACATCAGATTATGATTTGATAAAAACAGTACATAAGTAGGTGATCAGTCCATAAATATCCCTTTGTATACATATACCAGAAAATTGATATCCAAATTATGTTGGGATGATAAAAGTAGTAGTATCAAGAAGAATTTTCTGGTTTCACATAAAATTATGTTTTTCTTTTCTTTTCTTTCGTATCAATATATAACCAGAAATGACTTAACCGGTCATGCCAAATAATCGATAAACTTCTGTTTTATCATAACACTTATCTTTATAATTTTAGTATAGTACAATTCATATAATCCATGCGATATTCGGGTTTGTACGGAAATTATACATAAACAATTCAATGTTAACAACAGGTAGTACTTGCAGAGATAGTACAAAGAGACAATGCATAATTAACAATGGTATATCATCCATACAACAATCAATATATTTCACCAAACGAGGTCAATTGACAAGTATGTATATAATTTCGTATATGATCGAAAACAAACAATCAGCAAACAATAATATAGTTTTAATGCAAACTTATGTTTGTGAAAAATCAGAATAAACTGTTCTGTGCAAAATCCGGGTTGGAATCATGTCTGTGAAAAAATCGTTTATGTGCAAAAATCGGATTTTACAGAACTAAAATAGGATAAAATAAAGTTGTGCAAGATTCGGGTAAAATAAAGTGGTGCAAAATTAGGGTTAAACCATGAAACAAAATTCAATTCAAACACATAAAAACACTACAGATCCTTTAACCAAAATATTCGTGCAATTTTATGGTAAAACGATTTTCATGTTCAAATCCAAAATTTTCTACGAAATTTAAACTAACGGCACACCAACAATTAAAGTTTTACTAATACGTTTTCAAAGAAGCATCAAATCTTTATGTTTATAAAAGTATGAAAGAGTACTTATCTTTCAATCGGAGATATCATCCTAAGAGATCCAAAATAGAGATGAAGTCCGTGATGAAAATTATTTGCTTAGTTGTCCATACCAAATCCTTCGTTTCAAAATCAATAAGAAACGTCTAGCGATTCATAATAAAGTAAGAAGAAATATGAATATATTAAGTATTAGACAATTACATGAAAACAACAATTACAAACAAGGCGTATTATTGATAATCAATTAACTTATATGTGTAGAACATAGGTGAAACAGATCTGTTAAGAAATAATCAAGTGCAGATTCGTGTGAAAATCGGGTTCGTGCGAGATAATACATAAAACAATCCAGAATCAACAACATATAATCCGTGCATAAATCGGTTCACATAAACACATATCAACATTAACAGAAGATAATTTGTACATAAATCATACAAAAATACAGGTACAATTGATAACAGATAATCCGTGCATAATTCGTACAAAAAAATATGAACGGAAAACTTATCTTGATGACTTAGGATTCTGATTGCTCAGTCGGTTAGGTTTCATACTGATAACGTGTTATGAACAAAAAAATTTAGGGACTTGTTTCTCTCTGTTATTAATCTATTCCACAAGATACAACATATATATAGGGATACAACATTAGGGTTTAGTTTAGATATCAAGTCTTCTAGAATCTACTAATAGGCCTATAATGGGCATCCATATAAGAATGAATATTATTCATAACAAACCCATTATTTTTAGCCATGGAAGAGTTTCATGCTTTACATAACATGATTTTGACTATAGTTGACTAGTAGAACGGGAACATCCTCAGACCTAACTTCTCAATCCGGGAAGTAGAAGGAGTAGCCGCAGTAGCATCATCAACCTTTTTGAATTTGACGACTAAGGTCTTATCATTGTCATTGGTGAGAACTAGTTGTGGTGCCTTTAACCAAGCCCCTGGAATGGCTCCAACGGTTCCTGCTCCGGTAAAGCTGGTCAACTTGTAAGTGTTTGCTCCAGCTTCAGCTTTCTCAATCTTAAACTGGCTGTTTGATGCCCGCGGTGTACCACCGATGAGAATTGCTGGTTCATCGGGAGTGGAAGAGGAATCATCGACTTTCCATAACTTGGAAAACTCGTTGCAGACAGGCCAAATGTTGGACTGGAACTCGATATTTACAATGGATGATGTCGTAACAACTTCTTGAATTCCAAGTGGTAATGCAAAGCTAACCGGTAGGCCTAGTTGGTACGGAAGGAGTGTTTGGATGATACCAAGTGGACAAAAGGGAAGTACTCAGTGGCGGATCTAGAATCAATTTCTAGTGGGGTCAATATGTTATATGAAGAGAAAATGAAGGAGTTGAACATATTTTAATGGGGTCAAACTAAAAAATTTTAAGCATTTTCTTTGATTTATTTCTAATTTTTAATACCAAATTAGTTAAAATTCAAAAGTTATTGGGGTCAAGTGACCCCACTTCCACCAACGTAGCTCCGCCCCTGGAAGTACTGAAATAGCGGCTGGGACAAGACCACCTCCGTTGTTACTCTCGGTCTTAATCGGCTGGATGAAGTATAGTTGACCCGGTTCAAGTGCATTTCCGGTGGTGTCTTTCACCGGTTCACTTCCTTGAATGCAGACAGCTGCAGCCAAGAGGAAAGTGATGAGAAAAGAGACTACTGAAGGTTTCTTCATTTTGTGATTGTTTTGTGTTTTTAGGGTTTGAGTGATTTGAGTTGCGGAGAGCTAACATATACTGTTATCGGTATTTATAGGAATCTTCTGCGGTTAAAAACGAACTCCCATTTTTGTTAAGTAAAACTCTATTAGATAGTATGATGTGGTTCACACATATTTGGTTTAGTGAAAACCGGTTTGTACCGGAGAATTGACTAATGTATATAAACTCTTTGTAAAGCTTCATTTACATTTAACAGAAAACATATGACTGACGTTATTTCAAAGAAAACGTATGACTGACGGCAATCAAATAAAGAGAATCTCAAAAATAGTATGACTGACGTTATTTCAACCTCAGATCTTCTAACACATATGACTGACGTTATTTCAAAGAACACCTTGCATAATCTACAAGTAGTGAACCGTGTCCGAATTAATACATACGACATCAAGATACAAGTCCCCTACTTGAGAAACACGTAACCTCTTGAGCGTTTTATTCCTCCCGTTGTTTAAATTATAAGATGTGCTTTTACTTGGCTGTAACGATTGACTCTTTTAAAGGGTTTTCTACATAAATATATACCATGACTGTAGTTAACAACACAATAATTCCGTTTATAATCGAATTGGAGGATTGAAAATGTCATAACCTAGGTCCCCAGTCCTATCATATTATCCATGGTTATCATGCTCATCACCGTAAAGACACCAATTAGTGAATTTCAATTTCTTTTTCTCTCTCAACAAAAAATTGATTTTGGGAGAGCTCACTTTTAAAAACTATAATGAGATCAAAATTAATTTTTTTTTGTAATAAACGGTTATATGTGAAAAATATATAATAAACAATTATGATAAAAAGATTCACTTCGTAAATCATTTTTCTGTTTTTTTTTTCTTTCTAATATTAAATATGCTTTGTTACATAGATTTACAAGAGACAACAATATCTTTTGATGTTTTCATAAGGAGAACACATATTAATTAACTTCATACTTGTATATTACTTGTGATCGATGTTATTTGATAAATAACCATTCTTAAAAATTTATATCATAATTGATTTCATGAAAGTTTTATCATTATTTTTCTTGGTAGAAGGCTTATTGAAAATCCCGTTCATAGTCGTAATAAAGCGCTAGAAAGCATAATTGTTTTTTTTTATTCATGGATAGTAAGAACATGGTTGCGGGTATTATATATCTCAACCCATTATTTTTGGCCTTGGACGAGTCTCAGGCTTTTTAGTACATGATTTTTACCAGTTGACTAGTAGAAAGGGAACATCCTTAGACCTAACTTCTCGACCCGAGAAGTAGAAAAAGAAGTAGTGGCCGTAGTAGCATAATCCACCTTGCTGAATTTGACGAGTAAGGTCTTTGCATTGTCATTGGTGAGAATTAGTTGTGGTGCACTTAACCAAGCCCCTGGGATGGCTCCAACGGTTCCGGTTGGTAATCTTGTAAGTGTTTGCTACTGCCCCTTCTCCACCTTTCTCAATCTTAAACCAACTATTTTCTCATGTCGTTTACCACCGATGAGAATCGCAGGCTCTTTGGGAGCCGATGAGGAAACATCGACTTCCCAGAACTTGGAAAATTCGTTGCAGACCGGCCAGATGTCGGACTTGAATTCGATATTTACAGCTAAAGATTTCTTAACGAACTTTTCCATTAGGGCGTATGGTAACGTGAAGCTAACCGGTAGGCCTGGTTGGAACGGAAGGAGTGTTTGGGTGATGCCAAGTGGACAAAAGGGAAGTATATTAGTGGCGGCTGGGACAAGACCACCTCCGTTGTTACTTTCGGTTTTCACCGGCTGGATGAAGTAGTATAACTGGATTCCCGTCGGTGTCCTTCACCTCTTCCGGATGTTGTCCTTGGATGCAGACAGCTGCAGCCAACATGAGAGTGATGAGAAAAGATACTACAGAAGGTTTCTTCATTGTGATTGTTTTGTGTGTTTTTAGCTAGGATTTGAGTGAGTTGAGTTGTGCAGAGCAAGCACATTTTGTATCGGTATTTATATAAATCCTCAGCGGTAAAAACCGGGCATGACAGTAAAAAGAGAGATATCGAACTCCCATTTTTGTTTAAGTAAAACCCTAAATTTATCATCATCTAATATATAAATGTTTATTGGCTTTTTCCTCTCTGTGGTAATCAATTCAGACTTCGATTTTCAGCACGAGGAACATGCACACTGGTCCATGTTAACAAACACACACAGCAGAAAAAAGGACGATCAATAAATGGGAGGAAGACAAGGTTTCAAAAGCAGAGAGATAGGGTTGAGTGAACCAACGTACGAGATGATACTCAACATCTCTGTTTCTGGCCACAATTTGTTTTTTTCTTCTATTAATTTAAATAACTCACTAAATAAAAACCAAATATAAAACCAAATGAGTGACCACAATTCAAGATCCCTACAATAATTAACCGTAAAGCGACAAGAATCAAGAAGAGGAAGAAATGGCAGGCTGAGTAAAACTTGTTTCAGTGAATCATAAATAAGAACAGAGGAAGATGCAGAACACTACACAATATTGGTTCCTTCGAAGAGAAAAAACGAATTTGTAAGTAAAACCCTAAATTTATCAGCTATAAGTGTTTATTGGCTTTTTCCTCATGTCACAGTCTGATCCTTGGTTTCTAACGTTTTACTACAGTGGGTGGAATCGACTCTGTGGTAATCGAGTCAGACTTCAAATTTCAGCACGAGGAACATGCACAATGGTCCATGTTTAACTAACACAAAGCAGAAGAAAGCGACGATCAAGAAATGGGAGGAAGACAAGGTTTCAAAGCAGAGAGATAAGGTTGAGTGAAACAACGTACGAAATGATTCTAAACATCTTTGTTTCTGGCCACAATTTTGTTTTCTCTATTAATTTAAAAGAACTTGCTAAAAAACATAACCAAAAATGAAACCAGATATTTTCCACCACGTTTTGAAAGACAACAATTCGAAGTCTCTCTAATAATAATGATACAGATTTTTAAGACAAGTAACCACAAAGAGACAAGAATCAAGAAGAGGAAGAAATGGGCCGAGTAAAACTTGTCTCAATGAATTATACAGAAGAAGAGAGGAAGATGCAGAAATTAACACTTTGCATAAGCTATAGAGTTAATGGATCAGATCCTATTTTTTTGTCTGGAAATTAAAATCCTAATTAACACATACATCAGGATTTACATTGACAAGACGCGTGTCCCCTACAGTGATCTTTTATTGCTCCAGTGACGGTCACAAAGAACCACGTAACCATTTGAGGTTTTATTCGTAAAATTGATGAATATTCCCACTTGAGGCTTTTCTTGGTTTCTAAGGTTTCTTTTCAATAATTACTGTAAGTAACAACACAACAAATCCTTCCTTATTGTCAACGCATCACCGTGTCTTGTATGTAAAGAAACTAATTAGTGAAGTTATATCTCGTTCCCTCTCTACAGAACTTAGATTTTGGGAGTACACAAAACAAATGACCATAAGTCTAACTAAAGCACAAAATAGGGTTAGTTACTAATAAAGGAGACCATACTTAATTTAACTGTAAAATGATACTACCTAATCAATAAAGAAGCAAAAGACGACCGCAAATTTCTGTGGAAGAAGGCGAGCAATGACAATTCTAAGCAGAGATGCCTGAAAAATGAAATACTTTTTCATCAACTGAGATGCTCTGTTTTTTCAAATAAATTCACACAAAAGAAAAATGAGTGACATCATTTTTCCAGAATACGACCAAGTAGCAAAGAAGTAGGCAGAGTGAAAATCTGCCTTGGTGAATCATACATATGAACACAGAAAGATGCAGAACACTACACAATATCACTTCCTTCGAATCTGTCTAAACAATTAGGGATTTGATCCAAGTGACTTGTAGTCATCAGAAACTCAACCTCGGAAAACACTTTTCTGTTGTCGTGTTCAAAAGAATATGGATTCAACTGCCACCAACGAATGCCTTGGAAGACACGGTGATAGCTAGATTAGGGCACATATTAGTTTTAATCCTAAAATAAATTACGCTGATAAGAACTCATAACGAAACAAACGGCCCAACTCGGTCCGACCCAAATAAGACGGACTTTTTTTTCTCTCGTTTTAGTGGATAAGAGCCAGAAAGAGTTTCACGTAGACCAAGAATCGTTGATTTTCTTGGATACGAAGGAAACTGAAGGGACTGAACATGGTCTGATTTTGGTGTCGACAAAATCCATGGATTTGCCCGAGATGGAATATCTTCCGCCGTTCGAGGACACACTTATCAGTTTCAACATATCCGTTATTAAAATATTTCAACATATTTATTCGTACCGAAGTTGCAACAATAATTAATACGAATATTTTTGGAAATCGTACGGAGCGAACGCTTTTATTAACGATATGATATCGATGATTACAGAAGTCGACAACAAATACGAAAGTACGAAGTAGAAAACAGTTTTTGACTTGCATACGATTCTCTAAAAGCAATGGGCAATAAGGTTTTCGGAGAATTCTAGACTAACGGAAAAACTGAAATGACTAAACTTAACAACTTACAGAACCGTTCTAGAACATGAACATAAGGTAGACTAACCCACTGTCGTGACACTAATCTCTAAATTTGATTATTCGAAAACTAAACTATCGTTTGATATCTCCTAACCGAATTAGCATTAACAAGCGAGTTCATTGAGTTCACAATATTTCCTAACATCAACTGTCGTTGGCTAGGAGCATATTGCTCATAAACACAAGGATCAAAGAAATTCAAAATCACTTTTGGTGTATGAACTTCTCTAGGCTCAAGAATTAGTAGATCAAACTAATTCTAACATTAAGATTGTATGAAATGAAGAACTAAAAACATAAGGAAGCTTCAATCAAACAATCTAACCATCAAATCCTAAACTCCCCTATGAACCCTAAAGCAAAAACTAAAACCATAAAAGCATTCATAATGAAAAGATAAAGAGATTAAGAGTAGAATTAAGAAAACTTCTTCAATATAAGAGATTTGTGTTCTTGATGTTCTTGGTGTTCTTGAGGAAGAAAAACAAAGAGATATGATAAAAACTTAGATAAAAACATCATAATGAATGAAGTCTCTCACTTAGAGTATTTAAGTTTATTTACACACACTTTTTGGACACAAGAGTCAAGATTAAACACTATTGCTGGTCATCACAGGTGTGGATCGATCGGTCTGGTGTAGGATCGATCGATCTGGACTTGAAGATCTTGGACGTCGAGATGGGGATCGATCGGTCACCTCTTTGGATCGATCGATCCGGTTGGTCCTGGAATTCTGTGGAGAATCAGATCGATCGATCCTGGAGAGTGATTGATCGATCTCTTGTTCCTGTAATCGGCTGGAGAATTGGATCGATCGGTCGGGTCACGGATCAATCGATCTTGAGAAGCCAGTGGTCGGATGTGGTTGTGGATCGATCGGTCCAAATGATCTTCTTGCACAAATTCTCCTTATCACGATCCGAACATACTCTTTAGTGTTCTTTCTAGCAACGTTTCTGTAACTTGTACAAGACTCAAAACAAAAACGAAAATACGCGAAAACAAACAAAAACAAGACTAACAACATAAAAACGGATTAAAAACGATGTACAAAAACGTGTAAAAACACAACATATCAACTCTTATCTTTATTTAGGAAACAAATAACAATTGGAAATCATCACGATTCTTAGTTGGAGAAAGCAAACACATTTTGTAATGGTACTTATAGGAAGCCTATCCGGTTACAAGTTAAAACCAAAACTGTATGTAAAAGCACAAAGATAAATCTCTCATTTTGTTAAATTATATTAACCCCTAAGTTTTTTAGCTTTCTAAATGTTTATTGGCTTTTTCCTTACCTCTCATATTCTGATTCTTGGTTTCTAACTTTCTACTACAGTGAAGGTTGAAAAGATGGGTTTAGAGTACTCTATGGAAATTGATTCAAAGTTAGATTTTCAACACGAGGAACATGCACAATAGTCCGTGTTAACTAACATATAAAGAAGGATCAAATAATTCATGGGAAGAAGACAAGATTTCAAACAGAGAGATAGTGATGAAGTGAATCAACGTATGAATTGGAGGATTGAAAAGAAATAACCTTCAAACAAAAAGTTAAGGACCATAAGAGAGCACTAAACATGGTTAGTAAGGATATCAGAATTAATTTTACTATAAAACACAACTTATGTGTAACAAAACGAATAACTAAATATGTGACTATTTAAATCATAATTTGGATTGTTGTATATAATGATTTACAAGAGATATTAATCTCTTTTTACAGGGAAGATATAAAATCTAGTAACTCATATGCCTTTACTACAATATATGTACTAGTAAAATATGTTACTAGTCATACATGTTATTTGATAGATATTTATCCTTGAATTTATATTGTAATTGATTTTTAAAGTCGTATTATTCTTTTTTTCTTGTTAGCAGGCTCATTGACATTCCTGGCCAGTGTCATAATAAAGCGCTAGAAAACATAATTATATTTTATTTATGAAAGATACATGCGTGCGGGTATTATCTCAACCCATTATTTTTAGCCATGGAAGAGTTTCACGCTTTACATAACATGATTTTGACTACAGTTGACTAGTAGAACGGGAACATCCTCAGACCTAACTTCTCAATCCGAGAAGTAGGAGTAGTAGCCGTAGTAGCATCATCAACCTTTTTGAATTTGACGACTAAGGTCTTAGCATTGTCATTGGTGAGAACTAGTTGTGGTGCCTATAAGCCTAAGATTCAACAAAAAGTTAAGGACCATAAGCCTAAGGTTGAAAAGAAATAATCTTCCAACAAGAAAACAGTCCCAATCTATGTGATACTATATTATTTGTTTTTTTGCTTTAAAGCATGACATAGATCCGGATTTCTAAATCGGATCAAATCAAAGCGAATATCGAATCGAAGCGGATCTGATAATATATATTGTCTTTTTGATAGATATTCATTCTTGAATTTATATCTTAATTTGTTTCTAAAGTATTTTTATGATTTAATTTGTTAGCAGGCTCATTGACAAGCCCTTACTTTATTGTCATAATAAATAACATCGTAGAAAACATTTTTATTTTATTTATGGAAGTTAAGAACAAGCGTGCGGGTATTATCTCAACCCATTACTTTTGGCCATGGACGAGTCTCAGGCTTTTACATTACATGATTTTGACTAGTTGACTAGTAGAACGGAAACATCCTTAGACCTAACTTCTTAACCCGAGGTGTAGGAGTAGTAGTAGTAGCAGGATCGTCAACCTTTTTGAATTTGACGAGTAAGGTTTTAGCCTTATCATTGGTGAGAACTAGTTGTGGTGCGCCTAGCCAAGGCCCTGGCTTAGTTCCAACAGGTCCGGCAAAGCTGGTCAACTTGTAAGTGCCTTCTCCGGCATTCTCAATCTTAAACCAGCTACTTGGTTCCTGCGGTGTACCACCAACGAGAATGGGAGGCTCTTCGGTAGCGGATGAGGATTCATTGACTTTCCAAAACTTGGAAAACTCATTGCACAACCAGATATTGGACTTGAACTCAATATTTACATAATCATCTGTAGAAACGATGGTTTCCCTGATCGCGTATGGAATTGAGAAGCTAACCGGTACGCCTGGTATGTACGGAATGAGTGTTTGGACGATGCCAAGTGGACACAAGGAATCTAGTTTAGGGGGGGCTGGGACAAGACCACCTCCGTTGGTATTGACCGGCTGGATGTAGTATTCTTGATCGGTTTTAAGATTATTTCCGACAGTATTCTTCACCGGTTCGCCTCCGTGGATGCAGACAGCTGCAGCCAACAGGAGAGTGATGAGAAAAGAGACCACTGAAGGTTTTTTCATTGTGATTGTTTTGTGTGTTTTAAGTGTTTAATGTTTACTTTTTTGAGGGGTTTGAGTTGTGGAGAACAAACACATTTTGTATCGGTATTTATAGGAATCTTCTGCGGTTAAATCGGGCATGATAGTAAAAAGAGAAAAAAAGAATTCCCATTTTCGTTGAGTAAAACCTAAAATTGTCAGCTATAAATGTTTGGCTTTTTCCGCACGTCACATTCTGATCATTCTCGTTGATGGGTCCTTGATTTCTAACTTTCTACTACAGTGAGGGTTGAAAAGAGGGGTTTAGACTATGGTAATCGATTCAAACTTGGATTTTCAGCACGAGGAATGATCAGAATAATTCATTGGAAGAAGACACGATTTCAAACAAACAGATAGGGATGAGTGAATCAACGTATAAATGATTATCAACATCTCTGTTTCTTTTTAGGCACAACTTTTTTCTGTTAATTATTTTTCTTTGTTATCTGATACATTATCATTAGAAAATACTTTATCAAATTTTATTATAAGTGATGATCAATCCATCGAATCTAATTACCGATACCACATTTGAGTATGACGAACGGCTCAGCGAACAACTCCACAATAACTCTCCCTATAACGTGCGAGGTTTTTTTTTTTTTTTTTTTTTTTTGTTAATTTAAAAAAGACAACTAAAACATGAACCAAAATGATTTCCACAATGACCTTTTCTCACAAAGATAATAAATAAGTGACGATATTCAGTACTAAAGAAATTCCCTATAATGAAAATTCAGTTTTTATATAACCAGAAAGCTTGCCATATGTGCAGAACATTCTGCATAATCTACCAGTAGTAGGCTTCATGATCCAACACTGCGGACAACACGTAAGCACTTGTACGTTTAATTATTCCTAAATTGAATTATTATTCCCATTGTTTATAACATAAGATGTCTTTACTTGACTGTAATGATTGACTTTTTTTTTTTTTCCTTTCTTTCAAAGAGTTTTTTTACATATATAAACGATGACGGTAATTAACAACACAACAACTCTTTTTGTAATCGATTTGGAGGATTGAAAAGAAATAACCTTCCAACAGAAAGTTAAGGACCATAAGCCTAAGATTAGAGAACACTAAACATGGTTAGTAAAGATATCAGAATTAATTTTACTATTAAACACAACTTATATGTAACAAACGGTTATCTATGAAAAATACAAAACGAATAATTAAATATGTGACTATCTAAATCATCATTTGGATTGTTGTATAGAGTGATTTACAAGAGATATTAATGTCTTTCTCCAGGGAAGATATAAAATCTAGTAACTCATATGCCTATATACTACAATATATGTACTTGTAAAATATGTTACTAGTAATAGCTGTTATTTGATAGATATTTATCCTTGAATTTATACTGTAATTGATTTTTTTAAGTCGTTTTATTCTTTTTTCTTGTTAGCAGGCTCATTGACATGATAAAGCGCTAGAAAACATAATTATATTTTATTTATGAAAGATACATGCCTGCGAGTATTATCTCAACCCATTATTTTTAGCCATGGAAGAGTTTCACGCTTTACATTGAAATAATATGAAATTCCTCTCTCTTTACATTATATGTACAGGGCTTTATATAGCCAAAATGGTTACACCAAAATAGGAGAGGTTCCACATAATCTAGAACGATATTAACAACATTTAACAAAAACCTATATACGTGTAACTGAACATATTTCATGTCTATCACCCTCCCTCAATCACAGCGTGGGAAGAACGGTGAGGCTGGTGCGAAACTCGGTGTGAAGAGAAGATGGGAGACCCTTTGTAAAGATATCAGCATATTGAAGCGAAGATGGGACGTGTAGAACTTTGACCTCACCAATAGCTACCTTGTCCCGAACGAAATGGATGTCGAGCTCAATGTGTTTCGTGCGCTGGTGCTTAACCGGGTTAATAGAGAGGTAAACTGACCCGATATTATCACAGTAAACAACAGAGGCACTCTTAATAGGACGATGAAGCTCTAGCATGAGATTCCGTAACCAAGTGAGCTCCGCAACGGTGTTGGCTACACCCTTATACTCGGCTTCAGAACTCGAACGTGACGGTGTGGACTGTCGCTTAGCGGACCAAGACACGAGATTCTGACCCAAGAAAACGCAATAGCCGGAAGTAGAGCGGCGGGTATCGGGGCACCCCGCCCAGTCAGCATCTGAGTATGCAGTAAGAGTATCAATCTGACCGCGTATCATTTGAATCCCGTAGTTGACCGTCCCCTTGATATATCGGATAATACGTTTGAGCGCAAGGAGATGTGGATGGCGAGGTGTTGCATATAAAGACAAATCTGATGGACCGCGTAAGAGATATCTGGACGTGTTAAAGTAAGATATTGGAGAGCACCTGCGAGTTGGCGATAATAGGTTGGATCACCTATCGGGTCGCCGTCATTGATGGAGAGTTTGGACTTGAGGTCTACTGGCGTAGCCAGAGGTTTACATTCTGACATTCCAGCTCGAGCGATTATGTCCTGCGCATAAACGGATTGTGACAAGAACAAGCCCTTGGAGTTGAATTCCGCTTTGATGCCGAGAAAGTGATGCAGTTTGCCCATGTCCGTCATTGGAAATTCAGATTTGAGCTTGGCAATGATGCGGTGGAGAAGTGTAGATGTCGAACCAGTGAGGAGAATGTCGTCGACGTACAGGAGCAGGTAAGAAATATCACGTCCTTTTCTGAAAATGAATAAAGACGAATCTGCTTTGCTTTGAACAAAGCCCATTAGTTTCAGAAAGGACGAGAATTTAGAATTTCAAGCATGTGGGGCCTGTTTGAGGCCATATATCGCCTTGTGCAATTTGCAAACGTGAGTCGGGTAGTTGTGATCAACAAACCCCGGCGGTTGATGCATGTAGACAGTCTCCGCAAGATCGCCCTGTAAAAACGCGTTTTTGACATCCAATTGATGTATCGGCCACTCCAAACCAACAGCAACATTAAGGACAATACGGATTGTTGCAGGCTTAACCACAGGGCTGAAAATCTCAGTGAAGTCGACGCCTTCTTTTTGAAACTTACCATTGGCAACCAATCGCGCTTTATGACGAGACAACACCCCATCTGCGTCATACTTATGCTTAAACAACCACATAGATCGCACAATGTTAACATTGGGTGGCCGAGGAACCAAGCTCCAAGTCTTGGTCTTAAGCATAGCACCATGTTCATCTGTCATTGCGGGGTTCCAGTTAGGATCTGAAAAAGCGTGGAGATGACTTTTAGGGATAGGGGATTTGGTTTTAGCGAGAAGTGACAAAATCTGTTTCGGTTTTGTGATCCCAGATTTAGAGTGAGTTTGAATTGAGGAGGGGGCTCGAAACAGAGGGTCATGACGAGGGGGCTGTTGAGGAGCTGTGGATGTAGTGGGCTGGGGTGGTGGTGTCGGAAAAAGAGCTTGAAGAATGGACCGAAAGAGAGGGGAAGGGTCATCATTCGCCTCAAGAAAAGAATATGTTTCTTTTGGCACAGATTTATTTGCTGCAGGAAATTTCTCTTCGTCAAATAAAACATGACGCGTTATGAGTATGCGTTGTGTTCTTAAATCCATACAACGGTATCCTCTATGCTGGGAAGGGTATCCAAGGAACAAGCAAGGGGTTGTTCGAGGAGAAAGTTTAGAAAGATTGGAATGATTAAGGTTTGGGAAACATAGGCATCCAAAAACACGGAGATGTTCATAGGCTGGGCGTTTGTGAAACAAGAGAGTGAAGGGGATTTGATAGAAAATGGCTTTTGAAGGTGTGATGTTGAGAATATGAACCGCGGTATGAAGGGCCTCGACCCAAAAGGTTGGGGATAGGCGAGCCTGAAACAGGAGAGTCCGAACTGTATTGTTGATGGTCCGAATCATCCTCTCATAGCGTCCATTTTGCTGGGATGTGTGAGGACAAGAATCGAAAATTTATCCCTTTATAAGCAAAATAGTTATGAAAATCTCTGTTGTTAAATTCCCCCCCATTATCACACTGTAAGTTCTTGATCTTAGTGTGGAATTGATTTTCAATAAAATTGGAAAAATGAAGGAACTTGGAAAAGACCTCACTCTTACGTCGTAGAGGATAAACCCAAAGATAGTGAGTGAATTGATCAAGAAATAGAAAGTAATAACAGAGACCACTCATGCTTGAAACGGGAGACGTCCATAAATCGGAATGGATGATTTCAAACGGTTTAGAAGCAAACGATTCAGAAGCTACAAATGGAAGCTTAAGAGATTTGCCCAAAAAACATGGTTCACAAGAAGAAGGAAGTTTCCCTTTATTACATAACGTTGGATTTGAATGAAAAATGGAAGTAAGAGAAGCATTATTTGTGTGGCCTAATCGCTTGTGCCACAATGCAGGGGTGGAAGCCAATAAAGCAGAGGAAGCAACCGGCGTTTTATTGATGTAGGCAGGAAGAGAATAGAGCTCGTCGGAGCTATCACTTCGGAGCAGAGTTTTCCGAGTGTGAAGGTCCTTTACAGTGAAACCAAAAGGGTCAAAATCCACAGAACACCAATTGTCTTTAGTGAATTTACGAACTGAGATCAAATTCTTAACAATATGAGGAGTGACAAGAACATTGTTAAGTGTGAGGGGTTTGGCATTGGTTCGAATGGAAGAGGAACCTATGGCTTGAAATGGGATAGATGAACCGTTACCCACAATGACAGTTTGATTGGTATTATGTTTAAGAGTAGAGTGGAGCTTACCTGCATCTGTGGCTAGATGAGCAGAAGCTCCTGAATCCATGAACCAATCTGTAGCAGAGGGATCTGCGATAGCTTCGGACGTGTAGGCATGCATCGGAAATTCAACAAGGTTGGCTTGTTGCTGAGGGGCAGGGGACGTGCACGGAGCCTGCGGCCACTGCTGGTAGTACGGCATCCAGTACGGTGGTGGTGGTGGCCAAAACGGTGATGAACTCCAGGGGCCGCGGTTGTTGGAGAAGTGCCCTCTAGTTCCTCTGTTGTTGCTTCTCCCTCCTCTGCGAGTGCCCCGTTGATTTCCGTTTCGATTGCGAAAAGGCTGATTGTGTACCGGCGACGTGGTCGTGGCAGTGAGTGCGGTGGAGGAGGAGGAAGTGTCCGAGTGAGACGCAGTGGCGCGATTAGTTTTCTTAAGGCGGGTTTCTTCCCACTCAAGCATTGACTTTGCAGAGTCATAGGAAGGAAATGGGTCTTTGTGTTTGATAACGTTAATTATGTTATCAAACTTCTCGTTAAGGCCATTGATGATGTACATAACGAGAGTGCGGTCACTGACCGGTGAACCAACATTTGACAGAAGATCTGTAGTTGATTTCATCTTTTGACAGTAAACACGAACTGGCATGTCGCCGATCTCCATTGTGCGGAGTTCGTTGTCGAGCTGAATAGATCTCGCGTCTCTGTTGTTGCGGAACTGGGTCTCCACGCGTGTCCAGAGATCACGAGCTGTGCCGCCGGGCTGAAAGGAAGAGCGAAACAGAGGCTGAGTCATGGTGCCATAAAGCCAAAGCTTCACGAGACCGTCGCGTTTGAACCAAGCTGTGTCGTTGGTATTGGCAGGTTGAACAGACCCATCTAAATGACCAGAGACGTCAAAAGTCATGCAGTGAGTAAGGAGGAGCTCGCGCCAGGCGTCATAGTTGTGCTCATCTTCATCAAGGAGCACCGGAATTTGATTTTTGATGTTTGTAACACCATAGCAGCGTTCAGCAGAAGGGTTGTGAGCAGCCATTAATGGCGAAGAGGAAGAAAGAAGAGGAGAGAAAAGAAATGAAGGAGGAGCAAAGCCCTAGAGGCTCTGATACCATGAAATAATATGAAATTGCTCTCTCTTTACATTATATGTACAGGGCTTTATATAGCCAAAATGGTTACACCAAAATAGGAGAGGTTCCACATAATTTGGAACGATATTAACAACTTTTAACAAAAACCTATATACGTGTAACTGAATATATTTCATGTCTATCATACATAACATGATTTTGACTATAGTTGACTAGTAGAACGGGAACATCTTCAGACCTAACTTCTCAATCCGAGAAGTAGAAGGAGTAGCCCTAGTAGCATCATCAACCTTTTTGAATTTGACGAATAAGGTCTTAGCATTGTCATTGGTGATAATTAGTTGTGGTGCGGTTAACCAAGTTCCGTAAAAGGTGGTCAGCTTGTACGTGTTTGCTCCTGCTCCTTCTCCGGCTATCTCAATCTCAAACGAGCTATTTCGGTTCCCCCGTTTACCACCGATGAGAATTACAGACTCCTTGGAAGGCGATGGGGAATCATCGACTTCCCAGAACTTGGAAAACTCGTTGCAGACCGGCCAGATGTTGGACCTGAACTCTATGTTTACAGTGGAAGATGTCATAACGGTGGATCCTGCGCCAAGTGGTAATACAAAGCTAACCGGTAGGCCTGGTTGGTACGGAAGGAGTGTTTGGGTGATGCCAAGTGGACAATAGGGAAGTACTGTAACGGCGGTTGGGACAAGACCACCTCCGTTGTTACTCTCGGTCTTAACTGGCTGGATGAAGTATTGTTCACTGGCGCTAAGTGAATTTCCGGCTGTTTCCTTCACCGGTTCTTTTCCGTGGGTGCAAACAGCTGCAGCCAACATGAGAGTGATGAGAAGAGAGACAGCTGAAGCTTTCTTCATTGTGACTGTTTTTGTTGGATATAATTGAATTTCGTAATGTTTAAGTTATATACATTAACAGTCGTCTCTTGGCCTAAAGTAGTTTATTATTAAGAGTCATAATTAAAGAGTTACAACTCTTACATTCATATCGTTTCAATTGTGACTGTTGTAGTCTATATAAAGACGAATACATGTGTTATAAGAATCATGTTCCATAATTAATAAAGTGTGTTTGTTTCACTCAAAGAGAGAATCGATTATTCATACTATGTTCTTCTTCTTTCTTTGTCTTTGTCCTTTTACTCTATTTCTATCGAAATATTAACATGGTATCAGAGCTTTATTGATTCAAGGGCCAGTGGAAAGCACAAAGAGAAGCATAACAAAATGATTGTATCCTTTTACGGTACTCAATTACTCGATACAACTAACCGTTAGATAGTATATGCGAGGTCGAACCACAAGGACCAATGTTTATACTAAAGACTTACGGGATTCATTCTTAGCTAAAGCTTTGGGATTTGGTTTGTTTTTGTAACCTGTAAACATGGAAGCAATTTATAATGATAATGAGAATGTTGATTTAAAAGCATTGGGCATTAAGGTTTTTCGGGGAATTCTAGACTAACGAAAAAACTGAAATGAACTAAGCTTAACAACTTACAGAACCGTTCTAGAACATGAACGCAAGGTGGACTAATCCACTGTCGTGGCGTTAGCCCCTAAACCCGATTACTCGAAAACTAAACTGTCGTTTGAATTCTCCTAACCGAATTAGCATTACAGAACAAGCTCATTGAGTTCACAATACTTCCTAACATCAACTGTCGTTGGCTAGGAGCATATTGCTCATAAACACAAGGATCAAAGAACTTCAAATTTACTTTTGGTGCATGAACTTCTCTAGGCTCAAGAATTAGTAGATCAAGCTAATTCTAGCATTAAGATCATATGAAATGAAGAACCTAAACATATGAAAGCTATAAACAATCAATCTAAATCATTAATCCTAAATTCCCCTATGAACCCTAAAACTCAATTAAAGTTTACTCACACATAACTAAAGCAGAAATTAAAACCATAGAAGCATTCATAATGGAGAAACAAAGAGATTAAGAGTAGAATTAAGAAAACTTCTTCAATATATGAGAATTGTGTTCTTGGTGTTCTTGAGGGAGAAAAACAGAGAGAAAGATATGAAAAACTTAGATAAAAACGTGATAATCTGATCTCTTGCACACTTAGAGTATTTAAGTTTTATTTTACAAACTTTCTGCAGAAGAAAGTGAAAAACACTATGTCTGGCCAACATAGGTGTGGATCGATCGATCCACTTAAGTTTGGTCGATCTGTGGCTCTACAAATCATTTGGAATTGGCTCGTCGAAGTGGATCGGTCGATCTGGATGTGGCTCGATCGATCTGGGGGTGGATCGATCAATCCATCTAAGTTTGGTCGATCCGTGGCTCTATCGGTCATTTGAAATTTTCTCGTCGAAGTGGATCGATCGATCTGGATTTGGATCGATCGATCCATATACCATATTTCCCCATCAACTTCAACCGCTCGCCAGAATGACCTGTCTTCACTCAATCGGGTGTATCTCTTGCATGCACCGTTGGATTGTCTTCAAATCACTTGAAAATGAAATCTAACATCTGTAGCTAGGTTGTGTCAAAATCTTAGAAAGATCCAACGGTGGAAAGTTCTCCATTTGTGGCGAAACATTTGACGGTTGTTTATGATCCTGCGTCTCAAATTTGTATTTTTTGCCAAAACAGATCTTTTTATTCCAAAGCAATCTAAAACCTGTACAAACTCAAAACACAACCAAAAAGACACAAAGAAGGACAAAAACAAGACTAACGAAACAAAAACGGAATGAAAACAATGTACAAAAACGTGTAAAAATACAACATATCACAAAACCTGCAAAAAGTTCAAGTAAAAACAGAGGCGATGGAAGGAACATCACAACAAGTGATTCCCATATTCGATAGGGATAAGTACAATTTCTGGCGCATCAAGATGACAACAATTTTCAAAACCAGAAAATTGTGGACGATTGATCAATTTACAATCGTTGAGAAGGGAGTATGAAACCCTAAAGATGAACGAAGGTGATAACATCAAGGTTTTCACAGACAAGTTGATTGATTTAGGGAATCAATTAAGGGTACATGGCGAAGAGAAGACTGACTATCAAATTGTCCAGAAAATTCTCATCTCTCTACCTGCAAGATTCGACAGCATCGTAAGTGTGATGGAGCAAACTAGAGATTTGATATCATTGGCGGTGACTGAGTTAATAGGGACCCTTGATATAATGTGTTTTTGACGCATTCTAATCCTTGTTTTGTAGGTTTTTATCGAGTCTTTTATTTTATCTTGAGTCATTTAGGTCTAAAAGTGGCTAGAATGGAGAATTGCAGCTCACAAAGAAACTTGGCGAAAATAGAAGAAAAGTGAAGATTTTCTAAAAGGTTTCGATGAATGGAGCACCCACGACCTGCTCCAGATGAAGGAGCACCTGCTCCTGCACTCACCACCTACTCCCGAAACCTGTCCAGCAAAGAAAGACAATTGACGGCAAAGTCTCAATTGAATAATTAAGTCCACTAGACTTTTCCACCACTTCCTCCAACTACCCAAGACTTATATATTATTACTATTATTATATAAGTTTAGAGTAGAAAGTGTGCTAAAAATAAACTTTAGTTTAACTAAGAAAGGGAGAAAGTGGATTTTAATAAGTGTGCACTTTGTGTGTCCCCACTAGGCACAATGGTTTTAAAAAGGAGAAAAACATTCCACTTAAAAGGAGAGACGGAAGACAAGAGACACTTACGTTTTCCTCTGGGAATTTTTGTAAAAATAATTAAAGTCTTTTTGTTTTTCCTTTCCTCTTTCTCAGTTTTTGCTAACGCTTTCCTTGTTCTTAATTTGGATTGAAGATTGTCTTTCCCTTTCCTAGAAAAAGAATTCTAAACTCTTATCTATTTTATTTTTATTATGAACTCTTTTATCTTTCTTGTTGTTCTTCACCTTGCTATGTTTGAGTAGTAATTTTAGTTAGGTTAAGGGATTCAAGGGGATTAGGGATTTATGAACTAAAGCATAAATAGGATTTCTTATCATTTGATATCTTCATCTATTGTTGTTCTTAATGCCTAGACTAGCTTGATCACCTAGCTTTTGATTTTAGGTTTAATTCACTCATCAAAAGTGTTGTGAATTGCTTGAAAGAACATAGATGGGCGATTTGTCCTTAGCCAACGACAGTTGATGTTAAGGCAAATTGTGAACAAATCGATCCCATTCTCTATAATGCTTGTCATTCTTTGTAACCTCAAACGACAGTTTAGGGTGTTAGATTGATTGATAAAGTGGTTGATACTACGACAGTGGATCTTCTTATTTTTATGGTTGAGTTCTAAATTGGTTCTAAATTATGTTCCTGAAGAAATGCTTGGTTCTAGAAAACCTAATTCCCGAGATAATTCCCCTTAGCCTAACGTCTTTATTTATCTTGTTAAATCGATTTTATTTCTTTACTTGCAATTGTGACAAACCAAAACCAAAACAAAATTGATCGCTTAGCTGAAATTGTATTGCAAAAGATTAGAGTGTATTGCAGGTCCCTTTGAACGAACCTCACTATCACTATAACAGAGCACCTGCTCTCAGCAGAGCACCCGCTCTTACCAGAGCACCCGCTCTCGGTTCAATAACCAGAGAGAGTAAAAGAACCAGTTTATCAACCCTGAAAGCACATGAGAAACGTGTGGCTTCTTGAGGTGATGTAAACATGGCTGAAGGTGCGTTTCATGTTAGTTCACGACGAGGAAAGTCTCATTTCGGGGAATTCTAGACTAACGGAAAAACTGAAATGAACTAAGCTTAACAACTTACAGAACCGTTCTAGAACATGAACGCAAGGTGGACTAATCCACTGTCGTGGCATTAGCCCATAAACCCGATTACTCGAAAACTAAACTGTCATTTGAATTCTCCTAACCGAATTAGCATTACAGAACTAGCTCATTGAGTTCACAATACTTCCTAACATCAACTGTCGTTGGCTAGGAACATATTGCTCATAAACACAAGGATCAAAGAACTTCAAATTCACTTTTGGTGCATGAACTTCTCTAGGCTCAAGAATTAGTAGATCAAGCTAATTCTAGCATTAAGATCATATGAAATGAAGAACCTAAACATATGAAAGCTATAAACAATCAATCTAAATCATTAATCCTAAATTCCCCTATGAACCCTAAAACCCAATTAAAGTTTACTCACACATAACTAAAGCAGAAATTAAAACCATAGAAGCATTCATAATGGAGAAACAAAGAGATTAAGAGTAGAATTAAGAAAACTTCTTCAATATATGAGAATTGTGTTCTTGGTGTTCTTGAGGGAGAAAAACAGAGAGAAAGATATGAAAAACTTAGATAAAAACGTGATAATCTGATCTCTTGCACACTTAGAGTATTTAAGTTTTATTTTACAAACTTTCTGCAGAAGAAAGTGAAAAACACTATGTCTGGCCGACATAGGTGTGGATCGATCGATCCACTTAAGTTTGGTCGATCCGTGGCTCTACAAATCATTTGGAATTGGCTCGTCGAAGTGGATCGGTCGATCTGGATGTGGCTCGATCGATCTGGGGGTGGATCGATCGATCCATCTAAGTTTGGTCGATCCGTGGCTCTATCGGTCATTTGAAATTTTCTCTTCGAAGTGGATCGATCGATCTGGATTTGGATCGATCGATCTGGATTTGGATCGATCGATCCATATACCATATTTCCCCATCAACTTCAACCGCTCGCCAGAATGACCTGTCTTCACTCAATCGGGTGTATCTCTTGCATGCACCGTTGGATTGTCTTCAAATCACATGAAAATGAAATCTAACATCTGTAGCTAGGTTGTGTCAAAATCTTAGAAAGATCCAACGGTGGAAAGTTCTCCATTTGTGGCGAAACATTTGACGGTTGTTTATGATCCTGCGTCTCAAATTTGTATTTTTGGCCAATACAGATCTTTTTATTCCAAAGCACTCTAAAACCTGTACAAACTCAAAACACAACCAAAACGACACAAAGACGGACAAAAACAAGACTAACGAAACAAAAACGGAATGAAAACAATGTACAAAAACGTGTAAAAACACAACATATCACAAAACCTGCAAAAAGTTCAAGTAAAAACAGAGGCGATGGAAGGAACATCACAACAAGTGATTCCCATATTCGATGGGGATAAGTACAATTTCTGGCGCATCAAGATGACAACAATTTTCAAAACCAGAAAATTGTGGACGATTGATCAATTTACAATCGTTGAGAAGGGAGTATGAAAACCTAAAGATGAACGAAGGTGATAACATCAAGGTTTTCACAGACAAGTTGATTGATTTAGGGAATCAATTAAGGGTACATGGCGAAGAGAAGACTGACTATCAAATTGTCCAGAAAATTCTCATCTCTCTACCTGCAAGATTCGACAGCATCGTAAGTGTGATGGAGCAAACTAGAGATTTGATATCATTGGCGGTGACTGAGTTAATAGGGACCCTTGATATAATGTGTTTTTGACGCATTCTAATCCTTGTTTTGTAGGTTTTTATCGAGTCTTTTATTTTATCTTGAGTCATTTAGGTCTAAAAGTGGCTAGAATGGAGAATTGCAGCTCACAAAGAAACTTGGCGAAAATAGAAGAAAAGTGAAGATTTTCTAAAAGGTTTCGATGAATGGAGCACCCACGACCTGCTCCAGATGAAGGAGCACCTGCTCCTGCACTCACCACCTACTCCCGAAACCTGTCCAGCAAAGAAAGACAATTGACGGCAAAGTCTCAATTGAATAATTAAGTCCACTAGACTTTTCCACCACTTCCTCCAACTACCCAAAACTTATATATTATTACTATTATTATATAAGTTTAGAGTAGAAAGTGTGCTAAAAATAAACTTTAGTTTAACTAAGAAAGGGAGAAAGTGGATTTTAATAAGTGTGCACTTTGTGTGTCCCCACTAGGCACAATGGTTTTAAAAAGGAGAAAAACATTCCACTTAAAAGGGGAGACGGAAGACAAGAAACACTTACGCTTTCCTCTGGGAATTTTTGTAAAAATAATTAAAGTGTTTTTGTTTTTCCTTTCCTCTTTCTCAGTTTTTGCTAACGCTTTCCTTGTTCTTAATTTGGATTGAAGATTTCTTTCCTTTTCCTAGAAAAAAAATTCTAAACTCTTATCTATTTTATTTTTATTATGAACTCTTTTATCTTTCTTGTTGTTCTTCACCTTGCTATGTTTGAGTAGTAATTTTAGTTAGGTTAAGGGATTCAAGGGGATTAGGGATTTATGAACTAAAGCATAAATAGGATTTCTTATCATTTGATATCTTCAGCTATTGTTGTTCTTAATGCCTAGACTAGCTTGATCACCTAGCTTTTGATTTTAGGTTTAATTCACTCATCAAAAGTGTTGTGAATTGCTTGAAAGAACATAGATGGGCGATTTGTCCTTAGCCAACGACAGTTGATGTTAAGGCAAATTGTGAACAAATCGATCCCATTCTCTATAATGCTTGTCATTCTTTGTAACCTCAAACGACAGTTTAGGGTGTTAGATTGATTGATAAAGTGGTTGATACTACGACAGTGGATCTTCTTATTTTTATGGTTGAGTTCTAAATTGGTTCTAAATTATGTTCCTGAAGAAATGCTTGGTTCTAGAAAACCTAATTCCCGAGATAATTCCCCTTAGCCTAACGTCTTTATTTATCTTGTTAAATCGATTTTATTTCTTTACTTGCAATTGTGACAAACCAAAACCAAAACAAAATTGATCGCTTAGCTGAAATTGTATTGCAAAAGATTAGAGTGTATTGCAGGTCCCTTTGAACGAACCTCACTATCACTATAACAGAGCACCTGCTCTCAGCAGAGCACCCGCTCTTACCAGAGCACCCGCTCTCGGTTCAATAACCAGAGAGAGTAAAAGAACCAGTTTATCAACCCTGAAAGCACATGAGAAACGTGTGGCTTCTTGAGGTGATGTAAACATGGCTGAAGGTGCGTTTCATGTTAGTTCACGACGAGGAAAGTCTCATTTCGGGGAATTCTAGACTAACGGAAAAACTGAAATGAACTAAGCTTAACAACTTACAGAACCGTTCTAGAACATGAACGCAAGGTGGACTAATCCACTGTCGTGGCATTAGCCCATAAACCCGATTACTCGAAAACTAAACTGTCATTTGAATTCTCCTAACCGAATTAGCATTACAGAACTAGCTCATTGAGTTCACAATACTTCCTAACATCAACTGTCGTTGGCTAGGAACATATTGCTCATAAACACAAGGATCAAAGAACTTCAAATTCACTTTTGGTGCATGAACTTCTCTAGGCTCAAGAATTAGTAGATCAAGCTAATTCTAGCATTAAGATCATATGAAATGAAGAACCTAAACATATGAAAGCTATAAACAATCAATCTAAATCATTAATCCTAAATTCTCCTATGAACCCTAAAACCCAATTAAAGTTTACTCACACATAACTAAAGCAGAAATTAAAACCATAGAAGCATTCATAATGGAGAAACAAAGAGATTAAGAGTAGAATTAAGAAAACTTCTTCAATATATGAGAATTGTGTTCTTGGTGTTCTTGAGGGAGAAAAACAGAGAGAAAGATATGAAAAACTTAGATAAAAACGTGATAATTTGATCTCTTGCACACTTAGAGTATTTAAGTTTTATTTTACAAACTTTCTGCAGAAGAAAGTGAAAAACAATATGTCTGGCCGACATAGGTGTGGATCGATCGATTCACTTAAGTTTGGTCGATCCGTGGCTCTACAAATCATTTGGAATTGGGTCGTCGAAGTGGATCGGTCGATCTGGATGTGGCTCGATCGATCTGGGGGTGGATCGATCAATCCATCTAAGTTTGGTCGATCCGTGGCTCTATCGGTCATTTGAAATTTTCTCGTCGAAGTGGATCGATCGATCTGGATTTGGATCGATCGATCCATATACCATATTTCCCCATCAACTTCAACCGCTCGCCAGAATGACCTGTCTTCACTCAATCGGATGTATCTCTTGCATGCACCGTTGGATTGTCTACAAATCACTTGCAAATAAAATCTAACATCTGTAGCGAGGTTGTGTCCAAATCTTAGAAAGATCCAACGGTGGAAAGTTCTCCATTTGTGGCGAAACATTTGACGGTTGTTTATGATCCTGTGTCTCAAATTTGTATTTTTGGCCAAAACAGATCTTTTTATTCCTAAGCACTCTAAAACCTGTACAAACTCAAAACACAACCAAAACGACACAAAGACGGACAAAAACAAGACTAACGAAACAAAAACGGAATGAAAACAATGTACAGAAACGTGTAAAAACACAACATATCACAAAACCTGCAAAAAGTTCAAGTAAAAACAGAGGCGATGGAAGGAACATCACAACAAGTGATTCCCATATTCGATGGGGATAAGTACAATTTCTGGCGCATCAAGATGACAACAATTTTCAAAACCAGAAAATTGTGGATGATTGATCAATTTACAATCGTTGAGAAGGGAGTATGAAAACCTAAAGATGAACGAAGGTGATAACATCAAGGTTTTCACAGACAAGTTGATTGATTTAGGGAATCAATTAAGGGTACATGGCGAAGAGAAGACTGACTATCAAATTGTCCAGAAAATTCTCATCTCTCTCCCTGCAAGATTCGACAGCATCGTAAGTGTGATGGAGCAAACTAGAGATTTGATATCATTGGCGGTGACTGAGTTAATAGGGACCCTTGATATAATGTGTTTTTTGACGCATTCTAATCCTTGTTTTGTAGGTTTTTATCGAGTCTTTTATTTTATCTTGAGTCATTTAGGTCTAAAAGTGGCTAGAATGGAGAATTGCAGCTCACAAAGAAACTTGGCGAAAATAGAAGAAAAGTGAAGATTTTCTAAAAGGTTTCGATGAATGGAGCACCCACGACCTGCTCCAGATGAAGGAGCACCTGCTCCTGCACTCACCACCTACTCCCGAAACCTGTCCAGCAAAGAAAGACAATTGACGGCAAAGTCTCAATTGAATAATTAAGTCCACTAGACTTTTCCACCACTTCCTCCAACTACCCAAGACTTATATATTATTACTATTATTATATAAGTTTAGAGTAGAAAGTGTGCTAAAAATAAACTTTAGTTTAACTAAGAAAGGGAGAAAGTGGATTTTAATAAGTGTGCACTTTGTGTGTCCCCACTAGGCACAATGGTTTTAAAAAAGAGAAAAACATTCCACTTAAAAGGAGAGACGGAAGACAAGAGACACTTACGCTTTCCTCTGGGAATTTTTGTAAAAATAATTAAAGTGTTTTTGTTTTTCCTTTCCTCTTTCTCAGTTTTTGCTAACGCTTTCCTTGTTCTTAATTTGGATTGAAGATTGTCTTTCCCTTTCCTACAAAAAAAATTCTAAACTCTTATCTATTTTATTTTTATTATGAACTCTTTTATCTTTCTTGTTGTTCTTCACCTTGCTATGTTTGACTAGTAATTTTAGTTAGGTTAAGGGATTCAAGGGGATTAGGGATTTATGAACTAAAGCATAAATAGGATTTCTTATCATTTGATATCTTCATCTATTGTTGTTCTTAATGCCTAGACTAGCTTGATCACCAAGCTTTTGATTTTAGGTTTAATTCACTCATCAAAAGTGTTGTGAATTGCTTGAAAGAACATAGATGGGCGATTTGTCCTTAGCCAACGACAGTTGATGTTAAGGCAAATTGTGAACAAATCGATCCCATTCTCTATAATGCTTGTCATTCTTTGTAACCTCAAACGACAGTTTAGGGTGTTAGATTGATTGATAAAGTGGTTGATACTACGACAGTGGATCTTCTTATTTTTATGGTTGAGTTCTAAATTGGTTCTAAATTATGTTCCTGAAGAAATGCTTGGTTCTAGAAAACCTAATTCCCGAGATAATTCCCCTTAGCCTAACGTCTTTATTTATCTTGTTAAATCGATTTTATTTCTTTACTTGCAATTGTGACAAACCAAAACCAAAACAAAATTGATCGCTTAGCTGAAATTGTATTGCAAAAGATTAGAGTGTATTGCAGGTCCCTTTGAACGAACCTCACTATCACTATAACAGAGCACCTGCTCTCAGCAGAGCACCCGCTCTTACCAGAGCACCCGCTCTCGGTTCAATAACCAGAGAGAGTAAAAGAACCAGTTTATCAACCCTGAAAGCACATGAGAAACGTGTGGCTTCTCGAGGTGATGTAAACATGGCTGAAGGTGCGTTTCATGTTAGTTCACGACGAGGAAAGTCTCATTTCGGGGAATTCTAGACTAACGGAAAAACTGAAATGAACTAAGCTTAACAACTTACAGAATCGTTCTAGAACATGAACGCAAGGTGGACTAATCCACTGTCGTGGCATTAGCCCCTAAACCCGATTACTCGAAAACTAAACTGTCATTTGAATTCTCCTAACCGAATTAGCATTACAGAACAAGCTCATTGAGTTCACAATACTTCCTAACATCAACTGTCGTTGGCTAGGAACATATTGCTCATAAACACAAGGATCAAAGAACTTCAAATTCACTTTTGGTGCATGAACTTCTCTAGGCTCAAGAATTAGTAGATCAAGCTAATTCTAGCATTAAGATCATATGAAATGAAGAACCTAAACATATGAAAGCTATAAACAATCAATCTAAATCATTAATCCTAAATTCTCCTATGAACCCTAAAACCCAATTAAAGTTTACTCACACATAACTAAAGCAGAAATTAAAACCATAGAAGCATTCATAATGGAGAAACAAAGAGATTAAGAGTAGAATTAAGAAAACTTCTTCAATATATGAGAATTGTGTTTTTGGTGTTCTTGAGGGAGAAAAACAGAGAGAAAGATATGAAAAACTTAGATAAAAACGTGATAATCTGATCTCTTGCACACTTAGAGTATTTAAGTTTTATTTTACAAACTTTCTGCAGAAGAAAGTGAAAAACACTATGTCTGACCGACATAGGTGTGGATCGATCGATCCACTTAAGTTTGGTCGATCCGTGGCTCTACAAATCATTTGGAATTGGGTCGTCGAAGTGGATCGGTCGATCTGGATGTGGCTCGATCGATCTGGGGGTGGATCGATCGATCCATCTAAGTTTGGTCGATCTGTGGCTCTATCGGTCATTTGAAATTTTCTAGTCGAAGTGGATCGATCGATCTGGATTTGGATCGATCGATCCATATACCATATTTCCCCATCAACTTCAACCGCTCGCCAGAATGACCTGTCTTCACTCAATCGGGTGTATCTCTTGCATCCACCGTTGGTTTGTCTTCAAATCACTTGCAAATGAAAGATAACACCTGTAGCTAGGTTGTGTCAAAAGCTTAGGAAGATCCAACGGTGGAAAGGCCTCCATTTGTGGCGAAACATTTGACGGTTGTTTATGATCCTGCGTCTCAAATGTGTATTTTTGGCCAAAACAGATCCTTTTATTCTAAAGCACTCTAAAACCTGTACAAACTCAAAACACAACCAAAAAGACACAAAGACGGACAAAAACAAGACTAACGTAACAAAAACGGAATGAAAACAATGTACAAAAACGTGTAAAAACACAACATATCAACTCCCCCGGACTTAGATCTTTGCTTGTCCGCAAGTAAAACAAAAGTCTAAATCAAGAAAAGAGGTTTGAAAAACGCAAATTTACAAAAACACGAGAACTAACACAAGCTTTTCGGGATCATGCCAAGAACCATATGTTTACTAGCCACTTAATACGAAGTTTAGATCAAATCGTACTACAATGTACTTCTCCATGATTAGAACACCAATATCAAATCTCTAAATCACAATGCTCTGTAAGAGACATAGAACTTAACTTTTTAACATTCACCAAAGATGCGTGTACTCTCACAAAGGGGATATTGAACACGTTATGGTTTAGGTTTGGTGGCAATCTATGGTGACTCACAGTGTTTCGGGTTTCCAACAATGCAAACGGATGCAAATCATTATGCAAAGTCACAGTGAGACACAGACCAATTATGAGGTACATAACTTCCCTTTCGCTTGGATCATCTAACCATCTCAATTTCCAAATAATACTACAAGTTTTCTTGATGCAAATAGAACGAGACTAACAAAGTCTCAGATTTTTCCGGTTTCCTTCTCTTTTTATCAACGAAATATGTAAATCTTTTCTTTTTCTTTTTGTTATTATTTATGACGGTTTTTTTTTTTTATTATTATAGAACGAAAAACCGGTTTTCGATTTACAGAAATGCATCAAAAGAAATTCAAACTTGTAAGCTCAAATAAAACGCATGAATTCAACCACTTAGCCATATATGCTCTATTATCAAAACATAATAACATCCCGCAAAAACTACAACCCACAATCCTAACGAAAAAAAAGCTATGTCGGTCTATATACTCCGTATTTTTTGCACATGAATGCACATGATGATCATATATCAAGAATTCATGTGGTTTGAATCATAGATTGGGTGAGAGGTGTGGTACTAGACTAAAAATGAGTCTAGCCATTTGGAGTTAACAAAGAGTGATATCAAAGATGCAAAGAGAACTCCAAATGTATGATCCATTACATGATTTCCAACCCCCTAAGTGAGATATAATTAATCCAAATTAAGTTCAAGTGATAGAAATGTTTGTATGATGATCTAACCATGGATTTTTCTATGATTCCAGATCATCCTTAAACGATGTACAATGGTCTCAAGGCAATGAAACTTAGCATGGTGCAATCCCTACGAAAACTTAGTTCTCAAATAACAACAAATTTTGACTTAATAAAAAGATACAGTTTTAACTCGATAAAACAAACGACGAACATACTCAATAAAAACAGAAAACATAGAAAAGACACATCAAAATGCAAACTTGATTAGTATACAAGTGACATCCTCCCCCACACTTGAATCACACCGTCTCGGTGTGAAGACAAATGACAGAGGAGTAGTCGAACAAACAAAAATGTTATGTAATTAGGGGAAAAACAGAAATCTTACAGTGATGTGAATTGTGGTGGGTGGGGCTCAAGTTGAAGTTGTGGCTCTGTCCTAGCTCTCTCGTGGTCATTCCTAGAGGCTCATCAATGTCATCTGTCGCCGGGTTTTCCTTGGACTGATCTACCACAAGTTGGATCGATCGGTCATGAAAACTCAGGTTGTATATTGTGTGCTGGACCGATCGATCATGTTCCCGAACCGATCGATATTTATCACTCAGTCACGAAATTGCTCTTTGAATCGACCAGATTCTTCTCGGATCGATCGGTCCCAGATGAGATCGACCAAAAGCTGCTTTGGAAACCTTACATGGTACAAAACTAAAGCCAAACATCAAAGGACAGAGTGAACGATCCAAAAGACGGATCGTTCAACACTCACAAACAAGGTCAAACAAAAGTGGAAACAATCAAAAGTATATACAAAAAATGTAAACAAGAACATAACAGAAAACAACACAAGTTTATACAAACGTACCTTGCGGGTTGCCTTCCGCATAGCGCTTAGTTTAGGTCCGTAGCTTGACCGTATTCTCATGAATGAATGGGAATGAGCATAGGAACTTGCACCAAAGCAAGGTCCCCAATCATTCATCTTCAACTTTAAAACTCTACTCATAACCCCTTTCACAGATTTTTGACCTTTTTCTTTCAACTCCGAGGTGAGAATACTCCTAGCCTTGGAGAATGGGTTCGAGATTCCCTTACATCGCACCTTATACTTAATCGTATCTCCAACACACTTCAGTGGTGTCAAGGTCATATGAGGATCTCTCTTGATCCCTTTGGGTTTTACCTCACCTTTTGCATCAACCTTTTTTGTTAGAGAGTGAGTATCCCCATCCAGGACTTCTTTGACCTCACTTCCCCCCAATGCATTTTTGTTCACGCTTATCACCAGGATCATCAACGGTTCCGATTGAAAAGGCATGTCCTCCAATGGTAGGCATCTTCTTCAACCTTTTCATGTCAAACTCCTGAGTATGATCACCAATTTGCAAATGGATTGTGCTCTTTCTAACATCAATCATAGCTCCAGCGGTATGTAAGAAAGGCCTACCAAGGATGAGAGGATCATGTGGCTCTTTATAAAGCTCCAAGACAATAAAATCAGTTAGGATGTTGAAATTCCCAACTCTCACATGAACATCTTCCACCAAACCAACAGGGGATAGCATAGAACGATCAGCAAACACTAAGGAGATCCTTGACGGTTTGAAATTAGTGATGCCCAAACGTTTTGCCACAGAAAAAGGCATCAAGTTTACACTAGCTCCCAAGTCACATAAGCATCTCTCAAACATGAACTTCCCAATTTGACAAGGTAGTACAAAACTTCCTAGATCTCCAAGCTTCTTAGAAGTCTCAATTGGAATGATGGAATTGCTTTCATGACTAACCTCATTTGTCTTCTCTTTCAAGAGTGCCTTATCAAGGAAATTCTCCTTGCTTTGTTGACGTCTTTCTTGCTCCTCAAAATGCTTATACGCTTTTCCAGTAGAAATCATCATGACTCCTTCTTCAAAGCTCATCTTGTTAGACAAGATATCCCTCAAACATTTCTTGTTTGCTTTTACATCCTTAGCTAACTCTAGAAAAGGAAGTCTACCGTGTAGTTGTTTCATTACTTCTTCGAAACAAGCCTTTTCTTTTTCAATTTTCCCTTTGGCCTCTCTTAGACGACTTAGAAATGGGAGCTTAGGAACATATGGTGGTGGTGCAATATATGGTGGCTCATCATCCTCTACAACCGTATCCTCTGTAGCTACTTCAACAACATGAACTTTCTCTTTAGGACTAGCACTAGCGATCTTGGATTCCTCAAAAACTCCCTCATCATCTTCCAAGCTCTCAACATTAGAGCCATATAGAAGGTTAGAGATCTCTTCTTTTGCCTGTTCATTCTCATCAACTTCTGCATGTTCTTCTTGAATCATCACTGCATAAAAATGCTCTTTACCATTGTTGTAGTCTTTTGGGTTCAGGACAGGTTTGCCAGGTAGAACCCCAGGTAGTCTTGTAGAGGCAGAGGCGGTTTGAGCTACTTGATTCTCAAGTGTTCTGACATGTGAAGTTAATGCATCAAACTTGCCTTTAAGGTCACTGTATTGATTATCTGCTCTGTTTTGACCATCAATAAGTTGCTTCATCAAAGCCTTCATCTCATTGTCTTGGGATGGCTGTGGGTCATACATCAAAAAATGCCAAAGAGACAAGAAAAAGGGTGTTTAGTAACAGAAAATGAAAGTGCTCAAGTCTAAGAACTAATCTTAAATCTTTAGATAACGCTATTGGTCCCCGGCAACGGCGCCAATTTGATTGTATCCTTTTACGGTACTCAATTACTCGATACAACTAACCGTTAGGTAGTATATGCGAGGTCGAACCACAAGGACCAATGGTTATACTAAAGACTTACGGGATTCATTCTTAGCTAAAGTTTTGGGATTTGGTTTGTTTTTGTAACTTGTAAACATGGAAGCAATTTATAATGATAATGAGAATGTTGATTTAAAAGCATTGAGAATTAAGGTTTTTCGGGGAATTCTAGACTAACGGAAAAACTGAAATGAACTAAGCTTAACAACTTACAGAATCGTTCTAGAACATGAACGCAAGGTGGACTAATCCACTGTCGTGGCATTAGCCCCTAAACCCGATTACTCGAAAACTAAACTGTCATTTGAATTCTCCTAACCGAATTAGCATTACAGAACAAGCTCATTGAGTTCACAATACTTCCTAACATCAACTGTCGTTGGTTAGGAACATATTGCTCATAAACACAAGGATCAAAGAACTTCAAATTCACTTTTGGTGCATGAACTTCTCTAGGCTCAAGAATTAGTAGATCAAGCTAATTCTAGCATTAAGATCATATGAAATGAAGAACCTAAACATATGAAAGCTATAAACAATCAATCTAAATCATTAATCCTAAATTCCCCTATGAACCCTAAAACCCAATTAAAGTTTACTCACACATAACTAAAGCAGAAATTAAAACCATAGAAGCATTCATAATGGAGAAACAAAGAGATTAAGAGTAGAATTAAGAAAACTTCTTCAATATATGAGAATTGTGTTTTTGGTGTTCTTGAGGGAGAAAAACAGAGAGAAAGATATGAAAAACTTAGATAAAAACGTGATAATCTGATCTCTTGCACACTTAGAGTATTTAAGTTTTATTTTACAAACTTTCTGCAGAAGAAAGTGAAAAACACTATGTCTGGCCGACATAGGTGTGGATCGATCGATCCACTTAAGTTTGGTCGATCCGTGGCTCTACAAATCATTTGGAATTGGCTCGTCGAAGTGGATCGGTCGATCTGGATGTGGCTCGATCGATCTGTGGCTCTATCGGTCATTTGAAATTTTCTCGTCGAAGTGGATCGATCGATCTGGATTTGGATCGATCGATCCATATACCATATTTCCCCATCAACTTCAACCGCTCGCCAGAATGACCTGTCTTCACTCAATCGGGTGTATCTCTTGCATGCACCGTTGGATTGTCTTCAAATCACTTGAAAATGAAATCTAACATCTGTAGCTAGGTTGTGTCAAAATATTAGAAAGATCCAACGGTGGAAAGTTCTCCATTTGTGGCGAAACATTTGACGGTTGTTTATGATCCTGCGTCTCAAATTTGTATTTTTTGCCAAAACAGATCTTTTTATTCCAAAGCACTCTAAAACCTGTACAAACTCAAAACACAACCAGAAAGACACAAAGATGGACAAAAACAAGACTAACGAAACAAAAACGGAATGAAAACAATGTACAAAAACGTGTAAAAACACAACATATCACAAAACCTGCAAAAAGTTCAAGTAAAAACAGAGGCGATGGAAGGAACATCACAACAAGTGATTCCCATATTCGATGGGGATAAGTACAATTTCTGGCGCATCAAGATGACAACAATTTTCAAAACCAGAAAATATTGGACGATTGATCAATTTACAATCGTTGAGAAGGGAGTATGAAAACCTAAAGATGAACGAAGGTGATAACATCAAGGTTTTCACAGACAAGTTGATTGATTTAGGGAATCAATTAAGGGTACATGGCGAAGAAAAGACTGACTATCAAATTGTCCAGAAAATTCTCATCTCTCTCCCTGCAAGATTCGACAGCATCGTAAGTGTGATGGAGCAAACTAGAGATTTGATATCATTGGCGGTGAGTGAGTTTATAGGGACCCTTGATATAATGAGTTTTTGACGCATTCTAATCCTTGTTTTGTAGGTTTTTATCGAGTCTTTTATTTTATCTTGAGTCATTTAGGTCTAAAAGTGGCTAGAATGGAGAATTGCAGCTCACAAAGAAACTTGGCGAAAATAGAAGAAAAGTGAAGATTTTCTAAAAGGTTTCGATGAATGGAGCATCCACGACCTGCTCCAGATGAAGGAGCACCTGCTCCTGCACTCACCACCTACTCCCGAAACCTGTCCAGCAAAGAAAGACAATTGAATAATTAAGTCCACTAGACTTTTCCACCACTTCCTCCAACTACCCAAGACTTATATATTATTACTATTATTATATAAGTTTAGAGTAGAAAGTGTGCTAAAAATAAACTTTAGTTTAACTAAGAAAGGGAGAAAGTGGATTTTAATAAGTGTGCACTTTGTGTGTCCCCACTAGGCACAATGGTTTTAAAAAGGAGAAAAACATTCCACTTAAAAGGAGAGACGGAAGACAAGAGACACTTACGCTTTCCTCTGGGAATTCTTGTAAAAATAATTAAAGTCTTTTTGTTTTTCCTTTCCTCTTTCTCAGTTTTTGCCAACGTTTTCCTTGTTCTTAATTTGGATTGAAGATTGTCTTTCCCTTTCCTAGAAAAAGAATTCTAAACTCTTATCTATTTTATTTTTATTATGAACTCTTTTATCTTTCTTGTTGTTCTTCACCTTGCTATGTTTGAGTAGTAATTTTAGTTAGGTTAAGGGATTCAAGGGGATTAGGGATTTATGAACTAAAACATAAATAGGATTTCTTATCATTTGATATCTTCATCTATTGTTGTTCTTAATGCCTAGACTAGCTTGATCACCTAGCCTTTGATTTTAGGTTTAATTCACTCATCAAAAGTGTTGTGAATTGCTTGAAAGAACATAGATGGGCGATTTGTCCTTAGCCAGTAACAGTTGATGTTAAGGCAAATTGTGAACAAATCGATCCCATTCTCTATAATGCTTGTCATTCTTTGTAACCTCAAAACAGTTTAGGGTGTTAGATTGATTGATAAAGTGGTTGATACCACGACAGTGGATCTTCTTATTTTTATGGTTGAGTTCTAAATTGGTTCTAAATTATGTTCCTGAAGAAATGCTTGGTTCTAGAAAACCTAATTCTCGAGATAATTCCCCTTAGCCTAACGTCTTTATTTATCTTGTTAAATCGATTTTATTTCTTTACTTGCAATTGTGACAAACCAAAATCAAAACAAAATTGATCGCTTAGCTGAAATTGTATTGCAAAAGATTAGAGTGTATTGCTGGTCCCTTTGAACGAATCTCACTATCACTATAACAGAGCACCTGCTCTCAGCAGAGCACCCGCTCTTACCAGAGCACCCGCTCTCGGTTCAATAACCAGAGAGAGTAAAAGAACCAGTTTATCAACCCTGAAAGCACATGAGAAACGTGTGGCTTCTCGAGGTGATGAAAACATGGCTGAAGGTGCGTTTCATGTTAGTTCATGACGAGGAAAGTCTCATTTCATGGTTGAGAATGGCAAAGGTGTTGGGTATGAAAGTGAAGGCAAACTAAGGTGTGGATTCTGTAAGAAGGAGAATCACACATAACCTTATTGTTAGAAGAAGCAGAAGAAGATGGAATGCTACAAATGTGACAAGATCGGGCATTTTGCAAAAGTGTGTATTTCAAAGAAGGTTGAAAGGGCACATATGAGTCTTGAAGACGAAGATGTTGAAGAACACTTGCTGTTTAGTGCAAGAGAAGAAACATCGACAACCATAAAAGAAGAATGCACTCGACATGGGAATGGTGTTATCATCACAAGAGTTGAAGAACGGAGAAGGAAGCTTGGTGATAGACCGAAACTCAAGTAAGCAGGAGTGTTGGATATAATTGAGTTTCGTAATGTTTAAGTTATATACATTAAGAGTCGTGTCTTGTCCTAAAGTAGTTTATTATTAAGAGTCGCAATTAAAGAGTTACAACTCTTACATTCATATCGTTTCAGTTTTGACTGTTGTAGTCTATATAAAGACGAATACTTGTGTTCTAAAGATCATGTTCCGTAATTAATAAAGTGTGTTTGTTTCACTCAAAGAGAGAATCGATTATTCATACTCTGTTCTTCTTCTTTCTATGTCTTTGTCCCTTTACTCTGTTTCTATTGAAAGATTAACAGTTTTGTGTTTTCTTTTAGGGTTTGAGTGAGTTGAGTTGTGCAGAGCAAATACATTTTTGTATCGGTATTTATAGGAATATTTTGTGGTTACTACCGGGCGTGACAGTAAGAAGAGAAAAAACGAAAACCCATTTTTGTTAAGTAAAACCCTAAATTTATCAGCTATAAGTATTTATTGACTTTTTCCTCACTTCCCAGTCTGATCCTTGGTTTCTAACGTTTTACTACAGTGGGTGGAATCTACTCTGAGGTAATCGAGTCAGACTTCAAATTTCAGCACGAGGAACATTCACAATGGTCCATGTTTAACTAACACAAAGCAGAAGAAAGCGACGATCAAGAAATGGGAGGAAGACAAGGTTTCAAAGCAGAGAGATAAGGTTGAGTGAAACAACGTACGAAATGATTCTAAACATCTTTGTTTCTGGCCACAATTTTGTTTTCTCTATTAATTTAAAAAAACTTGCTAAAAAACATAACCAAAAATGAAACCAGATATTTTCCACCACGTTTTGAAAGACAACAATTCGAAGTCTCTCTAATAATAATGATACAGATTTTTAAGACAAGTAACCACAAAGAGACAAGAATCAAGAAGAGGAAGAAATGCGCCGAGTAAAACTTGTCTCAATGAATTATACAGAAGAAGAGAGAAGGATGCAGAAATTAACACTTTGCATAAGCTATAGAGTTAATGGATCAGATCCTATTTTTTGTCTGGAAATTAAAATCCTAATTAACACATACATCAGGATTTACATTGACAAGACGCGTGTCCCCTACAGTGATCTTTTATTGCTCCAGTGACGTTCACAAAGAACCACGTAACCACTTGAGGTTTTATTCGTAAAATTGATGAATATTCCCACTTGAGGCCTTCTTTGGTTTCTAAGGTTTCTTTTCAATAATTACTGTATGTAACAACACAACAACTCCTTCCTTAATTATTGTCAACGCATCACCGTGTCTTGTATGTAAAGAAATGTTAGGAAATAACCGATCAAATACTACACGATTGCGAAAACACATACGATTTGTTAACGGAGTTTGACTAATTTGTGCCTGATCTTTTTATTAATAAACGGGAAATTTTATCCATTGTGAACAGTAATTCCGACGTGAACAGTACCTCCACCGTGAATAGTACTCTAACGAATTTACAAAGCTCTCAACTCATATTCCCAAACCCAATTACACTCAAAGAGAACAACTCTCTTTCACAAAGAATTTTTTTTTTTCACTCTCTTTCTCTCCCACTCTCTCTTCTTCTTCTTCTTCTTTGTTTTTGGTTATGGGATGATCTTTGCTTCTCACTTTACATGGGTATTTATAGGAGCTGAGAGGTTTGGTGGCAGCTAGCATTTGTTGACAAAACCAAGTCTTTGGTAGGTGAGACAAATAGCAGAAGCATATGGAACCTTATCCATATATGTCATCTCTTCTTCAGTCGTTGGAGACTGATCTCTGGATAACCGAAAATGATTCGCCAAAGGAGTACTAACCGGCTTCACATCATCCATATTAAACCTCTTGAGGATTTTCTTCACACACTCCTCTTGTGACAGCTCAAGACCCTCCTTGCTTCTACTTATTCTCATCCCAAGAATTTGTTTTGTTTCTCCCAGGTCTTTCATCGCAAACTCTTCTGAGAGTATTGTCTTCAGCTTGTCATTCTCCTGCAAGTCTGCTCCCGCTATCAGCATGTCATTGACATAAAAAAGCAATATCAAGTAGGACTCCTTCAGCCTCTTGAAATAACAACAGTGGTCAGCCTCACACCTCAAAAAATCAGCTTTCTTCATAAAGCTATCAAACTTCTTATACCACTGTCTTGGAGCTTGTTTCAATCCGTACAAACTCTTTTGTAACTTGCATACCAGCTTTTCTTGTCCTTTGACCTCAAAGCCTTCAGGTTTCTTCATTTAAATCTCTTCCTCCAACTCACCGTGAAGGAAAGCCGTCTTTACATCCATTTGTTGAAGATGCAAATCTTCCTTTGCAACTAACCCAAGAACAGTTCTGATTGTCACCATCTTGACTACAGGAGAGAAAATTTATGTGTAGTCAACTCCATCTTTCTGTTGGAATCCTTTCACAACCAGCCTCGCTTTATAGCATTTGCTTCCATCCAGTTTTTCTTTTATCCTTTAGATCCACTTATTATGCAACGTCTTTTTCCCCACTGGTAGCTCGGTCAAATTCCAAGTCTGATTGGACATATGTGAGTCCATTTCATCTTCCATTGTCATCTCCCACTTAATCGACTCTTCCACTTGCAATGCTTCTTCATAGCATTCAGGCTCACCTCTATCTATGTGTAATACATAGTGAAGAGAAGGGGAACATCTTACAACTGGTTTACTAACCTTTGTAGTCCTCCTCAAAGCTGTAATAGGCGTGTGCGGAATGACTGTTGTGTCATTATTCCCATCTACCTCAATATCTTCTCCCTGAGCTTCTTGCTCTTCTGCTGTTGCAGTATCCTGCATCTCTGGTGCCAGGATATCTCCCAAATCAACAGCTTCAGACTCTTTACTTCCTGAGCTAACTTTCAGCTTATTTTTACATAACACTTCTTCGTTGAATATAACATTCCTGCTACGAATGATCTTCCGATTTTAGTCATCCCAGAATCGATAACCAAACTCGGTGTCACCATAACCAATAAAGTAACACTTGATAGATTTTGCATCAAGTTTACTTCTTGCAGCGTCATCAACGTGAACATAAGCTAAGCAACCAAACACTTTCAGAAAAGAAAGATTTACTTTCTTACCGCTCCAAACTTCCTCAGGGATCTTGAATCCCAATAGAACAGACGGTCCTCTGTTTATCAAGAAAAATGCGGTATTGATTACATCCGTCCAAAACATCTGAGGTATCCGTTTTAATTTGAGCATTGTTGTTAATTTATCCCTTTTTCTAATTGGAACTAAGCTATACCATAGACTTGCTTAAATTACTTTGATTGTATAGACTTTTCGAGATGTGCTAATTCTTTTGAAATTTCCACCTATACCAAAATTTTTTAAGTATAACCAATAAATCTAATTTAAATTTATACGAAAATATTATGAGATAAAGAGGATCATATACATCGAAAAATCGATTTCTACGATTTTTGGTGAGAAATCGTTTAAAATAATGTCATGTAATTAGAAATTATCAATTATACATGTAATAAAATAGATTGTAAAAAAAATCTAAAGTCGGTTGATTATGATAAATTCATTTAAACTAATTCTATTGTACTTTTTTTGTTGACAACATTTTATTGTATTTTATAAATTTGTGATAAAACTGAGATAAATAACCTAGTGGTTTGTGTAACTGTTAATTGTTGTGTTACCATCCGGATTCAAACTTAAGTAATGCATATTATTTACAAAAAGAAAAATTATAAGAAGTATATTAAGTATCATAAATTTATTTGATAATATCAGTAGATTAATGATCCATGGTTGAAAAAACTCTCACTATATATATGTAAAGTTTTTAAATAGTAATGTATTTCATAAATCGATATTAGGAGTTAAATTTCTCTAATCTATGAGTATAAGTACTTACAAAGTTATAAATGGTAAACAAAATCATGAAATTTAACCTAAAATTCAAACAAGTTTTTGTACAAAGGCATAACAGTCTACACAAAAATTGAATAGAGTTTCAATTAAAACAGATGTTAGGTTCAATTAATAATTTATGAAAAATGAAAGACTTAAAGGTCAAAACTCTCTTATCAAGTTTCCAGTAATGGCAATGAACACTTAACGAGATAAAGCTTTTTGACTCAGCTTAAACATGTAAGATGATGTTAACCCCCAATTAATTGAAATCATCGCCCACCGTACGATCAATCTCTCCATCCAACGGTTCACAAGGAGTTCGTACCAGATAAGATGTGGACTGCGCCACAGTGAACCCACTTTGGATATATCACGTTTTGCCTTTCGAGAGTTTCGAGAGTTTATAATCGTAGAAGTCATTTCAGTTTGAATTGTTTCATTCAAATTCATTTAATTTTAATTACTTTTGAATCTTTTGATCAATAAAGACACATCAATTTCATGTGTACATATGTTTCATTAAGACTTTTGTCGTTTAAAGATTGAGAGAGGTTACGTTTTTGTACTAATCTCTCATGCTTGTTTCGCTTTCTTTAATTAATTTCTTTTGTGTCTGAACGATTTTAAAATATTTGTCAACAATTTTAAAATAGGACGATAACCCAACATTTGTCAACAATATTTTGTCAACAATTTTAATTAATTTCTTTTGTTTCCGAACGATTTTAAAATAGTTGATGTTCGATGTGTCAACAATATTTGTCGACAATATTTTGTCAACAATTTTAATTAATTTCTTTTGTGTCCGAACGATTTTAAAATAGTTGATGTTCGATGTGTCAACGATATTTGTCGACTGCCAAGAAAGAAGTTTCTAATAAGATATGTGTACAGATTATTTCTATATTTTCTCACTTTTTTTGCCTCGAACAAGGTATATATGTTCCTGTAAGATAGGCCTAAATCTCCATCGATTCGAACATAGGAGATATGCTCAAAAGCTCAAAAGTGGAACAACTCAATTTATTTTGGTTTGAATCTTTGAATTTTTTTTTCATATATCTCTTTTTCCTCTATTTAACTTTCGCTTCTTTTTTTTTTTTACTCTATGACTGATTTATTATATTTGATCAATTTCAAATTAAGTTTGTATACTCGAGTTTCATTTTAAGTTATGTTTTCACTAAATTCAGAATTTTTTTTGTTAACTTGAAACCCAGTTAAAAATACTAAATTAATAATATAAATCCCAATCAAAACCAAGTATAATCAACACAACATTTTCTGCTCAATTTCATCATATTCTTCTGTATTTAGGAAACAAATAACAATTGGAATCATCACGATTCTTAGTTGGAGAGAGCAATCACATTTTTTATTGGTACTTATAGGAAGCCTATATGCGGTTAAAAGTTAAAAATAAAACCGTAAGTAACAGTACAAAAATAAATCTCTGATTTTGTTAAATTATATTAATCCCTAAATTTATTAGCTTTCTAAATGTTTATTGACTTTTCCCTTACCTCTCATATTCTGATTCTTGGTTTCTAACTTTCTACTGCAGTGAGGGTTGAAAAGAGGGGTTTAGAGTACTCTATGGAAATCGATCCAAAGTTCGATTTTCAACACGAGGAACATGCACAATAGTAGGGATGTTAAATGTAGGGTTAGGGTTGAGCCCATTCTTAGTTAATATAAGCCCTATATTAACCCTAACCCTTTTCTAATTTTTTGTAATTTTTATTAAAAGGTTAATGTAGGGCTAACCCTATATGTATTCTTTCTCTAAAACCAAACTAGTTATTGTGTGTTTACATTAATATTTTAAAATTTTCATAACAAATTTATAAATAAATATATAAATTTTCAAAATTCATAAATAAAATTCATAAATTCTAAAATTCATAATAAAATCCATAAATTCATAAATTTATAAAATTTATAAATTCTAAAATTCTTAAAACTCATAAATATCATTCATAATTCAACACAATCAACATATATTATAAAATTTGATTCTTCAATCTCCATGCCATAAACAAACCTGGAAACAAAAATTAACTTAGTTTTAAGAAAAACTAATTTTTGTGAAAATTAAAACATAATATTTTTGGTAAAAACATAAAACTAACCTTATCATTTGTTTGAATCTCCAATTCCTGAGCTACTTGCTTTTTTAGTAGCATCTTCATCTTCATCATCAAAATAATCATCAATGTCTCCTGCAATTTAAATATATAAATTAACAAATTAAATTCATTTTTTTTGGAAATATATAAACTAATTTTGAAATTGTTACTTTCAAGCTCTGCAAAACCACGTAGCCAATTTCGTGTACAAATTAATGCTTGCACGGTTTTCGGAAGAAGACGGTTTCTAAATGGGTTCAACACACAACCTCCAACACTAAATGCAGACTCTGATGCAACAGTGGTGATAGGAATACTAAGTACGTCACGTGCGAGAGAAGCTAAATCACCATACCGTTGTTGTTTGTCTTTCCAATAGTCCAAAACCTCCATGTCTGTGAAAGCCGAAATCTCTACTCTAGGATCATCCAAATACATGTCCAAATTTGACTTTCTGTTATCTGAACCAAATTGGAGACACTTTTCAAGCTCAAATAGATCCTGTATTATAGAAATTCAAACTAAATTAAAGATATGTGATATGATAATGAACTTATTATGATGTACAAAATAAATAAGATACTTACATCATTCAAATCATCTTCAAGTGGTGATTCTGTAAGAAGCTCATGTAGAGTCTGTTTTCTTGAGTCATTGCATTGTGATCATCTTCAAGTGGTGATTCTTTTTCACTACTAGCATTTTAGTAATATTAGTGATGTTCGAGTTTGGATCCAGTAAGCCTACGTCTACATTTGGTTCAACATTCATAAACCTTCATGTCCGCAAAACACAAACTAAGAGAGTTATTACTTGGTTTCATAAGCAAAATGAAGGAAAGTACTGCTCTTTCCACCTCAAATCTCCAACTCAACCAAGAATTTTTTAGGTATTGTACACTTGAATCAATTTAAAAAAAACAACTTATAGGGTTCATATCTATTCCAGGAATCTACCAATCCTGTAATAACCAATGATAAGAGGCAACATTATCTAAGGTTCAAAGACAGTGATTTTAAAGAGGTCAATGAAGAAAAGAGAAACCTTTAGGTCGATGTTGGAGAATCGATTTGACGATGAAGCAGGTCGATGTTGGAGAAACCTTTAGGTCGATGTTGGAGCCTCGCTTTTGCGCCCAGAAACTAATCAAAGAGATTGAAAACGATGGCCACCGGCGTCGATGGTTTCTCAGAGATTGATCGAAGAGATTGGATCAACGAGAGATCTGAGAGTAGCGTCGATGGTTTCTCCTGGTGGGTTTGCGATATCTGAGAGTAGCGAGAGAAGGGTTGGAGATTCGGAGAGTGTTAGGTGGTGGTGATGGCTTACGTTATCTGAGCTTGGTCGTGGTGATGAATGGTTCGGGAAGGATGAGAGTAGTAAGGATTAAAAAATTAACCCTTATATCTAAAAGAGTTAAAAATTATAGCCCATTATTAGCCCTTCAAAAAATTAAAGGGTTTAAAGCCCTACATTTTTTCACAGGGCTGGGCTAACCCTACTATTTTCAGCCCATGACAACATCCCTACATAATAGTCCGTGTTAACAAATAATTCATGGGATGAAGACAAATTTTAAATCAGAGAGATAGGGGATGAGTGAACCAACGTACGAATGATTTTCAACATCTCTGCTTCTGCCCACATCTTTCTTTGTACAACTTACTAAAAACAAGAACAAAATGATTTCCACTTTAACCAAAACAAAAAATGATTCCCACCACGTTTTTACAAGAAAACAAATGACCGACGACAATTCAAAATTAAAAACAGCCTTACAAGTCAAGTAATATAAGCACAATTAAAAACAGCCCTGACAGGTTTGCGAAATGTGCAAGAGCACGCGGTTATTATTTTTTCATGTAAGTTCGTCGGTTCCCGATTGACTCTCTTTAGAAGAGAATCAGTTCCGATAACATAATATATGAGGTTTGCCGGAAAAAAAAAATTATATAAGCACAATTATAAAGACTTCCATATCCAAAAATAATTTAGCATACCAGTGCCCCATTAATTTCCCATTGACAAATCATGTTATTAGAGATGTAGCATGTTATATATATAGACTTCCATTGGATGTATAACATATGGAAATTTATGTATAGTTCAATCTCCCTCTTTGTACCGAATTTGATTTTGGGAGTTCACAAAGGACCATAAGCCTGAAATTAAAGAGCACACAACATGGCTAGTTACTAAAATGATCAGAATTAATTCAACTGTAAACCAACGCTCTGTGATTGATTACAAGATTCTCTAACACTAGTAAAAAAACATATAGCCACGTTTTTGTCATGACACAACGTGACTAAAATAACGTAAGCCACGAATTAGCATCCTAGAGAATGCGTGGCTATTTGGTAGCTAGTTTGTGGCTAATTAGCCACGAAATTATATTTGTCATAAATTAGCCGTGAAATAATTCGTAGCAACATAGCCACGATAGATATGTGTGGCCTAGTCGTGACTATACCACCGAATTACTCATCCCACCTAACGGGAGGAAAATCGGTTGAAATACTTTTAGTCACGAACACATAACGTGGCTAAATTCGTGGCATTTCCACTGATTCTTGTCACCTCAGTCAGATTGCAGAGCGTGGGTGTATCGAAAAATAATTTTGAAAAATAGCCACCGACTAAATTCGTGACTATAGCGTGGCTATAATTAGCCACAAATGTATTTGGTGACAAGTTTGTGGCTATATAGACAAGTTCGTAGCTATATATAGCTACAAAGCCACGATAGATAAGTGTGGCCTATTCGCGACTATACATTAGCCACGAAAATCGTAGTGGCTCTTTTGTGACTATACCACGAATTACCTATCCCATCCAACTGGGGGAAAATCGGTTGATCAAGCTTTTTTTTTCTCTTTTTCTCTTTTTTTTTCAAACTCCAAACCCCAAATATTCATCTATCCATCTAATCGCTTCTTTTTTTAACCTAATCGCTAGTCTTACCATGCTAGCTTAAACGAGAGTTAACCTTTGTCGTTCCCAATACTCTCAAGATTTTGCAAATTATAGCATTATCAAGAAAAGGCCTCACTCACGAATAATGATTAGTTTGAAAGAAAATGGTTAGGGTTAAGGTTATGGAAAAACATGCTTCTAAACAACTATAGAAACGTATTTAAAAGCCCTAAGTGAGAGATTGAAATTCATTTTAAGACCGGATTCATAGAGATGCTTCAAATGTCAAGCGAGTTTTACAAAAGTATGAATTTTTCATTTATAACCGAGATGTTCAAGCAACAATTAACTATCATCGAGGGCTTAAAAATTAAATCCTAAATTTGAATTTCAACAAGGCAATATTATCCCCATACACATGAAAATGCAAACTACATGCATCTAGACTCAATCCTAAAATAAATATGCAAAAACTTATATGAATATTTTTGGTTTTTTACATTGAGTCTATATGCATCTACACTTAATGCTCAAATTTTTCTATTTTTTTTTTCGAAAACAAATATAATCACAATGCAATGACTCAAGAAAAATAAAACAAAAGAAAACACAATGTTAGATAACAAGCCCCTCTCCCAAACTTATTTCACACAGTCCCGGTGTGATAATAATTTTGAGAAAATGACTAACGAAATACAAAACATGAAATGCAAAATGGTATGTTCAAATGAAAGTAAAGGTACCTTGGAGTGTCTAAGGAGTGGTGGAGCTAGCGGAGTCGGCTGATATTAAAGTGAGATCGAGTCCAGCCAATGTCCCCCTACAAAATCATCATACTAAAAACACACAAAATCAACAAATACAAGGATAGCATGGGATTGCCTCCCAAGCGCGCTTGTTTTATATAACTAGCTTGATGTTCTTCTACGTAACCCTCATTGGCAATAATGGATCACCAGGATAATATTCACCATAGAACCATCCCCTAAATGTTTTCTTCCTAATCTCCTCAAATAGTATCATCCTTCGTTCATAAATGCTCACTTCATTGGTGGAGATTATACCAAGATGCTTGTATCAACTATGCATTCAACAACCAAAACACCTTCACAAGGATCATCTAATGGTTTTCCAACCACACCTACTATTTCATGGTTGATTATTAGCGGGTAATTAGAGATTTTTCCAAGAAATTCATACCTTAGCTGTTTAGAGAGAGGTTCAAGATCAACTGTTGGAGCTTTAAGTTCACTCCAATTTGCATCGATGCTAGTGTTACCATTGCTAACATCCTAATTTTTAGTCACCTCTTCAACCTCAAGAACACTTGCAAGCACATCAAACTCTTCTTGGTTAACCATTAAAGAGCTTTGGTGTAAGTCTTCTAAGGCAATCTCCTCCAAAAGTTCACCCACCAATGTATCCGTTTCATCAACCATGCATCCTAGAAGGAAGTCAAATTCTTTTGTAGGCGCTTTGGTTGTTTGTTGGAAATCATCCATGATTTGAGCATTCCCCTCAAAAACTTCCTCAATATCATTGGAAAACACCTCTTTTGTCTTGGTTTTGCTAGGAGGAATGCATTCTTCTATCCGTTGTGGAAGGTTGGTGTCGATGAACTCCACATGAGTAATCTCAACAATCCCTGAACCTTGAGTCCAAACACCAAATTTGGTGCCTAACATTCGGAGGCTCTCCCTAGACTTCTCTTGCTCTTCTAAAATTAACATGCATAAGTTGTAATTCTCTTCTTCATTAGAGATTGGAGTAGAGTAGGGTGGTCCACAATCATAATCCGTGTTCGAAGATTGATATCCCTCATCATATCCACCATGGTTGTCTTCAACATAGTTTTGATCCGGTTGATAATCTCTTGATGTGTGTGGTTCATAAGGTCCTTGATAGCATGTGTAGTCATACTCCATATTACAAGGTTCATATTCTTCTCCATATCCACATTGGTTCTCTTGAGAATGTTGTACATCCGGTTGATACTCTCGTGAGGATGATGCTTCATAAGCTCCTTGATAGCTTGTAGGGGTCCAAGCTAGACTTCGTTCTTGTGCTTCCAAAATGAGCTTCAACATAGAATTGATGTAGGAAGACATTTTCTTTCTCCCTTGTGATTGTACCTTGTAAAAATAACAAACACTTGAAAGAAAGTTAGTAACCAAACAAAATAAAATAAAATAAAAGAAAGCTTAGTCTCAAGTAAAAATAAAATCCTAATGGCTAATTGCTATTGCTCCCCGGCAATGGCGCCTAATTGATGTAGCTAGTTTTTAGTACCCCAATTAAATTATCGAACCATAAGGAGCAAAGAATCAACACACTAGGTGTAATGACCCGCATTAAGGCAAAGAAACTCTGCGGGAAAAATCAGACCGAATGTTGAACGCGGACCGTTTGGCCGAGAAATTTTCTCGAGCACCTCGATAACTAAGCTGCTTGCTTAGTTGCTCGGTGAATAAGATGCATGCTTGCTTGTTTGCTTGATAACCGAACCGCGTGCTTGCGTAGCAACCTTACCCTTGAGCGAAGAAACAGTGGTGCATGCGTGGAAAGTCACGACCATGTCATCGGACGAAGAAACGTCCATGTCGGTTGGTTTTGTCGCGTTTCCCTTGTTGTTACCGAGAAAGAAATCTCGAGCCGTGTCATGACCTGGGCAGTGTCGAATCTGTGTCCTTGCCCACGAGCGAAGTAACGTCCAATAGGACGTGTCCTTTCGAGTTGCGAAAAATATTCTCGAGTATCGCGTGTCGCGACCCGGACAGCGCGGTGCGACATTCTCGTCCAAGTGTCGAGATGCTTCACCAGCTTGCCTGCCTTCTTACCCGTGCATATAAATATATCGACCCGTCCTAGTTTTCGAATTATTGTCTAGAGATCGCTTATACCATAAAACACTATCTTAGTTTCGCCTAAGTCCGAACGATCTAGAAAAGCCCGAGTAAATTTCCGAAACGTTCTAGAGGAAGCGCAAGACCAGAAAATTGTGATTCAACCTAAGTGAAAGGTGAGTCTTTGGTGATTTTTGTCGTGTGTTAGATGAGTGGAACACACGTTTGATTGTTGATTGTTTCAATGCTTTTATCCGTATAAGCATGAAAACGTTAAGGCATTTTAAGTTTATACATAAGTTAAATGCAAGTAAACTTGAGATTAAGCGTGGTATGATTTCCCTAGAAGCCGAGAATTAACCAATAAATATTTTTGTTATGGCTCGAAGACACACGGGATTGCAGCCTTTGGCCGTGTAATGCATGACGATGCATATTTTGGTGAGATTCCTTAAAAATTAGGCCACCAAAATCTTTAAGGATCTTAAGACTTAGCCTTTGTGGTTCTGTTAGAATGATGCCTTTGGTTTCACGTGAAATGAATAATCAACATGCTAGGCCTTAATAATTCGTATCTTTATACGCACATTTTCATCTCATTTATCGAATCTTTTGCATGATTGCGTATGATTGTTATTTTGGGTTCGGTGGGAATTTTGATTGTTGTTTAGGGGAAACCTTAGACTCACGGAGCAACTAGCGCTCACGACTCAATTTGTTTTGCAGGCAACCTTAGAGGGTAAATCGCGGGGAAGCACACAAAGAAATGTTAGGAAAATCAGTTGTAGATTTCCTTGTTTTGTTATAAACGCTTAACACTTAATATGTAAAATGACCGTTTTGAGTGTTAGACTTGAGTCCGAATAGTTTTATAATCCTGTTGAAAACTTATGTCATGATATATATAAAATGGAGTTTCCAAACAACTCGGGTTTCATGCGATACTACTCTTGTCCGGACGAACCAACCATCGAGTACGATTCGGGTTGGCAAGCTTTGGGTCATATTCGATGGAAATGAACATTTAGGAGCTTGGTCTAGGGATTTTGGATATATTCCGGGAACCTCTGGTCGAGCGCCCAAGTGTTCGTCAGTGGCGTTCTCGATCTATAGCGGATCGGGGGCGTTACACTAAGAATGCACAAATTCGCTTAATCTAAGCAAAATAAGAAGGTTTTGGGTTTCCTAAAATAAGACTAACAAAGCAAATCAAATTAAGTAAGATAAATCAAAGCAAAAAAAAGTAAAAATGCAAAAGACTAACAACAATCGAACATAAACAAAACAGAAAAATGACTAACGATTCTAATAAAGACTTAAAACGAATACTCGGGTTAAGGTAATCAACTAGAAATAACTCAAAAGATGGTTTACGGAGTTTATACTAACTTCTAACAAGAATAATTATTAGGCCATAGAACACTAAGAAAGACTAACACATGTTCATACTATTAGTCCCTATACTAATCACCAATTATCATCAACTTTTGTTCGCAATTAAAATGATCAGTAAGCATTTATACAAGTCTATCTAGCCACAATTCACTCTAGTCAACATTCTTTCGACGATAAGGAATGAAAAGCACTTAAAGATTTTGGTTCAGGAAAATTCATCAAACACCGTTCGGAAGTGAAATTCCTAAGTTTTAAATCAACATGGTGTGTGTTGATTTAGACTTATAAACAACCAATAAGTAAGGATTATATGAAATCTAGTCCTAAACTCCATAACTCAACCTCTAATTCATCCTAATCTACCATAACCCAAGAACTCTAAAAGTCAACTACTCACGCATGATAGAATTGCAAAAGTAAACTATAGAAAAGATAGATAAGCAAGACATAATTAAGGATCAATAAAAAGATTTAACAAAAAATAAATGACATGAGTTTAGATGATGAAATTATCTAAACTCATGTTATTATGTCTTGCCTACAAAAACACAAGACATCAGTTATTATTTGAAACCTCTTTATGATGTCGTCTTAATGTTTTGAGTAGCCTTTTAACATGAGTAGCATTATAGTGTCATGCAAATATTTGCTTGCCATAGATGGATTTTGTTTCAGAATTACATTACAGATTTTGAATGCATGTATGCAAGTTTTACCGTTTACAGTTTCATGACTCTTTAAATATAAAAATCGTTTGATTAATGTTCAAGGTCATGATAAATGCGTGTGAGATTTTCAAGCTAGCCGAGACCTCCATCTTCACCGAGCCGCCAAGATCTCTTGCCGCGACTTCCATCTTCTCCGAGCCGCCAAGATCTCTTGATGTGACCTCCTTCTTGTCGGGCTGCCAGTCACTCGCCGAGGCTTCCTTCTTGCCGGGCCAGATCTCGTTGTCGTAGCATCTCTCTCGCCGATTTGCGTCGGATCTTTGTTGCCGAGTCCACCTTTACTCGTCGAGTCGCGAGACCTAGCTGTGCAGCGATGACGCCGAGATTTACCAAACCGAATCCGAGTTGTCGAGCCCATCAAATTCGAGTTACCGAGCCTCGCCAATTCCGGGTTGCCGAACCCGCCGAATCTGAGTTAGTGAGAGCAAAAACGAGTGGCCGAGCCGGATCTTACCGTGTCCACCTCTCTTTTGTGTCGCCGCGGCTTCTTTTGGTCGAACCACCGCGTTTCCTCACCCAATGACGTTTCTCGCCGACTCAAATCTTGCCTCGTCCGTGACTCATCGCGTTGAGCCATGATTTTGCCTTGCCTACTCACCGCCGCTCACTGTCGTGATCGTTCTTTTTTCGGATAGTGTATCATGTCGTATCAGCCAGACAGTTACCTCACGGGAAACTGTTTAGATGATTATGCTGAGTCTGATCGGCTCGGATACTTGGATGAGACCACGCGAGCTAATTGGTTCGCAGGAAGCAAGCCTGGCGAGAATCTCGAAGGTTTTGATGAAGAATTTTGAAGGGAGGTAGACGGTCTTCTCGTGAAAGATTACTCAGTTGGTAGGCACGGTATTGGGAAGGCCATCGGTCATCTTATAGATCTTGGGGAAGGCAGCAGAAGATATGTCCGGTGCAGATGTTGTTGTTGTGAGACCGGTTGTTCTTGGAATAAGCGCCAATTCTGAAATACATTGGCGTTAGAGACGTCGTGTCACGGCGAATGAGGCAGCTGAGCCGGTTGAGCCATCGGCTAATGGCAGTTCGGAAGATATTTATGCTTCGTGTGATCTCGGGAAATCGTTGTGTACTCGGGATTCGTTGATCAATATGCTCACCTGATGTCATGTACCCGACAGGGTGGCGGCCTTTAAGCAGAAGCCGCATGAACGTCGTTGGACTCCTCGTGAGGGATGCATTTGCGTGTACGAGTCATTTTCTGCTTCCCAAGTTTCTGATGATGGATGCTGGCCTACGCCTCCGAGTCTCCAAACATTCTCTGACAGAGGATTGCTGGGGCGACATTGCGTCTTCGTCACCGCTTGGCTGGACCTTGTGCCTTCGTCACCAAAGTTCGTCGATCTTGCTCTGGGAAGCAGTATGCGCGCTTATGAGGGGGTTGAGCCGTTCGGTCATTCTTGCGTCCTACAGATCGAGTCTGTCGAGGATGGTCTACATGAGTTCATCGAGGTGAGTGCCTCTTTTGTCGGCTTCAGCGGGCTCAGCACCGTTGAGTGCAGCATCATTGGGCGCGGTGCCTTCGTTTGCAACGATAACTTCGGCTACGTCAACCTCGGCCGGGGGTGGCGCTGGCGGGCGAGCCGACTGTTCGTAAAACGACCACACCCATTTTTTTTTTATAACAATAGCTAATATCCCATAATAGAAGCTATTAACAAACGCGGTCAACAAAACAATAAGACTCAATCTTATTAAACATTCAGAAACATTAAACAACAATATTCGAGTTTAATTAAACATAAATAAGTTCGACATCAACAACGACAGACCGAGTCATAATCATCCCCTCCTCATCGCCTTGATTCCACGATCACACTTTATCTTTACCTGCACCACACAAAGAGATGCGTAAGTATTACCAAAAATACTTAGTGAAGTGGTCCTCCCATCTACGAGCTATACACACAAGCAAGTAAGACAATAAACCGCTCACAACGCAAAGCGAAACAATCATAGCAAAGCTAAACACATGGATCGATTGGTCCAAGCATGGATCGATCGATCCAAGCCAAGAATAAGCACGGATCGATCGATTCATCACCTGGATCGATCGATCCAAAAACACCAACTAGACCCACAATTTCAAGACTCTTGGATCGATCAGTCCACCCCTAGATCGATCGATCCCCTTACCTTCTGCAACCTCGTGACTTAAGGCCTTGGATCGATCTGTCCAACCCTGGATCGATCGATCCTTCATCTCCTGCAACACCGATCTCGACTTCTTCCATAGCCGCACACGACCAACGACCACACTGGGCCTCAACCTTGCTTCCTGCAAACGATTAAGCACAAACCCAAGCCCAACACCAAGGAAACAAGCAACACAACCCAAGAAACTAGAAATACACACCAAGATTTGAAAAATCTAACCAAAACACACAAAACACACAAAACCTTCTCACTTACTTAGATCAACTCATGATCACGCACTCACCTTGAAAACGAACGGATCAACGACCCAAGAACAGCACCACGACGAAGCTGGTGAACTCCTCCACGCTTTGGCGAAACACCAACCTCTGCAACCCAAACCACCCAAGCTCCAACTCTTCCTTTTAAGCAAAAACTAAGCTTTCCTCTTTGATCTCTCTTCCCTTCTCCCAAACTTCCGAATCTATCACTCCTTTTCTCTCTAAAGCTCAACCAACAACCCCAGGAAGAAGAAAGAAAAAGAAAAATGTGAACCAGAGAAATTGGGTGAGACCAAAGCAACAAAATGATCCTATCTTTTTTCCGGTCAAAAGTTGACTTTCCAACCCTCGGTCAATCTACTTTCCGTTCTTGAGAAAACTCCATTCCCGAAACACTTAAAATTGACTCCAAAGAGAGAGATCACATTTCCATCAACCTCATCGAATTAAAACGCTTTGATACGATCCTTCAATAACTTCCCGACAAAATTCATTTTTCCGGAACACGGGCATTACAGGTCGGACACGTCAGTTCCTTCTTCGCTCGAGGTATCTGTTATGTTGCTGCGTTTCTCTGAAAATACTTGAATCATCAATTTTGATCATCAATGGTAAAACAAACGCTTCGTCTAATCCCTACAGATGGAGCCAATTGTTTGTATCGGAGTTGTAACAATATGTAACTTAGGGTTTTTCAGGGGAAACGTTGAGTATGCTTTTATTAACGATGAACGAGATTAATGGTTACAGAGAAATTGAACTTGAATTAAAGGTCTTAGATTAAGCTATGATTCTCTCTCTAATTCTTTGGATAATAACCTCTGGATCCGGACCATTTCTCCAATGGTTTCTTCTGCTATTTATAAAGAGATCTTCTCTCAGAGTTTCTCGGCCATCCTTTGCAAAATTTTCGTTCTGCCCTCCGAGCCCAACGGACCTTATTTGTGGTTAGAATAGCTCGTTGGTCATTTGAATCCCTGTTTGGGCCGAAGATTAGCGACAAGGTTCATATCCTACAGTATTTCATTATCACCAAACTGTTACTATAACGTGTATGTAAAGAAAACCAATTAGCGAAGTTACATCTCTTTCTCTCTCACTCTACAGAACTTTGATTTTGGTAGTACACGACGGACCATAAGCCTAAAGATCAGCGAGCACAAAACAGAATTAGTTACTAATTAAGATCATAATTAATGTAAGTGTAAACTGATGCTATCTAAAGATTTAAGAAACATACACTTTTTAGCAAACAGAGATGTCTTACTTTTTAGCAGCTGGATGCTCTGTTTTTAAATACCAAAAGAGAGAAGAAGAAATGAGTGATAAAAATTTAGATTGAAGAAACTATCTCTCCATTGTTTCTATCTTTAATAAGAACTCTACAAAATCTCAGATTCAACTGCCGACGACGGCTGCCTTGGGAAACATAGCGATGTGACGGCGATAATAGGGCACCAACCGAAATTTATGATTTACATTTGATCCTGAACTAAATTAGGCTAATCGTCAATTTGGGGATTTTTGTATTTTTAACATACGTAAAATAATAGATGTTATAAACAATTCTGTTTTAAGCTAATGTTATGAGTTTAGTTTAAATTAATGATAGTTAAAATAAATTTAAGAAATGTTTTCATGTGAATTTTATATTAAAAAAACTTTTTAAAAAAATATATCAAATTACTAGGTAGAACAACATAGTTGTAAATGAAATATTAATAATTGAATCTACATGAGATATATAAATTAATTAGAGATTGATAGCTCGAGTGGAAAGATATCCTGAAATTTTAAGAGGTTACAAGATAGAGTGGTAGTTGCATAGCTGGTACGGATAAAAATGTTAAAGGCTGGCTCGGGCCTAGAGAGATGTATGGACCTCGGCTCGAAACTTCCTAATTTACAAAATATATATATATATAAAAATTAAGTTCCAGAAAATGAATTGAAAACTTAATTAAAATAAAGATTAACTTTATTACAATCTTTCATTTGAATTCGATTTATTTTATTTTTTTATTTAACTCTACCGGTTATACGTTATCATATGGTTACCATTAATAATCTCTTCCATTCACTCTCTCCAATTTTTCAAATTTTTAACTAGTCAAAAGCCCAAAATTTATGAGAACAGGAGAGAGAAAATTTTATAAATTTGTAATATGAATACTTTTTTCAGTGTTAAGTTTTACTACTTTATTTTTCTTAATCTCAATTTTAATAGCATATATGTTCATTGAAAAGGTCGTTCAATGTCATAAACAAAACGTTAAATAAACATTATTTGCGGAAGTTAAGAACATGCGTGCGGGTACAATATCAACCCCTTATTTTGGCAATGAACGAGTTTGAGGTTTTACATTGGATGATCTTGACTAGTTGACTAGTATAACGGGAGCATCCTTAGACCTAACTTCTCAATCCGAGTAGTAGAAGTAGTAGCATCACCAAGCTTTTTGAATTTGACGAATAAGACCTTAGCCGTATCATTGGTGAGAACTAGTTTTGGTGCACCATCAAACCAAGGCCCTGGGATGGTTCCAACGCTTCCGGTTGAGGTGGCAAACTCGTAAGTGTTTGCTCCGGCTTCTTTAATCTGAAACCAGCTATTTGTTCTCATCCGATTACCACCGATAAGAATCTCCGGTGATGATTCATTGACTTTCCAGAACTTGGAAATATTGCTGCAGTCCGTCCAGAGGCTGGAATTGAACTCGATGGTTACATCGGAATATGTATCCACGATGGTTTTCGTGGAAAAAGGAATTGCGAAGGTAGCCGGTGGTCCCCATATGTCCAGAAGGAGTATTTGGGTGATGCCAAGTGGACAAAAGGATGATAGTGAAAGGGGGACTGGAAGAAGAGCACCGCCGGTCTTAACCGGCTGGATGAAGTATTGTTTACCGACTTGAACTGGATTATAATCGGTGTCGTTCACAGTCACTTGTCCTTGAATGCAGACAGCTGCAGCCAACAAGAGAGTGATGAGGAAGAAGACCAGTGGAACTGATGACATAATTGTGATAAGTTTTTGTGTTTGTTTTGGTGTGTTTTCCTTTTTTTGTTTGAGTGAGTTGAGTTGTAGAGAGCAATCACAATATTTCGTTATTTAAAGTAAGTTTCTGCGGTTAAGATAAGGATTAAAAACCCTAAAATTACAAACTTTAAATATTTGTTGGCTTTTCCGTCACGTTCACGTTCTATATCATTCCCGTGATGGGTTGTTTTCTAGTAGAGACAGAGACAGAGGGTATATAGGCTTCAATTGTCAGCACGAGGAACATGCACAATGGTCCATGTATTTATTTTATTTTCTTTTGATGTTCAAATGGTCCATGTTAACTAACATATCCAAGCATAAAAAAAGGACCATCAATAAATGGGAGTGATATACATGTATTTCAACACATTTAGTTTCTGTGAGATTTATGTATACACTCATGATTTAGAGCTAAATTGAATATTATAATGTTTTAGAAGTTCTAGATTATATATTGCACATTCTGCTGTGGTTTGTGTATATATGTCAAGATTCCAGGGACTTACGGAGAGACACGAAGAAATACGAAGAACGAAGAGCCAAAAGGGAAGCAGAAAACCTCACGATTGGTTTACAACCGATCGTTATGGTCGCTCGCAGCAAACGAGATTTCACGACCAAAATCACCCGATCGGTTTGCAACCGATCGTGGCGGTCGCGTGGCGATTACGAGTTTTCACGACCAAAACCTCACGATCGGTTTGCAACCGATCGTGGGAGTCGATGCCGACACTTTTTAGTATTTTTCTCAGTGCACTTTCCCCCTCTATTAATACATTTTTTGGCTGTAAAAGAAGAAACTAAGCTTTATCATATCAACAAAAACTCTCTCTCTTGTTCTTGTTAGTTTTTAGACTCTTGTAATTCATCATCTAAACTTATGTTATACATTTTCTGTTGAATCTTTTTACATATCTTTAATCATGTCTATCATATCCATCTTTTCTATGGTTTATTTTTGTGATTTGAGTATGTATGAGTAGTTGACTTTTGGATTGTTGGTTTGGTAGATCTAGGGTGTTTAATGCTTGATTGGTGATGTTTGATGGTTGATTGTTGTTTAACTTCATGTATAGAATGATCTTAATGCTAGAAATGAACTTCGAAAGAGAGATTTCTAGAGTCTAGTCTATTTCATACCCGAAAGGTGCTATGAAATAGTCCAAACCTTCTTTGCATGCATCTCTATATCTTAACCAATGGAAATTGAGATTAAGATAGAATAGATGACAAATATGAGTTTGTGTTCATAGTTTATAAATCATTTGATTGCAATTGGGAAATTAGCTTAATCGAATGATTTGTAAAAATGTTAGTATCACGGGAGTGGACTTAGTGCCTGACATAAGACAACTAGAGCGAGCTAACTCTCGAGCTAGAAAAGAAAAGGAAAGACTTGCAAGAACAACAGGGTTAAACATGGGAGATATCGACCCAGAAAACCAAAGAGCAGCTCAAGAAGCAGGAATCCAAGTGGATCCACCACTCCATGCTGCTAGAAGAGCGAGAGTGATCGGGGCGTACGATGCACGCCAAGCACATGGCAATCGTAGTGGTATTCACGCACCGGCGGTTGAGAACAACATCTTCGAAATCAAGATGAGCATAATCAATATGGTTCAAGGGAACAAATAATACGGGCTGTACGTCGAAGATCTTCTGGACCATCTTGATAACTTTAACGATATATGCGACTTGACGAAGATTAATGGCATCTCTAAGGATGCCTTTAATCTGAGACTATTTCCTTTTTCTCTTGGAGATAAGGCGAAGCAATGGGAGAAGAGTTTGCCTCCCAGATCAATAACTACTTAGGCGGAATGCAAGAAGAAATTCTTGGAAAACTTCTTCTCAACATCAAGGACGGCTAGGCTTCGGAACGACATATCAAGCTTTGCTCAACGAAGCAATGAAAGCTTTAGTGAAATCTGGGAGCGGTTCAAGAGTTATACGAACAAATGTCCTCATCACTTGTTCTCTGAAGAATCCTTGTTAAGCACGTTGTATAGAGGAATTGTTCCGAGAATAAGAATGCTGCTAGACACCGCCAGCAATGAAAACTTCTTGGGGAAGGACGTTCAAGAAGTGTTCCAACTCGTAGAGAACCTAGCACAAAGCGATGAAAATTATGGTGAAGATTATGATAGAGCTCCTAGAGGGAGTGGAGAAAGAGATGACCAAAGAAGTAAAAAGATCAAAGCATTACATGAGAAGATGGAGAAGTCCTGCAGGCTACGGAGAGATCTGTAACCTATGTTGGAGAATATGAAGGCGGTCAAACCGCTAAAGCAATTAGGTTTAAAGAAATCCTTGAATCTCAAGAAGAATTGAATTTCGTCAGAAATCAAGGAAACTATCAAGTCGGGTATAACAAGGGATACAACCCAAACTTTCAACAACAAGGTCAAGGCTATCAACCGAGACCATTCATACCAACAAACGCTCAAGGACAGAACTTCAATCAGCAAAGATATGCGCCCAAACAATAGTTCTAAGGGAGCAACCAAACTGGGTTTCAGAACAACCAAGGGGGATTTCAGAACAACCAAGGGGGATTTCAGAACAACCAGCCTAATTTTCAGAACAAGGCACCTTTCATCCCTAGTAATCAACAAGAGTACAGACCAGGAGGACAAGCAAGTTCATCTTAACTGCAAGACTAAGATATGAAAGAGTTGAAAAATATGATATAGCAGTTGGTAGCATTGCAAACCAATAGTTCAATCGACGTAAACAAGAAGATGCTTAATATCAGCAACAAGATGGATGGGGCGTATAACGATCTAAACGCCAAGCTCGAGCATCTAAGTACTCACATCAAAGGTCCGGATAACCAATTTGCTCAAGTTGCTTCCACTTCTCAAAGTCCGAAAGAAACTTTACCGAAAAAAAGCCGTAGCAAACCCTAAGGAGTATTGCTTGGCGATAACCTTGAGAAGCAAAAAAGAACTAGAGACAAGAGGTCATGTCGTAGAGGAAGCCAATGACAAAGAAAGAGGGATTGAGGGTGTGCTTGAAGATGAAGAAAAAAAAGAATCCGCAGAAAGGACTCCAGATCGGTCTGCAACCGATTGCGTAGACCAGGCAAAAAGCCACGATCGGGTGAAAAAAAAAATTGCTGAACCAGAAGTTGTTCCTAGCAAATCCGAAATTGGTTAGGGAAGAAAAAGAAGAAGGAGTAAGGTCAAGAGACATCAAAAAGAAGGAAGATGATTTGGAAAGTTTTGAATACGAACCAAAACTCCCATTTCCCGGGAGGTTCAAGAAGCAAATCTTGGACAAGCAGTTCGAGAAATTCAAGAAGATAATAGGTTCAAGTCACCATCCCATTCGCTGACCTTATTCTGGAATGTCCGGTGTACGATAAAATTATCAAGGATGTGCTGAGTAAAATGAGGCAAGTTGAAGAAGCCATGGTAATGATCAACCATGAGTGTAGCGCGATAATCCAAAACAACTTGCCTAAAAAGCTTAAAGATCCTGGAAGTTTCACACTACCTTGTATTGTAGGACCATTGCACTTTAACAGGTGTTTGGTTGATCTCGGTGCAAGTGTTAGCCTAATGTCGTTGACTATCTCCAAGAGGTTGGGACTGACGAACTTCAAGAGAACAAGAATCTCGTTGGTATTGGCTGATAGAACAATCCGCTATCCGGTTGGGATATTAGAAGACTTACCCCTGAAGGTTGGAAGCTGTATAATTCCAACAGATTTTGTGGTGGTAGAGATGGACGAAGAGCCAAAGGATCCTATCATTCTGGGATGACCCTTTTTTGCAACCGCAAGAGCCATAATAAACGTCAAAAAGGGGATAATTGATCTTCATCTGGGAGATATTATTCTGAAGTACGACATACTTGACATGATGAAGAAACCGGCCATCGAAGGAAAGGTATTCTATAAAGAAACCTTGGAGGACATGATCGATGAATACTTAGAGGAGCTGAATATGGAAGATTCTCATGAAGTAGCAATCACGAAGTCAAGCTGTGAGAGAGTAATTGTGAACGAAAAGACAATTAAATACGAAGAATTCCTTGATTCGCAATTACCATAGGGGAAGAAAGCATGTTTCTTGGGAATTGAAGAAAGAATAAAAATGGGTATGAACGAAAGCACTAGCGATGGTGAGCTAGTGTAAAAGATGACTAGAGCGAAATCAATGCACCTATAGTGGAGCTGAAACCACTCTCAGCCGGGCTAAGGTACGAATTTCTAGGACCAAACTCCACATACCCTGTTATAATTAACGATGCATTGAACCGAGGTCAAACTGAAATGATTCTGCATGAGTTGAAAAAATATAGGAAAGCCGTAGGATATTCATTGAAAGACATTAAGGGAATTTCACCATCTTTATGCATGCATAAAATTCATTTAGAAGATGAGAATAAAACATCGGTTGAGCATCAAAGAAGATTGAACCTTAACCTGAAGGAAATAGTAAAGAAAGAAATTTAAAACTACTCGAAGCAGGTGTGATCTACTCTATCTCAGATAGTACTTGGATCTCACCGGTTCATATGGTACCTAAAAAGGGTGGAGTGACCATTGTTAGAAATGATAAGGATGAATTGATCCCCTCAAGAACTATAACAGGGCATAGAATGTGTATTAATCATAGGAGGTTGAATGCCGCATTTAGGAAAGATCACTTCCTGTTGCCTTTCATTGATCAAATATTAGAAAGGTTATCGAATCATACTCACTATTGGTTCTTGGATTGGTATTCAGGATTTTTTCAAATTCCCATACACCCTAATGATCAACAGAAAACGACTTTCACATGCCCTTATGGTACCTTTACATACCGAAGGATGCCATTTGGGTTGTGTAATGCTCCAGCAACCTTTCAAAGGTGCATGATGTCGATTTTCTCATACTTAATTGAGAATGTGGTTGAGGTCTTCATGGATAATTTTTCGGTATATGGAGATTCGTTTGCTCCTTGTCTTTCTAATCTGTGTAGGGTCTTGAAGCGATGCGAAGAAACAAGCCTCATTTTGAATTGGGAGAAATGCCATTTCATGGTGCAAGAAGGAATTGTGTTAGGCCACAAGATATCCAAGGGAGGAATAGAGGTTGACAAAGCCAAGATCAATGTGATGACAAATCTTGCACCACCAAGCAATGTTAAGGAGATTCGAAGCTTTTTGGGTCACGCCGGTTTTTATAGAGGATTCATCAAAGACTTCTCCAAAATAGCAAGACCACTCACAAGACTTTTATGCAAGGTTGTTGCTTTTAAGTTTGATAGGGAGTGTCATGAAGCTTTTTTGAAGATTAAAAATGAGCTGGTTAGTGCCCCAATAGTTCAAGCACCAGATTGGAACCTGCCCTTTGAGATCATGTGTGATACAAGTGACTTTGCGGTTGGAGCGGTTCTTGGACAAAGAAAAAAAAAAGCTTCACGTCATCTACTATGCGAGTAGAACTCTTGATGATGGCCAAGTGAAGTACGCAACAATAGAGAAAGAGCTTCTAGCTATCGCCATTGCCTTTGAGAAACTCCAATCACACTTGGTGGGTTCAAAGGTGATAGTGCACACAGATCATGTTGCACTAAGACACTTGTTGGCAAAGAAGGATGCGAAATCGAGGCTGTTGAGATGGATCTTACTTTTGCAAGAGTTTGATTTGGAGATTAGAGACAAAAAGGGTGTTGAGAATGGTGTGGTTGACCACCTATCAAAGATGAAGATCGAGGAGAACATACCGATTGATGATTCCTTGCCTGAAGAACTAGTAAACCTCGTCCAAACTTTAAACAAAGCGGATTTCATGCTGTTGGAACTCCTAGCAATCGAAAAAATGGATGTGAGCTTACCATGGTACGGAGATTTCGTAAACTACTTAGCATATGAGAAAGAACCGCCAAACCTACAAGGGTATGCTAAGAAAACATTTTTCAAAGATGTTTGCCGGTTCTATTGGGATGAACCTTACTTGCACACACTATGCAAGGATAGGCTCTACAGGAAATATCCTGAAGAAGACGTCGCCGGAATCGTAATGCACTGCCATGGTTCGGCTTATAGGGGTCACTATACTACTTTCAAAACCGTCTCAAAAGTTCTACAAGCGGGTTTATGGTGGCCTAGCATGTTTAAGGACGCACAAGAGTTCATCTCCAAGTGCGATTCATGCCAAAGAAAGGGGCACATAAGTAGAATAAACGAAATGCCACAAAACCCTATTCTTGATGAAACGACCACATCCGTTTTTTTTATTTTTTTAGAACAATAGCTAATACTCCATAATAGAGGCTATTAACAAATGCGGTCAACAAAACAATAAGACTCAATCTTATTGAACATTCATAAACATTAAACAATAATATTCGAGTTTAGTTAAACATAAATATATTCGACATCAACAACAACATACCGAGTCTTAATCATCCCAACCTCATCGTCTTGATTCCACGATCACACTTTATCTTTACCTGCACCACACAAAGAGATGCGTAAGTATTACCAAAAATACTTAGTGAAATGGTCCTCCCATCTACGAGCTATACACACAAGCAAGTACGACAATAAACCGCTCACAACCCAAAGCGAAACAATCATAACAAATCTAAACATATGGATCAATCGGTCCAAGCATGGATCGATCAATCCAAGCCAAGAACAAGCACGGATCGATCGATCCATCACCTGGATCGATCGATCCAAAAACACCAACTAGACCCGCAACTTCAAGACTTTTCGATCGATCGGTCCACCCCTGGATCGATCGATCCCCTTACCTTCTGCAACCTCGAGACTTAAGGCCTTGGATCGATCGGTCCATCCCTGGATCGATCGATCCTTCACCTCCTACAACACCAATCTTGACTTCTTCCATGGGCGCACACGACCAATGACCACACTGGGCCTCAACCTTGCTTCCTACAAACGAATAAGCACAAACCCAAGCCCAACACCAAGGAAACAAGCAACACAACCCAAGAAACTAGCAATACACACGAAGATTCAACAAATCTAACCAAAACACACAAAACACACAAAACCTTCTCACTTACTATGATCAACTCATGGTCACGCACTCACCTTGAAAACGAACGGATCAAAGACCCAAGAACAGCACCACAACGAAGTCGGTGAACTCTTCCACGCTTTGGTGAAACACCAACCTCTGCAACCCAAACCACCCAAGCTCCAACTCTTCCTTTTAAGCAACAACTAAGCTTTCCTCTTTGATCTCTCTTTCCTTCTCCCAAACCTCCGAATCTCTCACTCATTTTTTCTCTAAATCTCAACCAACAACCCCAGGAAGAAGAAAGAAGAAGAAAAATGCAAACCAGGGAAATTGGGTGAGACCAAGGCAACAAAAGGACAATTGCCGACACTTGTGGATCGATTCACTCGCCCAACCGCAACCTTGATCGATCAGTCCACTCGCCCAACCGCAACCAGCTTGGCAACACAGTCTTGGATTGATCGATCCCCTTTCTTTTCCGATCAAAAGTTAACTTTCTGACCCTCGGTCAATCCGCTTTCCGTTCCCGAGAAAACTCCATTTCTGAAACACTTAAGATTGACTCCAAAGAGAGAGATCACATTTCCATCAACCTCATCGAATCAAAACGCCTTGATACGATTCTTCTGTAACTTCCCGACAAAATTTTTTTTTTCGGAACACGGGCGTTACACTTGAAGTAAAAATTTTCAATGTTTGGGGGATTGACTTCATGGGGCCATTTCCTTCATCTTATGGGATAAGCTACATACTTGTAGCAGTGGACTGTGTCTCCAAATGTGGTGCTGAAAATGTTCAAAACCATCATCTTCCCGAGATTTGGTATTCCAAGAGTGGTGATTAGCGACGGAGGAACACACTTTATCAACGAAGTCTTCGATAGTTTGCTGAAGAAACATGGAGTTAATCATAAATTAGCTATACCTTATCACCCGTAAACAAGTGGCCAAATTGAGATTTCTAACCAACAAATCAAGGGAATCCTTGAGAAGACGGTTGGTACGACCAGAAAATATTGGTCTAAGAAGCTCGATGCCATTCAATCTACTTTACGGGAAATCGTGTCATCTTTCAGTTGAGTTAGAATGCAAGGCCATGTGGGCAGTGAAACTCCTTAACTTTTACATCAAGGCGGCTGCTAAAAAGCGCTTAGTGCAATTGAACAAGTTGGATGAAATCCGTCTGGATGCATATGAAAACTCGAAGATCTATAAAGAGAGAACGAACGAGTTTCACAATAGGAAGATAATCCTAAGGGATTTCAAGGCTGATGACAAGGTATTGTTGTTCCATTTCCGGTTGAAGTTGTGTCCTGCTGTCCATTTACCTTTTCTACCTGGTGAGTCCAAGGTCGATGTGGTGGCTAAGAGTTTGCAAGAGCATGAGAGCATGATTCTGAATTTGAAGTCCCATTTGTTGAGAGCTCAACATCGAATGCAGTTGTTCGCCAACCAGCACCGCACAGAGCAGAACTTTGCCATTGATGACTTTGTTTATGTCAAATTACAACCCTACAGGCAGCAATCTATGGTCACAAGATATATCATGGTTTTTACAGTTTTTAATCATGATATAAGAGTCATTTTTAGAGTCTTTTTGGTGTCTTTCGAGTCTTTTAGAGTCTTTGCAGGTGTAGGAGCGTTTTGGACTTATTTGGAGATTATGAGAGGTTTTGGAGCAAGCTGAGAAGCTACGCTGAAGAAACGAATTCGGAGAGCAAAATTGGTGTGGGTGTCGATCGACACTACCTCTTAGTGTCGGTCGACACCAATATCTGACGGCAATCGAATTTCCCATCTTTTTGAGGTTTTGAATATTTGCAAATTTGACCCAGAAGTTGTCCCTGTTTACAGATAAAGGTCAAATTGTGTTTTAGCCTATTTATAGGATTTTAAGGCCATTTTTTAGACCTATGCTTTGGAATGCTTGATTTTTGAGCAGCCACCTCTTCAGAGATTTTTGGAGAAGATTTCTAAACTCTTTTCTTCTTCTTTTTATTTTCTTAATGCAATTTATTCAGTTATTGATTTGTGTTTCATTAATCATGTCTGAGTAATCTCCCTGTTAGGTTTAGGGTATTCAAAGGAATTCATGAATTGTTAGGTTGTTAGATTGTTAGGATTGAATCTATAGAGTTCTTTATCTAGATTGTGTTTATTGCTTATTCTAGCTTAGCTACCTAGAATCTGATCTTAGGTTGATTAGTTGACACGAAAGTTTAATTGATTGTCTGAACTATCTTAGATGAGCAAAATACTCTATTCGCAAAGAATTTGGTTTAGGGATTTTGTGAACATATCAAACCTGAACTTTCATGCTTGTTTAATTTGAAGAATTCGCAAAAAGATTTGGGATTCTAAAATTTAGGCATAGATAATCTTCGCAACGAAAGTTGGTTGATTTTACATTAGTCATTTGAGTTCTAGAATGATTCTTAATTACAATCCTGATAATTGTTTTGTTCTGCAATTCTGAATTTCCTGAGAATTTTCCTAAGTCTAGCCTTTTCCCTCATTAAATTTACATCCTTTACTTTTTACTTTGTTAGTTTTACATTACATCTTTTCACATTTAGCTAAATTTCCAAACTGTTAATCTATTGTGTGAACATTAGTCTTTGTGGATTTGATCCCTAAATACTATAGTGATCTCTTAATTTGAGAGAGTAGCTCTATGGTTAATTTAAGCATATTAAATTTTGGCGCCGTTGCCGGGAACTTTTGATTCACTATTAGATTTTAGTTTGAATTTAGTTTAGATTTACTTACTACTTATTTACTTACGCAGTTTTCTTTGTTTTTCTTTTCTTTTTGTGTTTCAGGTTTATAGATTTACTTGCTGCAATGGAAAACTTTGTTGTGTTGGTAAGGGATGAGGCTGGAATTCTGCGTGATCAAGAGGGCCACGTTCGCAACAAGCAGGGTCTGAAACTGGATGCTGAAGGCAACATGATTGCAGAACCCAGACCCGCCGTTGGTGTTGATCGACACCAACAGGGTGTCGCTCGACACCCTCCTGCTATTGAGGCTCGGGTTTTGAATGATGCAGCAGCTGGTGCTGCAGTGGTTCGTGGGAGGACGCTGGGTGATTACAACAGGCCGGATCAGTTCTATGCCAATCGATCTGCGATCAGAACCCCTCCGTTTCAGAGGAATGAATTTGAGCTGAAACCCGCATACTACACTCTGGTGGGACAGCATGCTTTCCATGGTCTTCCTCACGAACAACCCATGGATCACATTGAGAGGTTTGAGGACCTAGTTATAAGCATCAAGGCAAATGGAGTCTCTACTGATTTCCTCTTCTGCAAACTCTTCCCGTACTCTCTTGGTGGGGAAGCAGCCTACTGGCTCAAGCAATTGAAGCCAGGATCCCTGACAACTTGGTGGGAGACCAAAAATGCCTTTTTGAACAATTTCTATGATGATACCAGGTCAGAGGATGCGAGAACAAAGATCTCTACTTTTTCTCAACAACCAGCTGAAGCATTCAAGGCTGCTTGGGTGCGATTCAGGGCTTGTCAGCGAGATTGTCCGTACCATGGGTTCAATGAGGTTCAGTTGTTGGGTATCTTCTTCAGAGGCGTGGATTGGAGGTATCAGATGGCTCTGGATGCTGCGAGCAATGGTCTCCAAACATTCTCTGACAGAGGATTGCTGGGGCGACATTGCGTCTTCGTCACCGCTTGGCTGGACCTTGTGCCTTCGTCACCAAAGTTCGTCGATCTTGCTCTGGGAAGCAGTATGCGCGCTTATGAGGGGGTTGAGCCGTTCGGTCATTCTTGCGTCCTACAGATCGAGTCTGTCGAGGATGGTCTACATGAGTTCATCGAGGTGAGTGCCTCTTTTGTCGGCTTCAGCGGGCTCAGCACCGTTGAGTGCAGCATCATTGGGCACGGTGCCTTCGTTTGCAACGATAACTTCAGCTACGTCAACCTCGGCCGGGGGTGGCGCTGGCGGGCGAGCCGACTGTTCGTAAAACGACCACACCCATTTTTTTTTTATAACAATAGCTAATATCCCATAATAGAAGCTATTAACAAACGCGGTCAACAAAACAATAAGACTCAATCTTATTAAACATTCAGAAACATTAAACAACAATATTCGAGTTTAATTAAACATAAATAAGTTCGACATCAACAACGACAGACCGAGTCATAATCATCCCCTCCTCATCGCCTTGATTCCACGATCACACTTTATCTTTACCTGCACCACACAAAGAGATGCGTAAGTATTACCAAAAATACTTAGTGAAGTGGTCCTCCCATCTACGAGCTATACACACAAGCAAGTAAGACAATAAACCGCTCACAACGCAAAGCGAAACAATCATAGCAAAGCTAAACACATGGATCGATTGGTCCAAGCATGGATCGATCGATCCAAGCCAAGAATAAGCACGGATCGATCGATTCATCACCTGGATCGATCGATCCAAAAACACCAACTAGACCCACGATTTCAAGACTCTTGGATCGATCAGTCCACCCCTAGATCGATCGATCCCCTTACCTTCTGCAACCTCGTGACTTAAGGCCTTGGATCGATCTGTCCAACCCTGGATCGATCGATCCTTCATCTCCTGCAACATCGATCTCGACTTCTTCCATAGCCGCACACGACCAACGACCACACTGGGCCTCAACCTTGCTTCCTGCAAACGATTAAGCACAAACCCAAGCCCAACACCAAGGAAACAAGCAACACAACCCAAGAAACTAGAAATACACACCAAGATTTGAAAAATCTAACCAAAACACACAAAACACACAAAACCTTCTCACTTACTTAGATCAACTCATGATCACGCACTCACCTTGAAAACGAACGGATCAACGACCCAAGAACAGCACCACGACGAAGCTGGTGAACTCCTCCACGCTTTGGCGAAACACCAACCTCTGCAACCCAAACCACCCAAGCTCCAACTCTTCCTTTTAAGCAAAAACTAAGCTTTCCTCTTTGATCTCTCTTCCCTTCTCCCAAACTTCCGAATCTATCACTCCTTTTCTCTCTAAAGCTCAACCAACAACCCCAGGAAGAAGAAAGAAAAAGAAAAATGTGAACCAGAGAAATTGGGTGAGACCAAAGCAACAAAATGATCCTATCTTTTTTCCGGTCAAAAGTTGACTTTCCAACCCTCGGTCAATCTACTTTCCGTTCTTGAGAAAACTCCATTCCCGAAACACTTAAAATTGACTCCAAAGAGAGAGATCACATTTCCATCAACCTCATCGAATTTAAAACGCTTTGATACGATCCTTCAATAACTTCCCGACAAAATTCATTTTTCCTGAACACTGGCATTACAGGTCGGACACGTCAGTTCCTTCTTCGCTCGAGGTATCTGTTATGTTGCTGCGTTTCTCTGAAAATACTTGAATCATCAATTTTGATCATCAATGGTAAAACAAACGCTTCGTCTAATCCCTACAGATGGAGCCAATTGTTTGTATCGGAGTTGTAACAATATGTAACTTAGGGTTTTTCAGGGGAAACGTTGAGTATGCTTTTATTAACGATGAACGAGATTAATGGTTACAGAGAAATTGAACTTGAATTAAAGGTCTTAGATTAAGCTATGATTCTCTCTCTAATTCTTTGGATAATAACCTCTGGATCCGGACCATTTCTCCAATGGTTTCTTCTGCTATTTATAAAGAGATCTTCTCTCAGAGTTTCTCGGCCATCCTTTGCAAAATTTTCGTTCTGCCCTCCGAGCCCAACGGACCTTATTTGTGGTTAGAATAGCTCGTTGGTCATTTGAATCCTGTTTGGGCCGAAGATTAGCGACAAGGTTCATATCCTACAGTATTTCATTATCACCAAACTGTTACTATAACGTGTATGTAAAGAAAACCAATTAGCGAAGTTACATCTCTTTCTCTCTCACTCTACAGAACTTTGATTTGGTAGTACACGACGGACCATAAGCCTAAAGATCAGCGAGCACAAAACAGAATTAGTTACTAATTAAGATCATAATTAATGTAAGTGTAAACTGATGCTATCTAAAGATTTAAGAAACATACACTTTTTAGCAAACAGAGATGTCTTACTTTTTAGCAGCTGGATGCTCTGTTTTTAAATACAAAAGAGAGAAGAAGAAATGAGTGATAAAAATTTAGATTGAAGAAACTATCTCTCCATTGTTTCTATCTTTAATAAGAACTCTACAAAATCTCAGATTCAACTGCCGACGACGGCTGCCTTGGGAAACATAGCGATGTGACGGCGATAATAGGGCACCAACCGAAATTTATGATTTACATTTGATCCTGAACTAAATTAGGCTAATCGTCAATTTGGGGATTTTTGTATTTTTAACATACGTAAAATAATAGATGTTATAAACAATTCTGTTTTAAGCTAATGTTATGAGTTTAGTTTAAATTAATGATAGTTAAAATAAATTTAAGAAATGTTTTCATGTGAATTTTATATTAAAAAAACTTTTTAAAAAAATATATCAAATTACTAGGTAGAACAACATAGTTGTAAATGAAATATTAATAATTGAATCTACATGAGATATATAAATTAATTAGAGATTGATAGCTCGAGTGGAAAGATATCCTGAAATTTTAAGAGGTTACAAGATAGAGTGGTAGTTGCATAGCTGGTACGGATAAAAATGTTAAAGGCTGGCTCGGGCCTAGAGAGATGTATGGACCTCGGCTCGAAACTTCCTAATTTACAAAATATATATATATATAAAAATTAAGTTCCAGAAAATGAATTGAAAACTTAATTAAAATAAAGATTAACTTTATTACAATCTTTCATTTGAATTCGATTTATTTTATTTTTTTATTTAACTCTACCGGTTATACGTTATCATATGGTTACCATTAATAATCTCTTCCATTCACTCTCTCCAATTTTTTCAAATTTTTAACTAGTCAAAAGCCCAAAATTTATGAGAACAGGAGAGAGAAAATTTTATAAATTTGTAATATGAATACTTTTTTCAGTGTTAAGTTTTACTACTTTATTTTTCTTAATCTCAATTTTAATAGCATATATGTTCATTGAAAAGGTCGTTCAATGTCATAAACAAAACGTTAAATAAACATTATTTGCGGAAGTTAAGAACATGCGTGCGGGTACAATATCAACCCCTTATTTTGGCAATGAACGAGTTTGAGGTTTTACATTGGATGATCTTGACTAGTTGACTAGTATAACGGAGCATCCTTAGACCTAACTTCTCAATCCGAGTAGTAGAAGTAGTAGCATCACCAAGCTTTTTGAATTTGACGAATAAGACCTTAGCCGTATCATTGGTGAGAACTAGTTTTGGTGCACCATCAAACCAAGGCCCTGGGATGGTTCCAACGCTTCCGGTTGAGGTGCAAACTCGTAAGTGTTTGCTCCGGCTTCTTTAATCTGAAACCAGCTATTTGTTCTCATCCGATTACCACCGATAAGAATCTCCGGTGATATTCATTGACTTTCCAGAACTTGGAAATATTGCTGCAGTCCGTCCAGAGGCTGGAATTGAACTCGATGGTTACATCGGAATATGTATCCACGATGGTTTTCGTGGAAAAGGAATTGCGAAGGTAGCCGGTGGTCCCATATGTCCAGAAGGAGTATTTGGGTGATGCCAAGTGGACAAAAGGATGATAGTGAAAGGGGGACTGGAAGAAGAGCACCGCCGGTCTTAACCGGCTGGATGAAGTATTGTTTACCGACTTGAACTGGATTATAATCGGTGTCGTTCACAGTCACTTGTCCTTGAATGCAGACAGCTGCAGCCAACAAGAGAGTGATGAGGAAGAAGACCAGTGGAACTGATGACATAATTGTGATAAGTTTTTGTGTTTGTTTTGGTGTGTTTTCCTTTTTTTGTTTGAGTGAGTTGAGTTGTAGAGAGCAATCACAATATTTCGTTATTTAAAGTTAAGTTTCTGCGGTTAAGATAAGGATTAAAAACCCTAAAATTACAAACTTTAAATATTTGTTGGCTTTTCCGTCACGTTTCACGTTCTATATCATTCCCGTGATGGGTTGTTTTCTAGTAGAGACAGAGACAGAGGGTATATAGGCTTCAATTGTCAGCACGAGGAACATGCACAATGGTCCATGTATTTATTTTATTTTCTTTTGATGTTCAAATGGTCCATGTTAACTAACATATCCAGCATAAAAAAAGGACCATCAATAAATGGGAGTGATATACATGTATTTCAACACATTTAGTTTCTGTGAGATTTATGTATACACTCATGATTTAGAGCTAAATTGAATATTATAATGTTTTAGAAGTTCTAGATTATATATTGCACATTCTGCTGTGGTTTGTGTATATATGTCAAGATTCCAGGGACTTACGGAGAGACACGAAGAAATACGAAGAACGAAGAGCCAAAAGGGAAGCAGAAAACCTCACGATTGGTTTACAACCGATCGTTATGGTCGCTCGCAGCAAACGAGATTTCACGACCAAAATCACCCGATCGGTTTGCAACCGATCGTGGCGGTCGCGTGGCGATTACGAGTTTTCACGACCAAAACCTCACGATCGGTTTGCAACCGATCGTGGGAGTCGATGCCGACACTTTTTAGTATTTTTCTCAGTGCACTTTCCCCCTCTATTAATACATTTTTTGGCTGTAAAAGAAGAAACTAAGCTTTATCATATCAACAAAAACTCTCTCTCTTGTTCTTGTTAGTTTTTAGACTCTTGTAATTCATCATCTAAACTTATGTTATACATTTTCTGTTGAATCTTTTTACATATCTTTAATCATGTCTATCATATCCATCTTTTCTATGGTTTATTTTTGTGATTTGAGTATGTATGAGTAGTTGACTTTTGGATTGTTGGTTTGGTAGATCTAGGGTGTTTAATGCTTGATTGGTGATGTTTGATGGTTGATTGTTGTTTAACTTCATGTATAGAATGATCTTAATGCTAGAAATGAACTTCGAAAGAGAGATTTCTAGAGTCTAGTCTATTTCATACCCGAAAGGTGCTATGAAATAGTCCAAACCTTCTTTGCATGCATCTCTATATCTTAACCAATGGAAATTGAGATTAAGATAGAATAGATGACAAATATGAGTTTGTGTTCATAGTTTATAAATCATTTGATTGCAATTGGGAAATTAGCTTAATCGAATGATTTGTAAAAATGTTAGTATCACGGGAGTGGACTTAGTGCCTGACATAAGACAACTAGAGCGAGCTAACTCTCGAGCTAGAAAAGAAAAGGAAAGACTTGCAAGAACAACAGGGTTAAACATGGGAGATATCGACCCAGAAAACCAAAGAGCAGCTCAAGAAGCAGGAATCCAAGTGGATCCACCACTCCATGCTGCTAGAAGAGCGAGAGTGATCGGGGCGTACGATGCACGCCAAGCACATGGCAATCGTAGTGGTATTCACGCACCGGCGGTTGAGAACAACATCTTCGAAATCAAGATGAGCATAATCAATATGGTTCAAGGGAACAAATAATACGGGCTGTACGTCGAAGATCTTCTGGACCATCTTGATAACTTTAACGATATATGCGACTTGACGAAGATTAATGGCATCTCTAAGGATGCCTTTAATCTGAGACTATTTCCTTTTTCTCTTGGAGATAAGGCGAAGCAATGGGAGAAGAGTTTGCCTCCCAGATCAATAACTACTTAGGCGGAATGCAAGAAGAAATTCTTGGAAAACTTCTTCTCAACATCAAGGACGGCTAGGCTTCGGAACGACATATCAAGCTTTGCTCAACGAAGCAATGAAAGCTTTAGTGAAATCTGGGAGCGGTTCAAGAGTTATACGAACAAATGTCCTCATCACTTGTTCTCTGAAGAATCCTTGTTAAGCACGTTGTATAGAGGAATTGTTCCGAGAATAAGAATGCTGCTAGACACCGCCAGCAATGAAAACTTCTTGGGGAAGGACGTTCAAGAAGTGTTCCAACTCGTAGAGAACCTAGCACAAAGCGATGAAAATTATGGTGAAGATTATGATAGAGCTCCTAGAGGGAGTGGAGAAAGAGATGACCAAAGAAGTAAAAAGATCAAAGCATTACATGAGAAGATGGAGAAGTCCTGCAGGCTACGGAGAGATCTGTAACCTATGTTGGAGAATATGAAGGCGGTCAAACCGCTAAAGCAATTAGGTTTAAAGAAATCCTTGAATCTCAAGAAGAATTGAATTTCGTCAGAAATCAAGGAAACTATCAAGTCGGGTATAACAAGGGATACAACCCAAACTTTCAACAACAAGGTCAAGGCTATCAACCGAGACCATTCATACCAACAAACGCTCAAGGACAGAACTTCAATCAGCAAAGATATGCGCCCAAACAATAGTTCTAAGGGAGCAACCAAACTGGGTTTCAGAACAACCAAGGGGGATTTCAGAACAACCAAGGGGGATTTCAGAACAACCAGCCTAATTTTCAGAACAAGGCACCTTTCATCCCTAGTAATCAACAAGAGTACAGACCAGGAGGACAAGCAAGTTCATCTTAACTGCAAGACTAAGATATGAAAGAGTTGAAAAATATGATATAGCAGTTGGTAGCATTGCAAACCAATAGTTCAATCGACGTAAACAAGAAGATGCTTAATATCAGCAACAAGATGGATGGGGCGTATAACGATCTAAACGCCAAGCTCGAGCATCTAAGTACTCACATCAAAGGTCCGGATAACCAATTTGCTCAAGTTGCTTCCACTTCTCAAAGTCCGAAAGAAACTTTACCGAAAAAAAGCCGTAGCAAACCCTAAGGAGTATTGCTTGGCGATAACCTTGAGAAGCAAAAAAGAACTAGAGACAAGAGGTCATGTCGTAGAGGAAGCCAATGACAAAGAAAGAGGGATTGAGGGTGTGCTTGAAGATGAAGAAAAAAAAGAATCCGCAGAAAGGACTCCAGATCGGTCTGCAACCGATTGCGTAGACCAGGCAAAAAGCCACGATCGGGTGAAAAAAAAATTGCTGAACCAGAAGTTGTTCCTAGCAAATCCGAAATTGGTTAGGGAAGAAAAAGAAGAAGGAGTAAGGTCAAGAGACATCAAAAAGAAGGAAGATGATTTGGAAAGTTTTGAATACGAACCAAAACTCCCATTTCCCGGGAGGTTCAAGAAGCAAATCTTGGACAAGCAGTTCGAGAAATTCAAGAAGATAATAGGTTCAAGTCACCATCCCATTCGCTGACCTTATTCTGGAATGTCCGGTGTACGATAAAATTATCAAGGATGTGCTGAGTAAAATGAGGCAAGTTGAAGAAGCCATGGTAATGATCAACCATGAGTGTAGCGCGATAATCCAAAACAACTTGCCTAAAAAGCTTAAAGATCCTGGAAGTTTCACACTACCTTGTATTGTAGGACCATTGCACTTTAACAGGTGTTTGGTTGATCTCGGTGCAAGTGTTAGCCTAATGTCGTTGACTATCTCCAAGAGGTTGGGACTGACGAACTTCAAGAGAACAAGAATCTCGTTGGTATTGGCTGATAGAACAATCCGCTATCCGGTTGGGATATTAGAAGACTTACCCCTGAAGGTTGGAAGCTGTATAATTCCAACAGATTTTGTGGTGGTAGAGATGGACGAAGAGCCAAAGGATCCTATCATTCTGGGATGACCCTTTTTTGCAACCGCAAGAGCCATAATAAACGTCAAAAAGGGGATAATTGATCTTCATCTGGGAGATATTATTCTGAAGTACGACATACTTGACATGATGAAGAAACCGGCCATCGAAGGAAAGGTATTCTATAAAGAAACCTTGGAGGACATGATCGATGAATACTTAGAGGAGCTGAATATGGAAGATTCTCATGAAGTAGCAATCACGAAGTCAAGCTGTGAGAGAGTAATTGTGAACGAAAAGACAATTAAATACGAAGAATTCCTTGATTCGCAATTACCATAGGGGAAGAAAGCATGTTTCTTGGGAATTGAAGAAAGAATAAAAATGGGTATGAACGAAAGCACTAGCGATGGTGAGCTAGTGTAAAAGATGACTAGAGCGAAATCAATGCACCTATAGTGGAGCTGAAACCACTCTCAGCCGGGCTAAGGTACGAATTTCTAGGACCAACTCCACATACCCTGTTATAATTAACGATGCATTGAACCGAGGTCAAACTGAAATGATTCTGCATGAGTTGAAAAAAATATAGGAAAGCCGTAGGATATTCATTGAAAGACATTAAGGGAATTTCACCATCTTTATGCATGCATAAAATTCATTTAGAAGATGAGAATAAAACATCGGTTGAGCATCAAAGAAGATTGAACCTTAACCTGAAGGAAATAGTAAAGAAAGAAATTTAAAACTACTCGAAGCAGGTGTGATCTACTCTATCTCAGATAGTACTTGGATCTCACCGGTTCATATGGTACCTAAAAAGGGTGGAGTGACCATTGTTAGAAATGATAAGGATGAATTGATCCCCTCAAGAACTATAACAGGGCATAGAATGTGTATTAATCATAGGAGGTTGAATGCCGCATTTAGGAAAGATCACTTCCTGTTGCCTTTCATTGATCAAATATTAGAAAGGTTATCGAATCATACTCACTATTGGTTCTTGGATTGGTATTCAGGATTTTTTCAAATTCCCATACACCCTAATGATCAACAGAAAACGACTTTCACATGCCTTATGGTACCTTTACATACCGAAGGATGCCATTTGGGTTGTGTAATGCTCCAGCAACCTTTCAAAGGTGCATGATGTCGATTTTCTCATACTTAATTGAGAATGTGGTTGAGGTCTTCATGGATAATTTTTCGGTATATGGAGATTCGTTTGCTCCTTGTCTTTCTAATCTGTGTAGGGTCTTGAAGCGATGCGAAGAAACAAGCCTCATTTTGAATTGGGAGAAATGCCATTTCATGGTGCAAGAAGGAATTGTGTTAGGCCACAAGATATCCAAGGGAGGAATAGAGGTTGACAAAGCCAAGATCAATGTGATGACAAATCTTGCACCACCAAGCAATGTTAAGGAGATTCGAAGCTTTTTGGGTCACGCCGGTTTTTTATAGAGGATTCATCAAAGACTTCTCCAAAATAGCAAGACCACTCACAAGACTTTTATGCAAGGTTGTTGCTTTTAAGTTTGATAGGGAGTGTCATGAAGCTTTTTTGAAGATTAAAAATGAGCTGGTTAGTGCCCCAATAGTTCAAGCACCAGATTGGAACCTGCCCTTTGAGATCATGTGTGATACAAGTGACTTTGCGGTTGGAGCGGTTCTTGGACAAAGAAAAAAAAAAGCTTCACGTCATCTACTATGCGAGTAGAACTCTTGATGATGGCCAAGTGAAGTACGCAACAATAGAGAAAGAGCTTCTAGCTATCGCCATTGCCTTTGAGAAACTCCAATCACACTTGGTGGGTTCAAAGGTGATAGTGCACACAGATCATGTTGCACTAAGACACTTGTTGGCAAAGAAGGATGCGAAATCGAGGCTGTTGAGATGGATCTTACTTTTGCAAGAGTTTGATTTGGAGATTAGAGACAAAAAGGGTGTTGAGAATGGTGTGGTTGACCACCTATCAAAGATGAAGATCGAGGAGAACATACCGGATTGATGATTCCTTGCCTGAAGAACTAGTAAACCTCGTCCAAACTTTAAACAAAGCGGATTTCATGCTGTTGGAACTCCTAGCAATCGAAAAAATGGATGTGAGCTTACCATGGTACGGAGATTTCGTAAACTACTTAGCATATGAGAAAGAACCGCCAAACCTACAAGGGTATGCTAAGAAAACATTTTTCAAAAGATGTTTGCCGGTTCTATTGGGATGAACCTTACTTGCACACACTATGCAAGATAGGCTCTACAGGAAATATCCTGAAGAAGACGTCGCCGGAATCGTAATGCACTGCCATGGTTCGGCTTATAGGGGTCACTATACTACTTTCAAAACCGTCTCAAAAGTTCTACAAGCGGGTTTTATGGTGGCCTAGCATGTTTAAGGACGCACAAGAGTTCATCTCCAAGTGCGATTCATGCCAAAAGAAAGGGGCACATAAGTAGAATAAACGAAATGCCACAAAACCCTATTCTTGATGAAACGACCACATCCGTTTTTTTATTTTTTTAGAACAATAGCTAATACTCCATAATAGAGGCTATTAACAAATGCGGTCAACAAAACAATAAGACTCAATCTTATTGAACATTCATAAACATTAAACAATAATATTCGAGTTTAGTTAAACATAAATATATTCGACATCAACAACAACATACCGAGTCTTAATCATCCCAACCTCATCGTCTTGATTCCACGATCACACTTTATCTTTACCTGCACCACACAAAGAGATGCGTAAGTATTACCAAAAATACTTAGTGAAATGGTCCTCCCATCTACGAGCTATACACACAAGCAAGTACGACAATAAACCGCTCACAACCCAAAGCGAAACAATCATAACAAATCTAAACATATGGATCAATCGGTCCAAGCATGGATCGATCAATCCAAGCCAAGAACAAGCACGGATCGATCGATCCATCACCTGGATCGATCGATCCAAAAACACCAACTAGACCCGCAACTTCAAGACTTTTCGATCGATCGGTCCACCCCTGGATCGATCGATCCCCTTACCTTCTGCAACCTCGAGACTTAAGGCCTTGGATCGATCGGTCCATCCCTGGATCGATCGATCCTTCACCTCCTACAACACCAATCTTGACTTCTTCCATGGGCGCACACGACCAATGACCACACTGGGCCTCAACCTTGCTTCCTACAAACGAATAAGCACAAACCCAAGCCCAACACCAAGGAAACAAGCAACACAACCCAAGAAACTAGCAATACACACGAAGATTCAACAAATCTAACCAAAACACACAAAACACACAAAACCTTCTCACTTACTATGATCAACTCATGGTCACGCACTCACCTTGAAAACGAACGGATCAAAGACCCAAGAACAGCACCACAACGAAGTCGGTGAACTCTTCCACGCTTTGGTGAAACACCAACCTCTGCAACCCAAACCACCCAAGCTCCAACTCTTCCTTTTAAGCAACAACTAAGCTTTCCTCTTTGATCTCTCTTTCCTTCTCCCAAACCTCCGAATCTCTCACTCATTTTTTCTCTAAATCTCAACCAACAACCCCAGGAAGAAGAAAGAAGAAGAAAAATGCAAACCAGGGAAATTGGGTGAGACCAAGGCAACAAAAGGACAATTGCCGACACTTGTGGATCGATTCACTCGCCCAACCGCAACCTTGATCGATCAGTCCACTCGCCCAACCGCAACCAGCTTGGCAACAACAGTCTTGGATTGATCGATCCCCTTTCTTTTCCGATCAAAAGTTAACTTTCTGACCCTCGGTCAATCCGCTTTCCGTTCCCGAGAAAACTCCATTTCTGAAACACTTAAGATTGACTCCAAAGAGAGAGATCACATTTCCATCAACCTCATCGAATCAAAACGCCTTGATACGATTCTTCTGTAACTTCCCGACAAAATTTTTTTTTTCGGAACACGGGCGTTACACTTGAAGTAAAAATTTTCAATGTTTGGGGGATTGACTTCATGGGGCCATTTCCTTCATCTTATGGGATAAGCTACATACTTGTAGCAGTGGACTGTGTCTCCAAATGTGGTGCTGAAAATGTTCAAAACCATCATCTTCCCGAGATTTGGTATTCCAAGAGTGGTGATTAGCGACGGAGGAACACACTTTATCAACGAAGTCTTCGATAGTTTGCTGAAGAAACATGGAGTTAATCATAAATTAGCTATACCTTATCACCCGTAAACAAGTGGCCAAATTGAGATTTCTAACCAACAAATCAAGGGAATCCTTGAGAAGACGGTTGGTACGACCAGAAAAATATTGGTCTAAGAAGCTCGATGCCATTCAATCTACTTTACGGGAAATCGTGTCATCTTTCAGTTGAGTTAGAATGCAAGGCCATGTGGGCAGTGAAACTCCTTAACTTTTACATCAAGGCGGCTGCTAAAAAGCGCTTAGTGCAATTGAACAAGTTGGATGAAATCCGTCTGGATGCATATGAAAACTCGAAGATCTATAAAGAGAGAACGAACGAGTTTCACAATAGGAAGATAATCCTAAGGGATTTCAAGGCTGATGACAAGGTATTGTTGTTCCATTTCCGGTTGAAGTTGTGTCCTGCTGTCCATTTACCTTTTCTACCTGGTGAGTCCAAGGTCGATGTGGTGGCTAAGAGTTTGCAAGAGCATGAGAGCATGATTCTGAATTTGAAGTCCCATTTGTTGAGAGCTCAACATCGAATGCAGTTGTTCGCCAACCAGCACCGCACAGAGCAGAACTTTGCCATTGATGACTTTGTTTATGTCAAATTACAACCCTACAGGCAGCAATCTATGGTCACAAGATATATCATGGTTTTTACAGTTTTTAATCATGATATAAGAGTCATTTTTAGAGTCTTTTTGGTGTCTTTCGAGTCTTTTAGAGTCTTTGCAGGTGTAGGAGCGTTTTGGACTTATTTGGAGATTATGAGAGGTTTTGGAGCAAGCTGAGAAGCTACGCTGAAGAAACGAATTCGGAGAGCAAAATTGGTGTGGGTGTCGATCGACACTACCTCTTAGTGTCGGTCGACACCAATATCTGACGGCAATCGAATTTCCCATCTTTTTGAGGTTTTGAATATTTGCAAATTTGACCCAGAAGTTGTCCCTGTTTACAGATAAAGGTCAAATTGTGTTTTAGCCTATTTATAGGATTTTAAGGCCATTTTTTAGACCTATGCTTTGGAATGCTTGATTTTTGAGCAGCCACCTCTTCAGAGATTTTTGGAGAAGATTTCTAAACTCTTTTCTTCTTCTTTTTATTTTCTTAATGCAATTTATTCAGTTATTGATTTGTGTTTCATTAATCATGTCTGAGTAATCTCCCTGTTAGGTTTAGGGTATTCAAAGGAATTCATGAATTGTTAGGTTGTTAGATTGTTAGGATTGAATCTATAGAGTTCTTTATCTAGATTGTGTTTATTGCTTATTCTAGCTTAGCTACCTAGAATCTGATCTTAGGTTGATTAGTTGACACGAAAGTTTAATTGATTGTCTGAACTATCTTAGATGAGCAAAATACTCTATTCGCAAAGAATTTGGTTTAGGGATTTTGTGAACATATCAAACCTGAACTTTCATGCTTGTTTAATTTGAAGAATTCGCAAAAAGATTTGGGATTCTAAAATTTAGGCATAGATAATCTTCGCAACGAAAGTTGGTTGATTTTACATTAGTCATTTGAGTTCTAGAATGATTCTTAATTACAATCCTGATAATTGTTTTGTTCTGCAATTCTGAATTTCCTGAGAATTTTCCTAAGTCTAGCCTTTTCCCTCATTAAATTTACATCCTTTACTTTTTACTTTGTTAGTTTTACATTACATCTTTTCACATTTAGCTAAATTTCCAAACTGTTAATCTATTGTGTGAACATTAGTCTTTGTGGATTTGATCCCTAAATACTATAGTGATCTCTTAATTTGAGAGAGTAGCTCTATGGTTAATTTAAGCATATTAAATTTTGGCGCCGTTGCCGGGAACTTTTTGATTCACTATTAGATTTTAGTTTGAATTTAGTTTAGATTTACTTACTACTTATTTACTTACGCAGTTTTCTTTGTTTTTCTTTTCTTTTTGTGTTTCAGGTTTATAGATTTACTTGCTGCAATGGAAAACTTTGTTGTGTTGGTAAGGGATGAGGCTGGAATTCTGCGTGATCAAGAGGGCCACGTTCGCAACAAGCAGGGTCTGAAACTGGATGCTGAAGGCAACATGATTGCAGAACCCAGACCCGCCGTTGGTGTTGATCGACACCAACAGGGTGTCGCTCGACACCCTCCTGCTATTGAGGCTCGGGTTTTGAATGATGCAGCAGCTGGTGCTGCAGTGGTTCGTGGGAGGACGCTGGGTGATTACAACAGGCCGGATCAGTTCTATGCCAATCGATCTGCGATCAGAACCCCTCCGTTTCAGAGGAATGAATTTGAGCTGAAACCCGCATACTACACTCTGGTGGGACAGCATGCTTTCCATGGTCTTCCTCACGAACAACCCATGGATCACATTGAGAGGTTTGAGGACCTAGTTATAAGCATCAAGGCAAATGGAGTCTCTACTGATTTCCTCTTCTGCAAACTCTTCCCGTACTCTCTTGGTGGGGAAGCAGCCTACTGGCTCAAGCAATTGAAGCCAGGATCCCTGACAACTTGGTGGGAGACCAAAAATGCCTTTTTGAACAATTTCTATGATGATACCAGGTCAGAGGATGCGAGAACAAAGATCTCTACTTTTTCTCAACAACCAGCTGAAGCATTCAAGGCTGCTTGGGTGCGATTCAGGGCTTGTCAGCGAGATTGTCCGTACCATGGGTTCAATGAGGTTCAGTTGTTGGGTATCTTCTTCAGAGGCGTGGATTGGAGGTATCAGATGGCTCTGGATGCTGCGAGCAATGGTCTCCAAACATTCTCTGACAGAGGATTGCTGGGGCGACATTGCGTCTTCGTCACCGCTTGGCTGGACCTTGTGCCTTCGTCACCAAAGTTCGTCGATCTTGCTCTGGGAAGCAGTATGCGCGCTTATGAGGGGGTTGAGCCGTTCGGTCATTCTTGCGTCCTACAGATCGAGTCTGTCGAGGATGGTCTACATGAGTTCATCGAGGTGAGTGCCTCTTTTGTCGGCTTCAGCGGGCTCAGCACCGTTGAGTGCAGCATCATTGGGCACGGTGCCTTCGTTTGCAACGATAACTTCAGCTACGTCAACCTCGGCCGGGGGTGGCGCTGGCGGGCGAGCCGACTGTTCGTAAAACGACCACACCCATTTTTTTTTTTATAACAATAGCTAATATCCCATAATAGAAGCTATTAACAAACGCGGTCAACAAAACAATAAGACTCAATCTTATTAAACATTCAGAAACATTAAACAACAATATTCGAGTTTAATTAAACATAAATAAGTTCGACATCAACAACGACAGACCGAGTCATAATCATCCCCTCCTCATCGCCTTGATTCCACGATCACACTTTATCTTTACCTGCACCACACAAAGAGATGCGTAAGTATTACCAAAAATACTTAGTGAAGTGGTCCTCCCATCTACGAGCTATACACACAAGCAAGTAAGACAATAAACCGCTCACAACGCAAAGCGAAACAATCATAGCAAAGCTAAACACATGGATCGATTGGTCCAAGCATGGATCGATCGATCCAAGCCAAGAATAAGCACGGATCGATCGATTCATCACCTGGATCGATCGATCCAAAAACACCAACTAGACCCACGATTTCAAGACTCTTGGATCGATCAGTCCACCCCTAGATCGATCGATCCCCTTACCTTCTGCAACCTCGTGACTTAAGGCCTTGGATCGATCTGTCCAACCCTGGATCGATCGATCCTTCATCTCCTGCAACATCGATCTCGACTTCTTCCATAGCCGCACACGACCAACGACCACACTGGGCCTCAACCTTGCTTCCTGCAAACGATTAAGCACAAACCCAAGCCCAACACCAAGGAAACAAGCAACACAACCCAAGAAACTAGAAATACACACCAAGATTTGAAAAATCTAACCAAAACACACAAAACACACAAAACCTTCTCACTTACTTAGATCAACTCATGATCACGCACTCACCTTGAAAACGAACGGATCAACGACCCAAGAACAGCACCACGACGAAGCTGGTGAACTCCTCCACGCTTTGGCGAAACACCAACCTCTGCAACCCAAACCACCCAAGCTCCAACTCTTCCTTTTAAGCAAAAACTAAGCTTTCCTCTTTGATCTCTCTTCCCTTCTCCCAAACTTCCGAATCTATCACTCCTTTTCTCTCTAAAGCTCAACCAACAACCCAGGAAGAAGAAAGAAAAAGAAAAATGTGAACCAGAGAAATTGGGTGAGACCAAAGCAACAAAATGATCCTATCTTTTTTCCGGTCAAAAGTTGACTTTCCAACCCTCGGTCAATCTACTTTCCGTTCTTGAGAAAACTCCATTCCCGAAACACTTAAAATTGACTCCAAAGAGAGAGATCACATTTCCATCAACCTCATCGAATTAAAACGCTTTGATACGATCCTTCAATAACTTCCCGACAAAATTCATTTTTCCTGAACACTGGCATTACAGGTCGGACACGTCAGTTCCTTCTTCGCTCGAGGTATCTGTTATGTTGCTGCGTTTCTCTGAAAATACTTGAATCATCAATTTTGATCATCAATGGTAAAACAAACGCTTCGTCTAATCCCTACAGATGGAGCCAATTGTTTGTATCGGAGTTGTAACAATATGTAACTTAGGGTTTTTCAGGGGAAACGTTGAGTATGCTTTTATTAACGATGAACGAGATTAATGGTTACAGAGAAATTGAACTTGAATTAAAGGTCTTAGATTAAGCTATGATTCTCTCTCTAATTCTTTGGATAATAACCTCTGGATCCGGACCATTTCTCCAATGGTTTCTTCTGCTATTTATAAAGAGATCTTCTCTCAGAGTTTCTCGGCCATCCTTTGCAAAATTTTCGTTCTGCCCTCCGAGCCCAACGGACCTTATTTGTGGTTAGAATAGCTCGTTGGTCATTTGAATCCCTGTTTGGGCCGAAGATTAGCGACAAGGTTCATATCCTACAGTATTTCATTATCACCAAACTGTTACTATAACGTGTATGTAAAGAAAACCAATTAGCGAAGTTACATCTCTTTCTCTCTCACTCTACAGAACTTTGATTTTGGTAGTACACGACGGACCATAAGCCTAAAGATCAGCGAGCACAAAACAGAATTAGTTACTAATTAAGATCATAATTAATGTAAGTGTAAACTGATGCTATCTAAAGATTTAAGAAACATACACTTTTTAGCAAACAGAGATGTCTTACTTTTTAGCAGCTGGATGCTCTGTTTTTAAATACCAAAAGAGAGAAGAAGAAATGAGTGATAAAAATTTAGATTGAAGAAACTATCTCTCCATTGTTTCTATCTTTAATAAGAACTCTACAAAATCTCAGATTCAACTGCCGACGACGGCTGCCTTGGGAAACATAGCGATGTGACGGCGATAATAGGGCACCAACCGAAATTTATGATTTACATTTGATCCTGAACTAAATTAGGCTAATCGTCAATTTGGGGATTTTTGTATTTTTAACATACGTAAAATAATAGATGTTATAAACAATTCTGTTTTAAGCTAATGTTATGAGTTTAGTTTAAATTAATGATAGTTAAAATAAATTTAAGAAATGTTTTCATGTGAATTTTATATTAAAAAAACTTTTTAAAAAAATATATCAAATTACTAGGTAGAACAACATAGTTGTAAATGAAATATTAATAATTGAATCTACATGAGATATATAAATTAATTAGAGATTGATAGCTCGAGTGGAAAGATATCCTGAAATTTTAAGAGGTTACAAGATAGAGTGGTAGTTGCATAGCTGGTACGGATAAAAATGTTAAAGGCTGGCTCGGGCCTAGAGAGATGTATGGACCTCGGCTCGAAACTTCCTAATTTACAAAATATATATATATATAAAAATTAAGTTCCAGAAAATGAATTGAAAACTTAATTAAAATAAAGATTAACTTTATTACAATCTTTCATTTGAATTCGATTTATTTTATTTTTTTATTTAACTCTACCGGTTATACGTTATCATATGGTTACCATTAATAATCTCTTCCATTCACTCTCTCCAATTTTTCAAATTTTTAACTAGTCAAAAGCCCAAAATTTATGAGAACAGGAGAGAGAAAATTTTATAAATTTGTAATATGAATACTTTTTTCAGTGTTAAGTTTTACTACTTTATTTTTCTTAATCTCAATTTTAATAGCATATATGTTCATTGAAAAGGTCGTTCAATGTCATAAACAAAACGTTAAATAAACATTATTTGCGGAAGTTAAGAACATGCGTGCGGGTACAATATCAACCCCTTATTTTGGCAATGAACGAGTTTGAGGTTTTACATTGGATGATCTTGACTAGTTGACTAGTATAACGGGAGCATCCTTAGACCTAACTTCTCAATCCGAGTAGTAGAAGTAGTAGCATCACCAAGCTTTTTGAATTTGACGAATAAGACCTTAGCCGTATCATTGGTGAGAACTAGTTTTGGTGCACCATCAAACCAAGGCCCTGGGATGGTTCCAACGCTTCCGGTTGAGGTGGCAAACTCGTAAGTGTTTGCTCCGGCTTCTTTAATCTGAAACCAGCTATTTGTTCTCATCCGATTACCACCGATAAGAATCTCCGGTGATGATTCATTGACTTTCCAGAACTTGGAAATATTGCTGCAGTCCGTCCAGAGGCTGGAATTGAACTCGATGGTTACATCGGAATATGTATCCACGATGGTTTTCGTGGAAAAAGGAATTGCGAAGGTAGCCGGTGGTCCCCATATGTCCAGAAGGAGTATTTGGGTGATGCCAAGTGGACAAAAGGATGATAGTGAAAGGGGGACTGGAAGAAGAGCACCGCCGGTCTTAACCGGCTGGATGAAGTATTGTTTACCGACTTGAACTGGATTATAATCGGTGTCGTTCACAGTCACTTGTCCTTGAATGCAGACAGCTGCAGCCAACAAGAGAGTGATGAGGAAGAAGACCAGTGGAACTGATGACATAATTGTGATAAGTTTTTGTGTTTGTTTTGGTGTGTTTTCCTTTTTTTGTTTGAGTGAGTTGAGTTGTAGAGAGCAATCACAATATTTCGTTATTTAAAGTAAGTTTCTGCGGTTAAGATAAGGATTAAAAACCCTAAAATTACAAACTTTAAATATTTGTTGGCTTTTTCGTCACGTTCACGTTCTATATCATTCCCGTGATGGGTTGTTTTCTAGTAGAGACAGAGACAGAGGGTATATAGGCTTCAATTGTCAGCACGAGGAACATGCACAATGGTCCATGTATTTATTTTATTTTCTTTTGATGTTCAAATGGTCCATGTTAACTAACATATCCAAGCATAAAAAAAGGACCATCAATAAATGGGAGTGATATACATGTATTTCAACACATTTAGTTTCTGTGAGATTTATGTATACACTCATGATTTAGAGCTAAATTGAATATTATAATGTTTTAGAAGTTCTAGATTATATATTGCACATTCTGTTGTGGTTTGTGTATATATGTCAAGATTCCAGGGACTTACGGAGAGACACGAAGAAATACGAAGAACGAAGAGCCAAAAGGGAAGCAGAAAACCTCACGATTGGTTTACAACCGATCGTTATGGTCGCTCGCAGCAAACGAGATTTCACGACCAAAATCACCCGATCGGTTTGCAACCGATCGTGGCGGTCGCGTGGCGATTACGAGTTTTCACGACCAAAACCTCACGATCGGTTTGCAACCGATCGTGGGAGTCGATGCCGACACTTTTTAGTATTTTTCTCAGTGCACTTTCCCCCTCTATTAATACATTTTTTGGCTGTAAAAGAAGAAACTAAGCTTTATCATATCAACAAAAACTCTCTCTCTTGTTCTTGTTAGTTTTTAGACTCTTGTAATTCATCATCTAAACTTATGTTATACATTTTCTGTTGAATCTTTTTACATATCTTTAATCATGTCTATCATATCCATCTTTTCTATGGTTTATTTTTGTGATTTGAGTATGTATGAGTAGTTGACTTTTGGATTGTTGGTTTGGTAGATCTAGGGTGTTTAATGCTTGATTGGTGATGTTTGATGGTTGATTGTTGTTTAACTTCATGTATAGAATGATCTTAATGCTAGAAATGAACTTCGAAAGAGAGATTTCTAGAGTCTAGTCTATTTCATACCCGAAAGGTGCTATGAAATAGTCCAAACCTTCTTTGCATGCGTCTCTATATCTTAACCAATGGAAATTGAGATTAAGATAGAATAGATGACAAATATGAGTTTGTGTTCATAGTTTATAAATCATTTGATTGCAATTGGGAAATTAGCTTAATCGAATGATTTGTAAAAATGTTAGTATCACGGGAGTGAACTAGTCTATTTAAGTGACTCATGTCATAGGATTAACATGGATCGTTCATTTGAATCACCTTTCATCAAGTTAATATTCACCCTTGTCGAAATACCTTACCAATAGTCCATACCTTTTATTATCTTAAAAACCGATCATTTCATTTAGTTGTTTGTTTTGTTTGCTCCATTGAATTCAGTAGAAAACTATCTTAGAAAGCTATCTTGTTTACTTTCTTAACTAATCGTATTGTTTTGCCTTACGTTTTATTTCCGTAACACTGAAAACCATAAGCAAACCACTAAGATCATTTAGCTTGATTAGTTTCCTGTATTCTTGGTGTGTTATTCTTGCTCTCCCTGTGGATTCGATACCTAAAGTGCTATTTTGCTCTCCGAGTTCATTTCTTCAGCGTAGTCGGCTTGCTCTAAAACGTCCCATAATCTCCAAATAAGTCCAAAACGCTCCTAGACCTGCAAAGACTCTAAAAGACTCGAAAAACACCAAAAAGACTCTAAAAACGACTCTTATATCATGGTTAAAAACCGTAAAAACTATGATATATCAACGACATACCATTAGATTGTGGTATAGTGCACATTAGGTTAATTGGTGTGTATAAGAGCTTAAAAACTCTGCTAATCAATTTGGCGCTTTTGCCGGGGATAGCATAGCAATAGCCATTAGGATTTGGATTCTACCGAGTCTAAATTTTAATTTCCAAAATATCTAACCGTGTTCTGTATTTTTCTCTTTCCTGAAGGTGCATGACCCTGAGAAGCCAACGAAGACAAAACCTGGTGGACTTAGTGCCTGACATAAGACAACTAGAGCGAGCTAACTCTCGAGCTAGAAAAGAAAAGGAAAGACTTGCAAGAACAACAGGGTTAAACATGGGAGATATCGACCCAGAAAACCAAAGAGCAGCTCAAGAAGCAGGAATCCAAGTGGATCCACCACTCCATGCTGCTAGAAGAGCGAGAGTGATCGGGGCGTACGATGCACGCCAAGCACATGGCAATCGTAGTGGTATTCACGCACCGGCGGTTGAGAACAACATCTTCGAAATCAAGATGAGCATAATCAATATGGTTCAAGGGAACAAATAATACGGGCTGTACGTCGAAGATCTTCTGGACCATCTTGATAACTTTAACGATATATGCGACTTGACGAAGATTAATGGCATCTCTAAGGATGCCTTTAATCTGAGACTATTTTCTTTTTCTCTTGGAGATAAGGCGAAGCAATGGGAGAAGAGTTTGCCTCCCAGATCAATAACTACTTAGGCGGAATGCAAGAAGAAATTCTTGGAAAACTTCTTCTCAACATCAAGGACGGCTAGGCTTCGGAACGACATATCAAGCTTTGCTCAACGAAGCAATGAAAGCTTTAGTGAAATCTGGGAGCGGTTCAAGAGTTATACGAACAAATGTCCTCATCACTTGTTCTCTGAAGAATCCTTGTTAAGCACGTTGTATAGAGGAATTGTTCCGAGAATAAGAATGCTGCTAGACACCGCCAGCAATGAAAACTTCTTGGGGAAGGACGTTCAAGAAGTGTTCCAACTCGTAGAGAACCTAGCACAAAGCGATGAAAACTATGGTGAAGATTATGATAGAGCTCCTAGAGGGAGTGGAGAAAGAGATGACCAAAGAAGTAAAAAGATCAAAGCATTACATGAGAAGATGGAGAAGTCCTGCAGGCTACGGAGAGATCTGTAACCTATGTTGGAGAATATGAAGGCGGTCAAACCGCTAAAGCAATTAGGTTTAAAGAAATCCTTGAATCTCAAGAAGAATTGAATTTCGTCAGAAATCAAGGAAACTATCAAGTCGGGTATAACAAGGGATACAACCCAAACTTTCAACAACAAGGTCAAGGCTATCAACCGAGACCATTCATACCAACAAACGCTCAAGGACAGAACTTCAATCAGCAAAGATATGCGCCCAAACAATAGTTCTAAGGGAGCAACCAAACTGGGTTTCAGAACAACCAAGGGGGATTTCAGAACAACCAAGGGGGATTTCAGAACAACCAGCCTAATTTTCAGAACAAGGCACCTTTCATCCCTAGTAATCAACAAGAGTACAGACCAGGAGGACAAGCAAGTTCATCTTAACTGCAAGACTAAGATATGAAAGAGTTGAAAAATATGATATAGCAGTTGGTAGCATTGCAAACCAATAGTTCAATCGACGTAAACAAGAAGATGCTTAATATCAGCAACAAGATGGATGGGGCGTATAACGATCTAAACGCCAAGCTCGAGCATCTAAGTACTCACATCAAAGGTCCGGATAACCAATTTGCTCAAGTTGCTTCCACTTCTCAAAGTCCGAAAGAAACTTTACCGAAAAAAAGCCGTAGCAAACCCTAAGGAGTATTGCTTGGCGATAACCTTGAGAAGCAAAAAAGAACTAGAGACAAGAGGTCATGTCGTAGAGGAAGCCAATGACAAAGAAAGAGGGATTGAGGGTGTGCTTGAAGATGAAGAAAAAAAAGAATCCGCAGAAAGGACTCCAGATCGGTCTGCAACCGATTGCGTAGACCAGGCAAAAAGCCACGATCGGGTGAAAAAAAAAATTGCTGAACCAGAAGTTGTTCCTAGCAAATCCGAAATTGGTTAGGGAAGAAAAAGAAGAAGGAGTAAGGTCAAGAGACATCAAAAAGAAGGAAGATGATTTGGAAAGTTTTGAATACGAACCAAAACTCCCATTTCCCGGGAGGTTCAAGAAGCAAATCTTGGACAAGCAGTTCGAGAAATTCAAGAAGATAATAGGTTCAAGTCACCATCCCATTCGCTGACCTTATTCTGGAATGTCCGGTGTACGATAAAATTATCAAGGATGTGCTGAGTAAAATGAGGCAAGTTGAAGAAGCCATGGTAATGATCAACCATGAGTGTAGCGCGATAATCCAAAACAACTTGCCTAAAAAGCTTAAAGATCCTGGAAGTTTCACACTACCTTGTATTGTAGGACCATTGCACTTTAACAGGTGTTTGGTTGATCTCGGTGCAAGTGTTAGCCTAATGTCGTTGACTATCTCCAAGAGGTTGGGACTGACGAACTTCAAGAGAACAAGAATCTCGTTGGTATTGGCTGATAGAACAATCCGCTATCCGGTTGGGATATTAGAAGACTTACCCCTGAAGGTTGGAAGCTGTATAATTCCAACAGATTTTGTGGTGGTAGAGATGGACGAAGAGCCAAAGGATCCTATCATTCTGGGATGACCCTTTTTTGCAACCGCAAGAGCCATAATAAACGTCAAAAAGGGGATAATTGATCTTCATCTGGGAGATATTATTCTGAAGTACGACATACTTGACATGATGAAGAAACCGGCCATCGAAGGAAAGGTATTCTATAAAGAAACCTTGGAGGACATGATCGATGAATACTTAGAGGAGCTGAATATGGAAGATTCTCATGAAGTAGCAATCACGAAGTCAAGCTGTGAGAGAGTAATTGTGAACGAAAAGACAATTAAATACGAAGAATTCCTTGATTCGCAATTACCATAGGGGAAGAAAGCATGTTTCTTGGGAATTGAAGAAAGAATAAAAATGGGTATGAACGAAAGCACTAGCGATGGTGAGCTAGTGTAAAAGATGACTAGAGCGAAATCAATGCACCTATAGTGGAGCTGAAACCACTCTCAGCCGGGCTAAGGTACGAATTTCTAGGACCAAACTCCACATACCCTGTTATAATTAACGATGCATTGAACCGAGGTCAAACTGAAATGATTCTGCATGAGTTGAAAAAATATAGGAAAGCCGTAGGATATTCATTGAAAGACATTAAGGGAATTTCACCATCTTTATGCATGCATAAAATTCATTTAGAAGATGAGAATAAAACATCGGTTGAGCATCAAAGAAGATTGAACCTTAACCTGAAGGAAATAGTAAAGAAAGAAATTTAAAACTACTCGAAGCAGGTGTGATCTACTCTATCTCAGATAGTACTTGGATCTCACCGGTTCATATGGTACCTAAAAAGGGTGGAGTGACCATTGTTAGAAATGATAAGGATGAATTGATCCCCTCAAGAACTATAACAGGGCATAGAATGTGTATTTATCATAGGAGGTTGAATGCCGCATTTAGGAAAGATCACTTCCTGTTGCCTTTCATTGATCAAATATTAGAAAGGTTATCGAATCATACTCACTATTGGTTCTTGGATTGGTATTCAGGATTTTTTCAAATTCCCATACACCCTAATGATCAACAGAAAACGACTTTCACATGCCCTTATGGTACCTTTACATACCGAAGGATGCCATTTGGGTTGTGTAATGCTCCAGCAACCTTTCAAAGGTGCATGATATCGATTTTCTCATACTTAATTGAGAATGTGGTTGAGGTCTTCATGGATAATTTTTCGGTATATGGAGATTCGTTTGCTCCTTGTCTTTCTAATCTGTGTAGGGTCTTGAAGCGATGCGAAGAAACAAGCCTCATTTTGAATTGGGAGAAATGCCATTTCATGGTGCAAGAAGGAATTGTGTTAGGCCACAAGATATCCAAGGGAGGAATAGAGGTTGACAAAGCCAAGATCAATGTGATGACAAATCTTGCACCACCAAGCAATGTTAAGGAGATTCGAAGCTTTTTGGGTCACGCCGGTTTTTATAGAGGATTCATCAAAGACTTCTCCAAAATAGCAAGACCACTCACAAGACTTTTATGCAAGGTTGTTGCTTTTGAGTTTGATAGGGAGTGTCATGAAGCTTTTTTGAAGATTAAAAATGAGCTGGTTAGTGCCCCAATAGTTCAAGCACCAGATTGGAACCTGCCCTTTGAGATCATGTGTGATACAAGTGACTTTGCGGTTGGAGCGGTTCTTGGACAAAGAAAAAAAAAAGCTTCACGTCATCTACTATGCGAGTAGAACTCTTGATGATGGCCAAGTGAAGTACGCAACAATAGAGAAAGAGCTTCTAGCTATCGCCATTGCCTTTGAGAAACTCCAATCATACTTGGTGGGTTCAAAGGTGATAGTGCACACAGATCATGTTGCACTAAGACACTTGTTGGCAAAGAAGGATGCGAAATCGAGGCTGTTGAGATGGATCTTACTTTTGCAAGAGTTTGATTTGGAGATTAGAGACAAAAAGGGTGTTGAGAATGGTGTGGTTGACCACCTATCAAAGATGAAGATCGAGGAGAACATACCGATTGATGATTCCTTGCCTGAAGAACTAGTAAACCTCGTCCAAACTTTAAACAAAGCGGATTTCATGCTGTTGGAACTCCTAGCAATCGAAAAAATGGATGTGAGCTTACCATGGTACGGAGATTTCGTAAACTACTTAGCATATGAGAAAGAACCGCCAAACCTACAAGGGTATGCTAAGAAAACATTTTTCAAAGATGTTTGCCAGTTCTATTGGGATGAACCTTACTTGCACACACTATGCAAGGATAGGCTCTACAGGAAATATCCTGAAGAAGACGTCGCCGGAATCGTAATGCACTGCCATGGTTCGGCTTATAGGGGTCACTATACTACTTTCAAAACCGTCTCAAAAGTTCTACAAGCGGGTTTATGGTGGCCTAGCATGTTTAAGGACGCACAAGAGTTCATCTCCAAGTGCGATTCATGCCAAAGAAAGGGGCACATAAGTAGAATAAACGAAATGCCACAAAACCCTATTCTTGATGAAACGACCACGTCCGTTTTTTTATTTTTTTATAACAATAGCTAATACTCCATAATAGAGGCTATTAACAAATGCGGTCAACAAAACAATAAGACTCAATCTTATTGAACATTCATAAACATTAAACAATAATATTCGAGTTTAGTTAAACATAAATATATTCGACATCAACAACGACATACCGAGTCTTAATCATCCCAACCTCATCGTCTTGATTCCACGATCACACTTTATCTTTACCTGCACCACACAAAGAGATGCGTAAGTATTACCAAAAATACTTAGTGAAACGGTCCTCCCATCTACGAGCTATACACACAAGCAAGTACGACAATAAACCGCTCACAACCCAAAGCGAAACAATCATAACAAAGCTAAACATATGGATCAATCGGTCCAAGCATGGATCGATCGATCCAAGCCAAGAACAAGCACGGATCGATCGATCCATCACCTGGATCGATCGATCCAAAAACACCAACTAGACCCGCAACTTCAAGACTCTTCGATCGATCGGTCCACCCCTGGATCGATCGATCCTCTTACCTTCTGCAACCTCGAGACTTAAGGCCTTGGATCGATCGGTCCATCCCTGGATCGATCGATCCTTCACCTCCTACAACACCAATCTTGACTTCTTCCATGGGCGCACACGACCAATGACCACACTGGGCCTCAACCTTGCTTCCTACAAACGAATAAGCACAAACCCAAGCCCAACACCAAGGAAACAAGTAACACAACCCAAGAAACTACCAATACACACGAAGATTCAACAAATCTAACCAAAACACACAAAACACACAAAACCTTCTCACTTACTATGATCAACTCATGGTCACGCACTCACCTTGAAAACGAACGGATCAAAGACCCAAGAACAGCACCACAACGAAGTCAGTGAACTCTTCCACGCTTCGGTGAAACACCAACCTCTGCAACCCAAACCACCCAAGCTCCAACTCTTCCTTTTAAGCAACAACTAAGCTTTCCTCTTTGATCTCTCTTTCCTTCTCCCAAACCTCCGAATCTCTCACTCATTTTTTCTCTAAATCTCAACCAACAACCCCAGGAAGAAGAAAGAAGAAGAAAAATGCAAACCAGGGAAATTGGGTGAGACCAAGGCAACAAAAGGACAATTGCCGACACTTGTGGATCGATTCACTCGCCCAACCGCAACTTTGATCGATCAGTCCACTCGCCCAACCGCAACCAGCTTGGCAACACAGTCTTGGATTGATCGATCCCCTTTCTTTTCCGATCAAAAGTTAACTTTCTGACCCTCGGTCAATCCGCTTTCCGTTCCCGAGAAAACTCCATTTCTGAAACACTTAAGATTGACTCCAAAGAGAGAGATCACATTTCCATCAACCTCATCGAATCAAAACGCCTTGATACGATTCTTCTGTAACTTCCCGACAAAATTTTCTTTTTCGGAACACGGGCGTTACACTTGAAGTCAAAATTTTCAATGTTTGGGGGATTGACTTCATGGGGCCATTTCCTTCATCTTATGGGATAAGCTACATACTTGTAGCAGTGGACTGCGTCTCCAAATGTGGTGCTGAAAATGTTCAAAACCATCATCTTCCCGAGATTTGGTATTCCAAGAGTGGTGATTAGCGACGGAGGAACACACTTTATCAACGAAGTCTTCGATAGTTTGCTGAAGAAACATGGAGTTAATCATAAATTAGCTATACCTTATCACCCGTAAACAAGTGGCCAAATTGAGATTTCTAACCAACAAATCAAGGGAATCCTTGAGAAGACGGTTGGTACGACCAGAAAATATTGGTCTAAGAAGCTCGATGCCATTCAATCTACTTTACGGGAAATCGTGTCATCTTTCAGTTGAGTTAGAATGCAAGGCCATGTGGGCAGTGAAACTCCTTAACTTTTACATCAAGGCGGCTGCTAAAAAGCGCTTAGTGCAATTGAACAAGTTGGATGAAATCCGTCTGGATGCATATGAAAACTCGAAGATCTATAAAGAGAGAACGAACGAGTTTCACAATAGGAAGATAATCCTAAGGGATTTCAAGGCTGATGACAAGGTATTGTTGTTCCATTTCCGGTTGAAGTTGTGTCCTGCTGTCCATTTACCTTTTCTACCTGGTGAGTCCAAGGTCGATGTGGTGGCTAAGAGTTTGCAAGAGCATGAGAGCATGATTCTGAATTTGAAGTCCCATTTGTTGAGAGCTCAACATCGAATGCAGTTGTTCGCCAACCAGCACCGCACAGAGCAGAACTTTGCCATTGATGACTTTGTTTATGTCAAATTACAACCCTACAGGCAGCAATCTATGGTCACAAGATATATCATGGTTTTTACAGTTTTTAATCATGATATAAGAGTCATTTTTAGAGTCTTTTTGGTGTCTTTCGAGTCTTTTAGAGTCTTTGCAGGTGTAGGAGCGTTTTGGACTTATTTGGAGATTATGAGAGGTTTTGGAGCAAGCTGAGAAGCTACGCTGAAGAAACGAATTCGGAGAGCAAAATTGGTGTGGGTGTCGATCGACACTACCTCTTAGTGTCGGTCGACACCAATATCTGACGGCAATCGAATTTCCCATCTTTTTGAGGTTTTGAATATTTGCAAATTTGACCCAGAAGTTGTCCCTGTTTACAGATAAAGGTCAAATCGTGTTTTAGCCTATTTATAGGATTTTAAGGCCATTTTTTAGACCTATGCTTTGGAATGCTTGATTTTTGAGCAGCCACCTCTTCAGAGATTTTTGGAGAAGATTTCTAAACTCTTTTCTTCTTCTTTTTATTTTCTTAATGCAATTTATTCAGTTATTGATTTGTGTTTCATTAATCATGTCTGAATAATCTCCCTGTTAGGTTTAGGGTATTCAAAGGAATTCATGAATTGTTAGGTTGTTAGATTGTTAGGATTGAATCTATAGAGTTCTTTATCTAGATTGTGTTTATTGCTTATTCTAGCTTAGCTACCTAGAATCTGATCTTAGGTTGATTAGTTGACACGAAAGTTTAATTGATTGTCTGAACTATCTTAGATGAGCAAGAGATTTGGGATTCTAAAATTTAGGCATAGATAATCTTCGCAACGAAAGTTGGTTGATTTTACATTAGTCATTTGAGTTCTAGAATGATTCTTAATTACAATCCTGATAATTGTTTTGTTCTGCAATTCTGAATTTCCTGAGAATTTTCCTAAGTCTAGCCTTTTCCCTCATTAAATTTACATCCTTTACTTTTTACTTTGTTAGTTTTACATTACATCTTTTCACATTTAGCTAAATTTCCAAACTGTTAATCTATTGTGTGAACATTAGTCTTTGTGGATTTGATCCCTAAATACTATAGTGATCTCTTAATTTGAGAGAGTAGCTCTATGGTTAATTTAAGCATATTAAATTTTGGCGCCGTTGCCGGGAACTTTTGATTCACTATTAGATTTTAGTTTGAATTTAGTTTAGATTTACTTACTACTTATTTACTTACGCAGTTTTCTTTGTTTTTCTTTTCTTTTTGTGTTTCAGGTTTATAGATTTACTTGCTGCAATGGAAAACTTCGTTGTGTTGGTAAGGGATGAGGCTGGAATTCTGCGTGATCAAGAGGGCCACGTTCGCAACAAGCAGGGTCTGAAACTGGATGCTGAAGGCAACATGATTGCAGAACCCAGACCCGCCGTTGGTGTTGATCGACACCAACAGGGTGTCGCTCGACACCCTCCTGCTATTGAGGCTCGGGTTTTGAATGATGCAGCAGCTAGTGCTGCAGTGGTTCGTGGGAGGACGCTGGGTGATTACAACAGGCCGGATCAGTTCTATGCCAACCGATCTGCGATCAGAACCCCTCCGTTTCAGAGGAATGACTTTGAGCTGAAACCCGCATACTACACTCTGGTTGGACAGCATGCTTTCCATGGTCTTCCTCACGAACAACCCATGGATCACATTGAGAGGTTTGAGGACCTAGTTACAAGCATCAAGGCAAATGGAGTCTCTACTGATTTCCTCTTCTGCAAACTCTTCCCGTACTCTCTTGGTGGGGAAGCAGCCTACTGGCTCAAGCAATTGAAGCCAGGATCCCTGACAACTTGGTGGGAGACCAAAAATGCCTTTTTGAATAATTTCTATGATGATACCAGGTCAGAGGATGCGAGAACAAAGATCTCTACTTTTTCTCAACAACCAGCTGAAGCATTCAAGGCTGCTTGGGTGCGATTCAGGGCTTGTCAGCGAGATTGTCCGTACCATGGGCTCAATGAGGTTCAGTTGTTGGGTATCTTCTTCAGAGGCGTGGATTGAAGGTATCAGATGGCTCTGGATGCTGCGAGCAATGGTAACTTCAACACCATGTATCCCGAGGACGCTATCATCTTGATTGAGAACTTAGCTTCTAGCAATAGCACGAAAAATGCAGATTTCGAGAGAAAGAGGCAAGTAGAAAACTCTAAGGGTGGTCAGATTGCTGAAGTGAAAGCCAAGTTGGATTCTGTGCACAATCTTCTTGTGGGTAAGAGATCAGTTCACCTTGCTGCTGAGGTTGAAACGTTTGAGCCAGAAGGGAGATCCGAAGAAGAGGTACAGTATGTCAATCAGGCTGGATTTCAGGATCAGAGGTATGGTAACTATCAGAGGAACTACAGTGGAAACGGTCAGCAGACTAACTTCGCAGGAAATCAGCATTTTTCTGCATACACCCCAAGGCCTGAATACCAGAATGCTTATCCAAACAGCAGTTTCACCAAGAACTTTGGGAGTTCTTCATACCAGAAACCTCCTCCGCAGACTTCAGAGAGTGAGGTTAAGTATATGCTGGAGCAGATTTTGGAGGATCAGCAGAAGATTACAGTGGACTTTAATGGAAAGATCGATGCACTGTACACTGATTTGAATGGAAAATTCGAAACTCTGAGCACCCATGTCAAGAAGCTGGACACACAAGTTGCTCAGACCGCTGAGTCTGTAAAAAGACAAGAGGGATTCCTTTCTGGAAGGACTGAGAACAACCACAAAAGTGCATGCAATGCTGTTTTGGTGAAAGATCAGGAGTTGATATATCATGGCTTTTACGGTTTTTAACCATGATATAAGAGTCGTTTTTAGAGTCTTTTTAGTGTCTTTCGAGTCTTTTAGAGTCTTTGCAGGTGTAGGAGCGTTTTGGACTTATTTGGAGATTATGGGACGTTTTGGAGCAAGCTGAGAAGCTACGCTGAAGAAACGAAATCGGAGAGCAAAATTGGTGTTGGTGTCGATCGACACTACCTCTTAGTGTCGGTCGACACCAATATCTGACGACAATCGAATTTCCCATTTTTTTGAAGTTTTGAAGATTTGCAAATTTGATCCAGAAGTTGTTTATGTTTACAAATAAAGCCCAAATTGTGTTTTAGCCTATTTATAGGATTTTAAGGTCATTGTTTAGACCTATGCTTTGGAATGCTTGATTTTTGAGCAGCCACCTCTTCAGGGATTTTTGGAGAAGATTTTTAAACTCCTTTCTTCTTCTTTTTATTTTCTTAATGCAATTTATTAAGTTATTGATTTGTGTTTCATTAATCATGTCTGAGTAATCTCCCTGTTAGGTTTAGGGTATTCAAAAGAATTCATGAATTGTTAGGTTGTTAGATTGTTAGGATTGAATCTATAGAGTTCTTCATCTAGATTGTGTTTATTGCTTATTCTAGCTTAGCTACCTAGAATCTGATCTTAGGTTGATTAGTTGACACGAAAGTGTAATTGGTTGCCTGAACTATCTTAGATGAGCAAAATACCCTATTCGCAAAGAAATTTGGTTTAGGGATTTTGTGAACATATCAAACCTGAACTTTAATGCTTGTTTAATTTGAAGAATTCGCAAAGAGATTTGGGATTCTAAAATTTAGGCATAGATAATCTTTGCAACGAAAGTTGGTTGATTTTACATTAGTGATTTGAGTTCTAGAATGGTTCTTAATTACAATCCTGATAATTGTTTTGTTCTGCAATTCTGAATTTCCTGAGAATTTCCCTAAGTCTAGCAATAGCTTGTTCTCACACGCAGTAATGAGAAGCTGGCTCCTAAATATTTTGGTCTTTTTAAGATTGTTGATAGTTGTGGGAAAGTGGCTTACAAGTTAGACTTGCCTCGGAATTCTCAGGTTCATCCGGTGTTTCATGTATCTCAGCTTAAGGTCTTAATTGGCAATGTTTAGAATTCCATAGCACTACTTACCATTGTTAATGATGTTTTGCTCAAGGAACCAGAGATTATTTTGGACAGGAAGATGGTTAATCGGCAAGGTCGAGCGGCTACAATGGTTTTGGTCAAATGGACGAATGAAGGAGAGGAAGAAGCTACGTGGGAATACTTGTTTGAACTGCAGAGACGCTTTTCTTCTTTTGAACCTTGTGGTCAAGGTTCTTCGAACAAGGGAGCTTTGTTATAGGATTTCTTATGGTCACAAAAATGGGAATAAAACGCAGATACGTGTTAGTCATCTACAGTGTGTGCGTGTCAGTCATCTACAATGTGTGGTGGAGCTGGAGCAGATTGATAACGTGGCTCAAAGTTTGTTAAGCGTAAGTAACAAAAGAAGTGAAGCTGTATCATCTTCTTCATTATCATTTTGAATTGAAATTGTAATTGCTTCTTCTCTAAACTCTGGGATTTTGGGAATTTGTTACTCAATCTTGCTAGGATTGCTTCTATTCCTATGTTCTAGCAATGTGAGAATTGAATCTTTGTTCTATCACAAACATTGGTTCGGAGTTTTATATGAATTTGTAATCGACGACTAGATTTAGTGTATTAATGTCATGTCCCCTACTTGAGAGTCTGTTCGTAAATGGATGATTTAAGATCATATCATAAGATTAACTTTTCTTGGTTGCATCAATTACTTTTTTGTGGTTCTCTTTTCTATTGATACGCGTGAATTTCCAACAACTCACACAATCCACATCAATTAAACCTTGTGTGCAAACAATACCACAATACTAATGGTATGTCGTTGGTAGCACTTAAGGTATTGAATCCACAGAGAGCAATGAACCAACACACTAGGAATGCACAAGTTCACTTAATCAAAACAAAATAAGAAGGTTTCGGGTTCTCTAAAATAAGACTAACAATGTAAATCAAACTAAAAAAAATGCAAAACAAAGCAAAAGAAACTATAATGCAAAAGACTAACAACAATATAAAAGACTAACAATATTAATAGAACCTAAACTAAGCGGGTATGGATCATTGGTAAGGTTATTCGACAAGGATGAATGATGACTTGATAAACGATAATTCGAACGAATAATCTATGTTTAATTCCATGACATGAGTCACTTAAATAGACTAGTTCACTCCCGTGATACTAACCCTTTTACAAATCATTTGATTAAACTAATTTCCCAATTGCAACTGAACGATTTATAAACAATGAACACAAACTCATACTTGTCATCAATTTCATCTTAAAACTCAATTTCCATTATTTAAGAATTAGAACGCATGCATAGAAGGTTCGGATTATTTCACAGCACCTTCCGGGCTTGAAATAATCTAAACTCTAGAAATCTCTCTTTCGAAACTCATTTCTAGCATTAAGATTGTTTTATGAATGATCATGAACAAGACTACTCAACCATCAAACATCATTTATAAGCTTTAACACCCTAGATCTACCAAACCAACAATCCAAAAGTCAACTACTCACACATGCTCAAATCACAAAAGTAAACCGTGCAAAAGATAGATATTGAAGACATAATGAAGATTCTATAAAAAGATTTAACAAAAAGTAAATATCATGAGTTTAGATGATGAAATTATAAACATAAAAACAAAGAAGAACTCTCAAGAACAAGAGAGAGAGTTTTGGAGCCTAGAAAATATCCTCCCCTTCTTTACTTTACACTAAAAAGAATATTTATAGTGGTAGGGTTCGCACTAAGAAAAACGGAGAAAAACAGAGAAAACAGGCGCTGGAGGCTCTGATCGATTTTCACGATCGGTTGCAAACCGATTGTGAAGTTTTTTTCGTAAAATTTTTTATTTGCCAATCGACCATCACGATCGGTTGCAAACCGATCAGATCATAACTTTTGACTCATAGCTCGGATTGGCCTGATTTCACCACCATTGGAAAGATACTTCAATTTCCTACAACTTTTATGAAGTGTTCGAAAGATAATTCACACGGGAAGACCTTCATATGAGTCAATCTTTACAACGTGATTTGCCGCTCGGTTGCCTCATAACCTTTGACTCGTAGCTCGGATTACCCTCAGATTACGACCATTGGAAAGATACTTCAATTTTCTATAACTTTCATAAAGGGATCCAAAGCTAAATCACAAGAAAAAGTCTTCTATGACGTGATCTTTCAGGTACTTTAGATGGGTTCTGGATCATCATTTCTTTAGTTGGCTTGATCGCATGCCCATATCTTTCTCTTTTGCTTCACTTCTCTTCTATTTGCACTCCCCTTCTTTGCTCTTGATCTCCATATCTTGAATCACCTCTTTTGATGTCGTTTTTGCTCCATAAGGCTCCAAAACTTCATGTTCATCCATATACTTAAACAAACTCAAATGCAATGCAAATATGCAAGTAAAGATCTAAAAATAAATATAATATGCATGAAAATGACGAGAAATAAAGTGTTAAAAATGCTAAACACGCATGATATCATCTACATACATTCAAAGGATGACTGTAATCAACAACACAGCAACTCCTTTGTAATATAGTTGCAGGGTTGAAAACAAATAAAACTGCTAATCTTATGATTATTGTTTTGTTATCAAACAAGGGTTAGGGTATCAACGAATGCCTTGGAACACACGATGGCGGCGAGATTAGGGCACCGATCGAAATTTTGGGTTTACTTTCAATCCTAAAATAAATTACGCTAATTTATAAGGAAACAGTCGGCCCAAATCGGCCCGGCCCAAATCATACGGACTTATAATCTAGCCCACACGCGCCAATAAAGTACTATATCTTAAAACGACACCGTGGGTAGGAGAGGCGTTTAGTCAAACGAATGGTCGTTGACTGGGAAGCGTTGAAAAATCAAACATGTTACGAGAACAAATGGATCCTATTGGTTAAAGCACGTCACGAGACGAAAACAAATTTGCTCCGACACGCGCCGACTAAACGAAGCGCGTGTTATTTCAAAACTTGTGTCGTCGTGCTGAAATGTCAAAATAAAAATGTCCGCATTGAAACTAAACGCATTTTATGACTTTGCTTGCTTAAGGCGATCTTCAGACACAACACAACAATGGGATTCTGAGATATTCCGGAAGACGCAAAAAAACGTGTTTTTTAATTTATTGTTAAGGATTCATTTGATTTTTCATTTTATTTGTTTTTCCATAATTCGTCATCATAATGGGAAGAGGCGCAATCAAAGAAGAAGAGAGCGAAAAGAAGAGCAAAACATGGCGATGGCCTTTAGCGACTTTGGTTGTCGTGTTTTTGGCAGTTGCTGTGAGCTCTAGGACCGCTTCTAATGTCGGTTTCTTCTTCAGCTATCGAAATTCTTGTAGCTGTTCACTTCAGGTTCTGAATTACTCTCTTAAATTCTCAATCTTTTTGAATTTTGATCATTTGATGAATGAATTTGACTTAAGAGTCTCAAGTACATATTCGTGTTTTGTTTGTATTTCTGGATGAAGTTTTTTGGGTATTGAGAAAATTGTGGATATTAGCGATGTGATGGATTCAGGCTAATAAAAATTGAATCTTTTGATCACATTGTTTAGCCAATGGATTCAGGGTAGTAAAAATTGAATTTTTTGATGACATTGGTTTAGCCAACGCTTTGAATCGTTGTCCCTGAAATGTGCCAGTGATTTTTAATTGCAAGATGTGTGATGATCAATGATGTTGTAAGATTCAATCTTTCAGTGGACTTATCATATTGATCAGGATTTGATTGTTTGTCTTTCTGATTTTCAATTTGAATGTAGGGAACTGGTAAATACAAAGGTATGGTTGAGGACTGTTGTTGTGATTATGAAACAGTGGACAATCTCAACAGTGAGGTTTTGAATCCTTTGCTTCAAGATCTCGTCACAACCCCTTTTTTTCGGTACTTTAAGGTATTATGTCGAAAGAACTATGAAATTGTGCTCAGTGGTGTAGTTAGTGACTTTTGTGTTTTTATATGTGGGGGGTAGGTTAAACTATGGTGTGACTGCCCATTCTGGCCAGACGATGGAATGTGTCGTTTGCGTGATTGCAGTGTCTGTGAATGTCCAGAGAATGAGTTTCCAGAACCGTTTAAAAGGCCATTTGCCCCAGGTCTTCCTTCTGATGATCTCATGTGTCAAGAGGGAAAACCGCAGGGAGCTGTTGACCGTACTATAGATAATAGAGCATTTAGAGGTTGGGTCGATACCAAGAATCCATGGACGCATGACGATGACACAGACAGCGGTATGTAGTTACCAAAACGTGCTGTAGGGACTTTTTCTTTTGAGTATATGCTACAGTGAATGCTTATAAAAAAAGAGCATTTGATGATTTGAATTGACTTATGTACAGGTGAGATGACTTATGTCAATCTTCTGTTAAACCCGGAACGGTATACTGGTTATACTGGACCTTCGGCTAGAAGGATTTGGGACTCCATATATTCGGAAAACTGCCCGAAATGTAAGTTTTTTCCTTCTCTACCATATTGTGGACAAAGGCTTTTATTATGTTGTATGTTGAAATGCAAATGGTTTCTGTAGATTCATCTGGGGAGACATGTCCAGAGAAAAAGGTTTTGTACAAATTGATATCTGGTCTTCATTCTTCGATCTCAATGCACATAGCTGCTGATTATCTTCTTGATGAGTCAAGAAACCAGGTTTGTGTTTCTGAGCAAAAGATGGACAAGTCTCTCAACATGAATATATATATATATATATATAGTCTTGGCTGACATGTAATTTCTTTGAAATACAGTGGGGACAGAATATCGAGCTGATGTATGATCGTATTCTGAGACATCCGGATCGTGTCAGAAATATGTACTTCACGTATCTCTTTGTGCTACGCGCTGTTACTAAAGTGAGTAACTTCTCTGCAAGTTGCTGTTTTGGGATTTTTGACATGTCTTTGTGGATAATCAATCTATTAGTCTTATGGACAGACTCTTACAACGTTTTATTCAGGCAACAGCGTACTTGGAGCAGGCAGAGTATGACACAGGAAACCATGCTGAAGATCTGAAAACACAGTCCTTGATTAAACAGTTATTGTATAGTCCAAAACTCCAAACAGCATGTCCTGTTCCGTTTGATGAAGCTAAGCTGTGGCAAGGTCAAAGTGGACCAGAACTGAAACAGCAGATCCAGAAACAATTCAGAAATATAAGGTTCGTCTCATTCTTTTCATGAAAATGAATATGTTCTTTTGGCAAACGTAGAGAGAGTGGTAATAGTAATACAGCTAAGTAATGTATGGTTGCAGTGCACTGATGGATTGTGTAGGTTGTGAAAAATGCCGGCTTTGGGGGAAACTTCAGGTTCAGGGTCTTGGTACAGCATTGAAAATTCTCTTCTCTGTTGGAAATCAAGACACTGGAGACCATCAGACTGTGAGTTTCTCAAACATCTTTATGCATCGTTCTGTATTTAGGCGTGTGCTGAATCTGAAGTTATTCCTCTCTTTTTTACAGCTGCAACTGCAAAGGAACGAGGTGATTGCATTGGTGAATTTGCTCAACCGTCTCTCTGAGTCGGTTAAAATGGTCCACGATATGGGACCTGACGTGGAGCGGCTAATGGAGGATCAGATAGCTAGCGTATCAGCTAAACCTGGAAGATTAAGAAGAATATGGGATTTAGCTGTCTCCTTCTGGTGAATTACACAACGAACTGTCCATCTTTCATGCTGAATCAATACAAGCCGAGGATGGATAATCATCGTTGTAACGAATTATGGAAAAAAATCATTATAGAGAACTCATACAAAAGATTTTGGTAAAACAGATAAAGAAATAGACATTGTTGAGGTAACTAATTTATACTGATACAGAAAGCATGACAAAAGGTTAATTTATACCCTTACATACTTTGATGCCTTGATATTCATGAAACTAAGCTTTTTAGTTGTCTTGCACATTTAAACTTTAGTACTCTTGTTTCTTCTCTCCGAATTGATGGGCATAATTGAAAAAAAAAAAACCATTTCTGTTTAAAATTACGATGTTAAACTATAATCATAAAGTGATTAAACATTCTAAATCTAAACTAAACTACTAAAATGTAAATCGTTAATGATTCAATAAACTAATAATGCATCATCAACAAATTTTGATTAGTTTCGTCGCTATTCCGCTTATTTTCTTTAAGCAACATAACGTAGCGAAATTTTCTTCAAAATCTAAAAGATTACAAATAACCAATAATACCGGGTCGTTGATTTTATCGGGTTTACCAAAAAAAATTCGGGATATTCTGAATTTAAAATTAACAGATTTTAGTATTGGAACCCAACCGGATTAATAACCGATTACTCGACTGCGGATCCAGATCGGGTAACGAGTACACACACTGGAAACAAAGTTGGTCCGTCCATCTTTGGGTAAAGTTACTACCTTTCCAAACTAATTGATCCCATCTCACTAGTCGGAAAAAAACTAATGGTCGCCGGAAAACGAAAATCCGACAGAAACCAAACAAATGTATCCAACAAACTCGGTCTAAAAGACCCATTACTGCGCCGTCTCTCTTCCGCCACCGCCGTAACCAACTCCTTTCTCCAAGCCAACGATCTCTACCTCTCACCATCACAGTCTCTCCGCATCGAATCCCTAATCTCATCTCTCCCAATCTCACCTTCCCCTTCACCCTCCTCCGCCGTCACCACCTCCACGTGGTTCAACCGCTTCTTAACCTCCGCCACAGAAGACGACGATGATCCTCGCTGGTACCTTTGTTTCCGAATGTCAAAATCCACCTTCTTCAATCTCTTCTCCGTCCTTTCCCCTTCTTCGCTTCCTTCCTTCGCTGCCACAATCTTTCGTCTTGCTCACGATGCTTCTTACGAGTCTCTTGTTCACAGATTCGGGTTTGATTCCACTTCCCAAGCTTCACGCTCTTTCTTCACTGTCTGTAAACTCATCAATGAGAAATTAAGTCAACAACTTGATGATCCAAAACCCGATTTTTCACCTAATCTGCTCCCGAATTGCTGCGGTGTTCTCGGATTCGGGAGATTTGAGGTTAAAGGAAAGCTTCTTGGTGCAAAAGGGTCAATTTTGGTTCAAGCATTGGTTGATTCCAATGGCAGATTCGTCGATATCTCAGCTGGTTGGCCAAGTACGATGAAACCAGAAGCTATTTTCAGACAGACGAAGCTTTTCTCGATTGCAGAGGAAGTTCTCAGTGGAGCTCCGACCAAACTTGGGAATGGGGTATTGGTTCCTCGTTACATTGTGGGAGATTCTTGTCTTCCTTTATTGCCATGGCTTGTGACACCTTATGATTTGACTTCAAACGAGGAGGAAGAGCAGAGTTTTAGACAAGAATTCAACAATGTGGTACACACTGGATTGCATGCTTTTGAGATTGCATTTGCTAAGGTTCGAGCTCGGTGGCGGATTCTTGACAAGAAATGGAAACCAGAGACGATCGAGTTTATGCCGTTTGTCCTAACTACGGGTTGCTTGTTGCATAATTTTCTTGTGAATTCTGGAGATGATGATGATTCACTGGAGGAATGTGTGAATGGTTGTGAAGCTGGTGATAATGGTGAGACGAGGAAAGATGAAAAAGATGAGGAGGAGGAGGAGACTCGGAGGTTTGAAGGAGAAGCATATATAGGGTCGAGGAGGATCAGAGATGCTATCGCGGAGAACCTGAGCGGTGTGAGTTCACTAAGATGAATTGAAAAGTTGCAAGCCTTCTTTGTTTTAGCCTCATCTTGTAAATTATGGATTCTGCTAGTTTTTTTTTATGTACATCTGTTTTGATATGCAGCTTACGGCTTAGAAGGTGAACTAGATAATGTAATGTTGATGGTTTATTAAATGGATCTATGGTTATTGGTTCTTGGAACCTTCCTATTAAAAAGAAAGAAAGAACAAGAATTAGAATAAGAAGTTAAGCTGAAACCATCTATTACAGTAGGGAGTCTAACTCTTATGATGTTGCAAAAACGAAGAATTTTCTGATGGAAGCTAAACTTCCTGATCCCCGACCTTTGATAAAATTCTACGATTGTTTTGGTTTTGTGGTGGATCTTTCTCATTACCTCTACACAAACAACATGCTTTGTTACATTGAAGGTGACGTTCAGAAGGTAAAAAGTTTCTTGGGATTATTGTTAATGTGGCAGGTTAAATAACTATACGTGTGATTCCTTTTGAATGTGAATCCTGGGATGCTCTTTTAGTTGTGGGGGCAGTTGCTTGATGACTTATGCCCTGAAGATTTTTATAATACTCAAAAGTGAAACTCCAACTCCCAACTTCAACTCCCACTAATGCCATGAAGTGAAACTCATAATATTCAAAGTGAAACTCCAACTCCCACTACCACTAGAGATAAATTGGTTAAAAGTTAAGACGAAGAAACACAAAAATCACGTTTGTAACTACTTGGATTTTTTCTTTCTTGCATGTGTAACTAACTAAATTCTCGTCAGAATGTTTCCTAGTATTTAAGCAAGTCTGGTTTCAAGACCACTTCATCAATACAAGCTTATAAGTGTTTTCTTTATATGTATAACATCTTGTGATCAAACAAGTAACCATTCAAAAGATGAAAGGAAAAACTTTGATTTTGAGTTTGCTCATAATGAGTCTGGTCATGGCACAAATTCAAGTAGAAGCAAGGACCTGCTGGCCGTCCAACCAAGCTAGAAATTTTTATAAGAATGCCGTATCCCGTATGGTTGGCATTTTCAGGCCAAGGTGTATTTCAGTGAGTGGATGACAACAATCTGATACATGCCCTCCTGGCTGGGAAAACGGCACTCTCGAAAACTTAGGTAAATGGATTTGTTAAAAGATCGATCAAGATTTTATTTTTGATGCAATACTTACTTTTTTTTTTTTTTACTCAGGTGATGCTATCAATGAGTACTGCAAGTTAGGGTGTGCAACTTCTGTGTGTGGTGCCATACACTCTCCAGAACTCTGGTAAAGCGAACTCCCCAAGCTCATTTTTATTATTATTTCGTTAGAATAATGAACAAGTAAATATTAATTCATTCTAATGTTTCTTTCGGTGACTAGATGCAAGTGAGATTGTGAATGGAGCGCTTGAAAAATGTGCCAAGGCATGTGCTACTTTCTGCACCAAGAGCTCTAAAGCCGCACTTGAAACTGCCTAGACTGTTCTAATTGTCGTGTATGTGACAAAAATGCTAGACTCTTGTAATCCCCTTCTCGTTTACGACATGGAATTTTTCATGTAGTAAAACATAATTTTTAATAGAGAAGATAACAAGAAAATTCAATGAAGTTTGTGGTGAGAAATTGTTTGATGATTCACACAAGGAATGGGTAAAATGGGGGTGCTGCTGGTAAGGAAAGAAAGATGAACAAGATGAGTAGGAGACTTGGAGATCCCAAGGAGAAGCATTTATCGGGTCGAGTAGGATAAGAAATGCTATTCCGGATAAGATGAATTGGAAAGTTGCAAGCCTTCTTTGTTTTAGCCTCATCTTGTATATTGTGGATTCTGCTGTTATTTTTTGTGTACATCTGTTTCAATATGCAGTTTACGGCTTATAGAAGGTGAACTAGAAAATGTATCTTGATGGTTTATTAAATGGATTACGGTTATAGGTTCTTGAAACCTTCCTATGGAAAAAAAAAAAAAAAAAAAAAAAAGGAAACAGAACGAGTGCACAAAAGCCAAAACCATCTATACAGTAGGGTCAAACCAAATCCACAAACGCACACGGAACCGGAGGATGATAAAATATCAATCATCTCCAAGAAATCATAATGAATGAGAAGTTAAGTCATCAAGGTCAGAAAAAAACATCAGTTTTAAAAAAGGTTCAGATCCATCGCTCTTGTTTCTGCGGTGTCTCCTTCAGGCCTGCCTTACGAGCATTGGTAAGCAAAACTCTGTGAGCTAACCTTCCTCTGCTTCCTATAGACAACCTAACTCTCTCCATCCCGACATTAATGCCACCTCTTCTCAACGGTTGCTGCCTCGGGGAAGATTTCATTTGCATTCTCTTTTGTATGCTTCGTCTCAGTATGCTGGTCAAAGTCTTCCCGTTACTTCTGTGTAACTTTGGGCTGGTGCAGAGCACTTGGTTAGCGCCACTCTTTTCATCAGGCGAAATTTGGCATGGTGGCATTAATGAAGAAGCTAATGTTGATGTGATTGGAATGAATGGCATTGGGGCAAGAGTCTTCCTTCTTGGAGCTGGTGGAATACGTTTTGCGCAGATGGAGGATCTTCCTGTTTTCTTAGGTATTTGCACTTGCTCAGCCATTTCTGGATTGTTCACCTTCTCAATAAGGTCATTGTACTTAAGGCCACCATTGGGTAAAGGAGGTAAATCATAGCTGGTGGTGCTCTCTGAAAGTGGTGGGCGGATTAGATTCACCATTTCTTTTGAAGTTGATGTGATTGGGGCAAGAGAACTTCTTCTTGGTGCTGGAGCTGATGGAATGCGTTTTGCACAGATAGAGAATCTTCCTGTTCTATTAGGTATATGCACTTGATCAGCCATTTCTGGATTGTTCTCCTTCTCAATGAAGTCATTATACTTGAGGCCATTGTTAGGCAAAGGAGCTAGATCATAGCTGGTGGTGCTCTCTGAGAGTGGTGGTCGGGTTAGATTCACAATTTCTTTTGAAGCTGATCCCAACAGTATGTTTGTCAGTGGCGGCCTCTTTGCTGTGTTGTTTTCATCTTCGGTCTGATGTTTTGTCTGCTGTTCAGCAATCTTGGTGTCTACATGTTGACGAGCCAGCTTCCTCTCTACCAGTAGTTGCGATTCAAGTTCTTTAACCTAACAAAGAACGTGATATGTGATGATTTCAGCAAGCTGAAAATGTTATAATCCATGTTGTTCTTGTGGTTAGGGTGAGTATTGTTTACCTTGTCTTGAAGGGTTTTGTTCTTAGTGTCTCGTTCCTTAATCTTTGCTTCTAAACCGTACATCGTTTCCTCCATTTTCCTAATCTGTTCGTCTTTTCCTTTCATATCTTGCTTCCATTTCTCAACCTGATAAAGAATTCTCACAGCTAAGAACAATACATGAATGATTCGATAAACACACGTGTGGACATGTAGCTTTTACCATTTGCTTGTATTTCAAGAGTTCAGTATTGTCTAGCTGCTTCTTTGCAGGCCCCAACTCTATCCCTCTTACTCTGCTAGCAAAATTCAGTGAGCATAGTGTCTCGCTTAGATCATTCTCGTTTGGACTGATTTGTACAAACATGAGGGTCTTGGAATCTCCTCCTGTCACATACCAATCATTTCTCATAGTAAGCTCCATAACAGATAAACAGAATAGTTAAGTGAAACATATGTAAGCAAAGAAAGTGGTTGCAGCTTAGAGAAGAAAGTTAAGTACCTAAAGAATCCTGAAGCAAGTGCGTGAGTTTTGAATTTCTGCAAAGATAAAATGCAAACCAAACGTCAAGTTGGATGAAAAGCGGTGACTGTAACCTTCTTCAGTAACTCAAGAAAAAATAGATGTATCATATCTACCTGAAAGGAATGTGAGAGCTTTTGTTGGCAAGAGCGAATATGACGTCACCAAGAGCAGATAATGATTTGTTGATGTTTTGAGTCTCCTTGAGCCGTTCTCCTTGCACTTCTGTCTTTGCAACCCGTTCGCTTCCTGCTAAATCAACTAACCATAGTTTGCTCTTTGTGCATTCTCCATTCAACAAATTCTCCCCTTTTACCATCACGCAGTGAATGCTGTGCAACGAAAAGAACAGATAATAAATTCAGATAGCTGATCATTTTCTGAAAAAGGAGACTACTACAGATCAGGTAAGCAGACCAGTGAGATCGGCTACTGTGCTCATTAGCCGTTGTTTTCCCAACAGCCCTTGCATTACTTCCTGTTTTCAACACATCCCAAACCTCATCTAAGCTTTTCACAGGTGCTTCAACCAATCCTGGTACGTGGTGGTTTCCTTCACTCACTTGCCTTATCTCAAATCTGCAAAAAAGGAGTATCAGGTACTATTAGTGATAGCAGAAACCAATTATCCGAATTTTAGTCCAGAAGCAGCAAGAATTTACTTATAGTCCTTACTGAAACACCATGTTGTAAACAATGAGACTAAAGAACCAAGGACTTTGCATGCTTAACTTCATAAAAGAGCACACCAAGGAGGAAGGCATACAAAACTTATGTAGTACCTTTTCAGCGCAGATGCACTTTGTGAAGCTGGAACCAACAAATCTCTTATCTGCTCGTTATAAACTTCCAAGACACTGACAGAGATCTCATAGTTGTAGCGGTTTTCTCGTTCTTTAATTATTTGAAACAGATTTTCCAGTGTTCTATAATTTACACCACGATCATGTTGAGTTCCCTCCATGGTAAAAGTTTTCCCAGTACCAGTCTGGCCATAGGCGAAAATGCAAACGTTGTATCCATCAATGACCGACGTAGCAAAAGGAGCAGTATCTTCAAAAACATCAGCTGTAAAAATATAGGAAACAACATGTCGATTGGTGAGATGAGATTTCCTACACGGCAAAAGTAACAAAGGGTGATAATTGATACAAAATATCACCTTGGGAAGCGTTAGGACCAAAAACAGAATCAAACTTGAAGCTTTTTTTGGGAAACCCATTTGACATGACTATGACCTCCCCATTTTTGGTTGACTCAACATCAATTCCCGTTGATACTCCTGCTTCAATTTCTTCAAAGTTTAGGGGCCGGCACCTGCAAAAGACCCTGATGTTTCCTGGAGGAATTCATCATCACGGTAAATTGTTAGGCTGCCAATTTTAGTCAAAGAGGTCTCTTTAAAAGTTATATTGAATGTCACATACCTTTTAGCTCTAGTATCTTGTTATATAGTTCCTTCCTCTCTTTTTCTCCCGCTACAAATTTTACTTTGAGATTTTCATGCAATTCTGCGTCCTGCTTTACTGTTGAGAACAGATGTCAACGATCAACATTCACAGAAACGCAGTTTTACAAATGCTTTCTAGTGCTAGTGGTATGTCCAAATAACAGCAAGACAAAGACTCACCTCTGGACTGGATGTGAGAGCTGAACTCGTTGATATCTTGGACTAGCAATTTGTACGTAGATGCCTCCTCCAACAGCTTAATTTGCTCCATTTTCATGATCTACAAATCCAAATTTGTTAAAATGAGGCATAAGAGTTTGCGGTTGCTGATAGTATCTCAAGTTTGCTACTATTTACCTTCAATTTTCTTGTCAAATCTCTTAATGAAGAGAACCATCTGCTCTTCTCTTTCACTTGTCCCTCGACAGCAAACGCTAGATATGAACAAGTACAAATATGTCACCTTTCACGATTGCAAGACAATACAGAAAGGAGAGGGATGCACCTACCCAAAGAACCGACATGCATCGACTTGCGCATTAGCTCATTTTGAATCTCACGGAGTGAATTCAATGCTTCTTCACATTCGCTACTCTTTTCTTGATTCTCCCTTTTAAGTTCGTCAACCATTCTCTTCATATCCTCTATCTCTTTCTTCTGCTGCTCACAGTCACTTCCCATCTCTTCGGTCTCTTCTTCTGTCCTGCAGGCAAAAGCTTCCTAAAAACAGCATGACAGATTAACTATTTGCAACATATGTAACCACTCCAAACTAAACTAGAAATATCAAGCTTGTGGAAGATCTCTCACTTGAGTTGGCTGGGACAGAGCAGTGTCAGTTGTTCCTTTAATCGCTAGCATACCAGTATCTTCAACATCTAAAAGAAGAAAAGTTTGATCAGAGTTGTGGAAAAGTCCTGGAAATTGAAGTTTGATTTACCAAGTAAAAATAGTTCCATGATTTTCAAATATCTCACATGGAAGAGAGAAAAAGAACACAAGACACAAAAAAGGTTAGAAAGCAACATACAAGTAGCCGTTGCCTCTTTTCTAATAGAAATGCCACATAAAATTGCAGTTCCTGTCACTCCTTCTAATCGTATAGATAACTCCCCTTCCTGACCAACGAGCATCCTTAGATCAGCTATCACAAGAGGTGTGTTTGCTCCTACTTGTGAAAACAAATCTAGGCCAGATATGACCTGCAATAGATTTTTTCCAATCAAACCATTAATGATACGTGATGAATAAGAAGACAAGAAAAAACTCAAATGCAGCGATGCCTTGCCTTTGCTCCTTGAATGAATATATCGAAAACTCTAGCTCCCGGTGGACCCTCATTGAATTCGATTTCAGCAAAATGCAAGTCGATGAAGTAGTCCCCAGGATCCAACGACTGAAACGTGTAAGCGAAATTACCAAGTCGAGCTGTTTGATACAAGAAAAGCTCATCTTCATTACCAACAACAGCATCAGTAGTGATAGTTTCACCACCACTGAAAAACTCATCCTTCAAGAAAGTTACATCATCCACAGTCACATCCGTGCTTGTGGAACCAGAGTTAATACTTATAACAGGAGTAGTACTCTCCCGAAAGTTTCCAGGTGGAGAAGGTAACTCAAAGGAAGACTCAGGAGACAACTCATAGCCAAATGTTTGACAGATTGCTGAGAACTTCACAACTTGGCTTTTACGTCCATCTCTTGTACTCGGACCATCAATTCCATTCTCTAGAGAAAGCTCAGTGGAAAATCTGGTTTTCTTAACAAATTCTGGAGACTCTTCATAGCTACCTCTTGGCATATCAGGGGAAGCACCACAGTTTACAAGATCAGGAGATGCTAATGAAAACCCTAACACAAGTTTGCCTGAAAACACAACCGAACCCAATGCGACGCCAATTAATCTATAGAATGAATCGATTCGATTTCGGAAAAAAAAAAAAAAAAAAAATGATTCAGTACCATCTAACGCTACGGGATCACTAGATTGTTCCAGTTTCAGCAATCCTGGGCTTGATTCTTCCATATGAACATCTAAATTCAAATCCAGAATCAGTAACGTAATAGAGAAATTAAAACTCTTCTGTATTCCGCTATACATAAATTTTAAATTTCGAATGACTTACCGTTACTCAATTCGCTATTTGAATCCAGATCTACCATTGTCATAGCCGTTGAGCTCGATTCAGTAGCTTTATCAGCTGCTGCTAAAAATCGGAAAAGAGAAAAGTGAGCAAACTTGATTAAAAACAGAAAAAAAAAATCTTCAATATGATCAAATCGTATAAATCTCACAGAAGCTTTCACGTCGCGAAGAAGCATCACTTGCGAGAAGTGGATCACAACAATCCTCCATTAACACAAACAAAAATCTCAGGAAAAAAAAAAAAGAATAGAGAGAAACGAGTATGAAGAGCGAAGAGATTTCAAATTTTCGGGAAGAAGAGAATATTTGTGGTTAAGGTAAGAATCGGATTCTCTATTTTTTTCCGTTGCGGTTATTTTAACGTTAGTAGACGACCGTTTAATCCTTTTTTACTACTTTGAAATTTGAAATTGATTTCCCGGGCAGTCGGGCAATTATTGACCACCTTTTACGGGCAGGGGCAATGTATTGACACGTGGAGATGTAACCGAACCAAATAGGACATAACCAATCAAATGATATTTATTAAGTCCTATATTAGTCTAATGATTTTTATGAAAAGTAGTACAAATTCAAATTCATTATTATGGAATATGCGGTTGAATTGTTGAAATAAGAATTTTTTTTTTATGTAATTGAAATATTCATTTTAGGCTAAAGGTCATGAGATAATCCAATTATTCTATTGGTTCATATTTGAATCAAGAGAAATTTAATCTAAAAATGAGTATAATTCAGCTACACTAAGTCGTAAAATATATAGAGAGAACAAAGTGGACAAATATATTTTCAAATCTAGGAAAATAGGAAAATGATTTTCAGTTCAAGAAGAAACCTCTAACGATCTAAAAACGAGTTTCTATCAATAATGGAAAAATTTATGCATCCCTCTAAAGAAAGCATTACGTAATCACTCGCCTATTTAATTTACCTAGCAATCTAAAAATCTATGCATATATACTTTATGTATTGATATTTAAATAGTTAAGTAATATTTTTTAAAAATGACAACCAATTATGTAAAAAAAATTCTCATGCAAAAAGACTCTTGAATATTTTCGTAAAAGGACAAAAAACAAAATCTCCCTAGGGACCCTAATAATTTTTGTTTGCCCTTGCTACTCAAATATTAAATATTTGGATTTATAAAAAGTCAAAGATTCAAAACTTGAAAAAGAAGTATTAGATTCGAGTTCACCAAAAAAATATCTAGATGTTGGTATGCAAATCTGTTTGAATATAAAAGATTCGACTATTATCTTAATGTACATGTAATTAAGAAGTTCTTGTATTTGTATACGTAACTTCCGCCCCCCCCCCCCGCTTTCAAAATTAGAATTTAAATATTGTCTACTAGAACGATCTTATAGATTCCATTTGAAAACGTAAACGCGGACTTCTATTGAATCGAGAAATAGGTTTGATTGTCCATCTTTTTGATATAATATTAATATATATATAAGGCATCCTCCGGATAATTCAAATCTAAGCAATTAGATGTCCGACTCGGGCCTATATGACATGACCGATCAATAGGATTTTTAATGGATCATAAGTGGTGATTTTCCATGTCCATGTGTTTACCTCTACTTTGGGCTAATGGTGTGATCTCAAACTGAGGTGTGAGTGTCGGATAAGCTCACTTGCGTAGAATCTGCTTTTATTTTTACTTGAGAATCTGCAGTTAAAGAAAAAGTAGTTGTAATTCACTAACGTGTTATTACACAATACCTGAAATATCGAGGCGCCGTGAAAATAGTTGGTCCTTAAAACTGTCTTGTTTTGCATCATTTGTCACAAGAGAAAGCTACATTTCGGATCATATTTGGTTTAACTTACTATATTGCCATATTCTGAAATCGTGTTTGGTTGGCTTAATTTGTTTTGTTTTGATTTGTAGTACACTTAAACTTGTTAATGTAACCAAAAAAAAAACTTGTTAATGCCCTATCATTGAAACTAAAGTTTAGTGGGGATTAATTATAGTTCTTCAGTTTGAACATAGCTAAAATTAATTCATCAATGATTGCAGATAAATTAAAAACAAAAGACTAATGTTCAAAGAAGTTTCACGGGACATTTCATCGATGATCGATCATTTAGTATCTTCTAAATTCCAAGACGCGCAACACACACATGCGTTTATCTGGATGTATCAAACATTAGTGGTACGGCTTAATATAAAATCTGACCAGCTGTAATATGAAGTGAATTATATTATATGAAAGTACACAACACGTCTTTGTCCTCTAACCGTACATTCACTCTGGCAACTAGTAAAAGTCAAGTGCCAGCCTATCATGTCATGGCCCGGCCGGTATGTGTTGTGCATTCTCTTCTCTCTTTTTTTCTATCATATTAATTGTTAAGCAAAGATTTTTTTTTTCCCTTTGCTCATATGCTGTTAAGAGAAAAATTATAAGAATTTTTTTTCTTTTTAAAATAAAATATACCTATATCTTTAAATTTATAAACTTTTTCAAGTCATGTCCTTATCATTTGATTTGTTTATAATAGATTAGTTTACAATTGTTTTTTATTCACATAAATATTACTAATAAAATTTAGAATCCTGTACATTTTATAAAAAATGAAACGTCAGAAGAATTGTTTGGGTTTCAACTGTTGCTACATTTTTAAAATGTCCTAGCATTTGATAAGTGTTGATTCTAGCATAGCATATCATAGCATAGAAATAAGTAACATAAAAAAATATGCATTAAAGATGGTGGTTGTTTTACGCATTTAAGAATACATTTTAGTGGTATTTAGTCCACATAAATTTAATTTCAAAGAAAAAATGTCTACACAAATTTTGGACCAAGGACCATAATACCATATCAAGTATTTTATCATGAAATTATGTTTTACTTGATGTAACACCATGGGTAAATTTAAAGTTGATAAAATTGGAAAACGGTTTCTTTAACAACCTCAGCTAATGGTTTTTGAGTAAAATATTTGATATAGATGTATCGTATCTACAAAAAAGAATTTAACTAACTTCTTTTATTTGGTCACAAACAAGATTAAGATACAAACTTGTAGGTATAAAAATCTTATTGCATATTCCGAGTGAAAACATATCGAAGAATAATGAATTTGTAAAAAGTGGTATATGATGAATAAAAAACTATGGAAATAAAAGAACTAATCTACGACTAATCTACGATGGATCCAAGCAATAATCTGAACAAGAAGCTTTGTTTCTTCCCATCCTTCTTCTTCTCTCTATACCGATATTGCAAAGGAGACGAACAAGAAGAGACAGATGAAGAAGAGTAACAAGACGAGACCGACGAGGAAGAAGATGCTGATGAGCCGCAATACGACACCGTTTCTGCTGCCTTTTTAGTGTACTCGTAGTACTCTAGAGACAGCTTAGAGAGCTTCTCAGTAAGACAGAGGGAACAGATTCCAGGAGACTGTCTATGTTTCGTGTGCTTCTTGCATGAGAAGTTATTGTCTGAATCGGTGTTGGATTTGGAATCTGATATCTTCCCTTCGGCTGTCTTGGATTTCATTGTTCTTCTTGATCTTCTGTTGATGAGAAAATTCGCCATTGATGAAGAGTATGTGTCGTGAGCTCTGGTTTTGAATTTTGTTTGTCTTTTTTCTTTTTCAACATCTCGTGTTTGTATTTATAAGTGCGTGTGAGCGTATCGTGTAATTAATGCAAAGCTGATTTTAATTTTCCACGATGTTTCCGAGATCCTTCTCTAATTATTCCTTTTTTGTTTTTTTCATTTTTAAAAGGACTTGAAAAAGAGAGAAAAATCAATATGGGATAGGCCCACAATTTTCTATTTATATGTTTTTATTATAGAATTTAATTAACACTTGTAAGTTTATGATTAGTCGTTTGTTACTTGTAAGCTTATTTAATATATTATAATATAATAACCCTTTTTCAATTTCAGTCATACTAATTTCTGATTAGTTAAGCACTTAAGATAAGTAGACATTTTGTTTATGTGTGAATGAAAAAAGTTGGTAGGGTAGATGCAAACATTATTAATTTATTGTTTTGGTTTGGTTTTAGTTACGAGATCTGGAGTGGTTACAGCGTGTTGTTTTTTAAATGGACGGCTTAGTAGATGTATTCAGATCGCAAGTCGGGTCCACCTAATTAGGTTAGTTGGTGGGCCGGTGCTATTGGGCCTTTAAACTCAAATGTCCTCCGAGGTCAATGCCCATCTGGCAATTGCTCATTACACTTGTCAATGCTTTCTTAGACTCTCATGATCAACCCCATGTATACTTTCTTTTAAGTATTCACAATTTCACACTCCTAATTTATTAATAGAAAAAGTTGTCTCCAAAGTTATATATTTAGAAAATTCGATAAGACACAACCAAATGTATTATGTTCTTATTGTAAATCGTACACTCAAAAGTTAAATGTGAATAGTCCTGGAACTTTGGAAGAGATGTATTCTAAAAAGGCAGAATTGTCATTCCATCATCTAGATATGCTAGGTGTAAAGTGCATAATCAATTACGGGAAAAACATTTTTCAGATTCTTATGGATTTAAGATTGATCGTCCGTACTTGTGTTTTTGAACATTATTTTTGTCATAGAAGAACGATTTTACCTTTCACTAGAATTGCAACAAATTTAAGAGTTTTGTCGATTTATGATTGTCTGGTCTTCTTTTCCATTGAAACAGGCGGAGAAGTTTCTCAACCAGTTTTCGGGAATCGGTTTGAAAACTCCTTCATTCAGAGAAACACAAATTTAACCCTTGAAGCGATCGAATTAAGCAAAAGAGACAAGAGACCAAAGAGTATAGAAGATGAAATGGAGATGAAGATGAATTAGTTTAGAATTGGAGATTTTGATTCGATTTGAAAGCAAGAACAACAATAATTTGAGCTAATTGGTTTGAGAGAAAATTGAAATTCTTACTTGATTCGATTGACATCTAAGATTAGAGCCTTTTGGGTTCCCTCTACATTATTGTTGGAGTTGGAATTGATTGTTGGTTGTTATTTGACTGAGTCGTTGAGTCTGAGTCTTAAAGAGTTTAGTAGTGAAGTCGTGTGATTGAGTCAGTTCATGTAGTGGAGTATGTTTCCTAGTTTTTAGCTTGCTTCTGTTGTTTCATCAATTTCCCTGTAAGGCTATTAAGCCATCGTTTCTAAATGAATGAATTATCACTTTCAGTTTATTATTCTACATTTGGTATCAGAGCCTTGTGTAATAAAACGAGAGAGAGAAAGAGAGAAAAAAAAAACATGTGTGAGAAAGTGATCGAGAAAGAGAGAGAAGAAAGAAAGGAGAGAGATGTTGACATCCAATGAGAAGTTTGTGCAACCAGCTATCCCAAGGTTTGATGGCTATTACGACTTTTGGTTCATGACCATGGAGAATTTCCTCAGAAACAGAGAATTGTGGAGCTTGGTGGAGGACGAAATTCCAACGGCGATCGTCGGAACAGCACCAGACAGTGAGGCACAGAGAAAAACGGTGGAAAAGGCGAAGATTAAGGATCTGAAAGTCAAGAATTTTTTGTTCTAGGCCATTGACAGAGAAATCCAGGAAACGATTCTTGACAAAAGCACCTCTAAGGCGATTTGGGAGTCCATGAAAAAAGGAATATCAAGGTTCTACAAAGGTGAAAAAGGCACAGCTACAAGCATTGAGGAAGGAGTTCGGTTGAAAGAAGGAGAGAATATCGATATCTTTTTGGGAAGAACCTTGACAGTCGTAAACAAGATGAAGACGAATGGTGAGGCGATGGAACAGAGCACGATTGTAAGCAAAATACTCAGATTTTTGACTCCAAAATTTAACTATGTGGTGTGTTCAATTGAGGAATCAAATGATCTGAGCATGATGAGTATCGATGAATTGCATGGAAGTTTACTTGTTCATGAGCAACGCTTGAATGGGTATGTACAAGAAGAGCAGGCACTGAAAGTGTCTCAAGATGAAAGACCGAGTAGAGGAAGAGGTCGTGGAATATTCCGAGGAGGTCGTGGTAGGGGAAGAGGAAGAAGCGGTCCTGATCGTGCCATTGTTGAGTGCTACAAGTGTCACAAATTAGGACACTTTCAGTATGAGTGTCCAGAATGAGAGAAAAAAGCAAACTATGTTGAACTAGAAGAGGAAAAAAAAGTGCTTTTGATGGTGTATGTGGAGCAGCATCAGGCGAACAGAGAAGACGTTTGGTTTCTTGATTTAGGATGCAACAACCATATGATCGAGAGTAAGGAGTGGTTCTGCGATTTGGAAGAAAGATTCAATCGCACGGTGAAGCTTGGAAACGACATGAGAATGTCTGTGATGGGAAAAAGTAGTGTGAAAGTGCAAGTTAATGGTATCACATAAGTCATACCTGAAGTTTACTATATTCCAGAGCTTAGGAACAACATGTTAAGTCTTGGACAGCTACAGGAGATATGACTAGCAATCTTGATCAGAGATGAAACCTACAATGTATATCATCCGAGTAGGGGTGCAATCATGGAGATTAGCATGAGTGGCAATAGGATGTTCTTTCTTCTAGCTTCCAAACCGTAGAAGAACTCACTATGTTTACAAACTGAAGAAGTGTTAGAGAAGGAGAATCATTTGTGGCATTGTCGCTTTGGATATCTAAACCAAGAAGGGCTTAAGCTGCTTGCACAAAAGAAGATGGTTGTTGGCTTGTCAACCTTGAAGCCAACGAAGGAGATTTATGCTGTATGTTTGACCGGAAAGCAACACAGGGAGTCAATGTCAAAGAAAAGCTATTGGCGTGCATCGAGACAGCTTCAGCTGGTTCACTCTGATATATGTGGACCAATTATGTCAATTTCACACAGTGACAAGAGGTACATACTAAGTTTTATTGATGATTTTACTTGGAAAACGTGGGTCTACTTTTTCCAGGAGAAATCTGAGGCGTTCACCACCTTTATGTTTTTCAAAGCAAGCGTAGAGAAGGAGCTTGGAGCATTCATCGCTTGCTTGAAAACAAATCAAGGTGGAGAGTTTACTTCTAATGAGTTTGGCAAGTTTTGTAGATCTCATGGCATCACTAGGCAATTGACAGCAGCATTCATGCCACAACAAAACGGAGTAGCTGAAAGGAAGAATCGAACAATAATGAATGCAGTTCGATCGATGTTGAGTGAGAAGCAAGTTCCAAAAGTGTTCTAGTGTGAATCTACCAAGTGGAGTGTTCATATTCAAAATTGATCCCCAACGGCGGCAGTAGAAGGAATGACACCCGAAGAAACTTGGAGTGGTGCGAAACTGGTGGTAGAGTATTTTCGTGTCTTTGGATGCTTAGGGTATTTGCACATACCGGATCAGAGAAAAAGCAAACTAGATGACAAAAGCAAGAAATGTGTCTTTCTAGGCGTCAGTGAAGAATCAAAAGCGTCGAGACTATATGATCCTGTGATGAAGAAAATTGTGATAAGCAAAGATGTGGTGTTCGATGAGGGCAAAAGCTAGGATTGGGATCAAGCTGATTCAGGAAAAGATGAGATACCACTGGAGTGTGGAGATAATGAAGAAAATCAGAATGCGGAGGAGGGAGGAGAAGAGATACCTGAAGAAAATACAGCTGCATCAGGTGATAATCCTCAAGTATCTTCTCCGCCACGTTGTCAAGTTTCGGCTCAAGCCTCTGTCGCGCTAAGTTCAACTGAAGGAGGAGTAGCTGCGGGGAAAATTCAGCGTAAATGGAGAGCACCGGGATGGATGATTGACTATGATACAGGAGAAAGAGAAGAAGATATAGAGGAAAATTTCTCAGTTATATTGTTAATGATGATGACAGAAAGTGATCCTGTTCGGTTTGATGAAGCGGTGAAAGACAGGATCTGAAAAGAAGCTATGAAAAGTGAGATAGAGTCAATTATAAAAATAACACTTGGGAACTAACCACTTTACCTGAAGGTGTTACACCGATTGGTGTGAAATGGGTGTATAAAACTAAGCTGGATGAGGATGAAAAAGTTGATAAATACAAAGCGAGGTTGGTGGTGAAGGGATACGCTCAGTGTTACGGCATTGACTACACCGAAGTTTTTGCTCTATTTGCGAGACTCGATACTATTCGCATCATACTTGCTGTCGCATCTCAGTTCAATTGGGAGATTTTTCAGTTGGATGTTAAAAGTATGTTTCTACATGGAGAACTTAAGGAGGATGTATACGTGAAACAACCAGAAGGGTTCGTAAGGCAAGGAGAAGAAGGGAAAGTCTACAAGTTGAAGAAGGCGTTGTATGGGCTTAAACAGGGGCCGCGAGCTTGGTATAGTCGGATTGAGGGATATTTTCTTAAGGAAAAGTTTGAGAGGTGTCCAAGTGAACATACTCTGTTCACTAAGATAAGCGGAGGTAATATTTTAATTGTCAGCTTATATGTTGATGATTTAATATTTACTAGAAATGATAAAGCTATGTGTGATGAGTTTAAGAAGTTAATGATGCTGGAATTTGAAATGACGGATTTGGGGAGAATGAAACACTTTCTGGGAGTAGAAGTGAAACAAAGTGATGCTAGATTTTTTATCTGTCAAAGAAGATATGCTCGAGAGGTTCTAGCAAGATTTGGAGTGGAGGACAGTAACGCGGTGAAGAATCCAATCGTTCCAGGTACGAAGCTTACGAAGGATGAAAATGGCGAGAAGGTTGATGAAACCATGTTCAAGCAGCTGGTCGGAAGCCTCATGTATCTAACAGTGACCATACCTGATTTGATGTATGGTGTGTGTCTGATAAGTCGATTCATGGCGAATCCAAGAATATCACATTGGATTGCTGCAAAACGAATTCTGAGGTATTTGAAAGGTACAACTGAACTTGGAATCCTTTACAGAAGAGGTGAGAATAACAATTTGAAGTTCATGGCATTCACGAACAGTGACTACGCCAGCGATTTGGGTGATAGGAGGAGCACGTCTGGCTATATTTTTTTGATGGCATCCGGGGCAATTTCTTGGGCATCAAAGAAACAACCGGTGGTGGCACTCTCCACGACAAAGGCCGAGTACATAGCTGCTGCGTTTTGTGCTTGTCAGTGTGTGTGGATCTGTAGAATTTTGGAGAAGATTGGAGCTGAAGAAGGATCTGCAACCGTGATAAATTGTGACAACAGTTCAACTATTCAATTGTCAAAGCATCCAGTTCTTCATGGGAAAAGCAAGCATATTGAGGTAAGATTTCATTATCTTAGAGAGCTGGTGAATGTTGGGACTGTCAAGTTGGAGTATTGTGCAACAGAGAATCAAATTGCAGACATTTTTACCAAACCGTTAAAGCTTGAGCAGTTCGAGAAGCTACGTGCGTTACTTGGAATGGTTAACTTATCTTAAGTAAGCTGAATTCTGGGGAATTAGCTTAAGGGAGGTATGTTGGAGTTGGAATTGATTGTTGGTTGTTATTTGACTGAGTCGTTGAGTCCGAGTCTTAAGGAGTTTAGTAGTGAAGTCATGTGATTGAGTCAGTTCATGTAGTGGAGTCTGTTTCCTAGTTTTTAGCTTGCTTCTGTTGTTTCATCAATTTTCCTGTAAAGCTATTAAGCCATCGTTTCTAAATGAATGAATTATCACTTTCAGTTTATTATTCCACAATTATCTCCTTAGGGTTTAGCTTCTTTTATTCAAGACGCGATTAATTGAATCCACTGGATTCATCGGAAGAGATGTTGTTCGTGGCAGAGACGTATTGTAAGTCTGAGTCGGAGGCGAAGGAGATAGAATTGAAAGTGATAGTGTTGATGGAGTTAATGGAGACGGAGCGAACAGGACAATGAGAAGCGATGGTTGTGTTCGGAAAAGTGAGGGCTGTAGTCGGAAGCAAGCACAACGGCCTAATTTTATAAAGCCGAAAAATAGTCCCCAGACTAAAAGTTTCACCCCGATCAAACCCCAAATCCATAATACTCCTGTCAAATGCACCATCAATTAAAATACATCAAGCCGGATGGGTGTTTTGTGTTTTAATTTACTTCTCAGTAAAGGCTTGTAACAAATAAAAATATATAATCGTGAGAATGAAATGAAAATGCGAAAAAAACATAGGAAAATCATGAGATAATTAATAATAAGAAGCATATAATAGCACTGCCTCTAGCCTGGCCTTCAAACGAGTCAAACCTCACCAAAACACTCGAAACTAACTAATTAAGAGAGAGCCAAAGCATACAGCAATGCAACTACACAAGGCACAACCAAAGCGTCCAACGGCTTCAACACGGCCGTGGCCGAAGCAGAAGGACTAGCCTTTCCGCCTTCTAAGGGTGTACTTTTTCCGCCTTGCACGGGTGTAGTTTTGTCAGTGGTACCGTCTCCACCACCGCCTGATGAGGCTGCCGCAACGGTAACAGAGAGCTTCATGCCGCCGGTGCAGTGGCCGGGGATACCGCAGATGAAGTAGTGAGAACCAGATGTCTTGAGAGCTATGCTTGTTGTTCCACTACTGTCCGAAGAAATTGCGTTCCCCAATGTGCAACTCTTGTAGTCACTTTCGCTCACTTCGTCCACCGTGTGACCCGCACCATAGTTGAACACTATATGCAAAACAATGCACATATAAATAGGGATACTACAACTATGACCTCGGATTGTTTGTATTTTTGTTTGCAAGGTATAATAGGATTTTAAATTATTTTCCAAATGAAACCACAACTTTAATAATTCAACAAAAAAAGTTTTGTTCATTGCAACACAAACATATTTTACCTTTACAAATATATATTATCAAAAAACTAAAAGTGTTTTATTTTCATAAAATGTAAAAAAAGAATCACATGTAAATGCAAATGCATGTATACTTAGTGGTTGAAACAATTGCAACATATATATAAGAGAGAGACTATATATACCAATGGTATCGCCAATGGCGAAGGGCTTTCCGGCAGCCAACGAGCTATAGTCCTTCCCGAGCGACCATTCGACGGGGTGACTGGCGGAGGAGGCAGGTGCGACAGCATTGAAGAAGATTATGACAAGGAAACCAACGAGTGTACTCAAGTTTGCCATTTTTGAGCGTAACAGTATATTTAATTAAAATTTGTGTGACTAAGGAAATTCTTTGTGAGTTATGAGCAAATATATAGAGAGATGGGAACCAAAAGGGTATGTTGGAGTAAGTAGAGTTAGGTCCACTTGCCCTCCAACTAAAGCTCTCTCATCATTTTAAGTTTTGAAAACTTTTTTTTCATATTTAGGGATAAGGACTTGTTCCTCCTCTGCTCTAGCTTTAGACATACTCAACAAAGGAAATATTGCTACACCTCAAGAAATGGGTCATGAGGTTTGGTGACAAATCATAAAGTCACACTCAAAAACCCTTTGTAAAAAGATAAATGATGATGTAAACCAAAGTAGTCACTATGTGTCATCAAAGTTCGCTTAATGATTCAATATAATGGACCAAACCAAAAGCAGATGAACAAACTTTTCTTACGAGCAATCACTGAGGCTCTGCAACATGCCGAAATCGAGTATGTGACGTAAAATAATTTAATTAATTAATTAATTTTTAACATTAGCAAATGTAAATGGATATGTGACCATGCATGTTATAGAGTCCTAGACCTCGACCTATAATATTGTAACTAGTATTTAGTATGGTAAAAAACAAAACAAAGGAGATTTCTCCTTTCAAAATCATTTTTCTGCGAAACATATACATTTCTTAAAATTGTACAACAATGCTTCAGTCATACTAAATTTAGAATCTAAGTTACAAAAAAGGTGATAGCTGAGTAAATTAGTTTGAAAAACGAAATTCATCTCACCGAAAGGTGCAAGACAAAGCATGCATATGATAGAGATGCTGCAACTAATTCTACTGGTCATCAGACTGCCCACATGAAAGCAATATATTAACTAAATTATGTTGATGTTGACCATTATTCATGATTTGTCTTCGGCATTTGCCAGAAAAATATAGAAATCTCAAAATAATTTAAATGTTTTTAGCAGACTCAGGCCTGTTTAAACAATGCACATGGGTTTAGTTTTAGGCCCATTAAATATCTAATATTTTTACATAAGCCGCCCTTTTAATCTTTGAAAACTTGTCCAACTGAATTGATATCTGACAATTTGCTAAGAAAATAAAGAAGCTTCCTGAAAAAAAAAAAAAAAGAAGAATTATACAAAGGGGACTGAGACGAAACAAAGTGTACAGTCGAAATCCATCTTCAATGAAACACTAAAGAGTTAATTTGCCAGCACACCAATTCTTGGTAAAACATTAGAGTCTTTGGTACAAAGAAGTTCCTCAAATGGTGTCACGTATATTGCAAATTAAGTAAAAATAACAAAATTGTTATAAAAAAAAGTGAAATGTTATGCGTCGACAAAAAAACCAAAATTTACATGACGAAATGTGGTATGGTCATCTTTTAAGGTGTACCTATTAGTTAGTTAAGGAAATTAGAGTCCTGAATTCTTACATGTATGTGGTTAAACCATTAGAGTACGTATTATAATTTATTTATTTTGGACAGCTATTAGAGTATGTATTGTATGTTGTTACATATTTGTGGAATTGAGATTTTGAAGGTTTCTACTTGTCCAGAGTGGTTTCGTACATATTGCCGATTGGATCACACATTGAATAAGATCCCTTATTCTATCGAAAACATCATTTTATGTTATTTGTAATCACGCATTTATAAAAGCCAATGTATATCATCATTTCTAATCATAAGAAACGTTAAGCTGTAGAAAAAAATTATAAGAAATTGTTATTAGTGACGATATGTTAGGTAAATGCTATGCGACAAAAATGATTTGAGGAATATCGTAGATGAGACTAGTCACAACATATATCATTGTATTAGTAATTTTTTATCCTCAATATATACCTATATTTTTAGGTCGTAAATTAATAAAGAAAAGTTAGTGGAACCGAAGAACATTATTGTAGATTTGTAGTCATGTGTGACTTAATTATCATCTTAATATTGTTTTTCTTCTCAATATTTTGTAAGAACAAATAAAACTAATAGGTTCAAAGGGAATATTTTGATCATTATATTTCCAGTTCCGTGTCTGTTACATGCTATATACCATGTGTGTCACCACTAACGTGTGATCTTAAGAAAACATTTTTCTTCTCAGGCAGTCTCAAAATATTACAATATGGTTTTTATATTATAACTCTGCCGAAGCCCGATGGCCAAGGCCAATAAAAAGATAAACTTTAACTTAAATCTTCGAAAGCCAAAGAGTCAAAAGCTCAAAGGTAAAATATGGCTTTCATGACTACGACTCTTCACCAATTAAACAATTAGAAGACGCTCCAACTTAACACAGAACAAGTCAATACCAAAGATGAGAAGAAATTTTCATCTTTCTCTCTAATGTGAAAGAGGAACGCAAAGATATTATCAATCTTCTTCTACATTGTCAAAACCTAAACAAAAAAGGCCAAAAAACTCAATGAGATTTTTCTTGATCTTAATTTCTTCTACTCCAAGCAACAATACTCATTCTTGAATGTTCTTTAATGGCGAAGAAGAAGCATCGAAAGCTCTTCCCTACGTTAGCATCAGAGACAAACAAAACGTTAGATTGCTCGTCAGGAGTCTGCGACCCGACTTGTCCTTACAATTGCTATCGAGAACCCGATTACTACGGCATATCCCCACAGCTACCACCACGGTCATCACCACATGTAATAACAGCTCCATCTCCATCTCCATCAATCTCAGCCGTTTATCAACCATCTCAAAGCTCTTCATCTTCCTTGGACGCCATAACCATCATCACAATCACTATTGCGGCCTTAGCCATCCTTTTAACCGGATTCTTTCTTGTAGCAAAATTCGTTTCAGACAGCGTAAACCGTGTCAACCACGGAAGATATCAGTCCGATGACGACGACACGGTAATGGAGGAAGAGTTTCAAGATAGGGAACAAGTGGATCACCCAATCTGGTTAATCAGAACAACAGGTCTACAACAATCGATCATAAACTCGATTACGATCTGTAATTACAAGAGAGGAGATGGTTTAATCGAGAGAACAGATTGTCCTGTTTGTTTAAATGAGTTTGAAGAAGACGAGAGTCTTAGGTTATTGCCTAAATGTAACCACGCTTTTCACATCTCTTGTATTGATACTTGGCTTAGTTCTCACACCAATTGTCCTCTGTGTCGTGCTGGTATAGCGATGATCAGTGTCGCTACTCCACGGTGCTGCTCTGGTCCGGTCGATGTAACTGCCGGAGGATCAGGATCACATTTGGAGAACGATGGAGTTGGTGAAGAAGATCATAGCCAGATTGAGAACAGAGCTGAATTAGGGAGAGAGGGGGATGAATCTGGTTTTAAAGAGAGGGATGATTCAGACAACACAGATCCGAATTCAGATGTAAGGATTGAAATTTATGAATTTGGTAACGAGATTAATCGAGGTTTGGAGGAAATCGACGGTGATGGGTCTGAAACAGAGAGGAAAGAGCAAGTTAGGGTTTTGGGGGAGTGTATGGATTCAAATGCAGGAGGCTCCATGAGTTCTCTCTCGCAGAACAAAACCCATATAGAAAGTGTAGATTTTTCGGGAAAATCAAGCGGGAATCAGATTCAGGACTTCGCCAGAGAAGAGATAGGAAAAGAGAACAGAGCCATCGGAGAAGACGAAGCAAGCTGCTCTGATGAAAACGGTGGTCACAATGTCAAATCACGGGGAGGTTCTGATTCCATTGATTCTGGTGAATTGGATGGCGAAAGAACCGAAGATAGAGGGAAAAGTCAGTCAGACATTTCGTCGAACACGTTGAAGACAAATGGAAGCTCCTCTGTATCATGTTTCAACAAAAACAAGAGTTCGATTTTTCCGCTGTAGTAAGTCTGTATACGTAAACCATTTTTTCCGACTATAAATATAAAAAGGGATACTAATCTTTAAGCTGAAACTGTGAGGAAAGATTTGAAAACTTGTCTTTTAATTCAAAAGTACACATGCTTTAGATTTAGCATCAATTATTCGAGTTCTTTCTAAAAAGATTGATTGGTTTTGGAGATGAGCATATTCTTTGGTAAAGAGTTTTTCGCAAGTCCATCACAGATAAAACGTTCGAAACGAAACTCAAATAACCAAGTGGTCCACGCATAGAGATTACTGTAAAATCAAATCAAATAACCATGAAGCCAATACTACTATGCCACCATATGCACCATGTGATGGCTGTATTATCAAATTTTATATCAAATGATTTTTGCAATTTTTTTTATCTAACATGACTAGTTCAAAAATTTAAATACTTCATGCAAGCAGATAAGTAATTTCACGGAAGGTTCAATTATCGTTAAAGATTCACATATTACATATACTCGTTTAGAGGAAAAATAAGGCATTGTATTAAAGTTAAACCAAAAGAAAAAGGAGTTATTGTAACACTAAGTGCGTAAGACAAATCAATCTAACGTAGCACGGAGGAAAATGTGAGGCCATAACTTTGAACACATATAAAAACCCAAATCCATAAATGCCTAACACTATGCTCATTTTAACCCAATCGGACATGTTAAAACGCCGTCGTGTTCGTGTGAGGCTAAAAGCCTGCTATAGGGTATGGCGAAAGTGATGATATAGACATGAAAAAGTTAAAAAAAATTCTGTGTGGCTCACACATATGAAAAAGCTATGATGTTCAAATTTGTTTTTTCACTTAAATGTGAAAATATGTATTCCATAAACATCATATAAACTAGCGGTACAGAAATATATCCACTTCAATCACATCTAAAACCAATATTTACTTAAGGCAAAGTTAAGGAAAAGTTGATGATTCTAAATCTCAATCATGAAAAAGATGCTAAAATCTAACAGTCATCTATATAATATAGGTCCTTTCTTATTGATAAAATAGAGGGAATAAAATTTTGATTTTGGTGTAATCACATCGATAGGCTCTGCTTTTTACTTTTTTCTGGCTTTTGCTTTTTAACCCTAAAAGTAAAAAAAAAAAAAAAAAAAAACAGAGATTCGAAAGATCTTTGATATGTCTTCATGATACGACAATCATGACCGTCTTCTTGCATGAATCCCAGGTACTGCTGATTCTGTGCCTCCCAAGTTTTCAAGAAAAAAACTTTAAAGATTAATTCAAGGGAATAAAGTCACGAATATCATTATCATTACCATGATTCATGATCGTAAGTTTCTCTACTTTTTATTCAATCATTTTCTTAACTTCTTCTGTCTCCTAATTTGTTTGTAAAGCCTTGCTGGGTTTCTTATCCCAAAGACTCTTAAGTGGTTCTTTTATATGTTGATGCAAAACGATATAATATGAAAAACATTGCTCACTAATTGTTTTTGGCTATAAAGAAAATAAATTAAATCGAAATTGTCCAATTCTTTTTGATAAGAAATTTCATCAAAATTTCTTTTAAAACGGTGCATTAAGTTGAAATGATAAACCAACAACCCTTTCTTAAATCTGCCAAAGTTTTGCCAAATAATACCACCAAAATTTAACATTTTGAACACTTTAATGTACAATCCACCAAAATGTTTTTACTTTTTTTTTTTTTTGGTATCTCTTTAATCTAAAAATATGTGCAAAATAAATTCTTTAATCAACTATAAGAAATATAATCTCCTTGGTGAAGTTAAAATTACTAAACCCAAATTTCAATTGGTTGGCAAAACAGGAAAAACGGGTAAGAGGCTGCATGAGTGCATCGAACTCATACAAGCAAGTACTCAGCGAGGATGTGGAACTGACTCGGTTTGGTATATTTATATATTTCGTTAATACATTTTTTCGAATTATTTCAGACCGAATAATCGATGAGACAGAAAATGTCAAAGTAGAATTATCGTTAAAGCGAATCAAACCATTCATTCAGTAAACAATATTCATGAGAAAGCTTGAAGTCATTGGAGCAAATCATACTCATTATTCTTTACAGAAATTATATTTTCTTACAGAGACATCATTCTCTATGAGACGTAACTTAAGAAACCTGTAGATACTTATTTATTTCAACCTATTTTTTATTTAGCTCTGGTGTAAGAGAAATTATTCTACTATAGAAGCAAAAGGCAAAAGCATTATAGAATCTACGTTTCTCAAAAGAAATTACACATTTATATAAATACAAATTTCTTATTGATCCATCGGTACTATTATACTATACATAGTACTTACCAATAATGTTTTTCTTTTTATGGTAAATGACCGATCATGTAGGTAAACAAATTACCTAAGAATTAAACATCATCATCAAATTCTAATATTTTGTAGTTCTGAAAGGGCTAATTATCTGAAACAGGATTACCAATTTTATACGCATGCAGTATAGTATTAGTACGTAGGATAGATAAGTCAGTGCCAAAATTAAAAAGGACGACAATGTTTTTGAAACAAAAATTATTAAATTACGACTGATTGAATAGAGCTTGGAACATGGTATACTTAAGCACGTGAGCATTTATTAGAGAAGAATTTGGTATGTGGCAAGGACAGAGAATAAGTTTTGGAATTTAAGATTAAAGAAAAACCTTAGAAATTTTCAGTGGGTTTTTTTTTGTTGGATTTAAATTTGTTTGGCTCTGGTGTAAGAAGATAATATTTGAGAATTTTGGACAATTTTCATGTGATGTCATAGTTTATGCAATTACGTTTAAAGTTTATGTTTTTTGAATAATTAATGCAACATAGTTCAAAAATTTGGTGTTAATGTTTTCGAAAAATGACCCTTTGCGGGTGTCTTGGATGTCGTGGGTGTTCAAGCATCCGATTCAAAAGCAGAATTTTTGGAATTTGAATACTCAAAATTTAGAAGTTAAATGGAGTTTGAATACTCAAAATTTTTGGAATTTAAATACTCAAAATTTTTGTTTAGCTGCGTCATCCTGCCTATCCTTTTATTATACTTGCAGTTTAGGCAACGGATGTCCAGTAGGTTTTGACACGACAATTTGACAGAAATAGGCTAATACTTTTCCATTTAGTTTTTGGGCTTATTCCGAAACACATTTTGTGTTGGGTTGCCGCTTGGAATCGATTACCAACGAGAGTTCGTCTAAGGAGTTTGGAGACTCAATGTGCCAACAACACATCCTCTATGTGACAAATTAAGAGGACGAGACGCGAGACCATCTTTTTCACTTTTAATTATGGGAATGAGATTTGGTCCTACTTCTTTTCTAGTTTGGATCATAGCTCCTTCATCATCCACCATGATTAACCGCAAGCTCACTTTTCAAGCTTCTGTTTATGAGATTTGGAACAAAGGAACTTCACACATCGGGATCACCGCAGCATCCATCATCCTCCGAGATATTAAACAAATCATGCGAAGCAGATTTCTCACGATCCCGAATCCTTCACATGACTCATACCCCACGGGGTTGGTTCAAAATTTTTACGCTATCGCACAACTAATCAATTGCTTTAGCTTTTTTACTATTCTCGTATAGAATTCCTTATAAGCTAGTTCCTTTTTTGTAATAAGGTCTAAATTAAGGTCAATCACACAAACATCCTAGAAATGTTTTTTTTTTTTTTTTTTGCATTACAATTAACGTTAATTAACAAAAACAAAGTAAAAATTTATTTTATTTTTATTTATTTTAATATGAAAAAGAGAGTAAAAGATCACACATGAAAAATTAGAGTTTCTCTAAATGTGTCATAACTAAAATTTAACTATATTAGCTAAAGGATGACTCTTCTTCGATCCTCCTTAGAATTTGATTCACAGCTGCTGCAATATCTTCCACTGTATTCAATTGGCTCCCTTCTTCAACCTGAATAAACCCATTTTTTATAGTTAAAAAAAAAAGATATAATATACATGAAAAAGGTTGATATTGTAATTGAAAAAGTGAAAAAATAATATAAGAAAATGTTTATATTTCGAGGAAGAAGCTTATGAATGTGTCCTGAACAAGTGGCGTCATTTCGTTCTGCCGTGCACAGTGCATCCACAGTTCTGTGACCACCAAACATGCCCAGTACACATATATATACACACATTCACACATGTCTAGGCATATGTCATCTTTTTGGTCCCTGATTCTTACAAGAATCAATATTATGATAGTACTCAAAATTTTGTTTTCTTTTAATAAATAAGAAATGATGATTTTGACCCCCAATAATTGAGGCCAGCCCTAACCAAGTAAATAAACGAGGAAAAAGGAACGATTTTTATTATTGTTCTTCGAAAACCTTTTTTTGGCCCAGACAAATAAATTACAACATGTACTAATAAGAGACACATTAAATGAACAAAACATTTGTGATTGGGAAAAGAATCAATGAATCATTGACCAAACTAACAATGAGAATAATGATTAGTCTCCCATTAATACCACTTTAATTTGGATTCGCAAATTTGCAACCCACTAACCCTAAAAACCGTTCTTATATATCACTCTAATCTCGTTAGTTAGCATTTAGCAAAAAAGAAAAAATGGTGAAAAAAAGAGAAAAAAACATAAAGTGTACCTTGACGCTGATGGAATAGAGGACGGAGTCATCTCGAGTGGTGACGTTGAGATGAAGAAGAGTGAGCCTTAGGCTCTGTATCGATGCGACCAGTTTAAGAAGCTGTTTTGGTCGCTTCTTTGCAAGTATCTTCAGACTGGCATGGCTCTCCACCATGGTCACCTCTATCTCCGCCATCCCTTCAGCCGCCGCCGCCGACGTAGGCCGGCTCGAGTACTGAGGAAACGCAAAGAAATCCGAGAATGGTTCCGATGAGCTAGCGACGATTGTGTTGGTCTGGGCGCGGCCGGCTCCGGTGTCTTCTGCGGCGGTCTTTACCGGAGGTTGCATTGATTGTAGATGATGCTCAAGCTCCTTTAAGTAGTTAATGGCTCCGCCTACTATCGACGCTTGATCTCCCTTTAACCACCACCAACCACAGGTTAAGCCCATAGGAATTGCAAAAGGTTTTGCAAAAACAATCAAACATTTCCATATTTCGTACCTTATTTTTTATATTTAAATATTATGTCACCATTTCATCATACATCTATAATATGTATAGTCTTTTTTGGGTGCAATGATGTTCAAGACTTTATTTATGCTCCCACAATTCCACTACCGAAATGTTTATTTAGAGAATACATGATCTAATATTATGAAAAAGAAATAACGACTTTCGTTTTTTTTTTTTTTTGTCAACATATATAACGGCTTTCATTCATCCATCATCATTCTCAAATTTATGTTTTAAAGCATATAAACATACATGCATATCTATATGTATAGCCTATATATAGTCCTAATTAGCTAGAAGTCTAGAACATAGGCTTTGCCTTTTTTTTTCTTTTTCTTTGACACGTCAAGAAAATACAGCTAAAGCTAAAACACTGAAGATATCACGCGCTCACACACATATATACATATAATAACTGTATGTAGAGACTAACCCTTTGAGCATAAGAAGGTGGCATAAGAGAACGGAGAACGGCGAGGTACTCGTTCATCTGTTTCCGGCGATTTCTCTCGACGGCGATGTGAGTCATCCTCTGGTTCTCGATCTCTTCCTTGTTCTTGCTAGACCTCGTTCTTCTCCTCTTCCTCCTCCCTCCTCCAACCGCCACATCCGACGGCGGAGGCTGGTTCTCGGTATCGACGGCAGATCCATAAGGAAGGTCTCGTGGCCATTGAAGATCCCCTTCGTTGTAATTATAATCATCGCTGTTATTTCCGCTTTTACCGTTGTAATTATTACTCGCAAACCCATTATGCTCTTGCCCTTGCCCTAGCTTAATGTTGTTCTTGGTGTCTCGTGGATCTCGATCCTCTTCTTCTTGAAAGTATAAGTCGTGAAACGGAAAATCTTTGCAAGAGATATAGGAGAATGGATCTTGCGGGTAAACAACAGCCTCCAAGGCCATAATTAGCTAGAAAAAAATTGTTGAAATATAAAATATACACTTGAAAATGAAAAGGTTCCAGACGAGAGAGAAAAAGAGAGAGGAAAAATAAGAAGACAGAAAGTGTTTGTCTTTCTCTTTTTGTCTCGAGAGGGAGACAAGGCAAAAGGTAAAGACACTAGGTAAATTAAACTTGTAATTATCCCTCTATAAGATAACAACAAATTAGTAGAAAATTTTATCAAAGAACTAAGCAAAAATTGAAGAAAAAAGGAAACAGAAAACTCAAAAAGGGTCAAACAAAGTTGTGGTTTGATCTATGGAAGAGACGAGAAGCTTGTGAGGTTATAAAGCTGAATATTTTTTAACAATAGAAGCTCCGAACAAAATCGAAAACAACTGAGTTCAGAAAAAGTAGAGATAGAGAGAGAGAGAGAGAGAGAGAGAGAGAGAGAGAGAGTATATGTTTTGTTTTGCACGTGAGATTGTAGACCGGTCCACAAAACCAAAGAAAAGATTCTGTGTGTTTTTGCAGGCTTTGGGGTTCGTCTTGTTACACTCATGTTCGAGGAGAGAGAAAATATAACATGTTGAAGTCTCAACTTTATACGTTGCCATGTATTTAATGTATTTTTCGCCATATCATGTGAGTCAATGTAATCTAATGAAAGCTATATCCGAAATTTGGAGATGTTTGGGATGATAATTATGTTGTATATCACCTTTTAGGTGTTCAAATAATATTTTGCTTCTACGGTACGTGTGTAATGCGTATCGATAGACGGAAAGAGAGAGAGAGCGCTTGACGTCAAAGTTTTTTTTTGTTTCTATGTATCAGCCGACGTCAAAGCTTTATAAATTCGAAATCTAAAGGCTTATTTATACGAGTATTTTTTCCCCGAACCATGCGGAGACAATGACCGCTGATTTATTCTTTTTATGAAATCATATCGTTTATCACATAACCCTACCCGTAATGGAATAACCGTAAAAAACATCAAAAACCATGCATGGGTCCGAAGCATACTTGCCTTTATGTAGATACAACCCTTGGATCTAACGATTTATAGAATTTTAAAACAATAAATGTCATAATTAATTGTACAATCTAGCTACTATAGTTTTTGATTAGTAAATTTTGGCTTTTAAAAGTAGTAGAATCTTGATGACAACTTAGAAGTTAGAATAGATATAATTTTGTAGCCGTAACATTCATTCAGTAGTTTATAACCTTTATATAAGAGAAAAAACCTTGAGAAAATCATCGTTTTCATCTTTATTAAACATATATATATATATATATATATATTAAAAATAGAACAAAAATGTATTTTAAAGGAAATGAAATTTTACTATTAATGAATTTGCTAAACAAAATTATTTTATTTTGGGGCAAAGTCAATACTATAACTTGTTGGTCGTGTTATAAAATATATTATATACACGTTAGTCGGGTGGTGAAATATTATATACCGCCAAAACTTATAGTAAATATGATGGAAACAACAATATAATAATGAATATGGACCCAAAGAAAATAGAAAATAACCTCAAATAATATTGAAACAATTATCACATAGTCACTTAGTTTTTTGGTTTAACTTTTCAAAAACAAAACAAAGGTTTTTTTTGGTTTTGAAACAACAACAACAACAACAACAAAGGTTTTTTTGTTTTATTTTGGATATTCATAAAATAAATAAAAATTTCATCATATACACAGAAACACTATACATGGGCGCACTCATATACGTAACCATTTTTTCAGAGTATAAATACACTATATAGCATACAACGATAGAATTTTTCACTGTAGAACATATATAAAGTTATAAACCATATATACCATATTTAAACACACTGATTGTACCAACTTTTGCTAACGCAGTAACGCCAGTTTTTAAATACACATTCAAAGATTAGAAAACATTGAAAATATGTAATTCTTCTAAGGAATATATTTTCAACAATGTCTCGTTTAAACGTCTTTGATAACAAGAAGATTAGCTAAATAACAAATTCTGATCAAACTGAAATAAACTCTAAAACCATATACCCACTTTGAAACAACCTAGTTGCATATTGATTAAGAAAAAAAATTGGGAAATAAAACTTACATTTTCAGCATTTTCGACTCCCTATTTCTGGCCGCCACATACTTTTTTTTCTAATTGCTTCAGAAACCAAATTGATTTGGAGATTTGCAATTTTTTTCAAAAGCAATATGATTTTTTTTCGTCAACTATCTAAGTTTCGAATGTTCGTAAAATGATGACCATAACAATCCATATTCAAATTAAAAACCTGATCTTAGTGACAAGAATTATAAACACACATTTGCATTCGATCCACTCACACGGTCAAATTTAATCATAGAAAAAATCACGGATAAAAAATAAGAATAACATTTCGGCGTGTGGGGTATATGCTTTATTAATGTAATCATGTTATGTTTAAACAAAGTATTGTTGATGTTGACATATGTAAGAACTAAGAGATGATAGCCCAACTTAATTTGTATATTAACTAGGTGGCATCTTTCTATTAGTCTGATTAAGTACTGTATCATTAATAATTATGGAACTTTTATGCGGAAGAGAAGATGTGAGAATTGGATGGCTATGATGCGACTTAGGGTTACTGTGTAACAAAGTTAGTTGGTCGCTTGAGCCAATAGAGAGAAACAACAACTTAAATGTGATCCAAAATAAAATCTCAGAGAAAAATTATTTGATCGACAGAATCCTATTTGGAACACGGTGAAAAATAAATCTAAGGCTATGATACTCTTGTCTCCTTTAAGTCCGTGTACCTATAGTTTTTTTTTGGACATAAAAAGATGCCATAATATCAAAACCATCCAAGTAGTACTATAGTAGGAAAAATAGTCCCTCGATTGTAAATTCCGGCAAAATAATTTAGATATTTTTTCAAGGATAGTCAAAATTCTAGTTGATCTAACATAGAGCCAGCACTTACAAGAATTAGTGCAACGTTAATTTGGAAACAAAAAGAACGTCAATGATTTAACTTATACAACAATAATAAAGAAAAGACTTGTTACATTTACATTAACATTTTCAGGTAATTGGATCTCCTACTAAAAAAATAGATTGATTGATTTTATCAGTCTTATGTCCCGGAAACACACATATATCTTCTTTAATAATACTGAAACAATATTATGAGAAAAAGTATAGGTGACACTTGTTCCACTCACATATTTTCATCTTATTTTTCTAGATATCCAATTAATAAATTAGTTATTTTATTTACCAAATTTAATCAGATGAAAAGAAGATGTCAGTCCCTCTCACTAAAATTCAAAATTGGAATAATAAAAACAAATTTAATTAATTATTTTCATTCAGATAAATTCAAATTTGATTTTTTCAATCAAATTAAAAATTTTAATTATAAATAGTAACATTTAATTAATTTATAATAATTTTTATAATTAAACAACTACTTGTGATGGTTTCAAGATACCAATTTGGCCGAAAATACTCTATTTGATATGTATTATATGAGTAATATGTATTAAGCGAATTTAAACTTTGGTAATGACATAACAATGGTACTAGCACGCACACAATATTATATATCTTGGTCAATATATGAGTAAATTTATATCAAAACAATTGATGAAGATTTGTCCCATCGAACTCATGAGTACATATATTTTGAAAGGTATGAACTATTCCTAAAATTGTTTTTGTAATAATTCGATTTTTCTATCAACTTTTAGTCATCTATATAATGATCACTCCCGACATATATAATATATATGCATAAACAATTTACTGTTAACAACAGATGCACAGAGTTATCCACGTAAACGATCCAACATATAAAATCTAAAAGGGCCCTATGCAAAATCATGACACACAATAACACAAATAATTAAACCCGTCGCATAAGAGAACTTGCAACAAAAAACTAAAACCATAACATATAATTGTTTCCATACATAATGAGAGATTTGTCTTCCTGCATGCATTGAATATTATAATCAATTTATATTATATATTTTGTTGGTATGTTTTAAATTTATCTCCAAAACTTAATTCGTGATGAAGTTAACTAGATATAAGTATATTATTAATTGATCAAGATATTGACATAATTGTTTGAATGTTAATGTTTTTAGTTGTATGATTGTATCACAATCCGTTTTAATTAAGTGCCGTTTATGGTTTCTTATACATAAAAATATTTAAAAATGTCTGTTGTATATATCATACTACCATTTTCCAAACAAGATTATGTGATTTTCTCTTTACGTAATAATACTACCATTTTCCAAGCAAGATTATGTGATTTTCTCTTTACGTAATAAACTTCATTTTATAAGGATAATACTATAAATTAATACCTGGTCTCGGAACTTTATCTATCAAAAAAGAAAAGAAAAAACTTTATCTATCAATATTGAGAACCTCTTTGGGAGTGTTAAGCATGCATGTTCTAGGTTCAAGCTAGTCTTACCAATCCAAAAATACACGATTAGTTACAATTTACCTTTGAAATTATAAAACAATATGTTTTGAAACAAACATAAAATTCCAAACTGATATTTAGTTTAAAATAGAAAATATTAATTATCAGATAAAACAAATTTTACCAACTTTCAATAATCATAATTACAGTTACATAATAGCTTTTTGTGATTTTACAAAACTTCCAAAATACTTATCATATCAAATGATTGAGTATACAAAAACTATTCAGAAGTATGTTGAGTTACTTTTGATATATCAACTGATGCATTACAAAAGTTCAATGCATCAATTTAAACTATTCTTTAACAAAATTAAATCAACTGATGCATTAAAAGGAAGTTGGCGGTGGGGGCAAAGAAGTAAAATTGATACAAGAATGAGAGGAGAGTGAGCCATGTGACCTCACAACACTCTTCTTCTTTTTTTTTTTTTTCTCTCTCTCTCTCTCTAATGATCTCAAACATTGGCTTCTCTCTTTTCCCGAGAGACTTCCCAATAACACAATCCAAAGCAGCTCTCTCTCTCTATTTCCGATCAAAAAGTTGGGTAGCTTTCTGCAGCAGTACCTTTTCCAATGTCTTTGTTTCCCATATACTTTAATTTCATCCTTTGATTCATTATACTTGATCAAATCTTGGTCAGTTATTATCGATTCTGTTAAAAGTGAATGTTTTTTTAGCAAATGGTTTAAGTTATTAGTTTATAATAAAGATTAATATCTTCTGCCTTTTTTTTAATTATCTTCTGCCTTATACTCTCTTATAAGTTTTGTTTAGAATTTTTCTCATATATTAACAAATGAACACAATGTGAAGTATTATTATAAAGCATGAAAAAAAATTTTACAAAATTTTCAATCTAAATTGGAACTAAACTATTTAATAATTCTCAAAATATTCTATACGGCAAAACAAGAATACATACAAGTTATCATAGTACCAAAACCAGTTAATTCAGTACATATAAATCGTCACCCGACAGCATGAATACATTACACATATTGAATACTTCATATATCGTTTTCTATCGGCTCGATAAAACTGAAATTATCGATAATGACTCTAATTTCCAGCAAGACATTCCATCTGGTTTTTTTGGTTTATGATGGTTTATGATTTTAATATTTATTTATATACAATTTCCATGCACTTTTTTACTAAGAACGAAGAAGTTTTTTGTTGGAGAATGTAATAATTTATGTATACGGAGATTATTTTATTTATGCAATTTTATCAGATTCCTGTCCAACTTGAATTAAACTACGATTTACCCAAAAATAATCTAGGGTAACAGCGATCTTGTAATTCTTAATTTGTCCAGGGACATACTCAAATAACACGTCGCAAGTTTTCCTTTGTCGCATGTAAGTTAGATGCACGCTCTTCTACAATTTTCATGTCCTTATTAGTGTGAAATATATCCTATTATTTAATTTAATACATTTCGTACATGATTCTTGATGCCCTGGCCATATCTTCGTCGGATTATGGCACGCATATATTTAAATTATTTATTTATCGAGTCTGACTATACTTTGTTTTTTTTTTTTGTTATACTTTTTACGGTCTCACTGCACTTTGTAAAAAGTGAAATGATCTGCTAAAAGTCAAGTTTTACACTAGTCTGATAGGTTTAGACCATATTAAAAAAAATTCTTACGTGGAAATTTCGTATCTACAATGTAAGCCTTGGTGGAATAGGAAGATTATATATCAATCACCAATGGCGTATCAACACAAATCAAGATTTTAACCAAAATTATCAATAAAAATCAAGATTTTAACCAATTTTTTTTTTTAAAACGCAAATCAAGATAACCAAATTGTGGTGGGCTGATGACTCCCATTTGAAGTATGCAGTTTTTTTTTTAGAGTATAAACCATGAATCGATGCGGTAAAAAAGAATAAACTATGAATCGATTTAGCTTGTAATTTTCCCAGTTAACAAGAAAAAATGTTATTTTTACTGTTTAATAACAATGTAGATAATCTTACCGTTTAATAAATATTTAATAAAGAATACAAATAAGTTATTGTTATTTTCTTGATAGAAACGTGTGTTTTTATCATAATTTTTCCTTATTTGTAATCAAAAATTCCTAACGAAACCATTAATTACTGTTATGTAAAAAAAGGGATGATTCTAACACCTCTTCTTTAAAAATATACATAACACATTCAGATCCAGAAAATTACTCGGATTAGTAATTGAAAAATAACTTTGATTGTTTTGAAAAAAAATAAAAATAAAGTATGCACCGGAATTTCAAATCAAAGTTTTGTTATCTATATATATAGCATGAGAACCTTGGCCACGTCATACGCATGAAAATGCTTGAATTTGCAATTTGCTTTCATTAATATCGGAGCATCCCTTTTTATATTTAAACGATATTTTTGCGGTGACAAATAAAAAAAACGAAATAGCTTACAACTAAGCATCCTGGCAGCAAACACCCTAATCTACATTTTTAAATAAGTCTCTGAGATTAGCATGTGGTTTAAGCGGAATCCCCGCTACCTGAAATTCTAATTCGAGGACTGTACTTGTTCGAAGCATCTGTTCATAATATTCTAAACTTAATTATTAAATAATTTGTGTCTTTGAGACTAGATTACGATAGATCATGCATCGTCGGGTTAAAATTCTAATTTCATGTGGCCCATACGTACTAGAGTGTTTGTATTTAATTTCTAGATTTTAGAAAACCACACTCTATATTTCTAGATTTGGTGTTTTGTTTTGTAATTTAAGATACAACAATATTTCATTCACAATTCCACAACTTATCCCTTTTAAGCTCAAAACAAAAGGAAAACAACAAGAATATTATCGATAGTTAAGCTAAAAACAGTTGCATGGAGTAAAAACCATCAACACAACACATATAATCAACTTTCTCTTACCACTTTATTGAATATGATGGATCGAATGATCGTGGGAAGATTAAGATTCAATGGATCCAAACTCTTTAATACTAAGAGTGAAAATGAATTCAAATGCTGAGAGGGAAGATTAATTTATAAGATTTTTTTAGAGAGTGACGTTATGAAGTTTCTGTTGTGCATATATTAATAAATATTTAAAATACCAAATAACTATATATATATATATGTATACCATTATAACCAACCAATAAATCTATATATATTTTGAAAATTTTATGTAACTTGCATAGAAAATTACATAACACCAATCTATATAGAATTTCTAACATCAATTTGAATAGAGTGAAGGGAACATTAATCAATTACAAAACTGAAACACTTTTAAGTAGTATTGATTTGTACTACGAGTTTTACTCTCACCAAATCCAATTAATTTACCGTGAAGCAGGTTAAAAGGCTAATATGTGTCCCCTATGCCCACATATTTTATTTATCGATCCATAGATTTTTAAAAATTTTCATTTTCCTCTGATTTATTCAACTAACAACAAATATATTGTCAAAATTGATTTTAATAATAGCAAAATATAAATATGATGAATCATATTTAATCTTGAAAAAATAATTAACACTTACATTGAATTAAATTATAGACAGCTACATTTAAAATTAAAATCTAAATGTAATTTAATTTTAATAACATATAGTTATACCTACGGATCAACTAATTGTTCTGCACGGGTTTAATTAGTTTGAGACGGTTTGCTGCAGCTAATTTAGCTCATAAAGCTCACTTTCTAAGGGTTTTTTTTTAAAAATTACAATCCTAAATCTTTTCCATGGAGAAAACAGTTTATGTCTCCACCCTACAGACTTTTCTCATAATTGAAATTGACACACTTATCGATCTACAGTAAAAATGTTTGTATAAGCGTTTCTTTAGAAAATTCGAGAGCCAAAGTGGATTTTTCTTTACACTTATCTATCCTCTTATATATTCCCTCAGTCCCAACATATAAGATATTTTAACTTTTTGTTGTTGTTTCATTTTATTAGATTTTCTCAAATTTATATTAATTATTAATTTATAACTATATAAATTCTGCAGTATTTTTTTCTATTGGTTTTATAAATTTTTATAAATTATAAAATATTTATTATTTCTTAATCTTTGTGCTTTTAGCCAAAAAAACTTATAAAATAAGACAAAAGGAATATAAAATAAGAATTGACCATTAACAAATTTTCATATGTATACTAATACTTAGCTGTCTCGGTGGATTTTTATGTCAATATACTGTAAACAAAAGTACGTGTTTTTGGGCTGAAATGAATAAATAATCTTACCTCATCACATGCTATAATAAATCCATGGAGTCCAATGATAAGATGTTGGACTAATGATCTTCGTCCCGTTCAATGTTATAGAAGGTTAGGAAATAGGAGTCTTATTCTAAAATTATATGATATACAAATAGTACAGATCATGGTTATAGCATGAGAGTTTAGGTACTGTAAAGCGAGTGAAAGTCATTCTTAATTTATATTATATATTTTCCTTAGAAACTGTACATCTGTAACTATTACAAATAGATTTGTAGGGTTTGTGTTTCTTAGCTGAACAGCAGACCATAGTTCGGTACTTCTATTACACGTTCTTATAAAAAATGAGTGAATAAGTAAGAAAAAATATTGGTAAATATGTGTGTGTATGATATTTCTATATGCTCTTACATTAACAATAACATTGTTCTATTTCAAAAAAAAAAACAAAAACAATATAATTGTTTGTTTAACTAATTGTACTAATGCTCGTTTAATTTCTTTTAGAGGAGATGTTTTTAAATAAAGATAGAGCATTAATATATTAGCAACAAAAAAAAATTCTTTTGACGAAATAATATTCTTATCAGATATTGTTTGTGCTATTTTAAAATAAAAGAGATGATAATGTATTGTTTTACATATATATAGAGAAAAACTCATAAAAGAGATGATAACTAATAATGCGGTATATTGAGCATTATTAACAACTACATTGTCACGTTAATAAAATATTATCAAATTTGGAAAAAAAAATATTTTTATTTCTTTACAAAAAATCTCGTTACAAAAAATAAGCTTTTAATACAAAACATACCCTATAAAGGGAAGATAGAAAATAAATGATGTTTTATTTCTCATTTGTCTATCTATACTTTTTCTAAATATGTTTGCTGAAGTAGGTTTTATAATAATTAAAAACTAATTATACCAATAATTATGCAATTAAAGAAATTAAGTCTTAATTAAAAAATTTTAATTCAAATTATCGATCATCAAATGAAATTTGATAGCATCAAATTCAAATATCAGTTTTACATACATTAAAAATTAGAAAATATTAAATAATAAAGTAACTTAAATTAAATAAGATAATTTATATTTAATAAGGAAAATTGGGAATAAAATATGTTATTATTAAGGAAAATTGGAAATAATTTTTTTTTTCATAAATTTTTGCCAACGACTCATTTCCCAATTTCTCATAAAATCCTCAACAAAAAATCTTGAATTCAAAAGAAAAAAAAAATTGTCTACTAAGTGCGTAAAACAAATACGTGTGACTACTTATACCATCTCACACATAGACAAGATTTCTATTACTCTCTAATTTAATCTCCGTTTTCTATTTGTTTCTTCGACCATCCATCACCTAAACTTAATTCTCTCAAACATAAAACTTTTTCAATGTTAAATACTTTCATTCATTTTGTGGGTTTTGGATCGATTTATAATATTTATGTTGTAATATGAAAACGGTATTAATATTCTTCATTTGATTTGTAGGAAAATGCGATGAAAACATTTTTAAAAACCTAAATATTTTGTATTTTTCTTGTGATATTAAATAAATAGAAAGCCTAACTTTCATAGAATATATATTCTAATTTTCTCAAAACATAGAGTAAATAGTAGAAAATATATTCTAACAATCATAAAACATAGAGTAAACCGTATAATACATATTTAAAATTTTGAAGAATATAGGGTAAAGTGTATGATATGTATTATGAATTTCGTAAAACATACAAAATTTAAAATTCTAAAATATTTTAGAACATATATCAATTCTACAATTCGTAGAACATGTACAGTGGGTAGAATACATAATCTAATTTTTTTAGAACTTATACAAATGGTAGAAATCGTATTCTAAACTTTGCAGAACGAATTTCATCGATCTAAAAAACTACTTGTTCTGAACAAAATCACAAAGTTTCTTCTTTAAATCTTCTTCATACTTGTCTACCAACATGTTTTCTTTTTTTTTTTTCTCTCTTAAACTGCTTAAAATTTGGTTTTATCTATTGTAAGGGAGTTAATGTATACTTGACAATTTAGTAATAAAGTATATATGGACAAACTAAAAAAAAGAATCTTCTATTTTCAATTTTCCCTATAAATTACAATTCACAAGTTTGCCAAATGTTTCACTCACATGTGCAACAGTGCAAGTGCAAATATCTATAAAGAAAATTCTCAAAATATGCAAACTTTTTTTATTTTTGAAAGAAAACTACATGAAATTTTTTTCGTTGCCTGAATAATACCTAGTTTAATAATATTATCGATTAATACCTTATTTTTGAAACGTTACCGGTTTCAAACATACGGCTTCCCAACAAAAAAAAAATCTTGAAAACTCAGAAATACTCTTTCCAATCTCAATGATTCATAGTTAAATCAAGATTATTTCAAACCGGTTCTTGAGATTATGAGACCGGTTTGCACTGGTATTACAGATTTTATCAAGCCAGAAAAATCGGTTTTTATATTAGTCATGTTTAATTTTTTAACAAACTGCAATTCTGGTCGGTACAGTCAATTTTAAACTGCTTTTGGTAAAACTATTTTCAGATTCGGATTTATTTCGTCGAAACCTTTCAAATGGTTTACTAAACGTTTTTTTAATCAGTGATTAATTTTAAATGAATTAATTGATGTTTAAGGTGTTCTTAATCATTTTCTATGTAAGTTCTAATTCTTTTATAGTTATTATATGTTGTTATAGCATATTAGGATTTTTTTAAAGATGAATTATATAATTTACTTATTTTATTTTATTTAACTAAATTAATTAAAATATTAAGGATAATTCTGGGTTTTCAAATTTTTTTTGGTGAAGTCGCGTATTTGTAATTGGTAGCATTTAAAAATCTGGTCGGTACAGTCAATTTTAAACTGCTTTTGGTAAAACTATTTTCAGATTCGGATTTATTTCGTCGAAACCTTTCAAATGGTTTACTAAACGTTTTTTTAATCAGTGATTAATTTTAAGTTAATTAATTGATGTTTAAGGTGTTCTTAATCATTTTCTATGTAAGTTCTAATTCTTTTATAGTTATTATATGTTGTTATAGCATATTAGGATTTTTTTAAAGATGAATTATATAATTTACTTATTTTATTTTATTTAACTAAATTAATTAAAATATTAAGGATAATTCTGGGTTTTCAAATTTTTTTTGGTGAAGTCGCGTATTTGTAATTGGTAGCATTTAAAAAATAAGGTATTAATCGACATTATTTATTAAACGAAGTATTATTCGGACAACGAAAAAAATTCATGTAATTTTTTTTCAAAATTAAAAAAATTGGCCTTTTTTTTGGAAATTTTCCCACATACATCCCTATCCAACACAAGAAGTAAACTGGGGTGAGTGTTCAAGTTTTGTAGTTCATTACAAATAATAGTCATAATAATATTATATATATTTTCCACTTCATTCGAAAAAAGAAGAATATATATATATATATATATATATATATATATATATATATCTACTCTGTAAGGAAAACCATATGACAAAAACAGGCATTTTCTTATGCTAGTAAATCTTCTTTTTCGGCTTTTGTCTCCCATAAGAATATAGCAAATCAAATGATTGGAATATTTAAATATATGTTGTCCAAACTTTCTTTATTTTACTTTTCACGAAAATTCCCCAATTTTATTTGAGAAATAATATTTCAAGTTTAATATGAGAGACAGAGAGGTTCAACAAAAACGACACTGTTCGTCAGAGGATTGATGATAACACAATACATCAGACATATCAATCCTTATGATTGCTAGACTCCTTATTGAGGCTCACGGACACGGGACACGGGACACGGTTAAGGAATAGGCCTACACTGATACATAAACTTAGAAGTAACGGGCCTTTCACGTTAACCAGATGGGTCTTACTTTTGTTCTCTCTTCTACCCATCATTTATAATTCGGAAGATTATTATTTTTTTTTTTTCTTATATACAATTAAAAAATTATTATTTTTGAAATACATTTCAAAATTTTTTTTTGTTATAATAAGTTATTAGATAAGAATCCGTACCATACACAGGATAAATTTTATGCTACTTAATTTTATAAATAATTTAATTTATAATATTTTATTTTATAAATAATTTATAAAATTTATGTTATTTAATTTTATAAATAGTTTTATTTATATATTTCTAAATAAACTCTATTTTAATATATATATATATATAGATGATGTTTATATTCAAGTTTAAAAAAAATCAAAGCATTAAATATATAAATTTTTTGAATAATTATATATGATAATAGTAGAGTAATTTTAAAAATCTAAATTTGGAAATTTTAGATATTAGAAGAAAGTGAGGTGTGTTTGATTATGGTTGGTTTAAAGAGGATGAGAATAAGAAAAAATTTGTTTGGCAAATATGATAGTAAAATTAGAAAAAGAAAAATTAAAAAGATAAGAAAAATTGTGGGCTTGCCACATCAGCAAAAAAAACTCTCTTTTAATATATAGAAGACTACAAAAAATATCATTGGTTTAAATGCAATTCTGTACAAAAATAAGTTTTGTTTCCAAATTTAGCACATCATCTTCAAAGTTCCAAAAATATCAAAAATTTAATATCAAAAATATCAAAAATATCAAAAATTTTAGGAACGATTTTAAAAATTTCAAAATTATCTAAAAAATAAACCTTAAACTCTAAAAACTAAACTATAAACTCAAAATACTAAACCCAAACCCAAAGTTTTAAATTATTTTAGTGCTATTTTGGAAATATGTGGAGTGTGTACTATAATTGTCTCAAAACTTGTTTTAGTGCTATTTTAGGGTATTTCCCTTGATTGATATTTAAAGAATAAATTAGCAAACTCATTAAAGATAAATATGAAGTAGAGAAATGTTTATATTCATGTATCTAAACAATCTTTACAATTAATTATCTACTATCCATATAACCAAATACAGTTAAAAGATTTTAACATTAATTATAAAATAGAAATATCTTTATAATGTTTCACAATTAATAATATAGATACATAAAAAAATTTCTTAAAATTTAAAATTATGATTTTCCTATCATATTTATCTGATTTTGTTTTTTAATTTATTTGAATCATCATAAAATACAAAAAATTTAAAATTTTTTCTTCATATATTGTAATTCAAATTTTAAAAAATAGACATATATTACTCAATTAATGAAAGAAAAAATGTGTGTTCAACGTCCAATATCAGCTAAATTTTTTTGACAATTATTCATATTCATATTATAAAAAAACTAAATTGAATCCAAATCTGAATGAGTAGAAAGCTTAACTTAATAAGCATCAAAATTTTAAAGTTTGTATCAGTTTAATTCGGTTCTTTAGTCGAACTGTTTAATTATACCGGCTATAATAAATTTTAAACTTTTAAAATTTTTAAAATATTATTATTGATATATTTAAACTTTATAAAAAGATTCAATGAACATTTAAACTTATAAAAAGTTTAAAATACTAAGAGACGAGTTATATGGTGGGACGAGTTTGAATCGACATTAATAAAAATTTATAATATTATTAACCCGATATTAAAATACGGATAAATTAACATTTTATTATTTTGTTAACACCACAAATATTAAAATATTATATATATCAGATTAAATTGATTTAATTATAATTATGTAAAAACAATTGTCTCATGGTATACTGCATATTAATTCTTAGTTTAAGGGTATAATTAACGGGACGACTGATCCCATATTCAGCAAACATGCACAAGAATTTAGTTCCTTATTTTCTTGTTCGTTTGTTGTCAACTAGTTAAAATTATTTTGCACACTTTCGCTTATATCCACTGTACCATACATTTAGACTGTTCGATAATACTTATAACAATAACATTTTAGATCCTGCAAATTTTTACAGCCGTACTTACATCACTCAGTCAGATACTAAACCAACAAAAGGTTTGCTAAACTGTACATTATAATCGAAACAAAATATATAATTGTATACCAATTGACCATAATATAATAGTTTAAATTAGTGTTGTTGCTAAACTCACATAATACAGATTATATCGTGTACAAGGAAAAAGAACACAACATCAAAACTGATGTTTTATACATAGTAATGTGTCAACAAAAGATAATATTTTTCTTAACTTCAACAAGAGATAATATTAATTTGTATGAAATTAGTTATACAATTTTGTTAAAAAATATAGGAAAAAGACCTTGTGGTCGGTATTATATAGTTAATTAACTTATCTGATATAAAAGTTTTAAAACTAAATTCATTTTTTGGTTATCAAATTAACTATGTTCATTTTGTTCTTAAAATATTAATATATAATAATATTATTTCAGCCCGTCGTCTAAGTCACTACATCTCATATCCAATCATTATCCCGTAGGAATATGATCAAATAGAGGCCTAAAATCCTTATTATTTTTAAAGATAATCAACAATTAGAGCATGGATACAACCTATGGACTTATTCCGTATATAAGAACATAACCTATAATTGGAAAACGACGTGATGACGACATGGGATGAAGCACGATGCAAAGACAAATTAGTGATCACTTTAACTTATTAAATTTATTTTGTTCGTCAACGTGAAACTTTCAAGCGTAATTGCGTTATAAACCCATAGTTCAAAATGCAATATCCTCTGCTAGACATACAACTTTTTAAATCTTATTTGAGTCACCATCTCACACACCTCACTGGTTTTTCTAGAGGTTACCATAATGGTTCTATGATGCATCAAAATCTTTGTAAAAAATAATGGTGATTTTTAAATTCGATATATCGAAGTTGACGGACTCCTGACATAGTTAAATAAGTTTTCACTCATATTGTTCGTTTTTTTAAATTTAAATGTGAAAACAAAAGACATACTTTTAAAGTGGGATAAGCCTGAAATATTTTGGAAAATAGAAAGGAATTGCAAAATTACGAATAAACTAAACAATTAAACAATTATAGATCCATCACATTAACATATCTTGGCGATATTTGCACTAACCGGTTGCCTCATTGATAAATACATCTCAACTTCTTGACGGAAACATCACGATCATATCTTATATTTTATACAAAAATGTTATATCTAAAATATTCATTAGTTATGCTGTCAACAAAAAAAAAAACAAAAACATATTCATTAGTTATGATGCAACATCTTTTAAATAGTGCCATGGTTCAAACTTCAAAGTCAACCTACCAACCACAAACCCTTTTGCAACCATTGATCAACCTCAACTCGTATTGTCTCTTAATGTTCCTCAAGGTTTGACCATCATTCATATCATCTCCTTTGATCTTCACACCAAATTTTCTTCCAAAAAAAAAATAGAAAAGAAATATAGACAAGGTTATTGTTTTTTTCATTGCATGGACGGGAGAGCCAAACCGACGAAAGTTTGGTCCTCATGAACACCAAAGGTATAATTAATCTCAACCGTTCAATCGTAGGTGGTCATGATCATGGTTCAATCCTCCCGCTACTCCTCTTTCTACTCCTCTTCTCCAACCACGGAGGATTTCAGTTCGCCGAGGGTCAAGCCACTCACGGCGGTTCAGATGTTCCCGGAGATAGCTCTCGGTTTGACCCAACCATGGCAATACTCATGATCGTCCTTGTCAGCATCTTCTTCTTTCTTGGGTTTTTCTCCGTCTACATCCGGAGATGTCTCGAGCGAGTCATGGGGATGGACTACGGAAACTCCGCCGACACCGGGAACTGGCTTGCCCTGAACCGTCAGCCGGCGCGTGGACTGGACGCGTCGGTCATCGAGACTTTTCCAACTTTCCGATACTCAACCGTGAAGACGCTTAGGATCGGCAAAGAAGCACTCGAGTGTCCTGTTTGCTTAAACGAGTTCGAGGACGATGAAACGCTGCGTTTGATTCCTAAATGCTGCCACGTGTTCCATCCTGGTTGCATCGACGCTTGGCTACGATCTCACGCTACGTGTCCTCTCTGCCGCGCTGATCTCGTCCCCGTACCGGGCGACTCTGTAATCCAGATACCCGGTTTAGCCGATGTCCCTCCCGGTTCTGATCGGACCGATGATCGAATTAGAGCTTTGGGTTCTCCGGACGCGAGGTTGATTGACTCGGTGGCGTTGACTTGTAACCAGAGTATGCCACGTAGATCTATGTCGACCGGATGGAATTTAGCCGGAATTTTTAAAAATTCGGATTGGACCGGTCAACATTCGGAGAATCTCGACCGGTTCACGCTTAAGTTACCGCAAGACATTCACAATAAGCTCGTGAATCCAAGCCTCTCAAAAGGCCACGTGGCGTTACCTCAGGTGATGAGTTCAGCGAGGGGGTACAGAACCGGAAGCTTAGGGAGTGAGAGAAACTATTTTTACTATGAACGGTTCGACCAAGATGGCCGGTTAGATCGTAGACCATTCTCCATAACTCCTCCGTACCGGACAGGTTCAATCAACACGTCTCCAGGTGGCAGAGATGGTGATCAGGTGCGTGCTGGTTCACCCAAGAGTTTGTTACTAGCGATGAAATCACCGTTCGATAGGTTGTTTCTTGGAAAGATCGACAACGTCGGTGAACGTTCGTCGGATCACCTTCGTCCCGGCGATGCTAGTCCGTCGGATACTGTGTAATTTGGTTATCGAGAAAGTTCTCTGTACATAAAGTTTCTTTTTATTTCTGCATTCTTCCTTTTTCAATTTTAATGTTAACGGAACAATCGAACATACGAGGTCCAGTTCTTTGTTTTGTTTTTTTCAATTTCGCCAAGGATCAGCATTAGGGTTTTACATGAAATTTATGAAATTTTGGGGCTAAATTATAATAAACTATTTATACGGGAAACGTATGAAATTATGTAAAGTCTTGAATCAAGTTAAAAAAAAAAAAAACGCATCAACGGTTGCAAAATGTGATTGGGAGTGAGGATGACGATAATGTACAAAATCGCAAAAGCTACGTTACGAAACAGAAACACAAGCGTCGCTTCGCTCTTGTACTCTCTCCAAGCTCGTTCTATCTCCAGGTGAATAAAAAAATCATCCTTTGTTTTAGATTCTTTACGGCTTCACTACGAATTTGTAGATCTATGTCTTCTCGGAACCTGTCTTTTGTGCCAAGTCGAGTGTTTGAGTCAAATTTCAATTTGGATTTTGTTTTTTCTTATGTTGGTTTAGGCAAAGTAAGGTGGTTAAGCCTGAGAGAATGGTTGAGAAAGATGAGATGCATGTAACTCGTGTCTTATGTTGCGGTCCTCACTTTCCTGATGCCTACAACTTCACCAGAGAATATTTGCAACCTTACCCTTTTATTCAGGTATAAACTAATTGATTTCTTCTAAGTTCTACCAATGAGTAAAGTTGAAGACTAGACTAGTTTATTCTTGTGTAGGTGCTAGTGTTTGAGATTTTGTTTTAAACTGTGTATATCAAGCTCCTTATTCCAAATTTTCTTACAACAAGTTTTTGTATAATCATGTGGTGGTGTTACTAGTATCCACTAGTAGTAAAAATTCTTTCTTTGAGATGGTGAATGTTTATGGTTTGCTTCATATAGGTCGATGTTGTCCATTACCGTGATGTCCCTGAGGTTATAAAGAACTATCATATATGTGTGGCAATGACGATGCAAATGGATTCAAATGTTATATCTCGTGCGAGCAAGATGAAGCTTATTATGCAGTATGGTGTTGGTCTCGATGGTATCTGTCTCAGTTTTCTTATGCATTAATTCTTGATAGAGCATAAGTGTATCTCATAAATGGACTTATTTAAAGCTGCAATTTATGTAACTTTTTTCATGTAATTTACTTGTGAAGGTGTTGACATTGATACTGCAACTAAACATGGGATTAAGGTCGCTAGAATTCCCAGTGAGGGTACTGGAAATGCGGCATCTTGTTCTGAAATGGCTATATATCTAATGTTGGGCCTTCTGAAGAAACAGGTGGCTGATTTATTTGATTTGCCTCTCTATGGTTCCATTAGTATATCTCTAGTTCCCCAAGTGCTAGTTCTGATATTGCTTTCTTAGTTAAAATTAATTCATACGATATGTTATTTTATTGCAGAACGAAATGCAAATATCTCTGAGAAGCAGACGACTTGGAGAACCAACCGGTGACACGCTTCTCGGTAAAACTGTGAGTCTCAATCGGATCTTTATATATGCATTCTATATCTTTGGTTTGTATCTCTTTAAAACTGTTTATTTTTTCGTTCTTTTGTACAGGTATTTATCTTAGGATATGGAAATATTGGAATAGAGTTGGCTAAACGGTTGCAGCCATTTGGGTCGAGAGTAATAGCCACGAAAAGAAGCTGGCCTGCTTCTGTCATCGACGACTCTGACTGTATGGGCTCTCTGTTAACTCCTCTGTTTGCTTGACAAACCCATCCTGAGGTCTAGTAATTTGTTAACTTATATCTTCAGCCAGTCTAGTTGATGAGAAAGGTAGCCATGAAGATATTTACACATTTGCGGGCAAAGCTGATATAGTCGTCGTTTGTTTGAGGCTGAACAAAGACACGGTAATATTTTCCACTTCTCCTTCATTATAAACTGGTCAAGCACATGAAGATATATGCAATAATTGTGGTTGGTGGTGAAAAACTATCTCCATATTATTACAAAACAAATCTATATACATTGATCTTTGTAACTGATAGTTTGTACATGATGATCTTATAACTTTCAGGTGGAAGTTGTGAACGATAAGTTCATATGTTCAATGAAAGCGGTGATTATCCGAGGCTATTCATATATGAAAAGACCAAGTTAGATTAGATTGTGATGACTGATGACTGGTGATCTCTTATGTTTTTTAATAGGGTGCTCTTCTTGTAAATATTGCCCGAGGCGGTCTGATTAACTATGAATCAGCTTACCAGAATCTAGAGTCCGGTCATCTAGGAGGCCTCGGAATTGACGTGGCATGGTCTGAGCCATTTGATCCAAACGATCCGATTTTGAAATTTAAAAACGTTATTATAACCCCTCACGTCGCTGGGGTTACCGAATATTCATATAGGTCCATGGCCAAGGTAAACTATCCGAGGAAGATCCACTCTTTTTGATATGTCTTCTGCATTTGGTTGGAAATGGATTCTAAACTCTTACTGTTGTAAAACGTAGACTGTGGGAGACCTCGCGCTTCAGTTGCATGAAGGACTTCCTCTCACCGGAATCGAAATCGTCAATTGATGATATTGCATTTTCGTCATAATGTGAATCAATTATAGTTATTATGTTTACTGAAGAGCTTAATCCAAGTCTCTTTATGATAACTCTTGACTTTTCACTGCAAATTTATAGATATGAAAAACTAGTCTCTCGCGTTTTACTCGAGTTTTGAACAAACCGATACTCTTGTGACGACTCTTAATCAAAACGGGTAACCAACTTAACCCGTCTATTAACTAATTAACTAACCTATACCGTGATCTTCCCGGTTCTGTCAAGAGAATTGGAAACGCAGGGATCAGCGTCGTCAAGCTTTCTCACGACCTCTCTCATGCTCGGTCTCAGATTCGGGAGCTTTGTAGTGCAGAGAAGACCCATCTTCAGAACCCTAATCATGCTTTCTTCTACGTAAGACGACAAAACTTGCTTGTCCAAGACGTTTTGGAGGTTCCTACGATCTTGTTGAATCTGAGAGTAGACATAGTCAACAATGTCTTTGCCCTCTCCGAATTCGTCTTCCATCGGCCGAAGACCGGTAACTAGCTCTAGAAGAACCACACCGAAGCTGTAAACGTCACTCTTCTCCGTCGCCTTAAAGGAGTAAGCCAGCTCTTCATTCATCACATCACAACCACAACAAAAAAGAATCAGTTCCAGTTTTCATCATGTGAGGCAAAGTCGAATCTGTGACCGGTCTAAATCCAAATTGAAAAAAAAGGCAAAACTCACCAGGGGCCATATAGCCATGAGTTCCAGCAACACAACTCCATTCGTATCCCTTGTCTGCAACTTTGGCAACTCCAAAGTCTGCGATTTTCGACTCATAATCTCCGTCAAGCAAAATGTTGCTGGACTTTATATCTCTGTGAATGATCGGAGGACAACAATCATGATGTAAATAGGTGATTCCTTTAGCCGCCCCCACCGCGATTTTATATCTGTTAATTGACAAAAAGGGACAAAACTAATCATATTTTCTTTCTTGTAATCTTGGATCCATACTTGAACCATTTGAAAATTGTTTCATATCAACTAGAGAGTAGAGAACAAACATTACCTCTTGTACCAATCCAATTCCGGTAATCCACCTTTGATAGTCTGGCGAAGAGCCTGATACAAGTTCCCATTCTCCATGAACTCAAACACCAAATAGCTAGAACCTCTTCCAACCAAACAAGCATAGAGTTTCAACACGTTTCTGTGTCTGATCTTCCCAAGAATCTCCATCTCCGCAACAGAGACCTCTGCTCCATCAACTTGTTCTTCTCCTCCTCTCTTCAACCACTTAACCGCCACTGTCCCGCCACCCTTTTTTAAATCAACACGGTACACTTTTCCCGCGCTTCCAGCTCCGATCACATGATCTTCATCCAATCTACAAATCTCCTCAGCGTCCAGCTCCATTTGATGGAAAGACGCGAGTTTCCATTTCCTGTCCGCCTTGTTGATATCTCCGTTTTCCGAGTCAAGCTCGCGTATCTTCACAACTCTATAACGCAACGCGAACAAACCAGTCACAAGCACTACCAAAACAATCACAAGAGCCAAGAGCAAGCGTGTTCCGTCGAGTGAACCATTCCCCTGCACATGTTGGTAGCCACTGCAAACGCTCAGCCCCAAGTTCTGACTTGTTTTGGCGTTTTGGTTATCGACACAGAGCCTCTCATTGCGCGAAAACGCGGTGGAACCTCCCACCGCTAAAAGATCCGGTGGTATTCTTCCTGAAAGTTGATTTTCAGAAAAATCGATGAAACTCAGCTTCAACTTCACAAGACTCCCCGGAATCTCACCCGTTAGCCTGTTCCCAGAGAAGTCCAACGAGTTTAAAGAAGTGATCTGAGATAAACTGTTAGGAATTTCTCCGGTCAAGAAGTTTCTGGCGAGATTTAGATCAACAAGTTTGACACAACTTGTCAATCCAAGAGGGATAGATCCTGTTAATGAATTGTTTTCAAGATGCAGAGACGATAACTCTTTCAAGTCTCCCACTTCTGTCGGAATGTCGCCGGAAAAATTGTTGTTGCTCAGATAAATCCTCTCTATATTTGTCAGTTTTCCGAGTTCACGAGGAATCTTGCCGGAAAATCTGTTGTTCTGCAAGATTAGTTGGCTCAATGCCGTTGAAAGTCTGATCGCCGGAGAAATCTCTCCGTTGAGTTCGTTATCGCTGAGATCAATCATCTTAGCAAGCGGGAGAGCCCAGAATCCTTCAACAACATGACCACTTAGACGGTTCTTGTTAATCCTTAGTCTCAAGAGAGACTTACAATCGGCGTAGGATCTCGGAATCTCGCCGGAGAAACCATTCTGCAAGGCGAGCAAGAATTGTAGTTTCTTGTTTTGGCATAAGAATCTTGGAAACGGACCTGTAAACACGTTCTCAGATATATCAACCGTGTCCAACGGAGAGAACCGGCCAATGTTAACCGGAAATTCACCGGAGAAGTTGTTTCTATAAATCGAAAGAGAAGTGAGGTGACGTAAATCGCCGAAACCAGAAGGGAATTCGCCGGTAAAGTTGTTTTCATGGCAGTGGAAAACTCTGAGCTCTTTCAAGATTCCGAGTTCTTGAGGTAAAGAACCACTCAACTGATTCGAAGAGACATCGAGTTCGCGTAAACGAGTCAAGTTTCTTATCTCCGGAGGGATTTTACCGGTTAATCTGTTGTTGAACAACTCAATCTTGGTGAGATTTACCAATCTTGTGATCAAGACTGGGAAATCACCGGAAATCGCGTTGTTCGCCATGTCGAAAGTGTCTAAAGCATCCAGATTAAAGATCGAATTCGGAATCTGTCCACTCAAGTTGGAGCGAGCTAAGAAGAGCCAAGTCAGTTTCTTCAAACCTCCAAGACTCTCAGGAATCGTACCTTCATCGTAGTGATTGCTGCCGAGACCGAGAGAAGCCAATTGAGTCATATTCCCAATCCAGCTTTGAAACTCTCCGGTAAGGAAGTTCCCGGAGATGTCGAGAATTTCTAAGGTTTTTAGAGGAGAAAGGTTTGGGATCGTCCCGGAGAGTCGGTTTGAGGTGAGATTGAGGAATTTAAGGTTTGTGCAGTTGACTATCTCCGGCGGGATTACCCCGGAGATGAAATTAGATGGAAGGGACAATGTAGATAGCTTTGTGAGAGCTGAGATTGCTGGAGAAATGGTGCCGGAGAGATTTGCGTTCGCTAGAGATATACCGGTGACTTCGCCGGAGAGCGGGTCGCATGTGACGCCGCGGAACACGCACGGCGAATCGGAAGGTTTCCAAGATTGTAGAACGTTGTGAGGGTCGTCGAGGCGGTTTTTGAAACGAAACAGAGCTTGTTTCTCAACGGTCGATTCTACATTTGGCGGAAAAATTGAGAGGAGAATTGTGGCGACCACGGTGGCGAGGATGCCACGTTGGAGTTCTGGTCTTCTCGACATCCAAGGGCAGAAGGGTCAATTCGCAGCTTAGGCCTTCATCATGGTTGACCTACATAGAAATATATATGAAATCAACAAACCAACTCATATTTTCTCTTTATCTGAAAATTTGTGTTTACAAATTGGAAGAGAATAAAATTAGTCACAATTAATCATTTCCATAATAGATTAACAATATTAAAACATTGAGGTAAAGACTAGTTGAAAAATACATCAATGTCTATGTGGATGGTATAATGGTATTATGGTTTTCCAATTGTGTATAGTTATATTCCATACATCTTTTATATGAATATTAAAAATATTATGCAGTCATAATAAAGATTTTGTAAAAAGAATAGGTTCATGTGATTCTTCCATAATTTTCTATAATTAATAAATGAAAATTTGTAATATATTTATACATCAGGTATAACCAATCATTTATATGCCAAAAGCTGATTGGTTATACAGAGAAAATATAAAGTTAATCACCAACAGATTATATGCAATTGGACATATCAAGCTTGCTTAGGTACTAAACATACACAAACTCCATAAGTGAGCTTTTAAGGTACTCATAAAAGTGCAGAAAGTTGTTTTCTTTCTGCTGGACGACTAGTTTAATTATTTGGTTTGAAAGTAAAGCAAATGATCTATCTTTCACTCTCTCCTTCTAAATCTGTGAATAGAAAACTTAAAAAGCATTGGACTTTTAGTGAAAAAAAGAATAACCCAACATTGAGAATTGAGTATAGATTAAGGATTAATGATTAAAAGGTAATCAAAATTAAACAATAAAGCTTAACTTACTCACAGATTGTAGTTAGTGGATAAAGTAATTATGTTGTTAGTACATCTAGTAACCTACACATTTAAAATTTATAGAAACTTTTGCACAGAATCTATCTTTTAGATCTTTGGTAATAAAATAACCATATATTGCATAAAAAAAATGAGTGTGGGGCTTAAAGATTCAAAACTTAAAACCAAGAAAAGTAACAAATTAAACAAAAGATAGTGAAGAATTGTACCTGAAATAGTTGAAAACAATCCAGAATCTCAGGTTCTGTTGAAGGTAAATTTGTGAGGATTCAAATATACAGAATCCAAAACAGGGAAGAGGGTAATGAAAGGATTTTGATTTGTGGTTTCCAGAAAAGACGGAGAGACCTTTTTTGTTTGATTTTTTTGGACTACTTTCTAGGAAAATCTATTGGTAACAACAAAAAGCACAAGAAGTTTTGATTTCGAGGGAAGGGGGTGCTTCGATTAATCATCTGATTTGCAGATAAGTGGAATGAAGAATTATATAAAAAGATTAATTTTAGATTCTCTCAAAAGGTAAAATTCGATGAAGCTAGAACAGTTACAGAGAAAGATGTCTCCAAGAAATACGAGAGAGAGAGAGAGAGAGAGAGAAAGACTTTGAAGATGGAGAGAAGTGAAGAGAAGAGACAAGAGAAAGTTGTCGTTGAGACTTGGAGCCAAAAGGGTTCACTATTTATCTAAACGACTATTCTCGTTCTCTCACCATACAATTCATGTTCGTGAAAGTTAATAAAAATCATCTGACTATACTGATTTTGACATATGCTGTGATGATCTTTCTTAATTGTCCGATTCTATATAGTTAGCGTCGCTTTCAGGTTAATATAAAAGAAAATCCAACAGTGCTTATATACTTTAACTAGATTTTATCGTGTCGATTTTTTTTTAATAAAAAAATTTAAATTTTAAATTGTATTTGTTTTGTTAATATTGTTTGTTTTATTTAGTGTTTAAGATTGTATAATTGTATTTTGATTGTTAATTCTAAGATTTCACATGCGGTATACCATCCAGTATTAATATCGATCCAAACTTGTCTCGTCATATAACTCCGTCCCGTGATATTTTAATTTTTCTAAAAGTTTAAATATTATACTTTAAACGTTTTATAAAGTTTAAATATTTATAATGTTTAAACTTATTACAAAGTTTATATATTTATAATATTTAAATTTTTTATAAAGTTAAAGTATTTATAATATTTGAAACTTAATAAAAATTTTAATATTATAAATATTTTAAACGTTTTATAAAATTTAACTTATTAAAAATTTAAAAAATTTGAAATATTTAAATTTTAATAAAGTTTAAATATTTATATAAAGTATAAATATTTATAATATTTTAAAATTTTTTAAAAATTTAAATTCTTTGAAATAAAGAATAGGAATAAACCGAATAAAACTTTTATATTTGGACGCATGATAAGTCAAGGTTCCTGCTCATTTGTATTCGGAATCATTTTGGTTTATTTTATAGTATGACTCTGAACCATTGTCCAATATTTCAGGCGATGTGTGACATTGTACACATAATTTTTTTTATTCATTTATTGAGTAATATATGTCCGTTTTAAAAAATTTTAATAACATCATATGCAAAAAAAAAATTAAAATTTTATTAACTAAATGTATTATATAATAATTCAAAATAATTTAAATATAAGATTAAATAAAAGTGAAAGGAGAATCATATATTTATGTTTGAATTAGCTAGAAATATTTTAGGAAATTAGCTCAAATTTGTTATGGTAATTGTTAGTGTCAATATTCAATAAAAATTTTCAGATATTTTGTGACCCGATTTCAAAATTGACCCGACCCAAAACTGACAATTTTTGTAAATAGTTTAAAAAACCAAAGGTTTTTTTCCAAATATACTTCAAAAATATTAATATAGATATATAAATAAAAGATCAAACAACTGACATTGACCTTTCCCTTATAAAAAAATAGTGTTATAGATGTAAAAAGTAAAAACATTCATCTTTCGGTTAATGCATCTAGATGGACTGATAATTAGTGGAGATTCATTGTAATAAACATTAAAAACAAACATTATAAGGAGAAGTCGTTGTCTGAAAAATAATCCTAGAACTGATCCTATTGGAATTAGTAGCAACTAGTTGTATATTTCCAAAAAGTTGAATACGTGAAACTTTTATAAGATATGAAAAAGAAAAGTGAAAAAATATTATACTGTAATTAGGAAATGCGGATCTATTGGATTATAAGTGGAGATTCATTGTAATAAACTCTAATGCTACTCATTAAACTTTATGGCAGTAGTTGAAACCTTGGAGAAACTGATGAAGGTTTATTAGAGTTATAATGAAGAACGAATCAAATTGATCCCAAATAGTTAGGCGTATAAAAAGAACCATTTGGTTTCTTATGTACTATTAATATTCCCTTATAGCCTGGCAAATAGATTAAAAGAACCTAAGAAATAAAGGGAAATTATATTGTTGTTGCGTCGATTACCCTTTTAAGTGAAGTTTGATAAGAATCGTCTAACCGCATCAATGTCCTTTTCTTTCTACATCCGTCTCTCTAAGCTATCCTCGTTGATCCGAATAAATTCTAAATAATCTCCAATTTTATATCACACATTTTGTTATGAAAATTAATCGTTGGTTATTCTCTTTATGATTGATATCAAAAAAATGATGGCCTATGACATTGTTTAACCATTAAATGTTACAACACAATTAAATAATCTAATTGGTGACATAAAAACACTAAAAAACAATAGAAACGATAAAAGATGGTGAAATAGTCATAAACGATGATTCGATAAAATTACATAATGATAAGAGATTTCGGCACGTATATATAGATTGGAGAAGAATTATAAATAATAAAAAATAGTATGTAAAAGATAACAATATAAATATATTTAATGATATTATTTTTGGTAAAAGATAGCAATACAAAAAAATAGATCAATAGCGGTATTACAAAGGTGTACACTCCTTCTCGAAGTTACCAATCAAATCTTACAAGGTGATGGCACTCAGAGGTTTATTATTTCTCTTACATAATATTTATTTATTTATATTCTTTTAGAACAATATGGTATTTCTTATTTTATCAAAAAAGATCTAAGATAACTATATATTTTTAAGTCAGACAATACACGAGAAAGAAATCAGAGATAAAATAACAAAAACAAAAATTAGAAACACTAAAAAAATTCTCCCCATACTATTTGGCCAAAACCAATAATGCAACTAGTATACCTGTTTTAAAAATATTAAAGAATCGAAACTTTTAACTGCAAGAAAAATAAATGTTGGTTTTTTTTTGTTTGTCAAAGAAATAATAAATGTCGTTTTACGTAAATGATATTTAATACAACACTAATGTATATAAAACGTTGCATTAAATTTAGAGTTCAATATAGAAAAACTTAAATAATTTTCAGTCTTTTTTGCTATATACATAATACATCTATATATATAAGGCCTTAGTTGTTTGTAGTTTGTACTAATACTTTCTAGTTTCTACTAAATAATTAAGTATTTAGCCGTGACGAACTACCTAATAAGAAATTTTCTTGCGATATGTAGTGTCGGTTTAATTGGGAAGAGATACGGGTTAATAAATTATGTGAGTGAGAATCAAAGAAAGATCTTGGATTTGGATGGTGACTTCCCTAGCTGTATCCCTTCTCTTTCTCTTTTGGCTCCTTTCTTTGCCCGGTCTCTTTCCATATGACAAAAAATTTCTATTGGTGGAGTCATTAGAGAATTTAAAGTTAATGTCGCTAGAGACAAACACTAGATTATTATACTCATTCATCTTGGAGTGAAACATTATTTATGTATTAGATATTCGTTTGAGTTTACAAAGATCGATACTTTACAAAAGTTCACGAAACTTTATCTCGATATCAATTTACAAAAAGAAAAAAAAACAGAGTTCAGTGATCCTTATAGACTTCATTAGATTTTATTTTCTATCTTAAATAAAAAGATTTTACATACATATAATAATGTATCAAGAATTGTAATTTCCATCAAGTAAATGTATTTCCGTTAAAGCATTTTCTGTACCAAAATATATGTTGATATTCTATCAAACATATCATTGAATAGATGAGGTCTCAGTTTGAAGAATAGCTAGCTAATACTAGTGAGAGTAGGCCCGAGGGCAGCTAATAATATAAATATTTACAATAATGTAAACGTGGGTGTCTATAATTTGTCGAGTAGGACCGTCCAACAATGATAATAATATTGATCGCTGATAAGAAGAGCATATCTGTCTCCATACCTGTATATAATAACACAACGTCACGTCATTATTATACATTTGTTTACAAGACAAGATTATGCATTTTCATGGGCACTTCCCTATTTTACTATTTATATACTTTTGTGTAATACCCGTTATAAGTATCACCAAATTCAACTCCATTAGTTTTTTTTTTTTGTTTAAATGTGCTTGCCCTAAGTGACAAGGGATACCATTAAAGCTGAATGATGAAGAAAAAAATATCGAGAATTTGGTAACCAGTACATTTATATTGAGGGCCAGGAGAAACGTTTCGAAGATGTATTTTAGGCGGTGAGTTCAGTGGAGCAACGTCACTTTCGGGACATGCACATGAAAAAGATGAGTCTATCACGCGTATGTGTTTTGGGTGTTACATGTGAATAGAATCCACGAGCTGTACGTGTCCTATGCACGTGTGACCGTGTTGAGACAAACAAATTGTAGCTCTATCTTGTGGTCCACTCATCTATAACACATTGTGTCGTCTCTCTATGAATGGAAAATGTGTTCAACGGTTCACCACTTAAAGACTACTAATGGGAAATCCACTTTTAGGCAAAAACCTTCAAAAAGACCTTTTCAAATAATCTAATTTTCTACGTAGCGGAAACTTGTGGACATAGACTAGTAGTCCGTTGATTCTTGAAATACCGAAAAACTTGAGTAAATTGCAAAGTTATTCGTTTAGCGTGTGAGAATCCCGAATGAACTTCTACTACACAGCATCAGTTTTGGCCAGTAAAGATTCTGGGATTCTACAATAAACAATGTGAAGATCGTAAATCCCGTGAAGACTTTTCAGCAGCTACTGATGTAAAACTTATCAAGGGTTATAGAAGAGGACCACTCAATAACTGATCTGTGGCGGAGAGAACTAAGATTGAAATAAAGTTTCTGTTCCAATTGTATGATCCCATCACAATCACCCATCTCAGAGTTTCTCAGTGAAATGGTCAAAACCATAATTAACAAACTTCAGTGGAAGGGTCAAAAAGACAAGTGTAGAGGATGTGGTAGAAAGATGATTGATATATGGTTCCAAGCTTTTTGTGCTGTTATCTTATCATCACACATTTCAGTTTTCCTTAGCCAAACAGAACAGTTGTGTATTTGTAAAGGGAAAGGATCAAAGACGGAAGAAAAGGTAAGCACATCTCTTATCTGCGATGTATAATGTCGGAAACATTCTTTGATTCACGAACCGGCGTGACGGAAATAGAGAACCGAACGGTACAGAGCAGCAACATGGAGGAAGCAAATCAGGGCTATGAGTAGATCATCAAGCAAACCGACTATCCCCAGAACTCCTAAGAGAAATTAGTTAAGAGAGGATTTGTGAGAAGAAAGTGAGACAAATCTAAGAGATACGATTCATAGGATAAGAAAGACAATCACCTTCTGGAATGATATCTATTGGACTGACTATGTAAACAGCACTGAGAATCATCTGCATGCAATGCAAAGAAACTGCGTTAGTCCCACCGGTTTTAACTCCAAATAGAACAGTAACAACCTAAAACATGGGTAATCTTTGTAAACAGAGAGAGATCAAGGTCGAACTTAACTGCGATATAAACCCGAGCCCTAATGACAAGTGGAAGCGTTCTTTGTGGATCCATCATTTCCCGCAACAACCTCCGAAGTAAGAAGGGAAGGTCTTGCATCCTCTGTCAAGGGAAATAAGTATTCCCTTATGAGAGATTTGGCATTACAGCTCCAGATTTTTCAAGTTAACCAAACTTATGGGGATTCATGGAATTCAAATCTATCTCAAATAAGTAATAGCCACACTTAAATTTTCCACAAAGACCAAAAAAAAGCAACTTAAAAACACAGAGATGGAACACATACCTGAACTAAACTACTTGAACGCCCGCCAAAGAGTCGGTTGTACGTTTCAAGATTACCAAGAACCTCCGCAACTGAACAGTCATTACGGTCTCTGATTGTGTCCTCTGAAGGAACCAGCAAACTAATAGGACGACGACACAAGGGACATTTACATGGCTGTAATGTAGATCCATGCCTCCACACCATCATAATGCAATCTCCTGAAAATAATTGAAAAAGAGTTAAGAGTTAGACAGAACATCGTAAAAGAAATCTCACTGTGCTGCAATGGATCTGTGAACATGAAAGAACAAACTATTTGGCTCACAAAATCGGGGTAAACAAACTTGAGATAATAATACTGAGAGCTTTCTGTTGGTTCAAAGCATATAGATGCTCATTGTAAACAAGATACAAAGTAAAGGCTATAAATATGCAAACTTCGATAGTTGTTAGAGACATCAAGCAGGAAGATAAAGGTCCAAAAACTCTGAAACCACCGAGTCAACCAAATACAAGAATCTGTTAAAAGCAGCGAGGGTAAACAAAAAATTTTAAAAGTTTGGAAATTTAAGAATTGAGGATACAATCCCACATTTAATTCTACAGTTGGATTGTAAATGCAATACAATCTTTAACCAAAAGCAAACGATCAGGAGAGAGCTCGTAGGCGATAACGGTGAATGACAAAAAAAGGAAATAAATAGGCATCAGTTCAGGTTAAAAGCGTCCGATCTCGTTGAACCAACTTGGCAAATACACAAGAGAAACCTAATCAAGAAAATAAAGACTAGAAAGGATTGATTCGAATAGAGAGACAGAGAGAGAGAGGTGACCGCAGAACCAATGAGAGCAATTGGCTTGACAAGGAGCGGTGAAGTGGGAATGACATATCGAACAAAGATCGTTCTCCGGTGGACTATTCATCACTCTGAGTTTCTTCTTCCGTTACTTCTTCTCCTCCTCCTCCTCCTCGTCGTCGTCAAAGATTACGTGTTTTTTTCTAGTCGGTGACTATGGCGGTCCATCGGAATTCGGATTGGTTCTCTGTCCTTTTTATTTTTTAATTATAGCTCCTTCGCATCTGGGACCCAATCGGTTATTTCCGGTTTACAAATTTTCAACTCGAAACGACATCGCTGGCATGTGAATAAGGAAAACGCCCAAATTAGAGTAACCTTGTTTGAATGTTGAGGAACTAGAATGGGTGATTGATGATTCATGATTGATGATGATGATGATGTAAACATTTTGACTTTAGTTGTTCAAAACCACTGTGTGTGAGAGAGAGAGAGCAAATTAAAAAAGGTTTTTACATTTGACATTATCTTAAAAAGACTCTTTGTCTTTCTAGGTTTAGGTAACAATTCAACAATCATTGTGTGATAATAATAGCTCCGTTTCTGAATACTACGATCTTTGCATGCTTCCGCTTTATCGACATTGTCTACTCGTCTGCAACCTGCAGCCGTAAGAAAGAAAGAAAGATTCAACCATATGTTCTTTTACTTTCTCATGGATTTAAGATGATTTGATTTTTCATAGGTCAACCATGTGAACTATATATCTATACTTATAAACAATGATCATTCAGGAACCATTAGGAAGTCTGCATTTAGCCCTTAGCCACCACCATCATTTGCAATTAAAACATCGCACATGACAAACAATGGAAGTTGCAACAGGGAACTGCTTTCAACAAGTACCAAGGTCATCCTCTATGAAAGGATAGATATCCATTACACTGTATGTCGTAATTTACCAATTTGTAGTTCAATAGCAACCACTACGACGCAAACAAGCATGTATTTGCATTTCGAGTAGGAAAAAAATAGCTCTAATACAATGCTCAGATTGTGGGAATTAGTGTACTATAGTAAGGATGAATGTTAGAATGGAAAGAAATATATGATACCAAATTATAAATTTTAACGAGCCAAGCTCAGTCTTCTCAATTTACTAACCACAGGCAAAGATGTTGGTTCTTGTATCCTCCATCAGCTAAACTCAAACCTTTCTAAAACCTCGACAATCTCTCTAACACTTGCTCCCAAGTATCAATTTTGTACCAAACTAATGTCTTGATTCCCCCAAACAAATGGAATTACCAAAAGAGATTCCAACTAACCTGAGATAGAGAATTCGTCTCTGTAGTACTATTGGGAGCTGCTAAAATGGCTGGAGATGGAGAAGGTGTGTCAAAAGCACGAGAGCAATCTGTGTATGCCGATCCAATACCGAGTCCAGCACCAAAAGCAATCGATGCCCATCTTGTAACGGGACTCCCTATACAAAATCAGAAACCAGATTATGATAAAATCAATCTCAAGGGAAAATAAGTCTTAAGGGGAAATATATGATTCAAACTGAAGAAATAAACACTCTAAAACCCCTAATATCATCGTGTCTTTCAATTCATTCCAAGAATCTAATCCGAAATCACACTAAGTATCTATACTCAAACAATCGAAAAGGTATCAGAATAATTCAAATTGGACAATATATGATTCAAATTGGAGAAATCAAAACACTCTAAAACCCTATCTAATCATATATTTCAATTCATTCTAAGAATCTGACTCCGTAATTACACTACGTATCTATCCTGAAACAACTACAAGTAATCAGAAAACGAGAATCGAGTAAGGGGATATCGAAAGACTGAACTGAAGAACAGAAGACCAGCGAATGCGCCGCCGAGGGAAGAGTAAACGAAGCGGCGGACGGTGAGATCGACACATGCGTCCCACTTAGCATTCACATCGTAGTCCGGTGGCACACTATCCTTTTTCTCTGCCATTTTTTTCACGAAACCTATCTCCTCTTCCGATTGATTTGATCGCTCAGGGCCTCAGAGTTCCCTTTCTCGGCTTTGCACGATCTGAGTTTTGTTGTGCACACAACAAACGTGGGCTTAAGAATTTGGGTCCAGTTGATTAGACTGTGTCTTTATAAAGGCCCAAACCATTTATTTATTTTTGACATCCGATCGTGTTTTTTTGTTTGGTTTATATTACTTTTTTTTTTCGGTTTTAAGTATACTGGGAAATTTGTTTATTCGAAACCAAGTTAACTGAGACAGAAAATATATTTTACAGAGACAAAATAGAAGAATTTTTACAGTGTTCGATAGACACATGGAGCAGTGAAGGAGTCAGAGGACGCCAAAAGAAAAAAAAAAAAAAAAAACGAATATAAAATCAAAAACATGATATTTTCACGTGGTTCTGTTCTGTGATTTTTTTTCTTTCCTTAAAAGTATTCGTCAGTTGTCATTGGATTCCAAATTTCACAATTGTTTTGTCTTTGTCACACCAAAACCCTCATATTTTAATTAGGAATTGATGCTAAACTGAGACAATTTATCAATATTTTAGTTTTCTATGGAGCAAAAAAAACAAACTTTTCTATGGAGCAGACTACTACTACTGTAAATGTCGCATGCTGACGACACAACAAAAGACCGGTTCGATCGGCGTGACCAATATACCCTTTTTGTACTTCGACGTCTCAACGCTTTTTTTTTTGTTGTCTCCACTATAAACCCAAAACTCAATTCTTGCCCAATTTAGGAACAAAATCACAGAACAAGACGGCAAAGTAAAAATGGCGGAGCAATTAACTACCACTCTCGTTACGCCGGAAAAGCTACCATCTTCGGACCTGACACCTCCGGAAGTACCAGAGTCTACTCAAGAAGTCCCAAAGGAAACTCCGGAGAAAGAGACTGATCCGCCGGAACCGAAAGCCACCTCCAAGACGGAAGAAGAAGCTGTGGTGGCTCAGCCAGCAGAGCATCATCCACCGACAGTGACGGAAACAGAAACTGCGTCGACGGAGAAAAAGGAGCTTGGAGACGAAGAATCATCGCAGAAGGAAGTAGCTGAAGAGAAAAAGAGCATGATTCCACAGAATCTTGGCTCATTCAAAGAAGAAAGCAGCAAACTCTCCGATCTATCAGATTCCGAGAAGAAATCACTCGATGAACTGAAACATCTTGTTCGTGTTGCTTTAGACAATCACCAATTCAGCTCAATCCCTAAACCCGAAGACGCCGCAAACACACCAGAAGAAGTCAAGATTTGGGGAATCCCGCTACTCGCAGACGATAGAAGCGACGTCGTTTTGCTGAAGTTCCTAAGAGCTAGGGATTTCAAGGTGAAAGATTCGTTGGCTATGCTCAAGAACACGATCAAGTGGAGAAAGGAGTTCAAGATCGATGAATTGGTTGAGGAAGATCTTGTGGATGATCTTGACAAGGTTGTGTTTATGCATGGACATGACCGAGAAGGTCACCCTGTGTGTTACAATGTCTATGGTGAGTTTCAGAATAAGGAGCTTTATAACAAGACGTTTTCTGATGAGGAAAAGAGGAAACATTTCTTGAGGACTAGGATTCAGTTCTTGGAGAGGAGTATAAGGAAGCTAGATTTTAGCTCTGGTGGGGTTTCTACTATTTTTCAGGTTAATGATATGAAGAATTCTCCTGGATTGGGGAAGAAAGAGCTTAGATCGGCCACTAAGCAAGCTGTTGAGTTGCTTCAAGACAATTACCCTGAGTTTGTTTTCAAACAGGTACATCAGATTGATCCTACAAGATCGCCCGTGGATCTTTAGTTTATATAATTGCGAATCTCATGATCTACTTATGATACTTGGTCTAAAATCTAAAACTCTGGAGCAGAACATGGTTCTTTTATCCTGTTTTATTGTCTTTCATTGGTGTCTGAGCATGTTGTCTTCTGGCCCTCTTCATGGTCCAGATTAAGACATGATTGAAATCTTGGTTTACCTTTTTTGTTGCTCAAAATGTTTCAGGCTTTTATCAATGTTCCTTGGTGGTACCTTGTGTTTTATACTGTGATTGGTCCGTTCATGACACCACGATCAAAGAGCAAGCTAGTGTTTGCTGGTCCGTCACGATCGGCTGAAACCCTTTTCAAGTAACTTTAGAAAGATTTTCATTGATTCTACTTGTTTTGTTTCTTAAGCCTTTCTTTAAACCATTTATGTTTAGTCTCTTGACTCTGTTTGGAAAATGTGGACTATAGATATATTTCACCCGAGCAAGTTCCAGTACAATACGGAGGATTGAGTGTAGATCCCTGCGACTGCAATCCAGACTTTTCGTTGGAAGATGCAGCTTCAGAGATCACTGTTAAGCCCGGAACAAAACAAACTGTTGAGATCATAATCTATGAGGTTATTGCATTTACACATTTAACTCTGTCATTACCGCAATATCCAATTTCCAAAACATTTTAACAGTTGAAAGATGACACCAAGATGATTGAGTCATGATGCTCAGTAATACCCTAGGAAGTCTGATTTCAAGTTTTTGTTTGCGTAGAAATGTGAACTTGTCTGGGAGATAAGGGTAATTGGATGGGAAGTGAGCTACAAAGCAGAGTTTGTGCCAGAAGAGAAAGATGCTTACACGGTGGTTATACAGAAACCGAGGAAGATGAGACCATCCGATGAACCGGTGTTAACCCATAGCTTCAAAGTAAACGAGCTTGGCAAGGTTTTACTCACAGTAGACAACCCAACCTCTAAGAAGAAGAAGCTTGTTTACAGGTTCAATGTCAAACCTCTCTAAGTTTTTTCTTTAAAAAAAACAAATCAAAATCTTTCCAAACTTTTTCTTATTTACAAAAATGTTGTTTCTGGACTTTTGTTTTTCCTTAAACAGAAGTGAGATATGTCTTTATGTGTGCTTGTATATGTGAGAGTGTTTGCTTTATCATGTAATGTAATTTATGTGTGGTTTAATACAATGGATCTGCTGCATCTTTTGCTCTTGTAATCATTTGGGGAGAATATATTACATGACTTTCTGAAATAAAGATCTTTAAATCTCAACCAATTTATTGATTGTGTCTGTTTATGAAATCAACTGTATACGGCTTATTAGGTGTCGTGCAACATCAAGTATAAATCACAAGTTTATTATATTCAATTCAAATAAATGAAAAGATTCGTAAGGCTGTTGATTTACACGTTGGAACAACTTCTCGACACTGACATTATGTTGTTGTCTCAAGACTGGAGTGGGTGGAAGAGGTTCAATTTGTGTCTTGTTTACCCCAAATCTGTTGGCTGTTGCATCGTTCAAACGCCAATTATGGCTTGGTAAATATTTTCAAAAAGAATGCTAATTCAAATTTTCAAGAAGTTTTTTTCTATGAATAAACCAACTATTTCCACTTAATAACTTTATCAAATTTATATATATTCACCCTTTAAGAAATTAATAAAAGTATTTCGATTTTAATATCAAGTTATGTTAGAATTAATAAAATATATTTTGATTTGATTGTTGGCTGTGATAAAAAAAAACTGTATAATTATTACGAATAAAAATCTTACCAAAAATATTCCTAGCTTTAATTACCCGTCTCTAACATTTTTGTTTTACTAATTAGAAGAGTCGAGAAATGTCATACTCAAATTAGTTCATACGCCGACTTGATTTCTATGCCTAAGATCGGTTTGTTTTATTCAATTTTCTTAGAATCGGTCGACGTTAGTTTAGGCGGTCGAAAGCATTCACGTCTTGGTTTTGACTAAATCGATCACAAAGTCGGTCAACAAAAGTCAATGATCTTGTGTTATCGTTTCGTTTTCTTCATTAAAAACACTAAAAATAGTTTATCGTTGGTTAAATATCAAGATTTAACAAAGGGTTTCGATGACTATCAGACTATCGATGACAAATTTAAAACATTGTCATGTTCAGCGGTTTATCTCGCTCGTTGCTAGACTAAAAATGGTCAAATGAACAAATTTATCTTTTTTTTTTTTTGGTCACGTATGAACAAATATATCTATAAGCTTTTGTATATACACAAACCCTTTTTCACACTCACAAACATATATGTAAACACACACCTCTCTATTTATGGAAGTGAAGTGATCAACCAACCACAATTATTGTATAATTCAATTGTGTGAAAGTGATATTTTATTATTTTCTTTAAGAATTATATAAGAAAAGCAAATAGAAAGTGAATGAGGAATTGATGAAGAAGCACATGCGACGACTAGGGCAGTAGTGAATATGTTCAAATTGCATTCATGGCTGTTTGTGTTGTGTCGGTCCACGCATGTCCCCCCTTTTTTTGATTATTTATGCATTTTTTCATATGAACATCGAACTGTCTTCGGACCAGACATTATGATCACTCCCATTCTTTTACATCATATTTTATATTTACATATTATTCATTTATGTAACCATTACAAATTCATGCTTTCTACCAAAAAATAAAACCCAACTTTACTTGTTTTCAGTTTGACACTCTGTATACGTTCAACTTTCTATATTCTTGGTGGATCTTGTTAAAAAATCCAAATTCTAAATACACATTGTTGGCATTTATTGTGAAGTAACAATCTATTTTTGGTAGAAACACTTTCTTCTAGTATGAAATTTACATGGAAATTAAAGTTTCAAAATTAGTATGATATTCTATTTAGAATGTTTCGAAGAAACAAATTGGCCAGTTTAAGTATTCCCATCTCATTATGCACATTCTCACCTGAGCCTCAAATCTGAGTATATTACTATCATTTTCAAATTGAATGACGTAATTGGATGAAGTAAAAACTAAAGGACAATGACCTATTGACATGTATACAGTTAGTTTATAATTTAAGATGAAAAAGATTTATTGTGATCATCAGGGGTAACTGGTAAGGGCCGTAATTGATATTTATTTAACTATTACTTTTGATAAACATGCGGATTAGACTTGACAAGTCACTTGATGTTAACTTTAGACTTATTGGATTAATGAGTAGGCCATAGCCAATTAGCCATTATTAGTTTGCATTTGTCAACATTCACACCTATCCCAGCTATTATTTATGTGTGTATTTTCTTATGTTTTGGTAATATTCCACGTTATAAACCACTTGGTAATTAATCTCGGTTTTGTTTCTTACTTAAATTTGTTTTATTATCCTTTTTCAAAAGATATTTATAAACCATATCGTGAAATGGTAATTAACTGGCATGTGAAACGAATCTGTCCAAATCAGCCAGTTTAATTAGCGGTTTATATTCGTTGACTAACTTGAAATGATAAAGAAACTATATTATCTATATAAAAAAACAACCATTTAATTAAATATAGAACAATACACATAATATTCAATAAGATATTTATGTTTCGGTCAATTCGAAGTTCGAACATAAATCAACATATTCATTTATTACAAACTTCAACAAAATTATAAAATTGTCAGTATAGGACCATGGTTTTGTTGGGCTAATTCTTTTAACATGTTGGACTCAATCTAGAGGTCAATTTTCTGAACAGACTAATTATTCATTCTAATCCGATCTTTATGGGTTAATCCGCAAATCTCAAACTATTTCTATCTTTATATTTGAAACAACACTCCAAAGAGGTTGTCTTTGGTCTACTCTTCGCACTCCCAAGAGAATTAGATTCGCCAAAAAAAAATACCAATAGTAAAATAGAGTTTACGGTTGAATATCTTTATTTCTCTTAATGTCAAATCTAATATGTGCTTTGATTCCGTGATGCGTCTCTTATCCACGACTTATTAGTCCATATTTCAACAAATAGGGTCCATTCTCATTATATCTCGTCCTTAATGTCTCATTCAGTGTTATCCACTTCCATCTATTATACACTGAGGGACCTTTTTCATATTTATATTCATATCTCTCTATCAATATTGATATAACAATAAATCTACAATCAGTTTTGAGTCTTTTGACACGTCTCTTCTCCTTATCTCTTAAACTATATATATCCACTGAGCATTATCTATATATCTTTATGATAATACATTAGACTTAAACATTTGGTATGATCACTATCCAAATTACCTTTCAACTCTATTTTCCGAATGCTTTACCAAGAAAACATTTGTTTCAGAATCAATTTCATGAACAAGAAGTAAAGCTAAAAGATAGAAAAAGACAAATATAAAATAATGGATACATTAAGATTTACACAATTTACAAACAAAAGTAAGGAACAAAAAAGTTAAAGGTAAAAAATAATGAAACAAAGTGTTCTTTTTTCTTTTGAATTTTAATCACATATTCTCCACACACAAAAACAAACCCCAATACCAAAACAAAGCAAAACACAACCACGTCTTGAGATTTCAAAATTACATAATAAATAACAAACTAAATTAATTAAATAAAATTTGTTCCCCCAAATAACAAAATAACATTTTTTTTTGCTTCATCCTTGGATTGGATTCCGGCACGTAACATATGGTCTCGGATTTTAGTTTCAGAGATCAGACCTTGGTTGAGTTTTGAACCTGTAGAGCACTTTCTTCTTCTTGGAAGTCTGGTTATCGATTGTGATCACAATCTTGCCCGGTTCACCCACCTTAAAAGAATCGGTTATCACCGGTTCATCGGTTGACCCAATCTTCCGGGTTTTAGAGACAATCACAGCATAGCTTCCCTCGGTTGTTGGCTCAAACTGAGCTCCGTAGCTCACGTCTGCACCCAAAACCCTAAGCTCCCATGAAAGCGTACAAGCCTGCCACAATTAACATATACCTTCTTAATCAACAACATTTTTACAACATGAACTTATTAGTAATCGAATTTTGAATGTATATACCTCAGAAGCAGGCAATTCAATGGTGTAGTTGGCTGCCGGTTTAACGATGGCTTCGGTTACGGTTTCTTCAGTGGTTGCAGGAACATCTTTGCTAAGTCCGCCGTATTTAACCGGGACTTGTTCAGGAGCTATGTATCTGTTTCAACCAACATATAAGCCTTAATGAGAAAAATGAAATAATATTTGAATTATTATGAAATGGTTAGAGTGAATTAATGGTTAATTACTTGAAAATAGTATCGGCAGATTTGGATGGACCAGCAAGGACCATCTTGCTCCTAGTCCTTGGTGATGTGATGATAGATCCGAATGTTTTGTAGTAAGGAATGTACCACCATGGGACATTGATGAACAGCTGCAAAAAAGTAAAACAATAATTTATTAATTAAAAAGGCAGGAGTATAAACCTATATATAAAATGAAATATGCAATTAAAAAGGAAATAATGTTTTTGTGTAGCAATTACGGCGTGACTAATAAAATTATATTATCTTTAATTACTTCTATAACGTAGTGGTTTGCGTTATCTAAATTCAAATCCGCATACTGCAATGTTGTAAGAAAAAAAAGTTACCTCTCTAGCGGCGAATTCGGGATAGTTGTCTTCAAATTGTTTAACAGCGCGTCTAATGAATTGCCACAACGCTCTCTTGCCAAGTCCTGGAGCGTTCCTAAAGTCACTGACGAACACAAACGAAGATTTGGCTTCGGGGTTGCTGAAATCAATAGCTCTCACACACTTCTCTTGTAGCTGAATCCTCCAGTTAAGGAACTTGTTAAGCTTCTCTTTGTCCGAGAAAAGCTCCTTGTTCTGAAACTCACCGTAAGAGCTGTAGATCACGACGTGTCCTTCTTTGTCAACACCGTGAGCAAACACCATCTTCTCGAACTCGCTCGCTTCTTCTCCTGATTCGACGAGCTCGTCGATTTTGTTTTCCTTACGCCATTGGACGGTGTTTTTCAGCATAGTTAAAGCTTCTTTGACCTTGAAGTCTCTTGCACGGAGGAATTTCGTGAGGATCACGTCGGATCTCTCGTCTTGGAGGAGTGGAACTCCCCAGATCGAGACTTCTTCCGGCTCCACTGGCTCTGCCTCAGCGACGGCCACGGTCTCTACCACGACTGGTGCGACGGCGGATTCAGGTGGTGAGACAGAGACGATCGATTCTTCGATTGCTTCAACAGTCTTGGTTCCATCTTCTTCAGCACTGGATGCTTTCTCGGTGGTTTCAGTGGCTGGTACCTCTGCTTTCTCTTCAGGTTTCTCCTCAGATTTGGTCTCTACCGGAGCAGCCTCTGATGATTTCTCCTCCGCCGCTGGAACCGCCGGTTTCTCTTCTTCAACCTTCACCTCAGTCGTCGTAGTCTCATCCTTCTTCTCCTCTGCTTTAGTTTCCTCCTCTGCTTTCTTCTCCTCGGGTTTATCTTCCTTAATCGGCGTCACCGGAGCAGTGAATTCACGTTTGTTTAAAGCCTCTCTCACAAGCTCCTTGAACTCCTCAAGTGCCTTCTTCTGAACTTCCTCAGCCGTTAAAACAACAACCTTCTCAGCTGCAGCAACTGTCTCTTCCTCCTTCACCGGAGCAGATTTCTCCGCTTCCGCCGCAGGGGTCTCTTTCTCCGGAGTCTCCTCCTTCTCCGGCACCGCCTTCTCATCCAAGGCAGGAGCAGCCACCTCCTTCTCCGGAACTGTAACCTCCTTATCAGTCATAGGTTTCTCCTCCGTGGCGACCACAACGGGGACGGCGACATCAGCTGATTTCTGCCCCTCCTCTTGAGCCATCTTTAAAAATTTCAAGAAAGAGAGAGAGAGAGAGAATTGGGAAAGTGAAAGAGAGAAATTGGGGTTTGTGAGGAGAGAGAAGAGGAGGAAGGGGAGGTTTTTATAACAAAAACAGAGGAATTTGGTAATGGAAGGCAAAAGGGAACACAGACTGGTCGGAGCTGTTTTGACAGCTCATTCGAACACCTCTTTCTCAGTGGGTCCTCTTTCTTTTCTCCCAACGGCCGTCTTTTGCTTCCACCAATTTTGTTTCGTTACAGTTTACACCTCTTTTTTAACTTCCTATTTTAACCATTTACCAAAATCACCATTACCTTATATGGTTTCGCCATAATTAACATTAGCTTAGTTACTATATCTATATATATATATCCCATAATCGAATATATTTTCATATTTATAACATATCTTCGATGATTCTCCTTGATTTGAAGATATTCTACCGCTTTTTCTTCTCATAGTCGTCAAGATTCTTTCTATGTGCATAATTAATGTTTCTTTAGTTATTAGTTAAAAGAAAATATCAAATCTTTACAATTAAAGAGAAAATATTCAAATTAGATACATAAAGCAATGGAAAAAAAAAGTGGAATCATCTGCGAATGGTAAAGAGAAAGGGGTGATAGCATGCTAGTCATGTTTTTAATAATTTTTTTATTTAAAAAGGTAAAGTGTGTTTCAAATCATGACACCATGTTATATCATCACAATCAGTAATAAACATACATTTGTTTCTTTAGTTTGTTACATGTTAGAAGATATTTTTTCTATTTATATCATACAGGATAATTTTATCATTCAGGAATAAGAAATCTAAAAGTATAATATTAATCTAAACCAATTAAAGTATACTTATAATATTAAAAAAAAAGAATTATAGAATTCGTGGAGTATATTAACTATTAACTATCCTTAATAACACTAATCTATAACCGCGTTCGATATGAATAGTCATATTCACAATTTTCAATGCTCTTAAGTCTTATCCATATCATTCTCCCAGTTATCCGAAAATTATAAATTTGGCGAGATAAATACTCGTTTGAAAAGAATATCTCAAATCATTTATAATTTTTATATAATATTTTAATTAATTAATTGGTCGATAATATTTGTAGTTGATAATAACTGACAGAAAATATATACTTGCTAATATGTCACCAAATTAGCGATTGTCACTATAGTTTTGTACATTCGTAGAAAACTTGACTGATATAAAACCGTCATGATTTTGAGGTGAATAATGTAGACGTTGTTTCTGTCAGCTTTGTCTAAAGATTTAACTGTAGTTACATAGTAACGAGTGATTAACCGAAGAAACATATCTGTCATTAATCAGTCGGGATATACAAATATCAGCGTAATATAATAATAACATGACTTTTTTTCTTTTGTGTGCAGTGTTATGTACAATGGATGCCAGTCCAAAATAAACATTTTATCCCCTTTCAAGTTGTTGACGTATAGAACGTTAGAACTTGTCTTATCTATATTTTAATATACCCAAGTTTTATTTGTGAAAACGAAGTCCTGAGATTTTCTTTCATGGTCCGAAAAGAATCACATGTACATGCATATATCATAATAAAATAAAATAAATATATCAACACCGAAAGTTTTTACTTATTTTGTGGTTTTTTAAAAGAGTGTATTGGTATTTAAAGAAACATATTTAATATGATAAATAACGATAACATGACAGTTTACATTTGAAAACTTTGATAATCTAATGACTGAATAGTTTTGATTTTAAAAAGTCTCACGGTACAACTCCGGTGTGTCATGTGTGTAGCACCTATATAGAGACCACTTCGCACGTAATGAAATCCCCAAATAATTGTATTTGGTCATCTATAAGGAGTATACTGGAGCCGTTGTTAATGCGTTGTTATAAGTAGTGTAACTTACAACTTATGGAGTATTGATTCTAAACTGATTGCCAAATCGGATATTAAGTGGAAGATTGCAATAGACTAGAGCTGTCAACCCTACGGTGGCATTTAACCAAATACAGTCATATAAGACAGTACTTAAAATTCGATCCATTCATCATGTCATATATTTTCTATTTTCTATTTGTCATCAGACGTTTTTCTGCCACCTAATATGAATTCATTTTACGTTCTAAAGACGAAATTATTTATATAATTGTATAAATATGTATCCACATATATTTTGATACATATTTGAAAAAAGTAAAGTTGGTACAATGGCGCCGGGACCCAAGAGTGATCCGTTAAAAACCCCTTCATCGGTTGCTTTTGTCAAAAGAAAAAAAAGAAAGAAAAGCTGTTTGGTTGGTTTTGTTCATCGCTGGTGCCATCTTATTATTACATTTTGCATCGTGTTTAGCTGTTTTCCCCTTTTTTTCCTTTCATAACCCACTTACTTATTTTATATACATTCTTAACAATGATTGATCGTAGTAAGCAGTATCCTAATTAAGAATTTATCATATTTATTTAGGTGGGGGCTAATAATAAAATTATTTTGAGGCTATTAGTTTTTTTTTTAGATGCTAAGATCATCGTATCTGACTTTTCTTATTATATCTACTCATATTGGGCATACTACAAATATATATATATATATATATATATATATCAATTTTATGTAGGAAGCACTTTTTTTATTGTGTAAGCAATCATGGAGACGCTAAAAAAATGGATTCTTTAAGTTAAAAACTAGGGGCAACAATGCAAATAGCCTAAAACCAATTTTTTTTTTTTTGGAGGAAAATTGCATGCATTCGACAATTATACGGTAAGTAATGGTTTCTATAATTTTTTGGACAATTGGTTTTTGGAAAAGACGAACGCTTCTTTGTCTAACGTGTTTGTGAACGAACACTTGCCGTTTTTACATAATAGAAAAAAATAAACGAAAAATGAAAACGAAACGAACACTTGCCGTTTTCACATCATATGGGTCTTTCGTATATCACATGATAAGACAACCTTTTTTTTTTTTTTTTTGTTAAAGAATGATGAGACAACTTGCTTGTTTCTCTTATCAAAACGATTAGTTAGTAATATTCGACTTCAAATTAACACGAGATATATGCAACAACGACTAAAACTAGATTAATTTTAGAGGTTGCTTTTAACTACAACACAAATCCAATATAAATTATATAAAATATGTACAGTATATTCTTTTTTTCCATGGTGAACTCACATCAACAGATGAAGACAGAACAAATCATATCAGGAGGTTGTCTTTTTCCTCCCTGCCAAACTACTTGTGTTGCTTTTTGTCCGATATGTGTAATTGATTACTTGGGTAATATGCCCACTAATATGCTCAAGCTCATTATGGAAATAACAAAGTCCAATTCAGCCCAGTCCAATTCAGCCCAGTTGTTATAGTGATGTGAGATTATGGAACTGTATATGCTCAGAACCTGCCTGATAATTTGATGACCACATGCAAAAAAAAAGGCCTAATTTTCACTAGAAAATAAATATTTAAAAATTTCTGCAAGTATGAGGTTCGAAACCGCTTGTGTTATCGCCTGGAAAAAAAAATTGTCTTTTTCCAAAATAAAATAAGTATGACATATAGTCTATTAGGTTGTGATGATAGTGTTATCGCAGTGTTACAGCTCTAGTTCAAAGTCGCATATGAAATTTTGTTAACAAAAAAAATACCTTTAAAAATAGGTGAAGGCTTTAACTCATAAGGGGTACTTTTTATTTTCCTTTTCAAATTTAAGGGATATCTATTGTCTGTTGTATGGATACAAAATTTACTACTACTAAAGCGTTAATCACCAAAGTATTATCACAAAACGTATAAATAATTATTTTGACATCAAATAGAAATAGTATTTTATATTCTAATATTGATCGAATTTAATTGAGTTATAAATTTGTTAAACTAATATACATGCCTTGGTCGATGTGGTGCATCTGTTCTATTTAAAATTTTCCAAAAATTACTCGGTGTAAGGTTTCTTTACCACTATAAATAAATAGTAACATTTCATTTATTCATCCGTCTCACTATTTCCATTCAACTTATTTCATGTCACTCAACGTAACATTATTCCTCAAGATCCGTAGAGGGTTTACTTTGGGCTGTTGTACACATACGACTTGGCGAAATAGACAATGGAAACAAAGGCCATGGAGCTGAGACAAGCAAGTAGCCAATAAAAGTAATGAAGATGTGCTTGGTTCAGGTTATTAGCGAACCAGCTCACTTGACCGGACTGGCTCGTAGCTTTCTCGATGACTGATACCATGAAGCTACTCAAGAAGTTTCCTATGCCGATTATGCTTAGGTATAGAGCCAGTCCCATGCTCCTAAGCTCTGGCGGGACTTGTCCGTAGAAAAACTCTTGCAAACCAACCATAGTGAAAACGTCAGAGACTCCAAAGAGAACATATTGTGGAATCAGCCAGCAAACGCTCATTGGGACCGTGGCTTTAGGCAAATCAACTAGGCCGTGATCTCGAGCGGTCTTGAGTCTTTTCATCTCGACCAAGGCAGCTGTTACCATTGAAAGAATTGAGAGGAAAATGCCGGTGGAAATTCTCTGAAGCATTGTGATTCCTGCTGGTTTGTGAGTGATTGATCGTGCAATTGGGACGAATAAACGGTCATAGATTGGGATGAAGACGAGAATTGCTAGGCTTATGAAGCATTGGAGTGTAGCTGCTGGGACTAAGAATGTTGATGAGATTGATCTGTCCATTGTAGATCCTTGCTTTGTGAAGAAAGTAGCAGATTGCGCATACACAATGCCAAACACTAAACTACACATCCAAATTGGAAGGAGACTCAACACAGCTTTTGCCTCCTCAACTTCAGATGAATTGCACGAAATCACCGCTCTGTCCAAGAATCTGCAGTTGCCAAAGATTGTATGTATTATGTTACTTGCATTTTTTCTTTCTCTAAACTTGTGAGGCAAACAAGTCACATTTGTTTCAAATACAAATACTCTTGTAAGACTTTTTGAAATACAACCAGTTAAAGTAAGAGCTCTTGGCCTTGGACTCTTCAGGGTCTTTTTCATCAAACTGATCTGCTCCGAAAGCTCTAAGACATACCTTGAAACCTCCTTCGCCCAACGCAATTAGATAGAGAGCACAAAAGAAGACTATTACTTTGACCTGAGAAACGCTCGAGACATGTGTTTCTTGATCTTTACAGAGAGAAGGAATAGTCGCTGAAAACGTAAGCAGCCCAAGTCCCTAAAATTCAAGATCATAGAAAATAAAAAATATTAGAGATTTTTATGAATTATGAGCTTCCAACTCAAAACCAATTAGTAGTCACTTTGTAGTCACTGCACTTGAACAATCATGGAACTAGCAATGATGAAGTTATAGCAATCCCAAAAAATTAATAGAGATTTTTAAGAATTATGAACTTCCAACTCAAAACCAGTTAGCAATGATGAAGCTAGTGTAGGGGAGAAAAGAGGAAGCTCTGAGCTTAATTATTACCAAGATATAGAAAGAGGAGGTTAAGAGGATGGTACGGAAACGACCGAGAAACGAGTCGGCGATAGAACCCCATATCAGAGGCAAAAAAGCCGCTGTTCCGAGCCAGATGTTGACGTTTGAAGCTGCAACCGCCGTTGACTCTTCTAACGGTCCGGTGAAGTAGGTTATCAGATTTGAGGCTACCCCGAAGTAGGCGAATTTCTCCGCCACTTCCGCACCTGCCGGAATATTCCCTTTTTTTTTTTAGTTGGCGGGGAGATTTGAGTACGTGGGATAAAAAAAGTTCAAGACTTACCAATGGTGAAGCCAGAAGATCTCCATCCACCAGAGGCGGATCTGATGGATGGCTTGCCTCGAAAATCGACGGAGCACTCGACAATACCGTTTGAAACTGTAGTTCCAGTCTCACTATCGGCGGTGGACATCGACATTGCGCGTTGTAATATTGTGTCAGAGTTGATGATCTAGGTTATATACTTATATATATAGTTGGTACATCACAATGACCAAAATCTAGTCTAGGTTCATATTATAATCTGTCAGAGTTTAACACGTGAGTCACGACGAGAAAGCTATTGATTGGTCCTTTTGATATATGTGACGCTAGAAAAAAGTCGTCGGTGATAGGAATGACGCCGTATTGAAGTGGTTGGGATCAACGAGAGTAAATTGTCAGTGTCCGGTGGTTAGTAGAATTCAATTATGATGATACGGTCGCTCACCATGCATGTCTGGTCCAAAGGAGTTATTCAAGTTTTATCGCTGACGTCAGATGCTTGTCATCTTCGCATTTTATTATAGATCCATATAGAAATTTGAAAACTAAAATTTCTTTGGCTCAAGGCATTGTAGACTTATTGAATCCTTTTTTGGGTTGGCTACTGGCAAATTAATAGATAATCTTGTTTTGTTTGTAGCGGTTTGATTAACTATTCCTTGGATTTTTATCCTCCGAATATTCCTACTTGTTCCGATTTTTTTAAATTTAAAATAAATTTTCTTACCTCTTCTATTAACTACAAAAACTTTCTATATGGATTTATATCCGAAATCTTTTTTAAAAATCAAAATTTGTCAATTGTTATAATGTAATACTTAAACTTTCTACTAAAGTAATAGACTTTTCTAGTAAAGTACCTTTTTCATTTATTATTATTATAAAGTAATATAAGTTTTTAATAAATTTTGAAAAATTGATGTACGGACAACGCTGTATTAATATGTCATCATGCCACGTGTGGTTAACTAATATGTCACCGATTTTGAAGATTACACAAGAGTAAAGTGATGATTGGTTGGGCTGTAGGAGTTATCTACAACCTCAATTTTTTCTACACCTTAAAAAATATACCAATCATGCTGTACTTTAGTTTTAGAACTTACAGCTTAAAAAAGACATCTGTGTAGAAACGATAATTCCTAAAGCTCTATTTTCTTTGCTGTGGGGACCAAAGGCTGTAGAAAATATTCAATTGTTTTTCTAGCTTTCTCACTTTTCCAAGTACAATTTTGATTACCAATTTTTATTTTCCTTTGTAAATTATAATATGTATATACATACATGGTAATTGAATAGAAGTTTTTATAGAATTTGATATTTATTGGCCCAAAAATTAGAAAAATAGAATTTTTTATAGGTTTTAGGAAATAGGTATTTGTTGGAATAGAAAGATGACGATTTTACCCTTCTCTTTAGTTGATGGTGTTGATAACCTATTGTTTTCTTCGCCGCGATAGATTTTCCAACACGACAGTCTTTGCTTCTCACCGCCGCACTTGCTTTATTAATGTCGTCTCCCTCTACTCTATCAATTCTATCAGCCATTACTTTCAGTTCTATCAATATCGTCTCTTTCGCCTATGACTCAAAATACGTTTCCACCATTAATCTCCTCCGATGAACCCAATAAATTCAATTAAACGAGTTTTGATTGAAGGAATCTAAATCCTAAGGGGATGATGTTTAGAGAACCCAAGAGCTCTAATCTTAGACACATTGAATCAATAAATCTTCAATTCATCTATAACACGGATCGAGTTATTATCGACGGAGCTCATCATCGTTGTCACCGTTTGTAAAACAGGAGATTGAAAATAGAAATCACTTTCAAAGGATGGTGATTTGGGTTTCAAACTGCAGCTTTCATTGGAGTTTCGGAATCGGATAACGTTTGTCCGAATTAATGTTTTGAAATTTTGCTGCAACTCTCGCGAAATGTTAAATCATTTTTGTCTTAGATAAGAAATGCTCAATTACGTAAGGCCAAACAAAAAGTCTCAAATGGACAATGATTGTAGGAAATAATGTCATTCCCATAATTGATTCTAATTGAATAACAAGCTCACATACATTGATGTTTCTTCACGTAATTTTTTTTAAAAAATATGTACAAAAGAAAAATAAAATAATATGTATATATAGTTTAGATATACATATAAATTTTCTCTTTTCCATACATATACATACATATTTTTTAACTATTGTATATCAGTTTAATAATAATTATGGCTTATTTAAAAGAAAGTTTCTGTTATGAATAATATTGTATACTATGTGGATGTCCATTATATAGCCCATTAGCATATTCTAAAAGGTTTTAGATGACTTTATCTCTAAAGCTAAACCCTAATATTGTATTATATATATATATATATATGTTGTATCTTATGAATAGATCAATAACAAGAGAGCAATATCCTAATCTCTTTTGTTCATAACACGTTATCAGCACAAACCCTAGCTGACTGAGCAAACATAATCCTTAGCCATCAAGATAAGTTTTCTGTTCATATTTGTTTCTGTACGATTTATGCACGGGTTATCTGTTATCAATTTTGTCTGTATTCTGTACGATTTATGCACGGATTATCTGTTATCAATTATACTGTATTTTGTATGATTTATGCACAAATTATCTGTTATCAATTCTACTATATTTTTGTACGATTTATGCACATATAATCTGTTATCAATTCTGCTGTATTTTTGTTCGATTTATGCACGAATTATCTTCTGTTAATGTTGATATGTGTTTATTTGAACCGATTTATGCACAGATTATATGTTGTTGATTCTGGATTGTTTTATGCATTATATCGCATGAACCCAATTTTCGCACGAATTATCTGAACCCGAATTTCGCACAAACTATCTGAACCCGAATTTCGCACGAATTATCTGCACCTGATTGTTTCTTAACAAATCTGTTTCACCTGTGTTCTGCACATATAAGTTAATTGATTATCAATAATACCCCTTGATTGTAATTGTTGTTTTCATATAATTGTCTAATACTTAATATATTCATAATTATTCTTACTTTATTATGAATTGCTAAACGTTTTTATTGTTTTTGAAACGAATGATTTGGTATGGACAACTAAGCAAATAATTTTCATCACGGATTTCATCTCTGTTTTGGATCTCTTACGATGATCTCTCCGATTGAAAGATAAGTACTCTTTCATATTTTTATAAAATAAAGATTTGATGCTTCTTTGAAAAAGGATTAGTAAAACTTTAATTGTTGGTGTGCCGTTAGTTTAAATTTCGTAGAAAATTTTGAATTTGAACATGAAAATTGTTTTACCAAAAAACTGCACGAATATTTTGGTTAAAATATCTGTAGTGTTTTTCTGTGATTGAATTGAATTTTGTTTTATGGTTTAACCCTAATTTTGCACGAAATCGTTTTACCCGAATCTTGCACAGTTTTACTTTATCCTATTTTAGTTATGTGAAACCCGATTTTTGCACAGAAACGATTTTTGCACAGACATGATTCCAACCCGGATTTTGCACAGAACAGTTTATTCTGATTTGTCATAAACATAATTTTAAATTAAAACTATATTGTTGTTTGCTGAATGTTTGTTTTCGATCATATACGAAATTATATACATACTTGTCAATTGACCTCGTTTGGTGAAATATATTGATTGATTGAGAATTTAGTGACATGGTTAAGTTCAATCATATTTATTTATGCACGAGTGTTGCACGAATTATCTGTTGCTCTGTGTTTTCACATGATTGTTGCACGAATGATATACCATTGTTAATTATGCACTGTCTCTTTGTACTATCTCTGCACGTATTACCTGTTGTTAACACTGAATTGTTTATGTAACTTTTCCGTACAAACCCGAATATCGCACGGATTATATGGATTGTACTATACTAAAATTATAAAGATAAGTGATATGGTAAACCAGAAGTTTATCGATTATTTGTCATGACCGGTTAAGCTATTTTTCGTTATATATTGATGCGAAGGAAAATAAAAAAAAAAATCAAAATTTATGTTGAACGAGAAGATTCTTCTTAATACTACGACTTTCATCATCCCAACATAATTTGGATATCAATTTTCTGGTATACGTATACAAAGGGATATTTGTGGACTGATCACCCACTTATATACTTTTGTTATCAACTTGTAACCTGATGTTTCGAGGATACTTGATAATGTTGATGAAATCGTCTCGCATTAAGCCAATAAGTAATTATGAGTTCTCCTCATTATAAGTGGTTTTGGGTCAGAAACCAAATATTTTCATCTAAAAATTATTGATGTGTTATAAACGTTAGCGTTACTCTACCACAACGCTTAGAGATGGAACCTCAGAAGAGGGGGAGAAGATAAACAGCTGGAGAAGGATATTAGTTGGAACGAATTATCTTGATCCTCGTATTCAAGAATGTGAAATAGAAGTCCAAAAGAGAATTCATCTAGAAAATCAGTTGCTAGACGTATGAACTGACCCGAACAAAGTGATAAAGTCTTACCAGCTTTGCTCCAATTAAATTAATGTCCTAGAAGGATAAGATCAATATGAAGCGTGATAGACTTATTGGTTCCAAAGATAAGCAACCTCGAAAAAAGAGCAGAAATTAATAATGGCACCGAGGAAGCAAAGAATATCTCTAGAAGAGAAGATATGAGAAACAAAAAGAGATTCACCCCTGAAAATGAAAACAGATCTCAACAAGTTGAGTCATGTCTAAAATAAAAGAGAACCAAAAGCAAATTGACGTCGTATTGCATTCAATGAAGCAGTTGATGATGTGGAAAAATTGAGGATCAAATACCGCGATTGAATAAGATAAAATATTGTAAAATGTACACAAAAAAATGATTGGCCAGTCATGAAAAGAAAATAGGAAAAATTATTTTGGACCAGTAGTCTATATACCTGAAAGTGTAAAACCAGTGGAGATAAATGAGTTTTTGTGTGAGAGGAGAATGTGGTGGATACAAGATTCTCACAGAGACGTGAAGTTAATATGATGTGGTGGATACAATTAGTGTGGCAATATGAAAAAGACTTCATTTACGTGTTGATTGTAGTCACATCTTATGTATATAAGGCACTAGATAATGACATTTGAGTAAAAATCCCAGAAGGAATTAAACTGCACGAAGCAACAAATACTAGTTCTCGAGAACATTACAATATATATATGAAATTAAATCGATATTGTTATGAAGTGAAACAATCAGGACATATGTAAGATAGTCGTCTTATTTGGTACTTGTCAAAAAAAGACTATAAGAATAAGTGTAAAGTATGTTGATGATTTAAATATTATCGGATCTCCTGTAGAGATTTCACATACCATGAATATATGGAAAAATAATTTAAGATAAAATATTTCTCCTAAAAAATGCAGAAATCTGATTGTGCATACAGAACCGAATTCTGTTTGGATTTTTATTATATCTGAATTTTGCACGGATCTTATTATACCCGAAATCTGCACGGATATGGATATCGTCGACTTTGTATATGTCAGATATTTCATGAAGTTTCTTGGTATTACAAATTGAACATCTACTAAAAGAGATGTTATCTCAAAATCTTTGTAGGATTTTACAGAGAAAATACTCTAGAAGTATCATACAAGGAAGGAAAGTCAAATGAGTAAGTTTTATAAAGAGATCATGGATAACTCCTATGTACAACATAAATGTTTAGAAAATTGTATGTAAAGAAATTTTAGGCATGAAGTCTAAATATATCTAAGAAATAATATTCTATGTGAAACGAGATGTATGGACTGGAAGTTCACTGACCTGAGATAAGAGTTTGCTTACTAAAATTCTAATTATTATAATTTCTAAAAAGGATGATATATATGATCAGAATGCACATCCTGAAAATGATACTCGCAGAGGGAAAAATATGATTATGTGCGTGGTTGTACTCTTTTTCCCTTATCATAGTTTTTATCCCATTGAGTTTTTCTATGAAAGGTTTTTAACGAGACAACAAAGAACATACGAATGCTAGACACCTAAAGAGAAATGTTGTGATTCCAATGATGAAAGACTATCATTCTTTAAAGTCTTTATTATTCAAAGATAATGATCAAGATGAATCACTTACGAGACCAATGAACTGTAGAAGAATGGTGATGTACATGTCCAACAAATTTGTTCAAGTGAAGATTTGGTGAACCAATTTACTGAGGCGTTTCCAACCACCACTTTCAAGAAGTTACTTCATCAGATTGGATCGTGTCATCTCAAAGATTTCAAGTGATGTACTCATGAGAGAGAGTGGAAGCGCGCTGCAATCTTTTTCTCTTAACCATGGTTTTTCTCACAGGGTTTTTCTGGTAAAGTTTTTAACGAGGCAACATATCACGTGCGCATTTGAGACCATATTTTTATAATGATCATCAAATGGGGAGTGTTATGAATAATATTGTATACTATGTGAATGCCCATTATATGGCTCATTAGCATATTCTAGAAGATTCTAGATGACTTGATCTCTAAAGCTAAACCCTAATATTGTATCATATATATATATATATATATAATGTATCTTATGAATAGATAAATAACAAGAGAGCAATTTTCTAATCTCTTTTGTTCATAACAGTTTCTATAATTTTTATTTTTTGTTTACTAATACAAAACAATTTTTTTACTGGTAAAACAAAAATTACAAAAATATCTATCAATCAATTTTTATTATAAATATTATATTTATCAAGCATTTTTTATTTTTAAATACATAGAACACAAATCTACAACAATAAAAATCTACAAATACAACTAATAGAGCCATAGCAAAAACTTTTACAGCCAACACACGTACAACACAAATTTTACAACAAATAATTTACAGCTATAGCTCAACCAATCACTCTGTAAATTGAGTTAATTTCAGGTTCAGGCGCGTGGTAGAGTTTTGTGTGAGAAACATTTTTCGGGCAAGCTTTATCCGAGAAACATCTCTCATTTTAATGTTTTTTTTATCACATTCACATGGTAGGATTAAGCGGGGTTGTTCTCTTCTTTGTATGAGATTATCTCTATTCTCTACACTCTTTAATGATAAAATCTACTTTGTTAAGCACAAGTTTTAATTCAAATAAAATACCGTAAGTGCATAGTAATAATCACAATAGTATTTAGGGATCGAATCCACAAAGACCAATCGAACTCAACACACGATATACTATATAGATCTAAATTAAACTAAAATAAAACAAAGAGCCACAGAGACTCATATTTTGCAAAATTATAAATAAAGTTCAAAGTAATCAAGTAAATAGAACATTTAGTCTAGGGAAATCATTAGAGAATTCATGTAAAAGCATGTAAATAAATTATAGGAAGTATTAAGATTCGTTTTTGAACTTGAATTACTAATGTAAAATTATTCTGCTCTCGCACGTAATAATTATCTATGAAAGATATTTTCTAAAGATTAAACTCTCGTTTGTTTCAGAGAATTCTAACAAGCATTGAGATCCTAACTCAATCAATTCACAAAGCACAGTAACATCAATTGTTGGTTGGCTAAAGAAGCTTTATCCATCTAATGATAGATCCATCGATTCAACACCACTTTTGATGGCTTGATGAATTCGATTATAGGCATAAGTTAAACTGGCCTAATTCAACTCAAACAATAAGTACAATCATACATAGAGAACAATAAGAACAATCCCATAAAGAAAATAACATGCAATTTATATAAACATCCCTTTTGAAATCCCAAAACTTAATGATAGGACTACTTACACATGACCAATGTACACACGATCACAGTAGATCTAAGGATTAGAGGTTTGAATAGGGATTTGCAAAAGGTTTAGAGAAATCTCTTAAACAAAACTATGAAAAGTAAGAACAATCTTAAGAAGTAGAAAATTTCATAAAAACGTTGTTCCTTTGTGGCTATAGTACATAAACTATTTATATACAAAGAGTCGGAGCCCTAGAATTGAGAAAAATAAAAATTTATAAAAACCAAACTGATCGATGTAGAAACATAACCGATCGGTATACAACATCTTCGGTACCAACTGGTGTAAAAATGTATCCGGTCGATCTTTGTCTTCAACCTTTTTTTTTCTCTTGACGCTTTTTGTTCCATTTTTTTTTCAAAACTCTTCTCTTTACTCCACCAACAGGTTCAAAAACCTATAAAGACTTAAAAACATTGAAAACTAACTTGTTCTCGACAAAAAAACTCAAGAGTCGATATTAAAATGACTCTTAAAACTGACAAAAATAAAAGTTATCATACTTTTTGCTATATATATATTTTTAATAATATAATTGAGTTAACAAAAACAAAAAATAATTTTCGTCATGTTAATTTTATTGATTTCCATTTGATTTTATTTCTCCTAGTACATTTTAATGATATTTTATGAATTTATTACAAGTGATTCGTATGCAAAATCCTGACTGGTGCAGTTTTGAAAACACTGTAGTTAGTAAATGGACTTAGTTGGTCATCCATATCAGAAATGGGAAAAGCCCAATTCATTTAAAAAGACTGATTGACTATACAACGTTTTTAGAAGGTGTTTGGTCTATTGTAGACATACGACTTAGCGAACCACAAGTAGGAGGCTAAACCAATGGAGCTAAGACAAGCGAGTAGCCAGTAGAAATAATCTAGATGAGCCTGGTTTAAGTCGTTATCAAACCAGCTCGTTTGACCAGACTGGCTCGTGACTTTGTCAATGATTGATATCATGAAGCTACTTAGAAAGTTGCCGACCCCGTATATGCTTAGATTTAGGGCCATACCAACACTTCTAAGCTCAGTAGGGACTTGGTCGTAGAAGAACTCTTGCAACCCCACCATGAATACGTCCGAGACTCCATAGATAACGTATTGGGGAACCAACCACCACACGCTCATCAGTATTGTGACGTCATCCCTAGCGGTTTGGAGCCTTGTGGTCTCGACCATGGCGGCTACTACCATAGCAAGAATGGAGAGAAACATGCCTATGCCAATCCTTTGGAGCATTGTGATTCCTGATGGGTTTTGAGTGAAAGATCTTGCCACTGGGACGAGTAGACGGTCGTAAAGTGGGATGAAAATGACCATTGTAAGGCTTATAAAGCATTGGAGAGTAGCTGCAGGGACTAAAAGACCTGGTAACATTAACCTGTCCATTTTGGCTCCTTGCTTTGTGAAGAAAGTATGGGATTGTGCACATACAATGGCGTATACTAAGCAAGTCATCCATATGGGAACAAGCTTAAGCACCGCTTTTGCTTCTTTAATTTCAGCCAAACTACAAGAAATCGCTGCCTTGTCGAGGAATCTGCCATAGTACATATATATAGAGAAACCAAGATGGTATAAGCACAATTGTGGCCTCAAAGACTATAAAGAAAAGTAACATTTCTCTGTAATGCTACCTGAATTGCTTGGAACTCTGGTCAGCGAGGAGAAGAAGGGTTTCGTTTGGGTTATATATATCTAAATCTTGTTGTCTTCTGTTCTTTAAGGCCTCCATGAAAACACGACTGATTCTAGCAAAAGGGTTTTTCTTTCCTTTTCTTGCAATGCCAAAGCGGTAAGTCTTAGTTCCAAGGAGGAAGAGAAACAGAGCAAGTAGCATGGAAACACTTGGAAGACCAAATCCTAAGAACCAACTTAGGTACTCTTGAATGTAGCTGGAGACCAAACGAGTGGTCAATATGCTAACACAACTTCCAAACATCAACCAGTTAAAGTAAGAACTCTTGGCTTTTGCCTCTTTTAAGTCATTTCCATCGAATTGATCAGCTCCAAATACCTTGATACACGGTTTGTAACCTCCTTGTCCTATTGCTATAAGATACAGAGAGCAGAAGAAGAGAATCACTTGGAGTTGATTCGAATCTTTAGTGTTAGAAGAAGTCATGGCTGAAAAAGACAGCAACCCAAGTCCCTGTTTGTTACATTAAATCATCTTAAGAAACAATAATGACAGATTTTAGTAGAGTCAATGTTTGAGAGGAAATGGTTATATACCAAGATATAGAGAGAAGACCCGATTAGGATGGTACGGAAACGGCCGAGAAACGAGTCAGCGATAAAGCCCCATAAAAGAGGCAGAAACGACACCGTTCCATTCCAGGCGTTGACATTCGCCGCAGCTGCAGCTGTTGACTCTCCCAATGGTCCGGTCAAGTACGTTATGAGGTTCGATGAAATCCCGTAAAAGGCGAACTGCTCCGCCATTTCGACACCTACAAACAAAGAGAACGACGCGGAATCTCTCTAACAGTTTGATGAAGCTAATTTGGTGAGAGTGATCAAACTTACTAACCGATGATAAGCCTCGCCGACTTCCATCCTCCAGAGGATGATCTGACGGCTGGTTTGTCCGTGGAACTCTCAGTGGTAACCAGAGGGAGAGTACTTTCGAGCTCATTGCAGGCGATCACCATCGGTTTTTTGTCTTTAAAAAATGCTTTATGAACAAGAAGATAATAATTGAGTAGTTAACTCGGCAGCATATGTGCTTTGTTTTATCGATTATAAATATTATAATGTGGCTGGAGCCTGGAGTAGGTGTGCTTATCATTGTTATTCGATTCCATTTTGAAGTTTATGTGCACTCGCGTGGTTTAGAGATTTAATTAGATCTCAATAGATATAACTAATACAAAGATGAGATCCGGTTCAAGATATTTGCTTTAGAAAACATGTTAGTGATTTAACATTAAAATAAGTAAAATACATGTTTCATTTGATAAGAGAAATATTTTGGTTTCAAAATTTATATCATTAATTGGGCGTTGGTTCCTGTAGGTACGATTAAGATTTCAATCTAGTGGTTTAAGTCCTAATTTATGACTAATCCAATTCCTTGACATCAGCTATTATAAAAACTTTGTGAAGATGCCACATAAGCAAATCAAATTCCACGTGTATCTCCATCTTGCTACAAAGCGTTCTCACTGGTTTACGATCCATCTCCTCCATCTATCTTTCATTACAGTGTCAAAGTTCTTCATCACTAATCGTGAACATTGTTAGAAATTCTGATTTCTTTTGGTTTTCTAGGGTTTTCATCACTTCCAATCTTGTTTCCTTTCAAATCGAAAACCGATGGCGTCCCTCTAACCTGACAGAGGCCAAGGAGAAGCAGTTTGTACATCGCAAGGAAGGAAATCTGGGAACCTTAACCTATGGCAAATAACTTATCAGATCTACAGGTAGCTTTCGTGGTCAGCTCAGTGAGTAGAGCCTTTGTCTTTGCATTGAACGACGTCGGATCGCTTACTCTCTTCGTGCTGTACATATAGAACTTGTCTCGCGATGCCTTGTCACTCTACAACGACCAAATCATAAATCACATCAACGACACGCTTCATTAACTTTTTAAAATACAACCATTCTCGGTATGTCTTCTTAATTACGAGATTATGAAAAATTTATTCTTCTCTGTTGAAGGGTTTCAACGTCTTTAGTGGTGGCTAGCTTATATTACCTTAGAATCCAGTTGTTATATGGTGACCGATCACACACCAATATAATTATTTTTAGGGCTTTTATTGTTAGGTAATCGACGATAGGATTTTTGTTTGAAAGCATGGTTAATTCATATATTCATGCGAAATGGAGAATTGGAGATATTGGTTCAATCATTTCAACGCAGAAGAGTGAGAATTTTCCTATATTATATACATCTTTTTAAACCCAAAATATAATCTTGGAAAATTAAGATTCCAAGGAAGAGGATTTATGTTGCAGAGACTCACCATTATGTGAGATTTGTGGTTGAATAGACCATCATACGAAGGCAACTCTAGAGGAACAAGTAACAGACCAGAAAATTGGCAAAAAGAAAAGAGAAAATGAGGGAACTAGAAAATATAGAAAATTGGGGTCACATGATACTGTGAGGGAAGCAAAGAAGAACATATGTTGGTCTCAAAAACTCAAATGTGTTGACAAGAATTGTGAGTAACCATGGCTTCCTTCACACGGTTAGTTTCATGAAGCTCTGTATGCGTTGACTACGAAGATGATGATTAATATTAAGCATTATTTGCAGAAACTCGAGAGCGTTTATTTGCAAAATTGCCCAATCAGGTGAAGAAAACTCGAAGATGTTGAGTGAGAGATTGTTGCCACAATAGGAAAAGCAAGAGCAGAAATGGAGTCCACAGACGAGCCCACCGAAGAAGAGAAAGACGCACCCGTCTCGAAAACTAAAAGCACCCTACTTATGTCCACGTTTTAATGGTCCTCCTTTTGCTACGTTTTGCCTGTTTTCAACCAATTAATCAATATTCCTAAACTCCACATCTAACCATATATCGTAACAGAGGCGGGACTAATTGCTCTCCAACATTTCTACCTTTTATAAATCTAGATTTGTGGAGACCATAACGCCTGCAATGTCAGGATATGCATACCACTCCCAGTGGCATATGATCCAGCTCTCTAAATTCTTCACTTAAGGTACATGTCTAACTTTTCTCTTCCCATGTCTTTTACTTTTTAAAACGGAAGACAAAATATATTGTTTCGAATGATTGTAAAGTTTCATTTGATACTACTATTACCATACTCTTGTGTCCTTTTCTCTTATCCATGTTCTCTAAGTAATTATTTTTCCATTTGATGGATAAAGAGTTGCATTCGGTACTGTGACTTATGTTTGCTATATCCTCATACACTGAATTTAGTGGAACAGTGTTTATCATACCTGATATACTGGCGCTGGCATCAAATGGCTCAACGCTTTATAGGAGTTATAGTTCTTTGTAATAGCTTTATCACAAAATCTGTGTAGGTGTGTCAGCTATAGCAACTTTCAACCAAAGTTATAATCTGAAAGATTAGTGATTTCTCAAATTTCAAGTGTAGTGATTTCTCGAAATTCCAATGTTTTTGTTTATAAAATTTTAATGGTAGTTGGAAATCTGACACGAGAAACTATTATGTTGATTCTAACAAAGATGATCAGCAGCAGTTCACGGTGAGACTTAAAAACACTTTTTTTTTCTTCAAATCCTCAGGGTCCAGCAACTCAAGGATTGACCTTTCTACAATCTAATTATCTTCTCAAAGTCTGTGTTTTGTTATAGATAGGTAATCTCTGGGACAAGGCTTGGATTTTCTGTCTTAATACTCATTACAAATATAAACTATGGGTTTTATCTTGCATATGGTGTGTCCGGTTGTTTTAAACTCTCTATCCAAACAGACGTGTCTACACCATTTCTTAACATCTCGGCTTCAGATATTTCTAAGGGAGTTATATGTATTTTGTTTTGTTTCACTTGAAACTTTGAGTTCAATCATTCTCTCTCAGGGAATTTTACCCTCATCATCATATAAGTCTTTTTTACCCTCACCATATTGTGAACGTACTAATGAGAAAAATAACAGGTATAAATTGATGGTTCATAAGAATTAGATCAAAGAAAGAAGGGTTATACATCTAATGAAGACTGCTATGTTTTACATGCATATCCCAATTTAAGAGTAATCAATGTTTTCTTCAAAGAGCTGCATATTAATCTTGATCTTACGTGCAATTCGTATGGTGACAGATATAATAACATCTAATTTTCGCTAACAAATAAAATTTCCTTCATGTATCCCATATATAAGATTAATATTCACGAAATCATTACTTAAAGTGTTATATAATAATATAGGAAAAAATTCCAGCTTTTAAATTGTGAAGTTCCACTTACCAATTTCTTAAGCCACTGCCATCATATACATACTCTCATAGATACCAAAGACATTGGATCCTTCACTAATTTACTTGACAGTACTTGAAGAACCAAATTCTAACCATCAAATCTCCCTATTCTACCATTACCCTAAAGACCTATACATTATATATACTCACACATGATTATGGAAGAAATTACAGTGAGAAATGCAAAAGAGATGTAAGAAAAAAAAAAAGCATAAGAAAATATGGAATTACAAAAGAAAAATGAAGTTTAAAAGGATTCAAGAACAAATGTTCAGATCCGTTTTTAGAACTTAGAACAACCAAACTTAGGATACAAATATGTTAAAAATGCTCAAATAGGGGTTTTGGCCCGAGTCGGGTCGGTTTTGGTACATTATATTGCTCATCTTCATATCTTCATAACTTGTTAACCGTAGCTCCAAGTCCACTTTTTTTTCTAAAGCAAATTCCTTATTTTTTATGCTCTTCAATCTAATCCAGATGGTTTCTCAAATGGTTGAGCTTTGCTCGGCACTTTTCATGAATCTTATAGTAAATCTTCAAACCCAATCCGATTCAACCAAAATATTTTGTAATCCAAAGATTCATTTTGCCTCTTTAGCTTCATTTTGCCCATTTTGTACCTAAATCAACATCAAATGCAATCCTAGGACTCTAAATGCATAATTATCCAAAACTACATGATAACTGCATACTTATAGGTAATAATAGTGATTTAAGACCCAAAAACTAGTAAGAGAAATGGCTTAAGAACACCAAAATATTACCACATCATCACTCAAGCCAAGTCGGCTCCATTGGATGAATAGATTATAAAACATTCTTTTCGAATGTAAAATTTTCCTTAAAAATTTCAAATTTATTTAACATAAATCTTATCAAAATAAGCTTTTGATTTTATCACAAATCAATTTTGCTCATCTATCTGTAGTTACTTTTTTTTATATATAGCAATAGAGCATTATCATATTATAATAATGTTTTACATGATTGATTTCTTAAGACTAGTTGTTATTCAATAAAAATAACTCCAAATAAGACCTACTATACATGCAGAAGTTTTTCAATTCATAAATGATAGTAAGTAAATTCCGATAGACAGTAGTTTGTTGTGAAATCCATTTCAAATTTTCAGAAATGGAAAAAGCCCAATGTAGTTGGCAGAAGTGAGAAAACTAAGCTCTAGAAAGTGTTTGGTTTGTTGTAGACATACGACTTGGCGAACCACGAGTAGGAAGCTAAACCAATGAAGCTGAGACAAGCCAATAGCCAGTAGAAGTAATCTAGATGAGCCTGGTTCATGTCGTTATCGAACCAACTCGTTTGACCAGACAGCCTCGTGATTTTATCGATGACTGATATCATGAAGCTGCTTAGAAAATTTCCAACCCCGTATATGCTTAGATTCAGAGCCATACCAACGCTCCTAAGCTCACTAGGGACTTGGTCATAGAAGAACTCTTGCAAACCTACCATTGTGAACACGTCGGAGACTCCATAGATAATGTACTGTGGAACAAGCCACCACACGCTCATCAGTATTGTGACGTCATGCCGAGCGGTTTGGAGCCTTTTGGTCTCGATCAAGGCGGCTACTACCATAGCAAGAATGGAGAGGAAAATCCCTGTGCCAATCCTTTGTAGCATTGTGATCCCTGATGAGTTTTGAGTGAAGGACCTTGCGAATGGGACTAGGAAACGGTCGTAGATTGGGATGAAAACGACTACTGAGAGGTTTATGAAACTTTGAAGTGTAGCTGCAGGGACTAAGAGTCCTGGTGAGATTGACCTGTCCATTGTGGCTCCTTGCTTTGTAAAGAAAGTAGGGGCTTGTGCATATACAATGGCGTAGACTAGGCAAGTTATCCATATGGGAATAAGCCTAAGAACCGCCTTTGCTTCTTCAATTTCAGCCAATTCACATGAAATCGCTGCCCTGTCTAGGAATCTGCATAGTCCAAGAGAAAGAAACTATAATTATTATTTTTCTATAACTTTTCATATAAAAATCAATTGGTACATTATTAATCTAGATGGAATAAAATACATTTCCTCTATCATATATTAGAGCATATTTTTCTTACATATATATCGAACGTGGATGTTCTAATAGAAACCAAGATGGTATGAACACGAAGATTCTCAAAAGAACATCTCTGTTAATTACGTTACCTGAACTGTTTGGAACTCTGGTGAGCCAGGAGAAGGAGAGTCTCGTTCGCGTTAGCTATATCTAAATCGGGTTGTCTTCTGTTCTTTAAAGCCTCCATGAAAACACGACTGATTCTAGCAAAAGGGTTTTTCTTTCCTCTTCTCTCAGTACTAAAACGGTAAGAGGTAGTTCCAAGGAGGAAGAGAAACAGAGCAAGCAACATGGAAACACTTGGAATACCAAACCCTAGTGACCAGCTTAGGTTCTCTTGAATGTAAGTAGAGACCAAACGAGTCGTCAATATGCTAATGCAGTTTCCAAACATCAACCAGTTGAAGAAAGAACTCTTGGCTTTCGCCACTTTTTGATCATTCCCGTCGAATTAATCCGCTCCAAATACCTTAATACACGGTTTGTAACCGCCTTTTCCTATTGCTACAAGATACAGAGAGCAGAAGAAGAGACTCACTTGGAGCTGAGTCGATTCTTTGTAGCGAGAAGAAGTCATGGCTGAAAAAGACAGCAACCCAAGTCCCAGTTTGTTTTGTTTCAGTTTTTCATCAAAGATTCGTAACAATATCGAAATCTCTGGTTGAGAAGAGAATTGTTATATACCAAGATATAGAGAGAAGATGAGATGATGATAGTACGAAAACGTCCGAGAAACGAGTCAGCGAGAAAGCCCCCAAGAAGCGGCAAAAACGACACCGTTCCAATCCACGCGTTGAGATTCGCTGCCGCTGCAGCTGTTGACTCACCCAATGGCCCCGTCAAGTACATTATCAGGTTTGACGATATCCCGAAGTAAGCGAATCGCTCCGCCATTTCTACACCTACAAAATAGTTAGGAAAAAAAAGTAATAAGAGAAATTAGCATAATTTGCATTAGAACTAATGAGTTATATTATTTGGTGGTGTGACCGTGCGAGTAAGGAACTTGATTGGTATTACTTACCGATGATGAGCCTCCCCGATTTCCATCCACCGGAGTTGTCGAGAGAACCCTCAGTGGTATTTCCCAGCTCATCGGCGGCGGAGCCGGTGATAGCCATTGTGTATGATTGATTGGTTTTGCTTTGTTTTATATATTAAAATACAGACAAACGCTTATTTTATTGTTTTTTGTAGTATATGTCGGTAAAATTATATGATAAAGGTATTGTGGACGTAGTTGGCTTCGCTGGCAAGTTATATTGACGAACAAGATACCAATCATCTAGTTAACTCGTGCACCATATGTGCTTTGTTTTAACCCAAAATCTAATTTTTTTTTTCTCAACTGTCCATACTAAAAATAAAATATACTAGAATTTAATTAAATCAACATGATTCGATATGTCTCACATTCTAATATTAATGGTATTAAAAATGATAAAATAAAAATTTAATTTGTGTTGTACCATTGAATTAGTGATATTTAAAATTTATATTAAAGTCGATCCAAACCCGTCCCGTCGTGGTATTTTAAAAGTTTTATAAGTTTAAAATTTATTATATCCGATATAATAAAATAGTTCAGAATCGAATTAAACCGAATATAAAAATTTAAATTTGGATGCTTGTTAATTTAAAGTTTCTGCTCATTCGGATTTAGATTCATTTTAGTTTTATTTATAATATGACTCTGAATCATTGTCTAAACATTTTAGCCGATTTGGGACATTAAAAATACTTGTTTTTTAAAATAATTGAGTATTATATATTCGTTTTAAAAATTCGAATCACAACATATGCAGAAAAAAATAAAAAAAAATTAAACAAAAATGATTGGAGAATCATAATTTTAAATCTTAACAAAATCTTTTAAATATCTATAAATTGTTAATTATGGAACATTAAATAGATATTTCTAATTTATTTTTTAAATCAATGGTATTTTATGTAATAACTTACAATACTAATTTTTTTCTTTCTAAAATGTACTTCAAAAATAATATAAATATACCATAAAAATAGACAAAATATCCAAAATCCAATTCAATCCGAAAAAATAGAATATTTGGAGTTGCGCGATCCAAAATTCACATATTTTAGTTTAAAAAATCAGGATATACATGTATGAGTCCAAGAAACGGTGTAAGACTTATCTAATCCTCTCAGCGATAGATATACGATTTAGAAATGAACAAAAAACACAAATAATGCAACTATCATTGAAAGATTTGATATCAATAATTAAAAGTTATATTTGCATAGCCAGAATCACGTCTATACGTATGAAATTAAGCCTGTGAAGATTCATGAAGTCAAATATATTTAGATGAAGAATTTCACATAGTTTTCATTTTACATATGTAATTGCTTTTTTATAATGTAATGTTAAATTATATTCAAAAAAAAAATATCGTTTTTATATCAAATGTGACATTTTTTTTAAGAATCATAAAACTATTTTAAGACTTTGAGATTTTAACTTCTACACTCGAACCAAATTTTGGAGATCTTTGTTATATCGCTTATCACCAATCACTTGAATTGATGAAAACTAGTTGCGGACTTGTGTATCAATCCACCGGATAAGCTGAGCTGGTTGATTCAGTCTTTCTCTGTGTCTTCTCCCATTAATTTCTCTCTCTCTCTCTCCATATGGTGTCTAGCGAAACTTGGAAGGCATATCTAACGAGCAAAATCTATATTCGATCGAGTCGATGGTCTAAGCCATATGTAACAATTGATTACCAATGAGTTGTGTACTTGTATTTGAAGATGTTCTTGGCAAGAACTGTCCAAATCTCTGAGGCGTAATCACATGAGAAGAACATGTGATCTCGGGTTTCCGTATTACTTTGACAGAAAACACAAACCGCCGAAGAGCCCACATTCCACTGCACCCTACGATTACCTGTTGATAGTCGATTTTGCATCCTGAGTAGGGCTGTCAGTTGGGCTGACCACAACCAATTGGGCTTGTCCAATTGGATAAATTGATAGTTTGGACAAAATTGACCATGGACACAAAAAGGACCAAATCCAAAAAGGACCAAGCCCAAAAAAGATCATGTCCAATTGGACATACCATGGACAGACCAAAACGAATTTTATGTAGAAAGAAGAAATGCTTCATAAACTGAGTCTCAGCTCAAATTTTAC